>BSBN01000417.1:0-2950012 GCA_027924645.1 Cunninghamia lanceolata | reverse complement strand
AAATGGAAGAGAGGGAAAATGTGCAAGCTTTGTTGAAAATGCTAAAGTCTAAAGGAGGAGAAATTAATATTAAATTTTAGTAAACAGGAAGAAGAACAGATGATCATGCTTTTTTGAAAATCGATCAATGACCTTAATCAACTGTTGTACCAATGTAATTAGTGAGATTAGCCTAAGTCAGGAAACCATGTGATCAAGATTAGTGTTAGTGTAATAAATCCCACCAACGCCCGTGAGGCGTTATGCTGTCGGAATATTCTAGAATTTAGGGTTTAGGAGCTTTAAAAATTCAACCCTTGTAGCGATGTTAACCGCGTCGTGAAGACCCCCTTGTTGGCCTTCTTGCATTTGGGTGTGCACACTGTGCATATTACCCCACTGACAACTGTATTGTTTATGCCTTAAGCGTACACCATTGAGCACGCTTATGCATGCGAGGGGGTTTCTAGGGAAGCGTGGAAATTTTTTTGATATTTCATGTCATGACCACATGACACATGTGGACATGACACATGTGATGCATGTTGTGACCGCATGAGAAATGTGGGCATGACATGTGTTGATTATGTTTCTGCATATGTGATGTTGTTTCATGCTTTAATGTTTACATCATTAATCAATTTGCAAATTGTGAAAGAAGATTAAAAGGAAGAAAAGGTTAATTTTTGGGACAACTGATTCACCCCCCCTCTCAGTTGTCTGGTCTAATTCCAACAATTGGTATCAGAGCCAGATACTCTAAAAGAAGCTTGACCTCTTGAGGAGATCCAAGATGTTGACTTATAAGAAGGAAAGTCTGAGATTTGATGGAACAAATTACTCCCTTTGGAAGGTACACATGCAATGTCATTTGGAATGTATTGTAATGACTTTTGGATGATAACAAAGAATGAGTATAAGATTCTGAAGAATGGACCTACTACTCTAGACGAACTCAGGGAAGCTGAATGCAATATTCGAGCCATAGAAGCTTTATTGAGTGCCTTGTCTGATACAGAATTGGCAAATGTCTTGGATTTGAAAAATTCCCATGAAATCTAGAAAAATCTGGAAAATTTGTATTAAGGTGACAAATATGTTAAATGTGCCAAGCTACAAAGCCTGAAGGGTAAATATGAAAGATTGGTAATGAGGGAAGATGAAAATATTACTTCCTACATGCAGAAAGTAAATGAACTTGTGACCGGTATCAGAAATGTAGGTGGGGTATTGGAAGAATCAAAAATTGTTGCCAAAGTGCTTAGATCCTTACCTACAGCATACAAGCATAAAGCTGCAGCCATTGAAGAAATCAGGACAGTAACAACTGTCACAAGAGATCAGTTAGTTGGTAAGCTTTCAGCATTTGAAATGAGTGAGTTTGGTGATTCTCTCCCTAAGTCCGAATCTACATTTAGGGCCAGTGTGTATGGAAAGCAAAGATATGATTTGGGTGAAAGTTCTTCAGGCAGATCAAACCGATTTGTGAAGACAAGGAAGGATCTTGAAAATGATGAAATTGAGACTGCAGATCTTGAAGCTCTTATTGCCAAAAAATTACCAAGAGGATCCGATAAATATGAAGGAAAGTTTCCACTCAAATGTTTTGCTTGTAATAAGATTGGTCACTTTGCCTCAAGATGTCTGGAGAGGTTCTCAAAACCAAACCCTAACAGATATAAAGGTCAGAAAAAATGTTACTATGTCTAAGAAGCTGGAGAAGGAGTCACAGATGATGAATCTAATCATGGAGTTTCCACTGAAGATGATTGGGTGTTCATTGCTATCAAGGAAGAAGATCTGGTGTCTACTGAATCTGCTAGCTGTACAAATGTCAAAAGTACCCTGGCTACTCAGGTTGTTGAAAAGGATGAATGGGTGATTGATAGTGGATGTTCTCATCATATCACTGGTGATAAAAGTAAGTTTGTAAGCTTTGAAAAATATGAAGGTGGAATTGTGAAATTTGGAGACAACGCAACTGGTAGAAATCGTGGCAGAGGATACATCTCTTTTGATGGTAAGAATAACACTAATGATGTTCTGTATGTGGAAGAACTGAAGCATAATCTTCTCAATGTTGGACAGTTGGTTGATAAGGGTTATGATCTCCGATTCAAGGATGGAAAATGTAGGATCTTGGAAAGCTCTGGAACTAAAATTGCATCCGGTACTCAAATTAGAGGTAACATCTTTCATTTAAGTAGTTCTGGCAAAGGTTGTTTGATTTCTCAGACAGATTAAAGTTGGTTATGGCATAGAAGGATGTGTCATGTAAATTTTGATGACATTATCAAGATACGTTCTACTCAAGCTGTAAGAGATCTTCCAAAACTTATGAAACCTGATAACATATGTAGAGAATGTCAATTGGGCAAACAGAACAAAATTTCATTCAAAAGTAAAGAACAATTTTCAAGTGAACGGTTGGAACTTGTGCATACTGATCTATGTGGTCTTGCTAGAATTAGGAGTGTGCAAGGAGACAGATATTTTATGTTGCTGATTGATGATTACTCCCGGACGATGTGGGTAACCTTCTTAAAAAAAATCAGAAGCTCTTGACAAATTCAAGGTATTCAAAGTTATGGTGGAAAATGAGATTGGTGTGAAGATAAAGTGTCTGAGATCCGACATAGGTGGAGAATTTACCTTCAGTGAGTTTGATTCATTTTGTGAAAAGCATGGAATTAAAAGATAGTTATCTGCTCCTAGGACTCCTCAGCAAAATGGAGTTGTGGAAAGAAAGAGCTAGACCATTCAAGAAGCTGCCAGGACCATGATGATGGAAACAAATGTTCCTCAAGTTTATTGGAGAGAAGCTATGAGTATTGTTGTCTACACTCTTAATCGGGTGTAGTTCAAAGGAAATTCTAGTAAGACACCTTATGAACTATGGTTTGGTCATCCTCCTACTATAAGATACTTCAGAGTTTTTGGTAGTAAATGCTATATCAAAAGAGATGAGGATCTAAGCAAGTTTGAAGCAAGAAGTGATGAAGGTGTTGATAACTGAGAGGGGGGGGTGAATCAGTTATCCTAATTATTTCTCTTATTGAACTTTCCTTTTAATTGAAGCAGCATAAAATCAAACACAAAACATTAACCATGAAGTAAGAAACACATGACACAGTATTTTTGACGTGGAAACCCTGTTAAGGGAGAAAACCACGGGGTGATTAACCCAAGAAATATTCTCTGTTAGAAGAATAGGAAATTACAAAAAATGGCACTTGCCAATTAGGGCTCACTGCCCGAGCACACTGCTCACAAGAGGCCCACTGCCTACAAGAAGACACACTGTCTACAAAGTGATGATAATCACAGTCTTGAACTGATTGGAAGCATCTGCATATGCTGGAGTTCAGTTCCGGTTAGGCTCAGTACACTGATCTGCTGCACTTCATCTTTCCTCTGTTGTTTGTTCTGCTATCTTTCACATACCAGATCCTTTTTGCTACCTCTGCTCTTTCTCTGGACTTATTCGCATATCTCTCCACATTCACACACTTTACAACTAAATCCATCCTCTATATATATCCGCACAAGTAATTTCATCACCTTTCTAGTCGGCATCCGGAACAGTCTAGTTTCTTACAAACTTAGTTCTGTCGACTGAATCCTTGCTCACCAAGCAATGCGGATCAAGCATATACTTGTAGATATCATCAATTATGTCGGCCAAACATGATTCATGCCTCCGCAACCTTTATCATCATCTGTAACACATCCGGAAAGTAGTCTGATACTCTGTCAGTCAGTTCTTCCTCTGTTTTCACTGTCTCTCAGGAATCCGGTACTCAACTATTCATATCTTTTTCCTTGTCCATCTCCGGAGGCTAAATCCTTGGAATATACTACTCAAGATAGTCCTCTTGACTTCCCCAGATCCGCACTGTGCCAAGACACTTCCTCTGAGAGATCCGGACCAATCTGTCGGACCTTGCCACATGCTCTGTTCTTGTTCACCGGACCACAACAATCTTCAATCTGACTTCCGGTAGAGATATATCATGACTTGCGGATATGTGGGATGACCTTTGTTGCCATCAATGACAACAACCATGAATCCATATAGTGTCTCTTGCCAACAATCTCCCCCTTTGGCATTGATGGCAACACTTAGTGAAAAATGACTAAGTGTTTACACTATGCTCCCCCTTTGCTGATGCTCTGTCTTTATATACAATTTCCGGAACTCCCCCTGAGTTGGATTCCTCATTTTTCACTGCTCCTCACTCCCCCTTTGACATCAATGGCAAAGGGTAGGGTCCGCACACCAAAATTTTCAAAAATTTTCTATTATATAGCCGCATATTTACATACTCACATATACTGCAGAATGTCTGCAAAGGATGTCTGCAGTTGAACCATTTCAGTAGCCCAACTTAGCTTCATTCTGTCCAAGATTGAAATGTGACCACTCAACAAAAATGCAAAAGCTTCTGCCCGCCTGAGATCTGTCGGATCTTTTGTATGGGCGGTGGTCTGGGCATCACTGATGGCCTCATGCATAGTTTCCAACTTAGGGACTATAATCCTTCTAAGTTCTCCCATCCGGTTGGTAATGTTCTTCCTCTCCTTCTCAAGATTCTTTATTTCATTCAAGACTGCAATAGTCTGACATTCTTGATTTATTATAGAGGAAGAGAGAGGATCAAAACTTTGAGATAAGCTTTGAAGCTTGTCCTGTTCCTCTTTTATTTTCTTGTCAATTGCTGCTGTTGCCTTTGACCAAGATATACAAAATTTGTAGATGTCACCGCCATCCTTAAGAGCATTTTCTAAGCTCTTTATTCCAATGCTTACAATCTTCCTATCCTTAGAGATTAATTCTAATATTTCAGAAAATCTTTTATCCAAAAATTCCTTCCGGACCTTTTCTTCAGCTGATTTTTCTAGAGAATTAAAATGTGTATCAATACTGCTGACTAAGGTTTTTAGATTACCGGAAGTGGAGGCTGTCGGATCTATCTGGATTGATGGCATGATCTTTACAAGTACTCCGGAAGCAGCCTCTATCAACTCACAGTCTTCCATATGAGACTTCAGGAGCTTTTCATTTGCCTTGGCATTTGCAAATGAAGCTATCTTCATTGTTTGTACCGGAGAGAGAGAGTCAAAATCAAATGGACCTTTTAGAAGCTCCGGTTCGTCAATCTCTAGAGTTTCTTTGCTCAAAAATTGTTGAACAGTTTGTGCAGTGTCTCTTGCCGGAGACAGATGTTTCTTTTCTTCTGCAGTCTTAGAACTGTCAACCTCTTTGTCTGTCACCACTGCTTCCTTCTCCTGCAATTGCTCTTCTTCTTTGGATCCGGAGACTGTAGGGGAAACCGGAGGAGAGATGCTAACTTGTTCATGGGCTACTTCTTCTTGAGCAGAGGGTCCCAAGTCCTCACTTGTCTGTTCAGGGCTTACTTCTTCCGGAACAGAAGATTCCAAATCAGCAGCTGTTTCTGCACCTAAGTCCTCTACAACAGGAAGAATGAACCTTTTGAAGGCCTTCCGGAGGATCTCTTCTGTTTCTTGGGCCACTTTGTCAGTCTCACCAAACATGAGTTGATTCATCCTGGCTTTGCTTCTGAACTCATCTTTACAGTCCTTAAAGATAATGTTCATTGTTTTGGGATCAATTTGAGGATATAGCTGAATAGCTATCTGCTCCCGGATCTCAAGATCTTTAGCATGAGCATTATTTTTCCTCACTTCCATTTCCTTTTCTAGGCTTTTAGGAATAAGAGATATTATTTCAATGAAAGCCTTATTATATATGTTAAGATATTTCACTGTGGCCTCCTGCAGAGTCTTTTGGTCTGCCTCACTGAAGTCATCATAGGATTCAGTCATTGGTTGAAGGTTTCCATCCACCGTGACCGACTTGATTATGCTCTCTAGTGACAGAGTGGGCTTTTCAACAGTTACCTCTGCCATTTCCTCCTTGTCTTGTCCTATGGAGGGCTTACCGGATCCTTTCTTTTTCTGTTTCTTTACTTCTCTTACTCCCTCATCTGATTCTGTTTCCTCTTCATCCTTTTGGCTTCCATAAGCCCTTGTGGCTTTTGCCTTTGATCTCTTACCGGATGCCTGGACTTCCGGTTTTGAACTTTTGGTTGAAGGAGGTGTAGATCTCTTTGTTGATCTGGTCCAGGTGGGAGCTCCAACCGGAGCACTTTCTTTGCTTTTCTCTTCTTCCTCGGCCTTCCTTCTCTTTTCCCGGCTGGCATCAAGTGCCTCCTTTGAAATTCCAAGACCTTGAGCAATGTGCTCTACTTCTTTTCTCACTTTTCTTTTGATCTCAGGTTCCCTGAGTTCTACATGTAACTTTATACTCAGCTCCTCAAAGGTTCCAAACCTTTCTGCCTTAGGATCTTTGGGCTGACTTAGCATGTGTTGAACATGCAGCTCCACTATCTGTTCATCAACTTCATACCCCATGGGCATGATCCAGACAGTCCTTGGCTCCACTGCCTCCATCAGGCACTGATCAGTGTCAACCATAAAGCACACTGAGTCCTTGTATTTCTCAATGAGAGATTGAGGAATTCTCTCTCTTGCTTGCATCATGCTCTGAAAGTTTTTGAAGTAACCCCATAGAGCTGAATTTCTCGCTTTTGCATCCCCAAGTCCATGCAAGTAGTCTCTTATCTGGACTGCAACAGGTTTGTCATTTTGCCATACCCATCCATTTGTTCCGGGTAGCTCATTCATGAAGTAGAAGAATAGACATACAATCAGAGTACCATACTTAAAGGAATTCTTCTTATCCTTCTTGATTTTCTGTATGTTTTCCATTAATTGGCTTAGTAGTAGTTCGCAGAGATCATATTCTGCATTCTTTCTTAACATTTCATAAGCAGTGTATATTGCAGTTCCGGATACAGAATTCTCCCTGCTGGAGTGATAGATCTTGTATCCTATTATCATTGATGCATATTTGATATCCGGATCGGAGATGTCTTCAATGGTCATTGCCCTTTTGTCAAATTTTGATCCGGTGGCCTCAGTTACAATGTTGTTCTTGACAGATTTGAGGATAGGTACTCCTCCGGAAGAGTATAGGCCAGTTACTGCTCTAATTGCCTCTTTTGTGATCTTGCAGGGTCTATCTAGCCATAGAAAGTTGTCATGCATCCTGCTCAGTACATACCGGACCCATTCATCCTCTTCAAAACAGGGGAAATGAATAAATTGCTCAAATTGTTTCTTCTGAATATCCTTATACTCTGGTTTAAGCTCAAAGGCATTGTCAATCAGCTGCTTGTGATAGAGGTCTCTTAATTTGAAATCCCCAAATTCCTCAATGTTTGCATGTATGTAAACCCTAATGTCTTCGGTGTGTAAAACTCCGTGAGGAACACTAGAGAAGGCTCCTAGTGGGTCAACCTCCAATGATTTGTAGGGATGTTTCTTGAATAAGGGGCGAGGTCTATCGGAGATCTTAACTATGTTTGGAGTAGCCATTTTTCAAAGATTTGCAGTGAGGTAATGAAAAACGGAGAATACCTTATGCGCCTTAGGTTTGCACGGAGTGGTTGGATTGATTTCTTTATCCAATAGCTTCGGCAGGAGATCCTTGGTGTGCTTGAAGAACCTTGTTGCAGAGCTCCACTTTTCGCTTCTTCTCGAGTGCAGAATGAGCAAATGACCTTTGAGAAATCCCTTAAATTGCTCCGCGAACCCTAATACCTGTCTGCAATAAATGCTTCACCTACATCATTCCGGTTTGCCTTGTCTGGATAGCTTGGAGTATCCCGGATTAGTCCTGATCTATGGATATCATCCGGATCTATCAATCATGAATAAATCGAGGTGGCATATTACAAGATCATCTCAAACACTCTGTCCAATCCGCAGAACAAGATAGTGCATTTCCGGATCTTTCCGGACCTTTTTGTAATCCTTTATCATACCGGAGCATTTCCCTGAACAGGTCTTATTTGATCGATCATAGCTTCTTCATAACTCCATGCGGACCTCTGAAAACTTGACTGAAGTATCTCAAGACTCATATCTACAAACCCTTTGATCCGCATCTTGTGCCACATCCGGCACCACTTGTTTGGCTGGGGGAACAAGATTTTCTTTGAGTCTCCCCCTGAGCCAGAGCTCACTTTTAATTTCCGGAAGAAATATCAGCACCAGAGTCTGGTGCGGATCCAACCTCTACATTCTCTGAACTTTTCTTCACCCAAATCTTGCTCATCTGATTCCTAACCTCATCCGCATTCATCTTTTGTTTACCCTTGTCTTGATTCTGATTATACACCGGACCTCTTTTGTCCTGATTCTTGTTTCTGCAGACTTTAGCATTATGACCGGACCTATTGCAGATTTGGCAAATAACATTCCTTTGCATATTTGACTGATATCCTCTTGATCTGCATTGATTAGCCCTATGACCTATTCTATTGCATGTGAAGCATCTACCTTTGAGTGATTTGTTTACTTGCATAATTCTACATTCATGGGATTTGTGTCCATACCTTTTGCAGTTGAAGCACTGTCCGGAGAAGGATGAATTATTCTGATTCATTCTCATTCTGCACTGATTAGCTTTGTGACCAAAGTGGTTGCAGCTGTGGCAGTATCCATTGAAGGATGGATATCTTTGAGCATTTGGCTGTCTTACCGGAGGTCTTCTAGGCCTGCTCCTTGGATTTTCTGATCCAAGATTCTTCTGACCGGATCCGGAGCTTTCTCCTTTCTCATATCCCAAGCCATACTTGTCATCTGTCCTCTTTTGACTTCCAAGAAGAACTTCAAGTTGAGCAGAACTTATCTTGAATTTCTCTTTATATTCATTTGTTGTTTGAAGGTCTCTTTTGAGAGAGGCAATTTGATCCTCAAGTTTTCCTTCATTATCTTTGGCATCTTCAAGATCAGATTCAAGGTGTCTGATAATCCTGTCCATCTGGTGGCATTCTTCTGTTTTTTCTTTAAGAGATTGTCTTAGATTGTCTTCAGCCTTTCTTTTTTCTTCAATCTCTTGAGTAAACTTTATAGTTCCTGATTCCATTTCATGTCTTAACATAATGACTTCTTTTGATAACTTTTCACATAACTTGGTTTGCTCAGTCAATTCCTCATTTGTATTGCTTTCTTCACTTTGTCTTGCCAACTGTTGAAGCAGCTCCTTTCTCTTTTTCATAGAGAGACTTAATTTGTCTTTTAATTCTCTCATGAATTCATCAGCCTGTTTGAGTCTTTCCTTTAATTCACTGACTTCAGAATTTGACTGTTCAAGATCCTCAAGGGCAGTCTTGAGTTGCTCCCTTAAACCATATGCATCCATTTGAAATCCCAGATCTTCCTCAAGCTGTTAGGCTCTATTAGGAGGAACTTAGCTCTGATACCAATTGTTGATAACTGAGAGGGGGGGGTGAATCAGTTATCCTAATTATTTCTCTTATTGAACTTTCCTTTTAATTGAAGCAGCATAAAATCAAACACAAAACATTAACCATGAAGTAAGAAACACATGACACAGTATTTTTGACGTGGAAACCCTGTTAAGGGAGAAAACCACGGGGTGATTAACCCAAGAAATATTCTCTGTTAGAAGAATAGGAAATTACAAAAAATGGCACTTGCCAATTAGGGCTCACTGCCCGAGCACACTGCTCACAAGAGGCCCACTGCCTACAAGAAGACACACTGTCTACAAAGTGATGATAATCACAGTCTTGAACTGATTGGAAGCATCTGCATATGCTGGAGTTCAGTTCCGGTTAGGCTCAGTACACTGATCTGCTGCACTTCATCTTTCCTCTGTTGTTTGTTCTGCTATCTTTCACATACCAGATCCTTTTTGCTACCTCTGCTCTTTCTCTGGACTTATTCGCATATCTCTCCACATTCACACACTTTACAACTAAATCCATCCTCTATATATATCCGCACAAGTAATTTCATCACCTTTCTAGTCGGCATCCGGAACAGTCTAGTTTCTTACAAACTTAGTTCTGTCGACTGAATCCTTGCTCACCAAGCAATGCGGATCAAGCATATACTTGTAGATATCATCAATTATGTCGGCCAAACATGATTCATGCCTCCGCAACCTTTATCATCATCTGTAACACATCCGGAAAGTAGTCTGATACTCTGTCAGTCAGTTCTTCCTCTGTTTTCACTGTCTCTCAGGAATCCGGTACTCAACTATTCATATCTTTTTCCTTGTCCATCTCCAGAGGCTAAATCCTTGGAATATACTACTCAAGATAGTCCTCTTGACTTCCCCAGATCCGCACTGTGCCAAGACACTTCCTCTGAGAGATCCGGACCAATCTGTCGGACCTTGCCACATGCTCTGTTCTTGTTCACCGGACCACAACAATCTTCAATCTGACTTCCGGTAGAGATATATCATGACTTGCGGATATGTGGGATGACCTTTGTTGCCATCAATGACAACAACCATGAATCCATATAGTGTCTCTTGCCAACAGAAGGAATATTTCTAGGTTACTCTACTCAAGGAAAAGTATACTGGTGCTTTAACAAGAGGTTGAAAAAGATTGTTGAAAGTGCTAATGTTAGAGTTGCTGAGAGAAAAGGACATTCCAGATCTTATGGATACAATTCAAATGATCAAGATGAAAATCCAAGTCAAGAAAGGCAAGTGCAAACTCAGATCTAAATCTAGATTGATCTGGAAAACCCAGTAATTCAAGAGGATAGTGCAGAAGTTGAGGACAAGCTCAAGAAACAAAAGTTCAAACAATTCCCTAAACTCCCAGGTATGTAAGGATGATTCATCCTGAAGATCAAATTATAGGAGATAGAAATAAAGGTGTCTGAACTAGAAGAAGAATTGTTGAAGATCAAAAAGAGATTTGTCTAATCTTAAAGATTGAACCAAAAACAGTAAGTGAAGCCTGCAAAGATGAAAACTAGGTAAAGGCAATGAAAGAAGAATTAATGCAAATTGAAAAGAATCACACTTGGGATCTTGTTTCTAGACCTGAGGACAAAAATGTGATTGGAACTAAATGGGTCTTCTGGAACAAGCTAATTGAAGAAGGTGAAGTTGTAAGAAATAAATCAAGGTTGATATGCAAAGGATATTCTCAAGTAGAAGGAATTGATTATGAAGAAACTTTTGCTCCAGTGGCAAGAATAGAGGCAATCATATTGTTTCTTGCTTTTGCTACTTATAAAGATTTTAAAGTCTATCAGATGGATGTCAAGTCAACATTTCTAAATGGAGAGTTAGAAGTAGAAGTCTACATTGAACAACCGAAAGGATTTCAGTTGTCTGATCAGGGAGACATGGTTTGCAAATTAAGGAAAGCATTTTATGGACTCAAACAAGCTCCAAGAGTCTGGTATGCAAGATTAGATAAGTATTTTCTAAAGCTAGGTTACAACAAAGTTACTACTGACAGTAATCTCTATTTCAAGATTGATCATGAGAATATTCTAATTGTTGAGGTATTTGTTGATTATGTCATTTTTGGTGGAAATGAGAGTATGTGCAAAACATTTGCTGATCAGATGCAAAGTGAATTTGAGATGTCCATGTTTGGTGAAATCAACTTCTTGTTAGGTTTGCAAATCAATCATTCAAACAAAGGTATCTTTATATCTCAGTCTAAGTATGTGAAAGAATTGTTAAAGAAGTTTGGAATGGAAGATTTAATGCTAGTAGGTATGCCTATGGTAACCGGATGTAAGTTGAGTAAAGATGATGACTCCCCTAAGGCAAATCAAAAAATGTATAGATCAATGATTGGAGGACTGCTCTATCTGACTCTGACCAGACCTGATATCATGAATACAGTTGGACTTGTCTCTAGATTCCAAGTTGATCCTAAAGAATCTCATGTTGTAGCAATCAAATAAATTTTTAGATATCTCCAAGGGATAATTGATTATGGATTATGGTATCCAAAGGATAATGACTTCACTCTTCATGCATATACATATGTTGATTGGGTAGGAGATGTGGATGACAGAAAAAGCACTAGTGGTGGTGCATTCTTCTTGGGAAGTAGATTGGTTTCTTGGCTAAGTAAAAAGTAGGAGGCAATTTCCCTATCTACAGCAAAGGATGAGTATATAGTAGTAGCAAACAATTGTACTCAAGTCCTGTGGATGAAGCAAATGTTGAAGGACATCAGAATTGTGTTTGAGGAGCTTATCACAATCTTCCATGATAATTCAAGTGCAATAAGTATCTCAAAGAATCTGGTGTTGCATTCAAAGACAAAGCATATATCCATCAAGTTTCATTTCTTGAGAGAGAAGGTAAATGAGAATGAAGTCAAGTTAGAGTTTATGTCCTCAAAGGATCAGATTGTGGATATTTTCACTAAGCCTCTTCCCAAGGATACTTTTGAGTATCTCAGAGAGAAGTTAGGGGTTATTACCCCTCCTGATCATAATTAAGATGCACTAGAGTGCATCAATCTGATAGAATTCACAGTCATATCTTGTGATCCGGATTGATGTTAAGGAAGCACTACTTAGGGGGAGTAGTCTACATGCAATTTTTGAGTTTAATCTAAAACAAAACTAAGGAGAAAAGACTACAAATATGTGTCCTTTGCCATTGATGTCAAAGGGGGAGAGAAGTCATGTGAAAAACTAGTTGTTGGTGAAAAGGGGACCAGTGAAGATAGTGGTTGCAGAAGTGATAAGAGAAAGGGGGAGAAGCTTGTGTCTTGATGGTTGAATCAATTTTTCACATCATATGTCGATATCAATGACAAAGGGGGAGATTGTTGCAAATATGTGCCTAATCAATGTTGTCATTGATGTCAACATATTCTTGTTGCCATTGGTGTCAATTGTATCCTATCTTGTTTCCTGACTAGAAGACTGAAATGTTGAGGATATTGAGAAAATTAATAAAGATCAATGGATGTGAATCATTCGGTAGTATAGAGGATTGTGTAAAGTAGCTCCAGTCAAAATTTGAGAGGTCCGCATGAAGATTTGAAGAAACTATGGCCATCTGAGAAGAACCAATTTTGTAGTATTCAGAAGAGACAGAGCGATAGAGAAGTGGTCTGAATCCTTCCATATATGTCAAATAATGATCTGCAGATCTAGAGGCATGTTTGGGAAGTCAGTGTGTATCATCCATTCAAGTGGTTTGTTGTTTGGAGGTCCGCAAGCAATCTTTCTAAGATGACAGTCATGGCAGATAGTATTCTTGAGGTTCCAGATGAAGATGCAAGTGATCCTAATGACTTGGAGGAGTGTGGATGTTTTTGTTGAATTCATTATGTTTGTGGAGGTCTCTAGATCATGTGACTGCTGTGTTGGAGGTTCACATTGAAGTTTGAGCTTGTTGGTGAAGATTTTCTTCTTGGTGTTGTTCTTCCTAGTCCTGGCTGACCGGATGATTCAAGCATATTGTGGAAGTTCTAGAAGCAATTCTTTGGAGCATGGTGTGTTGCTGAAAGAAGATTCAAGTCTTAGCAATGTTTGGCTGACAGCTTAGTGATTAGCATTAAGTAAGATGTTCGGTGTGCTGACCTTGATGTTTATTCCAAGGTTGATGAAGCATATAAAGGAGTGTAGTTGAGTCATGGAAAATCATCCTTGAGCAAAAATAATAAATCCAAAGAAAGGATCAGGAATAGAGAAAAGAAGAGGAGGAGCAGAAGAGAAAAAGCAGAATAGAGTGAAAAGTTAGTGAAGAAGAGTTTGGAAGCAGAACAGAAGCTTTATGAGCATTTAATGAAATTAAACCAGGCATGAAGTAGATGTTATTTCTTAGTACATTCTTTGTGTGTTAAACTAAATTTCTTGTAGGCAGTGAGCCTCTCTTTTGAGTAGTGAGCTCTGGGCAGTGATCCCGAAGGCAAGTGCCTTCCCATTCCTTTTAAGTACTTTTAATAGGGTACGAATCTTGTGGGCTAACACCCACCATGGTTTTTCCCTTAACCGGGTTTCCACATCAAAAATCTTGGTGTTAAATGTGTTGATTATGTTTTTGCTTGTGTGATGTTGTTTCATGCTTTAATGTTTACATCATTAATCAATTTGCAAATTGTGAAAGAAAATTAAAAGGAAGAAAAGGTTAATTTTTCGGACAACTGATTCACCCCCCTCCCCTCTCAGTTATTCGGACTAATTCCAACAAAATGGGCCTCCTAAGGATAACATCATCAAAATAATAAACTAACAAAAATTAATTAAAAGATGACATCCTCATTTAAATAAAAATAGAATCATTTATTTTATTACATTAAAATTTCTAAAATCCTATTAATTAACTCCATAAAGTTAATTTGACTCTATGTAACTTCATCTTAATCGTCTTCCTAAAAAAAGATTTAAAAAAATATTAAAGAAGGTCTAGTTAGCTTTTTTATTTTTTATTTTTTAATATGCACCTACAAATGTAAATGCACTTTAAATCTTCTTTTAAAATATTAATATTGATATATATTATATATGTACATATATATTATTTACATTTTAAAAAAAAAATTGTTTTATATTTACAAAAATGCAACAACCATGAAAATGAATTTAAAATAAAATAAAATATTTATAAAATTAAAGTTTAGAAAGATTTAAATTTAAAATTTTCTTAAAAATTAAAAATTAAAGAATTTGCAGCTCATCTTCTTTAATTTTATTTTTATTTGCAATGTGCCAGGTTTTAATTTTTGATATAATATTAATATATAATTTATAATTATATACACACATATAATGCACACATACATACATCTATATAAGGTGTTTCCACCTATAATATTATTATATGGAAATCTACTAGTTACATGGTGATAATTTCATCAATAGACTCCATGAAGGAGCAAAGATTGTTTCAAAGATTCCTACTTGAGAGAACAAGACGATCTAAACCAAAATTAAAGTACAAAAATCATTAGCTAAACATAAAATATCATTGAAGCACAATCATTAGAGAGATTTAATCATGGTAAATCCAAATGATTGAAGACAAAAGACAAAAATATTAGAGAAAAAGATCATATGTTTGCTAAAGAGCACTAGTAGGAGTGGAGCCACAAAAGTTGGGAGGAGTTGAAGCATCGAATGGAGCATGGATGTTTGGTGGCATTGGCACTTGTTGGATGATTGTAGGCTAGGGGGCTAATGTGGGGCATGTCACAATAAGAAGAGAATAGCACTAAAGACCCTACAAATTTTAGACACTAAGCTTGGGCTAGGGTGAAGCTAGTGGGAAGAAACGATGCTCTCCATTGTTGCCTCATAGTTGTGTTGTAGGCGGCATTTGATGGCTTTGTAGATGCAGGCCAAATTTATATATTATTAACAATTTAAAAAGCTATATATATATATATATATATATATATATATATATATATATATATATATATATATATATATATATATATATATATATATATATATATACGATGCTCTCAATTGTTGCCTCATAGTTGTGTTGTAGGCAGCATTTGATGGCTTTGTAGATGCAGGCCAAATTTATATATTATTAACAATTTAAAAAACTATATTTATAATTAATATATATATATATATATTTATTTATTTATTTATATTTTTTAAATTATAACTATTGTTGAGAGGCATTCTACGGTGCCATCATAAAGTCTCATGTTAGTTATGTTTTGGTTTTTATATACATGACATGAAACTTGCCCTACTATCACTATAGAATGCCTCTAGCATAATTATTTACATATCATTTAAGTTAAAAATTACAAAACACTTATTTAAATTAATAATATTAATGTTGCAACATTTTGATATTTAAAACCTTTAATTTTGTAAGCATATATAAAATGATAAATCTAAATCTATAAAATCATAAATTTAAATCTATAAAATTATAAATCTAAGTATATATAAAAGAATTTTAATTATAAATGTATAAAATAATAAAATATTGCATATATATATAAAATAATAAATCTATTTTTTCATAATATACCTGGGAAAGCCTAGGAACCAAAAAAATAAAAAGGAAAAAGCCCTAGGATATTGGTGTCATTACAACTACTTGGAACACAGTCAACACCAACCAAAACTAATAAAAGAGTGCATAACCAATGAGAGATTGACCAAACAACCAAGGATAGTCCACTAAAACACTAATAAATATTGTAACTAGCCTAGAACTTAATAATAATATAACTTGCCATCACAATGTTTCATTAAAATATAAACCCAACGAACCAAAAGGATAAACTTAACCAATCATATAAAAATATAGAAAGATACATGAGGGCTAGGGTAGATTACATAGGCCTTGAGTCCCCCACCATTACTCCCTTACATTTATCACATGAAACATCCATACTAGGTGAAGCCACAACCTCCACCTCATCTAAATCATCACCATCACAATAATCTGATAAGGCTAATATGGCCTCCATAGGAAACAACACCTTCATCTATTTCACCAACTCTTCAACTACTCACTGCAAACACTGTTGTCATTTCTTAGTAGCATGTAAATGATCAAGAAGACATTAAAATATACCTCATATTGATGAACCAAATCCTCTATTTTGTCGTGTATCAGGTAAGACCCTATGCCATTAGATAGAAATGAAGCACAACTCAAAGTCTAAGCCACATCAAAAACACTCCTCTGACCATGCATGTGCCCCAGATCAAAAAGAAAATTTTCCATTTCTAACTGTATTCCTACATAGGGGCCACCATTCATCTCTTTGACTACTTCCTAGATCTTAACCACCCAAAACTTGAGATCTGAGTTCTTTATTTCTTTATCCACATATGTTATAAAATCAATGACCATCTCCTCACTAGACACACATCGCTTTTGTTGTCTCACTTTCTTAATTTCAACATGTCCCTTCCCTTTAAGATTATCTAACCTTCTTACATTCCTAGATTGATGCCCAACAAATGAAGCCATATGTCATTGAGCCAAAACCATCAACTCAACAAAACTCTCTAGTAGAATGCCTCATATCAATCTCTCTTTAACTCCTGCCACCACCTTCACATATGATGAAAGCCCCTTCACATCTCATAAATGCCAACCTCAAACAACTATCTAATCTATCCTATTGAGTATCATTATAATCCACCATATCTACCTATTATTGGGTTATAATAAGTCTAAACTTGATTATATATAATACAGAAAATTATAAATATATAATTAATTCATAAATATATAAAACTATAAATTATGTATATATAAAATGATAACATGATACAATTTAATATAAAATTATATTTAAAAAACATAAAATATAAATTTTAATGACCAAAAAGTATATAGATAAATGTTTTAAATTTATCTTAAATTATACTTTCTATATGTATTGTATTGCAGAAAAATTAAAAAAACAAAAGATGACAATATTCATAATAAACATTTTATTGAAAAAAACACAAAAAGAAAAAAAAAGCTATTGTAAAATATGCCTTTTTACTTTTTATATGCCTTCAAAAAATTAAACTTAAATTTGAAGGTGAACATGATGAGTTTGTTAAGTTTAAAGCATGAAGAGTTTGTTTTTAAAATTAGAAAGTGTAGCTTTGAAAATATAACTTAAAAATAAAAGACTTTTCAAGAAAAGAAATAATATAAAAAGAAAAGTGAACTTGAGTTTTTTAAAGAATTATAATAGAAATATGTGTCCCCACATAACTGATATAGTTAATAAGTAATTTATATTTATTTACATTTAAGTAATTTATATTATATAAAACAAGTTTGGTTTTTTAAGAGTTTCTTAGGAGGCCCATTTTTTATATAAATTTCCCCTAATGGAGTTTCCTATTTGTGCAATCATTTTGTAGGTATGTTTGGTGGATGGTGGATTAGATCATAGAGCACATCATTGTGTCTAGGGGATTTAACATTGTTGGTTTCACCTCACTTCATCCAGATTGAGATTTGGAGGTGAAATACTGCAAGGGTTTGAAAGAAGGGTTTTTGTTTGACATCCATAGAGCACACAGCATCTAGAGTATTTTGGGACAAATCTTGTTGGCAATATGTGTTGTCATTGATGTCAACATAACAGATGGAAATATGCAAACAAACTTAGAGTCAGAATGGTTAAGATAGATCAATCTGGGAGTAAGGAAAATGGTCTAAGTATGGATCAGTTTTGGGCTTTAACATGATGTGGAGGTAAACAAATCTATACTTGCATGATTTCTACATATATAATTACATATATCATTCGTTGGGAGTACCGCACTCAAAGGTAAGGAGTAGAAAAGTCTTTAAGGCATTCTCAGTGCAAAACCTAAGGTAGAGTCAACTTGAATTGGTCTGCACTTCTCCACAAAGAAAGATTTGGCCATGCGGTTCTAATGATATTTTCTAATATATATGGAAATGTTATATCCAAGGTTTCAGTCTCTCATTCCTTCAGCATGAAAAGTTACAAGGGATAGTTCATCAGCCATCACTAAGATAGAGCAGAGCAGTATTGGGGGACAATGGAATGCTCCACATTCCTCCAGAAGAGATTTGTTTGTCATGTGGCTTTAAGGAATGACCAAGATAAGTATCTTATATGTTATGATGAAGCTTCAAGTGTTTCAGTGGTCTGCAAAGACATTTCTCAAGAGATGGAGGGATCACACTATATTCTGGAGCCTGAATATACAAGTTAAGTTCTTCAAAAAGTGAAACAAATATATTCTATCATTGAAGCTTATGCGGAGATTCTATATGGTTCATAATACTTCAGGTATGATCTACATGTAGACATTCTTATTCTCTAGTAACACATTAAGTATTCTTGTCTAAAAATAGAATTTAAGTATAACTGTCTTCTGGAACTACATATACTTAAGCCATTTTTGAATTCCTTTAGAAGTTTCATAAAAAGATAGTTAGATCTAATAAATTGCATACATTGATGTCTTTGTACATCCTCAAAAGGTTTGAATCCCTACACTTCACTGCAACTTCATATCTTGGATTGTGAAGCACTACATAAGGTGTGGAAGACTCTGTTCTTTACAAATTGATATATTTCATGTCTTGTGGATGCATAGTTTGGCATGATACTTCTATGATAAGGTGTTTGATTTCTATTGAAATCACACATGATTGAATCCTTGGTCCACATTAAGATTTTAGCTTCTCCCCAGCAGTTGAAAGATGAACAGTTGACAGTGTCGAGCAGGATGAGCCAACTGGTTAAGTACCCAGTGCATGCGAAGGATTTTGACTAGTTTCTCCAAGTCTGGAAGGTATGGAATGATGTGTCTTGATGTTTTTAACAAGGCCCTAAGGTCCACAACAAACTTTTCTATCATTTTTCATATGTTATGGCCGACTGGTGATAAGCTACACGTTACACTCTATATTACTCTGGCTGCCGACCTAATCAATGTTTCAAGATCTTGCGGAGGATATATATAAAATATATAACTCATTTGAAAGGTAATCAAGATGGATAATAACATCAAGATCTTGCAGAGGATATATATAGAAGATATAACTCATTTGAAAGGTAATCAAGATGGATAATAACATATAGAAGAGAAGAGAAAGATATGAAATGCGCAGAATCAGTTTGAAGACAGATATTGAGCAAGAATAACAAACTACACCATCAACATACAACAGATGTGTTCTCCATAGTAGTCCTTATATATATTATCATTATAATAGCAGTAAGCTGAGTATTCAGGGAGTAGTAGCTTCGTTGGGTTATAACCCTAAATCAAAGTTGTAAATCAGGGAGTAGTAGCTTCCTTGGGTTGAAGCCCTAAAACAATGTTGTAATATCTTTTATAGTGAGCATATTATATTGTGAGCTAATCATCACCATGGTTTTTCCCTATTTTAGGGTTTTCCACATAAAAATACTAGTGTTATGTGTTGACTCTTGATTTGCATGTTTTCTTTCATGTTTTCAAAGCTATTCATTTTTATCAGTAATGTTTGTCTAAAGTTTTTAAGTGTGCTGATTCACCCCCCTCGCAGCTCACCCCCCTCTCAGCACCCCACTGTATTCAACAAATCTAACCCTATTATTACTTTTGGAAGGCCCAAAAACCCTTGGATAGCCTGTACATTCACAAAATTTGAAAAACTTTACCTAGAGGCTTTAGAAAAAAATCCCTTATTGTGTTATATGGATTATATGGTCATGTTGTGTAGTATAATCAAAATACTCCTGCATAACAAATTTGAGCATTGACATAGGTGAATCTTTGCATTATTTCTACATAGTATGGAAGGTAAAAAAATTATATATATATATATAGAAAAATAGAGTCTGTAGCAAAGGTACTATCTTTACACTACATAGAAATGTCATGATAGGTATGGGGTTGTTTTTTGTGTGGGCCCCTCATATACTTATGACTTGATTTAAAAGATCCACAACTAGTGGAAGAGTCTATTGACTTAAAAGGTCCATAGACCTTTTGAAAGGCTTGTATAGTGGAGTAAGGCCCTACAAAGCTCCCTACACCATGTATTTTTGGTTTATGGGACCCTTCAATGCTTGGCCTACATGGCCTTAATGGTAACTCATCCCCCATATTCAAACTATAGACCCCTCTTACATTGCAATCCATATGGAATTAGACCTAGGGTATTCTTTATAATCAAGCAATCAAAGATTTGACAACTTTCCTATACTTGGTGGATCTTTTAGATTCGATAATTTTCCCTGTTTTTGGTCGATTCCTTTAAATTTAGTTGGAAATTTGGTAGATTCACTATATTTGTTACCAAACCGTCTAAACTTACAACCTCTAACTTTATCTATTATACCTCAAAATTTGGTTGTATTTTTAGAAAAACTACCAAAGTTAGTAGATTTCACCAAATTTGGAGGTACCTTGCTAGATTTAGCAGTGCTACTAAATTGATTTTTGAGGGATTTCATCAATGTAGTTTTGAATTTGTTACTTCAACTTTATAGGATCCATTCTCATTTTGGCTCTGATTTTCAAGCAACTTTTTAAAATTCAGAGTAATTTTTAGAGAGCTTCATAGTGGTGTAGATGGTTCATGATTTTGGTCTTTGGGTTTTTAAAAATTACATATTCTCAAAGGTGTTGCTAGCTTGTGCTCTTTTTTAGACACTATTTTTAAAAGTGCATACTTTTTTATATACTTCATGGTGGTGTCCTTTGTTTTCTTCCATTTTATTCAAAAATTATAGTTTCGTCATTTTGGTCTCTTAAGGCATTTGTATTCATTCAGATCAAGTCCATAATTGCATATTTTTCAACTAGCAACTATAAATACACTAAGTATAAAGTGTCAATCATATTTTATTGGTGGAATTCATGATTGAGTGATCTGGGAGGTTGTGCATTTATTTGGTAGATTAGTCTCTTGATTGGCCTATTATGTGATTGATATTAGAGTTTCATCATGTGTTCTTGACTATTGTGCATCATGTGTTCTTGACATTGTGCACACTGTTGGGTGATTGCAACTTTTTGGTAATCCTAGTAGCATTTTTACCTATTTCATAGTGTCCAAAAGGCTTGAGAAAGTCAAGATTGTCTTTCATTTCATCTAAATCAAATATTGGGAAATTGACATGCAAAGGAGGCTTTTGTTTTCATGAATCAGGAAAACAACTTTCATTTGAGGCATTTTTAAGCCAAATGAACGTTGTCATTACATCTAGAAGGCTCAAAACTCCCAAATTTTGATATAAAATTTGTTAAATTTGGGTTAAGTTTCATAGGCAATTTTTTTCTTGGAGGAGGTCGTGCAACCACTTGCATAGGTGTATGGTTTGGATTGGAACCAAGAAAATAAAAATAATAAAAAAATGTTTTTTCTTTGTTTCATGGCTAAATAGGCTCAATCTATACTTGCAAGTCTAGAACCAATCAAAACTAGCCCAAAAATGACCCAAATCTAGCCCAAGCCAACCCAAGCTAACCTAACTAGCTTATTTCTTGGTTGCCACTAACCCTAGGGTCTTCCAATATCTCTACCACCTATGCAGCTACACAGTTCCTAGTATTGTCACCTCCATTATAGTGCCACCTATTTTCCACCATTGTGCCACCCAGGCCCAACTCCACCCTCTAGCCACTAGTTGGCCACCACAACACTACCTAAGCATCACCAAAGTATAACTATAACTATAACTAGTGGCTCTATTGTGCCACTGCTAAAGTGTCACTCACTAGCCACTAAGCCCTTTGTCATTCTCCTTTGGAGTTTTAATATTTATAGGCCAACTTTAGTAGGTTTGTTCTCAATTGGATACAAAGGCCTTTTTTAGTGCAATTTTTTTATTTGGGGTAGAGTTTTGTGTTCTTTGCACTAGTGAAGTTAGTTTTTTTTATCTAATACTCTATGTTTTTAGAAATTAAAAATCCTTCTAGACTTTACTATGAACTTCTCATTTTGAGACCTTTTGAGGCTATAACTTGTGCAAACAAACTTCTTTTTGGGTCATATTTTTTTAGAGTGTATTTTTTTGTGTACTCCATACTAGTGCTCTCAGATTTATCTCATATTGTACTTGAACTATACTTTTAGTATTTTGGCCATTTTTGGGCCTTGTAAGATTCTAAAAATATGATAGTTGCATTGTAAATCACACTAATCATAAAGTTTCATACATTGTACTTGCTAGGGGGTCATTTCAACAACTAGTAATAAGGGGTGTACTTGTGTTATCTCCTTTTCGATGAACTTTCTTTTCTGCATTCTTGTTTTCTACATCATGAATCAAAGTTAAGTTCCTCCACTCACACTATACAACTATTTTGAGTGGAAATATAAAATGGCAATCTACTTAAGAAAATATGGTTTATGAAAAATCACAATGGGATTAGAACTTCAACCTACTTTACTTGCAAAAAAAACCTAAGTGGTTTAACAAACTGACGAAGCCTATAGAACATTATGTTTGTATATATCTCCTAATCTCCTCTTTCATATTGAATCTCTGAATTCTCCCAACAAAATTTGAACTAAGTTAGAAAGTCTATTTGGGACTCAAGATTATATGAGAGGCCATCAATTGGAGAATGAGTTCACTATCTTGAGCCCAAGAAGTTTCAACACCATTCAATACTTCCTCACTAAGTTGAATTCACTAATATTGTAGTTGAAACAATGGGGAATTGAAAAGTAAGGTGAACAATTGGTCCTTACTATTCTCTGTAAGTGTAGTTCTAACTATTTAGTGTTTGTTTTACCTTCCACGCCACCAAGAGTGCACTTGTCACTTAGTTTACCATGCCATATTTGGATGAATTTTCTATCTCTCTCACAAGGGAACATAATAATCTCATCTAGATGTGAACTCTTAAGTCCTCTAAGTCTCATGTGTTGGTTGTAAATCAAGAAAATAAAGGATAAGGTAAGAAGGATGAGAAACAAAAGAATGACAAGGAGAAGAAGGATTAGAAACCACTAGCCTCAAAAGTAGCCAATGAGACCTCTTCATCAAAAGGTGATGAACCTAAGAAGGAGAAGTTCAAATGTGCCTATTACAAAAGGCTTGGTCATGATGAACATAAATGTTTGAATAAATAGATAGATCACTCAGCACACATTTTGGAGAAGAATAATATTTGTGTTCCTGAGTTAGTAAAGTAGAGTTTACATGAGGGGTCTAACAAGGCAAAAGATAATAGCAAGGGGAAAGGAAAGGTCAAGGATTTCATAGAAATTACTTCTTAAAAACCCATTTGGGTTCTTGATTCAAGTGCTTTGCACCACATGGATTCATTGAAGAATGTGTTCACTTCTTTGGACCCTTTTTCTATGACTACTATTTTTATCGGTGACAAGATTCTTGTTGAGGTGTGTGGGAGAGGGTCTATTGATCTAGGGGTGGAACAATTCAAGATGTCAGGTTTGTGTGCTCCCATTATCAACTAATCTCCTATCTATTTATTAGATCACTCACATAGGTTCAAGAAACAAGGTTGAGTTTACTCCTAAGTTAGTGGTGATTAGTGAGATGTAGAATGATTCTATAATTGCAATGGGGAGAGCAGATCATCACTCTAGGATTTCTCTTTTCTAACTTCATTCCTAATCCTTCTTTTTTTCTCACTCATTCCAAAGAGGTAAGTTATGACATGAGTGGTGTGGCCATCTTAACTACCACTACTTGCCAGAACTCAACCAGTAGAGCATGGTAATAGGATTACCCTTAGTTTGCTTTTCTGATGATGTTCTCTAGGGGTGCATCCTAAAGAGAAGTTTGATAAAGGGAAGGTATGGAGAGCTTCTGAGATACTAGAGTTAGTTCACAATGATTTGGCTGGTACATTTCCACATCCTTCAATTAGTAGGGCCATATAGGTTTTGAAATTTGTTAATGAACTTTCTAGATATACTTGGGAGTACTTTCTTAGGTAAAAGTTTGAGGTCTTTGAGCATTTTTAGGACTTCAAAACTTTTGCAAATAAATAATTAGGGAAATCCATCAAGATTTTGTGCACTAAAAATTGCTCTGAGTAGGTCAACCATCATTTTGAGTAGTTTTACACTTTAGAGGGGATTGATTTGTAGCATAAAGTTCTATATACTTAGCAGAATGGTGTTGCAGAATGGAAGAATAGGTCTGTAAAGGAAATGATGAACTGTTCGATTCACTCCAAATCTCTTGCACCCTAGTATTGGGCAGAGGCCATCAACTATGCTTGTTACATCTAGAATCAAGTTCCTCATTAAGCATTGAAGGGAGTCACTACTTTTGAATCTTGGAGCAATCAAAAACCATCAGTTAAGCACTTTAAAGTTTTTGGTTCTCCGACATGAGCACATATTCTTGTAGAGAAATGTAAGGCAATGGATATGTAGAGTAGGCCTTGTATATTTGTAGCTTATCTTGCTGATGTTAAGGGTTATCGATTGCTCCATGCAATAACACACAAGTTGTTCATTAAGAGTTCTTGTTTTGAGGAGGGATCTTCAAGTTCCACTCATGTCACTTCTCCACATCCTCCTACATTGCCATTGGAGTCACTTGGTCTAGATGACAAATATTTTGAGGATTCAAATCCACCTAGGTAGATTCTTGATGATGAGGAGGCTTTTTCCTCCACTTCGAATGCTAGGAGTGATGATAAGGACTCACCTCCTTCCTCCCCTAGTCATCATTTAGAGGTTGATGATTATCCTCTTGATTCTCTAACTTCAGGTCCACTTTGAGCTTCATAGAAAATGCGGGCTATAGGTGATTGGGTTGGGCATCCATCAAACACTAGACATAAATGTTCATAGTTTCATGGCTCTCTACATGTCTTCATTACTACTACTTTTGATTGATAGTTTTTTCAAGAGGATTCTAATATTCTTGATGGGAAAATCCTACATAGGAGGAGTATAGTTCCTTGATTAGGAACTACACTTGGGATCTTGTGCCCTTTCTTAAAGGAAGGAAACTTGTTTGAGGCAAGTGGATCTATTAGATAAAATTCACAAGAGATGGGTTAGTGGATAAGCATAAGGCATAGTTAGTTGCAAAGGGTTTTTCCCAAGTTCCTAGTGTTGATTAGTCAAAGATCTTTGTACTTTTTGCAAGGATGAATTCCATCAAACTCACACTTTCTATCACTACAACACATCGATGGGAGATTCACTAGATGGACGTGAACAATATTTTTCTTCATAGAGACCTTGAGGAGGACATATACATGAAGTAACCATAGGGTTTTGTCTAGGACTATTCTTTAGTTTTTAGAATCCAAAAATCTATCTATGGCCTAAAATAGGCCCCTCAGGTTGGTATGCCAAGATTGATTCCTTCCTTCTCACACTCAAGATCTCTTGTTACCATTTAGATTTGAATGTCTATATTTTATAGTAGGATGACTCACTCCTCTTTTTAGTTTTCTATGTTGATCTATTGATCATGTGGAGTTCCTCATCCACCATTGTGGCAGTGAAAATTACCCTACATGATAGGTTCTTGATGACCAACTTGGGCTTGCTACACTATTTTATGAGAATTGAGATATCTTAGTTTTATTTTAGGATCACTATCACATAGTCCAAGTATGATCTAGATTTCCTCTTGAGGTTTCACATGAATTACTACAATCCTACTCCACCATTGTGATAGTGAAAACTACCCTCCATGATAGGTTTTTGATGATTGACTTGGGCTTGTTGCACTATTTTCTTAAGATTGAGATATCTCAATATGTGTCTAGGATCACTATCACATAGTTTAAGTATGCTCTAGATTTTCTCTCATGACTTCACATGGTTGACTACAAGCCTACTCTAACTCTCTTTCTTTCTAAAGTTCAACTTGAGCCTCAATGTTCTCACCCTTCATTGATGGAACTTTACACCAACTTCTTGGGAGTCATTTATTTGACTCACATGAGGCCTGATATTCCATACACTATGGGAATGGTCTCTCAATTTATGTAGGAGCTCCATGAGCTACATTGGAAGGAAACCAAGAAGATTCTCCATTACATTTAAGGTACTCACAATTTTGGGATTCACTATACAATTGGCATCGATATTGACTTGGTGGGCTACACATTCAAATTGGGTAGGTAATTCTCTAGATCACAAGTCTACTTTAGGTTACAACTTTTCACTTGGTTTAGGTCTTGTTTGTTGGTCAAACAAGAAGCAATCTGCTATTTCTCTATCTTATACTAAGGCCATGTATTGAGGGATATGAATATCGTCACTGAGGCTATTTGGATTTAGAATCTTCTCACTAAGTTTGGTATCCAATTTAGATAGATATTAGTCATATTTTGTGACAACTAGAGTGCTATTTAGATCTCACAAAACCCAGTCCATCATAAGTGGACTAAGCACATTGAGGTCCGTATGCAGTATGTTCAGGAATTCATTTATGGACAGGTCATCGTGTGAGGCTCATTCCTATATGGCATACTTACTTTCTCTATTAAAGACCTATTATGGGTGATACACCTAGATACTAGACTATTGAGGCTGAGCTATTTTACTGCACAGGATCTCTGTAGCTATTTTACTACACAGAATCTCCATAGCTGCTACAAAGCTCTAGAGTTTTGCATGTCAAGGCTAGGGTGTTTGAAGAAAATAGCTGCAGTATCTCATGGGAGACAAAGGACACCTATGACTTGATTTTTTTGCATGAATTAGGGACTTATAGTAGTATGTTGTTTTTAAAATAGCTCAACCTGCATTTAATCATGTATGTTATACAAATTGTCATAATTTGGTAACAGGCTAGATGACAAGCCCTTCCAAGACATTTCTTCAAAGATACTCTCATGTAGTCCACCCAGTCGTAGTTATGCAATGTTTTTAAAAGAATGGTTCCTTCAAAGAAAACTCTCACTGGTCCTCTCTGACCTCACCGAGACCATAAAGGATGGGATGAATTAGGGACTTATAGTATAACATCTCTAGAGTCTTCAAAAACCTTTCCTTTCCTGATAGATGGACCCCTATGATCAAAAGAACACATTTCTACATAGTTTTGTCAGTTCAAATCCAAAACATGAGTCTTTTCATCACAATAGTAACTTCAATATTTCATCTTTAATTAACATATAATTTAAACAAGGTTTTATAGTTTTCATAGTGCAATTAGCAGATAAGGTGGTGTATGAAATGGAAAAAGGGAACATAAGGGTGTTTTTTGATGAGTGCTCCTACCACTCATCATCCCCCCCCCCGAGATTGAGGGTTTACAGGTCCTCCTGCACTATTCAAAGCCTAAATTTATTTAACTTGTACAACCTTTCTGAGATGTCATATTCTTATTCATAGGTTGTCCAAGTTCTCTTATTGGTATCATCATTTCCTTTGAATTCCTAAATCTGCTTTATCCATACCTAAAATCTTGTATCTTCTAGCTATTCATCCCACATGGGTGGGGGCTCAATGATCAAGGGTGGCCTGAAGCGCCCCCTATCCATTATTGTTTATATTTATCTATCATTTTGACCACAACCCTTGCATTCCTCATAAACCATTTGAGATTAGCTAGAGATATTAGGTCCCTCATTTTCTGCTCCTGAGTTAAGGTATTCCACCTTCTTTTACAAATTGTCATAATTTGGTTCGCTGAGGAGTGCATGAATAGGCCAAACTCTATAACACATTCTTGTAAATGCTACTGATATAGGGACAATATCTTTGCTCTAGGAGAATAGACTGCTAACCTGAATTGAATTTCAAAATCCATTGGATTTGGGCATTCTCTTCAAAGGAATAGGCCTGTTTCTGCCACTTTTACTGTATATGTCTCCATTCTCTCATGTCAGATATGGTGATTTTTCATTAAGGACATGAATGCCCTTAACTAGCATTCCCCTAAAAAAGATTAATAAAGAATGTATGGGCTTGATTAAAGAAATTATGCAAAAACAATTCACAAAGGAAGTTTTTATCCTCATTACTACTCTGCACATACACCTTAATTAAAACATTCCCATCCTTTATGGTCTCGGTGAGGTCACAGAGGACTAGTGAGAGTTTTCTTTGAAGGAACCATTCTTTTAAAAACATTGCATAACTACCACTGGGTGGGCTACATGAGAGTATCTTTGAAGAAAGATTGGCTATTGTCATTACTTTTTATTCCAAGGTTTTTACTTTGTCATTGATTACAGAGATTGCTCTCTATAGCTGGAGCATGATAGTTGTACCAGACAACTCTTGACACCTCCTTTCCCAATTCATCAATGCCCTAGAGAAATTCAACTAAAATGTCCTCAGGGAGGCCTTAGTTTGTGTTCCTTGATCAATTGTTGGTAATTGAACAACTAGTTCTTTAATCAACTCTTCTTGGTCATCAACTCTATTATTGGCCTTTGTCAATTCCTAGGTCTGATTGTGCAGTTTCTCAATTAAGGCTGAGATTAAACTGATATTGTTATCCTTGGCTTTGATAACATCAAAGATCTGAATATCCCTCTGTATCATCTCTGCATCTTTCTTCTTAATCTCAGTTCCTTTTTACCCAATGACCTTTTCTTTTCCCTCTATTTGTTTCTTTAGGTCATTGATATCCTGATCCTTTTCTTGTTCTTTTTCCAGCATGATCCTTTTAAGGTCTGTAATGATCAGTTTTTTCCCCATAACTATCTTTTCAAGTTATCAATCTCTTCCATTAGCTATTGTTCTTTAGAGATTTCAATATCCTCCTCATCAGAAGGATGGGAAAAACTTCATGTCTCCAACCCTTCTACCATTTTTGTCTCTTTCTCTCCAAAATCTCCTTGCTCTTCTTCCCTCTCTGCCTCTTCCATCTGAATGGATTCCTTCTTTTCTTCTATTCCTATTCCTTCAACAGGACCTTGGGCATGTGATGGAATAGGAACAGAAGAAAAAAAGGAATCACTAAGATCTTTGCACTTATTGCAAGGATGAATTCCATCAAACTCACACTTTCTATCACTACAACACATCGATGGGAGATTCACTAGATGGACGTGAACAATATTTTTCTTCATAGAGACCTTGAGGAGGACATATACATGGAGTAACCATAGGGTTTTGTCTAGGACTATTCTTTAGTTTTTAGAATCCAAAAATCTATCTATGGCCTAAAATAAGCCCCTCGAGTTGGTATGCCAAGATGGATTCCTTCCTTCTCACACTCAAGATCTCTTGTTACCATTTAGATTTGAATGTCTATATTTTATAGTAGGATGACTCACTCCTCTTTTTAGTTTTCTATGTTGATCTATTGATCATGTGGAGTTCCTCATCCACCATTGCGGCAGTGAAAATTACCCTACATGATAGGTTCTTGATGACCAACTTGGGCCTGCTACACTATTTTATGAGAATTGAGATATCTTAGTTTTATTTTAGGATCACTATCACATAGTCCAAGTATGATCTAGATTTCCTCTTGAGGTTTCACATGAATTACTACAATCCTACTCCACCATTGTGATAGTGAAAACTACCCTCCATGATAGGTTTTTGATGACTGATTTGGTCTTGTTGCACTATTTTCTTAAGATTGAGATATCTCAATATGTGTCTAGGCTCACTATCACATAGTTTAAGTATGCTCTAGATTTTCTCTCATGATTTCACATGGTTGACTACAAGCCTACTCTAACTCTCTTTCTTTCTAAAGTTCAACTTGAGGCTCAATGTTCTCACCCTTCATTGATGGAACTTTACACCAACTTCTTGGGAGTCATTTATTTGACTCACATGAGGCCTGATATTCCATACACTATGGGCATGTTCTCTCAATTTATGTAGGAGCTCCATGAGCTACATTGGAAGGAAACCAAGAAGATTCTCCATTACATTTAAGGTACTCACAATTTTGGGATTCACTATACAATTGGCATTGATATTGACTTGGTGGGCTACACATTCAAATTGGGTAGGTAATTCTCTGGATCACAAGTCTACTTTAGGTTACAACTTTTCACTTGGTTCAGGTCTTGTTTGTTGGTCAAACAAGAAGCAATCTGCTATTTCTCTATCTTATACTAAGGCCATGTATTGAGGGATATGAATATTGTCACTGAGGCTATTTGGATTTAGAATCTTCTCACTAAGTTTGGTATCCAATTTAGATAGATATTAGTCATATTTTGTGACAACTAGAGTGCTATTTAGATCTCACAAAACCAAATCCATCATAAGTGGACCAAGCACATTGACGTCCATATGTAGTATGTTCAGGAGTTCATTTATGGACAGGTCATTGTGTGAGGCTCATTCCTATATGGCATACTTAGTTTCTCTATTAGACCTATTATGGGTGATACACCTAGATACTAGACTATTGATTTTGAGACGTATGTTCTTTTGGTAGATTAATTTGGACATTGCTTTGATTAGAGTAGTTGATCTACATTCCATATCTTGATGATGATCTAATTTGAGATAGATATGTTATATTTTGGTTTATGTAATGGATGTATGCTTTAAATTGGTTATATATCTCTCATTTAATTATGCCTTAAAGATTATACAATTGAACTAGCTGATGTGAATTGAAATTGAATATAATGTTCAGTAGATTAGTGTGATGCACATATGATGACACTTATATGGGATATTGTGAAATGAAAATTGAATTCAATTTATATGTATTTGATGCTTACATGGATTATGATTATCAGTTGAATTATAGATGTTTGTATTGAATGTAATTATGATTAGAATTGTATTTGAGTTTCTTTGGCTATATATACATATTGTACATATTGACGTGTGCAATTGAATTGTGCAAGTACCTTCCATGACCAATGGAATTTTGGAGGTCATAGAGAAATCCTATGTGATTCCCCTATGATGATTGACCTTAGTCCATAATGAAGACTAAAGTCTTTAATTGTTGTGAAATGTTGTAATATGATTTATTTGCAATATTAAATTGATTTTAAAATTTGTGTGAAGGTTGTTGAGTTTTCATGGGTGATGGGTTGTCATCATATGTGTTCAATCTCAGATTTTGAATTAGGTGACAAGGGTCATTGTACCTTGGCATTTAATCATGTATATTTGTCAAATCCATGGCTATGTCCATGGCAGTCTGCAATAGAAACTAGCAATTAACAATCCTAAAACTACCTACTGAAATGAAACCTCTTTATTCAATCAAATTCATGCTTTTAACAAACAGTTGTGAAAGAAATCTAATCTAGGAATTAGAACAATACGATGCTGAAATGATTTATCTAATTATAAGGACTGGAAAAGGTATTAAAACAAAATTAACAACAATCTGATTTATCCCTATGACAGTAGTCCTGAATACTAAATCAAGGAATCTACAATAACGTAAGAAAGCAATAAAGTAACAGTGATACTAGCCTTCCTTCTATTAGTGGGAGTCGGCCCTTGCTCCACACCTCCAGAATTGAAGACTAAACAAAAATTTGAGAACACACAAATAGAAGAACCACCTTCCTTTAATCTAGTATTTCAAAAATAGAGTATTCTTCAATAGGGTAAAAATAAAAGTATACATGCTTCTAAAAAATATATGAGACTATCTATCCTACTGCCTCCATACAATATATATAAGATGTTTTTGATATCATATCTATGGAGTTTATTAGTTTACTCCCAGTTCTACTTTAGATACAAAAGATCTTTAATCTAAAGACTAAACATGCAACTACCTATATCAAAATATAATCATGCAGAACTAAAAGAGACTTAAGTGACATTGGAGGTGTCCTTAAATCTAGAGTTTTGACTTTCATAAAACAAGTCGTAGAAGTCCTGATAAAAAGGAATCAACTTCAAAAACAACATACTACTATAAGTCCCTAATTCATGAAAAAAATCAAGTCATAGGTGTCCTTTGTCTCCCATGACATGTTGCAGTTGTTTTCTTCAAAAACCCTAGCCTTGACATGCAAAACTCTAGAGCTTTGTAGCAGCTCTTGAGATTATGTGTAGTAAAATAGCTACGGAGATCCTCCAACCATTCTACAAAATGTTAGAGTTCTTTACAATGTGTCTTCTGCTCAGCTTCAGAGATAGTTAGGAACATCTCTAGAGTCTTCAAAAACCTTTCCTTTCCTGATAGATGGACCCCTATGATCAAAAGAAGACATTTCTACATAGTTTTGTCAGTTCAAATCCAAAACATGAGTCTTCTCATCACAATAGTAACTTCAATATTTCATCTTTAATTAACATATAATTTAAACAAGGTTTTATAGTTTTCATAGTGTAATTAGCAGATAAGGTGGTGTATGAAATGGAAAAAGGGAACATAAGGGTGTTTTTTGATGAGTGCTCCTACCACTCATCATCCCCCCCCCCAAGATTGAGGATTTACAGGTCCTCCTGCACTGTTCAAAGCCTAGATTTATTTAACTTGTACAACCTTTCTAAGATGTCATATTCTTATTCATAGGTTGTCCAAGTTCTCTTATTGGTATCATCATTTCCTTTGAATTCCTCAATCTACTTTATCCATACCTAAATTCTTGTATCTTCCAGCTATTCATCCCACATGGGTGGGTGCTCAATGATCAAGGGTGGCCTGAAGCGCCCCCTATCCATTATTGTTTATATTTATCTATCATTTGGACCACAACCCTTGCATTCCTCATAAACCATTTGAGATTAGCTAGAGATATTAGGTCCCTCATTTTCTGCTCCTAAGTTAAGGTATTCCACCTTCTTTTATAAATTTTCATAATTTGGTTAGCTGAGGAGTGCATGAATAGGCCAAACTCTATAACACATTCTTGTAAATGCTACTGATACAGGGACAATATCTTGTCTCTGGGAGAATAGACTGCTAGCCTGAATTAAATTTCAAAAGCCATTGGATTTGGGCATTCTCTTCAAAGGAATAGACCTGTTTCTGCCACTTTTACTGTATATGTCTCCATTCTCTCATGTCAGATATGGTGATTTTTCATTAAGGACATGAATGCCCTTAACTAGCATTCCCCTAAAAAAAGATTAATAAAGAATGTATGGGCTTGATTAAAGAAATTATGTAAAAGCAATTCACAAAGGAAGTTTTTATCCTCATCACTACTCTGTACATACACCTTAATTAAATCATTCCCATCCTTTATGGTCTCGGTGAGGTCAGAGAGGACCGGTGAGAGTTTTCTTTGAAGGAACCATTCTTTTAAAAACATTGCATAACTACCACTGGGTGGGCTACATGAGAGTATCTTTGAAGAAACATTGGCTACTGTCATTACTTTTTATTCCAAGGTTTTTACTTTGTCATTGATTATAGAGATTGCTCTCTGTAGCTGGAGCATGACAATTGTTCTAGACAACTCTTGACACCTCCTTTCCCAGTTCATCAATGCCCTAGGGAAATTCAACTAAAATGTTCTCAGGGAGGCCTTAGTTTGTGTTCCTTGATCAATTGTTGGTATTGGAACAACTAGTTCTTTAATCAACTCTTCTTGGTCATCAACTCTATTATTGGCCTTTGTCAATTCCCAGGTCTAATTGTGCAGTTTCTCAATTAAGGCTGAGATTAAACTGATATTGTTTTCCTTGGCTTTGATAACATCAAAGATCTGAATATCCCTCTGTATCATCTCTGCATCTTTCTTCTCAATCTCAGTTCCTTTTTACCCAATGACCTTTTCTTTTCCCTCTATTTGTTTCTTTAGGTCATTGATCCCCTAATCCTTTTCTTATTCTTTTTCCAGCATGACCCTTTTAAGGTCTGTAATGATCAGTTTTTTCCCCATAACTATCTTTTCAAGTTATCAATCTCTTCCATTAGAGATTTCAATATCCTCCTCATCAGAAGGATGGGAAAAACTTCATGTCTCCAACCCTTCTACCATTTTTGTCTCTTTCTCTCCAACATCTCCTTGCTCTTCTTCCCTCTCTGCCTCTTCCATCTGAATGGATTCCTTCTTTTCTTCTATTCATATTCCTTCAATAGGACCTTGGGCATGTGATGGCGTAGCCTGATCCTTAGGGGGGATAATTAAGGTCTGGAAGCCAACAAGCACCTTAACAAGGAGCTCAGTGTCTTTCTACATTTGAGTTTTATGTAGATTTTACATTGGCTTCTTCGGAGCATCTACTGTTCTTGTGTCTTCAGTGCTTATGTCTCTTCTTTTGAATCTAAAGAAATTGTTTGAGGTTCAGTAGGTGCAAACTTAGGTGCCTTACAAGTTTGTGGAGCATGGGTCTCTAGAGTACTTCCCTCAATTACTCTTCCTCTTTTGCTCCTCAAAATGGGAGGAGTGTCACCACTTGTCAACTCCTCATTCTTCTTCTTCTTATGTTTTTGGGTTTTTGGAGTCTTTGTAGGTTCCTCTAATGTTTCCTCTTCACCTACCCCTTTTGGAATATGGGGAGAACTTTTAACACCCCTCTTCTTCTGTGCTGGGGTAAATTCCTTAGCTAATGTCAATTTTCATTTTGTTTTTTGGGATATCTAGGGCGACTCCTCATTAGATATGACTTCTTATTTCTCTAGTGTAGAGGATGGTTCTTGTTGTCCTATTTAGGTCCCTAGCCAAATAGCCCAAATCCATGAAATTTCTAAGTATTTTCAAATTTAAAAATGAAAGGAAAAATATCCCAAATTGACTAAGTCCAAAAAATCTTGAGTTTTTCTTGTGTTTTTAACATTTTTTAGAGTTTTAGAGTTCAGAGTTTGTCTTCTCCTACTCAAAGCATCTGCCACTTGGTTTTCTTTCCCTTGAATATATTTAATCTCAAAATCATAATCTGAGATGAATTCCAACCATCTTCTTTGTCGAGCATTAAGATGTAGTTGAGTGAACAAATATTTGAGTCCCTGATGATCTGTTTTTAACTCAAAAGGTTTTTCGAGCAAGTAATGTCTCCACATTTTCAATGCATGAATGACTGCTACTAGTTCCAAATCATGTGGGGCATAGTGTTGTTCATAATTTTTTAGTTTACGTGATTCATACGCAATGACTTGTCCATCCTGGACTAGTACACCACCTAAGCCTTCCCTTAAGGCATCGATAATGAATACAAATTGACCCTCTGGGTTAGGTACCTTCAAAATTGGTGCTAAAGTAAATTTTACCTTCAGTAGGTCAAAGGCCTCCTGACACTTTTCTGACCACTCAAATCTCTTGCCTTTTTTTTTGCAAGGAAGTTATAGGGTATGCAATTTTTGAAAAGTTTTTCACAAACTTCCTGTAATAACCTACAAGCCCCATAAAAATTTAGACCTGATGAACATTTATCAGTATCGCCCATTCCAAAATAGCCTTAATCTTAGCTGGGTCCATAGCTATTCCCTTAGAATTATGTGGCCTAAATACTGCACTTCCTTCTAAAAGAAAGTACACCTAGAGAGCTTACCATATAGTTTATGCTCTCTTAACCTCTGAAGAACAATTCTTAAATGATGCAGATGTTCTTCCTCATTCTTAGAATAGATTATAATGTCATCAAGAAACACTAGGACAAACTTGTCCAAACAATCCCTAGACACATTGTTCATTAGATTCATAAATGCCTCCGGTGCATTTGTTAATCCAAAAGGTAGGACAGTGAACTCATAATGCCCATACCTTGTTCTGAAGGTTGTCTTATGGATGTCCTCATCCTTTAACCTCAATTGGTGATACCCAAACCAAAGATTGATCTTGGAAAACATGGTTGCACCCCTCATTTGATCGAAAAGATCATCGATGCAAGGCAACCGGTATTTATTCTTAATTCTTGCTTTATTCAACATGCGGTAATCAATGCATAACTGTAAAGTGCCATCTTTCTAAATTTCACAAATATTACTAGTGCTCCCCATGGTGACACACTGGGTCTAATCAATCCCTTATCCAACAATTCCTATAATTGAGTCTTAAGCTCCATCAACTCAATGGTGGTCATTCTATAGAGGGCTTTAGAAATAGGTTCCAACCCTGGAATTATATCAATGGAGAAGTCAAAAGCTCTTTTAGGAGGTAATCCTAGTAGCTCATCCAGAAATACGTCCTCAAAATCTTTAAGGAAAGGATACATGTCCATATGTGATCTCCCCGGATCTATGGACTCCTTCTTCCCAACTTCATTGAGTTTCTAAGATTCATAAAACATTAAATCATCGTGGAAATTGGTTTTCACAATCTCATTTAGTTTTTCCATTTTGATAGAAAAAAGTTGGCATCCTTTTCTTTGAGCTCTTTTCATTTGTAGAGTAGAAATTTGTCTTAGTTTAACTTCCCTAGGGTTCCCTTGTAGAAAGACTTTGTTTCCTAAGTCATCAAGACACTCTACTATTTTGGCATAATAGTCCACCTTGGCTCGATGTCTCCATAGCCAATTTATCCCTAGGATAAGTTCGTATGAGCCTAGTAGGGTTACATAAAGATTTACTTCCATGAAGAAACTTGGAAGTTCAACCCTAGCCTCAACAGGCATTGCTCTACCCGAGCTTTGGTTTGGGTTGTATATTCTACAGACCATCTGTTTTCCATGAATCCATCTTTTCTAGAAATTTTTCTTACAATTTTAGGAGAAACAAAACATTCGGTAGCACCAGTGTCAATCAAAATTGAAATTGGAAGACCAGATAAAATACTTGTTGTTTCAATGGGAGTTATTTGGTATTTGTCTTGCCTATTGTCCAAGGCTGCATGAATGCATTTTTGGAATGCCGCTTGTTGAGATGGTAGAGGATTTCCCCTTGGTTGTGCTCCTTGTGTCTTGTTAGGACACTAGTTGACGTAATGATCTTCACCACATGTGTAGCACCCTCCCACTGGTCCTTGCCTCTCTAGAGGTTTTCTAGAATTGTCCCCATTCTTCTTGGAGTAGTTATTGCCCTTTTTCTCTCCCTTGGACTCAGTTTACTTATGCTTGGTCTCCTTATCATTTTTCTCAGTAAAATCTTGTTTCTTCCCCTTTTTCTTAGAGGATTGCAAAGATTGGGACCAAATGTATCTCTTTTGGTTCCTTTCTCTAGAAGCTAACATAGCTTTTAGTTTTTGTTCATGTCTAATGACCTTTTCATAGACTTGGTCCATCATAGTAGGACCATGAACATCAACATCACCCCCAATCTGGGCGTTCAATCCCATTATAAACTTCTGAATATGGAATCTCTCATCCTATTAGTACTACGGTACATACATAAGCAAGTGGCTGAACTTTTCCCAATATTCATTCACAGACAAATCAACCTGTTTCAGATTTTGAAAGTCTATAAGCTTCTGATCATAGAACAGCTGAGGCAACCATCTTTGCCTAAAAAGTTCCATGAACCTATCCCATGTAAGGCTTGTAGACGTCAAGCCTAGTTCCATATTTTTATTCATCCACCATGTGTATACTTCACTTGCCAGCTAGAATGCCCCCCATACTGCTTTAGTGACCTCATTATAGTTCCTAATTTCAAAATACTTTTCCATTTCTATAAGCCATGCTTCCATGGCATCTCCGCTTACAAATACATCAAATTTAGGAGGCATAACCTTTTTCATGTCTTTGGATAGATCTATAGCCATATGGCTCCTTCTATCCACTTCATGCCTAGCCTCAGAGTTATTTTTCCCATGCTCACTTTGGGTGGTATCATTATGATGTGTCTCGTCATTACCCCCATAATAAGCATCCCGCCTGGGTCCTTGCTGACCCCTGACTTCATGTTAGAGAGTTCCTACTCTCACTCTTGTGTCTTAAAGCATGGCAATAATCCGGTCAAGTTTAGTTTCAAAGTGCCCTGAAGGTTGCCCTTCATCTTGGCTATCTCCCATCATGGTTCTTATCTGAACCTTTGCTGCAATCTACTTCTTCTTGAAGTTTGCACGTTAATCACGAATTAGTTTTTCCATGTCATTGAATCCATTCATAATACAAATCTATTCTCATTCATGTAATCTTTAACAAGAAAGGAAAGATTATCAAAAAATTTCAATTGCATTATATTTTCATTAGATTATATATAATCCTTCAAAATTACAAAATTTTGTTTACAGCTTGCTACTACAAGTCATTTACAGTTTGGGATAACTTCCCATAATCATTCTCAACCTTGAGATTTATCTTTTTAGTTTTAGGAGGTGGAGGTACACGCAGGTACTCTTTCACCACCTCCTTGGGTACATCATAATCCTTAGGATTGTTTTCCATAGCTGGTGCTTTAGGTGTAGAGGGTTCTGCTGAGGCATCAGTAGAGTTAGGGGCAGCAATCTTAACTACTTTCCTTAGCTCCTGCTTGATGCATTTCATGGCATTGGTGAAGGTCTCCTCATCAATCAACCATGCTCTTACTAAGCAGCTAGTTTGATCAAGTCTTCTCATTCTTGAGGTTCGTTCCCTCAAGACCTTTTGATGATGTAGGTAACATCCATGTTTTGTTACCTTCTTTCAGGGTGTTGTTCTAATTCTTACAAATTCTAGCATAGAACATCCAAATTAGCATATGTTAACATTGGATAAAAAGTAATCATCAAGTAGTGAGCTCATAGGTCTAAGTATTGAACCTAGTAGCTCTAATACCATATGTAATATCACATTCCATAATGCTCAATAATTAACACAAGTAATCATCTTAACCAAGAATTAGATTACATCATGATTACCCAAATTAGAGTTAAACAAGAATGATTCATTATCATTTCAATAATTAAGCATGTTATTCTAAACCAGAATAAAACAAAACTTACAATTACAATATCCAATTACATCTCTGTTACCTCTTTTTGCTAACAGCTCAATCAGGTAGAGCTTTTGTGATTAAGTGGAGGAGAAAGGTACATTTTTATTCTTTTGCTGCATTACATGTATGTGCATAAATAGAATCAGAAAGATTACATTACACTAGATTGCATTTATGCAAATGTAGATTAACATAGAAAGGATTGTACAAATCTTTTCAAAAATAAGTAATCTTATTGATAAAATAAATGTATAAGGTCTCACACAAACTATGAGACTAACTTTACTTATTCAATGGAATTGAAGAAAAATATGTACATGAATAAGTAAATAAAAGTAAATGTGCATATAAGGAAGGAGACCAGTCATTGCTTGAGAATGACTGGTTCTGGATGTGTCATCTTGTCCTGCTGCTGTCCCAAGCCGCCTCTGTCCTTCCTAGTTCCATGTTGCTCCTAGTTCTTGCATCTAGCAATAACAATGATGTTAGAGCAATACTCTAAGCAATGAAAGGTCTCAAACCTTACATGAACAAACACCTATGCATGTACAAACTAATCTCTAAATGCATTAAATAAGCAATGCAAATCTTGGATGTCCTAGAGAGCAATCAAGCCATCAAACACATCCAAAATATGCATTTATTTTCCTAACATGTTTGTTTCATGTGCAGATACAGGTGTCATTTAATACTCATTTGATTTCATCATGTGGGGTTAAATGGACTCCCACGAGGGTTGAGCCCAACATGCTGCCCCCTTGTCATCTTGAGGAAAATTTTGATCTTTCTATACATTTTGATGTATTTCTAGTTATAGAGATGTTTAGTGATGTCATAGACATATACTCCTCTCAAGTCTTGTTACTTAGATATTTGCAGAGGGTGATACTTGAAGCTAATAGAAGATGAGTATCAGTACTAAAGATCAAAATATGCCTATGGCAAGGCTAACTATCTTTGGTACTGGAAGATTTTATCATGTGTATATCAAAAATTAGATTTGGAAAAGAGCTATCAGTCATGAACGGTCAAAGAGTGATCAAACACAAGAAAATAAGTGTTTACAGATTGTATAAGGATAGTAAATTAACAGATAGAGGAAAAATGAAGCATATTACTACTCCTCATGATGCATTACACAGATATCAAAGAGGCAATGATCTTATACATTGAAGTAGTCATATGTCCAAGCAGGACCATGGAACAATCTTTCAAAAGAGGACATTGCATAATGAAGGTCTGTAATAATTGACAGAGCATGAGAAATAAAGACAAAGATTATTTACTACAATACAGAGATTGTTTCCATTCAACACTGTGTAGAAACATTTAAAGGATGCCTAAAGACTGCCCATATTAGTCAATTGTCAGGATTGTGGTGGAATCCTATAGACTGTGCATAGCATTCCTTGTTACTGAGAAAAGAATCCTGAACAAGATATATTCAAGCATCCAAAGCAAGAAGGGAAGAACAGTCTCAAGAACCAAACACATGACAGTCATATTACTGAATAAGGGGACAATAATAAACCATAAGAAACTAATCTTCAATTTAGTATCTCATGCCTAGTAATTCATATATTAATAAATGCTTTCAAGACTACAGACTTCCCTTCAAAGCAAGCTTGAAGTTAATGCAGGGACAGTCATGTGAAGATATTGTGGGACAGTCCTAATGACTGTGTGAATTATTGATTGTATAAGCATTCACATTGACTCTATAAGCAGTCATATGCATAGATAAGGTACATCATAGTATGAGGTTTCTATGAAGATAGCAGCAGTAATCAAAATGACTGTATATAGTGTGGAAAGATAGTTGAAATGATGTAAAATGAACAGTAGTAGTCAAGGACTTTAAGGAAAAATCTCTTGGATAGTTCATGTCAAATCTTTGTGAAAAGCAGTCATATATGCTGTGATAATAAGAACAGTAGACAGTGCTAAAAAATAGTCACAAAAGGGATCAACACAGTCATCAATCTGTAGGATCTTAGTGAGTATTTATGTCTTGATATTCTAAAGGTATGAAGAGACCTAGGAGAGAGTAGAGATATGGAACAGTCTTAACTTTGACAAGGGATAGTTATAATCTACAAAGAGGGCAGTCTTATAAACAATGCCAGAACAATGTGCAAGACGATAGAGAGACAATCACAGCTCAGAGACATTCATGGCAGTTTTACATTTGCAAAGTCATAGTAGTCATCAAGGATGCTCTACTACAGACACAGAAACATGTCCATTCAAGTCTATGCTATAAAATAGTTAGAGTTTGTTTCTTTTTCTTAGACTTCTTTTCCTTTAAGGATCCTTGCAAAGATTGAGGAGCAATAGAGAGAGGTCTGAGATCATGTTAAGGGCCTATTTTCTCTCCTTCAGTCTTTATAGAAAGTGTTAAGCTTTGCTAGATCATGTATTTAGAGATCCAAGGAAAGGAAAAGAAAATAATGCATGTATATCAAATAGCATATGCCATGATCTAAGGTCCTTTTCCTATAAAAAATGGTTTGCTCTTGGTCAATAATGGATATACCTTGGATTCACTAGGGTCTACACAGTTAACTGAAGGTAGTGTAGGAGTCATCAAAACCAATGTAAGTCTTCAAGAATCCAGTATAGGGATTACCAAATCATGATAAACTCTATTTCCCACATGTGAAGGTCTAAAATCCTATTGAAAAGTTTGGAAATCTGTCAAACACCATAATCTTGTATGGATTCTATGGAATAGTGGTGAGGAAATGAACAGCAGTAGTCTAAAAGGTGCTACAAGATGAGCAAGAAAATAGTGCAAGCAAAAGCTACAGAAGAGCATTAGGTATCTGGCAATATGAAATACAAAAACAAAACACAGTCAAATTGATGGAGTCAGGTTGTCATTGATGTCAAAAAGGTGTTCTTTCAGGTTGTCATAGATGTTGGGATTGATCTTCATATCAGGACATCAATATCATCAAGATAGTCAGGAGTTATAATGTTAGTTCATGTTTTGATAAGATCATCATCATGTGCAGGTTGATATTGGTAAACATTTGAGTAGGAGACATCATCTCATGTGTTCTTTCTATTGTCATATCACAGCTTGTTATTCTCAAGATTGAGTTACATCAAGATGTCAGTGATGTGTTTGAGGATGTTGATCATATAGGATCTCAAATAGGTCTAATGCAGAGTTGTTTCATGTTCACAGATATAGGTTATGTCAGATACAAGACTCATGGTTATCTTGTTTGATCTGCTTGTTTACATCATTTGTTAATGCTCACATATTATGGACAGGTGATATCAAAGGTTGAGAGGATCTCAGTTGAACAATATATGATACTTGTGCTTCAAATGTTGAATATTCACATTATCATTCACATTCAATTATCTCACTCTCATTGGTGGAATGCAGTTCTGATGATCTTGTTTAAGGTTGTCATTATCATCAAGGATCTTTATCAGAGGATAGATGTTATGCACTAAGGTCGAGCTGCTAGGACTTCAAGGAGTTGGTATTGTTCAAAATGTTCATATAATCTCAGTTGATCATCAAGGATGCCTTAATACTTAGAAGCTTCGTTGATCATTAATGGAATGATATCTTCAGAGTTGGTGTTCAATATTACATGATGCCAATCAAGTGATTTATAATCTCTTGTTTCTTTGTGCGTGTACATAGCTACTTACATTTCAGATTGTGGAGTTGGTGAAGGCTTGATATCTGTCTAACATTTGATGTTGATATCCATGATGTTAGTATTGTAAGTGTATTTCAAGGAAGTTTATTGGATAATAATCAAGGGTTCTAAAAAAATTGATTAACATCAAATATCCCAAGTCATTTATCTCATTCATGGAGAGCACTTTTGTTCTAATCTGCTGTTGACCTCATATCCCAGGTCACCTCACTAAAGGAAACCTGCAGAAGGGTTAAAATGACCATAGGGCAACTGGCCCCTTTCCACATTTTACCGAATGGAACAAGTCCTCTACATTGGCGGGCTTTCTATGTTTTTAAATTTAAAATCTTATCCAAAAAAAAAAAATCAAGAGGGCACGGGTTTATGTGAGCTCCATGCTTTAAGGAAAAGGCTATTATATTTCCTTGAAAATTTGTGAAGAATTTAGAAAGGTTTAAAGGCCGAATAGTTTCCTTTTTAAAACTTAATAATTTCCTTCTAAATCTTTGGTCGGTCCCTTATGTGATAAATAAGGAGTTTTTTATATAAGGAGTTTTTTATTGTTTTTTCTAAAAGAAAAAATTCTTTTTGAAGAGATTTTTCTGAGGACAGAAAAGAGATAAACATCAACATTTTTTTGAAGAGATTTCTTCTTGAAGGCAAAATATCTATGGAGAATTGGAAATGTTTTTTTTGCAAAATAAAGGTTTTTTTGAGATACAGAGAAGATGAAAGGTTTTCGGAGATAATTTGTCTTGTGAGAAGATAAATGAAGATTTATTTATTTATTTGCAATCAGAGAATGAGAATGTGTTCTTTTGCAGGAATATGAATCAAAATTTGAACAGATTGAAGGGAATTTCAAAATGAAATATTTTTATGACAAGACAATTTGATATTATCTTACAGATTGAGAAGATTATTTTTTGAAGAGGATAATGAAAAATTTGGTTGAAGGAATATGCAACAGAGAAGATAATCAGATTGAAGGGTTTTGTGTTTTGGAGAATATGAAACATCATGCAGAGAATATGAAGATTTTTCTATATGGTTTGATATTATATGATCCTATTTTTAGATGGTTTTATGCAGGTATTGAAAAGGTTTTCATGGAGAAGATTTGTCTTGTAAGAAAAATAAAGAATTCTATTTTATGAATCAGGGAGGAAATAATATATTGAAGTTGGTTGTTAATATTTTGTGAAGATAAAGAGTTTATTTGCAGGGAGATGAAGAAATTGAAATGAAAGGTCTCAAATATGAAAAGATATTCTTTCATCTCTAAAAGAAAGTATAAATGGGATTTTGGTTTCGTGAATCTGAAGAATGTGAAAGGTTTTGGATTAGATATATGTTCTTTTATTTTTGCAGGTGACAATATAAGATGCATTGTTTTTGAAGACATTAAAAAGTGAAGATGAAAGGACAAAATGATCTTCAGTGAGAGCAAATGACTTTGCAGAATGTGAAAGGTGAAAAGACATCCAATTTGCATATAATAGTTTTTCAGGTGCATTGATTGAAAGACTTGTAAGGCAGAGATGAAACATATAGAGAAAAGTAGTGTTGTTGAGCATATCTGGATGAAGGATTGATTTTGAATAGAATGGTCATTTGACAGACACATGAGAGAGAATAAATGTTCTATATTGAAATAGCTCTGAATTTGTGTTTTCAGTTTGTTCTATAATAGGGGTTGGTGCTCCTTGAAGCTGGTGCTTCTAAATAGTATGCCAGTGAGGCTTGTAGGTCAGTGAGACCTCAATAGTTAGTGAGACATAATATTTAGCTAGTGAGGCTTTGTAAGCTGTTTTCAAAGTTAAGCTAGTGAGGCACTTCATGAATGGTTTTTCTACCCAGAGAGGGTTTTCCACTCCAGTAATTCTTGTGTCTTGATTCATATTGGTCATCTTTTATGGTTGTATGTTTTACTCATGAGTTTTGTTTATCATTCTCAGTTATGTGCATATGTGTTTGACAAAGTTATATGCACACGTGTTTGACAATTCAATGATTACTTTCTCTCCTTATGCTCTCCAAGTTAAAGTTTGAAAAAGATTTGAAAATTCACACAACACTGATTCACCCCCCCCCCCTCTCAGTGTTGTCCTTGACTCCTACACAAATGTCTCATTTTCTTTCAATATGTTTCCTTACATCTCAACAAGAATGAATAGAGGGTTTTCCAGAAAACCCTAGCTGTGCTTGGGAAGCACCAATTCAAGCAAAAGAACTAGAAGCACTATATAAGTAATGTTCAAAATGCAACACATATGCCAAATCAACAGTTACAAGAATAGAAATAGCACTAATTTACAGTTTTTTTTTGCTTCAGGAAAACTAGTTTATTGAACTCACCTGTGGCTCTTTGAGGCCATTCATCAGAAAATATAGTCTAAAGTCCTTCGAAACAATAAAGAAATCTCTAGGAAAGTCTATAGAAACCCTTGTGGTGGCAAGCAAAAATGCAAAAAATGCAAGATGAAAAGTAAAGTATCTAAGTTGCCTTTTTGCATATTAGGGTTTGAGCCCTAGAAGCCCGATGGGTTTTTCCTTATGTTTCTTACTTTTTGCATCTTTTTCATTAAAGAGCCCGTGGTCCAAGACCCAGTGACATGGTGTGCCTTGTCATATGCCACGATGTGGTATAGAAGTTTTTTAAGACTTTTGTATTACTTTATGCCTTCTTGCTAGAGTCAGCACTTCGGTGCTTGTAGTTCCTTTACTTTTATTTGATTTGCATAAGATACAGAATGTGAAACAATTAAGCTTAAATGGTGTCATTATAAGTCATTTAAGTTTATTGTTATTATTATATGCAAAGATAATTGTAAAGCAATTTTTTTTGGGATTAAGTGATCTTAATGACCCAAGCATATAGGAGAGTGGAGTTGGCAAACACATGCCAAGAATATAGCCATTTGGATTGTCCTTGAGATGAGAGTTTTGACTAAGTCACAAAGGCAGTTAGTAGTTGAGTTGAATGCTTTTGAGGGCATCTAGGAGGTGTTTTACTACTCTTGGAGTCTTATAGGAGGTGGTTTTATGTGTCATTATGTTAGACCAAGTCATGATTGACTTTTTTCCCTCATTGTGAGCTCTTTTGGAGGAGTTTTAGGTCCTATATTCTAGGCTTTTGTGGGGCATCTAACCCTAATCAATTTTTAGTTGCTCTTTTGGTGAAGTGGATGGATATAGTCACTTATGTGACTCATTTGTACTCATTTCTAGATATGCATTCTCTTATACTTGTGACTTTTGAAGTCCTTTGATAGATTGGAGTATATTTTGTAACTCAGTTTTGAACATGAATATCATTGACAACCTTGGATATCAAGGATTGGAGTATTTTGCCTTCTGACTCATTTGTTTCATTGTGTGCACATCAACTAATTGATCAAATTACTTATGAAATTTTGTTCATTTCCTTGTAATTTTTTTGTCTCATGTTAAGCACCTTTTGCAGAGGAGTGTGTAGTTGCAGGTTATAACTTGTGTCACAAAATGCAAGTTGCTTTTAGTTGTGAAGTTTCCTTCCTTCTAGGAGTTAGCATTCGAGTCCTTTATATAAAATACTTATGCAAGGACATATAGAAGTGAGTTGTGCAAGTTTTTCCTATTATTGAAAATAAGTGTTGTAATCTAGGTATTATGTTCTGTTTAATTTGGTGTATCACCTAATTAGTTACATTATCAGTTTTCAGTTTATGTTTTCTCTGTCCTTTTTCCTTGAAAGAATGATAGAATAAGTTAATCTTAGGTGATACAAAGTTTAGGAAGCCGGCCTTCTTCGGAGATTCACTCTAGTTTCTAGGTGACCCATAGCCATAGGAGTGTTTCCATGTTCCTCTAGAGTACCAATTTTCTGCAAATTGATAGGGTGGAACTTTTAGAGATGACAGTTTTCGCAACACCCGGTGGGACCAGAACTAATTTTTAGTTCTTTTTGTACATCATTCACTACTATTTGGTGTGTACAGTAGCTAACTTCTACCTTTTGAGGTGTTTTAAATACATACTTGGCGACTCTGAAGCTTTGGTTTAGTGAAAACCAGTGTAGAACAATTCATGCATTATTGATATTGGTGTGTTTATCTGCAAAACCTACCTTGGGAGGCAAAGAAAACACACACCTGGCAACTCTGGAAAGAAATATCTACTAGTTTCAAGAAGACAAGTGTTGGTATGTACTTATTTTACTAAAAATTAGACTTGATTTTTATTGTGAAAGATTTTAGTGAGTTTTCAACACATATAAATGCTGCAGTATGTCTTCTTTTCAAAGAAATATGTCTTACTTTCCACCATTTCATGAAAATCCAGTTCATACACCATCTTATGAGCCATATCACAGTGTTCACATAGCTGGTTTTAGTCTAAACAATCCATTGACAGTTGATAACCAACAAGTCTGTCATGCTTACCACCCTCGCACCCATGCACAAACTCCATGGCAGCCAGTGTATGCCCATGACCAGCCTCAAGAATCCCATTTTATGTCAAACCAGAAATACTTGATGAGTCTAATTTATGACTCATATTTAGTTAAACTTTATTGTCTATTTGCTGTAACTATCTTGGACCTTGATGCTTTACTCTTGGTTTTTCTATGACTTTACCCCCAAAACTATAACTTGTTGAGTATAGGTCATTTCTTATATCTTTCTATGGCAAAGACATGTTATTTGAACTATCTATGATAATGTTGCATATGGTTAATGAATATTACTCCAAGGTGGTTTTGAATGAGCAATTATTTGTGTGTACTAACATTATTTTGCAGATATAATTGGCATCCATAAAGTGAGGAAGATTATGTTGGATGGTCGTTTACCATAAAAGTCAAAGGTGGTGGCCGTTCAAATATCAAATGGAGGGAAAGAAACCATTTTGTAACTGGTCTTAATATCTATTAAGCAAATTTAGGAGTTATAGTTATGCTAAATCTGCGTTGAAGCAACTCGCTTGACTAGATTTCCTTGCATGCGTAACTTCCTTCCACTTTCTATGTTTTCCATAATGTGGCATCCTCCTATTCTATTGGAGTTGACCGGCTTGCTAGTTAGTAGTCTTTCTTCTATAAATAAGACTCGGATACTCCTTTTGAGGGGTTGTTGATTATTCGAAGATTGTACTTGCACTATCCAGTTTTCAGTAATACAGTTATCATGTTCAGTTGTACTCGTCCTTTTGAATGAATAAAATAAAGTTGTGAGTTTGCATTTCTGAGTTTACATTTGTTTTAGGCAATACTCATCCAAGGGGGCCCACTTGGTGAGAATTCCACCTTTTAGTTCAGTTGCATTTTCTGTTAAGTGTTTAGTAAATCTGGCATTGAATGTTCCTGCAGCCACTAGAATTCTATTCTGTGTCTGTTCCTGCGGCCAAAGCAGACAGAGTAGTTTCCTGTCTGTTTGCCCAGATTGTTACTTTGTGTAATGTACTTGATTCCAGAATAGTTGTTGGTTAAAATTTAGTATTCCTGTTATTTCCTTTTTAGCAGTCTATCTTCAGCATTATGTCTTTCATAGCTATAGAATGAACATGGCTACTTTGAAATTCTTAGTGCACATACTGTGCTGACCCATTTCAAGTTCATGTCCTTAGGTTGACAAGTGAAATGCATCTCCATAGTGATTAAGACAGCTACTCAATTTAGATGTCCAATCTCTGAGTTATAGTTTTAAGAGCTCAGTTGTTAAGTCATTGTAAAAGAACAACATTTTTGGCGCCGTTGCCGGGGATGGTGTCAAACTAAGAAATTTTTGGAGTCATCTTTTAGTATTGTTCCTTGCAGTTTTTGTTTCCCTTAAAATGTGTGTTAGTCAGGAAGAAACCATTCACAACCCATCAATATTTTTTGTGTGAGAAGCGGCTGATACTGAGTATATTGCATGCATAGAGGTAGGAGAAGAGATGCTTTAGGGAGATTCCTTCCTAATGATTTAACTCACCCAGCAGAAGAAGCAGAAGTGAATCCTTTCCTTGATGCATTCCCTGATTTGAATAGATCTAAAATCTCCTCTGAAGAACAAGATACCCCAAATCTAGTTGAAAACCCATTTGCCTTGATAGTAGGTCAAGTAGTCATGGCTGCCCAAAATGTGCCTAATCAACCACCATTTCCATTCTCGATTGCTTTACAAAATGAAGTGGATAATCTCAAGAACATACCTGCTTCAGCTCTCCCCAAGTTCTATGGACTTCCAACAGAGGACCCAAACACCTTCTTGTTTGAATTTGATATCCTCTATAGAAGCTATGATTACATTACTGATGCTCATAGACTTAAATTGTTTCCTACTACCATGAAGGAGGATGTATTAAGGTGGTTTATGAGCCTAGGTAGTGATGTTGTAAATACCTGGGAAGAAATGAAAGATAAATTTCTTGAGAAATATAAAGACTACTGTAGGAGTGGGGATATGAGAGGTGATGATGTTTTCATAATGTAGCAGAAAGAAGATGAGAGTTTGGAGGATTACATCTCAAGGTTCTTGTTTTGTTTACAAAAGTCTCCTCATCATGCACTCACTGAGGACTCTCAGAAACTGTTCTTCCTCAGGGGAATAAGTGAGCATTGCATGGATGCTTTGGATTTAATGGGAGGAGGAGATATTACCCAAGTGTCTTGGGATGATATTAAGAAGTTGTGCCAAAATTATTCCAGAGCTGCCATGAAGAAAGGAAGAGGTTACCATTCCCTTGCGGGCAAAACCTCTACCAATGGAATCTCAAGGATGGAGATAAGCCACTTGCTATCTAATTTTAAGCAAGATATTATAAACAATATGGCCACCCAGTTGGATACACTCCAAGCAAAGAAGAAGCATGAAGAGGCTGAGGCAATGTTGGTAGAATATTGTCCTCATTGCAGACAAAAGAAGAGGGACTGCAGATGCAAGTTGGTAGCTAACATTGATAGCAAGCAGATTCCACCTAAGTTCAAGCCAATACAAGTTGAAGAGGATCAAGTCTTCTATGTTGCACAAAGAAGGCCATGGGCTCCAAGACAAGGTATGTCACCAGATCCATTATCATATGCTCATCCACATTTTAATACTTATACATCTGGTAATCAATGGAAATAACCATTTCCATCTAGTTATAGAGGATATCCACCTTAGCCCTGGAACAACCCTCAAAATGCTTGGCTAAATTACCAAAACCCTACACCCCAGTGGCAGTAGCCCCCAGGGAATTGGCAGTCACCTCCAGGGAATTGGTAGCAAACATCTCAATGGAGAGGAGGACAACAATGGCCAAATCATACCACTAATTACATGCAGACACCTCCTCAGCCCCAACAGCCTGCCATAATGCCTCCACCTGCTAGATCCAATTCAAATGCACCTAAAACTACTCAAATACCAGCTCAACCCTCACCGAACCCAAATAATAGACCACAACAATAGCCAGTATATTCTGTTGATCCAAATCAGTACCCTGCATATGCTGTGAATGTCAGTGATATACATCTGCGTTCAGGAACTACCTTGGCAGCCCCTTCAAGACCTATCATTACTGAGCTTTCTGAGGAAGAAGTGGAACCTAACAAAACCCCCATTCACTCAGATGTGCCTAAAAATCCTGAACCAATGACATTTAAACAGACTCCCCAAGAACCACCATTTCCTCAAAGGTTAGAAACTGTGAAACAGAAGGTAGTAGAAGAAGAATCCACCTTTGATATTTTGGACCAGTTGAAACATGTATGTGTCAAGATACCTCTATTTCAAGCCATAAAAGATGTTCCTATATATGGCAAAGAAATCAAAGAAGTATGCCTTAAAAAGCCAGGTAGGAAAAGGAAAGACCCCACTATGGTCCATGTGGTGGGACAGTTAGCTGACATCATGCTTGGGAAAGTGACTATTCCTAAATATAATGATCTAGGAAGTCATGTAGTAGGAGTTGTCATAAATGGAATCCAAATAAAAAATGCTCTGATTGATCTTGGAGCAGCCATAAATGTAATGACAAAGGATATCCTACAGCAACTGAATGTTGCAACTATGCGACCAACCCCTACTGTCCTACAGCTTGCTGATAGCTCTACTGTTAAACTTGATGGGATAGTTGAGGATCTTGTAGTATCCCTGGACTCATGGGAATATCCAGCTAACTTCATGATACTTTCTCCTAAAGCTACATTGGGGGGATGCCCCATCATTTGGGAAGGCCGTGGTTAGCCACAACAGATGCTTATATTGGGTGTCGATCAGGAGATATGACTATCTCTGATGGAAGAAGCACTAAAATACTTGTTCTTTACCCACCTGCACAGCCATCTCATGATATGGAGAATCTTGTTTGGCCTCATGTTGGTGAAGAGGTAGAAGAAGTTAATTCTATGGAGCAGCTTATGATGATGGGTAGAACTTCTTTCCTGCAACTTCAAGGAGAGAAGGAGGTGTTGTCGAATATAATCCAAAATCTTTATGAAGTTGAGGAGGCATCATCCTCTCATTCTGCTAATTCAGAAAGGATGCTTGTTCCAATTTTTCCTGCAGCATCAGGTATGTTACATACATTGCTTCCACATGAAGTTAAGCTACCTAGCATTAATGAAGTAACTATGGTTGATTTCACAACTCAAGTGGAAATTTTAGAGGACTGATATCTCAATATTAATAACAACTTGACTCAAGCACAATAGTTGTCCTTGGCAAATTTGTTAAAGAAACATAAGAATGCTTTTGCATGGGATTATCATGACATGAAGGGATTGGATCCTACATTATGCACTCATAGGATCTACATAAAGGAAGATTGTACACCAGTAAGACTACCACAAAGGAGAATCAACCCTGCACTAAGAGAAATTGTCAAAGAAGAATTACACAAGCTATTAGATGCAGGATTTATTTACCCAATCTTAGATAGCCAATGGGTGTCCCCTCTGGTTCTTGTGCCCAAGAAGGGAGGAAAATGGAGAGTATGCATTGATTATAGAGAATTAAATTCTGCTACCAAAAAGGATCATTTTCCCCTTCCTTTCATAGACCAGGTTTTGGACTCACTTGTAGGAAAGCAATACTTTTCCTTTTTGGATGGATTCAATGGTTACAATCAGATTCAGATTGCACCTGAAGATCAAGAGAAGACAACATTTACCTGTCCTTGGGGAACATATGCCTACTCAGTGCTTCCATTTGGCTTATGCAATGCACCTGCAACTTTCCAAAGGGTAGTCATTAGCATATTTTCTGATATCTCACATGATTGTATGGAAATCTATATGGATGATTTCACTACTAATGGATCTACTTTTGAAGAAGCATTAGCAAACCTAGGCAAAGTTTTGGAAAGATGTGAAGACCACAGCCTATCATTAAACAGTGCAAAGTGCTTCATGATGATGCAGGAAGGTGTAGTACTTGGTCACTATATTTCTCAAAAAGGAATACAGGGAGACCCAGCTAAGATTGAAGTTATCATAAATTTGCCCATTCCTGCAAGGCAAAAAGATGTCAGAAGTTTCTTGGGTCATGTAGGATATTACAGGCGCTTCATCAAAGATTTTAGTAAAATGGCATCCCCATTGTATACCCTTCTAACAAAGGATGCTGAATTTCAGTGGAGTGAAGACTGTGACAAAGCATTTTCTGACCTAAAGGTAGCCTTAACCCATGCTCCTATACTTAAAGGTCCCAATTGGGAACTTCCGTTTCACATTCATACAGATGCATCAGATTATGCCATAGGAGCAGTTTTAGGCCAAAAAGAAGGAGTCATTGAGCATGCTATTTACTTTGTAAGCAAAACTTACACGGTGCTGATTTCAACTATACAGTCACAGAGAAGGAAATGTTAGCAGTCATCTATGCACTTAATAAGTTTAGGCACTACATAACTGGTTATCAAATCTTTGTGCACACAAATCATGCAGCCATTAGATATCTCATGAACAAACCTCTCATCTTAGGCCGGTTAGCAAGATGGGTGTTGTTAATGTAGGAGTTTGACATCACTATTATGGATAAACCAGGAAAAGCCAATGTGGTTGCAGATTTTCTTTCAAGAATGACTACATCAGAGGATAACCAGGTCATTGATGACTCTTTTCCTGATGAACATTTGTTTTCACTCTTTGTGCAAACACCTTGGTATGCTGACACAGCCAATTACTTAGTCACAGGAAGAGTCCCTCCTCATTTCTCTCCTAAGGAAAGAAGGGTTCTTATTGAAAAATCATTCCCTTTTTCATGGATTGCTGGATGTTTGTTCTACACTGGACCAAACAATGTCATGAGGAGATGTATGAGAGAAGATGAAACATACAACATTTTGCATGCCTGTCACAATGAACCTTGTGGAGGACATTTTGCAGCAAAGCGAACCGCAATGAAGATCTTGAATGTAGGTTATTATTGGCCTACACTATACAAAGATGCAGCGAGGTATACCAAGAAGTGTGATAGTTGAAAGGATGGGACGACCAACAAAGTCTGATGAGATGCCCCTTTATACTCAGCTTGTGATTTCTCCATTTGATAAATGGGGGATAGATTTTATAGGACCTATTGATCCTCCATCTAATGGTAAATCTTATATCTTAGTATGCACTGACTATGTAACTAAGTGGGTAGAAGTTAAAGCCATGAAACATGCAAGAGACATCAAAGTTGCAGAATTTCTTTATGAAGAAATCTTTACAAGGTATGGAGTTCCCAGAGAATTGGTAACTGATCAAGGAGCTCAGTTTACCTCAACTCTAATTGCAGCATTAGTACAGGAATACAACATAAGGCACAAGAAGTCTACTCCTTATCACCCCCAGGCTAATGGCCAAGTTGAGGTGACTAACAGAGAACTAGAGGCTATTCTGACCAAAATTGTGGCAGTTCATAGGAAGGATTGGGCAAGTAGGTTGCTAGAAGTTGTTTAGGCCTATAGGACAACCTGGAAAACAACTACTGGTTTTACTCCTTTTGAGTTGCTATATGGCAAAACAGTCATGATGCCTATTGAATTTGAACATAGAACTCTTAGAACTGCACTTGACTTGGGGATGGATTTATCTCAAGCACAAAAAGAAAGAATAATGTAGCTTAATGCTTTGGATGAGATGAGAAAAGCAGCTTTACAACATATAGAAATGGTGCAAAACCAGAGAATCAGGTGGCATGACAAATACATCAAAGATAAGAAGTTCCAGCCTGGTGATTGGGCTTTGCTTTATGACTCAAGGTATCAGGAGAATGCAGGAAAATTACAGACAAGATGGCTAGGCCCATATGAAGTTGCTGAAGTGTTTTCCAATGGTGTTGTTCAGCTTACTACTATTGACCCTGTCAAATTCAAACTATTAGTCAATGGTCATAGACTCAGGCTATATCATAAGCCAGCCTTCAAAGAAGATTTCTTGCAGCAGTTCAATCAGCATGCAACTCCAGAACTTCCTGCAGCCAAAGTTAGCAGACCTAGTGTCCCTCCTTTTGGCTAATCAAGGTACAACATAATCATAATAAAGATTTCCACATTCATGAGAATCCATTCTTTCACTTCTTCACCCATCCACCCACCCGTATCCATTCTTCTCTCTTCCATCACGTGTATTGATTACACTTCATTCTATCTCACTTCAATCCACTTCACTTCCATTCATTGCTCAATAAATTCTTATGCATTACATGTTACTTTCTCCATGATTCTTTCAACAGATTTTCCACAAATGAAGGTATGAACACTTCCATAATTGTCTCTTAATTACCTTATGGTTTGTTTATTTAATTATTGTACATTAATATAGATATTTCTCATAATATGTCATTATTCCTTCCTTGTCCTGTCATATCTCAAATTCACATGTGTGGACACATGCCTACAAATAGGTTGGGGATGGAGTGTAAATATAATGACGACGTGTCTGTCCGTCCATATGTTTTATGCCTGAATGTCAATAAAGTTTTGAGATCAAATAATTTGAATCCTGAATGAGGTGATGGCTTGCAAATGTGAGATGACAACCTTCATTGATCTTTCATTTATGCCTATACCAAACTTGTCTTGCTTTCCCAAGAAAAGAAGCTGTAAAAGAAAATGCAGATAGCATGAGTTTTTGAAAACTTACAGGGTTGCAGGAAGGTGAAGCTTGTTTTCAAATTTTGCGTAGAAAAAGAAAACTTTGCAAAGTGTTTGATTGTAGACAGCTAAATCATGGGAGGAGGATTAATCAGGAATGAACCCACAGTTCACGATGAATTGTTTCAGGACACACTTTGCCAGGCTGAATTCAGAAATTGTGGTTGGATGGACTATTTCTTGACATTAAATGGTTTTGATGAAAATATTGCATTGGAATTTGCTCGGATGTTGTCTGATGGTAAAGCAGTGGTAAGAGGTTTAGAGGTGTTGGCCACAGAAGAAAGAATTGCAGAGGTTATAGGTCTACCTATTGATGGAAAAGAATACCCTATTGCTAGAGATGCCAGGATAGCTAGGGCTGAGTTTATTGAACCTGGGGATCCACCATTGATTATAGACAAACAGGGAACCAAAAGAACCTCTTTGTCAGAGCCGTGGAAATAGGTAGCTATCTATGTGGTGAAATACATCACTTGTAGAGGTCGACAATCGAACCTTCACTCTGTGCATTTCAAATTACTAAATCATATGAGACATGGAAGAAGAATGAACGTGCCAAATGTGCTTCATCACCTTCTCTTGATTATGGTTGCTGAGACTCAAAAAGGTAGGCCTAATTCTGTCTCTCACCATTGTTTAATCAAATTGCTTGTTGAGAAGTCTCTGCATGATGTATCTAAAATGACTTGGGAGGAATTTCTAGAAATTGATCAAATAAGACCTAGTCATTTGTAACCTGTGGTTGTACCACAACATCATAGAACTAAGAGAACGATACGTGGAGTTGAAACTACTCCAGGAACTTCAACTTCCAGTGCAAACCCTCCTGCAACAAAACCATCCATTGAAATTAGTTCTTCTGAAGCGGAGCTTTCAGATAAAGAAAATTCTACAGATTCTGACAATGAGGATATTCCTCTTGGTAATTTAATTCAAACTAGGGCATAGAGGAGAAGGGCAAAAATAAAGAAAGGCAAAACCAAAAAGAAAACCACAGAAAGGAAGGTGTTGCATTCTAGGAAATGAAAAGCTAACACTGTTCTTCCTGCAGCCGAAGAATAACATGAAAGCCCTTCTAGTAAATCAAGACCTGTTGAGCCTGCCTCCAGCGCATCTACACAGACAAGCCCTAGGATTGATGAAATGGCAGTTGAGGAAACAGAGGCCCCAGTGGGACATGATAGTGATGTAGAAAAAGAAGACATAATTAAGGAAACAATAGATATAACTCTGGCAGACCTTGCCGCCGCTGCTGAGCATATGGAGAGACAGGAACATGAAAGTAAACAGGAGTTCCTGCAGCAAGACATCCTACAGCCAGATTTGGCTAAGCAATCAGAAACCCTACAACCTATGTTACAGGAAGAACTGCCATCTGTGCTAGGAAAACCTTTGATAGGCATTCACAGAACTCCTAATTTTTCAATGCAAATGGTTGCCATGAATTTGTGGAATGAAATGCAGAGGAGAGAGGAGGAATGGAAGAGGGAGAAACGTAGGTTGAAAATGGAAATTCAAAAGAAGGATGAAGAGATTAAAGAAAAGCATGCAGAAATTACAGTTTTAAAAGAGAGAGTAGATGGTATGGCAGCTTTGGTGCCTTAGGTATTAGAATGCAGGACTCCTCCGAGAGTCTATGCTCTGCATTTAAAGGAAAGGTACCTCTCTTTTAAGTTGGCAAGAATTATTTCTAGTTTGAACCCTTCTATTGAAACTCCTCTTGAATTTTTCAATGCTTGTAGGATTGCTCCTCCAAAAATGAAGAATTTGTTGTGTGAGTTTTATTTGCATAATTTTGCTGTGTCCCAAGACCATGAGTGGAACCCCTTGTTGTATGTTGGGAATGTTCAGTTGAGGGCATTTATGTCCTGGATGCAAAATGAGGTTAGTTGAGGAAAATACATGGCTTATAAGCAATTAGAATTCAACACTCGATTGCTTGTTAGAGTAGAATCTGGAAATCTAGGAAGCATTTTTAATGATTGGCATAGAATTCTTTATAGACCAAGTTATGGTAACATAATCCTACCTGAAAGAGAAGCAACATACAAAGAATATGAAAAGATGACATGCACTACTAGAGAAGCTGTGAAAGGTCAGCTGACACAAAGGTGGTCTAGTCTATCTGATGAGCTAAAATAGGCAGAGCCTCACTCTCTGCAGAATTATGCTGCAGCATGTAGAAGAGCAGACAAATATATTCAGCTTGGAAGGACAAAGGGACAGTTCTGGCTTCCCTTAATCTTTCAACCACCCCTCCTATTGTGGCCAGTGCTAAATTACAGATTTTACCAGTATGATATTGCAGAAGAAAAACAGAGATGGAACAGATTGGACAGACAACAAGGATTTTATTGGGATCCTACTTCACGCACCAGAGAGACTGATATTGGACAATTAGCAAATGCTAACTTCAGAGCATTGACCAAGCAAAAGAATAACCCTTCCTCTGCTGGAGGACCAACAAAGTCTTAGGTTGGGGAGAGTGATGAGTCTAGTTTATGACTCATATTTTGTTAAACTTTATTGTCTATTTGCTGTAACTATCTTGGACCTTGATGCTTTACTCTTGGTTTTTCTATGACTTTACCCCCAAAACTATAACTTGTTGAGTATAGGTCATTTCTTATATCCTTCTATGGCAAAGACATGTTATTTGAACAATCTATGATAATGTTGCATATGGTTAATGAATATTACTCCAAGGTGGTTTCGAATGAGCAATTATTTGTGTGTACTAACATTATTTTGCAGATATATTTGGCATCCATAAAGTGAGGAAGATTCTGCTAGATGGTCATTTACCATAAAAGTTAAAGGTGGTGGCCATTCAAATATCAAATGGAGGGAAAGTGACCATTTTGTAACTAGTCTTAATATCTATTGAGCAAATTTAGGAGTTATAATTATGCTAAATCTGCGTTGAAGCAACTCGCTTGACCAGATTTCCTTGCATGCGTAACTTCCTTCCCCTTTCTATGTTTTCCATAATGTGGCATCCTCCTATTCTGTTGGAGTTGACCGCCTTGCTAGTTAGTAGTCTTTCTTCTATAAATAAGACTCGGATACTCCTTTTGAGGGGTTGTTGATTATTCGAAGATTGTACTTGCACTATCCAGTTTTCAGTAATACAGTTATCATGTTCAATTGTACTTGTCCTTTTGAATGAATAAAATAAAGTTGTGAGTTCGCGTTTCTGAGTTTACATTTGTTTTAGGGAATACTCATCCAAGAGGGACCACTTGGTGAGAATTCCACCTTTTAGTTTAGTTGTATTTTTTGTTAAGTGTTTAGTAAATCTGGCATTGAATGTTCCTACAGCCACTAGAATTCTATTCTTTGTCTGTTCCTGTAGCCAAAGCAGACAGAGTAGTTTCCTATCTATTTGCCCAGATTGTTACTTTGTGTTATGTACTTGATTCCAAAATAGCTGTTGGTTAAAATTTAGTATTCCTGTTATTTCCTTTTTAGCAGTCTATCTTCAGTATTATGTCTTTCATAGCTATAGAATGAACATGGCTACTTTGAAATTCTTAGTGCACACACTATGCTGACCCATTTCAAGTTCACGTCCATGGATTGACAAGTGAAATGCATCTCCATAGTGATTAAGACAGCTACTCAGTTTAGATGTCCAATCTCTAAGTTACAATTTTAAGAGCTCAGTTGTTAAGTCATTGTAGGAGACCAACAATACTACTTTCCCAATCAGTTTCAAAATGATGAGAGACTAGAGATTGCAAATATCAAGAACAAATTGCTTGACTGGACCAAGCAGTTGAATGACATAAAGAGGCAGCAAGAATATGCTTTACAATAAGGGGCCATGAATGAACAAAATCAGTCAAAACAGTCCATTAATCCTCAGTTTCAGTCATATCAAAAGCCTAAACTAAGCCATCAAAGTACTAAACAGCCATGGCAGCCTTCTTGGACTAGGTATCTTGATTATAAAATGCCAAATCTTGTTAAGGATACCCCTTCCATACCAGTCTAAGATCAGAAAGATGAGGAATCAAATTTCTTACCAGGAGGTAAGTCTGAACATGAAACTCTATGGCAAGAGGAGCAGTCGGTTGCTACTATTTGCACCATGTCCCCAACTAAATATGAGCATAACGCATGTGAAGAGGATGTAGGATTAGACTTTTCACTGAATCCCTTACATTTTCATTCATTTGAAGAATTTTCTAATGTTGTTTATAAACTGAAGGAAGGCAGCGTATAGAGGTTGCAAGGTAAAGGTTTTCAGTTGCAAAGGAAAGATGCCCAAGTTCCATTGGAGAAGGCACCACATGAAGACGAAGAATTGGTCTTTTTATTTGATCAACTACCTACTTTTGTTGACCAAGATGAGGAAAGCATTCAAGTACCCAGTTTACCAGCAATTTTAGACCAGCAAGAAGATGCTCAACAATTTGAGAAGTTGCAGATTAAAACTAAGCAAACTGACAATGGGGTCTTAGATCAGGTAAAGGAGTGTGAAAGTAAACATTTTTTGGAACCTACACAGCTACCTGAGAGCTGTTATGAAGCAAAAAATAGACCTCCTCCATCAGAATCTCATGAAGAGTGTGAGGAAGATTCATTTTGGGATGACCTTGAAGTTTTTGTCTCTAAATTGGATGACAAAGGATTAAACCTGCTAGAAGAAGTTGTTAGTCATGCTAAATCAGGACAGCAAGTTCACAAGTTTGAACATGAGTAGGAACAACCTGTAGAGGAGATAAATGAATAGGAGGAATTTGATGGAAAAGAGGATGATATGTTTTGGTATGATGGGCTACCTTCTTTTGTCGAACAAAATGAAGAAGATATGACTGTGATAACACATGACTTGGGACAACTACAAGATGTTGAACAGTGTGATGAGTTGCTGGTTTGTGAAAGTCAATATGAGAATGAAGCTTTGGCTTAGGAGGTAGTTTCATTTTGGGATGATCTAAAGTCTATTTTGACTCATGAGGAAGTCTCTTCTTGCCCAACTTTGGATATTGAGCCAACATCATTTGAAGCAGAAGATAAAAAACAAGATGAAGAACAACAACATGATTTGGAATAGCAAGGAACCAACATGGAGAGTTCTGAATTCACTCTTTCTAGAGGATGCCCAATTAGTTATCTAGTCAAAATGGAGGCCAACAAGAATATTGATATTTTTCTTGCACCCAAGCATGAAGATATAGCTAGAAAAAGAGTAGATTCAAGTCACTTTTCTACCTCAGGACAGGAATTTTTACATTGCATGTGAAAAGGTTAGTGAACTTGTGTATGTTCTTCAAGAGGTATTGCAGCTCTTTGTTGAATTTTTGTTCATATTTCCTCTCTTTCTAGTTGTCCTCAAGCACGGAAAACATTGTAAACTATGTAGAAATTGCAGCTACTTCACCCAACCAGTGAATGGTTTCGTTTGAGGTGATGTCTTTCTTGGTTAATGTAGGGCAAGGTTAGTAACTGAGTAGGTTTTATTCCCTAAGTACTATCCAACACAGTTAGTTTCATTTCTGTAGTTTTTGCTTTTGCTTAGGTGAGTAGGAGTCTTTCACTTTGTTCTTCTGAGTTACAGAGGGTGGAAATCTGTTGTCCAAGTGTTTTAGAAGTCTCTCAGTGACCCCATGCCCAATGGATAAGCTTTAGGCAACTGGTCTGATGTTTAGCAGGCAAACATATAGCAGATGTCACCAAAAATGTTACCTATTTTTTCTAACAACTCAATCAGGTATAGCTTTTGTGATTAAGTGGAGGAGAAAGGTACATTTTTATTCTTTTGCTACATTACATGCATGTGCATAAATAGAATAAAAAATATTACATTAAACTAGATTGCATTTATGCAAATGTCGATAACATAGAAAGGATTGTACAAATCTTTTCAGAAACAAGTAATCTTATTGATAAATTAAATGTATAAGGTCTCACACAAGCTGTGAGACTAACTTTACTTATTCAATGGAATTGAAGAAAAATATGTACATGTATAAGTAAATTAAATTAAATGTGCATATAAGGAAGGAGACCAGTCATTGCCTGAGAATAACTGGTTCTGGATGAGTCATCTTGTCCTACTACTGTCCCGAGCTGCCTCTATCCTTCTTAGTTCCATGTTGCTCCTAGTTCCTACATCTAGCAATAACAATGATGTTAGAGAAATACTCTAAGCAATGAAAGGTCTAAAACCTTACATGAACAAACACCTATGCATGTACAAACTGATCTCCAAATGCATTAAATAAGCAATGCAAATCTTGGATGTCCTAGAGAACAATCAAACCATCAAACACATCCAAAATATGCATTTATTTCCCAAACATGTTTGTTTCATGTGTAGATACAGGTGTCATTTAATACTCATTTGATTTCAACATGTGGGGTTAAATGGGCTCCCACGAGGGTTGAGCCCAGCTTGCTGCCCTCTTGTCATCCTAAGGAAAATTTTGATCTTTCTATACATTTTGATGTATTTCCAGTTACAGAGATGTTTAGTGTTGTCATAGACATATACTCCTTTGAAGTCTTGCTACTTAGATATTTGCAGAGAGTGATCCTTGAAGCTAATAGAAGATGAGTATCAGTACTAAAGATCAGAATATGCCTATGGCAAGGCTAACTATCTTTGATACTGGAAGATTTTATCATGTGTATATCAAAAATTAGATTTGGAAAAGAGCTATCAGTCATGAACAATCAAAGAGTGATCAAACACAGGAAAATAAGTGTTTACAGATTGTATGAGGATAGTAAATTAACAAATAGAGGAAAAATGAAGCATATTACTACTCCTCACGATGCATTACATAGATATCAAAGAGGCAATGATCTTATACATTGAAGCAGTCATATGTCCAAGCAGGACCATGGAACAATCTTTCAAAAGAGGACAGTGCATAATGAAGGTCTGTAACAACCGATAGAGCATGAGAAATAAAGACATAGATTATTTACTACAATACAAAGATTGTTTCCATTTCACACTGTGTAGAAACATTTAAAGGATGCCTAAAGACTGCCCATATTAGTCAATTGTCAGGATTGTGGTGGAATCTTATAGGCTGTGCATAGCATTCCTTGTTACTGAGAAAAGAATCTTGAACAAGATATATTCAAGCATCCAAAGCAAGAAGGGAAGAACAGTCTCAAGAACCAAACACATGACAGTCATATTATTGAATAAGGGGACAGTCATAAACCATAAGAACCCAATCTTCAGTTTAGTATCTCTTGCCCAATAATTCATATATTGATAAATGCTTTCAAGACTACAGACTTCCCTTCAAAGCAAGCTTGAAGTTAATGCAGGGATAGTCATGTGAAGATATTGTGGGATAGTCCTAATGATTGCGTGACTTATTTATTGTGTAAGCATTCACATTGACTCTATAAGCAGTCATATGCACAGATAAGTTACATCATAGTATGAGGTTTCTATGAAGATAGCAGTATCAGTCAAAATGACTAAAGATAGTCAAAATGATGGTAAAATGAACAGTAGTAGTCAAGGACTTCAAGGAAAAATCTCTTGGATAGTTCAATGTCAAATCTTTGTGAAAAGCAGTCATATATGTTGTGATAATAAGCATAGTAGACAGTCCTAAAAAAATAGTCACAAAAGGGATCAACACAGTCATCAGTCTGCAGGATCTTAGTGAGTATTTATGTCTTGATATCCTAAAGGTATGAAGAGACCTAGGAGAGAGCAGAGATATGGAACAGTCTTAACTTTGACAAGGGATAGTCATAATCTACAAAGAGGGCAATCTTATAAACAATGCCACAACAATGTGCAAGACGATAGAGAGACAATAAAAGCTCAGAGACATTCATGACAGTTTTACATTTGCAAAGTCACAGTAGTCATCAAGGATGCTCTACTACAGACATAGAAACATGTCCATTGAAGTCTATTCTATAAAATAGTTAGAGTTTGTTTCTTTTTCTTAGACTGCTTTTCCTTTAAGGATCCTTGCAAAGATTGAGGAGCAATAGAGAGAGTCTGAGAAGTTTTTCTAAGGTCTGATATCATGTAAGGGTTTATTTTCTCTCCTTCAGTATTTGTAGAAAGTGTTAAGCTTTGCTAGATCATGTCTTTAGAGATCCAAGGAAAGGAAAAGAAAATAATGTATGTATATCAAAGAGCATATGCCATGATCTAAGGTCCTTTTCCTGTACAAAATGGTTTTCTCTTGTTCAATAATGGATATACCTCATTCACTAGGGTCTACACAGTTAACTAAAGGTAGTGTAGGAGTCATCAAAACCAATGTAAGTCTTCAAGAATCCAGTACAGGGATTACCAAATCATGATAAACTCTATTTCCCACATGCCAAGGTCCAAAATCCTATTGAAAAGTTTGGAAATCTGTCAAACACCATAATCTTGCATGGATTCTATGGAATAGTGGTGAGGAAATGAACGGCAATAGTCTAAAAGGTGCTACAAGATGAGCAAGAAAATAGTCCAAGCAAAAGCTACAAAAGAGCATTAGGTATCTGGCAATATGAAATATAGAAACAAAACACAGTCAAATGTCTCATTTTCTTTCAGTATGTTTCCTTACATCTCAACAGGAATGAATAGAGGGTTTTCTAGAAAACCCTAGCCATGCTTGGGAAGCACCAGATTAAGCAAAAGAACCAGAAGCACTGTATAAGTAATGTTCAAAATGCAACACATATGCCAAATCAACGGCTACAGGAATAGAAATAGCACTAATTTACAGTTTTTTTGCTTCAGGAAAACTAGTTTATTGAACTCACCTGTGGCTCTTTGAGGCCATTCATTAGAAAATGCAATCTAAAGTCCTTCGAAACAACAAAGAAATCTCCAGGAAAGTCTACAGAAACCCTTGTGGTGATGAGAAAAAATGCAAAAAATGAAAGATGAAAAGTAAAGTATCAAAGTTGCCTTTTTGCATATTAGGGTTTGAGCCCTAGAAGCCTGATGGGTTTTTTCTTATGTTTCTTACTTTTTGCATCTTTTTCATTAAAGAGCCCATGGTCCAAGACCTAGTGACATGGTGTGCCTTGTCATATGCCATGATGTGGTATAGAAGTATTTTAAGACTTTTGTATTACTTTATGCCTTCTTGCTAGAGTCAGCACTTTGGTGCTTGTAGTTCCTTTACTTTTATTTGCTTTGCATAAGATACAGAATGTGAAACAATTACGCTTAAATGGTGTCATTATAAGTCATTTAAGTTTATTGTTATTATTATATGCAAAGATAATTGTAAAGCAATTTTTTTGGCATTAAGTGATCTTAATGACCCAAGCATATAGGAGAGTGGAGTTGACAAACACATGCCAAGAATATAGCCATTTGGTTTGTCCTTGAGATGAGAGTTTTAACTAAGTCACAAAGGTAGTTAGTAGTTGAGTTGAATTCTTTTGAGGGCATCTAGGAGGTGTTTTACTACTCTTGGAGTCTTAGAGGAGTTGGTTTCATGTGTCATTATGTTAGACCAAGTCATGATTGACTTTTTCCCTCATTGTGAGCTCTTTTGGAGGAGTTTTAGGTCCTATATTCTAGGCTTTTTGGGGGCATCCGACCCTTACTAGTTTTGAGTTGCTCTTTTGGTGGAGTGGATGGATATAGTCACTTATGTGACTCATTTGTACTCAATTCTGGATATGCATTCTCTTATACTTGTGACTTTTGAAGTCCTTTGACAAATTGGAGTATATTTTGTAACTCAGTTTTGAACATGAATATCATTGACAACCTTAGATATCAGGGATTGGAGTATTTTGCCTTCTGACTCATTTGTTTCATTGTGTGCACATCAACTGATTGATCAAATTACTTGTGGAATTTTGTTCATTTCCTTGTAATTTTTTTGTCTCATGTTAAGCACATTTTGTAGAGGAGTGTGTTGTTGTAGGTTATAACTTGTGTCACAAAATGCAAGTTGCTTTTAGCTGTGAAGTTTCCTTCCTTCTATGAGTTAGCATTCGAGTCTTTTTTATAAAATACTTATGCAAGGACGTATAGAAGTGAGTTGTGCAAGTTTTTCATGTTATTGAAAACAAGTATTGTAATCTGGGTATTATGTTCTATTTAGTTTGGTGTATCACCTAATTAGTTGCATTATCAGTTTTTAGTTTATGTTTTCTCTATCCTTTTTCCTTGAAATAATGATAGAATAAGTTAGTCTTAGGTGATACAAAGTTTAGGAAGCTAGCCTTCTTTGGAGATTCACTTCAATTTCTAGGTGACCCACAGCTATAGGAGTGTTTCCATGTTCCTCTAGAATACAAATTTTCTACAAGTAGGGTGCAACTTTCAGAGATAACAATCTCATTAGTGAATAATCTTCACTATGCATGTACAAACCTTTGCTCAATGCATCAAATATCAAATTATACATAATAACTAACTATCAGGTCATATAATGAAAAGCACTGCATTTGGATCTCTTGACATCTGTCTTCATAAGCCTCGGCTTGTCTCATGCTTGGAAAGGAGAGCATCATCTGAGTGCTTTTCCTCCAACCACAGACCGGCGGTCCCCCACACAACTTCCTTCCTAGAAGTGGCCCTACCCTTCACGGAAGGTATAGATATTAGGAACCATTAGGTTTGCCATCTGAGTATCTGGTGTTGTGTCCTTCATAATGCCTTTCAACCACACAACTATAGATCCACTCTAACTATGCATGACACTACTGGAGACATTATGCCATCTAGAGCACTATGGACCGACAATGCATGCAAAGATGGATGCATTACTTTGGCCAAAGATTTACATACATGATCATTACATAGTGAACGTCGTCATATGTCCACCACCCTAACTCGACTTAGAAGTTGTCTCATCCTGCAGTATGCTTATATTGACCTCTCTCTCTAGGTCTAGTATGAGTGGGTTCAATTTGATTCACAGTCCTATAACAGGAAAGTCGACTCCCAACTTAGGAGTATACCAAACATAATGGGTTACTTTCGTAATGAGGAACCTGTGACTCCTCGTCACCCTATTCCATTACTGATCATATTAAAATTCAAACCAAGTTTTCCAATCTAGGTTTATCATGGTTGACAGTTTCATTGTGATCTACCATATGGGCTAGATTCACGATCATGATACCCTAGACATACATTGCCTTATCTATTTAAATGGGTTTTAATATTAGACAATAACTCAATACCCATGTGGGTCTTTATTGATAAATACTCTCCTCATGGAGTTCAGTCATAAGTAATGAAAAAAGTTTTGATTCCCATTAGAATACACATATAAGACTTAAGCTATATATATATTCTTCCTAACTCTTAATGATTACAATAGCAAGAAGAGAATCCTCTCTAATATATTGGCATGCATGCAAAGCTGTCATGGATTAAAACAATAATCTTTTGTATTGCCAACCTCCTCCTTTATTGAGGGTAGAAAAATAATGCCTTAGGTTATCATAATAACCCTTTAACAATAGTCAAGTTTGATGTATGAAAGTTCCAAGCATGTGGTTAAGTGCTATCAGCATAGTCTAATGTTAAAGTTTCAAAAGACTATCACAACAGTTCATGGTTAGTGCCTCAGCCACATGCAAGCCGAGCCTTCGAACATAAACTTTATATAATGGTTTAATGAGCACCATGAGTTCTATCAGCTCATCATATGAGTCTTGGTGCTATCTTTAAATTATTAACAATGGTGCCATGTCAGCACTCAACATGAGTATGCATCAATAGTTTTGAGCTTGGCCTTAAAGGCCTCAAGCGACTGTCATGATCAAAGATACAACCATAATATCTTATGATACATATATCATAATCAGCCCAGCGGCCTATAGATTTATATCTTATGACACATATATCATATTCGGCCAGTGGCCTGTAGATTTATAACCTATGATACATATATCATATTCAACCCACGGCCTGGAGATTTATTCCAAATAGAAATAGTATAAAGTCTAACACAGTAACTTAACACTAAAGTATGATATAATAAGTTGGCTATGGCCACATAGTTTCAAACAAATAACATAGCAATTACATTATAAGATAGCTGGCACGGTCGACGCTTGTGCTTCAAGAAAACACTACTGTTAGCAAGCATTTAATGATAAATCTCTTCCAAGCTTTGTTTCTACTTGAATGAAGTTGTTTGATGTCATCAACTCAGACAAACAGATCTCACGACTGAGAGCTACGTATCATTCCTATGGTATCACCAAGGTTTAGCCGACAACTGTGATTTCCTTGCTCTTGTTCTATATTTTTTCTAGTGTAGAGAGCAATCCACAACCACAAATAATAATAATCCTGATTATTGATATCATTCGACAATAGAAAAACTTGCTATGACTGCCTTTCTTGGCATGCCGATCATGTGGGGAACTACCACCCACACCCATGATGTTGTGGGTGGTTTCCCCACTCCACCACCTACAGTTTCTAAGGAGCCTTTCAATCCTATCCTTGCTATTTGCAGGAGACCGGTGAGCATGAAGCTCCCCATTGGTTGAAATAACATCTCATCACTCCACTACCATGGGTGATGTCAACCCTTTAACAAACAATTAACCATATTAGTATTACATGTAATTTGATATTAGATTTAAATAGTCATAGCATAATATAAATTTCATACATCTCTTTGATGTATGAAGATACTTATATCAATCAAGATGTCATCATACGACATCACCACCTACGTGGTGGCACGGTCAACATGCGATTTAGGGGTCGAGCACCACTCCCCCTTCTTCGCTTAAAAACCCAAAGCAAAATATACCAAGAATATAGGTTTAAAATCCTGATTCAAGAATAAATGAAGAAAACAAGAAGGTATCCCGCCACATGGTAAGACCATCTCTCAACCCATGATGACATTCTTAAGAATGACGTTTGGTCAGATTGACACAACCATTGTCGAAATGACTCTATCGACAAGATGGCATTAATGGAAAATCAACTGTCAAAGAAAAGACGTAACTTACGCCAACTTACAAGGGTTCATAAGGACATAAAGTCTAACACTCAGATGGCAATTGGACCCACTCCCCAACATCTATCTCTTCCTCCCGGATGATACTCTCCTTCCATCTTTGAAGGATATTTCATTTCTTGTTCACACTCAGCATCATTAAACTATGATAAGTGCATCATTATTTAATTAAATATTCATATGAACAAGTAGTTCATAACTATCATTAGTCAATATTCTCATAATCAATGATTAAATCAAATATTTCCACAGCATCTAATCATTAAACTATGGTTAATCTTCCTGATTACCACAAAAAGTTAAGATTAAGCCTAATCATAAGTTGGGGATGTAACAATGTGGTAGTCAAGTATAATCAATTATAATAAAGTATGGTATGAATCTATTCTATGAAACTCTTCAATACATTACACAAGCTTGTACAATATTTATTTAGTTGCTTGGTCCCGAAACCATTTCAATGGTGTCACTAGCATGAAAAACCACTTGCTTTAAGGTTAACATAAGTGTCAACCTATGTCTAGTTAAAAAAATGGCATATATAACCTCATACACAATTTCTAAAGTTTAGGACACATAGTCACATGCTTGGAAGTGGAAGCAAATAGACAAAACCCTTCAAATTATTAGAGAAATAGCTCACCTCTTTTGATGAGCTTGCCAAGGTAAAATTAGTTTTTTTTTTTTTAAATGTGCCTGGTAAACTTTTTAACGTGACTGGCGACGCTGGTGCAACACACCCTCCGGCTCCATGCAAATGCTTTTGCCCGGAGCAATGAACCAGTGAGGCCACAACACGGGGGACCTCATCCCCTAGCAAGTACACTTCAAACCCACGAGCTCGTTGGCCCAGCAAAGGCGTAAAGCCTACAAGCTCATTGGCCTAGTGGGGGTTTGAACTCTGGTGGCTGCCACTACAATTGAGTGACTTAACCACCGAACATGCCCTTATCGACAACCAAGGTAAAATTAGTTGTTCACCACTAAGGTTTCAATATTTTTTTTTTGTCTTTGTTTTGAGTTTGTTGAGGTGAATCCGTGTTAACTACCTATGTAAGAGGTAAGCTCACCAAAATTGGAAAATACTCTATTTTCAAACCTACACACAAGCCCATCTACCCTAGGATGCTCTAGATCATCCTAAGTCTTCAACAACCATGCACACAATTCCTTTATGGTCTAAAATAGATGAAAACCAACTCACTCTCATTAAGGGAATCTTGATTGATCTTCCTTGACTTAAATGTAAAAAAATCAACTTTTTTTTATCATAGTCTAGTCCAATTTTTAAATCAAGTGTAGTAGGTGGTAGGAATACTAGAAGTGTGAGAGGGAGGTCTAACACTAGAAAGTATGACATTAGTAGCATAACATGAAGATATGTCACCAGTGTGCTCGAAGAAGGGATGACACTAGTAGTAAAAGATGAAGGGATAGCATGCTGGAAGGATGAATGTGGGAACTAGATGAAATGCTAGTAGAGTTAATGCTAGTCATGGCACTAGAAGAAGGGACATGAGGAGTAGGACCACACTAGTAGGGATAGCATGGGCAACATTGGAAACATAGGAGGACTGAAATGGATGAACAAGCTTGGGTGGAAGGGGGAAGATGCCCCATGCAAAGAGCTTGAAGAGCTAACCTTAGCACCAATACCTTAAAGAATCTATCAACCAAAGTGTTTAGCAATCAACAAGTTGTGAAAAGTAGCAACCAACTATGGAGAGAAGCAACACTAGCTAAATTAGTAATCCCTTGAGAAAGTAACTTGCACTGAAAGCAAAATCATGCTTATCTATTTGTTCCAAGTGTACCTCATGATCAAAATCATTCTCCTTGTTATGATTGTTATCCATCATACTAGAAAATATCTCATGATCAACCAAATTTTGAGCCAATGTAAAATTGACACAAGGACGACTTCTCAAAGGGAAAGTAGAATGATGGCGAGACTTTGGCATAAACACAATACACAAACCCTAAGAAGGATAAAAAGGGATGAAATGAGGGAAATGGTACTAATGAAAATTTGAGAAAATCATAACATCTTAGATCTAAAAAATAAATAAAAACTTAGAAATGAAACCCTAAGGCCAAGACTTGGGAGGTGCAGGTGTTAGGGATTGCATGCAGAAGATATCAATTAAATGCAAATAAAGATTAAATAGAGGAATGAAAATACACAAAAATAATAACAGCGAGAGACAATTTTTAACGTGGTTCACCCAAACTCGGGCTACATCCACCAACAGAGAGTCCAATATTATTATCTAGCAAATCAAACTGATTACAACCAGCAATCCTTGCAACTCAATACCACTGCAAATGCTACAATACAATATCAATGGAAACCCTAACCCTTAACCATTTTTATCAAAACTTATGTCAGTTATAAAATAGGGTTTTTTTTTATGTCAGCCAATAGAAAAAATAACTCCCAACGCCTTTATAAAATAATAAAAGTCGTTTGAGGTTTCGAGGGCGTTGCCCCTCAACCCCGCCCTGTATTGTGATAGAGAGCGCGTCAGGGGCGCTGCCACTGGACCCAGCAAGGGGTGCTGTCCCGAAACCCCCGTTAAATAATTTGGGGGGAAACCATGCCGACAAAAGTGGGGAAAATTTAACCTTCGAGTCTGATTAGGCTCCATATAACAACAACAAGATCAAACAAGCTCACCAAAATGAGAAGGGAAATAAATGACATTTTTAAATAATCTACAAGGTAAGTAATTAATCAATCAAGACAATCAACCCTAGAATAATTACGTTGGGAATGGTAATGCTAACTAAATAAATGTATGATTTTAAATTAAAAACAATGATACTTAGCTCTAAACTTGATGAAGATTCCTTGTGGCAAATGTCATCAATTGATTCACCAATTTATTAGTGTTCTATAACTAATCAAATGAATGCTTCTATGTTACTAATTTTCATGTTTGAGGTCATTTATGCATCCATGGAATTAAAATGGGTCAATTTCTGCAGCTACAAATTTGAACTGAGAGAAGAAATGAATTAAATAGAGATTCAAGACTGATCTTTGAAGATATGTAGACATGGAATAGGTTAGGCTCTAGTTATTTGCCAACTTTTATGCTAAAACGTACCACTTATACACTAATCATTACATTAAGAGCAACCCAATTAAATAAATCCAAAACAAAAGAAAAAAATGTTGAAGTGCTACACTTTTCACCATTACAATTTTTAAGTCCCATGATAGAACACCTCTTTTACATAAAAAAAATATTATAACATACCACCTTAAGATTTTACTTGCATATATCATCTTGCCAAAAAAAAATAATGGGAACCTCATTAATATATGATGCCAATTGATTTTCAAAGAACAATATCAGATTGAAAATATATATAAATATAGTTCATGTATTTAAAATTTCCAAACTCCAATCAAAAGATTACTTTGAATAGTTCAAATCCTCTTTGGGCTTTCCTTTAAAAACCAATATGTATTGTTCAAATCCTCTTTGGGCTTTCCTTTAAAAACCAATATGTTTATTAATATAATTCACGTATTTACAATTTTCAAACTTAATCAAAGGATGAAGTCAAACCCGTCAAAGCTTCTTCAGACTTCTTTTTCCTTCACTTTAGTCTTCAGCCTTCTTACCCTATCATTGTCTATTATAACGGAAGCCCATTCTATTGACCTACTTTAGCTATTGTAGACTTCAATATAATTTAGTTTCTTCTATCTTCTACCTGCCCAAAAAGAGCAGAATAATAAAATTACTATCATGATAAAGATATGCAGTTGAACAATAAAGAGAATCTTGAGGAAATTAAGGAAGTGAGGGATAATGGGCACCTTAGTTTATACACCATAGCTTTTCATTTGTCATATTGTGTATGTTTTCAAAAAGCTATGGTGTTTTAAATAGAGTAGTTAACGGTGAGATGTGATCTTTCTGGGCCTGATTGGCATCCTTTTCTTCATGTAAACTGTTGGAAAACTTACAATGGAATCCTCCTCTGCTTCCCAACTGCCAAAAATATAAAAATGTATATCTATATCATGTTAAAAAAATATGATGGTGGGGATTAGTTTATAGCGAAAAAGACAATGCAGAATTGCTTTATAATGAAAACAATTACTAAAAAGACCCCATCAGAACAAATATATATATGTATATTCATGTGCACCCAAGTGAACAATGCAGTATTACTTCATAACAATACAGTTACCAAAAAGATCAATGGGCTTAATTGTGCAGTCCTAATTGTTTTGGGGATACTCAAAGATATATATATCTGTATATATTGATGTGCATCCAAGTTAATATACACAGAAAAGAAAACACATACACACCTGTATTGGGTCACCAGCAGATGCAAGAACATAGATACTTCAAGTCTTGCAATTTCGATCCCTGGGCAAAGTCTGTGGCCTCCTCCAAATGGAGTAAAACTACTCCCTGTTGGGTCCTTTTCCTATTCATTGAAAACAACAGGGGAGAGAAATAAAATGCTATTATCTTCATATCACTCTTGTCTCTGTGTCACTGGAGAAAGGCCTAAACACTGTTATCTTCACATCTCTAATGAAATGACACAACACCTCATTATCAACACCGACGAAATGACAATTTGTTATAAAACGAATGAATACAGAAACAGAGCTTTGTAATCTACATAAATTTATAGGTTTCAAAACTTCTTCACTTGTATGAAGCTCGAACTGGGGAAAACATTTGTAGTATCCAAATAGAACATTTCTCACTTGCAGGGAATGAAGTAAAATAGTCTACAATACATAAATCTAGTCTACAATCACTGTAAACTATGCATGAAATTTAGAACGAAACTGTAGCAAGTGACCCAATGTGAAACTGCGGCTGAAGGCATCTACACCAAATATAAAACATGAACCCAATGTAGTAACATAACTTGCTACACATTACAAAACATCTGGCTCAATGAAGTTCCATGAATCCCCTAGCAATGATTATGTAAGGCCCATTTAAAGCATTGAAGTATGAAATTGTTATCTATTAGACTCCACAGTTCGGAAAATAGAAAAGCCTTATATAATTCCTTGATATCAGGGCAAGGAAAAGTGTTTGAGAGTGTAAAATCCATCTTGTTCATATTAGTGCTCTTTTTATGCTCGTGCACTTTATTATTTATTTGATCATGGACCAGTATCTGTAATCTTACAAAAAGTTATTCAAAGAATTCAACTTACTTGCCATCTCCAAGGGTTGAATTTATATGGACTTTCATAGAGGTCTTTATCCAGGTGAATGGATCTGAAGTATGTGAGCACACACCATCCCTTGGGAATCAAGTGCCCTGAGAAAAGACATTAAAGTTAGCATGACCCATTCTTTCAGTAAATGTTAGAATCGAGTTCTTGTTCTAAACTCTGCAGGCCTACTGGCTGCTTGATTCCTTTACAAAGTCATTTATATGATTTATTGAAGAAAAAAGAAATCAATAAATTGTACCTTTGATCTCAACATCCTCTAATGCTTTTCGCAATACACCAGTTATGATATTGCCCAACCTTAAAGTCTCTGTTATGACCTGTTCATTATGCAGGAATGATAAATTTCAGACAAGGATAGAATTTTTAACTAATTACATTGAGATTAGCAATCTTAATCACAAACATTCTTACATTCTGTGTGAATGATAATGACATGTAATCACTCCAAGTCACTAGCTCTTTCTTCTCTTCCTTTGACTTCTTGAGCATCATGTTTTCTTCCTGAGACCATTGAGTATATGAATGCCCTAATGTCATGACAAACTACATTGTGGACTACTAGAAGTTATTCTCAAAGATGAAACAGAGTATTGATTGGTACCTGTATCTGTTTTAGTGCCAGTGGGCAACCAGAAAGGTATTGAACTGCTAGTGTCATTAGCATTGGTACCGAGTCTTCTCCTGGGATCATTAAATCTATCATGTTATCAGAGATTAGGTCTATAGTGAATTGACCTGCTGCACCATTTGTTTCATGTAATAGTACATCCAGAACATCTTCGTGTCTTTCCTTGGTGTCATAGTTTGCTTTTCTGTCTTCTATAATTCTGTGCACCATCTTCACCATGTTTGCTTTTGCCTAAAACATGTTTTAATAATCATAATTGGTAACAGAGTCATTATTATCAAAAACACCTAATTCCCATATCTCTTCATTATTGTTGACAATGTCTTACATTACTTAATCCAGTAAATCTAACCTGCAAGGACTTGTAAAGCCTTGTTCCTGGGAATTTCACCGGAAGTGAAACTAAACCCGAAATAAACTTTCTGAATTCTTGTTTTAGATATTCCAGTTCATCGCCAGGGTTAATACTCATTAGTGCTTTCAATAATACCTGAAAGGCTATCTGTTCATCAAATAATGTAAACGTAAGAAAAAACAAAATTTTCACACCTAACATGAAACTGTGAATGTATACGACCCCACAGACACATAGACACTTATCTGTATGTTTGCCTACCTTTTTTGTTTCATCTTGAATGTAAATCAGCTGGCCATCCTGCCAATCGTTCATGGACTCCAGGACATACTTCTCTATGTCCACAGTTATTTGTTCTTTTAACTGTGGAGATTTGAGGAAACTACCTATGAGGCCGTGCAACTTTTTCTGCATGTTTCCATTCAGCTGGAGTATTGAAGACTTCCCCATGAGTTCATTTAGTGACTTTGGATAAGAAGGAACAAATATTCTGCCATCATTTTGCAAGACCACCTTGCTCACTTCTGGATCAGTTGATATGATTGTGGGTCTCCCAAGAAGATGTGATTTGAATACCTTTCCATATCTGATGTCATAAACTAAGAATTAGGTCTATAAAAAAACAGCATAAGGAATCTCTCATTTCAATCCCTATGAAAACTTCATCTATTATAAGTCAGGTTACACAAATCCATTGTTGGTCACAAACAAAAGCAATAAGCACCACAAATGGACAGCTATTCTAGCCAACTTGTCCCCAGATATAGCAGACATTTACAAAGACAGAGAGCTTGTACTTTGCTGACATAAATTTCTGACCACAGATATCTATATTCCATGTTGCACACGTGCAGCACAAACTGACATGGGTACACTAAATTCCACAACCATGCATGCAATTGTGTGTTTGTATTGTTGGCTTTTTTCCCTTACCTTGAATAATGGGCTTAGTGAGTAAGCTGTAGTAATGTTGAGAAACTTTTATCATCCTGACAGAAGGGCCGACAGCAATGTAATATTATATTTGGATCATGAAATACAGTGTTTTAAGGCCTAAAGAAAATCAGATTTTAGTTCGTTTTGACAGTCACCTTTGGCTGCTTATTGCTAATACAGATTTTAAACTTACAGTTATGACAGGCTAGTTTGTAATATGAAACTTAATGTTTCTGAATTAAATTGGCTTGATTGATATAATAGAAATAAGGTGGAAAATATTAGAGAAGTAAAATATTTGTAATATGAAACTTAAAGTTTCTGAATTAAATTGGCTTGATTGATATACTAGAAATAAGGTGGAAAATATTAGAGAAGTAAAATATTTTAAGTATACATTACTTGATTTGACTGATTCTGTGCAGCTTTTAAGTCTGACAGAAGATGGTATCACCTATTTTCTAATCTGGATGAGTTTTAAACTGCAAATTGTTTCATTTAACCGACAGCAATGACGGCATTATATTACAAGTTAATATATATGAACTACAAAGCTACTTTATTTGTTTAAGAGAGTTGGTTTCTCCATTAAAGGTTGGATCTTAAACAATTTGGAACATTAGAGAACCCACTGTTAAACATGCCTTCCACATAAAATATGTTATTGTAGCATCCAGGTAAAAATATCTTATTTCTGTCAGAATTATAAACATTTAGCTAAGTATGTGAGTACCCATTTATCTATGTGAACATTGTGAAGAAGAAATGACGATCTTAAACTTCAACTGATGCTGAACTGTAGAGTGGTTCACTGAAACATTAACTATTCTGAATTTCTAGTACTTATAGTGGAGCTCTTTATTTTTTATACACTGCCAAGAATATAAAAACAATGCCTGTATTACACATTTAAAAAGTGGGGAGCATTGTAAGAATACGAACAATAGTATACGACTTATAATCAGCTTGAAAAACCCTATCCCAGTATCGTGTTGAAAGTCTTAAAATGGAATCTCACTGAGGGGGCTATGGCTTCTATTTATTTTCTTAAACTATTTTTGAATTACAATTTGGGAAAAAATAAAATCTTCTCCATAAAAGCAGAGCAGTTACCTTTTTAAGGGAAAACTTTGATAGGATATTGGGGAAAGGAATTGGAAGTTTTGCTGTATCCAGTTCCACTAACACTGAAAGAATGTAGAAGCTTTGTTGCCACATTAGACATATTTTTTAATAAATTATCTGTTTGACTTGTGTAAAACGACACCCCAAAAAAATGCACCCTAAGGAATAAAATATTGTATTTCATAGATTTTACTCAGCAATCCCTGCTCAGAAAATTTAAGAGCCTTCCCTTACTAGGATATTGCCTTAGTGGGACTCTTTGTTCAAGAAGTTGAGAGGTCCAAAACTCAAGGCTACCTAGGATGTGAAATAAAGTTGACAGTATATGGTTCGGTTGTAAGTATGTTGTCCAGTGTGGACGAAGTTTCTTTGAAGTCATAGTCAATGTAATTAGCTAACATACTTGGGAATTGGAGCATGGAAAATTTAAAGTCTGGTCAAAATGGAGAAACCAAAGAAAAACAGCATCATTTTGGCACATTGCCACATGATATGAATTCATGTCATTTTGGCTACTGGGGGCGTGGAAAATTTAATGTCTGGTCAAAATGGAGAAACCAAAGAAAAAAAGTCTGACAGACATTATATGTATCAAATTCCAGCTCTTCATGAACCACCTTCTGATTCAATCTTGTCCACGTGCGCTCTAATACATAAGCTATCATCATGATGGCAAGCTAAAGGAACTGATCCAGGCCTTTTAAGAACTACAAATTGGGATCCCTGAATAACATAATTGATTGTTATCCGCCATGACAATTAGAAAACCATGTTTCTGCACTTGAATCAGGTCACAAGAAAGCTAAATTCCATGTTACAAGACAATCTGACCACAGAATTGAATGGATGATACACACCCACTTATAGATTTCAAAGGTCATGCAGCATCGGATTCAATAAGGCCATGCAGATTCTACATTCTGTTGATCTACTCTACAAAATCCAGACAGAGAAGACAACCTAAAGATAAGAAGTGTCATGAACTTACAGTAGCCTTCTTTTGTCCATGAAGCTCTCTGGCCTTGTTGAATAGCCACATGATATGAATTCCAAGGTTTCTCCAATGAAGGGCCATCCCAAGGTACCAGGAGGAAGTGCAGTCCTCTTGCCCCTGTAGTCTCCAACCTTGTTCCATGCCATAAATAATATCCCTGAAACAATCCCAATCCTGATCAACAACATCCATGTTTGAACACTGTCATAACAACAAGAGTTCCATAGTCTCCCTAATAGCTCCATAATCATCCTTGTTATTTTCTATATAACAAGTTCTAATGACTTACATAAACAGAGTAGTTTGTATTTGGCATTGGGTATAGCAGCAGCTGCTGCTTATATAAGTTCCAGCTACCTGTCACCCTCTTAAGTCTTGTCTTATTGTGACTAATGCTCATTACCAAAAAGCTTGCAAGGTTTGTCGAGCCAATTGGTTTTTTAAGATTGTGGACAAGACTCCAAGCCAATGCGCTTTTATCTTACAAAGCAATCGGAATGTGATCTAGTAATATCCAACCTATAATATCATAACATAATCCAGCATAGATGTCGGCCAACACATTCTTTTGATTGGGTTTGATTAGGTTTGCCTTGATAAGACTCCAGGGTTATTGGTTGATTGTATATTTACAAGAATTTTAGGCTTCTACAGTCTATAGTACCAAAGGAAATGATCAATTGTAAAAAAAAATTAATGAGAAGTAATAGCGTAAAAGGAAAATAAACTTTAGGCAGGTATATATGTATACATATATAATTAATTTATATTAATTAATGGTGTGTTAGGATTGATAAATTTGATGATTTATAATAATTGAATGTGGGAATGAAAATAGAAATAATGGTATGTAACTCTATGATTAAATGACTGATCTAAATGAATGTTTTAAAATTTAGAATAGGGAATCACAATTTAATACACAACTCCACACTAAAAATATATTTTTGTTCTGTGTAGGGTCAAGTCTTGAGATTAGGGTTGAGTCTATGATTGTGGATCTATCCTTTACTTATGGACTTGATCTAATAGTATATAAAAAACTATTTGTATGCTTACCTAATTGCCTTAACTTCTATTGTGTCTTCTTGATATCTAGGGCTGAAAGTATTTATAAATACCTTGGTAGGGTTGCCCTTATGTCACAAGGGGACATGCTCTCCTAGGTCAACCCATGAATATGTACAAGATAAAAAACACCACCCCTGAGTCATGCATATGCTCTCAAAAATGCTCCTATAGATCTAGATTCCTTTTAATGCTCCAACTGAAGTGTGTAATGCAAATGATATGTGAATCTAGCTCTTAAATCATGGATCATGGATGTCTAAAATAAATGTATGGAATGCCTTATAATACAAGGACATAGTAATACATTGTACAAATTTGTGTTTAAGGCATAGCAACACATCACACAAATTTGTGTTTAGTTGGCCCTTAGGGGGGTTCGGAGTCAACCTCGTGACTGCAAACTTGATTTGGGATCAAAAATAGGGTGAATCAAAGTAGAAAATGTGTGTAAATGGGAATAAGTGCACATGGATATGTGGAAGGGATAGGACTATTCTTAAACATCATCTAGTTCAACAATCTAAGGTAAATTTTGACCAATAAAAAGTAAGACAATTGTGTAGCATTTTTTTTTAGTGTGGATGAGATATAAAATCACTATTGATTATTTAGCCATTGAACTAGATGATATTTAAATAAAATAGGTAGGTAACATAAGACAAACACACTAAATTTACACAAAATTAAATTAAAAATGACATAAATATATGGATTTCACCATTACAAATAAATTAAGATCCTTTTTATTTATAATTTTGCGACTTCCTACTTCTAAAACATTAAATACTTATTTAAAAAAATAAAGTGAAGATTAGTTCTTAATTTGAAAATAAGAGGTTTTTAAGAAGTGTAGTAAGTTGTAAGACATATGGTGAAGTTTCTTTCTTTCTTTTATATATATACATACTTTTTAATCTTTATTACCTTTTCCAACATATAGTTATAGGGGAGAGGGCCCAATAGTGGTGCACTCTAATTTTATGGATCGACATAACAATGTACAAAAAATTATATCCTCAAGTATTAAGGATGTGGACAATTCAAATATTTTGTTTCTCACATAGACCCAGAAAAAAGGTGTCATAATAGACCGTTAGACCAATAGTTGTGCATTAAGTCATGTTTTTTAGTGTGTCAATATGGTATCATATAATTTGTTGTTTTTCGAATCTAATGGACATAATTTATTCAACTATTGGGTCCTCTCTTTCAACTACTAGTACCATACTTTTAAAATATCGGGCTTTCAATGTACATGTACTATGACAAATATTGGTACTAGCACCACTATTGGGCCCTCTCCCATAATAATAGTTGGATTTTATGTCCATAAAATTTGTAGTTTTTAAATGTTTCTAAAAGATTTATTATTACTATATTTATCTTAAATAAAGCTATGTAAAAAATGTTGAGAGATATCATTTTCCTACCCTTATTTTACTTATGTCACAAATCTAGAAAAAATGAGTTACTTGTATTTTTATTATTTTTAAATGAAAATAAATTATTTATCTACTTTATATTTTATTTATAAGCTATTTTATTATCAAATGGCATCATTCACATTATGTTTATTATTAAATATTAATACTTTGATTTGTAAATCTCTTGAAATTTAAGATAAAAGATAAGAGGTTTTCTCCCCATAGTGCCTTAGTGTAATAATTTTTAAATGGTTGGGGTAATCCATTTGATAGAGATCCTTTTTTCTTTTTCCATTATGTTGTTTTAGTTGTATAATGGCTTGACCACTTTTGTTGTGTTTTTGATCCTTGGCATTGACTTTTGGAGTGTGATTCCATTCCTCTCAATCTTTTATGTGAACTAATATATTATATTTTTACGAAGAATATATTAAAATATACACTATTCATCATAAAAATTTAATATATTCTTCATAAAAACATTTATTAAATTATAAACCTCTAATTTATAAATCTCTTTTAAAATTGTAAATATATTTAAAATTATTTTTACATTAAATTAATATTTTTGTAACTTTCATAACTCTTTTTCTAATTATAATTTTAACATTATTCAATAAAAAATTATATCTTTAATTCTCTAAAAATATTGTATTATTTCATTAAGAGTGCACTAGTACAAGAAAATTATTTTTAGTCAAAGCTCATAAACGTAATGAGCAAGTGGCATTCACATGCATATAAAATACTTTCATACAATATTAATTTTTTATTTGTGGATCCTGCTTTACAAAAGCTCAATGGAGGAGGAAACTTTGAAGAATTCAATTGGGTTCTTTATAGACTCTTTTTTAAATGATGCATTAGGCATTTTGTTGTATCCTAAGTTGCTTTTTTATTTTATATATCGCACTGCACGAGGCCTCTTACATGTGGTTAAGCTTAGACATCTTTGCTTTTTTAATTGGAAGGAGTATTTAAACCTTGCTGTTGAATGATACAATTATAGATGGTTTTAGGATGGTGAGTATTTTCCAGTGATTTCGCTTTTTGTTTTTTTTTCTTTTTTGAAAATGCATTTATCTTTATATTAATTAAAGATAATTAATACATCTTTACAAAAAAGTGTTGGGCTACAATATATTATTTGGTCATGGTTATATATGGTGATACTTTTACATGTTTGTTTATATTACTCTTTTCACATGTAGGGAAGCCTTATAACTTAAATTTGAGACAACACTCTAAGATTATATGCACCCTTGTAATGATGAAAAGTGGACACCTGTCTCATTGGGAAAATAGATAATGATTCAGTCAATCCATATTGATGAGAGAATGAATTTTAAATGGAGATGCTCTTTCTCTTCTTCTTTGAAAATTAAAGTATGTTGTTTAAGTTTAATTTTTTATTTATTAGTGATCACTTTCACTTCCTTAGAGTGGTTTTTTTATGTTGTTTATTTTATGAAAAAGAACTTATTAAACATTTGTTTTGGTTCTATTCGCATTCATGCACCTTATGACAATCTATCCTCTTTTCTATACCAGTTGACTTCCCTATAAAATTTACTTGAAAATTTGCATTATAGGGATCAAGACTTCTTGTCATGTCATCTCTGAATCTTGTTGTTAGATGGTTTTTTTTCATGTCTAAAAACAAAGATGTTTAGCTATGTTTTATAACATCATACCTCTTAAAATTGCAATTATAGGTCTTTTATCTAACCTTCTTTTTTAGGTTGTTAATCTTGTAAATATTTTGTATGATACTTTAAGCATAATATGAGTTGAAGAAATAGATGGATGGCATTTTGGAATAGATAGGCACTATTGCGAAAAATTAGGGTCATATAGCCATAAGAATCACAAAAATTACAATGAATTTAGACCTTTACTCATCTCGAAGGATGTTGAATAATAGGCTCTTCCATATGGGGTGCATGAGCTCCTCCTAAGGCTGAAATTCCATACCTAAAATCCTATATGGTTATAGGTAATGATAAAAATAATTCAATGTCTAATGGTGGGAGAAAATATGTTTTCTACAAGTTCATGATAGTGAATTTAAATTATTTGTCATTATGGATCTTCTAGATATAAGGCTAATTTCGTCTATTCCTTATGAAAATAGACCTTATATTGACAATATAGATTGGGAAAGTAGGCTTGAATCTTTAATGGTGCTTAGGTGGAGTTAGTATCAATGATATGTGAAGGTGATAAGGATGCCTGTACTATCCAAATAATTGTAAGTGTTGTTTTTGTTGAACACACAGTGATGTTGAGAGGGGGGTGAGTCAACATATATTAAAACTTAAATACTTCATTTTCAGATCAAATTCAATTACTTAAAGAACACAAAGTAAAACATGCAACACATTCATCAACACAATGACACCAAGATTTTTACATGGAAAACCCAAAACTGGGAAAAAACCACGGTGACTGTTAACTCACAAAATAATGCTCACTGCTAGATATAAAGGTTTACAACATTGTTTTAGGGCTATAACCCAAGGAAGCTACAACTCCCTGCTAACTTTGTTTTAGGGCTAGAACCCAAGGAAGCTACTACTCCCTGTATAAAGCTCATTGCTACAAAGAATTACAATGATAAACAAAACTATGAATTGTTATGGAAGAAGCATCTATCTCATGTTGATATTGCAGTCCTCTTTTCTGCACAATTACTCCATCATACTGATTCTGCACACTTCATACTTCTCATTCTGCTCTATCATCTTTGCACACTCATCTACCCCTCACAAATGACTTTGATCTCCTATAAATACCCACTGCAACACATCACAACACTGATTAGGTTGGTACCATGAAAACCTTTTAGATGAAACGTGTAACTCTTCAAAGGTCGGATTCAATACATACAATATGTCAAGGAACCTTGTTGCAAACCTTAGGACTTCATGAAAGGATTCAAGGAACATCACTTCACATCTTTCAAAGTCAAAAAATTTGATCAGGATCCACCGCATATAACATAAACTAATCTGTTGGCACAAACTGTACAAACATTGCTAATTGTTTATCTTCATACCACTAGGGAGAAACCAAAAACATCATGTGGACCAAAAATTCAACATTGTACCACCTCAACATCATTCAACCACCTTTCTACTGAAGTATCCGATCAATCTATACATTTGCAAGATAAGAGATATGATGAACTGGTGGAAACAGAGTATTCTAGGCTAACTATGATACTGCACTATTTAGGATATGGCATTGTGGTACATCAAAAACCTTGAAACCTTTGGAGATGAACTTAAACATCATTACATGCATACTCCTAGATTCGTACATCCTCATCTATCATTTCCTGAGAAAAACAAAAGCTAGACTAAGGTTTAATGGAGTTCAAGGAACAAGGCTATACAATTCTTCATTAACTGACTTGCATATCTTGTGTGGTACCAGAAATGAGAGATATTTGCATGCGGTTCAAACTTGAGGTATATTGGAGCATGTAGAACTTGTGCACAATCTTTTATGGCTGATAGATGTATGTATTTCATCTTCTGCAAATACTCAAACATGTGTTCTAAGGCTTCTGGAATAGTCTGTATTACCTCTATTACTTGAATGCTGACCTTGTGGACCACCAAACCACTTGAAGCTTCAATATAGCATACCTTATACATCCCTGAGCCTATCCTCAAAAATGCATGACCAAACAATTTCTTCCGGAGGAATGCAGAGCATTCCAATAGGTCTCCACCATTGCTTTTCCTTGTCTAAGTAGTAACTGGTACTCTGTCACTTTTCACTTTTTCTGTTGAAGGTGTGGTGACTTGAAATCTTGAATACATCATGTTAATATCATGATAGACTTATCTTCTGAACTGCAAGACTAAATCTTGCTCTATGGAGAAATGCAGACCAAAACATTGTGACTCTGCCTTAGGATATGCACTATGAATGCCTTAGTCAAATTTTTGCTACTTATTACTAAGTGTGGTACTCCACGCTAGTGAGATATACATGTAGGAATACATGAAACATGTTAGGACATAAGTGTTTACCTTTGCATCATGCTTAGACACAAGACTGATTACCGCATCACACTTAGCTAGTTTTCTCTTTATCTACTAAGTCTTTCTGACTGATTTGCCTTAAGCAAGTTATTCCTAAGTCTTTGATTTAGTCAAGTCGTGTATCTCAAATCTTCCATTATCCATCAACTTTAACTTCTTCTAAACACAACCTCTATACAAGTTTATCCTTATATTGCCATATACTATGTTGACATCAATGACAACACATATTGCCAACAATCTCCCCCTTTGTCATTGATGGAAACAAATACTTCCCCTTAGATATATATATCTCTCCCCCTTTAACATCAAGGACAAAGGGCCTGATATCCTCTGCTTATATCAATTCAAAAACTATATAGACTTCCCCTTACAAAATGATTTCTACAAACTATACTCCCCTTGAGATAGAGATACCTCAAAAATAGATGCTATGTATATAATATGACACTGTTGTCCTCTGCAAGACTATATACATCAAAATTTGTCTTATTTATAATACTCTTACAACTCATTTAGAAGGTATAATGGCTTTGTAATTTACCTTGAGATGTGGAAGAGTGGATGTCTAGTTGGTACTTTCTGAAACAAGCATATGATTCTAGAATTCACATTTCATACATAGTTCTTCAGTTTCTTCTATGCTTCTTGGAGTTTTCATCTTTTGATCAACCTTTTCTACTTCCCCTAGTAAACTAGACAATGAAGCAAGTCTTAGATTTGCTGCCTCCCTCAATTGACCAAATTGTTTCTTCAAGTTTTCTCTTTGGTCCTGTAGTTGAGACAACTGTGCATGTAGATTTTCAACTTGTGCCCTGGTTACCCCATTCTTGTCCTTTGACAAGTCATATGTTTCGGCCAATTTGGAGATTTATGACTCAATGGAGTCAATTTGAGCTTTGATATTCTTTGTGCAACTTGGCCATTTTAGGCAAAACAGATAAAATGTTGTGGCTTCATTAATTAAATTCTTAAGCTTCTTCAAGTTTTCTTTCAATTTATTATGTGCCTTAGCACATTTATTAGTCATCTCATCCATCCTTTTCTCATTTATTCTTTTTGCCACCTCTTGTTCTACTTTCTACTCAATGTAGAAAGAATGGTCTTTGAAAGAATCCATTAATAACTTAAGCTTTTACTTTGGAGGCAGAGAGGAGTCAATGATTACCTCTAGTAACCCTTCTTGAATTACCTTCACAGCATCCTCAACCATACTGGATTTCAAGTTTTCTTGTAAAAATTATTTCTTTGCTGAGGCACGCAATATGTCACCAAGCTATAGTTTGTGAAGGGGAGAAATATTTTCCAAATCAAGTTGTCCTTCATGAGTGGGAATTTGCAGTAGTTGAGGGGTAATTACTGGTTGAAATTGTATTTGCAAGTCCAGTAGGTCCTTGAAAGAATCAGTCTCTAAAGCACCTTGACTTATGTCTTCTATTCCTTCTAATTCATCCTTGACTTGCTCTTCCTCCCCTATTTCTTCCTTATCTTCTTTATCTTTTTGTTTCTCATAACTCTTTTTCTCTTCTTCATGCCTCTCCTTAGGATTATCTTCTTCTTTTCCTCCTCATTCCCTGTATTCTCCAGAGGAGAATTAACATGCTCTACATTGGAATTAGTGTTCCTTGGAGGAGAAGTACTACCTTTATCCTGACCCTTTGTGTTTTGTGACTTAGTATTTTCTAGAGGGAGAGAATCATGTCTTGTATTAGTGTTATCCAGAGGAGGCACATTTTGTTTTGAAAGAATATCTAGATGAGGTGAATTTATTATATCTTGACCCTCGGTGTTTGGTGCTTCAGTATCCTCCGGAGGAGCAATCTCCTCATCCTCATTGCCTTCAGAGGCAGACTGATCAGATATATCTTCAATAATTCCCACGTCAATTTTCATCTCCTTAAGAATTTCAACATTTTTCTTCAGTGTTTCCTTTTCCAATCTCTTTATTTCATCCTCATCCTTTGACATCAGAATATTCAATCTCCTTTTAGTCCTGAACTTTTTTGCTAGAATTTTAGATACTTTGACTTTTTCTTCCTTAGAGATGGAGGGACAAACTTTTTCAATTGCTCTTTTCTTCATCTCATTGTCCTTACCCATAGCTTCATTTCTCCTTTTAGCTAGAACATCACCAAGGCTTTCATGCAGTTGATCTATAATCTCAATTAAGGCTATATTGTAGGCTCCCATATACCTAATTATTGCTTCCTCAATAGTAGACTTGTCATTGGGAGGCCTCTCATCATAGAGCTCTGAAACTTCCTTTAGAACACCATATTCTGTGATTGTGCATTTATTGTTACCTCAAGTTGCAAGGGTACATAGTTAGGTTTTTTGATCATCTTTGTTTTTTATTTTCCTTTCTCTTTAGATGTTTCCCATTTTTAGTTTCTTATCTTGTTCTTTTCGTCTTTCTCTCCAATACATCAGTTTCTTCTTCCTCTACTTCAACATCTTCATCATCTTTTATGTTAACTGGTTTGATCTTTTCTCATTTTGCCTATCTCTTCTGCCTAGGTTTCTTCTTTTCCACGGTCTGGGTTTGCTTAGGAACTTCAGTAGCACTTCTTTTGATAGGTAATTGTGATGATCCAGAAGGGACATAAGAGGTAGCTGCAACAAATGCTAATCTACTTGTTCTTGTTGAAAAGGCACAAGACAATTGAGAGGGGGGGTGAATCAGTTGTATCAAAAACTTCAATATCACTTTCACATTCACTTAATCTAAATCCTTATTCTATTATGAACATTAAACATGAATAGTAGAATCAAAACATGAACACATCAACACCATACATACATGAACACCAGATTTTTACATGGCAAACCCTAAATAGGGAAAAACCACGGTGAGTGTTAGCTCACAATATAATGTAGTAGAAATACCAAATATCAAAAGAGGCTCACTGCCGGTGTTGGCTCACTTTCAGGGTTGAACCGATATATTAGCATCTACACCATGCCTGAGTTCAGTTCCATTGAAGCACAATATAACTCCTCTGTTCTGCTTTTACAATTCACTCTTTATCTTCACATCTTCTCTCACACCCCCTCAATCATGAATTCTTTACATACATTTATACCTATCATCAACCTTGGTATGTGCATCAAGGTCAGCATTACATTCTACAACCATTGGAACTATCTCCAAGGTTGACATACATACATAAATCAAATTAGGACTAGACCTAAACCAACTTGCGGAGCAAATGAAGGAAGGATGAACACATCACGGCTTAGCTTAGACCTAAATACATCTTCACATGCTTAGATACACTTCTACAATCCATGAATCACCTCCGCAACAAGTGTGACTAACCAGGTCAGCCAGAACAAGTGCACAACATCAAGAACACTTAGATACATGCTTCCAAGATCTTCATTATAGATTTTGGATCAAGAACACACCTTCAATACATTCTAGATACATCCATGAACAACATAGAGTCACTTGGGAGTCAACAAATCCAACCACAACAGATCTCACTTGAAGACAACAAATATCACTTGAAGATACATCTTAGACTACTTCTCAACAGACACTATCAAACTCTACTAATCATTAACTTGCCTTCCGGAGCACCAAATGATAAATCCTTTGGAATGAAGATAATTAAGGACCTTATAAGCTTAAGTCCAAAACCGCAAAGCCAAAATCCAATCTACGGAGAAATGCGGAGCAAAACACTTTCTCCCTGTCACTCTGCACACATTGCCAAGCACAATCTTCAAACTGGTGGATAAAGCTTTTTCTGCACAGTGATCCAGACCACCAGATTCTAGATTTAGCATCTTCAAACATTTCTGTAAATCATATCCAAAGCTCATACTTTGGTCTTCAATACAGAGAAAATGTGGAGTAAAATATTTAGACAGTGTTCTTCAATCAATCAACATACAACAATATCTTAATATATAGTTGTCACCAATGACAACACAAACATGTTGACATCAATGACAACACCAGTTAGCACATACTTGCAATAATCTCCCCCTTTGTCATTGATGGCAATATATGATGTGAAAAACATGTTCTACCATCAATACACAGTTCTGCATTAGAACTCCCCTTTTCTTTTTACACTTCTGCACTCTTACTCCCCGTGAGTTTTTCACATGATCTCTCTCCCCCTTTGACATCAATGGAAAAGGGCATCACATCTCTTCTACTACACATACTTGCACACTACTACTCTAATCAATCTAAAACCATTCTTTACTCCCCCCGAATGCAATAATCATCTCAAACCACTACCTGCTCCCCCTGAGAGGTAGCCTCCAATCATCAGTCCAAAAAGGAGAAATGTACTTTGAAGCACACTGGACTGATGCATCTTCTTATGCATCTAGTCCAAGGAAGGAGGGACAATAACCCCTAATTTATCCTGAAGATACTCAAATGTGTCTTTTGGAAGAGCCTTAGTGAATATATCAGCAACTTGATCTTTTTTAGGCACATACTCATGCTTCACCTCATTCTCTGTAACTTTCTCCCTCAAAAAGTGATATTTGATTGAAATATGCTTTGTTTTTGAATGCATCACTAGATTCTTTGAGATATTTATGGCACTTGTGTTATCACAAAGAATAGGAATTGGCCCATCATACTCAACTTTGATATCCTTCAAGGTCTGCTTCATCCATAACACCTAAGTACAACATGATACTGCAACAATATATTCTACTTCTGTAGTAGACAAGGAGACTGATTCTTATTTCTTACTATGCTAGGACACTACCCTATCTCCAAGGAAAAATACACCTCCACTTGTGCTTTTCCTGTCATCAGCACATCCAGCCCAATCTACATTTGTATAGGCACTTAAAGAAAAATCATTGTTCTTGCCCAGATACCACAAGCCATGATCAGGAGTGCCCTTCAAATACCTAAATATCCTCTTTACTTCCATCACATGTGATTCTCTAGGATCTGATTGAAATCTAGCCACAAGACAGACTGTATACATGATATTTGGTCTGGTAGCAGTTAGGTAAAGAAATCCTCCAATCATTGATCTATACTTGCTTTGATCAGCCTTAGGAGATTCATCATTCTTGCTTAGTTTACAACCAGTATCCATAGGAGTGCATGTTGCAAGTATGGGCCTAACCGGTGTTGTCATTGATGTCAACATACTCATGTTGTATTAATGAGAAGGATTGGATGAGCTGTGTGCTGAGGATATTGAGAAAATTAGTCTCAATTAGGAACAGTGAAGAATAATGATGACAAGAAGGTAAAAGTCCATAATAGGTTGAGGATCAGAGGATGCGGTTTAAAGGGTTTGTAGATATAAGTCTTGAGATGCTCCAGTCAAGTTTTCAGAGGTCCGCATGAAGATCAGAAGAAGTTATGGTCGCTCAAGTAGAACCGGTTTCGATAGGTGTTTAGAGGTGACAGAGTGTCACAGATAGGTCCGGTGAGATCCAGAAATGCATTATCCCGTTCTGCAGATTTGAGGGAGTGTTGAGGATGTCCCTGCGAAGTGTCAACTAGATTGGTTCATGGTTTGAAGGTCTGGAAGATCCTATTCCTTTGTGACAGTGATGATAGACTGTGTTCTTGAAGCTCCGGATAAAGGAGAGAAGAATTCTAGTAGGCATATGAAGTGCAGATGTTCTTAGTGATTTAGGGAAGGTTATGATGATCGTTGGATCATGTCCAATTCATGTTGGTGGTACGCATTGAAGTTAGAGTTTGCATTTGAACAATAACCACTGGATATTGGTGTTCTTCTTGAGATTAGCCAACCGGATGTATTACACACCTTGCGGATGTTCTTGTAGGTGTTTACCGACTTAGATGATTGTTCCTAAGTCGATGCCTTGTATAAATAAGGGATTGTGAAGTCATTCTAAAGTGTGTCTTGTGGAGATGAAAGTGTGGTAGCGAAGAGGAGAGCGAAAGGCAGAGCAGAAGTTTTAAGCTTAATGGAACTGATTCAAGCATGGTGAAGATGCTATTTGCCAGTTCATGTATGTGATACTTATTCCTTTGGAGACAGTGTGTCTCTTGTAGGCAGTGAGCCTCTTATGAGCAGTGTGCTCGGGCAGTGAGCCCTAATTGGCATGCACCATTTTGTTCTTTCTATTCTTCTAACAGAGAATACATTCTTGGGTTAGTCACCCCGTGGTTTTTCCCTTAACCGGGTTTTCCATGTCAAAATCTTGGTGTCTTATGTGTTGATGAGTTTCTGCTTTTGATTTGAATGCATTATGTTTCATGTTTAATTTATACTGCTAATCACCAAGATGTTTTAAGTATGTAAATTGGAGAAAGTTTTTGCACAACTGATTCACCCCCCCTCTTAGTTGTGTGATCTAAGTCTAACAATGCATACCAGTTTAGAGTCCTCCATTCCAAACTTCTTCAATAATTCCCGAACATATTTGATTGTGAAATGAAAATGCCTTTGTCTATCTGATTGATTTGCAGTCCAAGAAAGAAGTTCATCTCACCACACATAGACATCTCAAATTCTTCTTGCATTTTATTTGCAAAATTCTTGCACATTTCTTCATTTCCACCAAATATGATATCATCTACATAGACTTCAATAATCAAGATTTGATATTTGCTTACCTTGATATACAAATTACTATCTGCGGATCCTTTACTGAAACCATGCTATGAAAGATACTTATCTAGTCTTGCATACCAAGCTCTGGGAGCTTGCTTCAATCCATACAAGGCCTTCTTCAACTTGCATACCATGTCTGGTTTGTCTGATAACTAGAACCCATCCAGTTGCTCTATGTAGACTTCTTCTTCTATCTCACCATTTAGGAAAGTAGATTTCACATCCATCTGATATACCTTGAAATTCTTATGTGCTACAAATGCCAAAAATAGTTTGATAGCTTCCATTCTTGCCACCAGAGCATAGGTCTCTTCATAATCAATTCCTTCAACTTGGGAGTAGCCTTTACATACAAGTCTTGTGTTGTTTCTCACAACTTCTCCAAATTCATTCAGTTTGTTCCAGAAAACCCACTTTGTTCCAATCACAATCTTGTTTGCAGGTATGGGGACAAGTTCCCAAGTCTTGTTCTTCTCAATTTGTAGCAGTTCTTCTTCCATTGTCTTGACCCAATGCTCATCATTGCATGCTTCATTTACTGTTTTAGGTTCCACCTTTGAAAGTAGATAGAGATTTACTTGTTCTTTTGCAATCTTGCTTCTTGTCATCACACCTTTCCTTTTGTCACCAATAATCTAATCTTCAGAATGATCTCTTTGCACATACCTTGTAGTTTTAGGAATTATTACCAGATCTTTAGTTTGAACTTCTTCTTCTGGAATAGCTTGTACTTCAGTCTGAGCTTCCTTTTCTTTGCCTTTTTCAACCTTTTATGTATCAGCAGATTCATCTAACTCCTATCCATCTTGTTGAATATCTTCATCTACCTTTACATTTGCACTTTCAATGATATTTCTTAGTCTTTTGTTATAGCACTAGTAAGCCTTTCTTTTAGTAGAGCACCCAAGGAATATGCCTTCATCACATCTAGCATCAAACTTTCCTAATTCTTCATCCCTTCTAATGTAACATTTGCTTCCAAAAACTTTGAAATATTTGACAGTAGGAGTCCTACCATACCACATCTCATAAGGTATCTTTGTTTCTTCTGCTATGATTTGCACTTTGTTCTGAATGTAGACAACAGTGTGTATTGCTTCTTTCTAGTATACTTTCGATAGATCTACTTCCTTGATCATTGCTTTGGTAGCTTCTTGAACAGTTCTATTCTTCCTTTCAACCACTCCATTTTGTTGAGGAGTCCGAGGGGCAGACAAATGTCTCTTTATTCCATGTTCTTAAAAAAAGGCATTGAACTCATTTGAAGTAAACTCACCACCTCTGTTAGATATTAAGCATTTGATTCTCAAATCCAATTCATTTTCAACCATAGCTTCGAATGCCTTGAACTTATCTAGAGCTTCTGTCTTTTCTCTAAGGAAAGTAACCCAAGTCATTCTATAAAAATCATCAATAAGAAGCATGAAATACCTCACCTTGTAGACTTCTTGTTCTTGTGGGACCACACAAGTTTGCATGCACCAGCTCTAGCAAACTAGTAGAGGATTGTTCTTTGCTTCTGAAAGTAGTCTTTGTCATCTTCCCAATATGGCATTCTTTGCATATAGCATTAACAAGCTTCACAATCTTGGGTAGGTCTCTTACAGCTTGAAAAGTGCTTATTCTCACCAGATTATTGAGGTTAATGTGACACATTCTCCTATGCTATGGCCAACTTTCATATGTCTTAGCCAACAAACAACAATTTTCAGCACCTTTCCAATGATAAACATTACCATGAGTCTTCTTACTGACATTAATTAAGGTTCCAGAGCTATTCTGTATCTTACACCCATTGTCCTTGAACACAATATTATACCCTTTGTCACACATTTGTCCAATACTTAGAAGATTATGCTTTAGGCCCTTGACATAAAGAACATCATCTGTATTATGCTTGCCATCAAAAGTAATAGATCCCTTTCCACAAATCTTACCAGCTGCATCATCACCAAACCTAACAAGTCCTCCATCATATTTTTCAAACTTGACAAACTTACTCTTGTCTCCTGCCATGTGGTTTGAACATCCATTGTCAATGATCCATTCATCTTCCTTTTTAGCATGAAATGCAGATAACTCTCCTGAATTTCCTTCCTTCACATAGCTTGCAAGATTAGCAGAAAAAAGATCTTCTCTAAGTACAATAAATAAGCATTCACTACTATTGTCATCATCAGAGTTAGATTCATCATTAGTTACACCATCATCACCTCTAACATAGTAACTCTTTCTTACCATCTTTCCTTTACTTTAATTGATTTTCAAAACTTTGTCAAGACATCTTAAAGCATAGTGATTGATTTTACCACAATTGAAACATTTGAAGGGTAACTTACCTTTAAACTTTCCTCTGCTACCTCTTCTTATTTTGCTTGCAAATTTTGCCTCAAGTTCTGCAAAATCTTCTTCATCCAATTCCACAACATACTTCTTTGATCTAGTAGTCTTTTCTTCCTTGGCCTTGAAAGAAATCTCAGTTTTCACAGGACCATCAATAGTACCAAATTCTCTTATCTCAAAGGCAGTTAGTTTACCAAGCAATTGATTTTTTGAAAGTTTTCCCAAATCAATCAATTCTTCAATGGTTGATACCTTGTGACTATAAGATTTTGGAAGAGTTCTGAGTATTTTATCTACAACATCTTCAACTTCTAACTTTCCACCAAAACCTTTGATGCTGCTGACAACTTCATCAATCTTCTGTATGTAATTTGATATGTTACATCTTCAGACATTCGCATGGTTTCATATGTGGTCTTTAAATTTTGCAACTTAGCCTTCTTGATAGATGCATAACCTTCATAGATGTTTTTCAATTTATCCTAGATCTCATGAGTAGTCTTTAGATCCACAACTTTTGCCATTTCAGTGTTAGACAAAGAATTTAATAGAGCATTTTTAGCTTTGTGGTTCATCTCATAATTCTTAATCTCTTTATCAGCTTTTGGACCATGCTCAGGCTCTGTGTATTTATCTTTAACCATTATCTAAACATTATAACCAATAGAAATAAGATAGCTTTGAATTCACACCTTCCAGTATGCATAATCAAATCCATCAAACTGAGTAATGTCTTTCTTGTGTGCCATCCTGGATCTTCCTTAAGCTATTAGGCTTTCTTCCAAGGAACCTTTCTCTGATACCAATTGTTGAAAAGGCACAAGACAACTAAGAGGGGGGGGCTAAATCAATTGTATCAAAAACTTCAATATCACTTTCACATTCACTTAATCTAACTCCTTATTCTGTTATGAACATTAAACATGAATAGCAGAATCAAACATGAACACATCAACACCATACACACATGAACACTAGTTTTTTATGTGGAAAACCCTAAACAGGGAAAAACCATGGTGAGTGTTAGCTCACAATATAATGTAGTAGAAATATCGAATATCAAAAGAGGCTCACTACCTAAGGGTGGCTCACTGCCGAGGTTGGCTCACTATTGGGGTTGAATTGATATATTAGCATCTACACCATGTCTAAGTTCAGTTCCATTGAAGTGCAATATAACTCCTCTACTCTTCTTTTACAATTCACACTTTATCTTCACATCTTCACTCACACTCCTCAATCACGAATTCATTACATACATTTATACCTATTATCAACCTTGGTATGTACATCAAGGTCAGAATTACATTCTACAACTATTGGGACTATCTCCAAGGTTGGCATACATAAATAAATCAAATTAGGTCTAGACCTAAACCAACTTGTGGAGAAAATGAATGAAGGATGAACACATCATAGCTTATCTTGGACCCAAATACATCTTCACATGCTTTGATATGCTTCTACAGTCCATGAATCACCTCTGCAACAAGTGTGACTAACCAGGTCAGCCAGAACAAGTGCACAACATCAAAAACACTTAGATACATGCTTCCAAGATCTTCATTATAGCTTGTGGATCAAGTACATTCCTTCAATACATTCTGGAGACATCCATGAACATCATAGAGTCACTTGGGAGCTGACAAATCCAACCACAACAAATCTCACTTGAAGACAACAAATATCACTTGAAGATACATCTTACACTACTTCTCAATAGACACTGTCAAACTATGCTAATCACTAACTTGCCTTTCGGAGCACAAAATGACAAATCCTTGGGAATGAAGATAACTAAGGACCTTATAAGCTTAAATCCAAAGCCACAAAGCCAAAATCCAATATGCGGAGAAAAACACTTTCTCCCTGTCACTCTACACACATTGTCAGACACAGTCTTCAATCTGGTGAATATAACTTTTTCTGCATAGTGATCTAGACCACCAAATTTTGGATTTAGCATCTTCAAAAATTTCTATAAATCATATCCAAAGCTCATACTCTAGTCTTCAATACAGAGAAAATGCGGAGCAAAATATTCAGACAATGTTCTTCAATCAATCAACAAATAGCAAAATCAGAAGATATAGTTGTCACCAATGACAACACAAACATGTTGACATCAATGACAACACCAGTTAGAATATACTTGCAACAATTCTTCTAGGCATGTGTGCAATGGGAAGAGTTTGTGCTTCTCCAAAAGAGCCTTCAAGAGATTTGAGCATGTCTTCTAAGTCAGATTTTATTTTCTCTACCTTAAGATTGTTGGTTGTTTTTAATTCCCAACCTAATCTCAAAAAGAACAAATCTATAGAATAGCTATTTTCTAATAATGGATTTGCCTTGAGGGATTGACCAATGAACATGAAATGGGTTTTCAATCCTTTTCCTCCACACTTTAAGCTCTATAAAACCAAGGAGGCTGATCTTAACATCATTTGACTATGGATTTCTTGCTATTTCTCTCAAAATACTATTTTAAATAGATATGTTCTTTCTAAGACGCTTAAAGAATTACTGATATAGTGAAACAAATGGGCTAGATTCTTAAGATTTAACATAATTATTTGTAGAAGAACATGAGGGTAAACTGATGTCTATAACCTATAACTAAAATGAAAAAATCTTTTGATATTCAAATAAGGTTGACTAGGGAGTTGCATAAATTAACACTTCTACAGGATGAGTGCCTAATTTCTAGGCTATAGAGTCAAAAAATTGATATAAATGAAAACCCTACTATAATCAGTACTTATTCAGCCCACTGTGATGATACAACAATGTTGGAGTATAGGACCACTGAGAGGGGGGTGAATTAGTGGTCTATTAAACAACCAAACTGTTAGGGTTCGCTGGCAGAAGATATCAATTAAATGCAAATAAAGATTAAATAGAGGAATGGAAATACATAGAAATAATAATAGCTAGAGATAAGTTTTAACGTGGTTCACCCAAACTTGGGCTACATCCACCAAACAGAGAGTCCAATATTATTATCTAGTAAATCAAACCAATTACAACCAGTAATCCCTACAACTCAATACCACTGCAAATGCTACAATACAATCAATCAAAACCCTAACCCTTAGCTGCTTTTATCAAGCTTTTTGTCGGTTACAAAAATAGGGTTTTCTTATGTTAGCCAATGAAAAATAACTCCCGGTGCCTTTTATAAAATAATAAAATCCGTGTGAGGTTTCGGGGGCGTTGCCCTGGACCCCACCCTATATCGCGACAGGGAGCGTGCCAGAGGCGCTACCCCTGGAGCCCACAAGGGGTGCTGCCCCTTGACCCTATCTTGGGGGTGCTACCCCCAAATCCCCGCAAGGGGTGCTGTCCCTTGACCCCATAGGAATTTGGGGGGAAACCACGCCGATAAAAGTGGGGAAAATTTAACCTCCGAGTCTGATTAGGCTCCATATAACAACACAATCTTTTTCACCTATTAACACACTTGAATAATAATGCAGAGAGAACTAAGACACTTCAATGAATTAGACATTGAATATTGAATGCATCACCATAACAAGTACATTTCAACATAAGACTATGAGCAAAGATGATCAAACATAAGACACAACATCAAGAAGAGAGATGACACAAGTGATTTGAGTGAAAAACCCTAAAAGGGTAAAAAACCACTATGAAGATATATTTTATTAGGCTTCACTAGCCAATCCTCACTGGTCTACAATTTGTATGCCTCATTGGCAAAATAAAACCTCACTGGTTACATTTAGTGTCTCACTGACAAAGCCTCACTGGCAAAACATAATATGCCTCACTGGCAACATATATCACTTTCATTGAACTCAGAAGAAATAAACAAAACTTAGAGGGTTACTCTATTTCTAGACAATTATTCATTTGATCTTCAAGAGCAAAACAAATCTCTGTTATTTCAATATGAACCCATTATTTCACTGAGAAAGGCAATACTGTACTACTACAATAATATCATATCTTTGAATCTTTGTACATTGTTGCATGCTCTGACTCATGTTGCTACCCTCTACAAGTTTATTCATCAATAGATTTAACTTAACCCCATTCCATATTCTTCATTCACTAACAGAAACTTCACACAAATTATCTAACTACACCTCCTTATTATTTTCTGTCTCAATCAAAAGAACCCTGTTACTACTTTCAAACCATCTCAAAAGATGTATATTTCAGACCAAAGGTACCCTTTTTTTTTACAGTGTTTTTACAATCTTAGAATTTTATGCATCTTCATACCTATGAAAAAACCATCCCACCTTCTCAAAAATCACATAACTCTGATATTTTCTATGTTACACATAAATTACCATGTTTTCACATCCAAACCCCTTCTTCCATAATCCGTAAACACCCACAAACATTAGGGTTTTTGTCTATGTCAAAGTAGAGAATGAAAATCAATTAAGAAAACCAACTCAAACTGCCTTTATGCAGAGATACTCTTGAATGACTGTCAAAGTTGATTCTATAGAAGGAGTCATTAGGGTTTGAACTCATTTTAAACTTAGGGAGTTGATTTATGACTTCACGGGCAATGAAGATTAAATTAGAACCATTGATATGTTTTTACCACCCGAAACCAAAAACTTCACCAAGCCTTCTAATAGTCACTAGGTAATGGGGCCGGTTTCCCTACATTATTAAACACTTCAGTTGGTAACTTAAGTTACCATTCACTGCCAATAACAAGTCAATGAACAAATAGACATAAAGTGCCCTTTTTAAAAGATGATTTGAATTAAAGTTTATGAGGCATAGTTTAGGGTTTTGAATATATAGGGTTCATGTCTTTCATTATTAAACCCTAAATCTGCCAATCACCAAACCTAAATTTGCATCTAACATCATTCAACATAATGAGAGAAACACCACTATGAAATGAGAGCCTACATCAATAGTGTAAACTAAAGAAGACAAGAAACCTTTGTTTGGTGGCTTAAGACATCACCAACAACAAAAATACCAACAAAAAATAACATCTCCAATAACAAATCTGTGAATAAGATCTGTGAATAAGCATCAAGTGAGTTGATCAACATCTCAACTTCAATTGCTAAATTCCTGCATCACAAACTTGATCTAGATAAGATGATCAACTCTTGAACCAACAAGCATCTATGAAACATGAAGCGCACCATCATAAGATGAGTATAAACAATCACAAAACATTGACAAACCAAATTAATCACTATCAACAAACTTGCCAAACTACTACCATCAGAATGCAAACTCTTTAAGCATAACCATAAGTATGCAACCATGAAGACATCCTGACAAACATGAACACCATGTCATATCCTAAGATCCTGTTTCATGATCAACAAGAGAAACATCATGAAGCAATCAAAGCAACTCATGTCAAGACATCTTGATGACATCAACTTTTGACATCAATGACAAACCTATCTTAACAAACAATGCATTACATTATTATATTTCACCAGTTTCAAGATAAACTCTACTTAGTTATCCTTGTAAACTAATACAACATTCAATATTCTCTTAGAGCAATTATTGTACTACTTGAGTAAACACAATAAGATAAATATGAATACACAGGGAAGACTGTGATGCTGAATAAATTGATCCTTAACCAGATTGTATTCATAAATGTAGTAAAGTATACATGAGTAGGAGACAATATAATCTGAAACTCAACAACATTCTGTACAATGGACTGATACTGAATTACAAAATGATTCTACAAATATGTCAACCTATGAACTCAAAACAACACCTAAAAATTGGGAAAGCTAATTCTATTTCCATATATTATTATACAAAAACTTCTCTGAGATCATATTGATCTCCATACTTTAGACTACATCTAGAGAGTATGACCTAGAACCAATATCTATCAATAGAAGATAATATGAAATATTCTACAAATACTTGATAATAACAATCTGGAGATATTTGGAGGTTGCCCCCTGGAAAACAATATATTTGATAGGGGTAGATCTTGTTTTTCCCTTTCATGATAGCTTGGGGCTATCATATGATTATTAATTTTTGTTTTTCCTCTGTTTTGTGGACTACTTCTCCAAAATATTCTATGATCTCACTTTGTTCAGGTTGAACAGATGCCCCCAACTAGAGCCACTAGTGGAACCATGTAAAATTTTCCCTTGGTTCTAGTATTTTGCTTGAATTTTGTGCTTAACTTAAGAATCTTTGTCCTAGGGTTTACTTGTTAAAACACTAAATAGTTCCCTTAAACCCTAAACCCTAGTGTTATTCAATTCCAAGCTATGAAGTTACTTTTGTTATAATTTTAAGTTCACCTTGATAGCCTGTGACGGGATTCTTAAGTTGTTAGGTTAATGTCCTAGAGCACGTTGTTGACCGATCCCTTACATTTTTATTCACCGCCTATGACCCATATTTTAAAGTTTTCTTAATATGCCAAGGTTTTAAATATTGACTCCTTGATGAGTCTCTTGGCCCCCTTCTCCCTAGTAGACAAAGGATATTTTAAAAGGTTTTTTAAGGCTAGGTCCCAAATGACAGGTGGCATATTGTTATTGGTTTCTACCATTCTATGGGAAATAAAATATTGAAGAAAAAGACTATTGCGGAAGAGCAGAAGAGCACCATGTGGCGTCTTTATCACATCGGGCTTCATCGATGATAAAGGATGGGTCCCCGATGGATAGTTGGTGGGTTCTTGTGTGTTCTGTTGATCCTCAGTGGTGGGCCCTCATGGCTCTTGCATAAATGTAGGAAAGTGCCACGTGTCCATCTCCACGAATTTCTAAATGGTATTCATCGATTTGTGCTATGTGGTGAGTTCTTTGTGGGTTGTGGGGTATTTTTGAGATTCACTCCATGTTACATGGCAAATCTAATAGTTTCTTCCATTATGTAGAACTCCATCTCCCGCTAGATCTTATCACTGCGAAGGCGCAGAAAGCTGCCTTGTTGGCACTATTTGAATTTTCTTCTTAGAGTCATGGCTCAAATGCAGTCCAGCTGGTACACTATCATTAGCCCATTCTCATTTGGCATTGATGAGAGGTTTTCTTTCCCTTGTTGACTACATCGATGTTGTTGATTTAAACTGTCTACCATAGTGATCAATGACTCATATTCAAATTTGAAGAATGACATGGTGGTGCATGATGTGGGATGAACCGGTGCAGAATTAATTTCTCAAGCGTGTGCTTGGTCTCCATCACCACCACTATGGGGGAATTTACTAACTAAAAGATTAGCATGATGCAGGATCAACCCTTAGGGATTTGTGCTCATACTAGAGGTGACCTTTCATTTGCTTCATGACGAGTTTTGACAGGATAATTGAGTAAAAATGGAATTAAGTACTGAAATTGAGACAACTGATCTGGCGGCTTCAATGCAAGAATTGATGTTTTCAGATCTGTCAGATCATTTGTTCTGGCTGTAGTTAGAGCATCACTTAAGGCCTCATGCATGGCCTCCAACTTAGGGATAATTACTCCTCTAAGTTCATTCAACCTGCTGATTCTATTTTTCTTCTCTTCTTCAAGCTTTTTAATTTCATTCAAAACTACAATCGTCTGACATTCTTGATTTATTATGGATGTGGAAAGTGGATCAAAATTTTGAGAAAGTTTAGTTAGTTTGTCCTCCTGTTCTTTCACTTTCTTCTCAATCTCCACTATTGCTTTAGACCAGGATGTAGAAAATTTGTATACATCTCCTCTGTCCTTGAGAGCAGTTTCCAAGCTCTTTATGCCAATATCCATTACTCTCCTATCATTTGCTATCAGCCCTTGCAACTCAGAGAATCTCTTGTCCAGAAACTCTTTCCTGACCTTCTCCTCAGCTGATTTCTCTAGAGAATTGAAATGTGTACTAATGCTATTAATCAAAGATTTGAGATTACCGGATGAGGATGCTGTGGGATCCTTCTGAAACGATGGCATAATCTTTTCTAGCACTCCAGAAGCAGGTTCTATCAACTCACAGTCTTCCATGTGAGACTTCAGGAGTTTTTCTTTAGCTTTTGCATTAGCAAATGAAGCTATCTTCATTGTCTGTACCGGAGAAAGAGAATCAAAATTAAATGGTCCTTGTAGAAGCTCCAGTTCATCAATCTCCATTGTCTCTTTGTTCAATAATTCTTGGATAGTTTTTGCAATGTCTCTTGCCAGAGACAGATTTTTCTTCTCTTCTGCATTCTTAGAACTGTCTCTTGGAGCTTTCTCTCCTTCTACATTCTTATCACTAGTAGTTGTGGTCTTCTCTGTTGAAGTCTTCTCTCCTTCTACAACCTTGGTACTGTCATCTTCTTTTTCCTTCACTTCTTTTCCTTTATCCTCTATTCTTTCTTCTCCTTTGGATCTGGAGACTGTAGGGGAAACCGGAGGAGAGATGTTTGTTTGTTCATGGGCCACCTCTTCCGGAGTAGAGGATTCTAAGCCCTTATCTTCACCAGTGTCCATTAGTTCTTCTGTCATTTCCTTAGTGGATTCCTTTTCAACACCTGTGGCCGAAGGATTAGCACCCAAGTCCTCTATGACGGGAATATTGAATTTTTTAAAGGCACTCCGGAGGATCTCTTCTGTTTCCTTGGCTACCTTGTCAGTCTCACCAAGCATGAGCTGATTCATTCTGGCTTTGCTTCAGAATTCATCCTTACAGTCTTTGAAGATCATATTCATTTGTTTTGAATCAATTGAGGGATATAGCTGAATGGCTATTTGTTCCCAGATTTCAAGATCCTTTGCCCTAGCATTATTCTTTCTTATTTCTAACTCTTTTTCTAGGCTTTTTGGAATAAGAGATATAATTTCAATGAAAGCCTTGTTATATATGTTCAGATACTTAACTGCTACTTCCTGCAAGATCTTTTGGTCTGCTTCATTGTAATCATCATAGAATTTAGCCATTGGTTGGAGATTTCCATCCACAGTGATTGATTTGATGACATCATCTAAAGACAGAGTAGGCCTTTCAACGAATTCTTCTGCCATCTCTTCCTTGTCTTTACCAGTAGAGGGTTCATTGGATCCTTCCTTCTTCTGCTTCTTCATTTTCTTTATCTCCTCATCTGATTTAGTTTCTTCATCATCCTTCTGACTGGCATAAGCCCTTGTGGCTTTTGTCTTTGTTCTTTTCTCTCTTTTGCCAGATAATTTTGCATCCGATTTTGATGGCCTTGAGCTTTTGGTAGTGGTAGGTGCAGATCTCTTTGATGATCTGGTCCGGGTGAAAGATTTTACCAGAACACTTTCCTCACTTTTCTTTTCTTCCTTTTTCTTCTCTTCCTCAGCCCTTTCCATCTTTTCCCTGTTGGCATCAAGTGCCTCCTTTGATATGCCAAATCCTTTTGCAACATCTTCAACTTCTTTTCTTACCTTCCTCTTGATCTCTAGTTGTCTGAGTTCCACATGAATCTTTACACTTAGCTCCTCAAAGGTTCCAAACCTTTCTACCTTGGGATCTTTTAACTGACTTAACATGTGTTTAATATGCAGCTCAACAATTTTCTCATCAACTTCATACCCCATCGGCATGATCCATACTATTCTTGGTTCCACTGCCTCCATAAGGCACTGATTAGTTTCTACCATGAAGCAAACAGTATCCTTATACTTTTCAACTAGAGCTTGGGGGATTCTCTCTCTTGCTTGCATCATACTCTGAAAGTTCTTGAAATAGCCCCAGAGTGCTGTATTCTATGCCTTAACATCACCAAGTCCATGCAAATAATCCCTGATTTGTATGGCAACCGGTCTATCATTTTGCCAAATCCAGCCACTAGATCCAGGTAGCTCATTCATATAATAGAAGAACAGACATAGTATCAAGCCACCGTATTTGAAGGAGTTCTTGTCTTTCTTTATCTTCTATAGATTTTCCAGAAGTTGGTTCAGAAGGAGCTCACAGAGATCATAGTCAACATTCTTTCTTAACATTTCATAGGTAGTATATATTGCAGTTCCAGGTACTGAGTTTTCCCTGCTAGAGTGATATATTTTGTATCTGATGATCATGGATGCAAATTTGATATCCGGATCAGTGATATCCTCAATTATCATTGCCCTCTTATCAAACTTTGATCCGATAGCCTCAGTCACCATTTGATTTTTGATAGATTTTAGAACAGGTATCCCACTGGATGAGTGCAATCCGGTAACTGCCTTGATAGCATCTTTTGTGAGCTTGAATGGTCTATTCAACCATATGAAGTTATCATGTATTCTGCTTAGTACGTACCAGACCCATTCATCTTCCAGAAAATAGGGGAAATGAATGCACTGTGCAAAATGCTTATCCCGGATGGCTTTATACTGAGGTTTGATCTCCAAAGAGTCATCTGTTAACTACTTGTGATAGATATCCATCAATTTGGACTCTCCAAATTCTTCAATGTTTGTGTGAATGTAAACCCTAATATCTTCTGTATGTAGGACACCATGCAGAACACTGGAAAAGGCTCCTAGGGGATCTACTTCCAAGGATTTGTAGGGATGTTTCTTGAATTTGGGGTGAGGCCTATCAGTGATCTTCACAATATTCAGAGTAGACATCTTTTAAAAAGATTTGCAGAGAAGAACAAAAAAATACCTTTTGCGTCTTTCGGTTTCACAGAGTTAGTCGGATCAATTTCTAGATGAGTTGACTTCTGCAAATGATCTTGGATGAGCTTGAGGAATTTTGTTGCAGAGCTTCTCTTTTTGTTTCTTCTTGAATGCAGAATGAATAAATGTTTAATGAGGAAACCCTTATATTGCTCTGCAAACCCTAATGTTAGGTTGCAATAAATGCTCGACCTAAGTCATTCCGGTCTGCCTTATTCGGATGACTTGAAGAACCAGATCAATCTTGATCTTAAACATCTTGCGAATTTTCCAAATCTTAACCATAGTTTATTTGGATGTTTCTCTTATGAATCCTTTAATCCACAACTCTGTTTGTGCCAGTTCCGGCACCAATTAGCTGGCTGGGGGAACAAGGTTTTCTTTGTGTCTCCCCCTGAGCCAGAGCTCACCTTTTTAATTTTTGGAAGGAATATCAACACCAGAGTCTAGTGTGGATCCATCCCCTTCATTCTCTGTACTTTTCTTCACCCAAATCTTGTTCATCTCCCTTTGAATGTCATCCGCATTCACTTTTTATTTTCCCTTATCTTGATTCTGATTTGATGTACCGGACCTCTTTTGTCCTAATTCTTGCTTCTATAGAATTTTGCAATATGATCGGATCTATTACAAATTTGGCAAACAACATTTCTTTGCATATTTGATTGATATCCTTTTGATCTGCATTGATTAGCCATATGACTTATTCTATTGCATGCAAAGCATCTACCATTGAATGACTTGTTTATTTGCATATTTCTACATTCATGAGATTTGTGACCATACCTTTTGCAGTTGAAACACTGTCCGGAGAAGGATGAATTAGTCTGATTCATTCTCTTTTTGCATTGATTAGCTTTATGACCAAAGTTATTGCAGTTGTGGCAGTATCCATTGAAGGATGGATATCTTTGAGCATTAGGCTGCCTTACTGGAGGTCTTCTAGGCCTGTTCCTTGGATTATCTGATCCAAAATTCTTTTGACCAGATCCGGAACTTTCTCCTTTCTCATATCCCAAACCACACTTGTCATCTACCCTCTTTTGATTTTCAAGAAGAACTTCAAGTTGAGTAGAACTTATCTTGAATTTTTTTTAATATTCATTTGCTGTTTGAAGATCCCTTTTAAGAGAGACAATTTGATCCTCAAGTTTTTCTTCATTATCTTTAGCATCTTCAAGATCAGATTCAAGGTGTCTGATTATTCTATCCATCTTGTGGCAGTCTTCTGATTTCTCCTTGAGAGATTGTCTTAGATCATCTTCAGTCTTTCTTTTCTCTTCAATTTCTTGGGTAAACTTCATAACTCCTGATTCCATCTCATGTCTTACCATGATGATCTCTTTTGATAACTTTTCACACAACTTGGTTTTCTCCTTCAGATCTCCACTTGTATCATTGGCTTCACTTTGATTTGCCAATTGCTGAAGGTGCTCTTTTCTCTTTTTCATAGAGAGACTCAGTTTCCCTTTTAGTTCATTTATGAAATCATCAGCCTGTTTGAGTCTTTCCTTCAATTCATTGACTTCAGAATTTGACTGCTCAAGATCATCTAGGGCAGACTTAAGTTGCTCCCTCATACCATACACATCCATTTTGAATTCCCAGATCTTCCTCAAGCTGTTAGGCTCTGTTGGGAGGAACTTGACTCTAATACCAATTGTTGATAACTGAGAGGAGGGGGTGGATCAGTTATCCTAATTATTTCTGCTTTCTAAACTTTCTTATTAATCAATGCAGCATTAATTCAAATATGCAAACATAACCATGAAATGGAAATACACATGACACAATATTTTGACGTGGAAACCCTGTTAAGGGAGAAAACCACGGGGTGATTAACCCAAGATTGTATTCTCTGTTAGAAGAATGGAAATACAAAATGGCACTTGCCAATTAGGGCTCACTGCTCGAGCACACTGCTCACAAGAGGCATACTGCCTACAAGAGACACACTGTCTACAATTTATAAAGAGTGTAATACAATACTTGAACTGGTAAGGAGCATCTACATATGCTGGAGTTTAGTTCCGGTTAGGCTCAGTACACTGATCTACTGCACTTCATTTTTCTTCTTCTTTTGTGCTACTCTTCTTTCACATACCGGACCTTTCTTACTGCTTTCACTCTGATCTACTACTTTTATTCGCACTCACTCACGACAACAACACTTCTCACAACTAAATCCATCTTGTATATATATCCACACAAGTGATTTCATCACCTTTCTAGTCGGCATCTGGAATAGTCAATCTTTTCCACAAACTCTGATCTGTCGGCTGAATCCTTGCATACCAAGTAATGCGGATCAAGGATATACTTGTAGAAGTCATCAATCATGTCTGCCAATCATAACTTATGCCTTAATAACCTTTACCATCATTAGTAACACGTCCGGAATGATGTCTGATGTTCTGCCAGTCAGTTCTTCCTCTGTCCACACTGTCAATCAGGAACCCGATACTCAAGTATTCATATCTTTTTCTTTATCTACCACCGGAGGCTAAATCCTTGGAATCTATCAGTCAAGGTAGTCCTCTTGACTTCCCCAAATCCACACTTCACCAAGATACTTCCTCTGAGAGATTCGGACCTGACTGTTGGACCTCGCCACATGCTTTGTTCTTGCTTACCGGACCACAACATTCTTCACTCTAACTTCCGATAGAGACACACCATGTCCTGCGGATGTGTGGGATGAACTTTGTTGCCATCAATGACAACAATCATGAATCCATATAGTGTCTCTTGCCAACAATTACGTCAAAACAAAAGAAATACCTCATTCAGGAGAGTGCGATATTCAAATGGATTAATGGTATGCTATTCTAATGTGGCCCTTATCTAGTGTTACAATATTATGTCAGATCAGATGAAACATATAGCTCATCCTTAGAGCTACCATAATGATCCCTCTGGAGGTCATTACTCCACCAAAAGGACATCCCATAAAATCTTAGGTGCATGATATTATTGGCCCTCTATGCATAAAGATGTAAAAGACTATGTTCACCATTCTGATGAATGCCAATGAGTAGGAAGACCCACGACATCCAATGAGATACCTCTGCCACTGCAGGTAGTTTTTGAACCATTTGAAAAGTGGGGATTGGATTTCATTGGTCCCATAGATCCTCCTTCATAGGGTAAAGAATACATGCTAGTCTATACTAACTATCTGACTAAGTGGATAGAAGTCCAAGCACTATGAGTTGCTAGGGAAGAACAAGTTGTAGACTTCCTATATAACAAGATTTTTCTCAGATTTGGAGCCCCTAGATCAATTGTCATTGATCAAGGACCCTAGTTTATGTCTGAAGTTTTGCTAGCCTTTACTGATCATTTCCAAGTAAGCCATAAGAAGTCATCTCCTTATCACCCATAAGAAAATGACCAAGTGGAAGTCACTAATAGGGAGCTTGAAAACATTTTGACAAAAATAGTTTCATCAAGAAGAAGAGATTGGGCTAGAAAATTACTTGAAGCCATTTGGGCTATAATACAACTTGGAAATCAACTACCGGTCTTACTCCTTATGAGTTAGTCTTCAGAAAGAAACCTCTTCTACCCATTGAATTTTAACTTTAAATGCTTAGAACGATAATGGAGGTAGGCTTGGACCTTGATCGAGCCCAGGTTGAAAGAGTCCTGCAGCTTAGTGAATTAGATGAACTCCGTCTGGAAGCCATTCACTAGACTGAGTTAGTTCAACAACAACAAAAGGCTTGGAATGATAAACATATAAAAGAAAGAGAGTTCCATAATAGGGATTGGGCACTATTATTTGATTCTAGATATAAAGATTAGAAAGGTAAACTAAGAACTCATTTGTTGGGTCCATATGAGATTTCTGAAGTATTTCCAAACGGAGTAGTACAACTTTAACCCATCGATGGTGACACTCAAACTCTCTTAGTCAATGGTCATCAATTACGAATCTACCACAAACCTATTAACAAAGAAGAATTTATGCAAATAGTAGAAATGCAAGGAGAAACCCAATGTATTGACTCTGCTTTAGCAGAGGCAGTATAACCCTCTAAGTAAATAATAATAATAATAATAATAATTTTGTGTGTATGTATTCATGATTATTTCAGAGCATTTTTAATGTATCTTAATCTTTGTACTTGTCTAAATTTTATTATTGTTTTGTAGGACTTCATCTTTGAATAAGTACAAAATTCTGGCGCATCTTTCATCGATGCTCCGAAACTTTGTTCCTTCATTCTGGCTACATCTTTCAGTGATGATCCAAAACTTGTTCCTTCATTTTGTTCCTGCATTCTGGGTGCATCTTTCAGCGATGGTCTGGAATTTTGTTCCTGCATTCCAGCTACATCTTTTAGCGATGCTCCAGAATTTTATTCCTGCATTCTGGCTGCATCTTTCAACAATGCTCTAGAATTTTGTTCTTGCATTCCAACTACATTTTCAGTGATGCTCCAGAATTTTGTTCCTTCTTTTCGGCTGCATCTTTTAGTGATGCTCTAGAATTTTGTTCCTACATTCTGGTTGCATCTTTTAGCGATGCTCTGGAATTTTGTTCCTACATTCCAGCTGCATCTTTCAGCGATGCTCCAAAATTTTGTTCCTGCATTCCAGCTGCATCTTTCATCGATGCTTGGACATAATTTTTTTCCTGCATTCTGGCTGCATCTTTCAATGATGCTCCAGAATTTTGTTCCTATATTCTGGCTGCATCTTTTAGTGATGCTCTGGAACTCGTTCCTGCATTCTAGCTACATCTTTCAGCGATGCTCCGGAACTTTATTTCATACTTCGTATACTCATCCCATGGGCATCTTTTTCCAATGTTCTAGATTCATGATTCCCCTTCTTTGCAAATGCTCTGACATCCTTAAAAACATACCCATTGCCATCACCAAACTTTTCCATACCAACACAACCTTAGAAATTTGCGCCCTATATTGCCATATCTCACCATAATAAATGATATTATTATGACAATCTATCGTCATAATAATTAGAACACTTTTAGCCACCCCATCTTCAGCAATAATAAATCCATTACAACCCTTTTCCATCCCATCCGAATCAAATGACACCACTGTCTATGATGTCATTATGTTAACATAAATGAGGTGACTTTCAAATCAATAATGGAACGTAAGGTATGTACATCTTTTGTCTTAAGTAGGTAAATTATTGTGAATAAAATTAAATAAATTGGCACATTCCCCCTCTTTTACAAATTTAGTAAATTGTGTGAACTATACCTTCACTGGAAGAGGTGGTGGCTCATTCATTCCATTCCATGCAAGGTAATAATTAGATACAATGCAATTGAATGCCATGAATTAATCATGTCCTATCCGCATTATCAAAGTACAAGTGGCCATAAAGATTGAGTTTCACTTAATCTGCATATCAGTTTCTCTAAAATAGTCTCACCTTGGTATGCCACGACGTTCAGTAGACACTCAACAGAATTGCTAGCAGGGGATAGAATGGGAGGAGAAAATCCCAAATTAGAGCCAACTTTTGTAAATAAGTTATTGACACTTAGTAATATTTTAGAACTATTTCAAAGGGTGGGATGGCAAGAGTTCATGAAAAAGTTTGAGGGGCATAATACATAGCTAGTTAAAGAGTTTGTAGAGAACTTCTTAGATGGACGATCAATTGTGTGAGGAAATAAATTTAAGGTAAGTCCCCGAACTATTTCTAGCTTATCTAGTATTAAAAATGAAGGTTTGAATCTATCAGAAACTACAAATATTTCTTACCAGAAAATGATAGAACTTTTCATAAGGGAAGGGAAACCTCACCCATTATTAGTTGAGAATACCTAAGGATAGAATAAAGGGTTTCAAAGAATGTCTTTTGCAGCCATGGAGAACAGCGGCAGACTGGATAATTAAGCATTTCACATGTGAAGGACAATTTTCTACCATAGTTGGTTCTCCCTTTCGTTTTCTCATTCACCTACACCATGGCACTGAAAACCTTGAATTGAGAGTTAACCTTCCTGCCTTCCTAAGTGATTCCCTTGTCCATATGATAGAGAGGTTCAAAATTGGGTTAGGGCCATTAAAACACCATGGCCTTATTTCTTTAATTTGCAAACATTAGCTCCTTAAGAAGAGAAAAATAGATGAGAAATAGCAAAAATTTCTCAGGAAATTTAAAAACCCTGCATCCTCAAGACATTTTGAGGAAGGTGAGTCATCCGGTTTGGTGGCACAAAACCTAAGAGAACCTTCCCATGTGCCGTAAATTGCCATAGAAGCTCCCGATGGCGAAGCGTAGGAAAATCTATCAAACCCTTGAGACCCTGAAGAAAGACCTAACCATATAATGTGCCAAAAACCCTAGAAAAGAAGGAAAATGTAGATTTAGTGGACTTTGAGGATGAAAATAGTCAGCCCAACAAAAAGAAAAAGAGGCCTAAAATGAAATTACAGAGACCTCCCCATCTAAGAAGAAGTAAAAGATTGGCTATCAATTATAGTTGTGCCATAGCTTGCGACCAACTACATATTCCTAAGAAGAAAAAATGAGATAGGCAGCTAAGTGAAAACCCAGTCCAGTCGAGTGAAAATCAAACCCTGGGAAGTAATGATGCTCCTAAATTTGAGGAGATTGATCCACCTGAGAAGGATCAAGAGGAAATAGGAGAACAAGTCCCAAATTATGTAATTATTAAAGAAGAAGAAGAGACTGAAGAGGATGAGCATGTGGAAACAATTTCTCCCACTCAGCAGCCATCAGATGAACACAGAATCGACATAGTCCCTCAAATTGGACAGTCATCCCCTCTAAATACTGTCAATGACATAGAACAAGGTCTACTAGAAGTGAATGATGAAAGACGTGTCTGACAATGATATAGATATTTTTATCCCCCCTCTTTCCAATAATACAAAAAATAAAAAATGTGATCACATAAAAGTGGAATTAGAAGAATTAAAAGGAAATTGTACAATTGAAAAATAAACTTCAGCAAAATGAGGAACAAATGGCCAGACAATAGCAGGAAATAGACACACAAACAAAACTTTTGCAGAGAAAAGATTAGGAAATCAGAACTCTAGGGACCTAATTGGAATAGAAGGATAAATTCATTGAGGAATTACAATCCCAAATGAAACAAATTGAGGAGAAAGATAAGAAACATTTGACTAGTTTGTCTGAAAAGGATGAACAAATCAAAAATTTTACTATCAATTTGGAGCAATTCCTTAAATCATTTGTAGAGGAATAGGAGAAGCAGAATTAAAACTTAATATAGCTCTTAGTAAAACTATAGAGATGGAACATGAATTACAAGAAATTAGTGTTAATCAAACCATGGAATCAAAAGAGAAATAAATTGAACCAACCAAAATGGTGTGGTTGCAAGTCCATATTCCTCCCATGCTGGCCAAGTGGGTGGAAAGGTGCTATTTCCTAAGGCAAGCTGGAGTTGAGAATGCTAGACTCAAATAGGAAATAGTGTTACTAAAGGAATCTTATGATAGACTGTATCAAGCTAAAACTGATGCATGCAAAATTAGAGAGATGTTGTTAGCTTGTAGGAAGCCATCCAAACTCTATCCCATGTTCCTCAATGAACAAGTGTTAAGATAGAAGCTTTTAAGGATTTCTTATAATCTGCCCTATGATCTTGATGATAAACAATTTTTAGAAATATTTAAACAATCATCTCCTGTTCAAAAGAATTTGTTGTGTGAATTCTTTCTGTATAATTTGTTGTTGGAGAAGTACAGTGAATTTTTCATTAATCTTTTTGTGGGGGAAGTTCATCTCAGGGCATTTATGTCTAACATGTAGAACCAACTGAATTGGCAAGATATGACAAGGGAATATCTTCAAGCAAAGAAAACTGTGGGGCGTCACATGAGACATCCTCATCATAAACCCTTTACCTTCAAGGCTAAGTTTAGGAGAATCAAAAAGTATACAACCATGAAGGAAAGGTATAATGAGAGCATAAGAATCTACTTTGAAGATTTTATCATTAATGGGCCACAATTGATAGAAAGAGCTTGGAATGCTTGTGAAGAGAGATATACTCCTCTACCTATGTACTTGAAATGGACGGAGATGATCTCCCCTACCAATATCAGGTGGTCTTATAGAAGGGCTGAAACCTTAACAGAAATTCTACAGCAGATCAAAACCAAGTGGATTGGCATGAGGTATAGGCCTCCTCTACTCATCCAACCTCCACCTGCAGTTTTAGTGACTACAGAGTAGGATCCCAGAGATTTGTCGGCATGGAAAGTAAGAATGAAATTACACAAGGGATTCATCAAGTATCTTGATAATTTGGACGAGGAGGCAAGGGATATATATGATCTTAGTGCAATATATGAAGAGCTGAATAGAAAGAGGGATGCAGAAAGATAGAGGGCCCATCAGAGAGTAGGAGGATTTGCTCAGGCCTAGGAAGGGGAGGGTGATGAGGTATAAACAACCTCATTTTTATAACAAGCCATATAACCCTTTTTGTCTTGCCCAATTACCTTAACCATGCCAATTTGTTTATTTTTAGAAGCAATATTTATCTATTTTTGATAAAATGATGTATGAATCTTTATTTTCCAATTGATTGAAATTAGCCACTAATGTTGACATAATTGCATGTAGAGCTTGCGTAATTATGCAAGGTTTCATGTATGGCCTAACGGAAGGAGTGGACTTCAAAGCAACTGAAGTTAGAACGCCAGAATTTGAGGGCACCAGAAATTTAGGCATACATAATCATAGACTTTGTTAGCAATTCTAGTATTTTCTGTTGGGCATACTTCAGACTTTACGGCTCCACTCAGAGCCTTTAATGTGTTTAATTTCATAGACATCCAGTTAGTTTTTAAATTCTATTTATCTTTAAAGACTTCTTCAATGGCATTTACCCACCATCTAAAATTTAGGATTTTGGAGTAGTACAGTTTATATATGTAGTTGCTCAAAACAAGGATATATGTTATGTTGTGTTATGGATAAAAACAATCTCTTTTGAAGTGATAATCCGTAGCTATGTTCTGTGATAATTTTATTATATGAATGAATACCACTAGTTCTATTCTGAGTAATCTTTTCTAAGCAATGGAAGTAATATGAATGGAATTTACTTTGGAGCTGTTAAAGTACTGAATGTGATTTGAGTTGATAATAGGATCTCCCAAGAGCTGGCCACTCAAGGGATTATAGAATAGATAAGTATTTTTTATTATTATGAATTGGTGTTGTTATTTCTATTTTGTGAATGTTCTATTTAGATTAATGTCACTTCATGTTTAGCTTTGTTATGTGTTCCTGTAGGTTGTGGTATTTAAGTTAATGATCTTTGAAATTTTGTTAATTTGAAATTTCCAGAGCATCCACTTCATTCATAAATCTATTGTTAGTCGTTAGCTTAAAATTTCAAATGTGTTTTCAGTTAATAGTTAGCTGCCTTTGTTTATAAACTCATAGTTAAAATACAAGTGTTGATTCCTAGTTAGTTTATATGATTTCTAGATTAAAAAATCAAATGTTTTCTATCTTAAAGTTTTTATGCTTTCTAGTTTAGATTTTGTTTTAAGTTTTTCAAAAATTTAGAAAAATTGTTACTAAGTGAGATGTCCAAAAATATTCCCTATTGCATATAGCCTTGGACACTACCTGGTCGACATAACTGACATATTTTCAACTAAAGTGTTTGGACCTTATGACAGTCTGTCAAGGGCCATGAGATTCATCAAGGGGTCAATCTTTAAAACCTTAGCATATTAAGAAAACTTTAAAATAGGGCCACAAGCGGTGAACAAAAGGTAAGGGCAACGTGCTCTAGGACATTAACCTAACAACTTAAGAATCCAATCACAGGCTATCAGCAGTTAACTTAAAATTATAACAAAGTAACTTCACCGCTTGGAATTGAATAACACTAGGGTTTATGGTTTAAGGGAACTATTTAGTGTTTTAACAAGTAAACCCTAGGACAAAGATTCTTAAGTTAATCACAGAATTTAGGCAAAATACTAGAACCAAGGGAAAATTATACATGGTTCCACCAAAGACTTCACCTTTTCTGTTTTCTCGTCTCCCTCTCTTCTAACTAATTTATTAATAATTTCATCATAAGTTCCAAACCTTCTAGTAGACGGATCCTTTGGCTTGCTAAGTAATGTTAGTATATCCTACCAAATCAAACTCAAAGACCTCATATGGCAAGGTTGTGATCCAAAATGTTCTTGGCTCAATAGCCTCCATGTAATAGTTATTTTTATCAACCATGAATGTTATATCATTTTTATATTGGTTGACAACTTTTGATGGGATTCTCTCCCTCATCTGCATATTCTTTTGAAAAGTCTTGAAAAATCCTCAAAATAGTGTGTCATAGTTCTCATGATTAGGAAAGATAAGCATATAATTCTTAATTTGATGGGCAACTAGAGTATCTATTTTTCAGACCATACCCTTCATACTAGGCAATTCTTTCAAAAAGTAAAACATAAGGCATATGATCAAAGAACCATACCAAAATCTGTATCTTGATTCTTTTGTCATTTTCAGATTATCCAGTAATTGTTGTCGTAGGAGCTCACATAGGTCATAATATTTTCCTTCTTTGACCATTTGATAAGTTGTATATATTGTTGTTGCGGTGATAGAGTTTTCCCTATTTGTGTAGTAAATCTTGTATGTAATGTTCATGGTTGCATACCGGACCCCCAAATCCTTAATATCATCTATTGTCAATGTTCTCTTATCAAATTTTGCTCTGGTTAGCTTCATTACTTCCTCATTCTTAAATGATTTCAAAACTGGCACCAGTTTGGAGGAGCATAATCTAGTCACAGCTTTGATAGCATCCTTGGTGATCAAATATGGCTGATCTAGATAGAAAAAGTCTCCATGGATTCAACTTAGTGCAATTTTAACCCATTCTTCCTCATACTAGAAGTTTGGAAAACCCTTCCAGTTATCAAGTCATTTTGCAGTAATGTTGATGATTTTTGGTTTTAGTTGAAATTGATCTCCTAACAGGTTATCATTCCTGAATTGTTCCAGTTTAAGATGATCATATTCATCTCTCTGTGAATGAATATAGATTCGAACATCTTTAGTGTGTAAAACATTTGTAGGAACATGTGAGAAGGCACCATCTTTATCTGTTTCGGTGGATTTGAACGGGTGCTTCTTGAATTTTAGCCTTGGCCTCTCAACAATATCTATAACAACTGCTTTCACCATGATAAAAACTTCATAAACTAGGGTTTTACAAGCGAAAATGAGAAATACCTGAAAGTGCAGGGAATAGGGTTTGCACAAGTACTTTGTTGAGAATCTTTTGCTCTTTTTTTTTCTCTTCAACACACTTAGCTTCGATCAAATAAGAAAAAAATGATCAAACATTGCCTATATAGTCTTCTCACCAACCAAATTTGCTTTGCATCAAATGTGTTCTTTGTTTTGACCTAATCTGCATTTTCTTATGCAAAATCTCATCATCACTTAGCAATCCTCCACAAACTACTCAACTACTCCAGAAATTTGATTAGACTTCCTCATATCATCATCTTAACATGTTCGTATCATTTTTAACTGAAATGTTGAGGATTTCAGCATTATATGCATTCAGGGGTTTTGAAGAAATTTGCAATTGCAACTACCCCTGAACCAATAATTCCTCCCTTCTAATTTTTGGAGGATGCATCTGCACCAGGCATAGGTGCAAGTCCTTCCTTTACTCCATTCTCTTCCTTCTTCCTCCATGTCCTATACATTTTCTTCTTTTGCGGAGCAATATCAACCTTCTTTTTAGAAGCAGAGGACCTTGCACTCTTTCCCTTGCAGAACCTTGCAATGTGTCCAGTTTTATTGCAATTATAGTAGGTGGTATTGGACTATGGAGCATAATTGTTAAGAAAAGTGTCTCAACCTTGGAACTTTGAAAGGTTACTATTCTTTCCAGTTTTGGTCTATTTGAATACCCTTTATCTTGGAGAATGGTCTAGAACTTTCAAAGTTTCCAAAAGGGCTAAAAATGGCAGGACTTACTATTTTTAGTAACTCTACATTTGACCTTGGATTGACCCAAAAGTTTTCCCAAAAGGTGTGGAACTGGTAAGTAAACATCTCGGGTGAGTTTCGACTCAAGATCATATCTGGATTGCGAGATATTAAAGTTTCTATTTTTTGAAACTGCTGAAAAAATTTTGAACTCATTTTTGAGGCACTTAGAGGTCCCTAAACGTCCTAAAATTTGTCATAATTGATGAAGTAGGTTATAGCACGATATATCTCTTCACAAGATTTCTGACACATTAAACGGTTCTTCAATCAGACACCTAGATCAAAAGTTATGGCCTCTAGAAGTTGGACCTCCTATTTTTGGGAAATGTAAAAACATGTGGGACACTTAAAAGATCTGTAAAGGGAGAGTTACACATGTTGGTGTGTGTGTTGGCACATCACAAGGCATCTTTGATTGGAGATAATTTGGGTGCCACTTTTGGGTGGTTTTGGCTCATGGTTTTGTAATTACTGTTGACAGTTTACTGTATTGTATCTCCTATATATCAGGAGCTTGAGATGGAGGTTGTGTGTAAGAGTCTTATAGATGTTGAGTTACCTCTTGGATCTCTGGTTGGTTATACTCCTGTGAAAGCTTGCTCTGCAAGTATATTGTAATCTTTTTGATTCCTGAATAATATATTGAGCGACTTTGAAGTGTGGGGTTTTTTGCCTGAAAGGGTTTTCCCCACATATATTTTGTGTTGTGAGTTTTGCATTTGAATGTTGTTCTTATCTTTCTATTAATGTGTATCTTAATTTGTAACTATAAAAGTTAGAATTTGCATAAATCTTTCCTCAGTAGATCAGTGTAGGAAGAATTTTCTGTATACCTTGCTTCCTTTCAATTGGTATCAGAGCCTCATCACCTTTGGTTCTAGTTGTTGGGTAGAGGATTTTTTGAGTTGATCTTCATTTGAGTGGGAGCACTAGTACAAAAACAACAATATATTACTAAAAAAACTACTAAAAACTGCTTATAAATGACCAAACATGGTCACATGACCATTAGTAGTTTATTGCCAGTCATTTTAAATGTGACCAAATTGATGACTAAACCATTTTTAGTCATTTATTGGTTGTTTTGATTGATCAATTTGGTAGTATATTTAGTCGTTGATTTAGTCATTGATTGTTGTAATCTGGTCACTTATTTAGTCATTTTTTATTCACTGTTATATTTAGTTGTTAATTTAGTCATTGATTGTTGTTAACTAGTCACTTATTTAGTCATTTTTATTCACTGATTTCTGTCCATTGGTAGTGTATTTAGTCATTAATTTTAATCATCATTTTTATTCACTGATTTAATTCTGGTCATATATTTAGTCATATTTATTCACTGTTCACTGATTTCTATCAATTGGTAGTATATTTAGTCAATTTAATTATTAATTAATGTCAATTAGTAGTATATTTAGTCATTTTGAAGCTTGCATTTAGTCATTAGTATATTTAGTAGTATATTTTGAAGCTTGCACAATGAAATAACTTTGAGAAGGTAAAAACAACTTGTTTTATTGATAAAAAATGCTTACAAACAACATACAGATCTGAAAATAAGTTACAATCCTTTCTCTTTGCTAAAAAAACCTTCATGGTTACAATACATAGCTCAAAGAATGAGCAAGAAACTGATTTTCTGAGTATCACTGAGCATAGAAGCACAAAGACATTCATAGATGTCTTCTTCACAAATCCATGACTGTCCCATATTGAAGCTCACTGTCCTAGTTCAAGTTCAAATTGTCATCTTTGTAGAGATCCTGTCTCATGCACCCAACTTTCTCTAGTTCATAAGTTGCCATTGTGAATTGTTAGCTGTAGCAATAAATTGTTCTTATCTCTGATGATTATGCCTCTGATGACTATCATCTTTGGTAGGATGCCTCAATTGTCATGGATTGCTATTCAACAATATTGCCTTATGACTAGGCTATGCATTGTCCTAATCAAACTTGTAGCTTCTTGAAATGCATTGTCCAATCATTTGTCAACCTATTGTCATGCATTTTCCCTTTATAAAATAACAATGCCTCATGACTGCCACTACCTAGCTCATTATTCTAGCATGCTTTCACTTGTACTCTGTCTCCCATCAACATAGAACACTACCCCTCTATTGAATGCCTTGACTACCTTTGACATCACTGTATCTTTTCCAAATTCCTTGAAAATAGTTCATCACTACTCCTATTACCTAGGTATGCACTCTATGTCATCTGCCAGATGGTTACAAGTTCACACAATCCATCATTAGTCCTATCACTTATCACATCACTATCATGAACACTGTCATATCATATCATCACCTCTAATATAGAAATCAACATCCCATTATGATACTATTGTTGCAAAATATCTATCTTGGTAGATAGCTCATGATAACCCTCAACCTTGTTGCTGCTCACTTTTACCAACTCTATGGTATTGTCCTAGGTGTTCATTCATCTAACATGAAGACTCTTGACTTTCATGAGATTTGACACTGTCAAATGCAGACTAGAAGGCTATCTCCTTACCCCTTTAAATGCCTCTTGAGACACTGACAAGATTGTAACCTTTGCATAGTTCTTCTTATTGACTCTAAGATTATTTTTAATGTTTGCATGATCACTATCTTTTGTATGAATCTCTGCCCCTTGACAGTCACTTGTAGGTTTTCTTCATGCATAGCTGGAAGCTCTTTCACAAACTATCCTTTCAATCCTCACTGTCATACATCCTCGTTTGCAAACATATTCACTCAAGTTTGAGGAGTGCTTCTACCATGGTCATAATTGTTTTGGAAACACTGTCATTGCCATGATGCTATTTAATTAGGACCTTCACTTTGTGTTTCTAGGTTAGATTGAAACTATCCAATCTCTTCTCACTATATTGTTTCAAACACCCCTATGTCTTCTACTTATGGCTCTTTAAGTGTTGCTCAACCTCAAATGACTATCACCACCTTTTGACAAGGTCCTCTTATTCTTTTACAGTCATATCACTATCATAATTGTTCCTTGTGGGTGAAACCATGATACGAAGGATTATTGTAAACAACAAAGAGAGGACCTGCAAAGCAAAAATACAGTTTTTAGTACTCGATCAATGATTTTTTTTTAAGTTTTCCCAGTTGGACCATAATGAAAAATATATAGAACATTATTAAAAAAACTAACAATTGCTGGACTTGATAAACAAGATCATAAAAAAAGATATGCATTCAATAAAATTTCATTTGAAGTATATGGAAGCCTTGATTCCTTGATTCCTTGAAGTATATGAAAGCCTTGATTCCTTTAGATGTTGTAGTTGCAACTGCCCTAGTAGACATGTATGCAAAATTTGGAACCATGGACAAGGCACATGAACTGTTTGACAGAATGCGTCAAAAACAATGTGGACTCATGGACTGCATAGTTGCAGAACTGGGCTTGAACTTTCCAAGTTGTGGGCCACCTTGATGGTCTACCAAGTCTAGGTGGTACAGTAAGGCTAGCCCAAAAGAGACTCAATAACACTCATGATGTTTTTCCTCACTTGTTCCAGGAATTCATTTTGTAGGGGAGAGAGGGTTTTGACTAACAAAAACTGTAACAAACAATAAATTAGAAAATGGTTTAAACTTTACACTTTAATACAAAAACATATTTTTCAGCTTTGTTTGTAAATTTTTATCAAGGTACTGTTAAACTATCTATTTCAAACACATTTAATTGTGACTTGCATAGACCTATCCTAGCTCCTCATTCAGATTTGATGTCTATGTCAAAGAAGGAGTGTTGCTTTCCTTATGATACATAAGTATGTCTTTATTGATGAATTGAGTAGACTGGATAAACTTTATCATCTAGATACCATTAAAAAAAGAAGCAAGTCAAAGACAGAAATGCGGTTTTAAGAAAATTAAAGTGGTTTCCATGTTAAGCATATTTGAATATCAAATAGAATTTCAAACTTTATTAAACAAGAATTCTTACCTCAATTGACACATACAGTGAAATAGGAATAATGGTTGAATATAATGTCACAAGGGTAAATAGTGTAAGAGTAGCAACCTGTGTAATGAGGAAAGATGAGAGAAATGAGAAATTTACATAGAAATAAATTGCCCTTTAGCTAAAAGAAGAAAACTCAATAGCCTTTAAAATTTCTAAATATCTAAATTATCTGTGTGGCTTCAGTTTTAGTTGACATTGTGCCAATATAATAAAATCCAGAGTATTGCTTTGGAACAAGGTATGGACATCCATCAAAGTGTGAAGGATAGAGGAATTTTGTCAGATGTTGTAGTTGCAACTGCCCTGGTAAACATGTATGCAAAATGTGGAACCATGGACAAGGCACATGAATTGTTTGATAGAATGCCTCAAAAAAATGTGGTCTTTGTTATGACCATTCAAAATTCTCATAGTCCCACTTGGTTTCATGAAAATTTCCTTCTATAAATCCATCTTAGGGATCCATATTTCTTTTAAAAATATTCGAGGAGTCATTCATAAGCACCCCATACCAAGTCCATGTGAAAGATATTTGTTTTTTTGACCATTGATGTGTTTTTGTCTCTCATTGCAGTCCTGTAGGTCACTCAAAAGATCTTGGTAGGTGTGCAAGAACCAAGGATAACAAGGGAGTAGTTATCATTATCTCGCAGCATGAAGAGATTGCACTTGTGGCATCATGGTATGCAGAGATCGATTACCGCAGCGATCTCAAAATGAAGTGGCTAGCTGGCAGTATAAATTTAAGTGGCATATGATACTTCACATTGGTCATGCGACAGTCAAGAGAATAACTGACGGTAATGTGGTAAGGAGCAGAGGAAAATAGTACACCATGCCCTCATGGCGGCCTCAAGTGAGGCTTGTGGTATTGCAGTAAGAAGGAGCAGAGGAAAACAATACACCGCACCCCACGGTGGCCTCAAGTGAGGCTTATAGTATGGCGGTATAAGAAGTTTAAGTTATGTAAGTGTTGAATACTGCGGTCCCGTGACAATTTCAATGAAGGAGTATGGTAGTGTGGTGAAAAGTTTCAAGTGATGTTTAGTATACCACGGTCTTGCGATGGTCAAAGAAATGGTTTGCGATACTGTGGCAGGGAACAAGTCAATAGACATAATGGTATTGCGACCCCACAATGTCATTGTAGGTTTAATTCAGAATCTTGTTTTATCTAATTAAAATTTGTTTATTTATGTCCCATGTATGCAATCTCTTCCATCTCATGCAAATTTTGGTTCAAAACTTTAGAACCAAAACATGACTCCACCAAAGCTACACATAGGATTATAAGAAGTGTATATGTGGATAAAAAATATATTTAGAAATAATATAAAGCCTAAAGAAAATACTGACATATGACCTTTCCATCCAAGAGACTTGTCTTCCAAGTCTATGCTAGATAGCTCCAAGTATCTTAATTAAGAAATCTTACAGTTGTAGTAAGGTAATGAAATTAATACTCAAAACATTTGTGTTTCTTGTTTGTGTTGACTTGATTGAACAAGTCATTGAAGGTTTAATTCAGAATCTTGTTTTAATTCATTAAAATGTATTTATTTATGTTCCATACCATGCTAATTTTGGTTCTGAACTTTAGAACTACACAATGATTCTCCTACACATGCTATAAATAGCATTCAAATATTCTACAATATAAAAATAAAGATAACTTTATCCCAAAGAAAGCCCAAAAACTAGTAGACAATGGGAGAATCTTGCAATTACAGAAGACCAATTTTAAAAAGTTGCTATAAACCAAAAGCAAGTTCATCGTACCTAGCCTTCTAAGTCCACAAAATCCTAACAATTATAAGAAAAGAAAACCCTTCAGATCATCAAAAGCTTAGGATTTCACTAACCTGGATATTCCTTGGGTTGTAATCTATTACCCAAAAACTAGAAAATGTATCTATTAATTTTAATACAATTTATTCAAAAACAATTAGCAGCTCATTAATTCAAACCGCTACTTCTCACAGTGAATTTTGCTTTGGCCCACAACTAATCTAATACCAATGAAACCAATATCAAAACTCTAAAGATGATTATCATTTTGGAACTAAATAAACCCACAATATACTAGAAGAATACACTATCACTATGATATACTAAAATGCAGTAACCATGCTCAATAAAAAGTATAACACCACAACAATCTCACATTCACATAAAAGAGAAGGTTCTAGGATCTGCTACAAATTACTACCCAAACAAATAATATGAATAATAAGCAAAAGCATAATGATCAGATGCAACAATGTAGTGCCTCTAAATGCAAATGAAAGTAACTCAATATACCAAAACTATAGAGCCATTTATCTTGAATAGAGCCTAGAACTTTCCAAGAAATGGGAGAATCCCACAATTACAAAAAAAAAGTCCTAATGAAAATTCTCCATATGCAATGCATGTGCATCAGACTTAGTTTTCTAAGGATAAATTTCTCAGTAAGTGCCGTACAGAAAATTTTGGAGGTATTTGTAGAAATAAATTTTCATGAAATACAAGCTTTTATGATTTATCCCCTTAAGACTCTTTTTATTAGGATTTTCATGCATGAACTAATACCTGAGAGAAAGTTCATCAATTTGTTATTTGTCATTTGACAATAGCACTTCCTAAAAATTCTTTGATAGTTCAATACAGTATGCTGTAAAAGCAAATGAGAGATGCATAAATATCTACTATAACAAATAGAAAAAATAGATTGTTTAAGTGCTTACTACATTATCAACAAGCAGTAGCAACAAAAGATTTAGAAAAAAATCCAATAGTAAACAAATTATGTAAAGCAATACAAGCCAAATGGGCATAAAACTGTCTAGCAAGCAACGATAGGAGGATAAATTACACATTTTCACAAAGTTGGCAATTATGCTGTAATTTTGCCATAAAGAATCTTACCTAGTGAGACATTCACAAAAAACTAAAGAGCATTATCACAGTGGCAATTTTCTCACCTTCATGTATGTAGAGACATGACCTTCAAATATATATTTTCAGTGTACATCAATATCTAGACTTTTATCATCTTTGTTAAATCTAGCAAAGTGCTTTTCACTGTGAGAAATATCTAGACCCCCATCCAACACCCCCTGAATACAAATAGCAACACCATAACTGAGAAAGTAGAAACAAAGTAAAATAGGAACAATTATATTTCATTTAGTCCAAATTTAACAATATATATTAAATTAAAATAATCACTTAATCGAGTGTAGAAAGGCATAACATACACTTTTAGTTTCTATTAAAAATAAATAAAATACAAATTAAAACTAAATTTCAAGATAAGCATATTTACCAATACAAATACATGCCATACCATTGCCAAAACCATATAGGAAGACAAAATTACAATTCGCAATGGTCACAGAAGGATAAGAACCAACTGTTAGAGGGAGAAAAAAATAAAAATCAACATAAACAACCAAAACACTTATGTGACTCAAACAAATTAATAGATTGATTTAGATTTGGAGTTACATAGTTAAAAATATAGAACCAATCACAATCTTAACTTCAAGAAAAAGCTACAACATATACAAATTAAATTGAATTCAATAACAATTAACAAAATGCTTGACTAAGCAACAACCAATTCACATTTATGAGATGTAATTCTAAGTAACAAAAATCAATAACTAGCCAACCTTGAGAGCTCCAAAAACTCAGTTTCCAGTAGTTGTCCTGACAAGACCCACATCCAACAGGGCCTTGAATGGCCTCCTAGAGTCACCTGACTCCACACTGTAATCTTCTCCAGTGGCCTACCAACAATATCAGAATAACAAACATTTTCATTAAAGTATTGAAATTACCTAAATTTACATAAGGAGGATGGCACATTCCCTACAAAATGTTCAACTAGGGAAGCAGGAAAAAAAATGAAGATGATGTTAAAACAGGGCAATGGAAGGAACTCTAATGTATAGAAGGGAGTCGTACTATAAATACAACTATATAAAGGAGTCCTACTATAAATACAACTATAGAAGGGACTCCCACTACAACATCCCCTATAAAAGAACATTTGAGTAACCTACATTAAAAAAATTATCAACAAAAACTTAGCATCAAAGCCCCAGGGTACAAGATTCATGGACAAATCAAAGAGTACAACAATTGATGGATAATATAAATAAACCCCTCAGTAGTCCCTTAGATAACCAATGATAAAATACAAAGATTCAAAAAATTGATGTCGAACAAGTAATATTCACCATCCAACATTAAATTACAAGGTTCAAAAAGTAATGCCAGATGCAAATAAAATTCCTTCACACGACACCCAATATAGAATCTCTAATTTTGAAGCCAGGTGTTTTGCATATGTTATTATCAGACTTGCAATTTTAAATTTAACAAGAAAATGCATCAAATAACTCATGTATCACCTCCTTATTGCTAACATATTCATCATTCATCTCCAACTGCTTCAACACTTGACGGGCTAACAAGAGACCAGTACAGTATGCTGCAGAAGCAAACAAGAGATGCATAGATATCCATTGTATCATTTTTTTGAGGTTTTTTGCCATATGAAACATTTTTTTGAGGTTTTTGCCATAAAATTCTAATGGACATAGTTGTTTACTATGGTTGTTGTGATTTGCGTTATGAAACATTTTTTTGAGGTTTTTTTCCATGAAATTTTAATGGATCAATATACAACAAAAGAGTTAAAATGTTTTTATTTTAGCTAACACACCAATGTCAATCAACAAATATGACTAGAGAACAGGGTTATTTGAATGTACTCGCAGCATAGTTTGTGAGGCTGACTTTTAGGCCATATCAAGGCAGCTCATGAGAGTAAGCAGCTGCCATTGTAACATCTCCAACAAGTGTTGCATATGCGATCTGTACAACAATATCCTTGTTGCTCTTTTGTTCAAAAACTAGTCAAAGATCATACAAATTAACATTACCTAACCCTAAAATCCCATTAGCCCAAAACCCCAAAATATATTTTTCAAGTAAGAGTCAGGAATTATTTTTTTGAGGTTTTTTGCCATATGAAACAATTTTTTTGAGGTTTTTGCCATGAAATTTTAATGGATCTAGTTGTTTACTATGGCTGCTATGATTTGTAGTATGAAACATTTTTTTGAGGTTTTTTGCCATGAAATTTTAATGGATCTAGTTGTTTGCTATGGTTGTTGTGATTTGAAGTATGAAACATTTTTTTAAGTTTTTTGCCATGAAATTTTAATGGATCTAGTTGTTTACTATGGTTGCTGTGATTTGTAGTATGAAACATTTTTTTGAGGTTTTTTGCCATGAAGTTTTAATGGATCTAGTTGTTTACTATGGTTGTTGTGATTTTCTTCTCCTCCAACTCTGACAAAATATAAAACCTTGAAATAATTTTTTTTTTCATAATTTAGTAAAGAGTCGTGCAATTTCTTATGTACGCAGAGCCTAAAATACATTTTTTAACCAAAAACCTCAAGCAACCCAGGCATTGAAAATATATCATATATAAATACCTCGCCTTCGCTTGAATTTGACTTGGTACCTATTGAAATAGGCCTTAAACTTCTGTGCCTTGACAAACACCTGCACAATTTGTTTTGATCAAATAATGAATGAAACAATTAATTAGGAAAGAAAAAACACCGAATGATTTTTTCTGTTTTTTCCAATATGAAACATTTTTTTGAGGTTTTTAGCCATGAAATTTTAATGGATCTAGTTGTTTACTATGGTTGCTGTGATTTGCAGTATGAAACATTTTTTGAGGTTTTTTGTCATGAAATTTTAATGGATCTAATTGTTTACTATGGCTGCTGTGATTTGATTCTCCTATAACTTTGACCAAATATAAAACCTTGAAATAGATTTTTTTTCATAAAAGTAAAGAGTCGTGCATTTTCTCACATACACAAAGCCTAAAATACATTTTTTTAACCAAAAACCTCAAGCAACCTAGGCACTGAAAATATATCATATATAAATACCTCATCTTCACTTGAATTTGACCTGGTACCTCTTGAAATAGGCCTTGGATTTCTATGCCTTGACAAACACCTGCACAAATTTTTTTTGATCAAATAATGAATGAAACAATCAAGTAGGAAAAAAACACCAAAGGATTTTTTCTATTTTTTCTAGTATGAAATATTTTTTGAGGTTTTTTACCATGAAATTTTAATGGATCTAGTTGTTTACTATGGCTACTGTGATTTGCAATATGAAACATTTTTTTGAGGTTTTTTGCGATGAAATTTTAATGGATCTAGTTGTTTACTATGGCTACTGTGATTTGCAGTATGAAACATTTTTTTGAGGTTTTTTGCGATGAAATTTTAATGGATCTAGTTGTTTACTATGGCTGCTATGATTTGCAGTATGAAACATTTTTTTGAGGTTTTTTGCCATGAAATTTTAATGGATCTAGTTGTTTACTATGGCTATTGTGATTTGCTTCTCCTACAACTCTGACCAAATATAAAACCTTGAAATAGATTTTTTTTCATAAAAGTAAAGAGTCATGCATTTTCTCACATACATAGAGCCTAAAATACATTTTTTAACCAAAAACCTCAAGCAACCCAGGCACTGAAAATATATCATTTATAAATACCTTGCCTTTGCTTGAATTTGACCTAGTACCTCTTGAAATAGGCCTTGGACTTCTGCACCTTGACAAACACCTACACAATTTTTTTATCAAATAATGAATGAAACAATCAAGTAGAAAAAAAACACTAAAGGATTTTTCCTATTTTTTCTAGTATGAAACATTTTTTGAGGTTTTTTGCCATGAAATTTTAATGGATCTAGTTGTTTACTATGGCTATTGTGATTTGCTTCTCCTGCAACTCTAATCAAATATAAAACCTTGAAATAGATTTTTTTTCATAAAAGTAAAGAGTCGTGCATTTTCTCATGTACGCAGAGCCTAAAATACATTTTTTAACCAAAAACCTCAAGCAACCTAGGCATTGAAAAGGATAGAAATTGCACTACAAATCTATACTTCAGTGTATTATATTTGTTCTTGTCCTAATTTATCAAGCGGATTCTCGCTCTATAATCAGTCTTCCCCTCTGCACAAATATTAAATCAGCTAGAAGAACAAACTACAAAACCCTAAAATTCAACCCCATTTCTACAGATGTGCCCTATGTGAATTATACAAAATAGATTTAGATGTGATCTATGTGAATTATACAAAATAGCTAAAATGCACCTCAGTCCTTTCTCTAGCTAGAAGTAGTGGTTGAAGGAGTTACAGATAATGCCGACTGATTGAGCTTTTGGCCATTCCTTTCAGGCTTGTTTCAACCACTGCTGATTTCATCCATGACACAGGTTTGAGTCTAGGGCGTTACTTTGATAGATAGCGGTAGAAATCACCCTATCCCTATCTCAGTGGGCTCTCCCAGCTAGAAGCTATGACTATCCATCCAGACTCTCCAAATTAAAAAGAAAAAAGAAACAAAATCTATTGTAAACTCATCTTCGCCTATTCTTTTGTCCAAATCCTCTTGGTCCAGACTTGGCTAACTTAGGTTTCTTGGAATCCTTCTTCTTTTCTTGAGCTTCCTCCTACTTTAATAGTTTCTCTATCTCACATTTCTCTTGGAAGTCTTTCACTGATAGGTAAATCACCTGTACATAGTGCAATCCTTGAATTGTGATTTTTTTAGATTTGCTAAAACTAATTTGGAATTTAGGGGAAAATGTAAAGGGTTTACCCCAAAACTGAGCAAAGTGAGACCAGCGAATGCAAAGAGGAGGGGGATGGAGATGAATTGAGATTTAAGAGTGTTAGGCAACATGGTGCCTCCATTTCACTTTTGGCGCCCATATTTTCTTTTATTTTCTACTATTTCCTGCCAATAATTTTCCAACTTTAATATCATATTGTCTAATTTTTATTTGTGTGACTAATTATTTAGATGTGTTTTTTACCCCGTGATCAAATTAGTCATTTATAGCTATGTTGGAAAAAAAATGGTAGAATTTAGTCATATTTAGTTGCGTCACTAAAAGTTTTAGTCACGTAGTCATTTATTTGTCAAAATTCTACTAGTGGAGCTTATGTAAAGGAGTTCAATGGAGGCAACTTTGAGTTGTGGAAACTCAAGATGGATGACTTATTGGTGGATAGAGATCTATGGCTCACAGTATCTGGAACCATGCCATCGGGCATGAAATAAGAAGATTGGGATTTGATGGATTAGAAGGATAAGGGTCTGATAAGACTCTGTTTGGCTAATTCAGTGCTCCTAAATATCTATGAAGAAAATACTGCAAAGGATCTTTGGAAGAAGCTTGGAGATGTTTATCAGGCTAAATCCTTGGTGAACATGTTATTCCTGCGAAAGAAATTGTATTCTCTAAGGATGGAAGATGGAGGATCTATTGTTGATCACCTGAATACATTCAATATGCTTGTTGCCTAGTTGACCTTTATTGGTGTGAAGATGGAGGAGGATCGATGTATGACATTACTATACTCTTTACTAGATTTGTGGGATCACCTTGTTATGGCCATTGGGAGTACCACTATCACCTTCAAGATGGATGAAGTGGTTTCTTCATTGTTGTCTGAAGAGATGTGGAGAAAGTCTTCTGAATCGGCTAAAGAGGCTCTTGCAGTTCATGGTAGATCTAAAGAGAAGGGAAAGAAAAAGGATAAGAAGGAAGAAAAATGAAGATCCAAATCCCATGGGAGATCTAAGTCTCTTGGAAAGTCCAAGGCCTTGTGTTGGACCTACGAAAAACCTAGTCACTTCCATAAGAAGTGCAAGGAGGAGAAAAAGAAAAAGAAGAAATATGATTCGGATTCTGACAAGTCATCTCAAGATGAAGGAGAAGCATTTGTTGCTGCCTTGGAAATGCATGCATATGAGGATGTGTTGCTTATTGACTCTGGTGCATCTTTTCACATGACCTCACATCAGGGTTTGTTTTTGAAGTATGAAGAATATGATGGTGGAAAGGTGTACTTGGGTGATGATTCTCACCTGAAGTTTGTTGGCCGTGGAAGAGTCTTGATTCGATTCCCTGATGAACAAGTGAAGGGGATCAATGGTGTTTTGCATATCCCTAGTTTGGCATGGAACCTCATTTTTGTAAGTTGAATGATGTGGGTGTGTAGGTTTTTTTCTCGAATGGAGGATGCAAGATGACTAGGGGATCTATGGTGTTGTCTAAGGGTGTTCAGATCACAACTCTATTTTAGCTTGATGCATGTGTGGTTCAGTCCAATAGTGCCTCTATTTAGAAGAAGAGAGCTTTAGAGTCTTCATCGTCACCATTGGAACCAACAGTGAAGAGGACTGTTGCATCTACTTCTTATGGTTGTGCTTTCTAGGTACCTAAGGGTGCTCATTCTATGGAGATGAAACTTCTAGTTGAGAAGACAATGTTATGGTACCAAAGGCTTGGTTACATTGGTGAAAAGTGTTTGAGGACCCTAAAAAATAAAAATCTTGTTGAGGGTATGAATGATTGTAATCTTGAGTTTGATTTCTATGAACATTGCATTATGGAAAACAAAACCATGTTTAGTTTTATTCTAGTTCTCACAAATCTTTTGAGGTATTGGACTTGATTCATTCTGATGTGTTTGATCTTGTTATTGTTCATTCAATTTTAAAATATGTTTACTTTGTTTCATTCATTGATGATTACAGTAGAAGGACATGGGTGTATTTCCTTAGAAACAAATCTAAAGTCTTTAGTAGATTCAAAGAGTTCAAAGCTCTTGTAGAATTAGAAGGATAGAAAGATTAAGTGTTTGAGGACTGACAATGGTGGTGAGTTTTTTTCAGCAGATTTTGACAAGTTTAGTAAAGAATAGGGGATTAAGAGGCATAAGACAACTCTGTATACCTTTCAGAAGAATGCAATTGCAGAGAGGATGAATAGAACATTGATGGAGAGGGCAAGGAGTATGCTAAGTGGAGCTAGCCTTGAATAAAAGTTTTGGGCTGAAGTTGTTGCTACTTCTTGTTACCTAGTTAACAGGCCTCCTACATCAATGCTCATTGATAAGACACCTATGGAGATGTGGTAAAGTAAAAAGCCTTCATTGAGACACATTTGAGTATTTGGTTGTGAGGCATATGCACATGTTCCTAAGGAGAAGAGATCTAGATTGGAGAACAAGGTTGTGAAGTGTATCTTCATCAGTTATGGCATTGGTGTGAAAGGGTACAAGCTTTGGGATCCAGTGGCTGAGAGAGTTTTGTATAGTAGAAGTGTGATCTGCAAAGAGCTCAATCCTTCTTCTATTCTCTTGCAGCCAGAGAAAGAAGGGAAGAAAGAGGATGTGGTTTATCTTCCTTCCACCCCTGAGAAAGTCCAAAAATATCTATTGGACCTGATAATGAGGAGAGCTCTAGTAGCCCTGAAAGTTCATAAGAAGATGAAGAACCTCAACCTTAATCTTTGAGGAGGTCCATGCGGATAAGGAAACAACTTGATAGGTTTGGTTATGCATTGCATGATTCCAGTTGTATTTTGTTTTGATTTCTAACACTGATGAGCCTAGAACTATGAAAAAGGCTATGGGTATGAAAGATGTAGGTTCCTGGAAGGAGGCCATGGAAGAGGAGATGGCTTCTTTGGAAAAGAATATACTTGGCACTTCGTGCCTTTTCCTGAAGGATGAAAACCTATTAGATGCAAATGGGTGTTCAAAAAAAAATTTGGTGTAGATGACAATGTTGAGAAATATAAGGCTAGATTGGTTGCGAAGGGGTATTCTCAGGTGGAGGGAATTGATTGTGGTGAGATTTTCTCTCCCATTACAAAGTTGACATGTATTCGGTTCCTATTATCTCTTGCAATAGCATGTGATCTATAAGTGGAGTAGATGGATGTGAAGACAACATTCCTTCATGGTGACTTGGAGGAGGAAATCTGTGTCATAGCTAGAGCACTATGTGGTGAAAGGTAAAGAAGATATGGTTTTCAAGTTGAAAAAGTCTTTGTATGGTTTGAAATAGTCTCCTAGGATGTGGTACCAGAAGTTTGATGCCTTTGTGTTGAGTATTAAATTTTTGAGATTGAAATCAGATCATTGTGTTTATTACAAGTTTGACAATGATCGCATTCTCATTATTGCATTGTATGTTGATGATATGTTACTCATTGTGAATGGTAAAAGTTTTATTTATGATTTGAAGTCTCAGTTGTCAGTATAGTTTGAAATGAAAAATCTAGGGGCAACTTGGTACATTCTGGGGATGGAGATTAGAAGAGACAGAGCAAACAAAAAACTTTGGTTAGGCCAGAGTAAGTATGTTAACATTGTGTTGGAGAGATTCAACATGGTGGATTGGAGACCTTTGATTGTTCCTGTTACAATGAGGACAAAGTTATCTGTTGCAGTTTGTCCAAAGTCCCCTTCTAGGATGGAGGATATGAGCAAAGTTCCTTATGCTAGTGAGGTTTGTAGTTTGATGATCTGTACTAGACCAGACATTGACCAAGCAGTGGGAGTCCTTAATCAATTTATGGCTAATCTTGGATGGGTACATTGGGATGCAATGAAGAGAGTGTTCAAATATTTACAGGGTACTTTAGAGTATTCCTTATGTTATCATGGTTATCCTACAAGACCTCAACATTCACTTTGTATTCATGGATTTGTGGATTCAGATTGGGTAGGTGACATTGACAGCAAGAGATCCACCAATGCTTATGTGTTCACTATGTTTGGTGGTGCTATTAGTTGGATGAGTAAGAAGCAACCTATGGTCACTTTGTCCACTACTAAAGCTGAGTACATGGCAGCAACTCATACTTTTAAAGAAGCCATTTGGCTTAAGAGATTATGTTTTGATGTTGGGTTTGATGCAAGGAAGATTACTATTTGTTGTGACAATCATAGTGCCATATGTTTGGTGAAGAATCTTACTTTCCACATGAGGAATAAGCATATTGATGTCCAGTATCATTTGTTCATGACATGGGAAAGGATGGGAAGGTAAACTTGGAGAAAGTTGACACTTTGTCGAATGTTGTAGATTCCTTGACAAAACTTGTGACCATAGAGAAGTTCAGATGGTGTTCAGAGTCTATGGGCCTCTCGGACCCTAGCAATTAAATCATGGTTTTGATACTCCCTTTTCTCTTGCAAGGTGTTTGACAAGTGAGAGAATGTTAGGAAAAGTGTCTCAACCTTGTAACTTCAAAAGGTTACTATTCTTTCCAGTTTTGGTCTTTTTGAATACCCTTTATCTTGGAGAATGGTCTAGAACTTTCAAAGTTTCCAAAAAGGCTAAAAATAGTGAGACTTACTATTTTTAGTAACTCTACATTTGACCTTGGATTGACCCAAACATTTTCCCAAAAGGTGCAGAACTTCTAAGTAAACATCTCAGGTGAGTTTCGACTCAAGATCATATTTGGATTGCGAGATACTAAAGTTTATGTTTTTTGAAACCGCCAAAAAAAGTTTCAAACTTAGTTTTGAGGCACTTAGAAGTCCCTAAACATCCCAAAATTTGTCATAAATGATGAATTGGGTTATAATGTGATAGATCTCTTCATGATCTTTCTGACGCATTAAACGATTTGTCAATTGGACACCCGGATCAAAAGTTATGGCCTCTGGTAGTTGGACCTCCTATTTTTGGGAAATGTAAAAATGTGTTGGAAACTTAAAAGAGATGTAAATGGGAGAGTTACACATGTTTTTTTGTGTTTTGGCACATCACAAGGTATCTTTAATTGGAGATAATTTGGGTGCCTCTTTTGGGTGGTTTTGGCTCATGGTTTTGTAATTAGCGTTGACGGTTTACTGTATTGTATCTCCTATATATCAGGAGCTTGAGATGGAGGTTGTGTGTAAGAGTCTTATAGATGTTGAGTTACCTCATGGATCTCTAGTTCGTTATACTCCTATGAAAGCTTTCTCTACAAGTATATTGTAATCTTCTTGATTCTTGAATAATATATTGGGTAGCTTTGGAGTGTGGGGGTTTTTTACTTGAAAGGGTTTTCCCCACATATATCTTGTGTTGTGAGTTTTGCATTTGAATGTTGTTATTATCTTTCTATTAATGTGCATCTTAATCTGTAACTTTAAAAGTTAAAATTTGCATAAATCTTTCCTTAGTAGATTAGTGTAGGAAGCGTTTTCCACATACCTTGCTTCCTTTCAATAATCACCTCGTCTTACATTAGATATGTAGTTAGCAGCATTATGACCATACTTGTTACATGTGTAACAATAACCATAGAAGAACTGAGAGGTCCTAGCATTGTTTTTATTCATGAAACTATTCTTCATCATTTTTCTTTTGTATCCATTAGCTTTATGATTAACTTTGTTGCAAGTATGACACTGACCATGAGAGCTTATAGCATTGTACCTAGGAGGCTTGAATGAATTTTGATTCATCTTGCTTTTGCATTCAATAGCGTTGTGACCAAATTTTGTACAAGCATAGCAAATACCATTGAAAGATTGAGGATACCTGATAGAAGCAGTTTGTTTAGGTGCAAGAATTCTAAAATTCTTCTTATTCTTCCTTTGTCTTCAGACAGAAGTGAATTCATCTTACTTTGTATCTCTAGAAGCATTCTTCTTAGGATCTTCAGTGCAAGTCTCTTCTTTCTTTGTTTCAGATTTTCCTTCTGATTGGAAGTTATCATATAAGTTAGCAGATGCACTGATTATAGGGCTTTTCCCTTTTTCAAGTCCAAGGCTAGATTTTTCTTTTGTTGGCTTTTAAGAGTTGATTATCTCATCAAGAATTTCAGATCCTCCTTTTAGTTTTAATCCCTTGTCAATTTGTTCTTTTGCCTTTTCCAATTCTTTTCTCAGAGTGACAACTTCTTGCTCAAGTTTTGAACATTCAATAGCTTACTCATTGAGTTTTATGTTTAAACAGTCTTCAATCCTCTTGCCTTCTTCAACCATGACTTTCAAATTAGAGATCATATCCTCTACCTCCTTAAGCTTGATGTCACCTTTTTTATCTCCTTTTATTTGAGCTTTCAATTTTCCAATTTCTTCTTTTGATTCTTTTGATTTTGTCTTTAATTTTTCAATTGTCTCCTTTGCTTTCTCAAGCATATCTTCATATTCTATGTTTAGTTCTTTTGTTTCATGTAGATCATCAAGAGATGACTCCACTTCACACTTATTTGAATCAAAGTTCCAACCTTTAGGTTCCATTGCTTCAAGATCTGGTTTTAGAACAAATACATCATTATCCATAGCTTCTGATTCCAAGTGTCCAAGTGCAGGATCTACCTCAACTCGTAGGCTTCTCAAGGGTACTTCACTCTGATACCAATTGTTGAACACATAGTGATGCTGAGAGGAGGGGTGAATCGGCATATATTAAAACTTAAATACTTCATTTTCATGTTAGATTCATTTACTTAAAGAACAAAAAGTAAAAAATGCAACATATTCATCAACACAATGACACCAAGATTTTTACATGGAAAACCCAAAACTGGGAAAAACCACGGTGAGTGTTAACTCACAAAATAATGCTCACTGCTATATAAATGTTTACAACATTATTTTAGGGCTACAACCCAAGGAAGCTACTACTCCCTGTAGAAAGCTCACTACTACAAAGAATTACAATGATAAACAAAACTATGAACTGCTATAGAAGAAGTATTTATCTCATGTTGATATTGCAATCCTCTTTTCTACACAATTACTCCATCATATTGATTTTGTACACTTCATGCTTCTCATTTTTCTCTATCATCTTCACACACTCATCTACCCCTCATGAATGACTTTGATCTCCTATAAATACCCTCTGCAACACATCACAACATTGATTAGGTTAGCACCATGAAAATCTTTTAGATGAAATGTGTAACTCTTAAAAGGTTGGCTTCAATACATACAATATGTCAAGGAACCTTGTTGCGGACCTTAGGACTTCATGAAATGATTCAAGGAACATCACTTCACATCTTTCAAAGTCAAAACAATTGATCAGGATCCATTGCATGTAACAGAAACTAGTCTATCAGCCCAAACTGTACAAACACTACTAACTATTTATCTTCATACCACAGGGGAGAAACTAAAAACATCATGCAGATCAAGAATTCAACATTGTACCACCTCAACATCATTCAACCACCTTGGTGGCACCTACTTAGGGTTAGGGTTTTGAGTCAAAGTTTTCATGTCCTTATTCCTAATAGACCCTTAAACCCCTAAGGTTCTAATCCCATGGTTCGTCCTTTGCTTTATCATTTAATTCCCTGTTGACCGCCTGCAGTAGGTCCCCGGTCATCTAAGTTATAACTTGAAGCCTTTGTATTCATTAGGTGACTGGCCCCATGTCCTAGGTTTACCCCAAATAACCCATAAAATTATTAAATTTCATGTCCTAAGCTTTTGAAAAGGTAATGAATCCCTATGTGTTAGTATTTCGCAACATTGAGGAGCATTTAAGATGACGTCATCATCCCTCTGCGAAGCCACAACAAGGTAACGCCTGTCAAGGAATTTAAGCTTACAATCCCTTAATTGAAGATCCTACATCAAGGAATCATATGCTACCAGGTGTCGAGGTAAGAAGTGATCTGTAGGGAAGTTCAAATCCGATGGTAACGCAAGTGCGCAAGGGAATCTTGTCAGAGATAAAGATCCACCACATGGCTATGATATGGTGACACGTGGCTTCATATTAATAAAGAAATGAAAGTATATAAAAAGAGGATGCGTGGAAGCTTTATCACGCTTGCACAAGGCAAGTTGATGGTGGACCATTTCCAGCTGCGATGTTGCGAAATGGTGCCATGTGTCCAGATCAGACAAAAGATGATGCGGTCAACAAGGGATGTACGTCTAACTTGTCTTGCTCCTATTGGTTGAAAATTTTTCATTGATGAAGACTCAAATTTTCAAATCTAGTGGGTGAATGGTGGTCGTGGATTTCACGAGGAAAAATTTAGATCAACGACCCAGGTTTAAACTTTTCATGAAGAACATTGTGGACACCCTGTGACACGAATTTTAGTTAAGGCTAAAGCTACTTCAATTAATGCCTCAGAACCTATGCTACGAAGTTTCCAAAGGAAGAAAATTAGGCCTTTCTACATCATTTCCACAACACAAAAAGAGTCCAAACGCGCAACAAGTTCTTAGGTGAGTAAAAGAAGGAATTTCAAGCTTCTGCAAGTGTAAAACCATAAGTTTACTCTATTCAATTGCACTTAGTAGAATTTTAAGTTGATTGCTTGATTGAAAGGGTGGGAAATTGATTGAATTAAGAAGCCCTAGTTTGGTTGAGTGTGTCTATAATGATGAGTCAAACTAGTCAAGCCTCCACCTCAAAACGTAATTTGGATGAAGACCTCATGGTCCAATTCTTGGGGTCTGTTAGGCATGCTTTAAATCTACATGGTCCTAGTGGGCTAGATGACAAATTCTTAGATTTTTTCTACAATTGTAGGGATGCCCAATTACATGTGCTGGGTTGGGTTCTATTTAAACATTGGCATCATAGGATGGACTTCAAAGTCCCAGACTGCAACACTTGGTGGTTAGATTTGGCCAAGCTAATTTGCCCTAACGTATTCCCAAATCTAGACTCGGTGAGAGCAATTGTACAGAGGTATGATCCTCAAACAAAATTACTCCTTGTAGGAAATGGCACAATGATAATAAAATTTACAAAGGCCTACATCTCCAATGTATTCAACTTAAACCCTGCAACCAATAAGGAGATTAACCTAGGTGCATTGAAGGAAAGTTATAAGAATGTCAGACATGCATACAAGACTTTCAACCTAGCCAAACATAGACCAAGGGATAGATGGCCAGTTGGTGAAAATATTAGACAAGGAGGAGGATCCCTTTGATTGCTCCCTATTCATGCATTACTTTGTGAAAACCTACCACAGTCTCTACCAAGTACTTGGGAGGGATGCTTCAGACAGGATGCCAGTCTCTCTGATGATGATAGCAGTTAATATTCAAGATCTAGAGACAAGGGAGCCATATGACTATGCTTCCTATGTGGCAGAAAAGATGCATAAACAGATGATGGCACTTAAGGTTAAATTATATACTACGCATGCCCATATTGAATTTACATGGTATTCTTTGATGTGTCATATGATTTTGTTTGCATTACCAGGCATGTGGCATCAAAATTTACATGTCAGGAGGATAGATTTGCAAGGAAATATGTTGCCAATTGAAATGTGGACATGCATGTTAGACATGCATTGTATTGATTCTGACTATGTGATTTTTGAGGAGTATTTTGTGAGAAGAATTCTTGGTTTCTTAGAGCTAGAGGGAGAAAGTCTGCATGCAGATGTGTTGGATTTTTTGAGGCCTTTAGATAGGACCCCTGATTTAGGGATGAACATAACTGGGGTGACTGGTTCTATCATGATCACACCACTTGTATTAGAATTTATGGGTGTGAGGCTCCTCCCTATATTTTACCTAAGTATGTGACAAAAAGGATTGGATTCCTAGACATCATTAGGTAGGTAAATGAGTCAGATAAAGAACATCTAAGGAGACATAAGAAGGGCTCATTCTTTCCCACTTCCCTCAGATTCAGTGACTTCTTAATAGCTGATAAAAGTGGTTTGGATCAAATCAATTCAATTCTTCAGGGTTATTGGATGAATGTGGAGCAGCCCAAGATGTTTGACCTTGAGGGTTTTATTGATAAAGTGAGGGTTGGTGTGAAGAGACCAAGAAATATTCATCAGGTCTTTTACAATGAGGACACTGTCAGAAATTGCTTTACTATGAATGATGTCCACAACCTAAGAATCAAATGGGAAACAATCATGGCAGGAGAAAGAATGAGGAAAAACTTAAATGCTGCCTACCCAGGTGCCTTTGCAGAAATACAGGACCTAATAAAGAGAATACAGATGTTTTTTGATCATGTAGAGCAACTAATTGCTAGTGCTCCAGTAGGTGAGGAAAGGCCTACCTACCAGCCCAATAGTTCAAGAGGGGGGTATGTTGTGAAGAGGGAACCACTTGACCCTCCCCTAGATAATAGATTAGTGAGAACAATGGCAAGTTAGACTATAGATATAGAGCATGTTAGGGTAATGGCCTATGCTAAGTTTATGGAAGATGATGAAGTTATTAATACTCCTGAATTCAGGAGTTATGTGCTGAAAGTTAGGAGTGAAGAATTTCAAAAGAAAATTGAAGAAGCCAAAAGTGGAGCCGATCCATCAGAGTATAAGGCCATCACCCAAAGGGTGTTGACTGAAGTAAATTAGGATATTAGTGGGATGACTCTAGAGGAAGGGAGGGTATTGGTTGAAAAAAGTAATGTATTACTTCCTCCACATTGGACCTTGTCAAATGCAATTACATTTGACACAATTACCAGATAAGATTCTAAGGTGACTGATGAGCAAGTAGAGAAAGCACTCTCTAGTGCAGCCTTCAAGCCTAGGTCTGAGACTTTAGTAATATGGGCATTGGCCCCAAGTAATAATAAACCTAGGATTGGATTGGGGGAGTTGACAGGAGATGTAATAATCAAGAGAGTATCTAATACCCCTGCTCCCCAAGCTACAAGCCTAAATGTGCAAACAACACAATTTGCAGAGGTTGTCACAAACAAGCTGGAAAAGGATCATGATGAGCTGCTATAAGTATGGGCAAGTAATCGCAGAGCTTAACAAGTGCAAATAATAGCTTTTGTTAGGGGTTGGCACTTCAAGTACTCCAGCTGTGATACAAACTGCAGAAGCATTTCTAGCTGATACAAAGCCCCTACTAGCAGAGATAAGAGAATTGATAGAGGAGGTGAAAAGATTTAAAGAAGAAAAGAAAAGTTTAGTTAAGGAGATGGTCACAAACTTGGTAAATCAAAGAGTGACCAAGGTTCTAGAAACGGTGGATGAGACATGGAGATCTTATTCAAATCTAAGGACAACCCTTGATAAGCATGAACAGGACAAGGAAAGTCTCAAGGCTATAAAAAGGGTATGGCTACCAAGGACTGGTGAATTAAGGGACCTGCATAGGTGTTCAAGGTTTGATGCAGAGGTGCCACTAGAGGTGAAGCTGACACTTGACATGCTAATAATACTTGAGGAGGTCGTATCTTTTTAGTTAAAGCTAGACAAGGTGTTGGGTGAGAAGAAACAGTTTATTGAAAAGATAGATAGGAAAATAATGTCAAGTATATTGGAGGTTGATGGGCAGGTAAATGATCTTGACAAGTAGAGAGCTGACTTCGATGGCATTGCTAGCTAGTTAATATCTACCTATTGTACTGATGGAGATCCTAGATTGAAGATTTTGAGTTCAACTTTGGACAAAATGCATGTGTTGGAAATAAATTTTGAACTATTCTGTAAGGAAGCAAAGATCCTGATGGATGCAAGGTACACAAGACATAATGATAATATATCAAAGTTGATCTCATTTCAATGGCCATCAGAGAAGTCATATGTTGACTGGATAGAGAAGTATGGGTAAATGTGCTTGAGATGAACTAGCAACCACCTTCTCCTCTTCATTTATGTGGTCAGGCTCCTCCAATCAATTGTAATCCTATGAAATTGCTTTCTATATTTTCTCCATGCTCTATGTAATTAATGTTCCAATGCCCTTGAGCGGTGCTTTATGATGTAAAGCTCATCTAACCAACCAGATGTATTAAATACTGAGTACCATGTTCTTGGTCTATAAAAGAACTGGTAGCCTTATTTTGTAAGGTTATTGGTGATTTGGGTATTTTGTTAATGCAAATATAGAGAAATTTTGGAGGGTGGCCTAATTCTGAGTTGTGAGTTTATTTTCTTGTAATGTTGAATGCATGTTTTCTTTAAGCATTTTATCAGTTCAGATTGAATTTATATGAGAAATGATATTTGCATGTGTTTCTATTGATTATCTCTTGTGCTATTTGCATTCTTCTCTTGAACAAAGACACTAATGGTTTCTAAGTTATTGAATACACATTTGTTGTATTGCATATTTGGTTTTCTCTCTCTAATTAAGGATTAGATTAAAAATACTCTAAATTAGATATGGGGAAGGTTGTGTGATAGCAAGGATATTAGTAAGAAGAATCAACATAAATACCCATCTTTGGATAGTTTTCTGTAAGACAGGGAACATTTAATATCCTTTGAATCTCTATGTGCTTGATTCTTAAAGGAATAACTCTACATTTGTGAGAAATTGATTCCTAACCCTTAGATTGGCACCAGTCAAAGTTGGGCTTATTTTCACAAAATACCCACAATCAGACAATCACACATATATTTAAGAACAAAATGTTGAAATGAACCAATCAACTAAGAGGGGGGGTGAATCAGTTGTCACAAAACTTAAACAATTATGCACCTTAAATCATTAAACACTTATCCAATGTTTGTTATGATTAAATCATGAAAGCATAAACATAGAACTATAAACACAATTGCACGATCATACATAAGTGACACCAGATTTTTATGTGGAAAACCCTATCAAGGAAAAAACCATAGTGGGAGTTAACCCATGAGATATATATGCAAAGAACAATACCAAAATTAGACGCTCACTACCAATAGGGCTCACTGCCCAAAAGAAGGCTCACTGCCAAAGGGTTGAACTGAGATAACATCATCTACTCCATGCCAAGGTTCAATTCCATTAAAGCTCAAAACACCTTTGCTCTGCTCTACTACTTTACTTCACTTCTATCTTCACATCTTCACACTAGAATGATATTTCATGACTCAATTACAAGTATTTATACACTACATCAACCTTGGAACATTCATCAAGGTCGGCGTTACAATCATCAATCGTTGGATCATTCTCCAAGGTCGGCATTACAAACATACATAAAATAGGTTTGGACCTAATACAGTATTAGCTAAGGAAATGTAGTAAAGATGTATGAGGATCACTCCATGCCTTAGCTGGGACTCAAACACAAACTTCCACGCTGCTCCATGCTTCTACAATCTTCAATACATCTCCGTAATCACTGGAATTAACCAAGTCAGCTAGGACTGGTTACACACTACATTATCTGGGAATAAACTTCAAACACGATCTTAATTCCTTAACGCAGACACATGTAAATGCAGGAACACAATTAGGAGGCATCCACAAGAATGTTGTAATCACCAGGAGCAACCACACAAACTCTAACCACTTTATCCATGAGATTCTTCAAATCGAAGCACATGAACTTCACTGTCTTCAACTGTCATAAAAGAAAGGTATCTTGTAGACCATAAAATCATGAACCATTGTAGTTGTAGGCACTTATCTTCATCCCAGACTTCCCTCTAGAACCACAGAGCAAAATAATTCAATGCGGAGAAATGCGGAGCAAAATACTTTCTCTCTATCACCAATGAATAATCAGAAAAAGTAGGTTTTACTCTGGTGAATGTAACTCACTCAATTATTCATACCGGACACTCAAACTCAAGATTTAGCATCTTCAAACATGCCTCTAAATGATTTCCAATCCACAGACCAAGATCTTCACTCTTCAAGAAATGCGGAGCAGTCTTCTGGGTTGTTCTTTAGCATGCAACTCACTGTCTTCACTGTGACTCACTGTTTCCTTTCTGATTCTTCCGGAGGGGCTAATTTTCTCAATATCCTCAACATATAAAGCTTCTAACCAAATAACAAAATAGGATACAATTGACACCAATGACAATAAAGATATGTTGACATCAATGACAACACCGATTAGGCACATACTTGCAACAATCTCCCCCTTTGTCATTGATGGCAACATATGATGTGAAAAACTACAACAACCATTAAGACAAGATTATCCCCCTATCTCTTTACACATCTGCACTCTTTCTCTCTATGTTTTTTGCATGATTTCTCTCCCCCTTTGACATTAATGGAAAATGACACATTCTTTTACTCTACTGCTCTGATTCAATCTCTATTCATCTAATTATGCCCCCTGAGAAGTAGCCCTTACAAGCATCAATCTGGATCTGGAGATGGATTTTTAGGTACCTCCAAACTGATGCACTTTTGTGCATCTTAGTTTAGAGCAAGAGGGGTGATAACCCCTAACTTTTCTCTGAGATACTCAAAAGTATCCTTAGACAGAGGCTTAGTGAAAATGTCTGCAATCTGATCTTTTGTAGATACATATTCCAATTTAACTTCATTCTCTATCACCTTTTCTCTTAGCAAGTGATATCTTATGGATATGTGATTTGTCCTTGAATGCATTATTGGATTATTTGATATGTTTATGGCACCTGTATTTTCATAAAAGATTGCAATTGGATCTTCATACACAACTCAGATGTCCTTCAATGTCTGCTTCATCCATAACACTTGAGTGCAACTACATGTTGCTGCTATATATTCTGTTTCTACAGTAGACAAAGATATTGAGTCTTGTTTCTTTCTTAACTAGGATACTAGCCTTTTTCCTAAGAAGAATGCACCTCCACTTGTACTTTTCCTATCATCCACATCTCCGGCCCAATCTGCATCAGTGTATGCACTGAGAGTGAAATCATTATCTTTTGGATACCACAAACCATAATCCATTGTGCCTTTCAAGTATCTCAATATTCTCTTGATTGCCATCAAATGTGACTCTTTAGGTTCTATTTGAAATCTTGCCACAAGACAAACTACATGCATTATGTCAGATCTAGTTTGGGTTAGATAAAGTAATCCTCCAATCATAGATCTATATCTTTTTTGATCTGCCATAGGTGAGTCATCATTTTTATTCAACTTACAACCAGTTGCCATGGGAGTGCTTACAGGTTTAGAGTCTTCCATCCCAAACTTCTTTAACAACTCTTTCACATACTTAGACTAAGAAATGAAGATACCTTTATCTGATTGGTTAATTTGTAGACCTAAAAAGAATTTCATCTCACCAAACATGGACATTTCAAATTCATTTTGCATTTCCCCAACAAAAACCATGCACATACCTTCATTGCCTCCAAAGATAATGTCATCAACAAAGACTGCAATAATCAAGATTTGTTCATCATTGATCTTGAAATAGAGATTGCTATCAGTAGTACCCTTGCTGAACCCTAACTATATTAGATGTTTATCTAATCTTGCATACTAGGCCCTGGGGGCTTGTTTTAGTCCATACAACGCTTTCTTCAATCTGCACACCATGTCACCCTGATCTGATGACTAGAATCCTTCCGGTTGTTCAATATAGACTTCTTCCAATTCTCCATTCAAGAATGTAGACTTTACATCCATTTGATATACCTTGAAATCTTTGTAGGTTGCAAATGCTAAAAACATTCTTATTGCTTCAATCCTTGCCACTAGTGCAAATGTTTCCTCAAAATATATACCTTCCACTTGAGAATATCCTTTGCATACCAACCTTGCTTTGTTTCTTACCACTTCACCATTCTAATTCATCTTGTTCCTAAAGACCCATTTGGTGCCAATTACATTTTTATTTGCTGGTCTGGGTACAAGATTCCAAGTCTTATTCTTCTCTATCTGCATCAGTTCTTCTTCCATGACCTTTACCTAATTTTCATCATTGCAAGCTTCATTTACATTTTTAGGTTCCACTTGAGAAATCAAACAATAATTAACCTGTTCATCAACATCTCTTCTTCTAGTTTGAACTCCTTTACTCTTATCTCCTATGATTTGATCTTCAAAGTGATTTAACTTCACATACCTGGGTGTCTTAGTAATGATTTCCAGAGCTTGTTCTTCTTTTTCCTCTGAGTTTTCTTCTTGTTGCACAACTACTTTGCTTGCAGAGACATCCGGTTCATCATATTCATATCCACTTGATAACTTTTCCTTAGTTTCATCAATTTTGACATTTGCACTCTCAATAATCTTCTTCAACTTGTTATTGTAGCATTAGTAGGCCTTTCTCTTGGTAGAATATCCAAGGAAGATACCTTCATCACATCTTGCATCAAACTTACCTAGATCTTCATCTCTTCTGATATAACACTTACTACCAAAAACTTTGAGATATTTGACAGTAGGAACTTTACCATACCACAACTCATAAGGAGTCTTAGAGCTATTACCTTTTACTTGGACTCTATTTAGGATGTATACAGCAGTGTGAATTGCCTCTCTCTAATATACTTCTGGTACGTCAACCTCCTTCATCATTGTTCTAGTAGCCTTTTGAACTATCCTATTTTTCCTTTCAACTACTCCATTTTGTTGTGGAGTCCTAGGTGTAGATAATTGTCTCTTTATCCCTTGTTCATCATAGAAGAAGTTAAACTCATTTGATGTAAACTCTCCACCTCTATTAGACCTTAAGCACTTTACCTTCAAATCCAGCTCATTCTCAACCATTTCCTTGAAAGCTTTGAACTTTTCTAGGGCTTTTTCTTTTTCTTTTAAGAAGGTAACCCAAGTCATTCTAAAATAATCATCAATTAGCAACATGAAATACCTGTCTCCTTGTAGACTTCTTACTCTAGTAGGTCCACATAGATTTGTATGCACTAATTTTAGTAGTCCATCAACAGATTGATCCTTTCTCTTGAAACTTATTCTTTTCTGTTTTCCAAATTGGCACTCCTTGCACAAAGTATCAGCAGGCTTCACAAGCTTGGGTAGATCTCATACAGATTGAGTGGAACTTATCTTCACAATGTTGTCAAAATTGATATGACACAACCTTCTATGCCACAACCAACTTTCATCATTCTGAGCCAACAAACAATATTCATTAGTCCCTTTCAAATGATAAATGTTACCTCTTGTCTTCTTACCAGTTGCAATCACTGTTCCAAATCTTTCCAAGATCTTGCATCCATTGTCCTTGAATCTAAGATTATAACCTTTGCCACACATCTGATCAACACTCAAGAGATTGTGCTTTAATCCCTTCACATATAAGACATCATCAGTGTTATGCTTGCCATCAAAATAAATGGATCCTTTTCCACAAATCTTACCAGTTGTATCATCACTGAACCTAACGAATCCTCCATCAAATGTTTCCAAACTTATGAACTTACTTTTGTCACCAGTCATGTGATGAGAACATCCACTATCAATAACCCATTCATCTTTGTCATCAACAACCTGAGCAGCCAAGGCACTTTCCATTGGTTTTTCTTCCTTCACACAACTAGTAGGATTAGTAGACATAGGTTCTTCTTTAATAGCAATAAACAAGCATTCATTTCCAGAAGTACTAGCATTATCTAGTTCACAATCTGATACTCCATCATCATCAAGATCTTCAACATAATAACATTTATTTGGGATTCTAGGTCTATCAGGTCTTGGCTTGGGAACTCTTGTGGGGCACCTAGAAGAATAATGACCAAATTTACCACAACTGAAACATCTGAAAGGTAATTTTCTTTTGAACTTACCAGTACCTCTAGACAGATTGTTAACAAAGTTGGCTGCAAGTTCTTCAAGCTCATAATCTGGTTCCACCTTGTACTTTTTAGACCTCAGGGCTCTTTCTGAAGTGTTGGCCTTAAAAGTAGTCTCTGTCTTAGGAAGTGAATCACCAAATTCTCTCATTTCAAAGGCTGTCAGCTTCCCTAACAACTAATCTTTTGTAATCTTGGTTACTATCATTATTTATTCAATTGCAGCCACTTTATGACAATATGATTTAGGCAATGATCTAAGAATTTTGTTCACAACTTTAATATCCTCAATCTTTCCTCCTACACTTCTAATGCTATTCACAAGTTCATCGACCTTTTGCATGAAGGATGTTATGTTATCATCTTTTCTCATCTTCAAACCTTCATATTTTGCCTTCAAACTCTGCAACTTGGTGCTCTTCATAGATTCATCTCTTTCATATAGATTCTTCATCTTTTCCCAGATTTCATAAGTAGTTTCTAGCTCCATGATCCTTGTTACTTCAACGTCAGTTAAGGTGCTCACCAAGGCATCATTGGCTTTTATGTTCAACTCAAATTGCTTGATCTCATCTTCAGTTTGCAAACCATTGTTTGGTATTTCATACTTATTTTCAGTTATTTTCCAAACACTATAACCTAAGCAGAGGAGATGTGTTTTGCATGTAGATCTTCCAGATGGAGTAGTTTGTTCCATCGAACTGTAGACTTTCCTTCTTATACAACATCCTGGATCAGCCTCAAGTAGTCAAGCTTTCTTCTGAGGAACTTGGCTCTAATACCAATTATTGAAATGAACTAGACAACTAAGAGGGGGAGGTGAATCAGTTGTCACAAAACTTAAAAAATTTTGCACCTTAAATCATTAAACACTTATCCACTATTTTTTATGATTAAATCATGAAAGCATAAACACAGAACTATAAACACAATTGCACGATCATACACAAGTGACACCAGATTGTTACATGGAAAACCCTATCAAGGGAAAAACCATGGTGGGAGTTAACCCACAAGATATATATGTAAAGTACAATACCAAAAATCAGAGGCTCACTGCCCAAAAGAAGGCTCACTGCCAAGGGGTGGCCCACTGCCAAAGGGTTGAACTAAGATAACAACATCTACTCCATGCCAAGGTTCAATTCCATTGAAGCTCAAAACACCTCTTCTCTACTCTACTACTTTACTTCACTTCTATCTTCACATCTTCGCACTTGAATGATATTTCATGACTCAATTACAAGTATTTATACACTACATCAACCTTGGAATGTTCATCAAGGTTGGCATTACAATCATCAACTGCTGGATCATTCTTCAAGGTTGGCATTACAAACATACATAAAATAGGTCTAGACCTAATACAAAATTAGCTAAGGAAATGTAGTAAATATGTATGCAGATCACTCCATACCTTAGCTAGGACTCAAACATGAACTTCCATGCCACTCCATGCTTCTACAATCTTCAATACATCTTTGCAATCACTGGAATTAACCAAGTTGACTAGGACTAGTTACACACTACATTATCTGGGAATAAACTTCAAACACGATCTTAATTCCTTAATGTGGACCCATGTAAATGTAGGAACAAGATCAGGAGGCATCCACAAGCATGTTGTAATCACCAAGAGCAACCGTACAAACTCTAACCACTTTATCCATGAGATTCTTCACACCAGAGCACATGAACTTCACTGTCTTCAACTGTCATAAAAGAAAGGTAGCTTGTGGACCATAAAATCATGAACCATTGCAATTGTAGGCACTTATCATCATCCCAGACTTCCCTCTAGAACTATAGAACAAAATAATTCAATGCGGAGCAAAATACTTTCTCCCTGTCACTAGTGAATAATCAGAAAAAGTAGGTTTTACTCTAGTGAATGTAACTCACTCAATTCTTCATACTGGAGGCTCAAACTCAAGATTTAGCATCTTTAGACATGCCTCTAAATGAATTCCAATCCATAGACCAATATCTTCACTCTTCAAGAAATGTGGAGTAGTCTTCTTGGTTGTTCTTCAGTATGCAACTCATTGTCTTCATTGTGATTCACTGTTTCCTTTCTGATTCTTCCGGAGGGGCTAATTTTCTCAATATCCTCAACATATAAAGCTTCTAACCAAATAACAAAATAGGATACTGTTGACACCAATGACAACAAAGATATGTTGACATAAATGACAACACCGATTAGGCACATACTTGCAACACAAAAATCTGAGCCAACTTGTTAGTTTTAGGAGTAGGGTTTTAGGTTTCAAATCCTCTGGCCTACAAATGAAGTAGCATCCAAAGCTAGCCCCTTTTACATTTATCTCACAGTTTTGGTCTACATAATGGAGGATTTATCTCCTTAAATATCAATACCTAATTGAAGTCATGGTTTATTATAAGGGTATTGAGTAAGGGAATACCCCTAGGTCTTGCAGAGCCTAAAGTGCAGAGGAGACAGAGAGTCAGTCTCCTGTTCATTGGTCAGTGACCTGAGGTCCCTATGGATAAAAGATGGCTACTTTTTAGGGGAACTCAGACAATCAGCTGGGAACACCAACATATTGGTGACTCTACTAGGGAGTTGAAAAGGAACTTGGAATGTAAAAATAAATCCCATTGGTGGGTGGCGACTCCGAGCAAAATCTCTCAGCCGATGAAATAGAAATTGTATGCAGGGGAGAAGATCCCTGCAAAACCCTTTATTTTGTTCCAAGAATTAACAAGAATAATGTATACAAAGAAAGGAACTACTCAACCCAGTCATGAAAGTTCACAAGTCCTAGGAATAATGATGATTCCCAAAATAATGTTAGGTCTCCTGGACAACAACACTTTTCAGCTTCAGAGGCTAATATTCAGGAAATTTATGAAAAATATCAAAGTGATGGGTTGAGATTAGGATCTAATGTGTTTCAAGAGCATCCCTTACTAGATCCCCCTGATAGATTTGAAGATACAAAATATCCAAGAGATACTGACAACCCCATGAGACCATCTTCTTCTATGCCAAGAGAAGAAGAATTAGCTGAAGAGATTAGGAATCTCAAGGTAGAACTTGATTACTTGTAAGCCCTAAAAATAAGAGATGATATGAAACAAAAGGTGGAAGCTTTGAGATTTGCCCATCAGAATTCAGATCCCACTCTCAATAAGGCAAATATGTTAGGAAACTGACAAGCAAATGAGGTTCAAAATCAACAAAATGACCAAAACATACTTGGGAATAATCAAGGACTTAATCAACATGTGAACTAGAATCCACAAAACAATCAAAGGCAAAATGAAAATAACAATAGAATACCACAAAATAATGTGAGGAACCAAAATGTTCATGGTAATGCAAATAGGAAAGCTAATGCCAACCAATTTGGTAGAAGACCTATGCAGTTGGATAGATTTAGATAGTTAGACTTCACTGGTATTCCTGGATACCCTAACCCTATTGATAATGACATCAGAGGTGAATTGCCAAAATTTTTAGGTAACAATGTTGTGTTAGGTGAAGACCATCTAAAGGATTTCCTGAATGTCATGGATAATTTTGAGGTAGAACATGAGGATGTTTTCATGAAATTGTTTATGCAGTCTTTGATTGATGAAGCCAAGGAATGGTATAGAGGTTTGCTTTATCAAAGTGTCACATCATGGGATGGTTTTAAGAAGATTTTTAGGGAATAGTATGGAGATAAGACTGACCCTAGTTTCATCATTAATGAGTTCACAAGTATTGCTAAAGGGTCAAATGAACCTGTTTCTGATTTCAATGCCAGATTTATCAGGGTTTTGAATAAATTGTCGCCTCATATGAGGCCAAATGAACCAATTTGTATGGTCTTGTACACAAATGCCTTTGATGCTAAGACAACATATGAACTGAGAGACAAAAGTCCAACCAGCCTCAAAGATGCTTTCAGAACTGCAACTAATATAGAAAATAATAGGAAGGCATCATGTAAGGGAAATAGAAGGGATGATGTGAGAATCTTGAAAAATCCAAACAATAGAACTCAAAATGCTCAGAATAACATTTCCACATCTAAAGATAAGTTGGATAAATTGACAACTGCTTTCAAAGATTTATGTTGCAAGCTTACAAAAAGTCAAAAGGGACTAGGTCTTGAGAAGTAGATTTATCAGAGGCAAGAAAAGAGACCTCAGTTGCATGATATGTCATACAACACAAATTGGCACAATGATAAGCCTATTCCGAATAACAAAATTGATCAAAGATCTCAAAATGCTAAAGAAACTCCTAATCCCTTGAGGAAGACTGTTAATATTGTGGAAGATACTCCATGGTGTATAATATGCCAAATGCCTCATTCACAGTCACAATGCATGATTTCTCAATCCTTTTATAATGATTCTAATGCTTGTGATGAGTGTAATGAACCTCATTGTGTTGAAGATGACAGTGTTAACATGTTTTTTTACAAATGGAGACTATTCCTCTTCTGATGAGGTAGATGTAGAAATAGATATGAATGAGAGAAGGTGCTATAAGGATGCAATCTGTCGGTAAGTTTTTTTAGATGAAGAAAATGAGGATCATCAGGTTTATGCCCAAGATTCACATGTTCCTTTGATTAATTTAAAAAGGCCTTCTAATGAAAGATCAGAGCTCTTACAGCTGTTGTAGTAGCTCAAGTTAAGAGAAACTATAATCTCAAGAATAAATCTCAAGCAGGTGACTCAGGCCAACAAGGAAGCTGTTGGCAGTGAGCCAACATCTCTTGTGGGATTCATGACATGGATTAACCACCTCCCGTGGATTCATTAACTCTAGCGATTGTATCGGGCATTAACAAGTTGACCTTTTGGTGTAATGACAACCATGTTTCTAATAATTAGTATCAGAACCAAAGGTTCCAGGTTCGAATCTCCCCCATGAGTGATGCTGGGGGGGTTTTTGGTAGTGAGACGACATCTCTTGTAGGATTCGTGACATGCTTAACTACCTCCCGTGGATTCAGTAACTCTGGCGGTTGTATCGGGCATTAACAGGTTGACCTTTTGGTGCAACAACAATTGTGTTTCCAATAGAAGCATCTTTGTAAAGCAACCTCAACATAAACAAAGAGACCCTGAATCACAGAAAAAGCAAGGTAATAATAGTAAGAGAGACTCAAAAGAAAGATTGAATCATAACACTAAAAATTTAGAGGGTAAGGTTTCTCAGAATGAAGAAAAGGCTTAAGGGCTGCATGTCATAGATGACAGTAAAAAAACCACAAAAGTTAAGGCTGGACAGACTCATGAGAAGAGTAGGAATGTGGACCAAGCTACAACTGTTATACAAAATTATGCCCCATTTGATGAAACTCAAGCTTTGTCACAGATGAAAGTCTCAGTTCCACTGATGGAAATGCTGAAAATTGAGGAATACAGAAATAAGGCATTGATCTTACTTTTAGGGGTATCTCATTAGACAGATCACACTGCTAAAGATTAGAACAATATGCAGGAAATGAGTGTTGATGAAGAGGAAATCCTTGAAGTTTACTTAGGAACAATAGTAACAAAATGCCCTTCCCAGGTAGAACCATTCTATGTGTCCCTTATTGTTAATGGGAAGGTGATTAGGAATTGCATGCTTGATTCAAGTGCTTCAACAAATATCATGCCTTTGACTATCATGCAACAAGTTGGATTGAATATAGATAAGGCATGTGGAAAGTGTTATGCTATGGATGCTAGGGAAGTGCCAGTTATAGGGATTATGAAAAATGTGGACTTCATGCTTGTAGCCTATCCAGAAAAAACCTATACAATGAATGTGACAGTAGTTGATATCAAGCCACAATATGGGATGTTATTGTCTAGGAGGAGGGCAACATTGATTGGATTTGTCATATGCTATGATTCCCATGAATGGTAAGGATGTCAAGATGGTTAGAGAGGAAAGAGCACCAGATACAGTTGAAGATCAAGGACCAGAAGATCAATTTTTTTTTGTGGACACTAATTGTGAAAATTTCAGGGTTATGTCATGTCATCAATATGTAAAAAAGAAGGAACCTATTGATGAAAAGATTGAAAAATAGAAAGGTCATAATAGCTTGTGGATGATGTACTTTGATGGTGCTTGTTCAAAAAAAGGTTTAGGTGTGGGAGTGGTATTTCTGTCTCCTACTGGTAAGATCCTGTGAGGCCTATTATTTCACACCCTTTTACTTGTTTCATATTACTATTAGAGACACATTTTAGACATTTGGGGACTATTGATCCCGATATGTAGATTTACTAGACTATATGCTTTTAATTTGGTTAGTTATGTTTACTATGTTGTGATGAGACTAGATCCTAATTTTTTATTCACTGATGATGATTTAACATGAGACATGCATTATGATATTATTTAAAATACTAGTTGTGAGATTATGTTATGGATTTATTATGTGATTTTATCTTAAGATGGATTATAAAAATGCAAATTATGAATCTAATTATGATGCGATTTTTATGATGATTTAATTGATTATGCGATGGTGTGAGTGTATGTTTTTCCTTGGTTCAGCTATGATATACATGTTGGATTAATCTTTTGTTTAAGTGCGCAGGTGATTTTCCCAAGCCATGAAAAATTGGAGATCATCCCGCACATTTTGTGAATCCCATGTTGAACTGATCTAGTTCTAAGAGGAACCAAGATCAACTATGTAATGCATGATAAATTTTCGTAATGTTTATGTATGGTGTCTTTTGGGCTAGGTCTACCTATTTTCAGTTGATTTTTTTATAGTGTTGTGAATGTGTAATGTTTATTTGACTTTGTCTTTGTTTTCAATTTTGTGACCCCTTTTCATGTGATTTTATACATCCTGTGGTGCTCAAAATGGGTTAAAAGTGACCCTAGGTTGTACCCCTAGGGTCTAGGGACCATTTGAGCTTGTCTAACCCTAGGATAACTCCCATTTGGTCACTTAAACTTCACCCTGAAGTAAAGTGACGAAAATGGAAGTTTAGGGAGGAGTGGAACGTTGGACCAAACACTCAACCTTATCCACACCTCATTTCAAGCATTGGAATACCTTGTTTGAAGGCTTGGGGAGTCTTCAAGACCCCTAATTGTGGAGGACCCAACTCCAAGGCTATCTCACATTGGTGAGAGTACCTTGGGGTTTTGTGGGCTTTCATGGGAGGATAGGATTGGGGCACTTGTAGTACCCTCACCCTTTTTTGGGCTCCACCTTGCTCTCACACATGTGTGGGAGAGCACAAGTGGAGGGGGAAAGACTTGGTGGAATGGGAGGGTGACATGTGTCACCCCCACATTCTATGAAGATTGCAAGTGGATGTAAGGAGGAAGGAGAAAGTGATATGTGTCACCTTCTCATGCCTCAAGGCTCATGAGGAGAGCCTATTTTAATCCCTCTTGAAGAGAGGGAGGGGGTTGTTGATTTCATTACATTTTCTATTTTATTTGAATTTGGGGGAGAGAGTTAGAGGGTTTTTGGGAGGCACATTTGGAGAAGGACTTGGAGGTGGAGTTGGAAGGGCTCTACTTCAACTACCTACCATTATTGGGCTTATCAAGGTAGGATTCAAGGCTTGAAGCATTTCCTTTTGTATTTTACTTTACTTGTGTGTTTGCCTTATGTGTGTGTTTTGCATTTTGATGTTGTGGGGTTTTTGAGGTTGTTTGTAAGAGCTTCTCCATTTGGAGAAAATGCTCAAATGTGTGGGGTGGGGGAGGAGTGAACCTCCTCAAGGTCACCCTCCTAGTTTTGGTATTTTGGCCTTAAGGAAAAGATTATGAGTATCAATATTTTGTATGGCATGAGTGCCATGGAGGAATATATGAGTTCTTGGTATAAACATTTGGGCTTGAGGCCTTGTTTGTGATGAGATATTTGAGATTTTTGGAGTGGCCTCTTGAGTAGAGTGATGTCCACTCCCCTACCCCTTTCAAACTCATTTTTATAATTTTTGTGTTGTGTTAAAACATGAGTGTTCTTCTTGTTTTGTTGGTTGGTTTATTGTTGTGTTGTGGAGTGAAGAATCCTTGTGTGTGGATGACCTCCAAGCTCGGGGGTGACCCACTTGTGGGTCTATGGTAGGGAGGAGAGTGTTTTCTAGTGGCTTGGTTTTCCTCCCTTGTTTGGTTCTTGCAGGTTTATTGTTGGCTATAGAGCTTGAAGGAAGTGTTTAAAATTCACGTGCATTGTTATTTTTGGGTTATTGAGAGCCTTGGGCCAAGTTTGGCCTTTGTATAGTTGTTACAAAAGAAAGTTGTTACAAAAGAAAGAGAGAAAAATACTCCATTATTTTGTATTGTTAAAATGATGTAAATACTATAATGCATTTTGTTATGTATGCAAAAAGAAAGAGATGAGTTAGTTAGCTGGTTTTAAAATGTTTGTTGTTGAAAATGACGTATATGTGTTGTTGGTTTTCATTATGAGGTTGTGTGAAGTTGCATATATATATATATATAGTTGTGTATCATGTTATTGTGAGAGAGTTGCTATGGAAAAATACACCTCATTGTTGCTTCATTTCAAATATTGTAAATCTATGTGTTAAACAAAAGGAAGATACTTATGTTGCTAGTTTTATTGTTGTTGTGAGTAGTTTCATGTCAAATATGGATAAATGACATTTTAATGAAATATCTAGTTGCTGATTTTATTATGGGTGTAGAGAAAAGAAAGTTTAGTTGTTGCTATCTTTTAAAAAAAAAAATAGAAAGCAAAATCTCCCTATTCTTGGAAAAGAAAGAGAGAAATTAAATCTACTAGTGTAGTGAAAATGAGCTCAGAAATTTCATTTTATTATTGATAGAAGAAGAAATACATTTTTGTGAATGTATTATGCATGGTCAATTTTGTAATTTATTCATATATATATATATAAACTTATTTATACTTAATAATAAACATGTTTTTGTTTTTACAAAAGGAATTTACTTGTTGTGGGTTTGTAGGAGTCTATAAATATATCAATATATATATTAAACATACTAATATTATATAAATCTTAAATATTTTTTGTGCTGAAAAAAAATATATATTTTTGACTATGTTTATGGCATATATATATTATGAAATAAATGAAATATATAAAATAATAAATAAACTGCTGTAGCTATGGACCAGCAAACCCTAATGCCCACAGGTTATGCGTGGACTGTAGTCTTTGTGTGTTGTATGTATGGCGGTGGGGGGGTTTGAACCCCCACCGTGGCCTCCATGTAGATCGTTGACTATGGAGTATTGTGGGGTGCGGGAGGCATGAACTCCCCCACACCCCAAACCCCCCCAAACCCTCTACTTCCTACATTTCCTTCACCAGCACATAATCCAGTTGGCGGTTATGGCGTGGGCTACGCCCATAGTCCTCCACCTGCATTCGCCTTTGCTTTGCCATGAATCAGATCTACCATTTCTCATTGGAAATATATATATATATATATATATATCTGCATTTTTTTTCTCATCTGTTGTATACATAATGAAAATACACCTCTGGGTATTCATTGCATTTACTCTTTAACACAGGAATATATATATATTTCCTAAAAAAAGCGGGGGCTTTCAAATAAGCATATTTACAACGATTTTACCTCTGTGGGCAGGCTTCCATGGCTGTCCTGTGCTTGGACCTGCAACAAAACAAGAGAAAAAAATGAGAGAGGGTTTGAGAGAAAGGAAAATAATGAGAAAACAATAGAGAAAACAAATAGGGTTAGGGTTTTCCTTATCTCATAAGGAAACTAATTTTTTAACGTAAGAGCTTTTAGGGCTTCGGTAGGGTTTTTAAATTAGTTCTTTTGTGAGGTGGGAATTTAATTTTAAATTTTATTTTGTAGGTGAAGGGAGCACTTTATTTTCTTAGAGTAATTGCTTTATTTTATTTTTCTCATTGGAATGTTTTCTTTTTACCTCATTGGAAAATTAATTGTATTTTAGCTTTTAGGTGGGGAAATGTTTTTGATTACAACAGGTGGCAAAAACAAGGGGCCAAACCCTAAATAGAGATTAGATAAGAAAAAGCACAGGCTCAGGAAACAAAAAGAGCCTGGAACCAAGACCTAGGAAACACCAGCTTACAAACAGCAGATAGTAAGCAACAACAAAAAACCAGCAAACAGACAGCAGAAGGCACATTAGGACATAGAGTCCTCCCACTCTTTAGCAAGAACTTAAAAAATTTTGTCCAGCTCCTGAGTTCTATCATTGTCAACTCCCTGGGAGAAAAGTTGAATATCCTGCAAAAGGGTTAAGTTGATCATGGAAGACCTGCACAGCATGCGGGTAATGAACTTATAAAGAGTAGACAGCTTGAGTTGCAGAGCCACCATCTTGTCCTTTAACTGAGTCACTTTAGCAAAAAGAGAGTTAGTGTCCCTGCCCTCATTCACATTGCCATCCTCAGCAGTAGCCCTGACATCATCATCTTGAATCTCTTCAGGGATAGACTAACTGTTCGATTCCACCTCTTCAGCACCGGTAGGATTTTGCTCATTCATGTTCCCCTCTCCTTCGCCAGTATCATACTGGGCCTCCACAGGGCTCTAATGGTCAAACTCATCTTTATCACTACCAGTACCAATCACATTCTCAGGGTTGTCCCTGCAATCATTCTGCAGAGAGTCATGGCCATTAAACTGCTCCCTAGAAATAGGATTCTCCATGCAAATTTCCTTCAAATCATCACTATCAACCTCCTCATCATGAGAAGAAGCCTCAGAGTTACTTTTTGAGTAGTCTATAAGTTTAACCTTGGGGGCTGGCTTCCTAGCAACTCTGGTAGAGTGTCTGACACCAGGGGATATGCTTTTCCCTTTGCCCTTTCTTGCCTTTTTAGCAGGATTCTCAGAAGACATGTTTTTACCTTTAGGGGTCTCATGACTATCTTTGCGAGAGCTAAGAATAGCCACTTCCTCAGCCAGCTCAGAGAGGCAATGAAGCCGCTTCCTAGACTTAACAGAGTCCTTCATCTTAGGGCTAGAGGTAGACCCAGGAGTGGGGGTATTAGTTTCCACAGAGGCTGAAGTCGGGCCATCATGACTATTTTTCACAGGAGTGAGTAGGGAATCACATTTGATAGAAGCTGACGGAGTATTGGGGGAGGGTTCCACAGCCGGGTGATGGAGAGTGGCAGGGGGCATTAGGGCCAAGTGAAACTAGTAAAGTTTGTGTATGAGGCCTTGGTGTAGGGGCACAGGCTTCTCCAACGGCCTAGAGGTTAAATTCTTATGAACCATTTTAACCGAGTGATCTAAAGAAGAAAGAAGGTAGTAAGGGAAACAAATAGCCAAGTTTCTGTGAAAATGATTGAGCAGGGGAAGATGGTAGTAATAAAACTTGGCATAACGGCCTTCCAAGGTGAAGTACTTCATGATTAAAAAGCACATGTCCGCCCATGGCTGAGGAAGCTTGGCCCTTTCAAACCCTCCTTGGTAGGGTACCAACTCTTCATTGTCACCCAAGAAAAGCTTTTGGTTCTGCACGTTGGAAACCCTCATTTTTCTCAGCAACTTAATGCCTTTAAGGGATAAGCTCGTTGCCTCAACTATACTTTTCTTCAAGATCTCAAAACTGACACTGCCAATGGTGACCCGTCTATCAACCCACGAAGAAGCACACTAGATGGATAACGACTCATCATGCCCGTTAAGGCATTCCAGGAATGGAATTATGCCCCCCTCCTTGCAGTAATGCTAGACAATGGCATTATCTTTGAATCCATTGCAGGTGTTTGGTTCAGTGCAAATTCTTTCACCACCCATAATGATAGCCCACGCCGCAATACCCAGTAGGAGAAGACAAATAAATTATAGAATACCCTTCAGAGGAATCCACCAAGCGGTATTCATGTGAACAAAAACCAGCCGACGCCAATCATGATACTTTAAGTTCCAAAACGCAACCCAAATAATGAGTATTAAGTTTGCATGAAGGGAGTACAGACGCCGCTGCCAATTCACACGAGAATCATGCATAAGCCTAGACAGGGTGGAAAAACATGCCACCTCATCACTCGACACTTGAGTAGACATCATGTAATAATAGAATTCTTCTCCTTATGAATAAGCATTCCAATGTGACCAGGAATGCTGCTAATTTTTGCACCAAACCAGCCAGATTTGAAATTCCTGACCAAAGTTGGCAAGACCATCAGCAACCGAGTTGCCTTCCCTATAAGTATGGGAGAAAGAGACATTCGAGATGCCATGGAGAATGGTTTGTATATCATATATAATGTCACTCAGCTTCCACCCACAAGTAGAGAGATCGGTAACCGCATCCAGAATGATTTTAGAATCACCTTATATGTGGAGATGGCTAATCCCCAAAGAGATCGCCACTTTGAGACCCCAGAGGAGGGCCATTGCCTCAGCAATGTTGTTAGAATACTTTCCAAGTCCTCTGGCATAAGCTGCAACAGGATCACCATGTTCATCCCTTATTATACCTCCTCTGCTGGCGTATCCATCAGCTTTAGCAGCACCATCAAAATTAAGTTTCAACCACCCCAGCTTAGGCGGGGCCCAAATAGTATTAAGTCTTTTTTGAAGTTTCGTATCATCAAAAGCTGGGATTTGGTTCAGCAAACCCCAGTTAGAAGCCACCCAAGATTCCTGTTTGGTCAAAGGTTGATCTGCAGGTTTAATGTTAGCATTAGAAATATTTTTAACAATAGCCTTAAATAAAGAGATCCAAACCTACATCAGAGACCTATGAGTGTCCCAAAAAATCCTATTGTTTCTTTCTTTCCACAGGGCCCACCCAAGTGAAGGAAGGGTCTACTTCCACAATTCCCGCAACCAAGGGTGTTTAAGGGGAACATTCCAACTAGCGATACAATCACGAATCTCTCTGTTAAAAACCTATTGTATACCAAATTTTTCTAGAATTCTGCTCCAAACTTCACAGGCATAATCACAATGAATGAGGAGATGTGCCACAGTTTCTTCTTGATTGCAGCAAAGAACACATCTGTTGACAAGCTACAACCCTCTACGTTGGAGGTTATCCTGAGTCAAAATTTTATTATGGGTGGCAGTCTACCAAAAGAAGTTAATGTTAGGAAGACTTTTACAATTCCAGACTTTCTCCCATATCTCATCTTTGTTGACATCCTCCACCAGCAGAAGGTAAGCAGATTTTACCGAGAACCTCCCTTTTTTGTCAGCATACCACAGGAGTTCATCCTTTCGAGGGAATAAAGGAAGTCTGATATCTATCAGTAATTGTTGAACCATATTCAGTTTCTGATGAAACTTAGGGTTATTCATGGTGCATTGTAACAGATTCTTCCACCTTTTAAGCCCATGGTCTTGGGTAAGGTAATTACTAACTTTAGAGCCAAAAAATTGCTTGGCCAAGGTAACAATATCTTTATTATCAATTTGGGCTGAAAGAGCCTGATTAGTTAACCAGGGGTCTTCCCAGAAGTTGATGAGAGAACCGTCCCCTAATTTCCATCTCATTCCTTTTCTAATGATGCTCCTAGTTTTAAGCATTTTATTCCAAATGGCAGAACCTAGCGGAATACCTTCTTGTAGAAGTACCGAGTAGCTATCAGAATCTTTGAGATATTTAGCCTTCATTATATCTCCCCAATCTTTATTTTTGTTGATGAAGTTCCACATTACCTTGGACAACAGAGCTTTATTCATGCTTTGGATAGTCTTGATGTTAAGACACCCATGAGATTTAGGACAGCAGACCTGCTCCCACTTGACCAAAGAAATCCTTTTCTTTTCCTCCATTCCAGTCCATAAAAAAGTCCTTAGTATCTGTTCCAGTTTTTCAGCTAGGTATCTAGGCATTTTAAAAAGAGATAGGAAGTACGTGGGAATGCCTTGAAGGGAAGCTTGTAAAAGTTGAAGTTTCCCAGCATTGCTGAGAAGTTTGCCTTTCCAGCCCATGAGCTTTCTCTGAGTTCTTTCAATAATGCTGTGCCAAAAGGCAGGAGTGACATCTTTAACAGTGAGAGGTAGGCCCAAATAAATAGAAGGGAGATTAGTAGCAGCACAACCAAGAATCTTAACAATTTTTCTTTGAAGATCATCAGGAGTATTGAAGAAAAAAACATTGCTCTTCTGAAAATTTATATGTTGCCCAGAAGCCTTAGCATACTCAATCAGTAACCTTTTCCAAGCAGAAGCCTCCACCATGGAAGAAATGCCAAATAGAATAGTATCATCCACAAACTGTTGGATCATCAAAGGAGTAAGGGAGGTGGTAGGTTTAATCCCAATGATAACTTTAGAAGAGACTTTGTTTAAAAATGATCTACCCAACACCTCAACAATCATAATAAAAAGGTAGGGAGAGAGAGGGTCTCCCTGTCGAATCCCCCTAGAAGAGGAGAAAAACCCTCTTGGGATACCATTCACAAGAACCGAATATTTTGCAGTAGTAACAACTTCCTTGAGAAGAATGAGGAGTTTATCATTAAAACCAAATTTGTAAAGAATTTTGAACATAAACTGCCAAGAAACCCGGTTGTAAGCTTTAGAGATGTCGAGTTTGAGAGCCATGCTAGGTATCTAACTTTTTTCCATGGAATGAATAGTCTCATGAGTAGCAAGAATAGCATCCAAAATCTCCCTGCCTGGGACAAAACCTTTTTGCATGGGAGAAATGATCTTATCCAGATAAGGTTGCAATCTAAAAACCAACAACTTAGTGCATATTTTATAAAAGGTGTTACAGAGGCTTATAGGCCAGAAATCCTTGAACATATCAGGGTTGGGTTTTTTAGGAATCAAAGCAATATAGGTGTTATTAAATTGTCTAGGAGCTTACCAGTCCTAAAAAGGCTTTAACAATAGCAGTGACATCAAACCCAATGATTTCCTAGAATTCTTGAAAAAACACCAGAGGAAATCCATCGGGACCAGGAGATTTATAAGGGCCCATAGAAAAGACAATAGCCCTGACTTCTTCCTTAGTAATAGTTTTCAAAATGTCAACATTATCTTCCACAGTCAAAATAGAAGGTATCTCTTCTAACAGCTAAGAAACAGACAGTGAATTGTCAACAATTGGCCCAGACTCCGACAGCAGGTTGTGAAAGAACCTAACAGCATTATCTCCAATCTACTCATCTTCAGTAATAAGACTATCATCTTCCAATTTAATAGAAGATATAGTGTTGGATTTTCTATGTTTAAGGGCAGATTTATGAAAGAAGGCCGTGTTCCGATCCCCTTCTTTGAGCCATTGGATGCGAGACTTTTGTTTCCAAAAAATTTCTTTCTTGTACATGATATCCTTCCAATCCTTAATGAGGTTGTCTTTGGAAGTAACCAAAGACTCAGACCTATCCCTCTGGGCAATCCTAAGTTGTATGTCCTCAAGATTATCAAAGATGAACTTCTTCTTAGAAAAAATATTACCAAAGCTATACCTGTTCCAGCCATAAACCTGATGTCTGATGTGGAGGAGTTTCTTGTGAAGACAGAACATAGGAGGAGTTTCTTGTGAAGACGGAACATAGGAGTACCTACCACCTTGATCTGCCACCAGCTAGATAGGATATTTCTGAAGTCAGGGTGCTTGATCCACATTGCTTCAAATCTAAAAGGAAAAGGTCCTTTTCTTCTATCATCAGCCCACTCCAAAACAATGGGTTATGATCTGAAACCGTTCTAGGGAGCGTTCTAAGAGAGAGAACAAAGTTGAGGGGCCAATTATTAGAGGTTAAAACCCTGTCCAGTTTGACTTGAATTAGATGTTCCCCATTCCTTCTATTGGTCCATGTGAATTGCTGATTAGTCAAATCAATGTCCACAAGTCCACAAGTGTTGATGAAGTCCGCCAAATCCATCATACTGTCCGAGTAATCCACAATACCTCCAGATTTCTCTAAAGGGTATAAAGGGGTATTGAAATCCCCAGCCAACATCTAGTGTGAGGCTATATGTGAAACAAGTTTCCTGGAAAGATCCTCCCAGAGGTTCTTCCTCAAAACACAGTATTAGGGGCATACACATTGATGAGGCACCAACTGAAAGAAGGCAAAGAGAAATCAATAGCTAAACAATTCTTATTAAGGTGAACAAGCAAACCTTTAATCTTTGAAGCATTCTACATAGTGACAATGCCACCAGAGGCTCCAATCGTCAGGCTTACGAAGTAGGAAGCATTGGGCCAGATATTGTTAGCAACAGTCTTGAAATTATCCTCTATCATTTTGACTTCTTGGAGCAGCAAAATGTCTACTTTGTAATCCAAAATACAATTTTTAACCTTGAACTATTTTGAGGGGTTATTGAGTCCCCTCATATTCCAAGAGAAAATCTTCATTTAAAAATCTTCCTGGAGTGAGTCTCTAGAGTTTTCTACCGTCCATTGGCAATCTCCTACACTGCCTCTCTTTGTCTGGTTTCCCTCAGGGAGGGCTTGCCCTTTGCTGGATCTATACCAACATCAGCTGTCTTTTTAGGTTTCCTACCTCTTTTCTTCTGAGATGTCCATTCCTCCTGGTCACTTAATGAAGCACTCGTGCTTGCTCCAAGTGAGCTCACTATGGATAAAGCTTTCTGCCCAGGGGATGAAATCCCTTTAAAGAATTCTGGCCTAGCTTAATAGGGGAAAGATGATCTAGGCTTTGAGAAAGGGGGGCATATTTTCTTTGACAGAAAATGTCCTATCAATCAGAGGAGGGGCTTCCTGAGCAGCTACAGAGTCCTTTTGGATCTGAAATACATTATCCACTTCTTGCGTCAAGGGGATCTTGTCCTTCACCAGACTAACCTCCTTTTGTATCAATTCCTCTTCCAACTTAGCAGCTGAAATATCTGGGTGTTGGGTCTCTTTTACCATTTCCAAAATCTCTCCTTCTAATAAAGGGGCTATCTTAGAATCCACTGTCCTAAAGGTGGGTGTGGGTTTTGGCATCCCAACTTGAGGAATAAGATCCTTATCCACTACTGTCTCATTATCTGTAGGCTTGATTGAGCATTCCTCTGTCAACTTGTTTTTACCTTTATCCCTGACTTCCTTAGCTCTCTTGAACTTACAATGGGAAATAAGGTGCCCCTTCCTCTTGCAGAACTGACAGAAAAGAGTAGAGTTCTTATAAGAAATGGGCTGGGTCCATATTCCAAACTTGGATGTAATCTCAATGGAGGAGAGTAGAGTTTTATTAATTTCCACATTCACACAGAATCTCGCATAAACAAAATGAGACTTGGTACTGGTAGGATTGTCTAAGGTGACAAAATGCCCAAAGGAATTACCGATATATTTGAAAACAAACTCGTCCCAAAACTCAAGGGGGAAACTAGGTAATCTTACCCAAACAGGGGTGCAGCGGTTGAGATCTACAACTAGGTCCAAGCCAGGTTTCTAGCAGTAAACAGAGAGAGAATGAGAATCGTATACCCAAGGCCCTCCAAATAGAATAGACAACATGTCCTCCTTGCTCGTGAATCTAAACATGAACATCCCGCGCGCCATTGCCATTGCCGAAATGCTACCTTTAAGATGCCATCGGGTGGAAATCCATTTTTGCACCATGTCAATGCTCGGGCGGAGGGAAAAAAACTTACCCACTAGGGTAAGATCCATTGAGGAGACAATCCTGTCCACGAGATTATCAGGGATGACCAGGGATGAACCCTCCGTTGGTTCCTTAAGCTGACAGTCTGCTGTCTGTGCGTTGGTGGAATGAGAAGCAACATTGCCCATTAGGGCTGAGCACCCTCCATGCTCAAACAATACAAAACACCTAGCACAAAGAAAAATGAGAAACCCTAAACCCTAGCAGATGCAATCCTGTGTGGGGAAATGTTTTATATGCTTATTGACCACCTTATTTTCTTAGGTAAAGTAAATAAATTTTATTTTGGCGGTGGATTAGGTTAATGTTGTTATTTTATTTATTCAAGGGTCACTTAGAGATTATTAAATTGACTTTGTGAAGGACTATAGTTATACTTTAATAATGCTTTGAAATTTTAATTTAATTTGTAAATTTAGTTTGTAGTGTAACCTTGTTGGCAAGATCAATTAATTAATTTAATCATATGATTGGATTTAATCAAGGAGGGTTATTAATTAAATCATTTCATTATTTTATTATATTATTTCAATCTAGTTAATTAATTTGAGAACCCTAGTGTAGCCATTTAATTCCCCTGGCGTAATTAGTTTAATTAATCAACGTTAGTAAGTTTAGTGAACTCTTGTGCATGATTTATTGATTAGAATAATTGATCGAAACCCTAAGTTTTCCTAAGTGAGTGAAGGGATCACGACACGAGTTGAAATCAAAACCCTAATGGCGACGCTTCTTGCATCGCATTGACCCCCTTAGTTGGCTATCATCACGCAGGGGATTGCGCTTGTGATCGCATTACCCCAAAATTGATTGACATGTTTACACCTTATGCGTATGCCACCAAGCACGGTGACACGTGTGAGGGGGTTTCTAGGGATGCTTGGAAATTTTTTAATATTTTGTGTCATGACCACATAACAAATGTGACATGACACGTGTGTTGCATGTCGTGACTGCATGGGAAATGTGAGCATAACAGATCCTTAAATTCTCCTTTCTATTGAAATTTGCTTGCACAAATAATATTGCAGAATATGAAGCCCTATTGCTAGGATTGAACGTTGCTCTTAGGCATGGCATTAAAGTGTTAAGGGTGTTTGGAGATTCATAACTAATAGTTTCCCAAGTAAGAGATAAATATGATTCAAAGAATAAAAGTTTGAAACAATATAAACATGTAGTTTGGGATACTATTGAGTTGTTTGATGCATTCTCAATAAACTGGATAGAAAGATCAAAAAATGTTATGGCAGATTTCTTGGCTAATGTAGCCATTAGGCCAGATGATGCTACATTGTTTGATATCACAAATGTTGAGATTAAAATCAAAACGGCAGTGCCAGATAACATATGTAGTTGGTAGGTTTTTGAGGATGACAAAGATTTGGTAAAATTTTTGCATTGTATTGATGAATATGAGAATCAGGAAATAGATTTCCAAAACTTGGTGGAAGTTGTAGATGGGAAAGAGACTCTTTTTGGAAAAGAAGTGATACAACTCAAGACCATTAAAATTCCAAGAGGATTAGTAGCTTTGGAGATAACATTTGATAACAGAGATCAGTTGATTACCAAGACCTCTTCCCCTCACATGGAAAATTTGGAGGAAGTAAATTTGGGTACACAAAATGCTCTAAAGAAAGTTTACATAGGTAAGCACATGAAACCACATATCAGGGAAATGTTAATAGCATTACTAAGAAAGTACAAACATGTCTTTCCTTGGTCATATGAAGACCTGAAAGCATATAGAGAGGACTTATCTTAGCATGAAATTCCCCTGAGACCTGGAGCTAATCCATTCAGATAGAGGCAGAGACCTATTAATCCCACTTTAGCTCCAAAGATGCAGGAAGAACTTATGAAGCTTAGGGATGCTGGAATCATTGAGCCCATAAGACACTCTACTTGGGTGTCAAATCTTGTCCCAGTTAGAAATAAGACTGGAGATATAAGAATGTGTGTAGACTTTAGAAATTTGAATATGTCTTCTTTGAAGGATAATTACCCATTGCCTAATATGGAAGATATGTTGCAAAAGCTGACAGGGTGTGAACTCTTATCTATGATGGATGGATTTTTAGGATATAATTAGGTGAAAGTGAGAGAATCAAAACAATATAAGATTGCTTTCACAACACCATGGGGAACTTATGTATATGTAAGGAGGCCATTTGGGGTCACAAATGCAGGTGCTACTTTTCAAAGAGCAATGGATGTTGCTTTTGCAAGATTGATTGGTTATATCCTAGTTGTGAATCAAGATGACCTAACTACTTATTCAAAGAAGGAAGAACAACATTGTATGCATCTAGAACAAGTTTTTATTAGAGCACTAGATTATGGCATCTCCCTAAACCCTAAGAAGTGTGCCTTTGGGGTAGCTAAAGGAAAACTCTTGGGGCACATAGTGTCTAAGGATGGAGTTAGGATTGACCTAGAGAGGGTTGTAACAATTGATAAAATCCAGATACCCAAGACAATTAAAGGCATCTAGTCATTCTTTGGGCAGATTAACTTTGTTAGAAGATTTATCCCTAATTTTGCAGAGATTACCAAGGCTATATCTAAGATGTTAATAATGGGTGAGTCTGTAGCGTGGGGGAGTGAAGCAATTCAATCATTCAAAAGCATCAAAGAGGCTATCAAGATTGCCGTTGTTTTAAAATCTCCTAATTTTCTAAACCCTTTCAATTATTTTCATTTGCTTCATTCCATACAATTATTGTATGCTTGTTATAGAAAAATGATGATGGATTTGAGCAATCAATTTCCTTCTTTAGCAAGTCTTTGCAGGCTGCAGAGTTGAAATATGACATCATGGAGAAGCAGGCTTATGCTTTAGTTAGGGAAGTCAAGAATTTCAAACCTTATCTAGTTGGAGCCTAGATTGTAGTGTATGTGCCTCATGCAGTTGTTAAGGACATATTCACTCAATAGGAAGTGACTGGAAGGCGATGCAGATGGATAAACAAACTTCAAGACTTCAACATTAAGATTTAGATTACCAAATTGGTAAGGGGACAAGGTTTGGCTAAATTGATGATAGAATCAAACCTGGAGGCATGTCAAGTGAATGTAGTTCAGGACCAAGCATGTGAAATGCATAAATTAGAATGGTATAAAGACATTGTGCATTATTTACAAAATCTGAATTGTCCTACCTATTTAAATGACAACCAAAAGAGAACATTAAAAATACATACTATCAAATATGTTATTGTCCAAGGTGAGTTCTATTGGAAGAACCCTAATGGTGTACTTCTCAAGTGTGTAGATGAAAATTAGGCCAAGAATATTTTAATTGATATGCATGAAGGGTTCTGTGGGGGACATTATACAGCTAGGACTATTGCCCATAAGGTTCTTAGAGCAGGATATTGGTGGCCAACACTTTTCTCTAATGCACATAAGATGGTGAGAAAATGTGATTCTTGCCAAGAATTTTCTGGAAAACTTAAGTATGCAAGTGCATTGCCTCTTAAAACTGTGATAGTGGAGGCCCCTTTCCAATAATGGGGAATTGATTTTATAGGAGAAATAGCAGAAAAGTCAAGTGGAGGACATAGTTGGATTTTGGTTGCTATAGATTACTTTACCAAGTGGATTGAGGCTATTCCAACCAAGAAAGCCACAAGTAAGGTTGTGCTTGAATTTATCTTAGAACACATAATAATCAGGTTTGGAGTACCGACAAAATTGGTTAAAGACAATGCAATGTGCTTAAGGTCTGGTGAGTTTGTAGATTTCTGCAATAGTTATGGAATCCATTTATCTCATGCATCACCATATCATCCTCAAGGAAATGGCCAAGTAGAATCTAGTAATAAAAGTATCATGAAGATAATTAAGAGAATAATTGATAAGAACAAAGAGCGTGGGAGTCCAAATTGAAGTTGGCACTGTGGGCTGATAGGGTAATAATAAAAAAGGTAATCGGTAAGTCTCCCTTTGAGTTAGTATACAGTGTGGAGGCCAGGTTGCCAGTGAATAATCTCTTGTAGTGTACAAGTTTATACAAGAAAGTGGGAAGGATATGGAAGATCTAATGGCAGAGAGAGTGAATCAATTGATTGTACTAGATGAAGCTAGGAGAGAAGCATAGAAGAACAATATGAAGAAACAATAGAAAGTGAAATATTTGTTCAATAAGAGGACTTCAAAGAGAAAATTCCAGGTGAACGAATTGGTTCTTGTGTGGAATACCATGAATCAGGATAAGGGCAAACTTGGCAAATTCAAACCATTATGGGTAGGCCCTTATATGATAAGTAATACTCACGGAAATGATTCCTATTTTCTCCAAGGACTAGATAGGGAATTTTAGGAGTTGCCTGTGCATGGACAATTCCTAAAACCTTACTTTTCATAAGTAAGCTCTTCTCTGTGCACACTGTAAAATAGGATGTCTTTAGGTTGTAAATAATGTATATTCTTGTACAGTGCATTCTTTTGGGTTTTGGTCTAGTCTACTCCCGGAGGTCCAATGGTTCTTGCTGCAACCTAAACACTTGCATGTCCCTGGTTAGAACCAATGGTGGCACCTACTCAGGGTTAGGGTTTTGAGTCAAAGTTTTCATGTCCTTACTCCTAATAGACCCTTAAACCCCTAAGGTTCTAATCCCATGGTTTGTCCTTTGCTTTATCTATTAATTCCCTATTGACTGCCTGTAGTAGGTCCTCGGTCGTCTAAGTTATAACTTGAAGCCTTTGTATTCGTTAGGTGACTGGCCCCATGTCCTAGGTTTACCCGGAATAACCCGTAAAAATATTAAATTTTATGTCCTGAGCTTTCAAAAAGGTTATGAATCCCTATGTGTTAGTATTTCGCAGCATCACAGAGCATTTAAGATGACGTCATCATCCCTCTATGGGGCCACGAAAAGGTGACACCTATCAAGGAATTTGGGCTTACAACCCCTTAATCGAAGATCCTACATCAAGGAATCATATGCTGCAAGGTGTCGAGGTAAGAAGTGATCTATAGGGAAGTTCAAATCTGATGGTAGTGCAAGCGCGCAAGGGAATCTTATCAGAGATAAAGATCTGCTATGTGACCATGATATGGTGACACGTGGCTTCATCTTAATAAAGAAATGAAAGTATATGAATAGAGGGACGCATGGAGGCTTTATCATGCTTGCGCAAGTCAAGTTGATGGTGGGCTATTTCTAGTTGCGATGCTACGAAATGGCGCCATGTGTCTAGATCAAACAAAAGGTGATATGGTCAGCAAGGGATGTACGACTAACTTGTCTTGCTCCTATTGGTTGAAAAATTTTCAATGACAAAGACTTATATTTTCAAATCTGGCAGGTGAATGGTGGTCATGGATTTCACGAGGAAAAAAATAGATCAACGGCCCAAGTTTAAACTTTTCATGAAGAATGTTGTGGGTGCCCTATGAAACAAATTTGAGTTAAGGTTGAAGCTACTTCCATTAATGCCTCAAAACCTATGCTACGAAGCTTCAAAAGGAAGAAAAGTAGGGCTTTCTACATCATTTCCACAACACGAATAGAGTCCAGACGTGCAACAAGTTCTCAGGCGATTAAAAGAAGAAATCTCAAGCTTCTACAGGTGTAAAACCAGTAAGTTTACTCTGTTCAACAACACTTAGTAGATTTTGAAGTTGATTGCTTGATTGAAAGGGTGGGAAATTGATTGAAGTAAGAAGCTCTAGTTTGATTGAGTGTGTCTATAATGATGAGTCAAACCAGTCAGGCCTCCACCTCAATACGTAGTTTAGATGAAGACCTCATGGTCCAATTCCTAGGGTATGTTAGGCATGCTTTGAATTTGCATGGTCCTGGTGGGCCAGATAACAAATTCTTAGATTTCTGCTACAATTGTAGGGATGCCCAATTGCCTATGTCGAGTTAGGTTTTATTTAAACATTGGTATCATAGGATGGACTTCAAAGTTCCAGTCTACAACACTTGGCAGTTAGATTTGGCCAAGCTAATTTGCCCAAACATATTCACAAATCTAGACTTGGTGAGAGCAATTGTACAAAGGCATGATCCTCAAACAAAATTAGTCCTGGCAGGAAATGGCACAATGATAATAAAATTTACAAAGGCCTACATCTCCAGTGTATTCAACTTCAACCCTACAACCAATAAGAAGATTAACCTAGGTGCATTGAAGGAAAGTTATAAGAATGTCAGACATGTATACAAGACTTTCAACCTGGCCAAACATAGACCAAGGGGGATAGATGGCCAATTAGTGAAAATATTAGACATGAAGGAGGAGCCCTTTGATTGCTCCCTATTCATGCATTACTTTGTGAAAACCTACCACAGTCTCTGTCAGGTACTTGGGAGGGATGCTTTAGACAGGATGCCAGTCTCTCTGATGATGATGGCAGTGAATATTCAAGATCCAGAGGAAAGGGAGCCATATGACTATGCTTCCTATGTGGCAGAAAGGATGCATAAATAGATGATGGCACTTAAGGGTAAATTATATACTACTGATGCCCATAGTGAATTCACATGGTATTCTTTGATGTGTCATAAGATTTTGTTTGCTTTATCAGGCATGTGGCATCAAAATTTATATGTAAGGAGGACATATTTGTAAGGAAATATGTTGCCAGTTCAAATGTGGACATGCATGTTGGGCATGCATTGTATTGATTCTGACTATGTGATTTTTGAGGAGTATTTTGTGAGAAGAATTCTTGTTTTCTTAGAGCCAGAGGGAGAAAGGCTACATGCAGATGTGTTGGATTTTTTGAGGCCTTTAGATAGGACCCCTAATTTAGGGATTGAACATAACTGGGGTGATTGTTTCTATCATGCTCACACCACTTGTATCAGAATTTATGGGTGCGAGGCTCCTCCCTATATTTTGCCTAAGTATGTACCAAAAAGGATTGCATTCCTAGAGATCATTAGGCAGCTAAATGAGTCAGATAAAGAACATCTAAGGAGACATAAGAAGGGTTCATTCTTTCCCACTTCCCTCAGATTCAGTGACTTCTTGACAACTGATAAAGGTGGTTTGGATCAGATCGATTTATTTCTTCAGGGTTATAGGATGAATGTGCAGTAGCCCAAGATGTTTGACCCTAAGGGCTTTATTGATAAAGTGGGGGTTGGTGTGAAGAGACCAAGATATATTCATTAGGTCTTTTATGATGAGGACACTATTAGAAATTGCTTTACTATGAATGATGTCCATAGCCTGAGAATCAGATGGGAAACAATCACGGCAGGAGAAAGAATGAGGAAAAACTTGAATACTGCCTACCTAGGTGCCTTTGCAGAAATACAGGACCCAATAAAGAGAATACAGATGGTTTTTGATCATGCAGAGCAACTAATTGCTAGTGCTCCATAAGGTGAGGAAAGGCCCACCTACCAGGCCAGTAGTTCCAGAGGGGGGTATGTTGCGAAGAGGGAACCACTTGACCCTCCCCCTAACAAAAAGGAAAAGATAATTGATTTGGAAAGTGAAGAAGAAATTGAGGTAGTGGACTTGGAAGAAGCAGAAGAGAAAGCATAGGGAGCTGCCCATTAGGTGAATTCACCTAACAGAATAAGACCATATTCTTCCCTAGACAATAGATTAGTGAGAATAATGGCAAGTCAAACTGTAGATACAGAGGATGTCAAAGTAATGGCTTGTGCTAAGTTTATGGAAGATGATGAATTTATTAATACACTTGAATTCAGGAGTTATGTGTTAAAAGTTAGGATTAAAGAATTTCAAAAGAAAATTGAAGAAGCCAAAAGTGGAGCCAATCCATTAGAGTATGAGGCCATCACCGAAAGGGTGTTGACTGAAGTAAATCAGGATATTAGTGGGATGACTCCAGAGGAAGGGAGGGCATTGGTTGCCAAAAGTAATGTATTACTTCTCCCACATTGGACCTTGTCAAATGCAATTGCATTTGACACAATTACCAGAGAAGATTCTGAGGTGACTAATGAGCAAGTAGAGAAAGCACTCTCTGGTGTAGCCTTCAACACTAGGTTTCAGACTTTAGCAATATGGGCATTGGCCCCAAGTAATAATAAACCTAGGATTGGATTGGGGGAGTTGACAGGAGATGTAATAATCAAGAGAGTATCTAATACCCCTACTCCCCAAGCTGCAAGCCTAAATGTACAAACAACACAATTTGTAGAGGTTGTCACAAACAAGCTGCAAAAGGATCATGATGAGCTGCTACTGAAGTATGGGCAGGCAATCGCAAATCTTAACAAGTGTAAAGAATAGTTGTTGTTAGGGGCTGGCACATCAAGTACTCCAACTGTGATACAAACTGCAGAAGCATTTCCAACTGATACAGAGGCCCTGCTAGCAGAGATAAGAGAATTGAAAGAGGTGAAAAGATTGAAAGAAGAAAAGAAAAATTTAGTTAAGGAGATGGTCACAAACTTGGTAAATCATCGAGTGACCAAGGTTTTGGCAAGGGTGGATGAGACATAGAGATCTTATTCAAATATGAGGACAGCCCTTGATAAGCATGAACAGGACAAGGATAGTCTCAAGGCTATAAAAAGGGTATGGCTGCCAAGGACTCGTGAATTAAGGGACTTGCACAGGTGTTCAAGGTTTGATGCAGAGGCACCACCAGAGGTGAAGCTAACACTTAACATGCTGATAATACTTGAGGAGGTCGTAGCTTTTTAGTTAAAGCTAGACAAGGTGTTGGGTGAGAAGAAACAATTTATTGAAAAGATAGATAGGAAAATAATGCCAAGTATATTGGAGGTGGATGGGTAGGTAAAAGGTCTTGAAAAGTGGAGAGCTGACTTCGATGGCATTGCTGGCTAGTTAATATCTACCTGTTGTACTGATGGAGATCCTAGATTGAAGATTTTGAGTTCAACTTTGGACAAACTGCATGTGTTGGAAATAAATTTTGAACTATTCTGTAAGGAAGCAAAGATCTTGATGGATGCAAGGTACATAGGAGATAATGATAAGATATCAAAGTTGATCTCATTCCAATGGTCATTAGAGAAGTCATATGCGGACTGGATAGAGAAGTATGGGTAAATGTGCCTGAGATGAACTAGCAACCACCTTCTCCTCTTCATTTATGTGGTCAGGCTCCTCCAATCAATTGTACTCCTGTGAAATTACTTTCTATTTTTTCTCCATGCTCTATGTAATTAATGTTTCAATGCCCTTGAGAGGTGCTTTGTGATGTAAAGCTCATCTAACCAACCAGATGTATTAAATGCTGAGTACCATGTTCTTGGTCTATAAAAGAACTGGTAGCCTCATTTTGTAAGGTTGTTGGTAATTTGGGCATTTTGCTAATGAAAATATAGAGCAATTTTGGAGGGTGGCCTAATTCTGAGTTGTGAGTTTATTTTCTTGTAATGTTGAATGCATGTTTTCTTTAAGCATTTTATCAGTTTAGATTGAATTTATATAAGAAATGTTATTTGCATGTGTTTCTGTTGAACAAAGACACTAAGGGTTTCTAAGTTCTTAAATACACATTTGTTGTATTGCATATTTGGTTCTCTCTCTAATTAAGGATTAGATTAAAAATACTCTAAATTAGATATGGGGAAGGTTGTGTGATAGTAGGGATATTAGTAAGAAGAATCAATAGAAATACCCATCCTTGGATAATTTTCTGTAAGATAGGGAACATTTAATATCCTCTGAATCTGTATGTGCTTGATGCTTAAAGGAATAGCTCTGCATTTGTGAGAAGTTGACTCCTAACCCTTGGATTGGCACTGGTCGGAGTTGGGCTTATTTTCACAAAATACCCACAATCAGACAATCACACATATATTTAAGAACAAAAATTTGAGCCAATTTGTTAGTTTACGGAGTAGGGTTTTAGGTTTTCAAATCCTCTGGCCTACAAATGAAATAGTGTCTAAAGCTAGCCCCTTTTGCATTTATCTCACAGTTTTGGTCTGCATAATGGAGGATTTATCTGCTTAAATGTCAATACCTAATTGAAGTCATGGTTTATTATAAGGGTATTGAGTAAGGGAATACCTCCTAGGTCCTACAGAGCCTAAAGTGTAGAGGAGATAGAGACTTAGTCTCATGTTCATTGGCCACTGACCTGAGGTCTCTGTGGATAAAAGATGGCCACTTTTTAGGGGAACTCAAACAATCAGCTGGGAACACCAACACACCTTTCTCCTAAAGTATAAGATTAATCTACACATCTGAAAGATAAGAGATATGATGAACTGGTGGAAATAGAGTATTCCAGATTAACTATGATACTCCACTATTTAGGATATGGCATTGCAGTACATCAAAAACCCTAAAACCTTTAGAGATGAACTTAAACATCATTACATGTTGAAATGCACAAGACAACTGAGAGGGGGGGTGAATCAGTTGTAGCAAAAACTTAACTTCTTTCAAACATCAACACATTGATCACTTAATTATGATTCAACCATGAAAGCATATAATTAGAAACTTAAACACATTCACACATGAGACACCATATTTTTATGTGGAAAACCCAATGAGGGAAAAACCACGGTGAGTGTTAGCTCACAATATAAATGATATATCAAAATTTATAACAAGGCTCACTGATGGAGGCCCACTGCCTTAGGGCTCACCACCCAGAAGACTCATTGCAAAAAAAGGGGCTCACTATCACTAGGGTGGCTCACTACCGGTGGGTGGATCATTGCTAGAGTTGGTGAATTGAGATAGTAGCATCTACACTATGCCAAGGTTCAGTTCTATTGAATCGCAATAAATTTCCTCTGCTCTTCTCTACTTTTTCACTTCACACTTATCTTCGTATCCTCATCAATCATTCATGACTTTATTACATGTATTTATACAATTCACCAACCTTGGAATGAACATCAAGGTTGGCATTACAATCATCAACCATTGGAACAATCTCCAAGGTCGACATACACACATACATTAGAATAGGTCTGGACCTAAACAAATTTGTGAAAGAAAATAATGAATGTAGACCACACTAAGACTTAGCTGGGACTCAAATACAATATTCCACACAACAACATGCTCTACAAACTTTGAATCATAACTGCAAGTAGTGAAAACAACCAAGTTGGCTAAAACTAGTGTTAACACTAAGACCTTTAGGAACACACTTCATGCACGATCCAGATTACACTTTGCAAACCAATCAAAATCCAAGAACACAATCTAGAGACATCCACAAGCACGTTACAATCACCAAGAACTTCTGCACAACCCTCAAACATTCTATCCATAAGATTATTCAAACTGGAGCACTTGAACATTACTGTCGGCCACTATCATAAAGAAAAGAATTTTTTTAGAGCACCAAATCATGAACCATTTCGAATGAAGGCACATAACATCATTACAAACTTAATTCCAGAACTGTAGACTATAAAACTTAAATGCAGAGTAATGTGGAGTAGAATACATTCTCCATGTCACCATTAAATACACAGAAAAATAGTTTTTACTCTGGTGAATAGAACTCGCGTAAATCTTCACACCAGAAGCTCAAACTTGAAACATAGCAACTCTAGACATCCCTTAACATAACTTTCAAACTGCAGATAAAGATATTCAATCTAGAGGATATGCGGAGCAAAATACTGCACTATTCTTCTCAGATACTTGCTTAGACTCATTCAAATAATTTCTTTAGATGCTTACCTTAGGTGTTGACATCAATGTCAACGCTTACTGTTCATACTTGTAACAATATACCCCTTTGTCATTGATGGCAACACATGATGTGAAAAACCATCAAGACATACAAACTTTCTTTGTTTCTTTGCTCCCCCTTACTTTATGCTTTCTCTAACTACAACTTTCTCCTTAGGTTTTTCACATGAACTTCTCTCCCCCTTTGACATCAATGGAAAAGGGTGCCAGAACTTTTCTTTCTCTTTACTGCTCAACTCCCCCTATCATCAACACTGTAACACTTACTACTCTTTATCAGGAACTCATATCAATAACATCTACCTGCTCCCCCTGAGAGGTAGCCTTCAAAACATCAATCCAAATCAAAGAATAAGACTTTGGGTATCAATGGACTAATTCATTTCTCATGCATCTTAGTTTAGAGTAGGAGGGATAATAATCCCAAAATTTTCCTTGAGATACTCAAAAGTATCCTTAGGTAGAGGCTTTGTAAAAATATCTACAATATGATCCTTGGTAGACACATATTCCATATTTACTTCATTCTTTGTTACCTTTTCTCTCAAAAAGTGATACCTTATTGATATATGCTTTGTTCTTGAGTGCATCACTGGATTTTTTGAAATTTTTATAGCACTTGTGTTGTCACAAAAGATTGAAATAGGTTCTTCATACACAACTCTTATGTCCTTCAATGTTTGCTTCATCCAAAGCACTTGAGTTCAACAACATGCTGCAACAATATATTCTACTTCTATAGTAGACAAAGAAACCAATTCTTGCTTCTTGTTCAGCCATTAAACCAATCTGTTACCCAAGAGGAAAACACCTCCACTTGTACTTTTTCTAGCATCAGCATCTCCAACCCAATTTGCATCTGTATAAGCACTAAGAGTGAAATTAGTATCTTTGGGATACCACAATCCATAGTATGAAGTGCCTTTTAAATATCTCATGATCCTCTTGACTACCATCACATGTGACTCTTTGGGATCTTCTTGAAATCTTGCTACAAGAAAGACGACATACATTATGTATGGTTTGGTATGGGTTAGATAAAGTAGTCCTCCAATCATAGACCTATACTTTTGCTAACTAGACTTAGCTGATTCATCATTCTTACTCAGCTTGTAACCAGTTATCATAGGAGTACATACTAGCTTAGAATCCTCCATTCCAAACTTCTTCAACAACTCATTCACATACTTACACTGAGAAATGAAAATTCCTTTTTTTGATTGAGTAATTTGCAGTCCTAGAAAGAAATTTATTTCACCAAACATAAACATCTCAAACTCTTTTTTTATTTCCTCTACAAATTTCTTACACATACCTTCATTGCCTCCAAAGTTAATATCATCAACAAAGACCACAACAATCATAATTTGATCATCATTCATTTTGAAGTAGAGATTACTATTTGCAGTACCTTTATTGAACCCTAATTGCATGAAATACTTGTCCAACTTTGCATAGCAGGCTCTGGGAGATTGCTTTAGTCCATACAAGGATTTCTTCAATCTGCACACCATGTCACCTTAGTCTGATGACTAAAATCCTTCAGGTTGTTCAATGTAAACTTCTTCTTCTAGCTCTCCACTCAAGAATGTAGACTTTACATCCATCTGGTACACTTTGAAATCTTTGTGTGCTACAAATTCCAGAAACATTCTTATTGTTTCAATCCTTTTCACAAGAGCGTAAGTCTCCTCAAAGTCTATACCTTCAACCTGAGAATATCCTTTGCATACCAATCTTTCTTTGTTTCTTACTACTAATTCTCCATTTTCATTCATCTTATTTTTGAAAACCCATTTAGTTCCAATCACATTCTTATCAGCAGGTCTAGGAATCAATTCCTAAGCTTGATTCTTCTCTATCTGTATCAGCTCATAGCTTTTACCCAACTTTCACCTTTGTAGGCTTCACTTACAGTTTTAGGTTCAATCTGTGAAAGCAAACAGTAGTTCACCTATTCCTCTACAACTCTTTTCCTTGTCAATACCCCTTTGCTTTTGTCACCAATTATCTGATTTTCAGAATGATTAATCCTTACATACCTAGGAGTCTTAACAACATTTTCTGGAGTCTTTTCTTCTTCAACTTGACTATCCTTTTGTTCCACCTTTTCTTCATTGACTGTAATAGCAGGTTCATTTGATTCATAGCCACTCAGATCTGATGTTATTTCCTAGTCTTCATCAACCTTCACATTAGCACTCTCAATGACCTTTCTCAATCTCTTATTGTAGCACCGATAGGACTTACTCTTTACAGAATCATCTCTTTCATACAAAATTTTCAACTTATCCTAGATCTCATGACTTGTTTCCAAATCCATAACTTTCACTAACTCGGTATTAGATAAGGCATTTAACAGAGCATCTCTAGCTTTTTCATTTAACTCATACTATTTGACTTCATCTTCATCTGATGGTCTATTCTGAGGAATAGTATACTTTTTCTCTGCCATCTTCCAAACACTATAACCAAGAGAAATAAGATGACTTTTCTTTCATACCTTCAAGAGAGCATAATCCATTCCATCAAACTACAGAGACTCCTTCTGCGCCATCTTAGATCTACCTCAAGTTGTTAGGCTTTCTTCCAAGGAACCCTCACTTTGATACCAATTGTTGAAATGCACAAGACAACTGAGAGGGGGATGAATTAGTTGTAGCAAAAACTTAACTTCTTTCAAACATCAACACACTGATCACTTAATTATGATTCAACCATGAAAGCATATAATCGAAAACTTAAACACATTCAACACATGAGACACCAGATTTTTACATGGAAAACACAATGAGGGAAAAACCACAGTGAGTGTTAGCTCACAATATAAATGATTTATCAAAATTTACAACCAGGTTCACTACCAGAGGCTCACTGCCCAGAATGCTCTCTACAAAAGAAGGGGCTCATTGCCAATGGGGTGGCTCACTACCGGTGGGTGGCTTACTGCCAGAGTTGGTGAACTGAGATAGTAGCATCTACACTATGCCAAGGTTCAGTTCCATTGAAACACAATAATTTTCCTCTTGTCTTCTCTACTTTTTCACTTTGCACTTATCTTCACATCCTCATCAATCATTCATGACTTTATTACATGTATTTATACAATTCATCATCCTTGGAATGAACATCAAGGTCGGCATTACAATCATCAACCATTGGAACAATCTCTAAGGTCAGCATACTCACATACATTAGAATAGGTCTGGACCTAAATAGATTTGTGAAAGAAAAAAATGAATGCGGACCACACTAAGCCTTAGTTGGGACTCAAATGCAATATTCCACACAACAACACACTCTACAAACTTTGAATCATAACCGCAAGTAGTGAAAAGAACCAAGTCAACTAAAACTGGTGTTAACACTAAGACCTTTAGGAACATGCTTCATGCACAATCTGGATTACACTTTGCAGACCAATCAAAAGGTAGGAACATGATCTAGAGACATCCACAAGCACATTACAATCACCAAGAACTTCCACACAACCCCCAAACATTCTATCTATTAGATTCTTCAAACTGGAGCACTTGAATATTATTATCAGCCACTGTCATAAAGAAAAGAATGCTTGCAGAGCACCAAATCATGAACCATTTTGAATGAAGGCACATAACATCATTACAAACTTAATTCTAGAACTGCAGATTGTAAAACTTAAATGTAGAGAAATGCTGAGAAGAATAAATTCTCCCTGTCACCATTAAATACACAGAAAAATAGTTTTTACTCTAGTGAAAAAAACTCGCTCAAATCTTCACATCAGAGGCTCAAACTTGAAACATAGCAACTACAGACATCCCCTAACATAACTTTCAAACCGCAGACAAAGATATTCAATCTATAGGATATGTGGAGCAAAACACTACACTGTTCTTCTTAGATACTTGCTCAGACTCATTCAAAAAAATTCCTTAGATGCTGACCTTAGGTGTTGACATCAATGACAACACTTACTTCTCATACTTGCAACACATGCATACTCCTAGATCTGCACATCCTCATCTATCATTTCTAGAGAAAAACAAAAGCTAGAATAAGGTATACTGGAGTCTGGGGAACAAGGATATATAATTCTTCATTAACTGACTTACATATCCTATGTGGTACCAGAAATGAGAGATATTTGCGTATGGTTCAAAAATGAGGTATATTGGAACATGTAGAACCTTCACACAATCTTTTATGGCTGATCTATATGTATTTCATCTTCCGTAAATACTCAAACATGTGTTCTGAGGCTTCCAGAATAGTCTGTATTACCTCTGTTACTTGAATGCTAACCTTGCAGAACACCAGACCACTTGAAGCTTCAATATAGCATACCTTATACATCCCTAAGCCTATTCTCAAAACCGCATGACTAAACAATTTCTTCCATTATTTCCTTCATTTTGGTGCTTGGAAGTGGATTGTGGCGTGGAAACTTTGTAGCAAGTTTTTCAAAACATAAATTGTAGATTTGGCTTCATTTCATTTGTAGGAGCGATAAATCAAATTGGTGGAGGAAGAAACTCCAAATCTGATGTTCATCGCACTCAAAACTAGCTGCCATTCCTCTGGTTTGCAATTCATTTCCTCATTTTTGAAAAATTTATTTTGGCCAATCATTTTTTATTATTTTCTCTTTATATTATGCCCTAAAACTTTGAATTATAATATGCATAATATTCTAATAAGGGCGTGATTTGGTGGTCAAGTCACTTGGTTGTGGTGGCGGCCACCAAGGTTCAAACCCCCGCAAGGCCAACAAGCTCGCAAGTCATGTGTGCCTTCACTAGGCTGCCGTGCTCACAGGCTAAGTGTGCCTTCGCTAGGCTAGCATGCTTGCAAGCTATGTACCTTTGTTGGGCCAACAAGCTCACGGGTTTGACCAAAGGGTAATAATGCCCATTGGGGACAAAGGCCCCCTAGTTGTGGTCTCAAGTGATAAAGCTGATGGGAAGAGATCCCTCATAAGGGTCTCTCTGGTCCCAGACTAGGCTAAAAACCTGGGTACCTCCAATCAAAATAAATAATAGGCATAATATATATTCTTTTTGTGAGAGAAAATAATTTATTTTGGGGGCAAAAGTTGTTTTTAGAGTTAATGGTATAATTAAAAACCTTGTATTTTCTCTTGTCGAAGACGAAGGGTGATGCTTGGGTTGGAAGGAAGCCATTTTCCCCACACAAATCTCACCATTGGATTCTACATTCCGCCTCAATTCTAATGAGTGGTTAGAAGGTTATTTTTGTTATAGGCATAGTGCATTTTTTATTGTTTAAGTGTTGGTGTATTAAAATAGGTCATTTTACGAGAATTTAATTTTTTGCAATAACTTTTGGTCAGTAGCTCAAAATTGAGTGTTGTCTTTTGCAAAATTTCATATTTTTCCATTTCCCATTTAGTGGTCCTATTTTTAATTGTACATGCACTAACTTATAAAGTTCCAAATTTGGGTGCAGGGGGGTTCTTTGAGTTTTCTGGGGTTATTGTAATCATCCATCCTTCTATTGTTAAGCTAACTTTAGAAAACTATTTGTCTTGGGAACAAGGGATAAAGAAGAAATGGCTTATGGATGATCTATTGCCCTATCTCATTATTCACAGGACAAATAGTTCTCTAAAGTTAGCTTGACAACAGAAGGATGGGATTTAATACCAAGATTCATGACGAATCCCCCCAAAATGGAACTTTATCTTAGTTCATAATTACAATAACCTCATAAAACTCAAAGACCCCCCCAAAATTTGGCACTTTATAAGTGTTGGGTGAATATTTTGTTATCAGCTAACTCAGAGCAAAATGGTTATATCAACCACAGTACAATGAGATTTAATCTCTCCTCTTAGAAAGGGGAGGCTCCCTTCTTATTATTCACTACAATCAACAAGTACTTAACTAGATTTATGTCCACTACAAACTAACCTGTGGATGGTGCCATATCATCTATTTCTCTTTTTCAGAAAAGATGTTTCTTCTTAATTCTCACAATGTATAATAAAATTAAAAACCACTTGCTGGAACAATAATAACCAATATCAAGATTGAATAAACATAAGAATACTCAAAATGATACTGGAGTGAAATAACCAAGAAGCCCACAAAAGCATAGAATATAGTGCAGCCCAAAGTCTCCACCGTATACTATAAAGAGATTAATGAACACAAAACATAGCTAGCAGCTCAAAGTCTTCTAATATCTTCCACTTACGAACATTAAAACATAAACCCAAAGATAATTGTTGTAGCACAAAGTCTCCAAAATTTTATTTAGAATATCTCCCAGATTATTCAAACTCACACTACAATTTGATCAAATGCATAAGAAAGTACAAGATAAAAGACATAAGAACATCTCCAATGTACCACAAGTTTACTTCAAGACAAAGATTGAAACGTCAACTTGCTTTTCTTATTACTGATAAAATTATGATTTACAACTTGAACACAAAGTTTCAAAATGCTCTTCAATTCGATAGAGTTTCACTTCAATAACTAAAAGATAATATTTACATAAGAGGCCCTCTTTATTTATAGGAAGCTAGGCTAAGAGAAAAAATAGGAAATCTACAACTACTTTGACTTATTCAAAATTAAAGTTCTAATTGACTTAAGACTCTATCTCACAACTCCATGTATTCTAATTTTACAGAATGACATGGAGTTTGTCAACTACAATTTACAAAGCATGAAAAATATCTAAGGGTCCTTAGACACTTCTTCATCATCTTGATCTTTCTCCAAGAAATCTTCATATCTTTTCACAGTAGCCTGGACTTCATTACTATCAGGCCCTAGTGTATACTTGGAGATGATAAGCACTCAAGTGATGGAATCAGTGAGTGTGTCAGGCACGCTCTTGTGCTTATTCAGTATCTTTTGCAGCCTATTTAGAGTTGTTTGAAACTCCATCAACCTGTCAAGTGAAGTTAATGAAAAGACTTCTATTTCTACTTCCTTTTGCACCAGGTTGGTGAACTCTTGAATAACTACATCCTCGAGGAGTATTTGCTGGTTGTAATCAAACGTATGACATGGAAGCTCTGCCAACTCATCTGAAATTATATCTTGAGCTTTATTTTCTCCCCTCTCAAGATCTTTCTTCAAACCTAGTATCAAGCCTTCAATAATATCTTTTTTGTGAATCATGGCCTCTTGATACTCCACATACTTTCTCCTGTTGGGGATCACCCCATGTTTAATCAAAACTTCAATCTTGAAGTCTCATAGCTTGTTCCATGAATCAAGATCCTATTCAATCAGTTGCATGTCTTGAGAAAGGATCTCAAGTGTTTGATTGATTTCTTTACCAACTTTGCCTAGGTCATTATAAAGATCAATGGATGATTTTATAAGCAATGAACCTTGGGCAAGCACTATGTCGATCCAGGCATCAACTACTTGACCCTTTACACTAATTCTTTTGGCCTTCAGGAAAGATTCATTATTTGTGCTAGTGCCAACAAGTTCAACTTGTTCAGATGATTGAGTTATTTTTAAAAGCACTAATTTCAGCTGATCTACCTGCACTTTGAGCTGGTCTTTTATCACTTTGTCCCTATCATATCTACTTAGCAAGGCATTCAGTTATGCTAGAAGATCTTTCTTCGCACTTTCATGCATCTATTTACCAAGATCAACTCTTGTTATGACATAGTCAGGATTTTCAAAGTCTATGAAGCTCTGGTTGGATGAAGGCACATCAATCTCTTCATATTTGTTTCTTGATTCATCGACAAAAACCCTAGCTAAAGTCTTGGCCTTCTTGGTTTCCTTTGACTTTACTGGGACTAACTGACCAAAATCAAATTCATCAGATGATACAACTTGCTTCTTTATTTTTGGTTGTTGTGGCATAAGCCACGGTAGAAGGACAAAGGTATCACCTCTTATCTGTGTGGACATGGTTTGGGTAGACACAGGTTGAACTATAGGTTCTTGTGATTTGGGTGGAAGGGGAGGATCTTGCACTGATACAGACACAAGTGGAGTATGAGTGAAAATTGGCAGTGTCCGTGTTTGCACTACTAAGGGATTAACATCAACATTCACTTGAGAAGAAGAAGAACCTAAAAACTTCTCAAACTCTGATTGAGTTATCGAATAAACTTGGCATGGAAGAAAGAGGAACAAAAATGTATTCAACATTTTCCAAAGGTGGACCAAAAAAAGACTCATTGTATGGTGTTGAAGGAGATGACTGCACAGAATGAATAGACACACTTGGTGATTGAGGATTATCTGGAACAAATGGTGATTGTTGTGCACTTGATAATATAGGAGTTGTAGGAGTTTGTACATTTGAAACCAAAGGAGAGGAATGAGGGGATGTCACCTGAGTAGATTCAGCTTGTGGGTTGTCCTGTTGTTATGGTAGATCCTCCTCAGCTGTCTCTTCTTGTTTAAGATATTTCTATGTAGATGCTCCTTCCTTTTCCTTCCCCTTACCTTTGTCTCCTATTCTAAAAAAAAATTTCATCCTTTTATCACCAGAAGGAGTATATTCTTTATTATTTGTTCTTAGTTCTTCTCTCTTTCCTATAGGTCCTTATGTTTTCTCCTCTTCAGAACCTATTTTAAAAGGTTTCAATTTTATACCTTTCTTTTGAAGCCAAACATTGGTATTAGCAAGAATTTGTTGAAATCTCGTCCTGACCAAAGTCATCTCTTTTTGGGACCATTTAATTTCAGGTAGAGGGGTGTCAAAAATCTTATTGCCCATATGCATAGCCTCTACTATATCTCCCTCATCTATCATATCTTTTTTCACATCAACAAGTTGGAAGTTTCTTACTTGGTCTAGAGAGAGTTGGCTATATTCCATTCTCCTTACATCTTCATTTGTTCTGCATTCTGCCCAGACATGCTCAGCCATGTGCACATGTGTGTAGTTACCCTCGAGTGTGTTCTTCATACCTCGATAGTCAAAATCTCACCTTCTCTTGTACCTTTTCAAGGTAATCCATTACAACTCAGTTTCCATGGCTTTGGCTCTTGGGGTAGTAGAAATAGAATACTTACCAATTTCAAACTGGAACTTGAAACCACCTCAATGTGACCTAGCTTGTTTAATATGCACATCCATCACTTGCCTACATAACTCTATCAAGATCAACTTCTCCCCTAGGTACCTAGGAATCATGTATGGTTGCCCATTAAAACAACCTACCCTGATGTACATGAAAGTAGGAAACTGCAAGAAGATGCATCCAAACTTCTTCACATGTTCCCATGCTTCATCTAACACCCTCTTCTTCTCGAGGTCCTTTTCCAACAAATAGATGTAATGGTAGAAAAAGGCATCATTCACCCTTCTATAATGCTTGATGCTTTCTATCAAGGTGAGTTGGGGGTGGTATTGATACACAAGAATTAATCTTCTATCACCTTCTGATGAGAGTCCTGGAAAGTGTTTCATAGATGCAACAACATATACTAGATATAAAGTCATATAAAATTTTAATGTTGTTGACACTTTGGACAATTGTTCACATATGGAACCATTGATTTCCTGACCCCACGATATTTTATGTTCCCCTTTTTTGATGACATGAATGCATTGATGCATCCAATCTTGAAAGGTGTTTGATGTTGGGAGCCCTTTTACCCTACTAAGAAGGGTAATGAGATCACCTACTTCCTTGATGAACTCACTCCTAAAGATGTTCTTTGGCCATCTTGAAATAGTAGGACAAGGAGTCTTGACCCATCTAGTATTAATGATCCTTTTGCATTTCTCAGTATGTGTGTTATAATTTTTCTGTACCTCCTCAATGTTGAGATTAGCATAGTCCTCAATATTAGGACACCTAAAGACTGAGTCAAAGAAATTAGCATCAAGTTGAATGATTACATTTCCATCTACATCTAATAATCTCTGAGTATCCTTATCAAACTTCCCTACCATAGCCAAGACAAAATAAGGGTTTTGAGCTAACATTGGAAAAGTAGAAACCAGGTGGATGTCACTATCTAAGATGCATTGCATGTTTGAGGGCATGGGTTTCTGGTTCATTCTTCCCAAGAATTCAAACATGTCAACATGTCCAATCTCCGTGTCTTTTATATCATCCACATTTGACTCAACTGAAGTCGCTGGAACAACACCTTGGAACTTGCACTTCATTTTCTTCTTCGGGGAGGATTCTGACATCTGGCAAATAGACTGCAAAAATTTGATTTTTTAAGAAATTTCTTAGAGTTAAAAATTTCATACAATCTGCCTTTGTGCAATTGCGGGAAAAATATCACCTCCATGCTCAAAAATATCCACTTGCAAGATTAGGAAAAATCCCCCATTTTGAGTATCATCTTCATGTTTTCTAGTGTTAGAAAAATTTTTACTTTCAGATACAGGTTGGAGTTTAAACTCTGACTTGCATTTCTCAATGCATAGGAAAACATATGTAAATTAGAGTTTAAAGTCTAATTTACATGTTAGGTAGTACTTGGAAAAAATCAGGGTGCACATTGAACTTTAAACTCTGATGTGCATTTTGAGGATAGATCTAAAAGGTGTAGATCAGACTTTAAAGTCTAACCTACACATTGGTATACTTCAGCTTTTAGGTAAGTCAATGGTGCAAAACTAAAATGTTTTGTGGAGTTTAAACTTCGCATGACATTTTAGGCAAATGTCATGCAAAGTTTAAACTCTACAAGACATTTGTCTTGGGTCTCGTTTAAGCAAAGCAAAGGATGTAATGCGGGTTATAAACTCCACATAACATCCTTTGTTGGATGTTATGTGCAGTTTAAAACCCGCATCACATCCAACAAAGATGCGTTTAAGTGGTCTAATCAGGATGGAGTGTGGGATTTAACCCCCGCACAACATCCCAAACTGTGGATGTTGTGCGGGGGTTAAATCCTGCACTCCATCCCATTGGGATGGTGCAAAAAATGGCAACACAAATTAAAAGGGCTTGTTCAGAGTTTAACCTCCGAGCAATCCCATAATCATTTGATCATGTTGTTCAGAGGTTAAACTCTAAACAACATTGATCAATCAACCAAAATGATGCTAAGGACGGTATACGGATAGGCTTTTGACTAGGGTTCAGACAATACAAGAAGTTTTACAAAACCACGATGATAACAATGATGAAAATAAAATTAAAACCCTAGTTTAAAAATATGCAACCTAGGTCTAGAAGGAACAAACAAACAATAATGAAAGTAAAACACAAAAACAAAAAGAAATGTAGAGGAAAGAAATATTAACACATACCCGTTTGAAGTTGGCACAAATTTGAAATGGAAGAAGGTGCGATAGTCTCTGATGACTAGGGCACATGGACAACAAGAACAATGGCTCAGCAAGAAGAAATGAAGAAAAAAGAAATGAAAAGCAAAGATAAAGTAGAAAAAGATTTGGAAAATCTTTTAACACAAATTGCCATTAATGTCAAGCGTGCCAGCATAGGAGTGTAATTGCAGAATTTTTTTTTGTAATTACATCCTATGTGCAAATGTAAATCTTTTTTTTGCATTTACATCTATCATGCAAATGCAAATCTTTTTTTTGCATTTACACCCAAGTTTCAGACAAATGACTAACACTTGGAAAACACCAAAATTGACAAAACACTTAAAACAAACTAAGATCCAAATCGAAGAGATTTTTTGAGGGATCAAGCCATGCCAGAGTCGACCTAAAAATGTCTTGATTCACATGCTTAAAGGACATGGGCTATGAAAAGGACAAGTTTTGTAGGGGTTATCCCACGAATTGAGTGAGCTAGAATTTAAGGATAATAATAAGTTAGTGCATTTACAATTAAAAACAAGACCACTAGATGGGAAATGGAAAAATATGAATAGGGGTATTTCATATCTAGTTTCTTAAATCTGAAATGTGGTCTTCTCTCCTCTTGGAGAATATGGTTACATCATCCATATAAATAATGATGCATTAGACTACCAACCCTTTGAATGCAATGTCTATTTCTCATTGAAACGTGGCTCTCACATTAATCAGACCAAAAGACATTCTTCAATATGTGTATATGCCCAATTTATAGGTGAATGGTGTCTTCAATCTATTTACATATTCAACCATCACTTGACTATATCTCGAGTAGCCATCTAGGAAAGACATCATCTGGGATCCATTAACAATCTACAATACTTCATCCAAGGAGGGCAAACTGTAGTTGTATTGTTTCTAAGGCTTGATTTAAGTTCTTGAAATCTACACATAGCTTATCTCTTTGTTCTTCTTTCTGATTGGTACCAAGCCACCCAAGCAAAATACCGCACTGGGAATATAATTATTGTTGCTAATAACTTCTTGACTTCTTGAAAGATCAGTGGTTATAGCAGAGCATTGATAGGTCTCTCCCTTTGGAAAAAAGGTTTGACACCTAGCTTCAAAGGTATCGTATGTGTAATGATAGAGGTGTCATAAGTTTTAAGATCCTCATAACTCCTGTTATGTCATAAAATGTCCCCCTAGGACTTTTACCTCCTAGGTTTATCTCCTAGGTCCTTTAGAAAAATGAATCCCAAAGCAAAATCCCCTGAAATCCATGTCAAATGGGACCTAGGGGTGAGTCCTAAATCTTAATTAGGCCCTAAAATAGGTCCCTAGATAAGAGCACCCATGCCCTTGTCCTCCCCTATTTTGTCAGGGTCCCAATTTTAAATGACCACAAAGTGACTGTTAAAAGGTCTCCCTTTGTCATCCTATTCAATTTAAATTATGAATGTTTAGTAGGAATGCATATTTAAGTAGATTAATGACTTCATTTTACAACTAGATGGATAATGCGAACTTGTGGTCTTATGCTAAAGATATTCAAGGCTTTCATTGTGTTACAGAGCAGACTTGTGTTGTTATTGTGTTTGTTTATCATAGATTTGGCTTCATCTTCTCATGGCATGAAAGAGCTTCATCTCTGTGAGAGCTACACCTCTGAGGTGATATCTATTTGTGAGTCAATTTATCATTATTATCATTGCTTTTGCCTCTATCCTACAAGGATATGCACTATTTATCTAACAACAGTTTTGGAAGGCTTGAATGCCATTCTGGGGCTTGACTAAGGCAAGCTCCTAAACACCACAACCCCCAACCCCTCTCTTGTGATTACATGTGACAGGTGTTAGATCTCGAAGAGTGGAGTTGCAAAGGATTGTTGTAGAGCATAAGGAACCAGGATCTGAAGAAAAAGGTGGGAAATAGCTTAGGAAGGGCTTGGCCACCCACTCTTTTGCCCCTTAGTTTTGTGTCATGGAGAATCCCTAGACAGGCACAATGTACATCATATTTGGCTTTCGACCTCCTAAAAAACCACCTTGGGCTTGGGGGCTTGTTGTTTCACCCCCAAAATTTCCATCTTTTGAAACTCAAAATCTGGTATGTATCTAGTATGTATTTAGTCTCTTCCTGTGTGAGAATTTATCAAGTTTCGTTAGTTTGTTTACGATTTGGCATAATTAAGGTTTTAAAATTAATCAAACTAAAATCAATACATTAATCAATAAATTCCAAATTTTCCTATGATTCCAAGTGACAACAAACTTGTAGTTGAGTCCTCTTGCAGAATTTGTGATTCAACTCAGTTAAATGTCCTTGAATGTATGTAGTGAAAGGAGGATCTAGCTAAATCATCCCTAAATCCCATCAACCCTCTTTTTCCTACATTAGATTTTGGTGAACCCATGTTGTTATTGAATTTTGTACCTTGCTGAGTGTTGTACATCAGATTTTCATTCATACATATCATCTTCATCATCATACATTTGAAAACTTGCATAAAATTTAAAATTTTTGAAAAATTCAAGCATCCTGGGCTTGCATTTAGACATAGTTGGCACTATTTTCATTGCATTTCATCTAAATCATCTAAATTTATTATATTTACATCAGACCTAAGATAAATTACATTAATTCACCATTTCATAATCATTTATCTTGCATTTGTATCTCTCATTTGCTAGGGTTTGCTTGAAATTTTGCATTTTTCATATAACCTAGTAATTCCAAAAGCCAGGGTTTGTAATTAAAATCTTGCTTCAGATTTTACTACTCATTTTCACACTCATTCAAATTTGATTTTAGACTGTAGTGTTTCATCATAGTGTGTTTTTACATTTATATCTCGAATTTTGCATTTACACATTGTGTATTTCAACAAAAAGAGGCATATTCATTCATATTTCCTTAATTTTCACTTTGCATTAAGCATTGTAGGATTTTGGCACCATTTTCAAATCTGTTCTCAGTTATTTTACACATTAAATCTGATTAGATTCCAGTTGTTCATCATTTTGCATACTTTCATGCTTTAATTTCACTATTAGGGTTTCAAAAATCCTTGCATTTTTACTACAATTTAGCTAATCTTTCATCTTGCATTGCAAGATTGGTGTGTTGTGACAAATTTTGCTGCATTATTGGATTGATTAAATGGTTTTAATTTTCTACCCCTCACCATTCTCCTAATTTCATTACATATTTTGTCCATTTGCATTTGAAAAAGTGAAAAATTTGAGCATTTTAGAAGCATAAATAAGCATAGATTGGTGTTGTGTCATTGAATTCATCTTGGATATCTTGAATTTTAGATCTTACACTTATATTCAAACATATATTCATTTTTCATTTGAAAATTTTGCATAATTTTGTATCATTGTGTGAAAATTGGTATCTTTTTAATTACACAGTGTGTATTTCAACACTGGATGTTTTACACCTTTTTCACATATTTTTGATCAAAACCTTCAAAATCATCAATTTTGCCTTGTTGTGTATTACTCTTTCCTCCTATCCACTCAATTTGTTGTGGACTCTGTGTATCTTTAAGAAATTGTTTCCCTCAAACAAGCACTTGGGTGCAAAATAGTCTCACATCTAGGGTGTATTAAGTATCATAAAACTTTGCATTGTACACTTATGTTTCATGGAATTTCTGTATGGCATCTTCATCTCATTATTATTTGGTATCTTTACATGCATATATCAAAAACTTTGAAAATTTCTACAAATTTATTAATATGAACCCTCATGTTCTCACTTATATACAAGCTATGTATCATAAGGATATATTTAAATGCTCTTCATTTGAAATCCTTGATTATGTATCTGATTTTGAAAACTTCATAGCTCTCATGAATACATACCCTTCAGTAGTAGAAGATCTAACAAAATACATTGAGAATGATGAGTATGCAATTTCTTCTTCTCTTAATGCTTTTGAACTAATAGCTAAAATATACGATGATGATGATGATGATGATTTGATAAGTTATCCTATTCCTCCTATAGTTGAATGTTCAAGAACCTTGGATGAGAAGATTATGGATAGCTCTACTTTAGGTCCCTTAGACATCACTAAAGATACAATAATCAAAAATTCCATCAAGAACACCTTATCTTCCTTTCATTCCAATGCTCTCCTTGGCCAAGATGAAGCTTTAGTGGATGAAGAAAGGTCCCTCACATTAAATCCTTTAGGGATGGATGTTGAGTTTAATCATAGTAAAAATAATTTTAATTCAATAATCACTAATAAACTTCTTCAACCTACTAAGGGGATAGTGAATAAGTATACTAATATTCCTAAGATGATTTTGAATGGGGCACCTAGTGCACCTTCTTGATTAAAACTGGTGATTACAGTTAAAGGTGATCAAAAACCACCTCGACCCCTAGATTACTTTCTAAATTATGCAAGACAAATCACTCAAAGAAGTCAAGGTGTTCAAAATGTGTCACAACAACTGCATCATAATATGATTGCTCACACATACAACACCCGTAATAATAAGCAAAGTAAGCAAACACCACATGTGCCTGTCTCTCTTCCATGTTCTCAACCTATGCTCCCTCCACCACCTTGTCTTACTCGTAAAAGTGCTCAAGAATATGATCTTGTCGAATAGCTTCACGCTACTCCGGCCAAGATCTCTCTTTGGGATTTAATACAGACATCACCTACATAACATGGAATTCTCCAATAATCTTTATAAAAGGTGATTGTACCACCTTCTGTTAAGCTGAATGATGTAGCATCTCTATTAGACTGTATGCATGCAACAAAAATAGATATTCTATTTCAATCACATGAATTACTGTCAACCAAAGTTCAAAACCAAAATGATTTTCTTATGATCTTTGTCATGGTAAATAAAAAATTGATAAAGTGAGTTATGATTGACAATGGATCAGCTCTTAATCTTTATGGCATTGACCTACTACACAGAATCAAGATTGGCACATCTTTAATCAAACCAGATAAGATTAGCATTCATGGATTTGATAATAAAGGTAGCCAATCTGTAGGTACTATAACCTTACCTATAAAGGTTGGTCCTGTGACTTTATCTACCTTTTTTCATGTCATGCCTAGTTCACTTTCATATAATATGATTCTTGGTAGACTATGGATTCATGCAATGGGGGCAGTTTCATCTACCCTTCATCAATCAATAAAGTTTATTTATCAAAACAAGCTTTACACCATGGAAGCTGATCCTGAGCCAGAAAGGTATCTACATATTGAAAAGAAAAAATAAGTTAACAATCATACAAATCTAAACAACTTACGAGTTGATTCATCAATGCCTCTTGCTACAGATAATGTTGTGCAAGACTCTAAACCATCGAATGCCTAGTTCACTTTCATATAATATGATTCTTGGTAGACTGTGGATTCATGCAATGGGGGCAGTTTCATCTACCCTTCATCGATCAATAAAGTTTATTTATCAAAACAAGCTTTACACCATGGAAGCTGATCCTGAGCCAGAAAGGTATCTACATATTGAAAAGAAAAAATAAGTTAACAATCATACAAATCTAAACAACTTACGAGTTGATTCATCAATGCCTCTTGCTACAGATAATGTTGTGATGATTGGGGTTCATTAGATTTTACCCCCTACTTTATGGGGGAATACAAACTTAATAACTCTAACACATCAAAAGTCACATCGATCTCACCAAAACAATCTTTGGAAACACCTGAGAAACCTAAAGTCTCCTTGGTAGAAAACAAAGACAACACCCTTCTTTATACTATAGATTATGAGACCTATGAGGCTTCACCATCTTCTAAAGAAATGGCATCCCTCTATGGTCAACAATTTAAAATCCTTTATAACAACTGTGACTATGTAGGTAATGGTTGTGGTGTGAATCAATAAGGAATCAGAGTACCTTTACAAGTTTCTAGAATTAACTACATAGCCGGTATTGGATACCATTCTTTGAAACCCAGTAAAGCTTCTCGTCATCCTAAACTTAATGTTAATACAATATCAACAAGACCAAAATGACATGTGAGATATCTTCAGCTGATAGACAAGAATTGTCCACTAGGAAATATCCCATTCAAGCAAGTATTTCTCCATCCCTAAGCCACACTTGTTGTAGCACCTATTCTAGTTTCTATCAAGGGTGGCCTCTTCCTCGATATATATGTTAAATAGTTATGTGTTGTGTTCCCCTGTGTTGTGTTATGTGTTGTTTAGGTCTCTTGGGATGACCCTTGATACTCTTGTAAGGTCAAGGATACTGGGAGAGCAGCTCTATTGTGACCATTCTTTTGTGTGTTTAATCATTCTTCTATCTTGCTTCTCCTCTATTTTACTATTGTGTGTTGTGCCTTAGAGAGATAACATTGCATTTGATGACCTGGGGGCATCCTCCTACGTGATTGTTCCTACTTGTTCTCCTCTCTCTTTTTATTATTTACCTTCTTCCAGTGATTCTATCTAGTCAGCGGATGATGAAAAATAAATACCTAACTAATATGGACCGTGTGTCCCTTCAGCAAGCAAAGAAAAAATGGACCTAGTCCATACATGAAGATGGGGTTGATTTATATATCCAATGCTTGGCTAGTAGAATCACTCTATGTGATATTTGATGTTGTCTTATCTTTCTAACAATTCATAACAATACATCTGCTCCATGCACTTTAATTGTCTTGTATCTTGCCTTGTTGTTACACTTGGTTATAAGATATCTGCAGTATAGCCCAATGGTTATACTAGGTTCTAAACTCGTAGTATAGCCTTGGCCTTTGATGTGATTATTTTCATTCATAGCTTTAATGAATTAGTTATTGTTATCTTAGCATAATCAATGTGTTTGTGGAAACATTCGACAATCGTAAGAACATGTCACCTTAGGGGCATGGGCTTTGTGAAATCTCTTATTCCCTTGTGTGTTTTCTCTCTACCTTAACGTGCTTGATATTGGTACACAATATTGACCACCTTAAGGTGGGGGCATATATAAGGTAAGTTGTATGATGATTTTGGTACTAACGAAGTGTGCTTGTGAGCCCTCTATGGAGGAGGGATGTTCTATCTCCGGTGCAACTGCACATATTTATCTATATTGCAATCAAAGAAGCCCTCTGAGGAGGTGAGATAACGTATCTCTTGAGCTAGTATGTATCCTTTTATTCAGAAGCCCTCTATGGAGGTGGGATAACGTATCTCTTGATCTAGTGCATATCCTTTTATTCAAAAGCCCTTTGTGGAGGCGGGATGGTGTATCTCTTGAACTAGTGCACATCCTTTTATTTCAAAAGTCCTCTACAGAGGTGGGGTTGGATCTTGAGACTATCCTCCCTTAAGCATGTCTTTGGTAGTTGTTGTGGCATAAGCCCAACCATCAGGTGTGCTTATAATGTGTTTGAGATGGTGGGACTTAGCAATAAGCTCCTTCCATCACCTTGTTTTCCATGTTTAAGATGTCTAGTATGCTATGGTATGCTATACGATGCTTGTGTTTTTCGTGTGTCTTTTGTGTGTTTTTTCCCTTGTGTGGTTAACCCCCAGTTGGGCTTTGTATGGCATGTTTTCCCCTCTTGTGTGTGTGTAGTGACAGGCTCCACCTACACTCAAGGTTTGTTTAGCATGTTTAATTTCCCCTTTGGGGTTTTGTGTTGCAATTTTAGTTCCATGCATATGTCTATGAAGATGTTAGGAATATATTATGAAAATTTTATATCAATGTTTTATCACTATCTTCATTGTATTTTTCATGTCTTCAATACTATCCTCTCCGTGTTTTGCTTGTTTGTGATGTGCTTTCTAGTGCTTACCTGAGACTAGGGGCTAGAAATAGTTCTTCAACCTTTGTGTATACCTTAGCTTCAAGTGCCTAGCGTGTTTGCTATGTTTTTGACCATACTTTAATGCATGTATGGGTCATAAGATCATACATACATTAAAGTGGGGGCTAAATGTTATGTCGTAAAATGTCCCCCTAGGAATTTTACCTCCTAAGTTTAGCTCCTGGGTCCTTTAGAGTTAATCATGAATGTTTAAAATGAATCCCAGAACAAAATCCTTTGAAATACATGTCAAATGGGACCTAGGGGTGAGTCCTAAATCTTAATTAGGCCCTAAAATAGATCCCTGGACAAGGGCGCCCATGCCCTTGTCCTACCCTATTTTTTCGAGGTCCCAATTTCAAATGACCACAAAGTGATCATTAAAAGGTTTCCCTTTGTCAGCCTATTCAATTTAAATTATGAATGTTTAGTGGGAATGCATATTTAAGTAGATTAATAACTTCATTTTGCAACTAGATGGATAATGTGAACTTGTGATCTTATGCTAAAGATATTCAAGGCTTTCATTATGTTACAAAGCAGACTTGTGTTGTTATTGTGTTTGTTTATTATAGATTTGGCTTCATCTTCTCATAGCATGAAAGAGCTTCATCTTCGTGAGAGCTACACCTCTGAGGTGATATCTATTTGTGATTCAACTTATCATTATTATGATTGCATTTGCCTCTATCCTATAAGGACATACACTCTCTATCTAACAATGGTGTTGGAAGGCTTGAATGCCATTACAGGGCTTGACTAAGGCAAGCTCCTAAACACCACAACCCCCAAACCCTATCTTGTGATTGCAGGTGACAAGTGTTGAATCTCGAAGAGTGGAGTTGTAGAGGAATGTTGGAGAGAAAAAGGAACTAGGATCTGAAGAAAAAGGAAAGAAATAGCTCAAGAAGGGCTTGGGCACCCACTCTTTTGCCCCTTAGTTTTATGCCACGGAGAATCCTTGGACAGGCACAGTCTATAGCATATTTGGCTCCCGACCTCCTAAAAAAGTGTCACCTTGGGCTTGGGCACCCACTCTTTTGACCCTGACTTTTCTGTCTTCTGAAACTTGAAATCTAGTATGTATCTAGTTTGTATTTAGTCTCTTCCTATGTGAGAATTTATCAGGTTTCATCTGTTTGTTTACGATTTGGCATAATTAAGGTTTTAAACTTAATCAGACTAAAATCAATACATTAATCAATCAATTCCAAATTTTCCTATCATTCCAAGTGACAACCAACTTGTAGTTGAGTCCTCTTGTAGAAGTTGTGATTCAACTCGATTAAATGTCCTTGAATGTGTGTAGTGAAAGGAGGATCTAGATAAATCATCCCTAAATCCCATCAACCCTCTTTTTCTACATTACAACTCCATGCAATAGTATCATGGTAATCAGTCAATGCTTGAATAATCCCTGTCTTTTCACCAGGTGTACAAATTTTCCCGATGAACACATTCTTAATTTCATCTGTAGTACCCATATTGTGAGGATCACACTTACCTTCTATGGATTCAACATGTTTACTGTAGTTCCTTAACTGATCATGGTCAAATAGCCTTTCTAGTTCTACTATTCCCCTTGGAATAGCATTAGTATTTAAATTCAAGATTCCTTCTATGTCCATCTCAACTTCTTCAATTTCTTCCTCATCTATGATTTGAGTAGTAAACACATCAGAGCTAGTGAGAAAATCTAGGATATGCTTATCATCTTCAAAAACTTAAAAATTTGTGATATTATCTAGCATAGAGAGTACTAGTACTCGTTCCACAGTAAATTTCTTTAAATGAGATAAAGTTAGTGGCTCCAAAGTGCTGACAGCTTGTGCTAAGGCATTTTCTACATTGTTCTTTTTCCTTGGAATTACCTGATTATTGAATCCATCAAAGATTTATATTTAGTCCCAAACCCTGTTTCAATAACTGCCTAACCTTTTAGCATGACAAGTATACTATTTCCTTACTTGTTTAACTACCAATTATAAGTCATCAAAGGCTTGGACAACCAACAATAATCCATGTACCAATGACTTGTACTCAAAAACATTGTTGGTGTAGGAAAATTACAATCTATGGGCAAAGAGGGAAGACTCTCCTATAGGACTAATCAGTTCAAAATGGGAACTAGCCCCTTGCTTAGATTTTGATCCATCAAATCTTAATGTCCAAAACTGAGGCTATTCTAAGTGTTGTGTTGTCAACCTTTCATCATTACTCTAAGCTTTGCATTCTTGTACCATCTCTAATCTTTTGTCATGGAAGGTTGGTTCATCTTTTTCTAAACTTGGTTTTTCAATCAGCTTGACACAGTTTTGAACTTGTTCTACTGCTTCCTTGCATAGAGAACATGTAAATTTAGAATGTGAAGCAACATGAATTTTGCATCAATTTGGCAGTAATAATTCTTCCATTTGGACCCTTTTTTCAACCCTTAATTGGTCACTCATAAATCTAGCCACAAACTCCTTGAATCCTTCTATTACTTCATCACTTTCATCATTAGAGGAATCACCTTCATTTGTTTCCACATATGCTTCTATGCTATTAGGTCCTTCTAGGGGTTGGAATTGAGACATTGAGTGAGCTAAAAGGATTTCTTCCACCTGATTTATCTGGGGAAGGTATACACCCAGATCAACCTCTAAGTATAAAACTTCATTATTTTGATTGTAATTAGTGATCATGTGTTTCATCTTAGGCTCTCTTTTAATTCATATCTAATTGGTAATTGGTAATGCATCTCCATGGAAGCCACATATGGGAGAAATTTGTAGCCATGTAACCATTCAATGTCTTGGACTAGTCTTTGTTCAATAAAATACCATAAGCATCTGGAATTTCTACCACCTGTATGTCTATGTACTGCTGCACCCTTTTGCCAATACTCTTTTCTTGTCGGTAGCATGCGGCTCAAAATGTCTAGGGCACTTGGCACATGAAAATAGACCTCCCCTAGTGTTTACCCACCCACCTTGACATATTGGCATAGTCTGTTGGGCTCCATGACGAGTAGAACAAAAAATATGGCTCCTAGCAAGGTTGTGTTGAATGCCACTGAAGCATTTTGCAAGAATGTGTTTAATTTTAGCATGTTCAAACAAATTGGAGTTGACACAAACTAAGAGAGGTTATTGTGGATAGACCCCACATACACCTATAGGTCTAAACAGGACATTCCCAGATGCCATGAATTCTAAGAACCACTTCATCAAATTTTGACAATTTTTTGCTCTCAGGTATCTCAAGTGACTTTGTCGGTAGCCTACAAATTAGAACATTTGGGGAACTTGGTGCACAAAAATAGACCTCCCCTATAATTTACCTACCCACCTTGATGTGTTGGAATAGTCTGTTGGGCCCCATGACAAGCATAACAAAAAATATGGTTCCTAGAAAGGTTGTGTTGAATGCCACTGAAGCATTTTGCAATAATGCATTTAATTTCGACATGGTCAAATGGATTGGAGTTGAAAAAAATGAGAGAGGTTATTATGGGTGGACCCCACGTACACGTGTAGGTCCAAATGAAACATTCCTAGGTGCGATGAATTCTGAGAACCACTCCATCAAAGTTTGGCAGTTTTTTGCTCTTGGGGATCTCAAGTGACTTTGTCGGTAGCCTACAACTCGGAACGTCTGGGGCACTTTGTACACAAAAAGAGACTTCCCCTAGCATTTACCCACCCACCCTGATGTGTTGGCATAGTCCATTGCGCTCCATGACAAGAAGAATGAAAAATATAGTTCCTGGTAGGGTTGTGTTGAATGCCACTTAAGCATTTTGCAAGAATGCATTTAATTTCGACACAGTCAAATGGATTGGAGTTGAAAAAAATTGAGAGATGTTATTGTGGATGGACCCCATGTGCACTTGTAGGTCCAAATAGAATATTCCTAGATTCCACAAATTCTGAGAACCACTTTGTCAAAGTTTGGTAGTTTTTTACTCTCAGGGATCTCAAGTGACTTTGTCGGTAGCCTACAACCTAAAACGTCTGGGGCACTTGGCTCATGAAAAGAGACCCCCCTAGATTTTATCCAGCCACCTCAATGTGTTTGTGCAGTCTGTTGGGCCCCATGATGAGTAGAACAAAAAATATGGCTCCTAGAAAGGTTGTGTTGAATGCCACTGAAGCATTTTGCAAGAATGTGTTTAATTTTGACACGGTCAAATGGATTGGGGTTGACAAACATTGAGAGAGGTTATTGTGGGAGGACCCCATGTGCACCTGTAGGTCCAAACAAAACATTCCCTGGTGCCACGAATTATGAGAACTGCTCTGTCAAAGTTTGGCAGTTTTTTGCTCTTAGGGATCTCAAGTGACTTTGTCGGTAGCCTACAACCTGGAATGTCTGGGGCACTTGGCGCATGAAAAGAGACCTCCCCTAGTGTTTACCCACCCACCCTGACATGTTGGCATAGTTCATTAGGCCCCACGAGGTGTGGAATGTAAAATTTCACTCCTAACACCTTTCCACTGTATGAAACTTAATCATTTTGGAACAATGTGTTCCTTGCCACCACATGCAAACAAGATTTTAAAAAAATCAGGTAAGTATTTTTAGGTGGACTTGACATCTACCTATACATGCAAAGAAGATGTTCCTAGGTGCCACAGTTTGATAGAACAAACGGTCCAAAGTTTGACACCTTTTTTTATCTTAGGGCTCTTAAGAGACTGCCTCAGTCCAATGTAGCCAAGAATGACTAGGAGGCTTCACCACAAAAAAGACATCTCCCCTAACATTTACTCACCCACCCAGATGTGTTGGTGTCACCTGTTTGGCCCCAGGAGATGTTGAATGTAAAAATTCAGTCCTAGCAGATGAAACTAAGCTAAAAGCTATGTTGCAATCTTCATTTTAGGTGTTTCCTCTACTCTCCTTAGGTTGATATGGTGTTCTCACTTGATCCAATGTGTTTTAAGGTATTAATCAAAGGTTCAAATAGGCTTGAAGATGATGAACCAATTCCAATCCATGTTAGCACAAGAAAAATGTAAAAGATATGATCATGTTAGCACAAGAAAAATGTAATAATGGGATAGATAACATCATCTAAAACAAAACAAAAAATCTTGTAAGCACATGTATCTAGAATTTAAGTAGACAAAACATAATGGAAAAACACACCTTAAAGAATGTGTTACAAATATCACATGAAATGGTTATCAAACTAGGGTTTATGGTGATTTTTGGAAAAAATGGAAGGATTTGCTACTGTTTTGATTGTTACAGCTATGGTAGAAGTTTTAAAATGAATTAAATTTCATCTTTTTACACTTACATTGTGGTTTCATAGTCTTCCATGCATATTTGATTAATGTTTGTGTGTAGGGATATTACCTATGGTTGCTAGGGTTCTTGTCTTTAGTATTACATCATGGGCTTGCCTTTTTCTAATGAATCCATGAAGTTATCCTATTGAGTTAGTCATTAAATCATCAAGGAAACCATTATGATGATACCATGAGGGTGTTAGGAGTGGAGGGTAACCTTGTTGAGCATCCAAAACCCTCATTATCACTATCAAAAGCATGCAAAATTGTGACAGTTCTAAGATTGTAGCAGCAACAAGAAGATGTCCTATTCATAAGCAAAGACCCTAGCTTTCATCAACGGTGTTGTCCCTATATGTTAAAGTACATTGGTCACTAATGTAGGTGCATAGAATGTGGGTAAGAATTCCATCTTTTGTTTCAAATTACAAAAGGAATAGGCATAAAGAGAAAGATTGCAAATTACAAGTTCCATGAATAATTTGTATAAAAATAACCATTATTATTGTATGTCCAAAATGAACACCACCACTAATAAAGGAACCACTCACCTAAGTCAATGAATGTTTTGGGGTGTTGTATCACATGTATACTTGTTGTTAAACACATATACAACTTGTAGTGGTTTATTGTCACATGTTGTAAGCCATGTATATGAAGATGAAAACATAGTTTATCCATTTTCATGAGAAAGTAAGGGATATAACATGTATTGATGACATGAGAAACACTGCTACATATTCTTAAGTGTTGTAAATATGCATCTTCTTATTTCTTCATGTTGTGCTTCATTGTAGGATGAATCACTTGTAAGCATGTACAATTTTAGCATGTTATACACATCACAAATGAAGGAATGCAATGATTGCAAGATGTGCACAAAATGGATTTTTAATAAGGCTTGAAAGAAACTTTCAAGAAAATGCAATTGACACGTGTAAAACAAAATTCCACAACCTTATCCAACATCCTCCTTGCCTATGCCAAAATGGGATCTTTGAATCAGGTTGTGGACATCCATCAAAGTATAAAGAATATAGAAATTTTGTCAGATGTTGTATTTGTAGTTGCCCTTGTAGACATGTATGCAAAGTGTGGAAGCATAGACAAGGCATCTGAATAGTTTGGCATGACACCTCAAAGAGATGCCAACTCATGGAATGCAATGATTGCACAATATGCAGAAAATGGATTTTTTGAAAAAGCTTTATAAACTTCCAAGCAAATGCAATTGGCATGTGTAAAACCAAATTCCATAATATTTGCAAGCATTTTCCCTATCTGTGCCAAATTAGGATCTTTGGAACATGGTATGGACAACCATGAAATAATAAAGGATAAAGGAATTTTGACATATGTTGTAGTTGTAACTTCCCTAGGAGACATGTATGCAAAGTGTGGAAGCATAGACAAGGCACATGAACAATTTGACATGATGCCTCAAAGAAATGTTGTCTCATGGAATGCAATGATTGCAAGATATGCAAAAAATGGATTTTTTCAAAAAGGCTTTAGAAACTTTCAAGTAAATGTAATTGGTGGGTGTAAAGCCAAATTCCACAACCTTAGCCAACATCCTCCTTGTATATTCCTATATGGGATCTTCAAAATAGGGTATGGGCATCCATCAAAGCATAAAGGATATGGGAGTTTCATCAAATTTTGTAGTTACAACTGCCCTATGAGACATGTATGCAAAGTGATGAATCATAGACAAGGCAGATGAACTATTTGACATGATGCCGCAAAGAAATGTTGTCTCATGGAATGCAATGATTTCAAGATATGCACAAATGGTTTTTTGATAAGACTTTAGAAACTTTCAAGCAAATGCAATTGGCAGGTGTAAATCCAAATTCCACAACCTTAGCTAGCATCCTCCTTGTCTATGCCCAAATGGGATCTTTGGAACAGGGTATGGACATCGATCAAAGCATAAAGGATATGGGAATTTTGACAGATGTTGTAGTTGCAACTGCCCTAGAAGACATGTATGCAAAGTGTGGAAGCATATACATGGCACATGAACTATTTGATATGATGCCTCAAGGAAATGTTATCTCATGGAATGTAATGATTGCAAGATATGCAAAAAATGGATTTTTTCAAAAAGGCTTTAGAAACTTTCAATAAAATGCAATTGGCACCTATAAAACCAAATTCCACAACCTTATCCAACATCCTCCTTGCCTATGCCAAAATGGGATCTTCAGAACAAAGTGTGGACAACCATCAAAGCATAAAGGATATAGGAATTTTGTCACATGTATTTTCAGCGACCCTTGTAGACATGTATGCAAAGTGTGGAAGCATAGACAAGGCACCTAAACTATTTGACATGATGCCTCAAAGAAATGCACAATCTCATGGAATGCAATGATTGCAAGATATGTAAAAAATGGATTTTTTGAAAAGGATTTATAAACTTTCAAGCAAATGCAATTGGCACATGTAAAACCAATTTTCTGTAACCATAATTGATCAAATAATATTTAATGAAAACTATCATATACATAATGTCATGAACATAACATATAGTCTATATATAAAGCCATATAGGGATGTACAAATATATACATCAGTAACATACAAAAGTATGTATACAAAGCCATCTAGGCATACAAAAATATGTCCCAAAATCTATTTTCCTATAAACTACTATCAAATAATTGGTGGCCCTTGCTTGGCCATGAAGATGGAGAGTCAATCAGTGACTCATCCTCTATCTCCCATCGACTAGACCTCCTCGACAGAGATTTTTGAAGCTCCACCTATTAATACAATCAAACAATATCCACATTAATATAGAAAACATGAAATATATAACATGGCATATGTAATTAATCACTTACCGCTAGCTAATGATCCCTCTCGATTGTTTTTTGTCTCTCTTCATCTGTACCTAGACGGGTTGGAGCTGTAACCTCCTATGAGAAGCATCAAGAAGCAAAATTGAGCAAACATGAATATTATTTATGTACATTAAATGACATGAGATAAAACAAGAAATACAAGATGACATTTACATGTTCCTAGCTCATACCTTGGTCAAAGGATTTGCAGACAAAACAACTATAGCAATGCCCACCTCCACTGACTGACAAAGATGAGGAGAACTCTCCATATTCAAAATCTAAAAATAGAGTTCAAGGCTATTTGACCAAAATAGATACATAACATTATTTAAATGTATAATGATTACAAATGGTGAAATTTAACTCTGTTAAAGTGATTATGTGTGTAGGGGACCAAGGAAATCATTGTGGTGGTGGTGAAGCTCTCTCTTCATTATCAAATTGTAACTAAATAAGATTACCATTGATATATGTACTATATTTACGATCTTGTGATAAATTACATACCTATTGACTAGACCTCCTCTCATAACTCTGCACTACATGGCTAATAGATGAAAGATGAATATGTTAGAAATGAAAGAAACATTACTTCAATGGAAATCTGATTCAAGATAAATTTCAGCAATCTTAAGTGTGCATTAACAATGGCGATTGTAACAAAACATAAACCCCCTACAGAAAAGATGTCAAACATGAAGAACTCAACACAATGACATAGTGTTTACATGGAGAAAACCCTTGCAGTTAAAAAACTCCACCAGGAAAGAGGCACAAGTTTGTATTAATCTCAACAAGATTGTACAATACATCAACTACACAACTCTCTCCACAAGTCTTCAATCCAACAGTATTCTGGTAGCACCTGAGTACCTAAAATTTGTATTGCAGCAACAAATATATGGAAAATACTTATTGAAAGATTTTTCAACTCATCCTAGGTGTTCATCTTCTCTCTCATAAGATCCTCCAACCTGTAAACATTAATTACCATCTTACAAGCATCTTACACTTGTCCAAAAAATAGCCATGCAAAGGTTGGGTGCCCAAGACTAAATCTAGCCTCTTACAGCATCTTATGATGCGTCATAACCATAATAGATTCCATAAAAGAGTATCTTTCCAAGATAGGAACCTTGGGCTAAATATAGAAAATATACAACTAACATATCCGTCATATGCGTCATAGAATCTCAGAATCTTATGACAATTTGTAGCTATCATAGATTCACTTACCAAACATTATGACAGTTGTCATACATGCCAAAAATAGTAGATTCCTCAAGGGAGCATGCCTACCCTCATTTACTTTAAGTTATTAGTGGTAGGCGGTGACTGATTAGGAAAGTATTGTACACTAGCCATGTATCCTCGTCGGGGTTTGGGGATGCAGCCCCCAAATTTTTTTTTGGACCGACATAAAAAAACTCTATTTTGTAACCAACATAAGGCTTGATAAAAGTGGCTAAGGGTTAGGGTTTTTTTTATATATTGTATTGTAGCATTTGCAATAGTATTGAGTTGCAGGGATTGCTGGTTGTAATCGGTTTGATTTACTGGATAATAATATTGGACTCTCTGTTGGTGGATGTAGCCTGAGTTTGGGCGAACCACGTTAAAACTTGTCTCTTGTTGTTATTATTTCTGTGTATTTTTCATTCCTCTGTTTAATCTTTATTTGCATTTAATTGATATCTTCTATCGACTAACCCTAACAAGTGGTATCAGAGTGGGTTGTGATTATCGTCTGCAGGAAGGTCTCATGGTTGAGTGGGAGCAATGGCGGACGAGGGTAAATTGAAGGTCGATAAAGTCAATGGACAGAACTATCAGTTATGGAAGATGCAGATGGAGGATTACCTCTATCAAAAGGATTTATGGATACCCTTGGAAGGAGTAGCCAAGAAACTGGCAACAATGAGTGATGAGGATTGGAATCTTCTTGACAGAAAGGCACTGGGAACCATTCGGTTGTGCCTGGCACAATCGGTGGCATTCAATATAATGGAAGCGAAGACAACAAATGGTCTGATGAAAGCTTTGGCTAAATTGTATGAAAAACCCTCAGCCTCAAATAAGGTATTTCTCATGAAGCATTTGTTTAATCTGAAAATGGTTGAAGGTGGATCTGTGATAGATCATTTAAATGAATTTAATACGATTGTCAGTCAATCAACTTCTATAAATGTAAAATTTGATGAAGTTAGAGCTCTCTTGATATTATGTTCTTTGCCTGAAAGATAGAATAGTTTGGTAATGGCAGTTAGTAACTTTGTTTCTGGTTCAAATACCCTGAAATTTGATGATGTTGTTGGTGTTATTTTGAGTGAGGAAATTCGTAGGAAAAGCTTAGGTGGATCCACATTAGGCAGTGTTTTGAATGCAGAAAGCAGGGGCAGATCAAAGGAGAGAGGTAAAGGTTCTGGAGGTTATGGGAAGTCACGAGGAAAATCAAAGGATAAGAGATCCCAAACTAGAGGACAGAAGGATTGTTGGTATTGTGGGAAACTAGGTCATCTGAAAAAAGCTTGTTGGTCTCAAAAAAATAAAGGAGACAAACAAGAAGGCAATAAGGAGGCAAATGTGGTAAGTAATAAATTTGCAAATGATACTTTGATTCTTTCCTTAGATAATGCTGATGATTCATGGGTTTTAGATTCAGGGCCTCATTTCATGCTACGCCCCATAGAAGTTATTTTCTTGATTATGTCCAAGGGGATTTTGGGCTGGTTTATTTAGGAGATAACGAACCCTGTCAGATTGTTAGAAAGGGAAGAATCAAGATTAATTTGCAGAATGGGAATCATTGGCTACTACAAGAGGTAAGGCATGTTCCAAGGCTCAGTAGGAATTTAATTTCAGCAGGGCAGCTAGCTGAAAAAGGTTGCATTGTTACATTTACTGATAAAAATTGGAAGGTTTCAAAAGGTGCCTTAATAGTAGCAAAAGGTGTGAAAGTAGGCACCTTATATCTTTGTACAGGTCATACTGTTCCTTCTACTTTAGCTGTTGCAGAGAAAAAACAAACAAGTTCAGGAACAGTTGCTGCAGGTTTGTAGGAAGACACTGAAATAGTTGCTACATGTTCTAAGACAACGCTGTGGCATAACAGACTTGGGCATATGAGTGAAAAAGGTCTGAAGGTACTTCATTCTAAGAAAGTTTTCCCAGGTCTGAAATGTATTAATATGGATTTCTGTGAAAGTTGTGTGTATGGAAAACAAAAGAGAGTTAGTTTTCTCAGAGATGGGAAACAAAAGAAAGATGAAAAGTTGGAGCTTGTGCATACAGATGTATGGGGACTAGCTCAGGTATCTTCTCTCGGTGGCTCTCGGTATTATGTTACATTCATAGATGATGCAACTAGGAAGGTATGGATTTATTTCCTTAGGTAGACATCTGATGTATTTGAAACATTTAAGAAATGGAGAAGCTTGGTTGAGAATGAGACAGGTAAAAGATTAAAATGTCTCAGATCTGATAATGGTGGTGAGTATTGCAGCAAAGAATTTGAGGATTATTGTTCCTTTAATGGAATTCGTAGGTAGAAAATGGTTTCAAGGACTCCACAGGAAAATGGAGTGGCTAAACGCATGAATAGGACAATAATGGAGCGTGCAAGGACCATGAGATTGCATGCTGGGCTACCTTTAAATATGTGGGCAGAGGCTGTCAACACTGCTATATATTTAATTAACAGAGGTCTTTCAGTTCCTTTGGGCTATGGTATTCTAGAGGAAGCATGGGCAGGCAAGAAGGTGAGTTATTCTTTTCTTAAAACCTTTAGATGTGAAGCATTTGCACATGTAGATTCTGAAAATAGAACCAAGCTGGATGTAAAATCAAAAAAATGTACCTTTATTGGATATGACATTGATGAATTTGGTTATAGGCTTTGGCATTTTGAAAATCAAAAAATTGTGAGAAGCAGGGATGTATTCAATGAGAAGGTGTTGTACAAAGATCAGTTGTAGCAACATGAGAAGAAAAAAAAGGATTATGTGGTGCTAGATGATACTCCAAATAGCAATGTTCCAGTGGTTCCTCATGCTCCGCAACAACAACAAGAAATACCACAAACTCTGATGAATGTTAGAAGGTCAACAAGGATAAGTAGACCTCTTGAAAGGTTTTCTCCCTCTTTGTATTCTATTTTGTTAACAGATGCTAGTGACCCAAAAGGGTATGATAAAGCTATGCAGGTGGATACAAAGGTTCAGTGGGAGCTTGCAATGAAAGAAGAAATGGACTCCTTGCTGAAAAATCAGACTTGGGAATTATGTAAGTTACCTGCAGGTAAAAAGGCTTTACCAAACAAGTGGGTTTATAGGCTGAAAGAGGAAGATGGAGGTAAGAAAAGATTTAAGGCCAGGTTAGTTGTAAAAGGATTTGCATAGAAAAAGGGCATTGATTTTGATGCGATTTTTTCTCCGGTTGTTAAGATGACTTATGTTCTTACTGTTTTAAGTATTATGGCTACTGAAGGTTTGCATTTGGAACAATTAGATGTGAAAATTGCCTTTCTCCATGGTGATTTGGAGGAGGAGATATATATGGAACAGCCCCAAGGATTTGAGGTCAAAGGTAAGGAGAAACAGGTGTGCAGATTGAAGAAGAGTTTATATGGCCTGAAACAAGCACCTCAGCAATGGTATTTGAAATTTGATAGTTTTATGGCTGAGCAAGGCTATAGCCAATGTAATTTTGACCATTGTGTTTATTTTAAAAGGTTGGCTAATGACAGCTACACTATTTTGTGTTTATATGTTGATGACATGCTTGTAGCTGAGTCTAACATGGATCACATAAGAGAGTTAAAACAACAGTTAGCACAGTCATTTGCTATGAAGGATTTGGGGGTAGCAAAACAAATTCTTGGTATGAAAATTTGCAGAGATATGAAGAACAGAAAATTGACTCTATCTCAGGTTGATTATGTTGAAAAGGTGTTACAGAGATTCCATATGGAGAATGCAAAAGTTGTCAGCACGCCTCTGCCTAGACATTTGAAATTGACTAAGGAGATGTGTCCCAAGACACAAGAGGAGGAATAAAAAATGTCCAAGGTACCATATGCTTCAGCTGTAGGAAGTTTAATGTATGCCATGGTATGCATGAGACCGGATATTGCACATACTGTAGGAGTCGTAAGCATGTATATGAGTCATCCTGGATTAGAGCATTGGAATGTAGTAAAATAGATTCTCAGATATTTGAGAGGTACATCCAATAAACACTTATCTTTTGGGGCCTCTAATATTGATTTAGCAGGCTATGTAGACTCAGATTTGGCAAGGGATATTGATACTAGGCAGAGTACTACAGGTTATGTCTTTACTGTAGGTGGGACAACAGTGAGTTGGATCTCACGGTTGCAAAAGGTGGATGCTTTATCCACCACAGAGGCAGAGTATGTATCTGCAACAAAGGCAAGCAAGGAGATGATATGGCTGCAATCTTTGATGGAAGAATTGGGCAAACAATAGGCTAATAGTTCTTTGTATACCGACAGTCAGAGTGCCATACATCTTGCAAAGAATTCTGCCTTGCATTCAAAGACCAAACACATAGATTTGAGGTATCACTTTATTCGGTCGATGTTGGATAATGGACAGTTAAGGCTGGAAAAGATACATACATATAAAAATCTAGCGGATATGTTCACAAAGGCAGTGACAAGGGAGAAGCTGAGCTCATCTTCAGCTTCGGTTGGTCTTCAAGACTGAAACAATAAAATCAGAACAACAGAGTCCAGGGTGCTTATTTCCAGTGGGAGCTGCACGCGCAGCAGTGTCGTCCAGAATCAATCTCCAAGTGGGAGATTGTTTGGTGTGGAGCCTGATTAGTTTTCAAGTGGGAGATTGTTGGTAGGTGGTGACTGATTAGAAAAGTACTGTACACTAGCCATATATCCTCGTCGGGGTTCAGGGGTGCAGCCCCTGAATTTTTTTTTGGACCGACATAAAAAAACCCTATTTTGTAACTGACATAAGGCTTGATAAAAGTGGCTAAGGGTTAGGGTTTTTTGATATATTGTATTGTAGCATTTGCAACGGTATTGAGTTACAGGGATTTCTAGTTGTAATCAGTTTGATTTACTGGATAATAATATTGGACTCTCTGTTGGTGGATGTAGCCCGAGTTTGGGTGAACCACGTTAAAACTTGGCTCTCGCTGTTATTATTTCTATGTATTTTTCATTCCTCTGTTTAATCTTTATTCGCATTTAATTGATATCTTTCCCAGCTAACCCTAACATTTTTTGCATTTGCCAACAGTAAAAGTCACTCCGTAATTACCTCCAGTTACTCTGAAATTACCCTTGCCGGTGAAACTAGTACATCTCCTCATGGATAATTACAAATTACATATAATAATGGAATAAATACAATATTGGGATTTACAAGGTTAATGGCACCTTATCCCAACATTCTCCCACTTGACATTATACATTATACATCAACCCATAGGAAATCAAATGAAAAAAAATAATCAAGCAATAGAAACAAGGCCCATGGCCTCTCTGCACCACACGAACTTCTCTGTGCTCACAGGTTTAGTCAATGAATCTGCAACATTCTCCTGATTGTCTATCCTCTTCAACTTAATCTCTCCATTTGTAACCAACTCTCGAACAAAGTGATACTGAACACCAACATGCTTAGTCCGAGCATGATACATAGGATTCTTGTCCAAATAGATAGCACTCTGTCTATCACAACCAATCTGAATGATCCTGCAATCAAATCCAATACCTATACATATTCTCCTCAACCAAACTACTTCCTTAGAGACATGGGTAGCAGCCATATACTCTGCTTCTGTGGTGGACAAAGCAACTGTGGGCTACCTCTTACTCATCCAACTCGTTGCACCTCCAAACAGAGTAAACACATAGCCACTAGTGGACCTTCGACTATCCAAGTCACCTACCTAATCTACATCAACAAAACCCTATATGTCCAAAGATTTATTAGCACTATCAATACCAGAATAAACCAAACAATGACCAGGAGTACCTGCAAGATATTTAAACACCCTCTTCGCATAGTTCCAATGTTGTCTACTAGGGTTAGACATAAATCTACTCAAAACTCCCACTGCTTGGGCAATATTTGGTCTAGTGCAAACCATTGCATGCATCAAACTCCCTACAGCACTAGCATATGGCACATTAGACATATCCTCAAGATCATCCTCAATCTTTAGACACATATCTAATGAAAGCTTATTACCAATGGGTAAAGGAACTCTAACTAGGTTACAGTCCTGCAAACTAAACCTCTATAAAATAGTATTCACATACTTTGTGACAACCAAAGCTTTCTGTTAACTATGCCCCTCCTAATCTCCATTCCCAAAATATACCTTGCAGCACCAAGGTCCTTCATTTCAAATGCACCTGAAACTTGGGCTTTAAGCTCACTGATCATACCCTTAGTATTGCTGAAAAATAACATGTCATCAACATACAAAGCAATAACCAGTATAGAATCATCAACACAATAAATGTAAACATAGTGATCCTCCTTGCTTCTAACAAAACCCAATTTCAAAACAAATGAGTCAAACTTTTGATACCACATTCTGGGGGACTGTTTCAGACCATAAAGAGACCTCTTTAACTTGCAAACCCAATGTTCTTTTCCTTTTACCTCAAAACCTGTAGGATGTTGCATATAAATTTCTTCTTCAAGATCTCCATGCAAGAACGCGGTCTTAACATCCATTTGCTCAATCTCCCAATCATAAGCTGCAACAATGGATAAGAGAAATATAATAGAAGTCAATTTAGCAACAGGAGAGAATATCTCACCAAAATCAACTCCCTCTCTCTGGGAGTAGCCCTTGGCTACCAGTCTAGCCTTGTACTTCTCCAATGACCCATCTGCTCTAAACTTCTTCTTAAAGACCCACTTACATCCTATGGCCTTTCTTCCTTTGGGAAAATGAACAAGATCCCAGGTGTTACAAGAGTCTAAAGCCATCATCTCCTCCTGCATGGCTAACTGCCAAGACTCACGATCATCTACAGAAATAGCTTCCTTGTAGGATCTAGGTTCATCGTTAGTACTCAATAAAGCATATACACAACGGAAATATGGTGGGCTATACTTGTCAACTAGATTCTGTTGTCTTGTGGATCTCCTCAAGGGTGGAGTAAGAGACTACTCGTTCTTCTACATGATCATCTGCACCAACTTCTTATGTCACAATAGATTCATCTTCATCAAAACTTCTTGTATCTTCTTCTTCTTCTTCACCCCCCAATCCATCATTTTGTTCTTCCTAAGGTGCATCTTGCTACTCTAAATTAAAGTGCACCTTCTTTACCTTTTCTTCTTTCTCTTTTGGCTGCTCAGGTTCTAAAATAGCTCTAAGTTCCTTGAAAATAACATCTCTAGAAAAGATAATCTTGCGGGTTAGTGGATTCCAAAGCTTATAACCTTTGACATTATCACCATATCCAATGAATGTACACTTTTCAGCCTTTGGATACAACTTAGATTGCTTTTCCTTAGGCACGTGAACAAAAGCCTCATAGCCAAAAACCCTTAAATGTGAAACAAAAAGTTTCTTACCTATCCACACTTCATAAGGTGTCGAATCAAGAGCCTTACAAGGAGATCTATTTATCAAGTAGCAAGAAGTACACACAACCTCTGTCCAAAAGCATTTATCCAACTATGCATCACTAAGCATACTTCTAGCTCTTTCTATAATTGTTCGGTTCATCCTTTCTGCAACACCATTCTGCTGTGGTTTATACAAAGTTGTCTTTTGTTTGATTATACCTACGTGCTTGCAAAAGTCATAAAATTCCTTAGAGCAATATTCCCCTCCATTGTCAGATCTTAATATTTTTATCTTTAAACCTGATTGGTTCTCTACTAAGACTTTGAATTCCTTAAACTTAGTGAAAACTTTAGATTTATGCTTCATAAAATAAATCCATGTAAATCTGGATACATCATCAATGAAGGTTACAAAATAATGAGATTTTCCAATAGATTCATTATCCACAGGTCCAAACACATCCGTATGAGTAATTTCTAACTTCTCTTTTGCTCTATTGCTTTCTGAAGGAAATGATTTTCTATTTTGTTTACCAAACACACAATGCTCACAAAAATCAAAGTGCTCATTAGAATAAGAGAAACCGTCCAACAATTCTTTATTCTTAATAGTTTTCAATACATTATTAATTGTGTGGCCCAATCTATGGTGCCACAACATACAAGTGTTTTCAGAAGCCTCAGAAACATAAGAGGCATTACAAACTATAGTTGCTTCAAGCTTAAACAAGTTTCCGAATCTCTTCCCTTTCGCTACCACCAAGTTCCCTCTCACCAATTTGTAGCCATGCTTGTCAAATATCACATGCATTCCTAAATCATTCAACTTTAAAACTGAAATCAGATTTCTAGCTAATCTAGGAACATGCAAAACACTAGGGAGGGTTTTAATCCTCCCATCACTGAAACACAACAATACCTTTCCTTTCCCGACAATCAGATATGAAGAGTTGTCACCAAGGTAGATATTACCTCCATTATATTCTTCATATGTGGAGAACCATTCCTTATGCAGGGTCATATGAAACGAGCATCCTGAGTCAACCAACCAGTGATCATTAGAAAAAAGATTACATGCAAAAAGTAAAACTTCTTCACCTACATTCGAGGATTTATCTGAAGCACTCTCCCACTGTTTCTTGGGATTTCTGCACTCCTTCACATGTCCCCTTTTACCGCAGTTCCAACACTTAACTCTATTATTTTTACCAGGAGTTTTAGACCGGCTCTTGGACTTGTCCTTAGCCTCTTTCTAATCTCCTTTAGGTCCCCTTTCCTTAGACCTTCCCCTGACACTGAGAACATCCCCTGAACTATCTAAACTTTTCTTCCTTAATTCATGTGACAGTAACACTAAAACAAGAGCATCCAACTTCGAATCTGCAAGGTTAACAGTGATAGTAAGGATAACATTCTCCTAAGACTCAGGTAAAGAACAAAGAAGTAAGATACATTTATCTTCCTCACTAACCTCAACATCTACTGAATCAACCTGACTCAATAACAAATTAAAAGAATTTAAATGCTCTGCAACTGATTCACTTTCTCGCATTTTCATGGAAAACAAATTTTTTTTAAATAAAGTTTATTTACCATACTCTTGGCTTCATAGATCTCACCCAACCGATTCCACAACTTGTGTACGGTCTCCTCATTTGTGACATTCAATAGGACAAAGTCTAAAAGACACAATCGGATGGTTCCCCGTGCCTTCTTATCTAGTCTATCCCACTCATCTCGAGAGACATCGTCAGGTTTCTTCTCTTTTTGAACAGCCAACCATTGGTTTCTTTCTTCCAACAAATCTTCCATTTTGATGCAGGAGCATCCCAGGTGTAAGAGTACTCTTGCATCAACCAAAAAAAATGTTGTTTCTTTTCAATAAGGCCTAAATTTGGTAGGGTTACTATTTTTATTAAGTTTGCATTTGTGCACGGTTGGATACAAAATCTTACACGGACCTCCAGAATGGTGAATTGAAGATAATGGTGAAGAAATCACTTCAATATCATTTGTCATTTGTGAGATATCAAAATTTTAAATTCCAAAAAACCTATTGAAATATTCAAAGTCAAATTTGAGGCACTTAGAGGCTCTAGATGAGCCTAAAATTTGGTGGGAAATCCAAGTAGTCTATCTTTAGGCATTGCTTGTGCACAACCGTCTTTTCGAGAGCTTTCCAAAATGGTATTATAATTCAAGATCCAACGGTTGGATCGAAAGTTATGGCCCTGCCAAGTTGACCTATTTTTGGAGGGAGATGCAAATTTTGAAATTAAGCTGGTGGCTGCCAAAAAGGGCTATATATGACCATTTTTGGGAACCCTTGGGGTAGTGGAGTTAAGGAGGAAAGTGTAGAGTCAAGAATAGGTAGGAAAATAGAAACCCTAGCTGATTTGGGGTTACAGAAGGCAGATGATTCTAGAGTCTTGAGAGAGGGAGTTGTAATGTGTTGCGGCCTATAGGGGATTCATCCTCTGATTGTAATTGAGCTTTTGTAATGTAATGTTTTGCCCATATTAATAAAATATCATTCTATTTTCTGTGTGTAATTTCTATTATTGTGTGCTTTATGATTTACCCCCTTCATCAAGTGGTATCACAGCAAGGGTTCCTAAATGTGTTGACAGATCGCTGACCGTGAGCCAGTTTGCACCAAGACTTGAGGTTGTGGGTTTGCTGTGGAGATCAAGATGCCTCCACGAAGAAATCGTATTGGGAGGAATGCTTTGACAGAAGAGGGTTTTAGAGCCCTACAAAGACAAATTGATGCATTGTAAGAGGAGCTGCGAAGAGGGTTTGAGCCAAGAACAAGAGAAGAAAGTGAGGATGAAGCAGAAGAGGAGCTATCTGAGGAAGAACAAGAAGCTGCAGGAGATCCTACAGAAGTTAGGTTGTTAAAGGCCATTTCTAAGATTGGAAAGAGGCCCAAGATCAAAGTTTCTACATATTCTAGAGATTTGAATCCAGAACAACTTATTGATTGGATCAATGATATGGAGGAGTATATCGAGTATGAAGATGTGGAAGACCCAGAATGGGTCAAGTTTGCAAAGACAAAGTTGAAGGGCCATGCCAGTATTTGGTGGAAGGAGGTCCAGTTAGAGAGAAATAGAAGGGGAAAAGAAAAGATTACCAGATGGGATCGAATGGTGGAGAAATTGAAGAAGCAGTTCATTCCTGTGGACTATGAGATGGAGTTGCTGAAGAAGCTGTAAGGATTGAAGCAAGGTAACAAGTCTGTTAAGGAGTATACAAAATATTTTTATAAGATCACTATCAGGACAGACCATAGAGAGGCCAACAAGGAAAAGGTAGCCCGTTACATTAATGGGTTGAGGCCAAGTATTCAAGAGGAGCTGAGCCTGGTCAGAATGACCACCATAGAATATGCATACCAGTTTTCCCTGAAGGTAGAAGAGAAGTTGAATAAAAGATTTGATAGCAACCAAAGGGGAAGAGGTCAAGGCGGAAGGACTACTGGAAGACCCTATGGGGGCCAAAATGAAGATTCAAAGAAAAGTGAAGAAGCCATCACCAGTCAAAATTAGAGAGGAGATAATACCTACCGCCCTCGTGACCAGAACAATGGTGAGCAAAGAGGAAGAGGAAGAGGTAGAACTAGGCAAGGACCTGGAAGAGGAGGTTTTAGAGGAACCTATTTTCAATGTGAAGCTGAAGGACATCGAGCATACAAGTGTCCACAACATCAAGGAAGGATAAATAGAAGAATTGAAGGTAATGTACGAGTTGCACATGTTAATGAAGATGCGCAATCTGAGCACTCTGAAGATTCTGAAAGGGGAGAAACCCTAGTTTTTAGAAGAACTTTGTTGAATGAGGAGAAATAACCCAATTAGAGGAAGAGTTTATTCCACACAAGGTGCAAATGTGAAGGTAAGTGTTGTGATATTATTATTGACAGTAGAAGCACTAATAATCTTGTTTCAGAGGAGATGGTTGACAAGTTGAAGTTGACAAGAAGAAAGCACCCGCATCCATATCAGATTGCATGGTTGCAAAAGGACCATAGAGATTTGGTCATTGAGCAGTGTTTAGTGAAGTTCAAGATTGGTGACTACCATGATGAGGTACTACATGACATCATACCAATGGATGCATGTCATATGTTATTGGGGAGGTCGTGGTAGTATGATAGGAGCACTGTCCATGATGGTCATGCAAACACATACTCCCTAACAAAGGATGGAGTTCATCATAAGTTGAAGCCCTTGAAGGAGGTGGAAGAAAAGGTATGTAGTACTACCAGAATTTGCCTGGTAGATGGTAGAAAATTTTTGGAGGGTATGAAGCATGAGCGTCATTGATTTGCATTGATTCCTAATATTAGTCAAGAGAAATGTGAAGATGTTCCAGCAGAAGTTTCAGATATGTTGGAAGAATTTTAAGATATTATCTCTAATAATGTACCAGAAGGTTTACCACCAATGAGGAAGATAAGTCATCAAATGGATTTGATACTAGGAGCCAGTTTGTCGAATAAGGCAGCCCACAGAATGACTCCTACAGAGAATGAAGAGTTGAACGGACAAGTTCACGAGTTGTTAAGGGACTGATAAGGGAGAGCCTGAGTCCATGTGCAATACCTGCAGTACTAGCACCAAAGAAATATGGAGAGTGGAGAATGTGTACAGATTCTCGAGCCATAAATAAGATCATGATCAAGTACAGGTTTCCATTGCCAAGAATAGATGATATAATGGATTGTTTGAGTGGAGCCAAGTACTTCACGAAGATTGACTTGAAGAGTGGGTATCACTAGATCTGTATCAAGGAAGGAGATTGTATACGCCTAAAAATAACATGACTTTGCCCAAATAAATATTCTTAATATTTATTTAAGTCAAATTCCTCTATCAATAAATAAATAAACCAATTTATTTATTTGATTCATATTCTCCCAACAATCAAATAAAATCAATTTATTTAATTAAAATTCTTAAATTTTTCTAATTCCTCCAACAAATTAAATAATATCAATTATTTAATTACCTCTTCCAATAATATCTTCTCTAAATTTAAATAAATCAAATGTTTATTTAAGTTGTCCATTTCTTCTAAATTGAGTTATCTCTAAATTTAATTCAATCCTTGTGCACATGCAATTGAATATTCTAAATATTTAATTCAACTAAAATATCTCCTCATCCTCATGCAATTTCCATTCTCTAGTTATATTCTATTAACTGATTAATCTATTCTTTTAATTGATTAATCTCTTCAGTTAACTCATTTTTCTATTTTATTAATTCCTCTCATGCAAAATAGAGCAAGACACTTGTCTTCTTCCTATTTGCACACATTCTCTCAACCATTCTATACTGTTGATCTTCTCATTCTTTCTATACTGTTGATCTCCTCTCACAAGTCTATAAATTGAACCCTCTTCTTCCATTTCATTCATCCAAGCTTTTAGTATCATTACTCTGCAGGAATTACAGCGCGCCTTTGGCACCCACATCATTCCTATTGCTTGCGATCAACTTGTTACCATATCACTACCATTGGTGTGAAGCTCATCTTCATTACAAAGCACTATCATAGCCATTCTCCATTGAAAATCTTAGAATAGCAAAGAAGTGCACTCTCTGAGGGCCTTATTCATACATGCAAGATCGATTGAGATAGGCAATCAACAGAAGCTATGAAGTATTGAGGTTTGCAAAGGTTTTATCTTTGTTTGTTTGATCTTGATTATTTCCCTTTTCATTGATTTTTGGGTATTATTGATATTGATATATTGATTATTCATGTTTACTCCAATTTTCCCTTAACATTTTTGGCACCCACCATGGGGCCTTAGCCCCAATTTAACCCAAAAACTGAGTTTTTGTGTGTTAGAAAAGCCATACATAGGAGGAATCTATTCATCTGCGCCATCCTAACATGCATATGCTATCTGTTCTAGCACATCTAATCTTTCAGTGCATACATGCTCTGTTTCAGTGCATATAACCTTTGATACGACGCATCTGCTATTTTTGCGCATATACTCTATTCCTGCGCTTTTGACCTCTGTCTCAGCACATTTGTACTCCTATGCTTCTGAGCTTTGTTTCTACACATTCAGACTCTGAAGCTGCGCATCTGATCTAGATAGTGATTTTAGGGTTTTTCTTGTGATTTTTTTGCTAACGCTAACACTTTTTTTACAGGAACACTCTTGGATCTATTTACAAGCTAGGTACTAGTTTAGATCATATAGTTGTGCTTATTAACTCACACTTCAATTTCTAAAAGGAAAGTAAATGGATGCTCATGCAAATCTCACATATTTTTAACTAGGAGGGTGGTAACTAAATCATTGCTATCTTGCAAACCATTGAATCATTGCTATATTGCTATCTTTCAAAGTTAGACACATTGCTATCTTGGTAAAACTGAACCATTGCTATCTTGTTATCACTTCAAAGTTAACAAATTTCTATGCTTGCCCAAGTAGATAGCTCATTTAGTCTTTTTTATTTTAACTAGGGGAGAAAGAACCACTGTCTTTTGTGTTTTTAGGAATGATACTAGGCCTATGTTCTCCCCTATCTTGGGTGACCAAAATACTAGACATATCATTTTCGCATGTGTTTTACCTTTAGAGAGGCCTACCCTTGGATACCCGTCCGTCCTTGGGGAATGACCTTAAGTGGTAACAAGCTAAAGCCAAGCTCTGCCAAGCCACTATAAATAAATTGTGTTTAGAGCAAAAGCTTCAAACAATGAGTGAAGTTGTGTTATACTGATAGCCAACCTCCCCCAAAACCCTCCAAGGTGCAACCCTTGCAGGCTGGGAGACTCCATAACGGAGAGTAGTGTTGCCGCATGTATAACCACTCGAAGGGTTGCATTTATTAAACACCTTTGTTTTAGTAGCAAAAAACCCCTATAAGCCAGTACAGGGAAGGACGATTATCACCTCCTAAAGATGCTTCACTAGAGATAGTGAGAATTTAGTTTATATTGTCCTTTGAAGCCTAAGATTGTACTTGTTTTTGAGTCAAAAAGAATCAAAAAATCACAAAAAATTAAAAAAACCATGAAAACATTCTTTGTGTTTGCTGTGTCTTCTTGCCATAATTAAGAAAATCAGATCAAAAGAGACCGTCTTGAAACCAAAAAACCCAAAAACATTAGAAAAATTGCCAAAAATTTGTAAAAACACTAAAAAAACTAGAGTTGCACATCTGTTGTCTAAAGCTGCGCATATGTACCGACTCGCTGCACATTTGTACCAACCTGTTGTGCTTGTATCACCTATTACTGTGCATCTAATTTTTACCAATACTGCACATTTGTGTCGACTTTGTGTGCATTTATCCTTTTCTGTTGCACATCTGTTCCTATGCATGCGTAATAATGGGCACTTCCACATACTTTGAGGGAAAAATTTTACCATTTCTGGATACCCATTTCAGCCTAGTTCCAAGTTCTAAGATCATATCTTACCTTGCAGTCACTTTTCCATCCATTTTGCATCCAACTCTCTCTCTTTCCTCGGTCATCTAACCCACCTTCTACTAGGTCTCCATAGAGCAAAATCAAAGTATTCTATATTAGGTTAGCGCAAGAACCTTTTTTGGATCATTTCAGATTCAAGTAACCCTAGTAGGTCACAGAACTTCACTAGTGGTCTTGGTGCACGACTAGTCTCTACATAGTAAATGGGTATCGAGTACCCTTACTTGTGGCTATCATCTTGTATCGGCCGTCTTACTTGGCATCATTGATCGAAAGAGTCCCTTGTCCAAGTCTTGTCACAAGTATCCTATTCTCAATAGTCTCCACCAGCATCTTACCAAAATCTCTAGTTTCATCCTACCGCATCCCATGTTGCCTTGCATGGTTTTAACTAGATCTCAGTACAAAAAGCAACTTGAAATGGTCGGATCATCCAACCACATTGTCACCCCTCACGATAGTGATGAGGAAATCTCTCATGAAGAGTACCAAGGACACCTCCAAGATCAAAAATTTCAACACTAACTAGAAAAGGTGCTCTAGGAGGACCCTCACAAGTACTTTATGCACCTCGCAAGTCTAGGACTTAAGCTCCCCACTGACTTTGATCTCAACAAACTAAAAGAGACCACAAAGGAAACTCATGAAAACCACACTGAGGGAGATAAAGGAAAGAAAGTCACAGACCTAAATATACCTATGGAAGAAATGAGGAAACAAATCGAGGTTCTAATGCAACAAATGACGGATCTCAAAACAGGAACAAGTACTAAAACTTACTCTTTGGAAGACATCGCACCGTACCCCTTTGATAAAAGTTTGAACATGGTACCCTTCCTCTTTCAATTCAAAGTTCCTAAGTTTGACAAATACAAAGGGAAAGGGGACCCAAGAGGTCACATTAGGGAATTCACCACCGCATGCATGGAAGTAGCTCATAATGAAACTTTATTAATGAGACTATTCCCTAGATCTCTAGGCAGTCAAGCCATGGAGTGGTTCTCACGACTTCCACCGGGTATCAAACCTCTGATGAGCTAGTAAACAAATTCATCACACACTTCTTGTACAACATTAAACACAAAGTCTCCATGCTCGATCTATGCAATACCAAACAAAAGAGTGGTGAATCATTCGCCTCCTTCCTACAAAGGTGGAGACAACTAGCGAGCAAATGCTCATATGATGTACCTGAGAAACAATTTATGGAGATGTTTGTCCACAACCTCAACTCCGATCTCAGCTATCAAATCCAAATTCAATGCCCTACCTCATTTTCGAAGGTCATTGAGATGGGATTATTCATCGAGAAAGCTATGATCTCCAAGGGAAAAATTAAGTTGTACAAGGACACCCCTAACTCCAACTACACCATGGACAAGTCAAAATTTTGGACCAAGAATAAAAATGTCGTCAATGATGGAGTAGTTGATGCCAAGGTGGCGGCTCCCAAACAACAACCAATCTTCACTCTCAAAGGAGAGGCAAGCAATGCTATGCCCAACAAAACATTCTCGCGGGAGTCAAGGCCATGGTACAACTCAAATCCTAGGTGAAAGTTCACATTGCTGGGTGAGTCCCAAAAGTCTGCAATAAGGAAGCTATTGGCCAACAACGAGATCACTCTCCCACCAACTAGCAATTATGAACCTCAAATAAAACCTCACTATTAGAAAGACACTGATTTCTGTGAGTATCATAGAGGAAGAGGACATACGACCAACAATTGTATCCATCTCAAACATGTTATTCAAGACATACTTGATCAAAATCAAGGAAGTTCTCAACAACACACCTCTAATGAGACACATGTGGCATACAAGGATCTGCTTCTCAATCATGATAGGTCGTACAACAACAACAACAACAACAACTGCAACAGGCAAAATTAGAATAATGGGAATAATAATGCTAATTATGCAAGTGTGTCATTTGATTATACCATCAATTGCATATTAGAGCACATCCAACAAGTCAATGTGGTCACGTCCAACCAACAATCAGAGCCCAACAAAACTAATTGCAATATCATCACCCGCAGTGGTAAGGTCACGTTGAATACCCTCCTTCCAAGGTCGTCACCTTCTTAGTCCAACTCCCATCAGTATAGTGTCATAGACCAACTTTGAAAAACTCATGCCCACATTTCTATCTTAGAGTTGTTGCGTCTGTCTCCTTCCCACAAAGCGATTCTTGAAAAAGCCCTAGTGGAAACAACTATATCCATGAACTTGGCCCAAGAGAAGTTTCAAGCCATGGTAGGAAATCTGACCTCCTCTAGCCCCATATCATTTACCAAATAGGATGACCTCTCAGTATCTTAGCCTCATAACACCCCCTTACATATCGTCACTTTCATCCATAAACATCGTATAAAAAGGATTCTCATTGATGGAGGAGCCGGTTTAAATATTTGCATGCTCAAGCTAGTCCTTACATTGGGGTTCTTTGAAAATGTAGTGGATCCAAGGAAAAAGAACACTATTAAAGCCTATGATGAAGAGGAAAGAACTACTAAAGGAACAGTGGTGTTACCAATACAAGTTGGACCGGTGATAAAGCACGTTGTTTGCCAAGTCCTAGATAGGGAGCTCGCCTATAATATTCTCCTAGGTAGACCATGGATTCATGCCATGAAAGTTGTACCTTCTACCTATCACCAATGCATAAAATTCCCTCATAACGACAAACAAGTCACCATCCAAGGTGATCCCAACCCCTTTCAGCATTGCAACTTTGTCCTCTCAAAGCCTGATTATATCATACCCAACAATAGAGCATCTACATCCCCTACCCCACAGCATGATTCTACCTCTAAAGCTTCCTCATCCAAGCCCAAAGAGCAGAAAATTACCATCAAAGAAATGGGAGTAGGGGAATACTCCATCAAGCACAGCCTCAACTTAGCCAAAATGCCTCTATCTCCTAGATCTTTTGGGTGACCCAAGCATTCACCAAAGCCATCTGCTCCTCCTGCACCTCCTACAACTCCCTTTGTAAAATGGGGGACCCTATTAGATGAAACAGAGGAAAGAGGTATCTTACAATGGCTCTACATAGAAGAAGAAGAGAACACACAACAAGAACCACCTAAGCTCCCAACAGAAATCTATGGATGAGGTGAATCTATCCTACACATAATGGGTTATGAAGGACAAGGTCCCATTGGCCTAAGAAAAGAAGGAATAATAGAACCCATTCAACCTTCTTCATCCTCATTGGCAAGAAATACAAAAGGTCTAGGATACAAAGACAAGGTCAAAGCAAAAGCAAATGCTTGTCTTGTAGAAATGATCCATAACCTTCAAGAGGATAGTGACATAGATTCCAATGAATCTGAGTGGGATGAGTTGACAGAGCACTCCTATGACAACAAAGAAGTTGACATCGTCCAAACTTATATCCCCTATCATTAGGGACAAATGTTAATGCATAGACCACTAGAGTGTGATTCACCAATTCCTGAGAATATGACTTTTGAGGAAGGTTCGAGTTCTATCGTAATAAACAATTTGGAGGAAAGTACCATCCTAGACCCTATCCCTACCAATACTCCTCACATATCCATCCAAACTATCAACGAATCAGATCTATCCTCTGACTCCCTCCCCCTTTTGCATCTTGAACTTATCAACTAGGATCTACAAGGAACCCCACAACTAGACATGTTCCAAAACGATGATGCCTACATTGACTACATGGAACTTAGGGACCACCTACCTATCGGATATCATAAAGCTAGCTTCGCCATTGAACTCAGTACCATGGCATATTTCAGAGAAGGTGCCAAGCCTTCTAGTCACAAAAATATCAAAATAAAAAATGGATCTGATGGTGAAAACTGCTCCGCGGTAGTATCAAATCCCAAAATAGTAAAGAGAAAGGATGCATCCGATGGTGAAAACCCAACTGTGGCACCTGACGATGGAAGGCTTGACACTGTCCCCAACAACATGCACCAAGAGAAGTCTCAGATTGTTATGGAACCTATAGAACTTGTCAACATTGGAACAGAGGAACAGCCTAAGATCATTCACTTTGCTAAGTCTCTAACTCCACCAAAAAGACTAAGTTTGTAGCATTCTTCAAGAAAAAGCAAGTCAACTTTGCTTGGTCATATGCAGATATGCCAAGATTGGATATAGATTTGATTTTACATCATCTTCCAATAGATCCAGGAGTGAAACCAGTCAAACAAAAACTTAGAAAGATGCATCCACACATTGCCCTACTAGTGAAAGAAGAACTCAAGAAACTACTGGATGTAGGGTTCATCAGAGCAATAGACTATCCAGAGTGGGTCTCCAACATAGTGCTAGTATCCAAATCTGATGGCCAAGTTAGACTATGCAATGATTTTAGAGATCTAAACAAAGCTTTCCGTAAGGATGACTTTCCGTTGCCAAATATAGATATCATAGTCGACTTAACAACAGGGCATACCATGTTATCTCTCATGGATGGATTCTCTAGATACAATCAAATCAGGATAGCACTAGAAGACCAACATAAGACAACTTTCACTTGTCCATGGGGCACTTTTTGCTAGAATGTCATGCCATTTGGGCTAAAGAATGCAAGAGTCACATATCAACGTGCTATGACCACTATATTCTATGATATGATGCACATCACAATGGAGGACTATGTAGATGATATCCTTGCAAAGTCACTCACTAGATAATCACACCTGGATGTGTTGGAGAAGGTCTTTCAGAGACTAGAACAATTCAAGGTCAGGTTGAATCCAAAGAAGTGTGTGTTTGGAGTCACCTCGGGCAAGCTCTTAGGCTTTATTGTATCAGCAAATGGGATTGAAGTGGATCCTGCCAAGGTCAAGGCCATCATGGAAATGCCGCCACCCAAGAATATTACTCAACTACGGTCTCTATAGGGCAAGCTACAAGCAATCCGTAGGTTCATATCACAACTAGCAAACAAGTGCCAACCTTTCAGTCACCTCCTACACAAGAACATTCCATTTAGGTGGATGAGAAATGCGAAGAGGAATTTGGCAAACTGAAGGACTATTTGATGAATCCGCCTATCTTGATGCCTCCCATCCAAGGGAAACCACTATTACTTTACATTTTTGCTACACCAACAGCTCTCGGGGCCCTTCTAGTATAATAAGATTATGAAGGTAAAGAAAGAGATGTCTACTACATCAGTCGTACATTAGTGGGTTATGAACTGCAATACTCTCAAATCAAAAGATCATGTCTTGCTATGGTTTTTGCTTCCCAAAAACTATGACACTACATGCTAGCACATCCAGTCAAACTTATTGCAAAGATAGATCCATTGAAATACCTATTAAGCAAAGAAGCTCTAACAGGTCGCCTAGCCAAATGGGTAATGCTCCTAAGTGAATACAACATTGAATATGTAGACAGAAAGGCTATCAAGGGACAAATCATTGTTGATCAGTTCGCAGAAGCACCACTACATGATAGTACACCAATGACATTTGAGTTTCTAGATGAATCCTTATTTAATATCAGAACACACTCATGGAAGCTCCACTTTGATGGCTCCTATACAAACCATGGATCGGGGGTAGGAATCTTGTTGGTCACTCCCCACAGTGACACCATACTTAAGTCTTATCGTCTATTGTTCCCATGCACAAACAATATAGTAGAGTATGAAGCCTTGGTCATTAGTCTCAAAATGGCAACAAAATGGAAAATCAAAGAGCTACATGTCTATGGTGACTCTCAACTGGTGATCAACCAAGTCAATGACGACTACCAAACCAAAGATGAGAAGCTTATCCCATACAAGCACATGGTCGATGACTTTAAGGACTACTTTGTGATCATCTCCTTTGAGCAGATACCTCACATTGAAAACAAAGTGGCAGATGCCATGGCAACCATTGCCTCGCTCCTCGAGATCCTAGAGAATGAGTCACGGTATGAGTTCTTGGTGGAGTCAATTCAGCAACCAGCTTATGATCACCTAAAATGTACTCCATATGCCTACTAGTCAGATCTGATTTACCTTAGTACAGTAAGATTTACACTTACCTCAAGGATAACACCCTCCCACCTGACTTGTCTTCAAACCAATGTCGAACCTTCATCCGCCAAACCTCTCATTATACCATTATTGCTAACACCTTATATCGACGTGGTGTGGATGGTACTTTACTCTATTGTTTAGAATGAGAAGAATCTCAAACCCCCTTACAAGATGTGCATGAAGGGATTTGCAGAACATGGTCTAGTAGTCCTTAGCTAAGAAACTCATGCATTTGGGTTACTATTGGCCGAACATGGAAATAGATTCATATCAGTTTGTGAAGAAATACAAGTAGTGCTAGATACACAGAAACATGATACATGCACTAGCTCAAGAGCTGAGTCCTTTAATGACACCTTGGCCCTTTTTTCAATGGGGACTTGACCTTGTGGGCAAAATCCACCTGCCCTCATCCAATGGCCACATGTTCAAAATAACTGCCACTAAATACTTTACCAAGTGGATTGAAGCTGTTCCACTCACCACCATCATAGGTAAACAAATTTCCTCGTTCATCCTCAATTACCTCATCTGTAGATACAAAATTCCCTCATCCATTATCATGGATAACGAAAGACCTTTCAAAAACTAGGATGTACAAGAACTTTGTGATAGATTCAAAATCCAACACCGTTTCTCCACACCCTATTATCCCCAAGGTAATGACCAAGTAGAAGCATCCAACAAAACAATCTTGAAACTCCTCAAGCAGACAGTTAATGATGCTAGCCATGATTGGCACATCCAACTCAATCCCACTCTGTGGGCCTATCGAACTAGTATACACACTCCCATAGGTGCTACCCCTTACGCCCTTGTCTATGGATCAAAATCCATCTTGCCCATCGAGGTCGAGTTACCATCTCTAAGGTTGTCGTTAAAAGGTCTCATAAGTGATGAAGAGTATATAGCTTCCGGATTACAAGAGCTAGAGCTGCTAGAGAAAAGGTGACAGAAGGCCTTCAATCATCTCAAGGCATATCAGCAATTGATGTCACAAAGCTACAACCACAGATTCCGTCCAAGAGTCTTTAAGGTTGGAGATCTAGTACTTAAAGAAAATCCCCATAATCAACAGGATCGGGAAAAGAAAGACAAGTTTGAACCCAACTGGCTTGGGCCTTATGTGATTGTTGCTGCCTACGGATTGGGGGCATATCAGTTGGCAACATCAAAAGGTGAGTTGTTCGATGACCAAATCAATAGTATGCATCTTCACCAGTTCTATACCTAAGAGAACCCCAATGTAAGGGGGGCATAAAATATAAAAAAGTCAAAAAAATTAGAAAAAAGTAAAAACAAAATTGAAAAAAAGGAAAAAACAACAAAAAAAATTGTCCTTTGGTGAAAACCTGGCAAACAGGCACCTTGGATAGGTATCATGATGAAAACCTGACAAATAGGCGTCATGTATACTTTTAGCTTTCGTGCAAATAAAAGGCAAGTGGTGAAAACCTGATAAACAGGCGTTACTTGCGATAAACCACCTTCTCCATCTTTGGGAAACCAATCACCTTGTGTCCATTCTACCTTCAATCGTGTCCCATCCGATCCATATCTGTTCCATAATAAAATTCTAACGATAACCTATCATGGCTTGATACTCTATCTGTCTTCTCACCTTAACAACCAAGGTCTTATCTAGTATCCTATCCATAGTATCATCCTAGCATAGGGTTTGTCGTCAGTGTCATAAGGTCAACACCGAACTACATTGCCTCTACATCATCACATAGGCAAAGCCAATTTTTAATGCGCCCCCGAGGTTCCACCTTTCCATCCATCCCATACCTTTTCGTCTATCCTCTAGTCCATCCATGGTCCAGGTCCCCGAACTACGTTGCCTCTACGTCGTCACGTAGGCAAGGCCATTTAGCAATGAGCCCCTAAGGCACTAGGTCAGTCCTTTGGGGTCCGTCTCACCAATAAGGATTGTGGAAACCTCTCACAAGGCAAGCAAATGCACGTAAAACCCGCTTTTAAGCAGAAATTTTGATGCAAGACTTTAACCTATCCAAGGCAAAGCAAGCAAGTACCTATAGCACTCTAAATGACTTTACCTAATATATGGTAAGAAACAAACACATCTAAATGCAAAAATGTTTTGTGGTTATGATCATGATTAAGTTACAATGTCTTGATTTTTGTTATTATGTATTTCTATGCTACTCAAGGATGTCAAAAGATAGAGATGCTATGAGGGGAGCATGATTATTTTCTTTGTTTTGTTGTTTGTGGTTTAAACTTTAGTAATGTGATGCCTTGTCTAATGACATGATCAGCAAACGATCATTGAGGACATCCAAGGTCTAACATGAAAGGGGGCAATCCTTGTCTGTTGATATGCAAGAAATACTCAGATCATCTCGGTTCAATTATACCTCGATGCTTGTATTAACTTGCTAAATCAAAATCCATGTAAGCAGTACTCAGGTCATCTCGGTTCAATTATACCTAGATGCTTGTATTAACTTACAACATTCAGAAAAAGTACCAAAAAAATTGCCCAATGATGAAATAAGCACTTCAAAATACTTGCACCATCAAGATTTCAAGAAAGAAAACACCATTCACATCCATTATACATCCATAAAAGCATCCATACCATATCCCATGCAATAAAGGATTCAAAATGCAGAGTATCAATACAAATGAAAGTTTGTGAGTCTTTCTACCAAGTCAGTCTTCAGTCAACCTTCAATCAATCATTGTGTTATCTATGTGTCGATTGAGTACATTTGAACATAACAAAAACATAGCATGGGTTGCATATCATATCACATGAGATAGTTATTAACATGATTAAATCATTTGCATACATAATGAATGCATTAGATCATCCATATCCATAGAAAAAAACAAAAACATAGGCAAAGACATGTAGAGCATCATAATTGTATAAGTCACATTAGATAGCATCACATAGCATCATAATCATCTAAGTCTGCATTAGATAACATTACATATTATCCTAAATCATCTAAGTTTGCATTAGATAAACATCACATAGACATAATCAATATATGCATCACATGAGTACCATCATACAATAGAAATGCATCCATAACATATAATATGAACAACTGCATATAGAGATCATCAATAGTGACATCATCATATAAATATCAAGTAAAACATGTCCAAATGTACAATATATCAAAAGTCTACCAAGACCATCTCTGAGTCAAGTCGTATAAAAATACATCACATAAATAATGATACATGTCTTAGTACAAAAGTGATACGAGTATATACATGTCAGGCTACCTAAGCCATCAAAAGGTGTATACTTAAGAGCCAAAATCTGTACAAAAGTGTCAGCTAACCCTGCTACTATGGGCCACTACTCCCAGCATTGCCCTCTCCATCCCCTCCTCTGTTAGCCCTAGATTACTGTGGGCCCATCACAAAATCTCCTAACTATGAACCACCTGCTCTCTGCAAGGCCACAGACTGGCTCTTGTAGCTAGGTGCCCTCTGCTCTACTGGTATGGCACCATGATACAGCCCCTGATAGTACTGCATATGAGCATGCACTCTAGCAAGCTCACCCTGTACCTGTGCCATCTTCCCCTGTGCATGTGCTTGCTGCACCTATCCAACTAGGAAGATGCTAGTACCATCTGTCCCTAGGGCTGCCACTACTGAGTCCCTCTCTACTCTGATGGACCGTACCCTAGCCTCAGCTGCATCTCACTCTCTCAAGATCTCTGACACACGGCCTGCGTCTGTCTCTCTCTGAGCCTTGGCCATCTTGAGCTGTGCCCTTAGTTGTCTAACCTACCCCCTCAACATAGCAATAGCTCGCTCATGTGTATCTAGCTGCACTAGACCCTAAGGAACCTATCCCTATCCCTGCACCTACTACTGGGGCACCTACTACTAGGCCACCTACTATGGTGGCGGCATCTGAACCTGCTATGCAACTTGTGGCCACACTACCTATTGCTGGTGAGAAGATCCCTCCCCAGATCTCCTCCTCTATCTCGCTCTGCCTCCCCCTCCTCCATCTCCTCCATCTCCTCCATCTCCTCATTCTCCTCTCCCCCTACACCTCCTCCTCCTTCTAGCCCTCCCCTCATCATCTGAATCCCCCTGGTCTATGCGAGGAACCAGCTCTCCGAGCCCTGAGTAACTCAGAAAAGGGTGAACAACAAACCACTCCTCGTAGTCCGGAGTCATCCCTGCATCTGCCACCTCTCTCCTAATTGGCCAAGCCACATACAGAGTCTTCCAAAACTCTACCAATACCTCCTCATAGGATGCCACTGGTCCCCATCTGAACCACTCTGCATGTGTGCGTGCAAACAGTGCCTGCTCCTGCAGTCAACCCTATCTCCTCCCGAACTGTCTAAACACTCTGCTGACAATCTGTCTCTCTAAGATAATGATGAAGGGGGTAAATCATAAAACACACAACAACAGAAATAGAACACAGAAAATAGAATATTTCTTTATTGATCTAGGCAACTCATTACATTATAGAAGCTCAATTACAATCCGAGGAATCAATCCTCCACAGGCTGCAACACACTACAGCTACCATCACCAGGCTTTGGAATCTTCTGCCTTATATAACCCTCAAATTAGCTAGGGTTTCTATTTTCCCACCTGTTCTTGGCTCTACACTTTCCCCCTTAACTCTACTATTGCCTAGGTTTCCCAAAATAGTCATAAATAGCACTTTTTGGTGGCCTCCAGCTAAATTTCAAAATTTGCAACTCCCTCCAAAAGTAGGTCAACTTCCGGGAAGCATAACTTTTGATCCGGGTTTCTGATTGACAAACCATTTTAAGTGCCAGAAAGGTCGCAATGTGAAATATCACTCTAAAAATTTGTAAATGGATTTCTATCAACTTTTTGGGATGTTATGGGATGTTTTAGTGCCTCATATCTCGTTTCAGAAATTTTTAGGGGCTTATCAGAAAACAAAAACTTTAATATCTTTTAGCTCACAAATGATCTTTGCTTGAGTCCTTTGCCAAATGTCTTATATTTCCATTATGTAACTTTCTGTAACTTTTTGCTTCAATCTATGCCGAAATGCAAACTTTCCTAAAATAGTAGGTACACTTTCCAAAACAGGCAGGTTGCTATTTTTAGTAGTTTTGAAAAAATTGAAAGTACTACATCATTATTCTGGATATTATGGAACCAGAAATAGTAATTATGGAAAGAAATGAAAACAACTACAATGATTTTGAATTAACTTCTTTTTGGGTGATGCAAGATTGCCTTTACACCACTAGATGCTCCTGCATCAGACACCTAGGGTAATTTGAGAAGTGACCCTGTCACGTCTCAGATGTTTGTGTGAGGAAAACCTAAATGGTCAACCTCTGCCTTAGAAAACCAAGAAGAATCTTCAATAGGCCTTCCTTTCCATTTTACCAGATATTCTTCATATTGCTTGTTCTGAGTACTTCTTCCCACACAGCTATCCAAGTTCTCTTCTATCTCCTCCATTGAAGTAGATGCCAGAATACTCCACAGTTCTTCTGTTGTTTCATCCTATGTGCCACCCGCATGATATTCTATTAAATCAACAATCTTGAAGACAAGGGAAATATTAATCCCACTCGGTAGCTCTACCTCATATGCATTTCCTGAATCATGCTTCTTCAAGATTCTACATGGTCCAAATTTCTTCATTTTCAACTTATTGTATGTTCCAATTGGGAACCTTTCTTTTCTCAAGTGAACCATGACTTCATCTCCTACCTAGAACTCTTTATACCTCATCTTCTAATCTGTCTTAGCCTTGTACTATATATTCATCTTATTAATGTGCTTTCTCACCTCTTCATGCAAATTCTTCAGATGTTCTGCAAAGTCTTCAGCTTCAGCACTTATCTTTTCTCCTTTGTCCAGCTTCCTTAACTCAAAAGCATTTCTTGGGCTATTGCCATATACAATCTGGAATGGTGATTTACCAGTATTCCTATTGACATAATTATTGTAAGCAAATTCTGCCTGTGGTAAAATCAAATCCCATCCTTTGGGCTTATCTCTTACTAAGCATCATAGCAGGTTACCCAAACTCCTATTCACCACTTCTGTCTATCCATCAGTCTATGGATGGTGTGCAAAACTAAACTTCAAATCTATTTTCAACTTCTTCCACAATGTCCTCCAAAAATAACCAACAAACTTGGTATCTCGATCTGAAACTATGCTCTTTGGTAGACCGTGTAATCTCACCACCTCCCTAAAAAATAACTCTGCAATATGAACAGCATCATTAGTCTTCTTGCAAGGAATAAAATGTGTCATCTTTGAGAATCTATCCACCACCACAAAAATGGAATCATGTCCTCTCTGCGTCCTTGGTAAACCAAGAACAAAATCCATATTGATATCATCCCATAGCTTCTCTAGTACAGGTAATGGCTGATATAGCCCTGTATTCTGACTTGTTCCTTTTGCCATCTGACATACTCTGTAACTCTGCACAGATTTTCTCACATCCTGCTGCAATTGTGGCCAATAATAATTTTCACCAACAATAGCAATAGTCTTATCTCGACCAAAGTGTCCAGCCAATCCTCCACTATGCTTCTCCTTAATCAGGTTCTCTCTCATGGAACTCCTTGGAATGCATAACTGGCTTCCTCTAAACAACATGCCATCTTGGAATATGAAATTCAACCATTTTGTCTTGTCCAAAGTAACAGGTTCCAAACAATCTTTTCAGGCCTCTGCAAAATTTGGATCCTCAGGATACAAACTTTTAAGCTCTTCGAACCCAACAACCTCTATCTTCATTTTTGTCAACAAATTTTACCTTCTGCTCAAGGCATCTACAACCCTATTGGACTTCCCACTCCTGTGCTTCAAAACAAAAGTATAGCTCTGCAAAAACTCAACCCATTTTAAGTGACTCTGGTTTAACTTTCCTTGACTATTAAGATACTGCAAAGCCTGATGATCAGTATATAAAACAAACTCCTTTGGCAACAAATAATGTCTCCATTTCTTCAACGCTTAAACTATTGCATAAAAATTCTGATCATAAATAGAATACTTTTTCTTGGCATCATTAAGCTTTTCACTAAAATAGGCAATGGGCTTACCTTCTTGGCTTAGAACAGCTCCTATACTACTACCACTAGCATCACAATCTACCTAAAACACCTTATTAAAATTTGGAAGTGCCAAAATAGGTTGTTCTATGACTTTCTACTTCAATGTATCAAAGCTCTTGTCTACTCCTTTAGTCCATCTAAACTCTTTTCTATCCCCTCTCATTGTCTCAGTTAGAGGTACACAAATACTACTAAAATTCTTGATAAACTTTCTGTAAAAACTTACCAAACCATGAAAAGATCTTACCTCGGAAGCACTCTTCGGTGTAGGCCATTCAATGATAGCCCTCACCTTCTTTGGGTCCATCTTAAGACCTTCCTCTGAGACAACAAATCCCAAGTACACCAACTCCTTTACAAAACTACATTTCTTCAGATTAATCAACAACTTCTCCCTCAGCTTCTCTAAAACTCTTCTGATATGCATCAGATGCTCATCCCAAGTCTTACTGAAAATTAAAATATCATCCAAATAAATAATAACAAAACTTCCCAAAAATTCTTTCAGTACCTCGTTCATGAGCCGCATGAATGTGCTCGGTGCATTGGTTAGCCCAAATGGCATGACTAACCACTCATACAAACCTTCTTTTGTCTTGAAGGCTGTCTTCCACTCATCTCCCTCTCTAGTACAGATTTGGTGATACCCACTCTTTAGGTCAATCTTCGTGAAGTACTTGGCTCCATTCAAACAGTCCATTATGTCATCCATTCTGGGCAATGGAAATTTGTACTTAATTGTGATCTTATTGATGGCTCGAGAGTCTATACACATTCTCCACTCTCCATCTTTCTTTGGTGCTAGTACTGCAGGTACCACACATGGACTTAGGCTCTCTCTTATCAATCCCTTCCTCAACAACTCCTGAACTTATCTGTTCAATGCTTCACTCTCAGCTAGAGTCATTCTATGGGCTGCCTTATTTGGCAAACTGGCTCCTGGTATCAAATCCATTTGATGACTTATCTTCCTCACTAGTGGTAAACCTTCTCGTACATTATCAGAGATAATGTCCTAAAATTCTTCCAACATATCAGAAACTTTTGCTGGTACATCTTCACATTTCTCTTGACTAATCTTAGGAATCAATGCAAAGTAATGACACTCATGCTTCATTCCCTCCAAAACTTTTCTACCATCTACCAAGCAAATTCTGGCAGTACTACATACCTTTTCTTCCACCTCATTCAAGGGCTTCAACTTATGACAAACTCCATCCTTTGTTAGGGAATATGTGTTTGTATGGCCATCATGGACAACGCTCCTATCATACTACCATGGCCTCCCCAATAGTATATGACATGCATCCATCGGTATGATATCACACAACACCTCATCATGGTAGTCCCCAATCTTGAACTTCACTAAACACTGCTCATTGACCAAGGCTCTGTGGTCCTTTTGCAACCATGCAATCCGATATGGATGTGGATGTTTTCTTCTCGCCAACTTCAACTTGTCAACCATCTCCTCTGAAACAAGATTGTCAATGCTCCCACTATCAATAATAATATCACAACACTTACCTTCACATTTGCACCTTATGCAGAATAAACTCTTCCTTTGGTTTGGTTCTTTCTCCTCATTCAGAAAAGTTCTTCTGACAACTAGGGTTTCTCCCCTTTCAGCATCTTCAGAACGCTCAGACTGTGCATCTTCATCTACATGTGCAACTCGTGCATTACCTTCAAGTCTTCTATTTGTCCTTCCTTGATGTTGCGGACACTCGTATGCTCGATGCCCTTCTTCTCCACATTGGAAACAGGTTCCTCTAAAATCTTCTCTTCCGGGTCCTTGCCCAGGTCTGCCTCTTCCTCTTCCTCTTTGCTCACCATTGTTCTGGTCACGAGGGCAGTAGGCATTATCTCCTCTATGATTTCGACTGGTGCTGGCTTCTTCACTTTTCTTTGCATCTTCATTTTGGCCCCCATAGGGTCTTCCACTAGTCCTTCTGCATTGACCCCTTCCCCTTTGCTTGCTATCAAATCTTTTATTTAGCTTCTCTTCCACCTTTAGGAAAAACTGGTATGCATCTTCTATGGTGGTCATTCTGACCAAGCTCAGCACCTCTTGAATACTCAGCCTCAACCCATTAATGTAATGGGCTACCTTCTCCTTGTTGGGCTCTGTATGGCCTGTCCTGATAGTAATTGTATACGCCTAAAAATGACATGATTCATTCTAAATAAATATTCTTAATATTTATTCCCTTCTTATTTCTTATATCAATTTAATAAATATTCTAAGTTTATTTGATTGGTTCATTATCCCATAATTACATAAAATCAATTTATTTAATTAAATTCCCTAAATTCTTCTAATGTTTCACATAATTAAATAATCCTGCATTATTTAATTAATCATAAATTCCTCTATCCTAAGTCTTAATTTCATAAATCCACCTCATCTTTCCACCTCACCATGTTGCACATGTAATTAAATATTTTAAATATTTAATTAGCTAATATTCTCTCACCCACGTGTCCTATTTATCCTCTAGTCAAAATTAGTTAACTCATCAATCAAATCTGTTAACTAATTAGTCAATTGAGTTCACTGGACAATCTATTCTGTTGACTCCTCAATCAACCTAGTTAACTGATCAATCAATTCAGTCAACTCCCCAATCAATTCACTTAACTGATTAGTCTATTCTGTTAACTCTTCAATCAATTTTGTTAACTCCCCTATTGCATGATGGAGCTAAGACACATGTCCTCTTCCTATTTGTTGCACGTTCCTCAACCATTCTCAACCATTGATCTTCTTATTTCTTCTCAACCGTTGATCCTCATTCTCTCAAGTCTATAAATGGAACCATATTCTTCCATTCTATTCATCCAGGCTATTCGTATTGTTACTCTACAGAAATTCACCAGCACGCCTTTGGCACCCCAATACAATTTGCTCGAGATCACCCAAAGCTTTGAATCTCCTTTTCATTGCACATTTATCACCACGGCCATTCAATATCGACATTCTTGAAAACAGCAAAGGAGTGCACTCTCTGAGGGCCTACTTCATACAAACAAGGATGATCTTGATAGGCAACAATAGAAGCTTCGATTCAGGGAAGGTTTGCACTGTTTTATTCATTGCTTCATTTTATTCAATCTTCTTAGTTTCACTATTCTATTGAGTTATGGGTATTTGATGTTGTTTGTTGCATATTCATTGTTGATCCTATTTTACCCTAACATTTTTGGCACCCACCGTGATCTAACCCATCTTGTTTCTGAGTGTTTTGTTACAAGCTTCAAGTGCATTTTATTACCAATTTGGACATCAACTTTCATACGCGACCTCTTATGCTCAATCGGACCTCACCGTTGAGCTCAGGAGGCCTCACAGGTGAAAAATAACATATCATTTGCCTACTTTTGGTTACTGAAAAATTTTTAAATTTTTTTTATTTTTACACTATTTTTCAAAAAAAAAAAACAAAAAAAAAAAGTAGAGAGCATTTTACATTAAGTTTATTTTCTGTTATTTAGAAAAATAAAAATAAAAAATAAAAAAATATACACAGAAAACTACAAAATTTTTTTTTAAAACAAAACCAAAAAAAAAAGATTTTTTTTACAATTTTGCAGGGGCCGCAGCCCCTGCACTCCCCCGTTCCCCCCCTGTCCCCCATTCCTGCCACCCCAGACCCCAGCCTACCCTAACCCCCATCCCCCCAATCCCCTACCCACCACCAAACCCTACCCCTTACCCCCCCGATCCTGCTTCCTCCCCTCTCCCCCGCCTCTGCCGTCCCTTCCCCAGTCCCCCGCTCCCCCCAGACCCTCCCCCAAACCCCACACTCCCCTTTACCCATTTCACCTACCCTACTCACATTCCCCCTCCCCCCATGCCCAGAACCCCCGCCTCCCCGTATCCCCCGCTCCCTCCCGAACACCCCTCTCACTCCCCCGCGCCTGTCCCTCTTCCTGCACGCACTCCCCGATCCCCACCCTGCGTCCACCACCACCGCCTTCCCTCCTCTTAGCCACCACCTAGCCTCCCCAACCCTGCTCCACCCTGCAGCACCTGCACACACACAACACAACCACAACAAAAAATAGAAACAAACCATAAAAAATAATAACATAAAACAAAAAACAAAACAACAAATATAAAACAAATTAAAAAAAAAAAATTAGGGTTAGGTCATTTTTTTAATGTTATAATTTAATTTTTTTTTGCTCAAAAAAAAAAAAAAAGAAACAGGAATAATCTTTCTTTTATTTGTTAATTTAATTTTTTTTTAAAAAACAAATGTTAAATGACGGCAAAATAGGCATTTTTTTTTCCTTTTCGCATAACGTTTTGCAGCAAGGTCAAATTTTAGTAAAATTATAGTCATTGGAAAGTTGATTCAATGAACTTCACAACAGTATAAGTATTTTCAGCCCATTGAATCAAAATCACTAGGTATAATCAGTCAAAGTCAACTTTACCTTGCAAACTTCAAACGACCATAACTTTGGCATTTTTTATCGAATTTTCATGAATTATTTTTTTAAAAAGCATAGAATTTCGTGTAGATTCTGATTTTCATATCTATTTTGTTGTCAAAAATCATATTTTCATGAAATTTTTCAGATTATGTGTTTTTCATTTAACCATTTGATTTACAAACTTCTTGATTCAATTTTTGTTTTTGTGGACTACAGGTGGCTATCAAGAGACTACTAATCTAGTTTGGTGCAAAACATCCACTGAAGACAATCATTTTTCACTAAGTGCTGAATAGGACTGATTTAGGCATTCTCATGCAACTTGCATACAATTCTCATCTAGTTCTAATTAGGAAGGAGTAACTCATTATTCATGCAACTTGCATACAATTTTCATCTAGTTCTAATTAGGAAGGAGTAACCCATTGTTCATGCAACTTGCATACAACTTTTATCTAGTTCTAATTAGGAAGGAGTAACCCATTGTTCATACAACTTGCATACAATTTTAATCTAACTCTAATAAGGACAGTAAAATGAATGTTCATACAAATTCCACATAGCCTTAACTAGGAAGAGAGTAATTGAACCATTGCAATATCCGCATAATGCTATCTTTCATAATTAGATTATTGCTATCTTACAAACGGTAATGAACAATGCTATCTTTTTAACCACTTCAAAGTTAACAACAGTGTGAGTACACAAGTAATATTAGCTCATTTAGTTTTTCTACTTTTAACTAGGTTGGATTAATCAGTGTCTTCTGTGCTTGACGAATGACAATAGGCTTATGCTCTCCCCTTTACTGGGTGACCAAAGTGCCATACTTGTTATTCCATTTGTTTAACCTTTAGAGGGGCCTGCCCTTGGATGCATGCCTATCCAAGTGGGAATGACCCTGAGTGGAAACAGGCTAAAGCCAAGCCCTACCAATCCACTTAAAATAAATGTGCTTGAGGTGAAAACCTCCTACAACGAGTGCTGCTGTGTTACACTGATGGCCAACCTCCCACAAAACCCTCTAAGGCGTAACCCTTTGAGGCTGGGAGACTCCATAATGAAGAGTAGTGCCGCCGCATGTGTAACCACTCGAATGGTTGCCTTGACTAAGAACCTACTGTGTAGTATACCAAAAACCCCTATCTATTGATGCAAAGGGCAGAACCCTTGAAGCGGCCTCGATTCATGTGTTTCTAAGTAGAGGTAGCAGGGACAATCCTATGGTTTGGTGGGGGTACAAGCCTAAGGAAACCTGGATCTAGTATACGTGAGAAGTGTGTGCTGTGGAGGGGAACCGGTGCTACTAGATCTTGAAGCTACATGCTAAGAATATGCACAGCTAGAGGATTCAATAGATATTGTCCTATCCAGCTTAGGGTGTACTTATTCTTTCAGTCCAAAAGAGTAAAAAAAAAATGAAAAAATGAAAAAATGAAAAACTATAAAATATTCTTTGTGCTTGCTATGTTTTCTTGCTGTTAATTCATAAAATCAAATCAAGAAGACCTTTTTCCAACCAAAAATACCAAAAACATCAGAAAAGCTCAAAAATTGCAAAAAAAAATTGAGAAAACACCAGAGCCGCACATTCGTCCTCTATCCCTGCACATCTGTGCCGACTTGCGACGCATTTGTTGTGATTTGCAGCGCTTTTATCTTCTGTTACGGTGCTTTTATCATTTTACCAGTCCAGCGCATTTATTGCGACTCACGACGCATATATCAAATCCTACAACGCATCTATTCCAGCGCATGCATAACAGTGAGTACTTCCGCATCTTTTGTGAGAAAATTTTCCACCTTTCTGAGTACCCATTTCAGTCTTGTGTCAGTTTTTGTGGAGATGACAACCGAATTAGAAGAGCTTGCTCAAGAACTCAAATACCTGAAATTGTAATTAACCTTAGACACCTCACCCCAAGGTAGTATAGTAATTGCTCAAGAACTCCAAGTCATACAACAAGAAATGACAATCTTACAAGCTGAACGTGTCAGTACTAGCTACGCCTCGCCCCAAACTCATACATCTATTTTTCATCTTAATGATGCTCATGACAAGGCAAGCACCACCTCAAGTTGGAAATCGTATACCACTCTGTCTACTAGTCCTCCTTCACCGTCTTCTAAGACGCATATCCCAAAGTATACCAATCCTACACCAACACCACCATCGAGTTCCTCAAACTCTAAATAGAAAACTAAAAAAGAATCAGATGAGTGGTGGGAAAAATGTTTTCCAAATTTATACAACCAGAGAAAAGCTAGGGAGAAAGCTAAATCCCCTCATGTACCTATCCATACACCTACGCAGGATGTGATCCAAGGGCTACTAGCAGAGAGTCAACCAAGTCCCTAAATTCTGGTCCTTGACCTTACAAAAGATGCTTCCAATAACATGTCAAATCCTACAACCCCTTCATGCGATCCTCAATTCCTTGAGCTTATCAAAGAGCCTTCTACCATGTACCAAAGTCAAGGTCTGTCACACCTACATGTTGTTGCCCAAAAGGTTATCCAAGATTCTTCTACCTCAACTTCAATTCAAACAACCCAAGAGTTATGTCAAGAGCACACTTTAGAACATGTGGAAACATCAACCCCCTATCTAAGTCAAGATCAAAGCACTCCCATCCGACCCCTGCATAACCTTTATCTTTTCAATGATCCTATACCTATACATGAGCAAGAGATCCAATTTCCAACCATGCATAACCTATATCTTTTCCATGATCAAGATACTACCTTTGATGAAGAAGCTATCCATGAGCAACTTGATCCTATGCATGAGCTAGAGATCCAATTTCGGCCCCTCCATAACCTATGTCTTTTCTATGATCAAGATATTATCGCTGATGAAGAACCTATACAAGAAAACATTAATCCCATCAAGCTAAATCCTATCTATGATCAAGATCCCATCTATGATGAAGAGCCTATCTATGATCAAGTAGACCATGACGATCCTCTTAGCCCACTTTATGTGTTCCATGGTCCTGAGCCTATCACCCCATCTAGTCCTACCCAAGACCCAGCAACTTCCACTTCCCTTGATGAGACACTTTCCTCCCAAGCAAGCGTAGAAGATCAAACCAGTAATACTCCTCCGCCATCCATTATCGACCATGCTCCAAATCCCCCACCATATATTCTTGGTCTTACCGCTTCATTCATGAATGTTCCTCCTTAGAACACCAATAACCATTATCCTCTATCTCATCTTCTCCATCCAATAAGGAACTTGTGTCTAATGTTCCACCTATACATAATCTCACTGTCCACCGCATGCTCCAACATATGAACTATCAAGGTAAAGGCTTAGGCCTTCATGAACAAGGTATTTTGGAGCCCATCCATGTCAATGTTCCTCCTCCTTCATATGGCCTCGGATACATACCCCAAGGTGAAAAATCTCAAGATGTTGGTACTTCCTCCACTCCTTCAAAATCCTCCACTTTCCATCGCAAACCCTATCATATCCCCAAAATGTATGTCGCCATTCCACCTCCATCATCCTATAATCGTCAAAAGCTTGTGACCATACACCTTCCACCATCCCATCTACCTCTACTACTTCCAACTCCTAATATCCCTCCATACATTTTACCACCACTTCTTCCAACACCTTATTCATCCATCTATGAATCTTCTAACAATCCCAATCATGGCCAACAAATGCACATGTTGTCTAAACAAAGAACGTCCTCCAACTCCACTTCCACCATCCCACGGGAATTCAACAATAAAAATCTAGATGCCTCTACCTATAAAGTCAAAAATCCTAAGAGTCCTCATGACCTAGGATACAAAAGCCAAGAATCAAAGAAACATCTTTCTCAAGAGCTGCATACACCCACACACCTATACGCCAAGCTGAAAAAGGTGTGGGTCCGCATCTAACAAATGATTACTCCAAAAGCTACACAAAAGTTGCATACACCCAAACCCATACCTTCACAAGTACTTTCTAAAAACAAAATAGTTTGGGTACCTAAGCAAAAAACCCTCAAGTTACATGAGGCATCTACCTCTCAAGAATCTCAACCATCCACTTTCTCCCATTCCATCCAAAAGTCTCAAATTCTTCCATCCCACGTGACAAGCAAAAACCAGCAAGATACTCAGTCTATGTGGATCCCTACATGCCTAAGTCATTCATCCATAAGCAAAAGTCTTCGTTGCTTCCTACACTACTTTCTCATCACCAACTTCAATGTTTATCACGGTATGTGCAACCGTTGGTCATGATTCCCTTCCATTCTGCAACATTTCCATATACCTCCATCTCCCCTTCCTTCCACTATTATCCTACATCTCTTCCTCATCCTATTCCTATGGTCCATGTTTTTGCATAAACCTTCCCTCCATATTCTGCATCATAATCCACTATCTACCTACGCCATATCACTTTCATGTAGTCTCCTACCAACATCTGTGAGAACACTTGACATTGTCCATGTGACAACATCCATCTAGTGGGACCATCACCTTTCACGGAACTAAATCCCTGAGTCTCTCCCTTCCATATCCGCGTTCTCCTACCCAAATGTTTCAAAAAAAAAGTAAAGAAAAATCCCTTCATCCAATGGTGAAAACCTGGAAAACAGGTGCCTTGGATAAGTACCATGATGAAAACCTGGCAAACAGGCATCATGTGTAAGTTGATCTTCTATGTCACCTACACTTGGGGGCACCTTGTCTCATCAGCATATCACTTTTCTCCTACCAGTTTCCTTTTATACCATTTCCTATCCTATCCTCTATCCATTACATACCTATACTATCCCATTCATCCATCCAATCTTCCTTTCCTCTATTCTTTGGTCTTGATAAAGATTGGGGACACAATGTTGACAAATGTTTTAGATGTGTCTTGACATACCTTACCCTTCCACACCATGCAAATCCTTCATTATCCTCTCATCCTCCTATCGTCATTAGCATTGTCATGAAAAATCCTAAGTACTCTACCTACAATGGGGCATGTTATTCCTATGCGACATAGTCCTTGGAGATCACATCCTTGATTCCTTCTATCCACTATTGCCCATCCCCATACATACCTTTATCGCCCGTACATCTACCTATCCGTGGTGTTTCCTTGTCATCGATATCATCTATTCCATATCGTGTCCCATCCGATCCATATCCTAGTCCATCCATGGTCCAAGTCCATGAACTACATTGCCTCTGCGTTGTCACGTAGGCAAGGCCATTATTCTAAATGCGCCCCCAAGGCTCTCATGGTCCCATTCATCCCATTTCTTATTGTCTTCTATTCTTATCCATTCCATGTCTAGTCTTTCTATCTATCTAAGTCCACCTCACTTTCTATCGCCTAGGTCTTAGGTCCGCTAGGGTTTACCCTGAACTACGTTGCCTCTGCGTCATCATGTAGGCAAAGCCATTTCTCAAATGAGCCCCCGAGGCACTAGGTCAGTCCCTTAGGGTCCATCTCACCAATATGGATTGTGGAATTCTCCCACCAGGCAAGCAAGTGCAAGTAGAACCCGCTCTTCAAGCAGAAATTTTGTCACAAGGCATTTTAACCTATCCAAAGCAAAGCAAATACCCAAGGCCTTCTAAATGATTTTTACTCAAAATTATGGCAAGAAACAAACACATCTAAATGTAAAAATGTTTTATGAATTGGAAACATGGTTAAAAACATTGAGTCTTGATTTATGCTATCATGTCTTTCTATGCTACTCGAGGATGCCAAAAGCTAGAGATGCTATGATGGGGGGCATGATTATTTTCTTTGTTTACTGTTTGTGGATTAATCTTTAGTAATGTGAAGCCTTGTCTAAAGACATGATCGACAAAAGATCATCGAGGACATCAAAGGTCTAACATGAATAGGGGCAATCCTTGTTTGTTGACACGCAAGCAATACTCAGGTCATCTCGGTTCAATTATACCTCGATGCTTGTATTAACTTGCTAAATCAAAATCCATGTAAGCGATACTCAGGTCATCTCAGTTCAATTATACCTAGATGCTTGTATTAACTTACAACATTTCAAAAAAAGTACCCAAAAAAAAAAAAGCCCAATGATGAAATAAAGCACTTCAAAATACTTGCACCGTCAAGATGTCAAAAGTAAAGCATCCATTATACATCCATACATCCATATCCCATGCAATAAAAGATCCACAAAATGCAAAGTATCAACGTTTACAAAAGCTTGTGAGTCCTTCTATTGAGTCTTTCTTCTATCAATCAGATTTCTATCTATCATCATATCTTTCATCCTTGTCCAGTCAGTCTAAGAAATGATCCAAATGCAAGTCCATCCTTAATCCATACCAATCAAGTTAAGTCAATCTTACACGAATGATCCAATCACAATCAGTGATCTTGATCCTTGTCTGGTCGTAAACCAACTCGATCAATTAATCAATCAATTGTCTTATACAGGATGTAACATTGTCGAAATCAGACCAATACACGCATCTTACATGACATGTTTCATTTCCTGAAACTAGACACTATCCTTCATGTTGCTCTAGGGATCTATTGTTCCCCACCATGACAACACTATTGTATATTGTTATCAGTATATCATTGGTTTACCGCTTGACAAGGGCAATACCTTGTTTGTCCTTGTATCATTTGTGCATACTTGCTCACTTGCTTGTGTGTGTTACCATTCTATCTTGCATCACATATCATTCGACTCTTTCTTCATCCTAACCTATTTTTCACCTTCGTCTTCGTGAGATTGTCCATCTCACACCTTCTGCCTTCTTCTCGTCCAATCTCCTGAGGGGCATCATGTCGTCATAACCTATACTAGGGACAAACTGGGGCATGTATCATTGTCAGACTATTCTATTCTTTGAGGCAACGTCGTAAACTGAATTGCATCAAAGAGGGGCAAAATGTATACGCCTAAAAATGACACAATTCATTCTAAATAAATATTCTTAATATTTATTCCCTTCTCATTTCTTATATCAATTAATAAATATTCTAAGTTTATTTGATTGGTTCATATAAAATCAATTTATTTAATTAAATTCCCTAAATTCTTCTAATGAATCACATAATTAAATAATCCTACATTATTTAATTAATCATAAATTCCTCTATCCTAAGTCTTAATTTCATAAATCCACCTCATCTTTCCACCTCACCATGTTGCACATGTAATTAAATATTTTAAATATTTAATTAGCTAATATTCTCTCACCCACGTGTCCTATTTATCCTCTGGTCAAAATTAGTTAACTCATCAATCAAATATGTTAACTAATTAGTCAATTGAGTTCACTGGACAATCTATTCTGTTGACTCCTTAATCAACCTAGTTAATTGATCAATCAATTCAGTCAACTCCCCAATCAATTCACTTAACTGATTAGTCTATTCTGTTAACTCTTCAATCAATTTTGTTAACTCCCCTATTGCATGATGGAGCTGAGACACATGTCCTCTTCCTATTCGTTGTACATTCCTCAACCATTCTCAACCATTGATCTTCTTATTTCTTCTCAACCATTGATCCTCATTCTCTCAAGTCTATAAATGGAACCTTATTCTTCCATTCTATTCATCTAGGCTATTTGTATTGTTACTCTGCAGAAATTCACTAGCGTGCCTTTGGCACCCCAATACAATTTGCTCGAGATCACCCAAAGCTTTGAAGCTCCTCTTCATTGCACATTTATCACCACAGCCATTCAATATCGACATTCTTGAAAACAGCAAAGGAGTGCACTCTCTGAGGGCCTACTTCATACAAACAAGGATGATCTTGATAGGCCACAATAGAAGCTTCGATTCAGGGAAGGTTTGCACTGTTTTATTCATTACTTCATTTTATTCAATCTTCTTAGTTTCACTATTCTATTGAGTTATGGGTATTTGATGTTGTTTGTTGCATATTCATTGTTGATCCTATTTTACCCTAACAGTAATTTTATAAAACTCTTCTATATACTCCTTAACAAACTTGTTACCTTCCTTCAGTCCTTGTAGCTTCTTCAGCAACTCCATCTCATAGTCCACAGGAATGAACTGCTTCTTCAATTTCTCCACCATCTGATCCCATCTGGTGATCTTTCCTTTTCCTCTTCTATTCCTCTCTAATTGGACCTCCTTCCACCAAATACTGGCATGGCCCTTCAATTTTGTTTTTGCAAACTTGACCCGATCTGGGTCCTCCACATCTTCATACTCAAAATACTCCTCCATGTCATTTATTCAATCAATAAGTTGTTCCAGATTCAATTCTCCAGAATATGTAGAAACTTCAATCCTGGGCCTCTTTCCAATCTTATAAATGGTTCTCAACAACATAACTTCTGCAGGATCTCCTGCAGCTTCTTGTTCCTCCTTAGATAGCTCTTCTTCAGCTTCATCCTCGCTTTCTTCTCTTGTTCTTGGATCAAACCCTCTTTACAACTCCTCTTACAATGCATTGATTTGCCTTTGCAAGGCTCTAAAACCCTCTTCCATTAAAGCATTCCTCCCAATACGATTTCTTCATGGAGGCACCTTGATCTCGGCAGAAAACCCACAACCTCAGGTCCTAGTGCAAACTGCCTCATGGTCAGCGATCTGTCTACACACTCAGGAACCCTTGCTCTGATACCACTTGATGAAGGGGGTAAATCATAAAACACACAACAAAAGAAATAGAACATAGAAAATAGAATATTTCTTTATTGATCTGGGTAACTCATTACATTACAGAAGCTCAATTACAATCTGAGGAATCAATCCTCCACAGGCTGCAACACACTACAGCTACCATCACCAGGCTCTAGAATCTTCTGCCTTCTGTAACCCCAAATCAGCTAGGGTTTCTGTTTTCCCACCTATTCTTGGCTCTACACTTTTCCCCTTAACTCTACTACTGCCCAAGGTTCCCAAAATAATCATAAATAGGACTTTTTGGTAGCCTCCAGCTAAATTTCAAAATTTGCAACTCCCTCCAAAAGTAAGTCAACTTCCGGGAAGCATAACTTTTGATCCGAGTGTCTGATTGACGAACTGTTTTAAGCCCTGGAAAGCTCACGATGTGAACTATCATGCCAAAAATTTATAAATAAATTTCTATCAAATTTTTGGGACATTATGGGATGTTTTAGTGCCTCATATTTCATTTCAAAAAATTTTAGGGGCTTTTTAGAAAATAAAAACTTTAATATCTTTCAACTCACAAATGATCTTTACCTTATTCCTTCACCAAAGGTCTTATATTTCTATTATGTAACTTTTTGTAAGTTTTCACTTCAATCTATGCCCAAATGCAAACTTTCCTAAAATAGCAGGTACACTTTCCAAAACAGGCAGGTTGCTATTTTTAGCAGTTTTAGAAAAACTGAAAGTCCTACATCATTATTTTGGATATTATGGAACCAAAAACACTAATTATGGAAATAAATGAAAACAACTACAATGATTTTGAATTAACTTCTTTTTGGGTGATGCAAGATTACCCTTACACCACTGGATGCTCCTGCATTAGATAAATTGAGTCCTACCTATGAGCCATTAAGTCTGAAAGTAGTATGGCAGCTCATTGTCCTCGTCATCCCAAGGCTCACAGTCCAGATATGGCTGCCAGATAACCACATCTATGCCATCCAGCGCATGCCTCCAATACTCTACCTTCCCCAGCCTATACTAGGAAATCACTCCTGCATATCCATAGCTATAGGGCTCTCCTCTCTGCCTAAAAAAAATGCAAATCAATCTAGTGATGGCAATGTGCTCCCATAGCCAAAATTGCAACAGAGAAACACTTGCTGATAGACTAGCACCCCTGTGGTATACCACCTAATGCATATCATGGTATAGGTGTGCCAATACACAGACACCCCAAGCATAGTGGGTGCCCTCTGTGATCATCCTCTCCACGGTCTGTCCCCATCTAATCAAGAAACCATGCGATCTCCTATCGCGGCATACAATGCCTCCGATCAATCCTACCACTATACCAGGGAAGTAGTCATAGTAATCATGTATATCCTACTAGGAGATAACCTGACAATCTAGCTCAGGGTCATCAAACACCTGTCTGCACTCTGCAAGTCCTGCATCCCGCTGAGGATCGTACACCAAAAGCTCACCCTGTATTGGCAAGTGTAGTATCCTATAGATGTCCTCAAGAGTCACCATCATCTTGCCAGTTGGGAAGTGAAAATTCCCATCCTCACTATGGAATCTCTCCACGGCTGCAGTCAGTAAACCAAGGTTCGCACGAACCTCGGGCATGAAGCAAATGTAATCTAGGCCCATCGCACCGAGAGCCTCTCAATCTATCTCCATAAGCATATAGCGCTGCAACATCGGTAGGGGAAACTGCTCCCTCAACATGAGTGTATCTCGAATGTCCTCTTGTAAGAATGCAAGGCAATGCATCAACCTAAAGCTGCAAGCATCATGCTCAACATATCTATAGAATCATATCAACTAACTTAGCATATCAAATTGATCAAAATAGCATACTACATCTCTTGACTAGATTCCTGCAATCTCAGAGATAGCTTATCGATTGATGCATCAAACAAGATGCTAATTAAGTCAATCTTGTTAAGTAAACTGACTATCTATATCATATGTGCCAAAACAGAAGGTAAATGTGCCATTTCTCAACAAATGCGCCACTTCTAGAAAATGCGCAGCAACATTTCTTAAATGCACTGAACCATATCACATGCATTGATTCATACCGTATCTGCGCAGCCAAATTACATGTGCTAATTCTCGTGTCAAATGTGCACAATCCTCATGCATGCGCCGACCTATATCATGCATGTGCAACACTAGTGCATGCGCAGTTTTATAACCTAAATGCATCGCAGCAAAATGGATGCGTAGTTCCACATAGTACATGCACTGAATTGCGTTCCTGCGCTTTTGTTTTACCTATTTTTGCCTAGCATTTATTGCGCCCATAATTGACCCTAGGTGAAGTTTTTCATGATACATACCGGTGGTCCTGCCTCAGCTGGTCGGTCGAACTGTCAAATTCGCTCAAAGTGGCACTCCTCACGCAGAATATCCATCCTAGTGCTGATTTCTCTATGCTCTATGCTCTCCTAAGATCTCAAGGACAAACCAAACAAAGCCAAGTGTGCAAATGACTTGTCTTGTGGACCCAACTCCTATTTATAGCATGCAAACCCTAAACTGGTTGTGTGGTGACTATGACTACTTCCCTAGCCCATTTCTTCCCGTTTCTCTGAAACATATCCAAATTTCTTCAACCCTAACCTAGTTCTCCCTTCTTCTTCGTGAGATTGTCTGTCTCTCATCCTTCTATCTTCTTCCCATCCAATCTCCCAAGGGGGCATCCTACCATTGTTAAACTTGTACCAGGGGCAAACTGGGGCATGTATCATTATAAAAAATTCTATTCTTTGAAGCAATGCCGTAAACTGCATTACATCAAAGAGGGGCAAAATGTATACGCCTAAAAATAACACGACTTTTCCCAAATAAATATTCTTAATATTTTTTTAAGTCAAATTCCTCTATTAATAAATAAATAAACCAATTTATTTATTTGATTCATATTCTCCCAACAATTAAATAAAATCAATTTATTTAATTAAAATTATTAAATTCTTCTAATTCCTCCAACAAATTAAATAATATCAATTACTTAATTAGTTCTTCCAAATTCATTCTAAATTAAATAATATCAATTATTTAATTGACTCTTCCAATAATATCTTCTCTAAATTAAATAAATCAAATGTTTTTTTTAAGTTGTCCATTTCTTCTAAATTGAGTTATCTTTAAATTTAATTCAATCCTTGTGCACATGCAATTGAATATTCTAAATATTTAATTCAGCTAAAATATCATCTCATCCTCATGCAATTTCCATTCTCTAGTTCTATTCTCTTAACTGATTAATCTATTCTTTTAATTGATTAATCTCTTCAGTTAACTCATTCTTCTATATTATTAATTCCTCTCATGCAAAATAGAGCAAGACACTTGTCTTCTTCCTATTCGTGCACATTCTCTCAACCGTTCTATACCATTGATCTTCTCATTCTTTCTATACCGTTGATCTCTTCTCTCACAAGTCTATAAATTGAACCCTCTTCTTCCATTTCATTCATCCAAGCTTTTAGTATCGTTACTCTGCAGGAATTACAGCACGCCTTTGGCACCCACGTCATTCCTTTTACATGCGATCAACTTGTTACCATATCACTACCATTGTTGTGAAGCTCATCTTCATTACAAAGCACTATCATAGCCATTCTCCATTGACAATCTTGGAATAGAAAAGAAGTGCACTCTCTGAGGGCCTTATTCATACATGCAAGATCAATTGAGATAGGCAATCAATGGAAGCTATGAAGTATTGAGGTTTGCAAAGGTTTTATCTTTGTTTGTTTGATCTTGATTATTTCCCTTTTCGTTGAGTTTTGGGTATTATTGATATTGATATATTGATTATTCATGTTTACTCCAATTTTCCCTTAACAGAGATGAATGAAAGATGGCCTTCAAGACAAAGGAAGGTTTGTATGAGTGGTTAGTCATGCCATTTGGGCTAACCAATGCACCAAGTACATTCATCCGGCTCATGAATGAGGTATTGAAAGAATTTTTGGGAAGTTTTGTTATTGTTTATTTGGATGATATTTTGATTTTCAGTAAGACTTGGGATGAGCATATGATGCATATCAGAAGAATTTTAGAAAAGCTGAGGGAGGAGAAGTTGCTGATTAATTTGAAGAAATGTAGTTTTGCAAAGGAGTTGGTATACCTGGGATTTGTTGTCTCAAAGGAAGGTCTTAAGATGGACCCAGAGAAGGTGAGAGCTATCTTTGAATGGCCTATGCCGAGTGCCACATAGGTAAGATCTTTTCATGGTTTGGCAAGTTTTTACAGAAAGTTTATCAGGAATTTTAGTAGCATTTGTGCATCCCTAACTGAGACAATGAGAGGGGATAGAAAAGAGTGTAAATGGACTAAAGGAGCAGACAAGAGCTTTGATACATTGAAGTAGAAAGTCGTAGAAAAACCTGTTTTGGCACTTCCAGATTTCAATAAGGTATTTCAGGTAGATTGTGATGCTAGTGGTAGTGGTATAGGAGTTGTTTTGAGCCAAGAAGGTAAGCCCATTACCTATTTTAGTGAGAAGCTTAATGATGCCAAGAAAAAATATTTTGTTTATGATCAGGAGCTTTATGCAATAGTTTAGGCTTTGAAGAAATGGAGACATTATTTGTTGCCAAAAGAGTTTGTTTCATATACTAATCATCAGGCTTTGCAGTATCTTAATAGTCAAGGAAACTAAATCAAAGGCACTTAAAATGGGTTGAGTTTTTGCAGAGTTATACTTTTGTTTTGAAGCTGATGTAGGAGCATCCAGTGGTGTAAGGGCAATCTTGCATCACCCAAAAAAGATGTGTTTCAAAATTTTTGATGTTCTTTCCATTTGTTTTCAAAATTTGTGGTTCTGGTTCCATAATTGCTTGAATAATGATGTACAACTTTCAGTTTTTCCAAACTGCTAAAAATAGTAACCTGCTATTTTTAGAAAGTTTACATTTGGGCATAGATTGAAGTGAAAATTTACAGGAAGTTATATAATGGAAATATAAGACCTTTGGCGAAGGAATCACACAAAGATCATTTGCGAGCTGAAAGATATTAAAGTTTCCATTTCTCAAAAAATGCCTGAAAATTATTCAAACTCAGGTTTGAGGCACTAAACGGCCCCGTATGGGCCCAAAAATGGTTGGAACCAATAGAGCTGATTGTTAGCGCGTAGAGCACTCCATGAGCTTTCTGACGCATAAAACAGTTCATCAATTGGACACCCAGATCAAAAGTTATGGCTCCCAGAAGTTGACCTATTTTTGGAGGGAGATGCAAATTTCGAAATTAGGTTGTTGGCCGCCAAAAAGGCTATTAATAACCATTTTTGGGAACCCTGGGCAATAGTAGAGTTAAGGGGGGAAGTGTAGAGTCAAGAATAGGTGGGAAAATAGAAACCCTAGCTGATTTGGGGATACAGAAGGTAGATGATTCTAGAGTCTGGGAATAAGAAGCTGTAATGTGTTATAGCCTGTGGAGAGTTGATTCCTCTGATTGTATTTGAGTTTCTATAATGTAATAAGTTGTCCAAATCAATAAAGAAAGTTCTATTTTCTATATGCATTTTCTATTGCTGTGTGTTTTATGATTTACCCCCTTCATCAAAAGCATAGGAGTGGGAAGTCCAACAGGGTTGTAGATGCCTTGAGCATAAGGCAAAATTTTTTGACAGAAATGAAGGTAGAGGTTGTTGGGTTTGAAGAACTCAAAAGTTTGTATCCTGAAGATCTAGATTTTGCAGAGGCTTGGAAAACTTGTTTGGAACATGTCACTTTGGATAGGACAAAATGGTTGGATTACATAATCCAAGATGGCATGTTGTTTAGAGGAAGCTAGTTGTGCATTCTGAGGAGTTCCATGAGAGAGAACTTAAATAAGGAGAAGCATAGTGGAGGATTAGCTAAACACTTTGGTCGACATAAGACCATTGCTATTGTTAGTCAACATTATTACTGGCCACAATTGCACTAGGATGTGAGGAAATTTGTGCAGAGTTGTAGATGTGTCAGATGGCAAAAGGAACAAGTCCGAATACAGGGCTATATCAGCCATTACATGTACCGGAGAGGCCATGGGATGATATTAGTATGGATTTTGTTCTTGGTTTACCAAGGACACAAAGAAGACATGATTCCATTTTTGTGGTGGTGGACAGATTCTCGAAGATGGCACATTTTATTCCTTGCAAGAAGACTAATGATACTGTTCATATTGCAGAGTTATTTTTCAGGGAGGTGGTAAGATTACATGGTCTACCAAAGAGCATAGTTTCAGATCGAGATACCAAGTTTGTTGATTATTTTTGGAGGACATTGTGGAAGAAGTTGAAGACAGATTTGAAGTTCAGTTCTACACACCATCCATAGACTGATGGACAGACCGAAGTGGTGAATAGGAGTTTGGGTAACCTACTACGATGCTTAGTAGGAGATAAGCCCAAGGGATGGGATTTAATTTTACCATAGGTAGAATTTGCTTACAACAATTCTGTCAATAGGAGTACTGGTAAATCACCATTCCAGATTGTATATGGGAATAGTCTAAGAAATGCTTCAGAATTAAGGAATATGGGCAAAGGAGAAAAGATAAATGCCGAGGCTGAAGACTTTGAAGAACACATGAAGAATTTGCATGAAGAGGTGAAAAAGCACATTAATAAGATGAATATTTAGTACAAGGCTAAGGCGGATCAGAAGTGGAGATATAAGGAATTCCAGGTAGGAGATGCAGTCATGGTTCACTTGAGAAAAGAAAGGTTTCCAATTGGCACATACAATAAGCTGAAAATGAAGAAATTTGGACCATGCAGAATTTTGAAGAAACATGATTCAGGAAATGCATATGAGGTAGAGCTGTTGAGTGAGATCAACATTTCCCCTGTTTTTAACATTGCTGATTTATCAAAATATCATGAAGGTGGAATAGAGGATGGACCAACAGAAGAATAGTGGAGTATTCCGACATCTACTTCAACGGAGGAGATAGAAGTGATTTTGGATAGCCGTGTCGGTAAGAGTACAAGAAACAGGCAGTATACAGAATACTTGATGAAATGGAAAGGAAGGCCTGTTGAAGATTCATCATGGTTATCTGAGACTGAGGTTAATCATTTTGGTTTCCCTCTAACTCATGAGAAGTGAAGTGACAGGGTCACTTTTCAAATTACCTCGGGTGTACGAACAATCTTGCATCAACCAAAAAAAATGTTGTTTCTTTTCAATAAGGGCTAAATTTGGTAGGGTTACTATTTTTAGTAAGTTTGCATTTGTGCATGGTTGGATACAAAATCTTACATGGACCTCCAGAATGGTGAATTGAAGCTAATGGTAAATAAATCACTTCAATATCATTTGTCATTTGTGGGATATTAAAATTTCAAATTCTAAAAATCTATTGAAATATTCAAAGTCAAATTTGAGGCACTTAGAGGCTCCAGATGGGCCTAAAATTTGGTGGGAAACCCAAGCAATCTACTTTTAGGTATTGCTTGTGCACAACCATCTTTTTGAGAGCTTTATGAAAAGGTATTATAATTGAAGATCCAACGGTTAGATCAAAAGTTATGGCCCCGCGAAGTTGACCTATTTTTTGGAGGGAGATGCAAATTTTGAAATTAAGCTAGTGGCTGCCAAAAAGGGCTATATATGACCATTTTTGGGAACCCTTGGGGTAGTGGAGTTAAGGGGGAAAGCGTAGAGTCAAGAATAGGCAGGAAAACAGAAACCCTAGCTGATTTGGGTTACAGAAGGCAGATGATTCCAGAGTCTTGAGAGAGGGAGTTGTAATGTGTTGCAGCCTATAGGGGATTCATCCTCTGATTGTAATTGAGCTTCTGTAATGTAATGTTTTGCCCATATTAATAAAATATCATTCTATTTTCTGTGTGCAATTTCTATTATTGTGTGCTTTATGATTTACCCCCTTCATCACATTTTCAGCTTCCACAATTCATACCCCATTCTGTTGAACTTCTCAATGTCCATTTGAGCAGTTGATGCAACGGTGGATGCAGCCATAATAACAACACAAGATCTACAAAATAAACACAACCAAATCTCCCACTGCAACTATAGCTTCCACACTACCACCCAAGAGTCAAAGCTTTTCAGGCTCTGATACCAAATGTTAGAAATGAAAGCAACACTACTTCAATGGAAATCTGATTCAAGATAAATTTTAGCAATCTTAAGTGTGAATTAACAATGGAGATTGTAACAAAACATAAAACCCACTACAGAAAAGATGTCAAACATGAAGAACTCAACACAATGACATAGTGTTTACATGGAGAAAACCCTTGCGGGTAAAAAACTCCACCAGGAAAGAGACACAAGTTTTTATTAATCTCAACAAGATTGTACAATACATCAACTACACAACTCTCTCCACAAGTCTTTAATTCAACAGCATTCCGACAGCACCTGAGTACCTAATGTTGCAATTATGTGCCCAATCGATGTTGTCATTGATGTCAACATGTTCTTCTGGCCATTGGTGTCAACTGTATCCTATCTTATTGCCTAACTAGAAGACTGAAATGCTGAGGATATTGAGAAAATTAATAAAGATCAATAGATGTGGATCATACGGTAGTATAGAGGATTGTGTGAAGTAGCTCCAGTCAGGATTAGAGAGGTCTGCATGAAGATTTGAAGAAACTATGGCCATCTGAGTAGAACCAGTTTTGCAGTATTCAAAAGAGATAGAGCAATAGAGAAGTGGTCCGGATCTTTCTGGATATGTCAAATAATGATCTACGGATCTAGAGGCATGTTTGGGAAGTCAGTGTGTATCATCCATTCAAGTGGTTCGTGGTTTGGAGGTCCATAAGCAATCTTTCCAAGATGACAGTCATGGCAGATAGTATTCTTGAGGTTCCAGATGAAGATGCAAGTGATTCTAATGTTTTGGAGGAGTGCGGATGTTTTTGTTGAATTCATTGTGCTTGTGGAGGTCCGCATTAAAGTCTGAGCTTGTCAAAGAAGATTTCCTTCTTGATGTTGCTGTTCTTCCCAGTCTTGGCCGACCGGATGATTCTAGCATGTTGCGGATGTTCTAAAAGCAATTCTATGAAGCGTAGCATGTTGATCAAGGAAGATTTGAATCTTAGTTATGTTTTGCTAACAGCTTAGTAATTCACATTAAATCATTTGTTTGGTGTGTCAACCTTGATGTTTATTCCAAGGTTGATGAAGCATATAAAGGAGTGTAGTTGAGTTGTGGAAAATCATCCTTGAGCGAAAATAATAAATCCGAAGAAAGGATCAAGAGCAGAGCGAAGAAGAGGAGGAGCCGAAGAGCAAAAGTAGAATAAAGTAAAAAGTTAGTGAAGAAGAGTTTGGAATCAGAACAGTTTTTTTATGAGCATTCAATGAAACTGAACCAGGCATGAAGTAGATGTTATTTCTCAGTTAATTCTTTCTATGTTAAACTTAAATTTCTTGTAGGTAGTGAGCCTCTCTTTTGAACAATGAACTCTGGGCAGTAAGCCCGAAGGAAAGTGCCTTCCCATTCTTTTTAAGTACTTTTAACAGGGTACAAATCTTGTGGGCTAACACCCACCGTGGTTTTTCCCTTAACTGGGTTTCCACGTCAAAAATCTAGGTGTCAAATGTGTTGATTATGTTTCTTCTTATGTGATGTTGTTTCATGCTTTAATGTTTACATCATTAATCAATTTACAAATTGTGAAAGAAGATTAAAAGGAAGAAAAGGTTAATTTTTGGGACAACTGATTCACCCCCCCTCTTAGTTGTCTGGTCTAATATCAACAATTGGTATCAGAGCCAGATCCTCTAAAAGAAGCTTGACCGCTTGAGGAGATCCAAGATGTCAGCTTATAAGAAGGAAAGTCTGAGATTTGATGGAACCAATTACTCCCTTTGGAAGGTATGCATGTAGTGTCATTTGGAATGTATTGGTAATGACTTTTGGACGATAACAAAGAATGAGTATAAAATTCCAAAGAATAGCCCTACTACTCTAGACAAACTCAGGGAAGCTAAATACAATATTGGAGCCAAAGAAGCATTATTGAGTGCCTTGTCTGATACAGAATTGGCAAATGTCTTGGATTTGAAAACTACCCATGAAATCTGGAAAAAGTTGGAAAATCTGTATGAAAGTGACAAATATGTTAAATGTACCAAGCTACAAATCCTGAAGGGTAAATATGTAAGATTGGTAATGAGGGAAGATGAAAACATTACTTCCTACATCCAGAAAGTAAATGAACTTCTGACCGATATCAGAAATGTAGGTGGAGTATTGGAAGAATCAAAAATTGTTGCCAAAGTGCTCATATCCTTACCTACAGCATACAAGCATAAAGCTACAACCATTGAAGAAATCAAGACAGTAACAACTGTCACAAGGGATCAATTAGTTGGTAAGCTTTCAACATTTGAAATGAGTAAATTTGGTGATTCTCTCATTTAAGGCCAGTGTGTATGGAAAGCAAAGATATGATCCAGGTGAAAGTTCCTCAGGAAGATCAAACCGATTTGTGAAGACAAGAAAGGATCTTGAAGATGATGAAATTGAGACTGCAGATCTTGAAGCTCTTATTGCCAAAAGAATACCAAGAGGATCTGATAAGTATGAAGGAAAGTTGCCACTCAAATGTTTTTCTTGTAATAAGATTGGTCATTTTGTCTCAAGATGTCAGGAGAGGTTCTCATAACCAAACCCTAACAGATATAAAAGTTAGAAAAAATGTTACTATGTCCAAGAAGCTGGAGAAGAAGCAGTCACAGATGATGAATCTGATCATGGAGGTTCCATTGAAGATGATTGGGTGTTCATTGCTATCAAGGAAGAAATTCTGGTGTCTACTGAATCTGCTAGCTATACAAATGTGGAAAGTGCCTTGGCTACTCAGGTTGTTGAAAAGGATGAATGGGTGATTGATAGTGGATGTTGTCATCATATGACTGGTGATAAAAGTAAGTTTGTAAGTTTTGAAAAATATGAAGGTGAAATTATGAAATTTGGAGACAACTCAACTGGTAGAATCTGTGGCAGAGGATCCATCTCTTTTGATGGTAAGAATAACACTAATGATGTTTTATATGTGGAAGGACTGAAGCATAATCTTTTCAATGTTGGACAGTTGGTTGACAAGGGTTATGATCTCTGATTCAAGGATGGAAAATGTTGAATCTTGGAAAGCTCTGGAATTGAAATTGCATCTGTTACTCAAACTAGAGGTAACATCTTTCATTCAAGTAGTTCTAGAAAAAGTTGTTTGATTGCTCAGTCAGATCAAAGTTAGTTATAGCATAGGAGGATGTGTCATGTAAATTTTGATAACATTGTTAAGACAAGTTCTACTCAAGTTGTAAGAGATCTTCCAAAACTTATGAAACCTGATAACATGTGTAGAGAATGTCAATTGGGCAAACAGAACAAAATTTCATTCAAAAGCAAAAGAACAATTTTCAAGTGAACAGTTGGAACTTGTGCACACTAATCTATGTGGTCCTACTAGAATTAGGAGTGTGCAAGGAGACAGATATTTTATGTTGCTGATTGATGATTACTCCCGGATGATGTGGGTAACCTCCTTAAAATAAAAATTAGAAGCTCTTGACAAATTCAAGATATTCAAAGTTATGGTGGAAAATGAGATTGGTGTGAAGATAAAGTGCCTAAGATCCGACAGAGGTGGAGAATTTATCTCCAGTGAGTTTGATTCATTTTGTGAAAAGCATGGAATTAAAAGATAGTTATCTGCTCCTATGACTTCTCAGCAAAATGGAGTTGTGGAAAGAAAGAATCGGACCATTCAAGAAGATGCCAGGACCATGATGATGGAAACAAATGTTCCTTAAGTTTATTGGAGAGAAGCTATGAGTACTATTGTCTACACTTTTAACCAGGTGCAGATCAAAGGCAATTCTGGTAAGACACCTTATGAACTATGGTTTGGTCATCCACCTACAGTAAGATACTTCAGAGTTTTTGGTAGTAAATACTATATTAAAAGAGATGAGGATCTAGGAAAGTTTGAAGAAAGAAGTGATGAAAGAATTTTTCTGGGTTACTCTACTCAAAGCAAAGCATACTGGTGCTTTAACAAGAGGTTGAAAAAGATTGTTGAAAGTGCTAATGTCAGAGTTGATGAGAGCAAAGAAGGACATTCCAGGTCTTGCAGATATGATTCAGATATTCAAGATGAAAATCCAAGTCAAGAAAGGCAAGTGCAAACTCAGATCCAAATCCAGATTGATCCAAAAAATCCAGTAATTTGAGAGGATAGTGCAGAAGTTGAGGAACAAGCTCAAGAAATAAAAGCTCAAACAATTCCCAAAACTCCCAGGTATATAAGGATGAATCATCCTGAAGATCAAATTATAGGAGACAGAAATAAAGGTGTTTGAACTAGAAGAAGAAATGTTGAAGATCAAGAAGAGATTTGTCTGATCTCAAAGATTGAACCAAAAATAGTAAGTGAAGCCTACAAAGATGGAAACTAAGTAAAGGCAATGAAAGAATAATTAATGCAAATTGAAAAGAATCACACTTGGGATCTTTTTTTCTAGACATGAGGACAAAAATTTGATTGGAACTAAATAGGTCTTTTGGAACAAGCTAAATGAAGAAGGTGAAGTTGTAAAAAATAAAGCAAGGTTGGTATGCAAAGGATATTCTCAAGTCAAAGGAATTGATTTTGAAGAAACTTTTGCTCCAGTGGCAAGAATAGAGGCAATTAGATTGTTTCTTTCTTTTGTTGCTTATAAAGATTTTAAAGTCTATCAGATGGATGTCAAGTCAACATTTCTAAATGTAGAGTTAGAAGAAGTCTACATGGAGCAACCTGAAGGATTTTAGTTGTCTGATTAGGGAGACATGGTCTGCAGATTAAGGAAAGCATTGTATGGACTCAAACAAGCTCCAAGAGCCTGGTATGCAAGATTAGATAAGTATTTACTAAAGCCAGGTTACAACAAAAGCACTACTGACAGTAATCTCTACTTCAAGATTGATCATGAGAATATTCTGATTGTTGAGGTATTTGTTGATGTATCATTTTTGGTGGAAATGAGAGTATGTGCAAAACATTTGCTGATCAAATGCAAAGTGAATTTGAGATGTCCATCTTTGGTGAAATGAACTTCTTCTTAGGTCTACAAATCAATCAGTCAAACAAAGGTATCTTTATATCTCAATCTCAGTATGTGAAAGAATTGTTGAAGAAGTTTGGAATGGAAGATTCAAAGCCAATAGGTACACCTATGGTAACTGGATGTAAATTGAGTAAAGATGATGACTCCCCTAAGGCAAATCAAAAAAGGTATAGATCAATGATTGGAGGACCGCTCTATCTGACACAGACTAGACCTGATATCATGAATGCAGTTGGGCTTGCCACTAGATTCCAAGATAATACTAAAGAATCCCATGTTGTAGCAGTCAAAAGAATTTTTAGATATCTCAAAGGGACAATTGATTATGGATTATGGTATCCAAAGGATAATGACTTCACTCTTCATGCATATATAGATGCTGATTGGGCAGGAGATGTGGATGATAGAAAAAACACTAGTGGTGGTGCATTCTTATTAGGAAGTAGATTGGTTTCTTGGCTGAGTAAAAAGTAGGAGGCAATTTCCCTATCTACAGCAGAGGCTGAGTATATAGCAGCAACAAACAATTTTACTCAAGTCCTGTGGATGAAGCAAATGTTGAAGGACATTAGAATTGTGTTTGAGGAGCTTGTCACAATCTTCTGTGATAATTCAAGTACAATAAGTATCTCAAAGAATCCAGTGTTGCATTCAAAGACAAAGCATATATCCATCAAGTTTCATTTCTTGAGAGAGAAGGTAAATGAGAATGAAGTCAAGTTTGAGTTTGTGTCCTCAAAGGATCAAATTGCAGATATTTTCACTAAGCATCTTCCCAAGGATACTTTTGAGTATCTCAGAGAGAAGTTAGGGGTTATTACCCCTCCTGATCAGAATTAAGATGCACTAGAGTGCATCAGTTCGGTGGAAATCACAGTCATATCTTGTGATCTAGATTGATGTTAAGGAAGAACTACTTAGGGGGAGTAGTCTGCATGCAATTTTTGAGTTTGGTCTAAAACAAAACTAAGGAGAAAAGACTACAAATATGTGTCATTTGCCATTGATGTCAAAGGGGGAGAGAAGTCATGTGAAAAACTAGTTGTTGGAGAAAGGGGGAGCAGTGAAGTTAGTGGTTGCAAAAGTGATAAAAGAAAAGGAGAGAAGCTCTTGTCTTGATGTTTGAATTAGGTTTTCACATCATATGTTGCCATCAATGACAAAGAGGGAAATTGTTGAAATTATGTGCCTAATCGATGTTGTCATTGATGTCAACATATTCTTGTTGCCATTGGTGTCAACTATATCCTATCTTGTTTCCTAACTAGAAGACTGAAATGCTGAGGATATTGAAAAAATTAATAAAAATCAATGGATGTGGATCATACGGCAATATAGAGGATTTTGTGAATTAGATCTAGTTAGGATTTGAGAGGTCCACATGAAGATTTGAATAAACTATGGCCATCTGAGTAGAACCGGTTTTGCAGTATTCAGAAGAGACAGAGCGACAGAAAAGTGGTCTGGATCTTTCTGGATATGTCAAATAATGATCTATGGATCTAGAGGCATGTTTGGGAAGTTAGTGTGTATCATCCATTCAAGTGGTTTGTGGTTTGGAGATCTGCAAGCAATCTTTCTAAGATAATAGTCATGGAAGATAGTATTCTTGACGTTTCAGATGAAGATGCAAGTGATTCTGATGTTTTGGAGGAGTGCAGATGTTTTTTTAATCCATTGTGCTTGTGGAGGTCTCTGGATCGTGTGACTACTGTGTTGGAGGTTTACATTGAAGTCTGAGCTTGTCAAAGAAGATTTCCTTCTTGATGTTGTTGTTCTTCCTAGTCTTGGCCGACCGGATGATTCTAGCATGTTGCAGATGTTCTAAAATCAATTCTATGAAGTGTAGCATGTTGATCAAGGAAGATTTGAATCTTAGTTATGTTTTACCCATAGCTTAGTAATTCACATTAAGTCAGTTGCTTGGTGTGCCAACCTTGATGTTTATTCCAAGGTTGATGAAGCATATAAAGGAGTGCAGTTGAGTTGTGGAAAATCATCCTTGAGTGAAAATAATAAATCTGAAGAAAGGATCAGGACTAGAGTGAAGAAGAGGAGGAGCAGAAGAGCAAAAGCAAAATAAAGTAAAATGTTAGTGAAGAAGAGTTTGGAATCAGAACAGAAGTTTTATGAGCATTCAATGAAACTGAACCAGGCATGAAGTAGATGTTATTTCTTAGTTAATTCTTTCTGTGTTAAACTTAAATTTCATGTAGGTAGTGAGCCTCTCTTTTGAACAATGAGCTTTGGGCAGTGAGCCCAAAGGCAAATGCCTTTCCATTCTTTTTAAGCACTTTAACAAGGTACAAATCTTGTGGGCTAACACCCATCGTGGTTTTTCCCTTAACTAGGTTTCCACATCAAAAATCTTGGTGTCAAATGTGTTGATTATGTTTTTACTTATGTGATGTTGTTTCATGCTTTAATGTTTACATAATTAATCAATTTGTAAATTGTGAAAGAATATTAAAAGGAAGAAAAGATTAATTTTTGGGACAACTGATTCACCCCCCCTCTCAGTTGTCCAGTCTAATTCCAACACCTAAAATCTATATTACAGAAACAAATACATGCAAAATACTTATAGAAACATTTTCCAACTCATCCTAAGCATTCACCTTCTCTCTCCTAAGATTATCCAACCTATAAACATTAATTTCCATCTTACAAGCATCTTACACTTGTAAAAAAAAGTCATGCAAAGGTTGTGTGCCCAAGACTAAATCTGGCCTCTTACAGCATCTTATGATACATCATAACTATCATAGATTCCACAAAAGAGTATCTTTCCAAGATAGGAACCTTGGGCTAAATATAGCAAATATACAACTAACATATCCGTCATATGCGTCAGAGAATCTCAGAATCTTATGACAACTTGCAGCTATCATAGATTCACTTACCAAACATTATGACAATTTTCATACATGCAAAAAATAGTAGATTCCTCAAGGGAGCATGCCTACCCTCATTTACTTTGAGTTTTTACATTTGCCAACAGTAAAAGTCACTCCGTAATTACCTCCAGTTACTCCAAAATTACCCCTGCCAGTGAAACTAGTACATCTCCTTATGGATAATTACAAATTACATATAATAAATGGAATAAATATGATATTAAGATTTACAAGGTTAATGGCACCTTATCCCAACAGAATACTTTGACCCTGGTATTTCATAGTGCAGACAATTATATACATTAATTTTGACTTATAATATAGATAGTCATATAATTAATTAGAAATTTAAAATACAAATATATTAAATCAAGATCAACCTTATAAAAAATTACCTAGGAGTCAATACCAAACATATGTTGTAAGAGGTCATCTATGAGAACAATATTATCAAATATGGATGTGTTCGCCACTGGTTGTTGCCCCTGCATCACAGCGTCTTGACACTACAACATCGTTTGGATCGCATAAATGGTGAGAGTCATCGGTCCATAAGCGCACAAGTTCCCACATGAACTACAAAGATGTGGGGACAAATGATGCCTACTACTCTCACCCTCATCGGCCTGGGTAAGATCATCGCCATGATGTGCTAGAGAATGGGTGAAAGAACTCAATAAATATAATGTCTCCACCTCAACACTCTCCTTAAAATTTGAAGGGAGTGACATATGTGCTGGCCTCACAAGGGGTCTAGGTATGCAATTCTGGTCTCGATGTGCCCCCTATCTATCTTGGGAAGAGCCACCACCTCTGCCTTAGAACTCTTGAATGTCAAAGTAATTAGGAATCTTGTTGATGACGAACTCACAATAGAGTTTCCTCAGGAAATATTGCAGCACCTCATTGTTATTACAAGGATGATCATCAAAGACCATGCACCATCTATCCCAAAAGTTTTGGGATATACTAACATGCACACACCAATGAATTGGGAACTATTTGCAACTCTCTTCTAGTGTTTGGCTAGTTTTAGGATTGATAAAATGTGAACATAATTGAGATTTTGTAATTTTTTGGTCCTTAACTTGTTGGTAAGACAATTTGTCAGCATAGTATTGTCAACTCCTCTCCCTATAGTCATTCCATTCAGTGATTTGGTTTGTCACCAATTCAATATGAGAAACAATGACCTCTAATGACTTGGCAAGGGCTCTCTTATGATCGGTGCTTGCATTTGGAGTATTTAATGTTTCAATTAGGGTTTCAAGATTATTTTTGTTTTCTTCAATTTGCCCTAAATAGTTTTGTTTTGTGTCTCTTTGATGGTGAGGGTGTGAAGGTGGAGGGTTTTGAGGTTTCTCCTCAATTTGAGGGGGGTTGTTTTGAGCCTCCTCTACTAGATTAGGGTTTTGTGGTGGCTCATTGGTTGAAAATTCAACATAAAAATCCAATCAAAACATTGCAAAATTAAACAATTATTTTCAAATTCACAAAAAAATAATCAAACCCTACCTTGTTTAGTTGCTACACCCTTTGAACTTTGTACACGATGTCCTCGAGAGCAGGATTAGCGAGGTGGCATGGTGAAATTATAAATTTCTCTTTGAAATTGCTGCTTCTAGGTCTTCTATATCGTACTTGCCTTACCAGAAGTGAAACTTGCGGCCATTTTTTTCAAATGAGCCATGGGTTTCATTTTGTGGTCTTTTTATTTTGTTTTTTACAAAAGCAAAACACGAGCATGTTATAATGCACTCGTGTTATAGATTGTATGGGACCAAAAATTCCATGTGGTGACATTTTGGTCCCTCATCTTTGTGCATATACCCTGAATCAAGTACTTACATCCAAAGAGAGTAGGGATGCATAACTTAAATATTGTGTAGTGTCAAACACATTGTATCTACTCGCTGATTAGCATGGGTCCAACAATAGCTTCACCATAGCCACTCGAATGCCCACATATGGGGAGTTGTACATCTCCTTAGTGAGCTCCCAAATTCACAACACCCACATCATCAAGTTTGGATTAGCTATCACCTTCTCCAAATAGGCCATAAAATCCCCTAGCATTACCTCTCCACCAACTCTCTCCTTCATCTTCCTAACTTCAATACCAAACTTAACACTCCTCTTTTTCAACCTTCTCTTCCTTTTACAAACATTGGAAGAGGAAGCCATACTGTCACCCATCTCCTACCCTAAGCACTAACTCTAAAGACTCCAATAGCATGCATGCAAAAAATGTTAATGTTAAGAATCTCTTCATTACACAACATAGCTACCCTTAATCAACTCTTTAAATCTGTAGAATAATTTTCTGGATTGCTTCCCTCTTCAATAAACTCATGCTCATTAATGATGGCCTCCCTCCACAAGCCATCCTTCAGTCTTCATAATTTCACACATGCTTTTATGTACTACCCCAATGTCTTAATCTTGTTAAGCCCCTTATCAGGCATTTACTTAAAGAATTATTTTATTTTATTTACTTAAGATTTATTTTATAATTTCAAATTTTTAAATATATATGTCTATTGTGTTTTATTTTTTTAATTATTTATTTACTTAAGAATTATTTTGTTTTACTTTACAACTATTTAAGAATTATTTTATTTTATTTGTATTTTTAACTATTTTTATTTACTTAAGAGTTATTTTATTTCACTTGAAAACTATTTAATAATTATTTTATTTTATTTACATTGTTTACTTTATTTTTATTTCAAGAGTTATTTTATTTTATTTTATTTCCTTAAGAGTTATTTTATAGTTTTACTCTTTTTTAATATATGTTTGCTATGTTTGAGTTTTTATTTATATTTACACGATCACAACATGAGATAATTCTTAAATAGTTGTATAGTAAAATAAAACAATTATTTTAAAAGTTCACATTTTCATTTTCTAAACATCTTACAGTAAAACATTTTATTCTCCTTCGCCATAATTTTAGAGTTTGTAAAATTTTGTAACAAAAAAAAGATTAGGAAATGGCACTTGGATGACCTACACAAGTCCCCCAAATTCATCAGCATTTGAATAGTTATCCAGCCTTTATTAAATGACAATCACTAATATTATTACATTTCTACAATTTGCATATATCTTCACCTGTGAGCTTTAAATTTCCACTACATAACCATGGAAACCCTCCAATCGAGGCCTAGGTGCCTCTCCTTATTTGCATCAACAACATGTAAGCACTAGAAGAAAAGTGCACTTTGGTGCACTCTAAGTTAATAGCTAAAAATATCTAATACTATATTAGAAGTTATATTCTACACTTTATAAAGAAAATGAACAATAGATCATGATTCTATTATATTAGATTAAATCTATAGACTAGCATACCTATCTTTAGAAAAAACTATGTAAAACATGCTAAGAGATATCATCTTTGAATCACCTATTCCACTTAAATCACAAATCCAATAAAAAATAGGGACCTTAAGAATGATATCTCTAGCATCTTTTAGAAGTTATATTCTACACTTTATAAAGAAAATGAACAATAGATCATGATTCTATTATATTAGTTTAAATCTATAGACTAGCATACCTATCTTTAGAAAAAACTATGTAAAACATGCTAAGAGATATCATCTTTGAATCACCTATTCCACTTAAATCACAAATCCAATAAAAAATAGGGACCTTAAGAATGATATCTCTAGCATCTTTTACATAGATTTTTCTAAAGCTAGGTATACTAGTTATTGTAATTGTTAAAATACCTAAATTTATATTGAATATGACTCTCATCCACAATAACAATCAAATATTATCTAATTATGTGACATATAAATTTAAATTAAACTAGTATAGATATCTTAAATAAATCTATCTAAAAACACCAAAATATCAATCTTGAGTTATATTTTATTTATTTAAGATTTATTTGATCTTATTTTACAACTATTTAAGAATTATTTTATTTTATTTACATTATTTACTAAAGAGCTATTTTTATTTGCATAATAGCTATTTCATTTACTTAAGAGTTATTTTATAGTTTTAATTTTTAAATATATGGTGGTTGAGTTTTTTGTTTTAAAATATAAAAATATTTTTTTGCTAGTAAACCTAGGTTTGCACCTAGGGGTCACAATAAGTGTTAAAGTGTGGAATTCTAGTAACCTATGGTTCACTAGCTTCAATCAATTTTCTCAAGTTTATCCCTCATGCTATTAACAAAAAAAAAAGAATTTTTAGTCTAAACACAAATTATCTCCAAACAAAGGATAGTGGGTGTGTACTTTTGCACTGCACTTTCTTCTTTTTTAACACCATCCAATCCTTCTATAAAGAATATGAATCCAAATCCTCCAATAAGTTACTTGGATGCATGACAACAATCTTAGAGGTTGTCTTCTCTACACACTCAAAAGTAGGAGAAGTTCACTTGCCCATGTTAAGTCTATGTGATATCCTCTCAAATGATGAGATAATACATGAATCCATCACGGGAGAGGGAGGAATGGAAATAGATTAATTATAATTCACTAACCCCTTAGTATCACTCCCACATCCCTTTGTTAGGGAAGATTTCACAATCGGCAAAACCATATTAGAAGTTAAAATTGTCTTAGTTCCAGAAGAACTTAGAGCATCATCCTCAATAAGAGCATTTGGAACGATGGTATGATGATGAAATCCAACACCCTCCCACCAAGTTGGTATGCATAAAGATGACATTGATCTCTAGAGGGTTTTTTGGGACATCAAAAAGTGAGATTATCAGTAGAGTAGCAATACCTGCACCTGAAAGCAATTTCTTATAGTCCACTAGTTGTCTGCATCTCTGATCTCCTACCAACAAGTGAATTTCCATAAGAAAACCCTTGGTTAAGTCCATCTCAACATAGATGAGAACATAAGTGGAACAAAATTTTTTGGAAGTCACTTTCAACTGTGGTGAAATTTTTAATGTTCGTTGCCAATAGCCTCCAAACATTTGGTTTTCTAGAATTGTAGTGACAATAAGGTAATCTCTCCCATAAGAATGTAGAGGAAAATGAAGCTAAATGGGGTTTAAGGTAGGGAACCAAGACTTGATACAAAGGAAATAATGCTAAAAACCCCACAGACCATCTGAAGGATTTAACTCCTTATATTTTATAGAGTCAAATTCTAAAATGAGAAAAACCAGGAGCATGGGGGAAAATGAAAATTTCTCCTTCAAAGTGCTTTCTCACTACACTATGATCCATGCATGTAGTTCACATAATTTTGGTCATAGTTTCAAAAATTTCAAATCACTACATGTTCTCTTAGGTGATCTTCCCATTGAGTCACCTCATACTCCATTAAATATCTAAGGAATGAGCTCAAAAAGATAGAAATTAACATGGGCAATCACAAAAACACTAGCATTTGTGTGAACCCTAGCCTCATGCATGAATGAGTACAAATGAGCGAATGATAGGATTTTGTAGGGCCCATTGTGTACCCAACAAAACTAGAAGAAAATGGAGAATTTGGCCTTAGACCGCCAGTGCAAGGATCACCAAAAATGGCATCCTAAGCTATCGTCAGCATGCATGAGTACTCAAGCCATCTGCCAAGGATCCATTAATGTGTGGAGAAGATTGTTCTAATGCTAAAATCTGTGGTGGAGATTATTTTACTCCCTAAGAAAAATGTTGTTTCTGGTGTGGCATAAGCAGAAAAATTAGGAGCAAGAGCTTGAGACATATTCAACTTGATTAAATATATAAATATTAAATAATAGTTATAGTATAATTTATAATATATAATTAATGAAGGATGTAAACATGACATAAAATTTTATATCAATTTAGAAAAATAAAAAAATATGTAATAATAAATGCTTTAAGCATTTATCAGTCATAATAAATAAGAGATAATAGAAATCAGTATGATATTTAAATTGTGATATGACTTCTCACGAGTCACATAAACATGACATTGGTGATAAATGTTGGAGCCACTTGTCATTTTTATCTTGTATTGTATAAAAATTATTAATATTTTATTGATCTATATGTATATTTCAATAAGAACTCAACTTTTGATTTAATACATGATATTTTTTTTTATCAATAAGCACTACCTAGGGGGTAGATCCCATTATATATTATAATTAGAAAAAGATACAAAAAGGCATTTTCTCAAACAAGTGTGCCAAGAGTTACAATCCAAAGAGAGGCATTCAGTGATGCCATAGTATCTTAGGACCTCTAGGATCTCAAAGGCTCTCTCTAATTGAGGAGGAGATAGGAGATCCCCGTGATGGCTTAGAAAATAGTTGAAGGTCTGCATGTTGTCTCTCCTAATACCTTCCTAAAACAGATACCATGCCTGAGCCACCACCCCATTTCTCGTGATAGGTGCACTGTCAAACACCCCAACCATAGTGTCATACTCTAGTCTCTTGTTAAAAGTCGAGATGGCAGCATTTGCCATCCCACGATGCTGGGGCGGGAGGTAGTTAAATGCTAAAATTTTACTACTCTACTTTCTCCCCATAATGAGTGTGGCATTCATAAGGAACTCCTCATATAATGTGTCATCACCACATGGTTCCCTCCAAATATGTGATTCCTGATCACCTTCTTGAAGGCAGCCACAGATTCTCCTGTTCGAGTAAAAAAGATTCTTCTTATTTGATCTTCATCAGATTCTTCCTCCTCCTCCTCTTCTTCTCCCACCTCCCCTTCCACTTCATCCTCTTCCTCATTGGTGTCACTTCTCTCTGAAGATTCCTCATCCTCCTCTTCTTGAGACCTCTCATAGATACAATGGCATTGAAAATGCATTCTCCTAGCCATTGATAAGATTCTCTAAAAATAGCAACTTAGCCATTCCTTTTAAAGGCACCTTTTCCTCTACTCCCAGAGATCTTGCTTTTTTTTCGCAGGAGAAGGTACTCAAGCTCATGGATTTTGGTATCTATATGTATTGTTTCATCAATCTCTCAACCTTTCTAGGGAACCCCATACCTATTTTCTTTCCTTACTCATTCAAAAGATGTTACTCATGAGACCTCGCAATTATAACTTATGGCATATCCATGGGGTATTTCAGACTATCTCTACTAGCAGAATAGTAAGTAAAGGCTCCAACACCTTGCAATTCAAGGCTTCCTGACAGCTTCTTTGTTAGGCTCTGTTTGTTCCAAATCTTGGTGTAGGATTTGATTAAGATCCAACCACTCCTCCATAGTCGAGGCAATTACATTTTATCCTAGCGCTTCTAGACTCACCAGAACATCTGCAGCTTTGTTAGATTCTCAGTATACATGTTTTACTGAGAAATCTTACAATCAATTTAGTTTTGACCAGTTAACATTTACCCATCCCTTTAAGGCCCAGGAAGTACAGTCCTTTTGTTTGATTGGACTGATGCATAAGAGGGAGTCTCCCTCGATGTCTATCTCCAAAATTCCTTTTTCCAAACAAAGATTTAGACCAATGTCTAGAGCTGAATATTATGCTTCATTATTTGTACCATCTGATAAATTTATTGACTGTGCCCAAACAAGCCTCCCATCGTGATCCCTTATAATACACTCATCTCCTGAGGCCCTCAGATTCCCTCTCAAGGCCCCATCGAAGTTCATCTTTAATTTTCCCTGGGGAGGGAGGATCCATTTGGCATCCTTCCTCTGATCTTTATAATTAGTTTTATTGGTTTTATGCTTCTATAGAAATCAAAGTCCCCTCCAAACTTTCATCATTTCATTGTCTGAATTTGTGAAGGCTCGGTGTGCTCCATTCTATGCTCTTGTGTTTAGGAGTTCCACTATACCATTTTCAATCAAACTAAAGACTTGATTCAACTTTTTTCCTTCATTGCAGAAGATCATTCTATTGTGTTCTTTCCAAACTTACCATATCAATAGAGACTGACTTGCAACCCAAATGTCACTCCATGTTGAGTTCCTTTTTAGCCTCGGCCAACTTTTGAGCCAATCAAATAAGTCCTACTGCATGGGGCCCAGCCAATTGCATTTTTGGCATAGCCTGTCCCAACATTTACTTGAAAAGGGGTAGTTTAGGAGCAGATGCTTAGTGGTTTCCTCACTTTCCAAGAACATGACACAATGGCTAGGGCCAGCGATTCCTATGGTTTTCAGGTGGTCTTCAATTAGTATTCACTTGTGTAGCACCGTCCAATAGAAAGCCCCCACCTTAGGAAGCACTACTTTACCCCAACAAAGATTGGCAGGCCACAAACCAACTGGGGATATTTTTTGAAGCTGGTAACCTAACTTCACCTAGTATTCACCTGATTTTTCCCCACACCATATAATCTTGTTTGCTTTCCTAGACAAAATTAACTTTCTTCATTTGATCTCCCCCTTCATATTTACAAAGGTAGAGGCACTCACTCTTCCATCTTCCATCAAAGACCAATTCCATGTTGGGTGGCCAAGTGCCTCTTTGTTAGTTACATAATCTCCTATAGATCGGTCGCCCCATTCAGTCATCAATTGAGCATACTCCCTCAACTGTTCTATCTCAATGAGAGGCTTGTACCCATTCCAAGAGTCAATCCAGAACTTCATAGACATACCATCATCTACCTACCAAGTTGTGTGCTTTGTTATGATTGGGTGACATTCACAAATGAACTTCCATATGTACGAGCTAGGTGGTGGATTTGTTACCGTTAGAAGTCTGCTTGGGGCCTCACTATCCAAATATTTGGCTCTCAATACCTTGCACCATAAAGTCTCTAGCTTGGAAAATATGTGCCAAACTAGCTTGGCACCCAGAGCCCAGTTCTATGCATCCAAATATTTGATGGCCACCCCATCATTAGTCTTCTCATCTTGGACCGTGTTCCAATTTAACAAGGGAAATGTTTTACTATCATTTGAGCCTTCCCAAAGGAAATTCTTCATCATGTTATTCAGGGAAGCTTCATTCTTCTTAGTTAACCTCATACATGACATCATGTATGTGGGAATTTCTACAAAGATTGCTTTTATCATGATAATTCTATTAGGGAGGGTCAACCATCTCCCCTTCCTATTTTGGGATTTGTTTTCCCAGTTATCTACAACATTTTTCCAATGCTCTAAAGAATTTTTTTTATTTTTCAATATTGATTACCTGTCCTGAGATTGTTGAGTAGCATTCAATTGTGTCCTTGATCTCCTTAGCTTCCTCCATTGAAGCTTCCTTGAAAAGGACCGTATCATCTACAAACAGCTAGTGCATCTGTACAGGGATATTTCTTGCTATCTATATGCCTCTCCATCGGCCTACTTCATGTTTCATTCTAATTTTTCTGTTCAGGGCCTCTACCATGAGGACAAAGAGGAACGGAGACATTGGATCTCCTTGGCGTAAACCTCTAGTGCTCTCAAAAATCCATAGGGGATCCATTAATTAGGACCGAGTATCTAACAGTGGATATGTAGCCGAACACCCAGTCCAGCCATGCTTTTTTGAAACCAAATGATTTTAGCACCATCATGAGAAGTCACCAACTAACCCTATCATATTCCTTGCCAATATTGAGTTTTAGTATCATTGCCTTTGACCTAGATTTTTTGATGGAATGGATAGCTTTATTTTCAATGATGATGCCCTCAAAGATGTCTCTCCCCAGGGTAAAACCTGATTGCTCCTATGAGATTAGGCTAGGAAAAAGATTCTTCAATTTATTTGCCATGGCTTTTGTGATGATCTTGTAGATGGTGTTGCACAATGATATTGGTCTAAAGTCTGCATAGGCTTCATAATCCTCCTTTTTTGGAATGAGGGAAATCAAAGTGTTATTCAACTTTTTGTAAATTTTTTTCTTTTTTCTATAATCTTCTATTACTGCTAGAATATTAATACCCAAAAATGCTAGCACTTTTGGGAAAAAATGGTCAAAAATCCATCTAGGCCAGGGGATTTGTCTAGATGGAGCTCAAATGTTGCCTTCCTGACTTCTTCCAATGTGAAAGGAGTCATCAGTGCTATGTTGTTCTCCTATGTAACAAATCTAGGATTGACCTCATTCAGCTCCATAAGTAAAGGTTTGACTGAACCCATGGGGTCCAAGAGCTGCTAAAAAAATCCACTCCTTCCGTCTAAACCTCAGAGTTGAGAGTAAGATTATCACCCCATGTAGACCGAATATTCTCTATTCTATTCTGAATCTTTCTAGTTTTCACAGTATTGTGAAAAAAAATTGTATTGAGGTCTCCTTCTACTAATCAGACTTCCCTAGACTTGCTCCTCCAGAATATCTCCTCTCTGGCTAAGAATTTTGCCTACTCTACCAGCCAACATTTTTCCTCCAGATATTCCTTATTGGTCATTACATTGGATATCACTGAATTGTTCAATTCTTCCAATTATGCTATGATTGGTTCTTTTTCTACAAAGATATTTTTAAAAGATGTTTTATTCCACTCTTTTAGCTTGTACTTAATTTCTATTAATTTCTCGAAGAACATGTAGCTCTTTGTTCTTGTTCTTAATCTAGCCTTGGTCCACCATTCTTTCAGAAGTTGACTGAGATCTTCCCTTTGAAACCACATGTGTTCAAACTTATAAAAAATCCCCATCAAAGCTGAGACATTTTTTATGTTAAGCTCCACAGGGAAATGATTTGATCCCGAGATTGGAAGTTTAGATGCCACCCATAGAGATGGGGACACAAGCCAATTTGTTGTCATGAGGTATCTACCCAAATGCTCTAAAATATTTGTGAAACCCAACCTTCTATTTGTCCATATGAATGTGTCATTCTTTGTTTCTACATCTATCAACCCATTTTCCTCAACAAACTTCCTAAAATCCTTTATCACACAGTTTTCCTGAATCAGACCTCCACTCTTTTCTTTAAGATTTAGGACCGCATTAAAGTCCCCACCCAAAATTATCTTCTCTTCTGAATCTATTTCCAGCTGCAATGTTAAGGCCTCCCATAGCCTCACATTTTCTTCCAATTTGGTGGGGCCATAAACATTAAAGAGTGTGAAAGAAGCATCAGAGTTATTCTCACTAACCTTGCATCTTATCCAATTTTGATTCCTATCAACAATTTTCATAGAGACCTTCTTCTGATTACATAGAGTAATTAAGCCTCTAAAGCTTTCTCTTCTCTCCACACATGAGCCTTCCCGCCCCCTACAATGAAATATGAATTGTGTTGACTCTAAGAGATTTAATTTTGATTCATGTAGACAAACAATATTTATATTTAAATTTTCAACTTGGTGCTTGCATAAGTCACTCTTGTTAGGGGCATTTAAGTGCTTAACATTCCAAATTATGATTTCCATGGCTCTCTAAAGGAGGGTACTCCTCCCTTAGATCTCAGAAGATAATCCTTTATCTTGGAGAGTCCTTGTTCTCTTGCTATCTCCTCTCTTTTCTGCTTATTGGTTTTCCTTCCAGATTTTTTCTAAAGAGGACCATCCATACAACCTAATTTCATCATTGATTGATTGATGCTTCTAGGCTCCACTATGTCCATCTCATCCTCCACCAGCTCCTCTAGATCTAGCATTGCTTCCTCTTCCTCCTCAAATTGGAAATCCTTTTCCTCAAACATTGTCAGGACTAATTATTTTGGCGGGGTCACCATTTCTTGCCTCCCTGAGTTCCACTGGTCTTCATCTCTAAAACCTCCTTCCTCCTCCACTTTGTCAATATGACCTACTTTTTCAACAATTATTGACTCCAAAGGTTCCTCATTTCGGTAAGTCAGAAGAACTTGTGTTGGGGATGGTCTGAGGGGAGTAATGGTCTTGGTCTCTTCTTGAACTTTTTAGTTGAAATTTCCTTAGACTCCTTCTTTGACATGTATTCCCCTAGCTTCTCATGATTCTCCACAATCCTCTCCCTTTAAACAATCTCTACGATGGGTTTCTCAGGGAGTTCAATATCCTTCTTCACATTTTCCTCTGTAGCTCCTTTCTTGGAGTTTGTCGTAGACTCCTCCTCCTGCTCCAAATGCAAATTTCCTTTCACAGCCTCCCTACTAAATGGTCTCCTAGGGAAATTTACATCCTTGTGTCTTCTACTTCTACATCTCATACCAAAGAATTTACACTCCTCCACTTTAATTTTTTACTCCCATATCCCTGCTGATGTTTTGAGTCGAATTATAGTGGGTATTTCCTTGATGGTTATCAGCATTCCCCAATCTGTCTCCAACTTGATATAAGCAATTCCCAGACCAATACTCAAAGGGGAGGTTGTATAACCTAATCCATTTTGGCTCTGCATAGGGGTTCATATCCCTAGGGTTAAAATTAGGGCACCATTTTTGTGTATACACATAATCTGAATAATATCTCCAAGGATTCTTATCCAAGATTTCATCCCTGATTTCTTCATTGTCAAAATTGACTATGAAAAATTGCTTCAGAAGAAAGTTTACCATGGCTGCCGATCTCCATTCTTCCATCACCCATCTCTTGATTTGTTCTTTGGTTCAAGGTTTCCCCATGATCCTTCCAATCAGTGCAATCTGGCTAAGAGCTAAAGCATCTTTGTCCACATTACTTAAAACATCTATCTCCATGCATTCGCTCCCAATCTCTGTAGAAGTCTCTTTCTTTTCCCTAGCGTCCCCTTCTTCATTAGGCACTCTACCTTTAATTTGCTTCTTTTCCACTTTTTTATTCTACCCTTCAAGGACCTTAACTTTCCAAGTTACCTTTTTTCCCAGCTGGATCGTGTTCACTCTAGTTTCAATGGGCACTAGCTTCCAGTTGATACCAATCCTTTGTTGCTCTTGTCCCTTTCAAAAGTCACCTACCAAATTTCACCACCTCTGCTCCGTTTCTTTTAAAAAGATTTTTATATATAATATATTATATATATTAATACATAATATATTATTATTAATATAATATTTATTATATTAAAAATTATTATATTATATTATATATAGTACACGTACCGAGGAATTTTTTTGGCACACCTACTGTTGGTAATCATTTATGTTTGGGGTTTAAGCTTGGGCGTTTGCAGATTTTCTCATTCGAACCCTGAGATTTCTGTCTTCTTTGGTCTGTTGCATTGTTTGGTCTGTTCTAATGTTGGCCTCCTATAATGGGTTCCCTGCTACTATGTTTCATCTCCATACCTTAATGTTCGTGGTTTGACCAGCCCAGTGCAATGTTTTATTGTCTTTTCCCATCGCACATGAGAAAAGTGCCAAGTTTCTGTATATGCAAGTGATCAAATCTGTTGACAAGCTTGTGAAATCTCAATCGGCTTCCAGAAATGGTGAAAATTTTGAGTTATATGCATTCTAGATGTATATCGGGTTGCATATACATTGGGGGAATCTTCTGTAAGATTCTAGGAATATTGGCCATTTGCATATTGGCCCTGCTTGTATATCGGGCTTGTATGTAGAATATGCAAGCGAAACATACAAAGGAAAAGATACATTGCAGGAATATTCTGGAGAAGATTCCTTTCTTGTACGTGCAAGGGAATGTACATTGAAAAATATACAAAGGCCCATGACATGCAAAGTGAACAGTGCCACGGATATACAAATGGGTTTGTACATGTTCAACATACAAGAGAGAATATATTTCACATATTCCAGGAAAGATTCCTTGTTTGCATGCAAAGGGGAAATGTATATTCGGTGATATACAATTGAAGATACAAGCAAATATACAAAGGACCTTGTATGATCCGTAACATACAAAGGTAGAAGGTGCATTTGATGGGGCCCACCACTTGTATGAAGTGATTGTATGTTCGAACATACAATGAAAATGCATTCCAAAGATGCGAGGTGGACCCGAAGTCATTTTCATTTTGTTCTAAGGCAGTGTGGCGTCTGCGGCTTGTACATTGCATTTGTATATGCGATGTTCAAGGAAATGTGCAAAGGAGAGAGAAAATGGGTCGGGCCCACCACTTGTATATTTGCACTTGTATATGTGCCGATATGCAAACTCATGAGGATACAAGGCCCGAACTTGAAGGTTTTTCAAATCCGATGGATAGATGCAATGAAGTCCTCCTTGTATGTATGTTGCACTTGTATGTGTGTAATATACAAAGTGATGGATACAGGTTGGAGATACAAGCTGGACCTGAACTAAATTCCAATTTGTTCTATAACATTTGACGTCTGCCTTGTATGTTGTATATGCGTTTGGGTTTGCATATACAAGAGCGATAAAGGTGAAATAGAAGGAGAAAGAGCCAGCGATAGAAACATGAGGTGCTTACATGGCACGATTTCACTGGCTGACAACTTTTCAACATTTTTGGGTGCTGTTGATCACAGCGACGGAGGGATGATCGACGGTCTTGTTTTCAACCTGTAGTGAAGGATTTTTCCTGAGCGTGTGCGGCTATTTTTGAGCGGGAAATTTTCAGAGGTACGTCGTTGCTACATTTTAGAGAGGCTGTGGGTAGCTAAAGTGTTAATGGCAGAATTGCAGCGGTATGGGTCGGTGATGGATGGGTCAACAACCTGATTGAAGATGAATGTCTTTGAACGGCGGTGCAGATCCTGATTCCATCTGCTCATTCCTCTCTGTGTCCCCACAGCTTTGAATATTTCTAAGCGCCATTCCTCATGCATTGAATCTGGCAGATTTTTTATTTACCTTGTAATTAATTTTGCTAGGTACACAGTCTTGGTATATAAGCCAGACTGTGTTACTCATTTGTGGTTGTTGAAAATTGGACATATCTTGGTGCTGCAATAGGAATACAACTTTTTGGTGACTCTATTTCAGGTGTCTTTGTGAGTTTATGAGTTGTATGTTGTATGTATTATGCACAGAATTATCAATTTCATGTTGATTTAAATGAGTAATGCTTCATTGCGTGTGTTTTGTTATTTGTCTCCAGACTGAATGTGTTTTTCTTCTGACTCTAAACATCTAAGGGGTGTCATAGATTCTAGAATATAGGTCTTCTATATTGAATACTTAGTCTCTTACCTCTGCTCAAGAAGTAGATTGAATGTTTTGGATTAGGTGTTGAGAAGAATACATTGCAGTAAGGATATTTATAAGCAGAAATAACTGAATACTTTGTCTTGGGTATTGTCTGTAAGGCAGACATTTTAGAAACCCCTTGAAATCTGATTACTGTCTTAGATCTATGGTAAACATTCACATATATATGTCTACTGACTCCGAGCCCTGGATAGGCACCGATTTGGTCCGGTATCTCTGTTATAACCTAAAGTCCTAGTTTTGCATCCAGGTATAAATCAAACTCAAACTTCATGTACAAACCTTTAGGACTTTAGAAGTAGTTTTAGGATCCAAAATCCTCTGTCTACAACTGAATATAGGCCCAAAGCTAGCCCCTTTGCACTTATCTCACAATTTTGGTCTGCATAATAGAGGATTTATCTACTTTGTGTTAGCATCCCAGTCTTTGCACAGTTATATTTCATGGATGTTGAGTAGGGAATACCCCCCTTGGTTCTGCAGAGCCTAAAGAAGAAGAGGAGATATCTATAGAGTCTATCTCCTATACTGTTGGCCCCTGGCCCAGGAATCCTATTGATCATTGATGGCTACTTTGTAGGGGTGACTGGGAACAAGCATCCAGTCTGGGAAAATACCAACACCTACATTTAATACATGATATTTTTGTAATTATATTAAAAATTATATATTTTCCTTAGTTAACAATAAAAAGGTAAAAAGGATTAAAAAATAAAAGCTTCTTTAAAAAATAAAGTGATTAGTTAAAATGTTTTAATAATAATTAGTTAAATATTATCCATCATAACAAACCCTATTGGGGAGGAATTAGTAATGTGAGGAATATTGTGGTGAAATTTGTATACCTATGTTATTTTTCATTTAGTTTTGTGTCTATTTTGAGGGAGTGATTTGAGACATGTATATATCAATAAATGACACAAACTTGTGTGAGGTTGGACTCATTCCCCTAGCTTTTACCTATTCCTATACACATATCCCACATATTTAAGCCTCACATTATCCTCATATGTACATACTCTAATACATTCACCTAGGCCACACATTTATTACACCTATCTATACAAAGTTCTAATATGATTATTATCCACCTAAATTTGACTTTTTTTTACCCAAGGCCATTTCCAAGTGGTGAACTTGACCCCTATCTTTTCAAATTCATTTTTTTTCAATTGCAACCTTTTGTTTTCCCACTGTGAGCCAACCAAATACACTTTTGTGAAATTTGATGCTATATGCTATTATTTAAAGGTATTCAAATTAGCATTCATTTAACATCTCTTATGCATTCTCTCTCATTCTAGAGCATTCAAGAACTAATTAATAGTAAAATGTTTAGATTTGGCATAGTAAAAGGAGTAACAAATCTGCATACACCATTCTAGGGAACTTATCTAATATCTTCAATATTTTACACATATTTTCATGGGCTGACTTGGGAGAAAATGTCTCCTTGCGACATAGGTTCAACCTTGAATCTAAGGTCTTTTTAAATATAAAAGTCATCAAATTAGTGAAGGGTAGAACATAAAAAGGCAAACTAGGCAAGTAGAAGTGTAGACACCTAAAATTGACTTGCTTCGCAAAACCAATTTCCCATATCTCTACACCACCAATTATCCATCCTATTAATTAAATAAATTCATTTTATTTAATTGATTTCTCCCTAATCATCTACCTTTGACCATTTACCCATCCTTGGTGATCAATTAATTCATTTAATTTATCACTATACATTACAACTATATCCTCATTAATTAAATAAATATTCTCAATATTTATTTAGTTAATTTGTCGATCTCTCTAATCCTTGTTAATTAGATAAATCATGCTTATCTAATTAATCTAGCCTATTAATCAACCTATCCCTATCCTAGTTAATTAAATATCAATTATTTAATTAGCTACCCTAACCCACCTATCCCCTAGACCTAAATTAATTAAGATTAACACTTAATTAACCTTGCTTATCCCATCCTCCCACACACCTTTGAATAAAAATTAAATTTTTATTCAAAGGGTCAAATCCTCTTTACAACTCATTTATCACCCTCTTACACATGTAAGTGTACATTTGTCCTTCAACCTTCACATCTCCACATAAAAATGAATTTTAATTCACACTCCCCCATGAGTTGAATTTTTAATTCACTTGCCATATCCACTCTTCCCAAAAATGAATTTTTAATTCATTTCTATCCTGCACACCTCTTTCCAATGTGAATTTAAAATTCACAAATAATGAGAGCCCTCCAAATCCATTGACCAAATCTCAACCCTTGATCTCTCTCATCGCTATGATTTCAATCCAAACCCTAACTCTCAAGCATTTCTAGCCCTTTGATCTCATCTTTTAATCCTCACCCTCCATCCATTTTCCAAAAATCTATAAATGAGACCCTTCTCTAAGCCATTTTCAATAACTTCTTGCATCAAAACTATGCCAAAATTTCTATCTTCTCCATCACTCATCCTATTGTGTTGAGCAAGCAAGGAGAAATCCACATTCTTCATCTACTTGGGTAAATCTAAGGAGTTTGGGTGCAACTCCTTCCACCCTATCAAGGATTTGTGGGTCACATGTGAAGGTATATCATTTGTTTTTGCACTTGATTTATATTTTTTGGTTTTCATTTTGACTTCATAGATCACATTGGCACACCTGGTGGGACCCACAAGGTCCCTATCTAACATCTTTTATGAGTTTTGCATGTGTTTCTAGACATTTTGCAGGTATCGGCACTATTTCTCTGCCCAGTGGCTCCATTTCTGCTATAATTGGCGCTATCTATGGTTGTATTGGCGCTATCTTTGCACGACAAAACCACTAGCATTTTGGCTTGAATCTTTTATGTTTTTCTCGCTTTCTGTCATTTTTAGCAGCTATAACTCTCAATTTTTGCAGGAAATACACAGAGACAAGGGGAAACTATGGTGAAATTTTCCTAAAATCTATCCAATATCTTGTTTTCTAATCCTTGTTTATTTGGTTGTTTAAAACATCATTTGAGGCATTGTTTATGGTGTTTTCATGATTAGGGACTGAAAACAACCACTAACCCCTTTGGTCAATCATTTTTGTAACTAAAATCAATCCTTTTGAGACCTTTGACCCTCACTGTCTCGTATTGGCGCTACCTGGGCCCAAATCGACGCCTTTTTTTGTAACAATCAAGCAAACTACATCTTCAGCCACAGCGGGGCTATTTCTTGTTATTGTGGCGCATTTTTGTATATTGGTGCTATTTTGTATATTGGTGCTATTTTGTATATTGGCTCTATCCTTTATATTGGCGCTATCTGCTCCCGTATTGGCACCATTTACTATTTTGGCGCTATTTTCGTCATTAGCGCCATTTTATCTCTGTTTTGACACCTTTTAATGATAGTGTTTTTTGGGATCTATGCAGGAATCTAACTCATCTTTGCAGGTATCAAAATGCTAGTCAAAGTCCAAAATCAAAACTACGGACAGTTTTGCAGTGTTTTTCTAATCCAAACACATCTCTTTTGGTGCATTAAAATGAACCTCATGTGCTTAGCTTAAAGAACATTTATCTTTGGTGCACCTAAAATGAATCTTGTTGCAAACAATCTACAATCAAACATTTCATTTTGGTGCACCTAAAAAGAATCCTTGTGTGCCTTAGTGTAGAAAACAGTTGATTTTGGTGCTCTAAAATTAATCATTACTTGCAACAAACAACTTTAGGCACATTTCAATTTGGGTTTAAAAATAACATTAGAGAAGTGTTTGCCATGTTTGGTGCACTTGCACGTTTGTGTTATCCCATAGGGTAGAATCAAAGTATCCTCTCCCCTTGCCTTCAAAAGGATCTTGGGTGAAGAGAAATGGTTCTATCCTCTTTTTTCTAGGAAGTGGGCCTACCCTTGAGACACATCCATTCGGAGAACTCATTGGCGACCCCAAGTGGTACTTTCATCTATTCTACTATATGTAAATTGAGGATAAGGCGAAAGCCAATTCTAATCGGTATGAGTGCTTACCATTCAGTGCTAGCTTGCAAGGGAGTAGTACCTTGTGTATATGAAACCCCTAGTAGAGCTAGTCAGAACCTTAAGTAGTTTATCATATGCTCGTAAGGTGTCGATCCCCCGGATGTACCCCCACTACGAACCATTGTTTTAGAAGCCAAAATCCCTCTACTTGTTCGACAAGTATTGTCTGTGCTTCACCTTAGCTTGTGCATGCTTGATAAATCTTTCACAAAAAAACCTTTGGCCATTGTGTTTTCTTTCTTTATTGTTTGTCTACTTGCCAAGAAAAATCAAATTCCTCCATCAATCAAACCATTTCCAAAAACTTCACAATCTTTTAGCACTATTTTCCACTATTTTAGCACCATTTATTCATCCTGTAGCACCATTTATCTATCTTGTAGTGCCATTCCTCTCTATTTCAACGCCATTTCCGTCTATTTTAGCACCTTCTTCATCCATGTCCAAAAATCAAATTTTCCCATCAAAAACATCAATTTTATAAGCCCATTTTTCAAAAAATTTCCAGTCGGGGGCTACGCCCCCGAACCCCTATCAGCGGGGGGTTGCGTCTGACCCCCCGCACCCCCCTCATGTCAGGCCAGGTTTTCCTCCCAACATCGCTAAACCATACCCCCATTTATCAAACCCCATAAGTTGAGCTTATCCAATCCCTTTATTTGAGCTTGATCAAATTCTAATCCACTTCCTCTCTAGTCATAATCTATCTTCATCATCCTAATCATTCTTATCCACTTCATCTAAATCCAATCACCCATCTATCCTAATCATCCTAACCACCTATCTTATCCACATCATCATCCAAATCATTCAATCCAATCTTATCATAATCACCCTCATCATCCTTAATCCAATTCATCAACATCATTCTAATCCCATCTCATCCAAATCAAATCCAAAATCCAACCAACATCAATCCATAATCTTCCAAACCATATTCCAAATCCAATCCAAAATCAACATCAATCCCAATCATTATTCAAATCCCCCAACATCATTATCAAACTCCAAATCCAAATCAACCCAACCAAAATTTAAGACCTTAATTGATCATCCAATCAAATCAACCAAATCAATTCTATTACTTAAGTGTCATTAGTCCACCTTAAGTATAGAGAATCATCCATCTTTTTAACCAAATCAAATTATCCTAAGGTCTTGAATTTTGATCCCCAACATCACAATCATCCATTATCCTCCATTTCATCTCATATCTCTCCAACAAAATGGATCATTATGTAGCAATGTAACAATTACAAAGACTTAGAAAAATCTATGAGAACATGGATCCTAGTGCTAAGGAAAAATGCAAAAATGACATTAGAGATATACCCTTAGCACACCTCATCATTGGAGAATCCCAAGCCCCTACCCCATCTTCATCATATCAACCTTCAACATCCTACATATCCACACCATCAACCTCATACCAACCTCCATCATATCAACCTTTACCCTCATATCAATCTCCATCCCCTTACACATCCATGCCATCGTACCTATCCAACCAATCAATACCTCCAACTTATCCATCCCCCAACCGTTGTCATGCTAACTTTGATCAAGCGAACACCAATCTATCACACCTTATATCTGAAATCCAAAGCTTATATCAACAACCATTTCCCCATGCAAATCCCCAATCCCCCAATCCCCATCCTCCAATCCTCCCATCACAATATCCCCCCAACCTTACCAACCTTAATCCATCATCTTATGTATCTTCCAATCCACCAATCCCCATCACCCATACACCATCTAACCCTCCATTAAATCCTCTTAAGCCTACGACATCCAAAGAATCCTTGTGGGATTTCCTCCAAAGAACATCACCTAAAAATGAAAGCAAAGCTATAGACTCGCCCAAATCTCCCACCCTGCCAACATCACCATCTAATCCAACACCATTCCTCAAACCCATCCAAGAACTAGCACCATCTAATCCCATCACCCACCTATCCAATCCCAATCCTAATCCTCCACCATCCACCATCATTATCCATCCACTATATTGTTCTTCAACCCATACACTCATGAAGGATGTCGTCCATTGGCTATTAGCAAGGAATCAAACACCCTCATGCAAATCAACACCCATCGAAGCACCTACCACATCCATCCAAGCATCCACCACATCTATCCAAATCACTTCCACTTCTACCCAAACACGTGATCTATGTCAAGAATCAAATCCAAAGCATGTTGAAACATCAACCCCTTCTCCTAATCAAGATCTAACCATCCCATCTAATCCCATCCCCAATCCCCTCCCATCTATTGATCAACTTATTGATCCCACCCCTTCTTCTACTACCCCTTTACCATCCTACATTAATCCTTTACCTCCATCTACCAATCCCATCCCAAATCCATCCCCTTATCCACTTGGACAAAGCACCTTCATCCGCGGTGACTCCCTCGTAGGAGGTGAACAACTCCCTTCCACCACCTATCCTCTTCCAACAAATAATAGACTCACATCTTGTTTCCAAAGAACCAAACATCCCATCGTATGTCGCATACTCCAACATATGAACTATCAAGGCAAAGGCTTAGGCCTTCATGAACAAGGCATCTCGTAGCCCATCCACACCACATTCCATCCATCCTCGCATGGCCTTGGCTATATATCCCAAGGCAAACAATCTAAACATGTTGATACCATCTTCCCACCTTCCAAAATCCATTCATCCAATCCCAAACATGGTGCATCTCATCCCACTCCCAAATCATATTCCGCCATCCCTCCTCCATCATCCTGTCATTTGCAAAAGCATGTGACCATCCATCTCCCTCCATCAAATTTACCTCCACTACTTCCAACTCCAAATATCCCTATCAAATCCACTTTACCTCCTATCCTACCAACGCCAAACACCCCTATCCACAAATCCTCTCATTCTCCTATCCTCCCAACTTCTAACATCCCTATCCTTAAAACCCCTCATCCATTTATCCATAAATCCACTTTTAACCCCCCCACCCATAAATCCCCTAAAATTCCCAATCAAGACCAACAAAAGCACACATCATCCAAACATGAAGCCTCCATCAAATCCATGGGATTCAAAAGTAATAATTTGAATGCCCCAACTCATAAATCACAAAAGCCTAAAGATGTTATCCCTTCCAATCAAAATCAAAAATCCAAAAGGCTATCAAAACCCCCACCATCAAAAGAAAAAACAAAAACAAAAATGGTGTGGGTCCCTAAGCAAAGATCAATCAAAACAAATGAGGCATCCACCTCCCAATCCACTCCAAAATCCCAAACATCTCGCTCCCCATCTGAAAATCCCATAAATCCTAAGTCTATTTGGGTCCCTAAAACCCCAAATCAACCATCCAAAAATCTCCTATCTCGATCCCCATCACTCCCAACTCCACATCCAAAATACAAGCTTCCAAATACATAACGGTGTGTGCAGCCAATGGTCTTGGTTCCCCTCCACCACATGACATTCCCACATACCTCCATCTCTTCATCTTTCATCCACTATCCTACATATCTCCCCCATCACATCCCTATGATCCATGCTTTTGCATAATCCACATCATAATCCACTATCCACCATCCATCCCATCTTCTCCTATCTATCAGCATCCATGCAATCATAATCCATAATGCTATCCAACATGGGATCAGCTTCACCTTGGTATGGAAATAGTAAAGAAATCAAAAAAATCAAAAAAATCAAGAAAATAGTAAAGAGAAAAAATCCATCCAATGGTGAAAACCACTCCTCATGGCGCCTTGGGCAAGTACCATGATGAAAACCCCTTGTGGGTGTCATGCGTAATCCCTTCTCCATCCATTATATATCCCTACACTTAGGGGCAAAATCATACCCTTCATCCACATCCATAATATCCTTTGCAGATCTTATCCACTATCTTATCCCTATCCTATCATATTTCTATCCACCATCCCCTATTTATCCTATCATATTCCAATTCACCATATTCATCCATCCTATCCATTATATCTTCCTTTTACCATCTCCCTCCTTAGATCTTGAAAAAGATGAGGGGGAAAATATCAAAAACATGCTTTGGACACCTCTCGGCACACTCCCTTTCCAAACATATCTTCCATCCATCTACTACAAAGTCCATCCATTCAAATGTGAACCCATCAGGAAAGATTCTAAGCATTGGGGCATATGATTCCTTGCAACTTAGCCCTTGAGAAAATCCTAAAACCCCCCATTCATCTATCATGTATCCCTACCTGATCCTTTATCCCTCATCCTATCCCTTATCTGCATGTATCTATCTATCTATCAAAATCTCCTATCCATTATCCTTTCATCGCCAATTCCCCTGTACATCCCCCTTCATCTTCACCTCTAGACTTGGTGTTCCCTTGTCATTGGTATCTAGCGCAAAGGCCATCTAAACTAAATCCAATTCAACCATCTCATAATAAAACATTCCCTTTCCAAAATAAAAAATCCAAAAAAATCAAAAAATCCATAAAATCCCAAAAATATCCATCACAAAATCAATATCATTCCATCAACATCTCATCATCTTCTGACATCCTCACAATCACCCAAATCATCCAACACATCATCTCCCCACATCATCACATCTATCCTCAACCATTCCCATATCATCAAGTATGACTAGAACTACATATCATCACCAACCGCATCTTAATGTGCCTTGATCCTGTGGATACAGGGTATGTAGGCAGTTTGGAATACGAAGGAAGTTTCCAGTACTCAGGTACATAAGATGCGCCCATCCAACCCGCTTGGATGGCCCCTAGCCCCTGAGCTTACACTAGATCCAAGCATTGCATCACCTATCAAAGCATCATCCCTTAACAAAAATCATCAACTATCAAATCAGCATCAACCACAACTTGTCACCATCATATCTTGAGCCAATTTTACAACATCAACTAAGCATGATCCAATCATCAACTGATTCCTGCCTTAGGATATATCATTCCTATAATAGGCAGAATCTATCCTATCATCATCCATCTTGGCAAGAGATACAATGGCTATTTATTTGGTTCGTTGGTCTTTTGATTTTTGATTTTTATCTTTTGTCCTATTCAAAGATCACATCAAAGCTACCTTGATCTCACTATATCATGGTATGCAGTGAAAACATCTAGAATGGGGCATAGTCTTGCTTTGTATGTTGTGCTTGTGGGTTGGTCTCATTACTCCAAGCTAGTATTCATATCTTGTGGATCATAGGGTCGGTTCTAGCATATTGATCTCCTTGTGCATCTAAGGTTCATCATACCTTTTATGTACTAAGGACTTATGCTATGAGTCCCCTTCCCTCATCTAGACAAGGTTGTACTATCTTGGGCATGCATGGGATCATCCCTTTGTCTGCGTGTCTAGTCCATGCAAATGTTGGATACGCATCATCACCCCGACCTTCTATACCTCAGTGAAAATATCCACTTTGCTATATCAAACCTAGGATTGCTCTAAATCATGCTCAACACAACGATCATCCATTTTCCAATCCATCTATCATCTAATCATCATTCTTTCATCTCACCCCTTATCCTCCAACCACTTCTACCAATCTGTTCCATCCATTTCGAGAGCACAATCGTGTTCTTGCAACCTGCCTATCCTCTTGAGGGGGCATCACCCTTACCAATTATCCCCAAACCATATCCTCTTCTTCTAAGCCAAAATCTTTTTTATCCAATCCAACTCTATGTTTTAACTTCTTTGAAATAGTGTTACTTAGCCGTAACACCATTTCAAAGAGGGGTAAATGTAGACACCTAAAATTGACTTGCTTCACAAAACCAATTTCCCATATCTCTACACCACCAATTATCCATCCTATTAATTAAATAAATTCATTTTATTTAATTAATTTCTCCCTAATCATCTACCTTTGACCATTTACCCATCCTTGGTGATCAATTAATTCATTTAATTTATCACTATACATTACAACTATATCCTTATTAATTAAATAAATATTCTCAATATTTATTTAGTTAATTTGTCCATCTCTCTAATCCTTGTTAATTAGATAAATCATGCTTATCTAATTAATCTAGCCTATTAATCAACCTATCCCTATCCTAGTTAATTAAATATCAATTATTTAATTAGCTAACCTCACCTACCTATCCCTTAGACCTAAATTAATTAAGCTTAACACTTAATTAACCTGCTTATCCCATCCTCCCACACACCTTTGAATAAAAATTAATTTTTTATTCAAAGGGTCAAATCCTCTTTACAACTCATTTATCACGCTCTTACACATGTAAGTGTACATGTGTCCTTCAACCTTCACATCTCCACATAAAAGTAAATTTTAATTCACTTGTCATATCCACTCTTCCCAAAAATGAATTTTTAATTTATTTCTATCATCCACATCTCTTCCCAATGTGAATTTAAAATTCACAAATAATGAGAGCCCTCCAAATCCATTGACCATATCTCAACCCTTGATCTCTCTCATCCACTCCCCTTGTGACACTTGTCACAAGGCTATGACTTCAATCCAAACCCTAACTCTTAAGCATTTCTAGCCCTTTGATCTCATCTTTTAATCCTCACCCTCCATCCATTTTCCAAAAATCTATAAATGAGACCCTTCTCTAAGTCATTTTCAATAACTTCTTCTTGCATCAAAACTATGCCAAAATTTCTATCTTCTCCATCTCTCATCCTTATCTCCATCTCAATCTGTATCTAAATCCATTATCTCTCATCCTATTGTGTTGAGCAAGCAAGGAGCAATCCACATTCTTCATCTACTTGGGTAAATCTAAGGAGTTTGGGTGCAACTCCTTCCACCCTATCAAGGATTTGTGGGTCACATGTGAAGGTATATCATTTGTTTTTGCACTTGATTTGTGTTTTTTGGCTTTCATTTTGACTTCATAGATCACAAGAAGATTAGGGGTACACATTATGGAGGGTTAGATCTAGACACAAAAGATGAATATATGGTTGTGGACTAGACCCGGACTGGCAAACTTGACCATAGACAAAGCATAGACTCAATACAAAATCCAAGACACTTCACTAACAAAGAAATCATATTTCCAACCCAAAAATAGTCAAAAATTAAAGTCTTCATCGAACAACAATCATTCTTCAATTATCAAAATAAATACCTTTATTTTCTTATTTACTTTTTATACATTAATATTAAATCCAAAATAACACTAACCCATAATATTTACATATTAATCTAAATTAATTAATAATAAATTGTAAATATTTCATTTGATTAACCTCAAATGAAGGAAAGTTTATTTTTCTTTTAGAAATATATAATTTTAATAATGACCATTTTCAAGCTTCATACATTTCACTTGATTACCTAAAACAAGCTTAAAGAAAGGAAAAGGCTAAAAGCACACCCATAAAAATCCATTGAACATGGCCTACCTTTTATTTATGTCTAGTAAAATTGCAAATATGCTCATAACTTTGTAAACTAGCAATTGGACCCATAGGTTCAATGGGTACGCTGAAAACTTTCTGAAGAAATTATAGAATTTGTTAGATATTTTTTATTATCTTTTAATTTATAAGCTATTTAATCCACTACATTCTATAAGTTATTTAATTCACTAAATTCTTATTAAATTTCATCACATTAACTATTGTCTTCTTGCACTTATATTAGTAAATTTCTTTTTACTTTTTACATTACATATTGAGATGAACAAACATAGTTGGGTAAATGTAGTAAACTAGCACTTGCACCTGTGGGAGGTTCAAGGAATATGCCGATAGGAACAACAGACGAGTTTAGAAAACTTCCTATCCCCTAATTAAAAGAAACCCTAATTAGGGTTTTTGATATTTAATTAGGATTTAATATTTACGACATCTTGTATCTCATATCTCATATTTGGCAATCACATATCCATCCATAGCAGATGGGGGTGATAAATAAACATTTGAAAAATCATTATGTTATTGATTTGATTAATTAAATAAATGATTGTTTTATATTGCAACATTATTAACCCAATAATAATTATTTTTATATGTGCAGCATTATTAACCGACTTTGAAAATTTTCTGACGTGAGACAATTCCGAGCACTATAATACTCACACCCATGTCCCCTATGGAGTAAAATGGGTTCCTCATTTACCCATACAGTTTGACATCAGACCACCATTTATATTGCTGTTTCTCAGGCACTTGTTCTAACACAAATGAAATTCTTGTTCTAATCTGCTAAACTTTCCAATATTCAAATAAACTCAACTTTTATTTACTTGATAATAATTGCTGATCTCAATTAACTAATGAAGTCCGTTGATACTATTTTCGAGCCACGTCAGATTCCCCAGCGTCTGATTTCCACAGTTCCGAATGACCTAAAATGACTACAATGACTACAACCTAGCTTAAAGTAAATAGGAACAATATAAAGGTGAATATGATACAAAAGATAATGGTTTCAAAAAGACCTCTTTCAAGAAATTTCTCCATTACTAAAGCTTCTTAATGTCATTTAAAAAACACCCCTACTTGTAAAGAAGTTGACATCCATCATATAGATTACACATAGAGCAATTACGTTACTACCACATAGTTAACCATCTGAATCTTTTCTCATCGAATTTGCTACCACATAGTACCGTTTTAATCATTTCTCAATCCAATTGGAGGGACTAATTAAAAAGCAACAAAATGTATGCTAGCAAGCTACTTACATGTGCATAAAAACTGATTCACTCCATACCACCATCAATGTTCTTGTTCAAGCCTTTAGAATGACGTAAACCCCTTCACACCATAACAACCGAAAAAATAAAATGTATTATTTTCCGTAAATCCCCTATCAAGCCATGGAAAATAAATATTTGAAATTACCTTCCGCGAAGTCAAATTTTATGTTAATTAGTATCCATCCGCAAAAAAATTATAACTCAACTTGCTTCTCGCCAAAAAAATTACAACTTAGCTTGCTTCTCATCAATAATCATGATGGAGCCCTTCAATCCCATAAAACAAAACTAACTAATTTTGGTTCCATACAAAAACCACTACAATAAAATGATCGCTGCAAATCGGCCAAGCCAATTGTATAAGGGATTAAAGAAACAGAGGTTGAGGGAGAGATGGGACTCATCTTACACTTACAATTGTCTTCGAAAGATTAAAACGAAAAATTTATTTTCCAAAATACAGCCCATCAATATCAACTAAACTATTAATCATCCGAGCGTCAGAAGCAAGCGAGCCCCACTGAAAAAATTGCAGAAATGGCCATCCATACAACCACCAGATTGTAGAAAAGACCGATATTTGCACACCTAGATGACTCGGCTGCAAAATTATTGCTTAAAATATAGGGTTGGAGATAGTAGATATTTATAAGGGAGCTTTGATGCCTCTGAAAGAATCGAACCATCAAAATGAGGCAGTGGAAGCTAATCTACGGCTGTAGTGTTATCTTCTTATCTGCCAGAGCCGACTCTATGGATTCGTCAAATTTTCAGCTGTTCCATTCAAACGGTGTGCTGTTTTTAGATATTCTAGATATTTTTTAAATTGTGTTCTACAAGTGGGCAACAGCCAACATCTATCTAGTATCTAACATTCTCAATGCACATTTGATCATTGAAAATTTGTTGGCGACACTTTTACGGCGTGAGACAATTCCAAGCAATATAATGCTCACAACTAAAAGCCTATCGGCTAATTAATTGGATTTCTTATTGATTTTTATATAATACACCATAGAAACAAATGCATATTTAATCATATAATTATTTTAAAAATAATTATGTGAGGGTACAATAGATTTATGTTCTACAACTTATATATAATATTATGCACATAAGGCATAACTATATTTTTCTATTAAATACATATTACGATGGCTCATAATCATTTTTATAAATATGTATTTGATATATGAACTTTTATAATATCTATCATATTAATTCTACTAATTTGTATAATCAATAATTTAATATACATTCTATTATTAATATATAATTAATTATATTATTTCATTAATATTTAAAATATCAAATTTATAAATAATATATATATATATACAATGAATCAAAATTAAATAATCACATTAATATGAATATTACAATTTTGTTATAATATTTCCATAGATTTAAAGAAAAAATATTATTTGTTTAACATTAAAATAAATATTATTTGTTGAATAACTAAATTAGTGTCTTATTTTTTTATTGATTTTAGTGTGTTTGTTTTATGCAAAATAATATTTTCCTAATTGATTGGTAATCACTAGATAAAAAAAATCATTGCAATAATACTAGAGAAAAATAAAATAAAAAATTAGCAGTTTATCAATTTTGATAAATGTAAAGGGAACTTTTTTTGTTTTTTAATCATTTATGACATTTTGTAGAAAAATAAAATAAAAAATTAACAATAAAGGTAAAGGGAATTTTTTGTTTTTTATCATTTATGATATTTTGTAGAAAAATAAAATAAAAATTAACAATTTATCAATTGTCAAAGTGATAAAGGTAAAGGAAACTTTTTTATTTTTTTATCATTTATGACATTTTGAAAAATAATCAATGGACAAGATTGATTTCATGGTAGTCTTTTTAATCTAGGCCCTTCATCTATATAATTCAACATGTGATGCTTACATAAGAAAGGCTTTCAGCGTAATTATGTTTTAGCTTTTTCAAAATACACCTTTTGAATATTAAACATAGTAACTTAAAAGGTCGGTCTAATCAACTAATTTCCACTAGGATTTTATATAAAATTGTTTCACTCAACTTTAGGAGAATATTAGAAAGGAGCAAAAGACAAACTCTTCAAATTGTGATGTTAAAAAGAAAGTTCTTTTATGTCTACACGAAAACTTAACAATCATAAATTATAAGTTAAATAAAACATCTTGACCCAAGTCAAATGGAGTTTATGATATTAAAATCTAATTTAAAAAATCATGCATATAAAGTAAAAGGTCTATTCAAGAAAAAGTCAAAAAAGAAATGCTCAAATTACATTTGATCCAAGTCACCATGCAATATATAATTCATATCCCAAAAAAAAATGTTTTTATATCAAATGAATTAAAAATAGCACGTCTCGAGTACTTAGTCAACAAAGTAGTTACAATGTAAGCTCAAATAAAATTAATAATATAAAGATTTATGGTAAAATAGTTAGGTTAATGTCCTCTTCATGAGCTCATGAGTATAGTATCTTCTCTAGGGCTTTGGTCATGTGGTGTCTACTGGAAAAGAAATAAATGATTCCTAGGATTCACGTCAAATTATTTAATAACGTAAATAAACTTAATAATTAAGTAATAAAAAACTACTTTAGATATACTAGTTGAGTTTCAAAAGAGTTTCCAAACATTATATAACTATGTTATAAATTTGATAAAGAGGATTAAGGTATTTATATTTAGATTTGATAAGAGGATGTTCTATTGTAACTTATGCTTAATGATTTAATTTTGATTTCTGATATCAAACTTATGATTGTGAAGTTTTGATAAACTGAGAAATGAATAATGCATTGGTTCAAGTCCAATCTCACACCTGTAGCTTCGATCCTATATTTATAGTTTTGAACTTGTATTTTAGCTTTGAACTTTGCACTTCAGGTCATGTAAATATTATTCACCTTTGATAACTGAAAATGGTGGTGTTGATAAACTTGCTCTACTAGGAAATTAAAGAAACTAGTTTCCTACCTTTAACCTTAGTCAAGCCCCTATATTGATTTAATGATTTTGCACAAGTTAAAGATACATGAGACAAAAATGGAAATGCCTATTTGAGCTTGTATTGTAGCTTTGAACTTTGCACTTTAGATCTTACAAATCTTATTCGGTTTTGATATCTAAAAATGGTGGTGTTGATAAGCACCACTGGAACTTGCTCTACTAGGAAATCAAAGCAACTAGGTTCCTACCTTTCACATTAGTCAAGGCCCTATATTGATCTAATGATTTTGAACAAGTTAAAGATACGTGAAACAAAAATGCAAATGCTCATGATTTTGCTCTACTTTAACATTGTTTTTCCTTAGTCTGCAGTTCAGGATAGGCACCATGCATTTTATTGATTATGCAATTTCATGCTCTACAATTTAGAGGATAGGTTTTCAATAACATGACAACAATGTGATTTTTGATCTTAACTTGCTTAAAGATGTAAAATTTATTAAAATGGTAGAGCAAATACATAGAGACACCTGATCAAACCATTATTGCAATACTATCAAATCATAGATTAATATATTCAACTTGATTGTTATCACATTACAATGTAGATGGCTTATAAAGCCTTTTATTTTCCCGTGAACAACTTCCTTTATGGGAATGTAACTTCCCAAAACCAAAACTAACATTTACATAAACTATAAACTAACTAAATTATTTAATCTAATGTAAACCTTATTACTCTAACACCCCCCCTTAAGGTTTACATGTAATAAAACCAACATTCCCCCCTTATTACATTATCTTGAACAAAGGATGAAACATTGCAAGAGTTGATCACAACAACCCTTCTGGAGACTTTGATGAAGCACCTTCACCAATTCTCCTCACTCACCCAAAAAACACCAAACTTACGCTATCGATCTCCTAATTGTAGAACTTACAAAACTCTGCACAACATGAGAGAACATAAAGTGTCCCCAATGTCCTTGCACAATGAGACAACAACTTTCCCCTAAAAGTCCACATCTCCTTCGAGTGTGTCAAAATGCCTCCTCAAGTGCTGCACATGAGAGAACAAATCTCCTCCAAGAGTCCACATCTCCTCTGAGTGTGTCAATATCCCTCCTCCAGTGCTATGGAAACAATCCCTCCTCTGCTATACAAAACAACTGAAGCACTGTGAATACACTAATCCTACCTATTTGAGAGATTCCACTATCCACAAACTCCATTGTGAATACACTAATCCCACCTATTTCAGAGATTACACTATCCACAAGCTAAGTAAATGCAGATACACTAACTCCACCTATTTCAGAAGTTACACTATCCACACATACTGCCACAAACTGCTAAGCCCCCTTGCTCCTTGAAGGGACAAATAGAAAAGGTGCTTCTCATGCAGTGAATCATCCCTGAGTGAGAAGCTAGCTCAGGATGATGAAGATCCTCCTACCTCCATTGCCTCCTTCCTCCAATATGATGTGGTTACACTTTATCTGCTTGATGTCACATTAGACTCTTTGATAGCATGAGCATGTGCATTTGAAATCTCTGTCAAGTGTAGCACATATGGCCTCGAGAATACAAGCATAGGGTGACATGATAAATCTTCATTTCAGAGTACTGGACTCAAACCAATAGCACGCCTTTTACAATGTGTTCCAAAAAGGTTATAAAACTTATGCGTCTCAATTACAATTGGTTCAAAACTCAAAAAAACAAACCCTACAAATCTTCAAACTTGTGATAAATTATTTTCATTGACTATGCAAATAAGTATTCCCTTCTTAAAACTCATATCTCTAAAACATGTAATTCAATTACAGAAACCCCACCTATAAAATCTTATACCTCCAAAACATGTAATTTCCACTTTAATAAAATGGCTCTCCACTATTTCTCCTTTTACAAACTTCTAATTAACATCTCCTCTTTTTCATGTAAATCACTTCAATTTCTTTCTTAATACTCCTTTTAGAACACATAAAGAAATAGTGGAGAGCCATTTTATTAAAGTTGAAATTACATGTTTCGGAGATATAAGATTTTATAGGTGGGGTTTCTGTAATTGAATTACATGTTTTGAAGATATGAGTTTTAAGGAGGGAATAATTATTTACATAGTCATTGAAAATAATATATCACAAGTTTGAATTAAATCCTCTTAAAAGTAATACCTCCCTTTAATTCCATAAACGTCACGAAAAAGAATTTTACTATATGTAAAATTATTCACTCTTTTTTTTTTGTTTTTACTCTTTAAAAAAAACTTAACTTCATACTTCCAAAACATACCCTTATTTCTCCAAAGATTTTTTCTATTTTTTTTTCTTTTCAACACTTAAAAACTTTCACGTGCCCTTCCTTTGTTTATTTTTTATTACATATTTGCATGCATGTGCCATTTTGATTTTTCAACCCTTAATATCATGCAAAAAATCCTAGCGCTTTAGAAAAGAGGAACTTAGAATGTTTGGTAGGGTCCACTTTATAAAATAGTGAATCCCTATTTATAAAGAATTTGAATAAGCAATATTTACAAAGAATATTCATCATTATCAAAATTAAGACTAACTAGATGTGGACACCCTCCCAGAAGATTAGCCACGCTTGTACTCTACAAAATTTGATAAAAGCAACTCAAGTCGCACCTCATCTGGCTCATCCAACCGCTCCATTCTGAACTTGAACACAACAAATTTGTTGGACACATGTTGACATTTACTCTCTAATTTTTCAAGGTCTACCATTGCAAGTTTAAAATGTGCCTTTGCCTTTACAAAACCATCCAAAATGTCTTCATTTAACCCTGAAGGGGCGGCCGACAAGTTCTGCATTTTATTCATGAATGCTTCTTTTACCTTCTCCTTTGTCTCAATTCTATGTTCATCAGGCAAGAACACCTCCAGGCCAACTACTGCATTAATGAAAACTTCAAAAATGGTCATGAACTCAAAAATTTATCTTTGTAGAGCTAGTAAACCAGGAGCATACTCAATAAGTTGGTCAATTTTATATTGGGCTCGATTCTTATGCAATGCTCCAAAAAATATGGATCCTCATCCTACAAAATATTGGAATTTAATAGCTCTTCCCTATTCATTCTCCTTATCTCCTTTATCATCTTTATATTTTTTCTAGTGTTTCCTTTTTCTCATTAGCGTCCATCATAAAAGATCTTAAATCACCTTCTATCTCACATGCTCTCCTATAGAAACGATAATGCTCATCGAGAATACCAAGAGCTTACTTCAAAAATTTGGCCACCCACCTATCTACCACATTAGATTTATGTTTTATGGCCAGTAGGGCGTCCACCTCTTTCTTAGATATCAAAACTGGTATGTCCATAGTTATCTGATGTTGTGTAATCAGGTTGAGCAAGTCTTTCATAAATGTTTTCATTTGGTTCAGGTACATTTTCAACTCATCCTTGGCCTGCTTATCCTTTTACATTCTTACCTTGACAACATCAACTATTGAATCTAAAGAATTTATTTGCTCATCTCAGGTCTATTTACCTAGATTCACCCTTGTAATTTGATAGTCTTCAACTAGGAGTTCCTTGTCATCCTTGTTTTCCATAGGAGTTATAATTTCTGCAATCCTTTCTCCATGCTCATTAATTTTAATAGAGGATAAAGTCCTTGGCTTCTTTTTGGACTTCTTTTTATCCACCTCCACGATCATATCCTACAAGCTCAATGGTTTAATGACTATTTGCTGCCTCTTTTGCCGATTCAGATTGTTAGGAATCCGTGTTTAGCCCTTCTCTTTACTTTGTCAGTATATTGTTGTTGGACGCATATGCTTTGTAAGTCGTCCCGTGAGTATATTGTATTATCCCACATTCATGGGGAGTAATAGTTGTTTAGATTAGACTAAGTATATAAGTACATGTTGAGGCCAATGAAGGCATCCACGAGTTTATTGTATTGAGCTTGCTCAAAGGAGGTTACCCCCTCAAAGTGGTCTGCGATCAATAAATTCCTTCTGTGTTCTGCTATTTCTATTATTTCATGCATTTTTCATTATATTGTTGTAGGAGGTTCCTCTCATCTGATATCAGAGTGGTTTCTTGGGCTCGCTGGGTGGAATTTTTGCCAAAAAAAAATTCGCAGTAGCCTCCAGGCACTGTGATTATTGCAGTAGTTCTTTTTTCTTTGCATCTGTATTGTTCATTTCAATTGCAGGTTCAGATCAGGGAATAATCCCTATCTGCTTAACTATGGGAAGTGCCTGGGCATAGCCCTAAAACTCATTGTGAGGAATACCACAGGAACCTTGAAGTAGCTGGCCCATTGAGAGGACCTGCCAGTGAAAAGGGCAACGGCCCCTACTTGATTGACTAGTTCCCATCTGTGAGGTAAAACAAGAGCTATCGTTTGTGGCAAAGCGGTTATCAGTTTTACCTGAGCTGTGGAGTGAGGGGTACTACCCCAATACGCAAGCCGTTAGATAGCATTGGTAGCCGAGTGAATCCCCTGAACCTTTAGGAAGTTGAACTTACCTGGGGTCCATATCTATTGCCAGCTGATAAATCACAGATTGCATCTATCCAGAGCCATTGCAAATCGTTTCCACAAAAAAAAGTAAAAAAAATTCTATTTTTTGCCATATCTTCCTTGCTTTAGCTTCGTTTCCTCTGAAAATTCACTAGAACCCCTGAAATTCCATTCTGCATATTTCCTTCCTTGAGGACCCTATCCCAAATTCCACTTATCAAAGCCAGAAATTCCACATTTGTCTATTTTTAGGGTTTTCCATAACTTCTTTGATTCTCACCCAATCGCCTTCAAATTTTGCCATAGTGTTCATTTCCTATTTCTGCTCCTTTGTCCCTCTTGGACAAATTTTCTCATTCTTTCACCCCGCTTCTGAAATCCCCATTTTCTACTTCCCTGTCCCTCAGAAAGTGTCCAAAACCTAGTCAAACCCCAATTACCCATCAGAGTTTTTCCCAAATCCAAATTTTCCTTTACTAAAAAAGTTTTTGTTTTTGTTTTTCTACCCATTCCCAAAAAAAAAAACTCTTGGTTATGGTTGCACCCGCGCAGGAGCAAAAAACATGGAGGATGAACTTGCAGCCCTCAAAACCAAACTCCAAGATCTGGATGAAAAAATTATCAGCCTCAATCTTCATCATTCAGCCATGAACAATAGATGGCAGCCAAAGTCTTTTGCAGACACTGGGTTCTCTTCTTTCATCAATTTTCATGGGTCGAAGCTTGATTTTCCTCACTTCAATGGTGATGATCCGACTGGATGGAAATACCGGGCAGAACAATATTTTAGTCTGCATAATACTTTTGATGTCAACAAAGTCCCACTTGCATCCTTTCATTTGGAACATGAAGCCTTTCAATGGTTCTGTTGGTACATCAAGGCTCATGAAGAGCCAAAATGGATAGATTTTTGCAAACTCATTTTGCAACGATTTGGCCCTGGTGCTTTTGATGACTTCACAGGAGCACTCACTAAACTTCACCAAACTGGCACTGTGAGAGAATATCAGATAGAATTTGAGAAACTAGCCAATCACACAGAGGGATTGTCTGATGAATTCTTCAGGAGTTGTTTTGTCAGTGGTCTGAAGGATGCAATTTGATCTGAGGTTAAAATGTTCTGTCCCAACACAATGATGAAAGCCCTAGGGTTGGCTAAGTTGGCATAGGACAAGATCATAGCTCAACAGCGCTCCAAATCCACTTTTGTTCCATTCAGAAATATGGTTTCCCAAAGACCTCCAATCACACCAGCTCCTAGAACAAGGCCTATCAAGCATTTGTCTGAAGCAGAGATGAGGACACGTAGAGAAAAAGGGCTTTGTTATAATTGTGATGAGAAATTCACTCGGGGACATAGATGTGTTGAGCAAAAGCTTTATCTCTTGGATGTGCATTATCTGCCTGCAACTGAAGTTTATGAAGATGATCAGGATACAGTAGATGATCAGGTTGACATTCAACAGATGCCTGTTGACCCTCCTTCTCAGGAAGACCACCTAGAGATCTCTCTCCATACTTTAGCAGGAGTCACCACCCCACAAACCATGTGGGTCAAGGGTTACTTCAAGAAGCTCCCTCTTACAATACTCATTGATTCTGGTAGCACTCATAACTTCATTGACCCTCAGATCGCCAAATAGGCTAATTGTTTTGTCCATCCTTGCTCCAGCTTTGAAGTCATGATTACCAATGGGGGCACATTGCCTTGCAAAGGGAAGTTTGCAATGTGCATATCTCTATTGGAGATTATAACCTGCGCTCCAACATGTTTGCCTTACCCTTAGGTGAATGTGATGTGGTTTTTGGCGCTCAATGGTTATGCACACTTGAACCCATCTTATGGGATTTTACTGAACTTTGGATGCAGTTTTCAGACAATGGGCAAAAACACACATTGAAGGGCTTACAACCAGGGTCTCTCAGCATCATCAATTCACATCGCATGGAAAAGCTCCTTAAGAAGAATTCACATGGTGTCATCGCTCAGCTCCATTACATTCAGATGCAACCATCCGCGGTCTCCACTACTCATTTGGATCTACAATGAATTTTGGATATATATACATGTGTCTTTGCTGAACCAATGCGATTACCACCTTTACGACCAAAGGACCATCATATTCAGCTCCTTCCTAGAAGTGTTCCTCCCAACATCAGGCCCTACCACTACCCATTTCACCAAAAGACAAAGATTTAGATGCCCGTTCAGGACTTACTGAAGCAAGGTATTATTCGCCCTAGTACCAGTTCCTTTTCTTCACCAGTTCTTCTTGTCCAGAAAAAAGATGGTCATGGCGCCTCTGCATTGACTTTTGAGCACTTAATCACATCACAATCAAGGATAAGTTTCTGATTCTTGTTGTTGATGAGCTTCATGGCTCTCATTTTTTCTCCAAGTTGGATCTTCGTTCTGGGTGTCACCAAATTCAGGTTCATGAGGATGATATCCTTAAAATGGTTTTTTGCACACATGATGGTCACTATGAGTTTTTGGTCATTCCCTTTGGCCTCCCTAATGCTCCTTCCACATTCCAGGCATTGATGAATAAAATATTTCGGCCCTACTTACGGAAATTCATTCTGGTCTTCTTTAATGATATCCTCATCTATAGTAAAACATGGGCTGAGCATCTCCAGCATTTGGATCTTGTACTGCAACTTCTATCTAATCATCATCTCTATGCAAAATAGTCTAAATGTGTTTTTGGGTAGGAGGAAGTGGAGTATCTTGGGCATATTGTTTCAGTCCAAGGGGTTCGAGTGGATCCTACCAAAATAGATGCCATGAAAAATTGGCTACATCTTCAGACACTCAAGAGCCTCCATGATTTTTTGGGACTGACTAGCTACTACTACAAGTTTGTCAAGGATTACGGGAAGATCACAGCTCCATTAACAACTCTGTTGAAAAAGGATGCTTTTACATGGACACATGCTCCTAAGTGTGCATTTAAAAAACTGAAACAAGCTATGTGTACTACACCTGTTATAGCTATGCCAGATTTTTTCAAGACCACTATTGAGAGTGATGCTTGCGGCAATGGACTTGGTGCTGTTCTCCTTCAAGATGAACATCCCATTGCATTCACCAGCAAAGCCCTTTCAATTAAGAATTTAGTACTCTCTACATATGAGAAGGAAATGATGGCTATTTTGCATGTAGTACAGAAGTGGCAGCCATACCTATTAGGGAATCATTTCTGCATCAAGATTGATCACTAGAGTCTAAAATATTTCCTGGAACAATGGGTCTCCTCCCTGGCACAATAGAAATGGGTTAGCAAACTCATGGGTTATGACTATGAGATCACTTACAAGAAGGGTAAGGACAAAATTGTGGCAAATGCTCTTTCTCGCACATTTGATGACCAAGCTTCTCTTTCATCTATTTCTATGCCTGTTCCAAATTGGTTGGAATTTGTCCAACAGGGCTATGTCAATGACTCTTCATTATCCCAAATCATCCAAAAGTTGGCCAATAACCCTTTTGTTGTATCGCATTACTCTTGGGATGGTGCTTCTCTGAGATACAAGGGTCTTTTGGTGCTTCCCCAGAGCACAGATCTTCAACAGGCTATCTTCTATGAACTCCATGCTTCTCCATCGGTAGGGCACTCTGGATTCCTCAAAACTTATGAGCGGGCATGACGTAACTTCTTTTGGAAGGGAATGAAAAGGGCAATTCAACAAATGGTGGATGAATGTGATACATGCCAGCGCAACAAGGGTGAAACGACACCCCTTCCTGGATTGTTCGAACCCTTGCCCATCCCTACATGGATTTGGATAGATATTTCTATGGATTTCATTGAGGGGCTCCCTAAATCTAGAGGGAAGACAGTGATCTCGGTTGTGGTTGATCACCTCTCCAAATATAGTCATTTTTGTGCCCTCATCCATCCCTATACTGCCTCCTCAGTCGCACAAATTTTCATGGACCAGATGTTCTTTCTTCATGGAATCCCTTCTTCCATTGTCTTAGATCGTGATGCAACTTTCACCAGTCATTTTTGGATACAACTATTTCGCCACACTGGCACCAAACTAAAGATGAGTTCAGGGTATCACCCACAAACAGATGGTCAGACTGAAGTTATCAACAAATGTTTAGAAACTTATCTTCATTGTTTCACCTCAAACCAACAACATCAGTGGGCAAAGTGGCTCCCTCTCGTTGAATGGTGGTACAATACCTCCTACCACAGTGCATCTAAAATGACTCTATATGAAGCATTCTATGGTCAGGCACTTCCAGTGCTCCTTCCATACACCCCCAACAGTTCACCAGTTCAGGCAGTTGACACGGTTCTCCATGTTGCAAGTATGAGGTTAACCAGTGTTGTCACTGATGTCAACATACTCATATTGCATTTGATAAGAAGGATTGGATGAGTTGTGTGCTGAGGTTATTGAGGAAATTAGTCTCAATCAGGAATAGTGAAGAACGATGATGAGTAGAAGGCAAAAGTACTCAATAGGTTGAGGATCAGAGGATGTGGATTAAAGGGTTTGTAGATATGAGTCTTGAGATGTTTCAGTTAAGATTTTAGAGGTCCACATGAAGATCTGAAGAAGTTATGTTCGCTCAAGTAGAACCGGTTCTGGTAGGCGTTCAGTGGTGACAGTGTCACAGATTGGTCCAGTGAGTTTCAGAATTACTTTCTCTCATTCTGCGGATTGGAGGGAGTGTTGAAGAAGTTAGTGTGAAGTGACAACTTTATTTGTGCATTGTTTGGAGGTCTGGAAGAACCTTTTACATTATGACAGTGGCGAAAGACTATGTTCTTGAAGTTTCAGATGAAGAAGAGAAGAATTCCAGTAAGCTGATAAAGTGCGGATGTTCTTGATGACTCAGGAAAGGTTCCGGTGATCCTTGGATCGTGTACAATTCTTATTGGCGGTCCGCATTGAAGTTAGAGTTTGGATTTGATGTAAAGACCACCGGTTGTTGGTGTTCTTCCTGAGACAGGCCAACCAGATGTATTACATGTCTTGCGAATAATCTTGTAGGTGTTTGCTGACTTAGATGATTGTTCCTAAGTCGATGCCTTGTATAAATAAGGGTTTGTGAATTCATTTTGAAGCGTGTCTTGCGGTGATGAGAGTGATATAGCGAAGAGAAGTGTGAAAGGCAGAGCAGGAGTTTTTGGGCTTAAATGGAACTGATCCAAGCATGGTAAAGATGTCAATCTCCAGTTCAAGTTTGTAATACTTGTTATCTTGTAGACAGTGTGTCTCTTGTAGGCAGTGTGCCTCCTTGTGAGCGGTGTGCTCGGCCAATGAGCCCTAATTGGCATGTGCCATCTATTTTTCTTATTCTTCTAACAGAGAATAATCCTTGGGTTAATCACCCCGTGGTTTTTCCCTTAACCGGGTTTTCCACATCAAAATCTTGGTGTCTCATGTGTTGATGTGTATTTGCTCTGGTGTTTATGCCTTATGCTTGCATGAATGATTAATTGCTATGCTATTGATTAACAAAATGGATTTAAGTGTTTTAATTGAAAGCAAATTAAGGATAACTGATTCACCCCCCTCTCAGTTATCAACAATTGGTATCAGAGCTAGGTTCCTCTAAAAGGAGCTTAACTGCTTGAGGAGATCCAGGATGTCGTCATACAAGAAGGACAGTCCGAAGTTTGATGGAACCAACTTCACTCTTTGGAAAGGCCACATGAAATGTCACTTGGAGTGTATGGGAAAGGCGTACTTGTCCATGGTCACAAAAGCATATACACCTCCACAGGGTGGTCTGATAACTCTAAATGAAATCACAGATGCTGAAAACAATCTGCGGACTAAAGAGGCTCTTCTAAGTGCATTAACGGACTCAGAACTCTCAAATGTTATTGACCTATCAACTGCCTATGAGATCTGGATTAAACTAGAACTTCTGCATGAAGGAGATGAGTATGTTAAGAGTGCAAGGTTGCAGAGTCTCAAAGGGAAATTTGAAAGATTGAAGATGAGAGATGATGAAAATATCACTACCTTTATGCCAAGAGTAAATGAGCTGGTGTGTGGAATTAGGAATGCTGGTGGAGTTTTGGATGAAAATGAGATTGTTTGCAAAGTTCTCAGATCCCTTCCTACTGCCTACAAAATCAAGGTTGCTGCCATTGATGAATTTAGAGCCCATACAACTGTCACAAGAGACCAATTGGCTGGCAAACTGGCTGCATTTGAAATGACCAAGTTTGGAGATGATCCCCCCAAGACTGAATCTACATTCAAAGCCAGTGCCTATGTGAAAGGCAAACAAAGATTATCTCCAGGAGAAAACTCTTCAAGGAAGCTGTCATGGTATGATCAAGCAAGAAAAGACATGGAAGAGGAAGAATCAAAAATAGCTCAACTTGAAGTCCTCATTGCAAAAAGACTGCCAAGGGGATCCGGTAAGTATGAAGGAAAATTACCCTTTAAGTGCTTCAACTGCAATAAGATTGGTCACTTTGCCTCAAGATGTCCAGAAAGATCCACAAGATCAAATTCTAACAGACAAAGGTTCCAAAAGAATTGTTATTATGTTCATGAAGAAGCTGGTAATGAAGGAGTAACAGATGATGAATCAGAGATAGGAGACAAATCCAAAAATGAATGGGTGTTCATTGCCATCAAGGAAGAAGATCCAATATCCCCTGAATCTATCAATCATAAGGTTATAGAAAGAGCTTTGGTTGCCCAAGTTGAAGAAAAGGATGATTGGGTTATTGACAGTGGATGCTCTCACCATATGATAGGTGACAAGAACAAGTTCTTAGATTTGGAAAGGTATGAAGGAGGAATGGTAAAGTTTGGTGACAATTCTGCTGGTAGAATTAGAGGTAGGGGAACTATCTCTTTTAATGGAAAGAACAAAACCGGTAATGTACTGTATGTTGAAGGATTGAAGCACAATCTTCTCAATGTTGGTCAGTTGGTGGACAAAGGCTATGATCTCCGGTTCAAGAATGGAAGATGTAGGATCTTTGAAAGCTCCAGAACTGAGATTGCATCTGGTACTCAAACAAAAGGTAATATCTTCCATCTAGTTGGTACTAATAAAAGTTGTCAGTTTGTTCAAGTTGATCAGAGTTGGTTATGGCATAGAAGGATGTGTCATGTAAATTTTGATAACATCATCAAGATAAGTAATACTCAGGATTTAAGAGATCTTCCAAAGTTGATAAAACCTACAAATAGTTTGTGCAAAGAATGTCAGCTAGGTAAACAGAGTAGAGTCTCATTCAAAAGCAAGGATCAATCCTCTACTGGATTATTGGAATTAGTTCATACTGATCTATGTGGTCTGACAAGAATCAAGAGTATGCAAGGTGATAGATATTTCATGTTACTGATTGATGACCATTCCTGGATGATGTGGGTTACCTTTCTGAAAGAGAAATCATAAGCTTTTGAGAAGTTCAAAATCTTCAAGGCTATGGTAGAGAATCAAACTGGATTGAAATTAAAATGTCTAAGGTCTGATAGAGGTGGTGAATTCACATCTGGTGAATTCATAGACTTTTGTGAGAAGCATGGTATAAAGAGACAGTTGTCTACTCCTAGGACTCCACAGCAGAATGGAGTAGTTGAGAGAAAGAACCGGACCATCCAGGACAATGATGATGGAAGCAAATGTTCCCCAGATGTTTTGGAAAGAAGCTGTCAGCACTGCAGTCTACACTCTCAATCAAGTTCAAATCAGAAGCAATACCGGTAAGATCCTTATGAACTTTAGTTTGGCATCACTCCTACTGTAAGATATTTCAGAGTATTTGGTAGCAAGTGTTACATTAAAAGAGATGAAGATCTAGGAAAGTTTGATGCTAGAAGTGATGAAGGAATTTTCTTGGGTTACTCCACTCAAAGCTAAGCATACCGGTGTTACAATAAGAGACTGAGAAAGATGATAGAAAGTACAAATGTGAAGGTTGATGAAGCTATTGAGAAGCCCTCAAGATTTTATGAGTATGATGAAGATGATCAGAATGATGTTCTGGTTCAAGGTGCTTCATCCTCTCTTGAAAGTCAAATTCAGACTGATCCGGTAAATCAGGAAGAAGAGACAGGTTTGAATGAGCATGAACAAGAAGCAAAAGTGCAAGAAACTCCCAAAGTTCCAAGGTATGTAAGACTGAACCACTCTGAAGATCAAATCATAGGTGACAAAAGCAAAGGTGTGCAAACTAGAAGGAATGTTGCTCAAAATTCAGATGAATGTTGTCTAATTTCAAAGATTGAACCTAAGACAATAAATGAAGCATGCAATGATGAAAATTGGACAAAAGCAATGGAAGAAGAATTAATGCAAATTGAGAAAAATCACGCTTGGGATCTTGTTTCTAGACCTAGAAACAAGAATGTGATTGGAACCAAATGGCTCTTCCGGAACAAACTAAATGAAGTTAGTGAAGTAATCAGAAATAAGGCCAGATTAGTCTGCAAAGGCTACTCTCAAATAGAAGGGATTGATTTTGAGGAAACCTTTGCTCCAGTGGCAAGAATTGAAGTAGTCAGACTATTTCTTGCATTTACTGCCTTCAAAGATTTCAAAGTGTATCAGATGGATGTCAAATCTACTTTCTTGAATGGTGACCTAGAAGAAGAGGTGTACATTGAACAACCGGATGGATTTCAGTTATTTGAGCATGGTGATATGGTCTGCAAATTAAAGAAGGCACTGTATGGTCTAAAGCAAGCCCCAAGAGCATGGTATAAGAGGCTGGACAAACATCTTTTGAAGATTGGTTTCAACAAAGGTACTACTGATAGTAACCTATATTTCAAAATTGATCATGAAAACATCTTGATTGTTGAAGTATTTGTTGATGATATCATCTTTGGAGGAAGAGACAGTATGTGTAAAACCTTTGCAAACCAAATGAAAAGTGAGTTTGAAATGTCAATGCTTGGTGAAATGTATTTCTTCTTGGGTCTGCAAATTACTCAGACAGAGAAAGGAATCTTTATCTCTCAGACCAAATATGTGAAAGAACTATTGAAGAAATTTGGAATGGAAGATTCAAAGCCAATGAACACTCCTATGGCTACCGGATGTAAGTTGAGCAAAGATGATGACTCTCCTAAGACAGATCAGACAAAGTATAGATCAATGATTGGAGGATTACTGTATCTCACTTAGACTAGACCAGATATAATGCAGGTTGTTGGTCTTGTGGTGAGATTCCAGGCTGATCCCAGATCTCATGTCATGGCAATCAAAAGAATTTTTAGGTACTTGAAAGGAACAGTTGAGTATGGCTTATGGTATCCCAGAGATCATGACTTTTCTCTTCATGCATATACAGATGCAGATTGGGCAAGAGATGTGGATGATAGGAAGAGTACAAGTGGAGGAGCATTCTTTTTGGGAAAAAGGTTGGTTTCTTGGCTAAGCAAGAAACAAGAAGCAATATCCCTATCTACAACAGAAGCAGAATACATTGCAGCAGTAGGTAGTTGCACTCAACTTTTGTGGATGAAGAAAATGCTAAGAGATATTCAAGTAGAATATGAGGAGCCTATCACAATTTTCTGTGATAATTCAAGTGCAATAAATATTTCTAAGAATCCGGTATTGCATTCTAAGACCAAGCATATATCTATCAAATTTCACTTTTTGAGAGAACAAGTGAACAAGGGTGAAGTCAGATTGGAGTATGTGCCCTCCAAGGATCAGCTTGTAGATATTTTTACTAAACCTCTTCCCAAGGACTCTTTTGAGTATCTCAAGGAGAAGTCAGGGGTCATGGCCCCTCCGATGATGAACTAGGATGCACTGATGAGCATCAGTCCGGTGGATATCACAGTCATATCTTGTGATCCGGATTGATGATGGGGAGCTGCTACTAAGGGGGAGCAGCTGGTATGATTCTGATGTGTTAGAATTGCAAGTATGAGCCCTTTGCCATTGATGTCAAAGGGGGAGAGAAGACATGTGAAAAAAAAGTGGTTGATGATCAAAGGGGGAGCAGTAAAGGAAGAGAAGACATGTGAAGAGTTGTTGCTGATAGAGGGAGCTGTGACAGAAAGGAGAAGTTCTTGTCTTGATGGTTTTTCACATCATATGTTGCCATCAATGACAAAGGGGGAGATTGTTGCAAGTATGAGGTTAACTAGTGTTGTCATTGATGTCAACATACTCATATTGCATTTGATAAAAAGGATTGGATGAGATGTGTGCTGAGGTTATTGAGGAAATTAGTCTCAATCAGGAACAGTGAAGAACAGTGATGAGTAGAAGGCAAAAGTACTCAATAGGTTGAGGATCAGAGGATACGGATTAAAGGGTTTGTAGATATGAGTCTTGAGATGTTCCAATTAAGATTTCAGAGGTCCGCATGAAGATCTGAAGAAGTTATGTTCACTCAAGTAGAACCGGTTCCGCTAGGCGTTCAGTGGTGACAGAGTGTCACAAATTGGTCCGGTGAGTTCTGGAATTACATTCTCTCATTCTGCGGATTGGAGGGAGTGTTGAAGAAGTTAGTGTGAAGTGACAACTTGATTTGTGCATTGTTTGGAGGTCTGAAAGAACCTTTTGCATTATGACAGTGACGACAGACTGTGTTCTTGAAGTTCTAGATGAAGAAGAGAAGAATTCCAGTAAGCTGATAAAGTGCAGATGTTCTTGATGACTCAGGAAAGGTTTTGGTGATCCTTGGATCGTGTACAATTCTTATTGGTGGTCCGCATTGAAGTTAGAGTTTGGATTTGATGTAAAGACCACCGGTTGTTGGTGTTCTTCCTGAGACAGGCTGACCAGATGTATTACACGTCTTGCGAATGATCTTGTAGGTGTTTGCCGACTTAGATGATTGTTCCTAAGTCGATGCTTGTATAAATAAGGGTTTGTGAATTTATTTTGAAGTGTGTCTTGTGGTGATGAGAGTGATATAGCGAAGAGAAGTGCGAAAGGCAGAGCAGGAGTTTTTGGGCTTAAATGGAATTGATCCAGGCATGGTAAAGATGTCAATCTCTAGTTCAAGTTTTTACTACTTGTTATCTTGTAGACAGTGTGTCTCTTATAGGCAGTGTGCCTCCTTGTGAGCAGTGTGCTCGGCCAGTGAGCCCTAATTGGCATGTGCCATCTATTTTTCTTATTCTTCTAACATAGAATAATCCTTGGGTTAATCACCCCGTGGTTTTTCCCTTAACTAGGTTTTCCACGTCAAAATCTTGGTGTCTCATGTGTTGATGTGTATCTGCTCTAGTGTTTATACCTTATGCTTTCATGAATGATTAATTGCTATGCTATTGATTAACAAAATAGATTTAAGTGTTTGAATTGAAAGAAAATTAAGGATAACTAATTCACCCCCCCACTTAGTTATCAACATTCCAAACCTGAGATCAAATTCTTCGTATTTTGCAAGACAATCTTCACATGGCAAGAAATCGAATGAAACAAGTTGATCAACACCGTTCTGAGCGCACTTTTCAAGTAGGTGATATGGTTTTTCTTCATCTACATCCATACAAGTAATCCTCCCTAAAACTCAAAGGGCATCAAAAGCTGGCTCCAAAGTTCTATGGGCCATATAAGGTTCTTCAGAAGATTGGGTCAGTTGCTTATAAGTTGGAGCTTCCTCCTTCTTCCCACGTTCATCCAGTATTTCATGTCTCTTGTCTAACGAAAGTTCTTGGCACCAACATCAGAGCACAAACTATTTTACCAGAACTGGATAACAAAGGATCCATCATTTTAGAGCCAGAGGCAATCCTCAACAGGCACACTCGTCAGCTTCGCTCTCGATCCATCATAGAGGTATTCAGTGGCACGGAATGCAACCAGAGGATACTACATGGGAACCACTCCTTCAAATTCAACAACAATTTCCACATCTTAAGCTTTGAGGACAAAGCTTTTCTAAGAGGGAGGGGATGTTAGGAACCCATTTTTAGCCCTTCTCTTTACTTTGTCAGTATATTGTTGTTGGATGCATATGCTTTGTAAGTCATCCCGTGAGTATATTGTATTATCTCACATTCATGGGGAGTAATAGTTGTTTAGATTAGACTTAGTAGATAAGTATGTGTTAAGGCCAATGAAGGCATCCACGAGTTTATTGTATTGAGCTTTCTCAAAGGAGGTTGGCCCCTTGAAGTGACCTGTGATCAATAAATTCCTTCTGTGTTCTACTATTTCTGTTATTTCGTGCATTTTTTATTATATTGTTGTAGGAGGTTCCTCTCATAGATTTACCCTTGAGGGGATTGTGGGAGGTGGAGGTTGATTTTGCAATGTTTGTCCATCATGTGGTTGCTCTTCACCATTACATTTCTCTTCTTCTATCTTCTCTTCTTCTTCAAGGTTCTCTTCCTCATCAGACTAAGATTTTCCTTCTTCATCTGTACGCTTTGTAATTTCAGCATGTTTCTCTTGTTGTTCAACAGTTCTTATGAGTTCATGTTGTTCTTCAACAATCAAGACATGCTCTTCCATTTGTTGTTGTTCCTTACCTACATCATCAAGAGAAATATGAACTGAGGTTTCTCTGAGGTGATTATTTCCTTTTAATATTTCCTTAGTTGGCTCAATGATAGCCTCTTCTTGATTTATAGGCATATCCACCTGATCACTCTGTGTGGCCTCTTATTGCTCTTGATATTTTGTCTCTTCTTCATTTGCAGTAACCTCCTCTTCTTGATGCTCTGCTTCTTCTTATTGAACATTGTCTTATCCTTCACCTTCAAAAATATCAATTGGAACATCCATGGTAAGAGGATCATTTGTTTGTACCTCTACTTCTTTCACAGGGGAGCTTAATTTTGATTAACCTTGTTCATTTGTGGCTTCAATTCCCTCTCCCAGAGTTTGCCCCAAAGCTAGTCTTGGTGGAAGAACTTGTGCTTGTGGAATAGCACCTAGGCCAGCAACAACTCCATCTTTTGCATCTTTCTTATTAATAGTATCTTGTCTGAAATTTGTGCCAAGTGGAGATGCTAACTGCTCAGGGGAGTCTATTTCAATAGACCCTATCATTTTCTTTGGTCCAGCTTTTGGGCTCTTATGATATGTCTTAGGCTTAGAAGCTGAGGGTGACCCTAGGTCTAAAGTCTTCTACCTCTTATAATTTTTTGGCTTTGATGTAGAGGTCTCCTTTCTTTCTCCTTTTCTCTTTGTCGAAGGTGGCCTAAAATTCTGTAGTATGATATTTAACCATTGATTTCTGCATTGCAACACTTCTTCACTGAGCTCCCTTAAGGAGAGTTCTTCTTTTGGAGACCAATCAATTAGGTCCAAGCTCTTGGTGTCCATAGTGTCCAAGTGATACACTGGATCCAAAATAATTCCATCATCTAAAAAATGTTCAGGTATGTCATTCCTTAGCCCAAATTCCCTGAACTAAAAGACAGTGAGCCTTGTATATTTACTCTTTCTTACCTCAAAATCATCCTTGCAATTGGCCCAAAAATCCTCAAGAGAATGCTTAAATGTTTGAACCCCATGGTACGAAATAATTGCTTGAGTCATCCTATGGGATCAAAATTCTCACTTGCCTCATTTAGTTTCAAATTTAAGGCATCCAAGTCCTCTACCACTATTTTAGCCACTTGTATAGATGGGCACTCATAAAATCTCAGGTTGAATGCGTACTTGACCCCATCTTTATGTTTCCTTGACATTTTTAGGTGTCCTTCACTTATCTGTCGAGAAAATTCAATCAAAATAAGCCTATCACTACAATGCCTAGGCAACAAGAAGGGTGCTCTTTTGAATCTTGTAACCTTGATGTATGTTGATTCGAGGAACTGAATGAACCATTATCCCCATCCCTTTATCAGCTCCATAGCTTTATCTAACATTCTCCATCCTATATCTCTTGTTAATTGAATGATTATAGTATATAAGAATGTATCATTTACTCTTTTAAAGTGTTTTTTAGCTCTTATATTTCTAGCTAGGGGAGGAAGTCCCAAACCTTATTATGTCATGGTCCCTCTCCTCTAACATCTACTATGGCTAACCCAGGAAAATTACCCACTCTAGTAGCTAGGTACACAATGTAAGATGTCATGTGTAAAATTTCTTTATTTTGGTGATTGACATTATTTGTTCATGAACGCAATCTAAAACCATTGCACCCCAATCCAGGTGTATTTCTCCTTTAATAATAATGTAAATGAAGTGGAACATCCAAGTCTCATAGTTCCTAGATTCTATTGGAACCTTCAAATTTTTGCAAAATTTGAAGATCCCATGATGAAAAAATCAATTTTAGAACTCAGAAATGCACCTGGAAAAACTGCCCCAGTGACTTACTTTGGAGAGTCATATTTTGAAGCTTGCTCAGTTTTGTGCCAAATCACTTGACAAGCATGTTTATCTACCATATGTTAGCATGTATGTATAATTTTAGCCTCCCGTGATCAGATTTGACAAGGTTTTGAAGTGCCAAGTTGAAGGGTTCTAAGAAGGTTTGTTGTTTGCACAGTGTTAAATCTACCCAAGAGGTCAAATTCGGAGGCTAATATCCAGCAACTGGATGATGTTCATGATGAACCAATTGGTGTTTTAAATTGTCCTCATGATAATGTACTTTCATGCTAGTTTTCAAAACCCCAGCATATCGTTTGATATTTTTCAAAACCAAAAGCAAATGGGTTTTACACAGTTTTGACATCTGCACTTCTAGAAAGTTGTCACTGAGGTCAACTTTGATTACTAATATTTTATGAAGAAAGATGACTGGTGAAAAATCCTCTTGCACACACACTCAATGGACCTAGATGAGCTAATCCCCCAGGTTACAGCTTCTCAAAATCAGATTTGATATTTTTACAAAATGGCAAGTTTGTGAGTTTCAGTTGAGTTTGACAAGAGTAGTTTGCAGAAAAGACTAAGTAAGCAACTTTGAGTGTTAATAGTTTTCGATCCCGATGACTTCATGTCAATCCATCTGACAGCCATACTCCCCTATCACAAATCAACAAGTTGGTGCATTTTTGTGACTTCAAGAGGGTGTTTAACTAGTTTTTCAAGATGATTCTGGAGGCTACTTGGCTTGTTTTGACTACTATGCAAGGTGCCTGAAAGTGGATTTTGGTATCTACCCAGTTCATTTTTTCATCTTAGGAGCATTTAGAGGTAGTGTCAGGACAATTTGGGATGAAACTTGTTTAAAAATGAAAAAAAAAATTAGTCAGGCCCTTAATGGGACACGACATGTCTCGTCCACTGATCAGACGTTTTTGTCAATAATCAATTGCCTTTTGCTATCTTCCAAAATTGTCAAGTGAACTATGAAAAAAAGGGTTTTGTTACAAGAAAAATGTGACATTTGCACAAGTCAAGTAATGTTGTGAGATGGAAAACCATGAAGAAGGACTTCACAAGCACATCTTCCCTGAAATGAATAAAATCATGATTTCTAACTCAGATGTTGTAAATGTTTCAATTAGCCTTGGAGGAGGAGGGAGAAGTGTGACTCTTGATGATGTTAAGAATGTTATAGTGCTTATGAAATCTGTTTCCAAGTCTGATTGTTCTATAACTTCCATTGATTTGGAGGAGTCCTCTAGTGAGAAATTAGTGGGGAAAAGTAATTCTTCTAAGTCTGTAAATGATGATGGTTCCTTGAGAATGGTGCTTGTGAAGGATGAAAATAAAGAGGTTGTCAAGATGGCTGATGAAGAAATATTGGGTGATAAGAATGGTGGGTTTAGTGAAGGAAGTTGTGTTGTAAAGAAGATTGATGAGAAGCTGTCTGGGAGGAGTAGCTTAGTAAATTTGAGAGAGATAGAAGAGGATCAAAAGCTAGCATTGGAGGATGACAAAGAGAAAAGATTGATCACTAGGGGCCACAATAGCAGCAATAGATTTAAGGGCTTAATAGACATGAAAAGTGATGAGGATTTTGCTTCATCAGCAATTCTTTTGGCTGATGAGAGTAGAGATTTAGTCCATTTCGGAGAACATGAAAGTCCCTGTGAAGATACAATGCCTTGAAGATCTCGCCAGGAGCTTCCTTGATAGACAGTCTCAACATATACTTCGTGGCTTCCATGCATAGACAATGCCCAAGTTTGAAAAAAAATAGAGGAGTTGATTGCTCTTGATGCTGCTGACAAAAACATAATGGAAGTGGCAGCTGGTCTTAAGCCTTTGGATGCGATGAATGAGATAGACATGATGGAGGATTTACTCAACCACAACAAAATGACAGAAAATTCTCTGAATAGTACCTTTAAAAGGGAAACCATGGAGCTTGAGGGGAATAAACTTATTGAATTGGAAAAAGAAATTGAAAAAGCTCCTACTTTTAAGAAATTTACAGATGTTCACCTTTTTGAAGAAGAAGAGGAGGATCTGAAGCCAACCCTTGAAACCATAATAATACCACAATCTCATGCTACATTTGATGAGAAAGTACAAAATGGTAGAGAGAAGTTAGAGTGGAATTTGAAAACAAGGGATCAAATATTGAGAATGAATCTGGTACAATCTTAGAAGTTAGCACATCAAACCTTTATGAAAGAGCCTACAGATGAAAGTCCTTTTCTCAAGGATGAAGTTGAAACTGTTACCCAATTCTAAGAAAAATGAATAGAACTCAATGACACTGAGGGGATTGAGGAAGCCATGAAAAGAAGTATGAAATCTCATACTAAAAATATTAGGGGTCTCAAATTCAACATTCAAAACTCCACAAACTGCTTCTTCCTTGAGCCAGCACTTGCAGTGCTCGCACCAGCATCTACACCAGGAATTCATATCATCAAATGGAGTCCTAGATTTAGAGCACTAGAGAAGAGGGTGAGTAAAGTAGAGGAAAAGCAGCTCAAGGCAGAATGAGAGTTCATGAAGAAGACTATAGAAAAGTTAGTTCAATCAAAGATTAAAAAATTAGACAATGATACAGAAACATTTTAACAAATGCATCTAGTAGATATAAAGCGAGATTCCACAGCCTTTGCCATCATCCTCCGCGCCTAAATGGGAACTTTCGAACAGGGTATGGTCATCCCAAAAAGCATAATGGAAAGGTGATTTTTGTCAAACACTAAGGTTGAGAATACTCTACCAGATGTATGCAAAATATAGCAATCACTAGGATCCACGATTTCAACTCGAATTATCAAGCACCTACTAGCCTGAAAATGTGGAGTTGATTGTAGTAATTGTAAAAAACCAATACAAGTATGAAAGATAATACACAGAAATGAGGCGCCATTTCACATCCGCCAGCATCCTTGTGCTTGTATCAAAATGGATGATTCAAATCAAAGAATAGGTCATCTATCAGAGCATATAACTAGTAAAACATAGATGACAAGAAAGGTCTTGATCAAACACTAGAAGATGCAGATCCACATGAATTGCACAATGTGAAGAAACCCTAATATTGGAGAGACCATAGCATATCGAAGTAATGCATTTTGTAGTCTCTCCGATCTGCCGATGAGGTGGGTCCTGAAGGCTATTACATTCCTAGATTAGAAGGAATAAAGTATATCAAATAAAAATATATTGGGGAGAGTAAATAATAAATATCGGTAGATGAGGCAAAATGCAAGTAAAAGGATTCAATGAATTGTGATTATATTAATTTTACATTTTCATGCAAGACTTTTTGATGCCAAGATAAAAGCATAACGTATAAAATAAAATATCGAGAGGACTATTCAATATTGGAGTGAGAAAAATGGGAGTCTCTCCGAAGTCACCAGAAGGATAAACCATTTGTTTGAAGAAATCATCAGGGAAAAATACAAGTATCAGCAAGACTAAAATACGAGTCTCCTCGAAATCCTAAGAATGACAAAAAGCATACAATTGAAACACTATCAAAGGAAAAGTGAATATTGGTGAGAAAGAAATTTCAAATGAACATTGCCATAGTGAAAATAAAAATTTAAAATAAAATGTGACCATAGTGAAACATAATGTCAATTTCACCCTTTCGTAAAAGGATTGCATCAAGAGGTGGGTGCCGATAAAATACTCAGGTAAACGGATTTCACGCAGAAGTGAAATAAAGGTGAGAAAAATTTAATCAAACATTAATGAAAATTAAAATGCAAAGCAGATAAAATAATTCACAGAAATAAGAAATATTTTACCAAATAGATATTTTGCATATGAAGGTCGGTAAAACATTTTTACCGAGCAGGTAAAGAGGGGGTAATCATTTTCAGCCAAATGAATATTTTTGCTAAATAAAGATGAAGATATACACAAGTGAATATAATCAAGAAATGGAATAAAGATTTAAGTATTAAGAAATACTTTATTTTTCACGAGAATACGGAGACAAGTTGAGTTAATTAATTATTCTATCTACATAAAATAATTAATTAAATGAAGCGCTGCACCATACGGAATGGATGAAGAGTCACAACCCTAAAAATGTAAAATATAAATGGGAGATAAAGGTAAGTTGAACATGAAGCGAAAAGAAGAAGAGCAGCAGCAATCAGTAGATTAGGCAATAAATAAAAATGAAGACATATTGTAATAAATTTTGAAAGCAATGCAATGGAAGGAATATTATAACCTGGTGTTTCAACCTCTGGTGTTCAATTATTTGTCAAAATTAACTCATATGTGTTATTTGTGTTGTCTCCAAAATGGTTTTCCTTTGTTGTTTAAATTAATATATCAAGGATATACTTAATTTATTAGGGCACATTTGATGCTTCTGTGTGATTTGTTTGATTGGTGTCTGTGAGAAGTCGATTTAAGTGCTTCCAGGTGATTTATGTTTATTGGTCTCTGCCAAGAGTTAAAACCCTTTAAATGAATCATCTCAGTTTTCTTCACACCAGAATTAAAAATCCTTTCATTTGATCACAGTAACCTGGGACAATATCATTGGGATTTGCAAGAAAAAAACAAATAACCTACAACCTTGCACGTTTATACAATGTATAAACACTTGAAAGTGCCAAATAATTAGAGTTAAATGAAGAGGGAGGATACACCTATCCTACACATCCTGATTCCATTGCCCATTATAAATAAAGCACTGGTCATACTCACTTCAAAACATCATTTAAGAGAAACCTTATTCACATTTTCAAACTGCAAACATTAGCATTAAGAATAATTCACAATCTTATATCTACTTCACACCCATATGCCAACGTGAAGGTTATACAAATCTACCTCAGCTATCAAGGTATACCCACCTAGGTCTAATAGAACCTAAAGTGAAGGGGGTTTTTACCATATTTGCCCTGTGTCATTAGCCAAAAGTGTTAAGAGAGATTGGCAACCTCTTAGGGTTTGAAAACCTACGTTTTTGAGACCTGACAGAATTGGTGACTCTACTGGGGACAACTTGAGAAAATCCAGTAGCAGGCCATCTTGCCTTATAGAGTTATCAAAAAAAATTTAGATCAGATTTTTCAAACCAGAAATTCACATTTGTGTAACTACACCTCCATATACCTGAGTAAGGAGACTCTGATGGGGTAAACCAAGAATAATTTCATCAAAATCCATATCATTTTCTCACTTTTCAAAAAGGTGGGTGGTGAATCTATTAAAACTTGATGAAGAATGCAAAGTACATCTCAAAACTAGAACATTTCCAATCAGAAATAAAGATCATAGGCTGAAGCATGTATAACAATTTTTCTTTTTCCTATGCACATTATGTTACAATTGGGAATCTTGGCAATGAAAATAGTGCACATCATACACAACAAGACATTTTTACACCACAAGCCTCAAATCAAATAAATGCTTATCCAATCTCTCCTGGCCAAAGAATAGTAAGCTAGCAAGATCGTGAATACAATCAGTATCTCAAACATTATCAATATCAATACCAAACTGTACAGTACATTGTCATCCCTCCTGGAAATGTCAATTAGAATCTACAACAAGAAGTACATCAGCAACAGTTATGTGATCAGAGGAAGACAAGGGGGTTATTTTGTCCTAAAATATACAAACCATTTGATTTCAGAAACAGTCATGGTTATCCACATCCTATCCCTTTGAATGTAAAAAAGATTTTGCCAAAATTTTAGGGATATGAATCAGCAAGCGTGCACTTACACCAATTCATTGATTTAATGATGAATCATCAAATCATTGAAGAGGATTTTATTATGAAAATCTTTGTGAGGACATTAGAAGATATTATTGAATATTGGTTTTCTAGCTTGCCTACGCATTCCATAGCTTCATGGGATGAACTTGCAAATAAATTCATGTATTACTTTAAGGACAGAGATGATGAGTATGCACATATTCGAGAAAGAGGTCAAGATCTTTTAGATGTAGTTTTTGGCATAAGGAGATATAAAGGAGAATCTGCATGCTCCCTACTCGACAAAATGATGGATACCTATTGGAAGATACCTTTTAATATTCAACCTGATGAGTCCATGTTCATTGAGTAGTTCATGAGAATATATGACCCTAATTCAGTTCATTGCCCTGAATCATCGAAGCCAGCTACTTTTGGGCAGTTGTGGTCATGGATTTGTGATATGGAAGTATACAGGCATAGGGATGCTATCAATGTTGAATCTAAAGGTGATGAATATGGAGAAATTAATCAAATAATGCAGCCAATAGAGGAAACATGTGCAAGTAAAATTTCTCATAATGATGTTCTAGATATGAATGAAGATGAAATCGTGGAGGACCAACTCTTCACTTTGGAAGACGATTGCAATATTAAAGAAAATGCTAAAAACACAATGCCTGAAATTTGTATCAGCAATAAATTAAGTAAAGAAATAATTCCATTTGGTAGAAAACAATTGGCAAATTTATGTATAGCTGAGTACCATGATGACATAATTAGTGAGGAAGAGGCATGTACATCTAAAAATAACTTTCACATTTTTTCAAATCCGGTGCATGATGAAACATTAAAAGTAAATCAAACAAAAGCATGCTTTGGTATGTGTGAGGGTGATTTTCATGCATTTTTAAATCCTTTGTATGATGAGGAAAGATCATTTTCAGATTAAAAAGATAATGCATCAGTTTGTAATGAAAGTAGCTATGCAGATGAAACCGATATATCAAACTTATCCTTACTTGATGACGCTGAATTTGATGAGTACACTTGAAAAGATACAATTTTTGAGAAGCTTGACATTAAGTTCAACCATGGAGGGTGTTGCATTCAGTATGGTTGAATTTTAAATATGTTGATTATGTGTCATGTCTCTAAAATGCTTAAGCTAATACCTGGTAATAGAATGTAGATTGATAAGAAATGTGATAGCACAACAAATGGTGGCATTAATAATGGGTATGCCCTGGCAAATGATAATAGTGTTTTTAGATGTGTGATACTATTGCATGATGAGAATCAGATTTTTGACACAGCGAAGTATTGGTATTTTCCTTTGGGTGGCCGGGGGCCACCAGTTGAAGTTTGGTTTTAATTTTCAAAATGATATACATAGTATTTAAGGAGCCCAAAGGACAAGGCATTTGGTCTACTCCCCAAAGATCTGGGATCTTGCTATGCCCGTGTTGGCGTTTCAATTCGCACCTCTGGTATGCGATTTGGAAACGGACAGCTATGCACAGATAAACTACTCTCCTATTGGAAGGGGGAGTTCCCTTTCTTGCTGATGTTCGCTGAAAAGATAACTTGAATGAAACTTCACCTATCTTCTTTTTGATTCTCAGCTGCAGAGTACAAGGCTATAAAACTCTAAACGCTGCAGAAGAGGTTTTTCCTTTTTAATAAAACTTCTACTACAACTAGCATAGACTAATGGCACTTTCAACCTCCTGAGTAAATTCAAAGCAAAGGAAGTTGAAAGTGAATGGGGAATGATTGTTAACACAAAAACTCAAGTAGTTTTCCTCCAGATTTACACCACAAGACTAAGAGTACTTTAATGATGAAAGCTGAAAATGAAAGCCACAGAAGATACACATCTGATGACAAAAAAAACTTGATGAATCAATATAGAATATCAGAGCAAAGTAGGCATGAGATTTCTATTCAATATCAGAAAGTTTAATACAACTCCAAGACAGCAAGATTGCAGCAAAAGGTAGGCATACAGTAAGTGATCAAACACCGGAGAACACCGAACACAAATGAACAAACACCTGGAATAACAATGTTTGCAGGCTAGAATAGGCACAGCAAATTTGCTATCTCAAAATTCATTCCTTACAATGAACACAGATTGAACAGACACTTGGAATAACAATGTTTGCAGGCTAGAATAGGCACAGCAAATCTGCTATCACAACTACCATTACAAACAATGGGCAAGGATGCCCTTATTTATACTAAAATCAAAGGAGTAGGGAACCCTAAAATCTCCTTCATTAACCCTAACTTGCCAACTCGCAAGCTTTATTACTATTCTAAGACAAAGATACAATAAACAAATGCTTTAAAGCAATATGCTTTAAAGCAAAAAGATTCCAACTATCACAAGGTGCTTTCTTTCTAAATATAGAATGGATGAGCTTAGGATGAAAGCACTTGCTTTAAAACAAAAAGCATATGTTTTAAAGCTGCTTTATTTTGGAATGCATCCTCATCAACATTCTAGCTTTTTGGTGATGTCATCCGTCGATATTCTGGGAAATAATATCTTCTAAAAAGCGAGTGACCGCATCTCTGCCAGGAACACTGATACTCTCTAGAACAATATTCTGATTCTCTAACATTTCTTCACCATTGGCAACCATTTGAAGAAATTCGTGAACTTCACCCGCAGCATTGTCAAATTTCACTGACATTGTGGCAAGACGACTCATCTTGCCGGCATTGATATCATCATTAAAGTTGTTGCGGATGAAAGTCTGGAACTCTGCTTGCACTTCCCTGAGGTCATACAGGGTACCATCTTCTTTCTCATACGAACACAAGATCTGAGAGACAAAGGATCTGACGAACTTGAGGATGCCGATTACCTTTTCTTTCCATTCTGTCAACTCTAAAATCATACTGTCATAAGTTTTTACTGTGAAAAGATATTGTGCTTTCCAAGTAGAAACTGTCTTCTTATCTTCAGCTGAATCAACAGTATCAAGTGCAATCTTCAAGTCAGAGATAATGATCTCAAACACCGGTCTATTTTCTGCCATGATCTGCTGTGACCCCTATATGCCTTGGCGTAAATCATGAGCGTTGTACTTCAACTGATAAAGCTCTACAAGTACAACTCTCCCTTTGGTCACAAATTCTTCTACCCAACTGTCCATGTGCCTCCCATAGAGGACCAACCTACTGAAATGCCGCTGATCGGCTGGTGATCCAAGACTCGGTGGAAGAAGCAAATCAACTTGTGAAGTGCCATGGAAAAGGTTGGAAATATATTGCCGCAACTGTCAAACCTTAGCTTTGAGAGCTGCCTTGTCTTCTCCATCTCTCAACACCCTTTCCTTCAAGCTATCCGCTGCAACTTCAAAGAGATTGACATCTGTATGGCGAGTACTTCTGCCAAGGTTAGCTTTGACAACTGTGAAGTCATCAACCTCGACATCATTAGCACTTCTATTTTCTAGAGGTATTGCAGTCTCAAGAATGATTTCTCCATCCGCATTCTTCTCAATGCGAATCTGCTTCTTCAGCTGCTTGTCTGGTGTGTCTTGATAGACGCTTTTTAGCTCTGTTAAGTCTAGCTGATATGAGGGCTTTCTTCTCTTCCTTCCTAGAATGTTTTCAAGCCAGGATGAGCCATCCTCTCTTGGAAACTCGGTTCTCGCCTCGTCAGCTCCTGATGAATCAATGCTTGCATCAAAGTTGTGAACCGGTGAATCTGGCTCTGAATCTATGGGAATAGGAGAAGGGATCGGTGAAGGTGGAGATACATGATCTAGAAGGTAACACTTCATCATGCGGCGTTGTTTCAACAGGAGCTTCTGGTTCAACTGGTGGATGTTCCTGTTGGACATGAGTTGGAGACTCGTCTTTCTTCCTCTTTAACTTTGCCATTTTTGTTTCCTCTGGGAGAACACTCATAGCCTTTACTCTTTGTTTTGGTTTGGAAGTGGAAGGTTCTGATGGTTGCACAACTGGCGGCTCTGCTACTAGAATATCATCCTTCCGCTTAGTCTTTAAGAATATCAAACTATTTTTAACCATTCGACTTGTTCTCTCCTCAATGGAAGTACTCTCTTTTACTGACCAATTAACTAGCGGCAACGGTTGTTGCTCAATTTGATCCCTGAAATACGTGGGAAGTAGAACTTCACCACTCTTTGTCAAACCCTCTATGTCCTCTGATAGGATATCAGACATTTGCTGAAGAGTGAACCTGTTGTAACTGCGTCTTCGCACTTCATACTCATTAGTACAATTAGCCCAGAAGTCTTCAATTGCAAACTTGTGTGTACAATTCTGACCAAGATGTGATGCATAGACACCACGGGGATCATATGAAGATCTCCTGTCGAAAGACTTAAGACCATATCTGGATGATTCATTACCGATTGCCTTGGCATCTGCTCCAGATCTACATCTGTAAATACTCATCCCAAGTGGAAAATTGAAGGCAGTCTTGCGTCTACTAAGCAAAAATGTATGCACTTGATAAGCTTGCCTCAAAAATTCCATAAATGCTATTTCATCTGTAGGATATCGCGGCAACATGGCTGGCTCTCCTGAGAAGCCATATACTCTGATGTAGGAAAAAGTAGGAAATTGGATAAACCAATCAGCCCATTCTACCATTGCTATTCTAGCCTCTACAAAAAACTGTATATGCAACTCCTTGTCCATGTCTCGCACTGCATTCATCAAGAATGCATCATTCACCCGCCTGTAATGTCATTCAGCTTGAGAGATCTCTAACTATAGGAAATGATGATACACATGCTGAGTACCCAGAGTTCCAACAACATTCAAACCTCTGCATTGACCTTGAAAAGCCATCAAATACACAAGGTACGATATCATATGGAATTCATGAGCCCTTTGAAAATCAATTATTTGTTGGTGGAGACAATCACTGATTAGTGCGGACCAATCATAGAATTCGGTTCCATCAACAATCTGGGACATGATGTAAAACATCCAAGGCTGAAATTTGTTTGCATCTGCTTGACCCGTGATATGACTTAGCAGAGTAATTATTATTGCATGCTCCTCCTTGAATTCTCCACGTCCAACGTTCTTTGGCATAATATTCTGCTTTTCTTTCAACCACCTCTGACCAATCTTTTTTCTGTATTTTTCCTTATTATTATTCCAAACCCGCTTGCATTCTTCAAGTGAAACAGTTAAGTTCTCTCTCCAAATAGGTATTGTAAAGTACTTTTCAATGTCGTTTGGCCTCAAGCTGCAGAGCACACGTCCATCACCTGACTGAATTTCTCTTATGACCGAGTTGTAATGCGTCACACAAGCAATCACAAACTTGATACTTTGCACGGTGATAGGAAAGGATGCCGCTGCAAGCAAATCGGAGTGTCCAAGATTCCTGATGGCATTATTTCCTGCATCCTCCAATGAGTGTAAATTGATTACTAGAAGTACTTTATGCAAGTCTGTTTCACAAGTTTTCAGGTAATCATGAACCAATGTTGTTTTGTGCCTGAATTGTGTTGGAGAGTACTGCATATTGGAAGATTTGAAAATCGACTGTGAACACGCCTATGTTGGAAAAAGTATTGAACAGATGGCTGAAAATTGTTTGCTGATTTTTAGAAAAAGCAGAGTGTGAGCTCAAAAAGCTGGCACATGGGTTTTGTAGATAATTCTGTTTCTAAGCAACCTAGATTGTCAGATTTTGAAAAAGCGGAGATTTTCTCGAAAAAGTAGGAAAAAGTATTTTCCTGAAAAAAAAGCACAACTCCTAATCTTCAAGAGAATGATAATCTGGATGGACCCATCTCGACGAAAACTAAAAAAGCTCTGGTCGGATTCCTGAAAAATGATCTCCTTGAAACAAGGACCCTGAAAAAGCAAGCCTTTCTTCTTCCTCAACCCGAATCTATGAAGAACACTGAAAAAGCACCTGGTTTGGGTCTTCAAATCTTTGTTGAAAGAACAATAAAATCTTTCCTCTGGATGCAACCTGCAAAAAATAATGAAATAAAGAAGCCCAAAGCTTGTCTTTATAAATCTTTTGGTCGAAAAAGCAGCTTTACTTGTGTGAGAAGAAAACTTCATCCTCATCCATGAAGAAAGCAACTTTTAAAGCATAAATCCAAGTGGATGTCTTCGAATAGGAAGAATCCCTATTTTGTAGGAGCCTATGGCTTCATGTGCAAGATGACAAAAAAAATATCTTCTTTGATGATGTCATCGAATGCGCGAGTTGGAAGAAGTGTTAACAAAATTTTCTTCATTTTCGACACTTCAACACTCGTTTTTACTCAAATATGGCCTGTCTCTGACTTTGACAAGGTGGAAAAATGTCATCATGAACTGAAAAAGCTAACTGATCCTGACATTTTGGAGATTGATCAGCTGAGATTCCATCCCTTGTCTCCGTTCGACGATTTGACATCGTTTGACCAAGTTTGACCTCCCCGAAACTGCCAACGGGCGAAGATTGGTAACAAGGCATGTCGGAAAACACTGAAAACACAAAAATATTCTAACACTGCACAAGATGGGTGCCCCAAGCCTCTTGGGGCACCCAGTTTCCCAACACTTAGCCATTTTTTTAGTTTTTCCAACTTTTCCAATTTCTTAGTTTGCGTGCGCGTTCCGGAGGCACACGACCCCTGTTTGGCTATCAATTTCTATCAACTGGGATGGAAATGAGTCTGATGATCTAGCAAATATGCAATCCTGATGAAAATTGAGCTGATTGTACCTTCCGTTCGCCTCGAAAAATGTGCCAAACTGATCAACACTGAACTGGAGCAGGCTGACGGAAGGAGATTCACGTTTTTTGAGAAAAACATGAAAAATAAACTAAGACTGGTGAGGATGGGCGCCCTTAGCCTCCTGGGGCGCCCATTTTGTCAACACTTAGCCATTTTTTGCAAAAATTTTCAATTTTGTACCTTTTCTCGATTTTCGTGCCCACGGCTCCTGTTCGGTCTTCGATTTCAGTCGTTCTGACGACTGTCGAGGTGGGACAGAGGGTGATCTAAGTAGTCTGAACATATCTGTGATGAAATCCTAGCTTTGACTAACTTTTGACCAAGTTTGACCAAGTTTGACCAACCATAAAGGAGTTGACGGAAGCATTTTCGACGTTTCTCGAAAAACGTGAAAAAAAATTAACACAGGAGAGGATGGGCGCCCCAAGCCTCCAGGGGTGCCCACTTTCACCAGACTTAGCCATTTTTGTGATTTTCCAACTTTTCCATTCACCTTGGATCCATCTTGCATCATTTTGCGTGCATCGTCGAGTCGACGGTCGTTTGTAAGTTTTGCGTCGTCGAAACAGCGTTGGAAACTCGTCGAAGAGATTTGGCAGGTGAACTTTTCTGTGTTGATGACTTTTGAGCTCATGCTTCACCTTGTGAAAAAGTGAAAATGACACAGTAGAGAAAACTTGGTCGTTTGAAGATTCTGTCTGAACCGTGCTGATCGTGAAGGAGAATCGACCAATGAGAATCGAGCGCGACACCTGATTTGGAGATTCTATTTTTAGAAACTTTCTATTTTTAGAAAGTTTTACCAACATCCATATCTCAAGAAACCCAGAAAACCTAACTCGACGTCTATTTTTAGAAATTTTGCTTTTTTGACTTTTTGACGAAAAATTTTGTAGACTTGTTTCAAAATGCCTTGATGAAGCAAAAAATTTGGTTGGGTACAACAGCCCGCAAGGGGCATACATCCCCAAGCAAGAGCCACTATTGAAACCTTCAAATTTTTGCAAAATTTGAAGGTCCCATGATGAAAAAATCAATTTCAGAACTCAGAGATGCACCGGAAAAACTGCCCCAGTGACCTACTTTGGAGAGTCATATTTGTAAGCCTGCTCAGTTTTGTGCCAAATCACTTGACAAGCATGTTTATCTACCATATGTTAGCATGTATGTCCAATTTTAGCCTCCCGTAATCAGATTTGACAAGGTTTTGAAGTGCCAAGTTGAAGGGTTCTGAGAAGGTTTGTTGTTTGCATAGTGTTAAATCTACCCAGGAGGTCAACTTTGGAGGCTAATATCTAGAACCTAGATGATGTTCATGATGAACCAATTGGTGTTTCAAATTGTCCTCATGATAATGTACTTTCATGCTAGTTTTTAAAACCCCAGCATATCGTTTGATATTTTTTCAAAACCAAAAGCAAATGGGTTTTACACAGTTTTGACATCTGCACTTCCAGAAAGTTGTCACTGAGGTCAACTTTGATGCCTGAAATTTTATGAAGAAAGATGAATGGTGGAAAATCCTCTTGCACACACACTCATTGGACCTAGATGAGCTAATTCCCCAGGTTGCAGCTTCTCAGAATCAGATTTGATATTTTTACAAAATGGCAAGTTTGTGAGTTTCAGTTAAGTGTGACAGTAGTTTGCAAAAAAGACTAAGCAACTTTGAGTGTTAATAGTTTTCGATCCCGATGACTTCATGCCAATCCGTCTGACAGCCATACTCCCCTATCATAACTCAACATGTTGGTGCATTTTTGTGGCTTCAAGAGGGTGTTTGACCAATTTTTCAAGATGATTCTGGAGGCTACTTGGCCTGTTTTGACTACTGTGCAAGGTGCCTGAAAATAGATTTTGGTATCTACCCAGTTCATTTTTTCACCTTAGGAGCATTCAGAGGCAGTGTTGGGACAATTTGGGATGAAACTTGTTTAAAAATGAAAAAAAATTTAGTCAGGCCCACAAAGGGACTCGACATGTCTCGTCCACTGATCAGACGTTTTTGTCAAGAATCAAGTGCCTTTTGCTATCTTCCAAAATTGTCAGGTGAACTTTGAAAAAAGGGGTTTTGTTACAAGAAAAATGTGACAATTGCACAAGTCAAGTAATGTTGTGAGATGGAAAACCATGAAGAAGGACTTCACAAGCACATCTTTGAAGAAAATCATGATTTCTAACTCATATGTTTTAAATGTTTCGATTAGGCTTGGAGGAGGAGGGAGAAGTGTGACTCTTGATGATGTTAAGAATGCTATAGTGCTTATGAAATCTGTTTCCAAGTCTGGTTGTTCTGTAACTTCCCTTGATTCAGAGGAGTCCTCTAGTGAGAAATTAGTGGGGAGAAGTAATTCTTCTAAGTCTATAAATGATGATGGTTCCTTGAGAATGGTGCTTGTGAAGGATGAAAATAAAGAGGTTGTCAAGATGGTTGATGAAGAAAGATTGGGTGATAAGAATGGTGGGTTTAGTGAAGGAAGTTGTGTTGTAAAGAAGATTGATGAGAAGCTATCTGGGAGGAGTAGCTTAGTAAATTTGAGAGAGATAGAAGAGGATCAAAAACTAGCATTAGAGGATGACAGAGAGAAAAGATTGATCACTAGGGCCCATAGTAGCAGCAATAGATTTAAGGGCCTAATAGACATGAGAAGTGATGAGGATTTTGCTTCATCAACAATTCTTTTGGTTGATGAGAGTAGAGATTTAGTCCATTTCGGAGAACATGAAAGTCCCTGTGAAGATATAAAGCCTTGAAGAACTCACTAGGAGCTTCCTTGATAGACAATCTCAGCATATACTTCATGGCTTCCATGTACATACAATGCCCAAGTTTGAAAATAAAATAGAGGAGTTGATTGCTCTTGATGCTACTGAGGAAAACATAATGGAAGTGGCAGCTGGTCTTAAGCCTTTGGATGCGATGAATGAGATAGACATGATGGAGGATTTGCTCAACCACAACAAAATGTTGGAAAATTCTCTGAATAGTACCTTTAAAAGGGAAACCATGGAGCTTGAGGGGAATAAACTTATTAAATTGGAAAAAGAAATTGAAAAAGCTCCTACTTTTAAGAAATTTGTAGATGTTCACCTTCTTGAAGAAGGAGAGGAGGATGTGAAACCAACCCTTGAAACCATAATAAGACCACAATCTCATGCTACATTTGATGAGAAAGTACAAAATGACAAAGAGAAGTTAGAGTAGAATTTGAAAACAAGGGATCCAATATTGAGAATGAACTTGGTACAATCTCAAAAGTTAGCACATCAAACCTTTATGAAAGAGCCTACAGATGAGAGTTCTTTGGTCAAGGATGAAGCTGAAACTATTACCCAATTCCTAGAAATATGAATAGAACTCAGTGACACTGAGGGGATTGAGGAAGCCATGAAAAGCAGTACAAATCCTCATACTAAAAATTTTAGGGGTCTCAAATTCAACATTCAAAACTCCACAAACTACTTCTTCCCTAAGCCAGCACCAACATCTGCACCAAGAATTCATATCATCAAACGAAGTCCTAGATTTAGAGCACTAGAGAAGAGGGTGAGTAAAGTAGAGGAAAAGTGTTGCGAATTAAGGTGTCTCAACCTTGGTAATTCCTTGCATTATTTATGATTGTATTTATTTATTCATTGCCTATGATGTAAATTAATTGTAAATTCCATATTGTCATTTTGTGGGATGTGGCACGGTGATGTGTCATCCTACATGGAAGATGACAACTTGTAATTTTGTCCTCACATGAGGAGATAGGTGTCCCACTTTGTGGTAGGAGTATTTTGCCATGTGTTGGCATCTTGGATGTTGTGTAAGGGAATGTTGACCGAAATGGTTATGATGGATTCTTATGATGAAGTTATGACATGTAAGAGTTGGAAATAGAAGCTTGTAAGAGAGGTGAAGACATGTGTCGAGGAGTATATTTGAAAAAGGCATCATTGGGTGCCACAAGGTGGACTATGACATGTTGTAAGAGAATATGTTATTTATAGCCTGTGTATGATAGATTCTCTTACAGCTGTAAGTTGTAACTGCTATGACAGATTCTATGATAGTCGTAAGAGTCGTAAGAGCATCTGTCATAGCCCATTTTGGAAATAGGCAACCTCTTTGGGATGGGAGCTATGGACAAGTGTCAAATAGATCTTACAATGTTGACCAAGTGTCCATAGGCATGGTTTTTTGTCCATGAGGCCAAGTTGGATGCCCATTCCAAGATAGAGCCAATTTTGCCTTGTATATTCTATATAAACATGTGCTTGTAGGAGGAGATGTAGTATGTGATTGACATGTATTGTTATGCTACCAGATTGACTCCAAACACGAGTGTCGAAGACGATTGAATCTTGCATTGCAAGTGTATTGTAAACCATATTCAGTTTTGATAATACATTGTGCAGGTTTATGAGTGTGGGGTTTTTCACCTGATAAGGGTTTTCCCCACGATATATCTTGTCTCTGTCTTTTGTCTTCTTTCTAGTTCTATGTTTATTGTTGTAATATCTCTGTTATATGTTTCATGTTGCTATAATTGTAAAGATTAAATTGAATTTATACATCTCTCCCCTCATTAGATTAGTGTAGGAAGTGATTTCTGCACACCTTGCTTCATTTCAGTTGGTATAAGAGCTTGATCACCTTTGGTCCTAGTTGTTGGGTAGGGGTTTTTTGAGCTGATCTTAAGTTGAGTGGGAGTCTGTGCAGAGTATTTTGAATCTTATTGCAGCAAGGAGCTGGCAAGCACATCCAGAAGGATAGAGGTGGAGAAATTCAATGGCACTAATTTTGAGCTGTGGAAGCTCAAGATGGAAGATATGCTTGTTGATCGAGACCTCTGGGAAACTATCAATGGAACAAAACCAGTTGCAATGTCACAAGCTGATTGGGATCTCAAGGATCGGAAGGCTAAGGATCTCATAAGACTTAGTCTTGCTGATTCTATCATGTTAAATGTCCATGAGGAGGCTACTGCAAACTTCCTTTAGAAGAAGTTGGGAGATGTGTATCAAGCCAAATCCATGGTTAACAAACTTTTTATGAGAAAGAAGTTATATTCTCTTTAAATGGAGGATGGAGGATCTGTTGCAGAACATATGAATGCTTTCAACATGTTGGTTGCACAATTGACATCCGTTGGTGTGAAGATGGAGGAGGAGGATCGTTGTATGACCTTGCTTTGTTCTTTGCCGGACTCATGGGATCATCTTGTCATGGATATTGGAAGCACCACATCCACATTCAAAATGGATGAAGTGGTTTCTTTTCTATTGTGTTAAGAGATGTGAAGAAAGTCTTCTGAGGTAGCCAAAGAGGCTCTTGCAGTTCGTGGAAGACCCAAGGAGAAAGGGAAAAAGAAGGACAAGAAAGATGAGAAGGGTAGATCCAAATCCTGTGGGAGATCTAAATCTCTTGGAAAGTCCAAGGCTCTTTGTTGGAACTATGGCAAAACTAGGCATTTCTAAAAGGAATGCAAAGAGGAAAAGAAAAAGAAGAAGAAGAACCCAGATTCAGATTTCAACAAGTCACAAGATGATGGTGATGCCTTCATCGCAGCCCTAGCAACCCATGCATCTGATGATGTGTGGCTGATTGATTCTAGTGCATCATTCCACATGACCTCGCATCGAGACTGGTTTACTAAGTATGAGGAGTTTGATAGTGGAAAGGTGTACCTGGGTGACGACTCTCATCTGAAGATTGTTGGTCATGGAAGATTCTCTATCTGATTCCTTGATGGATGAGTGAAGGGGATCTCTGGGGTTATGCACATCGCAGGCTTAGCACGGAACCTGCTTTCTGTAAGTATGTTGAATGATGCAGGTGTGCAGGTTGTCTTTTTGAAAGAAGGATGCACGATGACTAGAGGAGCTATGGTGCTTGCTAAGGGTACCAGGAGAGGTACTCTATTTCAGCTAGAGGCATACATTTCACAATGCAATAGTTCTTCTGACTCAAGGAAGAGGGCAGCAGTCACTTCATCCCCACCATCTGAATGAGCAATGAAGAAATCTGTTGTATCTAGTCCTGATGGTTGTATTCATGCCTTGGAAATTAAGCTTCCTGCTGAAAAGACAATGTTATGGCATAAGAGATTTGGCCACATTGGTGAGAAGGGTCTTAGAACCCTAAAAAATAAAAACTTCAATGAGGGGTTAGATGATTGTAATCTTGAGTTTGACTTTTGCGAACATTGCATATATGGAAAACAAAACCATGTTTAGTTTTATCCGAGTTCTTAGAAGTCTTCTAGTGTGTTGGACCTTGTTCATTCTAATGTATTTGGTCCTGTTAATGTTCCTTCATTATCAAAATCTATATATTTTGTATCTTTCATAGATGACTACAGTAGAAGGACATGGATTTATTTTCTCAGAAAAAAATATGAAGTCTATAGTAAGTTTAATGAGTTTAAGGCCTTTGCTGAAAATTAGACTGGTAAAAAGATTAAATGTTTGAGAACTGACAACAGTGGTGAGTTTTGTTCTACAGAATTTGATAAATATTGCAAGGAACTTGGGATTGAAAGACATAAGATGACTCCATACACCCCGTAGTAAAATGGAGTTGTAGAGAGGATGAACAAGACACTGATGGAGAAGGCTAGGAGTATGCTTAGTGGAGCTGGCCTAGAACAAAAGTTTTGGGCTGAAGCTATTGCCACTACTTGCTATCTTGTAAATAGATCTCCTACATCAGCTCTTGTTGGTAAGACACCCATGGAGTTGTGGTCTAGTAGAAAGCCTTCAATAAGGCATCTTCATGTTTTTGGTTGTGAGGCATATGCACATGTGCCTAGGGAGAAGAGGTCAAAATTGGAAAAAAAGGCTGTGAAGTGTATCTTCATTGGCTATGGTGTCGGTGTGAAAGGATACAAGCTTTGGGACCCTGTGGCTGAAAAAGTGTTGTATAGAAGAAGTGTCATCTTCAGAGAGCTAACACCTTCTTCCACTATTTTACAGCCAGAAGAAAAAGAAAAGAAAGAGGATGTTGTTCAGTTTCTTGCTACCCCTGAGAAGACTGAACAAAAAGACAATGTTGGACCTGATGATGAGGAGAGCTCTTTCAGCTTTGAAATCTCAGATGAAGAAGTTGAACCTCAACCTATTGCAAGTATGGGCCTAACCGGTGTTGTCATTGATGTCAACAAACTCCTATTGCATTGATGTTAAGAATTGGATGAGCTGTGTGCTAAGGATATTGAGAAAATTAGTCCTATCAGAATCAGAGAAGAACGGCGAAGACAGTGAAGCTCTATGAAGTGAAGATCCCAGCTAATATGATGATCAGAGGATGTGTATCAAAGGGTTTGTAGATATGTGTTTAAAGATGATCTAGTCAAGATTTGAGAGGTCCGCATGAAGATTTGAAGAAGTTATGGCCATATGAGTAAAACCAGTTCTGGCAAATGTTCAGAGGTGACAGAGTGACACAAATAGGTCCGGTGAGATCTGGAAATGCAATATCTTGTTCTGTAGATTTGGTGGAGTGTTTAGGTAGCTAATGTGAATTGACAACTCAATTGGTTCGTGGTCTGGAGGTCCACAAGCATTTATTCCAATATGACAGTGATGACAAACTGTGTTCTTGAGGTTTCAGAGGAAGATGAGAATGATTTCAGTAAGCAGAAGTGGTGTGGATGTTCATGGTGATTTAGGCAAGCTTGTGGAGGTCTCTAGATTGTTTCCAATTCGTGTTGATAGTCCGCATTGAAGATTGAGCTCGTAATTGAAGATTTACTTCTGGGTGATAATGTTCTTCCTAATCATGGCCGACTAGATGTTTACACATCTTGTGGATGATCTTGAAGATGTTCTATGAAGCATGGCGTGTTCCTCAAAGAAGTTTGAAGTCCTAGATTTGTGTGGCCGACAGTGTGGTTATATGCATGAAGTTCTTGTAACAAATCAAGTTGTATTTGTGTATTTGCTCTGTAATAAAATAAAGTATGTATTGTGCCGACTTTGATAATTATCCCAAAGTTGATGTCTTCTATAAATAAGAATTGTGAAGTCATTTCAAAGGATGTTGTTGAAGATGAGAGTGTGGTAGAGAGGAGAAGAGCGAAAGGCAGAGCAAAAGTATTGAACTTAAATGGAACTGACTCAAGCATGGTGAAGATGCTAATCTTTAGTTCAAGTATGTAATATTTATTATTCTGTAGACAGTGTGTCTCTTGTAGGCAGTGGGCCTCTTGTGAGCAGTATGCTCGGGTAGTGAGCCCTAATTGGCAAGTGCCATTTTGTTCTTCTTATTCTTTTAACAGAGAATACAATCTTGGGTTAGTCACCCTGTGGTTTTTCCCTTAACCGAGTTTTCCATGTTAAAATCTTGGTGTCATATGTGTTAATGTGTTTCTGCTCTTGAATTATTGCATTGTACCTCCATTATTGAATTATTATTATGTTGTTGAAATACAAGAAGGGTTTAAGTGTTTAAAGAAAAGAAAGTTTTTGAGACAACTGATTCATCCCCCCTCTCAGTTGTCTATCCTAAAACTAACACAAACTCAGCTCTTGAGGAGGTCTACACGAATAAGAAAGCAACCTAAGAGGTTTGGTTATACATTGCTTGATTCTAGTTGTGCTTTTGCTTTTCTTACTAACAATGATAAACCTAGAACTGTATCAGAGGCTATGGATATGAAAGATGCAGGTTCCTGGAAGGAGACCATGGAGGATGAGATGGCTTCTTTGGAAAAGAATCAAACTTGGGACTTGGTGCCTTTGCCTCCTGGACGCAAACCCATTGGATGCAAATGGGTGTTCAAGAAGAAATTTGGTGTAGATGGCAGTGTTGAGAAGTATAAGGCCAGATTGGTTACAAAGGGTTATTCACAAGTGGAGGGTATAGATTATGGTGAGATCTTCTCTCCCATTGTAAAGCTGACATCCATTTGATTTATGTTCTCTTGCAGTAGCTTATGACTTAGAGGTAGAGTAGATAGATGTAAAGACAACTTTTCTTCATGGTGATTTGGAGGAAGAAATCTACATGTCACAACCAGAGCATTACATGGTGAGAGGTAAAGAAAATTTGGTTTGCAAGTTAAAGAAGTCTTTGTATGGTTTGAAGCAGTCTCCTAGGAGGTGGTACTTGAAGTTTGATGCCTTTGTGTTGTCAATTGGATTTGTGAGATCAAAATCAGATCACTGTGTGTATTATAAGTTTGATGCTGATCGTATTCTCATTGTTGCATTATATGTTGATGATATGTTTCTCATTAGGAAGGGTAAGAATATGATTTCTGATTTTAAATCTCAGTTGTCAGCACAATTTGAAATGAAAGATTTAGGGGCAGCTACGTACATTCTAGGAATGGAAATCAGAAGAGACAGAACTAATAGAAAACTTTGGTTAAGCCATAGTAAGTATGTGAAGACCGTGTTGGACAGGTTCAGCATGGCAGATTGTAGACCATTGTGTGTTCTTGTTTCTTTGGGGACAAAGTTGTCTGTTAATGATTGTCCAAAATCTCCTAGTGAGGTGGAGGACATGAGTAGAGTACCTTATGCTAGTGATGTTGGTAGTTTGATGTATGCTATGGTCTGCACAAGACTAGACATTGCCCAAGCAGTGGGAGTCCTTAGTTAATTTATGGCTAATCCTAGACAGGTACATTGGGATGTAGTTAAACGAGTGTTCAGATATTTGAGGGGTACTTCTGAGTATTCCATATGCTATCATGGTAATGTTACAGGACCTTCACATTCTGTTGATATTCATGGATTTGTGGATTCAGATTGGGTAGGTGACATTGACAGCAGGAGATCCACCAGTGCTTATGTGTTTACACTATTTGGTGGTGCTATTAGTTGGATGAGTAAGCGACAACCTGTGGTTGCTTTGTCCATGACAGAAGCTGAGTATATGGCAGCAACTCATGCTTGTAAGGAAGCCATTTGGCTTAAGAGATTATGTTTAGATATTGGTGTTGATGCAGGTCAGATTACGATCAGTTGTGACAGTCAGAGTGTGATTTGCCTTGCGAAGAATCCAACTTTCCATGCCAGAATAAAGGATATTGATGTACAGTTTCACTTCGTGTGAGACATGGTAGAGGATGGGAAGGTAAATTTGGAGAAGGTAGATACTTTGAAGAATGTTTCAGATCCATTAACGAAACCAGTTAGCACAAAGAAGTTCAGATGGTGTTTGGAGTCTATGGGCCTCTCGACCTATAGTAGTTAAAACCTATTATTCTATTAGCTCTTACAAGGTGTTCGACAAGTGGGAGAATGTTGGGAATTAAGGTATCTCAACCTTAGTAATTCCTTGAATTATTTATGATTGTATTTATTTATTCATTGCCTATGATGTAAATTAATTATAAATTCCATAGTGTCATTTTGTGGGATGTGGCACGGTGATGTGTCATCCTACATGGAAGATGACAACTTGTAATTTTGTCCTCACATGAGGAGATAGGCGTCCCACTTTATGGTAGGAGTATTTTGCCATGTGTCGGCATCTTGGATGTTGTGTAAGGGAATGTTGACCAAAATGGTTATGATGGATTCCTATGACGAAGTTATGACATGTAAGAGTCAGAAATAGAAGCTTGTAAGACAGGTGAAGACATGTGTCGAGGAGCATATTTTAAAAAGGCATCTTTGAGCACCCCAAGGTGGACTATGACATGTTGTAAGACAATATTCTATTTATATCCTGTGTATGACAGATTCTCTTACAGCTCTGTAAGTTGTAACTGCTATCACAGATTCTATGACGGTCGTAAGAGTCGTAAGAGCATCTGTCATAGCCCATTTTGGAAATAGGTGACCTCTTTGGGATGGGAGTTGTGGACAAGTGTCAGATACATCTTAAAATGTTGACCAAGTGTCCATAGGTGAGGGTTTTGGGCCATGAGGCCAAGTTGGACGCCCATTCCAAGATAGAGCCAATTTTGCCTTGTATATTCTATATAAACAGGTGCTTGGAGGAGGAGATGTAGTATGTGATTGATAGGTACTATTATGCTGCTAGATTGACTCCAAACATGAGTGTCAAAGACTATTAAAGCTTGCATTGCAAGTGTATTGTAAACCATATTCAGTCTTGATAATACATTGTGCAGGTTTCTAAGTGTGGGGTTTTTCACCCGATAAGGGTTTTCCCCATGATATATCTTGTCTCTCTTCTTCTGTCTTCTTTCTGGTTCTATGTGTATTGCTACAATATCTCTATTATATGTTTCATGTTGCTATAATTGTAAAGATTAAATTGAATTTGTATAGCTCTCCCCTCATTAGATTAGTGTAGGAAGCGATTTCTGCACACCTTGCTTCCTTTCAAAAAGCAGCTCAAGGCAAAACGGGAGTTCGTGAAGAAAACTATAGAAAAATTAGTTCAATCAGAGATTAAAAAATTAGACAACGCTACAGAAATATTTTAACAAATGCATCTAGCAGATATAAATCAAGATTCCACAGCCTTTGCCATCATCCTCCGCACCTAAATGGGAACTTTCGAACGGGGTATGGTCATCCCTCAAAGCATAATGGAAAGGTGATTTTTGTCAAACACTAAGGTTGAGAATACTCTACCAGATGTATGCAAAATATGGCAATCACCAGGATCCATGATTTCAACCAGAATTATCAAGCACCTACTAGCTTGAAAATGTGGAGTTTATTGTAGTAATTATAAAAAACCTATGCAAGTACAAAAGATAATACACAGAAATGAGGCGCCATTTCACATCCGCAAGCATCCTTGTGCCTGTATCAAAATGGATGATTCAAATCAAAGAATAGGGCATCTATCAAAGCATATAACTGGTAAAAAATAGATGACAAGAAAGGTCTTGATCGAACATGAGAAGATGCAGATCCACATGAATTGCACACTGTGAAGAAACCCTACTATCAGAGAGACCATAGCATATCGAAGTAATTTGCAATCTCTTTGATCTGCTAATGAGGTGGGTCCTAAAGGCTCTTACATGCCTAGATTAGAAGGAATAAAGTATATCAAATAAAAATATATTGGGGAGAGTAAATAATAAATATCGGCAGATGAGGCAAAATGCAAGTAAAAGGATTTAATGAATTGTGATTATATGAATTTTACATTTTCACGCAAGACTTTTTGATGCCAAGTTAAAAGCATATGGTATAAAATAAAATATTGAGAGGACTATTCAATATCAGAGTGAGAAAAATGGGAGTCTCTCTGAAGTCCCAAGAACGATAAACCATTTATTTGAAGTAATCATCGGGGAAAAATACAAGTATCGGCAAGACTAAAATATGAGTCTCCTTGAAATCCCAAGAATGGAAAAAAGCATACAATTGAAACACTATCAAAGGAAAAGTGAACATTGGCGAGAAAGAAATTTCAAATGAACATTTCCATAGTGAAAATAAAAATTTAAAATAAAATGTGACCATAGTGAAACATAATGTAAATTTCACCCTTTCGTAAAAGGATTGCATCAGGAGGTGGGTACCAGTAAAATACTCAGGTAAACGGATTTCATGCATAAGTGAAATAAAGGTGAGAAAGATTTAATCAAACATTAATGAAAATTAAAATGCGAAGTAGATAAAATAATTCACAGAAATAAGAAATATTTTGCCAAATGGATATTTTGCATATGAAGGCTGGTAAAACATTTTCACCAAGCAAGTAAAGAGGGGATAATCATTTTCACCCAAATGAATATTTTTGCCAAATAAAGATGAAGACATACACATGTGAATATAATTGAGAAATGGAATAAAGATTTAAGTATTGAGAAATACTTTATTTTTCATGAGAATACGAAGACAAGTTGAGTTAATTAATTATACAAGGTATAAACACTTGAAAGTGTCAAATAATTAGAGTTAAACCAAGAGGGAGGATACAACTATCCTATACATCCAAACTCCATTGCCCATTATAGATAAAGCACTAGTCATACTCACTTCAAAACATCATTTAATAGAAACCTTATTCACATTTTCAAACTACAAACATTAGCATTAAAACTAATGCACAATCTTATATCTACTTAACACCCATATGCCACCATGAAGGTTATACAAATCTACCTCAGCTATCAAGGTATACCCACCTAGGTTTGGCAGAACCTAAAGTGAAGGGGGTTTTTACCTTATTTGTCCCGTGTCGTTAGCCAAAAGCGTTAAGAGAGCTTGGCAACCTCTTAGGGTTTGAAAACCTAGATTTTTTAGACCTAACAGATTCTTCATGGCCAAATGCCCTGCTAAGGAGGGTTATCAAATTACCAACCTCTCCTTTAAAATCTACCCTAGTAAGTTTCCCTAGGATTTTAGTTATGGACTTCTCAGTGGCCAACCAATTCTTATTCAGATGTTTCTTGTTTCCATTTACATATGTGTCATATTGTTTTGTAGAATTTGTGATTGTTAGATGGCTAACCTATCCATACAAAGGAAGATCAAAAGCTTCTCTAATCATGGGAGGTGTAATATCCAACACTAGGTTCCCATTTGCATCTACACACCTCCTGGTGTTCGAATCATTGTGATGAGACAATGTAAAAATTAGTTCTAGACATTGGACTAGTTAAGGGAATCATGCTCCATGGGCTATGTCAGATGCATCTATCCTTTTTGAATTAGGTGTGGCTTCTGGTGAGAAGGTATCTGAATTAAACATCACCAAGTCAATGTGTCCTAACTCTGTGTCAGTGATGTTTTCTAACTCTCTCTTGAATTTAGACACCTTGGGGATGCCTTGGAACTTGTATTTTATTGTGACTGGTGGTTCTTTCTTGGTCTTCTCCCTCTTCTTCCTCCCTACCTCTGTGGTTCCAACATAAATAGTTTCTTGGGTAATGTCCTCAATGGACTTATCAAAGTCTGACAGTGTTTCCTCACTTGCTTGGGTTGTTGCTTCTAGTTCTGACATTTTTTTGTACCTGAAAGAGGCATAGGAGGGATTAAAAATTAATGAAAATCCAAACTATGTAAAATTCTAATCATTTTAAGTGTTCTAACAAATTTTGGGTTTGCGGGTCCATTCTGGCTTTTTGAACCAAGTCCAAATATGCTTTCAAGACCCAAGGTCCCGCTAGGACCCTATCATTTCCTTATCGAGGCCCAAGTTCATGGGAGAATATCATTTTTAGTCTTTTCAAACCTTTTGGCTTTTGGATCCAAAGGTCCTTTCAGGACCCGAAGTCCTGATCAGACTCTCTACAGAGGATTGTAAACTTTTAAGCAGGGTGTAGGACTCTTCTGTGCTTTGGAACATTTTGAGTTTGGGCCAAAAGTCCCTTCGAGATCTAAGGTCCTAAAGGAACATCCTCTTGCAAAGCAAAGTCTGTGTGAACGTGGAGCTCCAGATGGATTTTGGACTTCTACCTTTAGGGCCAAAAGTGCCATCGGGACCCAAAGTCTTGGATGAACTTTTGTTTTCTTAAGTTAAGTTCTTTGTGGGGTGCGAGAACGTGGATGAGCAAAGGTTCCTAGGTTACATAAGTTTAGGACAGAAAATCCTTTTGGGACCCAAGGTCCTGATCAGATCATCTGCTAGTGACAAAATTTCTAAGTCTTTTAAGGCAGCGGGGCGGAGTAGAGCTCTGGACGGATTTAAGCTTTTTGGTTTAAAACTTATGGGACCTAAATTCCTTTCAAGGCCCAAGGTTTTGATAGTATATTTTTCTCCGATAACTTATTTCTAAGTTTTGCTTTTAAGTGACGTAGGGAGTAGGGCTCCAGAGGAACTTGGGGCTTTGGTTCTTGAATTTTGTAGCCAAAAACACCTTCGGGACCCGAAGTCTCAAAGGAACATTTCCCTACTTTACAATTTTCAAAGGCTAAGCGGGAGTGGGATTCAAAACAAGTTTTTGGCCTCTTATGCAAAGTCTGAATATCCTTATGGGATCTGAGGTCCCAAAAGGATCCGTTTTGAAGGATTTCTAAGGTATGGCTAGATGCTCATGTTTGAAAGTTTTTGAATTTTTGAATTTCAAGGCTAAATCAATCCTAAGGGGGGGTCTATTTATTCAAACCTATTGCAAAAATCAAATCTAACTACTAAAAACAAAATCAAAACCCTAAACTAAACCCTACAAAAACCTAAACGACAGAACCTAAACTAAAACCAGATTAAAAAAACTAATCCAAACAAATAGAAAGAAAACAAACAAAACAAAACAAAGACAACAGAGGGGAAACTAAAAAATGAAAATGAACAAGAAAGGAGAATTGAAAACCCTACCAGGTGGAATGAAGGCTAGAGGACGAAGAACACTAAGCAACCTGAACACAGCGACCTTAAATCCATTCTACACCCACTCGATTGGTTAATTATCCTTGAATTTGTAATTTTTGGGTGCAATGCAAAATTTTTAGAGCTCAGGGGTTAAAAATCATTGAGAATCAAGTGATGAATGACGAGAAAATCATTGAATACGAGATTAAATACTTATGCATTTTATTTTATGTATCGCAATAAATGTCGTAGGTCAAGGGGAAGAAAAGTGGGGGAAACATAGACTTTTGGACCAATGTCTAAAAGTCTGTTAAGTCGATCGGGGACCAAGGTCCCAATCGGACATTCCTAGAAAAGACCAAAAACTAGGAATGGGCCCAAGGCCTGGGATCCCAGGAGTTGGGGACCTCTCGAAACATTCCCAAAAACACTCAAAACAGTTGTTTTGAGGCAAACAAAAATGCCTAAGTGAAAACTTAGGACTTAGAAAGAGGAAAAACCAGAGACAAAAGCAACAAAGAAAAAGGAAAAACAAAAAAGGGGGCCCTCAACTAGCAAACCAAGGTAGGGTGTGTATGTAGGGCATAACAAATGGTGACTCAACTGGAAAATGCTCCGCAACATTTTGGAATATAGAACCCTCAATTTCTCAAAAATATTAAGTTTGAATCCATCAAGGATGATCAATAAACGACAAACCTTATAAACAGGAAGATTGTTGTAACAATATTAAGATGAAGTTTGAGACTTACAATTGTGTGTATGCAATTCATTTCCTTCAAAATCTTTCTTGGATCCAAAACATGACAACTTGCTTCCTCAAGCTATTTTGCAATGATCATATTCTATGCATGACTTTTGTAAATAGGTTTTCATCATGGTACTTGTCCAATGCACCATGAACATGGTTTTCACCAGAGGACAATTTTTCTCTTTACTATTTTCTTTTCTTTCTTTCTCTTTTTTTTCACTCTTACAACCAATGCAAGGAGATCACAGTACCCTCCACTGTAAAAACATTTATGCTTCTATTAACTTGATGGTAAATTGCACAAAAATTGTATTCCTTAGGGAATATCCTTGTAATATTTGGTCTAAGATTGTGCATCCATGGATTCCACTAGGAGCCAAGATCTCATTGTCTTCAATATGAACTTGACATTGTAAAACTATTTGATACTCTAGAACTGCACCTAGACCTTCTCTACTTCAATTACCACACCAGCTAAGTTGGTTGTCTCTGAAAGGGTTGACCTTTGTAAGGATTCTTCAATGTTCTCACAGAAAAGTGGTTATGGGAGCAGAGCTAATGAACAGCTTGCTATGGATGGTAGGGAGGCAACATATATCTTAATTCAAGGCCTGAATGTTTTCTTCTCTTTTAGGGGGTATTAGTGTCCTCTTGACTTCTTAAATTATGGGAGGATGAATGGTTGGACAATGGAAAACACTAGTATCCTGGGTTCCTCTTTTAGAAATAGCCTTTTTTCTAGTAATTATTTGATCATCTAATAGAATAAGAAATATTGAGATAGGAGATCTTAGGATTGAGGTGATACATTTCTCAAGTTGATGCTTTAAACATACTCTAAGAGGTGAGATCATTGAGAGTTCTTGGACTATACTAGCATAAGATGAATATTTAAATCATGATAGTCAACATATTTTTGCAATGGGGTTAACTAAATTGGGTACAAGGGACACCTTTATGGGGATAGGTGGCTGATGAAAGGTAAGATGGAATGATGATAAGAATAGTTGAGGAACCTTACTCCAGTGAAACCCAGACAGATTCAATTACCTTAGCTAACACTTGTTCTCCAAATTTCTTGCCACTATTGGTCTCCATAAACCAGCAAGATGTTTCTCTTATAAAGCTAAAAACAATCTCTAGATAGCCCCTTCCTTTTTGCTATACCTGAAGTATGGAATTGTGAATCATGAGGGCAAAGTCAATTTCAAGTTGAGAATTCAAAAGGAGCCACTGTCGTGATAAGATGTGAGGTTGGCAACTATAGTAATCTTTTGTTCTACAGGATCATGTTTTTATTACCACCTGCCTTAAACTTTGTACGGCCAAACCCTAATCTTCCATATAACACTTGAATGTGGGTGATAGTCTATTTACTTGATATATGAAATATAGCTAATCATATTATGTGATGTAATCAACTGTAAGTTCTAGTGAGCTACTCCTTTTCTTCTGAGTGATGAGTAGTAATTTGAAATTACACCTTTTGTTGATAAAATCTTTTGCAACACTAAGATGAATTATTAGTCATGGAAGTGAATTCCCTATTATAAGGAATATAATTACTAAGATTTTCACTTGAAGAAGGTCTTCACGATATTTGAATCCTAGCTAACTTCTGAATGTACTAATATGGGTGTATAAGGTAGCAAGCTCTTACAATGTTTCTCAATCTTCACAAAAATCTAGGTGTTTATAAAGGTTTTGTGTTCTAGAGTTCATGAAAGATGAAAGTAAACAAAAGACTTAAAGGGAAACAACTAATTACACACTAAAAAATACTAAACAATGAGACCCTGGTAAAGTCACCCTGATATTAAACTACATGTAAACCCCGCCTAAAAATGGGAGGGATGGACAAATGGAAGAAAGAGACACAAAACAAGACAAGAGAAATGAGGAAAAATGAGGATGACCAACAAAAGCCCATTCTACTATAATACAAATTGTTTGCAACACTTCAAGAACCAAAGTAATGCTTGAGAAATTGTCCATTGACAGGCAATGGAACATGTTCTCCAGTTAAAGAACTAATCCTAAAAGTGTTTTCCCCAAGAATTTCAGAGATTTGATAAGGACCAAGCCACAGTTTTTCAAATTTCTAATGGTCACCTTTCTTTTCTTTGGCTTTGTCCCATAACAAAATCAAATCAAAATTTCTAAAAGCCTTTATTTTAGCTCTTTTGTCAAACCATCTCTTGACAACTACTTGATGTTTGACAAAGTGTTATAGGGAAGCATCTCACTTTTCTTCCAAACTCAATAGGTTCATGAGTCTAGCCTTTATCTTGTCCTCATCAATTAGAAACTCTTTCATGAATTTGAGGACTATAATCTGAAGGTTTAGTGGAAAGACTAGGTTTATTCCATACACAAGTTGGTATGGAGAGGTTCCTAAAGATTCTTTAGTTCTAGTTTGATCTTCCCATAAGGCAAACCTAAGCTAGGTATACCAATCTCTAGGGTTCTTTTCGAGTAGTTTCTTGATGACATCAATCAAATTCTTATTCGTGGATTCTGCCACTCCATTACCTTGTGGGTAATAGTTAGAAGAAAATTTTAAAACTACTTTATGTTCAAAGAACCATTGCATTAATTGAGCTGATGAAAAAGTAGGTCCATTGTCACATACCAAAGCGAAAAGTATTCCAAACCTTGTAATGATGTTATCTTCAAGAAACTTGATAACTACCTCGGTAGTGCAGTTCTTGTAAGGTTGTACTTCCATCCAGTGGGTACAATAATCTGTCGTAGTCAAAAGGAATTTATGGCTCGCAAATGAATTTGGATTAATTACACTTACAAAATCTAAGGCCCATAGGGTGAATAGTCTTACCTTGTACACTAGATGTAGAGGCATACCGGGGTCTCTTTCCCTGGAAGAAGTTGTTTGGCATACATGACAGGTCTTGACATGTTGATGAGCATCTCTAAAGACATGCAACCAATAATAACCTGATCTGAGAATCTAGTGCCCTATTGAATCACATGAGCCATGTCATGTACCATATTTTCCATGAAATTCCTAAAGAACCTACCTTGCTTCCTACTCTGTCAAACACCTTAAGTACATTCCTTCAAAATTCTTCCAAAACAGTGTTGCATTCTTAACCATAAAATTAGCACTTTTCAATCTAAGTGTTCTTCTCTAAGTGGAATTTAAGCCTTCTGGGCACTTGTTGTTCAGGAGAAAGTATACTATATCCTTATACCATTCATCCTTGGTGATGGATTCAACTATATACTGTTGATAGATTATTTGAGAATCAAATTTAGCCATTGTTTTGGATAGTCCCTAGCCTCTTACTAGTTTCATTGGTTGGATCTTTAAGTCGAACTCCTGCAAAATTGCCATCCATTTGCCCTTCCTTTCTCCTAACTCACTTTGCATCAAAAGAGACTTCACAATGTGGTCTAAAACAATTGCAAATATTTTGATCTTAAGGATGTAATGCTTGAATTTCTTAACCGCTCTCACCAAAACAAAAGCTTATTTCTCCAAGTAAGGATATCATACTTCAGCATGTTTAAACAAGGAGTTCATAAAAGCAATGGGTCTTTCATCCTCAGTTTCCTTTCTCTGAGTAAGAACAGTCATGCATGAATGTTCAGATGCGAATCAATAAATATAGAATGGTTGTAAATAATCTAGGCTAATCAAGACTGGTACCTCAATGATGGATTGCTTGATCTGAGTGAATGCTCATTTACCTTGATTTCTGACATTTGGTATCAAAGTCTGGCTAGTTTTGTGTCTTGGGTGGAAGTGTGAGGGTTTTTTGAGTTGTGGTGGGAGTTCTAGTTGAATTTGTTTTGCAGATTTTGTGTAGAAACCGTGGCTACATCCGCATCCCAATTAGACATCAAAAAATTTAATGGACTGGATTATGAGTTGTGGAAGATGAAAATGGAGGATTTACTTGAAGAAAGAGATCAATGGTTGGCTACGAAAAAAGAAAATAAACCCCATACTATCAATCAAGATGAGTGGGACAAGATGGACAAAAAGGAATGTGGTACAATCTGATTGTGTCTTGCAGATTTTGTCCTACTGAATGTTGCTGAAGAAAAGACCGCATATGCTTTGTGAAAACAATTGGGTGAAATCTATCAAGTCAAAAGTCTAGTAAACAAACTTTATTTAAAATGCAAAGTTATTTTCTTTTAAAATGAAGGAAGGTGAATTTATTACAAAACATTTAAATTCATTTAATTTGATTGTGAGTCAACTAGCCTTTGTAGATGTAAGGTTGAGGAAGAAGATAAATGCATTATGCTTATTTGTTCTTTACCTAAGTCTTGAGAGGATTTAATTCTTGTTATCACTTCTAATCTCGAAGATCCAAAGATGAATGCCCTTATTGCAACTTTGTTGGCACAGGAAATGAGGAAGAAGGATATGGATAGTTCGGTTGATGCTCCCAATGTCAGGGGAAGGTCTAAAGAAAGAGGACCAAAAGGGGATTAGAAAGGCCCTAAGTAATGGCATATCTAAGAGTCTTGGAAAGAAGAACAGAGTTAGGTTTTGGAACTGTAGAAAAAGAGGGCATGTTAAGAAGGAATGCAGAAACACCAAAAGTGGGATTCCTCTATAGAAAAGTCCTCGGATGTAGCTGATGAGGTTTTACTTTCTGCATGTAATGTTATGTCTAGTGAACAATGGTTGATTGACTCAAGATGCTCATATCACATGAATCCACTCAAAAATGGTTTTCCACATATGAGCAATATGATGGAGGTAATGTTTACCTTGGAGACAACACTACATATCTGATTGTTGGACGAGGAAAGGTATTGTTGTGTTTAGTGATGGGAGAATTAAAAATCTCCCTAGTGTTTTACATATTCCTAGATTAGCTAGAAATCTTATTTCTATTTCAAATTTGAATGATTTGGGAATGCATGTAACATTTAATAAGCATGGTTGTAGAATGGTGAGAGGAATCTTGGTGGTAGCGAGAGGAACAAGGATGGGAACATTGTTTAGGCTTGATGGCACTACAATTTGTAATTCCACTTATGTAACTGAAACTACTAAAAATACATGTATGTTCTAGCACTTTAAATTGGGACACATAAGTGAAAATGTTTTAAAAACAATTATGAATAAAAATTTGTTGGATAGTTTTCCTATTCTGATGAGCACTTTGATTTATGTGAGCATTGTGTGTGTGGAAAACAGAACATAACATGCTTTACTTCAGGAAGTATTTGAGCAAAAGAGAAGTTAGAAATTATTCATTCAGATGTGTTTGGACTTGTGGATAATGATTCTATTGGAAAATCTCATTAGTTTGTTACCTTCATTGATTATGTATCTAGATTTACATGGATTTATTTTATGAAGCATAAATATAAAGTTTTCACTAAGTTTAAGGAGTTTAAAGTCTTAGTAGAGAACCAATTAGGACTTAAGATAAAAATATTAAGATCTGACAATGGAGGGGAATATTGCTCTAAGGAATTTGATGAGTTATGTAAGCATGTAGGTATCATAAGACAAAAGACAACTCCATATACACCACAAAAAATGGTGTTGCAGAAAGGATAAACCAAACACTAATGGAAAGAGCCAGAAGTATGTTAAGTGATGCATAGTTGGATAAATGATTTTGGGTAGAAGCTATGAGTATTGTTTGTTACTTGTTAAACATATCTCTTTGTAAGTCTCTTGATTCAACACCTTATGAAGTGTGGATAGGTAAGAAACCTTCTGCTTCACATTTAAGGGTTTTTGGTTGTGAGACTTTTGTTCATGTGCCTAAGGAAAAGAAATCTAAGTTGGATCCAAAAGCATAGAAATGCATCTTCATTAGATATGGTTTGAATGTAAAAGGTTATAAGCTTTGGGATCTTCTAACTAGAAAAGTTATCTTTTCTAGAGGTGTGATTTTCAAGGAACTTAGAGCTATTTTTTATCCTGTATAACCAGAAAAAACAAAGGAAGAGGATAGTGCATTTTAATTTAAAGCAAGAAAATGCACATCAGGAAGAATAAAATGATGGATTAAGGGATGGAGAAAAAGAATAAGATTCAAGTGAAAATTTAGATGAGGAAGACTCTGTTGTTACAAAAGAAGTTGAGCATACAGATAAACATTAGGAAGAATCTCTTACTCGACCCTTGAGAAGATCCATAAGCCAACAAAACCCAGTTGATAGGTATATCCCACCATATTTTTGTTGTGTATATGTTTTATTGAGTACTGACAATGAACCTAGATCCTACAAGGAAGCTATTCATGTAGATGATAGTGAGTCTTGGCAACTAGCCATTTTTTTTGGATTGAAGATCATTTACAAATATATTCAATAAAATAGTAACTTACAAAATAGTGGTCAAGAGTGCCACTTCATAAATTAACGAGTATTGTACCTTTCAATCCAAAAATGTTGGACCTATTACATAATATCTACTTTGACCATAATAGGACCAATATACAAAACAGAACAAAATAGAGTATTAGCATATCAAAGTATCAACATATACAATTATAAACCATATTTTAGCTTTGATTATAAAAGACCAGATTTATCTTTCTAAATTTCTTGCTTTTTCTATATCCCTACTGCTCCATATCATCATTCTTTGTACATGTTGCATTGGTGTCCTCCCTATTTGTATCCTCCATATCAATCTGCATCCCTAATAACTTATCCTACTATTCCTCTTCTCCTTGTTGTTCCTCCTCATATCTCTCTTCTTCCTCATAGCTATCATCTTTGTCTATTCCAACATATTCTTCATTTGTCTTCAACTCACCTTTACCTTCCTTTAGTTGATTCTCTTATCTCTTGCCATGTGACATTACGTAGGCCCTATTATCACTATCTTTGTATGAATCTATTCCTTCAAAGCTACCAATAGGAGGAGAGATCCTTAACTAATTGATGTTCACACTGTAATTTTGAAAGGTAAGCTCAAGATACTTTTATGTCTCATTCCTTAGCTTTTCAATTTGATGTTGTTTGCAGTAGAGATTCTGAAATCAAGATATTCACTGTGAAATTTCTCATTTACCTTCCTTAGATCTTATGGCTAGAAGTCTGCTTTCTTAATGTCTTCCCTATATATATCATTGTACCTCCATCCATGATCTCCATAAACTTGGCAACTGGTAGCTCCAATGTCATAACAAGATGTTCAATCATTTTAAAATTGGTGAGTCTATTAACAACCTTAGTGAGTAATCTCTTCTTGCCTTGGAACGTCTCTTCATTCCTCATCTTCCACAAAAACCATAAGATCTTAGTTGATAATACTAACCAAAATTTATTAGCTTTTTCATTCAAACCACTAACAAAACCACATAAAATTTCCTTCCAATTAACACAGTTCCTAGGGCCCTAGTTAGCAATATTCCCCATAAAGATAGACCAAATAAAATTAGCATATTCATAATCAAAGAACACATGTTGAAAAGTTTCCACAACCTTACATATAGAACAATACTATTGTCAATACCTAATGCTAGTTTTTTTTGGATGAGAAGCCATCTAAAACAACTTTTTTGGGGTTCAATACTTTTAGACCATATCACAGTAAAGGTTTTAGACAGAACTTTTTGATCTATTGTAAAATTCCACATAGACTTTATATGCTCAAATACCACCTGAGAGTTAGTAAGTGCATCTTATATATTCTTTTAGAATTCACTCCCAGAAACTTAGAACCATCCTTCCATGTTACCTTCTCTATACACTCTTCCCCAAGAACAAATATATCTTGAGAAAGCTTGGATAAAAAGGACTTGCATAGAGTGGAGAATGTTCTCTTATGTGCTTCAGTCAACCCAAATTCCTCTTTAATTTGCAACCAGGTTGTTTTCAATTTATTCCTTTCCAACAAATCTTTAATTGCAGACAACTCATGCTCATTCCATTTTTTAGCAGAGCACCCTTATAACAGGGCTAATGGTTTACCTTTGTGAACAATATTCCACCAGATGGACCTATGCCCTAAAACCATATTATTCCTTAAATCAAAAGCTTCTCTATTGATAATGATCTTGTTAACCTATTCCTAGGCCTTCCAAATGCTAAGAAAGACAGCAGATCCCAAAGGTATAGCTTGAAATACCCCAAATAAGATATCCTGCAAATGCAATCCTTTCCGAGTTTTTGCTTTATACGGAACAACATTCAAAATATTATTTTTGACCAAGATTTTCCAAGGGTCATTTCCTTCCAAGGATTTGAGAATCCATTTTATAGCCAAAGCTACACCCTAGACTCTTAAATCTTTAAGACCCAAACCCCCTGATTCTTCCCCAAATAGCACCACTCCCATTTGACAGAGTGTCTTTTTTATTCCCTTTGTCATCTGACCATAAGAACTATCTAACCACTTTTTGGATGATATCAGGCTGATAGTTAGAAAAAATCCACATTGAAGCATAGTAAATGGAATAATCTGAAAGAATTTTTTGATAAACATGAACTCTCCCGACCAATGATAAATAATGTCTATTCCAACCATTCATCTTCCTCTCTATTTTAGAATAAATCCATTCTCACATTCTTTTCAAAGAGGGATTAACTGCAAAGGGAATACCCATAAACCTGACTTGTTTATGAGCTCCCCCCCCCCCCCGCCCCCCCAATTCTATTTTCTTCTATCTAACCAATCAGGAGCTTCTTCATCCCAGCTAAGCTAAATAGATTTAGAAGTAGATATTTTTGCACCCAAAGCAAGGTAGGAAAAATCAAACCTATCTTCCATGTTTTTTAAATTGTCTTTCTCAATCCTTGGGAATAATGTTGTGTCATTAGCAAATTGAACATTTAATAGCATGTCTTCATTGGGTAATAAAATGCATATTACCTCTCCCTCACTAACATCTATTCTCAACAAATAGTAATGTGCCTCTGAGGTAATAACAAATAGAGTTGGAGCAAGTGGGCATCCTTGCCTAATAGATCTCACCATGACAAATGGTTTAGATAATAAACCATTAACCTCAACTTGAGAAAAGGCATCATTGAACAACATTTTAACCAAATCACAGTACTATTCAAGAAAGCCAATAGTTTTTAGTATCATTAGAACAAATGACCACTCAATCCTATCATATGCCTTTTCAAAATCTAATAGTAAAATTCCTACCATTTGATCAGTTTCCTTAGCCCAATGCAAAGCTTCCCAGCTCATGATTAGGTTTTCCAAAATATATCTTGTTGAAATTAAGGAACATTGAGAGGGGGGGTGAATCAGTGTTCTGCAAAACTTAATATTATGTTCCTTTAACAATTTACCACATACATTCAAAAGAAAGAAGCATGAATAGAAACAACAAGATCATAACACATGAACACTAGGATTTTTATGTGGAAACCTGGTTAAGGGAAAAACCACGGTGGGGGTTAACCCACAAGAATTTATACTCTGTTAAAAGTATTACAAATGGGGAAGGCACATTCCTTCGGGCACACTACTAAGAGCTCACTGCTCAAAGGAGGCTCACTACCTATAGAATTGATTGTAAAAGTTCACAGGAAATTTGAACTGAAGAATAGCATCTAACAATGCAAAATTATAGTTCCAGTTGTGCTCAATACACTGACTTTGCACACTTCATCTCTCTTTGCCCTGCTTCACTATTCTACCATGATCCTGTTGGATCTAGGGCATACAACTGAGAGGGGGGGGGTGAATCAGTTGTATAAAACTTCTTCTTCTTTCAAACTCCTGATTCTTTGTTATTAGTTAGCAGCATATAAATTAATCATCCATGAAAGCATAATACATAAACACAAGAGCAGATAAGCATCAACACATTGAACACCAAGATTTTGACGTGGAAAACCCGGTTAAGGGAAAAACCACGGGGTGATTAACCCAAGAATTATTCTCTGTTAGAAGAATAAAGAAGAATGAATGGCACATGCCAATTAGGGCTCACTGCCTGAGCACACTGCTCACAAAGAGGCCCACTGCCTACAAGGAGACACACTGTCTACAGAGTGATAAAAATCACAGTCTTGAACTGGAGAATGACATCTCTACCATGTCCGGATCAGTTCCAATTAAGCCCAAAAACCTCTTCTCTGTCTTTCGCACTTCTCTTCGCTATGCCACACTCATCCACACATTCCACACTTTGAAATGAACTCACAAACCGTTATTTATACAAGACATCAACTTAGGAACAAACATCTAAGTTGGCAAACAACCATAAGAACATCCGCAAGATGAATAACACATCCGGTCGGCCACCACAAGAACATTCGTAGGATGAACAACTCATCCGGTCGGCTAAACAGAGCAAGAACTTCATCCGGAAGAATATCTTCAATTTCGGGCTCTACTATCAATGCGGACCAACAACATAACCTTAACATGATCCAAGAACCTTCACAGGCCTGCCTGAATAACCGGATACATCCGCACTTCCTTTACCTACTGGAATCTCTTGTCTTCCTCATCCGAAACTTCAAGAACACAGTCTGTCGCCACTATCATAATGCAAAGGGTACTTCCGGACCTCCAAATCATACATAAATCAGGATGACACATCACAAGGACATCCCAAACACTCCTTCCAATCCGCAGATTAGGATAATACAATTTCGGACCTCACCGGACCTTTCTGTGATCCTTTGTCACCTCTAAACACTTGCCGGAACCGGTTCTACACCGACAGCCACAACTCCTTCAGATCTTCATGCGGACCTCTGAAATCTTAACTGAAGCATCTCAAGACTCATATCTACAGACCCTTTAATCCGCATCCTCCGGTTCTCATCCTATACAGTACATTTTCCTTCTTCTCATCACTGTTCCTGACTGAGGCTAATTTTCTCAATATCCTCAGCACACTGCTCATCCAATCCATCTTGTCAATGCAATATGAGTATGTTGACATCAATGACAACACTGGTTTACCTCATACTTGCAACAATCTCCCCCTTTGTCATTGATGGCAACATATGATGTGAAAAACCATCAAGACAAGAACTTCTCCTTTCTGTCACAGCTCCCCCAATCAACAACAACTTTTCACATGTCTTCTCTTCCTTTACTGCTCCCCCTTTGATCATCAACCACTTGTTTTTCACATGTCTTCTCTCCCCCTTTGACATCAATGGCAAAGGGCTCATACTTGCAATTCTCATATATCAGAATCATACTAGCTGCTCCCCCTTAGTTGCAGCTCCCCATCATCAATCCGGATCACAAGATATGACTGTGATATCCACCGGACTGATGCACATCAGTGCATCCTAGTTCATCACCGGAGGGGCCATGACCCCTAACTTCTCCCGGAGATATTCAAAAGAATCCTTGGGAAGAGGTTTAGTAAAGATATCTGCAATCTGATGCTTGGAGGGAACATACTCCAATCTGACTTCTTCCTTGTTTACTTGTTCTCTCAAAAAGTGAAATTTGATAGATATGTGCTTAGTCTTAGAATGTAATACCGGATTCTTAGAAATATTAATTGCACTTGAATTATCACAGAAAATTGTGATAGGCTCCTCATATTCAATTTTGATGTCTCTTAGCATCTGCTTCATCCATAAGATTTGAGTGCAACTACCTGCTGCTGCAATGTATTCTACTTCAGTTGTAGACAAAGATATTGCATCTTGTTTCTTGCTTAGCCAAGAAACCAATCTCTTCCCCAAAAAGAATGCTCCACCACTAGTGCTCTTCCTGTCATCCACATCTCCTGCCCAATCTGCATCTGTGTAAGCATGAAGAGAGAAATCCGGATCTCTAGGGTACCATAGACCATACTCAACTGTTCCTTTCAAGTACCTAAAAATTCTTTTGATTGCCATAACATGAGATTCTCTAGGATCAGCCTGGAATCTTGCCACAAGACCAACAGCCTGCATTATGTCTGGTCTAGTTTGAGTGAGATACAACAATCCACCAATCATTGATCTATACTTTGTCTGATCTGCCTTTGGAGAATCATCATCTTTGCTTAACTTACATCCGGTTGCCATAGGAGTGTTCATAGGCTTAGAGTCTTCCATACCAAATTTCCATAACAATTCTTTCACATATTTGGTCTGAGAAATGAAGATCCCTTCTTTTGTTTGAGTAATTTGCAGACCCAAGAAGAAATTCATTTCACCAAGCATAGACATTTCAAACTCACTTTTCATCTGATTTGCAAAAGTTTTGCACATACTATCTCTTCCTCCAAAAATGATATCATCCACAAACACTTCAACAATCAAAATGTTTTCATGATCAATTTTGAAATATAAGTTACTGTCAGCAGTACCTTTGTTGAATCCAATCTGCACAAGATGTTTATCCAACCTTTCATACCATGCTCTTGGGGCTTGCTTCAATCCATACAAAGCTTTCTTCAACTTGCAGACCATATCATTATTATTAGACAATTGAAATCCATCCGGTTGTTCAATGTAGACTTCTTCTTCCAGATCACCATTTAGGAAGGCAGACTTGACATCCATTTGATATACCTTGAAATCTTTGAAGGCAGCAAATGCAAGAAGTAATCTGACTGCTTCAATTCTTGCCACCGGAGCAAAAGTCTCTTCAAAGTCAATTCCTTCTATTTGAGAGTAGCCTTTGCAGACCAATCTAGCTTTGTTTCTGATTACTTCACCAGCTTCATTTAGTTTGTTCCGGAAGACCCACTTGGTTCCAATTACATTTCTGTCTCTAGGTCTGGGAACAAGATCCCAAGTATGATTTTTCTCAATTTGCATCAATTCATCTTCCATTGCTTTGGTCCAGTTTTCATCATTGCAGGCTTCATTTATTGTTTTAGGTTCAATTTTTGAAATCAGACAACATTCATTCTGATTTTGAGCAACATTCCTTCTAGTTTGTACACCTTTGCTTCTGTCACCTATGATCTGATCTTCAGAGTGGTTCAGTCTTACATACCTTGGAATTTTGGGAGTATCCTGTACTGCTGCTTCTTGATCAGGCTCATTCAAACCTATCTCAATAATCTCTTCTTCCTGATTTACCGGATCAGGCTGACTCTGTCTCACCGGAGAGGATTGAGGTCCTTGAACACTGTCTTGATCATCTTCATCAAATTCATAAAATCTTGAAGGCTTCTCAATTCCTTCATCAACTTTCACATTGGTGCTTTCTATCATCTTCCTCAATCTCTTATTGTAACATCGGTATGCTTTGCTTTGAGTGGAGTAACCCAAGAAAATTCCTTCATCACTTCTGGCATCAAACTTTCCTAGATCTTCATCTCTTTTAATATAACACTTGCTACCAAATACTCTGAAATATTTCACAGTAGGAGTGATGCCAAACCAGAGTTCATAGGGGGTCTTACCGGTGTTGTTTCTGATTTGAACTCGATTGAGAGTGTAGACTGCAGTGCTGATAGCTTCCTTCCAAAACATTTGAGGAACATTTGCTTCCAACATCATTGTCCTGGCAGCTTCTTGGATGGTCCGGTTCTTTCTCTCAACTACTCCATTCTGCTGTGGAGTCCTAGGAGCAGACAACTGTCTCCTTATACCCTGCTTCTCACAAAAGTCAATGAACTCACCAGATGTAAATTCACCACCTCTATCAGACCTTAGACACTTTAGTTTCAATCCGGTTTGATTCTCTACCATAGCTTTGAAGATTTTGAACTTTTCAAATGCTTCTGATTTTTCTTTTAGAAAGGTAACCCACATCATCCTGGAATGATCATCAATTAATAACATGAAATATCTATCACCTTGCAGACTCTTGATTCTTGTCGGACCACAGAGATCAATATGTACTAATTCCAACAATCTGGTAGAGGACTGATCTTTGCTTTTGAAAGAGACTCTGCTTTGTTTGCCTAGCTGACATTCTTTGCACAAACTATTTGTAGGTTTCATCAATTTTGGAAGATCTCTTACGGCCTGAGTATTGCTTATCTTGATGATGTTATCAAAATTTACATGACACATTCTTCTATGCCATAACCAACTCTGATCAATTTGAGCAAACAAACAACTTTTATTTGAACCAACCAGATGAAAGATATTACCTTTTGTCTGAGTACCGGATGCAATTTTAGTTCCGGAGCTTGTAAAGATTCTGCATTTTCCATTCTTGAACCGGAGATCATAACCCTTGTCCACTAACTGACCAACACTGAGAAGATTGTGCTTTAATCCTTCAACATATAGTACGTTACCTGTTTTGCTTTTTCCATCAAAGGAAATAGTTCCCCTGCCTCTGATTCTGCCAGCTGAATTGTCACCAAACTTTACCATTCCTCCTTCATACCTTTCCAAATTCAAGAACTTATTCTTGTCACCAGTCATATGGTGAGAGCATCCACTGTCAATAACCCAATCATCCTTTTCTTCCACTTGAGCAGCCAAAGCTTTTTCAACAACTTTGTGATTGACAGATTCAGAGAGTATTGAATCTTCTTCCTTGATGGCAATAAACACCCACTCATTTCCGGATTTGCTTCCTAGTTCTGATTCATCATCTGTTACTCCTTCATTGTCATCTTCTTCATGAACATAATAGCAATTCTTTTGAAACCTTTGTCTGTTAGTATTAGACCTTGCAGATCTTTCCGGACATCTTGAAGCAAAATGACCAATCTTATTGCAGTTGAAACACTTAAAGGGTAGTTTTCCTTCATACTTAGCGGATCCTCTTGGCAGTCTCTTTGCAATGAGGGCTTCAAGTTGAGCTGTTTCTGCTTCTTCTTCTTCCATGTCTCTTCTTGCTTGATCATACCATGACATTTTCCTTGATGAGTTTTCTCCCGGATCAAATCTCTGTTTGCCTTTCACATAGGCACTGGCTTTGAAAGCAGATTCAATCTTGGGAGGATCATCTCCAAACTCGGTCATTTCAAATGCAGCTAGTTTGCCAGCCAGTTGTTCTCTTGTGACAGTTGTGTGGGCTCTGAATTCATCAATGGCAGCAACCTTGATTTTGTAGGCTGCAGGAAGGGATCTTAGGATTTTGCAGACAATCTCATTTTCATCTAAAGTTCCACTAGCATTTCTGATTCCACATACCAGCTCATTCACTCTTGGCATAAAGGTAGTGATGTTTTCATCATCTCTCATTTTCAATCTTTCAAATTTCCCTTTCAGACTTTGCAACCTTGCACTTTTGACAAACTCATCTCCTTCATACAAAAGCTCCAGTTTAGTCAGGATCTCATAAGCAGTTGGTAGGTCAATAACATTCGAGAGATCTGAGTCATTCAATGCGCTTAGAAGAGCTTCCTTGGTCCGCAGATTGTTTTTAGCTTCTGTGATTTCATTCAGAGTTGTCGGACCACCTTGTGGAGGTACATATGGTTTTGAAACCATAGCCAAGTATGCTTTTCCCATACATTCCAGGTGACACTTCATGCGACCTTTCCAAAGAGTGAAGTTGGTTCCATCGAACTTCGGACTATCCTTCTTGTATGACGACATCCTGGATCACCTCAAGCGGTTAAGCTCCTATCAGAGGAACTTGGCTCTGATACCAATTGTTGGATCTAGGGCATACAACTGAAAGGGGGGGGTGAATCAGTTGTATAAAACTTCTTCTTCTTTCAAACTCCTGATTCTTTGTTATTAGTTAGCAGCATATAAATTAATCATCCATGAAAGCATAATACATAAACACAAGAGCAGATAAGCATCAACACATTGAACACCAAGATTTTGACGTGGAAAACCTGGTTAAGGGAAAAACCACGGGGTGATTAACCCAAGAATTATTCTCTGTTAGAAGAATAAAGAAGAATGAATGGCACATGCCAATTAGGGCTCACTGCCCGAGCACACTGCTCACAAAGAGGCCCACTGCCTACAAGGAGACACACTGTCTACAGAGTGATAAAAATCACAGTCTTGAACTAGAGAATGACATCTCTACCATGTCTGGATCAGTTCCAATTAAGCCCAAAAACCTCTGCTCTGTCTTTCACACTTCTCTTCGCTATGCCACACTCATCCACACATTCCACACTTTGAAATGAACTCACAAACCGTTATTTATACAAGACATCAACTTAGGAACAAACATCTAAGTCGGCAAACAACCATAAGAACATCCGCAAGATGAATAACACATCCGGTCGGCCACCACAAGAACATTTGTAGGATGAACAACTCATCCGGTCGGCTAAACAGAGCAAGAACTTCATCCGGAAGAATATCTTCAATTCCGGGCTCTACTATCAATGCGGACCAACAACATAACCTTAACATGATCCAAGAACCTTCACAGGCCTGCCTGAATAACCGGATACATCCGCACTTCCTTTACCTACTGGAATCTCTTGTCTTCCTCATCCTGAACTTCAAAAACACAGTCTGTCGCCACTGTCATAATGCAAAGGGTACTTTCGGACCTCCAAATCATACATAAATCAGGATGACACATCACAAGGACATCCCAAACACTCCTTCCAATCCACAGATTAGGATAATACAATTCTGAACCTCACCGGACCTTTCTGTGATCCTTTGTCACCTCTGAACACTTGCCGGAACCGGTTCTACACCGACAGCCACAACTCCTTCAGATCTTCATGCGGACCTCTGAAATCTTAACTGAAGCATCTCAAGACTCATATCTACAGACCCTTTAATCTGCATCCTCCGGTTCTCATCCTATACAGTACATTTTCCTTCTTCTCATCACTGTTCCTGACTGAGGCTAATTTTCTCAATATCCTCAGCACACTGCTCATCCAATCCATCTTGTCAATGCAATATGAGTATGTTGACATCAATGACAACACTGGTTTACCTCATACTTGCAACAGATCCGAAGCTTAGATCTCTTTACTTCGCACCTAATTCTACTATACTTAGCACCTATCCCTTCATATTCACACATCCACCTTCCAAAATGCACGAATCTATCGATCATATATATTCGCTACATGAAATTACATCAACTACAGTTAGCCTTAAGAAAACTTGGAAGCTATTTCAAGAACACTTTTCTGTCGGCTGAATCCATGCACAAACATCAATGTGGACCAAGACTTATGTATCCAAGTCACCTCACATGTCATCCAATACCACTGGATCTAATAAATTACTTGACCAACCATTTCTCTTCATCTGCACAAGGATCAAATACCTAGTCAGCCTGTTCTTCACCGGACTGAACTGTCTTAACCAAAACCCAATACTCAGATGCTTGTAACTTTCAATCCCTTCATCACCAAAGGCTAAAATATTGGATTTAGGTAGCCCTAACATCCCTTAACATTCCCTCAGATCCGCAAAATAATATGGTTACTTGTGGAGAAATGTGGACTAAGATGCTGGACCCTGTCATGTGCTCTGTTCCTGTCTATCGAACTTAGACAAATCTGCAATCTGATTTCCAGTATGATCAAAAGATGTAATACGGATGTGTAAGATAGATTCAATTGCCATCAATGACAATACCTGACATGCCTAGCAGTGTCTCTTTCCAACAATCTTCCCCTTTGGCATTGATGGCAACAGTTAGTGAAAAATGACTAAGTGTTAGAATAGCTCCCCCTTAGATTAATTCTTCATTTTTCACTACTTTTCCTCTCCCCCTTTAACATCAATGGCAAAGGTTGGGATCCGCATATCAAAATTCATGCAAAAAAATTATGTATTTGGGTCAAAACTCTAAGTATATTCTTCCGCATATGAACATACAGTCCTTAAGCCTTGTTCATCAACAAAAAGATATCACCAAAAATGTTTTTCAACCATGATAATTCACTATCCCAGCTCTTCTTTATGCTGTCCAAAATGGATATATGCCCACTGAACAAAAATTCTTGTGATTATGCCTTTTGAAGGTTAGTAGGATCACTAGTAGCAGCAGCAACTTAGGATTCTACCAATAGATCATACATAGTTTCTAATTTGGGGGAAATCAGTCTCCGGAGCTCATCCAATCTACCCAAAACTTTAACCTTTTCCTTCTCCAGGTTACTCAATTCATTCCACAAAATCACTACTTAGTATTCTTTGGTGGATACAAACTCAGTTAAAGGACTGTATGAGTGAGAAATATTGGACAATTTGAGCTCTAAGTCCTTAATCTTCTTCTCAATATCTTCAACAACTTTAGATCGGTTTAAGAAAAACTTATAAATCTCTGCCCCTTCAGATAGGGCATTTTGAATACTTTTTACACTAGTATCAAGCCCTGATCTATCACAACTAATTATTTTCTTTATTTCAGAAAACCTCTTCTCATTAAATTCATTTCTGACTTTAACTTTTGTTGACTTCTCTAAGGTTTCAAAATGAGAACTTACAGAGTTTATCAGACTTTTCAACTAACCAAAGGGAGATGTTGATGAGTCCTTCTGAAATGTGGGCATGATTTTCTCCAAAATCCCAGATGCAAGGCCAAGCAACTTGCTATGTTCTATATGAGACTTTAGGATTTCTTCTCTAGCCTTAGCTTGTGCAATAGAGGCCAACTTTATCTTTTGCACTGGTGATAAAGTATCAAATTTGATTGGTCCTTATATTATAGCCTACTCTTCTTCAATTTGTTTGCCTCTTTCCAAAATTTCTTTCACTGCTTCTGCAGTGTCTCTTGCCCAAAGTGATGTTTCAGACTTATGCTCTTCAGGGCCTCCAACTTCTCCCTTTTCTGAGTCAACCACATTATCCTGCTCATCATTTTCATTCTCTTTCTCTGCTTATGTCTTCTCTGCATCATCATCAGAGGCATCTTTGCTTTTATCTATATCAGAAATATCTTCTATATTCTCTTCTGGGGGATTTGGTGTATCCTCAGTGGCAATATTATCAAGTTCCTCAACATTCGGAGTGGGGGAATCAATTCCATCATCAGTTTCTTTTTCTTGATCTTCCTTCATCATTTCTTCATCTTCTTTATTCAAAGTTTCTTCTTCCGGAATGGAGACATCAGCTTCTCCAGTTTGTTTCTCATTTTTCTGCAGCTCTTCATCATTCATAACTGATGCATCCTCAATATCAACTGGTTCTTCTGTAACCACATAAAACTTGTTCTTGTCCAATGCTTTCTTTAAAATTTGTTATGTTTCTTTAACAACTTCATCAATGTCTCCAATCATCATCTTATTCATCCTTCTCTTGCTTCTGAATTCATTCTTGACTTCTTTGATAATCTTATTTGCTTCTTTTATGGAGATCACTAGACACAGACTGGACATTACATGTTCCTTTAGCTCCATATCCTTTGTTTGGTAGCTTCTTTTCTTATTTCCAAAATGTCTCTCAAACTCTTAGGAACTTCAAACAAAATCTCCACTAGTGCTCTGTTGAATACATTCAAATATTTTACAGTAGCATCCTCCAAAATTCTTCTGTCAACATCACTGCAATGATCATAAAATTTAGTCATTGGTTTTAGGTTTCCATCTATAGTGATTGTTTTAATGATGTCCTCCACAGAAGGAGTTGGCTTCTCAACACCAGCCTTTGACTTATGTCTTTTGCTTGACTTTGTGCTTCCAGAGGGCTTCTCCTTAGACACTTTAGCAGATTTAGTTCCTAAGGCCTTCAACTCTTTAACTTCATCATCTGAGTCAGTTTCTTATTCATCCTCTTTTTCCACACTGACATATGTTCTTTTGCCCTTAAATTTTGTCCTTTTTCATTCTTTACCGGTAGGTTTTTCTTTGGATTTCTCTGCAGCAGGAGCAGGTGATGCACCGAAGGTTGAACTAGAACTCCTAGTAGTTCTTGACTTGGAAGGAGGTTCTGTCGGAACACTTTTTTGTTCCCTGTCCTGCTTCTCCTTCTCAACTTTCTCTATCCTCTCCCTATTTTGTTTCACAACTTCCTTTGTTATTCCAATACTTTATGCATACCTTTCAACTTGCCTTTGAACATTTCTCTTGATTTCTGGTTTCTGGAGCTCAACAAACAATTTCAAACTAAGCTCACTATATGTGTTGATAACTGAGAGGGGGGGGTGAATCAGTTATCCTAATTATTTCCCTTATTGAACTTTCTTATTAATTGATGCAGCATTGAATCAAACACAAAAACATTACCATGAAATAAGAAACACATAACACAGTATTTTTGACGTGGAAACCCTGTTAAGGGAGAAAACCACGGGGTGATTAACCCAAAATTATTCTCTGTTAGAAGAATAGGAGATTACAAAAAATGGCACTTGCCAATTAGGGCTCACTGCCCGAGCACACTGCTCACAAGAGGCCCACTGCCTACAAGAAGACACACTGTCTACAAAGTGATAAGAATCACAGTCTTGAACTGATTGAACGCATCTGCATATGCTGGAGTTCAGTTTCGGTTAGGCTCAGTATACTGATCTGCTGCACTTCATCTTTCCTCTGTTCTTTATTCTGCTATCTTTCACATACCGGATCCTTTTTGCTACTTCTGCTCTGTTCTGGACTTATTCGCATATATCTTCACCTCACCACACACTTCACAACTAAATCCATCCTCTATATATATCCGCACAAGTAATTTCATCACCTTTCTAGTCGGCATCCGGAACAGTCTAGTTTCTTACAAACTTTTGTTCTGTCGGCTGAATCCTTCCTCACCAAGCAATGCGGATCAAGCATATACTTGTAGATATCATTAATCATGTCGGCCAAACATGATTCATGCCTTCACAACCTCTATCATCAATAGTAACACATCCGGAAAGTAGTCTGATACTCTGTCAGTCAGTTCTTCCTCTGTTTTCACTGTCTCTCAGGAATCCGGTACTCAACTATTCATATCTTTCTCCTTGTCCATCACCGGAGGCTAAATCCTTGGAATATACCACTCAAGGTAGTCCTCTTGACTTCCCCAAATCCGCACTGCACCAAGACATTTCCTCTGAGAGATCCGGATCAATCTGTCGGACCTTGCCACATGCTCTGTTCTTGTTCACCGGACCACAACAATCTTTATTCTGACTTCCGGTAGAGACACATTATGATTTGCGGATATGTGGGATGACCTTTGTTGCCATCAATGACAACAACCATGAATCCATATAGTGTCTCTTGCCAACAATCTCCCCCTTTGGCATTGATGGCAACACTTAGTGAAAAATGACTAAGTGTTTTCACTATGCTCCCCCTTTGCTGATGCTCTGTCTTTATATACAATTTCCGGAACTCCCCCTTAATTGGATTCCTCATTTTTCACTGCTCCTCACTCCCCCTTTGACATCAATGGCAAAGGGTGGGGTCCGCACACCAAAATTTTCAAAAAATTTCTATACATAGCCGCATATTTACATACTCACATGTACTGAAGAATGTCTGCAAAGCATGTCTGCAATTGGATCATTTCTGTAGCCCAACTTTGCTTCATTCTGTCCAAAATTGAAATGTGACCACTCAACAAAAATGCAAAAGCTTCTGCCCGCTTGAGATCTGTCGGATCTTTTGTTTGGGCGGTGGTCTGAGCATCACTGATGGCCTCATGCATAGTTTCCAACTTAGGGATTATAATCCTTCTAAGTTCTCCCATCCGGTTAGTGATATTCTTCCTTTCCTTCTCAAGATTCTTTATTTCATTCAAGACTGCAATAGTCTGACATTCTTGATTTATTATGGAGGAAGAGAGAGGATCAAAACTTTGAGATAAGCTTTGTAGCTTGTCCTGTTCCTCTTTTATTTTCTTATCAATTGCTGCTGTTGCCTTTGGCCAGGATATACAAAATTTGTAGATGTCACCGCCATCCTTAAGAGCATTCTCTAAGCTCTTTATTCCAATGCTCACAATCTTCCTATCTTTAGAGATTAATTCTAATACTTCTGAAAATCTTTTATCCAAAAATTCCTTCCAGACCTTTTCTTCAGCTGATTTTTCTAGAGAATCAAAATGTGTATCAACACTGCTGACTAAGGTTTTTAGATTACCGGAAGTGGAGGCTGTCGGATCTATCTGGATTGATGGCATAATCTTTACAAGTACTCCGGAAGCAGCCTCTATCAACTCACAGTCTTCCATATGAGACTTCAGGAGTTTTTCATTTGCCTTGGCATTTGCAAATGAAGCTATCTTCATTGTTTGTACCGGAGAGAGAGAGTCAAAGTCGAATGGGCCTTTTAGAAGCTCCGGTTCATCAATCTCTAAAGTTTCTTTGCTCAAAAATTGTTGAACAGTTTGTGCAGTGTCTCTTGCCAGAGACAGATGTTTCTTTTCTTCTGCAGTCTTGGAACTGTCAACCTCTTTATCTTTCACCCCTACTTCCTTCTCCTGTAATTGCTCTTCTTCTTTGGATCCAGAGACTGTAGGGGAAACCGGAGGAGAGATGCTTGTATGTTCAGGGCCCACTTCTTCCGGAACAGATGATTCCAAATCCGCAGCTGTTTCTGCACCTAATTCCTCTACAACAGGAAGATTGAACCTTTTGAAGGCCTTCCGGAGGATCTCTTCTGTCTCTTGGGCCACTTTGTCAGTCTCACCAAGCATGAGTTGATTCATCCTGGCTTTACTTCTGAACTCATCTTTGCAGTCCTTGAAGATTATGTTCATTGTCTTGGGATCAATTTGAGGATATAGCTGAATAGCTATCTGCTCTCGGATCTCAAGATCTTTTGCATGAGCATTGTTCTTTCTTACTTCTAATTCCTTTTCTAGGCTTTTAGGAATAAGAGATATGGTCTCAATGAAAGCCTTATTGTATATGTTCAGATATTTGACTGTGGCTTCCTGAAGAGTCTTTTGGTCAGCCTCACTGAAGTCATCATAAGATTCAGTCATTGGTTGAAGGTTTCCATCCACCGTGACCGACTTGATTACATTCTCTAGAGACAGAGTGGGCTTTTCAACAGATACCTCCGCCATTTCATCCTTGTCTTGGCCTGTGGAGGGTTTACCGGATCCTTTCTTCTTCTATTTCTTTATTTCTTTTACTCCCTCATCTGACTCTGTTTCCTCTTCATCCTTTTGGCTTCCATAAGCCCTTGTGGATTTTGTCTTGGATCTCTTACCGGATGCCTGGACTTCCGGTTTTGAACTTTTGGTTGAGGGAGGTGCAGATCTTTTTGATGATCTAGTCCGGGTGGGAGTTTCAACCGGAACACTTTCTTTACTTTTCTCTTCTTCCTCAGCCTTCCTCCTCTTTTCCCGGCTGGCATCAAGTGCCTCTTTTGAGATGCCTAGGCCTTGAGCAATATGCTCAACTTCTTTTCTTACCTTCCTCTTTATCTCTGGTTCCCTGAGTTCTACATGTAACTTTACACTCAGTTCCTCAAAGGTTCCGAACCTTTCTACCTTGGGATCTTTGGGCTGGCTTAGCATGTGTTGAACATGCAGCTCTACTATCTGTTCATCCACTTCATACCCCATAGGCATGATCCAGACAGTCCTTGGCTCCACTGCCTCCATCAGACACTGATCTATTTCTACCATGAAGCATACTGTGTCTTTGTATTTTTCAACAAGGGATTGGGGTATTCTTTCCCTTGCATGCATCATGCTTTGGAAGTTCTTGAAGTAACCCCATAGAGCTGTATTTCTTGCTTTTGCATCCCCAAGTCCATGCAAATAGTCTCTGATTTGAATGGCAACCGGTCTGTCATTCTGCCATATCCATCCACTGGATCCGGGAAGCTCATTCATGTAGTAAAAGAAGAGGCAAAGGATCAGATTGCCATATTTGAAGGAGTTTTTCTTGTCCTTCTTAATCTTCTGCAGATTTTCAAAGAGTTGGTTTACCAGAAGCTCGCACAAGTCATAGTCTGCATTTTCCTTTAACATCTGATAGGCTGTGTAGATTGCAGTTCCCGGTACTGAATTTTCCCTACTGGAGTGATAGATTTTGTAACCAATTATCATAGCTGCAAATTTGACATCCGGTTCAATGATGTCATCAACTGTCATAGCTCTCTTGTCAAACTTGGATCCGGTTGCATCACTGACTGTCTGATTTTTGACAGATTTGAGAACAGGTAATCCACCGGATGAGTGCAGACTGGTTACAGCCCTAATTGCGTCCTTGGTGATCTTGAAGGGCTTGTTCAACCATAGGAAGTTGTCATGTACTCTACTTAGTACATACCGGACCCATTCATCTTCTTCAAAATAGGGGAAATGAATGCACTGTGCAAAGTGTTTGTCCTGGATGGCTTTATACTGAGGTTTGATCTCAAAGGAGTCATCTATCAATTGTTTGTGATAGATATCCATTAGTTTTGATTCTCCAAAGTCTTCAAGATTCGCATGGATGTAAACCCTAATATCTTCCGTATGCAATACACCATGAGGAACACTAGAGAAGGCTCCTAGTGGATCTACCTCCAATGATTTGTAAGGATGTTTCTTGAATGAGGGGCGAGGTCTATCAGAGATCTTAACTATGTTTGGAGTAGCCATTCTTCAAAGATTTGCAGTGAGGTAATGAAAAACGGAGAATACCTTATGCGCCTTCGACTTGCACGGAGTGATTGGATTGATTTCTTTATGCAATGACTTCGGCAGGAGATCCTTGGTGTGCTTGATGAATCTTGTTGCAGAGCTCCACTATTCGCTTCTTCTTGAGTGCAGAATGAGCAAATGACTTTTGAGAAATCCCTTATATTGCTCCGCGAACCCTAATATCTGTCTGCAATAAATGCTTCACCTACATTAATCCGGTTTGCCTTGTCTGGATAGCTTGGAGTATCCCGGATTAGTCCTGATCTGTGAATATCATCCGGATCTTTCAATCATGAATAAATCGAGGTAACATATTACAAGAACATCCCAAGCATTCTGTCCAAACCGCAGAACAAGATAGTGCACTTCCGGATCTCTCCGGACCTTTTTGTAATCCTTTGTCATACCGGAGCATCTCCCTGAACAGGTCTTATTTGATCGATCACAGCTTCTTCATAACTCCATGCGGACCTCTGAAATCTTGACTGAAGCATCTCAAGACTCATATCTGCAAACCCTTTAATCCGCATCTTGTGCCACATCCGGCACCACTTGTTTGGCTGGGGGAACAGGATTTTCTTTGAGTCTCCCCCTGAGCCTGAGCTCACTTTTTAATTTCCGGAAGAAATATCAGCACCAGAGTCTGGTGCGGATCCAACCTCTACATTCTCTGAACTTTTCTTTACCCAAATCTTGCTCATCTGATTCCTAACTTCATCCGCATTCATCTTTTGTTTACCCTTGTCTTGATTTTGATTATACACCGGACCTCTTTTGTCCTGATTCTTGTTTCTGCAGACTTTAGCATTATGACCGGACCTATTGCAGATTTGGCAAATAACATTTCTTTGCATATTTGACTGATATCCTCTTGATCTGCATTGATTAGCCATATGACCTACTCTATTGCATGTGAAGCATCTACCTTTGAATGATTTGTTTACTTGCATAATTCTGCATTCATGGGATTTGTGTCCATACCTTTTGCAGTTGAAGCACTGTCCGGAGAAGGATGAATTAATCTGATTTATTCTCATTCTGCACTGATTAGCTTTGTGACCAAAGTGGTTGCAGCTGTGGCAGTATCCATTGAAGGATGGATATCTTTGAGCATTTGGCTGTCTTACCGGAGGTTTTCTAGGCCTACTCCTTGGATTTTCTGATCCAAGATTCTTCTGACCGGATCCGGAGCTTTCTCCTTTCTCATATCCTAAACCATACTTGTCATCTGTCCTCTTTTGACTTCCAAGAAGAACTTCAAGTTGAGCAGAACTTATCTTGAATTTCTCTTTATATTCATTTGCTGTTTGAAGGTCTCTTTTGAGAGAGGCAATTTGATCCTCAAGTTTTTCTTCATTATCTTTGGCATCTTCAAGATCAGATTCAAGATGTCTGATAATCCTGTCCATCTGGTGGCATTCTTCTGATTTTTCTTTAAGAGATTGTCTTAGATTGTCTTCAGCCTTTCTTTTTTCTTCAATCTCTTGAGTAAACTTTATAGTTCCTGATTCCATTTCATGTCTTAACATAATGACTTCTTTTGATAACTTTTCACATAACTTGGTTTGCTCAGTCAATTCTTCATTTGTATTGCTTTCTTCACTTTGTCTTGCCAACTGTTGGAGCAGCTCCTTTCTCTTTTTCATAGAGAGACTTAATTTGTCTTTTAATTCTCTCATGAATTCATCAGCCTATTTGAGTCTTTCCTTTAATTCACTGACTTCAGAATTTGACTGTTCAAGATCCTCAAGAGCAGTCTTGAGTTGCTCCCTTAAACCATATGCATCCATTTGAACTCCCAGATCTTCCTCAAGCTGTTAGGCTCTATTAGGAGGAACTTAGCTCTGATACCAATTGTTGATAACTGAGAGGGGGGGTGAATCAGTTATCCTAATTATTTCCCTTATTGAACTTTCTTATTAATTGATGCAGCATTGAATCAAACACAAAAACATTACCATGAAATAAGAAACACATAACACAGTATTTTTGACGTGGAAACCCTGTTAAGGGAGAAAACCACGGGGTGATTAACCCAAAATTATTCTCTGTTAGAAGAATAGGAGATTACAAAAAATGGCACTTGCCAATTAGGGCTCACTGCCCGAGCACACTGCTCACAAGAGGCCCACTGCCTACAAGAAGACACACTGTCTACAAAGTGATAAGAATCACAGTCTTGAACTGATTGAACGCATCTGCATATGCTGGAGTTCAGTTCCGGTTAGGCTCAGTATACTGATCTGCTGCACTTCATCTTTCCTCTGTTCTTTATTCTGCTATCTTTCACATACCGGATCCTTTTTGCTACTTCTGCTCTGTTCTGGACTTATTCGCATATATCTTCACCTCACCACACACTTCACAACTAAATCCATCCTCTATATATATCCGCACAAGTAATTTCATCACCTTTCTAGTCGGCATCCGGAACAGTCTAGTTTCTTACAAACTTTTGTTCTGTCGGCTGAATCTTTCCTCACCAAGCAATGCGGATCAAGCATATACTTGTAGATATCATTAATCATGTCGGCCAAACATGATTCATGCCTTCACAACCTCTATCATCAATAGTAACACATCCGGAAAGTAGTCTGATACTCTGTCAGTCAGTTCTTCCTCTGTTTTCACTGTCTCTCAGGAATCCGGTACTCAACTATTCATATCTTTCTCCTTGTCCATCACCGGAGGCTAAATCCTTGGAATATACCACTCAAGGTAGTCCTCTTGACTTCCCCAAATCCGCACTGCACCAAGACATTTCCTCTGAGAGATCCAGATCAATCTGTCGGACCTTGCCACATGCTCTGTTCTTGTTCACCGGACCACAACAATCTTTATTCTGACTTCCGGTAGAGACACATTATGATTTGCGGATATGTGGGATGACCTTTGTTGCCATCAATGACAACAACCATGAATCCATATAGTGTCTCTTGCCAACAATATGTACCAAATCTCTCAACTGAGGTATCTTTTGGTTTGCTCAGAAGGTGTTGAGCATACATTTCCAATATGTGTTCATCAACTTCATACCCCATGGGTATGATCCATACAGTCCTTGGTTCAATTGCTTCCATCAAACATTGGTCTATTTCCACCATGAAACAAATTGTATCCTTGTAATTTTCTACCATAGTATTTGGGATTCTCTCCCTTGTTTGCATCATAATCTGAAAATTCTTGAAGTATACCCAAAGAGTAGTCCTTTGGGCATTGGAGTCACCAAGATTGTGTAGGTGCTCTCTTATTTGTACGGAAACAGGTTTATCACTAGTCCAACACATGCTCTTCTTCCCAGGTAACTCATTCATGAAATAGAAGAATAAACACAATACTAACATACCATACTTGAATGTATTTTTCTTGTCTGTTTTAATCTTGTTCAGGTTCTCCATTAACTGATTTTGCAGCAAGTCACATAGGTCATAGTCAGCATTCTCTCTTAACATCTGATAGGTAGCATAGATGGATGTACCAGATACAGAGTTTTCCCTGTTGGAGTTGTATATCTTATACCCAATCACCATAGATGCAAATTTGACATCCAGATCAGTTATGTCATTGATTGTCATTGCCCTCTTATCAAATTTTGATCGGGTAGCTTCAGTTACAATCTAATTCTTCACTGATTTCAGCATTGGTAGTCCACCGGATGAGTTTAATCCTGTCACAGCCTTGATGGCATTCTTGGTGATCTTGAAGGGTTTCATCAACCACATGAATTCAACATGCATCCAACTCAGTACATACTAGACACATTCATCTTCACTGAAGGATGGGAACCCAATAACCTGAATGAAATGTTTGACTTGCAGTGCCTTATACTCAGGTTTAAGACCATAAATCTCATGCCTTAGATAATTATTGAACAAATCCACTAATATTGAATTCCCAAATTCATCTATGCTAGCATGAATGTAAGCCCTAATATCTTCAACATGCAACACACCATGTGAAACATTTGAAAAGGCACCTAACAGATCGACCTCTATGGATTTGTGTGGATGCTGTTTGAACTTAGGTCAAGGCCTTTCAGTGATGTCAACAACTAACAGAGTAGCCATATCCAAAGATTGCAAATTCAAAGAGCTTTACAGAGAATACCTTGTTTCACCAGTTAGGGTTAGCTGTTGAATTCACTTTTCACACTTTAAATCTTTGAAATTTTAGCTCAGGCGTTCTTCTCCTTGTTCTCTTCAAATGCAAAGTGATTCAAATGCTGAGTAAATGACCTTTTATGCTCCACAAAACCTAATTCGCCATTGTAATAAATGCTTTGCTCTAATACATCTGGTTACACTGTTTCTACATATAGTCAATCTTCAATTGCTCTGCAATCACTCGTATTAACTTCTTTTCTTCCAGAATTTGCTTCAATAGATCTGCAATAGGCTTATTTATCTTCATTCATCATGCTAGATTCAAGCACCTACTTACTAGCAAGGGGAACTAGATTTTCAATGCGGCTCCCCCTAAGCCAGAGCTCATGTTTCAATTCCCAAAGGAATTAACAACACCAGATTTCGGTGTGGACCCATCACCATCATTCACTTCACCTTTCTTTACCCATGTTTTGTTCATTTCATTCTGGATCTCATTCACATTTACTTTACCCTTTCCTTTATCTTGTCCTTGCATATTTTGGTTTTTGTTTACCAGACCTTTTCTATCATCATTCCTGCTTCTGTAGAATCTTGCAATATGATCGAATCTGTTGCAATTGAAGCACACAACATTTCTTTTCTCATTTATTTGATTTCCTCTTGATCTACACTAGTTAGCCATGTGTCCAAATCTATTGCATGTAAAACAGTTTCCATTGAAAGAATTGGCATTTCTTTTGTTGTTAGAGTATCTCATTGTCATACTTCTACATTCATTGGATCTATAACCATACCTTTTACAATTGAAGCATTGACTGGAGAAAGATGGACCATTTTGATTCACTCTACTTTTGCACTGAGTAGCTCTATGACCAAATTTATTACAATTGAAACAATTTCCATTGAAACATGGATACCTTTGAGCATTAGTTTGTCTTACCAGAGGTCTTCTAGGTCTATTTCTTTGATTCCTTAATTTAGGATTTCTTTGACTGGATCTAGAGCTTTCACCTTTCTCATATCCCAGACCATGCTTATCATCTGCCATCTTTTGAATATCAAGCAGCACTTCAAGTTTGGCTGAGCTTGTCTTAAACTTCTCTTTGTATTCATTTGCAACTTCTAGGTCATGTTTGAGAATAACAATTTGCCTTTCAAGTTGTTGCTCATTATCCCTAGTTTCTTGAAGATTAGACTCTAGATGGCCAATTATTCTATCCAATCTGCAACACTCTTCTATTCTTTCTTTTAGAGATTGATTTAATTTTTCTTCAGTCTTCTTCCTTTCCTTAATTTCCTTGGTTAACCTTATCACCCCGGATTCCATCTCATGTTTTAGGACAACTTCTTTTGCCAACTTCTCACATTCCTTTGTCTTTTCTTTCAGAGCCTCATCCATGTCATTGTCTTCATTCTAATTTGCTAGCTGATGAAGTAGCTCTTTTTTTTCATTAGATTTGCTCAGTTGTCATTTTAAGGTCTCAATGAAATCTTCAGCATCTTTAAGGTTCTCTTGCAGATCTCTAATTTTTTCTCTGGATAGATCAAGATCATCTAAGGCTACTTGAAGTTGTTGATTGATACCATCAGAATACTTAAATGAACCCATTGAAACACCTTCCCAAATCTTCCTCAAGCTGTTAAAATTCTTCCAAGGAACCTTGCTCTGATACCAATTGTTGAAATTAAGGAACATTGAGAGGGGGGGTGAATCAGTGTTTTGCAAAACTTAATATTATGTTCCTTTAACAATTTACCACATACATCCAAAAGAAAAAAGCATGAATAGAAACAACAAGCTCATAACACATGACCACCAGGATTTTTACGTCAAAACCCAATTAAGGGAAAAACCACGGTGGGGGTTAACCCACAAGAATTTATACTCTATTAAAAGTATTATAAATGGGCAAGGCACATGCCTTCGGGCACACTGCCTAGAGCTCACTGCTCAAAGGAGGCTCACTACCTACAGAATTGATTACAAAAGTTCACAGGAAATTTGAACTAAAGAATAGCATCTAATAATGCAAAATTATAGTTCTAGGTGTGCTCAATACACTGACTTTGCACACTTCATCTCTCTCTACCCTACTTCACTATTCTACCATGATCCAGAGCTTAGATCTCTTTACTTTGCACCTAATTCTGCTATACTTCACACCTATCCCTTCATATTCCAACATCCACCTTCCAAAATGCATGAATCCATTGATCATATATATCCGCTACATGAAATTACATCAACTGCAGTCAGCCTTAAGAAAACTTGGAAGCTATTTCAAGAACACTTTTTTGTCAGCTAAATCTATGCAAAAACATCAATGCGGACCAAGACTTATGTATCCAAGTCACCTCACATGTCGGCCAATACCACTAGATCTCATAAATTACTCAACCAACCACTTCTCTTCATCCACACAAGGATCAAATACCTAGTCAGCCTGTTCTTCACTGGACTGAATTGTCTTAACCAAAACCCGATACTCAGATGCTTGTAACCTTCAATCCCTTCAGCACCGGAGGCTAAAATCTTGGATTTAGGTAGCCCTGACATACCTTAACATTCCCTCAGATCTACAGAACAATATGGTTACTTGTGGAGAAATGCGGACTAAGATGCTGGACCCTGTCATGTGCTCTATTCTTGTCTATCAGACTTAGACAGATCTGCAATCTAACTTCCAGTATGATCAAAAGATGTAATGCAGATGTGTAAGATAGATTCAGTTCCCATCAATGACAACACCTGACATGCCTAGTAGTGTCTGTTGACAACATATCTACCTTTAATAAACCTAGTTTGGGTATGATTGATAATTTTAGATAGTATATCTTTCAATCTCAAAGCTAACACTTTAGCTATGATCTTATACGAAACACTCAACAATGTGATAGGCCTCCAATTTCTAATGTTAGTTTTATCACCTTCTTTAGGCAACATTTTGATAATGCCCCTATTTATTTCCTTCCCCAATGTCCCATTCTTTGCAACATCTTGATACAATTCAAACATATCATCTACCACCCAACTTAAGTTTGCTTTGTAAAACTCCACTAGCAGCCCATCTGCACCTAGGGATTTCCCATTCTCCATTGACTTAATTGCTTCTTTAATCTCTTTCTTTGAGATCACAATTTTTAACTTTAATTCCATTTCTATATCAATTTTGTTTTTACATACTCTCATACAGAGCTCTTGGGCAGCCTTACATCCATCCTTATTATCTTTTGATCTAAACAAATTTTCATAGAACTTCCTGTATACTTCCTTTATTTCCTCATCATTGTGATACCAAACCCCATCCTTTAAGATGGGTCCTATTTTCTCTTATATATTTTTATACTTTAACAGCTCAAAGAAGTATTTTGTGCCTTTGGACCTCCTTCATTCAACCAATTCAACTTAGCTCTAATTCTAGCGCCTTGAGCCTTCTTGACTTGAAATTTCCTAAGTTTATGTCTTATTTCTCCAACTTTTTCCACTAGGTCATCCTTGCTAGGATCTCTTTGAATAATATCTTCTTCTCTTAAGAACTCCTCCTGAAGGTGGTATTCTTCCTTCTATCTAAAGAATACTTTTTTCCCACTGTTTGAAACACAACCTTACAATAATTTGTCACTTTGTTCCAATATTGTGTGGTAGTAGTATTACTAGACATTGCTTTACATATTTCTCTGAAACTTTTGATGTCATCCAAGCAGTCTCTATCCAACAACAGATCATAATTAAGCTTAAAACTGCAATCTTTCCTTGATCTATATGTTTTACTCTTTTTTTTGAAAAACAATGACCGCCTTAATTGGATGGTAATCAAATAGTGTGTTTGGAATGACTTGCACCATATTATTATTGCCAGGGCTTTGAAACTACAAAACCTCCTTATCTACATAAAATCTGTCCAATCTACAGTAAATTGCCATTAATGAGGGTGATGATATTAGGGTTTTGGCTGAAATAGCAGTGGAGCAGGTATTGGCAAGAGGATGGGAGTGGAGACAGCGAGGTCCCCCATAGCCTACATAGCAGCAAGTACCTATGTAGTAGGGACAGAGGGGACAGATGTCACCGCCACGAGCACTGCTGCAGCAGCAGGGTCAGAGGCATGCACCACCCTAGGTTCCACCCTAGCAATAGGCATAGCAGATCAAGATACAGCCTCAGGTGCAGCAAGCTAGGCCTCAGACATAGGTGTAGTAGATACCAGTGCATCAGATGGGGCCATTTATAGGGGCTGGGGCATTGGAGGCAGGGGTGTCGGGGACAGGGCCTAGTCCTACTTCAGGTACGCATACTGTGCGTCGGCATACTCGAGCCAATGAGGTTGAGGAGGTAGGCACTGTATGGGCCCAAGTGGCTAGTTTGGAGGATATGGTGGCTTACCAGAGGTAGGAGCTTCAATAGCTACAGGAAGAAGCTACCTTGCTAGATGGAGTGGGGGAAATGGAGATGCTTAGATTAGCACATTTTAGGTGCAGATAGGGAAGCTGCAGTCACAGGTGGCTGGTATTACAACTGAGTAGCATTAGTAGAGGGTACTACAATAGGTAGCGGAGGCTAGGTTGTAGAGTGCTGAGACTAGAGCTCAGCAAGCAGAGGTTACCTGACTGCAGGGGATGGTAGTCGAGACTAGTAGCATTGGACAGATATACTCAGACTCACAGTAGTGTATTCAGCAGTTGTAGGACCAGCTCTTAGATCAGTGTTCATGAGCTGAGTATTACTATGGTGCTTACTGTGCCACGGTTCCTGAGGGTCAGCAGATGCCTGGTTATAGTCAGCGAAGTAGGTCGAGGATGTCAGGTTCTTACAAATCTAGAAGATCCCAACAGTCAGTGCAGCAGCCTATGGCACCTCCACCACTGTTACCTCAGCAGCACCCTGGGTCTCCTACTGACTCTACCAGGGGATCATCAGCCCGGGGTTGATATTGTTGTATATTTATGGTTATGTATCATGACATCATATTATTATTTTTTAGCGATGTATATTTTGGTGGTGATGTATGCATTTGTGATGTTTATGGTAATGTCTATGTTTTTATGGTTATGATGGATGCATTTATGGATGTTTTTATGATTATGATGGATGCATTTATGGATATTTATGATGATGTTATGGATTACATAGATGAATAGATGGATTATGCTTTATAGATGGTTATGGATGTATTGTGGATGTTATTTTATTATGGATGCATTTTTTATTTCTGGTATATATTATGTATGGATGAAAATGACATGGGATATGTAATGGTTATGTATGTAATGGATAGATGGATAAATGGATATGTAATGTGAAAGATGATAAATGGATAAAATGAGTAAATAGATTAATGGTTAATGATGTAATGATTAAATGATAATGGATGTAATGATAAATGGTTGATGAATGATAAAAATGAAATAATGAAAGAATGACTAATAAATGGATAAATGATGATAACGGTTAATGGATATGTAATGTAATGGACAAATGGTAAAATGGTTATGGTAAATGGATAAATGGTAAATGGTAAATCAGAAACAATATAATGATTAATGAAATGGATAAATGGTAATGGATAAATGTAATAGTTGATGAAATAGACAAATGCTAATGAGATGGGTAATGGGATGGGTTGATGCTATGGTTGGATGTCATGATACATGTGATGTTCTTTGAACCCTGGGTGATGGGGTTAGGTGGTTGAGATAGGTGACTGGGATACTAGGTCACTTTAGACACCACGTTATTAGAGGGGTTTTGTTGGGATGGGTGAAGTATGTAGAGTGGATTGGTTAGAGCGATTGGTTGTGGGGGGATGTTAAATTGGGGGGGTTGAATCATTATTAAATGCTAAGTCCAGATAGTGTGTTGAATGGTTGGTGATAGAAAGGGGGATAGGTAAGCCAGGTTAAAACTTGCATTGACATTATTGAGATCATTTCTAGATTTATTATAGTAAAAGAGGATATTTTCACCAAGGTATGAAAGGACCAAGGCAATGTTATATATGCATCTTTGCATGGACTAGACCCACAAACAATAGGTTGATCTCATGCATGCACAAGGTAGTATATAACCTTGCCTAGATGAGGGAAGGGGACTCATATCATAAGTTCTTTAGTACATGAAGGTATGATTAACCTTAGATGCAAGTAGGGAACAATATGCTATAACCGACCCTACATCTTCAAGATATGAATACCATTCTTGGAGCAATGAAATCAACCCACAAGCATGGCATATGAAACAATGACCATGCCTCATGCTAGGTGTTTTTTGCCATGTACCATGATATAGTGAAATCAAGGTAGCTTTGGAATGATCTCTAGAACAAGACAAAAAATAAAAATCAATAATCAAAAAGACCAATGAACCATAGAAACAACCATTATATCTCTTGCCAAGATAAGTGTTGATAGGATGATGGATTATGCCTATTGTAGGAATGATATATCCATTAAGACAAGAATCGATTGGATGTTGTTGGATAAATTTGTAAAGATGGGCAAAAGGATAGTAGGTCATCTGTGATGATTATGATTGGTTTGTTGATTGATGATTTTTGCGTAATATGTGATGTTTTGATATTATGCTTAGCATGTGTATTGTTTGGTGAATTTAGTAAGCTTAGAAGATAGGGAGAATCTAAATGGGTTGGATGGGTGCATCTTTTGTACCTGATTACTGGATACTTTCTTTGTATTCCAGACTGCCTACATACCATGTGTCCACGAGATCAAGGTACCTTTAAGATGCAGGTGAGATGAATATGTAGTTCTGGTTTGACTTGATGATGTGGGAATGGTTTAGGATAGATGTGATGATGGTGGAAGATGATGTGTTGAGTGCAATGATGATGTGGGATTATTTTTGGAGTTTTGTAATTTTTTGATTTTTTTGTGGTTTTTTGAATTTTGTATTATTTTTGGATTTTTGGTTTTTTCTAATGTTTTTGGGTTTTTTGAAGTTTTTGAGCCATACAAAAGCATACAAGGATCCTCTTTCCATTGATTAGCTTTGGGTAGGATAATGTAGGGTGGGTGATGGGATTTTATGTTTTAGAATTCCAAGCCATGTGATGTGTGTGATGTGGAATGTTATGATGGATAGGAGGACTTATTAGATGGTAGAACCAACCACTACACATGGCACCTAAGATAGGTTTTCACCATGGTACTTATCCATTTCACCGAAGTGATTTTCACCATTGGACGGCTTTATTGCACTCAGGTTTTTCTTGATATTTGGATTTTTTTGGATTTTTTCTAGTTTTTTGTATTTTTTGATTTGGGATACTCAATGGGCTATGCATAGAACCTTTTCAGGTGCATGATGTTCATAGGCTCATCTAGAGGCTGCCCCTCAGGTGTTGTGAGCTAATAAGCTCCTGACCCATAGCTAGCTATGATGACATATGGTCCCAACCAATTAGGCTCAGACTTTCTTGTGGCGCTCTTGTAGGTTTCTCTGATTCTCCATGAGGACAAGGTCGCCTATCTCAAACTTGTAGTTCTTGATCTTTTTGTTCTAGCTCTTGCGTAAGCGGTTTTGATAAGCTTGAAGATGATTAAGAGCATCCAAGTGTTTCTCATCTAGGAGTTCTAGCTCATTCAGTCGTGCAACTCGATACTCCTCCTTGAAGTGATTATATTCTGCAATGAAATCCTGAGAGAAGGGAGCTCGACCTCAATAGGCAAAATGGCTTCATAACCAAATACTAATGAGTATGGTGTGGCCCTTGTGGGTGTGTGAATGCTTGTGTGATAGGCCCATAGGGTGGGGTTAAGCTGAAGGTGTCAGTCATGGCCAGCTTTGTTAACAATCTTTTTCAAGATGCATAAGATGGTTTTGTTAGAAGCTTTGGCTTGACCATTACCTTGGGGGTAATATGGTGTGGAAAAATGATGTTGGATGTGGAACTTCTCACATAGGGTGTAGACTTCCTTGTTTTTAAATGGTTTCCCATTATCTGTGATGATGGAAAAGGGAACATTGTAGCAACATATTATGTAGTGGAGGATGAATTTAGCGATTTGGATGCCAGTGGCAAAAGTGAGTGGAATAGCTTCTATCCACTTGGTGAAATATTCGGTAGCAGTAATGATGAATTTGTGGCCATTGGATGAAGGTCGGTGAATATTGCCTACAAGGTCGAGTCCCCACTATGAAAAAGGCCAAGGTGTTGTTATCGGCTGCAACTCTTGTGAAGGTGCATGAATAAGATCACCATGTTGCTAACAAGGTAGATATTTCTTCACAAAGCGGTAGGCATCTCATTCCATAGTTTGCCAATAGTATCATATTCTAAGTATCTTCTTTGCTAGAGTAGGTCCACTAGAGTGAGCCCCACAAATTCCTTCATGTACTTCTTACAAGAACACTTTGGCTTCCCTAGAGTCGAGACAACGTAAAAGAGTACCATCAAGACTTTTTTGGTATAGGGTATCTCCTATGATGGTGAAACAGGTAGCTCAGCGGATGAAGGTTTTGCATTGTGTGGATGATAGGATTGGTTGGATGATGCTATCATGAAGGTACATGTAGGTCTCTTGATACCAAGGAGATAAGGGACCAACAATGTTGCACACTAGCTCAGATTGTGGTATGTCATAAGCCGGAATTGGAAGTTCTTCGATCAGGAACTCACATTTTTTGCTATCATTTTTCATGTCTACCAGGGATCCTATAGTAGCCATGGCATCCGCTGCTTTGTTATTCAACCTTGGAATTTTGTCAAAATGGATATCATGGAAATAGTCCTTGAAATCATCAACCATTCTTTTGTAAGGCAGGAGCTTGTCATTTTTTGTTTTGTACTCATTATTGACCTATCTGATGACTAACTAGGAGTCTCCATAGACTGTAATCTTTTCAATCTTCCACTAGATGGCCATGCGAAGTCCTGTAATGAGGGCCTCATACTTTGCTATGTTGTGTGTGCATGAAAATGTTATTTTGTAGGACTTTGGAATAGTGTCTCCTTGAGGGGTTACTGTTGCAAGTATGAGAAATAAGTGTTGTCATTGATGTCAACACCTAAGGTCAGCATCTAAGTGTTAGGGTTAGCCGGCAGAAGATATCAATTAAATGCAAATAAAGATTAAACAGAGAAATGGAAATACACAGAATTAATAACAGCGAGAGACAAGATTTAACATGGTTCACCCAGACTCGGGCTACATCCACCAAACAAAGAGTCCAATATTATTATCCAATAAATCAAAATGATTACAATCAATAATCCCTGCAACTCAATACCACTGCAAATGCTACAATACAATGCCCAAACCCTAACCCTTGGCCGCCTTTTTGTCGGTTACAAAAATTAGGGTTTTCTTATGTCAGTCATAAAAAATAGGATTTTTTTAAGTCGGCGAGGATACATGGCTAGTGTACAGTACTTTCCTGATCAGTTGCCACCTACCAACAATCTCCCACTTGGAGACTGATCAGGCTCCACACCAACACAATCTCCCACTTGGAGACTGATCCTGGACGACACCACTGCGCATGCAGCTGCTACTAGAAATAAGCACCCTAGACTCTACTGTTCTATTTTTGTTGTTTTCAGTCTAGAAGACCAACCAAAGCTGAAGAGGAGCTCAGCTTCTCCCTTGTCACTGCCTTTGTAAACATATCCACTAGATTTTCATCTGTATGTATCTTTTCCAGCCTTAACTGTCCATTATCCAACACTGACCGAATGAAGTGATACCTCAACTGTATGTGTTTGGTCTTTGAATGCAAGGCACAATTCTTTGCAAGATGTATACACTCTGACTGTCTGTATACAAAGAATTGTTAGCCTGTTGTTTACCCAATTCTTCCATGAAAGATTGTAGCCATATCATCTCCTTACTTGCCTCTGTTGCAGCTACATATTCTGCATCTGTGGTGGATAAAGCAACCACCTTTTGCAACCTAGAAATCTAAATCACCGATGTTCCACCTACAGTAAAGACATAACCTGTAGTACTCTGCTTGGTATCAATATCCCCTACCAAATCTGAGTCTACATAACTTGCTAAATCAGTATTAGAGCCCCCAAAACATAAGTGTTTATTAGATGTACCTCTCAAATATTTGAGAATCCATTTGACCGCATTCCAATGCTCAAATCTGGGATGACTCATATACCTGCTAACGACTCCAACAGCATGTGCAATATCCGGTCTCGTGCATACCATGGCATACATTAAACTTCCTACAGCTGAAGCATATGGAACCTTGGACATTTTTTCTTCCTCCTCTTGTGTCTTTGGACACATCTCCTTAGTCAATTTCAAATGACTAGGCAAAGGTGTGCTAACAGCTTTTGCATTCTCCATATGGAATCTCTGCAACACCTTTTCAACATAAGCAGCCTGAGATAGAGTCAATTTTCTGTTCTTCCTATCTTTGCAAATTTTCATACCAAGGATTTGTTTTGCTACCCCCAAATCCTTCATATCAAATGACTGTGCTAACTGATGTTTTAACTCTCTGATGTGATCCATGTTAGACCCAGCTACAAGCATGTCATCAACATATAAACATAAAATAATGTAGCTGTCATTATCTAACCTCTTAAAATAAACACAATGGTCAGAATTACACCTGTTGTAGCCTTGCTCAGCCATAAAACTATCAAATTTTAAATACCATTGTCGAGGTGCTTCTTTCAGGCCATACAAACTCTTCTTCAATCTGCACACTTGTTTCTCCTTACCTTTGACCTCAAATCCCTATGGTTGTGCCATGTATATCTCCTCCTCCAAATCACCATGGAGAAAGGCAGTTTTCACATCTAGCTGTTCCAAATGCAAATCTTCAGCAGCCACAATACTTAAAACAGTACGAATAGAAGTCATCCTGACAACCGGAGAAAAGATCTCATCAAAATCAATGCCCTATTTCTGTGCAAATCCTTTTACAACTAACTTGGCCTTAAATCTTTTCTTACCTCCATCTTCCTCTTTCAACCTGTAAACCCATTTGTTTGGTAAAGCCTTTTTACCTACAGGTAACTTACATAATTCCCAAGTCTGATTTTTCAGCAAGGAGTCCATTTCTTCTTTCATGGCAAGCTCCCACTGAACTTGTGTATTCACCTGCATAGCTTCATCATACCCTTCTGGTTCACCAGCATCTGTCAACAAAATAGAATACAAAGAGGGAGAAAACCTTTCAGGAGGTCTACTTATCCTTGTTGACTGTCTAACATTCACTGGAGTTTGTGGTATTTCTGGTTGCTGTTGCGGAGCATGAGGAGCCACTGGAACATCACTATTTGGAGTATCATCCAGCACCACATAATCCTTTTCTTTCTTCTTATGCTGCTGCAACTGATCTTTGTACAACACCTTCTCATTGAATATAACATCCCTGCTTCTCACAATTTTCTAATTTTTAAAATCCCAAAGCCTATAACCAAATTTATCAATGCCATATCCAACAAAGGTACATTTTTTTGATTTTGAATCCAGCTTGGTTCTATTTTCAGAATCTATATGTGCAAATGCTTCACAGCCGAAGGTTTTTAGAAAAGAATAACTCACCTTCTTACCTGTCCATGCTTCCTCTAGAATACCACAGCCCAAAGGAACTGAAGGACCTCTATTAATTAAATATACAGTAGTGTTGACAGCCTCTGCCCACATGTTTAAAGGCAGCCCAGCATGCAATCTCATGGTCCTTGCAGCTCCATTATTGTCCTATTCATGCGTTCAGCCACTCTATTTTCCCGTGGAGTCCCTGGAACCGTTTTCTGCCTATGAATTCCATTAAAGGAATAATAATCTTCAAATTCTTTTCTGCAATACTCACCACCATTATCAGATCTAAGACATTTTAATCTTTTACCTGTCTCATTCTCAACCAAGCTTCTCCATTTTTTAAATATTTCAAATAAATCAGATTTCTGTCGAAGGAAATAAATCCAGACCTTCCTAGTTGCATCATCTATGAATGTAACATAATACCGAGAGCCACCGAAAGAAGATACCTGAGCTGGTCCCCATACATCTGTATGCACAAGCTCCAATTTTTTATTTTTCTTTTGCTTCCCATCTCTGAGAAAACTGACTCTCTTTTGTTTTCCATACACACAACTTTCACAAAAATCCATATTAATACATTTCAGACCTGGTAAAACTTTCTTAGAATGAAGTACCTTCATACCTTTTTCACTCATATGCCCAAGTCTGTTATGCCACAGTGTTGTTTTAGAACCTGCAGCAACTTTTCCAGTCTCTTCCTGCAAACCTGCAGCAATTGTTCCTGAACCTGTTTGTTTTTCCTCTATAACATCTAAAGTAGAAGGAATAGTATGACCTATACAAAGATATAAGGTGCCTACTTTCACACCTTTTGCTACTACTAAGGCACTTTTTGAAACCTTCCAATTTTTATTAGTAAATATAACAATGTAACCTTGTTCAGTTAGCTGCCCTGCTGAAATTAAATTCCTACTGAGCCTTGGAACATGCCTTACCTTTTGTAGTAGCCAATGATTCCCATTCTACAACTTAATCTTGATTCTTCCTTTTCCAACAATCTGACAGGGTTCATTATCTCCCAAATAAACCAGCCCAAAATCCCCTTGGACATAATCAAGAAAATAACTTCTATGGGGCGTAGCATGAAATGAGGCCCCTGAATCTAAAACCCATGAATCATCAGCATTATCTAGGGAAAGAATCAAAGCATCATCTTCAGATTTATTACTTACCACTTTTGCTTCCTTATTGCCTTCTTGTTTGTCTCCTTCTTTATTTTTTCGAGACCAGCAATCTTTCTTCAGATGACCTGGTTTTCCACAGTACCAGCAATCCTTCTGTCCTCTGGTTTGGGATCTGTTGTCCTTTGATTTTCCTCGTGACTTCCCATGACCTCCAGAACATTTTCCTCTCTCCTTTGATCTGCCCCTGCTTTCTGCATTCAAAACACTACCTGATTTGGATCCACCTGAGCTTTTCTTATGAATTTCCTCACTCAGAATAACACCAACAACATCATCAAATTTCAGGGTATTTGAACCAGAAACAGAGTTACTAACCGCCATTACCAAACCATCCCAGCTTTCAGGCAATGAACACAATATCAAGAGAGCTCTAACTTCTTCATCAAATTTTACATTTACAGAAGTCAATTGACTGACAATTGTATTAAATTTATTTAAATGATCTGTCACGGATCCACCTTCAACCATTTTCAGATTAAACAAACGCTTCATAAGAAATACCTTATTTGAGGCTGAGGTTTTTTCATACAATTTTGCCAAAGCTTTCATTAGACCATCTGTTGTCTTCGCTTCCGTTATATTGAATGCCACCGATGGTGCGAGGCACAACCGAATGGTTCCCAGTGCCTTTCTGTCAAGAAGATTCCAATCCTCATTAGACATTGTTGCCAGTTTCTTGGCTACTCCTTCCAACGGCATCCATAAATTCTTTTGATAGAGGTAATCCTCCATTTGCATCTTCCATAACTGATGGTTCTGCCCATTGAATTTATCGACCTTCAATCTTCCCTCGTCCGCCATTGCTCCCACTCAACCATGAGACTTTCCTGCAGATGATAATCGAACACAACCCGCTCTGATACCACTTGTTAGGGTTAGCTGGCAGAAGATATCAATTAAATGCAAATAAAGATTAAATAGAGAAATGGAAATACACAGAATTAATAACAGTGAGAGACAAGATTTAACGTGGTTCACCCAAACTCGGGCTACATCCACCAAACAGAGAGTCCAATATTATTATCCAGTAAATCAAAATGATTACAATCAGCAATCCCTGCAACTCAACACCGCTGCAAATGCTACAATACAATGCCCAAACCCTAACCCTTGGCCGCCTTTTTGTCAGTTACAAAAATTAGGGTTTTCTTATGTCGGTCATAAAAAATAGGATTTTTTTAAAGTTGGCCCTAGGATTTTTTTAAGTCGGCCCTAAAAAAAATTGTGTACAGTACTTTCCTGATCAGTCGCCACCTACCAACACTAAGGAAATTATCTGAATGAGTTTGAACAAGTGTCTGAGAATAAAAGTACAGTGTTTTGCTCCACATATCCTATATATTGAATATATTCATCTGCAGTTTGGAAGTTATGTTAAGGGATGTCTTTAACTGCTATGTTTCAAGTTTGAGCCTCTGGTATGAAGAAGTGAGTGAGTTATGTTCACCAAAGTAAAAACTATTTTCTGAGTGTTTAATGGTGATAAGGAGAATGTATTCTACTCCACATTTCTTCGCATTTAAGTTTTACATTCTGCGATTCTAGAATTAAGTTTGTAATGATGTTATGTGTCTGTTATCGTGCAGGATTGCACCCGTTATGCAAAGCTGTGAAGCTCGGCAATCCTGTGTAACATGGGATCAAACTCAGGCTGTGGGTGACCTATGGTGAGTTTGAACCTCCATATTATGGGTTGTTTCGCTTAAAATTTTCAAATGGGTTAATGACTTTGTAGGAAAATGGTTTAAAAGACCTAATAAAAGCACAAAAATTGTAACTAAAAAAGTGTGGTGATGCACCTAATTTGATGGAAAACTACAACTCTAATTCACAATAAATTTCAGAAAAATCTATCCATACAATTCACCTTAGCAATATGATCACAAAAATGTTTCTAAGGGAGGTTGGAAATATCTTTCTTCTTGGAGGAAAACAAGGTTCTCACAGCATGAAAGAAAAACTATTCCAATTGAACAACCTAAGACTTGTGATTTTTACTACTATTTAATACATGCAAGTACAAATGAGACAATGATTTTAAAGGTTCTGATATTAAACACAATAAAATCTCATCAAATCATTCATAAAGACAACACAAATGAGAAGGTAGACACTTGATTCTACTGAAAAATAAAGGAACACTTGCATAAAAATGACAAAGAATAGAACCTATAACCTGTTGTAATGTATTAATCTGTAAAATTGAGTTACAAACACTCTCTCTCTACAATGTGCAAGAGAGAAAAAAGGCAAGAACTAGAAAAACATAAGTTTTTCTCACAATATATAAACTTCTCTCAAAAAGACCTAGAAAGGTCAACTGCAGTCAACTGCCTCTAAAAATAACTCCTCCAAAACTGATCCACGAACAAGCATAAAAATCCCTAAAAAGAAGGGCTATAACTATAGAAAAAGAAGCCAAAATAGCTTCAAACTACCTCTCAAACTCAGTTCAACTAAAAAAACACTCAAAAATGGTCTAGTTTGACTAAAAGTCAAAAATAACCCTCTCAAGTTCACTGATCTCAACTCCTTATCTAATTTTACTTCTACTCTTTGCATGATTTGAGGACTTCAAAGGAATTTCAGTTTAACTTCTCTTTTCTCCTTTCTCCTTTCTCCCTTTTTGCATGGTTTTGAGGGGCAATTTATAATTTATCCTAACAAATATTAAAGGTAATCAACTTAATAATTTTCCTTAATAAGTGTGATGATAAATTATAATAGTTACTTTGGATTTACATCACAAGTATTAAAGTATTTTTATTGGTTATTACTTTTAATACTTGCTATCATACATATAATGGTCCTTCGACCATGCAAAAAGGGAAAAAAGGTCTATAAATTTGGCTATTTAGCATCAACCTTAAAAGGTGAGGGCTCATGATAATGTTCTTTGACCTCCATTACCCTTCATGGGCTGATTAATCTTTATTGGTTTGTCTAACTTCAACACTTAGACAAGTGTTTGACCATGGGCCTTATAAGTTTGTAATGTTTTTCTTAAAACTTTAAAGTCAAAAGACTTCAATCATATGAGCTAGGGCACAAAATAGACAAAAGAAAAAACCCTAAACTCATTCTTTGTATTTCACTTGGGTTCTCTGCTCCGCCGCTAACACCAAGGGTTTCGAAGGTCTACATGAAGCAACTAAAGAGCTTCTTGTTGATGTTGATTGAGAAATTATCTCTCCATGCTTCAGGTAAGTCCCTGCTATTTTGGATTTACTGTATATATCTTTCAGAAAGCAAAGAATTCTGCCTTTTCTTCTTTTGAGGTACTTACAAAAGAATATCTGCTGCCCTCTTATCATTTTACTCTATTTGCTTCCTTTGTGTGAAAATGGTTGCAAATGACTTCTTCCAGCTTCATAGGCACTCTGCATAAAATAGTGAAGCTCCTATAGGTCTATTGCTTTACATTTCAAATGCTTTTGTTCATAAAAATTCCTCATGGTTTTGATTTCTCTATTCACAATGGTGAAATTTTGTTTTTCTGTGAAGAGACCATGCTTTTGTTAAACCCTTCACTAATATGTTATTGGTTTATTACTATCCTAGGAGCATACTGTAGAATGAACTTCTCTCTCCATGCTACTCTTACTTTGTAAGTCTTTTTCTGCTCCTTACTTCTGCTCTCTGCTTTAGCATATTGGTTTGAAACTCTTGAGAAAACTTTGTTTTATCATTGCCCTATTGAAGGAGGAAATATCTCTAGCTTCTATGCTCTTTTCTATGGATGAAAGTCATAAAAGAGCTTGTTTCTTTTAATACATATACTATGGTACTATTACAATCCTGAAATCATGAAGGAAAGATACTGTATTGCCTTCATAATCATTATTTTTGTCTTCTACACCTCCTACATGACAGTTATTACTTATGTAGATGATGATGATTTTACATTTCTGTGATAGAGGATGATTGTGTATATGTTATTTTTCTTTCTATTTCTAAGTCATGAACATATGAGAACTGGTTACCCCTTTGGATTGTTCCTCTGTATTTCCTTTGTCTCTACATCTTCTTCCTCTTTGTTTACCCCCAACAAAACCTATCATTTCTGTTGTGCCTTTTGTGAAGGGTAACATTGAAAGAAAGGTTGGTATCTCAAAGAAGATTGAACTAAGTCCTCACTACCTCTGATGTGTCCTCAAGCAATTAGAGCTAGGAGATTGGCATGCTAGCTTGGTCTTTATTGATTGTTATAACTGTCTTAATAGGCATCTCATGGCTGTGTCCTGATACTCTTTACATTGTTACCACAACTCCCAATAGGATTTGTAAAACTTAAAACATGAATCAAGATCTCTAGGACCTTAGCAGACCTCCAAACTTTAAACTCTATCATTATTGTGTGGTGAAGGAGCCTGGTCATAATTTTCTACAATGTGCCTTTAGATCTTCATGCAACATGCAGACCTCTCCTCTCCAAAAATACAAGATTTACACAAAACCCTACAAGTTGACAATGCTCTATATCCCTTGAAAATTTCAAACACAATGTCATTCATTTGACAGAAATCAGAGAAGCCTAACTCTTTAACACTGTGACTGCATTCTTAGTTTTGATAGACCTATATGCTGTCCTCTAACTCTTGTGACTATAACAAATCTCTAAGACTTTTACAAAGCTTTAGAAACCCTTCATGTCTCCCAAAACATTCCAAACTGTCAAATAGGTATGTAACTTGCAGTGACAGCCTTGATCTTTGCTTCCCCAATTCATATTCTTGGATACTTGTTAACAAATTTTGCACTTATATTATCTTGACATATTTATCTATGGTCTTTAGAGACATTTTCAAACTTCTCAGATTTGCATGAACTCCATTCACTATGCAGTGCTTTAGCATGACAACACCATCTCCAAAGTCAAATTCTACATCCACTATCTCTGCTCAAATTGTCTGTTACAGTGACAGACCTCTCTCTAAGTGGTCTCTGCCATTGTCCGACCTCCATTCTAAGACTATTTATTGCTTACTGTCACCATGTTTGACCAAGGTGTTTGACATTGAAAGCTTTGAACTCTGCCTGGGTATGAACTGCCTGTGTATGACTATGATGTCTCCTGTACTTTTCTAATTTGGCTATCATTTGTCATAAACTATGACTACCCAGAGATAGGATTGTCCTTCACTCTTATGTATATGCACTAATGTTTGACTGTCCTTCCTTGGAAGTTGTCTCATGCTACATTGGCGTTGTCATTGACTCTCAATCAAATTATACTTTTATTTACTAATCTGAAAGTCTCTTTGCTTGTTATATATCCCCCTTAAGATCAAGGGGTGGCACGCTGGGCTTAACTCTTGTGGGAGCCACATTTTAATCCACATGCTAAAATGCCTTGCATAATGACTGTACCTGTACCTACACATTGCACAAACAAGTTAGATAAAACAATGAATACAAAACTCATGTGATGATTTGATATTTCTAGCTCTCTTCCTTATTGATCCAATGCTTCGTGATATGTGTTGTGTTTCTATTGGTAGGGCATTTAGGAGAATCATATCCGGAGCTCTAACCAATTATTTACCATGATGCAGGTTCACTTGGAGATCAGGAGAGGAGGATCAAGACAAGAAGATCTACACCAGAGCTACTTCAGGCAATGATGGATATACATTTTCCCTTATGCCTCTTTTCATTTCTTTTATCTTCAGATGCATAGTATATATCATGTTGCATTGGTTAGCTACTCCCATGGCTTGTGTGGGACCATTGATTACTCTTTTCTTTCCAATGAATACAAATACAATACTTGTGCAATTTTGTGTATACTTTATTGGTAAAATGAATGAAGCATTTCTACACTCAAATGTTATGAACTATTCTAGCTCTGCTAATTTGAGCTGTAGGTGAAAAATTGGTAACATTTCTAGTGATTTTTACTGAATGCTTGCCTGCTAAGCATATAGACCAGTTGCCTGAATAGTCCATTGGGCATGGAGTCAACTTATGTCCTTGATAACCTTTAAAAGCCTTTTAACTCAGTTGTTAAGAACTATACAGCAACAAAACAATACTGAAATAAAACTAATCTGACCTTATTTAGGACATGCCAAGAAAAAATGTGCATGTGTACTTCTTGGAAAACAAAATACTGAACTGAAATTCTACTCTACCCTACACTAACCAGCCATAGAAGCTAGTCAAACAAACCCATTCAATGTATTTGTAAAATAACTCCCCCTTCTAACCAACATAGGATGTTTTGCAAGGTTATGAACTATTGATAAGGTATCATCCATAAGAACATACCTTATAGAATGTTGCAAAACTCTCTGAAGAACAAAAACAAACCTTCTCACCATCTGAACCTGATCATAGATACTTCTATTATAAGGTGAGTAGATGATCTGATTCTGTTGTTCTAAGGCTGCAATCTTATCTTTGGGTACAACAATAACATTTGTATCCTTATTTAGCTCTCTGCCAACTAAATCCCTGATTGGACACCCTCTTGAAAGGATGAACTTTCTGCTCATACTGTTGCTCTCTTGCTTAGGATCTGCTATCCTGTTTTCACTTGCAATCTCAACCTGGTTTGAAAAAGTTAGCTCGCATGAATGAAATGAAGGAATGCTTGCCTTTTTGACCTAAATAGGCTGATCACATACTATTGGCTCATATGATACTAGCTTATCATGAATGTTAGAACAAAAAACTTCTATGATGCCTAAAAACATGTTCTCAACTAACTCATAATCTTGCACTGAATCCAAATGAGTTTTATCATTCTGTTGTCCAATACTAGGCAAAGATGTTAGGATGCATGTGATATTTTCATTTTCATCCACAACTTTAGGAAGTTCATCAAACAAATCAGCTTGAACTGGATACTGAACCTTTATTTCCTTTACAAAAACATGTTCAACCTAATCTTGTTTGTTGTCTATGTTTGACACAAAGGACTCAAGATCATCCCAAAATGAAACTTCATCACATTCCTCTTGGATTTTTGATAAATGGGAACTATTTTTTACCTTATAACAGCTCTCAGCTAGTTGTGTAAGTTCCAGGATAGGCTTACCTTCACACTTTTCTACTTGATCTAAGACCTGATTGTCTGACTGCTTAGCTTCAATCAACAATTCATCAGGTTGTTGAGGATCGTCTTTCTATTCTAAAACTGCTATTGGTGAAAACATAATCACACCTTCATCATTTTCAACAAAAGAAGGTAACTCATCAATCCAACTTGAAAGATGATCTTCTTGATCAGCCTCTTTTACTTCTCCACCCTACTGTTTTGATTGATCTTCTGAAATAAATGCTGAAACATTTTCATCAATTTCAATAAAACAAGTAAGATCATTAGCTAAAACATTGAAAGACTCCTCTTGAAAGGTCTTTTCCTATTTAATCTTTTGCTGCTCTAATCGGTGATACTCTACAGTTGTATGCATTAAATTTACATTCCTAGCTTCCTCTTGAAAGATAATAGGTCCACCCTTATAAAAGCAAATAGTGATAGGACAATCATATTCATCTGATAGGGAAACTTCAAGAGTTTCTTGAGTTTCCTGGAGGAAAAAAGGCTCTTCAAGCGACTACTCTGTAATTACACTAGGTTGTACCTATTTACTTTCCTCAACTTGCAAAGGATGAAGGCTGATAAAACTTGGAATTTCAAGCTTAAGAGGCTGATTTAAAGAGTCAAGAACTTTATCTTGCAATAATATTCCAATGTGGAGCAATCTGGACCAAGTTCATGTCACTCTGTTACTTCTGAACAATTGCAAAACCCAGTTCTACTCAGATGGCCATAACTTCACCAATACTTCATGCGGAGCTCTCAAATCTTAACTAGAGCAACTTTAGAAAATCCTCTACAAAATCCTTTGTCCCACAAACTCTTATCTTCATCTCACTAGAAATGCGGAGCAATCTACTTTGTTGGACTGCACTATCTTCACTGTCTTTGTCAAAGAGATATGTTGACATCAATGACAACACATCATATGCACATATTTGCAATAGGAAGTTCATCAAACAAATTAGCTAGAACTAGAGACTGAACCTCTATTTCCTTTCCAAAAACATGTTCAACCTAATCTTCTTTTCTGTCTAATTTTGACACAAAGGACTCAAAATCATCCCAAAATGAAAATTCATCACATTCCTCTTGGATTTTTGATAAATGGGAACTATTTTTTACCTTATAATAGCTCTCAGCCAGCTGTGTAAGTTCCATGATAGGCTTACCTTTACACTTTTCTACTTGATCTTAGACCTGATTATCTGACTACTTAGCTTCAATCAGCAATTCATCAAGTTGTTGAGGATCTTCTTGCTGTTTTGAAACTGCTATTGGTGGAAACATAATCACACCTTCTTCATCATTTTCAACAAAAGAAGGTAACTCATCAATCCAAGTTGAAAGATGATCTTCTTGATTAGCTTCTTTTACTTCTCCACCATGTTGTTCTGATTGATCTTCTGAAATAAATACTGAAACATTTTCATCAATTTCAACAAAACAAGGAAGATCCTTAGCTAAAACATTGAAAGACTCCTCTTGAAAGGTCTTCTCCTGTTCAATCTTTTGCTGCTCTAATCGGTAATACTCTACAGTTGTATGCATTAAATTTACATTCCTAGCTTCCTCTTGAAAGATAATAGGGCTACCCTTATAAAGGCAAATAGTGATAGGACAATCATATTCATCTGATAGGGAAACTTTGGGAGTTTCTTGAGTTTCCTAGAGGAAAAAAGGCTCTTCAAGCAGTTGCTCTGTAATTACACTAGGTTGTGCCTGATTACTTTCCTCAACTTGCAAAGGATGAAGGTTGATAAAACTTGAAATTTCAAGCTTAAGAGGTTGATTTAAAGAGTCAAGAACTTTATCTTGCCTGAAACTTGGAATCTCAACTATAGGAAGGTTAAGAGGCTCATTTTTCTTAAAACTTGGAATTTCATACCTACTAACCTCATCCTGAAAGGGCTGATCTAGAATGATAGGAGTTGTTTGAATCTAATGCCTTTGTGTTTGAGAAAACAAAAACTTCATTTGCTCCTCTTTTGCAGCTGACTCCCTCTCAAATTGTATCTTTTGTGCCTCCAACTCCTACTCATGAAGATAGGCCTGATAATCTAACTCATGTTGCTGCTAATCAAGTTCTTGCTGTCTTTTGACCTGATTCAATTGTTTATTGATTTCTAGCAATGTGTTATTGAGATCAAGTGACATACTCTTTATGCTTGCAATCTCCTCCTTTTCACTCACCTGGAGCAGGTTGGGAAAGATATACTACTAGTTTTGAAGAAAATGGGATTCTTGAAGCTGATTTGGTTTATGTATAGGCTGCCAACAAGGCTAAATAGGGGTGGGTAGGAGGTAAGAGTACTAGGCATGCTGGTTTCTTTGTAAATCAAAGGAATTAGGGGTGAAACCAGCATAATGATCAGTTTGATATGGCTAATAAGGATGTGGATGAGCATGATTTTCATGAAACGGAGGTGGAAACATGCTCTTTTCATTAAAACCTGACATGTTAAAGCATTTGAAACCTAGAAAACTTCTTGAAATCAATGTGAATTAGCTTTCTTTTGTAAAAATGAAACATACCAGCACTTTGTCTGCTTAAAACCAGTAGATTTGTACCCTAAGTCACCAGGTGTGTGTGTAGATCTTGCCTCCAAAGGCTGTAAATACTGATTTTCACACCAAAAATTAGAATTATGTGGAAAAGTTTTGGACTAGGAGAGTCCAAACGGTCCCACCAGGCGTGCCAAAAACTGTTATCATGTAGGATTGCACCCGTTATGCAAAGTTGTGACGCTCAGCAATCCTGTGTAGCACGGGATCAAACTCAGGCTGTGGGTGACCTATGGTGAGTTTGAACCTCCAGATTATGGGTTGGTTCCATTAAAATTTTCAAATGGGTTAATGAATTTGCAGGAAAAGGGTTTAAAAGACCTACTAAAAGTACTAAAACTGTAACTTAAAAAGTGTGGTGATGCACCTAATTTGATGGAAAACTACAACTCTAATTCACAATAAATCTCAAAAAAATCTATCCACACAATTCACCTTGGCAATATGATCACAAAAATGTTTCTAAGGGAGGCTAGAAATATCTTTCTTCTTGGAGGAAAACAGGGTTCTCATAGCATGAAAGAAATACTATTATGATTGCACAACCTAAGACCTATGATTTTTACTAATATTTAATACATGCAAGTATAAATGAGACAATGATTTTAAAGGTTCTGATATTAAACACAATAAAATCTCATCAAATCATTCATAAAGACAACACAAATGAGAAGGTAGACACTTGATTCTACTGAAAAATAAAGGAACACTTGCATAAAAATGACAAAGAATAGAACCTATAACCTGTTGTAATGTATTAATCTACAAACTTGAGTTATAAACACTCTCTCTCTACAATGTGTAAGAAAAAAGGCAAGAACTAGAAAAACATAAGTTTTTCTCACAATATATAATCTACTCTCAAAAAGACCTAGAAAGGTCAACTGCATTCAACTGCCTCTAAAAATAACTCCTCCAAAACTAATCCACAAGCAAGCATAAAAATCCCTAAAAAGAAGGGCTATAACTACAGAAGAAGAAGCCAAAATAGCTTCAAACTACCTCTCAAACTCAGTTCAACTGAAAAAACACTCAAAAATGGTCTAGTTTGACTAAAAGTCAAAAATAACCCTCTCAAGTTCACTGATCTCAACTCCTTATCTGATTTTACTTATGCTCTTTGCATGATTTGAGGACTTCAAAGGCATTTCAGTTTAACTTCTCTTTTCTCCTTTCTCCTTTCTCCCTTTTTGCATGGTTTTGAGGGGAAATTTATAATTTATCCTAACAAATATTAAAGGTAATCAACTTAATAATCTTCCTAATAAGTGTGACGATAAATTATAATAGTTACTTTGGATTTACATCACAAGAATTAAAGTATTTTTATTGGTTATTACTTTTAATACTTGTTATCATACATATAATGGTCCTTCGACCATGCAAAAAAGGGAAAAAAGGTCTATAAATTTGGCTATTTGGCATCCACCTTAAAAGGTGAGGGTTCATGATAATGTTCTTTGACCTCCATTACCCTTCACGAGCTGATTAATCTTCATTGGTTTATCTAACTTCAATACTTAGAAAAGTGTTTGACCACGAGCCTTATAAGTTTGTAAGGATTTTCTTAAAACTTTAAAGTCAAAAGACTTCAATCATATGAGCTAGGGCACAAATCAGACAAAAGAAAAAACCCTAAACTCATTCTTTGCATTTCACTTCGGTTCTCTGCTCCACCGTCAGCACTAAGGGTTTCGAAGGTCCGCATGAAGCAACTAAAGAGCTTCTTGCTGCTGTTGACTGAGAGATTCTCTCTCCATGCTTCAGGTAAGTCCTTGATATTCTAGCTTTACTGTATATATCTTTTAGAAAGCAAAGAATTCTGCCTTTTCTTCTTTTGAGGTTTCACTGTATGAAATAGAAGAATATCTGCCGTCCTCTTATCATTTTACTCTAGTTGCTTCCTTTGTGTGAAAATGGTTGGAAATGACTTCTTCCAACTTCGTGGGTACTCTGCATAAAATAGTGAAGCTCTTATAGGTCTGTTGTTTTACATTTCAAATGCTTTTGTCCATAAAAACTCTTCATGGTTTCTATTTCTCTATTCACAATGGTGAAATTTTGCTCTTCTGTGAAGAGACCATGCTTTTGTTAAACCCTTAACTATTATGCTGTTGATTTATTACTGTCCTAGGAGCATACTGCAAAATGAACTACTCTCTCCATGTTGCTCTTACTCTGTAATTCTTTTTCTGCTCCTTACTTCTACTCTCTGCTCTAGCATATTGGTTTGAAACTCTTGAGAAAACTCTATTTTATCATTGCCCTATTGAAGGAGGAAATATCTCCAGCTTCTATGCTCTTTTCTGTGGATGAAAGTTATAAAAGAGCTTGTTTCTTTTAATACATATACTGTGGCACTGTTACAATCCTAAAAGCATGAAGGAAAGATATTGTATTGCCTTCATAATCACTATTTTTGTTTTATGCACCTCCTACATGACAGTCACTGCTTATGTAGCTGATGATGATTTTCCATTTTTGTGATAGAGGATGGCTGTGTATATGTTATACATATGAGAATTGGCTGCCCCTTTGGATTGTTCCTCTGTATTTCCTTTGTCTCTACATCTTCTTCCTCTTTGTTTACCCCTGATGAAACCTATCATTTCTGCTGTGCCTTTTTTGAAGGGTAACATTGAAAGAAAGGTTGGTATCCCAGAGAAGACTAAACCAAGTCCTCACTACCTCCGATGTGTCCTCAAGCAATTAGAGATAGGAGATTGGCATGCTAGCCTAGTCTTTATTGATTGTTATAACTATCTTTACAGGCATCTCATGACTGTATCCTGATACTCTTTACACTGTTACCACAACTCCCAATAGGATTTGTAAAACTTAAAACATGAATCAAGATCTCTAGGACCTTAGCAGACCTCCAAACTTTAAACTCTATCATTATTGTGTGGTGAAGGAGCCTGGTCATAATCTTCTACAATGTGGCTTCATATTTTTATGCAACATGCAGACCTCTCCTCTCCAAAAATGCGAGATTTATACAAAACCCTACAAGTTGACAATGTTCTATATCCCTTGAAACTTTCAAACACAATTCCATTCATTTGACAGAAATCAGATAAGCCTAACTCTTTAACACTGTGACTGCATTCTTAGTTTTGATAGACCTATATGATGTCCTCTAACTCTTGTGACTATAACAAATCTCGAAGACATTTACCAAGCTTTAGAAACCCTTCATGTCTCCCAAAACATTTCAAACTGTCAAATAGGTCTGTAACTTGCAGTGACAGCCTTGATCTTTGCTTACCCGATTCATATTCTTGGATACTTGTTAACAAATTTCACACTTATATTATCTTGAAATATTTATCTATGGTCTTTAGAAACATTTTCACACTTCTCAGGTTTGCATGAACTCCATTCATTGTGCAGTACTTTAGCATTACAACACCATCTCCAAAGTCAAATTCTACATCCACTATCTCTACTCAAATTGTCTGTTACTGTGATAGACCTCTCTCTCAATGATCTCTACCACTGTCCTACCTCCATTCTAAGACTATTTATTGCTTATTGTCACAATGTTTAACCAAGGTGTTTGAAATTGAAAGCTTTGATCCCTGCCTGGGTATGAACTGCCTGTGTATGACTATGATGTCTCATGTACTTTTTTGATTTGTCTATCATTTGTCATAAACTATGACTACCTAGAGATAGGACTGTCCTTCACTCTTATGTATATGCACTGTTGTTTGACTATCCTGCCTTGGAGCTTGTCTCATGTTGCATTGGTGTTGTCATTGACTCTCAATTAGAATATGATTTTATTTGCTGATTTGAAAGTCTCTTTGCTTATCTTATATCCCCCTTAAGATCAAGGGACAGCATGCTGGGCTCAACCCTTGTCGGAGCCACATTTTAATCCACATGCTAAAATGTCTTGCAGAATGATTGTACCTGTACCTACACATTGCACAAACAAGTTAGATAAAAAAATGAATACAATACTCATGTGATGATTTGATCTTTCTGGCTCTCTTTCTTATTGATCCAATGCTTTGTGATATGTGTTGTTTTTCTGTTGGTAGGGAATATAGGAGACTCATATCCAGAGCTCTAACCAATTGTTTACCATGATGCAGGTTCACTTGGAGATCAAGAGAGGAGGATAAAGACAAGAAGATCTACCCCAGAGCTGCTTCAGGCAATGATGGATATACATTTTCCCTTATGCCTCTTTTCATTTCTTTTATCTTCAGTGAAAGGAAGCTAGGTGTGCAGAAAATGCTTCCTACACTAATCTAATGAGGGGAGGAGAATGCAAATTCAATTTTATCTTTACAATTATAGCCATGTTAACCCACTAACAAAGATATTGCAGCAAACACATAAGCAAGAAAGTAAGATAGAAGAAGAGAGACACAAGACATACATGGGGAAAACCCTTACGGGTGAAAAACCCCACACACCAAAACACAACTCAAATGTATTCCGTAAACAATGAAGGTTACAATACAACACAAAGTCAATGCTCTTGCAGGAGTCTTCGACACTCATATTTGGAGATGATCCAACAACATAACAATACCTGTCATCACCTCCCCAAAGCACATGTTTATATAACAAATACAAGGAAAAAATGGCTCCACATTGGGATGGGCGTCCAACATGGCCTCATGGCCCAAAACCCACCCATATGGACACTTGTCCAACACTGTAGGATGCTCCTGACACTTTTCAAGTCACCCCATCCCAAGGAGGTCGCCTATTTCAAAAATGGTCTATGAAAGATGCTCTTACGACTCTTACAACCGTCATAGAATCTCTCATAGCTGTCATAACTTACAGTTGTAAGAGAATCTATCATACACATGCTATTAATAGCATATTCTCTTACAACATGTCATAGTCCACCTTGGGGCGCCCAAAGATGCCTTTTTCAAAGATGCTCTTCGACTGATGTCTTCACCTGTCATAGAATCTCCTATTTCCAACTCTTACATGTCATAACTTTGTCATAGGAATCTGTCATGACCATTTCAGTCAATATTCTCTTACACAACATCCAAGATGCCGACACATGGCCAAATATTCCTACCACTAAGTGGGTTGCCTATCTCTTCATGTGAGGACAAAATTACATGTGGTCATATGCCATGTAGGATGACACATCACCGTGCCAACTCCCACAATATGACAACATAGGATTTGCATCCAATTAATACAATAGGCAATAAATAAATAAATACAATAAATTAATACAAGGAATTACCAAGGTTGAGACACCTTAATTCCAACATTCTCCCACTTTTCGAACACCTTGTAAGAGCCAATAGAATTAATAGGATCTAACTGCTATAGGCCGAGAGACCGATAGACTCCGAACACCATTTAAACTTCTTTGTGCCCACTGGCTTTGTCAATGCATCTGCAACATTCTTCAAAGTATCTACCTTCTCCAAATTTACCTTCCCATCTGTTGGTAATCATTTATGTTTGGGGTTTTAAGCTTGGGCGTTTGCAGGTTTTCTCATTCAAACCCTAAGATTTCTATCTTCCTTGGTCTGTTGCATTGTTTGGTCTGTTCTAATGTTGGCCTCCTATAACGGGTTCCCTGCTACTATGTTTCATCTCCATACCTTAATGTTCGTGGTTTGACCAGCCCAGTGCAATGTTTTACTATCTTTTCCCATCGCACATGAGAAAAGTGGTAAGTTTCTGTATATGCAAGTGATCAAATCTGTTGACAAGCTTGTGAAATCTCAATCGGCTTCCAGAAATGGTGAAAAATTTGAGTTATATGCATTCTAGATGTATATCAGGTTGCATATACATTGGGGGAATCTTTTGTAAGATTTTGGGAATATTTGCCATTTGTATATCGGCTCTGCTTGTATATCGGGCTTGTATGTAGAATATGCAAGCGAAACATACAAAGGAAAAGATACATTGCAGGAATATTCTGGAGAAGATTCCTTGCTTGTACGTGCAAGGGAATGTACATTGAAAAATATACAAAGGCCTGTGACATGCAAAGTGAACAATGCCGCGGATATACAAATGGGTTTGTACATGTTCAACATACAAGAGAGAATATATTTCACATATTCCAAGAAAGATTCCCTGTTTGCATGCAAAGGGGAAATGTATATTCGGTCATATACAATTGAAGATACAAGAAAATATACAAGGGACCTTCTATGTTCCGCAACATACAAAGGTAGAAGGTGCATTTGATGGGGCCCGCCACTTGTATGAAGTGATTGTATGTTTGAACATACAATGAAAATGCATTCCAAAGATGCGAGGCAAACCCGAAGTCGTTTTCATTTTGTTCTAAGGCAGTGTGGCATCCGCGGCTTGTACATTGTGTTGGTGCCTGATTTGACTCTCAGTTTTGGAGCAATTTTCATGCAGGCACCTTCCCAAAAAATCCAAAAAATATTCTAAGTGTTGGACCTCCTCAGTATTTTTCAGCTGCAGCATCATATTTTCTTAAGGGGAGGAGGTCATCATCATCATGTTTCCGGTCATCATCCTGATGATGTTGCTGCAAAGTCCTAAGCATGACCCGATATTCATCGGGGTCATCATATTTGAACATCAGGGTGATATCCGCTTTTCTACCTGTCTGCATCATGATATTTCCAAAGGGAGATATCCGCCTATCGGCTTCATGCATTGTCTAGTGGGGGGTGATCATTTCAAATATCTGTCATATCCATACATCACCCTGATGTTTAGTGGAGCTACAGTGCAGCATGATATTTGTGCATCAGGATGATATTTCCAAATATCTGGTTATCTTCTGAATATCATCCTGATGCTGACATGATGGTGACGTCATCCGGATATGAGGAGGTGCGCGGTATACAGATGTGATGATGACATCATCAGGACATTTGCGGATATGACGATGAGGTTTGTTATTTGGGTGATATCTTTTATCAGGTGGTGCGAATTATCTGGATGAGCTCGGTAGGATGTTTGTTGACGTCAGGATGATTTTTGAACATCCAGAGGATGTTTGCATATGCAGGCATCGGCGTAACACTCTTCATCGGCTGGGGAGATTTTGGTTGTTCCGACGGTGTATGTCACATTGACGGAGGTGGCGAGCCGATGTGTTATCGGCAGGAGTTGTTCTATCGGCAGAGGGGTTTCTTGCTAGGCCGATGGTCTGTCTCTGGCAGATGGAGTGGAGTGTAGTGTGGCTGTCGATGAGACAAATGAGGTCGGCGGGAGAATTGTGGGGTGTGCCGATGGCTTGGGTCTTGGCGATAGGCTTTGTGCGAAGGATCGTGGGTCGAGCGTAGCAAAAGCGCTCCACACTTATTATGCATGTGGCCGTGTGTATAAAGTGGTAGGGGGCTCTCCACACCGTGCATGTGGGATTAATCTCCCTGTATTATTTTGAAACTGTGGTGAAGTGCGTTTTGGCAGGAAGCTCCATTTTGATCGCAGCGACGGTTTCTAGGTAGGCCGCGGGTGGTTGAGCCATAAATGGCGACAGTATAGGGGTATGGGCGATGGTGTGGACGGATCTGGTACTTGATTGGAGTTGTACATCCACAGCTGGCGGCTCATGGCTCGAGATCCCTTCCTGTCTCCTCCCCTACCTGCCGCATTCAATGCGTTGAGCGCCATTTTTCTGATACTGTGTATCTGGCAGGATTTTTTGGTCAACCATGTAATTAATGTGGGGAACCTTCCTTGCTGTATATAGTAGGTTGTGTTGCTCATTTGAAGGTGGTTGAAGGCCTGAGGCATTTTTGTGTAAATAATGAAGAACAGGGCATGATCTTGGTTGTTTTATCCCACTTTGGAGTTTATGAGTTGCAACATGAGTGTATTTTGCACATATTTTCAGTTTCAGTGTTAATGTTATATGAAAAATGCTTATTGCATGTGTCTATCTGCTTGTCTCCATTTGCTGCATGTTATTCTCTTTCTTTTGAATCTAGTTGCATGTCAGCAGGGATATCTGTAAGTAGAGGCAGTTAGGTACCCATTCTTGGGTGATGTTTGTAAGGCAAGCATCAGTCCAACCCCCTGAAACTTGAGTGAAAGTTGCAAACCATCTGTTGTATACGTCTAGTTGACTCCTTGCCCAATGGATAGGCACCAGTTTGCTCCTGGATCAGTAGTTATGAGCCAAAACCCCTTGTCTTGCATCCCGGACATTATGTCCGCCCATTTCATCACTTCCACCTGTTAGTTGTAGGATTATGAGTAGGAAAACCCCTGCATGCTCTCATACCTAACCAAACATTATGTCCAAGAATGTTGCCAACCTTGTGATCTATCATGCAGATCTTGGTCCATACATGAGAGTATTCTACCTGTTGTTGTCAAGTTAGATCTTTCTATCTTTGAGCTAGTCAAGGTTATATCTTGAGTTATAGGGACACCCCCCTTGGTGCGGCAGAACCAGAAGTGAAGGGGAGGAGCTCACGCAACCTCCTGTATTAGTTGGCTGAATCTGCATGTGCATAGGAACTGGCAAACCCTGATGCTGATTCAGAAGAAAAACCAACAAAATGGTGACTCTACTGGGGATGGACTGATAGAAGAAATGATATATTTGTGACCCATCTGAGTCACCAACAAAATGGTGACTCTGCTGGGGATGGACTGATAAAAGAAATGATATATTTGTGACCCATCCGAGTCACCAACAAAATGATGCTCTGCTGGTGGAATGAACCTGGAAAAGTAGCTTTCAGCTATTAAAAATTTTGTCCTCTCTGGAGAGGTGGCGACTCTGCAAAAAGATTTGAATGCACATAAAAGATAGATGTATGTTATTTGTTGAAAGATGTACATATTTCTGCATCTGTATGAGAAAAGGTACCTTGTTACTTCCCCTTTATATTTGTTGTTTTACTGCATAGGTTAGATGCCAGGGGAGGTTACAGGTCTTAGGCAGACAAAGGATGTCTAAGAGTAAGTTTTTTATGAATCCAAGTATGAATTATCCCATACTCAGTGGTGAAATGTTGGAGAAAAGAATAGAAGAGATAAAAAATAGGTTGATATTCTTAGAGGTTGAGCAGGCCTGGTTAAAAAGCAATAACCCTGTTATGTCTGCCAGTCAGAAGGCTAAACCTCTTCTCAGCCCTTTTGATCCTTTGTATGACCAACTGGATTTGTCATGGGTTGATTATAAAGTAGAAACTATGCCTGCTAGGATATACTGTCAGATGCCTAGATTTGGTGGTCACAGTGTATGTGATGGGAATGCACATATCCAAAATTTTCATAGTTTCATGGGAAAACATTCATTTAGAGATGAGGATATGTGGATGAGGTTTTTTGTTAGGTCCTTTGATGCAAAAGCAAAAGACTGGTATTTGAGCTTTCCAAAGAGATTTTTTGCCTGTTGGGATGAGCTTACTGACTGTTTTAAAGAGGAATTTGCAAGAGAACCTGCTGATCTTGTTGCAAAATTGATGAACATCAGAAAACAAGATAAAGAGCTGTGTGTTGATTTCAGTCATAGGTTTGCAGTAGCCCTTTCACAGATCCCAGAAGTCTTCAAACCTGATATTTCAGCCTGTGTTGGCATATATTTTGAGGCTTTTGAGGAGGGCTCTAGTGCAATACTGAGGGATTTCAAGGTGACAGGTATGCAGATGGCATACAAGTTCGCCGAAAATAAAGAAAAATTTAGAAATGGGCGCCTGTTGATATCCCTGTCCCCAGGCCTTGGTGTGAATAATAGTTGTGAAGCTGCAAATGACCAAGTAATTAAGGCATCGTGTGAAGATGAAAAGATGAATATTGAAGGTGCCAGTGAAAGGACTAGTGAGGATTCCCATTGCACTGATGAGGCATCTGACCATGAAAACAATAACGAGGTTGTGGACAGCAATGAGCAACTTTTGGAATGGACCTGTGGAGATAATTGTGAGTATTGTGCTCAAGATAAAGAAGAAATAAGCATATAGGTTGATACTCCTCCACAGAGGGAATCCATTGGTGATGAAGATGCATGCTCTGCTGCCCATGAACAAATGGCATACTATGATGAAACTGATGCACCTGGGTCACCCATTTATGACACATATGGTGATGAGGATCTGTCTGAGTATGGTGAGGATCTTGACACTATTTTTGACTTGGATTCTGTTTCTCATCCTGATGAAAGAGAGACCAACATACATCAGGTAAGTGATTGTAAAAATGTGCCTGATTTGAAAGAGGTGCCGGAGCCTGATCTTTTCCAGCTTGGTGTACCAGATGGTTGTGTACATGATGTACACAATTGTGATTTTGAAAGCTTTTCTTTTGATGTGCCACCATATACAATGAGCTCTGTTTTTCCTAGCTGTGTGGACTTTGAGTGTTTTTAGTTTTCAGTCCAGCTAGGAAATCATTTTGCAATGCATAGTGATGATAACATGTGTTCTATGCCATATGGGTATGCATTGCTTGATACATTCTGCATCCACTTGTTGCCGGATGCTGAAGGTTGTCTGCATATGGGTGACAATGACAAGCCAAATCAGAGGGTTGAATATGCAGATGACAAGGTTTGTTTGTGGGTGGATCTTTGCAGTATCTCCAAGCTTGACCCAGTGCATGCAGATGAAAATAAGATATTTGACAAAGGGAGATACATGTTTTTCCTTTTCTTGGTGGCCTTAGGCCATCAAGTGTGTTTGGTGATGCAGGTTAGTGCAGTATTTGACTCTGTGCCCAATGGATAAGGGATTGGTCTGCATCCCAGAGATCTGGGGTTCTCGCTGCAGTCTTGCACCTGCACGTCCCCAGACAGAGCCACTGTTGGTGCCTGATTTGACTCTCAATTTTGGAGCAATTTTCATGCAGGCACCTTCCCAAAAAATCCAAAAAATATTCTAAGTGTTGGACCTCCTCAGTATTTTTCAGCTACAGCATCATATTTTCTTAAGGGGAGGAGGTCATCATCATCATGTTTCTGGTCATCATCCTGATGATGTTGCTGCAAAGTCCTAAGCATGACCCGATATTCATCGGGGTCATCATATTTGAACATCAGGGTGATATCCGCTTTTCTGCCTGTCTGCATCATGATATTTCCAAAGGGAGATATCTGCCTGTCGGCTTCATGCATTGTCTAGTGGGGGGTGATCATTTCAAATATCTGTCATATCCATACATCACCCTGATGTTTAGTGGAGCTACAGTGCAGCATGATATTTGTGCATCAGGATGATATTTCCAAATATCTGGTTATCTTCCGAATATCATCCTGATGCCGACATGATGGTGACATCATCCGGATATGAGGAGGTGCGCGGTATACAGATGTGATGATGACATCATATGGACATTTGCGGATATGACGATGAAGTTTGTTATTTGGGTGATATCTTTTATTAGGTGGTGCGAATTATCCGGATGAGCTCGGCAGGATGTTTGCTGACGTCAGGATGATTTTTGAACATCCGGAGGATGTTTGCATATGCAGGCATCGGCGTAACACTCTTCATCAGCTGGGGAGATTTTGGTTGTTCCGACGGTGTATGTCACACCGACGGAGGTGGCGAGCCGATGTGTTATCGGCAGGAGTTGTTCTATCGGCAGAGGGGTTTCTTGCTAGGCCGATGGTCTGTCTCTGGCCGATGGAGTGGAGTGTAGTGTGGCTGTCGGTGAGACAAATGAGGTCGGCGGGAGAATTGTGGGGTGTGCTGATGGCTTGGGTCTTGGCGATAGGCTTTGTGCGAAGGATCGTGGGTCGAGCGTAGAAAAAGCGCTCGACACTTATTATGCATGTGGCCACGTGTATAAAGTGGTAGGGGGCTCTCCGCACCGTGCATGTGGGATTAATCTCCCTGTATTATTTTGAAACTGCGATGAAGTGCATTTTGGCGGGAAGCTCCATTTTGATCGCAGCGACGGTTTCCAGGTAGGCTGCGGGTGGTTGGGCCATAAATGGTGACAGTACAGGGGTATGGGCGATGGTGTGGACGGATCTGGTACTCGATTGGAGTTGTACATCCACAGCTGGCGGCTCATGGCTCGAGATCCCTTCCTGTCTCCTCCCCTACCTGCCACATTCAATGCGTTGAGCACCATTTTTCTGATACTGTGTATCTGGCGGGATTTTTTGGTCAACCATGTAATTAATGTGGGGAACCTTCCTTGCTGTATATAGCAGGTTGTGTTGCTCATTTGAAGGTGGTTGAAGGCCTGAGGCATTTTTGTGTAAATAATGAAGAACAGGGCATGATCTTGGCTGTTTTATCCCACTTTAGAGTTTATGAGTTGCAACATGAGTGTATTTTGCACATATTTTCAGTTTCAGTGTTAATGTTATATGAAAAATGCTTATTGCATGTGTCTATCTGCTTGTCTCCATTTGCTGCATGTTATTCTCTTTCTTTTGAATCTGGTTGCATGTCAGCAGGGATATCTGTAAGTAGAGGCAGTTAAGTACCCATTCTTGGGTGATGTTTGTAAGGCAAGCATCAGTCCAACCCCCTGAAACTTGAGTGAAAGTTGCAAACCATCTGTTGTATACGTCTAGTTGACTCCTTGCCCAATGGATAGGCACCAGTCTGCTCCTGGATCAGTAGTTATGAGCCAAAACCCCTTGTCTTGCATCCCGGACATTATGTCCGCCCATTTCATCACTTCCACCTGTTAGTTGTAGGATTATGAGTAGGAAAACCCCTGCATGCTCTCATACCTAACCAGACATTATGTCCAAGAATGTTGCCAACCTTGTGATCTATCATGCAAATCTTGGTCCATACATGAGAGTATTCTGCCTGTTGTTGTCAAGTTAGATCTTTCTATCTTTGAGCTAGTCAAGGTTATATCTTGAGTTATAGGGACACCCCCTTGGTGCGGCAGAACCAGAAGTGAAGGGGAGGAGCTCACGCAACCTCCTGTATTAGTTGACTGAATCTGCATGTGCATAGGAACTGGCAAACCCTGATGCTGATTCAGAAGAAAAACCAACACATTGCATTTGTATATGCGATGTTCAAGGAAATGTGCAAAGGAGAGAGAAAATGGGTTGGGCCCACCACTTGTATATTTGCACTTGTATATGTGCCGATATGCAAACTCATGAGGATACAAGGCCCGGACTTGAAGGTTTTTCAAATCTGATGGATAGATGCAATAAAGTCTGCCTTGTATGTATGTTGCACTTGTATGTGTGTAATAGACAAAGCGATGGATACAGGTTGGAGATATAAGCTGGACCCAAACTGAATTCCAGTTTTTTCTATAACATTTGACGTCCGCCTTGTATGTTGTATATGCATTTGGGTTTGCATATACAAGAGCGATAAAGGTGAAATAGAAGGAGAAAGAGCCAGCGATAGAAACATGAGGTGCTTACGTGGCATGATTTCACTGCTGACAACTTTTCAATATTTTTGGGTGCCATTGATCACAGTGACGGAGGGATGATCGACGGTCTTGTTTTGAACCTGCAGCGAAGGATTTTTCCTGAGCGTGTGTGGCTATTTTTGAGTGGGAAATTTTTAGAGGTACGTCATTCCTACATTTCAGAGAGGCTATGGGTAGCTGAAGCATTAATGGCAGAATTGCAGCGATATGGGTCGGTGATGGACGGGTCAACAACCTGATTGAAGATGAATGTCCTTGAACGGCGGTGCGGATCCTAATTCCATCTGCTCATTCCTCTCTGTCTCCCCATAGTGTTGAATATTTCTGAGCGCCATTCCTCATGCATTGAATTTGGCAGATTTTTGATTTACCTTGTAATTAATTTTGTTGGGTACATAGTCTTGGTATATAAGCCAGACTGTGTTACTCATTTGTGGTTGTTGAAAACTAGACATATCTTGGTGCTGCAATAGGAATACAACTTTCTAGTGACTCTATTTCAGGTGTCTTTGTGAGTTTATGAGTTGTATGTTGTATGTATTATGTACAGAATTATCAATTTCATGTTGATTTAAATGAGTAATGCTTCATTGTGTGTGTTTTGTTATTTGTCTCCAGACTGAATGTGTTTTTCTTCTGACTCTGAACATCTAAGGGGTGTCATAGATTCTAGAATATAGGTTTTCTATATTGAATACTTAGTCTCTTACCTCTGCTCAAGGAGTAGATTGAATGTTTTGGATTAGGTGTTGAGAAGAATACTTTGCAGTAAGGATATTTATAAGCAGAAATAACTGAATACTTTGTCTTGGGTATTGTCTATAAGGCAGACATTTTAGAAACCCCTTGAAATCTAAGTACTGTCTTAGGCCTATGGTAAACATTCACATATATATGTCTACTAACTCTGAGCCCTAGATAGGCACCGATCTGGTCTAGTATCTCTATTATAACCCAAAGTCCTAGTTTTGCATCCAGATATAAATCAAACTCAAACTTCATGTACAAACCTTTAGGACTTTAGAAGTAGTTTTAGGATCCAAAATCCTCTGTCTACAACTAAATATAGGCCCAAAGCTAGCCCCTTTGCACTTATCTCACAGTTTTGGTCTGCATAATAGGGGATTTATCTGCTTTGTGTCAACATCCTAGTCTTTGCACAGTTATATTTCATGGATGTTGAGTAGGGAATACCCCCCTTAGTTCTGTAGAGCCTAAAGAAGAAGAGGAGATATCTATAGAGTCTATCTCCTATATTGTTGGCACCTGGCCAGGGAATCCTGTTGATCATTGATGGCTACTTTGTAGGGGTGACTGGGAACAAGCATCCAGTCTGGGAAAATACCAACAGATTTTGGTGACTCTACTAGGGATATACTTTGTGAAAGAACCCTAATTTTAAAAGAAAACAATTCCTAGTAATAGGTGGTGACTACGAACCAATCTCCCAACCGGTAAAATAAAAATTTGTATGCAGGGGAGAAGATCCCAACATAATACTCTATTTGAAGAGTTACCCATAAAAATGATGTACAGGAAAAAGGGGACTGTTCGAGCCAATCAAGATGGTTCTCCTAGTCCCAAGAAAAATGAATTTATTCAGGACAATCCAGGATCTTCAGAGCAAACAATACCTTATTTTTCAAATACTGAGGCTGACATCTAGAACATATATGAGAAATAGCAGAGTGGTGGATTGAAAATGAGGTCATAGGTGTTTCAAGAATGCCCTTTTGTTGATTCCCCTGACAGATTTGAAGAAGCTGAGTCCCTAAGGGATGATGATAATGATGATCAGAATATGATAAAACCATCCTCTTCTATGCCCAGAGAGGAGGAACTAGCCAATGAAATCAAAAGCTTAAGAGAAGAATTAGAATATCTGCAAGCAGTAAAGATCAGAGATGACATGAGACAGAAAGTGCAAGCTCTGAGAGTTTCTTAGAATGATTCAGTTCCTACCCTTGGCAATGCAAATATGCAAAGAAATCAACACAGGAATGAAGTACAGGATCAGCACAATGATCAAAGACAGAACGCACATAATGCTAGAGTACCATTAAATAATGTAAGAAATCAGAATGCAAATAGAAATACAAATGCTAATCAGTTTGGTAGACAACCTATGCAGCTAGACAAATTCAGACAACTGGTTTTTGATGGCATTCCTGGTTACCCCAATCCTATTGACAAACATGTGAGGCTGCAAGTGCCTAAATTTTTGAGGAAATAATACTGTATCAGGTGAAGACCATTTAAAAGATTTTCAAAATATCATGGACAACTTTGAGATTGAGCATGAGGATGTTTTCATGAAATCATTTATGCAATCCTTAGTGATGAAGCCAAGGAATGGTATAAAGGTCTACCTGACAGAAGCATTTCATCATGGGATGATTTCAGGAGGATATTTAAAGAACAATATGGTGACAAGACTGATCCTAGTTTCTTCATTAATGAATTTACTGGCATTACCAAAGGATCAAATGAATAGGTTGTTGATTTCAATGCTAGATTCACTAAGGTATTGAACAAATTGCCACAGGACTTGAGGCCTAATGAACCTATGTGCATAGTGTTGTACATAAATGCTTTTGATGCCAAAATAGCTTATGGATTGAGAGACAAGAGCCCTGCTAGCCTCAGAGATGCCTTCAAGATTGCAACAAATATTAAAAATAACAAAAAAGCATCTGGTAAGACAAATAGAAGAGATGATGTGAAAATTCTGCAAAATCTAAATACTAAAGCTCAAACTATTCAAGGCAGCGCATCTACTTCTGAAGATAAATTAGACAAATTGACAACCATTGTCAAGGACCTAGGTTATAGAATGGATAAAAATGAAAAGGGGGATAGGTCCCGACAGACAGGTTTACCAAAGGCAAGAAAGAAGACCATCTTTACATGATATGCCATATAACACCAGTTGGCATAATGGTAGACCCATTCTTCCAAACAGCAACACAGGTCAAAGGATTCAAAATGCAAAGGAAACTCTTGATCCTTTGAAGAAGGCGGTAAATATTGTTAGTGACACCCCATGGTGTATCATATGCCAAATGCTTCACTCACAATCACAATGTATGATTGCTCAGTCTCTATACAATAATGTCGTTGCATGTGATGAATGCAATGAGCCGCATTGCATGGAGGATGACAATGTCAATATGCTGTCTACAAATAGGGAGTATCCCTTTCATGATGTCGATGCAAGCATAAATAATGAGGTTCATGTCTGCCAGCAGTTTCCCTATGATGAAGATGATGAAGACAATTATGCTTATGCTCAGGATTCACATAGTTTTCTGAATAACTTGAGGAGGCCTTTTGATGAAGAAATTAGAGCCCTCACAGCTACAACAGTAGCTCAAGTTAAAAGCAATTACAACCTAAGAGGTAAAGCTCAGGTAAGCAATTCACACCAACCAAAAAATACTTTTGTGAGCCAACCTGTGCACAGTCATAAGGGGACTGAAACATATAAGAAACAATGGAACAATAATAAGCAAGGTTTTAAGAAAAAAATAGGCTATGATCCTCAAGGACTAGAAAACAGAATTCCCCAGGTTGAGGATCAAAACAAAAAATTTTAGATCAAGAATGACAGTCAGGGAGCCATAAAAACTAAAGCTAGATCATCTCAGGATGAAAGTAAAACTATGGAGCAAGCTACAACTATCATACAACATTATGCTCCATTCGACATAACTCAGGTCTTGTCTCAAATGAAGGTTTCTGTCCCATTAATGGAGCTGATGAAAGTTGAAGAGTTCAGAAGTAAGGTAATATCCCTAATTTCAGGTGTACCTAGTCAAGCCAAGTTGATTGATGAGACTCAGGGTAAGAAACAAGCTATGTGTATGGAAGAAGATGAGATTCCTGAGGTATATCTAGGGATGACCATGACAAAGTTCCCTTCACAGGTTGAACCATTTTATGTCTCCCTTGTCATAAATGGAAAAATAATTAAGAACTGTGTTGGTGCCTGAATTGACTGTCAGTTAATTTAGCAATTTTCATGCAGGCACCTTCCCAAAAAATCCAAAAAATTTCCTAAGTGTTGGCCCTCCTCAGCATTTTTCAACAGCAGCATCATATTTTCTCCAAGGTGGTCAGCATCATCATGATTTTCTGTCAACCAGATTTGTCATCAGGATCATCTTGTTTCAATATCAAGTGATGTTTGGATATCATCCCGATCCTGCAGTAGAGCTATAGTGCACCCTAATGTTCTTTGAGTTAAAGGGGTCATCATCATCATCCGGTTTACAGTGCATCATGATATTTTGTTTGGGGGGTGATATTCTGAAATATCAGGTTATCTTACTAATATCACCTCGACACCTATATGGCGATGACGTCATCCGGATACGAGAGTTGCGCGGTATGCAGATGGGTGATGGTGACATCATCAGGACATGATGATGATGTCATCAGGATTTTTGAAGGCATCGGCGAGACCATGGGCATCGACAAAGGAGTTTTGTGCTGGCTCGATGGTCTATCTCTAGCCGATGGAGCGGATTGTAAGGTAGGCATCAGCAAGACAATTGAGATCGATGAGAGATTTGTGGGGTTGGCCGATGGCCTAAGTCTTAGCGATGGGCTTTTGGAGAGAAAGGCGTGTGTCGAGCGTGGCAAAAGCGCTTGACGCTTATTATGCATGTGGCCATGTTTTTGAACTACTGAAGGAGTCTCCGCACTGTGCATGTGGGATTAATGTTCCTGCATAACTTGAACCTTCAGTAAAACGTGTTTTGGCGAGAAATTCCTTTTTGAGTGCTGCGATGTTTTCCCGATGGCCACGGGTGGTTGAGCCATCAATGGCAGTTGTTGCTGAAGTATGGGCGTTGGCGTGGACGGATCCAGTACCCGACTGAAGTTGTACATCCACAGCTGGCAGCTCATGGCTCGAGGACCTCTTCTGTCCCCTCTTCTACCTAGCACATTCAATGCGTTGAGCGCCATTTTTCTGATACTATGTATCTGGCGGGATTTTTGGTCAACTATGTAATTAATGTTGGGAACCTTCCTTGCTGTATATAGCAGGTTGTGTTGCTCATTTGAAGGTGGTTGAAGGCCTGAGGCATTTTTGTGTAAATAATGAAGAACAGGGCATGATCTTGGCTGTTTTATCCCATTTTGGAGTTTATGAGTTGCAACATGAGTGTATTTTGCACATATTTTTAGTTTCAGTGTTAATGTTATATGAAAAATGCTTATTGCATGTGTCTATCTGCTTGTCTCCATTTGCTGCATGTTATTCTCCTTCTTTTGAATCTAGTTGCATGTCAGCAGGGATATCTGTAAGTAGAAGCAGTTAGATACCCATTCTTGGGTGATGTTTGTAAGGCAAGCATCAGTCCAACCCCCTGAAACTTGAGTGAAAGTTGCAAACCATCTGTTGTATACGTCTAGTTGACTCCTTGCCCAATGGATAGGCACCAGTCTGCTCCTGGATCAGTAGTTATGAGCCAAAACCCCTTGTCTTGCATCCCGGACATTATGTCCGCCCATTTCATCACTTCCACCTGTTAGTTGTAGGATTAGGAGTAGGAAAACCCCTGCATGCTCTCATACCTAACCAGACATTATGTCCAAGAATGTTGCCAACCTTGTGATCTATCATACAGATCTTGGTCCATACATGAGAGTATTCTGCCTGTTGCTAGTCAAGGTTATATCTTGAGTTATAGGGACACCCCCCTTGGTGCAGCAGAACCAGAAGTGAAGGGGAGGAGCTCACGCAACCTCCTGTATTAGTTGACTAAATCTGCATGTGCATAGGAACTGGCAAACCCTGATGCTGATTCAGAAGAAAAACCAACAAACTGTATGCTTGATTCAGGAGCATCCACAAACATCATGTCGTTGGCTATCATGCAGCAAGCTGGGTTAAAAATAGATAAGGCATGTGGGAAGTGCTATGCCATGGATGCTAGGGAAGTACCTGTCATTGGAATTATGAAAGATGTTGATTTTAGACTGGCAGCATATCTTGGAAAGACTTACAAAATGAACATAACAGTTGTTGATATCAAGCCACAGTATGGCATGTTGTTGTCAAGAAGATGGGCAACATTGATTGGTGGGAGTATACAATTAGATCTGTCATATGCTATGATCCCTATGAATGGCAAGGATGTCAAATTCATTAGCGAACAAAGATCATCAGAAATAGTTGAAGACCAAGAGTCAAAGGAGCATATATGTTTTGTGGACACTGACTGTGAAAATTTCAAGGTTGTCTCAGATGATCAAGAAGGTAAAGGGGCAAGTATTTGCACTCAAGAATTGGATCAACATGGTCTCTGGACCATGTATTTTGATGGAGCTTGTTTGAAAGAAGGCTCTGGTGCTGGCATTGTGCTTCTATCTCCAACTAGTAAACTTCTAAAATTTTCATTCTTGCTGAAGTTTGCCTATACAAACAATATCGCAGAGTATGAGGCTCTGTTATTAGGATTGAATGTGGCCTTGAAGCACGGAATTAGGATGCTCAAAGTGTTTGGTGATTCAGAGCTTATTATTTCCCAAGTTAGAGATAAGTATGCATCAAAAAATAAGAGGTTAAAACAGTATAAACATGCTACTTGGGATACAATCGAATTGTTTGATGCATTTTCAATAAACTGGATAGAGAGATTAAAAAATGTCAGGGCAGATTTTCTAGCCAATATAGCCATAATGCTAGATGATATCACTCTATCAGATGTTACAAATGTTGAGGTCAAACTCAGACCTGCAGTGCGAGATAATGTATGTAGCTGGCAAGTGTTTGATGATGATAAGGATTTATTGAGATTTCTATATTGTATTGATGAATATGAGGACCAGGATATGAATTTCCAAAACTTTGTAGAGGTTGTAGATGGAAAAGAAACTCTCTTAGGGAAGGAGGTAATTCAACTCAAGACAAATAAGATCCCTAGAGGGCTGGTCGCTTTAGAGAGAGCTTTTGACAATAGGGACCAACTTGTTACAAAGTCATTGCCAACAAACAAGAATGATTTAGAGGAGATAAACTTGGGGACCTCTCAGGCCCCCAAGAAGGTGTACATTGGCAAGCAACTCAAACCACATATCAGGAGTATGTTGATTGCTCTACTGAAAAAATATAAGCATGTCTTTGCCTGGTCATATGAGGACCTAAAAGCTTATAGAGAGGATTTATTCTAGCATAAAATCTCTTTGAAGCCTGGAGCTAAACCATTTAGACAAAAACAAAGACCTATCAACCCAACTTTAGCTCCTAAAATGCAAGAGGAACTTATGAAGCTTAGGGAGGTTGGAATAATTATGCCTATCAAACACTCAACTTGGGTGTCCAATCTTGTCCTAGTCAGAAAGAAAAATGGTGACATAAGGCTGTGTGTGGACTTTAGAAATCTAAATGTATCCTCTTTGAAGGACAATTATCCATTGCTAAACATGGAAGCCATGTTGCAAAAGGTGACTGGCTGTGAATTTTTATCTATGATAAATGGATTTTCAGGGTACAATCAAGTGAAAGTAAAGGAATCAGAGCAATTCAAGACTGCTTTCACTACTCCATGGGGAACATATGTATATGTGAGGATGCCATTTGGACTGACAAATGCAGGTGCCACATTTCAGAGGGCTATGGATGTTGCTTTTGCAAGATTAATTGACTCAATCTTGGCTGTGTATCAGGATGATTTGACAACTTATTCAAAAAAGAAGGAGCAACATTGCATGCAACTAGAGCAGATTTTTATTAGAGCATTGGAGTATGGCATCTCACTCAACCCGAAGAAATGTGCTTTTGGGGTAGTGGAAGGAAAGTTGCTTGGACACATTGTTTCCAAGGATGGAGTCAGGATTGATCCTAAGAGGGTGGCTGCAATTAACAAAATTCAGATCCCTAGAACAATGAAAGGTGTTCAGTCCTTCTTTGGACAAATTAACTTTGTTAGAAGATTTGTGTCTAACTTTGCAGAGACTACCAAAGATATCTCTAAAATGATGAAGAAAGGTGCAACTGTCAAGTGGTAAGATGAAGCGACTAAATCATTCCAAAACATAAAAGAGGCTATAAAGATGGCTCCTGTATTAAAATCTTCTAATTTTTCTAAGCCATTCCAATTGTTTTCATTTGCTTCTTTCCATACTATTGCTGCTTGCTTACTACAGAACAATGAAGAAGGGTTTGAACAGCCTATTGCTTTCTTTAGCAGGTCATTGTAGGCTATTGAATTAAAGTATGATATAATGGAGAAACAGGCATATGCACTCGTTAGAGCAGTCAAGAGTTTCAGGCCATATTTGGTAGGCTCTCAGATAATTGCATATGTGCCTCATGCAGCAGTCAAAGATATCTTTACTCAGTAGGAGGTAACTGGGAGAAGATGCAGATGGATAAACAAATTGCAGGAGTTCAACATTGAAATACAGATCACTAAGCTAGTAAGAGGACAAGGTTTGGCAAAATTGATGACACAATCAAATCTAGAGGCATGCCAAGTGAATGTAGTGCATAATGAAATTATAAATATGTCAGAATCTGAATGGTATAAGGACATAATACATTATTTGCAGAATTTGAATTGTCCTTCCCATCTCAGTGATAATCAAAAGAGGACTTTGAAGCTACAGGCTATTAAATACATCATTGTTCAAGGAGAGTTGTATTGGAAAAACCTCGATGGTGTATTACTCAGATGTGTGAATGAGGATTAGGATAAGGATATTCTCAGTGACATGCACAATGGAGTATGTGGTGGACATTATGCTGCCCATACAACAGCCCACAAAATTTTTAGAGCGGGCTATTGGTGGCCAACTCTCTTCTCAAACGCACACAAAATGGTAAGAAGATGTGATCCTTGCCAAAGGTTCTCAGGAAAGCTAAGATATGAAGGTGCATTACCCCTTAGGACTATAACTGTAGAAGCTCCATTCTAGCAATGGGGAATTGATTTTACAGGGGAAATCTCAGAAAAATCAAGTGGAGGGCACAGTTGGATTTTGGTTGCCACTGACTATTTCACCAAATGGATTGAGGTCATTCCGACCAAAAAAGCTACAAGCAAAGTGGTGATGGACTTTATTTTAGAGAATATTATTGGCAGATTTGGGGTACCGATAAAAGTAGTCATGGATAATGCAATGTGCTTCAGGTCTGGTGAATTCATTGATTTTTGCAGCAATTATGGAATTGATTTGTTTCATACATCACCATACCACCCACAAGGGTATGGTCAAGCAGAGTCAAGCAACAAAAGTCTCACGAAAATCATCAAAAGGATGATAGATAAAAACAAGAGGTCTTGGGATTCAAAGCTGAAGTTGGCATTATGGGCTGACAGGGTGACAGTGAAAAGAGCAACTAGAAGGTCACCTTATGAATTAGTATATGGTGTAGCAGCTAGGTTGCCTGTCAACAACCTCATGCCAGTTTATAAATTCATTCAAGGGAATGATGAGGAGATTGAAAACCCAATGACTGAAAGAATAAATTAGCTGGTTGCACTAGATGAAATGAGAAGGGAGGCACAGAAAACAAACATCAAAAGGTAGCAAAAGGTAAAATATTTGTTTGATAAAAGGGCTACAGAGAGAAAGTTTCAGATAGGTGACTTGGTCCTTATGTGGAATGCAAAGGGCCAGTATAAGGGCAAGCACGGTAAATTTGAGCCCTTATGGACTGGCCCATATCAAATTGGCAATATTTATGAGAATGATTCTTACTTTCTCCAAGCCCTAAATGGTGAACTACTGGAATTGCCAGTTTACGGTAAATTCCTTAAAACCTTTTTCTCATAAATGAATACCTTGTGTGCACATTGTAAAATCAGTGTAAGTGTTTTGTATATGCCTTGTATAGTCGGTCGTGTTTTGTGTTTTGTGTTTTGTCTGTTCTGCCACGGAGTAGTCTAATCCTCGCTGCAGTCTTGCGTCTGCACGTCCCCAATCGGAGCCTGTTGGTAGTCATTTATGTTTGGGGTTTTAAGCTTGGGCATTTACAGGTTTTCTCATTTGAACCCTGAGATTTTTGTCTTCCTTGGTCTGTTGCATTGTTTGGTATATTCTAATGTTGGCCTCCTATAACAGGTTCCCTACTACTATGTTTCATCTCCATACCTTAATGTTCATGGTTTGACCAACCCAGTGCAATGTTTTACTGTCTTTTCCCATCGCACATGAGAAAAGTGCCAAGTTTCTATATATGCAAGTGATCAAATCTGTTGACAAGCTTGTGAAATCTCAATTGGCTTCCAAAAATGGTGAAAATTTTGAGTTATATGCATTCTAGATGTATATCAGGTTGCATATACATTGGGGGAATCTTCTATAAGATTCTGGGAATATTCACCATTTGTATATTGGCCCTGCTTGTATATCGGGCTTGTATGTAGAATATGCAAGTGAAACATATAAAAGGAAAAGATACATTGCAAGAATATTCTGGAGAAGATTCCTTGCATGTACGTGCAAGGGAATGTACATTGAAAAATATACAAAGGCCCGTGACATGCAAAGTGAATAGTGCCACGGATATACAAATGGGTTTGTACATGTTCAACATACAAGAGAGAATATATTTCGCATATTCCAAGAAAAATTCCCTGTTTGCATGCAAAGGAGAAATGTATATTCGGTGATATACAATTGAAGATACAAGCAAATATACAAGGGACCTTGTATGTTTCACAACATACAAAGGTAGAAGGTGCATTTGATGGGGCCCGCCACTTGTATGAAGTGATTGTATGTTCGAACATACAATGAAAATGCATTCCAAAGATGTGAGGCGGACCCGAAGTTGTTTTCATTTTGTTCTAAGGTAGTGTGGCATCCGCGGCTTGTACATTGCATTTGTATATGTGATGTTCAAGGAAATGTGCAAAGGAGAGAGAAAATGGGTCGGGCCCACCACTTGTATATTTGCACTTGTATATGTGCCGATATGCAAACTCATGAGGATACAAGGCCCAGACTTGAAGGTTTTTCAAATTCGATGGATAGATGCAATGAAGTCCGCCTTGTATGTATGTTGCACTTGTATGTGTGTAATATACAAAGCAATCGATACAGGTTGGAGATACAAGCTGGACCTGAACTAAATTCCAGTTTGTTCTATAACATTTAACGTCTGCCTTGTATGTTGTATATGCATTTGGGTTTGCATATACAAGAGCGATAAAGCTGAAATAGAAGGAGAAAGAGCCAGCGATAGAAACAGGAGGTGCTTACGTGGCACGATTTCACTGGCTGACAACTTTTCAATGTTTTTGGGTGCCGTTGATCACAGCGACAGAGGGATGATCGACAGTCTTGTTTTGAACCTGCAGCGAAGGATTTTTCCTGAGCGTGTGCGGCTATTTTTGAGCGGGAAATTTTCAGAGGTATGCCATTGCTACATTTCAGAGGCTGTGGGTAGCTGAAGCATTAATGGCAGAATTGCAGCGGTATGGGTCGGTGATGGACGGGTCAACAACCCGATTGAAGATGAATGTCCTTGAACAGCGGTGCGGATCCTGATTCCATCTGCTCATTCCTCTCTGTCTCCCCACAGCGTTGAATATTTCTGAGCACCATTCCTCATGCATTGAATCTGGTGGATTTTTGATTTACCTTGTAATTAATTTTGCTGGGTACACAGTCTTGGTATATAAGCCAGACTGTGTTACTCATTTATGGTTGTTGAAAACTGGACATATCTTGGTGCTGCAATAGGAATACAACCTTCTGGTGACTCTATTTCAGGTGTCTTTATGAGTTTATGAGTTGTATGTTGTATGTATTATGCACAGAATTATCAATTTCATGTTGATTTAAATGAGTAATGCTTCATTGCGTGTGTTTTGTTATTTGTCTCCAGACTGAATGTGTTTTTCTCCTGACTCTGAACATCTAAGGGGTGTCATAGATTCTAGAATATAGGTTTTCTATATTGAATACTTAGTCTCTTACCTTTGCTCAAGGAGTAGATTGAATGTTTTGGATTAGGTGTTGACAAGAATACCTTGTAGTAAGGATATTTATAATTAGAAATGACTGAATACTTTGTCTTGGGTATTGTCTATAAGGCAGACATTTTAGAAACCCCTTGAAATCTGATTACTGTCTTAGGTCTGTGGTAAGCATTCACATATATATGTCTAGTGACTACGAGCCCTGGATAGGCACCGATCTGGTCTGGTATCTCTGTTATAACCCAAAGTCTTAGTTTTGCATCCAGATATAAATCAAACTCAAACTTCATGTACAAACCTTTAGGACTTTAGAAGTAGTTTTAGGATCCAAAATTCTCTGTCTACAACTGAATATAGGCCCAAAGCTAGCCCCTTTACACTTATCTCACAGTTTTGTTCTACATAATAGAGGATTTATCTACTTTGTGTCAGCATCCCAGTCTTTGCACAGTTATATTTCATGGATGTTGAGTAGGGAATACCCCCCTTGGTTCTGTAGAGCCTAAAGAAGAAGAGGAGATATCTATAGAGTCTATCTCCTATACTATTGGCCCCTGGCCCGGGAATCCTGTTGATCATTGATGGCTACTTTGTAGGGGTGACTGGGAACAAGCATCCAGTCTGGGAAAATACCAACACCATCCTCTACCATATCTCACATGAAGTGAAACTATACATCAATATGCTTTGTTCTGGCTGGAAATTTGGATTCTTCGCAAGGTAAATCACACTCTAACTGTCACAACAAATCATAATCTGTCCTGCATCAACACCAATATCTGAACACAATCTCTTAAGCCAAATGGCTTCCTTGCAAGCATGAGTTGCTGCCATGTATTCAGCTTCTATAGTGGACAAAGCAACAACAAGTTGTCACTTACTCATTCAACTAATTGCACCACCAAACATAGTGAACACATAGCCACTAGTGGATCTCCTACTGTCAATGTCACTTACCCAATCAGAATCCACAAATCCATGAATACAAACTAAATGTGGAGGTCCTGTAGCATTGCCATGATAGCAAATGGAGTACTCAGAAGTACCCCTTAAATATCAGAACACTCGCTTAACTGCATCCCAATGTACCCATCTAGGATTAGCCATAAATTGACTAAGGACTCCCACTACTTGGGCAATGTCTAGTATTGTGCAGACCATAGCATACATCAAACTACCAACAACACTAGCATTAGGTACTCTGCTCATGTCCTCCACCTCACTAGGAGATTTTGGACAATCATTAACAGACAACTTTGTCCCCAATGAAACAGGAACACATAATGGTCTATAATCTGCCATGCTGAACCTATCCAACACGATCTTCACATACTTACTCTAGCTTAACCAAAGTTTTATGTTAGCTCTGTCTCTTCTGATTTCCACTCCCAAAATGTACCTAGCTGCCCTAAGATTTTTCATCTAAAACTATACTGACAACTGAGACTTCAAATCAGAAATCATATTCTTACCATTCCCAATCAACAACATGGCATCAACATACAATGCAATAATGAGAATGCAATCATTGTCAAAATTGTAATATACACAATGATCAGATTTTGATCTCAAATAACCAATCGACAACATAAAAGAATCAAACTTCAAGTACCACATCCTAGGAGACTACTTCAAACCATACAAAGACTTCTTCAACTTGCAAACCAAATTTTCTTTACCTTTCTCTATGTAATGCTCTGGCTGTGACATGCAGATTTCTTCCTCCAAATCACCATGAAGGAAAGTTGTCTTCACATCCATCTGTTCTACCTCTAAATCATAAGCAGCTACAAGAGATAACAAAAATTGAATGGATGTCAGCTTTGTAACAGGAGAGAAAATTTCACCATAATCAATTCCCTCCACTTGTGAATACCCCTTCGCAACCAATCTAGCTTGTACTTTTCAACATTGTCATCTGCACCGAATTTCTTCTTGAACACCCATTTGCATCCAATGGGTTTCCGTCCATCAGGAAAAGGCATCAAGTCCCATGTTTCATTCTTTTCCAAAGAAGCCATCTCGTCCTCTATGGCCTCCTTCCAGGAACATGTATCTTTCATGCCCATAGCCTCTTTCATAGTTCTAGGCTCATCAGTGTTAGTAAGTAAAGCAAAAGCACAACTAGAATTAAGTAATGAATAACCAAACCTATCAAGTTGCTTTCTCGTTCATGTAGACCTCCTCAATGGCTGAGGATGAGGTTCTACTTCTTCTTCTGAGCTTTTAGAGCTGCTAGAGCTCTCCTCATCATCAAGTTTCACAGGGTTTGTCTGTTCAGTCTTCTCAGGGGTAGAAGGAAACTGAACTGCATCTTCTTTCTTTTCTATCTGTTTTGGCTGTAGAATAACCGAAGAAGGTGTTAGCTCTCTAAAGATAACACTTCTTCTATACAACACTTTTTCAGCCACAGGATCCCAAAGCTTGTATCCTTTCACACTGACACCATAGCCAATGAAAATACATTTAACATCCTTGTTCTCCAATTTAGATTGTTTCTCCCTAGGGACATGTGCATATGCCTCACAACCAAAAACATGAAGATGCCTAATTGAAGGCTTCTTACCACACCACACCTCCATAGGTGTCTTGCCAACAAGAGCTAATGTAGGAGATCTGTTTACCAGATAGCAAGCAGTGGCTACAACTTCAGCCCAAAAATTTTGTTCAAGGCTTGCTCCACTAAGCATACTCCTAGCCTTCTCCATCAGTATCTTATTTATCCTCTCTGCAACTCCATTGTGTTGTGGGGTGTATGGATTTGTCTTATGTCTTTCCATCCCTTGCTCTTTACCGAACTTATCAAACTCTGTCGAACAAAACTGACCACCGTTGTCAGTTCTCAAACACTTAATCTTTTTACTAGTCTAATTTTTAGCAAAGGCTTTAAACTCCTTAAACCGACTAAAGACTTCAGTCTTACTTCTAATAAAATAAACCCATGTCCTTCTACTGTAATCATCTATGAAAGATACAAAATATACAAATTTGGAAATTGAAGGAACATTAACTGGACGAAACACATCAGAATGAATAAGATCCAACACACCAGAAGACTTGTGAGAACTAGAGTAAAACTAAACATGGTTTTGTTTTCCATATACACAATGTTCGCAAAAGTCAAACTCAAGATTACAATCATTTAACCCCTCAACAAGGTTTTTATTTTCAGGGTATGCAGACCCTTCTCACCAATGTGGCCATATCTCAAATGCCATAACATAGTCTTTTCAATAGGAAGTTTAACTTCCAAATCATGTGCACTACCATCAGAATGTGTTACAACAGATTTCTTCACTGCTCGTTCAGATGGTGGGGATGAAGTGACTGCAACTTTTTTCTTCGAGTTAAAGGAACTATTACACTATGAAGTGCATGCCTCCAGCTGAAATAGAGTACCTCTCCATGTACCCTTCACAAGCACCATAGATCCTCTAGTCATCTTGCACCCATCCTTCAAAAAGATAACCTGTACAGCTGCATCATTCAACATACTTACAGAAAGCAAGTTCCGTGCTAGGCCTAGGATGGGCATAACCCCAGTGATCCCCTTCACTCATCCATCAGGGAATTAGATTGAGACTCTTCCACGACCAACAATTTTTAGATGAGAGTTGTCACCCAGGTACACTCTTCCACCATCGAACTCTTCATACTTTGTGAACCAGCTTCAATGCGAGGTCATGTGGAATGATGCACTAGAATCAATCAACCACGCATCATCAGATGCATGGGTGGCTAGGGATGTGATGAAGGCATCACGATCATCTTGTGACTTGTCAGAATCTGAATCAGGGGCTGTCTTCTTTTTCTTTTTCTTTTCTTCTTTGCATTCCTTTCAAAAATGCCCCGTCTTCCCACAGTTCGAACAGAGAGCCTTGGACTTTCTAGGAGATTTAGATCTCCCAAAGGATTTGGATGAACCGCAAGAGCCTCTTTGGCTGACTCAGATGTCTTCCTCTGCATTTCTTCAGATAACAATGAGGACACCACATCTTCTATCTTAAAGGTGGTAATGGTGCTTCCGATAGCCATGACAAGATGATCCCATGAATCTTGAAAAGAACAAAGTAGGGCCATGCAACGATCCTCCTCCTCCATTTTCACACCCACAAATGTCAACTGTACAATGATCATGTTGAAAGCATTCATGTGGTCTGCAACAGATCCTCTGTCTTCCATCTTCAGAGCGAACAAGTTCTTTTTCAGAAAAAGCTTGTTCACCAGGGACTTGGTTTGATAAGCATCACTCAGCTTCTCCCAAAGATCTTTCATGCTCTTCTCCTCATGGACATTCAACAGGACAAAGTTAGATAAACAGAGTCTTATGAGACCCGTAGCCTTCCATTCTTTGAGGTCCCAATCATCTTGTGACATTGCTGTAGGTTTTACACTGGATACGGTTTCCCATAGGTCATGATCAACAAGTAGGTCCTCCATCTTGAGTTTCCACAACTCAAAATTAGTGCCATTAAATTTCTCCACCTCTAACCTTACAGATGTGGTTGCCATCTCCTTGCTTCAACAAGATATAAAATGCTCTGCACAACACTCCCACTCAACCTAAGTTTAGCTCAAAAAACCCCTACCCAGCAGCTAGAACCAAAACTGGTCAGGCTCTGATACCAACTGAAAGGAAGCTAGGTGTGCGGAAAATGCTTCCTACACTAATCTAATGAGGGGAGGAGAGTGTAAATTCAATTTTATCTTTACAATTATAGTTATGTTAACCCACTAACAGAGATATTATAGCAAAAACATAAGTAAGAAAGTAAGACAGAAGAAGAGAGACACAAGATATATGTGGGGAAAACCCTTACGCATGAAAAACCCCACACTCCAAAACACAGCTCAAATGTATTTCATAAACAATGAGGGTTAAAATACAACACAGAGCCAATGCTCTTGCAGGAGTCTTCGACACTCGTATCTAGAGATGATCTGGCAGCATAACAGTACATGTCAAACCTATAGTACATCACCTCTCCAAAGCACCTATTTATATAACAAATACAAGGCAAAAATGGTTCCACATTGGGATGGGCATCCAACATGGCCTCATGGCCCAAAACCCATGCCTATGGACACTTGTCCAACACTGTAGGATGCTCCTGACACTTGTCAAGTCACCCCATCCCAAGGAGCTCACCTATTTCTAAAATGGGCTATGATAGATGCTCTTATGACTCTTACAACCATCATAGAATCTCTCATAGTTGTCATAACTTATAGCTATAAGAGAATCGGTCGTACACATGCTATAAATAGCATATTCTCTTACAACATGTCATAGTCCACCTTGGGGCACCCAAAGATGCTTTTTTCAAAGATGCTCTTTGACACATGTCTAAACACCTGTCATAGAATCTCCTATTTCCAACTCTTACATGTCATAACTTTGTCATAGGAATCTATCATGACTGTTTCAGTCAATATTCCCTTACACAACATCCAAGATGCTGACACATGGCAAAATATTTCTACCACTAACTGGGATGCATATCTCCTCATGTGAGGACAAAATTACATGTGGTCATATGCCATGTAGGATGACACATCACCATGCCAACTCCCACAATATGACAACATAGGATTTGCATCCAATTAATACAATAGGCAATAAATAAATAAATACAATGAATTAATACAAGGAATTACCAAGGTTGAGACACCTTAATTCCAACATTCAGATGCATAGTATATATCATGTTGCATTGGTTAGCTACTCCCACAGCTTGTGTGGGACCATTGATTACTATTTTCTTTCCAATGAATACAAATACAATACTTGTGCAAATTTGCGTATACTTTATTGGTAAAATGAATGAAACATGGAATGAATGAAATATTTTTGCACTCAAATGTTCTGAATTTTTCCAGCTCTACCAATTTGAGTTGTAGGTGAAAAATTGGTAACAGTGCCTTTAGTTCAAATGGTTCATGATTTGGTGCTCCACAAGTGATCTTTCCTTTATGACAGTGGCTGACAGTAATGTTTAAGTGCTCTGGTTTGAATAATCTTTTGAATAGAATGTTTGGGGGTTGTGCGAAATTTCTTGGTGATTGTAATGTGCTTGTGGATGTCCCTAGATCATGTTCCTACTTGTTTATTGGTCCATAAAGTGTAATCTGGATCATGCATGAAGCACGTTCCTAAAGGTCTTCGTGTTAACACTTGTTTTAGCTGACTTGGTCATTTTCACTACTTGCGATTATACTTTGGAGTTTGTGATAGCGTGATGTAGCGTGGAAGATTGCATTTGAGTCCCAGCTAAGGCATGGTATAGTACATATTCATTCTTCTCCTTCACAAATCTGTTTATGTCTAGACCTATTCTAATGTATGTGTGTATGCCAACCTTGGAGATTGTTCCAATGGTTGATGATTGTAATGCCAACCTTGACGTACATTCCAAGGTTGATGAATTGTATAAATACATGTAATAAAGTCGTGAATGATTGATGAAGTTGCGAAGATGTAAAGATAAGTGTGAAGTGAAAAAGAAGAGCAGAGCAGAGGAAATTTATTGCGCTTCAATGAAACTGAACCTTAGCATAGTGTAGATGCTACTATCTCAGTTCACCAACTCTAGCAGTGAGCCACCCCATTGGCAGTGAACCCCTTCTTTTACAGTGAGTATTCTGGGCAGTGAGCCTTGTTGTAAATTTTGATATATCATTTATATTGTGAGCTAACACTCACTATGGTTTTTCCCTCATTGGGTTATCCACGTAAAAATCTGGTGTCTCATGTGTGAATGTGTTCAAGTTTTTGATTATATGCTTTCATAGTTAAATCATAATTAAGTGGTTAATGTGTTGATGTTTGAAAGAAGTTAAGTTTTTTCTACAACTGATTCACCCCCCCTCTCAGTTGTCTTGTGAGTTTCAATAGTTACAAACAAGATGCCTGCCCCCAAGCCATGATGTGTGTAGGATCCATTAAAATACATTTTCCATGTAACCTTTGTAGGTGCTATTGTCAATATTGACTCATCTAGGAACTCTAAAAGTAATGGTTGTTCTGTTGGGATAGGTGCATCAGCCAATTGATTGGTGATCACTTGTCCTTTGATAGCTTTTCTTTATGTGTACTCAATGTCAAACTCACTTAGGAATATAACCCACTTAGCAATTCATCCTGTGAGAGCTGTTCTAGTCAGTAGATATTTGAGCGGATCAATCTTGGAAATGAGCTTTGTCTTATGGTTGATCATGTAGTGTCTTAGCTTTTAAGAAGTGAAGACAATGGCAAGGCATGCTCATTCAATAGGAGTGTAGTTTAGCTCATAGGTCACCAAGGTGCAACTGATATAGTATATTGCTCTCTCTTTTCCTTTTTCATTGTGTTGTGCTAGTAAGGCCCAAGATTGGTGGTGTAGCAATATATTCCTTTAGTTGTTCAAAGGCGTTCTGACACTGGTTATCCCATACAAATGTTGTGTTTTTTCGAAGAAGATGCTGAAATGGTTGACACTTGTCTACAAGCTATGCTATGAAATGGTGGATAGACTAAAGTTTCCCTTGTAGGCTTCGAAGTTGCTTAAGTGTTTTCGGTGGAGGCATTTTCATTATAGCCTTAACCTTAGCAAGGTCAACTTCAATTCCTCTTCTTGACATAATGTATCCTAGGAGTTTTCCAGAGGTGACCCCAAATACACATTTCTTGGGGTTTAGCCACGCTTTGTATTGCTCTAATCTGTCAAATATTTTAGCCAACACATTCAAGTGGTTTTCTCTAGTGTTAGATTTTCCCAATAGTTCATCTACATAATCTTCCATTATGCTGTGGAAAAGGTCATGGAAGATAACTATCATGGCTCTTTGATAAGTGGCTCCTATGTTTTTCAACCCAAAGGGCATCACAACCTAGCAATAAGTTCTCCATGGGCATATAAAGGAGGCCTTATGTTGATCTTCTTTAGCTATCTTGATTTGCTAATCTATCCATCAATGACAACATCTCATGTCTTGCGGTGAGATCCATGATGATGTCTATGTTGGGTAGTGGAAAGTCATCCTTAGGACAAGCCTTATTAAAGTCTCTGAAGTCTGTGCAACAACGGATGCCCCCAGTGACTTTTTCTACTGGTACAATGTTTGATATCCATTCAGGATAGTCTATAGGGTGAATGAATCCCACGTCAAAAAATTTCTTGAGCTCTGTTTTGACGAGGAGTGCCACTTGTGGGTTCATTTTCCTTAGCTTCTGTTTTACTGGATTTACATCAAGATGTAGCGCAAGGTGATGGACAACTAGAGCGGGATCCAATCTCAGCATGTCGACATATGTCCATGTGAATTTTTGACTCCTTTGTTTAAACAAATCTATGAAAGCCTCTTTTTCTTTTGTTGTGAGGGATTCTTCTCAAAATGTGATCTTGGGTGCCTCTTCTATTCCAAGGTTCATCTCATGTGATTTTTCTACAAGGATCAGTGAACTTTCTTGATAGAACTCAGGTACTTCAGGGAGGTCTATTCTCTCATCCTGTAGCGCCTCATGGTGGTTTTCATTAGGGGATACATCCTTTATTTTGATTTTTTCTTCATCGGAAAGTGCCACAAGATGGTTTTCACTAGGGGGTGTTATTTTTATTTTCATATTTTTGTGACTAAGAGTTTGGATTGTCTCCCTAAAGTATATAGATGTATTTAGTTCCATGGTATAGCCGGCCTTATGGTCTCCAAGGAGAAAGTGATCTCTAACCCCCATCATTTCAGCTATTGCTTCATCATTTTGTGCGACATCGAGGACAGGAGGTCCTTGTTGGTCCTAATCTATGAGTTGGGGATAGATGAGGGGTAGGTCATTGGATGTGGACGGCATGATGGTTAGAGTATAGATGGTGCATATGGATGATTCAAAAAGTTTAGTGAAATCATTGAAAGAGTCTTGATGGTCCTCTTCATTGATGTTATCTATTGTGGAGAAGGCCTTAGCAACCTCACTTAAGATACATTCAATATTAGTGGGGGTAGACTCTTGTTTTCTATACCCTAACCCATGGAGATATGGATTCCTTGTTGCTTGGATGGGCTCAACAATTCCTTGTTCATGAAGGCCTATACCACCTTGTCCTTTATAACCCATATCTTTGACAATTTCAAGACCTTTTCCATAGATCTCGGTTGGGAGAGTAGGAGCTTCTTGATTTTATTCTTCTTTGTATAACCACAAGGATATGTCTTTGAGAACATTTTGTTCAAGGAGGTGCTCTTTCTCAAAGGTATGTGGCAGTTTGCATTTGATGACAACCGTAGAGACTTCCTCTGCCTTAGGAGCACCAAATGTCTTAGGAGATGGTGGCAATAGGCCCACACAAAATGTGCCATGTAGGTCATATTCACCACATCCCATGTCACTTATATTAATCTTGACCTCAGGAGGGGTGGATGTTTGTGATGTGGCTGAGATGTTGGAAGGATCAATGTATGAAGTGGATGGTGTAGAGGTGGATGCATTAGTAGAGTTGTTATAAGGACAGAAAGTGTAGTCATGCCATTCTAAGAAACTGCAGTATTGAAAAGGACGGGGGTCAGCATAGATGGTAATTTTTGTGTCGTGTGGAAATTTTAGACATTGATGGAAGGTGGATGGAACGACTTGCATAGCATGAATCCATGGTCGGCCTAGAAGGATGTTATATGGGAGGTCAAGATCAAGTACTTGGCATTTGGTTTCCAAAATCTTTTGTCCTACTTGAATGGGAAGCTTGATGGTGCCTTCGGACAATCTTTCGGAGTCATCATATCCTTTGATAGTTATACACTCACTAGAGTCCACAACCACATCAGAGTATCCCAAATATTTTAATAGTTTTAGAGTGCAAAGATTTAGGCTGGAGCTATTGGCAAGAGACATTACTCTGGTATGGACTTGTGTGTTGTCATTAATGGCAACAAGGCTCAGAGATCCTTTCAGCATGACAAGAAAACATAAGTCCGGAAGGTCATATTAGAATTTAGGTCCGGTTGGTAAAAATGACTAAGTATGGGCAGAATATAGAGTTAGGGACAATAAGTAGATCAGTGTGCCTCTGCAACTAAAGGTATGAAGATGCGGCTCAAGTATAATGTTCATAGTTGTTTATTCCATTGATCAAGTCCTGACTTCCTCCGGAAGTCATTTGGACAAAATGTCTAAGTCTGGAAGAACAAAGGTATAATAGGAACGGTGTATAGTGCATAGTAAAATGGTCTGTATTCCTCTGCAAGTACATGTTTTGTTCTGCAGTTCTAAAAAAAGATAAAGATAAGTCATGACTATCACAATCTAAGTTTGTAGCTCTAGAAGTGCAACAGATCTTATTCTACAGGATTTCTAATACCAGCAACCAGTATAACAGTGTTATAGTGTGACAGGGCAACAATTCTAAGGTCTGCATTTTGGCATATAGATTTATCTTATTCTGTGAAGTTGAAGACATGTCAAGAGATCAGTAATGTTTGCTGATTATGATTCTTGAAGTCCCATTTCATCTACAGCATAAGTTATGATGTGATAGAGGAACCTATCATATATGTTATTAAGAAACAAGCCAACAGGTTGGTTGAATCTTTATGCGGAGAAGAAATATGAGTTGGATGATAAAGGTAAGTGGTTGTATGATTAAAACCAACACATATGAAGACATGTGCATGATGGTTTGGATCCGCACTAACGATTCAACACAAGAACAAGCTGATAGAATATAATGCTTGGTATACACGTTTCATAGTTTACTTGCTAACCTAATCATGAGAAAGATTTAGTTGCGGATATAAATAGAGGATGGATTTTTGTGTTTGATAAAAAAGTATGTATGGTGTGATGTATGTATGTGCAAATTATGCAAAGATGGAATAGCCGTAACAAATAAAGAAAGATCTTGAGCATATGTAAAAGCAAAGCATAGAAACAAGGGCAGACTGAAATGAAGAGTTTTGAGTAAGTATTTAGAAGATTAATTGGAACTGTAATCATGCATAAGTAGATGCAATCACAGCAGTTCATCTTTGGCAGTGAGCCATCCTTATTCTTCTTCTCCTTTCTTTCCTTCAGGCAGTGAGCCTCTTTTGAGCAGTGAGGTCTAGGCAATGAGCCCTAAGGTAGTAAGCCTCTTGTAATTTGGTATTGCTATAATAAAAGTATTTCCTAAGAGCTAACACTCTCCGTGGTTTTTCCCCACCTTGGGGTTTTCCACGTAAAAATTCTAGTGTCTATGTATTATGTTCTTATGGTTGTGTTCATTTGTATATTGTGCTATTGTTTAATTGAGTTTGGAAAATGGCTAAAAGTGAAAGTACATAAATGGTTTTATAGAACACTGATTCACTGCCCCCTCTTAATGTTCTTGAAATTCAACAATTGGTATCAAAGTCTAGTTCCTTGGAAGAAGCCTAATAGCTTGAGGAAGATCCAGGAAGCTTCACTCATGGCAGCACAAAGGTATCTCACTTGTCCTGAAGCAAATCCTCTGCATAGTATTATAATTGGCAATCAAGGATACGTCAGTAATGAACAATTTCAAGCAACTCTAGAATATCTTGACAACTCCAAGGCTGATATCAAGGAAGCTGATGATTGGAATCTCAAATTAAAATAACAGATCAGTAAATCTCAAGAAAGAAGGAAAGAATTATGTGAGCAACTAAGACAAGAAAATGAATCTACAAAGAGTCTTCTCAGGGTGATTGGAGAAAAGACCAAGAATGAGGAATGTCTAAATTTGTGAAGGACAAGTTAGAGGAAAGTGAAAAATTAGGGAAAGAAGTTATGCTCTTAAAGTTTGATCTAGAAGCAGCTAACAGCTACAAAGAAAAATTCAAAATAAGCTCTGCAAAACTTGATGAGTTACTGGCTAGTCAAAAGTATCTAGATGACAAACAAGGTTTGGGTTTTGAAAAAGGAGAAAGTTCAAATTCAGGACAAGATAGATCTACAGAAGGAAGAGGCAGAAACCATCTGGTAAGGAATCAAAGAAGAAGACCTAAAAGACCTCTGATCAGGCAACCAAATGCACAAAGGTACCCATCTTTCAATGGTCATTGTTTCAAATGCAATAAGTATGGTCATAGGGCCACTCAGTGTAGAAGTAGAATAAATCAAAATGCTACATATTTTTCTGGTCAATGTTTCAATTGCAAGAAGATTGGTCATAAAGCAAATAAATGTAGAAGTGTGTTAAGAAATGTGTCAAACTATCCAAGGAATGGTCAATCCTTCAATGGAAAATGTTTTGCATGCAATAGATTTGGGCATACGAGTAATCAATGTAGATCAAGACCAATTCCCAATTATAGAAGAAATCAAGGTCAAAGAAATGTTGTTTGTTTCAATTGTAATAAACCCAAACATTTTGCCAAATTCTGCAGAAGCAAAAATATAACAAGAGACTATCCTACAGAGAAGGAGAAAACTGAACAAAGAGATGACAAGGGCAAGAACAAGGTTGATCCGGCAGAAACCAAGAATGAGATGAGCAAGATCTAGATCAGGAAAGATGCTAATAAAGACAAGAAAGAATCTGCACCAGCTTCTGGTGCAGATACCTCCTTCGGGAAGTGAATTGGGAGCTCTGGTTCAGGGGGGAGTAGTGTTGAAAATCCAAAACCCCTAGCCAAAAAGTGGATACTAGAATCAGGCATGAAGGTGTATGATGGAATATGATGTGACAAATCTCCTAAAAGAAAACCTAGAAGAAAAGGAGTCAATATGGCACATTGCAGAGCAATCTTGATCGATTGTATCTATCAAAGAAGACATGCAGCTTTTTGGGAATAAGCATTTAAGACAATTTAGGTCAAGTCATGTGGAGGATAAAAAGTGACTTGTTTGATTTCAAAATCACTTTACACTCGAGATATCAAACATCCAAGTGAGATTAAGGCGAAGCTTGTGCGACAACAACTAAGACTAGGAGAATTTGGAGTGATTCAAAGCAGTGAAAACCCTAATCCGGCATTAAGAGGTATTTACAGTTTGAAACCCTTTATGAAATTTGCTTGATTATCTGTGGAAATGGCAACACCTCAAGTAGTGGATACCATTGAAAGACCTAGACCAAAATTCAAGAAACATCCCTACAAAGCAACAGAAGTGGATCCATTGGGAGCATTCTCACAAATTCCACACAAAATTTTGTATATAGAGGATGTTAGGGCATATATTCATGTTTCCCTAGAAGAACATGAGAAGAGCAAACTCACCGACTTATTTTTAAACCACTTGTGTGATGGAGATTATGATCTGAAGAATGAATACAAGGCATCAGAGACAAAGAAATTTATTCAGTACATTTACTTTTCGACCTTCGCTAAGGATGGATGGGTCCGGTATGTATTGAGCAGGATTCATGATGAATTCATTTGGCTCGAGAGACCCTTTAAGATCATAAAAGATGCTATAAGGGCTGCAACTGAGCTATGCTCCACCGGATCTGTACCAGTTCTGAAAGCCATGAAGAATGATAAAGTAATGGTGGTAACCGGAGAAAAGTTTGACAAATGAGTGCTAACAATCAATGATATTGAAGATTATGCAGTAAGATTTGCATCCATGATTATTGGCTACAATCTTTACTTCTCTAACCATGAAAATTATGTATCCGGCACAGCAATCTATATAGCTTTTGAAATGGTGAAGGAAGATGCAGAGTATGATCTATGTGAACTGCTTTGACAACATCTAATGGAAAATCTAAGAAAAACCAAAGAGAAAAAATATCCATTCAAATATGGTACGTTGATTCTCTATCTATTCTTCTACTACATGCAAGAATTGCCAGGTATGAAAAATTTGTTCTGGATAAGTGATAAACCTGCTTCATTCCAAATTAGAAATCATCTAAATAGCATAGGAAGTATTGATGCTCAGAAATCTGCACTGTGGGGCTATTTCAAAAAATTTCAAAACATGATGCAGTCAAGGGAAAGAATCCCTAAGGCAATTGTTGAGAAATACAAAGATACCATCTGTTTCATGGTTACCAAGGATCAGTGTTTAATGGAGGTTGTTGAGCCCAAAATTGTTTGGGTTATGCCCATGGGATATGAGGTAGATGGTGGAATATTAGAAAATTATGCTCAACATGTAATAAGTAAACCTAGAGATCCCAAGGAAGAAAGATTTGGGACTTATGAGGAATTGCATGCTAAAATTCATGTTGAAGTAAGGAAACTAGAGATCTCTAGGAAAATGCAGAAACTGGCAAAAGAAATTGCCATAAAACATGGATTCATTAAGGAACAAGTCAAAGAAGCAAGGGAAAAAGGTCAAGCAGAAAGGGAAGCAAGGGAAAAGAAAGGAAGTGAAAAGGTTAAGGTTCCAAATGAACCTAAAGAAAAAGAAAAACCTCAAGCAACAAAGAGGTCTACCAAAAGATCTACCTCCTCCTTCGGTCCTACATCTACTGACATAAAGGAATCTGCAAAGTAGCCAACTAACAGAGGAGCAAAAAGACGGAAAACAAAAGGTAGAAGAATGTATGTAAGTATAAGTGAAAAAGATGAAGAAGAGACTGAGTCAGAGGAAGATGTCAAGAAAATGAAAGCTGAGACTACTAAAGCCTCTGGAAGTAGCAAAGAAAAACACTCTGAAAGGGAGAAACCCAGCAAAAGATGGAAGGTAGATGAGCCTCAAGCCACATTAACACTTGAAGATGTATTAAAGTCTGTCACTATTGATGGAAATCTGAAACCTGTGGCTGAATTTTATGATGATTACAATGATGCTGATAAAAGGATTCTAGAAGAAGCTACCATAAAATATTTGAACATATACAATAGAGCTCTCATTGAGATCATTGGTGATCTCCCAGATACCTTGGGTAGTATTCTGATAGTTAGAAAGGAAACTGTTGTGGCTAATGACATTGAACTTAGAGAACATATAATGATAAAATTATGTCCAAATATTACTCCAGAAGAGAAGGCCAAAATCTCCAAAGCACTTAACAATGAGTTCAGATCAAAGAAAAGAATGAATGCACCGATGATAGGAGAAATAGATAAAGTGGTCAAGGAAACAGAGGAGACCATTTTGGAAATACTAAGGAAGTACAATATCCCTATCATCTATGACAATAAAGTAACAGATGGTGGAAATGATGCATCTGTTCTGGAAGTGAACCCTGAACAAGAAGCAAGAAAAGATGACCATGTGTCCAAGGAGATGGAAGCATCTGCAATGGAAACTCAAATAACACCTCCCCCGGAAGGACAAAATGACAAGGAGAAACCAGAAGAGGAACACATAAAGGAAACACTTGCCTCTCTGAAACATCAAATAGTGGATAATACTATTGGAGAGAAGATTGCAGAAGAAGAATCACCATCTACACAAACTAGTTCACCTATGGTACATCAGATTGAGAAGGATTTGGCACAGGATGAACAAAAGGACTCGAGCAAGGTCATGGATATCAATCCTCCGGTGTAGGAACAAAAAGATGTGGTGTCAGGTGTAGCAAGAGACATTGTACAGGCAGTAAAAGAACTATTAGAAAAGGAGGAACTATTCTTGATGAGCCTGAGTCAATCCAAGGTCCAATAAACTTGGAAACAATGTCTCCTATTCAAATTCTCAAATTGGCTTCAGTTGCTCAAGCCAAAGCAAGAAAAGAAATATTGAAGTCTCACATTGAGGATAGTGAGCTCATTAATGAAGCATCCAGCATTTTGGAGAAGCTGGTACCAACATACTAGAAGGATACCTCTTAGTCTGCCACTTGTCAACTCAAGGGACTCATTCATTCTGTAAGTACACACTTTGAATCTATTGAAAAATCTGCTGAAACAAAAGTTAGACAAGAGTTTAATGAGAAAAGGTTAGATGAGTTGACAAAATTGATAGCCCATGATAAGGCTCAGTTAGATAATGGGATACAAAATATTCAAAGTACTATTACAAAGGCTGGTGATGTATATAAATTTTGTCTATCATGGCTGGAAGTTACAAAGAATACAGAAGAAAAGATCAAGGAATTAGAAGAAAAACTAATGAATATCTCCAAGAATTTTGATCCGGTACATGAATCAACCAGCAATAAAGAAGCTCAAATCATCAACATCCACAATGACTTGAATGTTTTAATAAATCAAAAATATCAAATAAAGAGTAGAATGCCACAATTGAGAAGACTAATCAATCCCAAACTAGATTCAATGACCAAGCTTGTAGTTGAAGCATAGCTTGCTGGACAAATGGCCACACCATCAGATTTACAAAAGGCAAAAACTCTACTCTTTCTACTCAGTGGACATATACAAATTTTGGATGGTGCTGAGAAGAGCTGGCATGTTGAGATAGCTCAACTAAAGAACATCTTTAGTTACATACTTCAGTATATGTAAAATAAAGTAGAAGATTGTACTTGTAAATATGCGATAGAGTACATAAAAATTTTGAAGTTTTGACAAATCTTTGGTTCTGGAACACACCCTTTGCCATTGATGTCAAAGGGGGAGAAGAAAATCAGTGAAAAATGAATAAACATCTCAGGGCGAGTAGGAGAATGAAGTGTATATAGCAAGGGGGAGCAGTCAAGCATTTTTCACTAAGTGTTACCATCAATGCCAAAGTAGGAAATTGTTGGCAAGAGACACTGCTCTGGTATGGACTTGTGTGTTGTCATTGATGGCAACAAGGCTCAAAGATCCTTTCAGCATGACAAGAAGACATAACTCTAGAAGGTCATATTAGAATTTAGGTCTGATTGGTAAAAATGACTAAGTATGGGCAGAATACAGAGTTAGGGACAGTAAATGGATCAGTGTGCCTTCGCAAGTGAAGGTATGAAGATGTGGCATAGGTATAATGTTCATAGTTGTTTATTCCAGTGATCAAGTCCTAACTTCCTCCGGAAGTCATTTGGAGAAAATGTATAAGTCTGGAAGAACAGAGGTATGATAGGAACAGTGTACAATGCAAAGTAAAATGGTCCGCATTCCTCCTCAAGTACATGTTTTGTTCTATGGTTCTGAAGAAAGATAAAGATAAGTCATGACTATCAAAATCCAAGTTTGTAGCTCTAGAAGTGTAGCAGATCTTATTCTACAGGCTTTCCAATACCAGCAACCAGTATAACAGTGTTATAGTGTGACAGGGCAACAGTTCTAAGGTCCGCATTTTGGCATACAAATTTATCTTGTTCTGTGAAGTTGAAGACATGTCAAGAGATAAATAATGTTTTCTGATTATGATTCATGAAGTCCCATTTGGGCCGCAACATAAGTTATGATGTGATAGAGGAACCTATCATATATGTTATTAAGAAACAAACTAACAGGCTAGTTGAATCTTTATGTGGAGAAGAAATATGAATTGGATGATAAAGGTAAGTGGTTGTATGATTAAAGATGACACATATGAAGACATGTCCATGATGGTTTGGATCCGCACTAACGATTCAACACAAGAACAAGCTGACAGAATATAACGCTTGGTATACATGTTTCGCAGTTTGCTTGCCGACCTAATCATGAGAAAGATTTAGTTGCGGATATGAATAGAGGATGGATTTCAGTGTTTGATAAAAAAGTATGTATGATGTGATGTATGTATGTGCAAAATATGTGAAGATGGAATAGCCGCAACAAATAAAGAGAGATCTTGAGCATATGTAAAAGCAGAGCATAGAAATAGGGGCAGACTGAAATGAAGAGTTTTGAGTCAGTATTCAAAAGCTTAATTGGAACTGTAATCATGCATAAGTAGATGCAATCATAGCAGTTCATCTTTGGCAGTGAGCCATCCTTATTCTTCTTCTTCTTTCTTTCCTTCAGGCAGTGAGCCTCTTTTGAGCAGTGAGCTCTAGGCAGTGAGCCTCTTGTAATTCGGTATTGCTATAATAAAAGTATTTTCTGAGAGCTAGCACTCTCTATGGTTTTCCCCACCTTGGGGTTTTCCACGTAAAAATCCTGGTGTCTATGTATTATGTTCTTATGGTTTCTATTCATTTGTATATTGTGCTATTGTTTAATTAAGTTTGGAAAATGGCTAAAAGTGAAAGTGCATAAATGGTTTTATAGAACACTGATTCACCCCCCCCTCTCAGTGTTCCTGACATTCAACAGGAGCCACCTTCCATTAAGACTCGTTTGATGGTATGCTTATGGATTAGGACTTCGATGTGTAACACTTCGTTATGAGTAGCATTAGATGTGGGTAGACCTTTTTCTGAGAAGGTGAGGCGATGGGGTGAGGCAATGTGGCCCACCATGGCTTGGAATTGATCAACATTCAAGTTGGTAGGGACTTGGGTTTCCATTAAGGCTTTGTCAAGGACTTCCTTATGGAGGGGAGATGTGCATAGCAATTTGAGGATGGAGATTTGTACGGGAGTTTTTCCAAGGTGATCTAGGAGGTTGTACTTGTAAGCGGATGGTGGATTGGTAGGTGTGCATGTAGAGGGTTGATCATTGGTAGGGGCTCCATGAATGGAAACGCGGCCACAACAAGTAGTAACGGCGCAACTTGGTGTTTTATCTCTAATGGTGATGGTGTTGACATGGTTGGAATAATCTTCTATTCATCCCACAACGGAATCGAAAGGAGGTGGCACAACATTGTATGATTGGTTGGAAGATGAGGCTTTTCCTTTATTATGATCAAGAAGGGGATCTTTGTATGCTCCTAAGTTGGCATTAGGTGATTGTCTTGGAGGTTCATCGATGGTTATATCACCTCTATCTATAAGGTCTTGAATGAAATGTTTCAACCTCATGTAGTTAGATGTTTTATGCCCTTTCACACGATGATATTCACAATAAGAATTTTCATCAAACCAAGAGGGTTTAAATTGATTTTCGTAATAAGGTCAAATAGGGGGTAATGTTATCAAATTTGCCTTTACAAGGTTGTTCAAGACATTTTCAATTGGTTCCCCTAAAGGTGTGAACTTCCTCTTAGGGTTGTTGTTTTGTCTCGGCGGTCCCCTAGGAACATTAATATTATTGTTTGTGGATGTACTTGGTGGAATTGGATTTTGTACATTTTGGATGGCCTTCACATCGGTGACACCGTCATTGAGGGTATTCTTGTTTTTACCCCAAAAGCGAGGTTTGTCGTTGGATTGTGCATTGTTGTTCGTATGGGAAGTGTTGGTGTTATTATTGTTGACTTTGTTGCTATTGTTGTTGGTCTTGTTGTCGTTGTTGTAAAATTTTATAGAGCCTTTAGCAATAAGGGATCTTTTGATGGTTGTTCCTTTGTCTATAACCTCCTCAAACGTTGATGCACATTGGATTTGTAAATGGAACCCCATTTCTTGGTTAAGATTAGTCACAAACATAGTGACTAGTTGTTTTTCAGGAATTGGCTAAAGGAGTTTGCTTGGTAGGCCTCTCCACCTTTGTAGAAAGGTAGCGAAGGATTCCCCACTCTTTTGTTTTGTGTTGCAAAAGTCGGTCATGGTCATTTCGTGTTCAAATTTATAGGAGAAATGATTCACAAATTTCCCCACAAGCTCATGGAATGTCTTAATACCGGGGGGAAGATGAGCAAACCATTCGGTAGCTTGACCACTGAGGCTTTTAGGAAAAAGTATCATCAAATAGGTATCATCATATGAGACTTCTAGGCAATCTATGTAAAACTCCCTAAGGTGTTCCCTAAGGTCTCCCTTTCCTTTGTATTTGTCAAATTTTGGTGTTTCAAAATTTTTAGGAAAGGGGGGTGTGTGTAATGTTCTATCAAATGGGTATGGGAAAATATCCTCAAAAGAATATTGCTTGTTGCATATCATCAACCTTTTGGATCAATGATTGCATAATGCTAGGTAAATCTTGGGTAGGTGGTGGTTGTGGAATGTAGGTTTGTTGGTTTTGTATTAATTGTTGGAGGAAAGGTGGAATTTGATTTTGGGGTGGATTTTGATTTTGTGTGATTTGGTTTTGATTTTGATTTTGATTTTTATGGGTGAGGTGTTGTTGGTAGGCAAGGAGTTGTTGTAGAACACGTGGCAGAATTTGTTGGTTTTGATTGGGATTTTGTTGTGAAGTTTGGGTGGAAGATGTAATAGGTGTTTGGGAGGTTGGGTTTTGCACATATGTAAAATTGGATGAAGGGTTGCTACATGGGTTATTGTTAGGAATGTTGGATGCGTTGTAAGGTGGTTGGGAGAATAATTATGTCATGAAAGCTATGGTGTTGGTGTCAAATTGGGGCACACTTGTGGAACTTGTGTGCATGGTGTTGTTGGGAATGTTAAGGGTGATTTATGGCATAGATGTAGTAATGGTGGATGTCGACATGGTCGAGATATTTGGTGTAATTAATGTGGTGACATTTGAAGCTTAGGATGTGTTAGGAATATGGGATGTGGATGGTTGTGATGATGTGGTGACATTAAGTATGGTGGTACCATTTTGAAGGAGGAATTCAAGATATCTATTGGGATCCAATTTTACGACTCTATCAAGTATGTCCATGGAATCGGTGTCTTGTGTGAAATCTAGGACATATTGATCCACATGGTTAGTGTTGATGGGTGGAAAAGGACTTACCATAGCATTGGCATCAAGTGTTGATTATTGTTGGATTGTAGGGATATTGTTTTGGTCGGTTTAAGGCATCCCCATGCCAAAATTGATTCTAAAGGATTCCATGTCCTTATTTTTCTTATCTTGAGACCTTGTCAAGGGTGTACAATGGATTTGGGTGTGAATTTGGTTGTGTGGATAAAGATTGAGACCTTAGAGAATAGATTTCAAAGTATTGGACCCAAGGATAGGTGATGGTGGAAATTTGTTGAAAGGGAATAAAGATTTATCCTTAAGAGAATGAAATCTCAAAATTCCAAACCTAAGGATGAATAATGTATGGATATGATAAAGGTTTGGTATAGGTTTTGGCTTTAGAGAATAAGTCTCAAAAGTTTTAAACCTAAGGATGATTAATGATAAAGATATGAGGATGGAGGAGAAACCTTAGAGGTTAAACCTCAAAGATAAACGAATGAATTGATTTTCAAAACCTTTGGACCAAAGAGGGGGGATTAAAATGAAGAATAGAGGATGGATGGAATGGATTGAGCAAAATGGTTTTTTTTGGGGGGGGGGATGTTGGTATAAGATCACCTTTAGAGATTAAATCTTAAAAGGATTTCTTAGACCAAGGTGGTAATGTATATGTAAGTGAAGAATAATTGTTGAGGATAACCTCGGGATGAATTTGAAAGGGATGATGATGTGACTAAGGTATGCTTAAGATGGTTTGGGTGATAATCAACCAAGGAAGACCTTAGATGATTTGGATAAATGGATTTTGGATGATAATCAGCTATGGAAAACCCTAGATGGCTTGGATGTTTGAGTGACTAAAGATGTTGGAAAAATTTTGATGGTGTCAAATCAAAGGTGAGATTGAATATAATCTAGATCTTTGGATTATAAAAGGGATATTTATTTTTTCTTAAGGTATACTTGTGACCTTAGGCAAAAAAGGGGAGGATTATTTTACTTGAAGGTAGACTAATGACCAACAAGCAAAATGGGTTACCTTAGAATATATCAACTTAGGAGTTGTCTAGTCTCCTAAATCAATTATTCCAAAGGTTAATAAAGGCTAATTTATAAAAGCACTTAAGGTAGACAAAGCCTTAAATACCCTATAAACTAGAGGATGGTAAGATCTAGATTTAATTCTTGCACAAAGTTGATTTGAGGTATGGTTTTGGATGTTGATTGATGTTTGGATTTTGGATGTGGATGTTGGATTTTTGGATAATATAGATAGAATTTGGATAAGGTTGGGTAAATGTTGGATTCAAAATGAATTTTGGAATGTATAAGTGAAGGTCCAAAGGTGAAAATCAAAATGTAGGATTAAAATGAAATGGTTAATGGGTGGAAAGGGTATGACCAAAGATCAAATATCAAAATGACATTTATCTAAGGCCAAATGGTATGGGGGAAATGAATTTGGACAAAAGGTTGGATTATGTGGAGTTGAAAAAGATGGATTATGGTTGGACTTGGTGCTTGATTAATGATATGAGATCAAAGGTCCAATAATCAAAATGACTTTCTCTAAGGTCAACATGAAAGTATATGGATGAATTTGGACAAAATGGTTGTGGATGATGATCAAAGGTGAAGTTGGATTTTGATGGATTTTGACAAGGTGACCACAAATTCTGACTGGACATGATTCAACATTTCTAGGACAAATTACCAGACACGTGTGGGATCTAGTCTCTAGATGGCGCTATTTTTTGGTGATAAGGCAACAAAAAAGAGTGAGATGGCTCCAGCACATAGACAGATGGCTCCAAAACAGTGGTTCATAGCGCCACAAAAAATGGTGCTACAAGGGAATTTTAAGGTGCCAAACATAGAAGTTATAGCGCCAAAATGAGACAGTGTCTAAGATTTTGACTAGGTTTTTGGAAAATTTTGACAAATCTTGGATTTTAGACTAAAACTTTTGGATTTTTTTGAAGGCTAAATACTTTGTTTGCAAAGATCAAATGGTTGATTTGGAAGGCTCAAATGTTTGATGGTTTGATTTTTCAAATGGTTCAAATGGTTTTGGATAATGTCGATGAGATTTCTTGGCAAGTAGACAAACAATCACACAAGAGAACACATTGGCTTTGACTCAATGGTGGAATTTGGATAAATTGGCTTATACGGGTTTCAACAAGAAGACACTCCAAGCACATTAACAATCCTATCATTAGTCAAGTAGGAGTACCATACTTCGTAGATCTCACGAAATGGCTGTGGGCCGATCCCAACTCAAAGTGAACTGGGATCCCCACCCCCACTAATACCTTAGGTTCTATAGTTTGGATAGATAGGGAAAGCAAGGTCATGGGCCACCTTACCCCCCTTACCAAGGAGACTTTCATCTTGCCCAAGGTAGTGCCTATCTCAAATATAGTAGTATGGTGAGCATCTTCCCCTCCTCTGTAGCAGTACACTATAAAGCATGGTAGATGAAAGGTACTCTAGCATATGCAAGGTACTTGAGGTCCAATTTTGTGAACACTAGTCCATTGAAGGGATGTGGCACCAAGCGGGTCAACAAGCACTACTTCACCTTGTGTCTAGAATCACCCGGGGCCCCAAGGTTGTCCCAATGACAATGTAACTAGATTGGGGTACAAGTTTCCTTTTCCCCCCTTTGATATACCCCACCAAAACACGTGGTTGAGGTCATCCCTTGGGGTGATGAAATCCCCAAGCAAGCCTCCTAAGAAGAAACTACCCTTTGTTTTTTATCACCCAAGATCGCACTAGGCGCGAGGGGAGAGCATACACAAGGTGAATAGCCCCTTTAGGTAACACTTAAAAGCATGTAAATGTGTTCACAAGTAGACTTTTGATCCCCAAGATCACCCTAAGGTGTGAGGGGAGAGCATACGTCTAAGTGTGAATCAAGAAAAGCAAACAAGTTCTTTAATCCTCTAACTACTTTAGTGCAACTAAGCTAGTAAGAAAATATAAAATCTTCTACTAAAGAAACCTACAACCAAATTAGTTAGTAGTTTGAGTTTCTATCTTTGACTAGCGTTCTTTTACCTGCACAGATATGTTAATGTCTTGCACAAATCTTGAGAAACAGTTATACAAATGGCACCAAAACATAAGCAAATGGCATCAGAAAGCAGTTAGATAGCGCTAAAAATAGTTCAGATGGCACTGAAAATTAGACATAAGGCACTAAAAAGTAGTAGAAGGCAGTCAGATTTTCTAATTCTAGGATCAGACAGATAGCAGAGAGGAAAATAAATAGGGTGCTACAAATCATGAAAATGGTGTCAAAACTCAGCATGGCGTTAAAACTTCATAAAATAGCGCTAGATTTTCAGGAAATGGCATCAAATGAGATATTACCTATCTGAACTTGTTTCTCTGGTCAGATAGCATCTTATGTGTAAATAAGGCACCAAAATGCCACAGTCCCCCTAAATCTACTCAAAAAAAGTTAGTTTGAAATAACTAGATCAAAAGGGGTTAGAAGGTCCTCTATCCTATCCACAAACACCAAGAATCAGATTAACGCAAAATAACAGGTGGTGTGAAGCAAAAATGACTTAGGGTTAGACAAAAAAAACCATTTCAAGCATCCCTAGACAAATTTTTGCATTATGACACCCTGTATCTGTGTATTTCTGATAAAAATAGAAAGCACAGGACCTTAAAACTTGCCAAAAGTCTCAAAAATGCTTTGAAATCTTTTTACTAAGCCTAACATGCCCACAAATGTCGTTAGCAAATAGCACTAAAATAGTGCAGGATGGTGCCAAAACATACTAAAATGGCACTATTTTGTAGATTGATGGCACCAAACTGAGACTTTTTAGCACTAAGACTCATGTAAGTTCATCTCCTTGCAAAAACTCAAGCAAACTTTGTTAGATTGGGACCAAGGGGTCCCACTGGGCGTGCCAAATGAAGTCAGAGGAAACAAGATCACATGAAAACATCAAAACAAACTTAAACAAATGAGATTTATACCTTTCTATGTGAATCTAGCTCCTTCCTCCTTGATAAGGTAGAGGACTTTGCACCCTTACGCCTTAGCTTCACCCATAATGCAAGTTGCAATGTGAAATGCTCTCAAAGTGCCAATGCAATTTCACCATAACTTAGCTACAATGGAGAGGATTGAGAGAAATTTGGGCATTGTAAGATTACTCAAAACTTGGATGATAAAATGGCTTGTTGAAGCTTGTATTTATAGGCAAATTGGAGAGGATTTTGATCCAATGGTGGAGATTTATTTTTGAGATCACGGGATGAGATTGATTGTGAGATGGAGGGCTATGATTTGATCAACAAAATTGGAGGGTGGAGAATCAAAATGAATCTTTTATTCATTTTGAGGAGGACTTAAATTTAAATGTGATTTAGATGGATGAAAAAATTTAAAATTAATTTCCTTGGAATGAGATGGAATTAAAAATTCTATTTTATGTGGGAATGTACAAGTCATGTGACACATGCACATTTTTGGGGCCTTACATTTGTAAGCTCAAAATGTGGAAGATGTTTTTGCATAAAAATGGTAAAGGTGTGTTGGACGGGTTATGAATATTTTGGAATTTTGATGAGGATCCAATAAGAAACAAATATTCTCACTCTTTCTGTTAGATTCAGGGCAGACAACTGAGAGGGGGGGTGAATCAGTTGTCAAAAACTTTCTTCCATTCAAACACTTAATTCCACTTTGTGAATTAGCAACACATTAATAAATCAAACATAGAAACATAAAGCATTGAATCAACAGTAGAAACACATCAACACATGAGACATCAAGATTTTGACGTGGAAAACCTGGTTAAGGGAAAAACCACGGGGTGATTAACCCAAGAATGTATTCTTTGTTAGAAGAATAGAAAGAACAAAATGGTACCTGCCAATTAGGGCTCACTGCCCGAGCACACTGCTCACTGCCTACAAAAGACACACTATTTTATTTATACAAGGCATTGACTTAAGAACAATCATCTAAGTCAGCAAACATCTACAAGAACATCCACAAGATGTGTAATACATCTAGTCAGCCAGTCTCAGGAAGAACACCAACATCCAGAGGTTATTCTTCAATTGCGAGCTTCAACTCCAATGCGGACCACCAACATGAATTGGATACGATCCAAAGACCACCACAAGCTTTCCTGAATCACCAAGAACATCCACACTTCATCTGCTTACTGGAATCCTTCTCTCCTTCATCCAGGACCTCAAGAACACAGTCTTTCATTACTGTCACAAAGGAATAGGTGCTTCCAGAACTTCAAAGCACGAACCAATCGAGTTGACACTTCACAAAGATGTCCTCAACACTAATCCATAGAATGGGATAATGCATTTCTGGATCTCACCGGACCTATCTATGTTACTCTGTCACCTTTGAACACCTACTGGAACCAGTTCTACTTGAGCGGCCATAACTTCTTTAGATCTTCATGCGGACCTCTGAAATCTTGACTGGATCATCTTAAGACTCATATCTACAAACCCTTTGAACCGTAACCTCTAATAGTCATCTTAACTTGGATCTTTACCTTACTATCTTCACTGCTCTTCTCTGTTCCTAATATGACTAATTTTCTCAATATCCTCAGCACATAGCTCATCCAGTCCTTGTCATTTCTGCAACAGGAGTATGTTGACATCAATGAAAACACCAGTTAGACCCATACTTGCAACAATCTCCTCCTTTGTCATTGATGGCAACATATGATGTGAAAAACCATCAAGACAAGAACTTCTCCTTACTATCACAACTCCCCCTATTAGCAACAACCATTCACATGTCTTCTCTTCCTTTACTGTTCCCCCTTTGATCATCAACCACTTATTTTTCACATGTCTTCTCTCCCCCTTTGACATCAATGGCAAAGGGCTCATACTTGCAACTCCAACACTTCAGAATCATACCAGTTGCTCCCCCTGAGTAGCAGCTCCCCATCACCAATCCGGATCACAAGATATGACTGTGATATCCACTGGACTGATGCACATCAGTGCACCTTAGTTCATCACTGGAGGGGCAATAACCCCTAACTTCTCCCTGAGATACTCAAAAGAGTCCTTAGGTAGAGGTTTAGTAAGGATGTCTACAATCTAATCCTTGGAAGGCACAAACTCCAGTCTGACTTCATTCTTGTTCACTTGCTCTCTCAAAAAGTGAAACTTGATAGAAATATGCTTAGTCTTTGAATGCAACACCGGATTCTTAGATATATTTATTGCACTTGAATTATCATAGAAGATTGTGATAGGCTCCTCATACTCTACTTTAATATCTCTTAGCATCTGTTTCATCCACAAAACTTGAGTGCAACTACTTGCTACTGCAATGTATTCTGCTTCAGTTGTAGACAGAGATATTGCCTCTTATTTCTTGCCTAGCCAAGAAACCAATCTCTTTCCCAAAAAGAATGCTCCACCACTAGTACTCTTCCAGTCATCCACATCTCCTGCCCAATCTGCATCTGTATATGCATGAAGAGAGCAATCATGATCTCTAGGATACCACAAACCATACTCAACTCTCCCTTTTAGATATCTAAAAATCCTCTTGATTGCCATGACATGAGATTCTCTGGGATCAGCCTGGAATCTAGCAACAAGACCAGCAGCCTGCATAATGTCTGGTCTAGTTTGAGTGAGATACAACAGTCCTCCAATCATTGACCTATACTTTGTCTGATCAGCCTTAGGAGAATCATCATCTTTGCTCAATTTACATCCAGTTGCCATGGGAGTGTTCATTGGTTTTGAGTCTTCCATCCCAAATTTCTTCAACAATTCTTTCACATATTTGGTCTGAGAAATGAAGATTCCTTTCTTTGTTTGAGTGATTTGTAGACCCAAGAAGAAATTCATTTCACCAAGCATGGACATCTCAAACTCATTTTTCAATTGATTTGCAAAAGTTTTACACATACTATCTCTTCCTCCAAAAATGATATCATCAACAAACACTTCAACAATCAAGATGTTTTCATGATTAATTTTGAAATACAAATTACTATCAGCAGTACCTTTGTTGAAACCAATCTTCAAAAGATGCTTATCCAACCTTTCATACTAGGCTCTTGGGGCTTGCTTTAGTCCATACAGAGCTTTCTTCAACTTGCAGACCATATCACCATGATCAGATAATTGAAATCCATCCGGTTGCTCAATGTATACTTCTTCTTCCAAGTCACCATTCAGGAAGGCAGACTTGACATCCATCTGATATACTTTGAAGTCCTTGAAGGCAGCATAAGCAAGAAATAATATGACTGCTTCAATTCTTGCCACTAGAGCAAAAGTTTCTTCAAAATCAATTCCTTCTATTTGAGAGTAACCCTTACAGACCAATTTGGCTTTATTTCTGATTACTTCACCAATTTCATTTAGTTTATTCTAGAAGACCCATTTTGTACCAATCACATTCTTGTTCTTAGGTCTGGGAACAAGATCCCAAGTGTGATTTTTCTCAATTTGCATCAACTCTTCCTTCATTGCTTTAGTCCAGCTATCATCATTGCAAGCTTCATACACTGTCTTAGGTTCAATCTTTGAAATCAGACAATATTCATCTAAATATTGAGCAATCCCCCTTCTTGTTTGTACTCCTTTGCTTTTATCACCTATGATCTGATCTTCAGAGTGGTTTAGTCTTACATACCTAGGAACTTTGGGAGTTTCCTGCAATTCTAATTCTTGATCAGGGTCATTATGACTCATCTCTTCTTTCTGAATTACTGGATCTGTTTGATTATGAATACCGGAAGGAGTTTGGGCTCCTTGAATCAGAACACCATTCTGATCATCTTCATCATATTCATAAAACCTTGAAGGTTTCTCAATTCCTTCATCAACCTTCACATTTGTACTTTCTATAATCTTTCTCAGTCTCTTATAATAACACCGGTATGCTTTGCTTTGAGTGGAGTAACCCAAGAATATTCCTTCATCACTTCTAGCATCAAACTTGCCTAGATCTTCATCTCTTTTAATGTAACATTTGCTACCAAAGACTCTGAAATACCTCACAGTAGGAGTAATGCCAAACCAAAGTTTATAAGGAGTTTATCGGTATTGCTTCTTATTTGAACTCGATTGAGAGTATAGACTACAGTGCTGACAGCTTCTCTCCAATAGATTTGAGGAACATTTGTTTCTATCATCATTGTCCTAGATGCTTCCTGGATGGTCCAGTTCTTTCTCTCTACTACTCCATTCTGTTGTGGAGTCCTAGGAGCAGACAACTATCTCTTTATTCCATATTTCTCACAGAATTCTATGAACTCACTAGATGTGAACTCTCCACCTCTATCAGACCTCAGACATTTCAATTTTAATCCAGTTTCATTTTCTACCATAGCCTTGAATATTTTGAATTTCTCAAAAGCTTCTGATTTCTCTTTAAGAAAAGTAGCCCACATCATCTAGGAATGGTCATCAATTAATAACATGAAGTATCTATCCCCTTGCATACTCTTGATTCTTGTCAAACCACATAGATTAGTATGAACTAATTCTAATAATCCGGTAGAAGCTTGATCCTTGCTTTTGAATAAGACTCTGCTTTGTTTCCCCAACTGACATTCTTTGCAAAAACTATTTGTAGGTTTCACCAATTTTGGAAGATCTCTTACAGCCTGAGTATTGCTTATCTTGATGATATTATCAAAATTCACATGACACATCCTTCTATGCCATAACCAACTCTAATCAACTTGCACAAACAGACAACTTTTACCAGTACCAACTAAATGAAAGATATTACCTTTTGTTTGAGTACCGGATGCAATCTCTGTTCCGGAGCTTTCAAATATATTGCATTTTCCATTCTTGAAATGGAGATCATAGCCTTTGTCCACCAACTGTCCAACACTGAGAAGATTGTGCTTCAATCCTTCAACATACAATACATTACTAGTTTTGTTCTTTCCATCAAAAGAAATAGTTCCCCTACCTCTGATTCTACCAGCAGAATTATCACCAAACTTTACCACTCCACCTTCATATCTTTCCAAATCTAAGAGCTTATTTTTGTCACCTGTCATATGGTGAGAGCATCCACTATCGATGACCCAATCATCCTTTTCTTCAACTTGGGTAGCCAGAGCTTTATGATTGACAGATATAGAGGATATTGGTTCTTCATCTTTGATGGCAATAAACACCCATTCACTTCCAGATTTGTTTCCTGTCTCTGATTCATCATCTGTTACTCCTTCATTATCATCTTCTTCATGAACATAGTAACAATTATTTTGGAACCTTGATCTATTCGGATTTGGCCTTGAAAATCTTTCCGGACACCTTGAGGCAAAATGACCAATCTTATTGCAGTTAAAACACTTAAAAGGCAATTTTCCTTCATACTTACCGGATCCTCTTGGCAGTCTTTTTACAATAAGGGCTTCAAGTTGAGCAGTTTCAACTTCTTCTTCTTGCAGGTCTTTTCTTGCTTTTTCATACCATGAAAGTTTCCTTGATGAGTTCTCTCCTGGGTCAAACCTTTGTTTACCTTTTACAGAGGCACTGGCTTTGAATGCAGATTTAGTCTTGGGAGGGTCATCTCCAAACTCGGTCATTTCAAATGCATCTAATTTGCCAGCCAATTGATCTCTTGTGATAGTTGTATGGGCTCTGAATTCTTCAATGGCAAAAACCTTGATTTTATAAGAAGCAGGAAGGGATCTGAAAATTTTGCCAACAATTTCATCTTCATCCAAGACTCCACCAGCATTTCTAATTCCACAAACAAGCTCATTTACTCTTGGCATAAAAGTAGAGATATTCTCATCTTCTCTCATCTTTAGATTTTCAAATTTCCCTTTCAGACTTTGTAACCTTGCATATTTAACAAACTTGTCTCCTTCATGCAGAAGTTCTAATTTTTCCCAAATCTCATAAGCAGTGGGTAGGTCAACAACATTTGAAAGCTCTGTATTAGATAATGCACTTAGAAGAGTTTCTATAGTCCGCAGATTGGTTTCAGCATCTGTGATTTCATTTGGAGCTTTCGGGCCACCCTGTGGAGGAGTATACTTTGTTGAAGCCATGGTCCAGTACTGCAGTCCCATATATTGCAAGTGACATTTCATGCGACTTTTCCAAAGATTAAAATTGGTTCCATCAAACTTCGGACTATCCTTCTTGTAGGATGACATCCTGGATCTCCTCAAGCGGTTAAGCTCCTTTTAGAGGAACTTGGCTCTGATACCAATTGTTAGATTTAGGGTAGACAACTGAGAGGGGGGGTGAATCAGTTGTCAAAAACTTTCTTCCATTCAAACACTTAATTCCACTTTGTGAATTAGCAACACATTAATAAATCAAACATAGAAACATAAAGCATTGAATCAACAGTAGAAACACATCAACACATGAGACATCAAGATTTTGATGTGGAAAACCTAGTTAAGGGAAAAACCATGAGGTGATTAACCCAAGAATGTATTCTCTATTAGAAGAATAGAAAGAACAAAATGGCACCTGCCAATTAGGGCTCATTGCCCAAGCACACTGCTCACAAGAGGCTCACTGCCTACAAAAGACACACTGTCTACAAGATCACAAACTTGAACTGGAGAATAGCATCTTCACCATGCTTGAATCAGTTTCGTTTAAGCCCATAAACTTCTACTCGGCCTTTCACTCCTTTCCTTGCTACCACACTTACATCTCAACAAGACACACTTTGAAATGACTTTACAATCCTTTATTTATACAAGGCATCAACTTAGGAACAATCATCTAAGTCGACAAACATCTACAAGAACATCCGCAAGATGTGTAATACATTCGGTCGGCCAGTCTTAGGAAGAACACCAACATGCGGAGATTATTCTTCAATTGCGAGCTTCAACTCTAATGCGGACCACCAACATGAACTAGATACGATCCAAAGACTACCACAAGCTTTCCTGAATCACCAAGAACATCCACACTTCATCTGCTTACTGGAATCCTTCTCTTCTTCATCTGGGACCTCAAGAACACAGTCTGTCATTACTGTCACAAAGGAATAGGTGCTTCCAGACCTTCAAACCATGAACCAATCGAGTTGACACTTCACAAAGACGTCCTCAACACTACCTCAAATCCGTAGAATGGGATAATGCATTTCTGGATCTCACCGGACCTATTTGTGTTACTCTGTCACCTGTAAACACCTACCATAACTGGTTCTACTTGAGCGGCCATAACTTCTTCAGATCTTCATGCGGACCTCTAAAATCTTGACTGGATCATCTTAAGACTCATATCTACAAACCCTTTGAACCGCAACCTCTAATAGTCATCTTAACTTGGATCTTTACCTTACTGTCTTCACTGTTCTTCTATGTTCCTGATATGACTAATTTTCTCAATATCCTCAGCACATAGCTCATCCAGTCCTTGTCATTTTTGCAATAGAAGTATGTTGACATCAATGACAACACCGGTTAGACCCATACTTGCAACACTTTCAACTTAGGAGAGGATGGGTAATATTTTATGTCTTTGATATAGCTCTATTAGAATTTCCTTCTTATTGCCATCGGCAACAGATTAGACTATTGGCGACCTTTGGAATTGTTTTACCAACCACCAAGTCTGCTTGATACCTCCTATCAGCGAGGCTTGATTTCTTGCATCTCGATGTGATTAAGACAAATTAGCAATTGCCATCATAGTTTCGGCAAGACAACTCCTATCGGTCATGTTAATTTTTTTTCTTCACCGATACGCCGATGACTTTGTCTTCGATGAGACTCTTCTCATCGGCGAGCACTTGCAAACTCTGGCTGATGCACCGATAAAGTTGTCAACTCTCACACAGTCTGATCTACACTCTATGCCTAGCACATAGAGATGCTAGGGCATGCTACTGTGCACATTCCTCAGCCTGGAACCTCTGCCCCGTCAAATAGGAAAAAGAAAGGAAAAACAAATAGAAATATGTATAGACCAATGCCATTCCACTGATTTCTTTGGAAATCCACCAATGGAATGGTTATCTACTCATCTTCGACAATTTAGACTAAACTATTTCAATTGTAGAGAACAGAAAACTATTGTGAACAGTTAGGAAATATTTATGACACAGATCAAACACAGGAAATGACAGACATGAGTTATTATTGCTCAGATGATTCTGAATCACAATCTTCGAATCTAGAATCCCCTTCTCGATTTCTCCTCTATGCTTTTATTAAGCCAGAGTTGGAAGATCAACGGTTGCTCAACAGTTAGGGAAGGCCAACTGCCCCGAATCCCAACCGACTCCTGTTGACCTTTTCAAATTCTATTAGATACAAAATGTGTCCATTGTTTGCCAAATGGAAAACAAAACTTCTAGGTTTTTAGAAAACAAAACACGAACAAGATGACATGGCCAAATAGGCCTTATTTCAACATAGAAGATATTACTATGGTGCCCCTGCACCATACTCCCCAAAAGAAAAAAAATGTCTCAAGTCCTCTAAAGACCAATTCTTGTACATCTCCACCTTACTTTGGAATGTCTTCCTCCAGCATCCATGTAGCTTTTGAATCTGGAAGCCCTTGCCACTTAACCAGATGTTCAAAGTATGTTTTGTGCCTTGTCTTCCTGGCTTCTCTACTTTCCAAAATGTACTCCATTTTTGGCGGCTCCCTAGAAGGTAAGTGTTTCAGCCAGTCTTCATTTTCCTAGACAGGGTCTTCTGCATTCTCCCTTGTATTAGGACTTCTGTACAATGCCAAATCAGCAATGTTGAATATGGGTGAAATGGCAATATCATCAGGAAGCTCAACCTTGTAAGCATTTGGACCGTACTTCTCTAGAATCTGACAGGGTCCAATCTTCCTCATCATCAGTTTGTTGTGGCCTCCTTTTGGCAACCTATTTTTGTTCAGATGAACCATGACCAAGTCACCTATTTGGTACTGCACATCCCTTCTCCTTTGATCCACTCTAGCCTTGATCTTCTAACTATTCTTGTGTAGAGTATCTCTGATTTGATGATGGATCTCTTGAATAGCCTTTGCAAATATGTCAGCATGTCCACTCCTTTTGTCCAACCCTTGAACATCTCTCAATTCAAAAATTCCTCTAGGATGACTACCATAGACAACTTCAAAAGGACTTAGACCTGTACTTCTATTTGTAGAATTGTTATAGGTATATTCTGCTTGTGGGAGTACCACATCCCAACTACCTCCATATTCTCTTGTCAAACATCTCAACAGATTGCCTAATAACCTATTCACAACCTCAGTTTGGCCATTAGTCTGAGGATGATAGGCTGAGTTAAAAGATAAATTTGTACCCAATCTTTTCCACAAAGTTCTCCAAAAATGTCCTACAAATTTGCTATCCCTATCAGACACAATGCTCAAGGGTAGCCCATGAATCCTGACAATTTCTTTAAAGAACAAACCTGCAATGTAGCTAGCATCATTAGTGGTCCTGCAAGGAATGAAATGAGCAATCTTGCTGAATCGGTCTACCACTACAAACACACTATCACAATCTACCCTTGTTTTGGGTAACCCCATCACAAAATCCATACTCAAACATTCCCAAGGCATGTTGGGTATTGGCAAAGGTTGATACAATCCTGCATTGGTCGAGACTCCTTTTGCTCTTTGGCATACTATGCAACTTTCAACAAATTTTCTGATGTCAGACTACATTCTTGGCCAGAAATAAAATCTCCTTACCAGATCTAAACTCTTATTCAACCCAAAATGTCCACCCAGTCCACCACTATGTTTTTCCTTCACAATATTATCCCTCATTGAGCATTTAGGGATACACAACTGACATCCTTTGAACAATAGTCCATTCTGCAATGTAAAATATGGAAACTCACTATGAAAAGTATTAGCAAATTCATTGCATACCTTGTAGATTTCTCTGAAATCCTGATCTTCTTCATACAATTCCTTGAGTGACTCAACACCCATGCTTTGCAACTGCACTTCTTGGACTGTCAACACCCTCCTGCTAAGAGCATTGGCCACCTTGTTTGTGACTCCTTTCTTATGCTTAATGGTGAAAGTGTATGCTTGCAGACTTTCCACCCACTTCATGTGTCTATGACTGAGCTTTTCTTGTCCATTCAAAAAACTGAGAGCATGATTGTCAGTGTATACAATAAATTCTTTAAGAAGCAAGTAGTGCCTCCACTTTTTCAAAGCTTGTACCATGGCATACAACTCTAAATCATAAGAGGAGTACTTCCTCTTAGCTTCATTCAATTTTTCACTGAACAAGGCTATTGGTTTGCCTTCTTGGCTCAACACTACTCCAATGGCCAGCCCACTTGCATCACATTCAATTGTCAAAACCTTATTGAAATTGGGTAACACTAAGATAGGGAATTTAGCAACTTTCTATTTCAGATTCTCAAAGCTCCTATCTGCTTCTCTCATCCACACAAACTTCACCTTACCTCCACCCTTGATGGTCTCTAACATAGGTGCACAAATGTCACTGTAGTTCTTAATGAATTTCCTATAGAATGTGGCCAAACCATTGAAACTCCTTACCTCCCCTGCTGTCTTAGGTGTGGGCCAATTCAGAATAGCCTCCACCTTTGAAGGATCCATCATCAGATCACCTTTAGAAATGACAAAACCCAAGTAGATCAACTCTTGTTTCATGAAATCACATTTGTCTAAGTTTATCAACAACTTCTGATCTTGCAACCTCTTCAAGACTATCTCCAAATGTTTCAAGTGTTCTTCCTTGCTCTTACTGAACACCAAGATATCATCAAGGTAGACTACCACAAATTTCCCTATGAACTCCTGCAACACCTCATTCATCAGTCTCATAAAGGTGCTAAGGACATTTGAAAGACCAAAAGGCATTACAAGCTATTCATACAACCCTTCATTGGTTTTAAATGTTGTCTTCCACTCATCCACTTCTCTTATTTGTATTTGGTGATACCCACTCTTTATGTCTATCTTGGAGAAATAAGTAGCACCTCCCAAACAATCCATTAGATCTTCTATTCTAGGAATAAGAAACCTATACCTGATGGTTATACTATTTATGGCCCTAGAATCGGTACAGAGCCTCCATTTCCCATCCTTCTTTGGGCTAAAATAGTAGGTACTGCACATGGGCTAAGGCTCTTCCTTATCAGCACTTTGTTTAGGAGTTCTTGAACCTGATTTGCTATCTTTTAATTCTGTTGAGGGGTCATTTTATATGCTGCCTTATTAGGGAGTACTGCTCCGGGTATAAGGTCTATCTGATGGCTAATGTCTCTAATAGGTGGTAGGGAATCAAGTATATCTTTTGCAATTACTCCTTTGTAACTCTCAAGCAAATCTCTAACCTCCTTAGGCCCTACTTCTCTCACATTTTCCTTCTTTTCTCCTTTAGGCTTCACAATCAAAGCAAAACCTACTCCACCACCTTCCATTAGTGTATCCATGAATTCTTTTTCTCCTACCAGCATTACACTAGATCCTATAGGCTGTGGATCCTCTTCTACCAATGACTGTATCCTATAAGTTACACCATCCTTTTAGAATGAGTAAGCATTCTTTTCTCCATCATGATGAGCCTTTCTGTCAAACTGCCATGGTCTGCCTAACAAAAGATGGAAAGCATCCATTGGAAGGATGTCATACAAGATTTTATCTCTACACCCCCCAATACTAAATTCTACCCATGCTTGTTCATTGATGAGTATGTGTTGTCCCTTATTCAACCAACTGACTTTATATGGACTGCTATGGGGTATCCTTTCTAACTTCAGCTTATTCACTGCTTCCAAAGATATGATATTATTAGTAGAACCAGAGTCAATAATAACTTTACAAACCTTACCTTGGATCTTGCAGTTGATTCTAAATAAAGCCCTTCTTTGAGACGGTTCAATCAACACTGGTTCCTTAAGCAGCATCCTCTTGATCATCAGATTTTCTCCCATTTCTGATGCCAGATTCACTTTAGGAGATGTCGTAATCCTTGCATCCTCTTGAATAAAAGTGGTTCTCTTCTCACCACCATGAGAAGTTGAGGCCTTCTCTGGACACTTGTATGTCGGGTGCCCTATCTGATTGCAGTTATAACATCTCATATTGGAGAACTTGGATCCTCTACTTGATCCATTTGTCCCACCTCTTCCATTAGGCCTTCTTCCTCGGTAGCCTCCTCTGCTACTTGAGTCTCCAACTTGCTCTTCTTGGCTAGACTCACCACTAGGCCTCTGGTTAGGACTTCTTCCTCCAAAATTGCCTCTGCCTCTGAAACTTCTTCCTCCTCTACCCCTATTATTCTGCTCACACTTTCTCTTTATCTTCTCTTCAGCCCTTAAGGCCATTTGGAAACACTTGTTCACTGTTTCTGGTGCTAAGATGCTGATCTCATCTTGGATGTTCATCCTTAGGCCATTCAAATACCTGGCCACCTTCTCTTACTCTTCCTCTTGTCTCTTTGACCCGAGACTGAGTTTATGAAACTCTTGTGTGTATGCATTCACATCAAGGTCTCTTTGTCTGAGGTTTTGCAATTTCTTATACATCTGCACGTTATAGTCTAGAGGTAAGAATTGTGCCTTGATTTTGGTTTCCATCCTTTCCCAGGAGGTTATCATATTCTTCCCCTCCTTGACTCTCTCTCCTTGCTCATAACTCCACCATGCAAGAGCAGACCCCTTCAACCTTGCCTTTGCCAACTTAACCCTCCTATCATCAGGGACTTCTTTGTACTCAAAATGATTGTTCAATGCCTCAATCTAATCAATCACCTCTTCAGCTTCCATACTTCCACCATACATAGGTAACCCATCCATGGTGTCCCTATTGACTGACTTCAAAGCATCCCTATTTGTGGGTGTAGAAGAAGGTGTTAATCATGCTTTGACCAAGTTAATCAGAGTGATTAACTTAGTTAATGTGGCTAGAAAAAAATTAGTGGATGAGGTAATCAGGGTTTAGGATTAATTAAATAATGATTTATTTAATTAATCTAGGTCTAGGGGTCATGTAGGCTAGGGTAGCTAATTAAATAATGACTATTGGTTAGCGCAAAATAATGACTATTTAATCAACTAGGTTAGGGGTAGGCTAATTAGTAGGGTTGATTAATTAGATAAGCATAATTTATCTAATTAATTAGGTTTAGGGAAGTGGACAAATTAACTAAATAAATATTTGACATATTTATTTAATTAATTGGATGATGTTAGTAATGTGTGACTATTGAATTAATTAAATTAATTTAATTTTAGGGATAAATTGATGAGGGATGGGTGAATGATTTAGGGGTTGGATAAAATAATTAATTAAATAATAATTTAATTAATTAATTGGACGAAGAATTAGTGTTGCGGATGATGTCAAAGGGTGGTTAGAAGGATCGAGACATTTTTAGGTGTCTATAAATCCTTTTACTACCTTTCTTACTATTGCACCAAGAAAACCAAACACTCTTATTGCTTCCTTTTTTCTCTTCCAATGGATCATATAATTTCAACATCTTTTTCATTCTATCCCTAAAAAAAATCATTCCCTCTCCATTCATGTGGGTTACCTCCTGATTTATCTTCCTTCTGTTCAATCATCTTGAAGTCTCCTCCCATTACCCAAGGTACTCTAGGGAGCTAATTAGCCATCCAGTTCCATAATTTAGCTCTATTTCCATATTCATTTGGAGCATAAATAGAACAAAATCCAAATTTTGTATCTTTTATCTCTATAATAGCCCACAAACTTCTATTGCATGGGGAACACCCATTTTGCTTGATAGACTACATCCACTTTCTATCTATGAGAATGGCATTGGGTAAGTGCAAGAAGATGAGTTCACTTTTTGGCCAAAAAGTGGAAGTGTTTTTCCTGTTTTTCAAATTTTGTCATACTTGGGGTGACAATTTGAAGCACTTGCACATAAAATATTAAGATGATGTAAAAATAAGAAATGTAGATTTTGTTTCTAGTTTTCAAATATGTAATTTTTTCTAATACCCAGATGATGCAAGTTGGTTTTTTATTGGATGTACAAAAAGTGGCTTTTTAAAAGTCCCCTATTTTTTGCAAAAGCATGCATGTGTACAACCAACATAATTTGACCTAAATTAATGTATTTTTCTAATTCCTTTTGTGGAAAGATTCTCAAGATGTTGAATTTTGGTCAGAATTTTTTTTGTAATTTTTTGATAAATATTTTTTTAAAATTAATTTTTTAATGGCCCTAATTAGTGTTTTTTAAAACCCCTCATGTACGGCCAACATAATTTGAGCTAAACTAATCAATTCACTAAAAAAAAAAATTCATGATGTAGAGAATGGTGTTTAGTTTGGTCAGGTATAATTTTTTTTTTCAAGAAACTTTCAAAATCAAAAGTTATTAAAAAAAATAGTAACCTATGTTATTTCAAGTTTATGAGTTAGTTTGTTTAGAAAATAAAAAATAAATAGAAAATTATGTTCAATAGTAGAAAAAATTACATATTTGAAAATTAGACTTTCAGATCTATAATGGGTTTAATTTTGTTAAAATATTCTGAAAAAAAAAGTCGTTAGCCATAGTGGTGAAACTAGTTTTTTCTCTTGTTGTTTTCATGGTCTCCTAGTTGTAGGTCCAAAGCTAAGGCTTGGGTTTCCAAGTCTAAAACCAAATGCAAATTGGCGGGTTTGAAATTTCAAAATTTTAGAAAAGGGTGCCCGTTATAAATGGGTACCCGTTTCTAAAAAAAATAAAATTAGTAATAGGCATGTAAAAACAAAAAACAAAATACTTTTTGTAAATGGGTACCTGTTTTTCTTCGGGAGCCCGATCCTAAACGGGTACCCGTTTTTTTCAAAATGGGTACCCATTCCAAGCGGCATTTTTCATCTGGGGGAGACTTCTGCGAAATGTATACTCAACTTCTTGCTTTAACCCCATTACCACCTTTTCCTTTTTCATGCTTAGAGGTTAACTCTACAACATTCCTCTAGATGAATCTTAGATTGTTTTCCATTTGAAATCCCATAGCTTTAACTTATTGGATAAACATGATATCCATATTTCTATTCTTGTTACAAAAATATCTAACTATGTATTTCCTATCAGGGGACTCTAGTCCTCTAACATTCCAGCTATAATAGTAAAATTCTTTCATCCTCATAACATTTAGGTGGAATTAAATGTATTCCCATTATACAATCTATCAAAACATTTGGGGATTTGATCCTCTTTCCCCTTTTTTCCTGGCTTAATAGTACTATTGGTTCTACTGACTTGTTTTATTTTCTTAATCTCATCCTCTTTTCTGATATTTGCATCTATGTTCTTGATAATAGGTATCTCATTATTATAGTTTGTCTGACTAATATCATTTTCTTCTATTGCACTCTCATCTCTTATACTGGGGATATCTAATACTACCCCTTTGGGATCTACTGCCTTCCTTTTTTGGAATTCCTCTTTCATCATTTCAAGCTTTTTTCTTTGTTCTTGAACCGCTATCTCTCTTATTTTATCTAATGTTAGTTCTTGAGCATTCTTTTTATACCCACATATTTTGGATTCATCACGGGTATCATTTTGATGCCCCTTGTACATCTCCCCATTTCTAGGAGCTTTACTGCTAGGATGGATGTTCCTTATTTCATCATTCTCATTGAGGCTCTCCAAAGGAGACTCATTTTGAATTAGAGTTTCATAACAAGGGTTCTCAAACATTAAGACATCCTTCCCCTCAGATTTTCCCAAGTTAGGGTTAATAATTTCATCTTGTAAGTCTTTTGATCTACTAGTTTCCATTTCAATTATAGGTTCAGCATCTCTTAGATTACCTTTATTAACTAAAGGAATCTCCATGTCTTTTATACTTGTAGGGAGATCCTTAAGGTGGATATTATTGACACCTTCTTCACAATTTTGAGCATCATTTGGATAACCCCTTTCGTTACTCCATTTAGGACTATCTCCCAAACTATTATCGTGCTTAATTCATGTGGTTTAGTAGTTCTAGGTCTGGTAGCTAAGTCAAACTTGTTTAAAAAATCTTCATTAGTTTTAGTACTTCCATCACTTGGGTTAACATTGGATCCACTGGTTTCAAAGCTCAGCCCCTCTCAATTTTTTTATTAATCACTGGACAATCTTTCTTCTGGTGACCTTCAATTTTGCACAAGAAACAAGAATTGAGTCCCCCTAGTTCCATTAGTTCACAATTGATTAGCTTGTTATTCCAATTGATCTCAATAATCTCTGGGATTTGTACCCCTATTTTTAGGGCAACTAGAACCCTGGCATCCATATGGGGTAAGATTACCCTAGTTTCATCAATTTTTATAATTTTTCCATTTGGGTTCACCATCTGAGATAAAAACTCTACATTGTTCAAGAACATTTTTAATGAGTATCCATCTTGGAATAGAATGGAACATTATTTCTTTATGTAAAACCTCTAGGGCCCAAGGAAATGCTTTAAAGAGTGTTTTCCCTATACACAGTAAATCCTCTCGATTACTCTTTTTTGCATATTGTGACTTCTCAAAAAGATTACAAATAAACCATTTTGAATCATTCGACAGAATGAATAATTTATCCCAATTTTTTACCCCATACTGAGTTAAGCCAATTATCGAAGGACTTCCTAGAAGGGAGTTTTTCTACCTTAAGACAAGCAAAGAAGATTGCCACATTTTTTAATCTATTTTCTTTAGATTTCAAAGCTTTTTGCATGTCTTCATTAGGGCATAAAGAAATATTCCTAGACAGGATGAGATTTTTACCTTCCTTTCTTTCTCCTCCCTCATCCCTCCCTTCTCCATCGTTGGCGATTCCACTATGGGCTTCGAGTGTACAATCGACCTCGAAACTTGCATCTTCTGATGGTGCTTCAGCATCCTATTCCCGCAATGCCTCCCTGTAAGATCTATTTCTTTCATCAACTTTGTCATTCTCTCCCTCTAAAAGGTTGTCCATTTAAGCCCTTTGGCCTTGAGCAGTTATTGTTGTGGCCTGCAGGGTACTACCTCTCAAGCGATACCTAACCGATGTTAGTTATGGAGCACATTTCATACTGGGGGGTGTAGGGGGGTACCCTCTATGGGGTCTATGGGGCTATCCTGGATGGGGGGTCCGGGGGTCACGCGCCTTAGTAGGGGTTTCAGGGGCAGCACCCCCAAAAGCCACATTATATATATATATATATATTCATTGTAAATCTAGACCGTTCATCATTAGGTCATAGATCTAATGGTAGAGGTTATGTTGGCTTTTCTTACCCTAGAAGGCAACCCCTTTATGAGGATATTGTATTACAGCTGTGAATGAGAAGTGTAGAAAGTTGAGACTGGAAATACAGGCGCTATTGGATTGAAGACTAAAGAGGAGATTGATAGTGTTGTATTGTAAACTCTATTGAAGTTAATATAGACTGGTGCATCTCTTCTTGTGTGTTCCCAAAAGGGTTTCTCCATGTAAACATTGTGTTATGTGTTTAATCTTCTATTTCGTTATTTCTTTGTGTTGATTTCGTACTATCTCTATCTTGGTTCTGCACAATTAAATATCTATATTATAGTTGTAATTAGAATTTCATTGATAGAGGTTTACCTTCATTTCTAACACATTTATGTCCTTGACTATATTTTCTATCATAGTGAAAACACAACCCATTTTCTCTTCTCTTCAATTTGTTGTAGAGTCAATCTGGTAGGCTGAGGAAGTGATTGTGTAGGATTTCTTCTATCTCTTATGTTTACAAACCCTAGTTATCTATTTACCAAAAAAAATTCCTCTACCTACCTTGCCATAGTCACTGCTCAGGACACAAAATTTGGGTGGAACATGTGTACCTCATATTTGATGTGGTCCTCTAAACCCCTTAAAAATAATTCCTTCAAATTTTCCTCTGTAACATGCTCCACTCTTAAAGACAAAGTTTGAAATTGAGTATAGTCCTTGACCATGCCTGTTTTTTTTTTAATTTGGTAAGTTGGATGTGTTGGTTATTTTTCCCAAATCAGCAGAGGGTTTGCCAGTTCCTATGCACATGCTGATTCGGCCAACAGAAATGGGAGGTTGCATGAACTACCTCCCCTTCACTTCTGGTTCTGCCGCACCAAGGGGGGTGTCCCTATAACTTTAAGATGTGACCTTGATTAGCTCAATGACAGAATGATTTAGCTTGACAGCAACAGGCAAAATACTCTCATGTGTGGACCAAGATCTGCATGATAGATCACAAGGTTGGCAACATTCTTGGATATATTTGTTTGGTTAAGGATGAGAGTATGCAGGAGTCCTAATCCTACTCCTACAAACTAATAGGTTGGGAATATGGAAGGGTTTGAAATTATAGTTTGGATGCAAGACAGGGGGTTTTGGATCATAACTACTTCACAAGAATAGACCGGTGCCTATCTCAGGGCAAGGAGTCAACTAGACATATACATAAGAATGGCTTGCAACTATCATTCAAGTTTCAAGGGGTTTGAACTGATGCTTGCCTTACAAATATCACCCAAGAATGGATATCTAACTGCCTCTACTTACAAATATCCCTGCTGACATATAATCTTCTCCATGCTTAACTAAAAATAATTTAATCCACTCTTTGAATGGAAGTCACAAATCAAGCATGTGATACAGGAAAACTATATCCTAGAATCTGAGAAACCCTTAGCAATCAGATTCAAAAGAAGAAAATGCATACAACAAATGGAGAGTGACAGCTAGACACATGCAATAAGCATTTTTCATATACAATGACAAGAAATTGAACATATGTGCAAGATACACTTAGATGCAACTCATAAACTCCAAAGAGACGGAACAACCAAGATCATGCCCTGTTCTTCGTTATTCACACAAAAATGCCCAAGTTTTCAACAACAACAATGGGTAACACAGCTTGGTCTTTATACCAAGACTGTGTACCCAGCAAAATTAATTACATGACAAGGTCAAAATTCTGCCAGAAATAATGCATGAGAAAAATGGCGCTTAAAATCATCAATGCAGTAGGCAGAAGGAATGGCGAGAAGGAGCTGGACTCGAGCTCTACACCGTCGTTCGGGGACATTCTCATAAAACTGGTAGGTGGCCATTACTCAGTCCATCACGCCTCTGTAATTAGCCAATAATGGCCCACCTACCTGCGAGATGCAGCAATGAACACATCTAAAATTCTCCCACCCAAAACAAGTCTGAGGAAGCAAGGAAGACCAACTCTACATCTTTAAAACCTGGTAATTGATTTCGATTCCATCGCTGAGATAATCGGAGTCAAAAACTGCAAAAAAAAGGTGAGGGCCAATGATTACGTGTCACGTAGGCACTTCACATTCTCATCGCTGACTTTTCAAAACTAATGAGATCTATTTATCCCACATTCGCCATGCATGGACCTCTTGGTCACCTTATAAACCAGGTCATGGGTACACCTAACGTCGTGCATTTTACCTTGCACGACCCACGAACCATCCGCCAATAGCCCATCGGTGTAGCTCCCGTCTCCGTTGGTGTGACCCACACCATCAGAGCAACCAAAAATCCTCTTGCCGACATCTCATGTCACACCGACGAAGCCTTTGCTTGGTCTTCGACGAGACCATAAACCATCGACCAACTCAAAAATTCTCCTACCGATATACATTGTCTACCCGATGAAGTCTCCACACTGCCACCTTCATCGGCATAACCAGAACCATCGGAGTGACTAAAAATTCCTTCACCAACCACACAACTCACGCCGATCGTCATACCGATGGAAGCTTCAAACCAAACTACATGTCGGCTAGACCCAAACCATCGGGACGACCTCCATCAGACATACCGATGCCACACATCACACCAATGTACACCTTGGTCGATGTGACCAAAACCATCAGCCCAACGCTCCGCGATCCGCCTGATAAACCATGTCACCCCAATGGCATTTCCGTCGGCATAACCCGAACATATCGGCGAATCCCAAAATTCTTCCGCCGATATCACTACTCTCGCCAATGGACATACAAATTCTTAGGGTTTGAAATGAAAAGTGTCCACTAATTTTTTATTTGAAACCCTAATTACAAATGGGGCATCACCACATTGCATGAGGACTGGTCAACTCTCGAACATTAAAGCATGAGGATGAAACCACAAAAACTAGGAACCCTCCACAGAAAACCAGCATCAGAATAGGCAGAACGGTGCAAGACCCCCGGGCCCAGAAATTTTAGGGTTTGAATGGAAAAAACCTGCAAATGTATGAACTTAAAACCCTAAACATAAATGAGTGCTAACAGGATGAAGTAGCTATCCATAAGATTGTCCCCATAATGTGTAGTGAGTTCCTCTTGGAAAATAGACAATGTGACAACACATCCTTTCTTTTTCTTCTCTTCACATAGCCAACAATACCAAATGAATTGGTCTAGTTCCAAGTATAATAATGTCATTACAACCTTCTATTGACATGGAACATGATGAAGATTAAAGAATTGCTCCATTTGGTAGAGTCAATTGGTTGGATCCTTGCCATCAAACTTTTGTGTATCCATCTTTAGTGTGAAGTGCTTAGCAATAGAATTATTTGGGTGATGATTCATCTTTAAATCTAAGTCAAACCCAAAAGCAGCATGTCCTTTTAGAAGACACATCTTCTTCCCTAAGTCTTGTGGTGACTTCGTGTCTTGGAAATCTCTAGAATATTGGCAAGACACTATTCATTTGACCATTTCCTTGAGATCTCATATCTTAGCTACCCCTTGCATTTTATCTAACACCCTTGACAAGATTCCATCCTTCATCTTGTTGGTTTCTTCCCTTATATCATCAATGGTTATGGTACCCCTCTCTTCTACTAATGGATCCTCTTTGTCAAGAGTCTTTCTAGGAGTGACTAGATTATTTCCTTTGCCTCTTATTGAATCCCCCACCATGATGCCACCAAAATAGTTTTCACAATAACTTACTTAAAACAAATCAAAATAGTTTAAATTTTAACTATAACTTGCTAATGTGGCCAAGATCTCACTTGTAAGCAAAAATCTCCAAGAAATTTATTGATTTACAACCTTTTTGAGTGAATTTGATGGAAATCAAAATTTCACACTAACTCTTTTAATTCTACTCCAAATTACCCCAAATCTAGATTGTAGTAGCTCCAATATGTCCTTGATCAACCTCTAAAATTTAGGGGAAAAATCACTATTTTACAACCATGGGAGTGGATTTGGTGGAAACCCTAATTTCACAATAAATCCTTCAAATATGCTCTAAATGACCTCAAATCTAGATTGTAGCAACTTCAATATGTCCTTGATCAACCCTCCAAAAAATGTAAAAAAAATGTTAAATTGAGAGAGATATGCACTTCATGGTTCCACCTTATGGATTAAAAAAGATCTTATTTCTTGCCTTCTAGATGCCAAGATCATGCTCTAATATTGTAATGAGATGACTTGCACAAGAGAATATTATAAGAGGAGATATGCTCCAAATATGTGATAATATTTGATAATAATAAACCACTTCGAGGGGGTAAACCTCCAAAAGTCTCCAAGAAGAACACAATTCATAATATAAGATCATAAACTAATAACTAGCTCTTATATGTACCATACTTATGCCTTGGATGCCACCAAGGCTGACTTAACTACCTATATAAGACTATATGAATGATCATATGGCTTAAGAGTTAAGGTAGCCACAAGCCAACTACTCATAACCCTATGCACACTATAGAATTAAGGGTGTAGCGAGACACTATTGCACACTATAGACACCCAAAATTAACATTAACTATTATTTTGCCCTTTCATCATACTTTTGTATTTCGTCTAATTTCCCTTATTTAATTAAATAATTAAATAATATTAATTATTTAGTTAAATCTAATTTTCCCCCTTTCTTCGAATTTAAATAATATTAATTATTTAATTAAATCTAATTGTTCATCTAAATTCAATTATTTCTCCTTTCTCAAAAATAATTAAATAATATTAATTATTTATTTGTCTAATTATTCTTCCAAATAAATTAAAATTTAATTATTCCCTCTCCTAATAATTAAATAAATAATATTAATTATCTTCATCATATTTCTCTTCTCATGATTAAATAATACAAAAATTATTTAATTATCTAACACATTTCTCAAATTAAATAAATTAATCAAATTTATTTAATTTTCATCTCACGTTGCTTTTTGAAATCAATAGAAAAGCTTATTTATTTTCCTTCAAAATCTTATTTATTTCCTCACATGTTTAAATGATAAATAATAATAATCAAATATTATTATTTATAAATCTTCAACACATGTCTATTTGTCTCCATCTCCTCAAAATTAACTTTGAGTTAACAAATCAATTCCATGATTTTCCAATACAACTACTTGCAAATCCTTCTTTTTTGGAAGTTAACTTAGTCATCTCATGTCTATCCCTTGATTTTTGAATTCAACTCCTTAGTTAACTCTTGAAATCCATTGATTTGTGGATCTGATTCCTTGTTTCTCTCTTGGCTTGTTGTCTCATTGATTCTGGACCATTGATCATATTTGAGTTCCTTTTGATCTTGACCCTCCGTTATTTTCAAGAAAAACTATATGAGAATGTATCTCCTAAGCCATTTAACAACACTTCATTTTTGCAACCTTACTCTGTTGTTTTGATTCTCGATCCTTTGAAGCATTTTATCACTCGATTCTTTAAAGCACTCGATCATTCAAGCCATCTCATTATGCAAATCTGAGAGCAATTTTTATCACAAAGATCATGATATTGACAATAGAGCTATTTATTTGGTTTGATTACTTCTAACGTTTTGTGTTTGCATTCATAGTTGTATCTTTACTTTATTGGGTAATCGTAGATCTGTAGTTGATTTACATTTGTTTTTATACTTTGTTGATTCATCTACATTTTCTCGATTATACACATATACGGGGATACTACTCCAACTATCATTACATCTACAAAGATATCATTGTACACCTATGAAAATACTAGGGTCTATCTATTGCTTCACCTATGGGGAAACCAAACTCCGCATTCTACTTCACCTGCAAGAGTATTGCTCCAACTCTTTCTTCACTTGTTTACTTTCTACTTTACTTGCTTCCTTGCATAGATTTTGCTCCAACTATCATTCCTCCTACATGGATTTCATTCTAACTATCGTTCCACTTGCAAGGATATTTGACCCTGAGTCTCCAACATGAAAACTATTTAACAACCCTTTTAACATTTTTTTAAAACTATTTTATTCTATTTAAATTTAAATTAAAAATATATAATTACAAAGTATAGCTAAAAATTAGAACATCAATCATCAAACCATAAACAACAACAAACAAAAACTTAGTCCAGAGCCAAACAACTACAAACCCAAAAAAAAAAAGCCAATACCAACTAAAAACACCCATAGTAGCATATAAGATACTAAATTGTAAACAACTTTCAATTTTATTCAAGTATTTTATGAAATTTGAGGGGTTTTAAAGTGAAAATAATGTCATTGTTTTCTATGGGATTTTTTTCCCATATTTGTAGTATGTTTGATTTAACATCTTCAAGCGTTATAAAAATTTTGAGGGCTTTTTATTGAAATTTTATGTTGAATTTCATTGATTAGCTTTAAGTTAACATTTTTAAATGTTTTTTTTTAATCAAATTTTAAGGTTTTTTCAATTACATTGATGTTAATTTCATTAATTTAACATCTTCAAGTGTTCCATCAAACTTGAGGATTTTTTTAACTAATTCCTAGTTGAATCTTCTTAAGTAGTGTTTTATGTGCTTTTGATTTAACATTAAAAAAAAATTAATCAAGTTTGATGACTTTTTTAATTAACTTAAAAAATCAATCAACTTTTTCAATTAACTTAATGTGGTGGAGTGCGATGGTGTAAGTGTGTTAAGAAAAACTTTGACCTTTTACCTTAAATTTGACAGTCATTTACATCAGTGTAGAGCTTCTGTGTATTTCTTTATTTTGCATCGACGTTTAGAATCACACTCCGTGATCCATCATCAGGATGAGAAGTAGAGAATGAAAATGAGATGAAATTGCAGAGTAGGTTTAATAAAAAGAGAGAGGGATTGGGTGCAAGTGCCTGTTTGACTAGAGTCAAAGAGACATAAACAAGAAAATATTAAGATGGAAGAAAAAGAAATAAATTAGAAAGGAGGAAAAGGAGAAAAGAAGAATAAGTAAATTAAGGAAAGATGAACGAAGAACTAGAAGGGGGAAATTATTTTTTAAGTAAAAAGAAGAAAAAATATGTAAAAAATAATTTCCCCCTTCTAGTTCTTCGTTCCTCTTTCCTTAATTTACTTAGTCTTTTTTTCTCCTTTTCCTCCTTTCTAATTTATTTCTTTTTCTTCCATCTTAATATTTTATTGTTTCTGTCTCTTTGACTCTAGTCAAATAGGCACTTGCACCCAACCCCTCTCTCTTTAGTAAACTTACTTTGCAATTTCATCTCATTTTCATTCTCTACTTCTCATCTTGATGATGGATCATGGAGTGTGATTTGAATCGATGCAAAATAAAGCAATACATAGTTGTGCCAAAAATATCATAAACAATTAAGATTCAGATTCCATGTAAACAAAATTCATAAAATGTGTAAATAATTACACCGAGAGGCATTCTACACTCACAGCAAGGGCTTCCCGTAAACAATTAAGATTCAAATTCCATGTAAACAAAATTCATAAAATGTGTAAATAAATACATTCGTGGAGCATAGTCTCTTTAAATTAACTCATGTGAGTATATCAAATATTCTAACTGCAAGTAATTTATAAATGCCAACAAATTGAAGATATCTCTTGGCGTACTGTAGATATATTTTTTAAAATATAAATATACTAGTAATAAATCATTCTTTATCATTTTTAAAGTGCAAAAAAAAGTGAGAACTCAAGCAAAATGTTAGAAAATCATTATATTAAATGAAAGGAAAGGGTGTGTACTTGTTTTGGATAGTGTTAGAAATAATTTCAACCAAAATTTTATTTATGTTTTAAGTTTCAACTTTAATTAATTTATTAAAAATTAAAATGTAGTGGTGTAATAATCAATAAAATGCTTAAGGTAAGATAAAAAATAGTTTTATTTGTTAATTATAATTAAAATTTTGATGGGCAGAAAGTTAGAAAGTTGAGTGAAGATATATACCTTAAATAATATTTTTTTTTTAAAGCTATATACCTTAAATAATTAAAAAATTAACTAAACTAAAATGAACCACATAAATAAAATTTTAAACAATGTAGATAGAATAAAATTTGTGTCTATGTATATGACATAATAAAATAATTCTAACATAAAATAAATAACTATTAAATAAATAAAATAGTTTGGAATTGATGTCTCTTGACATTTTTAAGATAAATGTATTTAAGATATCTTTAATAGTTTTAATAATTAATGTTTTGAATAGACATGATCTAAACTTTTTTCCTTATAAAATTCTTACAAATTCTTACAAACTAGACTTTTTTTTTTAGTTGTTTAAATATTTGATCAAAATTTTGTCCATTATGAACAGAACTGTGTTAATTTCAATAATTTCAGAACAAATTGGCCACCGGAGGTGTGTATGTATGAATTGTTACAGCTTAACTTTTTCCCTGCAGACTTAGTTGAGGAATTTAGAGTTTTGATCGAATCTTCCGAGTTTTTCAAGGAATTTTAAATGTATACTCAAATCTATCACAGTTTTCATCGAATGTGAAATATTTTGTCAAATCTTAGAGTTTTCCGATAAATTTGAAGCTCATTGGTGTTAATTCTAACATTTGCCGGACAACTTGGCCATTGGAGATGTCTGACAGAAAATTATAACAAAAAGTAGCATTTTTGAGCCGGCTTCACATTTTTTAAAAAATTTTGAACACTTTTATGCTTATCCGTGTTACTATTGCACATATTTTCGCTGTGTTTTTATATATTTAATTATTTTGGCTCTGAGAATCTCTGAACTATTCTGAAGCTTTGTGCGATAAACTTTTGGTGCTGGATTAATCTACAGTTTATTGTTTATGCGACTTGGTTACTCACTTTCAAAGGGCAATTTTTTGTAGGGGTTATTTTCTTTAAATAGTCCTAAACAGGACTTGATTGTCTAAAGAAAAGAAGAATTTATGAAGGAATTTGAAGCTTTCTGGAAATAAAGAAGGGGTTGCAGGGAGGACGAAGAAGAGGTAAGGGAGAGAAATAAAGAAGGGCTAGGATTATTTTTTTTGAATATTTGATGTCTGATTTTCATTTTCTTTTTATTTTAAAACTAGGTATGTGGGGGTTAAGCTTGAATTACATTCGTACGGTTTTAGCTTTGCCAGCCTATTCCAATAAAAGAGATCCATTGGATAAGCTTTGAACATATTGTTAAGATGTTAAGATTTTAAACCTGGGTCTTTCCTAGAAGTGTAGACTGCCTTATTGCAGTTAAAGGGAGATTTATGGGCTTCTGCGTTTAAAATTGTGGAAAGACAGGTCCAAACTGGTATTAAATCAATTAGAATTTTTATCTTAGAAAATCAGTCCTTATTTTTGGGTTCTTAAGCTTTCAGTGGCTGCTTGTGTGGAGGTGCGAAAAGAAGTTTCCCGCCCCTTTTAGAGGGTTTTATTTTGACATAGCATAGACTTTAAGTAGTTTTTTAGACCATAGCCTTAATATGGGCTGCCTTTTTTGCAGCAGGGAAGATAGGTTGGGTAATAATAAATGAATGAAGGAAGAATTTTAATGACGTTCCGTAGTCTATGGGACCTAGAAACCACACACCAGAGATGGAACAGCGGAACAAGCACTCCATAAGACGCCTGTAAATCTTCGATCACTTTGTGAACATTCTTAAGAGACAGAGTTCTCAGCTTCCTTCTTCCAATAAAGGGAATACTCTTATGAGTCTCTAATTACCGTCAGACCACTACTCTAACCAATATTGTTACGATAAAAGAAGATTAGCACTTCAGAAAGCAATAATTACAGGGTCCACTGTCCCATAGGCTTTCTCTGTCCTCATGGATATTAAAAATCTTCTATCTATTCTATTACACAAACACCCTGGACATCTTTTAGGTGATCTATTTTTTTTGTTTAATGTTCTTTTAAGTACAGATTGGAGTTGGAGAGGGCCCCTATCTGAGCGTTCGGGGTCTGAGGTCGATGACACCGGCGGGGGACAGCCCTCTTAAGCTGCGGAAACAATATTTATTTGGGTTCATGGCTTTATAGTTGGTTTCGTTGACGATAAAATATCAAAGAGCCATTTAAGATCTGGAATTTTTTAAATGCTTAAAACTTAAAAGCATTAAGCTATCGTCTTGTCAAAAACAACTGTTTTCGTCTCAGGGATGATGAATCTCTTCCATGTCTTGCGTATGAAGCTGTAAACTATCGCCTCTTAGCTCAAGGGAAATTTCCAGCTGACAGGGTTCTTTTTACCTTGCTGCTTTTCTATTGTACTTGGACGTACCTTTGAGTTCCATTGAACTACTCTAATCACTTAGAACATTAAAATAAATTACTTCTGTTAAGATTTAAGACTTCAATTCATAATATTAGAAATGAGTTTTCTTAGAAAAACTCTGCAAATCTTTGATACTTAATTTCTTTTTTTTTCTATAAAATTAAAGGTAGGGTTTTTGAAAGGGCTCTAACCATTTTTTACAAAGCAAGAAAAATAGGTCAATGTAGTTCAACCAAACAATATAGGACCAACAATAAGGAGCCAACAGTATAAAGACTGCAATACATCAGCAGACAATTAGCACCACAACTCAAGGAGCGAACACAACAAACATTGGGTACAGCCAAACGACCAAAACAGACCAGCTTTATCATGGCAGTTTGAAAGCAAAACATTCCAAGGAGCACTGAACAACCCCTTTCAACAGAGCCTTAAAGCAAATTTTCTTATTGGCTAGGCTCTGTATTTCAATAGCCTCTCTTGAATTGGAAAGGAGCAAAGGACAAGGCTTTACTCGTAATTCCATCACCCTTTCTTCTTTATTTAGATTGGACGATCTCCGTGCAACATTCAGAAGGCTGGAAACAACTTGGGTCTCCCCGAAACCCCTTCTTTCCTCAACTTCCCTCTCCCTACAATCCTCCTTTGACAACTCTCTTGGTCCTGCTTTCCTCAATAACAGGAAGTTGAGAGGGTTTCACATGTTCTTTTGGCTTCACTTCTTTTTAATTAGATATTCTATTCTCTTTTTCTCCATGGCTTAAAAACAGTGAATAGTATTCTTTCTTTCATTTCTTAACTGGCAGTTATTTCAGCTCAAGATTTATGTCCTAAAGCTCAGGAAGTGTCTGACCTTCTAACCAGATGTTCTAACAATAATATTCCTTCTTTTTTTGGTTGTATCTGTACGGTTAAAGAGAACTGCAAAAGTAGTATGTGTTATTCTTCAGGCATTTTGAAACGTTTAATAGATCCCGTTGATGCTTCTAAAAGCAATAAAAAATGTTTTTGATTTCATTTTCATTTATTTCTCCCTCCGAAGCATTTAATTTCAACTTTTGAAGGATTGAACTCCAAAATATTATTTGGCTGGTTCAATAAATGGTTTCGTGCAACTTTGAAGCATAAAAGGGTTGAACTTTCATCTTGGAAACAATGATTTGACTCAGTTTGCATAAGAACCACTTAACCTTCAGCTGAGTTACTACCTAGGTATTGGTTGTTTTAACTCTTGTGAGACAAAAAATGAGAAACACCATTCATCTCATGAGCTCCAAATGATAGATTACTTCTGATACAAGCAAAGGTTCGCTGTGAAAAGAAAAGTTTTGATATTTTGTCTTCAACAAGTATAGGTTTCTTTCGTTTAAATAGCCATAAATTTTGACCGTTACTTGAAGTATTGTCTTCCCCTGGAATTGACATTCTCTCTCTGAAAATATAAATTTTATCTAATAGTCTTGTCTTTGTAAACTGCTAAACACTCAGTTATCGGTTTGAGAAAGCAGTTTCAAATTTCTTGAATCTTCAATTTGGAGTTGACAAACCTTTTCTAAGATTTCCTTCTTATGGTCTACATAGAAAAATGTATTTTTCCTTTTGCTCATATAGAATAAATTATACAAACGCACTGTTTTGAAATCCATGTACAGAACCAGAGAACTTTATAATGTAGAATCAATATGAAAAGACCAGTTTTTGAAATTCTGAATGGTACATAAATTGTAACAAGTTCAATGGCTCATTTGGGCTCAAGTCTGAAAATATAAATGTATTTTTCACGGTAGTGCTTTCATGTTTTCCATCCCTCTCTGATATGCAATAGGAAGGCATTTGGATTTCTACAGCCTTCTTGATTCTGGTTTATTCTAGTTACTTTCTACTTTTCTGATCTGCAGACTCTTGTCATTTCATTGATTTCCTCGTGCTTTTACAGGGCTAGGAAGAAGCGGAGAATTTGTGGAAATGGACAAGCTTAATCGCTGCCCTGCCAATTACACACCTCTATCGCCTATAATTTTTCTGAAGCGAGCTGGCAATGTGTACAGAGAGCACACGTCTGTTGTATATGGTTCTGTGCAGTTCACTTGGGCAGAGACACTTGACCGTTGCATTAGACTTGCTTCTGCTATCTCTTCACTTAATATTTCAAGTGGGGATGTTGTAAGTAGCTCTTTCCAACAACATATGGCTAAACCTTGTGGAGATAATGATTTCAATTATTTTGGAAATGGGGGAATTGATTCCTTAAACTCATCTGCCTTCGCTCCTTGAGTATTTGAAAATCTGTTCAGCCTTGTTCGATAAATCACTTTCAACAAATTGGGCCATAAAAAACTCATTCTGGGCTCATTCAGACATGTATCTGATTAGTCCATGGATTAGAATAGAATGCACATTTGGAATCAGAGAATTTAGGTTTGGGGATTGGTGCAAGTCTATGTTTGTTTTCCTTGGCTATGCTTTTCTTCAAGCCTTTCCCATTTTCATCTGCTTCATGTAATGTTTATTGTTGATTACTATCACCTTTAATGACTTTCCAGCCAATTGGATTCCGTCGTGTTGATATTGATCGTCAGTTATGTAGCTTTGCTCTACTTACCCCTTACCAACAGGGGAATGGAAACATTGTAAATATCTCTGTATATTGCCTTTGAAGAGGATGATTATCATTAGTCTTTTAAGTTTCAAATAATGTCTGAGTGACTTTAAGCTTTAGATTGTTATTTGTACTCTGAAACCTGGCAGAATGCCTAAAAGGTCTCTGAGACTTGAGTAGGCAGGACTTCTAAGAGCACATGTTACTGTGAGTATCTTCATTTACTTCTATTGTGTCATGCTGATTTAGGAGGTTTGACCTGATATTCTTGCAATATGCTGTGTCTTGATTCCCAAGCGCTCCAGAACGATGACTACATGTCACTATAATGTTATCAGAATTTGTACTTTTTGGAGTATGATGCCATGAGCCTCATTGAATATTCTTGGTTTATCAGAACATCACATATACACTGAACATAAATGCAGCGTTGTGAACAAACAGTTGGCTACAGATCTCTACATGTCTTATCCTTGAAATGTATATATATACTCTTTTAAGTCATTTTTATGTATCTAAGAAGTATATATATAAGAAGTACATATATATACCACCAAACATGTGAGCTTTCTGCTTTGCTATTTGCATCATGAACCATAGGATGGAATTTTTAAGGGAAACACCAGGAAATCAATCTGTGAGGGACCAAGAAACTAGTGCTGATTGTAGTTGAAACATTTCAACTTTCATCCATTACAAGAACTGAATCTGTAAGTAACATTGCTGCACTGTAGAGTTGCTAATCTCTCCCAGAAACTGAAGTTTAGCACTGGAAAGACTTGGTGTGTGAAGGATGAGGCGATGCCAAACCAAGGTGCTGATGCTTGACCCTAGATGTACAACTCAGGATTGGTGTTGCTGGTTCTTGGAAGAAGGATGGCTTTGTCAATGTTGGAATTGGTGTGTATTTGGCCATAATGTTGAGATTGACACAACAGTTGGGTTTGGTGCAAAAGTTACTATTGGGCCAAGTAGGCACTGAAGACAGGGTTTGCCAACAATGAAGACCTTGTTGCAGAAAATGGACCTGGCACTGTTTGGAACTTAGATTCCTGATCAGAAAATCACATAGTTCCACGGAGTTTCGGGGACGGGGACGGGGGGGCGGGGGGTCTAATTTTGGGGACGGTGGGGGGACGGCGGCGGGGGGGGCGGGCTGAAATACATATAGTACCTGAAGAATTAGTTATAAAAAGATGTATAACTGTAGAAGTCTATAAGATGTATAAATTAGTTATAAATTAGACATGTATGCAAAATGTGGAAGCATAGACGAGGCACGTGAACTGTTTGACAGAATGCCTCAAAGAAATGTGGTCTCATGGACTGCAATGATTGCAGGATATGCACAAAATGGATTTGTTGAAAAGGCTTTAGAAATTTTAAAGCAAATGCAATTGGCTAGTGTAAAGTCAAATTCCACAACCTTTGCCAGCCCAGCATCCTCCCTGCCTGTGTCAAAATGGGAGCTTTGGAATAGGGTATGGACATCCATCAAAACATAAAGGATAGAGGAATTTTGTCAGATGTTGTAGTTGCAACTGCCCTGTTAGACATGTATGCAAAATGTGGAAGCATAGACAAGGCACGTGAACTGTTTGACAGAATGCCTCAAAGAAATGCAGCGGCAAAACTGGGGGACGGCGGGGGGACGGCGGGGACATTTCCCTGAAGTCTCTGCGTCTCGGAAACGGGGAGACGAGGGGATGGCTGTATTTCAGGGGGGGACACGTCCCCGTGGAACTATGGAAAATCATCAAATTAGCATTAATGAGATGTGATGGACCAGACGAATAGACCGGTTTAAGTACTTGTGAGCTCATTCGCTCTTATTGATGCCTACCTACAGATTGTATTATCCCTGAAGCCTTAATTCAGTGTCTACATGGTTAGGAGATGAAGAACACACACATATTTATCTCTCAAGTACTATTACGTGCTCTAGTCCATCTGGGCCATGGTCTGGTGGCAAGAAAGAGTGACCACTGGCACGTTTATGTGTACATGTGGCCATACTCAAATGAGACCGGTGCAAGTTCTATGTAGAATTGGAAGAACATAAACCCCTCCAATATGGCTTAAAAGCCTAAATTTTTTCTAAGCTTGATTATGCATTTCTTATGGATTAATTATTAAAACTATTGCAGGTGAGTGACAGTTTTACTTTGAAAATAAATGTATAATCATAGTTACCAGTAAACACATCAAAATAGGGTGCGAGAGTAAATAAATCTAGTCCCCAGAAATTGTGGGTACAGGGATGGGTATGCGGTCCACATTCCTATAATGGAGTTTCCTGGCAACTATCTGCATAATTAATTGCACTGAATCCTTGGCAGACTTGAATGGTTTGCTTCTTGGGGCTATGTCAAAAGCAGAAGTTCTCATGGTGCAGAGGTTGAGTCATGTGCAAGATTGCCAACATGTCCTAATCATCCAGAATTTTCCTAACCATTGTCTTCGGTATGGCAGTGTTGAATGAATAAATGGTACTTGTGACACCCCACTAAAGCCTGATTACATATGGGAACATTGTATAGCTAAACTATTCTGTTGTTTAATTTGTGATTCTAGAGTTTTGGACAAGTACACATTCACGGCTTTTTGAATATTGTCATTCAGTATATATTATATACCATAGCAGGCAGACTTGGACTTTGCCAAAACCAACATGCCAAAAGTTTTGGCTACTCTAAGTGAGGTCTTTGGCTTGCAAATGAGGGCTTTTTCCTCTGTTTTTTGGGTGGCCTGATCCATAATCAACATGGATATTCCATTGCACGATTCGTAAGTTCTATGCTATTGAGCAACACTTAAATGCTCTAACGGCCCCTTTTTGCAGGTCACGGAGATGAAACTGCCCCTTTTGCAAAACTGCTACTTTATGCATTTACAAAACTGTCTTGTCAGGTAAGTTATGAAAATAAAACAACGATTGATAGAAACAAAACTGTGACTTGGCTGTTGTACAATTCCTACAACCTGCGGAGGGCATAACTGTTGCTTACAGACTCAATTTCAGAAACCATTTTATTAAGTGAATAACTTTTCAATAGGAATCCAAATATGTAGTAAAATTCCACTTTAGATATGTCCCTTATGCTGTTTCTGCACCTGAAACGAACCTGCATTTTTTAAGTCATAACATCTAAGCATTCTTAACAGTCGTTCAACTCAACTGAATTTGATGATATTCATGATCCCATTTCGGATCATGGCCAAGTGACATGCTCTGACTAAGATAGACTTGCTGAAACTTGGAGTAAGCCAATCTATATTGGCTCATTGTGAATTCCTGGCTACTTGGACATATATAAGTTCTAAACAATTTCAGAGAGTCCCACAACTTTGGTATATACAGTGTACATGCTACTTCGTATGAATTTAACTGATTGGATGATATCTAATGACTATGCTGGTATTCTTTTAATATGACATACAGAATAATGAGCTTGCTTTCTAGTTTTAAAGCATAGACAACCACGGTACGTAGTTTTCTTTAACATTATGGATTGATAGCCTTTCAAAAGATGCAAAGATTACAGTTATGAACATAAACATTTTTTTCTGTAAAGGAATGACAATTATTTTGACTTGAGCAGAGATAACAAACATATACTGTTATTTAAGCCACATTATTACAACAGTGTTAAACATCGTGAAACACTGACATGCATGTAAACTGATTTTTTAACTCTCATTTATCTCTTCAGGTTGCAGTAGTGGCTCCCAATATCCCAGCAATGTATGAGCTGCAATTCGGAGTACCAATGGCTGGGGCAGTTCTCTGTTGCTTAAACATCCGCCATGATGCACGCACAATGTCTGTGCTTCTGAGACACTCTGAGGCAAAGATCATTTTTGTAGACTTCCAGTTCTTAGAAGTTGTTCATGAAGCTTTGAATCTACTGTCACAACATAAAAATGCAAAGATGCCTATTCTGGTACTGATTCCTGAACTGAATGGTAGACAAAATTCCCAAAATACAGACCCTGCATATTTAACTTATGAAAGCCTTCTGAGCAATGCAGACAGAAACTTTAAAACAAGGTGGCCTGAAGATGAATGGGATTCCATTGCACTAAATTACACATCTGGCACTACCTCCAGCCCAAAGGGCGTCATATTTAGTCACAGAGGTGCTTATCTCAATGCCCTTGCATCTGTTTTATTATGTGAAATGATATCCATGCCTATTTATCTCTGGACAGTCCCAATGTTCCACTCCAATGGCTGGTCATTTGCATGGGCCATAGCTGCACAGGGCGGCACAAATGTCTGCCTGAGAAATGTAACTGCAAATGCAATATTTGATGCCATTGAAAAGCACAAAGTGACCCACTTAAGCGGTGCACCGACAATCTTAAACATGATTGCAAATGCCCAACCCAATGAAAGAAAGCCTATTACCCACACTGTACAGATGGTAACTGGTGGTGCCCCACCACCAGCAGCAGTTCTGTACACCATGGCTAAGGTTGGCTTCCATATGGTTCACTCGTATGGCCTCACTGAAACATATGGCCCCTCATCCGTCTGTGCATGGAAACCCCAGTGGGACTCTCTCCCAGAAGAACAGCAGGCCAAGTTGAAGGCTAGACAAGGTGTCCCACACCTGGGACTATGGGGTATTGACGTTAAGAATCCGGAAACTATGGAGAGCGTTTATGCTGATGGGAAAACAATTGGGGAGGTCATGATCAAGGGTAATACTGTCATGAAGGGGTACTTGAATGATGTAGCTGCCACTGAGGCTGCTTTTGAGGGGGGCTGGTTTAGGACAGGGGATTTAGGGGTCATGCATCCTGATGGGTATATTGAGCTGAAGGACCGGTCTAAGGATATTATTATCTCAGGGGGTGAAAATGTGAGTACCATTGAAGTTGAATCTATTCTATACAACCATCCAGAGATACTCGAGGCTGCCGTTGTGGGACGCCCAGATGAGTACTGGGGTGAAACCCCTTGTGCCTTTGTGAAGCTCAAGGGACCCAAGCAGGTTACTGCAGAAAGTATCATTGCTTTTTGTCGTGCAAGATTGCCACACTTTATGGCTCCAAAGACTCTGATATTTCAGGATCTGCCTAAGTCTTCAACAGGGAAAGTTCAGAAGGTTGAGCTTAAGCAGAAAGCAAAGGCTCTGGGGAGCATCACAAAGCCTAAAAGCAAGCTCTAAATGGGCTGTTTCTATGTATGTGACGCAAGCTGTTGACCTGACATAATATCTATATATCGTGTCAGCCCATTGATTCATTTGGCACAAATGTGATTGTAAAGTCTGGACTCTGAATTTATGTTGGAGGTTTTTTTTTTTAATTGAATAAATGCAGAGTACAAAAGAATGAGCAGCACGAAGCTGCTATGATAAACATCAGACTGCTACAGACAGCTCAGAAACAGTACAAAACCGAAACTATCACAATACATTTCACACTGTTCTGGAAATGCTCAGACATTACACAATATAAATAACATCAGTAAACTGCGCAGGCTGGTGAAAAACCCCAACAATGCAGCTCTTATATGTACCTGATGCTCTCAGACTTGTTAATCTATGAACTGCAGTTGATATCTTTGGCTTATGGCCTCATACTGCACAGAGCACTCAGGACTCCAGGAGCAACCAGAAAACATTTGGAATCTTGAACTAATATCTGTCAAGTCCTTCAAGGTCGGTAACCAAGGCTGTCTTCAACCAAAAACAATCTAGAAGCTCCTTCAAAAGGATTAAAGAAGCAAACAGTTACCAAATCGGGGATGGCCAGAGGCAGATGTCATCTGAGAAGTGTGTAGTAATCATGAAAAAAACCCTGAAAAGTGTTGTTTCTACCTCCACCAAGAAGCTGCTGTCAAACTTCCCTGTGTCATAGCAACACTCCCCAAACAAGTAAGAAATTGCCCTGAGAGAAGAAGATAAACCTCCAAGAAATAAGAGCTGTTTCTGCAAACAAAGCTGAAGAAGGCCAACTGTCCTCCTACAGGTGGGACTGCGGTATTCTTCATAAAACCTGATCTCATAATCCACCAAGACATATAACTCAGCCTTCCCCTGTTTGACTCGCTGTTTCATTATTAAACCAGGAAATCAGGAGAATGCATGCTAAAACGTTGACAATAAACGATAAATCTGACTACACTCATAAAAGACTGAAATGTGGATGAAGATCAATGATCACATGATCCCCTCAACTACCTGAGACAAAAAAGAGAACCCTGTGATTGCTGTCCAAAAAAGTAACCTCTCACAAGCTGTAGAAGAGTTTGAATCGTCGTAGAGCCACAGAAACAGATCAACCAGAATCTGCCATACAACAAATAAAATCCTCTGCACTCCTGGAAACAGATGGAACACCCGCCAACAAAGAAGAGCCTGTCAAACCCTAAACTTGTAAGAGAGGCCTTAATCCCTGTGCTATACCAACTCTCTTATTATGTAGTAACCCATTCACTTGATGTTTGATTAGTTGAATTTGGACATCCATCTTAAAATTCTTCTTTGCTTCCGTCTGAAACTGTGAGATTAAAGAAGCGAGACAAAAAAACACTGTCAGAGTAAATCCTTAGAACTGCAAATTCCTGGTGATCATTATGATTATCAAAAACAGCTTTACACCTGTTTCTCCATAAATGCATCAAAATAACATGTCTAACACCATCAGCTATAGCATTGTCATGTAACCCAACTGGCAGTAAGGCCTCTTTCCAATTTAGCTTATGTTTAAAAATAGCAGGCAAATCACTAAACACAGTATTCCATTGCTTTTTAACAAACGGGCATCCCCAAAAAACATGCCTTATATTTTCCTGATGATGACAAAAAGGATAATTGCCAGGCTGGATCATAATACACTTCAACCTGTGCCCAATGGGCAGTTTGCAATGTAGTGTCTTCCAAGCCATCAATTGAGCATCCGAGTTGACTTTTGATCTCCAAATTTGAACTGTTAGATTTGACCAGAACTTTTCACTAAACCTGCAGTTCCATTGAAAGTTCAAGCGAGGCTTTAAAGGCAAATCAGGAAGCAACTGTAAATATATTTTTTTGTTGGAGGTTTTTATCGAACTCACAGAATTGTTTAACTACTACTCTATACTACCATGAGTCTTAGGTTTAATCTCATCCCTTTATGGTGTTGGGACCTTGCACTCAGCAAGACTCGATCCCTACTGAAACCATTCAACTTCACCAATAGAAGAAGAATCCATTAACTAATTTATATATTTTCAAAATAATAACTAAATTAAATCACAAATTTATCACCAGAACAAAGCATTTAACAGTTTTCATTTTTCTTGCCTTCCATACAGAGATGCCATTCGTAGCTCCATCACACAAAAACACTGGAGGGCTTCAAAAGCAACCATCGGAGTGTGCTCGTATGTTTTAAAATGTAGCATAAGTTTCCTGGCATTTTTCGTAACATTTCTATAATTCCTACCAACATAACTACAGTTAAAAGCAAAATTCTGGAGAAGGCTACAATTACTGAGCTTCATCATATTATTTGAATCACTAGAATAAATGTTCCAACGATACGTGTCCTGGCCCCTTGTTCCCCTCTCCCGTCCTCATGCCATTTCCCTATTCAAACATTGTTCAAGATGGGTTTTGCACAAAAACTCATAAGAGAAGCCAAGCCTGCCTTGTAGATCGATGTTTTTGTTACATAGCAGCATTTATTGTCCCTGCAGTATTCAATTTATATTTTCCAAAATTATTTCAGAGGTGTTGTTGAAATTTTTTAGGAGCATTTTAAAATGGGGTCTCATGGAGGGGGTTTCTTAAAAAAAAAATTTTAAAAAACATTTAAAAATAGGCTATCCAATGAATTTTGTAGTTGAAGGTAGGCTTAAAACTTCAAGCTTGAAATTTATGAGGGTTAGTTGACCCAAATCACTAATGAGGATGATGGAGTGAGCACCAAAGGGAATTGGGTTGTGATTGTATTTAAGATGTAACAATTGTATGGAAATTTTACCAAAGTGTTGTCCCATAGGGTGGCCCAACATACATAGGAATGTCTTTTATAGTGGGTAGTTGGCCCAAATCACCTTGAGGAGGATGGAAGTATTTTTATTACAAAGGATTAATTGTCTATTCATTTTGAAGGGTTTTATCCTTGTATATTTTTACAAGAATTTCGGTAACTATAGATAAATACCTTAATATAATGCAAATCTACAAGAGAATAATGGTAAACTTTTATCAATTGAGTTTTGATTGTTAACTAATTAGGTTATCAATGACACAAATATTCCAACAATACAAAATCACTAATACCCTAACTATACAAGATCATTAATACCCCATGTATACAAACTTAAAGTGTATAAACAAAATATATTTGATTCAAATAAACCTTGTTTGAGTGATGTTTGATATTGTTGATTAAAAACTCACTTACACTTCAACAATATCAACTTATTAAAAGTGTATAGACAAAATTCACACCAATAAGAAATATTTAAAGTTGCTTGTGTCTAATTAAGTCCATTTACATAAAAATATTCACAAGTACTTGTATATTAGCCAACCCCTTTATTTTATAATAAATATTATTATTACTAAAAAACTATTTTGTGAAGATCCTCGCAAGATGAATTTAAAGTACACCCAAAATTAAATCACAACCAAAACAAAACATGTGCAAGAACATTCATGTGAATCTTCACCAACTTCTCTAATGCACTAACTCAACCCTATAAAATATAGAAAGTCTCTATAATACACCATGAAAGTTGTTGCAAATTGTAAATGAATTCAATTATCATTAACATAATAAAATCATATAACGTGTAAAGGCCAAAATAACATCCTATTGGTATAGCTATAAGTGAAACCAAAAGCTATGCTTTTATATATATATAATTTTGCAAACACAAACTTTAATAAAATGAAAATCCAATTAAAAAATCTATAAGTTTAACATATATTAATAAATTAAACATTTTATGATGCGACTTTCAAGTTCTCTTTAGAAGTATATGTTGCAATTTCCAACACCCAATAATAGGGTTTTTGTAACTATCACCTTCTATCCGTTTTCCTCTTAGTTTTCCCTATAAAAGTTGAAGTTGTATTTTAGGTCGCCACCAAGGGAGATGCCAATTGGCATATGAAACCATCCCTATTGAAGACCATAAAGAAAATTCTTTCCATTTACCTCATATATTAATTGAAATTTGTACTCCAAAGGTTTACCCTCACAACCAATTTCAAGAGTAAATGGAAGCTTGCCAATCCACCTATTGTGACATGTTAAGACTAAGTTCATATGTGTCTAAGCTAGTTTTATTTACACTTAACCAACATGACCTAGATTTATATGTCTAGCATGGTTTTATTTACACTATCAAACATGGCATTTTTCACAAACATAAGATTCTTCACAAACATAAATACACCAACAATTTAACTTGAAAAACTAAATTTTGATGTTCTTGGTATTTATATTTGATATCTATTATTAATCAGCTACAAATATTACCTTGTTGTGAGATTGATTCACAAAACTTGGCATTGGTCAGCCTGTAGTAGTAGTCCATCCAAATTAGCTCCCGAATTCTCTCAATTTGTTGAGCAAAATCTAGTTAGAACTAACACCTCTTCTCTAATGTTCCTATTAATTGTCTCTAATTCTAGTTTGTCCACCACAAACCACGAATACTATCTTTAATAATAAGTTATGTTTGTATACATACATATTTATATACACATATACATCCTATATAAAATAATAAGTTATGCATGTACATACATTTTTTTAAGGCAAGATGCTAGAGGGGCAGCTCCCATTCATTAAACATTGCAGAAGAAAATACAATAATCATTCTTGAGAAGCTCAGGGGAAACACATATTTACATCTAGTAGTTGTTGTGTCGAAGATACAAAAGGTCACCCTTAAGTTCCTCAAGTCTTTCCTTTTGTAACTCTGATAGGAGATTAGGATGACCGGCCAAGAAATTTTTTAACTCCTCCATATTGCATTTCATCAGTCCCACTTCAAACAACCTTAAACATTCTCCCAAATCAACATTGTTTCTCAACACAAGTTTGCTGAAAACACCACCAATATCGTGCATCATTGCCCTGCAGTCATAGTTGGAGGTAGCATCAAATACAACCTTATGCGAAGAGGGATGGATGTATCGATTGATTTCTAGCTTGCCAGACATCTTCCTCCTAAAGATATCAACGAACGACATCACAAAATTTTATAGTATGATATTATCATGGACATGGCCATTGTTGAAGAGTCTCCTACCAATTGTGGCAATGATAGCACCTTCAATCGGTGACACTGCAATATTGAATAATCTCCCCAACTACTACGACAAATCCTCATTTTGGTAGTTGCATTAGCACCCATTAATGATCACCTTGCACTCCATTAAAGTGCCAAAAACCACCAATCTGCAACATTATATATAACCTACACATAGCAACCTATAGGCAAAGTCATTTCATTCACTTGTTGGGTTCGGTGAAGCCCAAATTGGCAAGTTTCTCTCACATATTCGAAAAGGATGCCTTTTGCAACTGACTTCTTTTCGCATGTATTCACAAAATTAGAAGTTGCCCTTTTTGATGGATTTTTCCATTTATTGGAGATGAGACTAATTTATAAATAGTTGGCTGCTGCTTGAATATGTATTGTATTCAGAATTAATAAAAGAGATAATCCCTGAAAGTGGACGTAGCCATTATTGGGCGAACCACTGTAAATCTTGTGTTCTTCTGTGTCTTTTAAATCTTTTAATTTATGTTCTTATTTTCTGCAATTTTCTTTTCATTTGCTTCTACAATTTTCATCAACAATTGGTATCAGAGCCTAGTGGAGAAACTTGGTGAAGAAGCTTGGTGGTGAAGTGGTTCCTTGGAGATCGCGGAAGAATTTTTCAGAGCTATGGACGAAGCAGATATGGAAGAGAGTCCCAACTGGGATGATTGGGTTCAAGCTCTCATGTCTATGTGCCATGGCCATGAAGAGAGTCATGATGAAGTGGGAGCTATTCATCAAATGTTTTTGGATGAATTAAATGATGAAGCCGATTCTATTATTGAGGAGTTTCTTGGCATGATGGAACCTGCAAGTGACAGAGCAGACGCAAGAAATAAAAGGTGTTGTCGCTCTTTCTGGAGGAAAGAAAAAGGTTAGATTTAATTTGCCAATGGAAATAGATGATCCTCCTGTCTGTTTGGTTGTTGTAGAGGATTTGCATGTTTTGGTAGAAGCTGATAATAGTGATACCCAGAATGGCGGAGCTGTCGACATGAAGTCTGTTGGTGCGGAGAAGGAGAAATTCCTGGCCAATAACATAGAGGCAGCTGAAGAAATTACTAATGATATGTCTCAGACAAAGGTATCTTTTGCTAATCCTGTCAAGAAAAAGACCGACGGCAACAAGGCACCGGTAGAGAGCCAGCCGGAATCTGGCGCAGAGGCAGGAACACAAATTGAGCAAATAGAAGCAGATAAAGCTCCGGTTGATAGTGTTTCTTCACCTTCGAAAAAGAGGAAATCTGGTTCAGACAAAGCAAAAGACACTGCTGAGACTATACATGATGTTTTGCGGCCACATTGGTCGCTAGCTATGGAAGGGGCCAATTTTGGGCAGAACATTGATAATTTTAACACCAAGGAGAGCTTGGTTTTTAACATGGTGTTGATGGCGTTGGATTTGGGATTTATTCTCCTCATCATTGCGATTGGCTTTGCCAAGGGAGAGAACTGTAACTTTTTGGAGCCGATGAGAAGAGGGGAGGTAGCGGCTTTGGCGGCATGGGCAAGGGTTGTATCGTCGCAGAGACTGGCTGTGAGGGCATCCCACTTTCTTTTCATGCAGAACAGGGTCCGTATGATCTGTGATTGCCATGCTACTCCTGTCAGAGTTATACAGTCGGAGGAATTGAAGTAGCCCCAGAGGAATTGTTTGGTCTGTGGTGATGATGCCTGACAGGGGTGTGGTGTAGAATGTGGGAAACTGTCTAATGGGAAGAAGAAATGGGGGTTTCTTAAGATGCCGATGATTGTAGCGGAGATGGTTACAACAGTGGATTGTTGGGGTTATAATATGATCAGATCGTTTCTGGAAGGTGTTACGATTGATTGGGAAGCTTGGAAGTCATTTATACGGAGTGCCCTTGAATAGAGGTTAAAGCCCTGCAATACGGGCTTGTTTTCGAAGTGACGATACAAGTGGAAATGTAAGGGATATCTCTGAGTAGCTATTTGGTCTTCAAGTGGGAGATTGTTGGGTTCGGTGAAGCCCAAATTGGCAAGTTTCTCTCACATATTCGAAAAGGATGCCTTTTGCAACTGACTTCTTTTTGCATGTATTTGCAAAATTAGGAGTTGCCCTTTTTGATGGATTTTTCCATTTATTGGAGATGAGACTGATTTATAAATAGTTGGTCGCTACTTGAATATGTATTGTATTCAGAATTAATAAAAGAGATAATCCCTGAAAGTGGACGTAGCCATTATTGGGCAAACCACTGTAAATCTTGTGTTCCTCTATCTTTTAAATCTTTTAATTTTTGTTCTTATTTTCTGCAATTTTCTTTTCATTTGCTTCTACAATTTTCATCAACATCACTCTGAAGAAAGATGTGATTAAATCTCTTCCCTAACATTCTGTGAAGTATTATGATTTGAATGTCTCCATAAATAGATATGAAGGATGCATCTCAAGCTAGCCCAATCACATGTATCTCAAAGCTTATCCACTACGTAAGTTTCCAGTTATGGGCCATTCGAGATTCAATAGCATCTATGTAGATCAATGAATCCCCCTCAATATCGATGGATCTTAGGTTTTTTTGGTCACATAGATTTAGCCATTTAAACAAAGCACCAAACTCAACATCATTGTTAGTGCCATCAGGTAAATACTTCGAAATTGCCCAAATGAGGACTCCTGCCTCACCTTTGATGATGCATCCAATACCTGAGGCCTAAGGTTACCTCAAGAGGTCCCGTCAAAATTCAATTTCACTCTTCTATTCATAAGGGTGGCATGTACATACATACATATATACTAGCACTTGCACCCATAGGAGGTTCAAGGAATACATCGATAGGAACAACTGACGAGTTTAGAAAATTTTCTGGCGATTTTTTTACGGCGTGAGACAATCCCAAACAATATAATGCTCACATATAAAAGCCTATCAGCTAATTATCAACTAATTTATGATTTTAACCACGGACATATAGACTCTTGATAAAATAAAGCTACATGTCAAACAAACATACTACCTATCAAAATTGAAAACAAGACAAAAGTATTGGGAAGGCAGTTAAGAAGTTTTATGATGGGAGAAGTACATGTGCTCCAAACTCTAGACAATATGCCCCAAAAAACTCTAAAATGAATCTACACCCTTGCTTTTGGAAATGGACGTACTTCAAAGAAAATGTATACAACTTTTTTTTATTGAGATGTGATAAAGGAGGAGGATGATTAATGAGAAGTGATGGAAGTTTGGTGGACTACAAGTGAGGAAAGGGGCAAGAGTTTGAATGTTGCATGGCAAGGAATGAATAAAAAGGAAAGATTAGAGGAAGAAAGGGGCATAAACAAAGTTTAAAACTGGAAAGAGAAAAGCAAATCAATTGCAAGGGTGACCAAGGGTCTCCAAACTACCTATTGTGGGAGTAGAAAGCATTGGCACTAAATATTAAAGGCTAGTCAACCAGGTGTCTTTCATTCTTTTCTTTTGCTTGTTGATTGCATTTTATAAATTTAAAATTTTGGTAGTCAAAGGGGTGCTACTCTTTAAGCTACTAGAAACAATCTCATACAACTCTGTTTTTGAATTTCATTTATGTATGTCCCTGCAACCCTAGCCCATTCACCCCAATATTAAGAAATTTATATATAAGTTGAAGGATACCCATACTTACTTCCAACTCAATCCTCACTGAAGAGGATATATATATTCAAACGTTTTCCTAAATTACCCTAAAAATGAATTAATTTATTTTCTTCATTATCTATACATGCTTATCCTACATCAATGGCAATCGATCAATCTATATATTACTATCAAACAATGACTTAACAAATAAGATAAACACCCTATGTAGAAGAAAAAACATATTAACATTTCCTACACTAGGCTTGCATGGTAAGTATATCCCAAATAACTTTTGGAATGACTTTCAAATTTACAAACAAATTGATTTGTTTTAGAATGTTTAGTTGCTTGTAAACACGTACCCTTTCAAACTAAGCATAAGCAACTAAAATAACTAAACGTTCAAGTATCTTAGAAAGACAAATCTCAAAGGAGAATATTGAAAGACCATTGTTGATCTTGCTGATAATAAGATTTCCAATATAATTATTGTCAATCAAGAGACCATTATAAAACTAAATTGGAAGAGGTCTTGATTCAACAAAACTTATCCCTTTAACTCAAAATTGGCTTTTTATGATGTAATAGTTCTTTCCTCTAGAATACGTAATTTATAAATCAAGAGGAGAGTTAAATTAGGCAAGGATGTCTAGAATGCCTCCCAAGTATTGGACATTTAGAACTCACTTATAAAAGTAGTCCCACCCTTTTTTATTTGTATTTCTATTATGAAAATAGTAACTTCCTAGCACTAACCACTAACTAGTGCACTATAGATTGCAAATGATAGATGGCTTCCTATGGAAAGGCTTCTCCTAATCCTAAAGGGTCTTCTGATAAATCTAAAGTTACGTGGAGATTCAAGGCAGTATATAGATGTTGTATGAGTCTTGAGTATTGGAGTCTAAGCACCCCTCACTTCACTAGACCCTTTACGAAAATCTAGCCTAGCCAAAAATGACAATTGTTCTAAGGATATTTTAAAAAGCCTCAACACAAAGTTTCTAACCTAAATAATCTACTATAAAAAAAAATTAGCGAAAAATGGTTCTAGTACACCACTACTTTCACCACTTTCTAATCACTAAGATCCCATAAGAGTGAGGTGAGAGCATATAATGGGTAGTTGTAGTAAGCCATTAACTACTATTACTATGAAATGTGACATTAAAAAGAGCTTTGATGTACCACTTGTTAGGATCTTCACATACAAAATATTAAACATAACAAAAACATGCAAAAAGAATATAATGCTTAGAAAATAGCTACAAATATGCTTATATTGATAACAAGAATTGCAAGTCTCTTCAAGGGGTCAACTTGTTTGAGAGCAAAGTTCTACTAGTACAAAATATGATTCCAATATAATCTTTGCTTTATTATTTAACATCAATATATAGCCCTCACAAAGAGTAGTTCTTACAATGCACAACCAATGTGAGATACATCCACATAATGTAATAGTATACTGGGATTATTACACCGCTTAAAATAGTTAGGATGTGGGGTTCCTAACATTGTGAAACCCTAAACCTTGTTAATTAACTAAAAAACAAGGGGTTAATTTCTTACAAAAAGACTATGGTTCAAAAAGCCCTGGTGTATCAAGAAATTCCTAGCTAGTTATGCAAAAACATAAAGCTCACCAACACAAAATTTCCAAGATTATACATTGTGTGTGGAAATTTTTTCTTGATTAACATGATTTAATACGAAATATATCCAAGGTGGAAGTGTCAAACTAGGTGTTATTTCTTCTCAATTCACTTCTACTCATAATGGACACTTTAAAGAGGCAATAACAATATATTGCTTGCTATTGGGCATTGTTTGAAATTGCAAAGGCTTTGAGTATTTTTTCCACTGCCTTCTCTTCAAACTTCAACTACAAGGTAGATACTAAATTTGTCATCCTCATATAAATAGCTCACTAAAATAAGCAAAGAACATGACAACAACTATAGTCAACTTTGACACACCCACAAAAATCACAATGTTCTCTAGAATTAAAAACTACTTATAATAGTAATTTCTAGATGCATCCTAAATCATTTATATGGACTATGAAAACATCATGTCTAATTAATGTAAAAAATACTCAAAAGATTATTTCTACAAGCATACTAAATCATCATAATTCTTGTTGAAGTGCCCCAGGCAATACATTTGTCACCATCTTTTGCCTATGTTCATCGAGGAGCCATCAACATGAAGGAGAATAAAGCAAAGCTTCTATAATCAATGAAAAACTTGGAGTTGACCATGTGACGGAAAACAAAAACAATTATGACAAGCATGTGAGGCATGAAGATTAATGGGGAACGATCATTAGTAAATGACATTAACTCCATCCTTGCATGGTAGTTCGTGTTGTGATGTAGAGTGCAGAAGGCTTACACTGCCTTTTAATCGCTCAATTAAAGGCAGGGATATTTTGAAATGTAGGCATGGATGTCATTTTTCCAATTACATAAAATTTTAACACTTAACTATTTATGTTAAGATACTATGTTGACTACAATATACCAACAATTTATTTCAAATTTTAGTTTGCATTTTATACCTAAGTTGCACAATTTAGCTAGAACACCTAGCAGTTGACATTAGACGAACCTAGCATAAGAAGTGCGAATAGTATTGTCGGAAGTTGACATTAGACGAACCTAACATAAGAAGTGCGAATAGTATTGTCGGAAGTTGACATTAGACGAACCTAACATAAGAAGTGCGAATGGTATTGTCGTGGATTTGGCTACGTGGCTCTAACAAGTACAACTATTGATCCCTTCAGTTAGCAATTTATAAATAGAAACAAATGCGTGAACTGGGAAAGTCGACAAAGCCGCCGAAGGCATAAATAACGATTGGGATGAGATAGATTGATTCAGATAAGGGGACTGTAAAATTATCAATCCAGCTTTTTATTGCTTTTTCACGAGTCATTCAGATAAGGGACTGTAAAATTATCAATCCAGCCTTGTATTGGCTTTTCTCTCAATGCAATTTAAGTCGACAAGGCAAGCACAGACATTAATAACGACTGTGATAAGATAGATTCATTCAGCTAAGGGACTCGACAATTATCAATCCAGGTTTTTATTGTGTTTTTACTCAAATACAATTTCATTAAGCAGAAATCTTGCGAATTTTCGGCATATTGTTAGATCAAAGTTGATAAATCCTTCTAAAACTAGCTTACGATTGTTTTTTTTTTCCTGCTAATTATTGAACAAGATTACTAGACTTTTACATATTAGCGTTTGTACAGCCTTGATTTTAAGTTTTTGACAAATTTTGAAAGGCTTTTTAAACAAATTTGACAATAATTTCAGCAATTAGCGCTTTCTGCGGTACGGTTTAACATTTTTCAAGTATTTTACGGAATCTGATTTTTTTTTAAATTAAAATTAAAATTCGTGTTAATTTCAGGAGCGCGTTTCTTCGGGCTAACCTGACTTTTTTCAGGTGTTTTATGAAATTTGAGGGGTTTAAAAGTGGAATTGATTTCATTTTTATTTTCTGCGAGCTCTAATTGTCATTTTTTTTCAAATTTTAGGGGTTTAATCGAAATTTAATGTTAGTTTCAATAATCAATGTTTTCTGCGTGTTTGATTTAACATCTTAAGTGTTTTGTCAAATTTGAAGGTTTTTTTTTTTTTGCAATTTTATGTCGAATTTCATTGATTAGCGTTTTCTAAATTGATGTTAATTTCATTAATTTAACATCTTTTAAGTGTTCTGTCAAACTCGAGGACTAACTAATTCGATGTTGAATCTCGATAAGTATTTTCTGCGCTCTTAATTTAAGATGTTCAAAAAATTTAATCGAATTTGAGAGGTTTTTCAATGAAATTAATGTTAATTTTAATAATTGATGTTTTGAATAGGTAGATATGATTTAAAATTATTTTCTTACAAATTCTTACAAACTAGACTTTTGTTTTTCAGATGTTTAAAAATTTGATTAAATTTTTGGTCATTATTAAGAGAATCGTGTAAATTTCAATAATTTCAGAACAACTTGGCCATCAGAGGTGTGCATGTATGAACTGTTACAGCTTAACTTTTTCCGTGCAGACTTAACTGAGGAATTTAAAGTATTTGATCAAATCTTGCGAGTTTATCAAGGAATTTCATATGTATTCTCAAATCTATCACATTTTTCATCGAATTTAAAATATTTTGTCATAACTTCAAAGTTTTCCCATTAGAGGTGTCTAACAGAAAATTATAACACAAGTACGGTTTTTCATCAGGCTTCATATTTTTTATTTTAACATCTTATATGCTTATTAGTATTGTGTTTAATGATTTTCAAACAAAATGGCCATTGTAGATATTTTGGCTGTGTTTTTATATATTTAATTATTAGTTTTTGTTTTTATAAGGGTAAAAGGTAGGGTTTCCCTAACCCTTTTTTACAAGCAAGAAAAATAGGTCAATGAAGTCCATACCAACAACAAAGAACAGCAACAAGAAACAAGCAATACAAAGACTGCAACACAACAACCAACAATCAACGCCTCAAACAAAATATCGAATACAACAAGTACAGGGCAAACAACCCAAGGATTAGAGAAAACTGGCCTTGAGACCAAAACATTCCAATGAGCATTGAACAAGTTTCCTTCCCACCTGATTGCCCATTATTAATAACCTCTCTTGAATCGGAAAGGAAACAAGGAGGACTCTCCCCGAAATCCACAGCCTTTTTAGTTTTACTTGGTTTGGGCGTTCTCTACATATCATTCCATAGGCAGGAGACAACTTGGGACTCCCCCAGACCCCTAGTTTCCATATCATATATTTAATTATTTAGGTAAATGCTTTTGATCCGAGCAATGAATCGGAATACAAAGATCAAGAAGGGAACAATAGAGAAATTCAGACAATGAGGAACAACATGAAACATTCAACACAAATGTTAAAAGAACAATAGCAAACCAGCAAGGAACATACAACAGCTCCTGAAAAGGAGCAAGTTACATCCCAACAATAAACTCAAAGAGGCTTAAAGCCAAAATACCCCAGAGAGATTTGAAATTTCCCAATGTATCCAACCATTGGGGTTTTGTGATCGCTTTCCATCCGAGCTGAACTCCCAATAGTAAGAACCGACAACACCACAGAAGAATTCTTGGAGCTCACATCCTTCTTCAAGAGTCCTTTATCCCTCTTAGAAGTGGACGGAGGCTGAAAACTATCATAGTGAAGCTTCTCATATCTATCCTTGACGGCAGAAACACTACCATCTAACTTTGAAACCTGCACATCAGGGTCGACCCTCACAACACCATTATCCGCAAGAGGCACCACCTCACACTGAGGGTGACTAGGCTCCATAAGACCTTTCCCAGATTTTTGTGAATGTTTGTTGGCCAAGCAACCCATGGAGGAGTGGCCGGCCATATGGCAATAATAGCACATGACTGAGCAGCCCTTAAAAGCAATATGTTGCACCCAAACCCCCAATTCAGAAGACTAAGGTAATAGAAGAGGAAAGCACCTTACCCACATCCACAAAGAGACATAATCTGACAAACAGCAACCGTTTCCTAGAAATGGTAACTTGATCAAAAGCAATAAGCTGGCTAATTGAAGCAGCACTATCTTTCAGGACCTCCTCCTCCCGATATTCCAAGGGCAGGCTGAGAAGTCTCACCCAAACGAGAACTATGTTGAGGCACTCCTCCTCAGGATCAAACCCTGGAGCCCACCTCTTAAGGAAAAGCCTAGACTTGCCCATAAACCATGGGCCATTTGTATATTTAATTATTTTGGCTTTGGAAATTTCTGAATTATTTTGAAGCTTTGTACAAATTTTTGAATTTCTGATTTCTTTGTACTTTTGAGTTCCACTGGACTTTTTAATCACTCAGAACATTAAAATAAATTCCTTCTGTTAAGATCTAAGGCTTCCACAATTCATAATATTAGAAATAAGCTTTTGGGAAAATCTGTGTGCAAATTTTTGATACTTCTTTTTAACTAGATATTCTATTATCTTTTTCTCCATGGTTTAATAACAGTGAATCTCTTATGTCCCCAAGTATAATTTCTTTCATTTCTTAACTGGCAATTTTTATGAAGTTAAAGAGAACTGTAAAACTCTATGTGTTATTCTTCATGCATTTTGAAACGTTTAATATATGTTCTGATTTTATTTTCATTTATTTCTCCCTCTCAAAGCATTTAATTTCACCTTCGTGTTGAAGAATTGAACTCCAAAATATTATTTGGCTCGTTCAATTACTGGTTTTGTGCAACTTTGAAGCATAGAAAGGTTGAACATTCATCTTGAAAACAATGATTTGACTCAGTTTGCATAAGAACCAGTTTACCTTTAGCTGAGTGATCTGAGTGATTACCTAGGTATTGGTTGTTTCAACTCTTGAAAGGTAAGGAACGAGAAACATCATTCATCTCATGATCTCCAAATAATAGATTCCTTCTGATACAAGCAAAGGTTACCTGTGACAAGAAAAGTTAGATATTTTTTCTTCAAGAAGTATAGGTTTCTTTCGGTTCAAAGCCATAAATTTTGACTGTTACTTGAAGAATTGCCTTCCCCTGTCATATGGTACTAAATTTGGTTTCTCTATGGAATTGACATCCTTTCTGAAAATATAAATTTTATCTAATAGTCTTGTCTTTGTAAAAGAACTGTTAAAAACTCAGTTATTGGTTTGAGAAATCATTTTCAAATTTCTTGAATCTTTAATCTGGAGTTGACAATTTTTTTCTAAGTTTTCCTTCTTATGATTTACATATAAGAATGTATTTCCTTTTGCTCATATAGAATAAATTGTACAAGCACACTCTTTTGGAGTCCATGTACAGAACCCAGAGAACTTTATAATGTAGAATGAATAGGGAAAAACCAGTTTTTGAAATTCTGAGTGGTAGATAATTTGTAACAAGTTCAATGGCTCATTTGGGCTCAAGTCTGAAAATATAAATGCATTTGTTCATGTAATGCTTTCATGTTTTCCATCCCTCTGTGATATGCAGTAAGAACACATTTGGATTTCTACAGGCTTCTTGATTCTGGCTTATTCTAGTTACTACTTTGTTTCCCACTTTTTTGCTCTGCAGACTCTTGTCATTTCATTGACTTTCATTGATTTCCTCGTGCTTTTACAGGGCTTGGTCTTGAAGCAGAGAATTTGTGGAAATGGACAAGCTTAATCGCTGCCCTGCCAATTACACACCTCTATCACCTATAGTTTTTCTGAAGCGTGCTGGCAATGTGTACAAAGAGCACACGTCTGTTGTATATGGCTCTGTGCGCTTTACTTGGGCAGAGACACTTGACCGTTGCATTAGGCTTGCTTCTGCTATCTCTTCATTTAATATTTCAAATGGGGATGTTGTAAGTAGCTCTTTCCAACAACATATGGCTAAACCTTGTGGAGATAATTATTTCAATTATTTTGGAAATGGGGGGATTGACTCCTCAAGTATGCAAGGGAGTCTAACTTAACTTTTCTACCTTATTCATCTAAAGAAATCATCTTCCATGTCTCCTTGAGTCTTTAAAAATGATGCATCATAATGTTTAGCTGCCCTGTTAAGCCTTGTTCGACAAATCACTTCCGATGAATTGGGCCATAAAAAACCCATTCTGGGCTCATTCAAATATATATATCTGAATTAGTCCATAGATTAGAGTACACCGCACATTTGGAATCTGAGAATTCGGGGCTGGGGATTGGTGCAAGTCTATGCTTTCTTTCCTTGGCTATATTTTTCTTCAAGCCTTTCCCATTTTCATCTGCTTCATGTAATGTTTATTGTTGATTACTCATCACGTTTCATGACTTTCCAGCCAATTGGATTCAATCATGTTGATATTGATAGTCAGTTATGTAGCTTTGCTCTACTTACTCCTTACCAACAGGGGAATGGAAACATTGTAAATATCTCCATATATTGCCTTTGAAGAGGATGATTATCATTAGTCTTTTAAGTTTCAAATAATGTCTGAGTGACTTTAAGCTTTAGATTGTTATTTGTACTCTGAAACCTGGCAGAATGACTAAAAAGTCTTTGAGACTTGAGTAGGCAGAACTCCTTAGAACCATGTTTCTCTGAGTTTCTTGATTTACTTATATTGTCATGCTAATTGAGAAGGTTTGACTTGATATTCTTGGAATATGCTATGTCCCAACTCCTGAGTGCTCTAGAATATGACTGCATGTCACTATAATGTTATCAGAATTTGTACTTTTTGGAGTATGATGCAATGAGCCTCATTGAATATGTTGATTTATCAGAACATCGCACGTACACTGAACATAACAAACGGTTGGCTACAGATCTGTATCTGTCTTGTCCTTGAAATGTATATATAAGTCATTTTTATGTATCTAATAAGTATATCGGCTTGAAAGTGATGCATCAATGCATGAAAGTGATATTGGCAAACATGTGAGCTTTGTACTTTGCTATTTGCATCATGAACCATAGAATGGAATTTTGAAGGGAAATACCAGAAAATTATTCTGTATACCATAAGATCTCTGAGGTCAAACATAACTAATGAGGGACGAAGAAATTAGTCCTGATTGTAGATGAAACATTTCAGCTTTTATCCATTACAAGAACTGATCTCTAAGTAACATTGGTGCACTGTAGAGGTGCTAGTCCTAGCACAAACTGAAGTTTAGCACTAGAAAGACTTGGTGCGTAAAGGATGAGGCATTGCCAAACCAAGGTGCTGATGCTCGACTCCAGATGTACAAATCAGGATTACCCTTGCTTCATATGGTGTTGCTGGCTCTTGGGAAAAGGATGGCTTTGCCATGGTTTGAATTGGTTTGCATATGGCCGTACTGTTGAGATTGACAGAACAGTTGGGTTTGGTGTAAAAGTTATGAGTGGGGCAAGAAATGGCACTAAAGGCAGGGTTTGCCAACAATGAAGACCTTGTTGCAGAAGATGGATCTGGCACCATTTGAACTTAGATTTTTGATCAGAAAATCATCAAATTGTGAATCGCTGTAATATTGATGAGATGTGATGGACCAGAGGAATGAACTGATTTATGTACTTGTGAGCTCATTGACCCTTATTAATGCCTACCTACAGATTGTATGATCCCTAAAGCCTTAATTCAGTGCCTACATAGTTAGTATTGGGAAAAGTGTCTCAATCTTGCATCCTAATGGTTATATATATATATATATTAATTATTTGTATTTATTTATTATTGTTGGCCTTATATGGAAAACAGGTTGTCCCACTTTGTGTTGGCATTATTTGCCATGTGTTGGATACTTTAGGAAGTGTGTAAGAAGTTGTAAGAGCATCTAATGTTATTATGATGTGTAGGAGTATCTTATGATAATGTAACATGGAGTTACTTATAACAGAATTTATGACTCGTAAGAACATGATTATAGGAGAGTTATATTGAAATCTTAACCAACATTATGATAGTCTTAAAGAGTATTTTTTATTTGGAGAACAAGACAAATTGGGGTGCCCAAGTTGGAATGGTCAACGATGACAGCTACAATAACTTTATGATAATTGTAAGAGAATTTGTATTTTTACCACGTAGACCAACTTGGAGAGGGGCATTGGAATTTGTGCCATGGGGGTTTGGGGACCATACCTCTATCGGGCTTGTACTTGGTTTTCCAAAAACAAAACCATTTGATGTTTCTTGATTCAGTTTTCCTATATAGTAAGGTGCTTGGGATGGAGTAGTACATAGTTGATTTGTAGCTACAATTATGCTATAGGAATTGCTCTAGTTTCACATGCTGGCAATACTCCTATGAAGGCATAGCCTAGAAGTTGTATTGTAACCTCATTGTTGCTATTAATACAATTGGTTTTGTTTGGAGCGTGGGATTTTTCTCTTGAAAGGGTTTTCCCCATGTAAACCTATGTTATGGTATATTGCATTTGTTTTTCATTGTAACTGTATGATCAACAATTTTTGCACATTACTCCCCTTTAGGTTAGTGTAGAAAGCATATTTTGCACGCCTGCTTTCTTTCATTTGGTATTGGAGTTTAATCACCTTGGGTCTGAGGTGTTAGGGACAGATTTTGTAAAAATCTTAGATCGAGTGGGAGCTTGCATAGGAGATTTTGTTGTAGGAAAGTGACAAGAACATTGAGAATAGAGATGGAGAGATTTATAGGCAGTAACTTTTAGCTGTGGAAGTTAAAGATAGAGGATATACTCGTAGATAAAGATCTATGAACTGTTGTATCTAAATTTGCCATATGTTGAATACTTTAAGAAGTGTGTAAGAAGTTAAGAGCATCTAATGTTATTATGATGTGTAAGAATATCTTATGACATTATAAGATGGGAGTTACTTAGGATAGATTCTATGATGTATAAGAGAATGATTATATGGGAGTTACATTAGAATCTTAACCAACATTATGACAATCTTAAAGAGCATTTTTTATTTGGAGAACAAGACAAATTGGGGCGCCCAAGTTGGAATGGTCAACCATGACAGCTATGATAGCTTTATGATAGTTGTAAATTTTTTATTTGTAGCATGTAGACCAACTTGAAAAGGGGCACCAGAATTTGTGCCATTGGTGTTTGGGTGCCATACCTTCATTGGGCTTGTACATGGTTTTTAAAGAAAACCATTTGATGGTTTCTTGATTCAGTTTTCCGAGCACATAGTTAGTATTGGGAAAAGTGTCTCAACCTTGCATCCTAATGGTCATATATATGAATAAGTGGTAGGTTGTTCTCACCTTGTCCGCTATAGAGGTTGAGTACGTCGAAACTACTCATGCTTTTAACGAGGCCATCTGGCTTAAGAGATTGTATTTAGATGTGGGGTTGAGTCAGGGAGCTATTAGAGTTCTTTGTGATAGTCATAGTGCTATATGTTTGGCGAAGAACCCGACTTTTCATGTGAAGATGAAGCAATGCGAAGATGAAGCACATAGATGTTTAATGCCATTTTGTTATAGACATGGTAGAGGATGGGAGGGTGATGTTGGAGAAGGTTGATAGTTTGCATAATGTTGTAGATACATTGACAAAGCTAGTGAGTACAAATAAATTTAGGTGGTGCAATAAGTCTATGGGCCTCATGGCCCTCAACAATTAAATTTTAGTGTTGGAGTTCCCCTTTGCTCTTTTGCAAGGTTTTTGACAAGTGAGAGAATGTTGGAAAAGGTGTCTCAACCTTGCATCCTGATGGTCAGATTTATTAATCATTTTTAGTCTTATATGAGAAAGGGGGTGTCCCACTTTGTGTTGGCATTATTTACCATGTGCCAGATACTTTGGCGTGTAAGAAGTTGTAAAAACATCTAATATCATTATGATGTGTAAGAGCATTTTATGACATATGACAGATTCTATGATACATAAGAGCATAATTATAGGGAAGTTACATTGGAATCTTGATCAACATTATAACAGTCTTAAAGAACATTTCTATTTGGAGAATAGGACAAGTTGGGGCACCCAAGTTGGAATGGTCAACTATGATAGCTATGACAACTTTATGATAGTTGTAAGAGAATCTTTATTTTAAACGTGTAGACCAACTTGGAAAGGGGTGTTGGAGTTTGTGCCATGGGGGTTTGGATGCCATATCTCCATTGGGCTTGTACATGGCTTCCCAAAAAATAAAACATTTGATGGTTTCCTAATTCAGTTTTCTTATATAGTGAGGTTCTTGGGATGGAGTAGTACATGGTTGATTTGTAGATACTTTTACGTTGTCGATATTGCTCCAGTTTTACATGTTGGCGGTACTCTTGTGAAGGCATAGCTTGAAAGTTGTATTGTAAACTCATTGTTGCTGTTAATACAATTGGTTTTGCTTGGACTGTGATATTTTTCTCTCAAAAGGGTTTTCCTGACATAAATTTGTGTGTTATGGTATATTGCATTTATGCTGTTTTTTGTAACTATATGATCAATAATTTTTGTACATTATTCCCCTTTTAGATTAGTGTAGGAAGCATATTCTGCACTTTTGCTTCTTTTTAGTTAAGAGATGAAGAACACCTAGATATTTATCTCTCAAGTGCTTTTATCTGCACTAGTCCATCTGGGCCATGGTCTAGTAGCAAGAAAGAGTGACAACTAGCATACTTTTGTGTACATGTGGCCATACTCAAATGAGACTGGTTCAAGTCCCAAGCAGAATCGGTATAACACAAATCCCTCCAAATATGGCTTAAATGCCTAAAAGTTTTCTAAGATTGATTAAGCATTTCTTATGGATTAATCATTAAAACAATTGCAGGGAAGTGAGAGTTTTACTTACAAAATAAATGTATAATTTAATTGCACTGAATCCTTGGCAAACTTGAATGGTTTTCTTCTTGAGGCTATGTCAAAAGCAGGAGTTCTAATGGTGCAGAGGTTGAGTTGTGCAAGATCTCCTAATCATCTAGAATTTTCCTAAGCATTGTCTTCTGTATGGCAGTGTTGAATGAATGAATGGCACTTGTGACACCCCACTAGAACATGATTATGTATGAGAACATTGTATAGATGAACTATTCGGTTGTTTAATTTGTGATTCTAGATACAAAGAAGACAGTGTTGGACAAGTACGATTTCATGGTTTTGAAAATATTCTTTCATTAAGTGTATACCATAGCAGGCAGACTTGGACTTGCCAAAATCAGTATGCCAAAGATTCAGCTACTCTAAATGAGTTCTTTGGCTAGCAAACGTGGGCTTTTTTCTCTATTTTTTGATGCCCTGATCTGTAATCAATATGGATATTCCATTGTATGACTCATAAACATGGATTTCCTTTTCTTATATGTTGTTCCAAAGTTCTATGCTATTGAGCAACACTTATATGCTCTAAATGCCCCTTTTTGGAGGTGACAGAGGTGAAACCATCCCTTTTGCTAAACTGCTATTTTATGTGGTTACAAAACTGCCCTGTCAGATAAGTCATGAAAATGACACAACCATTGATAGAAACAAAATTGTGACTTGGCTATTGTACAATTCCTACAACCTGCAGAGGCCATAACTGTTGCATACAGACTCAACTTCAGAACCCATTTTATTAAGTGAATAACTTTTCGAGAGGAATCCAATATGTAGTAAAATTCCACGTTAGATACGTCCCTTATGCTGTGTTTGCCTCGGAAACAAACCTGCATTTTTGAGGTCTTAACATTTAAGCATTCTTAACAGTTGTTCAACTCAACTGAATTTGATGATTTTCATGATCCATTTTTGGATCATGGCTAATTCACATGCTCTGACTAGGATATACTTGGTAAAACTCAGAGTCTTGCCAAGTCAATCCATATAGGTTTGTTGTGAATTCCTGGTAACTTCAACATATACAAGTCTTAAACTGTTTCAGAGAGTCCTGCTACTTTCATATATACAGTGTATATACTACTTTGTGTGAATGAAACTGATTGGATGATATCCCATGACTATGCTGTTATCCTTTTAATATGACATACAGAATAATGAATTTGCTTTCTAGTTTTAAATCATAGACAACCATGGTACATAGCTTTGTATAATTTTATGGATTGATAGCCTTTCAAAAGATGCAGAGATTACAATTATAAACATGAACCTTTTTTTCTGTAAAGGAATGACAAATATTTTGATTTCAGTGGAGCTGACAAACATATACACTGACATGGATGTTAACTGATTTTTTAACTCACATTTATCTCTTCAGGTTGCAGTGGTGGCTCCCAATATCCCAGCAATGTATGAGCTGCAATTCGGAGTACCAATGGCAGGGGCAGTGCTGTGTTGCTTAAATGTCCGCCATGATGCACGCACAATGTCTGTGCTTCTGAGACACTCTGAGGCAAAGGCCATTTTTGTAGACTTCCAGTTCTTAGAAGTTGTTCATGAAGCTTTGAATCTATTTTCACAACATAAAAATGCAAAGATTCCTATTCTGGTACTGATTCCTGAACTGAATAGTAGACAAAATTCCCAAAATACAGACCCTGCATACTTAAGTTATGAAAGCCTTCTGAGCAATGCAGACAGAAACTTTCAAACAAGGTGGCCTGAAGATGAATGGGATTCCATTGCACTAAATTACACATCTGGCACTACCTCCAGCCCAAAGGGTGTCATATATAGTCACAGAGGTGCTTATCTCAATGCTCTTGCATCCGTTCTGTTATGTGAAATGATGTCCATGCCTGTATATCTCTGGACAGTCCCAATGTTCCACTGCAATGGCTGGTCATTTGCATGGGCCATAGCTGCACAGGGCGGCACAAATGTCTGCCTAAGAAATGTAACAGCAAATGCAATATTTGATGCCATTGTAGAGCACAAAGTTACCCACTTAAGTGGTGCACCTACAGTCTTAAACATAATTGCAAATGCCCAACCCCATGAAAGAAAGCCTGTTCCCCACATTGTACAGATAGTAACCGGTGGTGCCCCACCACCAGCAGCAGTTCTGTCCACCATGGCTAAGCTCGGCTTCCATATGATTCACTCGTATGGCCTCACTGAAACATACGGCCCCTCAACTGTCTGTACATGGAAACCCCAATGGAACTCTCTGCCAGAAGAACAGCAGGCTAAGTTGAAAGCTAGACAAGGTGTCCCACACCTGGGACTGTGGGGTACTGATGTTAAGAATCCAGAAACTATGGAGAGTGTTTGTTCTGATGGGAAAACAATTGGGGAGGTCATGATTAAGGGTAATACTGTCATGAAGGGGTATTTGAATGATGTAGCTGCCACTGAGGCTGCTTTTAATGGGGGGTGGTTTAGGACAGGTGATTTAGGGGTCATGCATCCTGATGGGTATATTGAGCTCAAGGACCGGTCTAAGGATATTATAATCTCAGGGGGCGAAAATGTGAGTACCATTGAGGTTGAATCCATTCTATACAATCATCCAGAGATACTCGAGGCTGCTGTTGTGGGGCGCCCAGATGAGTACTGGGGGGAAACCCCATGTGCCTTTGTGAAGCTCAAGGGGCCCAAGCAGGTTACTGCAGAAAGTATCATTACTTTCTGTCGTGCAAGATTGCCACATTTTATGGCTCCAAAGACTCTGATATTTCAGGATCTGCCTAAGTCTTCGACAGGTAAAGTTCAGAAGGTTGAGCTTAAGCAGAAGGCAAGGGCTCTGGGGAGCATCACAAAGCGTCAGAGCAAACTCTAAATGTGATCATTCTATGTATGTAATGCAAACTATTGACCTGTCATATTGATATATCTATATATAGTGTCAGCCCGGTGATTTATTTGGCACAGATATGATTGTAGAGTCTGGACTCTGAATTGTGGAATTTATCCTTTCAGGTAAAGGCCCAATGGAGGGGACTTCTTAATTTATTTATTTTCGAAATAAAAAATCTATTAAAACAGAAATTGATCACCAGAACACAGCATTTACCGGTTTTCGTTGTTCTTGCCTTCCATACAGAGATGCCATTCATAGCTCCATCACACAAGAATACTGGGGTGCTTCAGAGGCAACTGTTGGAGTGTGCTCATATGTTTTAAAATGTAGCGTAACTTTTCTGAACATTTCTATAATATCTACCAACATAACTACTGCTAAAAGCAAATTTCCGGAGAAAGCTACAATTACTGAGCTTAATATATTCTATTGAATAACTGAAATAAATGTTGTCCCCATGGTACTTCCCTATTCAAATATTGTTCCTGGGATTTCGAGGATACTTCTAGGCATCCCCTTTTCACATACCTGATTCCTGTCATCTTCAAGATGGGTTTTGCACTTTTGGAAAATTGCAGAGAGGAACATCAGCAAAAACTCATAAGAGAAACCAAGCCTGCCTTGTAGATCAGTGTCTTGTTACACAGCAGCATTTAATGTCCCTGCAGTATTCAGTTAATATTTTCCTCAAAAAACTCATATAATCCATATTTGAAGGCACTTTGGGCACTGTACCCCTAGAAATCTCTTTAATTTTCTCGCTCAGCGCCAAACCAAAACCAGTAAAGACATACTTGTATTTTACAATATCAATACCATACTGCATTTGACTCTAGATTCTAGAGATGTCACAGCAGTTTTAAGCAAGCTTACAGCCGAGAATACCCCTAATTGCAGAAGCATCATTATTGGCTAGATTGAACATGACAACTTTATGAGCCCAACCGGTGCAGCTGCTCTTTTGCATAATTATCATTTCTCACTTGGTAGTCCCGTGGAAGGCTAATTCTGAAGTTTCCTCGGCAGGCACTGCAGGGAAATTCAGGGTTTCAATAACAAATTTTATTCCGAAAAATTATTCTCAAAGTTAAACTACCATTTGTCAAAAGTTTGCCTAAGAATCCGATCAGCGACTGCAAATTTCTTGCCCACAACTGATATTCTCATTCCTATATCTTTAGTCGCTCTTATTTTTCAGGAGAAGATTCTGAAATATACCGTTGAAATAAATATATGGTCGGGCTATATTACATTTCAAGTATAGTTATCGTGGAAGTAAGGGTAAAGTATCTAAACTAGCACTTGCAACCATAGGAAGTTACAAGGAATACGCCGATAGGAACAACCGACGATCGGATAACAAGGGTAAGACTAGCACTTGCACCCATAGGAGGTTCAAGGAGTAAGAACAACCAACTAGTTTAGGAAATTTTTCAGTGTGATGTTTTTTTAGGAAGACAATTCTGAGCACTATAATGTTCACATATAAAAGCCTATAGGCTAATTATATTACATTTAAATATATTGTCAGGTGGGTACCATTAGAAATGACTATCTTGATCCTTTTTATTACCAAAAGAAACACAACGAATTTAAAATTAAATTCAGAAAAGTAAAATTAGTAAAAGCACCAAAAGTGCTATCAAATGGTTTATAGGCACACATATTTATAGGTCATCACTAGATAGTTTATATTTATATTTGTAGTTGGTGGACAAGGTCTTATAATTACTATAAAAATTCAAAAAAAATTGGCAAATAAAAATAATGGAATGATATTAAATGAACCATTAGAGAACTATGGCCTCCCATTGACAATGCAATCTATTAACATTGTCATAATTAGTGTTATACTATTAGTAAGTTATATTTTAAAGACGTTTATTTAGCATGTTTCACTTTGAAATCTATTTATTGTTTGTGTGAAGTGCAATTTTGGCATTCACTTTAGTTTGATGTACTTATTGTTTGAGTGAATAATGGGTTTGAACTTTGACATTGACTTATATTTGTTTCACTTTGTATTTTTAAAATTGAATTCACTTTGTCACTCTAATTTGATATACTTATTTTTTTGTGTAAAGCATGGGTTTGAACTTTAGCAATGACTTAAATGTGTTTCAATTTGTATGTTTAAAATTGAATTTACTTGTTTGCATTTATTGTTTGTGTGAAGTGTATGTTTGTGCTTTGACATTTACTTTGTGTGTGTTTAAATTTTGACATCCATTCATTGTTTATTTGAAGTGTTTTTGAACTTTGTTTGTTTGAAGTGTGTTTGAACTTTAGACATTGCTTTGTGTGCACTTATTGTTTGAGCTTTTGGCATTCACTTTTTATGTGTGTTTGAACTTTGGCATCCACTTATTTATTTGAACTTTAGAACTCACTTTGTTTAGTGTGTACACTTTGCATCCACTTATTGTTTGTGTGAAGTATGCATTTGAACTTTGACATCCCTTTATTATTTGAGTGATCTTTTGACATTCACTGTGTGTATGAAATAACTTTTATATTCACTTTATGTGTGTGTGAGTGAGCTAACTTTGAAATTCACTTGGATTTGAGTCACTTATTGTTTGTGTATTGAAATCCAGTTTGCTTATGTGAAGCATACGTTTGAACTTTGACATCCCCTTCATTTGTTTGAGTTAATTGTGGATTCATTTTTTTGGGTATGAAATCTGAGTGAACTACTGTAATATCCAAAATAATTCTAACTCTATAATCCAGTTTTACCATGAAGTAAAATTCAAAGAGGTAAAAGGGTGATAAAAAAATTTCACTTTTTCAAACATTGAAGTTTAATCAACAACTTATATTTAATCACAAAGGGTCCACTCATTTTCAATGAATCAACAATATGATATTTATATATATTATTCGTAAGGAAAAATTTACAAAATAAAACTCACCAAGAGATCACTACAACTCGATTGTCGTCCTACATGTCACAAGCCTCGGCTACCCTCTGGTTGAAGAGAGAGAAAGCATCTTCGGAGAGCTTTTCCTCCATCCACAGACCAACGGTCTCCCGCACACCTTCCTAACCGAAAGTAGCCCTACCCTGCACAAAGAGTATAGACCTAGGATGACCCATGGTATTTGCCATCAAAGTACTGAGGGTGTATCCTACGTAACACTATTGATCATACAACCCTAGATACCCTCTAGCTAAGTATGATCATCCCAATAGATTACCTCACCTCGGTGAACTAGGTTTTTATTTAAAGTTTATCAATTCTAATCTAGTCTTTCCGTTTTTCAACAGTTTTCCAAATATTGTCAAGGTTTTATAATCCTGACAGATTAACTTTCCATACAAGGATTCTCATTGCAACTTTGCAATACCCGAGATCCAAGACTTATCGACAGTTAATGGAGTTTAAGTTGATTCAATACAGCTAAAATGGTTACCTTACCTAGGTTAAGCATCATAGTCAAGGCAATTATCTCTTCTCAAATAAGATCAAATAAACATAACTAGGGTCCTTACTCCTTCATTTAGTTATACTAAACACAAACTTGTCTAAATGGTAAATCCATTCGAGTCTATTTGTCTTAGAACAATCCTTAATCCAGGATATATTTGCAAAATATATATTTAGGTATTTCTAATCTTCCAGAGAGTCCATCTTGCTTGCTTACAATCTCTAGGGTCTATGACCTCTTGTTTCTTTACTATGTTTCTATCACTAACATCCTTGAATTAATTCACTAAGTTTTGACTTTTATCCAAGAATCACTATAAGATAAAAGTACTACTTAGACTCTTTATTTCTAACTCTATGGTTACTCAACCATATACTGTCGACCAAAGGCAATATCATATCTAACACGCAAGGCATAAATTTCTAAATCTTTCTAGTTATGATTCTAGGATTTAGCTTCTCTATCCCAAACAGAGAAATGCCTTGTTTTCTCAAGATAATAACAAAACATGGAAACAAATACTTCTAGTCTTCTCTAGAGGCATTGTTTGAATTCTAAATTCTCATGACAAGAATAAGCATAGTATACGAGGTATATCTCCTCTCATATGTATTTTAAGGAGTGTTATCATTTCTCAAATCTTGTCTTTGACTAAGTTCAATCCTTCATCCATAAAAGATTTGAATCATAAGCTAAGAAATACTTCCAACCCTTGGTCTCCTTAAGTCAACTGACTCCCAAACTTACCATAGGCTATATATAACATCCTTTGCATATGTGTCCCATAAACTTTTAACAACAACAATCATAACAATAGTATGGTGTTAAGGTTTAAATCTCTCAACATACCCATCTTGAAATAGATCGAAACAAAGATATGCAACACTTGAATAACCTTTGCCTTCTGTGCACAAGTAGCTCTATAATATGTTCTAGTAATCATATAATAAGAACTATAACTACTACCTCCTAGTACTTCTATACCCTAGAGTTGGTGAAATAGTTTCAATCTTAAACATAGGAGAAGTTAAACATGTCTCTGAGTATACTCTTTCTCAAAGTAAATCAACATAAATAATAGTTGCTAATCAAAAAGAAATCTAGGATTCCACATTCTTGGCTCACCAATTACCTTGGATTTGTATTACAATAAGACAAGAAGAATTGTATTTCTCAAAAGGAAATATATATCTATGTCATCTCATAGTTATTAAATATTAGAATGACATTATCTCATCAAGGTTTGTAATCCAAAAGATAGTGATTAATTGCTTCCAAAAGGAAGAACATATCTATGGTTCTATCAAGGATATTTACCTACAACTTAATCAATTCTTGACAAGTTTAAGTCTATGATAAAATTATCAACCCTCTAGGTTTTCTCAAGTCAACTGACTTACGCTAAGAAGATAAAAGAACTAAGTTTAACCTCCTAGGGTTTCTATGATAATACTAATCTTTACTGTTGAATCAGCAAGTGATATTATATCACTAATTAAATAGTTCTTATTGATAATCATATCATTCTAACATAAATGAATTTATCAATTCCAAAATGATAGAACTCAAGGCATTAAGCTTATACTATTGTTTTATTTACATGTTTGCAACACGAAGTTTTTGTCCTCTTTCAATTCGGAACAGATTATGAACCATGAATAATAAATTAATATACTCGACCTAATGGTCTCTTTTCGTATACCATCTTTATATATAGAAAAGATAAAACTTATGCTCACTAACAAATAACCAAACGATGATGAATATATATATATCACCTCTAGCATCTATAGGTGTTCAGAAGATATTCACATCAATTCAATATTCTCTTGAATGAGTAATACCTATCACTAAGTTATGGTTTAACTACAGTGACTACATCATCTGTTTGCTCGTATATAGAAGAGTAAAAGTCAATGTCTACATATAAGGACCGTCCATAATAAAGATAAACCAAATCTTTTAGATGAATGACGTGTCAACCAAAAGACTTGTTTGCTAACTATTTACACTAAGAGAGCTACTTCGAATTAAAATAAAAGGATATACCTTTAACCCAACATTCTATACTTTCAAAGCCACTACTAATCTATTGTTAGATTTGGCATGATTCTAAATAAATCTTCGTAGAATCTTCCATGCAAGATAATAAGAGATAGACTTACTGCTAAGAAATAAAGAAACATACGTCTTGGGAGTTCGACCACCTACCTCTTACGTTAACTCCTTCCACTCATTGTTAAATAAGCTCATGGTTCACACTTGTTTACTGTACATGCTGAGTATGTTTCCTTGCAGATGATCTCTCCCAATTTTATGAGAAATGGTGTGGAGAAGGGTAGAGTAGGTAGATGGATAGAATCCCTATTCCCCACTGCCTACTAAAGTTCCCAAGTAATACAGACTCACATATTGTTGTCCATTCATGGCTTAGAGTGTGCATTATTGATCATGAGTTAGAAATACAACTCGGCGCCCTGTAATTTTGCTTCAGTATGCTTAATCCACAGAGAATAAATGATTTTTTTCCCTTTCTTAAACAATATACAGCCTCTATTTTAACCGTTTCTCCTCCCTCCCGACTTCTTGAAGACTTCCTTCTTATCATGCTATTGTGGGATCAAGTAGCATGAAGATCACCTAATTTCATGCCTTATTGGCATGCATGATAGTGGAGCGGTTGGTCTTCCTAACCTCTCCCTCCATAACGTCATGTCGAGAACATAGCTTCAAAAACCTTGCTAAACTCCTGTAGTTGTCTCCTTAAAACGAGCCTACGAAGCTCTCATAGAGACATACAATCAGGGTCGTGAAGTGATGGGTCATAGTTTCTATAACATTCCTCATGACTCTAATAATGAGTCGTCCTTGCCCACAACTAACTGTCATAAACTCTCCACAACAAATTAGTTGAAACAAATTTCGTTTCAATCTTTGAAACTCCACTTAAGATAACTTATGTGGTTCAAACACATTGACGGGAGAGAATACGTGGTTTATCATACCACTATCTCAAATGATAAAGCCTCCACTATTTATGCCTATGGCTGCTCTATGATTGAGCATGTGGCTTAATAGATAATAATGTAATCATTACAACTTCATATACCACACAAGGCTCTTTATGGGTAAATGACACATAATACAGATGGTTACAAGAATGACAACATCGTTAAAGATGAGGTGGTTACTTAAATTATCAAACATACTAATAATATTAATAATAGTCATAAACTAAATTTATGACTTCGTTTAAGATTCAAATAATAATGCGACAAAAGACTATCACAAAAATGTGATATGGTTGAGTTCGACTCCCCATCACGACAACACACTTCTTTGTGTCGACTTGACTTACCAAGATAGTACATACGACATTAAATGTCTACAATTTAACCATCTATGTTTTAATGATGCAAACACAACTATTTGTGACATGATCGACGAAAGGTCACATTAGTCGTAAATGACTAGCATTTAATCTGTCATCATCATTTTCCACAAAAGACAAGGTCGACACACAAATAACCCAAAAAGGAATCTTAAAAACATTGACACCCTGTTGAGTCGAACCGATAATTAACCAATAAAATGTGACTTACCTCCAACAACTTTAGAGTTCACAATTTGTTAACACTGTACTCAGTGGCAAATACCCTTTGGTGATATAGAGTCTATACTCCCCTTCCCCGAAGATACTTTCTCTTCCTTTTGCTTCATGGAGAGTCCGATCCACTTGTTCCTATCAAAACATTCTCACATACAAATTGTGGTCAACATACCAGTATCCTGGTCAAAGCATAATATAATCATAACATTTCTCTTTTCCCATGAGATTAAAACATATTCACATGTCTATTCTTTCCATGAAACAAGTAAAAGTAAATAGTAAAAATTTGTTCAAAAAGAGGGATGTAACAACTACCTTTGTCATTCACTTATTAAGTCTAGATTTATTATTTGTGTGTTGAGGTAAGTTTGAATTTTCATATTCACTTAGTGTGAATTGAAATTTGACATGTTGAGCTTTTGTGTGTGTGTGAAGTGTGTGCTTAAACTTTAGCATTCACTTTTTGTGTGTGTGAGTGTTTGAAATAAATTTGGCATTCACTTCATATGAAGTGTGTTTGAATTTTACCTTTCACTTAGATTTGATTTTCTTATTCTATGTGTGTGTGTGAACTTTCACATTCACTATGTAAAGAGTGTACTAACTTTGGCATTCACTACATGCTTGAACTTTAGTGTTTACCTTATATATATGTATGAAGTGTACATTTTTTAACAAACTTGTGTTGAATGATTGAACTAACTTTGTCCGAAGAATGTGTTTCAACTTTAGCATTCACTTTGTGTGAAGAGTGTACTAACATGTATAAAGCAACTTGGTAAGAATTTGGTTTAAAATGTCAGCTTTCCATGATGCATAGTTTTAATTTTTTGACAATATATTTTCCATATAAAAATTGCATTATTGTTTATATTGTCCTTCACATGGCTTTTATCTAGAAAATTTAATATAAAATAATCTAGTTTTTAGTAGTAGTTGGAAGAAAATGAGTTATAGATACATGCAACTAAACTTGTTATCATCTTCCTTTGTTAGTGGGAATGTATGAAGCATGAATGGAGTAGGTCTTAAACTTATTTATAACTATGTATGTTGTAATGAACACTTCATGTGGTATGTAACCTTGTGTTGTTTGAAAATTGTGTAATGATGAAATATATAGTTATATGTAGACTTCTATAAAGTACGCTCCTCAAGATTTGTGCAACTAGTTTTATTTTGTGATGCTGACAATGTCATTCAGGCACAAGATGAACTACCCCTATGCTAAAGTTGAAGATACTGCATACCTCATCAGCAAGTATGGCATTAGATAGTTTTCTTTAATCACCCACTTAATTTAAAAACAAGTATTATCCTCAAACTTCAAGACATGGACTTAAATTATGAAATAGCAATGTGGTTCATCAAAGGTAAATTTGAGTACAAACTTTTGAGATCAAAAAAGAGATTAAAATTGACTCTTATCTATCTACACCTAAGGTTTGGAGGTGTGACTCATCGCACAACTCACCACATCAACATGTCTAATCAAAAGTGTCCTTAAAATTATTTTTAAAATATTTGACCAAAACTTTATCATGGAATCCCTAGTAGTTGAACAAAAAAATATCATTTGTTGTTAGAACATCATATTCTTATTTAAAATATAACTTATGCAACCTAAATGATCTCAATACCTTTTGGTAATCATGAATCTTTTATCTCTATCCTTTATATCCAACATAAAGGCAAACAGGCACATGAAGATTGCATGTTTTGGAAGCCCTGAAAAAGCATTGCCCACCAGTGTCATGAAAATTCACTTAGAAGCAAACCATAGTAACTCACCACATAGCCATTATGAAACATTCTCATATCTGAAACCCTCATTCTTAGACATTTTTCTTATAAAGTGATTACACAATCAGTGAAAACTATATACGTTGAAAAATTAATTACAGTTGGTAAATATTTACATTTTACAAGATATTTATTGCAAAGAACATGGGTTCATAAGTTTTAAATCTTTACAAAACATGTATGGCAAGGTCCATGGGTGCACTTGCAAGGGGTATGTAGGGTGTGCAAGTGCAGGGGTGTGCGAGTGTAGCGCTGTGCAGGGTGCTGAGGTGTGCAGGGTGAACAAGTGCGTAGAGTTACACAAGGTGTAGGGGTACACAGGGGTAGATATGTGACACCCACTGCAAACTCCCAAAACTTGGGTTATGGGTACATTGGTGCAAGGTTGATTGGGGATATACATGGTTCTAAGAGTGTAGGGTATGTATAGTGTAGATCCCCAAAATTTGTGTGCACTGTTACATTTAAACTGAAACATCAAACTCACAATAATTGAAAAGTAACATCTTCATAAAGTTTGTTAAAATTGATTTTTTTCTTCATTTATTTTCTAAGTTTTAGTTTTTCAATATATTAACAAGTTTTTTCAAATTTTAGTGAGATGCACATAAAACATAAGGTGTATTAGTCTGGCCTCTGTACCATGTCATGTGTCTCAAATGTAGATGTGAGTGCATTTTGCACTTGCAACCCCATACCAGGTGCAAGTGCATCTCAGGAGTGCCCCAATTTTAGTTGTGTATATACACCCGGACAACCTTGATATATGGTAGTATTTGATGAAAAATATAGAGTTCACACTGTTTGCAATACAACAAATTTAGGTTTCCATATTATAGACCCAATTCCATCCCCATTTTCTCTACAAGCCCTGCTCTAAGATTTAAGTTAACCTCTTAATGTCAGCAAACCCTTTGCAAGCATCGCAACTTTGAGCAATTTCCCGCCCAACTTTAATGTTTCCATGAACACTCTCAAGGAAAGGATTATACTTTTTGGATTTAAAAACTAAATACCTGAATCTTAACCAGTGTATCATGCATGGTCCAAGCTCTGGGTGCAACTTAAGAGGATCTTACTAACCCCAATAATAGTGGTAATGACTTTAGCGAGAGTTCAAAAAGGTTGGTTGTTGGGGAATAACTATTAAGTGATCCATCATTCAATTGGTTCAGTTTAGGTATGTTTATACTATTATAGTTTGTTTTTGGGACCCTGCAAGTCAGTTCTTTGAGTTAGTCAATTCTATGAAGCCGTCTCTACTTGTGTAATGCCCCCTCGTTTTTGGCTTGTGATAGTTGCTAGTTTTACATTACCATTTTTGCAGTTCTAAGACAGTTATTAGTCTTCCATTGCATTTAGATAGTTCTGAGACATTTGAGTTATTAGACCTATGGTTTATGCGTATTATGATCATGATAAACTATGTTCAACTGTTATAGTTTTGACATGTGTTATGAGTTATGATGACATTATTGTTATTCCATTTATGATGAGATGGACATGATTAGTGATGGTTTTATATTATCATGTTTTATGCGACTTAGTGATATCTAATTTTAAATATAAAAGGTTATAGTTTTGTTTCAGAGCAAGGATGGTGTAGTACTACTCGATTCGAGCACCCTACTACGCCGTGATTCTCTGACTCTGTGTGTTTTTTATATTTATGCAGTTGATCGTATACAACCTATTGTTCTTATGCAGGTTGCAGGTATCGGGCCTCGACTCGACCTAACTTAGTAGGTCTGAGCGGGCCCTACACCATGGATAATGTTGATGGAGATAACATGAGGGTTATTCCCCTAGGTCAGTCTCAGCCTTCTATTATGATTTTGTGTCCTGAGGTGACTCTTTGATCCTCACTTCATGTTGTTGGTCGTCACGTGTTGTGGGGCATTGATGAGTTTTGTTTAAGTTACGTCGATGTGTTTCTCTTGATAATATCTTAACGAATTATTATTATAATGATAATGCTATCTATATGTTAAATTTAACAGTATTTTGAGTAGTCGTTAAAGTTGGAATATTGCTGAAGTAAAATTTATTATTGAGTAAAATAATTATTCTTTTCTTTCTTTATGTTTATACAAGCATCTGAAGCTTTTCTGGGGTAATAAATATGTATAGCTTTTCAAGGATAATAGTAGGTAATAAATTTAATGGTGTGAGTTGTTGGATGTGAATCTTCAGATTTGGGGGAATCTCTATTTTAAGAAAAAATTTAATTTTTTTTTCGGAGGTGTGGGGATTCTCGGTAACTGAAGCTTGATTGTGGTAATTTATGAGTTTAGCTATTTTTTCTTGGGGAGGAAGTTGTTTTGGGGAGATAGATAGAAAATGGTGGGGAAGAAGTGGTTACGGAAAAGAACAGAGCGATTTGGAGATACAGAAAATTGGAGAAAATTGTGAAGGGAAGCTGGGAGCTGAAGAAATTGTGAAGTTGGAACTGAAGTTTTGGGTAGGCTTACTAGTATCTTTGTGCAATTTGATAAAATTAGTTAATTTCCTGTATGCATCTCTTGTGGATAACCTGATCATGTCGTTTCTAACCCAATGGACTCCCTACCTTATTGTCTCGTTTGAAGTTTTTCCAGTAACTGTAATATAAGATAATACCTTGGATCAACCTTTTTACCAGTAAAATCTTAATCCAATCGTGTGCATCAGAGAGGACCGTAGTACGTCTTCTAGTTTGATCATTCCAATTATTTCTGCCTAAAAGTAAAACCTTTAGCTTGCTGGGAATCGTTTGGACCTATGAAATAAAATGCTGATCGACTTCTGTTTATGGCGTTAATCGGTCTCCCACCAACTCTCTTTGTTTTTCTCTCTCTTTCCAAAACCTACTAGATAATAGGGTCTTAAAAGACTGTTAACTTGGGACAAGTCCCTAGTGCACAATAACAACACCCTTCTCTCTTCCGTAGCCGCCACCGATGCAATCCAAGCATATGAAAATCTCTGCAAAATTTTGCTCCATTACATGCCTTCCTTTGAAGCTGACCTCCTCTAAAATGAATAGTGTCAATCGCTCTAGCTAATGATTGTTTTTAAATCCTAATGTGCTCCTTAGAATAATTTTGTTATAGCTGGTAATGCTTAGACAAACATTTTCATAATCAAGGAAAAGAAATTAGCAAGTATCTTTTTGAATGAGCTCTTTCATCTTCCTCCTTTTGGCCTGAATCGTTGTCCTTGTTTCTTCAAAATTTTGTTGGAAAAGAACTCTTTTAAAAGTTTTGGCACTATGCATATTGGGTGCCATCGTGCGGCCTTTGATAGTAGTAATTGAAGATTTTCTTTTGTTTGTTGCAAACTCTAAACCATGCTTCCCTCCGGATGCTACCGCACAAACCTCCTTTATCTTTTTACTTCTAACCAACCAGAGGAAATTATCTCTTAGGCCCTCCTTTGAGGACGTCGTCCCTGATGCACGCCGCTATCTGACCCATGCCTCAGCGTCTTTCTTCAAAATTTTCTTTCGTTGCCTAGAGACCACTGGTTATGGATTGTCTATTCCTCTTTAGAAGTCATAATTTTACCTAAGTTCTTTTTGTGTAGTTTTCCTCAGAGGTTCATTTTTCCTACTTCTCAATTGTTTCAGATCTGGCAGTTTCCATTTGAGGTTCAGCTGTCAGATTGTTATATTAGAATGTGTATGAAATATAATTAGATACGATTATGGTTGGTGTAGTTAGTTAAGAAATGCTCGTTTAATCTTCTGTTAGAAAACTTGCATCAGTTAAAATCCATTCAATAGTAGGCAGAAGTCTCTAGTTTAAATTAGAAATTTATTGTATTAATTAATGTCTTGTTTATTTCTGCATTCAAATTACTATTAGAATGCGCTCTTTTGGTTAGCTTTGAAATAGCATTATGTATTGTTGAAATAGATTAATAATAATTAGAGATGTATTGTAATGGTCAATCTTTTTATTAGATGTTATAGTACAGTTTAATTTAATTGATCATCAAATTATATCATTCTTTGGTGTCTTAGTAGTTCAAGGTCATATTGTTAGTAAATCATGCAAGTTTTATTGCATGTAGGAGTAGTAGTACTATTGGCAATTGATCATGTTAATGCTACAATTGTTATTTGAAGTGGATAGAATTTAGTGCATCATTTTAGTGAGTGGGTAATAGTCACGACCTTTCTCATTATAGGCTTAAAATGATTGTGTGTAAGAATTAAGTTATAGTTATATCATTCTAACTTAATCAGTAAGGTAAGTTAAATTACCCCCCTTAATGTTTAGTGGTGTGGAATGTTAGTGTTTAAATATGTTATGGATCTTAATGTTTAGTTATTAAGCTTATTGATTTGTGTCTTTTTGGAATAGTGTATTATTGTTAGGATTTTTATTTACAAGATAGATAAAATCTTCTAATGCCTCCTTGTTATATAAATTGTTCTATAATGTTATGCTGGGTAATTTTAGATATACCATATGGTCGTTCTAGTAATGCCAATGTTATTGTAATGAGGGTTTTGGGTTATGATGCTATCCTTGGTCCAAGTCATGTTGTTTTCAATAGAATGACAAGTTTATTGGATGACAAGCCATTAAAATCTCCATATCAAGAGATGGATGTATCTATAGAAGTATTAACTTACCGACTCCAGAGGCCTAACCGTTTGGTATTCAACTTGATACTTGTGTCATACTATTTCATGATGTATTGTTTGAGTTTGAGGGGGACAAGGGGACTTATATTGTTGTGGTCAAGTGAATGGCATGTGTATTGGATCAGAATCTATTGTAACCCTTGTCCTTACGTATTTTGGTTTTGGGATGATTGGTCAGATATTGCTAGGAGAGTGGCTTTCATGGTGGGGTCGGTGCCAGAGAGGTCGCCTGGGTAACCCCATGGAAGTTGTAAGCAAGTGATAACTTAATTAGGAGGTTTGGGGTAGTAAATCTCTTAACAAGATAAGTAAGATACCTAACCCATGCCTTGAGCGCTCTCGCAGGCTAAGGATGGGATGAGAAGGCCTGGTTGGCAAGGCCGACCTCCTTGTCTTCATGAGAGGACATGTCGGCTCCACATGTGTCACCCTATGGGGTCGGTGCCTAGAGAGAGGCTGCCAGGGTAACCATAGATGGGGGTCGGCTTCTAGTGAGATAGCCTGGGTAACCCATGTTAGGACCATGCGATGACACTCTCCTTACGTGTTTCAGTTACTTCATCTTTATCTTTGTTGTTACCTCTGGAGTGCAGACTTGTCTTCATGGTTGAACTTAACTTGATGTTTTGTTTTGTCTTGTTTTGGCAAGTACTAATGTGTCTGTTTAGTCCTGTTATCTTGTTTTGTCTGCATGGAGTTTGGATCTTGTTATTGTGTTCATGGTTGTAACCTTGACCTACTGGAACTTCATTGTTATCTCCTAGCTCAGAGGGGTGGACATCAAGGTTCCACATGGTTGGGAGGCAGAGCTATCCATTAGTCTTCTTGGATGTTTGTTTTGAGATCAGTGCAGAAGTGTTCATGTTCCAGAGTTGCTCTACACCTTCAAGTTGTTGTGTATATTCATAAAATTATATTATTTGTAAACTGATGTAATCGGTCTTGTAACCTTGTTTTGAAATTTGTAATTATTCATCTATGTTTTAAATGTATAATGTATTATTCTTCTATTGCATTGAGATGTAGATCACTTGTATGGTTTTAATCTTATCTGATGCGGTTATGTTCCCTAGAAGTGTTAGCTGTTCATTTCATTTAAAGTTGTTATTAGTGCAATTAAATTTAATGTATAATTCATTTCCTTGTTTCAAAAAAAAATATTTCTGTAATATTGTCACTTGTTAGTCTGGCACTCTAGGGTTGCATGGCGGGGCATCACATTTGGTATCAGAGCCAGGTTTAAACACTGGGTACTCTGGTTATAACTAAGCCCATTATGTGACCTAGTGCTTAAACTCTGTAGATGAACTTCATCACTGTTGTTTTCCTTTTTGTGTATAATAAATCATCTTTTGGTGTTGTAGGTAGATTCCTAGAGGTAGGGGTCGAGGTTGTGGAAGAGGTAGGGGTTGTGGGAGAGGTGGTGGCGGTACACCTCCTCCCAGTTCTCCTCATGAGAGTGCCCATGAAGGCAGGGATCAGAATATGGAGGGTCAGGGCTAGCCTGAGGGAGCCTAGTTACGATAATTACTTGAGGAGGCTCTTGCCTGATTAGGTCCTAGACAAGAGGGTGAGTAGTCTAGAGGGGGTTAGGAGGTAGACTAGCCGGAGCCTCAGGGGAGAGAGAGATCACCCAAGAGGAGAGAGTTGGCAGCTAAGTAGGAGGCCACACTAGCCAGCCATATGAGAGATCTTCTGAGGGCACGCCCTCCCATCTTTGATGGAGCTGGTAGAGGTCTAGAGGCAGAGACTTGGTTATTGGATTTAGGTAGGTGTTTCACCATGCATCCTTATGGCAACAACACCAAAGCTAGATGTGCTATTTTGCATCTTTGATGGTTTGCTTCGACTTGGTGGCGGTTAGAGGCGCAGTAGCTGCACTTGGACATTAGCACTGTGTCTTGGGAGTTGTTCTTAAAGAGATTCAGAGCCTATTTTCTATCTGATCATTAGAGGCAGCGTCGTGTAGATGAGTTCCATGAGTTGAGGCAAATGGCCATGTTAGTTGAGCAGTATGAGCGTAGATTCTATGAGCTCAAGCAGTATGCAGGTATCAAAGATGACGAGTCTATGTTGGTGCAACATTTTATCAGGGGCCTGAATGCTCAGATCAGTGGAGGGGTTTGTGTATTCAAACCTAAGTCTATGGAGGTAGCAATGGAGAAAGCCCGGTTAGTGGAGGAGAATTTGGCTATGGCACTTGGTGGGCATACAGGTGTGCATATTGGTAGTGTACCTTCTTCAGGTTTTGGTTCGTGTGGTGGACATACTCAAGTATCAGGATCGCATGCACCCTCAAAGGGTGGATGGCAGTAGCACTCTCAGGCCAAACCGAAGAATTATCAACCTCAGCAAGGTAATAGATTTTAGTCTAAGAAAGACTGGTCTTGGCAGCGCAATAAGCGCAATCACTTTGATCAGCCAGCTTAGAGTACACAGTCTGTAGTGAGCAGAGGTAGTTTCTAGCAGTCTAGTGCTTTCTAGGGTGGCGGTGGTTTTGGTAGAGCCACAGAGTGCTTCTCTTGTGGCCAATAGGGCCATATTGCTAGACAGTGTCCTCAGAGGAGTACTTCAGGGTTTGGACATTGACCAACGGTGTCAGAGCCAACAGTTGGTGATGTAGGAAGATTGCACAGAGTCTTTGCAACGGTGGATAACCGTCAGGTAGAGCATCAAGGCACCGTGGTGGAGACTTCTGGTTTCATGCAAGGTATTGGTTTTACTATTCTTTTTTATTCCGGTGCATCTGATTCGTTCATATCTCCTTCTCTTGTGGAGCATTGTGGCTTAGTGACAACAAAGCAAGATGATAGGTGGTAGGTTGAGTTAGCTTCTGGGGCTAAGATTGTAGTTGAGTCTCTAGTTCTCAGGTGTGAGTTGAGGATTGGCTCTCTATCTACTATAATAGACCTTCATATCCTACCCCTTGGTTCATATGATATAGTTTTGGTGATGGATTGGTTAGAGGCCCATCGGGCAGTGATCGATTTGTAAGGAAAGCAAAGGTGCGGAATACATCTTCCCTAATGTTAATTCAAAGGGGATTATGTAGACAAGTAACTTTCAATTCAAAAAACACAAATGAATACACCAGAAAAACAAAATAAACAATTAAGACAACACAGAACGACACCAGTTTAATTGGAAAACCCTTTCGGGTAAAAAACCCACCACCACAAGAGAGACTATCTTTATTACAGTAAACTGAATAGTTACAATAAAGATCCCAGCTCTATTGCTCAGGTATCGATTCTCTACAATTATACAAAGCCGTTCATTTCATCTGTATATCTACAAAATAAATTGTATAATCAAATATTTTCATCAACACTACAACGATGCCAGTAGATCAGATTATATTATCAGTCTTCAAGAGAAAAAAAATAGTTACACCACTTTTGCCCTAACTGATTGATCTCACTTCTCCAGCGTCGTTGCCTTCCAACCATCGCAACGGTTAATATTCATGTGAGACTTTTAGTCCCACATTCACCAGGTCACAGTGGACACTCTGGTTTATCTACCTCAACAGTCAATAAGACTATCATCTGTAATTTTGTTGCCGATGATGCCAGTCAATACCTTCTCCATCCTCCATCGGAGTGACCTCTGCCATCGGCCCACAAACTTTACGCTGCGTCGATGAAGGTTCTCACGCCGAAACCCAATGCTTCGCCAACTCAATACATTGATCTTCGATGCTAACTTGTATATGCTTTAGTTGACTTACTATAGCCGGTAATCTAAAGTATCATACCCCGATGTCACCAATACAGCTGGTCATGCTTTGTATCTAAATCAATGTATGAGCGCAATGTATATTTCCAATATACATTCGAAACATGCATTCAGAAAGTTTGACCTGACCATTGACCTCCTTTGTATGCCGATACACTTGTACATTCACAATGTATGTTCATTGCATACAAGCGTGATATGCAACAGCGAGATACACACAAAATGATACTCACTTGCATTTGTGGTATACACACGAAATGTTCACAGCATACATCTGCGATATACACACAAGTTGTATATTCCAACATATAATGCCGATATGCATTCACCATATACATTCGGTAAGCTCGATAGTGTTCTGTCATAACAATGACTGTTTACGTTGAACCTTGAACCCGATGAACTTCTAGAACCGTCAATGAAGTACAACGATAAAACATGAGGTTCAAGCAGTAATTTGAGACACAAGTTCTCTTCAATCTCCCACTTGTCGAAGAGATTACTGCTACCTCATAATCCTCATTCGTTTATTGAGAACTATGGGCCCGAAGACCCATTGCATCTGAACACCATTTGAACTTGGCCATGCTCACTGGTTTAGTTAAAGCATCAGCGACATTTTCCAAAGTGTCAACCTTTTCCAGCTTCACCTTCCTGTCTTCCACCATATCATGAACAAAGTGATATTGGACATCAATATGTTTTGTCCTAGCATGAAATGTAGGATTCTTCACCAAACATATAGCACTTTGACTGTCACAGTGAATTTGTATCTGCCCTACATTAAAACCAACATCAGAACACAACCTCTTCAACCAAACAGCTTCTTGGCATGCACGAGTAGCTGCCATGTACTCTGCCTCTATTGTGGACAAAGCGACTAAAACCTGCCGCTTGCTCATCCAACTGATAGCACCACCATTCAACGTGAATACATATCCACAGGTGGATCTTCTACTATCAATGTCCCCTGCCTAATCAGAATCTACATATCCCTGAATGCTAATAGATTTTTAAGATCCAACTAAGTTTCCATGATAGAAAATAGCATAATCAGAAGTTCCCTTCAAATACCTCATAACTCTCTTCACAGCATCCCAATGTGATCTGCCTGGATTCGCCATAAACCAGTTCAAAACTCCCACTGCTTGGGCAATGTCTAGTCTGGTATAGACCATTGCATACATTAAACTACCAACAACACTTGCATAAGGCACTTTTTTCATATCATCAATTTCATTCAAAGATTCTAGACAATCTTCAACAGATAGTTTTGTTCCCTGCAAAATTGGAACAACTAACTATTTAGAATCAGACATATTAAACTTATCTAGAACATTGGTAATATACTTGCTCTGGCTGAGCCAAATCTTTCTCTTAGATCTGTCCCTTTTGATTTCCATTCCCAGAATGTACTTCGCTGCCCCTAGATTCTTCATTTCAAATTTCAAGGACAACTGAGATTTTAATTTTGAGATCATCCTCTTACCATTGCCAATGAATAACATGTCATCCACATATAGTTTAATTATAAGAATCTAATCACCTTCAATTTTATAATAGACACAATGATTAGATTTAGATCTCACATACCCCAATGATAAAACATACATATCAAATTTTTGATACCACATTCTGGGAGATTGATTCAAACCATAAAGAGACTTTTTAAGTTTACATACTAGATGTTCTTTACCTTTTACCACAAAATGCTCTGGCTGGGACATATAAATTTCTTCTTCAAGGTCCCCATGAAGAAATGTTGTCGTCACATCCATCTGCTCAATTTCAAAATCATATGCTGCTGCAAGTGACAACAGAAATTGAATGGATGTCAACTTAGCTACAGGAGAAAAAATTTCTCCATAATCTATACCTTCCTTTTGAGAATACCCCTTAGCAACTAGTCTTGCCTTGTACTTATCAATACTACCATCTGGACCATATTTCTTTTTAAATACCCACTTACAGTCCACAATTTTTCTACCTTCAGGCAAGGGCACTAGATCCTAGGTTCCATTTTTCTCCAATGATGACATTTCATTATCTATGGCTGCCAACCAAGAATCTGAATCAAATAAACTAATAGCTTCTTTCATAGTCCTAGGTTCATCAGTATCAGTAAGCAAAGCATAAGCACAAATTGAATCAAGTACTGAAAATCTATACCTATCTGGTTGTCTCCTTTCACGTGTAGACCTCCTCAATGGCTGAGGTGCAGGTTCAGGTTCTTGCTCTGGATCTGAATCTTCAGAGCTACTCGAACTCTCTTCTAAATCATCTACACTTGGTGCTTGTTGTTCCTCTTTTATAGGGGTCAGAGGAATATTAACAACACTCTTTTCTTTCTTCTTTTCTGTCTTCTTCGGCTGAGGATAAATAACCAAAGGTTTCAGCTCTCTGAAGATTACATTTCTGCTATAAATTACTTTTTCAATTTCAGGATTCCAAAGCTTGTACCCTTTAACACCGACTCCATAGCCAATAAAGATACATTTGACTGCCTTGTAATCCAACTTAGACCTTTTTACCTCAGGAATATGAGCATATGCTTCACAGCCAAAAACACGAAGATGTCTTAAAGAGGGCTTCTTTCTAGATCACACTTCCATAGGCATCTTATCAACCAATGCCGAAGAAGGAGAATGATTCAGCAAGTAACAAGCTGTAGCAACTACCTCAGCCCAGAACCTTTGTTCAAGACCAGCATAACTCAACATACTTCTTGCTTTCTCCATCAACGATCGATTTAACCTTTCAGCAACTCCATTTTGTTGTGGAGTATAAGGTGTAGTCTTATGCCTTTTAATTCCATGGTCTACACAATACTTATCAAAATCCGCATTGCAATATTCACCACCGTTATCTGTTCTCAAACATTTTATTTTTCTACCAGTCTGATTTTCCACAAGAGTTTTAAATTCTTTAAACCGACTGAATACTTCTGATTTATTTTTCAAAAAATCTACAAATGCCCTCCTTGAATAATCATCAAAAAATAATATGTAGTATCTTGATTTAGATAAAGAAGGAACATCAACTGGACCAAAAACATCAGAATGTACATAGTCCAGAACACCAAAAGATTTATGAGAACTAGAGTTAAAAAAAACACGGTTCTATTTTCCATATGTTGGTTTTTCTTCTGAATCAGCATTAGGGTTTGCCAGTTCTAATGCACAGATGAATTCAGCCAACTGAATACAGGAGGTTGCGTGAGCTCCTCCCCTTCACTTCTGGTTCTGCCACACCAAGGGGGGTGTCCCTATTTGATAAAAGTATAACCTTGACTAGCTTAATGACAGAAGGATTTAACTTGACAACGATAGGCAGAATGCTCTCATGTATGGACCAAGATTTGTGTAACAAATCACAAGGTTGGCAACATTCTTGGACATGATGTCTGGTTAGGTATGAGAGCATGCAGAGGTTCCTAATCCTAATCCTACAACTAATAGGTGGAAGTGATGAGATGGGTTGAAATGGTGTTTGGAGTGATGGGACTTTCCTAAACCCATTGAATAGACAAATTCCCAAACCAGTGCCTTATCTGGGTAGCAGAGTCATATCTAAGACTGTAAATGTCTCCCCATGACAACATAAATTCATATCCAGAGGACCTGAGAATAATGCTACAGCCTGATAGCAACATGTCCAAGAAAGAGTATCATTAATGATCATGCTTAACAGATCCTATGATGTAATCTATTTCCATTTGTATCTGATCAAAAGCCTATTTAACCACTCCTTGAGTAGACGCAATAAATCAGACACACAGTATGCATACACTGAAAAACTTGGAAGTCCTTAACAACCTTGTTTGAAAGGAAAACAAATGACATACAAGAGACAATCAGAAACAATACACACACAGGTGTTTTTCATTTAAAATCAATCTGCATAGAAGGTCATCATAGAGAAAATCATCATTTACAATCCAAGATAGATTAGTACACCAGACTAAGGACCGAGTCTGTAGCAAAAAATGCCTTTCAAAATGTGAACACCTTATGTTCAGAGTCAGAGCCGAAAGCCCAAAAAACCTCCAACCTCTAAAATGTAACACAGCCAGACCATTTATACAGAACCGTGTACATTCAACAATTAATTACATGGCTAGAAGTCAAAAATTTGCCAGATACATTCCTTCCATTTGAAAATGGCCTTCACAGATTAAATGCAACAGACAGGGGGATCTCGAGCCCAGCGCCACCGTTGGAGAAATCGCTATGCCATAAAATGGGTACCTGACAGCTTGACCGTTTGCTCACATCTCTGCACTGTCACCATTGATGGCTCAACCACCCACAACCACCAAGAAAACCATCGCTGCGTTCAAATGGGGAGTTCCCGCCAAAATGCATTTTCTGAAGGTTCAAATTATGTAGGAGAATTAGTCCCACATGCACGGTGCGAAGACAACTTTAGCATTTTAAAAACATGGCCACCCACATACTAAGTGTCGAGTGCTTTTGCCACGCTCGACACATGCCTCTCAGCCCAAAGCCCATCGCCCAGACCTATACCATCGGCCCACTCCAAAAAACTCCTTCCGATCTCAACGGTCTCGCCGATGGCAAACAAAACACACCCTCCGTCGCCGTGACTCCCTCCATCGGAGCATCAAAAAATCCTCTGGCCGACCTCATGTGTTACACCGATGAAGCCCATCGCAATCCCTTGTCGGCCAGAGAAAGACCGTCGGGCCAACACATTCCATCCCTACCGACACAGCCAGTCACACCGACCACCACACCATACTCAGGTCTTCGGCGAGACACATGCCATCGGCACAACAAAAAAGACGCTCGCCGATACGTCGAGTCATACCGACTCACCAATGAGCCACACTCTGCTCCTCTATCGGCCAAACACTCTCCATCGGCGGACCACAAAGCACTGCCCCCGATAGCCAAGGTCACTCCGATGACCGAACTCCTCGCTCCCATCGGCCAGACACACATCATCGGAGCAACTGAAAAAACCCTTAGTCACATCGACGAACACCTCCCTAAAGCCTCCAACTTCCACATCGGCCAGAGAAGACCCATCGGCAAAGCACAAATCTCCCTCGCCGACACACGTTGTCATACCGATGAACACAACGCCCAAATCCCCATCGGCCAGAAAAATGATATCGGCAGAGGTCAAGACCCCTCTGCCGATAGCAAAAGTTTTGCCGACGGTCCACTCCATACTCCCCTGTCAGTGTGACCCGCGCCTGTCGATGCCACAAAAAACTGCTTGGCCGACAATACTACTCTCGCCGATAGATATCCATCGGCCAAACAAATGCCATTGGCCCAACATGAAACTCCTTCGCCGATAGCACAAAGTCTTGGCGATGGAAGAAGATATGACTGCTACCATCATGATCGCCAAGACAAATATAAACTCATGCCGATGGAGAAAACATGAAGACCACCTCCTCAAGAACTATAATACAGATGCTGAAAAACATTGAGGGGCCCCAAAACTTAAATTTTTTTGGATATTTTGGGATGGTGTCTGCATGAAAATTGCTCAGAAACTGTCAGTGAATCCAGGCACCAACAGTGGCTCTGATTGGGGACGTACCGGTGCGAGACTGCAACGAGAACCCCAGATCTCTAGGATGCAGACCAGTGCCTTATCCATTGGGCAATAGAGTCATGAAGTTACCATGATCTGCATCACCAATCAAACTTGATGGCCTAAGGCCACCAAGAAAAGGAAAACCAATATTTCCCCTTGTCAAACACCTTGTTCTCATCTGCATACACTGGGTCAAGCCTAAGAATACTGCCATGATCTGACCACAAACAAACCTGGTCATCTGCACATTCAACCTTCTGATTTATTTTGTCACTGTCAACCCTATGCAAACAACCCTCAGCATCAGGCAGCAAATGGATGCAGAATGTATCAAGCAATGCATACTCAAATGGAATATAACACATGTTATCATTTGTATCAGCATTATGCATTGCAAAATGATCTCCTAGCTGGACTGAAAACTAAAAATATTCAAAGTCCACCATGCAGCTAGGAAAATCAGAGCTCATTTCATATGCTGGCCTCTCAAAAGAAAAGCTTTCAAATTCACAATTGTGCACATCATGTACACAACCAATAGCAGCACCAAACTGGAAAAGATCAGGCTCTAGCATCTTTTTCAAATCAGGCACATTTTTACAGTCACTTACCTGATGTATGTTGTTTCCTCTTTCATCAGGATGAGAAACAGAATCCAAGTCAAAAATAATGTCTAGATCCTCACCATACTCAAACAGATCCTCATCATCACATGTGTCATAAATGGGTGACCCAGGTGCATCAGTTTCATCATAGTATGCCATTGGTTCATGGGCAGCAAAGCACACATTTTCATCACCAATGGATTCACTTTGTGGAGGAGTATCAGCCTGTGTGTCATAAGCAAAACAACCATCAAATGAAAAACAACCATGCTCTGCACTAGCACTTATTTCAATTTCTGACTGCTCTTCATGATCTCCATGTGTTTGAAAGGTAGGCAATGGGTCACACATGGGACTATTTTTCTGTTTGCTTATACCTTCTCTGTCTTGAGTACAATACTCACAATTGTCTCCACATGTCCATTCCAAAAGTTGCTCATTACTGTCCACAACCTCGTTATTGTTTTCATGGTCATATGCCTCATCATTGCAATGGGAATCCTCACTAGTCCTTTCACTGGCATCCTCAACTAGTGAACAATCCAGTTGAGCAGTATTGTTAGCATTATGTTCAAATACAACAGTCTCAACCTCTATGCTTTCATTTTCATTTTTATCTGCACATGATGCCTTAATTATTTGGTCATTTGCAGCTTCACAACTATTTTTCACACCAAGGCCAGGGGACAGGGATTTCAGCAGGTGCACATTTCTGATTTTTTCTATTTTTTCTATGAACTTGTATGCCATCTGCATACTTGTCACCTTGAAATCCCTCAGTAATGCACTAGATCCCTCCTCAAAAGCCTCAAAGAATATGCCAACACAGGCTGAAGTGTCAGGTCTGAAGACTTCTGGGATCTGTGAAAAGGCTACTGCAAACCTATGACTGAAATCAACACATGGCTCTTCATCTTGTTTTCTGATTCTCATCAATTCTACAACAAGATCAGCAGGTTCTTTTGCAAATTCTTTTTTGAAAAAGTCAGTAAGCTCATCCCAACAGGCAAAAGATCTCTTTGGAAAGCTCAAATACCAGTCTTTTGCTTTTGCATCAAAGGACCTAACAAAAAACCTCATCCACATATCCTCATCTCTAAATGAATGTTTTCCCATAAAACTGTGAAAATTTTGAATATGTGCATTCCCATCACATACACTATGACCACTAAATCTAGGCATCTGACAGTATATCCTAGCAGGAATAGTTTCTACTTTATAATCCACCCATGACAAATCTAGTTGGTCATACAAAGGATCAAAAGGGCTGAGAAGAGGTTTAGCCTTCTGACTGGCAGACACAACAGGGTTACTGCCTTTTAACTGGGCCTGCTTAGCCTCTAAGAATATCAACCTATTTCTTATCTCTTCTATTCTTTTATCCAACATTTCACTGCTGAGTATGGGATAATTCATACTTGGATTCATGAAATTTCTATTTTCAGACATCCCTTGCATTCCTAAGACCTGTAACCTCCCCTGGCATCTAACCTATGTAGCAAAACAACAAATATAAAGGGGAAGGAACAAGGTACCTTTCTTATACAGATGCTGAAGTCTGAACAACACATTTTCTATCACAACACACACATCAACTTTTCATGTGCACTTGAATTTTTTGCAGAGTCGCCACCTCTCCAGAGAGGACAAAATTTACAGCAGCTGAAAGCTCAACACATATTTTTTTGAGTTCATACCACCAGCAGAGCATCATCATTCACATGAAAGACTCCCCAGCGGAGTCGCCATTTTTGTTGGTGACTCGGATGGGCACACAGATATTTCACCAGGGAGGACAAAAATAACAATTTTCAAATCACCATTCCCAGTAGAGTCGCCATTTTTGATGGTGACTCAGATGGGTGACAAATATATCATTTTTTTATCAGTCCATCCCCAGCAGAGTCACCATTTTGTTGGTTTTTCTTCTGAATCAGCATTAGGGTTTGCCAGTTCTAATGCACAGGCAGATTCAGCCAACTGAATACAGGAGGTTGCGTGAGCTCCTCCCCTTCACTTCTGGTTTTGCCGCACCAAGGGGGGTGTCCCTATTTGATAAAAGTATAACATTGACTAGCTCAATGACAGAAGGATTTAACTTGACAGCGACAGGCAGAATACTCTCATGTATGGACCAAGATTTGTGTAACAAATCACAAGGTTGGCAACATTCTTGGACATGATGTCTGGTTAGGTATGAGAGCATGCAGAGGTTCCTAATCCTAATCCTACAACTAACAGGTGGAAGTGATGAGATGGGTTGAAATGGTGTTTGGAGTGATGGGACTTTCCTAAACCCATTGAACAGACAAATTCCCAAACCCGTGCCTTATCTGGGTAGCAGAGTCATATCTAAGATTGTAAATGTCTCCCCATGACAACATAAATTCATATCCAGAGGACTTGAGAATAATGCTACAGCCTGACAGCAACATGTCCAAGAAAGAGTATCATTAATGATCATGCTTAACAGATCCTATGATGCAATCTATTTCCCTTTGTATCTGATCAAAAGCCTATTTAACCACTCCTTGAGCAGATGCAATAAATCAGACACACAGTATGCATACACTGAAAAACTTGGAAGTCCTTGACAACCTTGTTTGAAAGGAAAACAAATGACATACAGGAGACAATTAGAAACAATACACACACAGGTGTTTTTCATTTAAAATCAATCTGCATAGAAGGTCATCACAGAGAAAATCATCATTTACAATCCAAGATAGATTAGTACACCAGACTAAGGACCGAGTCTGTAGCAAAAAATGCCTTTCAAAATGTGAACACCTTATGTTTAGAGTCAGAGCCGAAAGCCCAAAAAACCTCCAACCTCTAAAATGTAACACATCCAGACCATTTATACAGAACCGTGTACATTCAACAATTAATTACATGGCCAGAAGTCAAAAATTCGCCAGATACATTCCTTCCATTTGAAAATGGCCTTCACAGATTAAATGCGACAGATAGGGGGGATCTCGAGCCCAGCGCCACCGTTGGAGAAATCGCTATGCCATAAAATGGGTACCTGACTGCTTGACCATTTGCTCACATCTCTGCACTGTCGCCATTGATGGCTCAACCACCCACAACCACCAAGAAAACCATCGCTACATTCAAATGGGGAGTTCCCGCCAAAATGCATTTTTTGAAGGTTCAAATTATGTAGGAGAATTAGTCCCACATGCACGGTGCGAAGACAACTTTAGCATTTTAAAAACATGGCCACCCACATACTAAGTGTCGAGCGCTTTTGCCGCGCTCGACACACGCCTCTCAACCCAAAGCCCATCACCCAGACCTATACCATCGGCCCACTCCAAAAAACTCCTTCCGATCTCAACGGTCTCGCCGATGGCAAACAAAACACACCCTCCGTCGCCGTGACTCCCTCCATCGGAGCATCAAAAAATCCTCTGGCCGACCTCATGTGTTACACCGATGAAGCCCATCGCAATCCCTTGTCGGCCAGAGAAAGACCGTCGGGCCAACACATTCCATCCCTGCCGACATAGCCAGTCACATCGACCACCACACCATACTCAGGTCTTCGGTGAGACACACGTCATTGGCACAACAAAAAAGACGCTCGCCGATACGTCGAGTCATACTGACGCACCAGCGAGCCACACTCTGCTCCTCTATCGGCCAAACACTCTCCATCGGCGGACCACAAAGCACTGCCCCCGATAGCCAAGGTCACTCCAATGACCGAACTCCTCGCTCCCATCGGCCAGACACACATCATCAGAGCAACTGAAAAAACACTGGCCGACACCCTTAGTCACACCGACGAACACCTCCCTACAGCCTCCAACTTCCACATCGGCCAGAGAAGACCCATCGGCAAAGCACAAATCTCCCTCGCCGACACACGTCATACCGATGAACACAACGCCCAAATCCCCATCGGCCAGAAAAATGATATCGGCAGAGGTCAAGACTCCTTTGCCAATAGCAAAAGTTTCGCCAACGGTCCACTCCATACTCCCCTGTCGGTGTGACCTGTGCCTGTCAGTGCCACAAAAAACTGCTTGGCCGACAATACTACTCTCGCCGATAGATATCCATCGGCCAAACAAATGCCATCGGCCCAACATGAAACTCCTTCGCCGATAGCACAAAGTCTTGGCGATGGAAGAAGATATGACTGCTACCATCATGATCGCCAAGACAATTACAAACTCATGCCGATGGAGAAAACATGAAGACCACCTCCTCAAGAACTATAATACAGATGTTGAAAAACATTGAGGGGCCCCAAAACTTAAAATTTTTTGGATATTTTGGGATGGTGCCTGCATGAAAATTGCTCGGAAACTGTCAGTGAATCCAGGCACCAACACCATATATACAATGTTTCTTAAAAATCAAACTCCAGATTACAATCAATCAACCCATCTACCAGGGTTTTGTTTTTCAAAGTTTTTAAACCTTTTTTAACTATGTGACCAAGTCTATGATGCCAGAGCATTGTTTTCTCTGCAGGAAGTTTAACTTCCATAGAGTTTGCATCATGTGTTACAATAGTAGCTTTTTCAGATTTTACAAAGACATTATTACAGCACACTGGTTTAGTATCTAACCTATACAAAGTTCCAATGTGCTCACCCTTTGCCAGTACAATAGAACCTCTAGTCATCTTACAACCACCATTCACAAAAGTAACTTGCACTCCAACATCATTAAGCTTACTAACAGAAAGTAAATTTCAAGCCAGACCTGGTATATGTAGCACTCCATTCATTCCCTTTATTCTACCATCCGGGAACTGGATTTTGACTCTTCCTCGGCCAACAATTTCCAATGTCGAATCACTTGCTAGGAACACCTTCCCACCAGCATACAGTTCATACTTTATGAACCATTCTCTGTGAGATGTCATATGAAAAGATGCTCCCGAATCCACCAGCCATACATCTTCAGATGCAGGCGTTGCCAAGGTAGCAATGAAGGTATCAGCATCACTCTGAGAAGAATCGTTGTCAGAAGAGTTCTTCTTCTTCTTTTTCTCCTCTTTGCAGTCTCTTCTAATGTGTCCTTTCTGCCCATAATTCCAGCACTTCACCTTGGACTTTGTGCCAGGAGATTTCGATCTCCCCTCTTATTTGGACTTAGACTTCTTGTCCTTCTTCTTGCCTTTTTCCTTTGATCTACCTCGAACAGACATGACCTCTTTGGCCATCTCAGAAGATTTCCTCCGCATCTCTTTAGATAACAACGAGGTAACAACCGCTTCAGTTGTAAATGTGGTTTTTGTACTTCCAGTAGCCATCACAAGGTGATCCCATGAGTTAGGTAAGGAACACAATAGAAGCATACAGTGGTCTTCCTCTTCTATTTTTACACCTACAGACATCAACTGTGCAGCAATCAGATTAAATGTGTTCAAATGTTTTGCTACAGATGCTCCTTTATCCATCTTTAGAGAGTACAACTTCTTTCTGAGAAAAAGTTTATTCACCAAAGACTTGCCCTGATAAATAGCTCCCAACTTCTTCCACAGAGCATTCATAGTCTTCTCTTCATGGACGTTCAATAGAACAGAATCTGCTAAACTTAATCTTATCAGTCCTTTGGCTTTCCTATCTGCCAGGTCCTAATCTTCTTGCTTCATGGTTGAAGGTTTAATTTCAGACACAACAATCCAAAGATCTATGTCGACCAGCATATCTTCAACTTTAAGTTTCCACAACTCAAAGTTTGTGCCATTGAACTTTTCAATGTCTATTTTTCCTAATGTACTTGTCATCTTATTTAACAAAATAGACCTCTACAGAACTCCCACTCCCAAAATTAACACAAAAAATCCAACCTACCAACAAGGATAACACAACTGGCCAGGCTCTGATACTACTTGTAAGGAAAGCAGAGGTGCGGAATACAGCTTCCCTAATGTTAATTCAAAGGGGATTATGCAGACAGGTAACTTTTAATTCAAAAAACACAGATGAATACACCAGAAAAAACAAAATAAACAATTAAGACAACACAGAACAACACCAATTTACGTGGGAAAACCCTTTCGAGTAAAAAGCCCACCACCACAAGAGAGACTATCTTTATTACAGTAAACTGAATAGTTACAATAAAGATCCTAGCTCTATTGCTCAGGTATCAATTCTCTACAATTATACAAAGTCGTTCATTTCATCTGTATATCTACAGAATAAACTGTATAATCAAATCTTTTCATCAACACTACAACGATGCCAGTAGATCAGATTATATTATCAGTCTTCAAGAGCAAAAAATAGTTACACCACTTTTGCCCTAACTGATCGATCTCACTTCTCCAGTGTCGCTGCCTTCCAACCGTCGCAACGGTTAATATTCATGTGAGACTTTTAGTCCCACATTCACCAGGTCGCGGTGGACACTTCGGTTTATCTACCTCAACAGTCAATAAGACTATCGTCAGCAATTTTGTTGCCGATGATGCCAGTCAATACCTTCTCCATCCTCCATCGGAGTGACCTCTGCCATCAGGCCACAAACTTTACGCTGCACCGATAAAGGTTCTCACGCGAACACCCAATGCTTCGCCAACTCAATACATTGATCTTCGATGCTAACTTGTATATGCTTTAGTTGACTTACTATAGCCGGTAATCTAAAGTATCATACCCCGATGTCACCGATATAGCCAGTCATGCTTTGTATCTAACTCAATGTATGAGCGTAATGTATATTTCCAATATACATTTGAAACATGCATTCGGAACATGCATTCAGAAAGTTTGACCCGACCATTGACCTCCTTTGTATGCCGATACACTTGTACATTCGCAATGTATGTTCATTGCATGCAAGCGCGATATGCAACAATGAGATACACACAAAATGATACTCACTTGCATTTGCCGTATACACACGAAATGTTCATAGCGTACATCTGTGATATACACACAAGTTGCATATTCCAACATACAATGCCGATATGCATTCACCATATACATTCGGTAAGCCCGATAGTGTTCTGTCACAACGATGACTATTTACATTGAACCTTGAACCCGATGAACTTCCAGAACCGTTCAATGAAGTACAATGATAAAACATGAGGTTCAAGCAGTAATTTGAGACACAAGTTCTCTTCACGATTGTCGGCATAAGTCTGTTAGATGTGTGGATGATTCTGGCGCAGAGGTAGAGGTTGTAGGAGTTCAGAGACCTATTTCCCTATGTATGATCTCCGCTATGCAGCTTAAGAGATGCATGCGTTAGGGATGTCAGCTTTTTGTAGTATCAGTTAGTGACTTGGAGATGGAGGAGAGTCGAGAGGCATCTCTTGACAATCATCCTCTATTGAGGGAGTATGCTGATGTTTTTCCTTCTGATATTTTGGGGATGCCACCTAAGCGTGACATCGACTTCAGGATTGATTTTGTTCCTAGCGCAAAGCCCATCTCACGAGCTCCATACAGGTTGACCACTCAGAGCTTAAGGAGCTCTGACTGTAGTTGGAGCAGTTATTAGCCAAGGGATTCATTCGACCTAGTGTCTCTCCTTTGGGAGCACCTGTGATCTTTGTGAAAAAGAAGGATGGATCTTTGCGGCTGTGTATCGATTATCGACAACTTAATAAGGTGACAGTTAGAAATAGATACCCCTTGCCTCGGATCGATGATTTGTTTGATTAGATTAAGGGAGCCAAGGTGTTCTCTAAAATTGACCTTAAGTCAGGATATCATCAGTTGCGGATATTTGAGGCAGATATTCACAAAACGACATTTCGTACCCATTATGGGCATTATGAGTTCACAGTAGTACCATTCGGGTTGACGAATGCACCTTCAGTGTTCATGAGCCTGATGAACGGTGTTTTTCGCACTTATCTCGACAAGTTTGTCCTTGTGTTTCTAGATGATATATTGATCTATTTGAGGACTATGGAGGAGCATGAGGAGGATTTGCGTCAGGTGTTGCAGTATCTGAGAGAAAATTAGCTTTATGCTAATTTGTCGAAATGTGAATTCTTTCAGAGAGAGGTGAAGTATTTGGGTCATGTCATCTCTAGAGAGGGTATTGTCGTGGATCCTTCGAAGATCCAAGCTATTATGGATTGGCCTACACCTACTAATGTTTCTGAGGTCCGCAGTTTTATGGGTTTGGTAGGGTACTATCGCCATTTTGTTATGGAGTTTTCGAGGATTGTTCATCCTATTACTTCTCTTTAGAGGAAAGGGAAGAAGTTTGTTTGGTCAAAGTAGTGTCAGGCAGCTTTTCAGACCCTTAAGGAGTAGTTGACTAGTGCACCTATTTTAGCAGTTCCTGATCCTACCAGGGACTTTCTTGTTTGTACAGATGTTTCTTTGGAGGGTTTAGGAGTAGTTCTGATGCAGGATGGTCGCGTGATTGCCTATGAGTCTCGCAAACTCAAGGATCATGAATTGAACTATCCCACTCATGATCTAGAGTTAGCTACAGTTGTGCATGCCTTGGTGAGGTGGAGGCATTTTCTCTTGGGGCATCGGTTTGAGCTGCACAGCGATCATCGTAGCTTGTAGTATATTTTCACACAGCCAAACTTGAATGTGAGATAGAGGCATTGGATGGAGTTCTTGTGTGAGTATGACTTTGAGGTCAAGTATATTCAGGGCAAAGAGAATGTGGTAGTGGATGCTCTTAGTCATCGGCGACATGAGATCTCAGCGGTCTCTCTCACAGTTGACTTGAGAGGTCAGATTCTTGCAACACTTCCTACCAATAGTTGGTGCCAGGAGGTGAGATCTGAGATTGAGTCTGGTAGACCTTTAGAGGGTAGATTCGTCAATTACTCTCTTGAGTCAGATGGTCTTTTACGACATTTGGGTCGTATCTATGTTCCTAGCTCTGAGGGTCTTCATACCCTAGTGTTGTCAGAGGCGCATTAGGCACCTTATTTTGCTCATCCGGGTGTCAAGAAGATGCATGCAGATTTGCATCAACTGTACTTTTGGAGTGGCATGAAGCGGGATATTGCTGATGTTGTGTCAAGGTGTCTTGAGTGTCAGAGGGTGAAGGCAGAGCATCATCACCCTGCAGGTCTTTTGCAGCCTCATTTGATTCCAGAGTGGAAGTGGAACATCATTTCGATAGACTTCATTGTTGGTTTGCCGATATCCTCTCGTCGACACGATGCTATCATGGTCACTATGGATAGGTTGACGAAGGTATCTCACTTCTCTCCTATCCGTTCTTCTTACAATGCTACTACGGTAGCTAGAGTGTTCATGGAGGACATCGTCAGACTTCATGGGATTCCTAGTAGGATCATCTCTGATAGGGATCCAGTGTTCACTTCTACTCTTTGGACTTCTCTGCAGCATGCCTTGGGGACACAGTTGAACTTTAGTTCAGCTTACCATCCTAAGATTGATGGACAAACTGAGAGGGTTAATCAGGTTCTCAAGGATATGCTTAGGATGTATGTGATAGATCGGCAGAGGCGTTGGGAGGACTACCTATACTTGGTGGAGTTTGCTTATAATAATGGGTATCACAGTTCTATCGGCATGTCTCCATTTCAGGCTTTGTATGGTCACCCTTGTAGGATCCCTCTGAGTTGGGATTGTCTCGAGGATAGAGTTCTTCTTGGTCCATATATGCTTAGAGATTTGGAGTAGTAGGTCTAGAGGATTAGAGAGCATTTGGTGGCAGCTCATGACAGACAAAAGAAGTATGCAGATACTCATAGGATCGATCGACAGTTTTTCATTGGAGATCAGGTGTTCTTGCGTGTACGACCGCGAAAGAGTCCGATCCATTACAGAAAGGGCTCTAAGCTAGCAACACACTTTGTTGGACCTTTTGAGGTGTTGGAGAGGATCGGTCTTGTTGCTTATCTTCTTGCCTTGCTGCCCAACCTTTCATGCATCCATGATGTGTTTCATGTTTCTGTACTTAGACCTTACTATCTAGATATTGCTCATGTTCTTGATTAGACTGCTCTACAGGTAGAGGATGGGTAGCTGGCTTTGCAGCTCATAGGCATTCTACAGCACATGAGACTTTCTCTTAGGGGCAGAGACCTGGAGCAGGTCAGGGTCCAGTAGGATCCTAATGACGAGATTTCTGCTACCTGGGAGGATGCTTCCAGGATGAGAGAGTTATACCCTTACTTATTTGCAGGCTTCTAGGAGTAAGCCTGACTCTTGGGGGGGAGGATGTAATGCCCCCTCATTTTTGGCTTGTGATAGTTGCTAGTTTTACATTATCATTTTCGCAGTTCTGAGACAGTTATTAGTCTTCTATTGCATTTAGATAGTTCTAAGACATTTGAGTTATTAGACCTATGGTTTATGCGTATTATGATCATGATAAACTATGTTCAACTGTTATAGTTCTGACATGTGTTATGAGTTATGATGACATTATTGTTATTCTAGTTATGATGAGATGGACATGATTAGTGATGGTTTTATATTATCATGTTTTATGCGACTTATTGATATCTGATTTTAAATATAAAAGGTTATAGTTTTGTTTCAGAGCAGGGACGGTGTAGTACTACTCAGTTCGAGCACCCTACTACGCCATGATTCTCTGACTCTGTGTGTGTTTGATATTTATGCAGTTGGTCGTATACAACCTATTGTTCTTATGCAGGTTGCAGGTATCGGGCCTCGACTCCACCTGACTTAGCAAGTCTGAGCGGGCCCTACACCATGGATAACATTGATGGAGATAACATGAGGGTTATTCCCCTAGCTCAGTCTCAGCGTTCTGTTGTGATTTTGTGTTGTGAGGTGACTCTTTGATCCCTGCTTCATGTTGTTGGTCATCACGTGTTGTGGGGCATTGTTGAGTTTTGTTTAAGTTACATCGATGTGTTTCTCTTGATAATATCTTAATGAATTATTATTATAATGATAATGCTATCTATATGTTAAATTTAATAGTATTTTGAGTAGTCATTAAAGTTAGAATATTGCTGAAGTAAAATTTATTATTGAGTAAAATAATTATTCTTTTCTTTCTTTATGTTTATACAAGCATCTGAAGCTTTTCTAGGGTAATAAATATGTATAGCTTTTCAAGGATAATAGTAGGTAATAAATTTAATGGTGTGAGTTGTTGGATGTGAATCTTCAGATTTGGGGGAATCTCTATTTTAAGAAAAAATTTTAATTTTTTTCGGAGGTGTGGGGATTCTCGGTAACTGAAGCTTGATTGTGGTAATTTATGAGTTTAGCTATTTTTTCTTTGGGGGGAAGTTGTTTTGGGGAGATAGACAGAAAATGGTGGGGGGAAGTTGTTTTGGGGAGATAGATAGAAAATGGTGGGGAAGAAGTGGTTATGGAAAAGAACAGAGTGATTTGGAGATACAGAAAATTGGAGAAAATTGTGAAGGGAAGCTGGGAGCTGAAGAAATTGTGAAGTCAGAACTGAAGTTTCGGGTAGGCTTACTAGTATCTTTGTGCAATTTGATAAAATTAGTTATTTCCTGTATGCATCTCTTGTGGATAACCTGATCATGCCATTTCTAACCCAATGGACTCCCTGCCTTATTGTCTCGTTTGAAGTTTTTCCAGTAACTATAATATTAGATAATACCTTGGATCAACCTTTTTACCAGTAAAATCTTAATCCAATCGTGTGCATCAGAGAGGACCGTAGTACGTCTTCTAGTTTGATCATTCCAATTATTTCTGCCTAAAAGTAAAACCTTTAGCTTGCTGGGAATCGTTTGGACCTATGAAATAAAATGCTGATCGACTTCTGTTTATGGCATTAATCGGTCTCCCACCAACTCTCTTTGTTTTTCTCTCTCTTTCCAAAACCTACTAGATAATAGGGTCTTAAAAGACTGTTAACTTGGGACAAGTCCCTAGTGCACAATAACAACACCCTTCTCTCTTCCGTAGCCGCCACCGATGCAATCCAAGCATATGAAAATCTCTGCAAAATTTTGCTCCATTACATGCCTTCCTTTGAAGTTGACCTCCTCTAAAATGAATAGTGTCAATCGCTCTAGCTAATGATTGTTTTAAAATCCTAATGTGCTCCTTAGAATAATTTTGTTATAGCTGGTAATGCTTAGACAAACATTTTCATAATCAAGGAAAAGAAATTAGCAAGTATCTTTTTGAATGAGCTCTTTCATCTTCCTCCTTTTGGCCTGAATCGTTGTCCTTGTTTCTTCAAAATTTTGTTGGAAAAGAACTCTTTTAAAAGTTTTGGCACTATGCATATTGGGTGCCATCGTGCGGCCTTTGATAGTAGTAATTGAAGATTTTCTTTTGTTTGTTGCAAACTCTAAACCATGCTTCCCTCCGGATGCTACCGCACAAACCTCCTTTATCTTTTTACTTCTAACCAACCAGAGGAAATTATCTCTTAGGCCCTCCTTTGAGGACATCGTCCCTGATGCACGCCGCTATCTGACCCATGCCTCAGCGTCTTTCTTCAAAATTTTCTTTCGTTGCCTGGAGACCACTGGTTATGGATTGTCTATTCCTCTTTAGAAGTCATAATTTTACCTAAGTTCTTTTTGTGTAGTTTTCCTCAGAGGTTCATTTTTCCTACTTCTCAATTATTTCAGATCTGGCAGTTTCCATTTGAGGTTCAGCTGTCAGATTGTTATATTAGAATGTGTATGAAATATAATTAGATACGATTATGGTTGGTGTAGTTAGTTAAGAAATGCTCGTTTAATCTTCTGTTAGAAAACTTGCATCAGTTAAAATCCATTCAATAGTAGGCAGAAGTCTCTAGTTTAAATTAGAAATTTATTGTATTAATTAATGTCTTGTTTATTTCTGCATTCAAATTACTATTAGAATGCGCTCTTTTGGTTAGCTTTGAAATAGCATTATGTATTGTTGAAATAGATTAATAATAATTAGAGATGTATTGTAATGGTCAATCTTTTTATTAGATGTTATAGTACAGTTTAATTTAATTGATCATCAAATTATATCATTCTTTGGTGTCTTAGTAGTTCAAGGTCATATTGTTAGTAAATCATGCAAGTTTTATTGCATGTAGGAGTAGTAGTACTATTGGCAATTGATCATGTTAATGCTACAATTGTTATTTGAAGTGGATAGAATTTAGTGCATCATTTTAGTGAGTGGGTAATAGTCACGACCTTTCTCATTATAGGCTTAAAATGATTGTGTGTAAGAATTAAGTTATAGTTATATCATTCTAACTTAATCAGTAAGGTAAGTTAAATTACCCCCCTTAATGTTTAGTGGTGTGGAATGTTAGTGTTTAAATATGTTATGGATCTTAATGTTTAGTTATTAAGCTTATTGATTTGTGTCTTTTTGGAATAGTGTATTATTGTTAGGATTTTTATTTACAAGATAGATAAAATCTTCTAATGCCTCCTTGTTATATAAATTGTTCTATAATGTTATGCTGGGTAATTTTAGATATACCATATGGTCGTTCTGGTAATGCCAATGTTATTGTAATGAGGGTTTTGGGTTATGATGCTATCCTTGGTCCAAGTCATGTTGTTTTCAATAGAATGACAAGTTTATTGGATGACAAGCCATTAAAATCTCCATATCAAGAGATGGATGTATCTATAGAAGTATTAACTTACCGACTCCAGAGGCCTAACCGTTTGGTATTCAACTTGATACTTGTGTCATACTATTTCATGATGTATTGTTTGAGTTTGAGGGGGACAAGGGGACTTATATTGTTGTGGTCAAGTGAATGGCATGTGTATTGGATCAGAATCTATTGTAACCCTTGTCCTTACGTATTTTGGTTTTGGGATGATTGGTCAGATATTGCTAGGAGAGTGGCTTTCATGGTGGGGCCGGTGCCAGAGAGGTCGCCTGGGTAACCCCATGGAAGTTTTAAGCAAGTGATAACTTAATTAGGAGGTTTGGGGTAGTAGTACGTCTTTTGGTTTGATCATTCCAATTATTTCTACCTGAAAGCAAAACCTTTAGCTTGCCGGGAATCGTTTGGACCTATGAAATAAAATGCTGATCGACTTCTGTTTATGGTTGGTGTAGTTAGTTAAGAAATGCTCGTTTAATCTTCTGTTAGAAAACTTGCATGAGTTAAAATCCATTCAATAGTAGGCAGAAGTCTCTAGTTTAAATTAGAAATTTATTGTATTAATTAATGTCTTGTTTATTTCTGCATTCAAATTAATATTAGAATGTGCTCTTTTGGTTAGCTTTGAAATAGCATTATGCATTGTTGAAATAGATTAATAATAATTAGAGATGTATTGTAATGGTCAATCTTTTTATTAGATGTTATAGTACAATTTAATTTAATTGATCATCGAATTATATCATTCTTTGGTGTCTTAGTAGTTCAAGGTCATATTGTTAGTAAATCAGGCAAGTTTTATTGCATGTAGGAGTAGTAGTACTATTGTTAATTGATCGTGTTAATGCTACAATTGTTATTTGAAGTGGATAGAATTTAGTGCATCATTTTAGTGAGTGGGTAATAGTCACGACCTTTCGCATTATAGGCTTAAAATGATTGTGTGTAAGAATTAAGTTATAGTTATATCATTCTAACTTAATCATTAAGGTAAGTTAAACTACCCCCCTTTGATCATCGAATTATATCATTCTTTGGTGTCTTAGTAGTTCAAGGTCATATTGTTAGTAAATCACACAAGTTTTATTGCATGTAGGAGTAGTAGTACTATTGGTAATTGATCGTGTTAATGCTACAATTGTTATTTGAAGTGGATAGAATTTAGTGCATCATTTTAGTGAGTGGGTAGAGTGATGACCTTTCGCATTATAGGCTTAAAATGATTGTGTGCAAGAATTAAGTTATAGTTATATCATTCTAACTTAATCATTAAGGTAAGTTAAACTACCCCCCTTAATGTTTAGTGGTGTGGAATGTTAGTGTTTAAATGTGTTATGGATCTTAATGGTTAGTTATTAAGCTTAGTGATTTGTGTCTTTTTGGAATAGTGTATTATTGTTAGGATTTTTATTTACAAGATAGATAGAATCTTCTAATGCCTCCTTGTTATATAAATTGTTCTATAGTGTTATGCTGGGTAATTTTAGATATACCATATGGTCGTTCTGGCAATGCCAATGTTATTGTAATGAGGGTTTTGGGTTATGATGCTGTCCTTGGTCGAAGTCATGTCATTTTCAATAGAATGACAAGTTTATTGGATGACAAGCCATTAAAATCTCCATATCAAGAGATGGATGTATCTATAGAAGTATTAACTTACCGACTCCAGAGGCCTAACCGTTTGGTATTCAACTTGATACTTGTGTCATACTGTTTCATGATGTATTGTTTGAGTTTGAGGGGGACAAGGGGACTTATATTGTTGTGGTCAAGTGAATGGCATGTGTATTGGATCGGAATCTATTGTAACCCTTGTCCTTGCGTATTTTAGTTTTGGGATGATTGGTCAGAGATTGCTAGGAGAGTGGCTTTCATGGTGGGGCCGGTGCCAGAGAGGTCGCCTGGGTAACCCCATGGAAGTTGTAAGCAAGTGATAACTTAATTAGGAGGCTTGGGGTAGTAAATCACTTAACAAGATAAGTAAGATACCTCACCCATGCCTTGAGCACTCTCGCAGGTTAAGGATGGGATGAGAAGGCCTGGTTGGCAAGGTTGACCTTCTTGTCTTCATGAGAGGACATGTCGGCTCTGCATGTGTCACCCTATGGGGCCGGTGCCTAGAGAGAGGTTGCCAGGGTAACCATAGATGGGGGTCAGCTTCTAGTGAGAGATAGCCTGGGTAACCCATGTTAGGACCATGCGATGAAACTCTTCTTATGTAGTCTATTTACTTCCTCTTTATCTTTGTTGTTACCTCTGGAGTGCAGATTTGTCTTCATTGTTGAACTTAGCTTGATGTTTTGTTTTGTCTTGTTTTGGCGAGTACTGACGTGTCTGTGCAGTCTTGTTATCCTGTTTTGTCTGCATGGAGTCTGGATCTTGTTATTGTGTTCATGGTTGTAACCTTGACCTAGTGGAACCTCATTGTTATTTCCTAGCTCGGAGGGGTGGACCTCAGGGTTCCACATGGTTGGGAGCCAAAGCTATCCATTGGTCTTCTTCGATGTTTGTTTCAAGATCAGTGCAGAAGTGTTCATGTTCCAGAGTTGCTCTACACCTTCAAGTTGTTGTATATATTCATAAAATTGTATTATTTGTAAACCAATGTAATCGGTCTTGTAACCTTGTTTTGAAATTTGTAATTATTCATCTCTGTTAATGAACAATGTATTATTCTTCTGTTGCATTGAGATGCAGATCACTTGTATGGTTTTAATCTTATCTGATGCGGTTATGTTCCCTAGAAGTGTTAGCTGTTCATTTCATTTAATGTTGTTATTAGTGCAGTTAAATTTAATGTATAATGCATTTCCTTGTTTCAAAAAAGAATATTTTTGTAATATTGTCACTTGTTAGTCTAGCACTGTAGGGTTGCATGGCAGGGCATCACAACTTGTGTCGTACTCATCTCCATTTTGTGAGCTCGGAGCAGCATGATCGATGATCACTTTGATACGGTGCTTCCTGCAACATAGATTCGAAACCATGCATGTGAAATCTCCTAAGGATTTTTCTAATTAGATCTTATCTCAGCTAATTTGTCATTAGATTTGGGAGGATTCACTTACAGAGGCTACATAAAGGCTGTGTCAAGTACCTTGAGAGATCCTCCAACAAAAGGAGCGGGAGCATTTGGGTCACTTGCAATCCACCATCCCACTGGGATTCTCACAATGTTTATGCTGTGCTTGGAGAGGAAGACAAAATCATCCTTTGTAATGAAGGTACTTCTGTGTTCCTAAAAAGTCAAATGATAATAAGCAAGAGCGATAAAGGTGTTACATGATCTTAAATGAATGTCATATTTAAAATATGCCTAAGACAAATGAAATGCCAACCATCCATGCCATATTCTAATTTTGGCTGTGGGGACAAGTTTTCTAAACAATTCTATTCTTAAAAAATTTTGGAGGACAAAAAAAAGTTGAAGGACTACCAAAAATTATTTTTTTGTGGGACTACCAAATTTTTGTCAAGTACAAGATGTGTGCACATATAGAATGGCCTATCAGCCAAAATATTTACATATTGTGTGTAACTCTATCTCTTCTAATTGCTCATACATGTATAAATGAAAATCTAGTTGCTAAGTAAAGCCTACCTACCCTTCTATTCAACTCTTTATTTATAATTTTCTATTTTACAATAATTGTGTTCATCTCTTCCTTAAAAAAAAGCAGTTAACAAAAAGTACTATTTTAAAATAACAACCCTAAAAACAATTCAACCTCTTATTGAATATTCTATATGATAGAATCAAAAGGTCTTATCTTCAAGATCATAGAAATTTTTTACTATTTAAAAAACTAAAAAACCAAACTAGAATGTTAAACATAATTAAAGTTATTATCATCAATATAATTCCCTGTTTTTTGGGCCAAATAATGACTTTCATATGGAACGTTTTACATGGTATATTTAAAATGTGGAATTTTTTTTTATTAAAAATATAATTAAATATGAAAAAAATATTAATTTATAATATTTTTTAAAATTATAAATATTATCATTATAATTAAATTAAAATATAATTTAAAAAAAAATTTAAATCAAAATATTTTTTAATTTTTCAAAATTAAAAATATCCTTCAATTTTTTTTAAAAAACAGTGTTTTCCAATACAAACCAGCCTTTAATATATATATATATATATATATATATATATAAGGTGACGTTTGAAACAAAAAGATAACTTAGAAAAATCTTAAATAAAAATATGCACTCTTTGATTTAAAGTAACTTTTTTCTTTTGGAATAGACATATTGAAAAATGCAGAAAATTAGTCCATACGCCTGTATTTGGTAATCTTGTTTAGGTGGTTTCATGGAAGGGGGTTAACTAAATTTTTCAGTTAGCCTGTTAAAAGAAATTTTAAAATGCTGGTAGTGTCATAAATTATTTAGTAGCAATTTATGTTAAAAATTATACATATATTTTATATTTTAATGTTTTGTGGTGAAACAAATCTTAATTTGATGGGAGAAATTTCCAATTTTATGTAAATATTAATTTTTATGAACACACAGTTTTGATAGTTTTCCTCTTTTAATTGCTTTGACAGTTAAACTATTTCTTCCCTATCTATAAATAAGAATATAAATTTTATTTGTAAAATAATAAATTTACACCATTTCTACTGCAATATCTATCCAACATTCTAGATGTATATTTGATCATATTAATTAATTAATTAAAATTCAAAATCATGTTATATTCTAAATTTAAATTAATTAATGAATAGATCAAATGTACATTAAAATGCTAGATAGACAATAGACCCAATTGAGCTCCGCTTTTAATTCTGACCTGATAGTAGTATAGAACACCAAAAAAAATCAAATATACTAAAAGAGGAGATGAGACTGCTACTCATCCATATCAAAAAGGAGATTTCTAGTTGTGAAACTGTGAAGAAATAAGCGGGTTTTCTACTCTATATAAAAGACAATCAACTAGTATTGCGAAGCATATCAAATCCAATATTTACCATTCATGCAACAGTCCAAAAATCTATGGACAAATAAAAAAAGGGGAAGCAAATAAATAAACGTGAGCGTTGTGTGTTGGGTGTGATTTCATACAAAACACCATGTCCAAAAATCAGCAGATGAACCAAAAAAAAAAAATTCACTGCCATAAGCGAGGCAGAGACATCAGCTTTGGAGACGACAAAGGGTTTGATTGTTGGACATGTGGGCATATTGTTGTGTGAAGTATTTATGTAAAAAATAAAAATTAGTAAAAGCATCAAAGGTATTGTCAAATAGTTGATAGGCATAAATATTTATAGGTCTATCACTAAATAGTTTATATTTATTTTTTATTTAAAGTCACTACATATGGTAGATGGTTTAAAAGGCTATAAATATTATAAGAAACTCAATTATTATTATTATTATTTTAGTAAAAGGGATTGAACCCTAGACCATTATATTGAAATATATATAGAAATAGTTACAATCGGAGGGGGGAATAGTATTTCCTCGCCCCTTAAAGCGGTTAGAAGAGGAAAAATTGCTCGAAAAACGTATAAAACCGTGTATAAAACAGAAACACCAAAAAATGTCACCACAAAACGTCACATAACCGCCACCTTGAACTGGAACCAAACACACCACCAGACCACCACCTCGACCATGAACCAAAAAGAGCACTAAAAGTCATCCATGCCAGCCACCGCACCCAGGACTCCGCTTTCCACTGCAGCCATTTCCTCGTCCTTGATCTGGTCCGGGGAATCCTCCGCCTCTGCCTCTGGGACGTCCTCCACTTCTTCAGTGAGCCTACGATGGCGCGGCGCTAGGTCAGCTGCATGGAACCTCAAGGAATAGATAGCTAAGAAGAGATCCTTGCACCTTGTCTGAACTATCTTAGGAACTGAAAGCACATGCCCTTTGAGGGCTCTTTCCAACAAGCAAATACACCCACAACTCAGACCGTGCTACATTTTTCGATAGATGCATTCATAGGCCCTCTTGGTGCAGAGCTTATCAGAAGGGAAGAGACCTCCAACCCAGGCTTCCCTAACCATTATGTCATAATTGGCCACTACTTTGTTCCATCTCTCCACGCTGAAGAGGCAACGATTGATAACCCCCATTGCAATTGGGAGGATGAAGTAGGAGTCCTGAACTATGTCCATTAAATTGGAAAGAAGCACTGAAACCATCTCTGACCCTTTAGTTTCATGTTCTGGGGTGCCTTGCAGCCATTTTTGGTTGCATACTGTCTGCACCGCAAACTGGGCTAGTGTGCAATCAAAGTTGAAGATGCCATTTAATTCCACTAAGCCCACACTGCCAGTTATGGTCAATTCCCATGGAAGGGGGGGAAAAAGACCCTGAAGTTCGGCACCTCTCCCTCCATATTCGAAAATCCTGCACAAGCCATACACAAAAACACACATAACAGGAAGGGAAGGGCACGTTTATCGCAGAGGAGAGACGAAGGATAACTCGGAATGAAACGTAAAGGCTCTTTAAAAAGAGGAGCTCCCTTGTTAATTAATGCATGTGAAGAGAGGGAGTAAATGAGTCAAGGTAGAATGACACCTTCCATGCTTGAAGAAATAAATTCAGGCCGCCGTCTATAGAAAAACTCTGCAATTTGAGGAGTCGTACTTTGCAAGAGGCAAGTAACACGACCAACCAGAGGGAGAGAGGACAGCTGAGGACAAACAGAGGAGAAAGGACTGAAGATCTCACGTGAGATGGGAATAAGCTGGAAAGCAAGACGACGGGCCATTAAAAGGAACAAAAACCAGAGAGGGGGAGAGGAAATCTCAACAAATCTGTCGAAAGCTTGGCAATAAATGCAGTCATTACTCCTCTAAGAAACTCAATTATTGTGTGTGTGTTTGAATTTTGACATCCATGTTTGTTTGAAGTGTCTTTGAACTTTGTTTGTTTGAAGTGTGTTTGAACTTTTTTGTGTGCACATATTGTTTGAACTTTTGGCATTCACTTTGTATGTGTGTTTGAACTTTGACGTCTACTTATTGTTTGTGTGAAGTGTGCATTTGAACTTTGACATCCCTTTATTATTTGAGTGAGTTTTTGACATTCACTTTGTGTGTGTGAAATTTGTATGAACTAACTTTTATATTCACTCTGTGTGTGTGAGAGAGAGAGAGAGAGAGAGAGAGAGAGAGAGAGAGAGAGAGAGAGAGAGAGAGAGAGAGAGAGAGAGAGAGAGAGAGCTAACTTTGACATTTACTTGGATTTGAGCCACTTATTGTTTGTGTATTGGCATCCACTTTGCTTATATGAAATCATATGTTTGAACTTTGACATCCACTTAATTTGTTTGAGTTAATTGTGGATTCATTTTTTTGTATGAAATGTGAGTGAACTCCCTTTTCCATTCACTTTATTAGATCTATTTACTATTTGTGTTTAGGTAAGTTTGAATTTTCACATTCACTTAGTGTGAATTGAAAATTGACATGTTGAATTATGTTTACTTTTGTGTGTCTGAGAGTGTTTGAACTAACTTGTGCATTCACTTTGTATGAGTGTGTTTGAATTTTACCTTTCACTTAGATTTGATCTTCTTATTATGTGTGAGTGTGTGTAATTTTTTTTATTGTGTGTGTGTGTGTGGAATTATTGAACTTTGTGTGAAGAGTGCTTACCTTATTGTTTGAACTTTTGACATTCACTTTGTATGTGTGTTTGAGCTTTGACATCTACTTATTGTTTGTGTGAAGTGTGCATTTGAACTTTGACATCCTTTTATTATTTGAGTGAGATTTTGACGTTCACTATGTGGGTGTGAAATGTGTATGAACTAACTTTTATATTCACTTTGTGTGTGTGTGTGAGTTATGACATTCACTTGGATTTGAGCCACTTATTGTTTGTCTATTGGCATCCACTTTGCTTATGTGAATCATATGTTTGAACTTTTAACATCCACTTAATTTGTTTGAGTTAATTGTGGATTCATTTATTTTTTTATGAAATGTGAGTGAACTATCTTTTCCATTCACTTATTAGATCTATTTACTATTTGTGTTTAGGTAAGTTAAACTTTCACATTCACTTATTAGATCTATTTACTATTTGTGTTTAGGTAAGTTAAACTTTCACATTCACTTAAATTGACATGTTGAATTATGTTTATTTTGTGTGTGTGAGAGTGTTTGAACTAACTTTGGCATTCACTTTGTATGAAGTGTGTTTGAATTTTACTTTTCACTTAAATTTGATCTTCTGTGTGAGTGTGTAATTTTTTTTATTGTGTGTGTGGACTTTCACATTCACTCTGTAAAGAGTGTATTAACTTTGACATTCACTACATGCTTGAATTTTGGTATGTTTGAACTTTTGAATGTGTTTAACAAACTATGTGTGGAATTGTTGAACATTGTGTGAAGAGTGTGTTTTAACTTTGGCATTCACTTTGTGTGTGAACTTTCACATTCACTTTGTGTGAAGAGTGTACTAACATTCACTTTATGTGTATGTTTGAACTTTATTATTTACTTTGTATATGTATGAAGTGTGTGTTTGAACAAACTATGTGTGAAGCGATTCAACTAACTTTGTGTGAAGAGTGTGTTTTAACTTAGGCATTCACTTTGTGTGTGTTTTCTCTTTGGCATATTTGAAATCGAGTGTTTACTTCATATGTGGTTGAACTAACTTTGTGCATGAAGCATGTTTGAACTTTGACATGCGATCACTTTCTACATGTGAAGTGTTTGTTTTAAATTTGACATTCATTTTGTTGAATTGTGCATAGTCTCAAATTTAATTGTGAGATTCACTTTGTGTGGTGTGTGCGTTTCGAATTTACCATATTTTATAACTTTGGCATTTGAACATTGACATAATCACTTTATGTTTATGTAAATTGTGTGTGTTGGGGGGGATTTAAATAGTTTCTAGAAAGGATTTTTTTAAAATTTTCCAACCACATAAAAATAGAGGGCAAGCCCAACAAATAAGATTTTCATTGCAACTAATCAATTATTATATTAATAGAAAGACCACTTCTATTACAACATCATCTTCCAATCAATCTGAATTTATTTTTTAAATATAGATATACTTTTTAAATTTTTTTTAATCATAAAATCAATTTCAAAAAAATACATTTTTAAGTGTATCCAACTTTTATTTGAATAATTACACAAAAAATTCAAACAATTTAAAAAGTTTGAATCTAACAACTTAGAAACCCTTAATAAATAAAGTAATCTTAGATTCCCACTCCAATCTTCATGGACATGGCCTAAATTTGACAATTGTATACTTGTATTTAAGCATTTTTGCTGTAAAATACAATCAAAATTTTAAAAAGATTGTATCATATGAAAGGAGAGATTTTCCAGATAAACTGTCATAATTTATATAGGATTATGATTATATATATATTTGATTTTTATATGATTTACTTATACTAAGGTATATCATAGATAACTATCATAAAAAAATGCTTGACAAGCAAGGTCGACTGTCAAATTTAAGCCCTGTTCATGACCAAGTCAAAAAAGTTGCATAAGCATTTGCACTTGAACCCACTCAAAATAGCTAAGTGTCACACCACAAGCATAAATAAAGATACAATTTATACTCTAAATAATAACTCATTATGATTGTTTTAATATAGTTTATACATTTACTTTGTTAGGAATATTTAAATTAAATTCCTTTTAAACCAAAAGATACTACCAAAAGTTAAGAAATAAGCAAAGATTCTAACTAAAATGATTTCTATGATATAAATTAATAAATTAATTGACATCATAGGAATTAAATTACAGTGAATTAACCACTTATTAAAATATACATAACCAACATTAGCTTTATGCATTCAATAGATATAAATTAATAAATTAATTGACATCATAGGAATTAAATTATAGTGAATTAACAACTTATTAAAATATACATAACCAACATTAAATTTATGAAGGTTATGATGGAGTAACTTTACACTCTAAACATTTATTTAATGATTTTAATAGATTTAATAAAATAATTAAATTAAATAGTTATATTTCTTTTTAAAAATTATTTAATCATTTAAATAAAATCATAATTAAATAAGAAATTAAATCTAAATGTTCATGTCTTTAAAACTAAAACTATGAAATTAATAAATATTTAAATCTATTTAATTAATTTATTAACTTGAATGGAAATTTTAATAAAATAGACAATTAGGTTCTATTTTAAGAAAAACTAATTAATAAAGAATATTGAACACTAATGGATAAGTATATCTATTTAAAAACTCACCATGAAAACTAATGCACCAATTAATGATAATGATAAGAGTGGTAGAGGGCTCAAATACCATTATGATATAATCAAAAGAGAATCTCTTTTTTCTAAATTCCCACTTTTTTCTTCTTTTCCTTTTTATCTATTTTCCTTTTTATCTATTTTGTGTGCAATGCATACTATTTTATTGTGCAGGTTTGAAAGGACATTGAAGAAAACTATAGATGAAAGTTTGGAACATTTCAAAAAGTTCTTATTTAAAATCTGTTACATAAATTTTAGAGACTGGAAACAATTACAACGAAATGTGAACACATTCATGAAGTAAAAGTATAAATTTTAAGAATTTTTTTTTTTTAAATTTTAAGTTTAAATGAGGCTATGGGGAGGGGGAGTTCACACCCAACATGGGGAGCCGTGGGCCATGGGTCATCCCACGACGTCTTCTTTAAACTTATATATATATATATATATCCTTCAGAAACGAAAGCATAATTTAAATGTTATTTAAATCTCCTTGCACATTAGAACAGTGATGCCTCACGAATTTGAGTGGGATGGAATGTCAAGCATAAGATCTAGATTTGGGTATGGAAGAAAATTATTTATACCCATCACCTGGCCATGCTTTCCAAATAATCAAACTGTTGTCCCAGAGCCTCATAAATCGCACCCAGAAGCCTCAAAAGGAGTTTTCTCACCTCCTTAGCATACTTACCTGCAATCCCTTTGTGATGTAAATTAAAAACTAGATTAGTAAATTTTGAGAGGAATTTCTATTTGGGTTTTGTTTGGTACATGTATGACGCCAAGAACTAACAAAATCCTCAAGATGATGAGATGGGTGTATGAGATAATCTCTCCAAGCACCATGGTTCACAATTTGTTTGTCGCATCAAATTACTAAATTTGGAGCAAGGTCCAGTAACAATATGAAGGGGGAAATTTAAAATTTATATATTATTGTCTATTAGTAATCAGATCAGAAATTAATGTTAAAAAATAAATATGAAGAAGAAAAGAAATGAATGTTAACTTGGAAGAAGCCATCCTCCTCACATGCATGCCTGATGTGATTCACCTATTTGCTCTAGTCGTTGTAAGTGACTCCTTAAAATGCAACCCTACTGCATGGATCCATGTCTACAACATTAGCCCACTTTGCCCACCAACACCAATTGGCATCACAAAAACAACAATTTTAAACACACAAGGTATACTACCCATCTTTTCCATTGCATGCATACATAAAAGTAATGACCATCTCCACAATCACATGCATGAACCTCCTACATAAATGTAATGCATAACTAAAAATCATTGGCTAATGTCGAGAGCTTGGAGAATTGATTTGCCAAATTATTTAGAAGTTGTTGCTGGGAGTGATAAAAAAATAGATGCTAAATAGAATGACAACTAAATTTTTATTTTAGAAAACACAAAAATTGAAGGACAACCAAAATTTTTGGACTACCAAAAAAATAATTTTTTGAGACTACTAAATTTTGGGTAGTTACAAGATGTGTGCACATATAGAATGGCCTATCGGCCAAAATATCTGTGTACTAGGTTCTTTGAAGAACAAAAATAAATAAATATTCTTTGAGGCACAAAAATAAATAAATATTCTTTGAAGCACAAAAATAAATAAATAAAATATATTTGTATCAATTATGTCAAAACTCTAACCCTTGCTCCTTCCTACATTGGGTATTTATAAGATCTATGCTCCCTTCAATAGCAGGTATCTCTAAAGCTCGATCCATGTTGTCTTGTTGCTCTCCCCATCCAGGCTTGCAAAATTTTTCATCCCTTGGCATCCTTTAGAGAACATAATGTCAGCATACCAAACAAACATACCTCTGACTGACATCTCAACCCCATATTCCCTAGTCCCTCTTGCCATTATATCCCTTAGGCATGCAAATCCTTGGACCCCCATAGTATTGTATCCTTTAGTCACACAATTTGTTGAACTCTCAGTGTCAAACCTTGGGGATATTCTCTACTCATTCTTCAAGCATGCATTTCCCAGACCCCTACTTTATGGCTTGCTCTTTCATGGACCCCTGTCATTCGAACAAAGGAATTCACTGATCACCAGTGTCAACCAAGGAGGCCATTAATTAGCCCAAATTTCAATGTAAAAGGGCAAAAAACTTTCAAATTGATCTCAGGATGTGTGGGCCCAGATTAGGCCTTCAACCTCTATATACAAGAAACTTCATCAGCTTGGATCATCTTTGGACATGATATCAACAAACCCTAAATTGTAGAGTTGAGCACTTGTGTTCACCTATTAGATTTGAGGATAAAAACCCTTAGGTTATGGAGATTAGTGGATGAAACCCCATTTATTTCCTGGATTTCAAAGGATGAAACCCCTTTGGATTCTTGAGGACATCTTCACATAGAGGTTGCATCTATGCTTCAAGTTAATGACTTTTAGTAGCTAGGAAGATTTCAACATTTGAGTATTTTCATAATATATTTGTAATTGATGTAGAAGCAAATATTTTTCATGATTTACGACAAAAATATACTTGAATCAAACATTTGAATGAAATATTCACTTTTCTAGCTAGGAATTGCATGTGCAAATATATTATATGTGTTGTGAATATTTTAGATCTGAGCATGTTACATGGATGTAACATGTGCAAATCTATTATATGTGTTGTGATTTTGTTCTAAGTATTTTATATGAATATTTTAGCTAAGGGTCAGTACAATGGTATCATAGCTTTGATCTTTCCAACATGTAGGGTAAATTGTTGATTCACATCAATGATTGAGTGAATCATAGGAGGATTTTATAAATTTCTCATAATCAGAAGCAATGGAGATCATATTTTAGATATAATGTTGCAAACATGGAAGAGCAAAGGAAAAATGAGCAAGCTACTGGAGAGCCAAGATAAAATTTACAAGTAACTAGAACAAGCATTACAACCTTTTGAGTAGTAGGCCAAACCCAATTCTAGCTAAAACTTTGAGTACTAAAGACAATCTAATGCTTTTAAAGTTGCACTAACTTTTGATTAGTTTTGGAAGCATCGTAGAAAGAGGTTGAAGAAAAAATAAGAGAAGTTAATAACTCTCCTTGCTAAATATAGAGCACATAATGATGAGTTTCAAGTTGATATCTCTTTCATAGACTTTTGCACTATGAAGATAGGGAAAAGGCCTACTAAAACCATGTTCTTGGATGAAGAAGAAAGACTAGGACTAAAGTTGTAGGAAGTTATTAAGGAACATATCATTAAGAATGAACTGGAGAAAATGTTCATGTAGAAAGAAGAAAAATTGGAACAAGAGAAACAACAAGCTCCAAAAAAGATCACACCTCAACCACCTACAACAAAGAAGGCAAATGACAATAATAGATACAAACTTAGGTGGAAGGAACTATGTTTTTCTTGCCATGGGAACCTTGTCATAGATGCCTTGGCAAGGGCCAAGTCTACTATATTGAAGTGATATATGATGATAATTTAGATTCTATAGAATTAGAGCCACAACATGCCATGGAAAAATAGATCATTGAGCATGAGCCAAAGAAAATCCTTTAGTAGAAGGAATAAAGGGTTGAACTAGAGGTACAACAAGCTACAAATGAGCATAAGGAATCCACATTAGATGTTGAACATAAAGATTCCTTAATTGAATGGAGTATCCCAATGATTTGAAATGAACTCTCACATAAAGAAAGTGCTTGTCTTAAGGAAGTAAAGGAGAAATCAACATTACATGTTGAATGTGGAGATTCTACAGTTGAAAAGGTTGTTCCAATGGTTTCATATAATGTCTAAGAAATACTTGTGAAGATGTCATATGGACCCATTGCCATGTGAGAATGATCCACAAGATAACCATATTGATGAGTACGAACATATGAAGGATGCTTTAGTTGGTTTTTGTTTCACTAATAATCTTCATTTTAAGAATGGTAATATTGTTGCACATCTCCTAGGGATGTCAAAATTAGCAATAGAAGGTAAAAACCTTGATTGCCCTTTTGATTACAACTCTAGAAATAAGGAGGATTATAGTAGCAAAGAGTTATTGCATCAATTTCATCTCATATCATTACTTATCTCTTTCCATCATGGGAAGCATTCTAATAATAATGAAAATATGAAGGGTACAACTGGTAGAAAATGACACAAGGATCCTTTCTCTCAAATCCAAGATTGTTCATGCAAGATTGTGTGGGACCATAGTACTATAAGCAAAGAACTCCAAAAAGACTTGATATTGAGAAACACCTGAAGACTAAAAAATTTAATGGGTTCAATATCATTTTGATGATAGATCCCTCATTCCATTCACCTGGATAAGCATACAACTCAATATATCCATTGGTGAAATGACGTATGTGATGAATCCTATATTGTGAAAATTGACATGGTTACGGGTCTATAAGGGTTACATTCTATTGGTGAGTCTTCATAGAATCATAATTCAATGGAGCTAAAGCTTAAATCTGAAGGAAAAGATGTGGTGCTAAGAAGCACCTTTGATGGATCCCAAGGGTAGTTACAATTGAGAGGACTTCTTGCAAGGGTCAAGCTAGTGGGGTAGTAAGTTGCTTACTGGTGGTTGGCATGCATTCCATTTCCTTTTTTGATAAAGGATTCCAGCATGTCATAGAGTTGGAACCTATTTTTAAGCTTGACATGGTCACCCCTTATCACCACTTGAGGATTTATAAAGAGAAAATGGAGAAAATAGTAAGGACTTGTTGAAGATAAGACACATTAGTTCTAGCTCCTTCACCAATGGGTTTTGATAAGGGAGAAAATGGCACCATGAGGAATGAAATTTACTACAAAACATTAAAAAAGAAGATAGTTAAAGACACGTGCCCCACTCCCATGGTCAATGAGCTTGTTGAAGAGTTGCATGGGGTAGTTGATTCTTCATAAACTAATTTGAGATCAAGCTACCATTAGATTGGTGTCAATGTGTACAAGATATTTTTTAGATATCATTTTAGACACTTTAAGTTCTTGGTCATACCAATTGGTTTGACTAATGCACTAGCCATGTCTCAATCTACAATGAATCAACTATTTAGTGGTCAGTTGAGGTAGTTTGTTCTATGCAACTACTATAGAAGGTTTGCTTAATAATTCTCATAGCTAGCACCACCCAGCTTTCATAACAATGAAAGGAGCTTATGCATGGATGAGTGTTTTAGTGCATGTGAAAGTGTGGGACTTGTATCATCCATCTTGCTTCCACAATATCTTTTCAAAATTGATGCTAAACTAACTAATAATTTTGCTCTAAAGTAACATCTAACATATAATATTAAGCATAAAACTTCTTGAGATGCGCTGCATTAATAGGTTCTTTAAGCAGTGTACCTTGTTCATTGGCTAACTTATACGCTCCTGATCCAAAGGCTTCAGTAACAACATAGGGTTCAAGCTAGTTAGGGCTGAACTTTCCTTTTTCTCTAGGAGGTGCATTTACATTGCATTGGTTCTCATAAAGTACCAAATCTCCAATGTTGAATGAGCGGTGTATAACATGTTTATTGTACGATCATTGTATAGTTTTTAGATGGGCCTTAAGATGTTCGAGAGCGTTAATATGCTGTTCGTCCAACATCTCAAGTTGTTGTAATCTCTTTTCTCTTTCCATGCCATAATCTATAACATCTCTCAAGGAGACTCTTAATGAAGGAATTTTGAGTTCTAAGGGCATTACAACATCAGCGCCATAAACAAGATTGTACGGGGTGGTCCCAGCAGCCTTGCGAATGCTTGTTCTATAGGCCCATAATGCATAGGACAATTGAGCATGCTAGTCTTTCTAATGCTTGTTAATAGTTTTTCGTAGGATTTGTCCTATAACCTTGTTTGAAGCTTCTGCTTGGCCATTTAATTGAGGGTAATAAGGTGTAGAGAAGCGATGTTGTATGATATTTTTCCAAAAATTTCTTGACATCCTTGTTCTTGAATGGCGTGCCATTATCAAAAACGAAGGAGGAAGGTATGCCAAATCAAGAGATAATGTTATCTTGTATGAATCGACAAATTACTTCGGCCGTCATGGATCGTAAAGGGACAGCTTCGACCCACTTCGTAAAGTAATCAATAGCAGTGATTATAAAAGTATGTCCTTGAGAAGAAGGTGGAGATATTTTACCAATTAGATCCAAGCCCCAAACAGAAAATGGCCAAGGTGAGATCTGTGCACAAAGTTCTTGGGCAGGTGCTCAGATTAAGTGTTGATGCTATTGACATTGCAGGCACTTTTTGACATAAGCGAAGGAATCTTGTTCCATGCGCTACCAATAATATCCCATACCTATTAGTTTTTGTACCAGTGATTTGCCTCCAAAATGCCCTCCACAGGCACCAGAGTGAGCTTCTTCTAAAACTATAGAATCTCTGAATTACTTAAGCATCGGAGCAAAATACCATTATAGCTTCGTCTATATAAAACATTCGACAATATGATATAACATGCTGCAATATTACGTAAGTGAATTTGGGCATTCTTAGATGTTGAATTAGGAATAGTTCCATCACACAAATAATTGAATATATAGGAGAACCATTCATCTTGATTTTTATTACCGCATAGTTCTGAATTCACAATTATAGAATCGTCTACAACTGGTGTTTTGAGATTATGGATAATCAAGATAAATTCATTAGGAGAATCCTTAGGGGATATAAGAGAAGATGTGCTTGCCATTGCATCCGCATGTCTATTGTCTTTCCTAGGAACATTATCTATTGAAAATGATGTGAACAATTTTAATAGAGATAGAGCAAGATCACAATATTGAGATAATTTGTCCTATTTAGCTTGATATGATCCATTTATTTATCACACTATAAGCTATGAATCACAATATATAGTGAGATTTTTGATGTTTAAAGCCAAAGCAGCACGAAGTTTGGCAATGAGGGCTTCATACTCGGCAATATTGTTCGTGCATGAAAGGTTGAGACGATAAGACATAGGGATCAACTTACCTGAAGGGGGTACCAATATGATACTAGCACCAGAGCCAATTCACCATCTTGATCCATCAAAGTACAATTCCCATTCGTCTTCTTTATTAATAGCTAAGATTTGGTCATCAAGAAATGTATCCTCACTTTGTATAGTAAAAGGAGAGGGTGCTTCAGCTAAATGGTCAACTAATACTTGTCCTTTGATTGCCTTCTCAGAAATAAACTTAAGATCAAATTCAGTTAACAACATAACCCATTTATCACGATGCCCCGACAAATCAGTTTTAGCAAAAAGATGTTTCAAGGGGTCAAATTTCACTTTGACATGTATTTTAGCATTTAAAAGGTAGTGTCTAAGCTTCTATGTTGCAAACACTAAAGCTAAACAATGCTTCTCAATGACAGTGTATCGCACAAGTCATAATCGCGCAAGGTTCGGCTCATATAATATACAATGCATTCTTTGCCTTCAGTGTTATGTTGTGTTAACAAAGCGGCCAGAGCATTATTAGATGCTGAGGTGTAAAGGATAAAAAGGTTTACCAGACACAATGGGCTATAAAATAGGAGGTTTAGCAAGATAACTTTTTAAGTCCTCAAAAGCCTTCTAACAATCTGAGTTCCATTGGAATTTCAAATCCTTCTTCAGTAGTTGAGTAAAAGGGCGAGTCCTATCCACAAGTTGTGAAACAAATAGGCAAATGGCCTGTATCTTCCCTTGCAAACTACGAAGTTGAGATACATTCTTAGGTGCTGACATGTTAACAATCGCATCAATATTTTTTGTATCTACTTCAATACCACAATTTGAAACTATAAACCCCAATAGTTTGCCACTGTCTACACAAAATACACATTTACAGGGATTTAATCGCATGTTATACTTCTTTATTCATTCAAAGATCTATTGGAGGGTCATGGTGTGATCTTGGTGATGAATAGAATTCACCAAGATGTCATCGACATAATCCTCTAAGATATTGTGCATATAGTTGGTAAGTAGCTCTTGCATTCTTAAGTCCAAATGACATGACCACCCAACAAAATTCCCCAAGGTGTTACAAAAGCTTTTTTATATTGATCTTGGGCATTTATCAAAATTTGATTATATCCTAAAAATCCATCCATGAAAGAAAGTAGTTCATGGCCGTCTATAGAATCAATAATCATAGCAATGTTTGGGAGTAGAAAATCATCTTTTAAAGGTACTAGATTAAAATCTCTAAAGCTGGTACACATTCGAAGGTGGCCATCAGGTTTGGCGATAGCAATGACATTTGAAATCCACGGTGAATAGTCAATAGAGCGGATAAAACCAACTTGCAAGAGCTTTTCTATCTCAAGTTTTACAAGTAATGCAACTTTAGGATTCATTTTACGAATCTTTTGTTTAAACGGCTTAGCATATGGTTTCAGGATGATATTATGTGTCACAATTTGAGGATCAATACCAGGCATATCTTAATAATTCCAAGCAAATAATTCAGAAAATTCATATAATAACTTCGTCATTTCTTCTTTCTCTTCTGCAATCAAACAATCACCAATAGGAATAACTTTTTCAGTGTTATCTTTCTCCATGAAGACGTCAACAGTCTTTCCATTAAGTAGATTATTGTCTAGGAGATCGAGTGATTGTGGAAAATCTTTAGTTTGATTTTTAGATATCAAAGCATTACTTATCATGCTAGCAAATTTTCAAAAATATGCACCATTAATTAGATAATAAGGCAATCCACGTTATGATGGTAACAGGGAATATTGTCATAAGCACCCAAGAATTCAATTATCACTTCATCTATCGAAAATAGATCTAAAGGAATTTCTCCTGGAGGACAATTGGTGTCAATCATCTTAGGGAAGATCAAATTGAGCGTCAATATTGTATTCACATTAAGATTAGGATGCCGACGGGGTTTAGATTCCCTAAAAGGGTTATAGCCAATGCCACTTGAGTAATGTCGTGAAACAGATTCTATAAGGACTTTAATTCCTTGTTGATTAATATCGCAACCCATACCTACATAGTCATAGTTCTTATAAAGGATTTGAAATCCTCTACCATAAAGAGAAGCCATTTCTTTGGAAGAAGGCAGGGCTTCATCAGTTTCATAATCTATAGTATAATTAAGAGTATTATCTAAATTTGTAACCAAAGAGACTTTGGGTTTTACAGTCAAACTTTGACATAATATCGATGCAACCTTTGATGTTTCAAGAATGGGATCATTAATTTTATATTCGCCCATGGAAGGAGATGTAAAATCTAATGAATCCCAATCGTCACCAAGAAATGCATTCAATTGTTTGGACTTTGGCAAAACATTATTTGTGGCAGGAGGAGCTGACGATTCAACTTTCAAATTGCTTAATATTTTGTGTTGAATAACTTGCTTTTGTGATTCAATTTATAAACAAAGATCAGGTTCAGGATCAACATGAATGGTATGAAGCTTATCTTTATGAATAAATTTGATCAAATGATGAAGGGTAGAAGGGACTGCCCCCAGTGCATGAATCCATGGTCTACCTAGAATCATGTTGTAAGACAAAGAACAAGGCATGACATGAATCAAGGTAGGAAAAGTTACAGGCCCAACTTATATAGGTAGAGTTATAGTGCTTACAGATTGTCTTCCAACATTATCAAAGCCACTGATACTTATCTTATCTGGTTTAATCAAAGATGTATCCACTTTAATCTTATGTAATAAGCTGATGCCACAAACATTCAGAGCTGACTCATTATCAATCATAACTCATTTAATCAATTTCTTGTTTATTGTAACAAAAATAATCAAAGGATCATACTAATTTTTAACTTCAAGAGATGGCAACTCATGTTGAAAGAAAATATTTATTTTTGTCACACGCATACAATCCAAAAGAGTTGCTACATCATTAGGTTTAACAGCAGGTGGCACAATCACCTTTTGTAAAGCTTCTTGGAGCATTCCATGGTATGTAGGTGAAGTTTGAATAAGTTCTCAAAGAGATATCTTAGCAGGAGTAGCACAAAGCTACTCAACAAGATCATAATCTTGACCAACTTTATGTGTTAAACGAGGTGCTTGAGGAAGCATCAGTTGAGAAGATGGTAAAGATATCAAAATGCTTGATTGTTGTTTATTTTGTTTGTTATTTCGAGTGTTGTATGTATGAGCAACCGTAGTAGAACTAGGTGTTAGTTGCCGTTGCACCAAAAGATCGACCTATTAATGCCCGATACAACCACTTGACTTAACAAGCACGGGAGGCAGTTAAGCCCTTGTCACAAACCACCGCAGCACAGCATTGAACAAGGAGACCAAGGGCCACACCTTGCAACAATCCCCCCCAGCGCAAGCGCGGGGTTTGAACCCGTGACCTCAGCTCTGATACCAATTGTTGATAACTGAGAGGGGAGGTGAATCAGTTATCTTAATTATTTTATCTTTCTAAACTTTCTTAATAATTAATACAGCATCAATTCAAATAAACAAACATAACCATGAAATGGAAATACACATGACACAATATTCTTGACGTGGAAACCCTGTTAGGGGAGAAAACCATGGGGTGATTAACCCAAGATTGTATTCTCTGTTAGAAGAACAGAAATACAAAATGACACTTGCCAATTAGGGCTCACTGCCTAAGCACACTGCTCACAAGAGACTCACTGTCTACAAGTTGTAAGAAGAATAATAAGATACTTGAACTAATGAGAAGCATCCACACATGCTGGAGTTCAGTTCCAGTTAGGCTCAGTAAACTGATCTACTGCACTTCATCCTTCCTCTTCTTTTGTTCTGCTGTCCTTTCACATACCGGACCTTCCTTTTTGCTTTCTTTCTGCTCTTCTGCTTTTCTTCGCACTTAACACACTACACACCAACGACAACACCCCCTCATTGAAATCCATTTGGTATATATATATCCACACAAAGGATTTCATCTTCTTTCTAGTCGGCATCCAGAATATTTAGTATTTCCCAAACTTTAGTCTGTCGGCTGAATTCTTGCTTACCGAGTGATGCGAATCAAAAAGATACTTAAAGAAGTCATCTAACATGTCAGCCAGTCATGAATGATACCTTAGGAATCTCGATCATCATCAATATCTTATCCAGAATAATGTCTGATGCTCTGCCGGTCAGTTCTTCCTCTGTCTGTTTTACCAACAGGACCCCAATACTTGAATGCTTGTATCTCTTCACTCTTTCATCACCGGAGGCTCAAATCCTGGAATCTACCAGTCAAGGTATTCCTCTTGACTTCCCCAAGTCCTCACTTTCCAAAGATACTTCCTCTTAGAGATCCAGATCTGACTGTCGGACCTTGCCACAACACTCTGTTCTTGCTTACCGGACCATAACACTCTTCAATTTGACTTCCGGTATAGGTACACTATGTCCTGTGGATGTGTGGGATGAACTTTGTTGCCATCAATGACAACAATCATGAAGCTCCAATGTGTCTCTTGCCAACAATCTCCCCCTTTGGCATTGATGGCAACACTTAGTGAAAAATGACTAAGTGTTATACTATACTCCCCCTTGGTTGATGCTCTCTTCTAATGTACATTTTTCTGGAGCTCCCCCTTAGCTGGATCCCACATTTTTCACTGTTCCTCACTCCCCCTTTGACATCAATGGAAAAGGGTAGGGTCCGCACACCAAAATTCCCAAAATTCAACTATACTTATCCGCATAAGTATAGAAACAGGTTATACTTACATATACTGTAGTATGTCTGCAAAAGTTGTTTTCAACTGTACAACTTTTGTCACCCAACTCTACTTCATCTTGTCCAAAATTGAGATGTGACCACTCAACAGGAATGCATAAGCTTTTGCCCTCTTGAGATCTGTTGGATCACTGGTCCGGGCTATGCTCTGAGCATCAGTTAGAGCCTCATGCATGGCCTCTAACTTAGGGATAATGATCCCTCTGAGTTCACTTAACCTGTTTGTTCTATTTTTCTTCTCCTTCTCAAGATTCTTTATTTTAGCTATGACTGTAATAGTCTGACATTCTTGATTTACTATAGGAGTGGAGAGAGGATCAAAACTTTGAGATAAACTTGTTAGTTTATCCTCTTGCTCTTTTACTTTCTTCTCAATATCCTTGGTTACTTTAGGCCAAGATAAACAAAATTTGTAGATATCTCTGCCATCTTTAAGAGCATTTTCCAAGCTCTTTATTCCAATATCCATAACTCTCCTATCATTTGTTATTAAGCCTTGTAACTCTGAGAATCTCTTATTCAAAAATTCTTTCCGGACCTTCTCCTCAGCTGATTTCTCTAGAGATTCAAAATGTGTACTAACACTATTTACTAGAGATTTGAGATTACCGGATGAAGAGGCCGAGGGATCTTTCTGAAAAGATGGTATGATCTTCTCCAATACACCGGATGCAGTTTCTATGAGTTCACAATCTTCCATGTGAGACTTCAGCATTTTTTCTTTTGCCTTTGCTTGAGTGAAAGATGTTAGCTTCATGGTTTGCATCAGAGAGAGGGAATCAAAATTAAATGGACCTTGAAGCAACTTTGGTTCATCAAATCCCATCATCTCTTTGGTCAAGAAATCCTTGACTACTTTTGCTGTGTCTCTTGCCGGAGACAAATTTTTCTCTCCTTCTGCAGCCTTACCACTGTCATCTGTAGCTTTTTCTGTCTTTGATTCTTCTTCTCTTCCCTTTCCTTGTTCTTCTTGACTGGATTTTTCTTTTATACTTTCTTCTCCTTTATATCCGGAGACTGCTGGAGAGTCTGGATTTACTTCTCCTTGAACTCCTCTTTTGGAACTCATCCTTGCAATCTTTGAAGATCATATTCATTTGCTTCTGAGTGATTGAAGGAAAAAGCTGAATGGCTATCTGTTCTCAGATCTCAAGATCCTTTGCCCTAGCATTATTTTTCCTTATCTCTAATTCCTTCTCTAGGCTTTTGGGAATGAGAGATATAATTTCAATAAAAGCCTTATTGTATATGTTCAAGTACTTAACTGTGGCTTCCTCCAAGATCTTTTTATCTACATCATTCTATGCATCATAGAATTCTGTTATTGGTTGTAGGTTCCCATCCATAGTAATTACCTGTTAACCTTTTTTCTTCTATCCAGAGCCAAACAGTTAACCTGATATTTTCCTTGAAAATCCCTTTGAAAGGGTCCCTATAAAGCAAAGTGCCAAAATTCCTAGAAGCCTTGCCTAATAAACCTTACCATTGTAAAGAGCTTGAAAAAATAGGCAGGTTTGCTTTTTACAGCATCCTGAAATTCGACCAAATGAAGAAGTTATGCATGGTCAAAGTTTCAGTCAACTGATAGTTCAAATGGGCATTTTGGCGAGCTCCCAAAAAATTCCATCGGCATTTAAAAATAATTGCCGTGGGTCATGACATGTGTCAATGGTGGAGCGCAATTTCTAAAAGTTTCAATGTTGCCGGCGAGGGCAACATGTGTTGGCTTCCACCAGAGTTTCATCAAAGTTTCTAAAAAGTTTCTAAGTTGTAGCTTCTTTAAGTTTCCTCGCAGTTTCTTTAAAGTTTCTGAGAGTGGCACGGATGGCACCACGTGGAGCCACCCGAGGGACACATAAAAGGTAACTCAAGAGCCCCACGGATGGAGACACCTGGCACTTTCCGCTTATGTTTCTAAAAGTTTCATAGCCCTGCCCAAGTTTCGCGAGCCCCTTTTGTATTATTTCTTAGTGCGCGGAAGTCAACAAGTGTCCGCAGCGGAGAGTCCCTTTATTGTTTCTCAGAGTCATGTGGAACTTGCCACGTGTCGCTTTCCGCTGAGGACCCTTTAATGTTTCTAAGGTGGGGCAGAACGCTCCACATGTCCCTTGCAGTTGCTACGGAAGATGACGCGTGTCAGCTTCCGTGTGAGTTTCTATTTTGTTTCGGTGCATGTCTAAGAGAAGCAGTGGGCCCCTGTGTTGTTTCCCAGAGTGAAGCGGAACCCGACATGTGTCAGCTTCCACGTGGATCTTAAATGAGTCTCAAAAAGTTTCTATGATGTTTCTCTTCGTGGTGAACGGCGCCAGGTGGCGGGCTCTGCCCAAGTTTCTGTTCATGTTTCAGGAGTACCGCGGGGGATGACACGTGTCCACTTGCGCCTGAGTCCTGGCTGACCCTGTATTATTTCTCATGGCAACGTGGAGATTGCCACGTGTTACCATCCGCTAAAGTTTCTAAAATTTTCAACGTCGCAGTGGAGGATGCCACGTGCCCCTTAACGTTTCCGCGGAAGCTGCCAAGTGGCGGCCTCCGCAATGCTTCCTTTTGTTTCAAGGCTTGGCGCAGGTGAGGTGGGTCCCAGGGGAAGCTAGGTTGCTGTGGATATAGCCACAGGTTGCGATAGGTGTCGCAAGTGGAGGCCCAGTTAGAAGGTTTCGGCGTGGGCGTGGAGAGCGACACGTGTATCATACAAGGCAACGCAGAACTTGCCACGTGTCGGCTTCCGCGTAAGTTTCTGGCAGGGGCTTCTCAAGAGGGTGATACAAGACGGACCCGACAAGAAAATGAAATACAGCTAAGGGTGTTTTTTGGGTCCGCAACTTGTTTGTTCACGTAGACAGAGGGGGAGATGCGATTGGTGGGGTCTGCAATATGCAGGGTCTTTTGGCGCCCGGTTTCTTATATAGACACAGCCCGGGCCCGACGGCATGGTTCGATGGTTTCATAATGATTCTTCAGGTCCGCAGCTTACATTTAGGGTTGTATATGCCGAGACACAGTTAAAGATACTGAAGCGATATACACACAAATGCAGAAGCGATATACACAGGCGGTTGACTGAAACTTTGATCGCATGTATCTCCTCCATTTTAGCGAATTTCACATGCTGTAAGAGGCAAAGTTGTGTATTTTTGTGCCCTTTTTCATTTGGCAGGCTTTTCAGGAGGTTTTGTGACACTTTTTCAATAGATGGAGATTTTTTGGGGCATTCATTATAGTAGATATGGCAAGCAGTTGTCAACATTCAATACTAAGTTATCCTCCGCCATTCTGAGGATCAGATCGATGATGCGGTTGTTTGCATTGAAGACCCATAATATCTCCCACCTGCCCCTGTTCCAGATCTTTTGCACCATTACTCTTGGCAGGTGGACGTCCCTTTAGGAAGATATTTCTGATTGCAGCTCCCTGAGTGGATTTTGTAACCAACCTAAGTGGATTTTGTAACTGACCTAAGTGGATTTTGTAACCGACCTAAGTTTAGTATTTTGCAGTGCTATATAAGCTGAGGCTTATGATGTAATAAGGGTTGGAAATTTCTTGAAAACATTCTGTTCTCCCTATTTCCAAACAGAACTTTTCATACTGTAACCTTGCCTTTCTTTAGATATATGAAAGCTACCATGCCTTTTGCTAATTTTTCTATCTCTGTGTAAATCTGCATATGGTTGTCTGTAATATTTCTTGTTCCTCTCAATCATTTTACTCCTTACCTCTGTTAGAATCATCTATTCTGTGTATATTTGCTTGCTGTATCTAATTATATTGTGCATGCTTCAATCTATGCAAAGGTTCTTTAGAGCTGTCTGGTGCATCACCCTTTCATGCTTTTAAGTATTGTTGCTTCCATTTTAGCACGTTTCTTCCCCTTTTCACCTCAAAATACAGTAGTTTTAGGTGATAACTAGACAAGGAAGCCGGCCTTCTCCAGAGGTTTGATCTCATTTAGCAAAGTCCCACACTTAGAGATCAATCCCATTGTGTCATTGGAATGCTTGGAATCCCATTCAAGCAGGGTGCAATTTCATGTGAGAACAATTTCTAGTACGCCCGGTGGGATAGTACAAACTCTTATTACTGGTTTTGATATGCAACCGGTGATTTTTTTGACCTATAAGAGGTTAAAAATTGCATATCTGGTGACTCATACTGAGGAGGATCAGGCAAACCAGTTTTGCTGATATACTTTTATGAGAAGGATACAAACTAGGAGTTCAAGTTCCAACTCATTTGAATATCTACAGCTTTCTCCACCTAGGAGGCAGAGTAGAACTATAGTAAGAACTCCCTATTCTAAGAGGACCTTGTCAACTCCTCCAAATTTCATACCAGTTGCCTCTGTAGTCCTTGTAGCAACTCAAGCAAACCCACTTCCAGCTGCTCAGATGGCAAGAAATCAGCCATTTGTGGCTTTTGATGGGGGAAGCCCTTTGAACTTAACAGTACATGATGCCATACCTATGGTAGCCTTGAAGAGCTTGCCCTATTTCACAGGGGAGACCCAAACTACACCTATTGAACACATAAGAGATGTGGCTTCTCTATGTGGAGTACATCATGTAACACAAGAAAATGTGGCCGTTAGATTACTAGCTGCCTCATTCAAAGGAAAGGCATTGTAATGGTTTAGAAGTCTACCAGTACAGACTATAGGGACCTGGGATGAACTAGGAGACAAGATGAATAAGCAGTTCCAGGATAAATCAGATAATTTGTCATTGGTGGAACAGATGACCACCATAAAGAGAGCTCCTCAGGAACCAATGATAGACTTCAACTTCAGATTTCAGAAGACATGGGACCAAATCCCTGCCACTGTAAGACCTCCAGCTGAGTATGCATTCTTATATTTCTTGAAAGCTTTAAATAGTGATATTTCAGTAATGATACAATCACTAGGAGGTGTAAGACTACCTGATGCCTATGACATAGCCATTAAAGTAGAGAACAGTCTAATTCAGGCTGGAAAAATAGCACCTAGGCCCCCTATGCCCATTTTTCCTGAGATCCAGGCTTCTATGCCTTTACCCACCCCATATTTTGTCCCTACACCTATTGTTGCAGCATTACCAAGTACCTCTACTTCTGAGCCTGGTGCCTCTAGTTCATCTCAAGAGCTAAAAGAGATAAAAAGTAGCCAACAAAAAATAGAAAATCTTCTGCAGACTTTTGGGAATGATCTAGTAAACATCAAGAAGCAGTAGTATCAAGGTAGGCAGCCTTATCAACAACAATATCAGGGGCAGAACCAAGCATATCAGGGGTAGGGTCAACCTTACCAAGCAAATAGGCCATCTTATCAAAACAACTACCAAGGTACCAAGCAAAATATGAACCAAAGGCCTTTTCAGCCTTACAATCCAGCACCTGTTAGTTCAGCAAGGGACCTTGTCCCTATTCAAAATAACATTGCAGCTGATTATGATTGGTGTGTCCCATGCCATATGCCACACAATCAGTCAGCCTGTTCAAGTGGAGTCCTAAATCAGGCTCTGATGGCACAAAACGTGGCAGTTACACAACCATACACACAAAATAATGGAGCTGCACAACAACAAGAGCAACCTCATAATGATTCTGCTTTCATGAATTGGCAAGAAGGAGAATTCTGTGGGGTAAACAGTGATAGTAGTCCAATTGCTCCCAATACAAGGGCTAGAAGAGGAGTTATGAGGTTGAGCCAGCAACAAGCAAAGGTAGAGAATGTACTGATGCTTCCACATCCCGCATTCCTCACATCTTGAAAAGAAGTGCACTAGCAACAGCAAGGGAGATACCTCATTTGCAGGCTGATACTGCTACTACAAAGTCAAGTCAGAAGGTAGGTGCCTCTCCACCTTTCAATATTATTGAAAACATGAAAAAGATGAGTGTAACCATGTCTATGTGGGATTCTTTAGAGATCCTTGGCCAAAAGAAGATGTTGCAGTCTACCTTGTCTGATTTGAAGGTACCCAATGATATCACTGTTGACCCAGATAGGACTGCCCTTACTAATTCATCCCAAGATGACATCAAGTAGCATAACCAAGGTACTAAACCTCTTCCCTTTTATGTATCACTGATAATTGGGGACAAACTGGTGCACAATTGCATGGTGGATAGTGGAGCAAGCAGTTCTGTCATGCCTAAGCAGATTGCAGATCAGTTGGGGCTTAAGTACTAGCCACTTGAGACAGGTGTACTCTAGTTGGATGGAACATCTGTTAATACTGTGGGTATCATAAGAGACCTAGGTCTCACCCTACATGCCTGCCCCAACGTTTCTATTTTACAGGAGGTGTTCATAATAGATTTGCCTCCTCATTTTGCCATGTGCTTATCGAGGGAATTTACAGCCAAAATAGGAGGATATTTGTCTTCTGACTGGTCCCACATGTTTTTTAGGACCAGATACGGCACCAAAGTAACTTTGAAATCTGAGTTACTTTCAGACTATCACATAGAACCTTACACACCCAGTGTTGTTAATGTAAATTGCATTATCTCTGATGACCCTGAACTAGTTGCTACTCAGGAACTACAAGCTGAGAGCATACCAGAGGTACTCTTGAAGGAGTGGGCCTCTGAAAATGTTGTAGAAGATCCTGAGGGACATATCCAAGAAGCTGGCATGGGAATGTACATGTTGCATGAGCATGAAATAGTAATACCAAGTCTTCTGAAGAAGGCAGAGCAGCAGGTAGAGCATCATGATGAGGTATGGAAAATGTACTTTGATGGCTCTAGGGGTAGAAATGGATCTGGTGGTGGTGCAATGCTTGTGTCACCACAAGGTGAAAATTATTATGCTACTTTTCATTTTGCCTTTTCTTGTACTAACAACACTGCTGAGTATGAAGGGTTGATACAAGGTTTGCAGTGGGCAAGAAGGAGGAAGATTGGCTGTTTACAGGTGTTTGGAGATAGTGAGCTCATTGTGAATCAGGTAAGGGGATTGCACCTTACAAAAAGTGATGCCCTGAAGTGCTACAAACATAGGGTATGGAATTTGATTGAAGAGTTTGATGCTTTCAATCTGATCTCCATTCCAAGAAGTCAGAACCATCATGCTGACAGATTAGCTTCAATTGGGGCTCATTTTGACATCCCCAGTGACATTTAAAGGGAGAAGGTTTAGCCTCATGTAAAAATAATTTCTAGGCCTTCTATCCCTGATAATAATATTCACTGGCAAGTTTTTGACAGTGATGAACAGATCCTGAGATTCCTATTAGAGGAAGATGAGTTTTCCATGATGAATCAGGATAAACTCAAACAGCAATATGACAATGATTAAATCATTCAGCTGAGAACAAATAAGCTGCCCAAGGGATTGGTCACCTTAGAATCTATTTTTGACATTGATGACCAAAAGAAGAAGATAAAAACCAGTATGCAAGTAAAGGAGGAGCATTATAAAGAGCTATAAGTTTTCAAGGGTAGACTCCTTAAAATTGGTAAAATCTGCTCAGCTGAAGACAAAAGAGCTTTCATTGCTCTTTGTAAAGAATTTGAAGAGGTGTTTGCTTGGGACTATGTAGACTTAAAGGGATTTGATCCTCATATTGCCCAACACACCATAGAGTTAGAGCCGGGTATAAAACCTGTGAGGCAGAAATAAAGACCTCTGAATCCAAAGCTAGAACCCCTGATGATCAAAGAACTAACCAAGCTGATTGAGGGGAAGATCATCTTTCCAATCAAGCACACTTCTTGGGTTTCTAACCTCGTGCCTGTGAGGAAGAAAAATGGGGAGATTAGGTTGAGTGTTGACTTCAGAGACCTCAACAGAGCCTCCCTAAAAGACCACTACCCATTGCCTTCAATGGAGCAAATTCTGCAGGTGGTGGCTGGTTCAGAAAGGTTTTCTTTGGTCGATGGTTTTTCTGGTTATAATCAGGTGCTAGTCAAGGAAGAAGACCAATTCAAGACTGCTTTCACAACCAAGTGGGGTACTATGGCCTATAAGAGGATGCCTTTTGGTCTCTCAAATGCTGGCTCTACTTTTCAAAGAGCCATGGACATGGCCTTTAAGGGTTTGATGTATAATCTTATGTTAGTATACCTGGATGACATAACAGTCTTCTCTAAAAATGCATCTGAGCATTTATCCCACCTAAGGCTAGTCTTTGAAAGATGCACAGAGTTTGGGATATCCCTCAATCCAAAGAAATGCATTTTTGCTGTACATGAGGGCAAGTTATTGGGGCATATTGTGTCAAAGGAGGGTATTACCATTGATAAAGAGAGGATATAGGCCATTTTGCAGTTGCCCCTACCCAGTCATAAGAAGGGACTACAGCGCTTCATTGGCAGAATTAACTTTCTGAGAAGGTTCATACCTGATATTGCGAATCTCTTAAAACCCTTGATGTCTATGTTGAAAAAGAATATAACTTTCAGTTGGACATCAGAAGCCAGACTGAGCTTCCAATCCATAAAGGAGGCATTAGCAGCTGCGCCAACCTTGATTAATCCTAATTTCTCCAAGGACTTCATCCTGTATGCTTATGGCAGCTTGGATACTATTTCCGCTATTCTGGTACAGCAACAAATCGAGAGTTTTGAACAACCAATTGCCTTCTTCAACCGAGGGTTGGAGGAGTATGAGCAGAAGTATAGCTTCATTGAAAAGCATGTCCTGGTAGTAGTTAGGAGTCTAAAAAAGTTTAGGCATCTTGTTTCAAATAACAAGATACACCTGATGGTGGCTCATCCTAGTGTGAAGGAGTTCCTGCTGAGTAAAGACCTTAATGAGAAAAGGGCTGGTTGGATCACCAAGGTCATGGAATATGACGTGGAGATCAAGATAACCAAACTGGTCAGAGGCAGAGGACTCAGTGAGCAGCTTGTCACTAGTTCTAAGGATGAAGTAGAAGAAGAAGAAGAGGTGCTCCTAATCATAGAAGAGGAGCATCAAGATGGTACAGTAGTAGTAGGTACTAGTTGGGTTAATGATATGACCCAATTTTTGCAAACTGGTAGATGTCCTGCAGGCTTAGATAAAGCTAAAAGAAAATACTTCAGGCTACAATCCATTCCATATGTTTTAATTGAAGGCATCCTTTTCAGAAAAAACTTTAATGGTGTATTACTTAGATGCATTGATACTGATCAAACTGACAGGGTGCTACATGAATTCCATGATGGAACAGCAGGAGGACATTTTGCCCCAAGAACTACTACTTGGAAAGTAATGAGAGCTAGCTATTATTGTCCTAGCTTATTTAAGGATGCCCATGCATGGGCTAGAAAGTGTGTTAAGTGTGCCCTTTTTGTAGGAAAAGAGAGGCTGTCAGCTTTGCCTCTACAGCCAATCCAAGTAGAGCAGCCCTTTATGAGATGGGGCATTGATTTTATTAGACCTATCAACCCACCCTCAAGTGCATGCCACAAGTGGATACTCACAGCCACAGACTACTTCACAAGATGGACTGAAGCAATGGCTTTGAAAGATTCTAATGAGAGTGTTGTTTTGAATTTTTATTGTGATTTGGTCTCCAGATTTAGAGTGCCTAATCAATCATCTCCGATAATGCTCTAGCTTTTGTTGGCCTGAGAATAACTGACTGGGCTGTCAAGAATGGGATTTATTTGAATACTTCATCAAATTATTACCCACAGGGTAATGGTTTGGCTGAGTCTACAAACAAAAATCTCATCAGGATTATTAAGAGGGCAATGGAGAGTAATCAGAGGACCTGGCACACTGATTTGAAGTTTGCTCTATGGGCTGATAGGATAACTTCTAAGAGGTCTATTGGGAACTCCCCTTATCTGCTAGTGTATGGAAAAGAGGCAAGGTTGCCTATGTCTATAGAGCTACCAGCATTAGACATTATGCATCACCTAGAAAGGCTTGAAGCAGAAAGCCCCATGGCTGTAAGGTATGCTCAGCTTATGGAGCTGGAGGAAAGCAGAGACAAAGCTATGGCAGCCATGGAACATCATCAGCTACAAACAAAGAGAAATTTTGACAAGAAGGCCACCCCCATACATTTTAGAGTGGGTGATATGGTGCTCAAATAGGATGAGCCGAGGAGTAGACCAAGAAAGCATTCCAAATTTGATAGCATGTGGAGTGGCCCCTTTCTCATCACTGAATGCAAGGAGCACAATGCATTTCAGTTGTCCAATATGAATGGAGAAAATCTGCATATCCCAGTTAATGGGATACATTTGAAAAGATGTTTTGAGGTATGAGCACCCTATAAATTAGTAGATTAGACTTCTTGTTTTCAATAAGTGTTGTTACACAATAATTTAGATTCTTTTGCTTCCCTAAGTGCTTTTGCACAGGCTGCTTTGTCATTAGGAGAAAGCAGGCCTTTCCCCCTTTTTGTGTTTTGAGAGGCAGGTCTTAGTTTCCCAGCATATTTTAGACTTGACTCCTGGCCCAATGGATGCTTAAGGCCACTGATCTCATGTTTAGCAGGCAAACATCCCATAGAGGTTGCCAAAAATGTTAACCTTTTTTCCTCTGTCCAAAGCCAAACAGTTAACTTGATATTTTCCTTGAAAATCCCTTTGAAAGGGTCCCTATAAAGCAATGTGCCAAAATTCCCAGAAGCCTTGCCTAATAAACCTTACCGTTGTAAAGAGCTCAAAAAAATAGGCAGGTTTGCTTTTTACAGCATCCTAAAATTCAACCAAATGAAGAAGTTATGCATGGTCAAAGTTTCAGTCAACTGACAGTTCAAATGGGCATTTTGGCGGGCTCCCAAAAAATTCCATCGGCATTTAAAAATGATCGCCGCGGGTCGCGACACATGTCAATGGCGGAGAGCAGTTTCTAAAAGTTTCAATGTTGCTGCGGAGGGCAACACGTGTTGGCTTTTGCCAGAGTTTCATCAAAGTTTCTAAAAAGTTTCTAAGTCGCAGCTTCTTTAAGTTTCCTCGCAGTTTCTTTAAAGTTTCTGAGAGTGGCATAGATGGTACCACGTGGAGCCACCCGAGAGACACATAAAAGGTAACTCAAGAGCCCCGTGGATGGAGACACCTGGCACCTTCCACTTATGTTTCTAAAAGTTTCACGGCCCCGCCCAAGTTTCGCGAGCCCCTTTTGTATTGTTTCTCAGTGCGCGGAAGCCGACAAGTGTCCGCAGCGGAGAGTCCCTTTATTGTTTCTTAGAGTCACGCAAAACTTGCCACGTGTCACTTTCCACTGAGGACCCTTTAATGTTTCTAAGGTGGGGCGGAGCGCTCCACGTGTCCCTTGCAGTTGCTGCAGAAGCTGATGCGTGTCAGCTTCTGCGTGAGTTTCTATTTTGTTTCGGTGCGAGTCTAAGAGAAGCGGTGGGCCCCTGTGTTGTTTCCCAAAGTGAAGCGGAACCCGACACGTGTCGGCTTCCACGTGGATCTTAAATGAGTCTCAAAAAGTTTCTATGATGTTTCTCTTCGCGGCGAACGGTGCTAGGTGGCGGGCTCCGCCCAAGTTTCTGTTCATGTTTTAGGAGTACCGCGGGGGACGACACGTGTCCGCTTGCGCCTAAGTCCTGGCTGAGCTTGTATTGTTTCTCACGGCAACGTGGAGATTGCCACGTGTTGCCATCTGCTAAAGTTTCTAAAAGTTTCAACGTCGCAGCGGAGGATGCCACGTGCCCCTTAACGTTTCTGCGGAAGCTGCCAAGTGGCGGCTTCCGCAATGTTTCTTTTTGTTTCAAGGCTTGGTGCAGGCGAGGTGGGTCCCAGGGGAATCTCGGTTGCTATGGATATTGCTGCAGGTTGCGACAGGTGTCGCAAGTGGAGGCCCGGTTAGAAGGTTTTGGCGTGGGCGCGGAGAGCGACACGTGTATCATACAGGGCAATGCGGAACTTGCCACGTGTCAGCTTCTGCGTAAGTTTCTGGCAGGGGCTTCTCAAGAGGGTGATACAAGACGGACTTGGCAAGAAAATGAAATATAGCTAAGGGTGTTTTTTGGGTCCGCAACTTGTTTGTTCACGTAGACAGAGGGGGAGATGCGATTGGTGGGGTCCGCAATATGCAGGGTCTTTTGGCGCCCGGTTTCTTATATAGACACAGCTCGGACCCGACGGCATGGTTCGACGATTTCATAATGATTCTTCGGGTCTACAGCTTACATTTAGGGTTGTATATGCTGAGACATAGTTAAAGATATTGAAGCGATATACACACAAATGCAGAAGCGATATACACAGGTGGTTGACTGAAACTTTGACCGCCTGTATCTCCTCTGTTTTAGCGAATTTTCACATGCTGAAAGAGGCAAAGTTGTGTATTTTTGTCCCCTTTTTCATTTGGCAGGCTTTTCGGGAGGTTTTGTGACACTTTTTCAACAAATGGAGATTTTTGGGGGCATTCATTACAGCAGATATGGCAAGCAGCTGTCAGCATTCAATGCTAAGTTATCCTCCACCATTCTGAGGATCAGATCGATGACGCAGCTATTTGCATTGAAGACCCTGAATATCTCCCACCTACCCCTGTTCCAGATCTTTTGCGCCATTACTCTTGGCAGGTGGACGTCCCTTCAGGAAGATATTTCTGATTGCAGCTCCCTGAGTGGATTTTGTAACCGACCTAGGTTTAGTATTTTGCAGCGCTATATAAGCTGAGGCTTATGATGTAATAAGGGTTGGAAATTTCTTGAAAACATTCTATTCTCCCTATTTCCAAACAAAACTTTTCATACTGTAACCTTACCTTTCTTTAGATATATGAAAGCTACCATGCCTTTTGCTGATTTTTCTATCTCTGTGTAAATCTGCATATGGTTGTCTGTGAATATTTCTTGTTCCTCTCAATCATTTTGCTCCTTACCTCTGTTAGAATCATCTATTTTGTGTATATTTGCTTGCTGTATCTGATTATATTGTGCATGCTTCAATCTATGCAAAGGTTCTTTAGAGCTGTCTGGTGCATCACCCTTTCATGCTTTTAAGTATTGTTGCTTCCATTTTAGCACGTTTCTTCCCCTTTTCACCCCAAAATTACAGTAGTTTTAGGTGATAACTAGACAAGGAAGCCAGCCTTCTCTGGAGGTTTGATCTCATTTAGCAAAGTCCCACATTTAGAGATCAATCCCATTGTGTCATTGGAATGCTTGGAATCCCATTCAAGCAGGGTGCAATTTCATGTGACAACACTACCTTAACTACATCATCTAAGGACAGAGTGGGCCTTTCAACAAACTCTTCTGCCATCTCTTCCTTGTCTACACCGGTAGAGGGTTCACCAGATACTTTCTTCTTTTTCCTCATTTTCTTTACCTCCTCATCAGATTCTGTCTCTTCTTCATCCTTCTGACTGATATAAGACCTTGTGGCCTTTGTCTTAGTTCTTTTCTCTATTTTACCAGATTGTTTTGCTTCCGGTTTTGATGCCTTTGAGGTCTTAATAGTTGTAGGTGCAGACCTCTTAGAGGATTTGGTCCGGGAGGGGGCTTCTACCGGATCACTTTCCTTTTCTACTTCTTCCTTCTCTTTCTCTGCCCTTTCCATCTTTTCTCTATGTGCATCAAGTGCCTCTTTTGAGATTCCATGCCTCTTGGCAAATTCTTCTACCTCTTTTCTCACTTTTCTCTTCATCTCCAGTTGTCTGAGCTCCACATGGATTTTTATACTTAATTCTTCAAAGGTTCCAAACCTTTCTGCCTCAAGATCCTTGGGCTGACTTAGCATGTGTTGAACATGCAGCTCTACAATTTTCTCATCAACTTCATACCCCATTGGCATGATCCACACTGTTCTTGGTTCCACTACCTCCATTAGGCACTGATCAGTTTCTACCATAAAGCATATTGTATCTTTATATTTTTCAACTAAAGATTGGGGGATTCTCTCTCTTGCTTGCATCATGCTCTGAAAATTCTTGAAATAGCCTCAGAGAGCTGTATTCTGTGCCTTGGCATCACCAAGCCCATGTATATAATCTCTGATTTGAATGGCTACTGGTCTATCATTTTGCCATACCCAACCACTGGATCTGGGAAGCTCATTCATGTAATAAAAGAATAGGCAGAGTATCAAACCACTGTATTTGAAAGAGTTCTTCTTATCCTTCTTTATCTTCTGCAGATTCTCCAAGAGTTGGTTTAGAAGGAGCTCACAAAGATCATAGTTTGCATTCTTCCTCAACATTTCATAAGTAGTATATATAGTAGTCCCAGATACTGAATTCTCCCTGCTGGAGTGATATATCTTATATCCAATTATCATTGATGCAAACTTGATATCCGGATCTATGATATCCTCAATAGTCATTGCTCTTTCGGTAGCCTCACTTACAATTTGGTTTTTGACAGATTTGAGAATAGGCATTTCACCGGTTGAGTGTAATCCAGTTACAGCCTTAATGGCATCCTTAGTGATCTTAAACAGCCTATTCAACCATATGAAGTTGTCATGCATTCGGATCAGAATATACCGGACCCATTCATCCTCCAGAAAATAGGGGAAATGAATGCATTGTGCAAAATATTTTTCTCGGATAGCTTTATATTGGGTTTTGAGTTTGAATGAGTCATCTATCAATTGTTTGTGATAGATATCGACCAACTTAGATTCCCCAAATCCTTCAATACTCACATGAATATATGCCCTAACATCTTCTACATGTAGAACCCCATGCAGAATGCTTGAAAAAGTGCATAGGGGATCAACTTCTAGGGATTTATATGGATGCTTCTTAAATTTAGGGCGTGGCCTATCAGAAATCTTCACCACATTTGGAGTACCCATCTTTCAAAGATTTTCAGAGAGATATTTAAGAACGGAGAATACCTTTTATGCTTCTAGGTTTCACGGAGTGAGCCGGATCGATTGTTGGATGAATTGACTTCTGCAGATGATCTTTGATGGGCTTGAGGAGATTTGTTGCAAAGCTCTTTTATCACTTCTTCTTGAATGCAGAATGAGCAAGTGTTTGATAAGAAAGCCCTTATATTATTCTGCAAACCCTAATACCAAGTTGCAATAAATGCTCGACTTAAGTCATTCCGATTTACCTTGTTTTTCTTATTCGGATGACTTTGATGAACTGGATCAATCTTGTTCTAAACATCTTACAGATATTCCATATCTTAAACATAGTTTATTTAGATGTTTCTATATAAACCCTTTAATCTGCAACTCTCCTTGTGCCAATTCCAGCACCAATTAATTGGTTGGGGGAATTTTTTTTCCTTGTGTCTCCCCCTGAGCCAGAGCTCACCTTTTAATTTTTGGAAGGAATATCAGCACCAGATTTTGGTGCGGATCCATCCCCTACATTTTCTATACTTCTCTTCACCCAAATCTTGTTCATCTCACTTTGAACTTTATCTGCATTCACTATTCCTTTTCCCTTGTCTTGATTCTGATTATGATGTACCGGACCTCTTTTGTCCTGATTCTTGCTTCTACAGAATTTTGCAATATGACCGGATCTATTGCAATTGTGGTAAACAACATTTCTTTGCATATTTGATTGATGTCCTCTTGATCTACATTGATTAGCCATATGACCCATTCTATTGCATGCAAAGCATCTACCATTGAAAGAATTTTTCATTTGCATATTTTTGCATTCATGAGATTTGTGACCATACCTTTTGTAGTTAAAACACTGTCTGGAGAAGGATGTGTTAGTTTGATTCATTCTTCTTCTGCACTGATTAGCTTTGTGACCAAAGTTATTGTAGTTGTGGGAGTATCCATTGAAGGATGGATATCTTTGAGCATTAGGTTGCCTCACCGGAGGTCTTCTAGGCCTATTTCTTGGATTTTCTGATTCAAACTTCTTTTGACTGGATCCGGAGCTCTCACCTTTCTCATATCCCAAGCCACACTTGTCATCTACCCTCTTTTGGCTTTCAAGAAGAACTTTAAGTTGAGCAGAACTTATGTTGAATTTCTCTTTGTATTCATTTGCTGTTTGAAGATCCCTTTTAAGAGAGACAATTTGATCTTCTAGTTTTTCTTCATTATCTTTAGCATCTTCAAGATCGGATTCAAGATGTCTGATTATTCTATCCATCTTGTGGCAGTTTTCTAATTTCTCCTTGAGAGATTGTTTTAGATCATCTTTAGTTTTTCTTTTCTCTTCAATTTCTTGGGTAAATTTCATGACTCCTGATTCCATTTCATGTCTTACCATGATGATCTCTTTTGATAATTTTTCACATAACTTGGTTTTCTCCTTAAGATCTTCATTTGTATCATTTGCTTCACCTTGACTTGCCAATTGCTGAAGTAGTTCCTTTCTCTTTTTCATAGAGAGACTTAGTTTCCCTTTTAGTTCATTTATGAAATCATCAGCCTATTTGAGTCTTTCCTTCAATACATTGAGTTCAGAATTAGATTGCTCAAGATTATCTAGGACAGACTGAAGTTGCTCCCTCATACCATACACATCCATCTCAATTCCCAGATCTTCCTCAAATTGTTAGGCTCTGATTGGGGGAACTTGGTTCTGATACCAATTGTTATTTGCCGTTGCACCAAAAGATCGACCTATTAATGCCCGATACAACCACTTGACTTAACAAGCATGAGAGGCAGTTAAGCCCTTGTCACAAACCACCATAGCATAGAGCTGAACAAGGAGACCAAGGGCCACACCTTGCAACACTAGGTTGTTGTGAAGTTGGATGTGATATCTGTTTAGCATAGTTGTAAATGTAATTAGGAGAATGAGGAGAAGGTGAAGGACCTCTAACAGTGAACACCAGTTTAGAAGGAGGTTGAACTACATCCAAACACAAAGTGACCACTATTTTTGGTTTCATAGGTTCTTCTCTAGCTTTAGGAACATAATTTGCATTTACAAATATGTGAAACAATGATGGTTTAAGAGTCATAGTGGACTGTTCAATTGAGATAAAGTCATCAAGGGCTTCATCTAACATATTGAAGTCATCACAACTAAACGGTTCATCATACACATGAAAGTCTTGTAAAAAGTAATCTGACATTTTAACATGCTCAAATTCACTCAAGACTTGAATGTAAAATGCTATAACATAAACTTTGTGAAAAGGAAATAAAATAACACTATGCAACACACAAAGTTGTAATTTTTGAATTCTTTTCAATGAAAGGATAAGAGAATCATTCAAGATTTAAAGCATGCACTTTCATGAAAGGGAGTTTGCAATCTAAAGGTGTTTTAGGACAGCAAACCAAATTAGATCTGAGTTGTGAAAAGATGCAAATTCTTTAGAGTGCGGGTTCACCAAAATGTTTAGTGGTGAAAATATGGAAGCAAGATGGATGATACAAGTCCCACACTTTCACATGCACTAAAACATTAGGGAAGCAAAGGGTGAGTTTAGGAATAAACTACAGATCTCTGATGTTTCCTTTTCCTGCTAATTTTGTCTATGTTACTTTTTGAAATCAGGTTTTACAAGCTAGTTTTTCTCTCTAACCTTGAAACCCTAATTTGCACATTAGACTGTAATAGTTCTCAATTTCTAACACAAACATTAATGAAATAACCACAAAAATGTAGAATAAACAGTTTAGAGACAATGTACCCATAAACTGAGGAGAAGTTGGAGTAGGGTTCTAGTCCCCGTGTCCTATAAGTTCCCTGATGTCAGAATCTTCTACACCAGCTACTTCACAATCTCCAGAGGTTCCCGTATCTTAGAAAAATCACCCAGTTGGACTAGGGTTCTAGTCCCAGTGTCCCAAAACTCTTGGAATCTCAAAATTCAAATTCCATCACGACTCTGTCTGCAACATGAACCTTCTTGCAAATGCTTTCCACTGGATCTCAACAAATGCAACCTGCACATGCAAAAGGAGGAGAAAAATGGTTGCATCTATATAGGAGCTTGCCTCAGTCAAGCCCCGTTTTAGTGTTCCCACCTCAACAATAGCCAGAGATAAAGATTTGCAGATGTGTTTGCAAACCCTAACAAAGTGTATGTAGAAATATCAAACCTTAGATGTCTCAATCAAGGGAAGATAAACAACTTGTATCAACTCAATGAATACAACACAACTTCACCTCAGGGAGATGAAAGCAATGAAGACTTGCATGAACAAGAAGGTGAATCAGCAATGTCTGCGAAGGATCTCCAAGCTCAATGTTGGAGGATTCAACCCTTCTCCCGATCATGCAAAAGGTGTACAAACCTTATGAAGAGAAAGTCTCAATATCTTGATTCCTAATCTCCATCCAATGTCTCCATGATAGCAAATTTAAATGACTTTGAGAGCTTCAACAAATTACTGATCTTCAATGGCAATTTTGGCAGAGTTTTGGCATCAAGTTTGTATAAAGATTATGTGTGTTGAAATGATTTTCAAATGTCTCTTTATATCCAACCTTAGGAATTTCAAATTTTGAAATAAGATGTTGACATCGCGCAAAAAACAAAAATTTGAAAGTGGAATCCCGGGATGCATGGCAAGAGCCGACATCCCTCCAAAATTTAAGACCCCGGGAAATAGGGCAGGACAAGGGTGCTAGTGCCCAAGTCCAAACCCTGATTTCCCACTTAGGACTTCTTCAAGGAGGTTAGGGGACCCCAAATCCAAGTTTTCTTTTCCCGTTCAGTCTTCAGTTATTCCAAAATGTGAGATTCTTCTAGTTAGACCTAGGTCAGTCGGGTTTCGGGAAGGTCTATAAAAAATAGTTGAAAGGTCACCAAAGGGAAGGAGCTAAACCATGGAGAAATTGTACCATTCTGTACATGAGGACAATTTCTAACATAACAATGAGCATATCACAAGGATCCTTTGATAAGCTTGATAAGATAGACTACAATGGCTTGAAGTTATTTTGGGGTCAACATGACTTGAATGCTTGGCAACAAAAATGGGTAAGGAAACTTCAAGCTTATCATACTGATATAGGATATATGGAGGAAAAAAAGAATGTAGCTCTATTGGCATTCTTTCTAGAATGCCCATGTGTTTGTTCTATTTCTGTCATTTTTGGTGATTGGAAGGATTCTATCATGGTAGAATATGCCAAGTATATAGTTGTTGCTAACATCTTAGATGAAAATGTGAAGGATGATAAGTATGTGACAAAAAATGGTTTTATTTTGATTAACAATAAAATCCTATTAGTGCCTAAGTCTAAGATGAAATAGAAGATTTAGAAAGCTTTGCATGTTGCACTCATGGTGGGATAGTCTGCATTCTTCAAGATGTGCAAGAAAATAAGAGAGAGATTCTCGTGGAAGGATTTCAAGGAGAATGGCATCAAGCACAATAAGGAGTGCACCACCTTCCATCAGATTAGAGGAGAGCATGTCTTTCCTATAGATTCACTTCAACCATCAATTGACTATTCCTGACCAAAAAGGATAAAATTTGTTCATGAAATTCATCACAAGCCTTCTTGATGTGGTAGATTTGATTTTGAGAAAGGAGTTTAGGAAACATGGGTTGACTAAAAGTATTCATAGTGACAAGGATAGCAGATCTCTCAACCCTTTTTGGCAGGAGTTATTTTACAAGAATAGTACCAAGATTGCTTCCAACACTAGTCACTACACACAAACAAGTGGACAAGTAAAGTCAAAGAATAGGGGGATGAAAGGAGACTTAAGAAACTATGTCACATGTCAATAAGCAACATGGATCAAATGGTTGGACCTTGGAGATTACTACTGCAATGTCACTCATCATATGCTCCTTGGTATGTCTGCACTTATGGAATTGCATGTTTATGATGCACTAAGCCTCATTGATTTAGGATTCATAGGTAGAGTAGTGTCATTCACATGGGTACCAGATGCCATCAGGGCTACAAGGGTGAAGAATTTAGGAAATAGTGCCATCACAAAGTATTTAGTTCATAGGAAGAACTTGCCTATAGGGGATACCACTTGGGAAGAATAAGAAGACTTGGAGAAGTTGAATATGCAATTAATTGAAAACAAGCAATTTTGGGAAGGGAAGACTTGTAATGTCCCATTTCCAATTTATTTAAGTTTAGGAATGTTTGGATCACTTTTTTCTATGGGTGGGATTTTAGAGTTTCTCATATTGGCATACCTTTCCTTCATTCTCTACACCCTTGCTTTCTTGATCCTTTATCTTATGTGGACTTCTAGGTTTCCCTTTCCCTCATTATGATGATAATGAGCATGTCATATACTTGATCCCTAATCCTCACCAGTATCAATTATACCTAAAATTTAACTCTTGCTCCTTCCTTCATCGGGTATCACCAACTCTTGATCCCCACTCCCTTTAACATTGAGTATCTCTGAAGCCCGATCCTCATTGTCCAACCACTCTATCCATTCAAACCCATGAACATTTGCATCACTTGGCATCTTGGCATGTCACATTCCCCAAGCCCTCAATCTTAGATCTTTGGAGAACATAATGCTAGCATACCAAATGGAGATACTTTTGAGTGGCATCTTGAGGCCTGATTCCTCAGTCCCTCTTGCCATTGCATCCCTGAGGTTTGCAAATCTTGGGACGTCCATAGTATTACATCCTTTAGGTATGCAAATTGCTAAACTCTTAGTGTTAAAACTTGGGAGTATTCTTTACTCATCCTTTAGGCATGTGTTTCCCTAGAACCCCACCTTTTTGCCTACTCTTTCATGGACCCCTACTATTTGAACAAAGGAATTCACCAATCACTAGAGCTGACCAAGGAGGCCACTAATGAGCCCAAATTTAAATGTAAAAAGGTAGGAAACTTTAAAACAACTCTCAACACATGTGGGTCCATGTTAGGCCTTCGACCTCTATATAAGGCATGCAAATTCATTAGTTTGGATAATCTTTGGACATCATATCAACAAACCCTAGTTACAAAGTTAAGCACTTGTGTTCACTTGTTGGATCTGAGGATGAAAACCCTTAGGTTTTAGAGATCAATAGAGAAAACACCATTTGTTTTCTAGAGTTTGGAGGATAAAACCCCTTTTGATTCTTGAGGGAAACTTCAAATGAAGGTTGCATTTGCACTTCGAGTTGGATACATTTAGTAGTTAAGAAGATTTCAATATTTGAGTATTTTCATAATATATTTGTAATTATTGTAGAAACAAATCTTTGCCATAATTTGTAGCAGAAATGTATTTGAATGAAATTTTTAGTTTCTGGTCAATAATTGCATGTGCAAAAATATTTTTGATTTGAGCATTTTACATCAATAAGTATTGTGGGTTTTTTTTTTTGTTTTGGGTATTTTATATGAATATTTTAGCTAATGGTCATTACAAAGGATGTGGAACAACATGTGGAGCTAAAGATCTCACACTAAGAGGGCTAGAGAGGTAGGGAAACCCAATGACACACCCAACTCATTCTAGGCTAGTCATCCTAATACTAGGCACAATTCTCAACACACATGAGTGTCCAAAAGACATAAAAGACACAAGACTCCACTTGAATCTAGGGGTAGAACAAGAAAAAGGTTCACAAGACTTCATCAAATCTCTAAACCCACAATCATCTATTTAGTCACACACATTGGTATACACATGTGACAGGAATAGTAAGCAAGCTAGAGGTACAACCAACTTATGGGATACATTTTTTGACCATCCAAGGTACATTTCAATTACTAGTTCTCTTAGATTAAATGATATTTGGTATTGTTACATCGAAAAATGTCGACCTAGGACTTTTTCCCTCCTATGTTTAGCTCTCGGGTCTTTTAGAAAGCATTTTGATCATCTTGCATATTCATGTTGACTCCTGATGAGAAAACCCCTAAGTTTTATGGCAAATAGGACCTAGGGGGTGCTATGAGACAAGTCCCAACTGAAATAAGGAGGGAGAACTTGGGCGCACACACCCTAGTCATGCCCTATTTTAGTTCAAGACCTAAATTCAAGTGTTCATTATGTGACCATTAATTAGGTCCTATTTCGACAACTTAAGTTTGAATTATGAAATTCTTAGCGGGAATGTGTTTAGATGCATATATAAGCATGTTTAGGGATTCATTTGTAAACTAGAGAAGATGATTATGAACTTTTGGCACACTTGTGATTTTAGAACATTCAAAGTATTCATTGTTTCAAAGCAGACTTGTCTTGTTATTGTGTTTGTTATGTAGATTTGGCTTCATCTTCGCATGATGTGAAAGATTATCATCTATATGCGATCTACACCTCCAAGGTGACATTTATTTGTGTTTTCAATCATTTATCATTTGGATTTTGCATCTATCCTGCAATGATACACACTCTTTATCTGACAACGGTGTCCAGAAGACTTGAATCTCTCTTCGGGGCTTGACCGAGGCAAGCCTCTAAACACCACAATGCCCAACCCCTTTTTCTGTGATTGCAGATTACAAGTTGTCAAAGTGGAAGAAGTGGAGTTGCATGGAAGCAGAGTAGAGTGTTGGAAGTGCAGAGGAAAGCAGAAAAGTAGGACCTAGACTAGGGTGCCCACTCATTAGTCCTCCGGATCTTGAAACAGTGAAATCTCTGGAACAACAGAAACAAGTTGCAGACATTCTTCAGAGATCCTGACAAAAAATGGTACCTTGGACTTGGGCACCTACTCATTAGTCCCTGACTATTTCGCATCTGAAATCTCAAAACTTGGTATGTATTTGACTGTCATTTGATATTTCTATGTGCGAGCATTTGTCGTGATTTGTCCATTTGTTTATGATTTACGAAATTAGGGTTTTAAGTATAATTGGACTTTAATTAATCAATTAGTTAGAAAATTCCAAGTTTCCTCTTAATTCTAAGGGACACTAAATCTGTAGCAGATCCCTCTTGCAAGAGATTGTGGCTTCACTTGATTTATGTCCTTGAATGTTAGATGTGAAAGGGGGATTTACCCTTGAAACTGAAATGCCTCCTTTTCCACTAAACATTTTGGTGAACCCATGTTTATTTGAATTTTGCACCTTGCTAAGTATTGTACTTCAGATTTGTATTCATTTCATTCATTCATTTAATTCTCATCTTATTGCATTTGAAAAATTACAAAAAAATTGAAAAATTTAAAAAAATTGAAAAAATTAGCATTTTAGGCTTGCATTTTTCAAATAATTTGAATTAATTTGCATTTAATTTCATTCATTTTTTGTTATTTTCATTAGATTTAATTTAAATCACAGAAATTCATCATTTATTATTCACTGGCATTACATTTTCATGCTTAAATCGTTAAAAATTGCTTGAAATTTTGCATTTTTCATAAAAACCTAGTTTTGCATTAGCTAGGGTTTGTAGTTAAAATCTTGTTTTAAATTTTACTACTATTTTAAACACTCATTCAGGACTGATTTCTAACTTTAGTGTTTCATCATAGTGTCTTTCTTGCAAAATTTCATGTCTACGGTTTAAAAACCTTGCATCTTCACTAGATTTTTCCTTGTCGTCTCTCTAGAATTGCATTATAGGCGTGTTGTGAAGGATATTGTTGCATTATTGGGTTGATATTGAGCTATTATTCACTTCCCCTCTTAACATTCTTCACAACAACTCTTCTTTTAGTGATTTGCATTGAAAAAAATTGAAAAATCAAGCATTTTACGTCATATTCATACATAATTTTGCACTTGCTCCTTGCATAAGGTTTGAAAACCTTTTGAAATCTGATTTTACATTGATTTAAAAACATATAAACATGGCTTCTAATAACAACAATAACATTAGGTTCCCTTCTAGGCCTTATATGAAAAGAAAGGTCCCCAAACCTAAAATTGTGTTTACACCTCATGATAGAACAGTTGGAGAAACTGAAGGACCTCTTTATATCATTGTAAAGATAATGGAAAATCTGATGGATGGAACACTTGTAGATCCTATTTGCATGAATAATGTGGCAACAGAGGAATTCCTTTATTCACATGGTTTGGTACAAGATTTCTATGATCCTTCTGACATGATGATTAAGACACATAAGGGAACCTTTATAAACACTTCTGGGGAGATATATTTATTGGTCATGGTATTTGATAAATCTATAGAAAAACTATTTGATGTTGTCCCTCTATCTAACCTTTTTTGTATAAAATTAGGACACCCATGGTTAAAAGCTATGAAAGTTGTCCCTTCAACGATTCATAACTGTGTAAAATTCCCTTTGAATGAACAAGTGCATAGTATTCATCGTAATAGATATAAACCCTTGGTTACAAAACAACATTTCAACCTTGATTATTTTTGGGAATGCTCTGATGAGGAACTGAAGCTATGAACAAATATTAACTTCTTGGGATATAGAAAATACAAAGAAAAACTATTACATTGAGTGGTCGGTCCTTCTACGCAAGAAATAGTGAGAGACAAACAACCCGCATTAGAAGAACTTCCTAGAGAGAAAGGAAAAGGACCCCATGCTGAGGTTCCTCCCCTGCCATCCTTATAAGGATTGCGAGTGAGTCATCGAGAACAAAACAATTCATCAAGACAAATGAGATTTGAACATGGTGCTTCCTCCTTTGACATGCAAAAACCTATGGAAAAACATGACAATACTTTTGAAGATACAAGCAATAGGACAAGAAGAAAGAGACAAGCAAGAGAAGAAGGAGAAGAAGACAAGCCTTTCCCAAACGAAATGCACACCAACAAGAAAACATTCCACCTAACATTGAAACAAACCAAGAAGAGCTTAAGAATGAACAACTTGAAAACAAGAATAAAAGTTGGGCTATGGTACCTTATGTACCTCTTTCTTCTAACATCCAAGAGTGGGAAGATGATGATTTTCTTGTCGACAACTGTTAGCTCAGTTTTTCCTATAGGTAAGTATTCTTAACCCTTTACCTCTGTGTTGTGTTTCCCCTCGTGATGTGTTATGTGTTGTTTAGGCTTCCTAGGATGACCCTTGATACTCTTATAAGGTCAAGGATACTGGGAGACTGCCTCTGTTGTGACCCTTCTTCTATTTGTAGCATCATTCTTCTATATTGACTCTCCTCTATTTTCATTGTTGTGTGTTGTGTCCTAGGGGCATAGCGTTGCGGTTGGTGACTTGGGGGCACCTTCCTACGTGATGACCTTAAGGCACTTGTTTCTCCTCTCTTGATTTATTGTTTACGTTCCTCTAGTGGTTCTATCTAGCTGGTAGATGATGAAAAATAAATAAGACTAATAAGGACCAAGTGTCCCTTCAGCAAGTAAGTAGAAATGGACCTAGTCCATACATGACAATGAGGTTGATGTATATTATTTGATGCTTGGCTAGTAGAATCACTTCGTGTGATATTTTGATGTTGTCTTATCGCACTAACAAACCATAACAATAGATCTGCTCCATGCACTTGGTTTATCTTTGAATCTTGCCTTGGTTACACTTAGTTTTGAGATTTCTGTAGTATAGCCCCATGGTTATATGTCTCGATCTTCAAATCAGTAGTATAGCCTCGGCTCTTGATGTGATTATGTTCATACATTGTTGTTTATCATGATTATGTGGTTTCTAACACCTTTTATTGTAGGAAATTGTGTGTTTGTGGGAACATTTGGCACATAAAGTACATGTCACCTCTAGGGGCATGGGCTTTGCGAGAGTTCATGTTCCATTGTGTGTTTTCTTCCTACCTTAACGTGCTTGATATCAGTACACAATATCAACCACCTTAAGGTGGGGGCATATATGAGGTAAGTTGTCTAATGATATTAATATTAATGAAGCATTTTTGTAATCCCTCTGTAGAGGCGGGATGTTGTATCTCTGCGCGAGTGTACATCTTTATTCTACATTGCAATCATTATGCCCTCTGCAGAGGTAGGATATCGTGCATATCCTTTTATTTTATGCCCTCTGCGGAGGTGGGGATGATGTATCTCTTGAGCTAGTGCACATCCTTTTTATTCTAAAAGTCCTCCGAGCAGGCAAGGTTGCTGTATCCTCCCTTAAGAGTGTCTTTGGTAGTTGTGGCGAAGCCCAACCGTTAGGTGTGCCTATAATGTTCTTGAGATGGTGGTGAACCTAGCAATAGGCTCATTCCATCACTTGTTTTTCGTGTTTTCTCCATGTCTTCCATGTGTGTGTGTATGGCATGCTTGTTCCCAAGCATAGTCCAAAGAGTGTGGTGAAATGCCTCTCCTATGCTTTGGGAGTTGTATGTCGTGTTTGTTCTCAAGTGTAGTCCAAAGAGCATGGAAAAATGCCCCTCCTACATTTTGAGATGTATATTGCATGTCTGTTGCCCCATATGTAGTCCAAAGAGCGTGGCGAAAGTCCCTCCTACACTTTGGGTGGTGTGTTGCATTTTTACTTTCCATGTATTTGTATTTGCATTTATATATGAGAAAATGAAAAAGAAATAATCACTACATTCACTGTATTCACTATGTTTTGCGTGTCTGCAATGCTGTCTTCTCCTTGTATTACGTGACTATTACTGTCTTCTCTATGTTTTGCGTGCCTATTACTGTCTTCATTCTGTTCGGCATGTATGTGGTGTGTCTTCTCTAATGTCTACTTGAGACTGGGGGCTAGAAATAGTTCTCAATCTTTGTGTATGCATTAGCTCTATGTGCCTGGCGTGTTTGTTGTATTTGTTGATCATACTTTAATGCATGTATGGGCCTTGCGTTCATGCATACATTAAAGTGGGGGCTAAATGTTACGTCAGAAAATGCTCCCTAAGACTTTTTCCCTCCTATGTTTAGCTCTCGGGTCTTTTAGAAAGAATTTTGATCATCTTGCATATTCATGTTGACTCCCGATGAGAAAACCCCTAAGTTTTATGGCAAATAGGACATAGGGGGTGCTATGAGACAAGTCCTGACTGAAATAGGGAGGGAGGACTTGGGCGCTCGCACCCTAGTCCTACCCTATTTTGGGTTTGGACCTAAATTCAAGTGTTAGTTATCTGACCATTAATTAGGTCCTATGCCGACACCTTAAGTTTGAATTACGAAATTATTAGTGGGAATTTGTTTAGATGCATATATAAGCATGTTTAGGGATTCATTTGTAAACTAGAGAAGATGATTATGAACTTTTGATGCACTTGTGATTTTAGAGCATTCAAAGTATTCATTGTTGTAGAGCAGAATTGTCTTGTTATTGTGTTTGTTATGCAGATTTGGCTTTATCTTCTCATGATGTGAAGGATTATTATCTATATGTGAGCTACACCTCCGAGGTGACATTTATTTGTGTTAAATTCAATCATTTATCATTTGGATTTTACCTCTATCTTGCAGGGATACACACTCTTTATCTGACAACAATGTTTGGAAGACTTGAATGTCTCTCTGGGGCTTGACCAAGGCAAGCCTCTAAACACAACCCCCAACCCCTTTTTCTATGATTGCAGATTACAGGTTGCTGAAGCAGAAGAAGTGGAGTTGTAGGGAAGCAGAGTAGAGTGTTGAAAGTGTAGAGGAAAGCAGAAAAGCAAGACTTGGACTAGGGCACCCTCTCATTAGTCCTCCAGATCCTAAAATAATGAAATCTCTAGAATAACAGAAACAAGTTGCAAACATTCTTTAGAGATCCTGAAAAAAAATTGGTACCTTGGACTTGGGCACCCACTCATTAGTCCCTGACTATTCCGCATCTAAAATCTCTAAAATTGGATTGTATTTGATTGTCATTTGATATCTCTGTGTGCAAGCATTTGTCGTGATTTGTCCATTTGTTTACAATTTTATGAAATTAGGGTTTTAAGCATAATTGGACTTTAATTAATCAATTAGTTAGCAAATGTTTGGTGTGGAGTCTGATCAGTCTCCAAGTGGGAGATTGGTGGTATGTGGCAACTGATCATGTAAATAATGTACACTCGTAACGAATCTTTGCGGGGGTTTGGGGCTAGGCCAGGCCCCGAGTGGGGGTTTGGGGCCGCAGCCCCCCAAATTTTTTTTCCCCTTTTTTGCACGTTCAGGGTCGGTAGTTAATTTTTGCTAACCAACAAAGGAAAAATGACTTTGTAAAACCCTAATTCTAGAAGCTTCCAAAAAGCTTGTTATAAGTGGCTAGGATGTATGTTGCGCAACGTGGAATTCATGAGATTATAATCTATTGTGCACTGGATAATAAAATAATTGGATGACTGAGTTTTTGTGGATGTAGCCCATTTTGGGTGAACCACGTTGAAATTCTATGTTGATCTCTTTTGTGTTATTCTTCATTGTTATATTTGGGTTATTTAATCTGCATATAATTGTTAATGTTTATTACTCCGATATGCCTGAACCCTAACAACAAATTCCAAGTTTCCTCTTCGTTCTAAGGGACACTAAATCTATAGCAAAGCCCTCTTGCAAGAGATTGTGGCTTCACTTGATTTATGTCCTTGAATGTTAGATGTGAAAGGAGGATTTACCCTTGAAACTAAAACGCCTCCTTTTCCACTAAACAAGTATCAATGTGCTTTCTCCTCTAATAAAAACATGATTCTTTGATAATGCAATTACTAATTTTATATCATAAAATATCATTGTCAGTTCCTCCTAATCATGCATTAACTCTGGAAACACTTGATGCATCTAAACTGCTTGACATGTTATTGATGTTACCACCACATACTCTGCTAGTTGATGTAATTGTCATAATGGGCTACTTCTTTGATGCCAATGAGACTACACCTGATTGACAGTGAAAAGCATATATCTAGAAGTAATCTTCCTATCATCTGTGCTTCCCACAAAATCACTATCATTATATCCAATCAAATTAAAATCTTCAATTGTGGAATATAGTATTCCATGTCCTATTGTTCCTGCTACATTTCTCAATATTTTGTTCCCAACTTGTGAGTGTGAGTCTTTTGGTGACTCCATAAATATTGAAATTAGACTAACACCATACATTATATCTGGCCTTGTGGTTGTGAGTTACACTAGAATTCCAATGAGTCTTTTGAACATTGTTGGATTCACATTTGACCCTTTATCTTCTTTGCTAAGTTTAGTTACTGTTGCAACTGGAGTTGGTGTTGGTTTGTAATTCATCATCTTGAATCTCCTTAACACATCCTTGGCATACTTAGATTGATAAATGAAAATGCCATTATTTGTTTGAACAACTTCAATGCCTAGAAAATATCTTAGCAATCCTAAATCTGTCATTTCAAACTACCTTTTCATGATTGTTCTGAACACGTGTACAAATAAATTTTGAGTAAAGATTAAGTCATCAAAAAATAAACACATAATCAAAATCTATCCTTGCTTGTTGATCTTTGTATACAATGTAGGCTCACTACTACTGCTAAATCCATTTCTACTTAGGTATGAATCAATTTGACTATACCACTCTAGGTGCTTTCTTGAGATGATAACGATATCCTTCAATCTACATACTTTGTATTCATGCCCATACACTTCATGGTTGTTTCACATACACTTCTTCTAAAAAATAATTCAAAAATATTAGTTTGACATCCATCTCAAAAATTTCCAATTGTTTTGTGTTGTTATGGCTAAGACAATTTTAACTATTTAAAGATTTGCAATTGGTGCAAGTGTCTCATTATAATCAATTCCATATTGTTGTGAACAAAACTTTTTCTACTAATCTTGCTTTGTACTTTTCAACTTCCCCAACTGCATTGAACTTGGTTTTATAGACCCATTTGTCTCCTATGCAATCTTTACCTTTAGGTAGATCTACTAGCTCCCATGTTTCATTACTTTCAATGGAATCCATCTCTTCATCCATAGATTTTATCCAATTTTCTTCCTTGATGGTTTCTTAAAAACATACAAGATCATGAGAAAATAGAGAAAAATTTGAATGTAGATGTTAAGGGAAAATTGGATTAAACATGAATAATCATTATATCAATATCAAAATACCCAAAACTCAATGAAATAATGAACAAAAGAGATCAATCAAACAAAAGAATTTCCAAAACCTTTGCAAACCTCAAAGCTTCATAGATTCCATTGATTGCCTATCTCAATCGATCTTGCATGTGTGAATAAGGCCCTCAGAGAGTGCACTTCCTTGCTATTCCAAGATTGTCAATGGAGAATGGCTATGATAGTGCTTTGTAATGAAGATGAGCTTCACAACAATGGTAGTAGTATGGTAACGAGTGTGATCACAAGCAATGAAGGAATTGGTGCCAAAGGCATGCTGTAATTCCTGTAGAGTAACAATATTTAAAGTTTGGATGAATGAAATGGAAGAATAAGGTTCAATTTATAGACTCGTGAGAGAGAGAGAGAAGATCAGCGGTATAGAAAGAATGAGAAGATCAATGGTTGAGAATGGTTGAGGAATGTGCGCGAATAAGAAGAAGACAAGTGTCACACAAAAGCTATTTTATTTGAGTTAATTGCTTTCTTTTCTAAAGATATGACATGCTTTTCATAAATTAGAAAACTCTTTTCTAATTTAAGAGATATTGATAAAAACAAGGTTGATTGAGTAGATAACTCAACTTAAGATTTGCTTTTGCATGATTTGAGAGAAATTAAATAATAAATTATTTAATTTTATGTGCATGAAGAAGACTTATTTTTAGAAGATTTGGAAGATATTTGAAGAATTAGAAGATAAGAAAGCTAATTAAATAAATAAATTTATTTATTTGTTGTGTATGATTTGGAAGAATAAATAAAATATTTGATTATTTTATTTTTGGAGATTGAGAGGATTTAAAATAAATTTAATTGATTTATTTAAATTTGGAAGAATAATTGACTTTAATTAAATAATTAAGAATTATTTAATTGTTTGGAAGAATTTAATTAAATAAAGGATTTTATTTAATTTTGACTTTAGAAGAGATAATTAAATATTTTGATATTTATTTAATTTAGAAGAATATGAATCAAATAAATAAATTTGTTTATTTATTTATTGATAGAAGAATTAGAAGGGAATAAATATTGAGAATATTTATTTAGACCGAGTCGTGTCATTTTTAGGCATATACATTTTGCCCCTCTTTGATGCAATACAGTTTATGACGTTGCTTCAAAGAATAAGATTGTCTGATAATGATACATGCCCCAGTTTGCCCTTGGTACAGGTTTTAACGATAGGATGCCCCCTCGTGAGATTGGACGAGAAGAAGGCAAAAGGCATTAGATGGACAATCTCATGAAGATGAAGGGAAAACTTGGTTAGGATTGAAGAAAACAGGATGTGTTTCAGAGAAACGGGAAGAAAATGGGAAGAAACGGTTGTGGGAAGTAGTCATAGTCACCACATAGCTAGTTTAGGGTTTGCATGCTATATATAGGAGCTGGGTCCACAAGACAAGTCATTTGCACACTTGGCTTTGTTTGATTTGCTTTTGAGAGCTTAGGAGAGTACAGAGCATAGAGCAGTCAGCACTAGGATGGATATTCCGCGTGAGGAGCACCGCTTTGAGTGAGTTCGACGATTCAACAGGCTAGCAGAGGCAGGACCCCTGGTATGTATCCTGAAAAATTTCCCCTAGGGTCGATTTTGAATGCAATAAATGCTAGGCAAAATTTAGGCTAGAGAAATGTGCCAGATCGCAGTTCGGTGTATATGACATGCGAAACTGTGCATCTGTCATTCTATGGTGCATATAGGATATAGAATGGCTCATGCATGAAACTTGCGTATGCATGAGTAAGGTCGGCGCATGTATAATTTGGCAGTGCTTTTGCGGTATGAGTCGATGCATGCAACTGGGTGACGCATTTACGGGATAGGATGACACATGTATGAAATGTTGCAACGCATGTGTCAGAAGTGGCGCATTTGATAAGAAATGGTGCATGTACCTTCTGTTCTAGCGCATATGATATAGATAGTCAGTTTACTTAATAAAATTGACTTGATTGGCATCCTGTTTGATGCGTTAATCGATAAGCTATCTCCAAGATTGCAGGAACCTAGTCAAGAGATGTAGTGTGTTGTTTTGATCAATTTGATATGTTAAGTTAGTTGATATGATTCTATAGATATGTTGAGCATGGTACTTGCAGCCTTAAGTTGACGCCTTGCTTTGCATGCTTGCAAGAGGACATATGATATACATTGATGTTGAGGGAGCAATTTCCCATGCCGATGTTGCAGTGTCACATGTTGACAGAGATGGATCGAGAGGCACTCAATGCGATGGGTTTAGATTACGTGTGCTTTATGCCTGAGGTTCGAGCGAACCGTGGCTTATTGACTGCAGCAATGGAGAGGTTTCACAGCAAGGATGGGACCTTTCACTTCCTGACTGGTGAGATCATGGTGACTTTGGAGGACATATACAAGATACTCCACCTTCTAATTCAGGGAGAGCTCATGGACTATGATCCACAGCGGGATGCAGGACTCACAGAGTGCAGGCGGGTATTTGATGACCCTGAGCTGGTAGGATAGGTTATCTCCTGGCAAGACATTCATGATTACTATGACTACTTCCCTGGGATAGTTACAGGATTGATCGGAGGCGTTGTATGCCCTGATAGGAGATCGCATGGGTTCCTAATTGGATGGGGATGAATCATGGAGAGGATGGTCATAGAGGGCACCTGTTATGCTTGAGGTGTCTACGTTTTAGCACACCTATACCACGACATGCATCAGGTGGTATACCACAGGGGTGCTAGCTTATCAGCAGGTGTCTCACTATTGCAGTTTTGGCTATGGGAGCACATTGTCATCACTAGACCGACATGTGTTTTTCAGAGACAGAGGGGAGAGCCTTACAACTATGGCTACGTAGGAGTGATTTCCTAGCATAGACTGGGGAAGCTAGAGTATTGGAGGCATACACTAGATGGGGTAGATGTGGTCGTCTGGCAGCCATATCTAGACTGCGAGCCTTGGGATGATGAGGTGGACAAGCTGCCATACTGCTATCAAACTTGGTGGCTTATAGGCTAGACACGGTTTATTTTGGAGAGATAGATTGTCAGCTGGGTTTGGAGGTAGTTTGGGAGGAGATAGGGCATGCCACAGGGGCAGGTTCTGTTTGCACGGACGCATTCTAAGAGATTTAGATGGGGGCCAGTGGCGTCCTACGAGGAGGCAGTGGTAGAGTTTCAACAGATTCCTTATGCTGCATGGCTGATGAGGAGAGAGATCGCAGATGCAGGGATGACACTGGACTATGAGGAGTGGTTCACTGCTCATCCATTTATGAGATACTCTAGGCCTGGAGAGCTGGTTCCTCACATAGACATGGCAGATTCAGAGGATGAGGGCCAGGTTGGCAGGAGGAGGAGGAGGAGGAGAGGAGGATGGGGAGATGGAGGAGATGATGGAGGAGGGGGAGGTGGTGGAGATGGAGACAGACTTAGGCAGAGGAGGAGAGCCAGGGAGGGACCTTCTCACTCTCAGCAGGCAGTGCAACCACAGGTTGCACGGCATGGACAAATGCCTCCACCTCAGCAAGTGGCGCAGTAGTAGGTACCTCAGCCACAGGGGTAGGGACAGGCACAGGCCTCTCAGGATCCAACACAATCGATGTCCAAGAGAGAGCTATTGCTATGTTGAGAGGACATGTTCGGTAGCTGCGGGCACAACTTAGGATGGCCGAGGCTTAGTGGGAGACAGATGCAGGGGTTATCTCAGGGTTCACTAGAGAGCGAGATATGGCAGAGGTGAGGATAGGAGCTATTTGAGTAGAGAGGGATACAGTAGTGGCAGCCCTTGGGACAGATGCTACTAGCAGGTTTTTGGTTGGGTAGGTGTGGCAGGCACAGGCACGACTAGCTCTGACACAGGTATAATTGGCACAGGTGTAGGGGCAGTTAGTGCAGGTACAGGGTGAGCTTGCTAGAGCACAGGCTTAGACACAATACTATTAGGAACTATACCATGGCACTATTCCAGTTGATCAAAGGGCTCCAAGCTATAGGAGCCAGTCCATGGCCTCACAGAGAGCAGGTGGATCGAGGTCAGGAGCCCCACAACAGTCTGGGGCCAGTAGAGGAGACATAGGGGACATTGCTGGGAGCAACGGTTCACAACAGCAGGGTTAGCAGACACTCACACAGATTTTAGCTTCTATGCACCTACCTTTTTGATGGCTCAGATAGCTGGATATGTATATGTACCATTTTTGTATTTTGAGACATGTATCATTATCTTTGAGATGTATACATTGTATATGACATTGACTCAGAGATGGACCTTTTGATATTGTACATTTGGACATGTTTATGATATTTATATGATGATGTAGCTATTTGATTATCTCCACACTTATGAGTTATGGATGCATTTCTATTGTATGATGGTACTCAGGTGATGCATATTTTGACTATGTCTATATGATGTTTATCTAATGCAGACTTTTATATGATGCTATGTGATGTTTATCTAATGCAGTCTTAGATGTTTATGATGCCATGTGCCTAATGCAGACTTTAGATGTGTTTACTTGATATGCCTCTAATGTGCAAATGCAAATGGTATCTATATGATTATGCAGTTTATGTGATGTATTTATCTATGTTTTTGATTTTTTTCTTGTTGACACTATGTGATGATTGCAAAAAAATGTATATGGATGACCTAATGCACTTTATTATGTATGCAACTGATTTAATCATGTAAATGACTATCTCATGTGATATGATATGCAACTATATGCTATGTTTTTGTGATGTCCAAATGTACCCTATCGACATAGAGATGATAGAATGATAGATAGAAAATTGATTGAAAGAATGACTCGATAGAAAGACTCACAAGCTTCATTTTGTATTGTTACTCTACATTGTTTGGATCTTTTATTGCATGGGATATAGATGTATGGATGTATAATGGATATATGATGGATGCTTTTCTTTTGACATCTTGACGGTGCAAGTATTTTGAAGTGCTTATTTCATCATTGGGCAATTTTTTTGGGTACTTTTTCTAAATGTTGTAAGTTAATACAAGCATCTAGGTGTAATTGAACCGAGATGACCTGAGTATTGCTTACATGGATTTTGCTTTAGCAAGTTAATACAAGCATTGAGGTATAATTGAACTGAGATGACCTAAGTATTTCTTATATAACAATAGACAAGGATTGCCCCCGTTCATGTTAGGCCTTTGATGTCCGCGATGATCTTTTGTTGATCATGTCGTTAGACAAGGCATCACATTACTAAAGTTTAATCCACAAACAACAAACAAAGAAAAGAATCATGCCCCCATCATAGCATCTCTAGCTTTTGGCATCCTCGAGTAGCATAGAAAGACATGATAGTAGAAATCAAGACTCCATAACTTAACCAAGATTCCAATCCACAAAACATTTTTGCATTTAGATGTGTTTGTTTCTTGCCATAATTTAGGTAAAATCATTTAGAGTGCTTTGGGTGCTTGCTTGTTTTGCTTTGGATAGGTTAAGGCTTTGCATCAAGATTTCTGCTTGAAAAGAGCGGGTTTTGCTTGCGCTTGCTTGCCTGGTGAAAGACTCCACAATCCTTATTGGTGAGATGGACCCTTAGGGACTGACCTAGTGCCTCGGGGGCTCATTGCTAAATGGCCTTGCCTACGTGACGACGTAGAGGCAACGTAGTTCGGGGTGAACCCTAATGAACCTAAGACCTAGGCGATGGTCAGAGGTGTGGACTCAGATAGATAGAAGGACCAGATATGAGATGAATGGGAAAGTGGAGCCTCAGGGGCACATTTGAATAATGGCCTTGCCTATGTGACAACGCAGAGGAAACGTAGTTCATGGACGTGGACCATGGATGGACAAGATAGACGACAAGATATGGGATGGATAGGGAAGCCTTGGGGGCACATTGAAAATGGCCTTGCCTACATGACGACGCAGAGGCAACGTAGTTCATGGACTTGGACCATGGATGGACTAGAGGATAGATGACAAGATATGGGATGGACAGGGAAGCCTCAGGGGCGCATTGAGAATGGCCTTGCCTATGTGACAATGCAGAGGCAATGTAGTTCATGGACTTGGACCATGTGGACACTGACGAGAGACACTATGCTAGGCCGACACTATGGATAGGATATGAGACAAAACCATGGTTGACAAGGCAACAAAGAGAGAGTATCAAGCCATGATAGGTTATCATTAGGATTTTATTATGGAACAGACATGGATCGAATGGGACACGAGTGAAGGAAGAATGGATACAAGGTGATTGGTTTCCCAAAGATGGAGGAAGTGATTTATCACAAGTAACGCCTGTTTACCAGGTTTTCACCACTTTCTTTTATTTGCATGAAAGCTAGAAAGTGTGTATGACGCCTGTTTGCCAGGTTTTTATCATGATACCTATCTAAGGCGCTTGTGTGCCAGGTTTTCACCAAAGGACAATTTTTTTTGTATTTTCTAATTTTTTGATTTTTTTGGTATTTCTTCTAATTTTTTGATTTTTTTGTATTTTATGCCCCCCTTACATTGGGGTTTTCTTAGGTATAGAACTAGTGAATATGCATACTGTTGATTGGGTCATTGAATAGCTCACCTTCTGATGTTGCTAACTGATATGCCCTCGATCCATAAGCAACTACGATTACATAAGGCCCAAGTCAGTTGGGTTCGAACTTGCCTTTCTTTTCCCGATCCTGTTGATTGTGGGGGTTTTCCTTAAGTACTAGATCTCCAACTTTAAAGACTCTTGGGCAGACTCTATGGTTGTAGCTTCGTGACATCATTTGTTGATATGCTTTAAGATGATCAAAGGATTTATTTCTCTTTTCCTCTAGCAACTCTAGTTCTTTCAATCAGGAAACTATGTACTCTTCATCTGTTACGAGACCTTTTAACGACACCCTGAGAGATGGTAACTCGACCTCAATAGGGAGGATAGCCTCTGAGCCATAGACAAGGGCGTAAGGGGTAGCACCTGTGGGAGTGCGTATACTAGTTCTGTAGGCCCACAGAGAGGGATTGAGTTGGATGTGCCAATCATGGCCAACATCGTTGACTGTCTTCTTGAGGAGTTTAAAGATGGTCTTGTTGGATGCTTCTGCTTGGCCGTTGCCTTGGGGGTAATAGGGTGTGGAGAAACGGTGTTGGATTTTGAATTGGTCACAGAGTTCTTGGACATCCTAGTTTTTGAAGGGTCTTCCGTTATCCGTGATAATGGATGAGGGAATTTCGTATCTACAGATGAGGTAGTTAAGGATGAATGAGGAGATTTGCTTACCTGTGATGGTGGTGAGGGGGACGGTTTCAATCCACTTGGTAAAGTACTCAGTGGCAGTTATTATAAATTTGTGGCCGTTGGATGAGGGTGGTTGGATTTTACCCACAAGGTTGAGTCCCCATTAACAAAAGGGCCAAGGTGTCGTTAAAGGTCTCAACTCTTGAGATGGTGCATGTATCAGGTTCCTGTGTATCTAGCATTGCTTGCACTTCTTCACAAATTGATAGGAAGCTGTTTCCATGTTTGGCCAATAATAACCCAAACGCATGAGTTTCTTAGCTAAGGACCGCTAGAGTGTGTTCCGCAGATCCCTTCGTGCACGTCTCATAAGGCAGTTTGGGATTCTTCTCATTCTAAACAATGGAGTAAATTACCATCTAGACCACGTTGGTATAGGGTGTTGGCAATAATGGTATAATGAGAGGTTTGGCATATAAAGGTTCATCGTTGGTTTGAAGATAAGTCAGGTGGGAGGGTGTTGTCCTTGAGGTAAGTGTAAACCTTACCGTACCAAGGTGAATAAGATCCAACTAATAGGCATATGGAATGGGTTTTAGGAAGATCATAAGCTGGTTGCTGAATTGATTCCACTAAGAACTCATACCATGACTCATTCTGAGAAGAGAGGCAATGGTTGCCATGGCATCCACCACTTTGTTTTCATTGTGAGGTATCTATTCAAAAGAGATGATCACAAATTATTCCTTAAAGTCCTCGACCATCCATTTGTATGAGACAAGCTTTTCATTTTTGGTTTGGTAATCGTCATTGACCTGATTGATCACTAGTTGAGAATCACCATAGACATGTAGCTCTTTGATTTTCCACTCTATTGCCATTTTGAGACCAATGACCAAGGCTTCATATTCTGCTATGTTGTTTGTGCATGGAAATAATAGATGATAGGACTTCGGTATGGTGTCACCATGGGGAGTCACAAACAAGATTCCTGCCCCCGATCCATGGTTTGTGTAGGACCCATCAAAGTAGAGTTTCCAGGAATGTGTTGATATATTGAATACGGATTCATCTGGAAGCTCAAATTGCATTGGTGTGGTATCTTGTAGTGGTGCATCCACTAACTGATCAACAATGACTTGCCCCTTCATAGCCTTTCTATCTACATACTCAATGTCGTATTCACTTAGGAGCATTACCCATTTGGCTATGCAACCAGTTAGAGCTGCTTTGCTTAGTAGGTACTTTAGTGGATCTATTTTTGCAATAAGTTTGACTGGATGTGCTAGCATATAATGTCAGAGTTTTTGGGAGGCAAAAACTACTGCAAGGCATGATCTTTCTATCTGAGAGTATTGCAACTCATAGCCCACCAATGTGCGACTAATGTAGTAGACAACTCTTTCTTTATTTTCATAATCTTGTTGTGCTAGAAGGGCCCCAAGAGCTATTGGTGTAGTAGATATGTATAGTAACAATGGCTTCCCTTGGATAGGAGGCATGATAATAGGTGGGTTCATAAGATACTCTTTCAGTTTGTCAAATGCCTCTTCGCATTTCTCATCCCACCTAAATGGAATGTTCTTATGTAGGAGATGACTGAAGGGTTGACACTTGTCTGCTAGTTGTGATATGAACCTTTGGATTACTTGTAGCTTGCCCTGTAGAGATCTTAGTTGAATAAGATTCTTGGGTGATGGCATGTCCATGATAGCCTTGACTTTTGCGGGGTCCACCTCTATTCCATTTGCCGATACAATAAAACCTAGGAGCTTGCCTGAGGTGACTCCAAACACACATTTCTTTGGGTTCAACCTGACTTTGAATTGTTCTAGTCTCTAAAAGACTTTCTCTAACACATCTAGGTGTGATTCTCTTATGAGTGACTTTGTGAGGATATCATCTACATAATCTTCCATTGTGACGTGCATCATATCATGGAATATAGTGGTCATAGTGCGTTGATATGTAGCTCGTGTGTTCTTTAGCCCAAATGGCATGACATTACAGCAGAAAGTGCCCCATGGACAAGTAAAATCCATCTTATGCTGGTCTTCTGATGCTATCCTAATCTGATTGTATCCCGAGAAGCCATCCATGAGAGATAACATGGTATGCCTTGCTATTAAGTCGACTATAATATCTATATTTGGCAACAGAAAATCATCCTTGTGGCAAGCTTTGTTTAGATCTCTAAAATAATTGCATAGTCTGACTCGGCCATCAGGTTTGGACACTGGTACTATGTTGGAGACCCACTTTGAATAGTCTATAGCTCTGATGAACCCTACATCTAGTAGTTTCTTGAGTTCTTTTACAAGCAGTGTAATGTGTGGATGCATCTTTCTAAGCTTCTATTTCACTGGTTTCACTCCTGGATCTAGTGGAAGATGGTGTAGAATCAAGTCTGGATCTAACCCTGACATATCTGCATATGACCAAGTAAAATTGACTTGCTTTCTCTTGAAGAATGGTACAAACTTAGTCTTTTCTGGTGGGGTTAGAGACTTAACAAAGTGAATGATCTTACGTTGTTCCTCTATTCCAATGTTAATAGGCTCTATGGGTTCCACAACAATCTAAGACTTCTCCTGGTGCATGTCATTTGGGAGAGTGTCAAGCCTTCCATCGTTAGGTGCCATAGTTGGGTTTTCACCATCAGATGTGTCCTTTCTTTTTACTATTTTGGGATCTGACACTATCGCCGAGCGGTTTTCATCCATCAAATTGAGTTTTTATTTTGATATTTTTACAACTGGAAGGCTTGGCACCCTCTCTAAAATAAGCCACGGTATTAAGTTCAATGGCAAAGCTAGCTTTATGATCTCCTTTAGGTAGGTGGTCCCTAAGTTCCATATATTCAATATAGGCATCATCATTTTGGAACATATCTAGTTGCGGGGTTCCTTGTAGATCTCAGTCAATAAGTTCAGGATGCACAAGGGGGAGAGAATCGGAGGATAGATCTGATTCGTTGATAGTTTGAATGGATATGCTAGGAGTATTTGTAGGGAGAGTGTTTGGGATGGTACTTTCCTCCAAATTGTTTATTGCGATAGAACTCAAACCTTCCTCGAAAGTCATATTATCAGGGATAGGCAAATCACACTCTTACAACCTATGCGGTAGCATTTGTCCGTCATGGTAGGGGCTATAAGTTTGAATGGTATCAACCTCCTTGTCATCATAGGAATGCTCTATCAGCTCATCCCACTCATATTCATTGGAATCTGTGTCACTACCCTCTTGAAGGGTATGGATCATTTCCACAAGATAAGCATTTGCTTTAGCTTTGCCCTTATCCTTGTATCATAGACCTTTTGTAGTTCTAGCCAATGAGGATGAAGAAGGTTGAATGGGTTCTATAATTCCTTCTTTTCTTATGCCGATGGGGCCTTGTCCCTCATAACCCATTGTGTAGGATAGATTCACCTCGCCCATAGATTTCCATTGGGAGCTTAGGTGATTCTTGTTGTATGTTCTCTTCTTCTTCAGTGTAAAGCCATTATAAGACATCCCTTTCCTCTGTTTCATCTGATAGGGTCCCCCATTTTACAAAGGGAGCTGTGGGAGGTGTAAGAGGAGCAGATGGCTTTGGAAAATGTTTGGGTCACCTAAAGGATCTAGGAGATAGAGGCAATTTGGCCAAGTTGAGACTGTACTCGATGGAGTATTCCCCTACTCTTGTTTCTTTGATGGTAATTTTTTGCTCTTTGGGATTTTATGAGGAAGCTTCAGAGATAGAATCATGCTGTGGGGTAGGGGACATAGATGCTCTATTGTTGGGTATGATGCAATCAGGTTTTGAAAGGATAGAGTTGTAATGCTGAAAGGGGTCGGGGTCACCTTGGATGGTGACTTGCTTGCCATTATGAGGGAATTGTATGCATTGGTGATAGGTAGAAGGCACAACTTTCATGGCATGAATCCATGGTCTACCTAGAAGAATATTATAGGCTAGCTCCCTACCTAGGACTTGGCACACAATGTATTTTATCACCGGTCCTACTTGTATGGGTAACACTACTATTCCTTTGATAGTTCTCTCTTCTTCATCATAGGCTTTGATAGTAATCTTCTTCCTTAGATCGACTACATTTTTAGAGAACCCCAATGTAAGGACTAGCTTTAGCATGTAAATATTTAAACTGGCTCCCCCATCAATGAGAACCTTCTTGATGCGATGCTTATGGATGAAGGAGACAATGTGTAAAGGGGTGTTATGAGGTTAAGACACTAAGAGGTCATCTTGTTCGGTAAATGATATGGTACTTGAGGAGGTCAGATTACCTACCATGGCTTGAAACTTCTCTTGGGCCAAGTTAGTGGGTACGGTGGTTTCCACTAAGGCTTTATCAAGAATCTCCTTGTGGGAAGGAGATAGATGCAACAACTCTAAGATAGAAATGTGGGTAAGCATTTTTCGTAGTTGGTCTATGACACTATACTGATGGAAGTTGGACTGAGAAGATGATGACCTTGGAGGAATGGTATTCAACGTGACCTTACCACTGCGGGTGATGATACCACAATCAGTTCTGTTGGGCTCTGATTGTTGGATGGGCGTAACCAAATTGATTTGTGGGACATGCTCTGTTATGCAATTGATGGTATAATCAAATGGCACATTTGCATAATTAGCATTATTATTTCCATTATTCTGATTTTGCCTATTGTGGTTGTTGTTGTTTCCATTGTTGTTGTTGTTGTATGGCCTGTCGTGATTGAGAAGTGGATCTTTGTAAGCCACATGTGTCTCATTAGAAGTATGTTGTTGAGTGCCTCCTTAATTTTGATCAAGCACATCTTGAATAACATGTTTGAGATGGATATAATTGTTGGTCATATGTCCTCTTCCTCTATGACACTCACAAAAGTCGGTCTCTTTCCAATAGTGAGGTTTTATTTGAGGTTCATAATCACTTGTTGGTGGTAGAGTGATTTCATTGTTGGCCAATAGCTTCCTAAATGCTGATTCTTGGGACTCACCCAACGATGTGAACTTTCGCCTTGGATTTGAGTTGAACCATGGTCTCAGCTCCCAAGAGAATGTTTTGTTGGGCATAACATTGCTTGCCTCTCCTTTGAGAGTGAATATTGGTTGTTCTTTGGGAGCCGCCAGCTTGGCATCAACTACTCCATCATTGACGACATTTTTATTCTTAGTCCAAAACTTTGATTTGTCAGTTATGTAGTTGGAGGTAGGTGTGTCCTTGTATAACTTGATTTGTCCCTTGGCGATCATAGCTTTCTTGATGAACAATCCCATTTCAATGACCTTCGAAAATGAGGTAGGGCATTGAATTTGTATTTGATAGCTTAGATCAGAGTTGAGGTTGTGGACAAACATCTCCATTAATTGCTTCTTGGGTACATCATATGAGCATTTTCTTGCTAGTTGTCTCCACCTTTGTAGGAAGGAGGTGAATGATTCGCCACTCTTTTGCTTGGTATTGTATAGGTCAAGCATGGAGACTTCGTGATCAATGTTGTACGAGAAGTGTGTGATGAATTTGTTGACTAACTCATCAAAAGTTTTGTTACCTGGTGGGAGTCTTGAGAACCACTCCATGGCGTGACTACCTAAAGATTTAGGGAATAGTCTCATTAAAAAAGTCTCATTGTGAGCTACTTCCATGCATGCGGCATTGAATTCCCTAATGTGATCTCTAGGGTCCCCTTTCCCTTTGTACTTGTCAAACTTAGGAACTTCGAATCGAAAGGGAAATGGTATCATGTTCAAACTTTTATCAAAGGGGTACGGTGCAATATCTTCCAAGGAGTAGGTTTTAGTGTTTGTACCCATCTTGAGATCTATCATTTGTTGCATTAGACCCTTGATTTGTTTCCTCATTTCTTCCATAGGTGTGTTTGTGTCTATGACTTTCTTTCCTTTGTCTTCACCATTGTGGTGTTCATGATTATCCTCTACAGTCTCTTTGAGTTTGCTTAGATTGAAATGCGCGGGGAGATTAATTCCAAGATTTGCAAGGTGATAAAATACTTGTGAGGGTCCTCATGGAGTACTTTCTCTAGCAAGCGTTGGAATTTCTGATCTTGGAGGTGTCCTTGATAATCTTCGTGAGAGATTTCCTCATCACTATCATGAGGGGTGACAATATGGTTAGATGATCTAGCCATTTCAAGTTGCTTTTGGTATTGAGATCTAGTAAGAACCATGTAAGGTGACGTGGGATGCGGTGGGATGAAACTAGAGATTTTGGCAAGATGTCAGTGGAGACTGCTGAGAATAAGATACTTACGACAAGATTTGGACAAGGGACTTTCCCGATCAATGATTCCAAGTAAGACGACCGATACACGACGATAGCCACTAGTAAGGGTACTCGATACCTATCCTACTGTGTAGGAACTAGTCATGCACCAAGACCACTAGCGAAGTTCTGTGACTTACTAGGGTTACTTGAATCCAAAATGATACAAAAAATGGGCCTATGCGAATCTGATATGGGATACTTTGACTTTGGACTGGGGAGACCTAATAGAAGGTGAATGGGATGACCAACGAAAGAGAGATTTTGACGTGAAATGGATGGAAAAGTGACTGCGAGGTAAGACTTGATCTCAGAATTTGGAACTAGGCTGAAATGGGTACCCAAAAATGATAAAATTTTTTCTCTCAAAGACTGTGGAAATGCTCACTATCATGCATGCGCCGAAATAGATGCGCCACATAAACTGGTAAATGCGCAAGAAGTCAGTACAGAAGTGCAGCACTGGTAATTTTCAAATGCACCGTAATAGGTTGCAAAAGTGCTATAAGTTAGTACAAATGCACCGCAAGTCGGTTCAAATGCGCAACAATAGAGGACAAATGCGTCGCTCTGGTTTTTTCAGTGATTTTTGCAAGTTTTTTTTTTGGCAATTTTCTGATGTTTTTGGTATCTTTGGTTGCAAGAAGGTCTTTTTGATCTGATTTTCTAAAATTATGGCAAGAAGACACATCAAACACAAAGAATGTTTTTATGGTTTTTTTACTTTTTTGTGATTTTTGACTCTTTTTGGACTAAAAGAAAGCAAATACAATCCTAGGTTTCAAAGGACAATATACAACCGAATTCTCACTATCTCTAGTGAAGCATCTTCAATTGGTGATAATCGCCCTTCCTTACACTGGATTATAGGGGTTTTTGGCCACTAAGAATAAAGGATGAGTAATAAAGGCAACCGTTCGAGTGGTTATACATGCGGCAACACTACTCTCTATTATGGAGTCTCCCAGCCTGCAAGGGTTGCACCTTGGAGGGTTTTGGGGGAGGTTGGCTGTCGGTATAACACAACTGCACTCATTGTTTGAAACTTTCACTCCAAACACAATTTATTTATAGTGGATTGGTAGGGCTTGGCATTTAGCCTGTTACCACATAGGGTTGTTCCTACTTGGATGAATGGTATCTAAGAGCAGGTCCCTCTAAAGGAAAAATACATGCAAAAATGATATGTCTAGCATTTTGGTCACCCAAGATAGGGGAGAGCATAGGCTTGATATCATTCCCAAAACACAGAAGACAGTGGTTCTTTTCCCCTAGTTAAAATGAGAAAAACTAGATGAGCTATCTACTTGGGCAAGCACAGAAATTTGTTAACTTTGAAGTGATAACAAGATAGCAATGGTTCAATTTTACCCAGATAACAATGATGTGTTCAATTTTACCTAGATAGTAATGAGTTGTTAACTTTGAAGTGATAGCAAGATAGCAATGGTTCAATTTTACCCAGATGGCAATGTGTCTAACTTTGAAAGATAGCAATATAATAATGATTCCATGATATGCAAGATAGCAATGATTCAATTACCACCTTCCTAGTTAAGACTATGTGAGATTTGCATGAGCATCCATTTACTTTCCTGTTTAGAAATCGAAGTGTGAGTTAACAAGTGCAACTATATGATTCTAAACTAGTACCTAGCCTGCAAAATAGATCAAGAGTGTTTAATGCAAAAAGACATCAGCGTTAGCGAAAACTTCAAGGAAAGACTAAAAATCACTATCTAGATCAGATATGCATCTTTAGAGATTGAATGTGTAGAAATAGAGCTTAGAAGCACCACAGTACAAATGCATTAAGATAGAGGTCAAAAGTGCAGGAAAATAATATATATGTGCTGAACAGACAGGTGCGCTGTATTAGAAGATATATGTGCCGTAACAGAGTCTGTGTGCGTCGAAAGGATGTATGCGCCGGAATAGACAATAGGTGCACCGGATCGGAGACTGTATGCACCGTAAAAGATATAAGATGCATGTTAGGATGTGTCAAATGCATAGTTTCCACCTGTGTATGGCTTTCTAAAACATAAAAAATTAGTTTTTGGGTTAAATTGGGGCTAGGCCCCACGGTGGGCACCAAAAATGTTAAGGGAAAATTAGATTAAACATGAATAATCAATATATCGATATCAAAATACCCAAAACTCAATGAAATAATGAACAAAAGAGATCAATCAAACAAAAGAATTTCAAAAACCTTTGCAAACCTCAAAGCTTCATAGCTTCCATTGATTGCCTATCTCAATCAATCTTGCATGTATGAATAAGGCCCTCAGAGAGTGCACTTCCTTGCTATTCCAAGATTGTCAATGGAGAATGGCTATGATAGTGCTTTGTAATGAAGATGAGCTTCACAACAATGGTAGTAGTATGGTAACGAGTGTGATCACAAGCAATGAAGGAATTGGTGCCAAAGGTGCACTGTAATTCCTGTAGAGTAACAATACTTAAAGCTTGGATGAATGAAATGGAAGAATAAGGTGCAATTTATAGACTCGTGAGAGAGAGAAGATCAACAGTATAGAAAGAATGAGAAGATCAATGGTTGAGAATAGTTGAGGAACATGCGTGAATAAGAAGAAGACAAGTGTCACACAAAAGCTATTTTATTTGAGTTAACTGCTTTCTTTTCTAAAGATAAGACATGCTTTTCATAAATTAGAAAGCTCTTTTCTAATTTAAGAGATATTGATAAAAACAAGGTTGATTGAGTAGATAACTCAACTTGAGATTTGCTTTTGCATGATTTGAGAGAAATTAAATAATAAATTATTTAATTTTGTGTGCATGAAGAAGACTTATTTTTAGAAGATTTGGAAGATATTTGAAGAATTAGAAGATAAGAAAGCTAATTAAATAAATAAATTTATTTAATGGTTGTGCATGATTTGGAAGAATAAATAAAATATTTGATTATATTTTATTTTTGGAGATTGAGAGGATTTAAAATAAATTTGATTGATTTATTTAAATTTGGAAGAATAATTGACTTTAATTAAATAATTAAGAATTATTTAATTGTTTGGAAGAATTTAATTAAATAAAGGATTTTATTTAATTTTGACTTTAGAAGAGATAATTAAATATTTCGATATTTAATTAATTTAGAAGAATATGAATCAAATAAATAAATTTGTTTATTTATTTATTGATAGAAGAATTAGAAGGGAATAAATATTAAGAATATTTATTTAGACCGAGTCGTGTCATTTTTAGGCATATACAGTAGATATAAAATTTCTTCTCCTTGAGCATAAATCTCTTTCAAACTTCTCTTTTTCTTAACTCTATACTGAGATCTTAGTGAGGCTAGTGTAGGATCAAATTCATCACTTAATTGTGAGTTGGGAGTAAGATGGCCTAGTGGCTTGATGGTTCACCTTGTACAAGATTCCTTGGTGTTATGAACTCTCTTGAATTATCTTCTTGAAAATTTCTTATTGGAGTACTAGTTATTGCTTGTGGACTTGGCTAACCAACTTGCACACTTTGTTCTTTTGATTCTTCTTCATTTTTAGGTATTGGTACTACAATTGTAATTAATTTATAAACACTTCCATCCCATGCTTCTTGTTCCTTGAATTCAACATCTCTACTGATGATTACCTTCTTGGTAATGGGATTGTACAACTTGTAAGCTTTTGACTGCTCACTATACATAACCAATTGTAGACACCTAGATTTGACCTTGTCATTCATCCTAGTCATCTCCTTTCACCTTGTCCTTCCATTTAGCTAATTAAATAAATAAATAAATTATATTTATTTATTTAATTAATTTTATCCATTTTCCTTATTAATTAAATGAATTTTTATAATTAATTTAATTAATTTTCCCCTTTATCCAATAATTAATTAAATAATTTTAGTTATTTATTTAATTATTTTCCCATAGCTTGTCTTATAATTAATTAAATAATTTTATTATTTAATTAATTACCTTTTCCCACTTATCCTTGTCTTGGCACAAAAATCTAAAAATCCTAAGCCGGCCTTATGAGGATAGGTCTTATCCTTCCCTTAAGTTGTCTCACTTAATCTTGTCCATCCATCACCTTTTAATCTTGTCCATCCATACTTGATCCATGTCTCATTTGATCTTAGCCATTGATGCCTAATTTAATCTTGGCCATTCATCCATTTGTCCTAGATCATATAAATTAAAGCATCCTTCGAGTCATTTTCCACTATACCTACCGACCGACCACTAGAGCTTTTTACCTAGAGCACACAATGATCAAGTAGCCATTATCTACACATTTTTGAGAGTAATGCTATGCTACTAGTGTGAACAATCAACATTTATACATCAAATATCATTATCAAATATCAAGGGCAACAAGGACTACTTTGGTAATATTGTTTCATTTTCTTTTGTTAATTACTTTCTCTTGATGTGACGTTGAATATGGAGTAGGCTCATTGATGTATTTGTTCCTTATTTGGTTTCATATTTCCTGCATACACACCAATAAAAAATACATTTTTCACCTCTATAATCTAGTTTTCTTCTTATTTCTTCTAGCACATGTGTATATGCCACACATCCAAAAATTATTAAATGAGATACACTATGATTCTTACCATTCCATGCTTCCTATGGATATCTATCTTTAACAGTCTTTGTATGACATTTGTTTAGAATATACAATGCACATGTTAATGCTTCTGCCTAGTATTCATTAGAAAAGTACTTGGCCTTTAACATGCTCTTGGCTCCATATCCATTATTGTTTTGTTCTTCCTCTTTGCAATACCATTCTGTTATGGTGTGTAGCTTGTAGTAAATTACTTCTTAATTCTACGATATCTGCAAAAATCTAAAAACCCATTTGATTTGCATTCTCCACCTTTTTCTAACTTAAGTACCTTGATGCACTAGCCAGTCTATTTTTCAACCATTGCTTTTAAATCCTTAAATATTCTAAAAGATTCAAACTTCTACTTGAGAAAATAAATCCATTTTTTTCTTCTAAAATCATCAATGAAAGTTAGAAAATAAAAATTCCTCCTAATGATGGAGTTTGTATTGGCCCACATAAATTAGTGTGAACAAACTCTAATGGTACCCTTTCTCTGTACAACACTACTATTGGAAAACTTTCCCTATGTTGCTTTGCCAAGATACAACTCTCACATGAATTGGATAGCTCCTCAATTTGTGGTAATCCTCTCACCATCTACTTCTTCTGTAATAAACTCAATCCTTCAAAATGAAGGTGACCATACCTTAAATGCCAGAGCCATGTTAGGTCTAAATATGCTACCTTGAAATTTACTTCCTCTCGAGTGGGCTCTCTTTGGTCTATCTTTTGACTTTCACTTTTAATCCATAGTGGGAGAATTCAGTTCCTAGTCATCTCAACCTTTGCAATCAACCTATCACTAGGAATTTTGTTTAGTATAATACAAACATTATCTTAAAAAAATACTTTGTTATCCTTCTATACATAAGCTATCCAATACTCAAGAGATTATGCTTCAATCCAGGAACAAAATAAACATCTAGGATATGCTCTATCTCTCCATAATTTGTAAACATATTAATTACACATTTGCACATAACTGACACTTTATTATCATTAGCTAGATTTACTTCCGACTTCACAGAACTATCTAAGCTTGCAAACAAATCTCCATTTCTAGTCATGTGGTTACTACACCCACTGTCTAAAAACCAAACATCACTAGTGCTCTCTTGAGCAACATGGCATGTAAAGAACAAAGACTTAGAATTTCTTTTAGACACATTTGAAAAAAATGCATTTTAGTTATTGATATATGTCTATTTTTTCTACACTCATATGCATAATGACCAAATTTCTTGCTGTAATAACACTGAATATTTGATTTATCATACCTCTGAGATTACTATTGGTTTTGATCATACCTCTAAGATTGTTGTTGGTTTTGGTTGTTGTTGTTCCCTCTAGAGCTATTAGAATTGAAATTATGATTTGTCCTTTCACCTTGATCTAGACTGCTCCTTCCACCTTTGTAGTTACTAATTCTACCCCTACCTCTAGAGCTTGACCTTCATCTGCCTCTGCTAAATGAAATATGAGATTTAAATGTATTATTTAAAGAGGAATTATTGCTCCTATCATTCTAGATTCATGGGATAATAGAGATCCCATAAGCTCATCTACATATAACTACATTAGATTTTTAGACTTTTCTATAGAAACTACAATAGCATCAAATTTACTGGGTAGGATTTGAAGAACCTTTTCTACAATCTTATGATCAGTTATCTCCTCTCCATCTGATCTAATTTGGTTGACTGTATTCATAACTTGACTCAAAAATTGATCTACAGACTCAGAATCCTTCAATGCAAATTCTCAAAACTTCTCTTGAGAGTTTGTAATTTAGCTACCTTCACCTTAGTTGTTCTCATATTATAAGAAATTTCTAAAATATCTCATGTCCTTTTAGATGTAGCTGCTGCTACAACCCAAGGAAAAATAGACTCATCCATTGCTTGCTGGATTATAAATAGAGATTTTGCATCTTTTTTCCTATTTTCTCTAAATTTATCTTTTTGAGCTCAAGGCAAACCTTGATAGGCTGCCTAATCTCAAGGTTCTACAAACCCATTTTCTACTATATCTCAAACTTCTTGTGAACAAAATAAAGTTTTCATTTTAATAGACCAAAATTCATAATTCTTACCCATGAATATGGGAATTTGAGGTTGAGAGAGCCTGGTGCTCATTGCCATGCTTATTGTTGCAGTATGATCTAATAACTTCTCCTACTGTGATTAATTCTGTTGTTGATTAATTCTTATTTCTAATGCAGCTTCCCTTATTCCTACTTTTCTTTGCAAACTAAAATCTTCCACCATCTCTTGAGACAACTTTGCACTATACCACTCTAAAAGAGGATAAGGATAGAGGCCAGAATTTGTATGCTATAGTATTCATAAAGAAAACACTTCAACTTCTAGTCATTATTAAAAAAAAACATTACAACTGCTTCAAATATATAGAGCTCTTGATAAGATTTTTCTTTTAAAGCAAATTACCTGTTATTAGATATTTCTTATATAATTAAATACTTTATGCTTTTCCTTAGAACTTATCCGATTACAACAAACTTTATTAGATAAAAAACACAAACTAAATATAGGTGAGAACTTGCCAATAAAACTATTTACTAACTGCCGCCTTTTCTAAAATAGGTGCTACTTTTTATCTATTTACAGTGTGAGAAATTACTTTATTCCAACCGTTATTGGGGTGACTGAATGGTTAAGTTGGCGTTTATGAATTCAATTTTCTTAGCAATCTTGGACTAAAAATATATAATAGCACTGATAAATCTTTCACAACAATCGTCCCACCAACAAAGCTTTAATTAATCTCTTACCACTCTTTATTTCTATCTATCCAGTCTTGCCCCTCAATTTATATGGTCTAATTTGTAATTATACTAACACCTGCGCTATTGAAAAGTGCAGTGGGTGTGCCTATAGGAGAAGCTTCATCGAGGCTTTTGAGAATTTATTGTTATATGCAGTTATGTTGATAGATTCCCTACAGACCGTTAAATTTTCTTTTTCCCGAAATATCGTCTTATAACACAAGGGACTCCACAAGTCCAGACTATGTCGGATGACAGAGGAGTTAAAATTTTTGGTGGTCAAACATCTAGGTCCAAGACTCCAAATATATTAATAAAGGCTCCAAATCTCAGGGACTAAATTTGATGGCCGTATGGTCGTATTTAGGTATTTTTGTCATAAAATGTAATTAAAAATTTAAAAAGACTATCACATGAAAGGAGAGATTTTGGACAGACTGTCAAAATTTATATATAACTTTACTTATACTAAGATATTCATGGTATTTTAAGGACACTTTGAATGAATAACCATCATAAAAAAAATTCTTGACAGGGAAGGTTGATTGTCAAATTTAGGCCCTGACTCCGATTACTTGGATGCTGACGATTCATCTATATTTGTTGAATATTGGTTAGAAGACTGCTTTAGCTTCTATTTTACTATTAGTGTATTGTAGTCAACACATTGGTTATTTATGTCAGTGTATTGTAGTTAACACATCGGTTATTTATGTCAATGTATTTGTTGCAAATATGTGCCTAATCGCTATTGTCATTGATGTCAACATATCCTTGTTGTCATTAGTGTCAACTGTATCTCATTCTAGAAGACTTGTATGTTGAGGATATTGAGAAAATTAGCCTCTCTGGAAGAAACAAGTGAGTTACATATCTTTCTGTCAAAGACAATGAAGACAGTGCAGTTCAATGAAGTAGATTGCTCCGCATTCCTAGTAGGATGAAGATCAGAGTTTGTGGATTAAAGGGTTTGTAGAGGATTGTCTGACGTTACTCTAGTCATGATTTGAGAAGTTTGCATGAAGTATTGATGAAGTTATGGCCATCTAAGCAGAACCAGGTTTTTGCAGTGTTCAGAGGTGACAAAGTGACAGGAGTATGGTCCAGATTGATCCACATTGGAATATTATGATTTGCGGATCTAGAGATGTGTTTGGGATATCAGTGTGTATCCTCAACTCAAGTGGTTCATGGTTTGGAGGTCCGCAAGCAATCTTTCTAGTGTGACAGTCATGACAGTTGGTGTTCTTGAATTTCTGGATGGAGATGCAAGGGTTTCTGGTGAAGTGAGGTGGTGCGGTTGTTCTTGTTGATTTCATTGTACTTGTGGTGGTCTCTGGATCATGTGCCTACTGTGTTGGTGGTCTGCATTGAGGATTGAGCTCGTGATTGAAGATTTGTCCTTGGGTGTTGCCATTCTTTCTAGTCTTGGCTGACCGGATGCTTTTTGCATATTGCGGATGATCTAAGAGAGGTTCTATGAAGTGTAGCATGGTGTTCGAGGAAGATTTGGATCCCAGCTATGATTGGCCAACATCATAGTGATTCGCATGTTTGTAGTGCCGACCTTGATGTTTTCCAAGGTTGATGAAGCATATAAATATGTGTGGTTGAGTTGTGAAAATGTATCCTTGTGCAAAAATGACAAAATCCTAAGAAAGGAAGAAAGGCAGAGCAGAGAAGAAGAAGAGAAGAAGAGGAAGAATAGTAAAGTATGAGGAGACAATGAAGAAATGTTTGGGGGTAGAGCAGATGTATTGTGCACTTCAATGTAATTAACCTTGGCATGAAGATGTTGTTTTCCAGTTTAATCCTTCTGTGATAAACTTATAATTATTTCTGTAGGCATGAAGTACTTGTATAGGTTTTGAAGAGTTTTGGTGATCAAGCAAGTTCATCCTACCCTGTCTTTCCCATTCTCTCAAAACACATATTTGTAGTGAATTCTTTCCAATTTACACTAGTGCTAGTTGTGACTTCATTTTTATATAAGTTTGGTTTGTAGAGTTCAGCTTGTCTGGTTATAAATAAATCTTCAACATACGATAAAATGGTTTAAAACTTTTCTACAACACTTGCAAAATATTCTTACTGCCCTTGAAAGGGACTATGGTTGTATTGAATTCCTTATTTTTGAAATTAATTTCATTGACAATCAACTTGCATACCATATTACCAATAATTTATGAACTACATTTTCTTCTCAATGAAAAAACATACTAACATTTTAACTCCCCATATTTGTATTTAATCTTTGTGAATTTTTTTTATTCTTTGTACAAAACAGTTAAAAAGAATACATAAAAAATGGTATAATCTTCTTTCACAACTTACAGAGGTGATCTACAAGTATTATTTCATTAGTTTTAGTGAAACAGTCATTACATTAACATCATATGCATCCTTCCTCGCATTTCGGATTGACAGGCATTAAAAGTTATAAATCTAATCACAACAACTACATGCCAACTGTAATATTTGATTGAACTCCATTTTAATCCTAAGGGTCTAAGCTTCTCCTTGGACACTCCTTTTGCACAACATCACCACACAAGTTTGGATTGCCTTGAAAACTGCATCAACCAACATAACATGTACAATATAGTCACAATTATTAGCACAAAGAAAAGGCCAAGAAATTCATAACTTTTAACGTACCAACTAAAAATTTGCCTACCTAAGGGATCCAAATTTAGACAACGATCCGACTGTTGGAACGCGGCCACTGAGTTCATTGAATTGAAGATATCTGAAGAAAAGAGAGGAAGAAAACCATTATTGGCCATGTACACAATACTGATATACATGTATTCTTTCAAAATATGTAACTAAGAAACTAATTATCATTTAAAATCCTGCACATTTGTTTGATAAATTGACTTATCGAATGTGGAGGGAGGGGAGTTGACCAAGTGAAGGGGGTATTCCCCCAGTAAATTTGTTGCCTGCAAGGTTAAGCACAAGGAGATTTTTTAAGTTCCCCAAAGTTGTTGGCAAGATCCCAAAAAAGGAATTATAAAATAAAGCCCTAAAAATTAACAGACATGCTAGCAATTATTCTATCAAGTTAAAACACATTCAAAGCCTGCATTGTGCATGGTGAATGTGATAATAAGCTTACAAGTTCTCTAAATATTGAAGTTCACCAATCCTAGGAGAGAGAGCTCCATAAAGCTCTTGGCGTTCCAAATCCCTGTGAAATTTGTTCACATCAAATGAAGAAGAGAATAGGGAAGAGAAAGAGAAAGAGTGTTAACACATAGACTTACACCCTGTAAACATGGTGGTTGGCATCACAACTGACATACATCCATTTGCAGGGATTGAGAGTGGAGGGATCCCAAGTTTCTAGAGCATTTAAAGGGTCTTTCAATATCATCTTCTTCACATCAATCAGTGCATCAACTTCATGATTGGCATTGCAAGGAGTAGAGAGGAGGTTGCAGATAACAATAAGTATGCCCAACATAGATGCAATGCAAATGCAGATGCCATAATGCTTAGTACACTACCTTCCCTATTCTCCTCTTCTTCAATCCTTGTCCACACCACCTTTGCTTTCCTTTACAAAACTGCTCTAAGGATGGTTAATTTATAGGAGAGCATTTTTCTCAACAATTAATTAAGAAGGTATAATAAATGTCATATTTCTTTATAAATATTATTAAGCCTGCATTAAATAAATTGACATCACATTATTCATATTTAATGTCTCGCCATGAAGTGACTTAGAAAGCTGAATTTGGTAAATTATATATTCAAAGTGGACTCTCTATAGACATGAGATTTAAGTGAATCTATATAAATAATATATATTTAAATATTTTATTTATTTGTAAAAGAATGTTTTTATAAATTTAATTTAGTTTAAGATTTTTAGGGCTTGCATTTTCATTTTAAATATTTCTTGAGTTAGTCGTGGCATTCTTTCCTTGGCTTTATTTAAGTGGGTTTTTTTAATATATAATATATTTTGAAATATTTTATTTATTTGTAAAAAATGTTTAAATTATAATTTTATTTTATTTTAAGATTTTTAGGGCTTGTATTTTCATTTCAACTATTTCTTGAGTTAGTTGTGGCACCCTTTCCTTCGTTTTATTTAAGTGGGCTTTCTTTGTATTAATTATTGTAAAGAAAATAAATGTTTTACATAAAGTTTCTAAGTTAATTAAATAAAAATATAGCATACAGTTAATCTCCATAAAAGATTGGGATTGATTATTGAAAATTATTAAAAATTAAATACTTAAATAAATATATAAATACAAAAAAATAAATGTGAGGGTATTTACCTTTAATTTTGATGTAAATGTATCTTTTTAAGTATTAGAAAATTATTCATCAACCTATTGAATTTTTTCACTTGGTTGTCTAAATTTGATTGCATACTATCTCAGGTCACTTATGTGAATGCAAAAGTGATCCTCTTATGAGTGTGGGATTGATTTTGATGCAAGAAAGAAACCTATCATTTGTGGACTTGATCTAGCTGAGTTTTACGATCTAGAACTTGTTTGTCTTGATCTTTTGTTTTCTTAATTCAAGAAGGAAGATCAATGTTTAGAAATACTTTCAGAGAATCTATTAAATTGTATGTCTTCCATGTGTTTATGTTATGCAAATATGTACTTGATTCTACCCATGTAATTGATTGGTCTTGTATGTGGATGGATGATAACAACAATTTTCAAGTGGAAATGATCCAAATCTTTGATTGATGTACACTTCAACTTTGACTACATGACATTGATTAGGTTAAGGTGCAATGGAATCAATATATTCCCAATTTGGCAATATGGAAGGAAGTGCAAGAAATGCATTAGATCTATCCTAATCTATTTTGAATCAACTTCAAGGACAAATTCCTAATGGGTGGAGGATGTAATACCATGTAGTTTCCATGTTTTGCTAATACTAATTCCAGGACAAAAACTAATGTTTTGATAAATGATAGTTTAGACTTGATTATATTATATGTTTTCCAAAGATGAATATTTTGATATATATCCAATGACAATTAATTCACGTTATCCTTAGAGAAGTTTTTAAAATAATATTTTTTGAACTATGGTTTCAAGCCAATGTTTAATTTGTTGTCATTATGGATGCAAATCTTTCTCAGCATGTAGACATACAAGAGTTTAATTTGTCTAGGTAACATTTGTTTAGTTTAACTCCTTTTGATTACAATAGTTTGTAATTGGTTGGACTTGCAGCTAAATTTGATTGCATGTGTACGAAGTGAATGTTAAAGGTTCATAAAATGTCAAAGTCCATTTATGAGATCTTAGAGTCCAACCTTGAACTTCTTTGGAGTATGTTTTTTTGCATATGTTTAAACTGGCCTAACAGTGTTTGAACTGCATGTCTCTCTCTACATTTATACATGTTATCAAAAAGTTCACCCACATTGTCATTGCTTCCAATTTTAAAAATTCATTTGCTAAGATGAGAGAAATCTCCTTGTAATAAACCAGATTCCATGTATGTACATTTATCATTTGACAGAAAATCTCCACTCCAAAACTTTGTTGAATCTCATTCTGTAATCACTAGAACATAAAAAGGCACTTCGTTAAATAGTTTGCATGCATTGTATTTATTTTTCATATTTGGTACACATGTTTATATTTTTCCTGATAATACAAAGAAACCTCCAATGTGGTGTGTCCATGCATGAATTAGAAATTTTAGACTTGAATAAAGATCTAGTCACTTGGAAAAAACAAACAAACTGTGAACTATTATTAGTCGTAGTTTATTGGTAATATGTAATTTATTATGTATGGAGGCAAATTGATTTACTGTTGCAAATATCATTCAAACATGACATTACTTATTAAACTCATATATAATCAATTTGCTTAAATGCACTTTGGGTGTTTTATGTATTCCCTTACATTCATAGCATTTGAAATCCAAATTGTGTCCTTATAGATCAAAGTGAAATAATTGGACTTTAACCCTTTTTTTGGACAACCACGTTGCTTGTAATTTACTTTGCATAGTCATATCAATAGAATAACTTAAATTGTGTTGGCAAGACTGCAATTTCTTTCCACCTACCTTGGTATCCCTTGGCAGGGACTCTAGTTGCACTGCAACACTTGTTCTAAAAGTAAATATGCCATTTGAATTGGCAAATAGAATACAAGGAACTGAGCTCTTGGAGAAAAAAATGGAGTTGGATGTAGAGATACTAGATTACTTCAATGGCCCCTTATAAAATGTATAGATTTTTGCTTACTGTTCTTTGGAGGGGGCAATTCTTTCTTTAGGGACAAGAAGATTATAGGTGAAGGGAATCCCCATGTTGAGGGGATATCTAACACAAATACTGGAAGAGGGATTAGGGAGGTAGGCGAGCAAGTTTGTGCAAATTTTGGTAAGACCCCAAAAGTGATGGTAGGGTCAGGTGCTCAATTGGTGGGCTTTTATCAGTTTGCTCACTAGGTTGGACAACCACGGATTTAAATCCATTAGCCTATTATTTTTTTATGGTGTAATCCATGTCATATTTCACCCAAGGAAGGTCTTGGGAATGAATCTTTGGAGCTTTTATTTTGTTTTTTGTTTTTTGACTCCCATCACTTATCTTTGTCCTCTAGTCTTTCATTGCCTAACACTAAGTAAAGATTATTGGGGTTAGGGTTTCTTGGTCAAGGATGAAATATCGATACTAACCCTTGAGAGAAGTCAATTTGAAACTAATATTAAATCTAAAGTTACCTTTTGATGATTATTTTCAACCAATTTATGAAGGTTTTCAAAATAAATCCTTAGATGTACATTTAAATGATCGTCTTGAATCTTATTTTATGGGTATTAATGGTCTTCTTGTTGACTTGGCCTTATGTGGCATTGATGTCAGTAGTGGCATTGATGGTGCTTCATGAAGTTGCCTTGATTCATTAGTCTTTCATTATGTTCACAGGAGTTTATAACATGACTTTCATAGTTGGTCTTGATGCTATGTTTACTATCTTGATTCGCAGTAGATGTCATTCTAGTTAAGGTGTAACTACATTATTGTGATGATATTCTCAAGACTTGGAATAGGAAGATTATGTTGTTGAATCATTGATGACTAACTTGAGTTAGTCTTGCATACTTTATCTAGTAGAAGATCTTCAGTCTCAGGTCATCATTGCATTGATATGGGCTCAAGAAGTCTTGGAGGAATTGAATTCACAGTTGGAGGGTTGGATATCATTGATCAAAATACCATTTACATTCATTTAGGGGTTACTCTTATAACTTCAACACATTCTGCTATATAGTGTATCCTCTGTGTCATAGAGTTCTCATGTTAGTAGTGTTTTCCTCCATCCAGTCAAATTAGTTCCTTATGGCATCCAACTCCTGGTTAGGGTTTGTTTATATTTATCATTAAGGACCTAAAAACCCTAAGCTTCCTAAAGCTTCCTAAAACCTAAGTCAGACTTAAGCCCACCTAAAACATATGCACTTTTGTTATAATTTTTAATTGACCTACTATCACAGGTCACTGGTAACTCAAGTTACCACTTAAGGGTTTTGAGAACATGTTGTGCCCGACCCCTATGCCTAGGGCAACCGATATCCTCTAAGGTTGAGGGTGCCAAATTGTAATCAAAGGCTCTGATTTAATATTTTGAAGGCGCAAAGAAGGAAATCAACAAGGCTCATTTAAAGGCATTTCAAATTCCAACATTTACTCTTCAACATCAAATTTGACGGGCAGTTGGAGAATATGAAGCCCTTAATTAATTTTTGGCAGCGTTTTTAACAACAAGGAGGGCCAGTAAAATTGGAAACTTGTTCTGTGTGATATATTTAGAAATGATACTTGGTTAGTTGTGTTCTAATGAGACTTATCTACACGCTGATATGCAGTTTGTGAAGAATAGTGGAGAAAAGCAGAGATATTGAAGAGGTTAAGTTTGAAGGATAATTTATAAAAAGGTATGTGTGATGTTCTTGGTTTATGTAGTTGAAAATTTGTGAATATTTCCAGGAGATGAGAAAAGTATTTCTATGTGTGAATGTCTTTAATAATATGGAGGTGAAATTTTTGAAGATGTGTAATATGAGAAAGACTCTTATGTGATAATGCAGAGACTATGCTTTTGGTAACAACTTGACAGAGTATAAAGACTATGAGGTGGCAGCAAATTTTTTTGTGTTGCAGAATCAGAGTGATTATTGTGGTGTCATAGTGATGCAAAGATCTTACAACAAGGATGATTATATTCCTCTAAGAGTATGGATTTTCTTGTGTTTGTAGAATTAACTATGGACATGCATTTGAAGGGACATTGAATTGTATAAGGACAATGCTATGTATAGAAACAAAGCATCCATCTAAAATCCTTTATTTCTATTCAAATCCTTGATGATTAATGTTAGTGAGACAAATTCTATGTTGTGTTAGTGAGATACTATTGATTTGCCAGTGAGGTAGTTGTATTTACCAGTGAGGTAGTTGTATTTTCCAGTGAGGCATGTTGTGTAGCCAGTGAGACTCTGTGATCAGTGGGATTTTATTAAGCCAGTGAGACAATTTTTCCTAAGTGGTTTTTTATCCCTATGAGGGTTTTCCACTCATAAATCTTGTGTTATGTGTTGTCTTGATTGTGTATCAATTTGCATTTGATAAGTCTTTGTGGTTCAATTTTCTTGTACTGGTTGATATTACTATGATTCACTTATCGTTCAAAGTCTAATTGTTTGAAGTATCTTGATTCTCTCTATTCTATCAATCAAGTGGTTTAAAGGTGTAATTTTTTTGAAAGATTATAGACCACTGATTTCCCCCCTCTCAATGGTCCTATACTCCAACAAGTGGTATCAGAGCATAGGTTCCCTATAGAAGTCAAATAGGCATGGGTAGGTCCTGGTAGTGGAGTACTATGGGAAAGTGTAAAAGAAATAGAGAAAAGAAAGATGCCAAGCAAAAGGTTGTAAAACAAGCCCCAGTCAAGTCAAGCAATGAGTTGTTGCATGAGTCACCCCTGAATGTTGATACAAAGTGTGATAAAGAGTATGGTCCTATAGTTGAGAGTTTTTATAAAAAGGAAGACTTAATTGTGAATGAAGGAGAACAAGAACTTGATGAAAGAGAAGATGATTTTGCTGTTGAGATTGATGAAGAAGAAGGAGACCTCTTTGTGGGTGAAGATGATTAGGAACAGGAGTATGATGAACAAGAGTGTGAGGTTGATTTAGAAGGTGAACTCTTTTGTGCTTTAGATACAATCAAGCAACTCAGAAAAGAGAATCAGAGACTAGAAGACCAACTTCAACAAGAAAAAGATTCCAATGGCAAGGTATGTTCAAATTTTGCAAAATTTTCTTTAGAACTTGAAGAGGCAAGAAATCTGATTGTAGACTTAAAGAGTCGAGTTGATGAATTTGACAAATTGATTATCAGCCTAAAGATAGAGATAGATGAAGCAAAAAGGGTAGTTGATTTTACAAAATCTAATCTTGAAGTCAAATCTAATGAATTTTTAAAACTAGAGTTAGAAATAGTCTCTTTGAGAAAGGCATTGGAAAAATCATCTTCTAAGAATTTGTAGTTTGAAAAGAGTACTGAATGCTTAAATGACATGTTAAGCAAGCAAAAGTATCATAAGGACACTACTGGTCTAGGTTATGAAGAAGGACAATGCTCCAAAGTTAGAAATGCACCTCGAAAGAAGATAGACTTGAATTATCTTTCTGCTGCTTCTGAGGAAGACAAGAAGAAAATAGAAAATAAAGTTGTTGATGAAGGAAGAAGGATAAGTAACTCCTCAAGATCTCCACCTATCAAGCAATACCATTCAATAAGGTACAACTACTCTCAGTTTCATGGTTATTGCTATTCTTGCCATGTTTATGGTCATAGAGCTAGAGATTGTAGAACTCACTCAAGAAATGGTCTTGGATGGAATAAGGATAAGAGTTCTTATAGTTTGTCAAATCAGGACTATAACAATGTTTGTTATAATTGTAATAAATTTGGTCATATAGCAAGAAACTATTGGGTGCATGGAAGATATAATTATGGAAGTACTCTTGGAATATTAAGAAATTATCATTCATTTGGTCTAGATAGCAATATCATATGCTATAGGTGTAAAACTCTTGGACACACAACACATTATTGTAGAAGAGACCGTTTGAAGCCACCTAATCACATTAAGAAGTCAAACATGTGAAACAAGCCAAAGAAGAAAACTATTCAAGTATGGAGAAGGAAACAAAAGAAAGAGGTAGAAGAATCTGAGCTTGTGCATGCTGCACAAGAAACATCAGTGAATGCATAAAAAGTAGCATGAAGTAAGGGGGAGATAATCACTGCCTTACCTTTTTACCCCAAGAAGTTAGTAGAATCTTCTCATAGGTAGCTTAGTACAATCATTATGATCTTCTTCAGTTTTGTCAAAACATTTGATAAAAGGACATGTCTTGGAAAGAATAGCAATCAGTTGTAGTAGTTGTTAGTCATGCTATAATATTGCTTGAGGCAGAAGTAAGAGTTTGTCATTCTAAGTTGGAATTTAGAGGTTTGATGTTATGACCTTAGAGTGTTAAGATCAGGATGCCTTGAGGTTGTTTCATGAGCTAAGGAGTTTGATTGATGACAGGTCCTTATGTTTGTTATAGTGATGCAGATGTTGTAGTGTGATGGAGTAGCATGTTTGTGTAGCATATTTGGGGACCTTTTGTGATTCAGACTTGTAGGGTAGACAGACCTCTAATGTAGACCTTTGATCTCTTGATAGCAGACTAGCAGACTTTCATGGTGTGACAAATTGTTTGCATGGAACAGATCTCTGTATGTGTAGACCTCTGAGTGATGGTGCAAAAGTTATGGCTGCAGAGTGCATGGTGCAGGGTTGTAGTGAAAGCAGTGATTTGCCTTATGATTTAGGTGACTTTGGTGCTTGAGCTTTGTTGTAGCAAGACAATGGCTTTGATGGTGAATGGACAGTGACATTGATGGTGACTCTTGATGATGCATGGTATCTCACCTTTGAAGGCATTTCAAGGACACTACATGCTCTTCTCTTTGAGAACAATGCCAATGCTTTTGATCAGACTAGTAATGAACAGATTTATGCTTGATGTGATTAAGGGAGTGCTAAACCTTCATAATATGATAGTCCACTTCATTATCTTGTTTCATGTTGTCATGTTGTTGCTGGATAGTTTTTTTGTGCAATATGTGTAATGATTGGCATAGTGATGTTTGACTAACCTTGTTAAAGAATAGAATGGTAGGATAATAGTGTTATGTGTATTTGTTCCCATTCACCCTTTAACTTATCCAAATCTTTGCTTTGTTCATCTTGTTCAGATAGTTTCTTCTCTGCTTTAGTTCAATTCATTTGATGGTTGGTACTCATTTGACAATTCACTTGATGCTTGATGTCATTGTTGGTGGTGGTATGGTGTTTTGCCTAGAGCTCTTGTTTTGGGAAAGTGTCTATTTCATTCCTCTGAGGATTTGCTATACTTCTTTGGCATCATTGTAACTGTTGATGTTTTTGATAATAGTTTGGTTTGTATAAATATTTTCTCAGTTGTTCAAAAATAGTGAGGTTGAAAAGGTGCTTCACCTTTAAAAGATAGTGGTGCTTTACCTTTCAAAAGGTGAGTGAGATGTTTTTAAGTTGGAGATTATGGTTTCTTACTACAATAGTTCTTTTTCAATGCAAAAGACAACTAGTGGAATAATAGAGGTTCAATCATGCCTTTCATGGAAGTCAATTCATTCCTCTTAACAGTGAGCTTGTTGGTACTGGTCTTATAATGAAGACCGCATTTGATCAAATCCTAGTATCTATGTAAGGGCAGGTTTGTAAAACATAATAATAGTTGAGTGCATAGTTAAGGGACAACAAAGAAGATCTAAACTCAAGAGGATAGCGTGGTGTTTAAAAGTTGATGTGATCATCAAAGGGTTCTTGTAATGGCAGTCCTTTAAGCCATTGATCTTGGTGCCAGTGATATGCTCTTATTTTACTATATTACAAGTTTTCAATTGCAGGGTGGATAATGTTTTTAGATTTTATATTCATGCACAATGTTATTGACAGTGAAATAATAGGTGGTTGAGTGACTATTTGCAAGGAGTAGGTGTGTATATGGTGAATATGTTTGCAAATCTCAATGGAGTAGTGTAGTACTATGCATAATGATCTTTCTGATTTGTTTTCATGAGAAGATAGTCATCTTGAGAGAAGGTTCTTGCAAATGATGTGGTGCTAGATTATGTACATACCTCAGATCAAATTGCTGATATTTTTACAAAGCCTCTGCCTAAAGAAGTGTTTGAGTCCTTGAGACAAAGGCTAGGGGTATTGTCATTATCTTCTCTTCAATGATTTCATCATGGTATTGGATTCAGGGGGAGTTATTGTGTGGTTTCTTGTTGTCCTAAAGTCCAATCAAATATTTTGTGTTTGTTTTTCTTCATACTGTATAATGCAAAATTGGTTGAATGGATTTAGATTCATCTAGAATAGGCAGACAAAGTTACATGATTTGTTTTGATAGGGGGAGTTCTTTCTTGTACTCCTTGGGCATTGATGTCAAAGGGAGAGATATTGTATACAGTAGTAATCAGTGTATTTGATAGTTAAGAGGTTTATTTGACAGTGAGATAGTGAAACTGAGATAGTAAAATCAATGTATTTGATAGTTAAATCAACGTGTCTAAATCAGTGTGTTTCCATGTGTGTTTGACAGTGCTGCTGATATGCTCATTGTTTTGATAGTTCTATTGGGTAATACAGTGATATTGTTGTTTATCTTCAGCAGGCAGTGACTTTATGGTGTATAGTGCTGCAGTGACCATTCTTTTTCTATGATCATTTTTTTCCCTCTTACAGTTTATAGTGTGGTCTCTTCTTGATAGCAACTTGACAACAATATTTTTGCAGTGCTCTATAATGTATTGAGATGATAGTGAGGTTCAATGTCAATTAAGTTTGATGTTGTGTCAATGAGTATACAAGGTAATAAGTTGATATGGGTTGCCATCAATGCCAAGGAGGAGAATTTTGACTTGGCCTTGTAGTGGCATTGATGTTAGTAGTTGCATTGATGGTGCTTCATGATGTTGCCTTGATTCATTAGTCTTTCATTATGTTCACATGAGTTTATAACATGACTTTCATAGTTGGTCTTGATGCTATGTTGACTATCTTGATTCCCAGTAGATGTCATTCCAGTTAAGGTGTAACTACATTGTTGTTATGATGTTCTCAAGACTTGGAATAGGAAGATTATGTTGTTGAATCATTGATGACTAACTTGAGTCAGTCTTACATACTTTATCTAGCAGAAGATCTTAAGTCTCAGGTCATCATTGTATTGATATGAGCTCTAGAAGTCTTGGAGAAATTGAATTCATAGTTGGAGGGTTGGATATCATTGATCAAAATACCATTTACATTCATCTAGGGGTTACTCTTATAACTTCAACACATTCTGCTATATAGTGTATCTTCTATGTCATAATTTGAGTTCTCATGTTAGTAGTGTTTTATGTAGAGGAAAACTATTGTGTTGTAGACTTAAATGAAATTCAGGGTTTAACCTAATTGAACAGTCCACTATCATTGCATTCCTACATTGAATTATCGACCAAGGAGCGTAAGCTTATGATGATGCCTACACTATCTATGCCTTTAAGACTCATTTCTAATCTAAGTTAATCTTATACAATTCTTATTTGATCTAGTCATACTTACTAGAATGCACAAAAATGTAAACCAGTAAATGGAAATAAAAAACAACAAAAATAATCTAAACTTCCAATTGCTACGGGTACCTTCAGTAGAAGCTAAAGATAACTGTATTTAACAGAAAATCACAGTTTTAATCTAACAACTCAAAAATGATGAAAAGGTTAACACTAACCTTTGGAGGATTAAAAACGTACACTCTACTCATGAATCACAATTACTAGAGATATCAATCAAGAGTTCTTACTTGCTTCACAATATAACACATAAGATGGAAGGAAACAATTTAACTAAGAATGCAGGAATAAATAAGAAAACATGCAAAGTGAGAGTTAGTAACTTGAGTGGCCAGCTCAGCGAACTATCTCACTTTTTCTGGACATTAAATCTACTTCAAATCTTCATACATCCCATAGCATACAGTTGAATTCAAATCATATCAAAGATGGAATCTTCTTCATATTTTATTTAAGATTATAACATGTATGGAAATAACTGATAAATGTAACAAAGTAATGGCTATATGGAAAGTAAAAATAACAACCAACTTAATCCATGAACTCATCCCCTAACTTATATATAAAGATGGGAGAGTCTTATGTAACCTTCTAACTAACTGCGATCATCAATTCATTCCTGAACATCAGGCTATTATTTTTGAGATCAACTTATTAACTGGAATAAAGGAAAGAGAGTCCTATCCAAACATAACTTCTAACCATAACAACTCATAAATAAGATTCATAAACTTTGGTGAGACTCCTAGAATAAGTCTTCTTTCTCCCCTGCATTTATTCTCCCATGATGACCACGTTTGTCTCCACCGATCGCTATGTTTGGCACTTGGACCACATTCTCATTGATTCCTCTGTTCTACATCCTATTGTAATTACTCCTTGGATTCTTTGTCTAGCTGCACAGGGTTAATCATTCCAACATATATACAAAACAACCTCTCATAATAAACTTATGAAATCCTATCTATATTTCATGCATATCAACAATTCAAATCATCCATTTGATAATATAACCACCTGATTTCATTTATCAGCATAGGGTCAAAGTCTTTGGAAAATATATAGAAACAACATAAATAGAGATAATGTATGTGAAGTCTTTATAGAACCACATAGAAAAGGTCTTAAAACATATGAAAACAGTATAAAAGGAGGACAATATTTCATCCCAACATTTCCCCCAACTTAGACTTTTGCTTGTCCCTAAGCAAAATTAAAGAACTAGACACCTATGGCAAAAGGTTATAATGCAGGGTAATTCTTCTAAGGTCTATGTCCTCTATAACTCCTTTTCCTTGTTTGAGGTAGAACCCATTAGAGTATGCAAGTCTTTCCATCCCGATCAGCTCAGCACGCCTACACTGCTCACTTTTCCCTCCTATCCAATGTGGCACTGGATAAAGAAAGATAGGAGGCTGATAAGTGAGAAGTAACCATGATACTCCCTTCTGTTTTGATATCTGGATATATTTGCGCAATCTTTCAAGCATATTCATGAAGTTGTGAATAGAATGGGGATCCTTTCTTTGTAACTCTACAGTTAAACTGTCCCATCTACTCTGCAGATACTTCTGACAATTTGGGATGATAGACACTGCCATTCTCTGTATCCTTCTGTAGTCCCTAAGTCTTCAATCCATGATCACCTTACCTGGTCCTTTATGAGACAACAATGTTAACCCCTTAAGATGATTTTAGTCTCCAAGGCTTCCTTCCTTAGTTGCAGTGGTACTTTCTTTTCCTGCTCTTCATATTGGTCCATCCCTCTGAGTTGTTCATTTTTGAAATATGACATTAATGCTCTTATCTGGAGGTCTCCAACATAAATACATGGATTCCATTGTGTATCTTCATCCATTATATAATTGTGCAAGTAATACTCACACAACTGGTCTTGTTCTTCTAGGCCAACCTCTTTGAAGTAATTACAAACAATAAACCTTGAATGCAAGTTGGGTTGATCATTGATAAACCTGTTAAACTGAAAACTAAGAAATTTTTCCTTCAAAAATAGTGCATACACTCTTGATGGAGGTCTGCATCCCATAATCTACTTTGCCCTTTCAATAACCTCTATCAACTTTTTCTCTAACTGTTTAATCTTCAAATCCTTTTCTGCAACAGATTCATTAAGGTTACGCTTCTCTTTTTCCCAGTTTTCCTTCTCTTGCCTATTTTCATCAGTTAGTTTCATTAGTTCAAAACCCAAGGACAATGTAGTATGGTATATTGGGGTTTTTACCACAGGAGGTTGGAGGGTAAGTATTGCTTCTTCCTCAATCTTTGCTTTATTTTCAGCCAACTGTGCTAACAAATCTAAGTTAGAACCATGGCCATAAGTTTAGATCTTCTCCTCCAACTCCTAAATCCTCTTTTCCTTTTCTCTATCTCTTTCTTCATAACCCCTTACTTGCTCCTCAAGTTGCCTTATTCTATCTAGGGCTTCCTAAAACTCCTTCCTAATATCTCTGTCTTCTATCAATTCCCTTTCACCTTCAAAATTTTCATCATTCCCTTTTTCAGGGGCATCAAAAATTTCCTTAGCAAAGTCATCTGGGATAGGTTTTCCCATTTTTCTAGAAATAAATGGATCTTCTGATTCAGAATCAGAAGAAGAAATGTACGTTATTTTTCTAGCAGACATATTATCATTTGCACATACATCAACAAAAGCATCCTCAAGAGGGTTTTCTCCTCTATCTAAATCTAGATTCAGAGGAGCTGGATCAGTATCTTGCTGGCCTCTATTTTTGTCTTCTTCTTGGTGCTCAATAACTTTCTCTTTAACACCTTGCTTCCTCAACCTCCCTGATCACCTAGGAGTAATTGTCTTATGTTTTTCTACCTTTTTCCTCTTCTTGCTATTCTCCTTCTGACTCTTTGTTTTCTTCCTAGATGTTGAGGAAGTGATTCTTTTTGTTTTAGGAATAGAGGTTGAGGGCTCTTCAACTGATACAGGTCTAAAATATGGAGGTTTCTTAGGTTGTGTTTCTTCCTGCTCAGTATCAATAGGGGGTTCAGTTTCATGTGGAATATCTTCCTTTGGCTCTGGTGCTTCCATGAGTGTTGAGATGTCTACACATTGTTTAAAGGTTTCCCACTCAATTTGTGGGTACTGAATCCTTAAACTCCTTTTTACTAATAAAGCTATTAAACAATGGTGAGAAAGAGTTGTCTACTTGTTGCCTCTAATACTTTGAAGACATTCTTCTCAACATACTATACAAATAATTGGGAACATTGACAAGTTTCTCATGTCTCAAATGGTTGAGCAATTTAAGATGTGCAGTATACAACATATTATATCTACCATCACAAGTGCTATATTTGATAATATAGAAAGCACATTTCCCCCAAAAATATGGAAGAGATAATCATTTGGTACCTTGTGTGGTAGAGTTTAGATGTTCACCTCTTTCACAAAACTCCTCCCTGGCCACAACTGCATCAGCCCTGATTAGATACTCAGACCCTGTTCTAGGTAACCCTAAAACTTGAGCAATTGCAAGCTCGAAAGTGTCTACTATCAACCCTCTAACCATTGCTTCATCATATTGCAGAGTAAGTGCAAATTCTTTTACCATGTCGTCGTCATATTCTATCAATTTGAGGAAGTAATCAAGCCAACCCACTCTAGTAAAGAGTGAAAGAACTAGTACATCCTCCAATATTTCCTTGTGTGCTGAGGGTTCCCTTCTGATTATGTCTCCTCCCATTAAGACTATGAAATAGAACTCTGCAATGTCAATTCTCTACACAATGCCAACTTTTGCTAACCAATTTCTATAGCTTCAGCTCACCACCCTGAAAAACCAGTCTTTCAATTTGCCTCTTTCCAACTTCTCCACTATAACTCCATAACTCCTTAGGGTATTAATTCATAATTTGACAGAGGTGAGTTCATAGTGCAAAGTATTTGTCTAGTTTTCTCAAAAGGCAGGGTTTTAAACAAGGTTTTGAAAGGCAAAAATGTAAAGGCAACAATGATTAAATGACAATCATTTGAAAAGAAACCCCTCCCCCCAACTTAATGATGAAGTGACCGCACTTCATATGGCAAGTGTTACGGATGGAGAAGGAGTGATAAAAAGAAATGGTGGAAATATACATCGCATGCATGAAATAAATTATGAATAAACATGAATATAGAAAAGAAATCTAAGTGTATTAATAGAAAGGTGTTGATTGTACATATATAGCAAAATGAAATAATTAACATACCTTGGAAGTTGTGAACAACACTGGTGAGGTGATAGAATATGCATGCAGCAAATGGGAAGTTGGATGTACGGTTACAGAGTGATAATGGAATAGTACAAGATGGCGGATGGAAGTACCACTCATAAATGTGAATTGACACATGGAATAATGTGAATGGAGCAATTTGAAACGAGTACGGGTTGATAGAATGGGCTGGGGAAGTGAGGTACTGTTCACCAAGCAATGCAACAGAACAGTAGACAGGTGTTGCTACGGGCGCCTGGAACACAGGTCCTGACTGTGTAAATGTAAACATAATATAATAGGTCCCAGCTGAGTCAGGTCCCAAATGAAGAAGTGAAAAACAGGTCCCTGGTGGAGATAGCTATTTGTAACCATGTAAATTGTGCAGTGTGTGCATGTGGGAAAAACAAAGAAATTTAATTCTCAGCAACAGGGGTTGAGTATTGCAACTCAACCTCCACATCACTGGACATTGTTGTTGTATCAGCATCGGAATGTGCATTGTCTAGTGTTACAACATCTGAATTAGGAGTATCAGGAGGAGCATACTGAGCAAATAGAGATACCAGAAAGTCATCTCTCTGAAGTGGCTTCTTGTACTATTTGAGCCTATGCCATTGACCAATAGTGAAAACTGAACTTCATCAATAGTTTGCAGTTGACTTGTACCATTAGGAAAAACTTGTTGGATTTCATATGGACCTAACCAACGTGACTGAAGCTTGCCCTTAAAGTCCTTATACCTTGAATCATAAAGTAGTGCCCAATCTCTTGTAGTGAATTCCTTTGTTTTTATATACTTATCATGCCATTTTGCCCTTTGCTTCTGTATGACCTCTGTATGATGAATGGCTTCCAATCTCATTTCATCCAAGGCATTCAGATGTTGTAGCCTTTCTTGTTGTGCAGTGGTCAGATCCATTCCTAGGTCCATTGCTGTCCTCAGGGTTTTGTGTTCAAATTCAATAGGCAGGACTGCAGTCTTTCCGTAGAGTAGCTCGTAAGGTGTAAACCCTATATTTGTCTTCCAAGTTGTTCTATATGTCCAAACAGCTTCAGGAAGCCTAGAAACCCAATCTCTTTAGTGAAGTTGCACTATCTTGGTTAGGATGTTTTCAATTTCTCTATTAGTAACTTCTACCTGACCGTTAGCCTGTGGATGGTAGGGAGTGGATTTCTTATGCCTGATCTGGTATTCTGCAACGAATTTTGTTATTAAATCAGATGTAAACTGTGGTCCCTGGCCAGTTACTATTTCTCTTGGAATACCATACCTGGTGAAGATGTCTTCATAAAAGAATTTGGCCACATTGCCATCTTTGGCAAACTGTAATGTTTCCATTTCTACCCATTTAGTTAAGTAATCTATACATACCTGTTGGTTATGATGTTAGTCACAAACAAGCATAGAATAAAAGTACACATTAACTTTTATTTCATCTTGAAAGATACAATGAATTCAAAGAATTCATTATCCCAAGTCTCCGGTGATTAGGTCTTAATCATCTGAAGTTACTTAGAGGTTAATGTGAGTTGCTGTTTCCATTTTGGGGCCTTACGTGAAAGTTCAACGTCATCATGACATTCCTGCAGAAATTCTTTATAGAGAAGTCATATTATGCAGTTATTTGGTGAAAAGATGCAGAAATACCTCAATCTTTGCATGATATTTTCAATTGTGCATGCTCTATATTCAAATATGCTAAATATTTGCAATTATCTACGAGATGTATGCATATCTGTGTTATTTGCTTAAGATCATCAATTATTTGCAATTATGATGATGAAACGCTTTGAAATTTAAAAGAAATTGAAGAAATGCTTCTAATTAAAGTTGAACCTTTAGCTTTTGAACCACATGTATATTAGATACTGTCATGAAGAGAAGAAAACCAAACCATATTTTCACCAGGACATTCCACAGCTAGATATAGTTGATGCTAACTTCAAAGGAATTTGTATGAAAACAACACATGTAAGTAGACATGCGCTCCAAGGGACGCAGCAAATCACCACATATATCTAGAACTCATACACTGATTAATCAAGATCTACTATGAATTGTAATCGACACAGTCTTCTCATTCATTAAGCATGCAAAAATATAAATGTATACAAAAACTTTGAAATGAGCTCTGAATATTTCAGCAGACGGATTTCAATTAAGTTTTGAATGTTTACAATAAGGCATTCCATCACCTTTTATAGAATAAGGTGAGGAATCCGTTACAAAAGATCTACGATCCTGATTTATCAATGCAAATCTACGGTCATCATTTTCTTGACTTTGTCAAACTTTACAAAAAAGGGCACAAGTTGCCAGCTGGCAACTATCTAGACTACTTACGCTTATATCCCCTTTATGACGTATCTTCATCATGCTCCTCATCTGCCTCATGTGGATCATCATCATGTGCATCACTTCCTGAACTTTCACTATCCTGATGATGATGACGCCGCATATGGGGCTGCATACTGCTCCAGATCTGCTCATATGACCGCACAACTTGATCTATTCCTCCACCATCCTGAGTCTTTGCTTTGATGATGGCGTGCTTATGTGCTTCATATTTATTTCTGCTGCCATCTAATTTGTCTTTCCTGTCTTGCAGTGTCTCATTGTATTTCTCCATCTTGACCTTGATCCTCATTATTTTATCTATAATTTCTTTTGTCAAGTGGACAAGTGGACCATCTGCTTCTGATTGGAAGTTACTGTGTAGAGCCTTGATGGCAGACTCTTCATCTTGATTTTCTATTTTCCCTTCCACTTTTCCTTCCAATGTTTCCAATATCTCTGCCTCCTCAGCCATTAAATCGTGCAACTTCATGCTGATATCTCTCAGCTTATTATTACATCTTCTGAGCACTCCACATTCGAACTAAATGTCTTTATACCAGATGTCTACCAACAATGCGGTATTACTATTCAATACCGGTTTATTAATAAGTAGCTGAGGATTTATCCTCTTTATTTCTCCCAGGACGTCCAGGATTTTGTCCAATTTATAAGACCTTTTCCCAGTCTGCATTTGCAATTTATCCACCTTGGTCCTGGAGTCTTTCAGAATGCTCCACCTCTTCAAAGAGGCCTTTACCATTTCTTCCGCATCATCCAATGTGGATGACATCCATCTCCTTATCACAGATGCCTCATGTTTCATGAGGTCTATTTTATTTACTTCCTCATGAGAAATAGCAGTCAATGGGACTGCATGTTCAGTTGTAGTATCATCAGGATTGGTCAGCCTCCTTATGTAGGCATGCAACTGAGCAATGTGCTCTTTATGTTGCTTATTTTTCTCCTTTTCTCTTTTCACCTTCAAAATCAAAGAATCAATAATATCCTTGCCCTCTTGACCTTCTTGGTCCTCATTGGCAAAACTGAGATCCACCGTGCTAATTTGGAATTCATCTAAGGTAATTTTACCTTTTTCTTTCTCCACCACAGGTATTGCAATTTGTGCGGTCCTCCTCCCAGTTGCTGGATCTCTCTTGATGGCCGAAGTCATTCTGGCCTTCCTCGTAGGTTTCATTATGCTTTCGGAGAACAAGGTGGACACATCAAATTCTTGAATTTCAAATTCTTCCTCTATATTTACCTCTTTCGCCAACCACGGAGGCACCTGATCATATTTTTCAGCATCATCATGATGTTCACCCGTATCTCCCGTTTCTATCAGCAAATGTTGTGGAGACGATGATTTTCCCATTTCTTCTTCCTGATGCTCACCTTGTTGTTGATCCTGTGGCACATCCTCCTGTTGAGGAATTTCCTTCTCCGGAGGAGAATCCTCTTGGTGTGGGGATTCCTGAGGTGCATCTGTATGTTGATCATGATGATCATGTTCCTTTTCTATCATTATTTCATCTATTTTCAACTCTTCCCTTGGTTGTTTATCCACTGCACTGGATACTGTGGATTCTGCCGAAGGTGCTGGCATTTGTTCTGCAGCCATTATTTGTTCCGCACCTGCACTATCAACTTCTTGTGTTTTGGCGGCATGATCCTCTATTGTTTTCTCCTTTTCATTAGCCTTCGTTTCCTGAACCTCTACTATAGTAGGTTTCACTGATGTATCATGTGGACTTTGTTGGCCTAATTCAGGAGTATGGCCTTCTGATTCTACCATCTCTCTTTCTTCTGTTGGGTGCCCTTTGTCAGGTGATCCTGCTGGATGAACAGGACTTGCATCCTATTTTTCTGTCAGGTCTACCACTACAGGACTTGTCACCTTTGTAATTAATGCTTCCAACCCTATTTCCTGAGCTACCTTCTCTGGGCTCTTTTCTTGATCTATCTCCACTCGCTTCATTTCTTCCAGTACCGTTTGAACTGGTGGAGGTTTGTGAGGGGTCATGCCCATACCAGTAGCAAGTGTTTCCATTTTTTGTGCAGCCACTTCCTGTACAACCTCATCATCAGACAGATTAATTGTCTCATCTAGTGCGATGTAACCTTCTGCTTGTGTATGGGAAGTTTCTTTCTTTTGTTCCTCTGCAAGTTCGATTTTGAACTTGACAATGGTAGGAAGTGGAACATTATGTTGAAGTTCCTTAGGTACTTCACTACCTGCCCCTTGTAATAATGTTGGGGGTTGTCTTATTTCACCTCTCATAGAGGTTCTTTGTTTCTTAGGTGGGGTGGACACCAGCACCTGTGGTGCTTTTCTTTTCCTCCTTATTATTAATGGAGCCTCTTCTTCTTCGGGCTCTTCCTCCATGAGGATATCCTCTTCTCCTGGTTTTCTCGAGGATTGACCCTCTTCTAGGGTCTCAGTGATTCCAGCCTCTGCTGTCTTACTCTTCTTGGGCTTTTCTTTCTTTAGAGGGGATGCTAATTCTGATCTCGATCCTGATGTTGCTGCCTCCTCAGCTACAAATACTGCCCTTTCAATTATAACCCCTTTGGGTTCTTTATCCACCTTCTTGCCCCTTGGGGGTCTTTTTCTCTATTGTTGTGGTGGAGGTATCTTATCTCCCTTAGTCTTCCTCTTTTCAATCAGGAAGTCATCATACTCATCCCCAGGAATATCCTGCCCCTTCCTCTTGTTGTCCACCGTAATGGCAACACCTTTCTTCTTCAGTGCCTCTACCTGCTCATCAACCCAAGCTTGGGTTAGTTGTATGGTCCTGGCAATGAAGGGGTCCAAAGATATGTCTTCATGCATGGTGAGGTCAAGTGCAGAGATGGTGTCATTATATATCTTCTTCTGCTCATATTCATTTGCAATTATCCTGCCATCATCCTTCTTCAATTGTTGGGGAATGGAGATGCAATCAAAGGTTCTAATTTGGTTCAAAGTTAACCTTTGATACCTTCTTCTTCTTGCCTCTGCTTCATCTTCACAGTCAGCCCAAAAATCCTCTAGGTGCCTCTGATGAATAGGCTTTCCTATTATCTTCTGCATTCTGCCGTAAGGATCATATGGTCTTGTTAGTGGAAAAGGCTGCAGATTCATTTTATTTAGAGTGACCATCACCTTCTTTATATTATCTGAGTCCGGGCACATATAGCAGCCATTGCTGATTGGGAACAAAATTGGTGGCAGCTTCTTGGCATCCTTGTACATTTTTATCATTGTGGAGCCCTACCGGATAAATTCCATTAGTATCATTGCATCAGTAGGATACCTCGGCAGCATCAGGGGATGTCCCTCAAAACCTTCAATTCTTATGTATGAGAAGGTGGCAAACTGTATATACCAGGCTCCATGCCTGTAAACTATTTCTTGAGCCTCCATGCTCAATCTCTTTGTTCTGTCCTCTTCCATGGTCCTCACCAGATGCATAGAGAATGCATCATTGACCAGTTTGTAATCTTTGAGGTAATTAGCTCTTTGCAGCTGGGGATGATGATCCCAGATATACACAACATTTGTGCTTGTAAGCTTTCCATCTATAACTAAAGCATCAAAAGTGCCTTTATAAGCACAAGAATAAACAATGTAAAATGACATATAGAATACACAATTTGAACCTCCCAGGTTCATTAGCTGCTCATGCAGAGTATCACTTATTATCTGGCCCCATAGTGGCTTGATATCTGAATATAGACACATCATGATTATTCCATACATCCAATCCCTGAAACTACCAGCATCAGGCTGGGCTGTCACTCTGTTCAGGAGTGCAATCATGTATTGGTATTCCTCACTGAAATCATATTTCAACAGGTGCACTGGAAGTTTGGCTGTTGCAGGATATGTGCTATTCTCAGCCCGCCATTGATACATGTTCTTCCTGGCTGATTTCTTGTTGGCTTCATACTCCTTTTCTGACTTCCTTAGGTCTACGCTCTTAACTTTACTGCCCAGTGGCAATCTAAATGTCCGAGAGAGACCCTTGATGGAGAGGTCTGCATATATCCTCCCATGTTTCATCACTTGCTTTGTCTCAGAGTTATAATTTCGGGCACACTCAATGACGAGCTCCGGAGATTCCATGGAGTAGGGAAAACCTGCAGCGTTCCACATTCTGGATACGAACACTGCATCCAGCACAGGACTTTTGTCATTCCCATCATTCAGCCTAGCTGACCAGGCTTCCAAATTGGTGCTCCCGTGATGGGTGTCTGTAATTGCGCCGTATTTAAACAAGATGCCCCTCTGAGAAGAGAACATGGGCCTGCTAAATTCCTCCTGACACTTAACTAATCTCTTGTCAGCCATGAGTTCCTGCAATTAACAAAACCTTATCTCACAACAGGTATACACATGTATGCATATTGCCATTAACTTCATAAATCACCATGCCTACTATATCTTTTCAACATTACCTAATCATATGGATGCATAAACCAGAACTTACATCATCATACCTGAACAAAAACAACACGATCAGGGTTTCGTTTACTTACCTGGTTATGTAAATTCCTCTTTTATACCAGTAGACTGTTAACAACACTCTTAATTTAGTTGATGATCCCACACTTCCTTCTGTCTGTGAGCTCGAATCGTGCAACAATAGCCTGTATGAGGATATGGAAGCTGGTGTGCTGTAAAACAATTTTATCGCAAGGTAAATGTAAAAATGACAGTTGAATTACCTTTTAACCTTGCAATTAGGGTAAATTTAGGGCAACTCTGACAAATTAGATTGTATTCATTGATTATCCGTGCGAAAACGCAAGATCTCGCTAGGTGTTTCATTGGGTTCCGGGGTCGGCGGGAACCACCTACCATGTCTGCGCGCATTAGATGATAATGGCGGCAATGGGAGCGGGGGGATATCCATATGACAGGATATCATGAAGGCAGGATGATATTCGCAAATATCGGGTCAAGTTTCAATGTTATCCTCCTCTACCAAATTGGAATGGTTATCGTGACAAGATTCGGGTGACAAAAGCACCTTTTGGTTATGTTTAGTACCTTAGGAGGATATTTCGATGTATCAGGTGATGTTTTAAATATGATGATTACAAGACAAACTTACATGTCTCTCTTTTAAAATATCGGGATGACGTCATCCTGATATTCATTCTTTGTACCGGAAAGGCATCATGACGTCATCGTCATGTTATGCGAACATGATCATGTTTAGAAAATATCCTGTCGAAATATAAATGTGATGATGATGTCATTGTCATGTTTGTTTCTTCACTTATCAGATTTGGATGACGTCATCAGGATATTGGCTTAGGGTGATATTTCGCGGCAGGAGGATATCAGGGAATATCGGGTTACATTTGGAAATATGACGCTCGCGATATATAAGACCGTTTGACGGGAAGATTTACTACCACTTAAAGTTGACGTCCAGATATTTGGGCCGCATGACCTATCGGGGGATGTTCCAAATATGATGATGATCTTCGACAACATGACTGAGGTTATAAAAATATGATCCTCCTCTTGCGAACATGAGGTTTGACCAAAACTTTGACTGTTCATAACTCTCACATCCTGAAGAATATCAAGGTGATGTAAAAGGCAAACCTGCATGGAATTTAATGCTCTTTCAAACTATGAGGTCACAGAAATGAAATACAAACTTTGATAAACTGACCACATAATGATGACTTACCTCATCCTGATTCTACATGATGATGCACTTGACTTACTTTTACCAAACCGCCAGAAAGCAGACAATACAAGCCAAGCCAAAAAGTTGGGAGACTGTTTTGCCAAGTCAAAATGGGGCATGTTGTGTAACCACACAACAACTTCCACCAAAGAAAACAAACAAATTCCAATGATTCAAGTGATGTGATCACATTCATCTATAGTATTCTAATTCCATCTAAGCATAGGCATCATAATCCTCTGAATGATAAAATTTCATCATGGTAACAATGCTTAACAAAGGATCAGGTGTGTGCATATGATTAATTATCCTCATCTTGAAAGAAAGTTGAAAACATAAGTAACTAGTGTTAAACTACATAGTTGGGGATCATCCCTCATAGCCAACCTGGATAGAGCCTTGCTGCCAGCAGGCATTGTTAGGGTTAGCCGGCAGAAGATATCAATTAAATGCAAATAAAGATTAAACAGAGAAATAGAAATACACAGAAATAATAATAGCGAGAGACAAGTTTAACGTGGTTCACCCAAACTCGGGCTACATCCACCAAACAGAGAGTCCAATATTATTATCCAGTAAATCAAACCGATTACAATCAGCAATCCCTGCAACTCAATACTGCTGCAAAATGCTACAATACAATATCAAAACCCTAACCCTTAGCCGCTTTTTATCAAGCTTTTTGTCGGTTACAAAATAGGGTTTTCTTATGTCGGTCAATGAAAACCCTAACCCTTAGCCACTTTTTATCAAGCTGCCCCCAAAATAGGGTTTGCTACAATACAATATCAAAACCCTAACCCTTAGCCGCTTTTTATCAAGCTGCCCCCAAACCCCCGCAAGGGGCGCTGCCCCTTGACCTCGTAGGAATTTGGGGGGAAACCGCGCTGATAAAAGTGGGGTAAATATAACCTCTGAGTCTGATTAGGCTCCATATAACAACAATCTCCCACTTGGAGACTGATCAGACTCCACACCATATCAGGCATCTATAGCCTTGGCAAGGTTATCTATACAATCTCCCTAAGTAGAGCCCCACTGCCAGCAGGCGTCTATAGCCCCGGTAGAGTTACTTAGATGGCCTAATTTTATTTCTTTTCTAATTTTCTCTTTAAAATTTGTATCTGATATCATTATGTTAGCTCATTTGTACAAGGTACAGTCACTTGCAGCTTTAGGTTGGAGATTGTATTGGTAGCAAGGGAGTCCCTTTAGATTTTTCACTTAACACCTATACTTGTGTGCTTAACAAACCCAAGGCTGTTAGGTGTTTCATTGTGATTGATTCACTTTGACCAAGAAAAGGCACCCTGATGAATGGATATCACAAACCTGATCATGAATACCTCTTAGAATGAATCATAACTTATGTCTAAATGTGTTCTCATCACTTGAATCCTAACAATTTAGTTATTTTCTTTGGTGATGAAGTGCATCATCCTGACTTACCAGAACAAGGTCCCAACCAACAAAACAAAACAAGCACAACAAACAAACTGTACAAACAACTATACAAATATACAATATGATACATATGACTGTCATGAAGTCATTTAGGCCTGGAAATAATGTTTGAGGAATTGTCCATTGAATGGCAATGGGACATCCTCACCTGTCAAGTTCTTAAGCCTATAAGTGCTGTCTCCTAGTATCTCAGAAATTTGGAAAGGACCTATCCATAATTTATCAAACTTACCATGGTCACCTTTCCTTTCATGAGCTTTATCCCACATCAAGACTAAATCAAATATCCTGAAAGCTTTAACTCTAGCTCTTTTGTCAAACTAGTGTTTGACAACATCTTGATGTTTTGCAAATTGGTCAATTGCTTGACTCCTTTTTCTTCCAGGTGCATCAACTGAAGCAACCTAACTTCTTGCTTATTGTCTATGCCTAGGTATTCTTGGGCAAACTGCAGAGTAGGAATTTTTAAGTTTACAGGGAGGATGGGATCCACCCCATATACTAGTTGGAAAGGTGAGTTTCCTAATGCAGTTTTTATTCTGGTTCTGTCAACCCATAAGGCATACTTCAGAAATGAGTTCCATTCCCTAGGGTTCTTATCTATTAATTTTCTTATGATACTCAGCAAATTTTTATTGGTGGATTCTGCTAATCCATTCCCTTGGGGATAATAGTTGGATGAAAACTTAAGTATAATCCCATGATCAAAAGCCCAACTTGATAACTTGGTGGAAATGAAGGCAGAACCATTATCACTTACCAATGCATAAGGAGTTCCATACCTGGTGACAATGTTGCTCTCCAGAAATTTAATGACATCATCTGCAGTACAAGTTTTGCTGCTAACAGCCTCAGTCCATCTAGTACAATAGTCAGAATTGTTAAGACATACCTATGGCCTGAAGAGGACAGAGGATTAATTGGTCCTATGAAGTCCATGCCCCACTGTGCAAATGGACGCTCTTCCGTCACTGGCTGCCAGGGTTGTGCAGCATACTTCTCTCTGTTGGTAGCAACCTGGCAAACATGACAACATTTAACATGATTAGCTGTGTCTTTAAAAATTGTAGGCCAGTAATATCCTGCTCTGAGGATTGCATGTGTTGAGGCCAAGGCTGATCCATGTGCCATTCCAAACTTGTCATGTAGTTCTGACAGGACTTTATTTGCTTATGGCTTTTCTAAGCATCTCAGGTATATTCCTTCATAATTCTTCTTGAATAGGGTTCCTCCCTTCATCATATACTTTTGGGATCTTATTTTCAAGGCTCTTCTCTGTGAAGCTTGCATTCTTGATGGACACCTTCCAGTAATCAAGATGTGCCTGATATTTGCATACCACTCTTTGTTATCCTTTTCATTAATAACGTACTACTGACTGGTGATGTTTGGGTCAATTTTAGATATCATCTGACTCAGAGCTTGCCCTCTTACCAGCTTCATTGGTGTAATTTCCATATCATACTCTTGTAATACAGTAATCCATTTGGCTCTTTTCTCACCAGGCTCACTTTGCATCAACAGCATCTTTACTGCTGCATCAGGCACTACTGCAATCACTTTGCTTCTTAGTATATAGTGTTTGAATTTCTTTACTGCTCTTACCAATGCAAGTGCCTGTCTCTCAACATCTACATATCTCAATTCAGCATCCCTGAAAGGACAGCTCATGAAGCAATTGGTTTCTCTTCTTTCTCTTCATTTCTTTAACACTGCTACAGAGGTATGTTCTGAAGCAAATGAATAGATGTAGAAATATTTTGTGTAATCTGGACTGATGAGGACAGGAGCATCTGAAATGGCTTTCTTTATATCTTCAAATGTAGCTTTGGCCTCTGGTGTCCACTCAATTTGTGCATCTTTTTTCAACATGGCATTTAATGGTTTGACAATCTCAGCAAAGCCGGTGATGAACTTCCTCACAAAGTTTATCTTACCAAAGTAAGATTTAAGTTCTTTTTTGCTTCTTGGAAGTTGTAACTTCATAATAGACTCCACCCTGTCAGGATCAATGATAATTCCATCTTCTGTGATCAGGTGACCTAGTAACTTTCCTGTTGTTACCCCAAATATGCACTTCTTGGGGTTCAGTGATATTCTGTACTCTTCACATTTTTTCAGTACATTTCTGAGATCAGCAACATGATTCCCCCTTTCCTTGGAGAATACTGTCAAGTCATCCATGTAGATGACTATACATTTTCCTATTAAGCCTCTAAAGGCTATGTCCATTGCTCGCTGGAATATAGCTCCAGCATTTATAAGTCCAAATGGCATACGTCTATATGCAAATATCCCCCACTTTGTGGTGAAGGCAGTTTTCAATCTATCAATTTTATCTACCATTACCTGGTTGTATCCTGAAAAGCCATCCAGGAAGGACATCATTTTAGCTCCATTTACAATCTGCAGAACTTCATCCAATGAGGGTAAAGGATAATTGTCCTTTTCTGATGCTCTGTTCAGATTCCTGAAATCTACACATAACCTGATGTCTCCATTCTTCTTTCTAACCGGCACGAGATTTGCCACCCAAGTGGAGTGCCTCACAAGAAATATTATCCTGGCATTTAACAATTTCTTGACTTCTTCAAGAATTATTAGTTCAAGCAAGGTGTTGACTGGCCTTTGCTTCTATCTGAAAGGTTTACCATCTGGCTTGAGAGGTATAGTATGAGTTATGACAGAGGTGTCATATGTCTTTAGCTCATCATAAGTCCATGAAATTACATGTATGTAATCCTTGAGGGCTTGAGTTATTCCTTCTAACTCTTCTGATGTGCAAACCTTACCTATCAAGATATTTTTCTTGTCATCATCTTGTCCAATATTCACTTGTGAATATTGACCTCCATTTGCCTTTGGAAGATCCTTCTGTTTAAGCATATTATCCAAATCAAAAGCTCTTTCTAATTCAATCATACCTTTGGGGATCCTGTTGCTAGGCAACTCTAATATCTCATCTTCCTCCCAAACATGATCTTCTATACCACTCTCATCTATAATTTGGGCATCAAATACATCTCTGTTTGAGATGAAATCCAGAATGTGCTGATCATCATCAAACACCTGGAGGTTGGTCACATTATCAGGTATTGAAGGTACTGACACCAGTTCTACTGAAAATCTCTTTAGACCTGATATAGATAGTGGCTCCAATGTGCTAGCAGCTTGGGCAAGCGCATCTGCCCTATGGTTTTGTTCTCTTGGCACGTGGGTGATATTAAAGGTGTCAAAGTCCTCAATTAGGTCCCACACACGATGTCTGTAGTTGGACAGCTTTCTATAATTACATGAGTAAATTCCTCTTACTTGCCTCACAACTAGTTCTGAATCTCCAAAGACATGCAGAATCTTTACTTTTTTCTTATGAGCAAACAGTATCCCATGAATCAGAGCCTCATATTCTGTTACATTGTTAGTATAGGGGAACTGTAATCTGTAGGCTACCAGATAGGATTTACCTATTGGATCAATGAGATCAATTCCTACCCCAACACCTTTCTTGGATTTGGACCCATCAAACTTTAGGATCTAAGGTTTATCTTCAGCAGGACGTTTAGCTAAACTTTCTTTTCCTTTTGCAGCTTTGGCTGCTGCTCTGCCTGATATCCACTTTAACTTAGGGATGTCATCATTTTCAAGTTTCTTCTTTCCTTTATTTTGTGAGCCTGATGGCTTTTCTATTTTCTCTTTTACGTCAGCAGGAGGATGACCCTCTGGATCTGCAGCTGCATGCTTTTTCAAAATATGTAGACATAATGAACAAGTTGTTTCTGAGTGAGGTGCCTCGTGCAACCTACACCAACCTTTAATTAAAACCTCCTGGGGAGATTTATGCTGTCGTGTCATCTTCTCTATTTCTTTTACTAGAAATTCTTCGAACTTAGTCAGGTCACTACCTTTGTCTTCATCAGACAATTCATAATCTGGTTCCATAAAGCAATCACTACCAAGGGTGATCTTTTCCTTCCTCACATCATTTATCTGGTCAGACACCAGAACTTCTTCTATTTTCAGAATATGGTCCTCATCATGATATGTCAGCTCCTCTGTTCCTACAGAAGACAGATAAGAATTAGTATCGTCATCATCATCAGATGTAGCATTTACCTCAGAATATGATGATGATGCCTCACTGCATGTCTGCTCCAGCATCATCATATCTAAGCATGTTTCACAAGTCTTTTCTGAATGTGCTTCATCATGTAATCTGCACCATCCATCAATCAAAATATCATTAGCAGGTATATTTAACAATTGACAACGTTTTACCTCATTAATCAGATGTATCTCAAAGTCTCTGAAGCGATCTATTTCATTCTCATAATCAGGATTATTATCAAGTTCCTCAACTGGCATGTCCTCCTAATGATCATCATGATGATGATGATGAAGATCAAGCATCAGGATCTCTTCTATTTTGACAGTCTGCGGCCTGATGCAGTAAATTCCAGGTTCTACGTCTACGTACATGATCTCATTTGTTCTATTGTACTTAGTGATCATATGCTTCATTCTCGGCTTGGCATCAATCCTGATCTGGTTTGGTATACCTTTCCATGGTAACCACATGTGACTAAAATCTATGGACATATATCCATTGAGCGTCTTGGACCAGTCTTGGCTAAGCAACATCCCATAAGTATCAGGTATGTCGACTACTTGAATGTGAATGTAATACTGGATCTGAGGATCAGATGCTAGTTGCATGTGGATATGAGTTAACTCTCCTACTACACTTACTTCTTTTTTGTCTAGCTGTGTCACCTTTTTTAGGGATTTAGCAGGATGTAGTCCTAAAGCATTACATATTGACAAAGGCATAACATTCGTGGAGGCTCTTGAATCAACCAAACAATTGTGCAGGTTCTTGCTGAACATTCTTATGGTGAGGAGGAACGGAGGTGACTCCGTTTTGTCCCTATACAAGGTCATGTGGGAGGTTTCTGCAGCTTGGACTGTAGCTGACACTTTAGGCTTGATAATATTATCCCTGGCAGCATGATCTTTGCCACTGGATTGACTTGAAAGATGGCCATCCTCTTTAGGAGCAGAATCATCTAGTGACTTCATGAATACTTTTTTGATGGCAGGAGTTTTCAGTAACTCAGACAGGGACAGGCTGATCTTAATTTTCTTCATTTCATCAGCGAGATAATTGACCAACTTGTCGGATTCATGAGGTGCATTTACAACCTTCAATCCTGTGTTTTGAGGTGACAAGTACTGAGCATTTACCTTAGGGAACCCAGGGTTATTGCTAGCCTTAGGATCAGGAGGCGTGTTGAAGTTATTTGGAGGTAGAGATGATGTCAATGGGCCAGCAAGTCTGTTGGCATTACTCCTCAAGTTATAATTATGCTTACTAGGATATTGCTGCTGATATGCATGTACTTCCTCATGTTCTCTTGTAGGTTCATTTTCATCCTCAAAGGGGAAAACATAATTTGTTTCAAAAGTTAAAGCAGATTCTTCACATACCTGGTTATAACTCTGATGAGGTTGATTAATGTAGGCTTCCAGCACAAAAGCTAAGTCATATCCACAAGGAACAATCTCATTTCCTTCTGCCTAAGGTGGATTTCTAGAAGTGTTAGACACTTCAGTCTGAAAGATGCTAGCAGCAATTCTAAATTGTGGATAGTCTAATTCTGCATGTGCATTCAAGTATTGTGGATCCTACACCAATTAGTAAGGGCCACTTTAGCAAGATTGACTCTAGTAGTCTGTTTGTCTTCACCAGGAGGCTGATTGTCCAAGGGTGATGGTAATGAGCCATTATTTGGCCTAGAGTTCCATACTCTAGGCTGTCTCTGAGGATTATTGTTATTTCCACCATTATTGTTGAAATTATTGGTGTTATATCCTCTGTTAAGATAATTTGGTCTATCATTGGGATAATTTCTATTCTGGTTTGATTGGGAATAAAAACCTTGATTTCTCAAATGTGTTACTTCTGTGGTGAGTTTTCTCAGTTGAGCAGAAATTTCTTTGATTTCTTCCTTTTCTTCTTGAGCTTTGGCCACCACATTTTCAGTCTGAGGCTTGAAGAAAGAAGATCCATGGTTATTATTGGATGGATCAGTACCTTGAGGTGTCTGAGCTTGTGCAGGATATTTTGGCAATTGGCCATTTCCATTAGGAGGGGGCATAATGCTCAGTGGAGGTACTTGCAAAGGTGCAGGCATGACTGCTGGGGGTATCACTACTCCATTAGGATATTGTGCAGGATACTATGCAGAATATGATGCAGGATATTGTGGATGCATGCCAGGCAAGGTAGGGAATACCATATTTGGAGTAGGAGTAGGTATCAACTGCTGATTTACCTGTATGGCTTCTTGAAAAGCTAAGGCTAAAGTTGTGATTTGGGGATGTGTTCTCCTTATGAACATGGAAGTCAAAGGATATAAAGCTGAATAATAAATGCTCCTTGCAGCTTCATCAGACACAGTATAAGGAGTGACCACCCTGGACAACATTTTCTGAAACCTAGCATTGAAATTTGCAATAGGCTCATTCTCAAATCTCTTGATAGTGGAAAATAGATGATAGTTTATTGAGGGGTCGACAGGAACCTTGAATCTATCAAGAAAAGCTTTCTCTAGTAAGGCCCATGAATCAACAAAACCCTAACCAAGACTAATGAACCAATTATAAGCCTCTTCTCCTAAGGAAAAAGGAAATAATCTGCACACCACATCTTGATGCTCTATTCTGGCTCTACAGCAAGCTTCCTTAAAGGTCCTGATATGATCCTCAGCATCTTGGTAAGGATGATATTTTGGACAAAATTTATACAGATTCTTTGGTAACTCATGATATGCTGTAAAGGTCAAAGGTGACTCCGCTGCAAAGAAAGACATTGCAACTAGGGGAGGTTGAGCTGGTGGTGCAACTGGCTGGGGTTGGACTAAAGGTACACCCTGAGGTTGAACAGGAGGTGTCACAGATATCCCAGAAGGTATTTGTAAACCAACAGGAGTTATAGGAGGAGGTTCTGGTGAAGCCCCTGACGCACTAGACCCTGGAGTATGATGAATGTCTATAGTTCTAGGTCTGAAACCTCTAACAGGCAATTCTTCAAAGATTCTGCTAGGTCTAGACCTAGTATTTATCCTGTGAGCCATGATTTCTCAATTTTAAGGCAAACTGGCTGAAACTTTGCAAATATTGGCTGGATTTCACCGGATGAGGTGATATTTGTGGTCAGATGGCTGATCAGACTGGATATTTACGAAATATTTGCAAAGATACTGCAAATATGAAAGGATATTTGAGGTATAATGACCCCTAGCACGAGATCTCAAGTTTTTAAGGCCTAAATTCTTCAAAGCTTGAACAAATTTATGTATCTTTGGCTGATATTTGTGAATTCAGAATGATCTACTGTAAAGCTTGCAATATTTATGTGAGATCTGGAAATCTTTACACAGAATGAGCATATACAAGCTTCTTACAGTAAATATTTGCGTAGTATTTGAATTTCATAGATGATCCGAGGTTACCTTACTCTCTGCATCATCAAACCTGAAAATAATGATGATGAGCATGGTCTTCCAGATCAGGCCCTCGTTCTAGCGCCAATTTATGTTGGTTATGATGTTAGTCACAAACAAGCATAGAATAAAAGTACACATTAACTTTTATTTCATCTTGAAAGATACAATGAATTCAAAGAATTTATGATCCCAAGTCTTCGATGATTAGGTCTTAATCGTCTAAAGTTACTCAGAGGTTAATGTGAGTTGCTGTTTCCATTTTGGGGCCTTACGTGAAAGTTCAACGTCATCATGACATTCCTACAGAAATTCTTTATAGAGAAGTCATATTATGCAGTTATTTGGTGAAAAGATGCAGAAATACCTCAATCTTTGCATGATATTTTTAATTGTGCATGCTCTATATTCAAATATGCTAAATATTTGCAATTATCTAGGAGATGTATGCATATCTATGTTATTTGCTTAAGATCATCAATTATTTGCAATTATGATGATGAAAAGCTCTGAAATTTAAAAGAAATTGAAGAAATGCTTCTAATTAAAGTTGAACCTTTAGCTTTTGAACCACATGTATATTAGATACTGTCATGAAGAGAAGAAAACCAAACCATATTTTCACCAGGACATTCCACAGCTAGATATAGTTGATGCTAACTTCAAAGGAATTTGTATGAAAACAACACATGTAAGTAGACATGCGCTCCAAGGGACGCAGCAAATCACCACATATATCCAGAACTCATACACTGATTACTCAAGATTTACTATGAATTGTAATCAACACAGTCTTCTCATTCATTAAGCATGCAAAAATATAAATGTATACAAAAACTTTGAAATGAGCTCTGAATATTTCAGCAGACAGATTTCAATTAAGTTTCGAATGTTTATAATAAGGCATTCCATCACCTTTTATAGAATAAGGTGAGGAATACATTACAAAAGATCTACGATCCTGATTTATCAATGCAAATCTACGGTCATCATTTTCTTGACTTTGTCAAACTTTACAAAAAAGGGCACAAGTTGCCAGCTGGCAACTATCTAGACTACTTACGCTTATATCCCCTTTATGACGTATCTTCATCATGCTCCTCATCTGCCTCATGTAGATCATCATCATGTGCGTCACTTCCTGAACTTTCACTATCCTGATGATGATGACGCCGCATATGGGGCTGCATGCTGCTCCAGATCTGCTCATATGACCGCACAACTTGATCTATTCCTCTGCCATCCTAAGTCTTTGCTTTGATGATGGCGTGCTTATGTGCTTCATATTTATTTCTGCTGCCATCTAATTTGTCTTTCCTGTCTTGCAGTGTCTCATTGTATTTCTCCATCTTGACCTTGATCCTCATTATTTTATCTATAAGTTCTTTTGTCAAGTGGACAAGTGGACCATCTGCTTATGATTGGAAGTTACTATGTAGAGCCTTGATGGTAGACTCTTCATCTTGATTTTCTATTTTCCCTTCCACTTTTCCTTCCAATGTTTCCAATATCTCTGCCTCCTCAGCCATTAAATCGTGCAACTTCATGCTGATATCTCTCAGCTTATTATTACATCTTCTGAGCACTCCACATTCGAACTGAATGTCTTTATACCAGATGTCTACCAACAATGCGGTATTACTGTTCAATACTTGTTTATTAATAAGCAGCTGAGGATTTATACTCTTTATTTCTCCCAGGACGTCCAGGATTTTGTCCAATTTATAAGACCTTTTCCCGGTCTGCATTTGCAATTTATCCACCTTGGTCCTGGAGTCACTCAGAATGCTCCACCTCTTCAAAGAGGCCTTTACCATTTCTTCCGCATCATCCAATGTGGATGACATCCATCTCCTTATCACAGATGCCTCATGTTTCATGAGGTCTAGTTTATTTACTTCCTCATGAGAAATAGCAGTCAATGGGACTGCATGTTCAGTTGTAGTATCATCAGGATTGGTCAGCCTCCTTATGTAGGCATGCAACTGAGCAATGTGCTCTTTATGTTGCTTATTTTTCTCCTTTTCTCTTTTCACCTTCAGAATCAAAGAATCAATAATATCCTTGCCCTCTTGACCTTCTTGGTCCTCATTGGCAAAACTGAGATCCACCGTGCTAATTTGCAATTCATCTAAGGTAATTTTACCTTTTTCTTTCTCCATCGTAGGTATTGCAATTTGTGCGGTCCTCCTCCCGGTTGCTGGATCTCTCTTGACGGCCGAAGTCATTCTGGCCTTCCTTTTAGGTTTCATTATGCTTTCGGAGAACAAGGTGGACACATCAAATTCCTGAATTTCAAATTCTTCCTCTATATTTACCTCTTTCGCCAACCACGGAGGCACCTGATCATGTTTTTCAACATCATCATGATGTTCACCTGTATCTCCCATTTCTATCAGCAAATGTTGTGGAGACGGTGATTTTACCATTTCTTCTTCCTGATGCTCACCTTGTTGTTGATCCTGCGGCACATCCTCCTGTTGAGGAATTTCCTTCTCTGGAGGAGCATCCTCTTGGTGTGGGGAATCCTGAGGTGCATCTGTATGTTGATCATGATGATCATGATCCTTTTCCGTCATTATTTCATCTATTTTCAACTCTTCCCCTGGTTGTTTATCCATTGCACTGGATACTGTGGATTCTGCCGGAGGTGCTGGCATTTGTTCTGCAGCCATTATTTGTTCTGTACCTGTACTATCAACTTCTTGTGTTTTGGCGGCATGATCCTCTATTGTTTTTTCCTTTTCATCAGCCTTCATTTCCTAAACCTCTACTATAGCAGGTTCTGTTTGTTGCAAGTATGAGGTGAGCCAGTGTTGTCATTGATGTCAACATACTCATACTGCATTGACAAGAAGGATTTGATGAGCTTTGTGCTGAGGATATTAAGAAAATTAGCCTCAGTCAGGAACAGTGAAGAACAGTGATGAGAAGAAGGTAAATATACTGTATAGGTTGAGAGCCGGAGGATGCGGATTAAAGGGTTAGTAGATATGAGTCTTGAGATGTTACAGTTAAGATTTCAGAGGTCCGCATGAAGATCGGAAGGAGTTGTGGCTGCCGGTATAGAACCGGGTCCGGCATGTATCCGGAGGTGACAGAGGATCACAAAAAGGTCCGGTGAGGTCCAGAATTATATTATCATAATCTGCGGATTGGAAGGAGTGTTTGGGATGTCCTTGTGATGTATCATCCTGATTTGTGTATGATTTGGAGGTCCGGAAGTACCTCCTGCATTATGACAGTGGCGACAGACTGTGTTCTTAAAGTTCCGGATGAGGAAGACAAGAGATCCAAGTAAGCAGAGGAAGTGCGGATGTATCCGGACATTCAGACAGGCTTGTGAAGGTTCTTGGATCATGTTTAGGTTGTGTTGTTGGTCCGCATTGATGATAGAGCCCGGAATTGAAGTTATTCTTCCGGATGAAGTTGTTGCTCTGTGTAGCCGACCGGATGAGTTGTTCATCCTGCGAATGTTCTTGAGATGGCTGACCGGATGTGTTATTCATCTTGCGGATACTCCTATGGTTGTTTGCCGACTTAGATGCTTGTTCCTAAGTCGATGTCTTGTATAAATAATGATTTGTGAGTTCATTTCAGTGTGTTGTGTGAGGATGTGTATGATATAGCGAAGAAAGGTGCGAAAGGCAGAGCAGAGATTGTTGGGCTTAATTGGAACTGATCCGGACATGGTAGAGATGTCATTCTCCAGTTCAAGACTGTGATTTTTATCACTTTGTAGACAGTGTGTCTCCTTGTAGGCAGTGGGCCTCTTTGTGAGCAGTGTGCTCGGGCAGTGAGCCCTTATTGGCATGTGCCATTCATTTTTTCTTTATTCTTCTAACAGAGAATAATTCTTGGGTTAATCACCCCGTGGTTTTTCCCTTAACCGGGTTTTCCACGTCAAAATCTTGGTGTTCAATGTGTTGATGCTTATCTGCTCTTATGTTTATGTATTATGCTTCCATGAGTGATTATTTGATATGCTGCTAACTAACAATAGAGAATTAAGTGTTTGAAATTGAAGAAGTTCTATACAACTGATTCACCCCCCCCCCTCTCAGTTGTATGCCCTAGATCCAACAATTGGTATCAGAGCTAAGTTCCTCTGACAAGAGCTTAACCGCTTGAGGAGATCCAGGATGTCGTCATACAAGAAGGATAGTCCGAAGTTTGATGGAACCAACTTCACTCTCTGGAAAGGTCGCATGAAGTGTCACTTGGAATGCATGGGAAAAGCATACCTGGGTATGATTTCAAAACCATATGTACCTCCACAAGGTGGTCCGACAACTCTGAATGAAATCACAGAAGCTGAAAACAATCTGCGGACCAAGGAAGCTCTTCTAAGCGCATTGAATGACTCAGATCTCTCGAATGTCATTGACCTACCAACTGCATATGAGATCCTAACTAAACTGGAACTTCTGTATGAAGGAGATGAGTTTGTCAAAAGTGCAAGGTTGCAAAGTCTGAAAGGGAAATTTGAAAGATTGAAAATGAGAGATGATGAAAACATTACTACCTTTATGCCAAGAGTAAATGAGCTGGTATGTGGAATCAGAAATGCTGGTGGAACTTTAGATGAAAATGAGATTGTCTGCAAAATCCTAAGATCCCTTCCTGCTGCCTACAAAATCAAAGTTGCTGCCATTGATGAATTCAGAGCCCACACAACTGTCACAAGAGAACAACTGGCTGGCAAACTAGCTGCATTTGAAATGACCGAGTTTGGAGATGATCCTCCCAAGACTGAATCTGCTTTCAAAGCCAGTGCCTATGTGAAAGGCAAACAGAGATTTGATCCGGGTGAAAACTCATCAAGGAAAATGTCATGGTATGATCAAGCAAGAAGAGACATGGAAGAAGAAGAAGCAGAAACAGCTCAACTTGAAGCCCTCATTGCAAAGAGACTGCCAAGAGGATCCGGTAAGTATGAAGGAAAACTACCCTTTAAGTGTTTTAACTGCAATAAGATTGGTCATTTTGCCTCAAGATGTCCGGAGAGATCTGCAAGATCTAATACTCACAGACAAAGGTTTCAAAAGAATTGCTATTATGTTCATGAAGAAGATGACAATGAAGGAGTAACAGATGATGAATCAGATCCAGGAAGCAAATCCGGAAATGAGTGGGTGTTTATAGCCATCAAGGAAGAAGATTCCTTGCTCTCTGAATCTGTCAATCACAAAGTTGTTGAAAAAGCCTTGGCTGCTCAAGTGGAAGAAAAGGATGATTGGGTTATTGACAGTGGATGTTCTCACCATATGACTGGTGACAAGAATAAGTTCTTAGACTTGGAAAGATATGAAGGAGGAATGGTAAAGTTTGGTGACAATTCTACTGGTAGAATCAGAGGTAGGGGAACTATTTCCTTTGATGGTAAGAGCAAAATAGGTAATGTACTATATGTTGAAGGATTGAAGCACAATCTTCTCAGTGTTGGTCAGTTAGTGGACAAAGGCTATGATCTCCGGTTCAAGAATGGAAAATGCAGAATCTTTACAAGCTCCGGAACTGAAATTGCATCCGGTACTCAGACAAGAGGTAACATCTTTCATCTGGTTGGTTCAAATAAAAGTTGTTTGTTTGTTCAAATTGATCAGAGTTGGTTATGGCATAGAAGAATGTGTCATGTAAATTTTGATAACATCATCAAGATAAGCAATACTCAGGCTGTGAGAGATCTTCCAAAGTTGATAAAACCTACAAATAGTGTGTGTAAAGAATGTCAGTTAGGCAAACAAAGCAGAGTCTCTTTTAAAAGCAAAGATCAGTCTTCTACCGGATTATTGGAATTAGTACATACTGATCTATGTGGTCCAACAAGAATCAAGAGTCTGCAAGGTGATAGATATTTCATGTTGTTAATTGATGATCATTCCCGGATGATGTGGGTTACCTTTCTAAAAGAAAAATCAGAAGCTTTTGAGAAGTTCAAAATCTTCAAAGCTATGGTGGAGAATCAAACCGGATTGAAACTAAAGTGTCTAAGGTCTGATAGAGGTGGTGAATTTACATCTGGTGAATTCATTGACTTTTGTGAGAAACAGGGTATAAGGAGACAGTTGTCTGCTCCTAAGACTCCACAGCAGAATGGAGTAGTTGAGAGAAAGAACCGGACCATCCAGGAAGCTGCTAGGACAATGATGTTGGAAGCAAATGTTCCTCAAATGTTTTGGAAAGAAGCTATCAGCACTGCAGTCTACACACTCAATCGAGTTCAAATCAGAAACAACACCGGTAAGACCCCCTATGAACTCTGGTTTGGCATCACTCCTACTGTGAAATATTTCAGAGTATTTGGTAGCAAGTGCTATATTAAAAGAGATGAAGATCTAGGAAAGTTTGATGCTAGAAGTGATGAAGGAATTTTCTTGGGATACTCCACTCAAAGCAAAGCATACCGGTGTTACAATAAGAGATTGAGGAAGATGATAGAAAGCACCAATGTAAAGGTTGATGAAGGAATTGAGAAGCCTTCAAGATTTTATGAGTTTGATGAAGATGATCAAGACAGTGTTCAAGGACCTCAATCCTCTCCGGTGAGACAGAGTCAGCCTGATCCGGTAAATCAGGAAGAAGAGATAGGTTTGAATGAGCCTGATCAAGAAACAGCAGTGCTGGATACTCCCAAAATTCCAAGGTATGTAAGACTGAATCACTCTGAAGATCAGATCATAGGTGACAGAAGCAAAGGTGTACAAACTAGAAGGAATATTGCTCAAGATCAGAATGAATGTTGTCTGATTTCAAAGATTGAACCTAAAACAATAAATGAAGCCTGCAATGATGAAAACTGGACCAAAGCAATGGAAGATGAACTGATGCAAATTGAGAAAAATCATACTTGGGATCTTGTTCCCAGACCTAGAGACAGGAATGTAATTGGAACCAAGTGGGTCTTCCGGAACAAACTAAATGAAGCTGGTAAAGTAATCAGAAACAAAGCTAGATTGGTCTGCAAAGGCTACTCTCAAATAGAAGGAATTGACTTTGAAGAGACTTTTGCTCCGGTGGCAAGAATTGAAGCAGTCAGATTACTTCTTGCATTTGCTGCCTTCAAAGACTTCAAGGTATATCAGATGGATGTCAAGTCTGCCTTCCTAAATGGTGATCTGGAAGAAGAAGTCTACATTGAACAACCGGATGGATTTCAATTGTCTGATAATAATGATATGGTCTGCAAGTTGAAGAAAGCTTTGTATGGATTGAAGCAAGCCCCAAGAGCATGGTATGAAAGGTTGGATAAGCATCTTGTGCAGATTGGATTCAACAAAGGTACTGCTGACAGTAACTTATATTTCAAAATTGATCATGAAAACATTCTGATAGTTGAAGTGTTTGTGGATGATATCATTTTTGGAGGAAGAGATAGTATGTGCAAAACCTTTGCAAATCAGATGAAAAGTGAGTTTGAAATGTCTATGCTTGGTGAAATGAATTTCTTCTTGGGTCTGCAAATTACTCAAACAAAAGAAGGGATCTTCATTTCTCAGACCAAATATGTGAAAGAATTGTTAAAGAAATTTGGTATGGAAGACTCAAAGCCTATGAACACTCCTATGGCAACCGGATGTAAGTTAAGCAAAGATGATGATTCTCCAAAGGCAGATCAGACAAAGTATAGATCAATGATTGGTGGATTGTTGTATCTCACTCAAACTAGACCAGATATAATGCAGGCTGTTGGTCTTGTGGCAAGATTCCAGGCTGATCCTAGAGAATCTCATGTTATGGCAATCAAAAGAATTTTTAGATACTTGAAAGGAACAGTTGAGTATGGTCTTTGGTATCCTAGAGATCCGGATTTCTCTCTTCATGCTTACACAGATGCAGAATGGGCAGGAGATGTGGATGACCGGAAGAGCACTAGTGGTGGAGCATTCTTTTTGGGGAAGAGATTGGTTTCTTGGCTAAGCAAGAAACAAGATGCAATATCTCTGTCTACAACTGAAGCAGAATACATTGCAGCAGCAGGTAGTTGCACTCAAATCTTGTGGATGAAGCAGATGCTAAGAGACATCAAAATTGAATATGAGGAGCCTATTACAATTTTCTGTGATAATTCAAGTGCAATTAATATTTCCAAGAATCCGGTATTGCATTCTAAGACTAAGCACATATCTATCAAATTTCACTTCTTGAGAGAACAAGTAAACAAGGAAGAAGTCAGATTGGAGTATGTTCCCTCCAAGGATCAGATTGCAGATATCTTTACAAAACCTCTTCCCAAGGACTCTTTTGAATATCTCCGGGAGAAGTTAGGGGTCATGGCCCCTCCGGTGATGAACTAAGATGCACTGATGTGCATCAGTCCGGTGGCTATCACAGTCATATCTTGTGATCCGGACTAATGGGGAGCTGCAACTAAGGGGGAGCAGCTGGTATGATTCTGATGCATGAGAATTGCAAGTATGAGCCCTTTGCCATTGATGTCAAAGGGGGAGAGAAGACATGTGAAAAACAAGTGGTTGATGATCAAAGGGGGAGCAGCAAAGGAAGACATGTGAAGAGTTGTTGTTGATAGAGGCAGCTGTGACAGAAAAGAGAATTTCTTGTCTTGATGGTTTTTCACATCATATGTTGCCATCAATGACAAAGGGGGAGATTGTTGCAAGTATGAGGTGAGCCAGTGTTGTCATTGATGTCAACATACTCATACTGCATTGACAAGAAGGATTTGATGAGCTTTGTGCTGAGGATATTAAGAAAATTAGCCTCAGTCAGGAACAGTGAAGAACAGTGATGAGAAGAAGGTAAATATACTGTATAGGTTGAGAGCCGGAGGATGCGGATTAAAGGGTTAGTAGATATGAGTCTTGAGATGTTACAGTTAAGATTTCAGAGGTCCGCATGAAGATCGGAAGGAGTTGTGGCTGCCGGTATAGAACCGGGTCCGGCATGTATCCGGAGGTGACAGAGGATCACAAAAAGGTCCGGTGAGGTCCGGAATTATATTATCATAATCTGCGGATTGGAAGGAGTGTTTGGGATGTCCTTGTGATGTATCATCCTGATTTGTGTATGATTTGGAGGTCCGGAAGTACCTCCTGCATTATGACAGTGGCGACAGACTGTGTTCTTAAAGTTCCGGATGAGGAAGACAAGAGATCCAAGTAAGCAGAGGAAGTGCGGATGTATCCGGACATTCAGACAGGCTTGTGAAGGTTCTTGGATCATGTTTAGGTTGTGTTGTTGGTCCGCATTGATGATAGAGCCCGGAATTGAAGTTATTCTTCCGGATGAAGTTGTTGCTCTGTGTAGCCGACCGGATGAGTTGTTCATCCTGCGAATGTTCTTGAGATGGCCGACCGGATGTGTTATTCATCTTGCGGATACTCCTATGGTTGTTTGCCGACTTAGATGCTTGTTCCTAAGTTGATGTCTTGTATAAATAATGATTTGTGAGTTCATTTCAGTGTGTTGTGTGAGGATGTGTATGATATAGCGAAGAAAGGTGCGAAAGGCAGAGCAGAGATTGTTGGGCTTAATTGGAACTGATCCGGACATGGTAGAGATGTCATTCTCCAGTTCAAGACTGTGATTTTTATCACTTTGTAGACAGTGTGTCTCCTTGTAGGCAGTGGGCCTCTTTGTGAGCAGTGTGCTCGGGCAGTGAGCCCTTATTGGCATGTGCCATTCATTTTTTCTTTATTCTTCTAACAGAGAATAATTCTTGGGTTAATCACCCCGTGGTTTTTCCCTTAACCGGGTTTTCCACGTCAAAATCTTGGTGTTCAATGTGTTGATGCTTATCTGCTCTTATGTTTATGTATTATGCTTCCATGAATGATTATTTGATATGCTGCTAACTAACAACAGAGAATTAAGTGTTTGAAATTGAAGAAGTTCTATACAACTGATTCACCCCCCCCTCTCAGTTGTATGCCCTAGATCCAACACTGTTGATGTATCATGTGGACTTTGTTGGCCTAATTCAGGAGTATGGCCTTTTGATTCTGCCATCTCTCTTTCTTCTGTTGGATGCCCTTTGTTAGGTGATCCTGCTGGATGTACAAGACTTGCATCCTATTTTTCTATCAGGTCTACCACTACAGGACTTGTCACCTCTGCAATTAATGCTTGTAGCCCTATTTCCTGAGCTACCTGCTCTGGGCTCTTTTCTTGTTCCGTCTCCACTCGCTTCATTTCTTCTAGTACCGTTTGAACTGGTGGAGGTTTGTGAGGGGTCATGCCCGTACCAGCAGCAAGTGTTTCCATTTTTTGTGCAGCCACTTCCTGTACAACCTCATCATCAGACAGATTAATTGTCTCGTCTAGCACGATGTGACCTTCTACTTTTGTTCGGGAAGTTTCTTTCTTTTGTTCCTCTGCAAGTTCAGTTTTGAACTTGACGATGGTAGGAAGTGGAACATTATGCTGAAGTTCCTTAGGTACTTCACTACCTGCCCCTTGTAATAATGCTGGGGGTTGTCTTATTTCACCTCTCATAGAGGTTCTTTGTTTCTTAGGTGGGGTGGACACTAGCACCTGTGGAGCTTTGCTTTTCGTCCTTATTATTAATGGAGCCTCTTCTTCTTCAGGCTCTTCCTCCATGAGGATATCCGCTTCTCCTGGTTTTCTCAAGGATTGACCCTCTTCTAGGGTCTCAGTGATTCCAGCCTCTGCTGTCTTACTCTTCTTGGGCTTTTCTTTCTTTGGAGGGGATGCTGATTCTGATCCCGATCCTGATGCCGCTGCCTCCTCAGCTACAAATACTGCCCTTTTAATTATAACCTCTTTAGGTTCTTTATCCACCTTCTTGCCCCTTGGGGGTCTTTTGCTCTGTTGTTGTAGTGGAGGTAGCTTATCTCCCTTAGTCTTCCTCTTTTCAATCAGGAAGTCATCATACTCATCCCCAGGAATATCCTGCCCCTTCCTCTTGTTGTCCACCGTAATGGCAACACCTTTCTTCTTCAGTGCCTCTACCTGCTCATCAACCCAAGCTTGGGTTAGTTGTATGGTCCTGGCAATGAAGGGGTCCAAAGATATGTCTTCCTGCATGGTGAGGTCAGGTGCAAAGATGGTGTCATTATATATCTTCTTCTGCTCATATTCATCTACAATTATCCTACCATCATCCTTCTTCAATTGTTGGGGGATGGAGATGCAATCAAAAGTTCTAATTTGGTTCAAAGTTAACCTTTGATACCTTCTTCTTCTTGCCTCTGCTTCATCTTCGCAGTCAGCCCAAAAATCCTCTAGGTGCCTCTGATGAATAGGCTTTCCTATTATCTTCTGCATTCTGCCGTAAGGATCATATGGTCTTGTTAGTGGAAAAGGCTGCAGATTCATTTTATTTAGAGTGACCATCACCTTCTTTATATTATCTGAGTCGGGGCACATATAGCAACCAATGCTGACTGGGAACAAAATTGGTGGCAGCTTCTTGGCATCCTTGTACATTTTTATCATTGTGGAGCCCTGCCGGATAAATTCCATTAGTATCACTGCATCAGTAGGATACCTCAGCAGCATCAGGGGATGTCCCTCAAAACCTTCAATTCTTATGTATGAGAAGGTGGCAAACTGTATATACCAGGCTCCATGCCTGTAAACTATTTCTTGAGCCTCCATGCTCAATCTCTTTGTTCTGTCCTCTTCCATGGTCCTCACCAGATGCATAGAGAATGCATCATTGACCAGTTTGTAATCTTTGAGGTAATTAGCTCTTTGCAGTTGGGGATGATGATCCCAGATATACACAGCATTTGTGCCTGTAAGCTTTCCATCTGTAACTAAAGCATCAAAAGTGCCTTTATAAGCACAAGAAAAAACAATGTAAGATGACATATAGAATACACAATTTGAACCTCCCAGGTTCATCAGCTGCTCATGCAGAGCATCACTTATTATCTAGCCCCATAGTAGCTTGATATCTGAATACAGACACATCATGATTATTCCATACATCCAATCCCTGAAACTACCAGCATTAGGCTAGCCTGTCACTCTGTTTAGGAGTGTAATCATGTATTGGTATTCCTCACTGAAATCATATTTGAATAGGTGCACTAGAAGTTTGGCTGCTACAGGATATGTGCTATTCTCAGCCCGCCATTGATAAATGTTCTTCCTAGCTGATTTCTTGTTGGCTTCATACTCCTTTTCTGACTTCCTCAGGTCTACGCTCTTAACTTTATTGCCCAGTGGCAATCCAAATGTCCGGGAGAGACCCTTGATGGAGAGGTCTACATATATCCTCCCATGTTTCATCACTTGCCTTGTCTCAGAGTTATAATTCTGGGCACACTCGATGACGAGCTCCGGAGATTCCATGGAGTATGGAAAACCTGTAGTGTTCCACATTCCGGATACGAACACTGCATCCAACATAGGACTTTTGTCATTCCCATCATTCAGCCTAGCTGACCAGGCTTCCAAATTGGTGCTCCCCTGATGGGTGTCTGTAATTGCACCGTATTTAAACAAGACGCCCCTCTGAGAAGAGAACATGGGCCTGCTAAATTCCTCCTGACACTTAACTAATCTCTTGTCAGCCATGAGTTCCTGCAATTAACAAAACCTTATCTCACAACAGGTATACACATGTATGCATATTTCCATTAACTTCATAAATCACCATGCCTACTATATCTTTTCAACATTACCTAATCATATGTATGCATAGACTAGAACTTACATCATCATACCTAAACAAAAACAACATGATGAGGGTTTCATTTACTTACCTGGTTATGCAGATTCCTCTTTTATACCAGTAGACTGTTAACAACACTCTTAATTCAGTTGATGATCTCGCACTTCCTGCTGTCTGTGAGCTTGAATCGTGCAACAATCACCTGTATGAGGATATGGAAGTTGGTGTGCTGTAAAATAATTTTATCGCAAGGTAAATGTAAAAATGACGGTTGAATTACCTTTTAACCTTGCAATTAGGGTAAATTTAGGGCAACTCTGACAAATTAGATTGTATTCATTGATTATCCGTGTGAAAATGCAGGATCTCGCCAGGTGTTTCATTGGGTTCCGGGGTCGGCGGGAACCACCTACCATGTCTGCATGCATTAAATGATAATGGCAGCAATGGGAGTGGGGGATATCCATATGACAAGATATCATGAAGGCAGGATGATATTCGTAAATATCGGGTTGAGTTTCAATGTCATCCTCCTCTACCAAATTGAAATGGCTATCGTGACAAGATTCGGGTGACAAAAGCACCTTTTGGTTATGTTTAGTACCTCAGGAGGATATTTTGATGTATCAGGTGATGTTTCAAATATGATGATGACGAGACAAACTTACATGTCTCTGTTTTGGAATATCAGGATGACGTCATCCTAATATTCATTCTTTGTACCAGAAAGGCATCATGACGTCATCGTCATGTTATGTGAACATGATCATGTTTAGAAAATATCCTGTTGAAATATAAATGTGATGATGATGTCATTGTCATGTTTGTTTCTTCGCTTATCAGATTTGGATGACGTCATCAGGATATTGGCTTAGGGTGATATTTCGCGATAGGAGGATATCAGGGAATATCAGGTTACATTTGGAAATATGACGCTCGCGATATATAAGACCGTTTGACGGGAAGATTTACTACCACTTAAAGTTGACGTCGGGATATTTGGGCCGCATGACCTATCGGGGGATGTTCCAAATATGATGATGATCTTCGACAACATGACTAAGGTTATAAAAATATGATCCTCCTCTTGCAAACATGAGGTTTGACCAAAACTTTGACTTTTCATAACTCTCACATCTTGAAGAATATCGAGGTGATGTAAAAGGCAAACCTGCATGGAATTTAATGCTCTTTCAAACTATGAGGTCACAGAAATGAAATACGAACTTTGATAAACTAACCACATAATGATGACTTACCTCATCCTGATTCTACATGATGATGCACATGACTTACTTTTACCAAACCGCCAGAAAGCAGACAACTCAAGCCAATCCAAAAAGTTGGGTCCCTGCTTTGCCAAGTCAAAATGGGGCGTGTTGTGTAACCACACAACAATATCAGGATATATTCTTTGTTGTTTGATGAAGGAGATATAGGCCCCACAAAATCCAAACCCCACTTGTCAAAATGAGCTAGTGAGATTTGTGGTTGCAAAGGCATCTCATCACTTCTAGTAGGTCTCCCCATTCTCTGCAATCTATCATAGCTCCTAGTGTACTTGACAGCATCTTTGTGAAGCATTGGCCAATAATAACCTATTGTGAGGATTTTAAAGGCTGTCCACTTTGCTGCAAAATGTCCTCCACAAGGCTCATCCTGAGAAGCCTTCATTACATCAAATGTTTCATCCTCCTTGATACATCTTCGCATAATATTGTTCAGTCTAGTGTAGAATAGAAATCCAGAAATCCAAGAGTAAGAGAAACATTTATGCACTAGCTACCTCTTCTCCCTTGGAGAGAAATATCCTGGAATTTGCCCTGTAACCAAATAATTGGCTATATTTGCATACCATGGAGTAAGTGCAGTGAGAGAAAATAAATGCTCATCAAGAAAAGAATCATCAACCATGCCATCTGAAGACTGTGTAGGTAGTCTGGATAGAAAATCAACAACATTGGCTTTGCCTTGTTTGTCAACAATTGTAATGTCAAACTCTTACAACAACAATAACCACCTTACAAGTTTGCCACCTACTATGGGTTTATTCATCAAGTATCTGATGGCTACATGATCTGTATGGATGAAGACCTTATAACCAATTATGTAGTGTCTAAACTTATTTATGGCATAAACAACTGCTGAGATCTCTTTCTTTGCCACTGTATAATTCAATTCAACTCCTTACAGATTCTTACTGACATAATAAATAGCATATTCCTTGGATCCTTCTTGTTGGCCTAAAACTACACAAATTGCAAAATCTGATGCATTAGTATGGATGTGAAAAGGTAAGGTCCAATTTGGTCCTCTAAGTACAGGAGCTTGTGTCAAGGAGGTTTTTAGCTTTTCAAAAGAAGTCTGACAATCTGGTGTCCACTCAAATTCACTGTCTTTTGTTAACAAAGTAAATAGAGGTGCAACAATTTTACTAAAATCTTGAATGAACCTTCTGTAGTAACCTGCATGTCCTAGGAAACTCCTGACATCTTCTACTTCTGTGGAATAGGTAGGGTGGAAATAACTTTAATTTTCTTTGGATCCACTTGTATTCCAGCACTTGAGATAAAGTGCCCCAAAACTATTCCTTGTGTCATCATAAGGAAACAATTTTCATTACTCAAAGAGAGATTGTGATCTATACATCTTTTCAATACCTTCTCCAAATTGTGTAGGGCTTCATCATATGTGTCCCCATATGTGGTGAAGTCATCCATATAAATCTCCATACTGTCATGTGCAAAATCAGAGAAAATGCTTAAAACTTCTCTTTGAAAAGTCGCTGAAGCATTACACAAGCCAAAGGGCAAGACAGAGTATGCATATGTCCTGCAAGGGTAGGTAAACATTGTCTTATCTTGATCTTCTGGAGCAATTTTAATTTGATTATAGCCACTAAAACCATCAAGGAAAGAAAAATAGTTCTTGCTTGCTAGTGAGTCAAGAACCTGGTCAATGAAGGGCAATGGAAAGTGATCTTTCCTAGTAGCAGTGTTCAATTCTCTGTAGTCGACACAAACCCTCCACTTTCCTCCTTTCTTTGGAACTATAACCAATGGTGAAACCCATTCACTATCTGAAATGGGGTATATGAAGCCTGCATCCAAAAGTTTCTGTAGCTCAGTTTTAACAATTTCCCTAAGGGCTGGATTCATGCGCCTTTGTTGTTGCATGATGGGCCAGTATCCATCATCTATGTATATCTTATGCATGCACAAGGCAGGATCAATGCCTTTCATATCATTATAATCCCATGCAAATGCTGCTGAGTGTGCATTTAAAACTCTATGCAAGGAGTGTTGTTGTTCATCAGTCAAGGCATTATTAATATTCAACATCCTTCCTAGTTTGACTTCTAGTTGTTTGGACAGTTCTTGTACATAAGACAAATAAAGGTTGGGTAACACAGGTAAGCATTGTTGAGGTAATAAAGCATGAAATATTTGAGATACCTCTTCTGATGAATTGCTTGGTATTGTGGTGCTCAAAGGTTCTTGCAAGCAAGATAGACAATCCTGCTGCTGCGGATGCCTTCTATAGGCATTATGGAGGACATGAGCAATTAGTTCATCTTCATCTGGAATGTCTAACAAAGGGCTGTGTTAAATAGTCATTAGTGTTTGCAAGGAGTAAGTGTCCTCTTCTTCCTGGAAAGGCCAAATGGTCTGCTCAAGTTCATGGTATGGTTGGGCTGGAGGATACAACACCAGTTTCTTGGTCACTATCCCATTAGATATTATCATGTTACTAGACCTACAACCTATAAATGCATCAGCAGTGGCAAGCCATGGTCTGCCTAGTATAAGAGGATAACCAGCAAGATTAACTTTAGGTTGCAAAACTATGAAATCAGCTGGATACTCCCAAGAGTCTAATGTAATGACCAAATCCTCTATGACTCCTTCAGGTTTGACTGTGGACCTATTAGCTAATTGAAGAACTGTCTGGGTAGGCCTAAGATTGTTCAATTGGAGTATATGCATTGTTTCCTTGGTCATGACATTAATAGCAGCACCTAAATCTATTGGAGTGTTCTTAATCAGAGTCCCATTAATCTTGACATCCACCATTGGACTTCCTAGGTCTGTATATTTTGGAATAGTTATATTACCCAACATGATATTTGCAAGATTACCTAACACATGCACTGTATGGGGGTCTATTCTCTTCCTTCCTAGATTTTTTATGCAAAGATCCCTAATAGTTTTGGTACAGATGGGGATATCCTTGATAGCTTGGATTAAGGGAATCTTGATGCTGATATCCTTTAGCTAGATAAGAAGGGTAGTATCAACTTGAGCTAGTTGCTTTTGCATAGCCAATCATTCAGGGAAAGGAGGAGACTTCTGCTGCAAGGTAGGTTGGGCATCTTGGTTTGAGTTTGGTTCCAAGGGTTGTTTTTTTGAGGTCTCCTCGGTGGGCTCTTCATCTTCAAGCTCATTAATTTGGGGAGATGAAGGTCTTGCAAGTTGTTTCCCTGATCTAAGATGAACATTACTCACTTCCACCCCATAGGTGGGATATTGCATCACTTCATTAGTATAAGCCTGTTGAACATGCTTGTTGTTAGGGTTAGGTGTAGGTTGGGTAGGGATTTGGGTAGGTCTAGGAGATTGATTTTGAGGTGGGTTTTGAGGTGGTGGAATTATGGCTGGCTACTGTGGCTGAGATGGAATCATAGGTTGCTGAAATTGTGCATTTTACTGCCATTGTTGGCCCTTGTTCCATTGAAGCTGTCATTGTGGCTGCGGAGGAGGCCACTGAGGATTATAGTTAGGTCCTTGGAAATTTTGCTATGGCCATGGGTTAGGTTGTTGTTGGTTCCAGCCAGCTTGTAGAATAGGCCATTCTATTTTTTTCCATTGTGGGTTTTTCCATGCATTGGGGTTACCAGACCATTGTTGAGCATTCCAAGTAGAGAAGTTTTGATTTGCAGCAGGAAATGGAGGATTAAAATTAAGTGGATCAAGAGGCATACCTTGTCTTTGTTGCCATGGCCTTCTCTAAGCCATGAAGAATAATTGCCCGTCCTCTCCTTCGAATTGATATAACTTTGGTCTCTCAATCCTTTCTTGCTGAATACTGGCCACCCTCTTGCATTTGTAATTAGCTTTCCATTGTCTACAACTAGGGCAATATTCAGTGAGCATTGCATCTACCTCTTCTTGTTTCTTCTTGATGTGAAGAGTGTCCAACTATGTAGCCAGGTGGCTAATGATATCTTCTTTCATATTGGTTAGCAAGTTACTAATTTCCACTCGAGAAACTCCATTACCTACCTTGCCTACAATGGCTACTGTTTCTCCTCTGGGTTTTCTAGAAAAAGTCCTAGAGTAGTTCCTGCAAGCTGTACAAATATCCTCAAAGGGTAGTTGGGAGATATCCCCTGCTCCAATGAGATTTAAGGCATCCATGCAATAATCATTGACTCCTCTTAAAAAGACTAGCTTCAATGATTCTTCAGACAACCTATTCGGAGGGTTTTTCTTCAAGGCAAATTGGAATATCTCCACATAGTCTTCTAATGGCTCATCCTCCTTCTGTGACATCATAAAGATGCCATATTTCCTCCTATCATGTCCTCTGCAATAGTCTTTGTATTTTGCCAGGAATTTTGTCTTCATGGTATCCTAGTTTGTGTTAGGAATTAAGGTGTCTCAACCTTTTCAAGTTTCTAGCATTTATTATTTAATTGTATTTATTATTTTGCCTATTATTGTAATTTGGATGCAAATCTTATTTCGTCACTTTGTGGGAGTTGGCATGGTGATGTGTCATCCTACATGGAAGGTGACCACATGTATTTTTGTCCTCATATGAGGAGATAGGCATTCCACCTTGTGGTAGAAGAGTTTTGCCATGTGTCGGCATCTTTTGGGTGTTGTAAGAGGTTTATGACGCGTAAGAGTTATGATAGGTGAAGACAAGTGTTTGAAAGCATCTTGCATGGGGAAGTAGGCACCCAAGTTTGACTATGACAAAGTTGTAAGAGAATTTGCTATTAATAGACAGTTATGATAGATTCTCTTACAACTGTAAGAGTTGTCATATATGACCGATTTTATGACATTGTAAGAGCATCTGTCATACCTTAATTGGGTAAATTTGGGGTGCCCAAGTTGGGGGGTTGTAAGGGATGAAAGAGAATCACTTACATGTGTCATATGCATGTTTTATGGCCTTGGAAATTGGGCCATATGGATTTGGACGAGTTCCTTGTGTGACTTGCTCTAGAAGCTACCTCCATTCATACTACTTCTCTTTATATATAGGTGCTTGGAGATGGAGTTTGTATCACAGGTTCACAGGTACTGTTATGCTGCCAGATTGACTCCAGACATGAGTGTCGAAGACCATTGAAGCTTGCATTGCAAGTGTATTGTAAACATTCTTTCAAATTTGTTAATACATTGTGCAGGTTTCTGAGTGTGGGGTTTTTCACCCGATAAGGGTTTTCCCCACCGTAAATCTTTGTCTCTCTTCTTCTGCCTACATTCTAGTTCTTGTGTTTTGCTACAATATCTCATGTTAATGGTTTAACATTGCTGTAATAGTTAAGATAAATTTGAATTTGCATAGCCCTCTCTGATGCAGAGCATCTAGGACAATAGAAGCATTTTTCACAACTTCAATGGAAGGTCTCTCAAGATTACTGTTTTCTTCTGACAGAGATCAAACTTCACATAAGGCAGGGCTTCAACACAATAACTAACTTGTTCTTGATATACAACATGAGGGACTTCAGGACACTTATCTCAGGGTGTCTAACTCCATTCAATATTTCCATACAACCCTTTATGCAGGGTCTGCAGGACAGCAGTCTCATGGACTGTCACAACACTACTGCTCCATTATGAAGACAGTTCCAAAAACCTCCTTGGAATGACCTCTAACAACACAAACTCAATCTCATTGTAGCATATCAATTCAATAAGTTACCAAACACCTAATGCCTTCATTTGGCAAATCAATAACATGACAAGCAAACCTATTACCTTCTTTGTTGTGACTGTCTCCAAGCCTTCTTTGCAGAGACTGTCTCCAGGAGGACTGACAGAGGCAGCATAAGGTAAAAAGGATAGTTATCTTAGAGGAATCTCTTCATACTCCATGTCATGGATCCATGATCAGATCTAGGGCTCTTCCCACCAGTCTCAACACCTTCATTCACCAACATTCCACTTCCTCAGTTGGTGGACATCATCTAACTACTGCTGTCCTTCACTCAATCCTAACACATGGATTTGCAGTGTCTTCTACATGGTAATCTCAATCCAAACCATTCTCCTACCTCCACTATCCTTCACAAGCCTTAGCACTGACTATGGTACAACCCATTCCATTGAGTAGAAATAGAAAAAGATCAATGGAATGGGGAGAGTTCCATGGGGTTGCTCAGTAGAACCCTAACTTAGGTTTTAGGACAGTCAACAGAAAACTAACAATTTCTTCCTCCTAGTGCAGTGTCAAGACTCCAAACTATGTTCAAATCAAAGGTACTTTAATCCTCTAACATTCCATTTCCAACATATGCTATGACTATTCCGTACAGGCGTGGGTACAGGCTAATAACAGCAAAGAAAACACAGAAAAGGCAGAAAAAAGCAGAAAATAGTTGTCTTTTGTTATTTCTTTCAATTCCTCTGAATCCCCCTTACAAAATGAACCTTGGTAGGAATATATCAAACCTCCTACATTGCATGAAGTCGAATGAGAGTGGGTGGGGTCGAGAAAACTGCCCCCAACCATCGAGCTTTTTCTTGATTTTTAACTGTAGCCACTAGTTACTGACTTGTAACTGTCCTCTTACTGACTGTTTTTATTTACATGATGTTTTGATTTTACAGTTAACCTTGGACAAGGTTTTAATACATCTCCTAACCTTTGACATGCCTTTATAGGCTACCAAACATGAAGACTTTAATGACTGTCCTATATGCCCCCACAAAGGCTATTGCAAACTACCTATTACAACATGATTGTCCTCCCTAGGACTCACAACATGAGAATAGATTCTAGATATTTGGACATAGTCCTTTTACAAACATGGCACCCAAGCCTTATTACAACAAGGATTGGTCTCAAGGACCTTATTAAACAAAACAAACTACTTGAAGATCAAACAAAACCCTGATGTCTTGGTGCTCCTGCACCATACTCCCCAGCATGATGAAAACTCTTGTCCCAAGAGTTATGGGATCTGTTCCATCCATTCTTCAATCTTGTTGGGATGTTCCTCTGAATAGGAAACATGAACTCTCCAAGAGTTATCTTCTTCCTCCTCCAACCTGCATGGCTCCTGTAAATAGTGTTAGTACCATAAAACTTGTTTTGGTGTCCTTGTCTAGGACCTTGCTGCTGCAATGCTTCTGTTCTTCCCAACTTGAGACTCTGCTTGATTCCTCCTTGTACTATCTGTTGTTTGCCTTCCTTCTTCTACCTCTTTATTGGGCAATCAATGTCCCCAATCTGGACACAACTCAAGTCCCAAACCTGCTGCTCTTTAGGACTGTCATCCACCTTCTTCTGCTGCAACTGTTCCTGCTGTTTGCAATCATCCTTAACCTGCACATTCAACTGCAATTTCTCTCCAAAATAGATAGTAACATGTTCCTTCATGTCTTCACAAGGTAAAGGCATCAGTTTGAACTTCTTACCATCTTTGTGTACCAAATAGTTATTAGTATAACCATCATGAATTATCCTTCTCAAATGCTGCCATGGTCTACCCAAGATTATATGCCCACATGTCATTGGAATGACATCACACAAAACATAATCCTAATATGGACCAATTGTAAAATCAACATATGCCTTCTTAGTAACCCTTACTTGCTGCTCTTGACTCACCCAAGTGACATTATAAGGACTAGGATGATCAAATGTTTTCAATCCCAACTTTGCACCATTTCCCAAGAAACTAGATTATCATGAGAACCTGAATCTATAATCAACTTGCATACCTTTCCATGGCTTAAACAATTAGTTTTAAAAATAGATACCTATGGTGTTGGCTGCAATTTGCCTTTTTCCACCATGAGCATTTCTCCAACCATTACTGGAGAGGCTGATAACATTTCCTGTTCTTCTTGCTTCTCCTCCTCTTGTGCCAAGTGAACCCTTCTATCCTTGCTCTTATCAGCATCATCCTTCTTAGGACATTTGAAAGATGTGTGTCCCACCTCATTGCAGTGATAACATCTACCTGCAAACACTCCTCTTCCTGATCCAAATCTACCTCCACCTCTCTGATCTGTAGAAAACTCTTTGCCTTTCTCATTGCTATTCTGTACTTCATTAGTAGGTCTGCCCCTACCTCTATATCCTCTACCACTACCTCCTTGTCTTTCTTACTTCCTCTTCACCCTCTCTTCAGCCCTGATGGCCAACTAAAAACATTCTCCAAGTGTTTTTGGTACTGTCAAACCAATCTCATCCTGCAAGTTATACCTAAGCCCATTAAGGTATCTTGCCACTTTCTCTTCTTCATCTTCCAATCCTCCTCTAATACTAAGCTTATGAAATTGCTCAGTATAGGACATAACATCCATGTCCTTCTGTTTTAGATTCTGTCTCATCCTCTTTGTTTGAATGGAGTAATTAGATGGAAGGAATTGATCCTTCATCATATCCTTCATCCTACCCCAAGAAGTGATTCTTGTTGCTCCTCTAGCCACTCTTTCTGTTTGCACACTACTCCACCATGTAAGTGCTATTCCTCTCAGTTTTGTTTTTGCAAATTTGATCTTCTTCTCATCACTCATCTCCTCATACTCAAAATTTTTTTCAAGGGCATCTATCCACCCTAATAGCTCTTCACTATCCATCTTCACTTGATAGGTAGGTAACTCTATGTTTGCCTTTGTTCCACTTCCCTGGACTGCCTTCAGCAATCTCACAAATTTCTTCTCTTCAGCATCCAACTCATCCTCAGGAGGATTCTCATCTGTCTCCTCATCTCCTTCTTGATCATCTTGCTCATCCCTTCTAGGATTCTTGTCCAATGCTTCCAACCTTGCTAAGATTGATGCATTCTCCCTTCTTACTTGCCTTAACTCTCTTTCCCTTGTAGCATCCTGCTCTCTTCTGTCCCTCAACTCTTTTTCTCTAGTCTCTAAGGCTTCTCTCAACTCATTGTTCTCCCTAGCCATCTAATTCTTAGGAGGCATCCTTACACCTCTCACAAACCCTTACTGTTTCACAAGATCTACTACTTCCTCAAAGACCTACTAGTGGCTTTGATACCAATATGATGCAGAGCATCTAGGACAGCAGAAGCATTTTTCACAACTTCAATGGAAGGTCTCTCAAGATTACTGTTTTCTTCTGACAGAGATCAAACTTCACATAAGGCAGGGCTTCAACACAATAACTAACTTGTTCTTGATATACAACATGAGGGACTTCAGGACAGTTATCTCAAGGTGTCTAACTCCATTCAATATTTCCATACAACCCTTTATGCAGGGTCTACAGGACAGCAATCTCATGGACTGTCACAACACTACTGCTCCATTATGAAGACAGTCCTAAAAACCTCCTTGGAATGACCTCTAACAACACAAACTCAATCTCATTGCAGCATATCAATTCAATAAGTTACCAAACACCTAATGCCTTCATTTGGCAAATCAATAACATGACAAGCAAACCTATTACCTTCTTTGCTATGACTATCTCTAAGCCTTCTTTGTAGAGACTGTCTCCAGGAGGACTAACAGAGGCAGCATAAGGTAAAAAAGATAGTTATCTTCGAGGAATATCTTCATACTCCCTGTCATGGATCCATGATCAGATCTAGGGCTCTTCCCACTAGTCTCAACACCTTCATTCACCAACATTCTACTTCCTCAGTCGGTGGACATCATCTAACTGCTGCTGTCCTTCACTCAATCCTAACACATGGATTTGCAGTGTCTTCTACATGGTAATCTCAATCCAAACCATTCTCCTACCTCCACTATCCTTCACAAGCCTTAGCACTGACTATGATACAACCCATTCCATTAAGCAGAAATAGAAAAAGATCAATGGAATGGGGAGAGTTCCATTGGGTTGCTCAGTAGAACCCTAACTTAGGTTTTAAGACAGTCAACAGAAAACTAACAATTTCTTCCTCCTAGTGCAGTGTCAAGACTCCAAACTATGTTCAAATCAAAGGTACTTCAATCCTCTAACATTCCATTTCCAACATATGCTATGACTATTCTGTACAGGCACGGGTACAGACTGATAACAACAAGGAAAACACAGAAAAGGCAAAAAAAAGCAAAAAAATAGTTGTCTTTTGTTATTTCTTTCAATTCCTCCAAATCCCCCTTATAAAATGAACCTTCGCAGGAATATATCAAACCTCCTACATTGCATGAAGTTGAATGAGAGTAGGTGGGGTCGAGAAAATTGCCCCCAACCATCGAGCTTTTTCTTGATTTTTAACTGCAGCCACTAGTTACTGACTATTTTTGTTTACATGATGTTTTGATTTAACAGTTAACCTTGGACAAGGTTTTAATACATCTCCTAACCTTTGACATGCCTTTATAGGCTACCAAATATGAAGATTTTAATGACTGTCCTATATGCCCCCACAAAGGCTATTGTAAACTACCTATTACAACATGACTGTCCTCCCTAGGACTCACAGCATGAGAATAGATTCTAGCTATTTGGACATAGTCCTTTTACAAACATGGCACCCAAGCCTTATTACAACAAGGATTGGTCTCAAGGACCTTATTAAACAAAACAAACTACTTGAAGATCAAACAAAACCCTGATGTCTTGGTGCTCCTGCACCACTCTCCTCAATAGATTAGTGTAGGAAGCGATTTCCACACTCCTAGATTCCTTTCAGTCTGGAATGGTATCTTTCCCTAGTCCCATAAACCATCTTAAAGTAGCATCTTTTAGGGTAGTAGGGAATAGCTTGAGTCTATAAGGATCAGTGGTATAATCATAACTCCTACACAGAACATCAAACTTGAGTAGGAAAGTGTTAGGATCTTCAGTCACCAAACCATAGAAAATAGGCAACACAGAAGGTGGTATATTTTTTAGAGTAGTTGCCAGTGCTAGGTCTGGTATAGGGAATTCAAATGTAGCTTATCCTGGAGGATCCTCTACTGCATCTACCATGGTTTTGAAAGTTCCCTCTGTGGTAGTAGAGGAAGCTGATGGAGATGTAGGGGGTGTTGATGAAGATGTAAAAGGAAACTCTCCTTTAGCACTTCTTATGGTATAGTTGTTAAAATTAGCTGTACCCTCGTTGTTTGGAGAAGTTGATGGGAGGAATCTACCTCGAGTATCTCTTTGCCTCTGCATACAATAAATTGAGATTTATGTTTCAGCGGCCTTGCACAATGTTAGTAGAATGCCTGGTGTTTCTTGAAAAATAAATTTATGCAATCTAATACTGAAATCAAGATTTAACTATAAAAGCATGTGAAACCTAACAAATGAGATTATGAAGATAGCACCATCCCTGACAACAATGCCAAAAATGTAGAGGAAAACTAATGTGTTGTAGACTTAAATGAAATTCAGGGTTTAACCTAATTGAACAGTCCACTATCATTGCATTCCTACATTGAATTATCGACCAAGGAGCGTAAGATTATGATGATGCCTACATTATCTATGCCTTCAAGACTCATTTCTAATCTAAGTTAATCTTATACAATTCTTATCTTATCTAGTCCTACTTACTAGAATGCACATAAATGTAAAACAGTAAATAGAAATGGAAAACAACAAAAACAATCTAAACTTCCAGTTGCTATGGGTACCTTCAGCAGAAGCTGAAGATAACTGTATTTAACAGAAAATCATAGTTTTAATCTAACAACTCAAAAATGATGAAAAGGCTAACACTAACCTCCGGAGGATTAAAAACACACACTCTACTCATGAATCATAATTACTGGAGATATCAATCAAGAGTTCTTACTTGCTTCACAATATAACACATAAGATGGAAGGAAATAGTTTAACTAAGAATGCAAGAATAAATAAGAAAACATGCAAAGTGAGAGTTAGTACCTTGAGTGGCTAGCTTAGGAAACTATCTCACTTTTTCTGGAGATTAAATCTACTTCATATCTTCATACATCCCATAGCATATAGTTGAATTCAAATCATATCAAAGATGGAATCTTCTTCAGATTTTATTCAAGATTATAACATGTTTGGAAATAACTGATAACTATAACAAAGTAATGACTATATGGAAAGTAAAACATAACAACCAACTTAATCCACAAACTCATCCCCTAACTTATATATAAAGATGGGAGAGTCTTATGCAACCTTCTAACTAACTGTGATCATCAATTCATTTCTAGACATCAGGATATTATTTTTGAGATCAACTTATTAACTGGAACAAAGGAAACAGAGTCCTATCCAAATAGAAATTCTAACCATAACAGCTCATAAATAAGATTCATAAACTTTGGTGAGACTCCTAGAATAAGTCTTCTTTCTCCCCTGCGTTTATTCTCCCATGATGACCACGTTTGTCTCCACCGATCTCTATGTCTGGCACTTGGACCACATTCTCATTAATTCCTTTGTTCTACATCTTGTTGTAATTACTCCTTGGATTCTTTGTCTAGCTGCATAGGGTTAATCATTCCAACATATATACAAAACAACCTCTCATAATAAACTTATGAAATCCTATCTATATGTCATGCATATCAATAATTCAAATCATCCATTTGATAATATAACCACCTGATTTCATTTATCAGCATAGGGTCAAAGTCTTTGGAAAATATATATGAAACAACATAAAATAGAGATAATGTATGTGAAGTCTTTGCAGAACCACATAGAAAAGGTCTTAAAACATATGAAAATAGTATAAAAGGAGGACAATATTTCATCCCAACATTTTCCTCCACGGTCAAATTAGTTCCTTATGGCATCCAACTCCTGGTTAGGGTTTGTTTATATTTATCATTAAGGACCTAAAAATGCTAAGCTTCCTAAAACCTAAGTCAGACTTAAGCCCACCTAAAACGTATGCACTTTTGTTATAATTTTTAATTGACCTGCTATCATAGGTCACTGGTAACTCAATTTACCACTTAAGGGTTTGAGAACATGTTGTGACCGGCCCCTATGCCTAAGGAAAAAGATATCCTCTAAGGTCAAGGGTGCCAAATTGCAATCAAAGGCTCTGATTTAATATTTTGAAGGCGCGAAGAAGGAAATCAATGGGCCTCATTTAAAGGCATTTCAAATTCCAACATTTACTCTTCAACATCAAATTTGATAGGCAGTTGGAGAATATGAAGCCCTTAACTAATTTTTGGCAGCATTTTTAACAGCAAGGAGGGCTAGTAAAATTAGAAACTTGTTTTGTGTGATATATTTAGAAATGAGACTTGGTTAGTTGTGTTCTAATGAGACTTATCTACACACTGATATGTAGTTTGTGAAGAATAGTGGAGAAAAGAAGAGATATTGAAGAGGTTAAGTCTGAAGGATAATTTATAAAAAGGTTTGTGTGATGTTCTTGGTTTATGCAATTGAAAATTTGTGAATATAAGATGTAGACCTTCCAGGAGATGAGAAAAGTATTTTTGTGTGAATTTCTTTAATAATATGGAGGTGAAAAGTTTGAAGATGTGTAATATGAGAAAGACTCTTATGTGATAAGGCAGAGACTGTGCTTTTGGTAACAACTTGACAGAGTATAAAGACTGTGAGGTGGCAGCAAAATGTTTTGTGTTGCAGAATCAGAGTGATTATTGTGGTGTCACAGTGATGCAATGATCTTACAACAAGGATGATTATATTAATCTAAGAGTATGGATTTTCTTGTGTTTGCAGAATTAACTATGGACATGCATTTCAAGAGACATTGAATTGTATAAGAACAATGATATGTATACAAACAAAGCATCCCTCTGAAATCCTTTATTTCCACTCAAATCCTTGATGATTAATGTCAGTGAGACAAATTCTATGTTGTGTCAGTGAGACAAACATTGTACCTAGTGAAAAGGAAAATTCCCACTCCTGTGAAGAAGGGTAAGAAAATTTTGGAGAAAGATAGCAATGAAGAGTGGGCTGTTCCTAACAATGTTAACATCTCCCAGAAACAGGGGACTAGCTCAAAACAGGGGAAATGGGAAAAGCAGAGTGAGAAGGGTGTTGAAAGTGGGTTGGAAACCCAGGGCAAAACAATGCAAATCCTTGAACCTAGAGTTGGCCTGAATTTTCCTAAGATCCATGATCCTTCGAGCAACCTTCCTCCAACTTTTGATAATATAATAGCCCAGGCCAAGCACAGAGACCAGATTGAGGAAGTGTTTGATTTGGTGAAGAATGTTATTAATTCTGAACATAAGATGACAAAATGGTTTTTCCTCGAGATCAATAGGATCAATATTAAATTACAATTGATGTAGGAAAGCTTGGGGAGAGGAAATAATATCACTACTGAGAAGGACACTCTAATCTTCAAAAACTAGGAAGCAATTCTGAAAATGGAGGAAATTGATCTAGAGCTAGGTAGGATGAGGGAAGAATTTAATACTAGAGTTCAATATCTGGAGGAGAAACTAATGGAGGTGAACAACAATCTTGAGAAAATGATGCACATCAGTAAACAAACTATTCCGAATAGTCTTAATGGGATGAAGATGTTGACCGATAAGTTGAAAGAATTGAAGAAAGAGCAGTTTAAAGAGTTCAAACCTGGGGATATCTTCAATGTCAAAGGCTTGGGAATACAAGATAAAGAAGAGCATACTAATGGCATTGGTAAATAGGTGGCTACAGAGGACTCAGGTGGACCCTCTACCCGCACAAGGGGGAGTAAGAAGAAATAGTTTGAAGTTGAAAAGAAGGAACTGATCGACTTTGCCAAGATGCATGAGAGATTTTATGAAAAAGAATTAGAGGCAACCGAGACCTTGAAGAAGATGAATTAGTTTAGCTTGGTCTGTTCTCTTTTTTGTTATGTTTTCTATGCTTATGTTGTTCTGGTAGCATTCAGTTGGCTATTGGTTGGCTTACAGTTCTTGTTTGCTTCCTTTTGTGTAAAGGGTTTTGGGGTCCCTTCAAAACCTGTTTGACCATATTAATCAAAAACATTGTACCTAGTGAAGGTTGATTTTTACCAATGAGGCACATATTTTCTAGTAAGGTTATGTTAGTGAGAGGCAATTGTATTTTCCAGTGAGTAGTTGTATTTTCTAGTGAGGCATGTTGTGTAGCCAGTGAGGCTCTGTGATCAGTGGGATTTTATTAAACCAGCGAGGCAATTTTTCTTGAGTGGTTTTTTAATCCCTATGAGGGGTTTCCACTCATAAATCCTATGTTATGTGTTATCTTGATTGTGTATCAATTTGCATTTGATAAGTCTTTGTGGTTCAAGTTTCTTGTATTGGTTGATATTACTGTGATTCACTTATCATTCAAAGTCTAATTGTTTGAAGTATCTTGATTCTCTCTGTTCAGTCAATCAAGTGGTTTAAAGGTGTAAAAAAATTGAAAGATTATAGACCACTGATTCACTCCTTCTCTCAGTGGTCCTATACTCCAACACTTCTTTATTATAAAGGTAGATTATGTATTCCTAATTTACCTAACATTGAACAACAAATCTTGAAAGATTCTCATGACATATCAATATCAGGACATCTTGGATTTCATAAAACTTATCTCTCAATTAAGAGAAACTACTTTTGGCCTTAAATGAAGTATAATATCTGTACCTATTTCCAACAATGTTTGGGTTTCCAAAGAGTAAAATCAAAATAATGTAAACCACCTAGTCTTTTACAACCTTTATCTATCCCTAATTGGAAATGAAAGTCAATTAGTATGGACTTTATCACCGGTTCACCTTGAACACGTAAAGGTCTTGATTCTATTCTTGTTGTAGACACATAAAATTATCCCATTCCCAAATCAAACATTCATCTTCCGTATTTCACATTAATTAAATAATTCTTAATTATTTGTTTAATTTCATCTATTGTTATGAAAATCAATCACTACATTATTCCTAGGTGCTGCCACAATAATGGATTACACTTTCTGGGACATCCTAATTTTTGCTGAAATCACATATTTTTAAAAAATATAATGATTTAAGCCTTGAAAGGTTCCACTTAAAGGATTTTAATTGAAGAGAGTTTGATCAAACCCCTTTGGATAGAACCCTGCTAGTTTTAAACCATACCTATAATGGAGTCTCCTCTACACCTATCAAAATGCTGATAAAAAACCACTTTTGATTTACCTTTTGGGGGATCATATGAATTCATTTAAAATTTATGTTTTGTAAGTATGTAGTCCTTATTATAAGCTTTGCAAAAAATATAATTTTAAATATATTTAATTTGATTATTATATTTATTTTTTATTTCTTGTGAATGTAGGTTTTTCAATGAATTTCAAGGTCTTTGTTTCACACATACGAAAAAATAGGAAAATAGATTTAAAAAATTCTAAAAAATACATGTCCTCAGGTATTGATGTCATTATTCCAACAAAAAAAAAACAAATTGAATTCTGATACATACAAAAAAGTTATGTTGGACAGAATACGCCTATGTCTAAATTATAACTGGTTTGACTTCAAAACTTAATTTAAAAATAATATTCAACAAAACATTATGAAACCAAATGCATCCTTTAGATATCGGTGTTACCAATCTAAATTCAAAAGAATCAGAATTTTATCCTTTGTAGAAAAAAGTTATGTGCGACAAAATACAAATCACTTTAAAAAAATGTTGTTTACTATTAAAAGCTAGTTATCAAAGGAGACGTAATTTTTTTTACAATTTAACTCAATTTAAAAAAAAAATTAGAATCTATAGACAAAATCTCACAAATCACTAGTTCGCATCATCTTTAAATTTGATGAAGGGGGTAAATCATAAAACACACAACAACAGAAATGGAACACAGAAAAATAGAATATTTCTTTATTGATCATTACATTACAGAAGCTCAATTACAATAAGAGGAATCAATCCTCCATAGGCTGCAACACACTACAACTACACATCACCAGGCTATGGAATCTTCCACTTTCTGTAACCCCAAATTAGCTAGGGTTTCTATTTTCCCGTCTCTTCTTGAATCTACACTTTCCCCCTTAACTCTACTACTGCCTAGGGTTCCCAAAATAGTCATAAATAGCACTTTTTGGCAGCCTCCAGCTAAATTTCAAAATTTGCAACTCCCTCCAAAAGTAGGTCAGCTTCCGGGAAGCATAAATTTTGATCCGGGTGTCTGATTGACAAACCGTTTTAGGCGTCGGAAAGCTCGCAATGTGAACTATCACGCTGAAAATTTGTAAACGGATTTCCATCAACTTTTTGGGATGTTATGGGATGTTTTAGTGCCTCATATCTCGTTTCAGAAATTTTCAAGGGCTTTTTGAAAAACAAAAACTTTAATATCTTTTAGCTCACAAATGATCTTTGCCTAATTCCTTCACCAAATGTCTTATATTTCATTTATGAAGCTTTCTATAAGTTTTTATTTCAATCTGTGCCCAAATGCAAACTTTCCTAAAATGGCAGGTAAACTTTCCAAAACTGGCAGTTTGCTATTTTTAGCAGTTTGGAAAAAACTGAAAGTCCTACATCATTATTCAAGAGATTATGGAACCAGAAACACTAATTATGGAAAGAAATGAAAACAACTACAATGATTTTGGATCAACTTCTTTTTGGGTGATGCAAGATTGCCTTTACACCACTAGATGCTCCTGCATCAAAATTCCTAACGGTTTAGCGGCTATAGGTGTTAGAAAGTGAAGATTTAGTTCAAAATGTTGATTTCAATGTCAAGTTTGGCCAAAAGGTGTAATCCATTATTGTGGGATGACCCTCCTCCATGTTAATTAAATAATTGTAATTATTTAATTAAGCTAATTTCCCTCCGCACATTAATTAAATAAATTTAAATAATTATTTATTTAATTAATGATAATATTCCATTTCCTTCAAATAAATAAAATTCAATATTTTATTTATTTATCCATGTGCACATGAAATTAAATAGTTAATTTGTTTAATTCCCCTATTATTCCCTCTAACCATAATTCACTCTCAATAAATTCAGTTAACAAGTTAATCAATTCAGTTAACAATTTAATCAATTCAGTTAACTAATCAATCAATTCAGTTAACAAGTCAATCAATTTAGTTAACTAATCAATCAATTCAATTGACTACTCAATCGATTCAGTTAATAAATCAATTTAGTTAACTAATGAATCAATTTAGTTGACTACTCAATCAATTCAGTTAACAAATCAATCAATTCAATCAACTTACCAATCAAACCTGTTAACTCCCCTAATTCATGAGAGGACAAGGACACTTGTCACTCTCATTTGTTCAAATCCTCTCATCCAATTCAAGCCATTGATTTCTCTAATCATTCTCCACCATTGATCTTCATTTCTAAAGGTCTATAAATAAAACATCTTCCACGTGCCCCTCAGGGATCTCTCTCATTTTTTGGTAAACTTATACTACTGATTATGCTATTAAGCTAAGCAATCCATATACCCATGACATATTGAAGGAGCAAATCCATTGGAGTTCAGGTGTATTCTAATACACTCAATCGGTGAGATCAGATTTTCTTGCAAAGGAAGGTATACTTGTTTGTTTGGTTTTTTTTCATTATTTTGTCTCCGTATTGCAAATTTATACCTTCATACTTGACGGTAGTAGTAGATAGATCATTGGCTAAAATGGCACATTTTCTACCCATAAAAATAAAATCTTATGCTTCTAATATTATCCATATATTTGTTAAAGAGGTTATTAGATTACATGGCCTTCCTAAAAATATTGTTTCAAATCAAGATCCTAGATATATACCTCTTCTTTTTGGAAATCTCTTTTCTTTGAACTTGGTACTAGTTTTTTTAGTACTGCATATCATCTTGAATCAGATGGACAAACATAAAGGATTAATAGAATCTTAGAAGACATGTTACAAATGTATACCATGGATAGAGTAGAGTCATTAGAAGGCTATTTACACTTAGATGAATTTACATATAACCAAGGATATCATTCAACTATTAAAATGTCACCTTTTGAAGCTATGTATGGTCAAAATTGTAACACACCTATCTCATGGTCTGATCATATCTATAAAATTTCGTATGAGAATGAAAATTTGTTAGAGATGGAAGAAATTATTAATAAAGCTAAGCAAAGCATGAACACTACCTAGGATAGATATAAAATTGGGCTAAAACAAAAAGATCTATTCGACAATTTGATGTTGGTGATCAAGTTTTTCTCACAGTTAAGCCTAAAAGGAGTTCATTAAAACTTGGAAAATATTCCAAAATAGCTCCTCATTTTTGTGGACCTTTTAAAATTTTAGAAAAATAGGTAATGTCGCTTATAGACTTGCTTTAACACCTCAATTACAAATTCATAATGTATTCCATGTAAGTTTACTTAAGAAATATATATAGTGTAGATCATGTTATTGAATTGAAAAGTATTTTTATTGAATCCACTTGTGAATTTAAAATTGAACTAAAAATAATAGTTGAAAACATATTGGGAAATTTAAGAAAGAGTTATAGATGAAGTTAAAATCAAATGGAGTCATTGTAGTATTGATAGTGCTACTTGGGAAAAAACTAATTTTGTTAAAACCCAATATCCACATTTGTTTAACTAAAGTAGTTTCATGTGTTTTTGATGCAGAGGCTCCTCGAGCTACCAAGGGTAGTAGCTAAATTATAGGGGAAGAATTGTTATGGGACTTTTCCCCCATAAAAAAGATGTAAATAAATAAAGTTTGTGAAAACTATAGAGAATACAAAATATATAAAAGAAAAAGAAAATTAGAAGAAAATAAGAAGAAATGTAAAAAAAGTATAAAAAGCTACTTTCAAGTTAAAAAAGGTTAAAGAACCTTATTAATAAATATACCCATATGTGTTTCACTAGAAGTTACAATTAAACCAAGTTAAATATAGTATTGTTTATGGAAGGGTGTGATTGTTGGAACCACGCTTTGGGTTATTATTCAAACTTGTGAAATGAATGTAATTGGATATAAAGGATTTTTATGAGATCATTTAGGAAAGGACTATTGGGTTGATAAGGTGTAAGCATTGGAGAAAGGGCACACAATGTGTCCAACTTAGAGTACGGGGTACACCCAAGATTGTCCTGGATAGGTTGTTGCTTGGGAAGTGTTGGCCTCAGTTTTAACTTGCCTTGATTTTTAAAAATTTTGTATCAAAATCCTTACGTTGAATCACTCCTAGTCACAAATTCTCCAATTATCCTTGAGTGTCAAGTAGTTCTTCAATCTGAAGGAGAATCTCCCATAATTCCAATTTGAACTCCCTAAGTTGTTGTGCAGATTGACAAGTTTTAAGGGAAAAAATAAAATCTATGATAGTTGGTGCAAATTCATTTTACTGAGACATTTGTGACATTATTTGGTCCAATGTGGTAAGTTTTCAAGCCAAAATTCTTTACAAATTGGGAGATACTAAATTATCAAGTTTCTGCCAGCTAGTTTACAAAAACCATTAAATTGGGAGTTTCATCAAAGATGGAGGCAAATAAATTTTTAGAGGTCTTTATAGGGTTATTCCAAAAAATGTGGCCAAATTTCAAGCAGAGATATGAGTCCGATCAAAAGATACACAATTTCTTTGAATTGCCAGCAATTGCAAGATGAAACCTGTAAATGGTTATGAAATTATCTTGAATTATGTGTTTGCCAGCATTTTCAAAAGGTTATAAAACATGTTGGTTCTCCCGATACATCTGTCACAACCATATTGGTAAATTCTAAAAGCATAGTCTTTGAAGGTGGAGGTTCAAAAGTTTGCAATGAAAAGAGTTTGACAGAAGCACAACTCACAATTATAAATTTGTTTAAAGGTTATGAAGTTAAAGATTATCAAGTTAGAGGTTGTGAAGTTAGAAGTTATGGAAAGTTTTACGTTATGAATTGGAGTTGTGAAAAGTTATAAGTTGTAAATTGAAGTTGTGAATTATGATTGTGATTTTTAACAAGTTATGAATTTAAAAGGTTGTGAAGTTATGCCAAACATCTGATGAATGAAGCTTTGTAAAAGGAAATGTAGTTATTATAAATACCCAACAACCCACCGTCTTCCTCTCTATCTTGTTGGAGAGTAATTTCTCCCACAAATATATTAATTGTAATTAAATGAATAAGAAAAAAAGGCAAAGAGACAAAAGTCTAGATAAGTGAGAGGTTTCTAGAAAGAAGGTTCTAGGTAAGAAAGGTTCTAGAGGATAGAGTTTCTAGACGATGAATGTATTTCTGTATATGTGTTTAGTGTCTTGTGGATTTAGAGTCCACCACCATCATAGTGGTATTAGAGCCAAGTTTCAGGAGTTTGGTCAAGAGAGCTAGGGTTATAAGTGTTTTGTGTTTTCAGGTTGATTATGTGTGAAAAGCCAAGCTATTATTGAAGACAGATTGGAGTTATATAGTGAATATCCCAGACTACAGAAAGGAAATACGTCCTGAGTGAGATCATTGGAGATTAAATTGCAGAAGCTGCAATCCCTGTCTAAGCTCGTCCATGTCCAAGTGAGCCGTCAAATTTCAAGGAAAGAGATCTTTGGAGCTGAAGTCACTGTCAAAAGAAGGAAGAACAAATCTATTACAAGGCTGAGTTGAGAGTTTTCAAAGGAGGTCAATCACAGGAGCTGCCAAAGCAAAATCACCCAAGCTTGGTGTTGTAAAAAAATAGGATGATTTAGGGTTTGATTGCTGAGAAAGATAGTTGAACACATTGATGGATCAAATAGTAGGATGGAGGCTTAAATTGCTGGAAGAAGTCACAGAGGTAGAAGAAAGTCATCTCTAAAAAAAGATAGATCGCCTAGTTTGAAGACACATTGCAGCCAGACAAAGGAAGATCGCTGTCAAGGGAGATTGCAGGAGATTAAGGATCATTGCATTTGTGAAGATTATAAGAGATCATTTGCTAAGAGACATCAAAGTTTAACTAAAGATCATGTGCCAGTGAAGGAAGATGCCAAACAATGTTTAATCATTGATTAATCAAGCTAGGGCTGTAGAAGCATCTACCAAATTTAGAAAACAACAAGGGTTATTGAAGTCAGCGCAAATCTGGAGTTTGAAGTTGCTGAATGTGTTTGCAGAGGAGAGGACTAGATTTGGAGAATAAATCACCCAGACTTATGAATTCTTAATAAATCGTTGAAGGCAAAGATCTTAGAAATCTCGTTGAGTATTATAGCCACTAAACGCAAGCAAAGAGGAGCTACAGGCCAAAAACAAAAGGAGGCTATTTTAAAAAGTGATTATTAGGGTTCATTAGATCACTTAATGAGACAGATTGAAAAGGAAGTATAAAGGTTGCTAAACAAGCATTTTCAAGTAGATCGAAGGTTTTGAAGATAAAAGATAAAGGAGTTGCCGCCGAAAAGAGAAGTCACCTAAAGTTTGCCGTAGGAAGTGAAGGAAGATTGCAGATCTGAGTACAAGAAAGAAGCCGATCCAGAATTACATGCCACTATTTGTAAAGGAAATTGGAGTTTATTAAAGCTATTGTTGATACATTCACTAGAGGAATTCCAAAACCGTAGGAAAAGGAAAAAGGAAATCATTTGTCATTGAGGTTGCCAATTTGAGATTGATGCCAAGATTTTGCAAAAAGGAACTGGAGCTGCTGTTGTATAAAGAGTCCAATCTATAGTCAAAATAATCCTAGGTTTGAAATTTATGTGGAAGTAAATTGTTAAGTTGTGTTAGGGTTTGAGGAAACCATAGTTATTTGAAGCCGTCAGTCCAAAAGAAAGAAAGAGTAAGGCCACAACCAATTAAAGAGAAGAAGTTGTCAAGTTCACTAGAATAAGTGAAGTGAAGCCGCTGGAGTTTGAGAAGATAGAGATTGCAGGGATCATAACAAAATAAATTTGAAGACATAACAAAAGGCATGAAGGCGTGTGAAGCCGTCGAAACCAATCAACAATCACAGTGAAGGACAATAGTTTGAGGTAAGTAAATTTGTTTTACAAATGGGGAAAGCTAAAAGAGAGAAGATAGAATGGCAAAAAGAGAAAGTGATTTGGAAAAAGAAAGAAAGGAATTATTAATAGATATATTGGATTATGAAAGTAAGATGTATCATTTTGATATTGAATTGAGTAAAGTTAAAAGAAAGAATGAAGAATTAGAAGAAAACTTAAAACTGTTTGATGGTGCTAAAAAGATGAATGAAGCGTTAGAAGAAAGATTGAAGTTATTTGATGAAATGAAAGAGTAAATAGAGAGATTAGAAGAGGAAATTTAGGATTTAGAGGAAGCGGAAGAGGAAGAGGAAGAAATAATTACCAAAGAGAAGAAAGGAGTCCAGATCCAGGAGGAAGGAGAAATCAAACTTTCAATTCAAGGGGACGCAATAACAATCAAGCACCACAAAGGTATGACAAATCAAATGTTCAATGTTATTATTGCAAGAAGTATGGTCACTTTGCAAATGAATGTCGAAAGAAACAAGAAGATATGGGAAAACAAAATGCAAATTTTTTTAGAGTAGTTCTGAGACATTGTTTATTACATGCCATGTAGCTCAAGAAAGTTCAAGTAACATTTGGTTTCTAGATAGTGGTTGCAGTAATCACATGATAGGAAATAAAGATTTGTTTGAAAGTTTGGATACTTCAGTGTTATAAAAAATTAAATTGGGTAATGATAACATAGTTGAAGTCATGGGTAAATGTGCAATTAATGTGATAACAAAGTTTGGTAAGACCATTCCTGATGTTTATTTTGTACCTGGTTTGAAGCATAATCTCATAAGTGTGGGACTACTTATTCAAAAGGGTTATAAAGTTGTTTTTAAAAATAATGTGTGCACTATATTTGATATTCCTCCTAGTAATATGGTGATTGCAAAGGTTGAAATGACAAATAATAGAATGTTCCCACTTCGCATGAAAAATAAAATAATGGAGGAGTTTGAAGCAAGTTTCAAGGCATCTAGTCAAGATCAAGCATGGGTATGGTACTTGAGGTATGGTCATCTAAATTTTAAAGGATTGTGTTTATTGAAAAGAAAGGAAATGGTAAGAGGTTTATCCCCTATTGAAGCTCCATTAAGTTCATGTGAAAGTTGTATTTTGGCTAAGCAACATAGAAAAAGTTTTCCAAAAGGAATGTCATATAGAGCATGGGCACCTTTAGAAATTGTGCATACAGATTTATGTGGTCCAATGCAAACACCATCATTAGGGGGAGCATTTATTTTCTAAAATTCATTGATGATTTTAGTAGGAAAACATGGGTTTATTTTCTCAAATATAAATCTGAGGCATTTGGAAAGTTCAAGGAGTTCAAAGCATTGGTTGAGAAATAAAGTGGCCGATCCATCAAAGTATTGAGATCAGATAGAGGAGGAGAATACAAGTCAAATGAGTTCTTGGATTATTGCAAGTATCATGGAATAAAGAAACAGTTTACTACAAGTTACACACCTCAGCAGTAGGGGAAATTTACATAAAAAATGGGTCTCCTAAGAAACTCTAAAAAAGCAAAAATTATCTTAAATAATACAAATATTTTAAATATAAATAAATATAAATTATTTAACTACATGAGTTAAGTGGGGACACATGTTTCTATTATAATTCCTTAGAAAACTCAAGTTCATTATTTTTTAAAGTGGTAACATATATTTCTATTATAATTTATGAAAACTCAAGTTCACTTTTCATTTTAGATTATTTCTTTTTCTTGATTTTTTATTTTTTATTTATAAAGTCTTAAACTCAAGTTCATTATTTTTCTAAAGTGGTAACATATATTTCTATTATAATTTATTAAAAAAATCAAGTTCACTTTTTCATTTTAGATTATTTCTTTTCTTGATTATTTATTTTTTATTTAAAAAGTCTTTATCTAAAAGTTATATTTAAGAAGCCACACTTCCTAATTTTGGAACAAACTTTATAGTAGTTTATTTTTAATTTTTTTGAAGATGAGTATTTATGAAAGAATATTTTACAATAGTTTTTTTGTTTTCTTTCTCTAAAATATAAATAAAAATTGTTAGCTTTTTTTTTTATCCAATAAATTTTTATCATGAATATTTTTTATTTTTTTATTTTTCTCTCTTCAATAATATTTTTATTGTGAATATTTGTTAGCTTTTTTTTTTCTTTTTCTAATAATTTAAGTTTTTTTTTAAAATTTGTGAGAGAAGAATTTTTATTTCTAAAGAACTTTTTTTAGTATATAAAATTTTAATTAGGTTTAAAAAGTACTAAATAAAAAATTGAAATGTAGCTTTGAAATATTCATCTATTATTTTTTTATGTATGTTTATTTAAATAAACAGGTTTATATTATTTATAAATAGTAGCAAAGTACAAGTAGCTTAGATATTTTGTTTTATATTTAATATATTATTTTTATAAATTTTATATATTAAATCAAGTTTCATATTATCATTATATATATATATATATTTTGATTTTATATATTTATAATTTTATATATATTTAAATTTTTAATTTTATAGATTTAGAATTAATATATTAAATATGTTTATAGTAGGTTTAATGATTTTTAATGCTATTAAGGAATAAAAGAAAAATTTTAAGAAAAGATTTGTTGAAATATTTTTGAAATGCTTTTTATTTTTTATTTTCCTAAAGAATGAAAGTATTTTTTAGTAAACATAATAATTTCTATAATAAAACTTAAGAATATAAATAAAAAAAATAAAAAGAATCTTTATTATTTAAAAAGATGATTGAGATAGAATAGGATATGTAGAGTTAAATTAACCATCATGAGTTAATTCATAGGATTTTAGAAAGTTTTATTTTATAAAATAAATAATTTTATTTTTATTTTAGATGATGTCACCGTAATGGTTGATGTCATCTTTTAGTTGATTTTTGATAACTCAAAAAGATGATGATGTCATCCTTAGGAAGCCCTTTTTTTATGTAAATTTCCCCTCAAGTGTTGCTGAAAGAAAAAATCAAACAATAATAGAGATGGCAAGGAGCATGATGAAAGGCAAGAATCTACCTAATGAGTATTGGGCTGAAGCAGTAGCTTGTGCAGTTTATATCTTGAATAGGTGTCCAACAAAGAGTGTGAGGGACAAGATTCAACAACAAGCATGGAGTGGTAAGCATCATAATGTTTCTCATTTCAAGATATTTGGTTGTATTGCAGTTGCATATGTGCCTAAGGAAACAAGAAGTAAGTTGGATGATAAGAGTGAAAAATGCATCTTTATTGGTTATGATGAACAATCCAAGGCTTATAAGTTGTTTAATCCTATAACCAAGAAAGTCATTGTAAGTAGAGATGTTGTGTTCAAAGAAGAAGAATCTTGGGATGGAAGTATAGACAAGACAATTACATGTGCTCTAGCAATACCATATGATGATCAAGAAGGAAACGATCAATAAAACCAAGGAGATCCATCAAATGAACAAGGAGGAACCCCATCAAGAAGTCCACAAGGAGATAACACACAAAGGGAAGTTGAACAAGGAGAATCATCAAGTCCACAAGTAATAACTCAAACCCTACACTTGCATCATTAAGGCCAAGGCTTAAAAGCAAGAAAACTAGAAGTTTGCAAGAAATTTATGATCAAGGAGATATGATAGATTTGCAATCAAACTTTTCTTTATTTGCTCAAGATCCTATACTTTTTGAAGATGCAATTAAAGAAGAAGATTTGATTAATGCAATGAATGATGAAATGGAATCCATTGAGAAAAGTGATACATGGGAACTAGTTGATTTACCTAAGGACAAAGAGTGCATAGGTGTGAAATGGGTTTATAAAACTAAGTATAAAGCAAATGGAGAAATTGATAAATATAAGGCAAGGTTAGTAGCTAAGGGATTTGCACAAGAATATGGAGTTGATTACAATGAAACATTTGCTCCTGTAGCAAGACTTGATATTGTTAGAATGGTACTAGCTATTGTAGCTCAAAACAATTGGAAGGTTTACCAAATGGATGTTAAATCAACTTTCTTGAATGGTTATCTAGAAGAAGAAGTTTATGTGCAGTAGCCACCAGGATATGAAGTAAAAGGATATGAAGACAAGGTTTATAGGTTGAAGAAGACACTTTATGGATTGAAGCAAGCACTAAGAGCATGGTACAACAAAATAGATTCATACATGAGAAGCAATGGATTCAGTAGAAGTACTAGTGAGCCTACTCTATACACCAAAGTCAATGAGTCAGATTTTAATTATTTGCTTGTATGTTGATGATTTGATCTTTTCAGGAAGTCTTTCTATAGACATGTTTACATCTGCAATGAAAAAATAATTTGAGATGATAGATTTGGGATTGATGAAATATTTTTTGTTATTGAAGTCACACAAAATGATAATGGGATTTTTATTTGTTAAAGTAAATATGCAAAAGATGTATTGAAAAGGTTTAGAATAATAAATTGCAAACCAATTTCTACTCCTATAGCAACAGGCACAAAACTAAGTAGAGAAGATAATGAAATAAATTTTGACACAACAATATTGAGAAAACTTGTTGGAAGTTTGATGTATCTCACAGCAACTAGACTAGATATTATGTATGGAGTTAGTTTGATTTCTAGATTCATGGATTCACCTAAGAACTCACATTGGCAAGCTGGAAAGAGAATATTGAGGTACATTGTAGGGACTATGAATTATGGCATATTGTATTCTACTTCAGATAATTTTTAGTTGATTGGATATATAGATAGTGACTTTGTAGGGAGTATTGATGATATAAAGAGTACATCTAGATATGCATTTCATCTTGGAATAGGTGTTGTAGCATGGACATCAAAGAAGCAACCTATAGTGACAATTTCTTTAGCAGAAGCAAAGTATGTTGCATGTACTTCAGCAACATGTCAAGTTGTATGGATGCGAAAAGTCTTGAAGCATCTATTGCATGAGCAAGAGGAGTATACTACAATATATTGTGATAACAAGTCCACCATTGCATTATCAACGAATCATGTCTTCCATAAAAGGACCAAACACATTGATACTAGATATCACTTTATTTGGTAGCTAGTAAACAATGGAGAAATCAGTCTACAATATTGCAGATCTGAAGAACAACTTGCAGACATAATTACAAAAGAATTAGCACTAGAACAATTTGAGTATTTAAGAGAAAACTTGGGTATTGTAAATATTAATTTAATTAGTAGAAATTAAGGGGGAGTGTTAGAAAGTTCTAGTAATTTCTACTAGATGGGTTATGTTGGTCAGGTCAGTGAATAAAAATAAAACAAAATTAAAATTGTATGACAACTATTCTAGAGGTTTCATATGTTAGCTATTCCAGAATATTCCTGTAACAACCAAATCCCTCTATAAGGAGGTTATGTAATCTATTTTTATTATGCAATGAAATTGATTCAGTGCAGCAGCACAGTTTGACATATTTATGTTTTATTGTTTTCTATCTCTGCCCACCTACACATCTGTAGCCTACCTTAGAACAGATAATAGACATCTATTAGGCTTGAAAAATATTTGTAGATTACCTCAAAGATTTGTCATCTTATAGAATTCAAGGATTGTAGGATACACACATATTGGATTCATTATAAGGACTTTAGAAGCTTTCAAGAGAATGCACTTGGCAGGTGTAAAGTGACGATTCACAACCTTTGCCAACATCCCTCCTTGTTCATGCTAGAATGTGAGCTCAAGAACAATGTATAGATATCCATCAAAGCATGAAAGGTAGATGGATTTCATCAAATTTTGTAAGTGTTCTAGTAGACATTCATGCAGAACATTGAAGCAAGTGCCATTTGTAGGTGTAGAGCCAAATTCCATGGCCATTTTCAACATCCTCTCGACTTGATATGGAAGCCAATACAAGGCACGTGAGCTATTTGGTACATCACTCCAAATAAATGTGGTCTCATGGAATGCAACAATTGAAGCATACTACAAAAGATTTGTTATATTTCAAGAAAATGTGATAGCTAGGTCTACTATAAAACTCTACCCTCTCTAACTTCCTTCATGTCAGTGCCAAAATGGAAACTTTGGAGTAGCGTATGGGTAATCACTAAAGCATAACGAAATAGAGGTTTTCACCAAATTATTATAATTAGAAATGCTCTCATAGACATGTATACAAACTGGCAACATCATAGGGTTGTGCCCCTAATACACATAGAACTTCAAAAAGATGCCATCTCATGGCCACTACAACCGTAGAGTATGCTCAAAAATTCCTTGACAACATGCCTTAGAAAGATGTCATCTCAAGGAACGCCATGATTACACAGTCTACACAGTGGATTTATTGAATAGGCTTTCAAAATTTTCAAGAAAATGTATGAAGTAAGTGTGAAGCCAGACTCCACAACCTTTGTGAGCATCCTCTCAACCTATGCCAAAATGTGAGCTATTTTAAGAAAAATATATGGGTGTTTATCAAAGCATAACAGAATGGGATTTTTGTCATTTGTTATAGTTGCAACCTCCCTAGTGGACATATATGCAGAACAAGGAAGAACACCTCAAAGAAAGGTCATCTTGTGGACTCCAATGATTCCAGGATATGCACAAAATGGATTAATGAAGTACACTGCAATATATTATGATTTTAAGCTTTGTTGTCTATCTTGAAGACACCCTAAACTTTATCATTAAGATGCCATTTAAACCTATGTTAGTTTTGTGAATGTTTTTTTATTGGCGCCTATAGATCACATACGAATATAAACTTACAAGTAGTTATAGCAACACTACTTTTTGATTTTGATCCTCGAAATGCTACAACCCATGTTCTTTTCTCAAACATCTATGTAGAATTTGGGAAGGTGGGATGAAGTTTAAATGGAAAGGAGATTGATGAAAGATAGAGGAATTAAAAATAGCCCTGGATGTAGTTGGATTAGACACCATAAAATAGTAGATGCTTTTTGTTAATCCATAGACACATGAAATCTATGCAAAGTTGGAGAAATGGGAGATTTAGGTAGTAGGGTATTTTCCAGATTGATGACATTTGACCTAATAATGTGAAAGGCCCTATGAGAAAGGACACTAAGATTTTAATCCTGGCATGATGAAAATGTTTACTAGAGGTGATGGAAATACCTATGGATCATGGCATTATGAAAATGTATACAAAGGCCACTCAATTTTGGGTAGAGCTACGTTGTTATTTAATGACAACAATAGCCAGCTTAACTCAAGATTAGCATAATGCAAGGCCTAATGAAAATCGATTGTGAAGGCTTTTTCAACAATGAAGAGTTTTATATTATAAGCCACTACAATTGTGACACCAAAATATTTGACACAAATACAAGACTATGAGGAACATTGAAAAATATGTGGACATGTGGATGGTTTCCTAATCATTGTGTAGTTGGATTTGATAGTTTATATTGCTTTGAAGATGGAGTGAAGGAAATACAAGACTTGCCTTGACAAGACCAATAATTTGGTCTCCCTTTTAAGTTACAAGTTTTTAGTTGCCTTTTTGTAAAACTAACTTATGTCACTTATTGTAACTAAAAGTTAGAAAATAAGCTTTCTTTTTCAAAAGGTTGAGAGAAATCTAACTAGAATAAAGCTTATTTATGAATTATTGTATTTCAAAAAGTTAGTTACTAAGTAGTTAGGAAGTGTGTAAGGGGACTTTTGAGGGAGACTTTTACAAGGGATTTATAGAAAGACTTTTTGGAAGATTTTTGGTCTTACACTTTGTATATAAGGGTTTATGGAATTGTATAATTTTACAAAGATAATAAAGAGTGCATTTGGTTTGTATGTTCTAAATGTACTTCTAAGTGATTATTATTGATTTCTCATATGTTAAATTGGTAATCCCTCTATGTCACTATGTAAATCATAGGTCATCCATTGAAGCATTTATAAACTGTGCAATTGATGCAATAGAACACAATCATTTCTTGGTATCTCGACTTGAATGTGCTGAAGCAACTTATCTATTCGAGTGTTAAATTTGTTATCCTTCTTCCATCATCATTGCATATTAAAACATATATTATTGTTCAGTGCATCATATAAGTTCAAGAACATAGTTTCTATCTTTTGTGGTAAAACCCCCTTGTAATTTGCAATAAATTTATGAAATCCCAATTGGTGTTTGTGTGTCTTCCACTAAGGTTTATGTAATCCATCTTTCCTTTTAGTTTTTCTTTTTAGAGGAAACTTGTTAGTCTAGTAACAACTTATCCAACTGTTGGGAACATTTGTCACTGTTGGTTGGAAGTGACAAATGTTAAACCAATAATTCCTTTCCAAAGTGAGGATTAAAGCATTTTGAGATTGGAATAAAAGTATATTTTTTCATAGTTAAGAAATAGGAATAAAAGTATTGTCATTTATTTGCTCCATATTTTTTTAAAAAGTAAATCAATTATATTGTTTGAGGAAAGGGTTACATTATAGTTTTGAAACAAAAATTAATCAAGAAATGTTGGCTAATTATTTTTGGTCAAATTTTGGTATTTCATACTAAAATTTTGATGTAAAGTATTTAATTTTACAAACTTACTAATTTTTGTGTAAGATTAGGAAAGTTCATTAGGGAAGAAAGTAAAATTCAACTTGTACATTTCAAGTTAAAATATTTTCTTCAAATATGTAGGCTTTAACATCTGATCTTCAATCTCATTATGTTTACTTTATAATTTTTTATTGCCATTTTTGTTGTTTGAAAATTTTTTATTGTCATTTCTATTGTTTGATAAATTGTAAAATTGTTCTATTCAATTACATGATTCTTGTATTAATGTTATCTGAATTTAATTATTTTTAGGGAATCAACTCAATAGTTGTTACATAAATTCTACCAGAAATCACTTAGCCCTTCAATTTTACGTAAATTTGATGGTTGATCTTACTTGTGAAGTAATTTTTTTTTAATCATGATTATTCATTCAAAGTTGCCCTTCAAACTTTAAAATATATTTTGTTGTAAATAAAATGATGCAAACTAAATATATTTATTAGAATAATCTTATATAAATTTTTATGCCTGGTCCAAAATCTCCACTTTCATGTGATATAGTCTTCCTAAATTTTTTATTCTCTTATAGGCAAAAATGCTTAAATACAACCTAACAACCATCAACCCAGGCCCTTATTGAAATAAGAACCTTTTTGACTAACCAAATAAGAATAAAAGTCTGTCAATAAATACAATGAGAAACGAAAACAGTCAGTTAAAAAAAAATATGTCCACGCAACTGCGATGTTCAATTTACTGTAAGTGCTAACAGTCAGTTAAAAAAAAATATGTCCACGCAACTGCGATGTTCAATTTACTGTAAGTGCTATCTGTTTTATTTCTTTTAGTTAAGAAAAACATATGAATTACATTTTCTTTTGAAGGAAAAACTTAGTAAACAGTTTAGCTCATCATATTTGTATAAATGATCTTTTGTAAGAAATTTTGATGCCTTGCCCAAAAAGCATTAGAAATATAAAAAAATTACAAGTCTCATTTCATATTAGTGTTTTTAATGATGCTCCCTGCACTTGTTCCAAATCTAACCACAACTACTAAATCCCAAGTGTACTCTTGGATTGAACTCCATTTTTTCAGTTTGGACACTGCTTTTGCACAACAGAGCCACACAAACCTGGATTGCCTTGAAAACTGATCAACCAACATAACAAGTACAATTATCAGCACAAGCTAAAAATTCCTTCACCTAAGATATTCAGACTTGAGAGCATACCAGCTAAAAATTCGGTCACCTAAGATATTCAAATTTATACAACTCTGGGGGAATGGGGCCACTGAGTTGGTTGAATTGAAGATATCTGAAAAAATGAGAGGAAGAAAGGCATTATTGGTATAAATGTATTCCTTCCAAATATGCAAATAAGAAGCTGATTATTCCAGAAAGTTACTCACAAAATGCCGAGAAAGGGGATTTGGACAAGTGAGCGGGGTATTTCCCCAGTGAAGTAGTTCTGCGCAAGGTCAAGATCACGGTGTCTTTTCGAGTTCCCCAAAGTTGTTGGTAAGACCCCAAAAAACGAATTAGTAGCTAAAGACCTGAAAATGGTAGCAATCAAGTTAGAACACATTCAAAATGTGCATTGTTCATTGTGCATGGTAGATGTGATAATAAGATCTTACAAGTACTCTAAATTCTGAAGATCAGCGATCTTGGGAGAGAGACTCCCATAAAGCTCTTGGTGTTGCAAATTCTTGTGAAATTTGTTCACGTCAAATGAAGAAGAGAATTTCATAGTGTAAACATGGAAGAGTGTTAACACATAGACTTACAACGTGTAAACATGGCCGTTGGCGTCACAGCTGACATACATCCATTGGCAGGGATTGGGCGAGGAGGGATCCCAAGTTTGCAGAGCATTTAAAAGGTCTCTCCATATTGTTGGATTGTGAAGTCCAACAGACACTCTATTCTCCCGCCAAAACATGTCTTTTGATCTTTCTTATCTATTGTGGATATTGCTCTATTAAAGAGAGATGTATTGCTGCTATCAAGCATATTGTATTCACACTTCATACAGAGATAATATAATTGTTCCCTTGCTCCCGTGGATGTAGCCAATTCATGGTGAACCACGTTAAATCTGTTGTCTCGTGTGTGTGTCATTTGTTCTGTGTTTTGTTTCACTTTGCTTTCGCTGTTCCATTGTTTTAATAATTGGTATCAGAGTTCGGGTAAGGAGCTGGTTGAGAAATTCATGACGAATTTCGAAGAAATGGAAGAAGCGGACAAGTGGAGAATAGAGAAGTTTTCGGGGCAGAATTTTGGGCTTTGGAAGCTGCAAATTCGTGCCGTACTAATTCAAAAAGACTTAGCTATCACGCTGAAAAGAAAAATAGCAAAATTGGAGGAGACGACAAATGACGAATGGGATGTGTTGGATCAAAAAGCTGCCGCTACAATTATCCTCTCGCTATCCAGCAACGTCTTATTTAATGTTGCACCAGAAACTTCGGCAAAACAGATTTGGGACAAGCTTTGCGACATGTATGAAACGGCATCCACAACCAATAAAGTCTTCTTGCTAAAGAAGTTATTCAACCTGAAAATGAAAGAGGGAAAAATATTTTCAAATCACTTGAACGAATTCAACATTGCAATCAGCCAACTAGTTTCTGTAGAAATCAATTTTGATGATGAAATGAGGGCTATGCTACTCTTGTGCTCGCTTCCTGATAGTTGGGATAATATCGTGATGACGATCAACAATTCAGCACCTGGGAGAAGAGGATCCGAAGACAAATAAAAGAAAGCATTGTTAAGATTTGACGATGTCGCTGCCACCCTCCTCAACGAAGATATGAGGAGAGGACAAAATAAAATATCTGGTGAAGCCTTGGTTCTAGGCAATAGGGGAAGAACCCAATTTCAAGGAAAACAAAATAGGAGAAGATCTAAATCAGCGAAGAGATCAAAGTCAAGAGGACGGAAAGAAGGCTGCTAGTTTTGTGGAAAAGATGGACATGTCAAGAAGGATTGTTGGTGTTACAAGAAAACCCAAAAACAACTGAAAGAAAATGAGATTAACACGACTCTTGAAGATGATGGAGGAGCTCTTGTCTTGGCAGCAAGTGAAGCTGAATCTGACTCATGGATTTTAGACTCTGGTGCCTCCTTTCATGCAACTTCAAACCGGGATGCCTTCCAAACATATCAAGAAGGAAATTTTGGCAAAGTTTATCTCGGAGACAATGAGCCGTGCAAAATAGTCGGCAAAGGTAACATATTGCTGCAACTAAAGAATGGAAGCAAGTGGCTACTAAATGATGTCAGACATGTTCCTAAACTTAAGAGGAACTTGATTTCAGCTAGACAACTTGATGCGCAAGGCTGCAGTATCACTTTCTCTTCCAACATTTGGAAAGTAACCAAAGGTGCTTTAGTTGTTGCAAAAGATAGTAAATCAGGATCTCATTATGTGCTTGAATGCACCGCTGAAGTAGGAGCGGTGATGGTCATAGTTGACAGCAGGATAGAACTATGGCATAGGAGACTTGGCCATATGAGCAAAAGGGGAATGGAAGTATTGCTCAAAAGAGGCCAACTTTCTGGTTTACAATTAGTAGATTTAGAACTATGTGAGCATTGCATTTACGGGAAACAAAGGCGGGCCAACTTCTCCAAAACTGAACATGACAAGAAGGCAAAACCCTTGGAACTCATGCATTCATATGTCTTCAGTCCCACAGAGGTAACCTCCATTGGAGGAGCAAACTATTTTGTAACTTTTTTAGATGATTGCACCCGTAAACTTTGGGTCTATATGCTCAACAGAAAATCAGAAGTGTTTGCAAAATTCAAAATTTTTAAGGCTATTGCTGAAAACCAAATTGGGAGCAAAATTAAATGTCTTAAAACTGACAATGGGGGGGAGTTTTGCTCTTTAGATTTTGATGCTTTTTGTGTAGACAACGGCATTCAGCACATCAAGGTTGTGCCATTTACACCTTAGGAAAATGGTGCAGCCGAAAGGATGAATCGCACGATTCTAGAGAGGGCACATAGCATGCTCTCAAATGCTGGTTTGAGTAAAGAATTCTGGGCTGAGGCAGTTAACACGACGGTTTATTTGATCAACCAAAGTCCTTCCACCAAACTAGACTTTGATATTTTGGAAGAAGAATGGTTTGAAAAGAAGGTCTCCTATAATCACCTTCGAGTCTTTGGCTGCGAGGCGTTCTCTCACATTCCAAAAGAAAAGTGAACAAAATTAGATTTCAAATCCAAACGATGCATCTTCATCGGTTATGGGGAAGAGCAATACGGTTTCAGGTTGTGGGATCCTGTTGCAAAGCAAATCATTCACAGTCGTGGTGTGGTATTCAATGAAAAAGTGTTTCCAGCCCTGCAAGCACAAAAAACACAAGAAAAGGAGTATATATCAATTGATGATTTTGGGAGTAATACTCAGTCTTCACAGCCAAGTGTGGCATCACATACAGATGGACATTCAAATCTAGGTAACCAAATTAGTCTCCCACCACTTAATTTTGGTTTACATTATGGAAATGTTGAAATTAGCCAGTGCTCTGGCTCTTATCTGCCATCCAACTCCCAATCACCAAATTCAGTGGGAGTTAATCCTACGCCAGCTAAGGATGACAAGTTTCCCACTATGCCCTAGCACTCTGTGAATTCCTATTAGAATGTGTCAAATGCACCAAATGACTCGCAGGTTCCACTAAACTCAGCGACCCCTCCATTTTTGGTGCATACGTCTCCTTCAAGCCCAAATTCATTAACAACTATGCAGCATAGGCCCACGCTGCTTTCTAATTCACAACCTTTGAATCTTTCTAATGCCATGTTGCCAATTCAAAGCTCATCTGTTAATACACCCACACAGGCTGAGGATGGTGTTGGTGCACATGCCACACAAACCTTTTTACAACTCCCATCCCTTGTGACCATTTCGTAGCCTCCTATCACTTCAAGGCAAATTTCTTTAGAGCCTTTGAACACTTATATTCCTCCGCACCCTGTCAATATCCAATTGCTGCCGCAGTCTATGCATTCTTCCTTGCACCCTTCGATCCTTGCCATTCACAATAACGTGGGAAATGGTTCTACGCGGGCACCAGACATAGAGTTTTCTGCCTTGGGACAGTTCTCCCATAAAGATGTTCACTTTCCAAATTGTGATGCGGAGGGGTCTAACGCACCTTTAATACCACAGCATGCTAGAAATACAACACAGGCAGTAAGGCAGTCGCCAGTGTTAAGGGAAAAGGAAAATACTCCAAGTGAAAATTCATTTCTACTGCCTAGGTTCAGCCAGTCACTGGAAATACAGAGGGGCAAAATTGATTCACAGGGCAAACAGATATGTGATACTCAACATCAGAATGTTGGCATTAAACAGGGCAATTATGTCAATCAACTACAGAGGAATATTGCACAAGAACAGGGTAGTTTGCAAGGACAAATTCCTCCATTGAGGAGATCTACCAGGGAAAGGAAACCTCCTCCGAAATTTGATGATTATCAATTGCTTGTTGCTGATCTATCAGAACCAAATACATTCCAAGAGGCTTGCAATGATAGAGACAGTGTGAAGTGGATGGCTGCAATGAAGGATGAAATGGAGTCACTAATGGCAAATCATACTTGGGATCTAGTCCGGCTTCCACCTAATCACAAAGCTTTGAAGAATTGGTGGGTCTATAGAATCAAAGAGGAAGAAGGTAGCACAAAATGCTACAGGGCCAAACTTGTTGTGAAAGGATATGATCAACAAAAGGGAGTAGACTTCAATTGGATTTTCTCACTAGTCGTGAGGATGAACACAATTCAAGCCATTTTGGGCTTGGCCGCAGTTTATGACCTTGAGCTTGAGCAACTTGATGTCAAAACCGCATTTCTCCACGGTGACATAGAAGAAGAATTGTACATGCATCAGCCAGAAGGTTTTGTCAAGCAAGGGCATGAAAATCTATTTTACAGATTAAGGAGGAGCTTGTATGGGCTGAAACAAGCCCCTAGGTAGTGGTACATCAAGTTTGATAACTTCATGATGGAAAATAAGTTCATACGTTTTGAATCTGATCCATGTCTATACTACAAGGTCTTGCCAAGTGGTGAATTTGTTTTATTGCTACTCTATGTTGACGACATGCTCATTACCGACACTAACATGAGAGTCATTGTTGATTTAAAGAAACTCTTGGGAAACAAATTTGCAATGAAGGACCTTGGGGCAGCAAAGAAGATCCTTGGCATGACCATCATTTGGGATAGAAAGAAGAAAGAAATTAGATTGTCTCAGCAAAATAATGTTGAAAAAGTTTTGGACAGATTCAATATGAGAAGTGCTAAGCCGATTAGCATTCCACTTGCCGATCATTTTCACTTATCTTTAGCATTGTACCCCAAGACACAAGAAGAACAAGACTACATGAAGAACATTCCATATTTTTCAGCCGTGGGAAGTCTTATGTATGCAATGATATGCACCTGTCCTGATATTTCCCAAGCAGTGGGAGTTGTGAGCCGGTTCATGAGTAATCCCGGAAAAACTCATTGGGAAGCTGTGAAGTGGATATTAATGTATCTAAAAGGCACTTCAGATTATGCCTTATGCTTTGGTGGGAAAGTTGCACAGCTACAAGGCTTCGTTGACTCTGATATGGCGAGTGACTTGGATAAAAGAAGGTCTACATCCAGCTATGTTTTCACCTTTGCTGGGGAAACTATTAGCCGGGTCTCAAGATTGCAACAAGTAGTTGGTCTTTCTACTACGAGGCTGAGTACATTGCCCTCACTGAAGGAGCAAAAGAAATGGTTTGGTTGCAGCGTTTGTTTACTGAATTGGGTTCCAAACAACAAGTTTTCACACTTTTTTGTGACAGTAATAGCACTATTCATTTGGCCAAGAATACGATATTTCACAACAGAACCAAACACATTGAGCTGAGGTATCATTTCATCCGTAGCATGATTGAAGAAGGCAAGTTGCAAGTTCAAAAGATTGACACCAAGATCAATCTAGCTGATGCATTGACCAAGGTTGTACCTCGAGAGAAGTTTGAATTCTGCCGCGCTTCTCTCAGCATTGTCAAGATGTGACATTGAGACAGGAGTAGGGGAGTGAGCAGCAATCAGTGGACTTCAAGTGGGAGATTGTTGGATTGTGAAGTCCAACAGACACTCTATTCTCCCACCAAAACATGTGTCTCTTGATCTTCCTTATCCATTGTGGATATTGCTCTATTAAAGAGAGATGTATTGTTGCTATCAAGCATATTGTATTCACACTTCATACAAAGATAATAGAATTGTTCCCTTGCTCTTGTGGATGTAGCCAATTCATGGTGAACCACGTTAAATCTGTTGTCTCGTGTGTGTGTCATTTGTTTTGTGTTCTGTTTCACTTTGCTTTCGCTGTTCCATTGTTTTAAAACATATCATCTTTTTCACTTCAATCGGTGCATCAACTTCAGGATTGGATAACAGTAACTATGCACAACATAGATGCAGGGGCAGCATCCATAATGATTAATACACTACCTTCAATCCTTGCTTTCCTTTGCAATATTGCTCTAACTATGCTTAATTTATAGGGAGCAAGATATAATAATAATAACAAATGTCATATTATCTATTCTTCTAAATATGGTTAACACTGCATTAAATAAATACATATCACGTTAAGTGACTTACAAAGCTAAATTTGGCTAATAATATATTCACCCTCGACGTTAGATTTAAATGAATCTAATAGCTTGAATACATCTATTAAAAATGATGTTGTTTTTATTAAATTTATGATATAATTTTAATTAGATGTATTATGAAAATAAATTATTTCAATAAATTTTATATATGTTAGTTTATTTTATATATTATATGTTAACTTATTTATTTATTTTTTTTGCTACGTAAATATAAAGGTTTGTATTAATCCGGAGAAAGTATGAACATGCAGGTGCCTATAAGCCGTTTACCTGCCACAGCCAGATAACAAAAGACACCTACATCTGTCCTTAAGACTGTAGATTTAACAGTGCTTTACCAAATCAGCTTCTAGGCTTTCTGATCTAATATGGAAGACCATGCTATTCAGAATTAGCCTCTAGGCTTACTGGTCTAATATTGACTATATCATTAATAAACCTACTAAGACTGAGGATTTATCTACACAGGATATCAAAAGAGGCCGAGCTCGACAGCCATGGCATGAAGTCTATCAACCCATACCTTTTCACCGGGTTCCACATTCTCTTGCAACATATTCTGGAGGAAGCCGTAGGCTTGGATGACATGATCTTGATGCTCCACCAATGCCAGGCCTTTCAGATCAAGGATGAAGGGCAGAACCTTCGTCACCTCCAAAGGATCCTTGTTTGAGACAATGTCTTTTGGGCGAGGAATGCCCACCCCTGGAATGGTTGCCTCCAAAATGGGATCGAGGCCCCGAAGGATTTCCGCTTTGAACACTTTCACCATGAGAGATTTCACCGCTGCTGTAGACACCTCGATATCCAGAATTGAGGCAAGGAAACGGGAAGAAATGTGGGAATCGACCCTGTAGAACTCATCTGCTGCCAAGAAACCTGCCCCCAAGATTATTTTGACTGCCGGGAGGAGCAAGCCCTCATGCCGTCGCATAATGCGTTTTAACCTCAAATCTGTGACCGCTCCCTTAAATGCCATCTGCCTAACTGAACTCTCCAGTTGTAGAGGAGTCGAAGCCCCCAGATTTATCAGCCCATGCACCGAGATCTTCGCAATGAAACCTAAGCCCTTCTCCATGCTGACTGCTACTGCCACCGTCTGCACTAGCAGAAAATCACTCGAGACTGCAAAAATGGAATGAACTCCGGATAGGTCTTTCTGACTGCACATAAGAGATGTCACATTCAATTAACCAGAGCTTATAATCAATGCAAAGAGAGGTTTGCCAGAGTAATACGTGCGACGTTTCAAGTCGAAAACCATAAGGGAGGAGCTCCAACTCCAAATCATAAAAGCACAGTAATTATTATTCTAATACAAAGAGGAAGCCATAATAACTTTGTATGGCAACGACCCATCCAAGTGTTCTTGGATTGGGTGCCCACCCATCCACCCTATCAGACTTCTTTAACTGGAGATAAATTTGACTCTTAATCCGTCTGCCCCCTGATTAGAGAGAGAGTTTGCTTCTAAGTTGGCCTCTCTATAAATGTGATTTACAGTGGTTAACTCGCACCGATCCAACAAATCCAGAGCTATTTCCAATTTCGCAGCCAATTTCCAATTTTGTAATTTCCTTGTGTGAAGCCCATTGATCACCAAGAGGGAATCTCCTTCAATAGCAACTTTTCGTAGATTTAGCTCATGACAGAGTTTTAAGCCTAATATTAAGGCCTCCAACTCTGCTTCGTTATTGGTCCCATCTGCTAGTGGCTCTGCAATGCTGCCAACTGTTTTCCCATCCCAATCTCTAATGATGCAACCCGCTCCTGATTTGCCGGGGTTCCCTCGTGACGCTCCATCAAAGTTTAATTTGAACCACTCAGGGTCCGGTGGAGACCATTTAGCAAGTTGTCTTTTAAGCACTGATTGTTGCCCACCTTTCAGACTGAGGGATGGCAGTTTAAGACCCTGCCAGCCTTGTCTTATCTTGGCATCCCAAATTGAGAAGTTTGTTTGTGACAAATTGCCCAACGTTGAGTTAAAAACCTCTACTATGCTGCTCTCAACTTTATTTAGAAACGTGGGGAGAGGTAATTCTTTATCCTAGAAGAGTCTTCGGTTGCGTTCTTTCCAGAGTTCCCAAATCAACAATGAGGGACTGATTGCCCATAGCTTGTGATACATTGCGTTTTTGTTCAAACTGGGCCAACTAGACAGCCACTCGAGCAGCCCCATTGGCATGGCAGATTTCCAGAAAAGTTTATTCATAAGCCAGTTCCAGCAAGAGTTTGTAAAAGAGCAACTAAGGAAGAGATGATCTCCATCCTTAGAATTATTTTTACACAAACAACATCTTGATGGACCCTGGAAATCAAGTTTGGCTGACCTATCTGCTGTTAATACTCTTCCTTGTGAGGCTATCCATAAGAAAACTCCTGCCTTTGGCAGGCAGTTGGGATTCCAACACAACTCCCTTGGAATGATAGAAACATCCTCTTGGCTGTCCGTTAACTTATTGTAACCTGATCTGACACTATAGACTCCGTTTGGAGCTCCTATCCATCTGAGAATGTTCGAGCCCTCCCTACAGTTGATTTGTCTATTGGCCAAAGTTTTGTCATATAAATCCACTTCTGCCTGGCTTAGCTGAAGGTCTAGGGGACTCTTCCAGGTGACTGTTAGAAAGCCATTATGGAAAGACTGAGTCATGTAATCTCTTACCTTATCCCCCCATGCCTGGGTAGTTCTTAATTTGACATTAGCCAATCCCACCTCATTGATCAATTTAGGCAGGCCTTGCCAAGAATCCTCCCAAAAGTTGGCTGAATTCCCATTCCTGATTTCCCAGGAGAGATGATCAGAGATGAGATTTCTGTAACTGCGAATAAAATTCCAAATTTTGGAGCCTGAAGGTAACTCCCTTGAGGTGAAAATACTATCAACCCCTTCCTCCAAATATTTTGCTCGCACTATCTGAACCCATTTAAGGTCTGGGTTAGAGAAAATTGTCCAAACTAATTTAGCACCCAGAGCTTTGTTTTGGAGAAGAAGATTTTTGATTCCCAATCCATTTCTTTGCCTAGATTCACAGATTTGCTTCCATTTGACAAGAGGATATTTGAACTGTTCAGATGACCCTTGCCAAAAGAAATTTTTCATCTTCTTATTTAGTTCTTTACTAGCCTTGCTTGACAGAGGTAAACACGACATAAGATAGGTAGGCAAAGCGAAAATAACTGCCTTAAGCTTCGTTAGCCTGCCTGCCCAAGACAACCACCTATTTTTCCAAGAGGCTGCCTTATTTCTGACTTTCTCCAGTAGACTGTTCCAGACATTACCTGGACAAAGCCCTCTGTCCAACGGGATCCCCAAATAAGTGCATGGAAGAGATCCTTTCGAAAATCCAAGTATCCTTAGAATCTGAGCTTCCACTCTCGTTGAAGTGTTAAAGAAAAACACTTCTAATTTTTCATGACTGACCTCTTGTCCAGAGGCGATGGTATACTTTTGAAGGATTGTCTTTATACTCCGGGCCTCCCTGTAATGGGCTTTCCCAAATAGCATAGTGTCATCAGCAAATTGCTGATGAGTAATGTGTGGAGCGCCACTTGTAACTTGAACTCCCTCAATCTCCCTGAGATTCCAGGCTCTGGTAATTGATCTACCAAGTGCTTCAGCCATTAAAATGAATAGAAAAGGTGAAATTGGGTCTCCCTGTCTTAGCCCACGAGAAACATTGAAGAAGCCTTCCAGGGATCCGTTCACTAGGACTGAAAATCTTGGGCATGCAATCCATGAAAAGATCCGATCAAGCCAATTCTTGGTGAAGCTGAACCCTTGCAGAACTTTAAACATAAATTGCCAGTTGACACGATCATAAGCCTTTTTTATGTCAAGTTTTAAGATCATTGCCTGCTTTCGCGTGGATTGAATTGAGTGAATAGCTTCTTGGGCAATAATGACCCCATCCAAGATGGATCTATTTGAGACAAATCCCGTCTGTTCTTCTGAAATCAAATCTGGAAGAAGAATTTTTAACCTGTTTACCATTGTTTTAGCCAAAATCTTGTAGAAAGTGTTGCACAAAGAAATGGGCCTGAAGTCATCCAAAAGTTCAGGCTTCTCCTTCTTTGGTATGAGAGCTAAAAAAAGTATTATTGATCTCCTTTAAAAGTTGTCCAGATGTTCTAGACTCCTCTAGGGCCTCCACAATATCAGTGCTAATGAAGTCCCAACATTTTTGGAAAAAACCTACTGGAAAGCCATCGGGTCTGGGTGCTTTGTCTGGATGGAGCTGGAAGAGTGCATGCTTAACTATTAAGCATGTCATTTTGTTCATCAGTTACTAACTTAGGTGTCAATCCAACCAACTCTTCTTGAGTTGTGAGAAGGGAGCCTTCTGACTCATTTAGAAGATTCTAACAATGCGCCACCATGACTTGTTTGACTTCATCCACATCCTCCACAAGTCTTCCATTATTATCTCTTACCCTGGAAATTCTATTTACCTCCCTTCTCACCTTTGTTGCATTATGAAAGTATTTGGTATTTCTATCCCCAGCTGATAACCAAACTTCTCAGGATTTTTGTCTCTAGAACACTTCTTCTTTGGAGAGAATGTCATTCATTTTTGTCATCAACATTTTTTCCTGCAAATAACTGGAATTATCCATCCCATCTCTGATGATCTTCTCTGTTAGGACTCTTAATTCTGCTTCATATTGCTTCTTTTCCTCAAAGATATTTTTGAAATTGTTTATATTCCAAGATTTCAGATTCTGTTTGATTACTCTCAGCTTGACTGTGATGCGAAACATTTTGGATCCTATAGGCTGTGTTTCATTCCACCATTGCTTGATTAGTTCCAAGAAATCCTTGTGCTGGAACCACATATTTTCAAACTTAAAGGGGCTCCTGACTGCTCCCTTTTCTCCCAGTATTTCCAGGCGAATTGGATAATGGTCTGAGCCTGGTAATGGTAGCAATTGACAGTCAAGAGAAAAAGGAAACCTACTGAGATTTCCTTTGAGAAGGAATCTATCCAATTTCTCAGCTATGTTACAAAAGTCGAACCTTTTGTTTGTCCAAGTGTACTGCCCACCCCCCATCTGTATATCAAGAAGCTCATTTCTATCCACAAAATGTTTGAAATCAATTTGAGACTGGAGTTTCCTGCCTACTCCCCCTTTCTTATCACTTTCTTTTAGGATTGCATTGAAATCCCCTCCTAAAATAATAAACTTGAACCCTTGGGAATTACATACTTTGTCCAAATCACTCCAAACAGTTCTCTTATGAATGTAATTGTTAGGCCCGTAAACATTTATTAGAAGAAAACTAAGATTGGAGGCAAGGCTCCTTACCTTACTAGCTTGCCAAAACTTGCTTGAAGCCACGACTTCAATCATGACTGTTTGCGGCCTCCAAAGAGTTAATAGCCCTCCTGAGGCTCGTTCCGCATTGACACCACAAATTATCCAATTCTTCAATTTCAAACTAAGGTTAGCTCTTTCTTGTTCTTCTAGCTTAGATTCCTGAATCAGGCAAATATCCGGTTGCTGCAAATTTAGATGCTACCGCAATAGGCATCTTTTGTTAGGGGCATTTAAGCCCCTAACATTCTAAGATAAGATTTTCATTGTTGTTCAGGAAGGGCGTTCCCCTTCTCTACTTTCAATAGAGTTTGAATTTTTAGTTGTCTTGAAGCCTCCCCATCCCATTTGAGTTTTTCCTTATTTGGGATCCTGCCTTTCCCTCTGTGTTCTCCACAGTCTGGTAATATTTTGATTGATTCCTTGGTTCTCAATCCAAACTCTCCTTGTTCTGTGGGGTTGCTCAAAACTTTGCTTGTAACTTCCTCTTCAGCTAGAAGAACTTCATTTCCTATCAGCTCAAGATCTTGTTCGACAAACCAATCTTCGCCTTCAAAGTTGTCTATATCAATCTCCCCTTTTTTGGCTGCGTTGGCAATGTCTACCAGTTCATTGCCCACATTGATGAGGGAGTCTAGATCTTCCTTGCTCACTTTGTTGCCAATCATCTCGATAACCTGTGACAATTTTTGGTCAATGGATCGGGTGCTTTGAACATTATCATGTCTCTAAGCAGATTTTGATTCCTTTGGGAGCGCCACTTTAGTATGAAAAGGAAGTCCTTCTTTAGCTTGAACTTCCTCCTGTAGGGGTATGGACTACTTGTTTGGCGTTTGCTCCGAGTTTTCCTTTGGATGAGGGTCGCTCTTCCATCCTAAGACTTTGACCAGAGTCTCTATGGGAATGGGATTATGGATCATTTTCTGCGTCCATATACCTAATCCTGACGAAATCTTGATTTCACTCAAGATTCTACGGTTTGGATTACTTTCAATGCCTATCCTTACCATTGTACCTGACCCTTTTGGATTGAGCCTCTCCTCTGCACACAAAAAGGATCCCATCCCATTCCCAATTTCTTCCAATACCCTGGAGTCCCAGTATTCAAGGGGGAGGTTGGGTAGAATATACCAGTCGTGGATTTTGTCCATATGGTGTGAAGTTGGATCAAACCCTGTCTTCCACTGGCTAATATAAAAGCCACAACCGTCGAGAATCTAGATCCCTTCTTCAGTTTTAGCCCTAATGGCTTCCGTAGGGCAAATGACCACGAAATAATCATTTGCTAATCTCTTGAATTCCAAATCTTCTCCCCATTTCTCAAACCACCAAGTCTCCAGACTTTGCCAATTTAAATCCTTACCGTGCCATTTCATTATGAGTGTTGTGTTCTCCAGTTTCATCACTTGATGTTGAATTCAGTTTGCACTGAGATTGATCGCTATTTCCTCCTCTCTATCGAATTCCCTTCGTCCATGATTTAGATTTCTAGGTTGTAGATTGTGTCTTTGCAGATCCCTCGTCGTCCACCGCCTCTAGGGTTTCTTCTTCCCCTGAAATATCAAGATTGCTGCTGACTTTGATTGCAATGGGTTGATCTGTGCGCAATTCCATTTAGTTGTCGCTCTTCATCCTGAAAAGGCCGAGCACCGTGCCATTTTCACAAATTTTCCCCTTGTTGAAAGTTTCGGCTGGCATTGAAGGATCTGCCAAATTTATTATCCTGAAAGTAAGCCTGATTATACTTTTGGTGGTGGAACCATCTCCCATCTCTTGGTTCTGCATAGCTTCCCTGCATCTCTCTCTGTCGCCATTTTGGATTGCGAATTTCTGCGAATTGTCCCTCTGTGAGTTGCCGATCTGCAAATTGTCGCTCCATCTTCTTCTAATTCTTACTCATTATATGTTAACTTATTAAATACATAGTATTTTTATAAATAAAAAAATTATTAACTAGCATAGATATCTTAAATACTAGAGGGACCTATTTATTCTCAAAAACAATTTCATAGTTTGGAGAATATATTATGGCATCTTTTAGATAGATGTATTTAAGATATCTTTGCTATGAGCAAAGTATATTCAACAATCGAAGAATTTATATTTTATAGATTTTACTATAGAGGCATTAATTAAATTATATTTTATTTTCTACAATTTTATAACATTGTATTTTATTAGGGTTTTGTTTTATTTCCTACACAATTAATGTTATTTTATTTAGGTTGGAATAATTTATTTTATAACTATATTTTATTAAGGTTTCGTTACACAATAAATACTTTGGGTTAGTTGTTTACATATATTTTTAAAATAATAAAGTCTTAATCTATATTTTTAAAATTAAAAGATCTCTAAAGCATAAAGAAAAAATCTATATTATAAAAATAATTAAAAACAGTATATATGTTTAATCATCTTTTCACACTTCAAGCCCAAGAGAAGTTGAAAGCTTCACAAAGAAAAGAGCCAAGCCATGTGCCTTCTTTAACATTCTAAGGGCAACCCTATTTTCTTGTTGTTCACTAATGTTGCACAAATTTCCAAACATATGAGGTGTGGATTCAATCCAAAGAGCTTCCAATGTATTCCATATATCTCAAATTGTATGTACACTACCCCATTTAATATATTTAACAAGAAATTTTAACAAATTTAGGCAACTCCATTTTTTTTATTGATTCAGGATGGTTTTGAATCTGATTAGGTATGGAATTTCTAAGATTGTAAGTATTAATTATGTTCCAATCATCATGAAGGCAAGTATGAAGGAACCTGTTTTATACCAAAACCCTACCGAAATACAAAAAAATTGCAAAGCCTAGCTAAAATAAATTACATATTATACAACACAAAATTTCGATAAATAATATATTTCTTTTATTTTTTCATGTTGATTTTAGTTTTAATTTTAATTTTTTAATGCACCCGTTATATCTATGTTTTATTTTTATTGGTTTTTTTTATGTTGATTTTAATTTTAATTTTAAATTTTTTTAATGTTCCAGCACAGATTTTTTTTTTAAATATTTTAGCAATGAATTTGAATTTTTTAAATGAAATGATTTATGCATACATGATTAACACCATTATTCCATGATTAACATCATTATTCCAACAAATCATAAATTTATACATGTGATCTTCATTGATTCTTGATTTTGATTTTTTTGCCACTTCTTAATTTTTATTTTGTAAATAGTGATTTTATTTTTGGTTGTTTTGTCTATTAGAGACTTTCAAACATTTATGTTTTATATATGTTTTAATTATTATAATGTTTATGATTATTTATTCTGCCTGTTGTATGTTAGGCCTTTGGGTCTAAATATTTGTATTTTAATGAAAATAATATATCAATATCTATTTAAATTATTATAAAAATACAAATAGATAAGTAAATAGATGAAAAATAATACAAATCTATTTTATTTACTTAAAAGTTATTATATTTTACTTTATAACTATTTTATTTACTATATATATGGAGACACATAAATTTAATTTTTTATTTAAGATTTTATTTTATTTATTTACTTTATTTGAAATATGGATCATGTGCTTGACTAGTTGAACTCTGAAATAAAATATCATTTTACTTTATAACTATTCTATTTACTATATATACATGGACAAGACACATAACTTTTTATTTTTATTTAAGATTTTATTTTATTTGTTTACTTTATTTGAAATATGGGTCATGTGTTTTGATTCAAAAACTACAATGTTGAACTCTAAAATAAACTATCATAATTTGATAAGTTGAGCATCACCTAGGTGCAATTTGTGCTTTAAGTGGACCATTCATTCACATGAGAGGAGATGAGTTCATATGAACCACTAATAAAATATTGGTCATGTGTTATCATAAGAAAATAAATGTTTTACATAAAGTTTATAAGTTAATTAAATAAATATATAGTATATAATTAGCTCCCTCAAATTCCTCTAAGAAATTTAATCCATTCTTTAACAAAATCCAAACCACTACTCTCCGCTGCTAACAATAGTAATGGTCAGGGCAGTGTTAGTCCTTCAAATGTATTTTTTGGTGATAACAGGGGTTAGTTATATCTTACACCCACCTTTAAGGGTGAGCATAAAATCTTACCATCACAACTAAAAACCTCGAAAGTAAATGAAGTTTCTTCAATGCAATCTCCTACTTAAAAACTTAAACTCAAAAGCAATAACGATGGAATTTTTGATATTGATGAAAATCTACTTTCTTCTAAAGAAATGGTTGCCATTTGTGATAAAGTATCATCTCAATCTAATGAATCATCTTCTTCTAATGCATGTCTTGGTAATGATGACCTGTCCCTTTAGATTTCAACCCCCATGGGATTGTTGAAACAAAGATGGACCCTCCTCACCATGATAAAAAGAATGATCCTTCTCCATCTTCTTCAACACATGATGACGATTCTCATTTCAACAAAGATAGTCATATGGTGTCTCCTCTTCCTTCAGACTTGGAGATGCATTATGGGTGTGGATTTAAAATTCTTTCTAAACAAGGATACAATGGAAGTGGGTTAGGATGCAAAGAACAAGGAACTAGAAGGCACCTGAGGAACCAACATCACACTTGTCTAAAGTAGGTTTAGGTTTCCAACCTTCTCCTACATTCTCTCTACCATGTTCACAACAAAAAGCATTTCTTCCTACTCCACCTATATCTTCTCTTCTATTTCAACAAGAGTGTATGTTGCCGAGTCTACTCAAAGACCGCTTAATCACTCTTACTCCTCCAACACACAAAAGGATTCAACACAATAATCATTCAACACCTCATTATTGTGCATATCATTCAATGCTTGGCCATTCCACTTAGGAATACCGAGTCTTGGGTGATAAAATTCAACAAATTCAAACACGGTACAACTCTAGTTCTTTTCACCATGCTTGATGTAGTCCCTAGAGTAGTTTGTCCTCCATCCATTTTATAATAAACAAGTTGGGGGAGGATGATTTGTTATAGGACAACTCATAATTATCATCCCTCCTCATTTGTGTTATGCTTGTATGTATTGCTATCCCTGTATTGTGATGTTTTGTTGATTGTTAGTTCTCCCTTGGCACCCTTGTTAGCACAAAGGTACAAGGAGAAAAATCGCATTGTGTCATGCCTCTATATGTATCTTCATTCTTGTATATGTCATAATTTTCAATGACCTTAATTTTATTTTGGATGACTTAGCATCCTTCCATGTTGATTTCATTTGTGTACTATACTTTCATGTGATCTTTCCTCCATCATCTTCATAGTTATTATTGGCCATATGTGTTGTCATTGATGTCAACATGGCATACATTAATGTCAACATAGCATACATTGATGTCAACACTATCATGAAAGTAAGGAAGAGAAAAGCTCATGATTAGAGGTCATAAAATTTACATTCCTAATCAAAGCAGAGTTGAGTTTGAAGCCTTATTAATTTGGGAATTAGAAGTACTAAGAGAATCAAATGTTAAGGAAGGATGCCTGATGGCTTGAAGCATGTTGTATGATCTATCCTACTGATCTTAAGTTGTATATGGTAATGCAATGAAGGCTTGGCCTCCAAAAGAAGATGATAGTCTTTGTATCAGAATATCTGCTCTTTAAAGACTGTCCAAAAGATTGCTCCATATTTTCATCATTATGCTTTTTTAGTTTCTACGGTTTGGAACATAGCTTAATACAGTGTTATTTTATGTATGTTCCAAGTTTCGTGATGTTTTGATCATCTGAAGGATAGTTTTCTATTGACATCTTGAAGATAAAGTTGGTTCTGTGAAGATGTTTCTAGCATGACAATCCAATGCTCTGCATTCCTTCGCAGTTGTATATGTGGCTATGCAGTTATGAGATTGTGTCAAAAAGGAAATGAAGGTGCTACTTCCAAATTCTCAAATCATATTTCCCTTCACTGTGAAAGTTATGTATGATAGAACACCAGAATGTGCTCTGGAAGAATGGTGCGGTATTGAAGACCCACTGGAATGCTCCGTATTCCTCCAGAAGTGAATGATTGACCTTGTAGTTTTGTGAACATGTTCTTGGATGTGCATGGCATGCCTCTTTTCTATTTCAAACTTCTTGGTGGTTCACAACTCAGTTTTTCAATTGACAGCATGGTGCAATGTGTTCCAGATAACAGAGTATTTGCAGAGTAAATGTTTGAAGTTGTGCAGCACAATTCTTTGATGTGTGATGACAAACGTGTGTATGGGGGTGTTTTATGAGTCATGTGAACTCATCTAGAAAAGTTTCATGAAGATCTTTCTTGTTTCTTGTATTGCACAAGGTTTTCAAGTTGATATGGTCGTTATTCTTCAAGTCTTCATGAGTGTTCCTTAAAACTATCATATTTTCAAATGAGTAGAGTGTACAGATGTCATTCCTTGGTGTTTGATGCTATGAAGGATATTTTGGACCTGGTTAAGTAGTTGTTAGTGTCCGCAAGACTTGGATCTTCTGTTGGTGTAATGTGTTGTTTCAATTAGGACCTATCTTCTACACGTTTCTTAGTGTGTGTTGTCTGGCAGACTTGTAAATGTATTATTCATGTTGTATTTGGCTGACAAGCAATGTAATCAATGTAATATCATGTATAAATAGTGAATCAAAGTGAGTTAGGAAGGTATGATTGCAAGATGATTGAAAAGGTTCACAAGCAGATAAAAGCAATTCATTATTGATGTGCGACTTATAAGAGTTGGCTAGATAGGAGCCACCCAAGATCTAGGACTTCATGAAAGCACAAGAGAGACAATATGAGAGAATAATAATCTATTCTATCAATGAATGCAAAATTGTGTATGTTGTGATGTTACATGAGAGCCTTGCTTATAAAGACAAGGATGATAGCTAAGCTATTGTAGTCATGTGACAAGTGTCTTAATCCTATTCAACATGAGACAACTATTGCACATGTGTAGGATAAGACAACTATTAACAAGTAGATAGAACTAGAAACAACTAGAAACATCTAGTAGACTCACTAAGTCAATTTAACATGTGAATTATGTGAGGAAAATTATTTAACTAATAAATAGTTAAATAATATGAATTATCCTCACACAAGGGAAACTAGATAGAAAATATTCCTATTCACACTAACACCCCCCCTTAAGTACAACTTAGGGAGAAGTTGACTAATGTAAGAATGGATGGGTCCTGACTACTAGGCCATGTTAGGTACCCATGTACAAACAAGTCTCAAGTGGAGTAAAGGAGAAAACCTTATCCAGGAAAAAAACTCCTCTCCAAAAGTGAGAATGCGTACAAACATGTACAAATGATGGAAGAATCAAGAACCCCTAAATACAACATCCATCACATATATACAATCAATAGCCCCCCAATAAGAGGGAAAGATTGAGACAAGATATCGCCCCATAATGAAGTATCTCCTATGCCAATGGTGAATGCTCGAAAAAGAAGACCAAAGAGGATCCAAAACCTACAAACAACATTCCTCCCCTTGGGAAGAAACCAATCCACTGGTGTATGTCGAAGAAACTTCATCTCTAAAACAAGAGATGAGGGAAGAAGTCTCATGAAATATGATGTCTCTAAAAACTACTCATGTATCTCCATGTCGATGTTGAATGATACCACAATCAAATCAAGAGTCTCATGCCTCATTGATGAAAGTGACAATCCAAGATCTAGTGGAAACTAAAAAACATTAAGCTCCAAATATAAACATGGGTTGACAACAGTTGTGCTATGACTATCATCAAAGAGGAGAGATAACCACTCAAATGTGTCCTCCAAATTTGCAAGATACGACTCAAAACAAATCTAAAATACCTGTCAAATGCTCATCCCACAAAGCTGTATCCAAAAGACAAGAAGTATCTTGCTGAACTGAAGCATTGAACTTTGAAGAAGTAGGAGGTGGAGAAGGAAGTGTAGCACATGTCTCAAGAACCGATGAAGAGGCAAGAATACCAAGGTTCAAGTGACCAAACTTCTCCTCTAAAATATGATTCACACAAGGAGTGTGAATGTTAGCCAACTAACCTGAATCATCATTAAGAGAGAAACCATGAAAGGTGTATAGCATGATCAACCACCCTAGTAGCAATTAGCTCTGAGGTCTCTAAGTCTATGGTAATAACCAACTTAGGTGTGAACTCCACTATCTTCCTTCTAACACTATGAGTAATTTGATATATGAAAATAAGATTATTGTTTGAAAAGAAGGCACACAAAGTACATCATTGAAAGTACCTTCACCAATATCAATGGTTCCCTTCCCAATTACATTCATATATGTGCTATTATCCATCAAGATAAGTGGCATATCACACGGCTCAAATGAAGAAAACATATACTTGGAAGAAGCCATATGATGGGAAGCACCTGAATCAAGAAGCCATTTACTTGATGTAGAAATTGTACTTGCACAAAGTGCTTTACCTTTATGTTTGGGTTCCTTAGCTTTCCTTGCATGACTTGATTTAGAAAGTATTGGCTTTGTAGATGTTGAAGGAGTAGAAGAAGAATTAGGCAATGAAAGTTTATTTTTTTGAACAAGTTGCATCAACATGTCAATCTGTTTCTTAAAACAAGTATGTTCATCATGCATTGATTTCTTACAATAACCACATGTAGGCTTCTCCTTCTTAGGTGAATTTTTTGCTTGATCTGTTTATGGATTTTTCTTAGTTTTCTTTTTTTTCTTGTCAGAAGAACCTAACACTTTCTATTCCTTAGGTTGTCCAACGACCAAAGCATGAGTCTATGATGGCTTAATGATACCCATAGAAAGAAGTTTTTTTTCTCATGCATTAACATCTCAACAAAGGATGCAAATGAAGGCATAGTGAAAGCAAATCCCATAGTTGACCTATGAGTGTGAAAGCTAGAAACAAAAACTGCATAATCAGGACCAAGTTTATTCAACACATTGTAGATCAATTAGATGTCCTTTTTCTCAATACCACATGCTTTACATTGTTCTCTTAGATCATTAACCTCAGTTATGTAATCCTGGATGTTGCTCAAGTTCTTAAGATCAAGGCTCATCAATTCATTATCAAATTGATAGCCTTTAACATCATCTGTTGTACCATACAATGTTTTCAACTTATGCCAAACATCATGTGAATTTGTACATGCCTCAATCTAAAACAAGAGATCTAGGAAAATGAAACTACGAAGACATCTAAGAGCTTTAGTATACTTTATTATCTATTTTATCTTTTCCTTATCATATGTGGGTTCAGGTATCTTGTTTTCAACATATAAATAATGTCCAAGATCCATTAGAGCATTCCATGCATGTTGACTTCAAGTTGCATAGTTATATGGTGTTAACAATGGAACCTTTGATTTATCCATGATGTAGAGGAAAATAAGAGCACAAGTAGCTATATCAAAGCACAAACTCAATCAACATTGTAATTGAATCCTTCAAACCAAAACAACCACCAATTTCAACTCTTTTCCAATCAATGAGTGATATGTACCCAAAGTGTCTCAAACTAAAAATCTGATGTTTAAAGCCAAATCTAGAAAAATGTCATTGATAGAACTAATGAGCATAGAATTACCTTTCCAATGCCTATAAAAAGGTGAAATTCTGATAAAGTCAGTGAAAGCTGTGAGCTCGAGAGTGAAAAATATAAGATATAACTTCAAATAGTTGTATCAAGCACCTACAACTAAATATGAGAAAAATACTTACACCACTACAAAGTGCTCAAAACCATCTTTCCAATGATATCTTGTTTTCTAATTTTTGATAGCGTGGCAAAAAGTTCTGGCTCCCAGAAAAGAATCGCCCTATTAGGGCTAGAAGGGGGCCAAAGGGGCTTGTTGCTGACGTCATTGTTGATGTTAGTAGTACCCTATCACCAGAATATGTTCTCAGTCTAATAGAATATTCTTTTCTGGAAGAAAAAATACACTTGTGGAATGCAAAACCACCTTTTGGTTCAAAAAATTGCATGTAGATGGTGAAAACCGCCCTGCCAAGAGTGCAAAACCACTTACAGAGATGCAAAACAACCTGTCATAGGTTCAAAACTACCTTTTGACTACCAAAACCACTATTTTATGCTACAAACCACCTTGTACCAGTGAAACCACTTGCTCACATGGTAAAACCACCTTTAGAGGGCAAAAACTGCCTGGATGCAGTTCAAAATCGCCCGTTAGAAAGAGTATAAACCACTTGTCATACTGTTGTATTTTCTTGAGGGGTAGATTTTCCAAATCTAGGGTATATACCCCATATATTCTGCTTCTTGGGTGGGAAGTGAAACTACCGAAGGTTTTTAATGACTACTAGTTTTAACTATTTCTAATGAAGATTTTACCACTGGATAAATTGTAAAGCTGTAGATTTTTTTATTGACCACTAGAAATATATTTAAAACCTGCAAAGATTTTATTAAAATATGAAAAGGCCCGAAGGCCGTATGTTGAAATAGGCCATGGGGGGGATTTGACCCCTACCACATGGGGGTTTGACCCTATCCTACGAGTTCCCCAGCCGTGGGCTCCATTGTGACCTAGTACCATTTAAAACACTTTATTTATGTGGCACCTTGTTGCAATGCTCAGGGTCATACCATGACAACACAAGCCATTGTGTATCATGCCTGCAAGCATCGACTTGGTTTTCTCATCCTGGAGGCAACCCCTTGTTGCGGTGTAGATTTTGAAAACACATATCATTTAGGCATGTGCTTTTAGAAATCTCTCATGCATGTTTTATATATCTTCCTTATTCTACCTTAAAGGTAATTGCTCCTTGATGGAGTTAGTAATCACTTTAAGGTGGGGGCATATATCATGCTATGATCCTTGCTCTCATCTTTCCATCAAAACACTTGTTGATTATCTTTGTTATGGAACTCTCTTGGAAAGGATTGCAGCAAACTTGGAAGTAAGATCTTGAATCTATCTTGCTCCCCTAAGTTGAAGATCCTTGCATGATTGAGAGAAGGGTTGGATCGACCAACTTGAGTTTGGCTAGAGTACCTTTGGGTATAGTTGCAACGCCTTCTTATTCTACAAGGCTTCATGTAAATACTCTTGCCGGAGGTAGTTTGCATTCCCTTGAGTGGAAACACTTTTTCTTGATGTGGAGTATGTGTATGATGTGTTTGTTCTCTCTTGTTCATCTCATTTCTAACTAACCCGCTCTTAGCATTCTTCTTATTGCATGTTGGGGAATGATGCACAACAATTGAGGCAGCCCTTTAGATTGAGGTCTCTTTTATCATGTTGAATCAAAGTCTTCTGTTACGTGATTCTTGTGATTGTTGTATGATGCAGGTATCCTCCTCGTGTATTCTTATGCATTATTCATGTCTCATGCATGCTTCATGTGTTCTCTCTGTTGTTATATGGAGCCTAATCAGACTTGGAGGTTAAATTTTCCCCACTTTTATCAGCGCAGTTTCCCCTCAAATTATTTAATGGAGGTTTGGGGCAACGCCCCCAAGACGGGGGTCAAGGGGCAGTGCCCCTGGCGTGCTCCCTATCGTGATACAGGGCGGGGTCGAGGGGCAGTGCCCCCGAAACATCAAATGACTTTTATTATATTATAAAGGCGTCAGGAGTTATTTTTTCTATTGGCTAACATAAAAAACCCTATTTTGTAACTGACATAAGTCTTGATAAAAATGGCTAAGGGTTATGGTTTCTGTGGATATTGTATTGTAGCATTTGCAGTGGTATTGAGTTGCAAGGATTACTGGTTGTAATTGGTTTGATTTGCCAGATAATAATATTGGACTCTCTGTTGGTGGATGTAGCCTGAGTTTGGGTGAACCACGTTAAAATTGTCTCTTGATGTTATTATTTCTGTGTATTTTTCATTCCTCTGTTTAATCTTTATTTGCATTTAATTGATATCTTTTGCATGCAATTCCTAACACTCTATATGTATTTCTTATATATGTCTTTTAAGTGCATTACATGTATTCCATGTGTGTTTCATGCATATTTTATGCATACTTTGTGTATGGCATGTATACTTCATGTATTGCATGTATACCTTGTGTATGGCATCCATGCTTTGTGTATTGTGTGTATACATTGCGATTGCTCAAGTCTTGTGTATGTCTTGTCTTGTCTCATGTCTCCTAAGTGCTTCATGTATGTAAAAATTATGCCTCATTTCTCATGTGTATGCAATTCATCATAAACTCCAAGAATCCTAAACTTGGGGGCTTGATCACCCCTCAATTTTGGTGACATTCTATGGCTTCTAGATTTGTTGTGATTGAAATATGTCTTCTCTTTACTCTAGTAGTGCAAGTATGAGCATAAGATCATACACACTAAAGTGGGGGCTAAATGTTATGGAGTAAAATGTGTACCCTTGCTATTTTACACTTAGTTTAGCACCCGAGTGGACCTAAAACAAATAAAATCTTGATGTCAAGGCACAAAACCTGAAAGATAACTATAGGGCTGACCTAAACAAATTTAAAGTGACTTATCCCAGATTTTTTGGGCCTAAAGGACAAGGATGCCTAGCTCCCTGGTCCCTCATTTAGCCCAAACCTAATTTAATGGTATGTCAGCTTAGGACATTTCTAATGCTTCCTCATGTCTGCCTCATTTGGTTTAATTCCCTAAAAATCAATGAGAATGCATATATAAGCAAGTTAGTTTATTCAACATCTAAGTAATCTAGGCACACTTGCATTCTCTCTGTCTTTCTCTCTCTCATGCTCTCTATTCTTCTCTAAAGCTCTCTATGGTGGATTATTGCTGTTGCAATAACTTCTTGCAAGTCTTGTGAAGATCTCTCTATTTCTTTGGGCTACACCAACTTCTTGAGTCAAGTTGTGATGCTGCATCAAGCAAACTAGGGTTTCCATGCTTATGGTGACTCCTCTCCTTTATGCTTTATTACAGTATTCCATTCTACTTTAGATTTTTCTCTGCCCTCCTAGGGCATGCGCTCTTTGATATCTCATCATTGCTATTGTGGAGGTGGAAACACCATTAACAAAGCTTGACTTAGGAAAGCTCCTAAATAGCACCAACCCTTTTTCCTCTTGTGTGTAGGTCACATCCAAAAGAATATGAAGATACCAAGTGACAAGAGACATGAATATAGGAAGGTGAAGACACTAGAGCCTTGACATTATGCAAAACCCTAAATTGGGTCTAGAGTGCCTAGCACCCTGGTACCTCTACTCCTGAACTTAGATCCAAGTTCTCCTCTATCCTCTGATCCCTATTGTGGTGTTAGATTATTTGTATATATATTTTATAGTTGTATATTCATAGATCTTGCTATATTAGGGTTTCCTACTTTACCCTAGCTTGGTTAGTTGAATTTGGTTGATTTTCCTCTTTACAACAAAGGGATAAAACCCATGTAGTTTGGCTCTCCTTCATGGGGTAGAAGCCAAGCTCAATTTGTGTTCCAATGTTGGTAGAAGAGCGTTTGAAATAGTTTAATTTTAAGCTAAGTCTCTCTTTTCTACTTAATAGTATGTCATACAACATGAATATCTAGAAAGGTATTAATGACATGCAAATTAGGTTGAGGCTATTTGACCTGCTATATTTAGGAAATGCTAACACTTCTTCAATATCATAGTGACGTTGATTTTCCCACAATATCCATGAGCACCTTGAATCTCTGCATAGTTACTTCATTACACATATTCAAATTAGTAGATTCCCCCTCTTGAGCATAGCAAGAGTGAAATCCACAATAAAGTGCAGTTCTCATTGTCTTAGAATTCATCAGTTTTATGGTGACATGAGTGAAAGTTCATTCAAAGAATAAATGGATGAGAGGAAACTAAGAAAAGGATCTGAAATTAAATTTTTTATAGAAACAACACTTGTGTGGAAGCTCCTAAATGATGTCAAGGAAGTATGATTTCATAATCAAAGGAGGTCACAATGGCCTACATTTTCCTTAAGTGATGTATCAAAGAATGTGTATCATACATACATACATACATTTCAATTTGATTATCCAGTGGAGATCTAGATACCTACAAATTCACACGAGGCTTGTCTTTCAATAATCCAATGGTAAGCCTAAACTTGCAAAAATCTAGTTAATGCCCTGATATATCCCAATTATTTTTAAAAGACTACATTGTATCCCTATCTCCCTTGTGTGCTAGCAAAATCCAATCAAAGAAAAAATGTCCCCCAATCTCCTTTGTATTTCATGCTTTGAGTATCTTCACTATAGACAAGGACAAGTTGGTGTCCAAATTGTTGTATTATCCTGAAGGTGCCTATAGACCCACAAATGCCCTCGTAAATTGACTTTGCGGAGCTCCACCGTGCATGTGGATATATTCAACTTGTTGACACCCCTCTACAAAGCCTCAAAAAGCTAAGAACTTTGCATTTTCATTGTATGGTCACTTTGTAGAACCTTATAACAAACATGGACATATCCCGATGACCCTAAAATCCTTGTAGGTCCGCATGAAGGCTATATTCCCAAAAACAATGCCATCCATTAGAGGTAAATACTCTTAATCAAAGACAATGGAAGGCTCCAGTATGACAATCTTAAAAATTTTGGATGTCATGTGGCATGGTAGGATGATGAAGATTTGTGGATTAAAAGACTTGTGAATATTTTAGGGGACACGATCACTAATACTGCAACCATGAAAGTTATCAATGAAACAATTTCAAAAGAAAAGAATGAAGTTCAACAACTTATTAATGGTTGCTCCGGATAAGAAATTGGAGGTAGAAGCTGGTAAAAAATGATGGAATCTTTCATCAATTAGGTGTTAAATAAGGCTTGTGATGATGTAGGAAACAGTCCTCAAAAAATTTATTTGAGAGTAAAAATTTGTGGGATATGGAATACATTATGGTGAGGTTGTCAGGATTGGCTAGATATTGTTGAAATTGAGTGGCAAAAACAAAAGATGAGAAGAAAGAGTTTGAAATGTTTATAGATATGAGATTAATCAAGAAAGATCAAAACCCTAGTTGTATATTACCAAAACATGTTGATGATCCAAAAACTATAAGGGAGTTCCAAAATGTTTTGATCAATGAAATTTCAACATGAATAAAGGATGTAACTGGATCTTAGCATAAATTATCGATTGTCGAAGATAGATAATTGAAATGTAGAGGAAGCGAATGCATCAGGCAATACAAAAACTAGGATGACGAACATCAGAGGTCCAATCAAAGTCTTTTGAAGCCCTGAATTTAATGATGGAATGTAGAAAAACATAAAGAACAGACTGCTGCTAGAGACAGAGGGTGTGCCCAGTTTTAAGCCTCATTCACACATGTTCCCTAATGAACTAGTTCAAAAATGAAGTGCCTCCATCCATAAACAGGCTGGATGTTCCTTTTGACTTGTCAACTTAGTGAAAAGATAATTTGTCTTATTAGACTTATCAAAAAAGGTGCTATTTCAATGTTCAAAGTTCAAATTTCAAAGTTGTATTTTTGTTTTTTTCCTAAAGGACAAAAGCAAAAATGAGTTTGTAACAACCTGGTTACTTGAATTAAATGTTAGTAAATATAAGAACTTGGTGATAGATTAATCCTCACCATTCATTATAAATTCAGTATGTTTGCCTCTCTATATAAAGGTGATCACTTTCTCATTGTAAAGGAAGTAAGGACTAAAAAGAAGCCGAATTGTTGAAACTATACCATTTTTATGAATCAATGTAAATAGAAGTTCATTTGTTGTTGCTATATGAGTTTGTTTTATTGATTTGACATGTTTTTCATTGTTTCTTTCCACCTTTTTGATTATTTATTTAGTTGCATTTATGATTGATTATTTAGATATTTGATGGATCTTGCATGTTCATACTATTAGTGGCTTGCTGATTGTAAGTTGTTGTGCATAGTTAGTCTAAACACAATAATTTAGTTCAATTATGGAAGCTGATTGAACTACACCAAAACTTGGGTGTTGAATGAACTTTCATAGTTTGAAAATCCTTTGTCTCCTTTGAAGATTACATTGTCTCTGCAACATTGTGGGTTGCCTAATTAAGTAGAGATTTGTTTATTTTGGGGATATGTCTATATGAAATTGTCAATCATTCCTATATCTTTCTATAGGAATCTTCTATCCCTTCCCTTTCCTCTTATTTTACATTTTTTTTATCAAATATGGTTAGAATAGGATTCACACACTTGCATATTACTATTACAGAGTTCATATTTGATGAATGCAAGTTAATAGATTGCTGGTTATATTCTAAAAAGATACATTTACAACAATATATGTTTGATCAATTCACTTATGTACATTTACAACAATATATGTTTGATCAGTTCACTTATGTATTGTTGAATCAGAAGACTGGTTAGTTCATATGTGATATAACCTTGTGCATAAAAGTTTCTCCAAATTCATGTAAGGTCCCTTTGTTGAAAACAAAAAAATACATTAAACAATTGAGCTATCTCACGAGTCAAGACTTTGCAGTATAAACCTTGGAGTAGTCTTTTTCTGAGTCATTCGGATAAGATTCCTTTCAAGAGAGGTAAAATACTAAGTATTTCATTTAAGGTTGTTGTGTGCAAAAACACACATCAATAGATTGGTGCTAGTGTTAGGAATTTGCAGGTCCAATAAAACCAATTCCACATAACACATAAGGAGAAAATGATGCAGCAAATAACCATAATGCAAAGATCAAATGACAAACGAGAAAGAACACAAGATATACCATAGGAAAAACCTGAAGAGGGAAAAACCTAGCCTCCAAAAGCATCCACACTCATATGTATTATTCAACAACAAAATATTACAATACATCTCATGAGTCTCCATGAATACCTCTGAAACATCAAGCACCTCCAATGCATCCTCCATTGTGCCCAAGCATGAATTCACACATCCAATGCCATGCTTCCCAATATGCACTTGCAGGATAGAGCTCAATACAATGACAACCGAGCTCACAAACCCCCCATCCACCAACAATGAATAGCCAACCTCAAATAATAACATTGTGCTTGCTTTTATAATTCAAGCTCACACAAATACAATGAGAAAACCATGTGCCCCAAAACCATGGGTAACACAAAACAATTGACCCCTCATTTAATTATTGGTACTACATTTTTTTCCCAACAAATAAATAATACAAATAAACAATTAATTACTCTGTTTCCCAAACACAAAATAATTAACCCAATGTTACATACAACTTATACAAGTGGTATCCAAATAAATAATACAATATTATGCAAGGTGTACAACACCTATTTCCGAACATTCTCCCACTTGTTGTATACATTGCATAAGGGTCAATCAATGAAATACATCATCATAGGCAAACATGAAATCACATGAATCTCCAACATGCTCTCGTGCTCCATCAAGATACCTGAAATAAAATCAAAGTGACCACCATCTCAAGCAAGAACTCCTCTCATCCTCCAACATGCCACCTATGGAAGAAAAGAAACATGCCAAGGTGAAGATGCACCAATCCAAAGAACACAAGCATCAAATCCAAGTGATAACAAAAGGCTCCAAGCTATTGTTAAAGGAAAAAACCCACACGACTGGAAATAGCACCCACAACATATGCTAATACATCCGACCATCCATACATCATATGTATCAACAACATTAATAAACTCATGCCAACAACATATCCAACCCATATACTACAATCATAAGCTCCATGTATAAAACTTGTCAATGAAGAACACATACATGATCCAGGAACTCCCACTACATGGCTAATGTCTAATCTAAAAATAGATCCAAGGCATACCAAGTCTATCAATCAACACTCAAACCAAGGTGTGGCTAATCAACAAGCTAATGTAGTATCAAGAACAATCACAATGATCCACACATGCATGATAAATTGTTGCATACTCTCTCACAACATGTCACCATAACTCTCCCAAGTCTAACCATATCAACACGATCCTCTAGGAAGTAGCCATAAGAAAAAGAGAGAAAACCTTTAAACCATAATGTTGTTCTACCAACACCTCAAGGTGCTAAGCTATGTCAGGTATGATCTCGTTTACAACCCCAAATGGAAAGCCTCGACAACACCCAACCATTTAATCTCATAGATCAAATGAACATATGTAACATGTAACCAACATGGATGTAAGCCTCTCTAATCAAGGTAGATCAAACTCATAACCATTCCATAACTAGGAATAAGCCCAATCACATCTCCTAAACTCCTTATAATGAACATCATAAATCAAACCATACAAACAAGGAGATAACCATGCTAACATCCATCAAATGGACCCTCCAAAACCAATAACCATAGCTCAAGATCCATATCTATGAGAAGATGAAACATAAAGTGAAATGCATCTAAAAGGATGGGCAATACCTCATAGATGATAAATTGCTGAGTAGACCAAGAGTAAGGAATGAGAATGCTCCTCCAGGATACACCAAGACATAATGACTCTCTCCAAGAATAGTCTCATCTAGGTACATAATGAACTCACATACATATCTAGGTGTAAGGCTCCTCGGTCTAACTATTGAAACCTCCAATGAGTAACTGACTCAACAAGTGTCTCTAATCCCAAGAGAACTCCAGCCTCACCTAAGTCTCCAAGTATCCACGAGCACCTCCATGATCAATCGATGCTAAACTCCGCATGCAACACCACACTATCATGAAGCTCTCGAGCAAATGACCAATGTACTCAATACCAAGAGAACCAACAAGATCACTGTCAATGCTCCTACTAGACATCTGCATAATCAAGGAACCCATCATGACATCATGATCTAACCGTCTCCTCCAAGGAGATCACATGCACTGATGCACACATCCTATCTCAAGAGAACCTATATCATGTCAATACTCAAACTAGTATCCAGAGTAAAGCAAGACACAATACCAACATCTCTAAACAAAGGATCAACATGTCAAATTGACAAGTCATAAACCAACACCTCAACCAAAGACTCAAAAAAGTCCTCAATGGTAAACCAAGATGTCAACATCTCTAAATAACATGAAGATAACCATATCCTGCCAAAGCTCCCACTGAAGTGTGATACTAAGATATTGATGGCAATAAAGTAACCATCTCCTAAATGAAGATTATCCATGGCCCCAACATAATCAAGGAATCCCATAGTAATGACAACAACTCCCAAAAGGTCGAGCAAACCATAATCTCTAGAAACCAAGAAGATAAAACCATCACACGCAAAATGTCACATCAAACCATGTATCCAAGCTATCTATGACATTGTGATAAACATGCTACAAGTCCCAAGAATTGACTATCCAGGAACTCTAATCATCCATCCTCTCATCCCAATGCAACTATACCAATATACAAATGAACACAAACAAGGCCAACTAAGAAAGTCTACATAAACACTAAATCAATCTTGTGGATATAGACATTCCACATCCGAGTCATCTTAGTGTAACCAAGGGGTAGCTAATACACAAAACTACATATTTGAAGATCCAAAGCAAGTGCAACATGTAAACTCATCATCACACTAGTAGCATGCAAACTGAGATATCAAAGAAGATAACCTGTAGACTTCAAGACTCAAACACCAAATCAATGTTAGATTAAATTTACCAAACAAGTTCACAAATGAGTAACCATAGTCAAGGAACCAATCAAGCATCAAGGATATAAGAACAATCCCCTAGACAATACCACAACACCACCTATAATCATGAATCAAACATCATAGCTCATACTTGTCAATCACATATACATGATGATGTCAATGTCAATGCAAAAGTATACCTACACATCCATGACACTATAATCATCATCATTGCTATACCTGTACTCATATCCCACTGAAACAAGACTCCTAGTCTCACACATGTATCAACCATGTCCTGAAACTAGAAGACAACCTGTGTACCTGTCTCCATCAAAGTCTAAACTCTAAAAACACCTATAAACTTGTATCTGGAAGCACCAAGTCTGAAAACCTGTTATACCATGCTGATGGTCTCATAACAACATGCAGTCCCACAAGTTTGTGCCCCAAAAACCATCTGAATGCTCTCATAATCACACCTTGAATCTGAGGCTCCTACAAGTGATAAAAAAAAGTGTCAATCTCTCATTGCACACTAAACTAAAAATCTACATGATCCAAACTATAGTACATTGCAATAGCTTTCCAATGCCTATCCAAAATTGAAAATTTGATTTTGTATACAAAAATTATGAGCATAAAACTGTCACGGAACAATGTTTGGCTTCAGGCACCAAATTCTGACACAAACAAAAAAATTCTTGACAGAACCTATACTATTGTGTAGTGCTTGGAGAGACCTTTCCAACACCTATAAGAAGCCAAAAATCTAATACTGTGGGCGAAAGTTATGCCTCCTGGAAGAAAATGCTCTCCGAGGGCTCAAAGGGGTCATAGGGGACATGTCCATACCGTTGACATCAGTGCTAACATCATCACTATGCTGGACTGGGTGCTTAAGTGGCAGGTGATATGGCGTGTCTGGATTGGTGCCACCATCTCTACCATACGACAGACTTCAAAGGTATAAAATTTATTTTATTTTCCATGCCACAGCGGACCTCAAAATGCATTTAAAGGAGGTTTAATTTATTTGATAAAGTCTAGATTTAAAAATTTATGGTCACTATCAAAAATATTTTTTCCACCCGTGGGGGATGACATGCTGGCATTGCTGCCACAAGACTAGGGTTCTGTAATTGTAAATCTTGATTTTTGGAAAGCAATTTCTATAGTTATTTTTATTTTTTATTTTTTTCAACTATAGAAAAATCTTTTAACATAGGAAATCAAATATATATTTTTAAGCATACCTATAGACTATCGACATGCCGTACAACCATACCGTCGACCTAGGAGGCTAATTTTTTTTGCCTCAGGTCACAATGGCAAAAATATGCAAAATTATATATTTTTCTTCACCTGTTTGGCCTCCTGAATCCAACGACAAGATCCATTTTTCTCAGGAGGTCATCTTTGAAAAATCCCTCCTCAAAACCCTCATTGAACCGATCCAAGAAACTGTCTTCAACCATGATTTTTTAATCACCAGATCTATAATATACACATCAAATCTGCAATACCCAAAACCCCAAATCTGCAGTACAACTTACACAAAATCTTGTAATGTCTCAAATCCTTTCATGCATTGCCATGGTTTCCACTTTGCACCAGATCTACACACACAAGGGTTATCAACAAACCAGAGAGCTCACACCTCCCTCAACCATAAACATGGCTTTGATACCACATGTTAGGAATTTGCAGGTCTAATAAAACCAATTCCACATAACCCACAAGGAGAAAATGATACAACAAATAACCATAATGTTGTTGTTATATGGAGCCTAATCAAACTTGAAGGTTAAATTCTCCCCACTTTTATCAGCATAGTTTCCCCCCAAATTATTTAATGGGGCAGTGCAGGGGGGAAGAGCCCCTCTTGAGGGGCCCAGGGGGCTTATCCCCCCGACAGGGGCCTAGGGGCAGAGGCCACGGTGGTGGTCTGGGGACAATGCCCCCAGTAGGGGATGCTGGGGGCAGCGCCCCCAAGCAAAAATTGCCTATTATTTTATAAAGGTGTCGGGAGTTATTTTTCTATTAGCTGACATAAAAAATGCTATTTTTGTAACTAACATAAGACTTGATAAAAGCGACTAAGGGTTAAGGTTTTCATTGATATTGTATTGTAACATTTGCAGCGGTATTGAGTTGCAAGGATTGTTGGTTGTAATTAGTTTGATTTACTGGATAATAATATTAGACTCTCTATTGGTGGATGTAGCCCATGTTTGGGTGAACCACGTTAAAACTTGTCTCTCGTTGTTATTATTTCTGTGTATTTTCATTCCTCTATTTAATATTTATTTGCATTTAATTGATATCTTCTGTCGGCTAACCCTAACAAGTGGTATCAAAGCGGGTTGTGTTCAATTATCATCCGCATGAAGGTCTCACGATTGAGTAGGAGTCTCATAGTTGAGGGTAAACTGAAGGTTGATAAATTCAATGGGCAAAACTATCAGTTATGGAAGATGTAGATGGAGGATTACCTCTATCAGAAGGATTTATGAAGGCCATTGGAAGGAGTATCTAAGAAATTGACATGAATGACAGATGAGGATTGGGAACTTCTGGATAGAAAGGCATTGGGAACCATTCGGTTGTGTCTGACACCATCTGTGGCATTCAATATAACAGAAGCGAAGACAACAAGTGAACTGATGAAAGATTTGGCTAAATTGTATGAAAAACCCTCAGCTTCAAGTAAGGTATTTCTCATGAAGTGTTTGTTTAATCTGAAAATGATTGAAGGTGAATCTATGATAGATTATTTAAATGAGTTTAATATGATTGTCAGTTAGTTAACTTCTATAAAAGTGAAATTTGATGAAGAGGTGAGGGCTCTCTTGATATTATGTTCTTTGCCAGAAAGTTGGAATAGCTTGGTAATGGGTGTAAGTAACTCTATCTCTAGTTCAAATACTTTAAAATTTGATGATGTTGTTGGTGTTATCCTTAGCGAGGAAATGCGATGGAAAAACTCAAGAGGGTCCACATCAGGTAGTGTTTTGAATGCAGAAAGTAGGTAAAGATCAAAGGAGAGAGAAAAAGGTTCTAGAGGTCATGGGAAGTCATGAGAAAAATCAAAGGATAAGAGATCCCAATCCAGAGGATAGAAGGATTGTTGGTACTGTGGGAAACCAAGTCATCTGAAGAAAGATTGTTGGTCTCGGAAGAATAAAGAAGGAGACAAATAAGAAGGCAATAAGGAGGTAAATGTGGTAAGTAATAAATCTGAAGATGATGCTTTGATTCTTTTCCTAGATAATACTGATGATTCGTGGGTTTTAGATTCAGGGGCCTCATTTCATGCTACACCTCATAGAAGTTATTTTCTTGATTATGTCCAAGGGGATTTTGGGCTAGTTTATTTGGGAGATAATGAACCCTGTCAGATTGTTGGAAAGGGAAGAATAAAGATTAAGTTGCAGAATGAGAATCATTGGCTACTACAAGAAGTAAGGCACGTTCCAAGGCTTAGTAGGAATTTAATTTCAGTAGGGCAGCTAGCTGAAGAAGGTTGCATTGTTACATTTACTGGTAAAAATTGGAAGGTTTCAAAAGGTGCCTTAATAGTTGCAAAAGGTATGAAAGTAGACACCTTATATCTTTGTATAGGTCATACTATTCCTTCTACTTTAGCCGTTGCAGAGAAAAAACAAACAAGTACAGGAACAGTTGCTGTAGGTTCACAGGAAGAGATTGAAATAGTTGCTGTAGGTTTTGAGTCAACACTGTAGCATAAGAAACTTGGGCATATGAGTGAAAAAGTTATGAAGGTACTTCATTCTAAGAAAGTTTTACTAGGTTTGAAATGTATTAATATGGATTTCTATGAAAGTTGTGTGTATGGAAAATAAAAGAGAGTCAGTTTTCTCAAGGATGCGAAGCAAAAGAAAGATGAAAAGTTGGAGCTTGTGCATATAGATGTATGGGGACCAGCTCAGGTATCTTCTCTCGATGGCTCTCAGTATTATGTTACATTCATAGATGATGCAACTAGGAAGGTTTGGATTTATTTCCTCAAGTAGAAATCTGATGTATTTGAAATATTTAAGAAATGGAGAAGCTTGGTTGAGAATGAGATGGGTAAAATATTAAAATTTCTTAGATTTGATAATGGTGGTGAGTATTGCAGCAAAAAATTTGAGGATTATTGTTCCTTTAATGGAATTCGTAGGCAGAAAATGGTTCTAGGGACTTCACAAGAAAATGGAGTGGCTGAACGCATGAATAGGACAATAATGGAGCATGCAAGGACCATGAGATTGCATGCTAGGCTACCTTTAAACATGTGGGCAGAGGCTATCAACACCATCGTATATTTAATTAATAGAGATCCTTTAGTGCCTTTGGGTTGTGGTATTCTAGAGGAAGTATGGACAGGTAAGAAGGTGAGTTATTCTTTTCTCAAAACCTTCAGATGTGAAGCATTTGCACATGTAGATTTTGAAAATTGAACCAAGTTGGATGCAAAATAGAAAAAGTGTACCTTTGTTAGATATGGCATTGATAAATTTGGTTATAGGCTTTGGGATTTTGAAAATCAAAAAATGTGAGAAGTAGGGATGTTGTATTCAATGAGAAGGTGTTGTACAAAGATCGGTTGCAGCAGTATGAGAAGAAAGAAAATGATTATGTGGTGTTGAATGATACTCCAAATAGTGATGTTTTAGTGGTTCCTCATGCTCTGCAACAACAATAAGAAATACCACAAACTCTAGTGAATGTTAGATAGTCAACAAGGCTAAGTAGACCTCTTAAAAGGTTTTCTCCCTCTTTGTATTATATTTTGTTAACAGATATTGGTGAACTAGAAGGGTATGATGAAGCTATGCAGGTGGATACAAAGGTTCAGTGGGAGCTTGCAATGAAAGAAGAAATGGACTCCTTACCAAAAAATCAGACTTGGGAATTATGTAAGTTACCTGTAGGTAAAAAGGATTTACCAAACAAATGGGTTTATAGGCTGAAAAAGGAAGATGGAGGTAAGAAATGATTTAAAGCCAGGTTAGTTGTAAAAGGATTTGCACAGAAAAAGGGGATTGATTTTGATGAGATTTTTTCCTTGGTTGTTAAGATGATTTCTATTTGTACTATTTTAAGTATTGTGGCTGTTGAAGATTTGCATTTGGAACAGCGAGATGTGAAAACTACCTTTCTCCATGGTGATTTAGAGAAGGAGATATACATGGAACAACCCCAAGGATTTGAGGTCACAAGCAAGGAGAAACTGGTGTGCAGATTGAAGAAGAGTTTGTATGGCCTGAAATAAGCACCTCGACAATGGTACTTGAAATTTGATAGTTTTATGGCTAAGCAAGGCTACAGCCAGTGTAATTCTGACCATTGTATTTATTTTAAGAGGTTGGATAATGACAACGACATTATTTTATGTTTATATGTTGATGACATGCTTGTAGCGGGGTCTAACATGGATCATATAAGAGAGTTAAAACAATAGTTAGCATAGTCATTTGCTATGAAGGATTTGGGGGTAGTAAAACAAATCCTTGGTATGAAAATTTGCAGAGATAGGAAGAACATAAAATTGACTCTATCTCAAGTTGATTATGTTGAAAAGGTGTTGCAGAGATTCCATATGGAGAATGCAAAAGCTGTCAGCACACCTTTGCCTAGTCATTTGAAATTGACTAAGGAGATGTGTCCTAAGACACCAGAGGAGGGAGAAAAAATGTCTAAGGTACCATATGCTTCAGTTGTGGGAAGTTTAATGTATGCCATGGTATGCACGAGACCAGATATTACACATGTTGTAGGAGTCGTAAGCAGGTGTATGAGTCGTCCTGCATTGGAGCATTAGAATGTAGTAAAATGGATTCTCAGATATTTGAGAGGTACATCCAATAAACACTTATGTGTTGGGAGCTCTAATACTGATTTAGCAGGTTATGTAGACTCAAATTTGGTAGGGGATATTGATACCAGGCGGAGTACTATAGGTTATGTCTTTACTGTAGGTGGGACAGTGGTGAGTTGGATTTCCAGGTTGCAAAAGGTGGTTGCTTTATCCACCACGGAGGCAGAATATGTAGCTACAACAGAGGCAAGTAGGGAGATTCAATATGGCTGCAATCTTTCATGGAAGAATTGGGCTAACAATAAGCTAATAGTTATTTGTTTACAGACAGTCAGAGTGCCATACATCTTGCAAAGAATTCTACATTGCATTCAAAGACCAAACACATACAGTTGAGGTATCACTTCATTCGGTCGATGTTGGATGATGGATAATTAAGGCTGGAAAAGATACATACAGATGATAATCCAACAGATATGTTTACAAAGGCAGTGACAAGGGAGAAGCTGAGCTCCTCTTTAGCTTTGGTTGCTCTTCAAGACTGAAAAAAATTAGAACAACAGAGTCCAGGGTGCTTATTTCCAATGGGAGCTATAGGGTTAGTGGTGTTATGATCAGTCTCCAAGTGGGAGATGATATGGTGTGGAGTCTAATTAGTCTCTAAGTGGGAGATTGTTGTTATATGGAGCCTAATCAGACTCAAAGGTTAAATTCTCCCCACTTTTATTGGCACAGTTTCCCCCCAAATTATTTAACGGGGGAGTGCAAGGGGCAGAGCCCCACCTGCGGGGCTCGGGGGGCTTATCCTGTCGGCAGGGGCCCAGGGGCAGAGCCCATGGTGGGGGTCTGGGGGCAGCGCCCCCAACCGGGGGCTTAGGGGCAGCACCCTTGAAGTAAAAATTGCCTATTATTTTATAAAGGCGTCGGGATTTATTTTTCTACTAGCTGATATAAAAAAACCCTATTTTTGTAACTGACATAAGGCTTGATAAAAGCAGCTAAGGGTTAGGGTTTTCGTTGATATTGTATTGTAGCATTTGCAAGGGTATTGAGTTGCAAGGATTGTTGGTTTAAATCAGTTTGATTTACTGGATAATAATAATGGGCTCTCTATTGGTGGATGTAGCCCGAGTTTGGGTGAACCACATTAAAACTTGTCTCTCGCTGTTATTATTTTTATGTATTTTCACTCCTCTATTTAATCTTTATTTGCATTTAATTGATATCTTCTGTCGGCTAACCCTAACAAATGCAAAGATCAAATGACAAACAAGAAAGAACACAAGATATACCCGAGGAAAACCGTTAAGAGGGAAAAACCCAGCCTCCAAAAGCATCCACACTCATATGTATTATTCAACAACAAAATATTACAATACATCTCATGAGTCTCCATGAGTACATCTGAAACATCAAACGCCTTCAATGCATCGTCCATTGTGTCCAAGTACAAATCCACACATCCCATGCCATGCTTCATAATATACACTTGTAGGAGAGAGCTCAATATAGTGACAACCTCTCACAAACCTCCCGTCCACCAACAATGAATAAGCCAACCTCAAATAATAACATTATGCTTGCTTTTATAATTTAACCTCACATAAATACAATGAGAAAAATATGTGCCCCAAAACCACATGTGGGTAACACAAAACCATTGACCCCTAATTTAATTATTGGTACTATGTTTTTTCCCCAACAATTATATAATACAAATAAACAATTAATTACTCTGTGTCTCACACACATAAAATAATTAACCCAATGTTACATACAACTTATACAAGTTGTATCCAAATAAATAATACAATATTATGCAAGGTGTGCAACACCTATTTCCCAATAGGTAGAAGGAGGATATGGATGGAAATTTTGGAACAGGCTTTTCAATTTTACTAGTTTATTGCAAATTCTAAGATGAATTATATATTCAGGAGATTCGGCTCTAATGGATTTACTTGAGGGTCCTAGTCATGGGATTCCTTCATTTTTCATGGGATTGTCTCAACAAGCACATCATGGGGAAAACTTTCAAGTAGATATCTCACTTTTCCAAAAGGTATTGGACAAATAGATTTAAAAGAAAAGTATCCTCCATTGACACTGTCTAATTTTGGTTCACTTCAGGTTTGTAGTGCACATCCTAGAGAGCCCCATGGTGAAATCAACTATTTGAACTTTCTCCAAAGGTTGGATTTGCATTTAAAAGGACTACTTCCCATCTTAAAGGTGTATAATCCTAAATTGAGATATATGTATATGACTAAAGTTCAACTGCAAGGTCAAGGGAAAAGTAATACCAACACAAGTAAATGCACATTTCAACAATAATACATCAACCAAATCATATCAAAGAGATCAGCTTGCAAGTGTTATAGGTCTGCCATTTTCATCACTCATGATCGACAAGGTAATCTGCATATGGCCAAAATAGAGTTTCTCAAGTTGTTTGTCAAAATACATATCAAGATGAAAGTGATGATGACAGAGAAGGCGTGCATGAGTCATTAGATGATTGGTTAAGATCTAGTTCTAAGTTATTGAACCCTGATAGGTCAGTCAAATGATATGTTACATTCTAGAGTGGTTAAAACCTAATTTTTAGTCATGGGACAACGAAAACAATATTATAAGTGATCACATTTTGACCATTGAGGATGATGATCTAGGATGGATGATAAATTAGGAAAGTTGAATAGTCAAATTGAGGATGCAGATCGGTAAGAAGACACTTTCCACATGTTGATTTTTAGGTGTGAACAACAGTTGGATGAATTTGATTTGATGGAAAAATAAGAAGGTATCAGCCTAGCAAGTATTAAAAAATCATAGACAATAAGGAGAGAAGTTATTCCAATTGATATAAAAGAGTTACACTCTAATTTTCTGGAGGTAAATGATCAAGTTCCCAACTGTACGAGCCCATTGCATCATCATGATTTGTCATATTAGACCTATATGATTGTTTTAGGGAAGTTACAAGCTAAAGATCAAGGGGATACATGGTTACAAGGTAATATTGATATCATAGGTCTAGTAATACAAATGGAAGAAGGCCCTATTGCTATTGTATGTGATGATGCATCAATCCAACATCAACCAAAAACTCAAAATAAAGGAGATATTGCATGATCTAGATGATGTTTCTTTGGAGTATGTGACTAATTTTGGTGGAGTAGATATGAGTTTATCATACTCCCTCCAATTTGATCCTATTTAGACTTCTAATGATGTATACTCTTATTTGATTAAAATTGACGCATCGGTAAACAACAAGAACAAAAACCTACACTCTATCAATGAAGGTCAAACAATTTTATGAAGTGATGGATTAGAGAATTTTTCATTCCTGTCACTTCATAAGATAATTGAGTTGGTGTCAAAAACAAGAAAAGACATGATAATCCATGGAAACTGTAACATCCACGTTCTAAAAACATAGTAAAAATCCAAAATTCACTACAGAGTAACTCAACAAGGTAAAAATGAGATAGAGAAAATATTTCTTTTATTTAACAAATAATCAAGTAACTGCAATTACAAGATTTCTTTTACAAAATACAATATACCCATATTGTCTTTTCATTTACAATGTTTACAAATGTAAAACCATTACATATACAAATTTGGAATCAATACTGCATCTAAATATCTGACATCTTTATCACAAGTCCTGGCATGTTCCCTACTTGGAGAGAGAGTCATTTGATAACCTGTAATCCTATTTCACTTGTCATCAAACAATAGGTGATCAGTGCATCATTATTCAATTAATTCAACTAATAAATCAAATCTCATAATACAAATATTAAATTGATAATAACATAATCATTTCTATGATTTCAATAAATGGCATTTAATATAATCCTTGTCACCAATCCAAACATCATAATCAATTTACTTATATCCAAGTAAATAGTAAAAGTAAAGCAAGACAAAAATTGGGGATGCAACATAGCCTTCCCCTATAGATTCATCATCCTCGATGATATAGAGTATTAAAAAGTATCTATAAAACAAGTTCATTGTTTTTTTTTTTATTGGTAAAAGGCCGAGGCCAATAATATATATAATTAATAATAAAATATAGCTCTGTTCAGTGTGGGCACTGGTAGGAAAGAACAAAGTGAAGAAAACCTCTGGTCTAGCTCGGGACTTTTGTAGTCCAGTTCATTTGAATTTATACATCTTATATGGGGTCAAGCCCCACAAGGATACATCCTTTCTTATACAATTTTTGAGATACAAGTTAAGACATTCCTCATATCCAAGGCTTTTCTTTTGATATCCTCTTGCTGAATGTCTTTTTGGTTCTCCGGCACCCGGGATGTGCTCCATGATATTTATCATTAAATCAGCTATCTATAGTCCAAGTGAGGGGACTTCTCATGTCTTGCTCCTACCAGTATACCTGTCTTACCTGAAACCACAGGAACAAATTTCCAATTCTTTTCGCATGTTAGCTATACAAAAGAGATACATAGAAATAATTTTCCTGCAAACTCCAATTAGATCTCAAAATCCTTTGCCAGAGGGAAGAAAAAAGCTTGCTCTTGCCAAGTTTATCAAAATACTAAAACACACTTGCATCACTGTTAACTTAAATCCGGTTGTAAGGGGATATCCCATACTGATGCCCATCGGCAAGACACCTGAGATAGTTATGATTTAATATTTTCATTCTGATTTCCTTTACTTACCGATGAGTTTTCAATGGTGGAGTATTTAGAGTTTTTCATTTTTAGGGTTTCTTGTGTATTTTCACTTTTCACCCTTTCTGTTTGGCTTGAGCACAACTGTGAGGATCCTGGGGAAGGTTATGGATTCTAGTTTTACACCTGCCATATGCATTTGTTTGAAAGTTTCCTTTCACTTTCTGCAATAATTGACACATCAATATTCAGAAGTAGAACCAATAAAGGGCTTTGTTGGCATAATTCAATTCATGGCTTCAATCATTTAATGGAAGGTTAGTAGAAGGTTCCCCCTTAACTTCTGTGATAAACAACTATCTTCCTGACATGTTTCATTCACTACTTAATGCATCAGAATGACTGTCACCGAAAGCTCTTTGGTTTTCATGATCGTTGTAACTCACGTAGTCGGCAGGACCCAAAGCTTCCACTCCAATCAAACAAGTCTTCTCGACAAGTCTCCCTTGACGTTATATTTTATTTGTGACTTCGTATCGACCAGATATCTTCAAGATCTCCTTGAAGTAGGAGTGGGAAAGGTTGTCATCAGCGTGACTTTCTTCCTCGTTGTGTGAATAACCTTCTTCTCCAATCTCCTAAGTGTGATCGAAAGCTCTTTGGTTTTCATGATCGGTGTAACTCACGTAGTAGGCAGGACCCAAAGCTTCCGCTCCGATCATACAAGTCTTCCCGACATGACTCCCTTGACATTCGGTTGGATGGGATAAATCGATGTGACCCTTCAATTCTCTCCCTGATGTTATATTTTATTTGTGACTTCGTATCGGCCAGATATCTTTAAGATCTCCCCGATGTAAGAGTAGGCAAGGTTATCATCAGTGTGACTTTCTTCATTGCTATGTGAATAACCTTCATCCCCGATCTCCTAAGTGCCACCGATAGGATTATCGGGGAGAGTCTCATCAATGAGTGAAATCCTTATTGCTATCGCAGTAAGAAATGTTATCGAAGTAACCTTCTTCAAGTCATCCGATCGTGGTTATCTCCCTGATAGCCCTTTATACTCCTTATCAGAGAGACCTTCACAACATGTCACCGACATCGTTGTGAGTATAGCTTCGGTCAGACTTATAAGTTTTATTCCGATTTATTTACTCTCGCCGATAGTCCCCATCTCTGCTTTGTACATAATTTGCAGTCTTCGCATTTTGTCAACAGGGTTTGCGGCCTATACAAGATAACATACAAACGGTAATATACAAAGAAAATATACAAGAGAAAATTATACAAAACCTGACAACATTGGAGATATAAATAATAGGTGGGGGCCATGTATGTATATTGGAGACGATTGTGCAACAAGATACATACAATGGAGGATCCCAAGAAAATTCCAATTCGTTTCACAAATCCAATGAAGTCCACGATTGTATAAAAGTATATGCATGTGATATAAAAGGAGAGACAAACGGATACATACAAGTCCAGACCCAGATAGAAAGTTTAAATTCTGAGAACTTTATTTGAAGTCCGTGCTTGTATATTGCGATGTATATATACAGGATACAAAGACAAATGCATATGAGAAACAAAGGAAATGTATATACAAAGAAAATATACAAGTGAGTATACAAGTATGCTTTTCGGAAGGTACAATCCAAAAATTGATGTGGGCTCCACCGAATGCATAACGGGCTTGGATAAATAATGATATACAAGCAAGAAAGATACAAATAAGAGATACAAACCAGACACAAAGAGAAAGTTAAATCTTGAAAAAACTTTGTATGTTTGGGGTGCATGTATATTTATAATATACATTCTCGATAAACAAAGGAATAAAAGCATTGCTGGGGAAGACATGCTTTGTATGTGCGCTTGTACAAGATCACATACAAATGGCAGTATACAAAGAAAATATACAAGAGAGGGTTTGTATAAGATGCTTTGTATGTGCGCTTATACAAGATAACATACAAACACTAATATACAAAGAAAATATACAAGAGAGGGTTTGTATAAGATGCTTTGTATATGCATTTATACAAGATAACATACAAACGCCAATATATAAAGAAAATATACAAGAGAGGGTTTGTATAAGATGTTTTGTATGTGCGCTTATACTGTAAGATAACATACAAACGACAATATACAAAGAAAATATACAAGAGAATATTATACAAAACCTGACAACATTGGAGATATAAATAACGAGTGGGGGCCATGTAAGTATATTGGAGATGATTGTACAACAAGATACATACAATGGAGGATCCCAGGAAAAATCCAATTCATTTTACAAATCCAATGAAGTCTGTGATTGTATAAAAGTGTATGCATGTGATATAAAAGGAGATACAAATGGATACATACAAGACCGAACCTAGATAGAAAGTTTAAATTCTGAGAACTTTATTTGAAATCCGTGCTTGTATATTGTGATGTATCTATACAAGATACAAAGACAAATGCATATGAGACACAAAGTAAATGTATATACAAGGAGTACACATGTGATATAACAAAGTGGAACAAATGGATACATACAAGTCCGGACCCAGTTAGCAGTCTGAGATTGTATATTGTGATATATGTATACAAGACGCAAAGACAGATGCATATGAGAAATAAAGGAAATGTATATACAAATGCACGATACACCAAATATACCTATGTGGGCTCCATCTCCAATGGGTATACAAGTTTATGCAAACCCAGATTTGAATGACAGATTAAGAAATGTGAATTTTAGCTGGGGTCTACTATTGTATATAAAACACATGCATTCGATATACAAGAAGGTGATGTAGTTGTGGATTCGAAGGTGATTTCAATTCATTTCATAAAACTAGTTGGGCCCACTCTTGTATACAAAAGAAAATCTATCTGATATACAAAAGATATGTATGTGATATACAAAAGGAGGATGCAGGAAAATCTTAATTGCTCTATTATACTCCCTTGCTATCTAAAGGGTAGAAAATCTGAAGATGCTCAAAGTTTGATCACCCTTCATGGTATGTTATTAGACCAAGAGATGAACTGATTGGCCTCAAAATAACTTTCCTCCAAAGTTTCAGATTGATTCTAATAATACTTTAGCGGTGTTAGCTCTAGTAGATAGGCAGAGACCATCCGCCCCTTTGTTGGCAAGAGAGTCTGCTTTGCTATGATCCTCTCTGTAAGTGTGATTGAATGCACACCTCCTTAAAGAAACAATGTTGTCAAGGGCATTTTCCAGCAGGGAATTCAGTCTCCAATTAGGCATATTCTCTTTCCGTAAGCCATTAATGACGATCGCGGAGTCTCCTTTGACCTCTAATTTTTTAATTTTCATGTCTTTGCAGATTCTCAGACCTTCAATCAGGGTAGTTAATTCTGATGTATTATTTGTTGTTTCTCCTAGGGGTTTGGCTAAGGTTTCCATTTCTCTAGATTCAGAATCATGGATTACACAACCTATTCCTGCGACTCCCGGGTTGCCTCTAGATGCCCCGTCAAAATTTAGCTTGAACCACCCTTCTTTAGGAGGTTGCCACTTACATTCCTTTCTCTTGTTGGTGGAGTTGTGGTTGCCTGATCCCACAAAGGAGGGAAGTTTTAGTCCTTCCCATCTCCCCCACATCTTTTCATCCCAGTGTGTCATTGTGGATTCTTTTTTAGAGTTATTTAGAATCCTACTATTGACTATTTCTATTGAAATAGCCTCGATTTTAATGATTAGCTGACCAAAAGTCATTTTCCTATCTTTAAATATTCTTCTATTTCTTTCTTTCCACAGCTCCTAAACCATGATCGAAGGGGAAATTGTCCAAAGCATATGGTAGATACGTTGTTTGTGAGTTTCAGGCCAGCATTGGAAAAGGTTCAAAATGTTATTAGGCATGGCAGTAATCCATCCCATCTTATTACTTAGCCAATTCCAACATTTATTAGAAAATTGACAATTGAGGAGAATATGGTATGTTGTTTCTTGATCCTCTTCACAAAGGGGACATCTGCTAGGCCCCTCATATCCCATCTTGGTGAACCTATCCGTCGTTAAGATTTTTTTTCTGCAAGGCCATCCAGGCAAACAGCCTAGCCTTTGGGAGACAGTTCTTATCCCAACACAGTCTCAGTGGTAACTTCGGTTTTGGTCTTAGTTGCTGTCTGATTAAAGTTTTGTAACCATCCTTGGTTTTATAATTTCCCAATTTAGCCCCATCCCAAACTAATCTATCTAAGTCTCCTTTGAGAGATACCCTCCTTTTGTTAAGGATATCAAGAAGTTTCTCTTTCTCATTATCCGGAATGCTCATATTATCCAGGGGTTTCCATTTCCACCCCCTATTCTCCTCATGATTGGGAAAATCTATATAATCTTTTACATATTTCCCCTAGTGGGATTCTAGTATTCGTTTGGCATTCTCTAAATTAACCAAGCTGCTTATCGCCTCATACCCACCCCACGAGTCATCCCAAAAAAGTGCTTGGTTCCCGTCACCTAAACTCCAAGTCAATTTGTCCATTATGAGCTTCCTACATTCCATCATAAAATTCCAGAGGCGAGATCCTTTAGGTGGGTTAGCCATTCTAAAAAGGAATGTCAGTTCCTCCCCTCTAAGATATTTGTTTCTAAGAATTTTAACCCACTTTGAATCGGGTTGCTGATACATTTTCCATACAAGTTTAGCGCCTAAAGCCTTACTCTGTTCTCTGAAGTTTTTAAAGCCTAGACCTCCTTCCTCTTTTGGTCTATAAATCTTGTCCCAAGCCACAAGTGCCATTTTCTTTTTATCCTCTGAACCTTGCCATAGGAAATTTTTTAGAATTTTGTTGATTTCTTCCCGTTTTCCTACTGGAAGATTCATATAGGATAATTGGTAAATTGGGATAGCTAAGAGAAACGATTTTAACATTGTCACTTTGCCTGCTGAGGAGAGCCATTTGCCTTTCCAAGATTCTGCTCTATTCCTGATCCTGGAAGTAATATGGTCCCAAAGATCATTGATCTTATTGCTTTTACCCAACGGTATACCTAGATATTTACAAGGCATTTGCCCTTTTTTAAAAGACAAGATTCTACATATTTCTTTTTCAGTTTTAGGATTTGTGTTGAAAAAATAAATTGCTGATTTATTAGCATTTACCTCCTATCCAGAGGCCCTATAATAAGAGTCCAAGATATCTTTGAATGCCCTAACTTCTTCTATGCACCCTTTTCCGAAGAGCATAGTGTCATCTACAAACTGTTGATGTGTTGTAGGATCAACACTGGAAGTGATTTTGATTCCTTGGATCTTTCCTTTTTCCCTAGCCTTGGTGATCATTCTCCCTAATACATTTGCCATTATAATAAAGAGAAAAGGGAAAATAGGGTCCCCTTGTCTCAATCCTCTTGAAATACTAAAAAAACCTTCCAAGGTTCCATTGATTAATACCAAGATCTTGGGATTAAAAATACATGCATAAATGAGGTTTATCCATTGTTTATTAAAACCAAAAGCCTCTAGGGTTTTGTAGAGGAAATGCCAGTCTACCTTATCATAGGCTTTACTTATATCTAGTTTAATTAACATGCTAGGTTTTTTGTTTTGCTGTATGGTATGAATGGCTTCTTGGGCTGTAATAACTCCATCAAATATAGATCTACCCAGAACAAACCCTGTTTGTTCATCACTAATGATGTCTGGAAGCACTGCCTGAATCCTATTAGCCAAGGTTTTAGTGAGGATTTTATAAATAGTATTACACAGAGATATAGGCCGCAGATCCCCTAGACTTTCTGGCTTCTCTTTTTTTTGGAATAAGTGTAAGGAAAGTATTATTTACCTCTTTGAGAATACTTCCCAAATTTCTTACCCCTTCTAGTGCTTTGACTACTTCATCTCCGATGAAGTGCCAGCATTTCTGGAAGAAGGCTGGGAAGCCATCAGGACAAGGAGCTTTATCTGGTTGCATTTGAGAGATTGCCAGCTCTACCTCAGTTTTGGTGAATTTACCATTAAGAGCTTTGTTTTGATCCACTGAAATAATCCTTGGGATATCTTCTAGAATGGCTTGTTGGTGCATGCAATTTGATCCCTCCTGATTATTAAGAATATTTTCAAAGTACCTAACCGTTTCACGTGTAATTTGTTGAGGATCCTCAATCTAGTCATTATTCGCATTTTTAATTTTAAGGATTCTGTTTACGTTTCTACGTGCTTTGGTGTTGTTATGAAAGAACTTAGTGTTCTTGTCTTCCTCTTCCAGCCAAGTTTCTCTTGACTTTTGATGCCAAAAGATTTCCTCTTTGGCTAGGATATCCTCATATTCAATTTTCAGCTATTTTTCTTTTGAAAATGTTTTAGTGTCCATTCCTCTGGTAATTATGATTATGTTTAGGTTTTCCAGTTCTTCTTCTAGCTTAGTTTTGGACTTAAAGATATTACCAAAGTTAGTTTTATTCTAGCTTAGAAGCTTACTTTTAATAGTTTTCAGTTTGGATACAAAACAAAAAAGCTTAGATCCAGATATTCTAGTTTCTTTCCACCACTGCTCAATTAGGGTAATAAGGTTGTTATCTTTGATCCACATTTGTTCAAATTTAAAGGGGCAATGTTTGAGTTGGCAATCTTCTGAGATACTCAGCTGCACTAGGTAATGATCAGAGCCTGAGTATGGTAAGATCTCTACCGTCAGAATATAAGGGAATTGGGGCCCAATTACCTCTTAACAAGAATCTATCAAGTTTTTCTGCAATATTGCTAAAGCCTTCTCTTCTGTTGTTCCATGTAAAACCTTCCTGTGCAGTTTTAATTTCCAATAAATTGTTCTTCTGAACCCAATCTTTAAAGTCTTTCGCTGCTGTAGATAACCTGACATGACCTCCCAATTTTTCTTTAGGATCCAATATTGCATTGAAGTCTCCCCCTAGAATACATACTTGATCTTGTAGAGTTCCCAAGAATTGTTCTATTTCTATCCACACTACTCTCTTATCTTGTTTCTGAGGAGGACCATAAATGTTGAGGAGAAAAAAGTGTAGGTTGCTTTTGATGCTTTTGACGAACCCCACCATCTAGTTCTTCTTGCAGCTTAATACTATATATGAAACCACTCTAGGGTCCCAAATTACCCCTATGCCTCTTGAAGCACCCTCAGCCGGAACTCCAACTAGCTCCCATATTCCTAACTTCTTGTTTAGAGTGTCAATCTCTTCTTTATTTAGTTTAGTTTCTTGGATCATTAGTATATCTGGTTTTGTGTTGGTTATACAACATTTTATGATACACTGTTTGTTAGGGGCATTGAGACCCCTAACATTACAGGTGTGGACTCTCATGGCGCTGGGGGAAGGCACTTCCCCTTCCCTACATAGAATAGTGTGGTGATCTTAGTTTGATCAATAGCTTTGCCTGCCTTCTCTCTTAGCTCCAATAGTGATTTCCTACCCCTTTTCTTATTACTTTTGGCACAGTCTGGGGTATCCCTATTGAAATCGGTTATGGCAATTCCCAACCTCAGATTTGCTTCATCCACTTCTCTATCTCCCTGATCTTTTGGGTCCTCTTTCTTTCTATCCTGCCTTTCCTCTTCTTCTTCAAGTTCTATAATCTTGGTGACGAGTTTTTCCTTCTCTTTGTTAACTTCCTCGATTAATGCCTTATCGAAGATCTCATTGCATATTTCTTCTATAACCGAATGGCTGAGCTTGTCTGTGGATTTCTTTTGATTCTCAGAGTCTTTATATTTTTCTTCTATTTCAAAAATGTTTGGAACCCATTCTGGGGTTTCTAAAACCTCTGGGTTTATACTTCCTTTTGCTGCTGTGGGGTTATTATTTCTGGCAACTTCTGAAGGAACTTCCCCCTCCTCCAATTCCATCCTCTCTTTACCTAACTGTGGTTCATAATTCTGATTTGGGGGCTTAACCGTTGTGATTGTTTTTTTCCCTGAGCTGACCTGATCAGGATTCATGTTCTGTGTAGTAACCTCATTACTGTGATTCAGGGTGTTTTCTTTGTTATTTTGGGAAGATTTAGGGCTTCTCTTAGGCTGGGCTATTACCATACTCGGGTTCTGATTTTGCCCAGATAATTCCTTGTTACCACTGAGGTGATCCTTAAGGGAAGAAGAGCTATTCCTCTGATAGTCCACAATAAATCCACCTTTATTATCATTAAATCTGATGTTAACATCCCCAGGCTAAAAAATGGGGTGCACCTTCACGGGCATTTTTGGAATTCTATTGTTAGTGTTTCTAAGGATAGGTCCATGATGGAGAGTTGGCTTGATGCAGTAATTGGCCAGGTTAGTATTAATTTCAAGAGGTTCAAGGTCTTTGGTGCTAATATCCAATTTTACTAATAGGAAAACATCTGAGTAAGATAAGAAATCCTTCTCCATTCCCATGAACTCTCCCAGGTGATTCCCTATCTCCCTCAAGATTTTACTATGGATGAACTCGACTGGAGATTTGGTAGCTTGACCCACATAGCTACTTTAAGTTTCAATTTACTAGGGTTGAAATTAGGTATCCAGTCTAAGTACTCAAAATTATGCCCTTTGTAAAACAAACTTCTGCTGTTTAAAATTTCTTTTTTTAGGTTTGCACTCTTGCAGACAATGAATATGAATTCTTTAGAAGTGATAGTGATACTTACCTGGTCTTTGTAGAGGGTTTGGACCCATTCTACAATTTCCTTCACAGGCTGCCCTATCCCACACCATCGAATATAAAAACTGTGGGTTCTACAATGCATCCCCAGACCATCTGTGTAGATATTTTTGATATAGATTGATACTTTCTTTTCCATAGCCTTAGAATTTTTAAGATATATTGAACTAATTTTTGGTCTCGACCCAGGGATTCTAGGGTTTGCCCGTTCATAGAGTGTTGCCTGGTCTAAGCCCTTCTAAAGAGTGTTAGGAGCTGAGTTGCTGAATTTAGGGTTTTTAGAGATTTGCCAATGGTGGGGTGCCCTAAAATTTGATATGTTGCCTGTATGGGAATTTTCCTTTGTGTGAATGAGCCTGGGGGCCAGTTTTGAAAAACCCTTTGCGTATCCTTGTCTTGGATAGGAAGGATAGGAAATAGCAGGGGGTTGTCGAGCACTTCGGCTTCTTTCCTAGCCTAGAGTGGTGTGGTTTGCTCTAGTTACAAAAGCTGGGGTTGCTGAGGTTATTGGGATAGCCCACATTCCTACCACCCTAGCTTGAGCTATTACTCTTGTTGTTACCTCTGCCCTAACTCCCCTCTGCTACCTCCTACTCTTCACAGTTTGCCAGCCCTGTTCATCCTAAGGATACAGAGGGGGAGCCCGGCCCCCGTAGACAACCTTCTTCCCCTGTATAATGCTGCAAGGGTGCTCTGCCCTTGATTCATTTCTTGCATTCTTAATATTGCTTTGTTCCTGACTACCTACTCTTTTTTGCATTTTGTCTTTTTTCCTTGGAGTTAGAATATTTGATATGCTCAAATGAGTTAATGGTTGGTGAAAAAAATTAAAACAAGTTCATTATTTTTCACTAGTAACATTATTAAATAAATGAGGAAATTTTTGATAAAATTCATGGTAATCCTCCCATGTAGCATTTTCCTTAGCATATTGGTCCAATTGGACCTTGCATTGCAAGACCTCTCTGTTACGCAGGCAGAGCTTGCGTGTTTCTAACACCTGGAGTGGCTCGATCATGACCACCACTGGGTCTTACGTATGTAAGGAATTTCAAGTCAAAATTTGAATATTACCTGCAACATATTTCTTCAAATAAGACACATGAAAAACATTGTGCATTTTAGATAAGACTAGTGGTAGAGTAATTTTGTAGGCAACCAGATTGACTACTTCAAGCACTTCAAAGGGTCGAGGGGCTAGTTTAGAAGATTTCCCAAACTTAATAGAACTTTTATGAGGTTTAACCCTCAAAAGAACTTTTTTTCCAATAGAAAATTGCCTTGGAATACGTTTTGCATCCGCATAGCTCTTTTGCCTATCATTGGCTTCTGCCAATCTTTTTCTAATTAGCTTAACTTTCTCTTCCATTTCAGCTAGCATTTCAGGCTCAACGCTAATCCTATCCTCTAGCTTATCCCAGCTTATAGGAGTTCAACATCTTCTTCTATACAATGCTTCAAATGACACCATCTTAATAGCGGAATGATAGGAATTGTTGTAAGCAAATTCCACAATTGGTAGGTATTCTTCCCACTTACATTGCTGATCCATGCAATACATTCACAACAAATCTTCCAAGACTAGATTAACCCTTTTAGTTTGCCCATCAGTTTCAAGATGGTAAGATGTACTCACATTGAGTTTAGTCCCTAGTGTAGAAAACAAAGTTTGCCAAAACCTTGATGTTACACGCGCATCTCTATCTGAGATAATCTTTTTAGGGAAGCCATGCAATCTAAACACCTCTTGCACAAATTTACGAGCTAACATAGGTGCTCCATCAGTCAAATTCCTTGGTATGAAATGTGCTACCTTTGTGAGCTTATCAACTACCACTAAAATGGCATCATGTCTATTTCTTGACATAGGAAGACCTTGAACAAAATCTATACTAATAACTTGCCATTTCCATTCTGGTATATAATGTGGATAGAACAATCCTATAGGGTGATGATGCTTTGCTTTTACCCTTTGACATTCTAAACAACTTGCTACAAATTTTGCAGCATCATTCTTCATTCCCTTCCAGAAATAAAGAGGTTTAACATCCGCTAGAAGTTTGGTCACATCTGGATGTCTTGAATATAGTGCAGTATGAACTTCTTTCCATACTAAATCCCTCAATCCAATTGAATTAGGTACATAAATTCTATCTTTATACCTCAATAGTCCATCTGACTCAAACAGAAAACCATCATACCTTGGATCTTTAGGATTATCTTTTAGAGCTTGCTTAACCTGCTCATAAAACTCATCACCACACAAATTTTGCAATACCAAATCCTTTAAATTTCCACGTATAGAAATAATAGAAGCTATATGTCTTCTACGACTCAAAGCATCAGCTACTCTATTTTCTTTGCCTTTGATGTAGTTTATCTCAAAGTCATAGTCAGATATCAATTCTAACCATCTCCTTTGTTGAGCATTCAAATGCGGTTGTGAGAAAATATACTTCATACTTTGATGATTTGATTTAAGTACAAAGGTCTTTCCCAACATATAATGTGTCCACATTTGTAAGGCATGAGTTACTGCTGCCAATTCCAAATCATGTGGTGCATAATTTTTCTCATAGGATTTCAATTTCCTAGACTCATGCAATAACTCTTCCATCTTACATAAGCACTCCTCCTAATCCTTCTCCCGAGGCATCTGTAATTACCTCAAATTATCCTTTGGGGTCAGGAACTTTCAAGATTGGAGTTGTAGTTAACTTTTTCTTTAAGAGATCAAATGCTTCCTAACATTTGTCTGTCCATTCAAAACTCTTTCCTTTCCTCTGCAGGGAAGTGATTGGACTAGCAATACTAGAGAAATTTAGAACAAGCTTTCTATAATAGCCTGCCAGGTCCATGAAACTACGCATCTCATGTACATTTATTGGTACATGCCAATCCAGAATAGCTGTGATTTTTGCAGGATCAACATATATTCCATTAGCTGATATGACCTAGGTATTGAACCTCCTTCTGAAAGAATGTGCACTTAGATAGCTTCCCATATAACTTATGCTCTCTTAACCTTTGCAGAACTATTTGCAAGTGTCGATGATGTTCTTCCTCATTCTTAGAATAAATAAGTATATCATCTAGAAATACTAAAACAAACTTATCCAAACAATTTCTGAATATACTATTCATGAGATTCATGAATGCAGCAGGAGTATTTGTCAAACCAAATGGAAACACTTTGAACTCATAGTGTCCATATATGGTTCTAAAAGCTATCTTATGAATATCTTCATCCTTCAGTCTTAACTAATGATATCCTGATCATAAATCTATCTTTGAAAACACAACAGCTTCACGCATCTGATCAAAAATATCATCAATACACGACAAATGATATTTGTTCTTTACAGTTGCTTTATTAAGCATATGATAATATATACACAAATGAAGGGTTCCATCCCTCTTAACAAAAATAACTAGTGCACCCCAAGGTGAAACACTGGGTCTGATTAAACCTTTTGCCAATAATTCTTGTAATTGTGCTTTTAATTCCATTAACTCAGTTGTCATCATATGATAGGGTGCTTTTGATACAGGCTCAGATCCTGGTTTAATATCAATGGCAAAATCAAACACCCTCTTGGGAGGCAATCCCAGAAGTTCTTCTGGAAACACATCCTGAAATTCCTAAAGAAAAGGATATTTTTCGCCGAAAGATAAACTAGGGTTTTCTACCCCTTCTTCCACTTGTTCCATTTTGACTACAAACAACTAAGAACCTTTCCTTCTAGCCCCTTTTAATTGGTTAGTAGAGATAGTCCTGATTTTAACTTCTCTTTGAATCCCTTGGAATTAGGCCAGATTCCCTAAGTCATCTAAGCATTCATCTGTTTTTGAAAAAAAGTCAACCTTAGCTCTATGTTTCCATAACCAATTCATTCCTAAGAAAACATCATAAGAACCTAAGGGGGCTACATACAAATTTACTTCAGTTGAGAAACTAGGAAGGTCAAACTTGGCTTCAAACAAACATTGCTCTACCTAAGCCTTAGATTGGTTAGCATATTCTACTGACCAAGGTTTAGACATGTAACCAGCTTTTCTAGAAAATTTACTTAAAATTCTAGGAGAAACAAAGTTTTATGTGGCTCCTGTATCAATCAAAATAGATATGGGGACTCCAAACAAAGTACTTGCCATCTCAATGGATGTGATTTGATACTCGGCTTGATGATTGTCAAGAGATACATAAATCCTTTGCTAGAATGCTTCTTGCTGAGTAAATAGTGCAGTACCTCTTTGTTATCCATTTTGATTCTTGTTAGGGCACCGATTTACATAGTGGTCGCCCCCACAAGTAAAGCATCCTCCAATGGGTCCTTTCCTATCTGAAGTCTTCCCATTGTTATCCTCATTTCTTTTGAAGTTTCCATTCTTTTTCTCATTACCAGATCCACCTTTGTTCTTCTGAGGTCCTTTATCTTTTCTCTTGTTATCATAACTCTTTTCATATATTTTCTTATAAGGTTGATTGTTAAGAGTTCCATTAAACCTCTTACGGCTTCTATCACAGTAATCCAAGATGGATTTCAGCTTTTGCTCTTGCTTGATTGCCTTCTCGTACACTTGATCCATTGTTGTGGGACCATGTACATCCACTTCACCACCAATTTGAGAATTTAAGCCCATAATAAATTTTCTGATCCTGAATCTCTCATCCTTTTGATACTATGGAACATACTTAAGGACTCGAGTGAATATTTCCCCATATTATACCACTGCCATATCTCCTTGTCAAAGATTCTGAAAATCAGTCAGTTTCTGATCAAAATAGAGTTGTGGTAACCACCTCTTGCAAAAGAGTTCCACGAACTCATCCCAAGTTACCCTTAGAGAGCTTAAATTTAATTCCATCTTTTTATTCATCCACTAAGTGGATGCTTCTCCTACCAGTTGGAATGCTCCCCATACTACCTTGGTCACCTCCAAGTAATTTCTTATCTCGAAGTACTTTTCCATCTCTGTTAACCAAGCTTTTGTAGCATCTCCAGTTTTTGTCCCATCAAATTTAGCTGGAACAACCTTCTTCATATCCTTTGAGAGCTCTAAGGTCAATCTATCCCTTGCCTCTTTATGAGGTTCGATACTCTTACTCTGATCTTCATTATTTTCTCTACTTTCACCATGAGAGTTTTCACCTCCTCCCTCAGTATTCCCTTTGTCATCCACTTTCTTCTCTAAATCACCCAATCTTTTCTTGGTTTCCTCAAGTATGGTTATGATTTGGTCCAGCTTATTATTTGGCAAGTAGTTTTCCTCTTCACTTTCTCCTTGGTTAGTTCTTGTCTACACCAGGTTTATTGATTTCTCACACTTGAGAATATTGAGTTATCCATTAGTTCTAGATTATAATGTAACCCATTAAATCTAATCATAATACTCAATCGAAACAATAGTTTGGCACAAAAACAACTTTTTTTATTTTTATTTTTTCAAAAGTAAAGAGTTTTCTTCTTTAATACATGTAATGACTTCAAAAGTCATGCTCAAGAGGAGTATATCCTTTAGACTCATTTTTAGATAAATATTCTCAAGGTATATAACCCTCTGACTCACTATCAGACCTAACTTCTATGATCTCAACAGTTGGAGGGTATGCGGGGATCTCGCCTAACCAAAGTTATTTCCTCATCTTTAACCCTTTCCAAGTACCCCTTTCTCACTCACTTGATTTGATTTAAGGCAGTCACTAGAGTTTCAGTATCACTCAACCAAATGTCACTCTCATCATTGGTTCCCTCAAAGGTTTTGATAATGGCCTCACATTCTCTTTTAGCTTTAAGGAAATGTTGGCTCAAATTAACAGACTTTCTTGCTGTCTTCTTAAAATGTACCATCCTAGCACAAATTTTTTTAAACATTAGCTAACTGCATAATGTTGAGTACAGGCAAGCATAGTGGTCTCATAAGCCCTAGTGTTGAACCTGGTAGCTTTGATATCATATGTAACATCCACGTTCTAAAAACATAGTAAAAATCCAAAATTCACTATAGACTAACTCAACAAGGTAAAAATGAGATAGAGAAATTTTTTCTTTTATTTAACAAATAATCAAGTAACTGCAATTACAAGATTTCTTTTACAAAATACAATATACCCATATTGTCTTTTCGTTTACAATGTTTACAAATGTAAAACCATTACATATACAAATTTGGAATCAATATTGCATTTGAATATCTGACATCTTTATCACAAGTCCTGGCATGTTTCTTGCTTAGAGAGAGAGTCATCTGATAACCTATAATCCTGTTTCACTTGTCATCAAACAATATGTGATCAGTGCATCATTATCCAATTAATTCAACTAATAAATCAAATCTCATAATACAAATATTAAATTGATAATAACATAATCATTTCTATGATTTCAATAAATGACATTTAATATAATCCTTGTCACCAATTCAAACATCATAATCAATTTACTTATATCTAAGTAAATAGTAAAAGTAAAGCAAGACAAAAATTGGGGATGTAATAGAAACTCACTACACATATCAGACTTTGCTTTGGTCAATTCATGTAGAGTTCATCCTACTGATCCACATTCTGAAGTAAGCTAGCCAAACTTCTTGCTTGCTTGGGAGACTGCTTCTATATTTGAACATAAAGAGGTATTTGATGTGCGAGGGATTATCCATCACAAAGTAAGACTTCCTGAAGGTGATAGGGCATTTGATATGATGTGGTAGGATGGTGAGCATATATTTTCTGATAATATCATGAATTGGGTTGTATCCTCCATTTTCTCATTCAATTTTGACACTTATCATTTTGATTATGGGGATGGGGGTAAGAAAATTTATGTTTGGATTGATTATGGACATAATGAATCACCCCAATTGTTGATCTTACATGATTGGTATCCTAAACACGAGCCTTGTTTACCTATATCCTACATTTCAAAATACAAATATGAGTTTGCTAGGCTTAGGACATTAACATGTGCCTTATCACTCCTATATATATTGAGAAATTAATCAAGAGAAAGTGCCAAAATTTGTTGTCCTCAGCCTTTGTACATAAATTTGATGTTTTCTTTCACTTGTTTGTTGGTTAGTTCTAGTTGGTGGTTTGCTATTTCAGTTTTCTTTCTTGTTTTGGTGTGTTGTTTAGTTTAGTTTCCTTTCCGATTCTTATTTTTTGCTTTTTCATTAGTTTTGCTCAGTTTGGGTCCAACACTTTCTTAATAAAGGGGTTGTGTATGGTGTATATAGTGTGATTTTCTAAATTGTGTTCCTGTGTCTTTCTTGGAGAGACTTTGGTCATAAAATAAGAATTTTTTGTGGATTCCATTTATTGGTGTTGAATGGTATAATGTTTGCTCATGGAGGATGAATTTACTATTTGTTCAACTTGAAATATTTTCAGATCTTATACCTTTCACACTTTAATGATCTTAAAAGTTACTAAGTAAATTTTTGTGATCTTACATTAAGTGAAAACTCTAATGATCTCGCCTTTTCCGCCATTGTGCGTCCTAGCCTAGCATTAGTTAAAATAATGTACGTAGCCCATGTGGAAAATGCATGTGTTATAAGGATAAGTGATACTTCTTGTACACCTATCGAAATTGGATCAAATGAATCATCCAAAGATCTTCAAATAGACAATAAATTCTTACAAAATTCAACTAGTTTGAGGTTTCAAGTATCTCTACCAGGGCTATGGATGCTTGGCTGGAAATAGAGCTATGCTTTGATTGGAATCAAAGAGACAACCTCGATGAGGCTATAGATGCTTGACTGGTAGCGTGGCAATGTCCAGGTAGTTCTTGAGGTGATGCATCAATCATGTAGCTTAATGTGAAGGAACTTGGATGACCTTAGTAGCCAAAGGATGAGAATGAATACATTTTCACACACTTGGATCTTTGGAATATGGATGGCCTTACTAAACTTTCAATTTTGATCCCTTGATCTTGATATTGTACTTATTCTATCTAAATGTGTGGGTGTACAAAGAGAATCCAGGTTCGGGACTTTCATTTTTCTTCAAAATGTTTAGGAGTATTTTCCTAGAAGAGTTACCATTTGTTGTGCCTTGCACACATGCCCCACATTTTTCATCAACAAAATAGGGACCCCCTCTCTTAGCATGAGTTTTAGTCAGTTCCCTAGCATCTTTTAGTTTTTTGGCCTATTTTGGGTGGTTTGGTGACTTAGTTCAAGCATATAATCCATTACATTAGTTTGGAAAATTTTAATGTTTCATAGGTCTTGGGTGTATTTGGATGTCCTTGAATGCTTTAATTACATGAGTATAATGGTTTTACGGAGCACTGGTTCATAGTCATGCCTCTTTCATTTGTTGTGATATGGCCTTTACAGTTAATTTGATTTATCTTAGGTCATCTTGATTCGGTCTTTAACATGCCTTGGTTTGGATAATTTAAGTTATTTACATGTTTGCGTGTTCATTTGATATGGTTTGAGCATGTTTTGGTTCCAATACTTTGTGATTGGATGTATCTTTTAGTTTCCATGGAGGAGTGTGATGATGGGTCCTATGTTATCTTTCATGTATTGTCATCTTGGAAGGAGCCTTAAGATAGTCATAATTTCTCATAATCCTTTTATTTGTATCACTAGACCTGGTACAAGAAGAATGATTATATCTGTTATTCAAGTGTCGATGACCATAACTATCTTTTTGAACAGTGCAGTTATGACTAAAAGAGTTTCCAAGCATCAAATACGATGGTGGCCGCATATTCAATAAAAAGCATGATCTATCTAAAACTAAGATTATGGTAGGATAAAAGAGAAGTTTGCGATATTTTTACTTCAATATGGATGTAGGGTTTTGGGGGTAATTTGGATATGCATCCAGCATCCTCATGTCCTATGTGGGTACAAACTTCCGTGCATTTCAAACCAAAGTATTTTCTCCACTTCATGGGAATATAATATGTTCATGGATATGTCCAAAATTGCAAAGCCTATATATGCTTAAATGGATGTGTGGTTATATTGCGGAACTAAGACCTACATGCGGATGTGTCCAGTATACTCCTAGACCCCTAGACCCCTGCATATCCACTTAGAACCTAAACTTCTGCAACGTGTAGCACTCCAAAGGAAAACATAAATTTAAAAAGCCAGGGATGTACGTTGTGAGAGATTCTTAAAGGTTATGCAATATACTTGGAATCAGTGTGCCAAGCAAGGCAGTGGAGACAACAATAAAGCTTGCAACAAAATTGGTGTTCTCAATGGCAGATTATATGATGAAACCTTGGTCTAATTCTTAATGAAGTTTATAACATTAGTGATCCCATTGTAATTTAGCAATAGAGATTTTGGCCAAATCATTTCTAGAAACTGAGAAAGTGACTTTTGTAAGGAGTTATAGTGCGTTAGTGCCACAAAATACCTTGGCTAAAATTTTTGCAACATCCATACAAGTATGCTAATTTCCGGTAATCACTTAAACATTTAAAATGGAATATGTTGAGGGATCATAACAAAAGAGAAGTTACTGAAGCACTGATGATACACAATATGGTATTGAAGATTAGACATTGTCCATTAATTAGCAACCTGGTTAGCCATTACTAAGACCATTCATCCTATGACTAATCCCTAGATGTATGAATCTAAGATATTGGATTGCCATAATGAGATTTAATTGAGTTTAAACTGCCCATGGTGAAGCTTAGTAGGTCAAAGGGGTGCATGATCGATTTCTTCATGACTAAATCATGCGTACATAGTAAGGGTTTGGGATTCATTTAACTTCGGTCAGTTATCCCATGATATTGTTATAGAAGAATTATGAGGAAACCATTTAAGACTAGGGAATATGTAATCAAATGTGGTTTTCCTAATATGATTGTGATCCTATTATCTCACGCTAGCTATAAACAGCCAGTGAGTTGTAACTCACCAACTATACGGTATCTTTGACGACTGGAGCAGTCGAAGATATTTAATAAATGTTTCAACTGATTTTGTTTCTAGTCGGTGAGTTGCCATATTGTAGAATCCATCAAATGCAGGCTTCTGTACAAATCTTGACCATCTGGTTGCTTGCAACGCACTGGTTGGTTAAGGTTTACTATGATCTCATGGGATATGTACTCACCATCTTGTTCTTCTAAAATGTAAGGTACAGATTTTGGTGGAGGTGTTCATGCTCCCATGAATTCAGGTTTGACATTCTTTTATGTAATCAAGGGTGTGGATTAACTCATTTTACAATCACCTTAAAATATCTCACCTCCTTTCGAGGGTCATAAAGGAAGTGATCAGGGCGCTTTAAAATTATTCGACAAGAGGGCTATTGTAGTCAAGAGCCTTATGCAACCCTTTGAAGAAAATTCCAAGGGATGAGAAACTCTTTACAAATTCAAAGAGAGATTTAGATAACAATAACATTAATTATATATATTCAATTTGATTATCCAATGGAGATCTGGATACCTACAGATTCACACAAGGTCCATCCTTCTATAATCCAATGGTAAACCTAAACTTACAAAAATCTAGTGAATGCCCAGATATATCCCATTTGTTTTCAAAACTATGTTGTATCCCTATCTCCCTTGTGTGCTCACAAAATCAAATCAAAGCACAAAGTCGCACAATCTCCTTTGTATTTCATGCTTTGCGGGTCTTCACTATAGACAAGGACAAGTTTCATTGGTGTCCAAATTGCCGCAATACCCTGAAGGTGCCTACAGACCCACAAATGCCCTCGTAACTTGACTTTGCGGAGCTCCACTATGCATGTGAATATATTCTTCTTGTTAACAGCCTCCTAGAAAGCCTCAAAAAGCTAAGAACTTCTCATTTTCATTGTATGGTCACTTTGCAGAACATTATAATGAACATGGACATATCCTGAGGAGCCTAAAATCCCCACAGGTCTGCATGAAGGCTATATTCACAAAAATGACACCATCCATTAGAGTCAAATACTCTGAATCAAAGACAATGCAGGGCTCCAGTGAAGGTAAATAGACAAATAAGGGTGATTTGTTGATCACAAAACAAGCTAACATACAAAAGCTCCAAATTGCTTTAGAGAAGAAGGGGTAGGGCATCAATATATAGAGTTCCAGAAATATATGTGATTTATGGCACACAACCACAATGACCAATAACTCAACCATAATACTAAATGCAAAAATTTGAAAGTCAAAAAAGGATGGCTACAAACTTAATAAGCCCAATGGGCATTACAACTATGCCAAAAAAGGGTTGCTGCACATGTTGTTGACTATTGTGTGATGATAATTGTTGTCATTCTCCCCCATAATGACCATTGGAAAGAACTTGGAGTAGATCTCTAAGTGTCTTGAACCTGTCACAAGCTAGAGGCTTCGTGAAGATATCTGCTATCTAATCCTTTGTACTGTAGTACACAATCTCAAGCAATCCTTGTTGAACCAACTCTCTAATGAAGTGATGTTGAATCTCAATATGTTTGGTCTTTCTATGAAACATTTGATTCTTAGTCATTTGTATAGCACTCTTGTTTTCATAGTATAACAAAGTAGGTCCATTTTGTATCTGGTGCAAATCCTCCAATAGTCGTCTCAACTACACTGTTTGGCATGCTGCAAATGTTGTAGCTTTATACTCTACCTCTGCTGTAGAAAGTGATACAGTCGGCTGTTTCTTGGACTTCCAAGAGAATACTACAAAACAAAGACTAAAAGCATAACCAGAAGTAGAATTCTGATCATCTATGGAACCTACTCAATCTGAATCTGTATAGCCAATCAACTTACTATCCTCTGAATGCTAAAATCTAAGACCATAACGCAATGTCCCTCTGACATATCTAGGAATCCTCTTAGCTACACTCTAATGTGTTTGCTTAGGTTATGACAAAAACCTAGACACCAAGCTCACTGCATATGTAATATCTAATCAAGTAGTAGTTAAGTAGATCAAACTACCAATCAACTGTCTGTATAGAGTGGGGTCCACTGGATCTGACACATCCAAGTTAGACAACTTAAGTCCAACTTCAATGGGTGTTGTGTTGGCAAGAGACACTATATGGACTCATGATTGTTGTCATCGATGGCAACAAAGGTTATCCCACACATCCGTGAGACATGATAGGTCCTCACCGGAAGTTAGATTGAAGAAGTGTTAAGGTCTGGTAAGTAGGAATAGAGCAGTCAGTAAGGTTCGATAGACAGGTCCGGATCTCTCAGTAGAAGTATCTCAGTGAAGTGTAGATTTGGGGAAGTCATGAGGAGTATCTTGACTGATAGATTCCAAGGTTTGAACCTCCAGTGTGGAAAGGATAAAGAGATATAAATGCTTGAGTGTCGGGTTCCCAAGTGACAGTGTGAACAGAGGAAGAACTGACTGGCAAAACATCAGACATTCTTCTGGATGTGTTACTGATGATGGAAAAGGTTCTTGAGGCATAAGTTATGTTTTGCTGATGTGATTGATGACTTCTACAAGTATATGCTTGATCTGCATTACTTGGTGTGCAAGGATTCAGCCGACAGATAAGAGTTTGAGGAAATTATTAACTGTTCCAGATGCCGACTAGAAAGGTGATGAAATCACTTTTGCGTATATATATAAGATTGATTTAGATGTGAATACAAGCATGGGTGTTGAGCAGTGCGAAGAAAAGTAGAAGAGTAGAGTGAAGACAGTAGAAGAGGTCCGGAATGTGATAGTATAGTTGCATCAAGAAAGAATAAGAATGAAGTGCAACAGATTAGTTTACTGAGCTTAACCGGAACTGAACCTCAGCATGTGTTGATGCTCCTTATCAATTCAAGTATTGTATTACACTCTTTATAAATTGTAGACAGTGTGTCTCTTGTAGGTAGTGTGCCTTTTGTGAGCAGTATGCTCGGGCAGTGAGCCCTAATTGGCAAGTGCCATTTTGCATTTCCATTCTTCTAACAAAGAATACAATCTTGGGTTAATCACCCCGTGGTTTTCTCCCTTAACAGGGTTTCCACATCAAAATATTGTGTCATGTGTATTTCCATTTCATGGTTATGTTTGCTTGTTTGAATTGATGCTGCACTAATTATTAAGAAAGTTCAGAAAGCTGAAATAATTAAGATAACTGATTCACCCCCCCTCTCAGTTATCAACATGTTGCAACTAGTTTGCAACCATTCATTTGAAATTTTTGTAGGATGTTTGAAGCATATTTTTTCTTAGACATGAATATTTCATCTTTGTTTTACCATACTTCTATACCAAGAAAATAGTGCATCTGTCCCAAATCTGTCATCTCAAGTTCAACAACCATAGCTGCTCTAAACTGTGCAAATAAAGATGAATTGTTCCAAGAATAGATAAGATCATCAACATAGAGAACTAAGAAAAAAATATCCTTAGCTGAGATCCTAATATAAAGATTTGGAGCTGATTGACTTCTTAAGAAACCTTTCTATTGTAGGTATGAGTCTATTCTTGAATACCATGCTCTTGGTGTCTGCTTAAGACCATACAAGGCCTTCTTTAATCTAGAAGCATAATGTTCATTAGAAGGTATTTCAAAACCTCTAGGTTGAGAAACATACACTTCCTCATCAATATATCCATTCAAAAAAGCACTCTTTGCATCCATTTGATAAACTATTCAACTCCATTGAGCTACCAAAGCTAAAGCCAATCTGATATTATCCATTTGTGCTACATGTGCAAATGTTTCAATGTAATCAATACATTCTTGTTGAGTGTATCCTTTGGCCACCAATCTAGCCTTATGCTTATCAATGCTTCCATCAAATTTATACTTAGTTTTATACACCCATCTTATACCAACAATTTCCTTACTAGGAGGTAGCTGAACCAAATTCCCATGTGTCATTCCTTTCAAGTGTTTCTATCTCACTATTCATTGCTTCAACTCACTCTTCTTTTTCTTGAGCTTGTTCAAATGTTTGTGGCTCATTACTTTCCATGATTTGAGTCATCAAAGCATAATTCACTTTTGCTTGTGATCTTATTGTCATTTTCTCAAAATTTGAATCCAACATAAGAGTTGATGGATGATTCTTTTCTGTCCTCTGATTTTTTTGATACTTTCTTGTTCCTGTACTAGAAGACTCAGGTTCATTTTCTTCTTCTTCTTCTTCTTCAACTTCATCAATCATTTTTTCCCTTTGTTTCATTTTCCTTGGTATATTTTGTTGCTTCATTGAATACCACATCTCTACTTATAACAAGTTTCTTTCCTATTGGGTCATGCGATCTATATGCTTTATTTTCTAATCCATACCTAATAAAAATACATTTTAAGCCTTTATCATGTAGTTTAGACCTTTTTTCCTTTGGTATGTGTGCATAAGAAACACACCCAAATAATCTCAAATGATCAACACTTGACTTTATCTCAAACCATGCTTGTTCAAGAGTCATTCCCTTAACTGCTTTTGTAGAACTCCTATTGAGAAGATATATTATTGTGCATGTTGCTTCTATCCAAAACATCTTATCTAAATTCTTCTCTTTCATCATACTCCTTTCCATTTCAACAATGGTCCTATTCTTTCTTTCAACAACTCCATTTTGTTGTGGAGTGTGGAAAGTAGTGATCTGTCTCTTAATTCCATCATTTCTGTAGAAATCTAGAAACTAATTTGATTTGTACTCACCGCCATTATCTGATCTTATCACTTTGATGTACTTACCACTTTGTTTTCAACCAACCTCTTGAATTCTACAAAGTTGTCAAACACTTCTGATTTTGCAACCAAACAATATACCCAAGTTTTTCTTGAGTATGTTGGAAACAATGCAGATGACTAAGAGGGGGGTGAATCAGTTATCTTATATTTCTTAACTTTCTTTTCTTCTTTAACAATAGTGCAGTATCAAAGCATAAATGAACATGAGAGTAGAAATGAAATCAACACACATAACACAAGGATTTTTACTTGGAAAACCCTGTTAAGAGAAAAACCACGGGGTGACTAACCCAAGATTGTATCCTCTGTTAAAAGAATAAGAAGTACAAAAATGGCACTTGCCAATTAGGGCTCACTGCCTGAGCACACTTCTCACAAGAGGCTCACTGCCTACAATGGTTTATAGAAAGTAACCAGGTATTTGAACTGATGAGAAGCATCCACATATGTTGAAGTTCAGTTTCGGTTAGGCTCAATATACTGATCTACTGCACTTCATTCTTCCTCTGTTTTGGTGCTATTGTTCTGTCACATACCGGACCTGTATTGTCGCTTCCACACTTATCTCTACCTTTGCTTGCGCACTATTTCACATACCACACCCCTTTACATCGAAATCCATCTTATATATATATCCGCACCAAGGATTTCAACATCTTTCTAGTTGGCATCCAAAATACTCAAGATTTTTCCAAACTCTGGTCTGTCGGCTGAATCCATGCTTACTAAGTGATGCGTATCAAAGAGATAGTTATAGAAGTCATCAATCATGTCGGCCAACCATGAATGATCCCTCAAGAAGCTTGATCACCATCAATTTCTCATCCAGATTAAGGTCTGATACTCTGCTGGTTAGTTCTTCCTTAGTCTACACTGCCTGTTAGGAACCTAATACTTAGCTGCTCATATCTTTTCACTCTTTCATCACTGGAGGCTCAATCTCTGGAATGTAGCAGTCATGGTACTCCTCTTGACTTCCTCAAGTCTGTACTTTGCTGAGATACATCGTCTGAGAGATCCAGACCTGATTGTCAGACCTTGTTGCATGCTCTGTTCTTGCTCACCAAACCAAAACACTCTTCAATCCAACTTCCGGTAAAGACCTATTATGTGCTGCAGATGTGTGGGATAAACTTTGTTGCCATTAATGACAACAATAATGAAGCCACAGAGTGTCTCTTGCCAACAATCTCCCCCTTTGGCATTGATGGCAACACTTAGTGAAAAATGACTAAGTGTCATAGCCCACTCCCCCTTGGCTGATGCTCTATCTTATGTACACTTTTCACCGGAGCTCCCCCTTAGCTAGATTCCATATTTTTCACTGCTCCTCACTTCCCCTTTGACATCAATGGCAAAGGGTGAAATCCGCACACCAAAATTTGTAAAAAGTAACCTATACATAGCCACATAAGTATATATACAAGTTATACTTACAGATATTTAAGTATATCCGCAAAAGTGGTTTTCAACTGGACAAATTCTGTTGCCCAACTCTGCTTCATTCTGTCCAAAATTGAGATGTGACCACTTAACAAAAATGCAAAAGCTTTTGCCCTCTTTAAGTCTGTCGGATCACTAGTCCGGGCTGTAGTCTGAGCATCAGTTAGGGCTTCATGCATTGCCTCTAACTTAGGGATAATTATTCCTCTTAGTTCATTCATTCTGCTTATTATGTTCTTCTTCTCCTTCTCAAGCCTCTTTATCTCATTTATAGTGGCAATAGCCTGGCACTCTTGATTCATTATGGATGAGGTGAGAGGATCAAAACTCTGGGATAAACTTGATAGTTTACTCTCTTTTTCTTCCACCTTCTTTGCAATGTCTGTTGTCACTGTGGACCAAGATAAACAAAATTTGTATAATTCTTTGCCATCTTTAAGAGCATTTTCTAGGCTCTTTATTCCAATATTCAGATTTCTCCTATCATTTTCTATGAGCCCCTATACTTCAGAGAATCTCTTACCCAAAAACTCTTTCCTGAATTTCTCTTCTGCTGATTTCTCCAAAGAATCAAAATGTGTGCTGACAGAATTAACAAGAGATTTTAGATTACCGGATGAAGAGGCTGAAAGATCCTTCTGGAAGGATGGCATGATCTTCTCCAACACACCGAATGCAATCTTTATCAGCTCATAGTTTTCCATGTGAGACTTTAGAAGCTTTTCTTTTGCTTTGGCTTGACCAAAAGATGCTACCTTCATTGTCTGGACCGGAGAGAGAGAGTCAAAATTGAGTGGTCTTTGAAATAGATCTGGTTCATCTAATTCCATCATTTCTTTGGTCAAGAAGTCTTTAACAGCTTCTGCAGTGTCTCTTGCCAGAGACAGTCTTCTTTCCTTCTGCAGCCTCAGAACTGTCATCTGGGGTCTTCTCTGTTTGATCCTCTTCTGTTCCCTTTACCTCTTCTTCTTGACTGATTTTCTCTTCTTTTCTTTCTTCTCCTTCAGTTATGAAGTCAGAAAGGGATCTAGAAGAGAGATGTTTACTTCTTCAGGGACTTCCTCTACTGGAGCAGAGGAATCCAAGTCCTTAGTCCTCTCCTCACCTATTTCCTTTGACTCTTCTACAATTTTCTCAGTAGAATCTTCCTTTGATGCACTTGATCCTTCGACATCCATGGTAGAAGGTTCATCACTTATGTCCTCTATAATAGGAAGATGAATCTTTTATATGCATTCTAGAGGATGTCTTCAGTCTCTTCTTCCACCTGATCAGTCTCTTTGAGCATAAGCTTGTTCATTCTGGTTTTACTCCGGAACTCATCCTTGCAATCCTTGAAGATCATGGTCATTTGTTTTGGAGTGATGGAAGGATAGAGCTGAATAGCTATCTATTCCCTAATCTCAAGGTCCTTTGCCTTAGCATTTTCTTTTCTCATTTCAAGTAATGGCTCTAGGATTTTGGGAATTAGTGAGATGATTTGAATGAATGCTTTATTATAGATATTCAAATACTTGACTGTGGCTTCCTCCAAAATTCTTTTGTCAGTGTCATTATACTCATCATAAAATTCTATTATGGGTTGCAGATTCCCATCTATAGTGACTGCCTTGAAGACATCATCAACAGAAAGAGTAGGCCTTTCAACAAATTATTTTGCTTCTACTTCCTTGTTTTCACCTGCAGAGGATTTCCCAGAAGTTTTCTTTTTCTTCTTCATTTTATTAATCTCCTCATCAGTCTCTATCTCTTCATCATCCTTTTGTCTTGTGTATGACCTTGTGGCCTTTGTCTTTGTTCTCTTTTCTCCTTTTTCGGATGTCTTTGCTTCTGATTTTGAGGCTTTTGGGCACTTAGAAGTGGCAGGTGCAGAGCTCTTTGAGGATCTAGTCTGTGAGGGGGCTTGCACTGGAACACTTTCTTTTTCTGCTTCTTGTCTTTCTTTCTTTGCTCTTTCTACCTTCTCTCTGTTGGCATCAACTGCCTCCTTTGATATGCCATATTTCTTGGCAATTTCCTCCACTTCCCTTCTCACTTTCCTTTTTATCTCTGGTTGTCTCAATTCAACATGTATTTTTCACACTTAATTCTTGAAAGGTTCCAAATCTTTCTACCTCAGGGTCCTTTGGTTGACTTAGCAGGTGTTGAACATGTAGTTTCATAATTTTCTAATCCACCTCATAGCCCATTGGCATAATCCAGACTATTTTGGGCTCTACTACCTCCATTAGGCATTGATCAGTGTCTACCATAAAACACACTGTATCTTTATATTTTTCAACTATTGTCTGAGGAATTCTTTCTCTGGCCTGCATCATACCTTGGAAATTCTTGAAATATCCCTAGAGTGTTGTGCTTTGAGCCTTGGCATCACCAAGTCCATACATATAATCTCTGATTTATATGGCAACCAGTCTGTCATTTTGCCATATCCAACCACTGGATTCGGGTAGCTCATTCATATAGTAAAAGAATAGATACAGTATCAAGCCACCGTACTTAAATGAATTCTTCTTATCCTTCTTTATTTTCTGCAAATTCTCTAACAGTTGGTTCAGGAGAAGCTCACAAAGTTCATAATCAGTATTTTCCCTTAGCATCTGATAGGCAGTGTATATTGCTGTTCCGGATACAAAATTCTCCCTGCTGGAGTGATATATTTTATAACCAATTATCATAGAAGCAAATTTGATATCCGAATCTGTGATATCCTTAATTGTCATTGCTCTTTTATCAAATTTTGATCCGGCAGCCTCGCTTACAGTTTGGTTTTTGACTGATTTGAGAGCAGGCAACCCACTGGATGAGTGTAATCTGGTTACCGCCCTAATGACATCTTTTGTGATCTTAAATGGCCTCATCAGCCACATGAAGTTGTCATGTATTCTACTCAAAACATACTGGACCCATTCATCCTTTGTAAAATAGGGAAAGTGGATACAATGTCCAAAATGCTTATCCCGGATGGCCTTGTATTGAGGTTTAAGTTCAAATGTTTCTTCTATTAATTGCTTGTGATAGATATCCATCAGTTTGGATTCCCCAAATTCCTCAATATTGGTGTGTATGTATACCCTAACATCTTCTACATGTAGAACCCCATGCGGAATGCTAGAGAATGCGCCTAAGGGATCAACTTGTAGGGATTTGTAAGGATGTTTCTTGAACTTAGGGCGCGGCCTATCAGTGATCTTAAAAACATTTGGAGTAGCCATCTTACAAAAGATTCAGAGAGAGATATTCAAGAACAAAAATACCTTTTTACGCTTCTAGGGTTCACGATATGAGCCAAAGAGATCACTGGTTGGGTCAGATTATGTGATTGATCTTTGAGAGGGTTGAAGCAATCTTGTTTGCAGAGCCTTTTCTTTCTTCTTCTTGAGTGCAAATGATGAATAAAAGAACCCTTATATCTTTGTGCAAACCCTAATTTCTTATTGCAATAAATGCATACCTTAAGTCATTCCAGTTCCCTTGTTCTGAGAGAGATCCTTCCGAGCCACTGTGATGCCCTTAGAATTATTCTTGGTGATAATTGACAATGTATCTCCCTTTCTTCAATCATTCCATCTATTCGCAAATCCAAATATTTCAATTTTGAATCATATCGGATCTAACTGTGAAAAATCTTGCTTTTGCAGGATGACTGTCAAACTAGATTAATCTTGGATAATTAACCTTTTCAAACTCCTTGCGGATCTTTCATATTTTTACCAAGGGTTATTTAGATGTTTCTTTGAGAACCCTTTAATCTGCAACTTTTCATGTGCTAATTATAGGCACCAATTGACTGGCTGGGGGAATTTATTTTCCTTTGAGACTCCCCCTAAGCCAGAGCTCATCTATTTAGTTTTCGGAAGGAATATCAACACCAGATTCATGGTACGGATCCATCCCCAACATTTTCTATACTTCTCTTCACCCAAATCTTTTTCATCTCCCTTTGAACTTTATCCGCATTCACTTTTCCTTTTTCTTTGTCTTGTTTTTTATTATGATGCACTGGACCCCTTTTATCCTGATTCTTACTTCTATAGAATTTGGCAATATGACTGGATCTATTGCAATTGTAGCAAGCTATATTTCTATGCATATTTAACTGATATCCTCTTGATCTGCATTGATTAGCCATATGTCCCATTCTATTGCATGCAAAGTATCTACCATTGAATGAATTGTTTATTTGCATATTTCTACATTCATGAGATTTGTGCCCATACCTTTTGCAGTTAAAACACTGTCCAGAGAAGGATGGATTAGTTTGATTCATTCTTCTTCTGCACTAATTTACTTTATAACTGAAGTTATTGCAATTGTAGCAGTATCCATTGAAGGATGGATATCTTTGAGCGTTTGGTTGTCTTACCGAAGGTCTTCTAGGCCTGTACCTTGGATTTCTTGATCCAGAGTTCTTCTGACCGGATCCAGAGCTTTCACCTTTCTCATATCCCAAGCCATGCTTGTCATCTATCCTCTTTTGGCTTTCAAGAAGAACTTCAAGTTGAGTAGAGCTTATCTTGAATTTTTCTTTGTATTCATTTGTTGTTTGAAGATCCCTTTTAAGAGTGTCTATCTGATTTTCAAGTTGTTTTTCATTATCTCTAGCTTCTTCAAGGTCAGATTCCAGATGTCTGATTATTCTATCTATTTTGTGGCAGTCTTCTGACTTGTCCTTGAGAGAATATTTTAGATTATCTTCAATTTTTCTTTTCTCTTCAATTTCTTGGGTGAGTTTCATAACCCCTAATTCCATTTCATGTCTTACCATAATGACCTCTTTTGATAGCTTCTCACATAACTTGTTTTTCTCATTCAGATCTTCATTTGTATCATTGACTTCATTTTGACTTGCTAATTGCTGAAGAAGTTCTTTTCTCTTTTTCATAGAGATACTCAGTTTTTCTTTTAGTTCATTTATGAAATCATCAGCTTGTTTGAGTCTTTCCCTCAAGTTGTTGACTTCAGAGTAAGATTGCTCAAGATCATCTAGGGCAGACTAAAGTTGTTCCCTCATACCATACATATCCTTTGAGATTCCCAGATCTTCCTCAAGCTGTTAGGCTCTTGTTTGGAGGAACTTGGCTTTGATACCAATTGTTGGAAACAATGCAGATAACTGAGAGGGGGGTGAATCAGTTTTCTTATATTTCTTAACTTTCTTTTCTTCCTTAACAATAGTGCAGTATCAAAGCATAAATGAACATGAGAGTAGAAATGAAATCAACACATATAAAACAAGGATTTTCATGTGGAAAACCCTGTTAAGGGAAAAACCATGGGGTGACTAACCCAAAATTGTATTCTCTATTAAAAGAATAAGAAGTACAAAAATGGCACTTGCCAATTAGGGCTCACTGCCTGAGCACACTTCTCACAAGAGGCTCACTGCCTATAATGGTTTATAGAAAGTAACTAGGTATTTGAACTGATGATAAGTATCCACATATGTTGAGGTTTAGTTCTGGTTAGGCTCAATATACTGATCTACTGCACTTCATTCTTCCTCTATTTTGGTGCTATTGTTCTGTCACATACCAGACCTGTATTGTCGCTTCCACACTTATCTCTGCCTTTGCTCGCACACTATTTCACATACCACACCCCTTTACATAAAAATCCATCTGGTATATATATCCGCACCAAGGATTTCAACATCTTTCTAGTCGGCATCTAAAATACTCAAGATTTTTCCAAACTCTGGTCTGTCAGCTGAATCCATACTTACTAAGTGATGCGTATCAAAGAGATAGTTATAGAAGTCATCAATCATGTCGGCCAACCATGAATGATCCCTCAAGAAGCTTGATCACCATCAATTTCTCATCCGGATTAAGGTCTGATACTCTACCGGTTAGTTCTTCCTTAGTCTACATTGCCTGTCAGGAATCCAACACTTAGATGCTCATATCTTTTCACTCTTTCATCACTGGAGGCTCAATCTCTAGAATGTAGTAGTCATGGTACTCCTCTTGACTTCCTCAAGTCTGCACTTTGCTGAGATACATCCTCTGATAGATCCAGACTTGATTGTCAGACCTTACTGCATGCTCTGTTCTTGCTCACCGGACCAAAACACTCTTCAATCTAACTTCCAGTAAAGACCTATTATGTACTGCAGATGTGTGGCATAAACTTTGTTGCCATCAATGAGAACAATAATGAAGCCACACAGTGTCTCTTGCTAACAGAGTAATCATCAATGAAGGTTAGAAAATACTTTGATTTATTCAAAGAAGTTGTTTCCATAAAACCACACAAATCCATATGGATTATCTCAAGATGTTGCTTAGCTTTACTGGATTTACCAATTGGAAAGCTAACTCTATGTTGTTTTTCAACAACACATGTTTCACACACTTTTTTTGTATTTTCAATGAAAGATAGCCCCTCAACCATTTTTAATCTCTTGAGTAAAATTAACCCATTAAAACTAAGGTGGCCATATCTTTGATGCCAAATTCTGCATTCATTCATTTCACTAGACCTTAATGCTTGGTTTCCATAGGTGAAATGGAGAGGAAACATCCTGCCACCTGCTGTCATCTTTGTTCTTGCAACAACTACATTTCTTTTTAGCTTGTCTCTTATAATGCACTCTTTCTCATCAAAAGTCACTTAATAATTTTGTTCTAACATTTGTCCAATGGACAACAGATTCTTTTTGAGTGTCAGAACCAATAATGTTTCATTGATATGTTTTACCTCACCATATTCTATTGCAACTACAATAGTACCTTTGCCTTTGGTTCCATGAGATTGATTATCTCTTAATACCACTGTACTATGATGGTTTTCATCCAAATTGATAAACAAATTTTCATTAGATGTCATATGTGATGAACATCCAAAATTAATGTACCATACATTATTCTAACTAACATTTGTATTGAAACAAGAAATAAACAAATTGTGTTTATCTTCAATAGTATTGTGAGTATTTGTCTTTTCTGCTTCACCTTGTTTACTCCAACATTTTGATGCATAGTATCCAAACTTATTGCAATGAAAGCATTGGACATTCTTTTTGTTAGATCTAGGGCACACAACTGAGAGGGGGGTGAATCAGTTGTACAAAAACTTGCTTTCTACTTCAAACACTTGATTCTTCTTTGTTAGTTAAGAACATATCAATTAACCATCCATGAAAGCATAATGCATAAACACAAGAGCAGATAAACATCAACACATTGGACACCAAGATTTTGACGTGGAAAACCTGGTTAAGGGAAAAACCACGGGGTGATTAACCCAAGGATTATTCTCTATTAGAAGAATAAGAAAAATGAATGGCACATGCCAATTAGGGCTCACTGCCCGAGCACACTACTCACAAAGAGGCACACTACCTACAAGGAGACACATTGTCTACAAAGTGATAAGAATCACAAACTTGAACTAGAGATTGACATCTTTACCATGTCTGGATCAGTTCCATTTAAGCCTGAGGTACTTCTGCTCTGCTCTTCGCTCTTTCGCTATACCACACTCATCCGCTCCATGACACACTTTGAAATGAACTCACAAACCTTTATTTATACAAGACATCGACTTAGGAACAATCATCTAAGTCGGCAATCAACCATAAGGACATTCGCAAGATGATTAATACATCCGGTCGGCCACCACAAGAACATTCGCAAGATGAACAACTCATCCGGTTGGCTAGTCTGAACAAGAACTTCATCCGGAAGAATATCTTCAATTCTGGGCTCTACCACCAATGCGAACTGACAACATAACCTCAACACGATCCAAGAACCTTCACAAGCCTGCCTAAATGACCAGGTACATCTGCACTTCCTCTACTCACTAGAATCTCTTCTCTTCCTCATCCGGAGCTTCAAGAACACAGTCTATCGCCACTGTCATACTGCCAAAGGTGCTTTCAGACCTCCAAACCACATACCAATCGAGATGACACATTACAAGGACGTCCCAAACACTCTGTCCAATCCGTAGAATGGGACAATGCACTTCCGGATCTCACCGGACCTTTTTGTAACACTCTGTCACTCCGGAGCATCTCCCAGAACCGGTTCTACTTGACCGATCACAACTTTTTCATATCTTCATGTGGACCTCTGAAATCTTAACTAGATCATCTCAAGACTCATATCTACAAACCCTTTAATCCACATCCTCTGATTCTCAACCTATTGAGTACATTTGCCTTCTTCTTATCACTGTTCTTCACTGTTCCTGATTGAGACTACTTTTCTCAATATCCTCAACACACAGCTCATCCAAACCTTCTTACCAATGCAATATGAGTATGTTGACATCAATGACAACACTGGTTAACCTCATACTTGCAACAATCTCCCCCTTTGTCATTGATGGCAGCATATGATGTGAAAAACCATCAAGACAAGAACTTGTCTTTTCTGTCACAGCTCCCCCTATCAGCAACAACTCTTCACATGTCTTGTCTTCCTTTACTGCTCCTCCTTTGATCATCAACCACTTATTTTTCACATGTCTTCTCTCCCCCTTTGACATCAATGGCAAATGGCTCATACTTGCACTTGTAACATATCAGAATCATACCAGCTGCTCCCCCTTAGTAGCAGCTCCCCATCATCAATCTGGATCACAAATTGTGACTATGATATCCACTGGACTGATGCACATCAGTGCATCCTAGTTCATCACCGGAGGGGCCATGACCCCTAACTTCTCCCAGAGATACTCAAAAGAGTCCTTGGGAAGAGGTTTAGTAAAGATATCTGCAATCTGATCCTTGGAGGGTACATATTCCAATCTGACTTCTTCCTTGTTCACTTGTTCTCTCAAAAAGTGAAACTTGATAGATATGTGCTTAGTCTTAGAATGCAATACCGGATTCTTAGAAATATTAATTGCACTTGAATTATCACAGAAAATTGTGATAGGCTCCTCATATTCAACTTTAATGTCTCTTAGCATCTGCTTCATCCATAAGATTTGAGTGCAACTACCTGCTGCTGCAATGTATTCTGCTTCAATTGTAGATAGAGATATTGCATCTTGTTTCTTGCTTAGCCAAGAAACCAATCTCTTTCCCAAAAAGAATGCTCCACCACTGGTGCTCTTCCGGTCATCCACATCTCCTTCCCAATCTGCATTTGTATATGCATGAAGAGAGAAATCTGGATCTCTAGGGTACCATAGACCATACTCAACTGTTCCTTTCAAGTACCTAAAAATTCTTTTGATTGCCATAACATGAGATTCTCTAGGATCAGCTTAGAATCTTGCCACAAGACCAACAGCCTGCATTATATCTGGTCTAGTTTGAGTGAGATACAACAATCCACCAATCATTGATCTATACTTTGTCTGATCTACCTTTGGAGGGTCATCATCTTTGCTCAACTTACATCCGGTTGCCATAGGAGTGTTCATTGGCTTTGAATCTTCCATACTGAATTTCCTCAACAATTCTTTCACATATTTGGTCTGAGAAATGAAGATCCCTTTCTTTGTTTGAGTAATTTGCAGACCCAAGAAGAAATTTATTTCACCAAGCATAGACATTTCAAACTCACTTTTCATCTGATTTGCAAAAGTTTTGCACATACTATCTCTTCCTCCAAAAATGATATCATCCACAAACACTTCAACAATCAAAATATTTTCATGATCAATTTTGAAGTATAAGTTACTGTTAGCAGTACCTTTGTTGAATCCAATCTGCACAAGATGCTTATCCAACCTTTCATACCATGCTCTTGGGGCTTGCTTCAATCCATACAATGCTTTCTTCAACTTGCAGACCATATCATCATTATCAGACAATTGAAATCCATCTAGTTGTTCAATGTATACTTCTTCTTCCAAATCACCATTTAGGAAGGCAGACTTGACATCCATTTGATATACCTTGAAGTCTTTGAAGGCAGCAAATGCAAGAAATAATCTGACTGCTTCAATTCTTGCCACCAGAGCAAAGGTCTCTTCAAAATCAATTCCTTCTATTTGAGAGTAGCCTTTGCAGACCAATCTAGCTTTGTTTCTGATTACTTCACCAACTTCATTCAGTTTCTTCCGAAAGCCCCATTTGGTTCCAATCACATTCTTGTCTCTAGATCTGGGAACAAGATCCCAAGTATGATTTTTCTCAAATTGCATCAATTCTTCCTCCATTGCTTTTGTCCAATTTTCATCATTGCATGCTTCATTTATTGTCTTAGGTTCAATCTTTGAAATCAGACAACATTCATCTAAATTTTGAGCAATTTTCCTCCTTGTTTGTACCCCTTTGCTTCTGTCACCTATGGTCTGATCTTCAGAGTGATTTAAAGTTACATACCTTGGAACTTTGGGAGTCTCTTGCACTACCGTTTCTTGATCAGGTTCATTCAGACAAACCTCTTCTTCCTGATTTATCAGATCAGTTTGAATCTGACTTTTAGGAAGGGATTGAGTTCCTTGAATCAGAGCACCATCCTGATCATCTTCATCATATTCATAAAACCTTGAGGGTTTCTCAATTCCCTCATCAACCTTCACATTTGTACTTTCTATCATCTTTTTCTGTCTCTTATTGTAACACTGGTATGCTTTGCTTTGAGTGGAGTAACCCAAGAAAATTCCTTTATCACTTCTAGTATCAAAATTTCCTAGATCTTCATCTCTTTTGATGTAACACTTGCTACCAAATACTCTGAAATATCTCACAGTAGGAGTTATACCAAACCAAAGTTCATAAGGAGTCTTACCGGTATTGTTTCTGATTTGAACTCAGTTAAGAGTGTAGACTGCAGTGCTGACAGCTTCTCTCCAAAACATCTGAGGAACATTTGCTTCCATCATCATTGTCCTGGAAGCTTCCTAGATGGTCTGGTTCTTTCTCTCAACTATTCCATTCTGCTGTGGAGTCCTAAGAGCAGACAACTATCTCTTTATGCCATGCTTCTCACAAAAGTCTATGAATTCACCGGATGTGAATTCACCACCTCTATCAGACCTTAGACACTTCAGTTTCAATCCGATTTGATTCTCTACCATAGCTTTGAAGATTTTGAACTTCTCAAGGGCTTCTGATTTCTCTTTTAGGAAGGTAACCCACATCATCTGGGAATGGTCATCAATTAGCAACATGAAATATCTATCACCTTGCATACTCTTGATTCTTGTCAGACCACAGAGATCAGTATGTACTAATTCCAACAATCCGGTAGTGGACTGATCCTTGCTTTTGAAAGAGACTCTGCTCTGTTTACCTAGCTGACATTGTTTGCATAGACTATTTGTAGGTTTCACCAATTTAGGAAGATCTCTTACAGCCTGAGTATTGCTTATCTTGATGATGTTATCAAAATCTACATGGCACATCCTTCTATGCCATAACCAACTCTGATCAACTTGAACAAATAGACAACTTTTATTAGAACCAACTAGATGAAAGATATTACCTTTTGTTTGAGTACCAGATGCAATCTTAGTTCCGAAGCTTGTAAAGATTCTGCATCTTCCATTCTTGAACTGGAGATCATAGCCTTTATCCACTAACTGACCAACACTAAGAAGATTGTGCTTCAATCCTTCAACATATAGTACATTACCGGTTTTGCTCTTTCCATCAAAAGAAATAGTTCCCCTACCTCTGATTTTGCCAGCAGAATTATCACCAAACTTTACCATTCCTCCTTCATACTTTTCCAAATCTAAGAACTTGTTCTTGTCACTAGTCATATGGTGAGAGCATCCACTGTCAATAACCCAATCATCCTTTTCTTCAATTTGGGCAGCCAAAGCTCTTTCTATAACCTTATGATTGACAGATTCAGAGGATATTGAATCTTCTTCCTTGATGGAAATAAACACCCATTCATTTCTGGATTTGCTTCCTATTTCTAATTCATCATCTGTTACTCCTTCATTGTCATCTTCTTCATGAACATAATAGCAGTTCTTTTGAAACCTTTGTCTGTTGGTATTAGACCTTGCAGATCTTTCCAGACATCTTGAAGTAAAATGACCAATCTTATTGCAGTTGAAGCACTTAAAGGATAGTTTTCCTTCATACTTACCGGATCCTCTTGGCAGTCTTTTTGCAATGAGGGCTTCAAGTTGAGCTATTTCTACTTCTTTCTCTTCCATGTCTCTTCTTGCTTGATCATACCATGACATCTTCCTTGAAGAGTTTTCTCCCGAATCAAATCTCTGTTTGCCTTTCACATAGGCACTGGCTTTGAAAGTAGATTCAGTCTTGGGAGGATCATCTCCAAACTTGGTCATTTCAAATGCAGCTAGTTTGCCAGCCAATTGTTCTCTTGTGACAGTTGTGTGGGCTCTGAATTCATCAATGGAAACAACCTTGATTTTGTAGGTAGCAGAAAGGGATCTGAGAATTTTGCAAACAATCTCATTTTCATCCAGAGTTCCACCAGCATTTCTAATTACACATACTAGCTCATTTACTCTTGGCATAAAGGTAGTGATATTTTCATCATCTCTCATCTTCAATCTTTCAAATTTCTCTTTTAGACTTTGCAACCTTGCACTCTTGACAAACTCATCTCCTTCATACAGAAGTTTCAGTTTAGTGCAGATCTCATATGCAGTTGGTAGGTCAATAACATTTGAGAGATCTGAGTCATTCAATGTACTTAGAAGAGCTTCCTTGGTTCGCAAATTGTTTTTAGCATTTGTGATTTCATTCAGAGTTGTCGGACCACCCTGTGGAGGTACATATTATTTTGAAACGATGGCCAAGTATGCTTTTCCCATACACTCCAAGTGACATTTCATGCGACCTTTCTAGAGAGTGAAGTTGGTTCCATCAAACTTTAGACTATCCTTCTTGTATGACAACATCCTGGATCTCCTCAAGCGGTTAAGCTCCTTTCAGAGGAACTTGGCTCTGATACCAATTGTTAGATCTAGGGCACACAACTGAGAGGGGTGGGTGAATCAGTTGTACAAAAACTTGCTTCTACTTCAAACACTTGATTCTTCTTTGTTAGTTAAGAGCATATCAATTAACCATCCATGAAAGCATAATGCATAAACACAAGAGCAGATAAACATCAACACATTGGACACCAAGATTTTGATGTGGACAACCCGGTTAAGGGAAAAACCATGGGGTGATTAACCCAAGGATTATTCTCTGTTAGAAGAATAAGAAAAATGAATGGCACATGCCAATTAGGGCTCACTGCCCGAGCACACTGCTCACAAAGAGGCACACTACCTACAAAGAGACACACTGTCTACAAAGTGATAAGAATCACAAACTTGAACTGGAGATTGACATCTTTACCATGTCTGGATTAGTTCCATTTAAGCCCGAGGTACTTCTGCTCTGCCCTTTGCTCTTTCACTATACCACACTCATCCGCTCCATGACACACTTTGAAATGAACTCACAAACCTTTATTTATACAAGACATCGACTTAGGAACAATCATCTAAGTCTATAATCAACCATAAGGACATTCGCAAGATGATTAATACATCTGGTCGGCCACCACAAGAACATTCGCAAGATGAACAACTCATCCGGTTGGCTAGTCTGAACAAGAACTTCATCCAGAAGAATATCTTCAATTCTGGGCTCTATCACCAATGTGGACCGACAACATAACTTCAACACGATCCAAGAACCTTCACAAGCCTGCCTGAATGACCAGGTACATCGGCACTTCCTCTACTCACTGGAATCTCTTCTCTTCCTCATCCGGAGCTTCAAGAACACAGTCTATCGCCACTATCATACTGCTAGAGGTGCTTCTAGACCTCCAAACCACATACCAATCGAGATGACACATTACAAGGACCTCCCAAACACTCTGTCCAATCTACAGAATGGGACAATGCACTTCTGGATCTCACCGGACCTTTTTGTAACACTCTGTCACTCTGGAGCATCTCCCGGAACCGATTCTACTTGAGCAATCACAACTTTTTCATGTCTTCATGTGGACCTCTGAAATCTTAACTAGATCATCTCAAGACTCATATCTACAAACCTTTTAATCCGCATCCTCTGATTCTCAACCTATTGAGTACATTTGCCTTCTTCTTATCACTGTTCTTCACTGTTCCTGATTGAGACTACTTTTCTCAATATCCTCAACACACAGCTCATCCAAACCTTCCTACCAATGCAATATGAGTATGTTGACATCAATGACAACACTGGTTAACCTCATACTTGGAACACTTTTTATCTCCCCCATTATTTTTACCTCTTCCTCTTCCTATTCCTTGAAGTTGCTACTTCTTCCTCTGAAACTATTATCTCTTCCTCTAGAATTGCTAGATTCTCCTTTGTATTCATTTTTATTTTGATTCTTGAAGAATGTATTTCTTTTACCTCTTATGCTTCCTTTAGAGGAAAATGTTTGTTCTAGACCTTCTTCATTACTTTTCATCCTTTCTTCAACAATTAACAATATTCCATTTAGTTCATCTATATGCATAGTGGTAAGATCTTTAGAAATCTCAATTGTAGAAATGACACAATCAAATTTAGAAATTAAACTCAAAATTTTCTCAATGAAATGCTTGTCATCCACAACTTCCTCTAGAACTTTCATTTGACTAACTAGGCCTTCTACCTTTGTTAGAAAATCATTCACACTTTTACTATTGACCATTTTTACATTTTCAAAAATTTTCCTCATTGTCTGTAATTTTGTAGTTTGTGCATGTTGATAGGCATTATTAAGAATTTGCCATGCTTTCTTAGAATTACTAGCACCACTTATTTAGGAAAAATTGTTTGGTTAATTGCACCTTGAATCAGAAATAAGGCTTCATTATCCTTCTTTACATTTTCTTTGTATTCTTTTTTTTGTTGATCATTTAATACATTAAATGCAGTTGTATCTAGTTCTACATACCCTACTTGTACAATTTCTCACAAATCTTTGGATTTGAGTAGGGTTTGCATCCTAGTACACCAATATGTAAAGTTGTCCCCTTCAAACATAGGAATTAGCATGTAAGACATAACATTTTCTACCATATTTTCCATAAGATAAATGTGCACAATAACCCAAAGGTTCAAGACAAATAACCTAGAGAGGTCTCTGCAAATAAATACTCTCCCTATCCCTTCAAATATGACCCACACTAAAAATTGATCTTTATATTATTTTGTCTTGTGAATAAGAGTTGGTTTCAATTGAGAATGCACTTAATTACAAAGGATTCATTTATCTTTTTACAAAAAGATAACACTTTGAAATATTTGAACTTAAAACCCCTTTAAAATAAATTTGAATGCCTAAGCATATTAAATTATCAAACAATCTTTCTATTCTCCTCTTTCCAAAAAAGGTAGTATAAATATTTAATACCCTTTTAAAACTTATGAAAAAAACACAATTTTCCTTCAAACTTTTACTTTCACTTTTTTTTTAAAAGTAAAAATACTTTCACATGGCCTATTAAAACTTTTATTTTCACTTTTTAAAGAGAAATAATAAGACTTTTGTTAGCTTTTCGCATGGCTTCTCAAAGGACTTAAAAAAAACTTCTCTTTTTTAAAAGGAGGAGCCCACTTCTTTTATATATGTGAAAAATAAAAGAAAACTTTTTAATGAAATACTTTCACACCATGAAGTAATCTATTTTATAGATTGAAATGCCCTCCTTTGAATGGGACTGGTTACAGGCATGGATGCCTCCTCACTTGGTCTGCCTGCCTCATGACACAACAATCTCTTCTTTTTTTTAAACGTTGGAAACAAATTTCACAGATTGCAATGATTCTTTTCATTGTTCACTATTGTCTACTTCAGCACCCACAAATGGTGGTCACCACAAATTGCTATGTAATCTTGTCTAGGATTGTGAGACTTGTTGCCGTGTCTTTTGCTATGAGCTAAGCAATCATACCAACAAGATTTTGATAGGCTTCACTAGTTGCTTCAATTTAGACTCAGAATGGGTTTGATACTAGATGAAGGAAAATAAACAAATAAGGGCGATCTGCTGATCACAAAATAAGCTGACATACAAAAGCCCCAAATTGCCTCAGAGAAGAAGAGGCAGGACATAAATATATAGAGTTCTAGAAATATAAGTGAGTTATGGCACACAACCACAATGACCAATAACTCAACCATAATAATAAATGTAAAACTTGAAAGTCAAGAAAGGATAGATACAAACTTAATAAGCCCAATGGGCACTGCAACTATGTCAAAAAAGGCTACTACACGTTTTGTTCACTATTGTGTGATGATAATTGCTATCATCCAGTATGAGAATCTTAAATTTGTTGGATGTCATGGTGTGGTAAGATGATGAAGATTGGTAGATTCAAAGACTTGTGAAAATTTTAGGGGACACACCATGAAATTTATCAATGAAACAATTTCAAAAGCAAAGAACAAAGTCCAACAACTTATTAAGGGTTGCTCCTTTATGAATTCAACTATTTCTTGAGTTAGTTGTGGCACCCTTTGCTTCATTTTATGTTAGTTCCACTTAAACCATTAGTATATTGTAGTAGTTAATATGTTAGTTTTTTAAGTCTTAAAATTTATTTCTAGTAAGGGAAGAGAAAGTTGTTGAGAATATATTCTCTCTTATATGGGAGTCTCACGATGATTATAATGGTTAACATATTAGTTGTTTAAGTTTGATAGTAAATTTTTTGGTAAGAGAATAGGGAGTTGTTGAGATTATACTATATTTCAAATGATAGTCTCACTTAAACATCTAATACTTATAGTAGTCAACATATTATTTGTTTCAGTCTTCACTTTTAAAAAAAAATGGTAAAGGAAGAGGAAATTGTTGGGATTATACTCTTTCTATCAATTATTATTTTTCAAATACTGCAATAGTTATTTAGGTGGCTCTTCTTTCTTAGCATGTCTTTGTTGTTGTTTTATGGGAAGGGGATTTGATTCATTATTAAGGAATTCATCAACCTTCCCTTTGCAAATAATAAACAGTATAGTTTATACCACAATCTAAACCTTTCAATAGTTGTTTTGAAAATAGTTTAAACAAAAAAAACAATACAGTTTAAACCAAAACAATATTTTTTTCTAAGCAATTCACCACCTTTATTTCACACACTCTCACATTAAATGATATTTGTGTTTAAACTTTTTTTTTTTGGTTTAAAATGTATGTTGTTTTGGTGTAAACTGTATTGCTCTTTAGCTTAAAGTGTTTAAACTGTATTGTTTCTGTTTTCTCACACTTTAATCTAAACAACAATATAGTTTAAACAATTTAAGCTAAACCACAATAAATGAAAACAACAATATGATCTAAAACAATTTAAGCTAAAATAGTAAAAAGGAAAACAACAATATAGTTTAAACAAGTGAAGCTACAAAACCTAAAACCAAAACAATAGTACAATTTAAACTAAAACAATATATATTTGAAACAAAAACATAGATTGCAATGATGTTGGAATATGGAACTTACATGAATGTTGATAGTAGTGTGCAATTTGAAGCCTTCAGGGGTTTTCTATATGGGATGTTGGAAACTTGAACTAGGAAATCAGGGATTTATGTAGGAAAACTATGAAGGAAATGTTTGTGATCTGTGCACTCTCATTTGATTGGTTGAAATAGTTTTTATTGCACTTCTTTTCAATAATTTGATGGATGTCTATAAATTTGAATTTAGTATTAAATATGAAAGGTGATTGATTTGGTCGAATGCTTGTTTTCTATGAATTTTTTGAATTTAATGTTTTTTTGACAGCTTGATTGGTGATCCTTAAACCTTCAATTGTGTGAAATAAATGGCAAAGTTGATTGATTTAGTTGAATGCTTGTTTGGGCTGGATTTTAATATGTTTCTATCCTCTTATTTTGAAGGCTTGTTTTGTGAGTCTTACACCTTTCATTGTGGTCTTTTTTGTAGGTATTGAGTTGAAGGGACCAATATTTGGGCATTCATCACTCTATGGAGTGCACTTGGGCTTTAATGGACTTTACTTGGGATCTCAACTTTTTCAAAATATGAATCTTTTGTGGGACAAAAGTCCATATGGAATGGGATAGTTTATATTCCGATGATATTTAAAAATGTTTATTTTAATCCAAAATGGAAGCCAAACTTGGTTGATCACTGGTCTTCAACTTGGAAGATATGACTTTATAGTATTTAATAGAAATTGTTAACGTGACATTTTGGATTATGTTGGATCCCCTTGTATACAAGTGAAAATAATGTCAGTTGCATTTATGTTTTGAAAATCCTTGTAAGTTATTTGTCTATGCCACCTAATATGAATAATAAAATACTAATGATAAAACAAATATGTTGTGCACATTGATTGGTCCCCATTTGTGCTATTTTTATATTTTTTTAAATATTTAATAGATCAACTAAGGCAAACTTGTGGCCCCATGTTGGTTAACTCTTATACCACATATAGGAGCCCGACCCACTATCCAACCCTCTCTCCCCTAATAATTTGATGGGAGAAATCTTTAAGCAGAGACTACCATGTGAACACTTAGGCTGGCTATTTGTACCTTTCAACTAATTAAGATTACATTATTGCAAATGCAATCAAGGAAGAAACAAAGCATGATTAGAGTCCTCAAAAAATTTAAAAGTTTTGAACTTTTCGTATTCTATGACTAGTTGTTCCATTGAATTTCTACACTATTACGTTTCACTTTTTGTACATTTTGGTCTGCTATTCCACCCAATTTTTGTGGTGTGTAAGGACAATAATGTGAACACCTCTGACTATGTAGACAAGTCACATGCATTTTGCAGAAAAGACTATTGAATACATACACATATAAAAATGAAAAACCATGAGCAACATGAGCGACACAAGCATTTGAATTGAAACTATCATCTACTAAGGTCTATATTTGTATAAGCAATAAAATTAACTTTTTAAATCCAACCTTAATTCCAATATCGTCTATAGAATAGGATCTTAAGTCCCTATGCCACATTCCAATTCCAAGTGTAACAACACAATTTGGTCTAATAGTGGGACTAAACTTGTCTCACAAGGGTGGGCCTCACATCTAGAGCATTTCTAGATTTTGAGGTGTACAAATTTCATTGTCTTAACATTCACCTTTGATCACAAAGCTAAGCAATATCTTTCTTCATTTATAACGTGATTTTACTTTCTATCATATTTACTTTAATCCTTTCCATTCGAACAACTCTTTTAATTACAATAAAAGACATTCTATAATTGCATCATAACCATGTTAAAATATATATTTAAAGATGTCTTTTATTTAAAATAATTCTAAAACAAAATAAAATAGCTATTGAATAAATAAAAATAAAATAATTCTTAAATAGTGTTAAAGTAAAATAAAATAACTCTTAAATAAATAAAAATAATTCTTCAAAGAAAAATTAAGCGAACAATATAAATAAAATAAAATAAAATAAATTTTAAATAAATAAAATCTCTTCCCTTTTACATAAATTTTTTAATGATAAATATTATTTTTTCTTTGCAAAAATATTAAACATACTAACACCATATTTTATTAATATTATTTAATATTTTTAATAAAAATACAAGATAAATGCAGTTAATTGCAAACAATGGCAAACAAGACATCAATGAAATAACACCCCTCAAAGCAAATCTTAAAACTAGTTCAACCAAAGGAAATATTGTTTATATTTCACATCAATAAATCACATCAATGGAATAACACCCCTCAAAGCAAATCTTAAAACTAGTTCAACCAAAGGAAATATTGTTTATATTTCACGTCAATAAATCTTAATTAATTCTCAATACTTATCTGTGGATTGATTGCTTTGATTTTTTTCCAAATCTCCTTGAGTCTTTTCAGCTGCTCCAATCCCTCTCCCACTTCATTCAACTTCCTACAGTAATGTACATAGAACTTCTCAAGGCATGCCATCGCCCCATCCTCCATTTCCGGAAACTCCTCCAATTCAGGGAACTCTTCTATACAAAGGAAGCGGAGATGTGGAAACTCTCCCGACTTTCCAAACGCCTTTGGCAATTCTCTGCACCCCTTATTCTCCTCCAACCTCAAAGTCACTAGATTGGGCATTGTTTGTAATTCCGGGTAATTACTGCAATCACAACCCTTTAATTCAAGGAACCTAAGATTTGCCAAACAACATATCCAACTTGGCACTGCAAACTCGTGTAGTTCCAGATGCTCCAGATATCTCATTGCACTCATTCTCTCCGGAAACTGCGGAAGATTCGATTCTGATTCACCCTGCATTCCATCGATCTCCTGAAATTGCGGAAGATCCGAGTCTGATTCACTCTGCATTCCATGGATGCCATTTCTGACTACCAGCCGACGCATCTTGATCAAGGGCGCAAGGATCCCTTCTTCCATCCTCTTCAACTGCGATTCATGCTCAACACAAAACCCTATCTCCTCAATCTCACTCATCTTGCCAACATCCTCTAACCTTAACACACCCGACTCCTCTTCCATCCACAGGGACAACAACCAATCTGATCGCACTGTTCGCAAAGACTCCAACTTTGATATTCCCTTTGGCATTCGTCCAAACCAGCCTTCCAAATGCTGAAGACACTTAAGTTTACTTATCCATTTGGGTGCCTCTAATAGCCCGCAATCAGAGACATTGAGAAAACAGAGACTCTTAAGACATCTCACACACTTTGGCACCTTCTTAATCTGCGTCTTTCTTAAATTCAACACTTTAAGAAGTTTCATCTCACCAACACAAGCAGGCAATGTGCAGATATTTGTGTAGCTCAAATCCAGAACCCGCACAACTCTCATACCGCCAAACAACATTGTCGGAATGTTTCTTCGAATTTTGCTATTGCGGGACAACGATATTGTGCGGACAAGTGTGGGAGAAACATGACGCCTCACTGAGATGGCATGCTTATCTATATCTTTCTTCGCCAAAAATAGGCGACACCAGCGACCACCACCTGTAATCACAGAGTGCAATTTGGAGAAGACATCCTCAACACCGAATGCACATTTATTTTCTCTAGATATGAGTATGACCAAATCAAACAATAAATCATGAAGTTTACAATACTTTTTCAGATTCCAATAATTTTCCCATACTTCAACCAGACACAGATTCGCAAGCTGATATAAACAATCCCAGGGATTCTCTCCTGCCGGAATGAATCCTTCTCCCATCCATAGATATATGAGATACTCACACTCTATTTCCTCATCCTCAGGGAAGAAGGAGAGATAAGCAAAACAAGCCTTTAAATGTGCCGGCAGGGAGTCGCAACTGAGCTTGAGAATATCCATGACAGGTTCGCTACGAGTGCCTACCTTTTTCAGCTTACTCAACTTGGACTGCCAATCCCCTCGCAGTGTATTGCTCGCCAGAGATGCTGCAGTGGTCTTTATTGCAAGCGGCAAATTCCCACATTCCTTCACGATGTTAAGAGCTACCTCCTTCAGGTACTCTGGCCCTCTATTTTCCTCAGACTCAGGAAATGCATAAGCACAAAACAGCTTCCAACTCTCTTCATCTGTCAAACTTTCCATCTCATAAATCTTAGCACTGAGATTCACACAAACCTCTCTGCTTCTTGTGCTAACCAAAATTTTGCATTGACTATTACCTCCAGTTCGGATGCCAAGTTTAGTTAGCAAATCACCTTCTCTAGTAGCCCTCCAGACATCATGTAAAACAATTAGACACCTCTTACCTAGGATAAAGCCATGAATCGACTGTGCTGCTACCTCTTTACTTACTCCACCCTTCTTAATTTTCTCACTTAAATCTTCATCTAATTGGAAGGCTAAATCACTGAGCAACTTGGAAACGGAATAGAACTGAGAAACTGAAAGCCATGCAGATTTCTCATACCTTCCTTTTTCGGCGTTGTAGACATGCTGAAGAAGATAGGTCTTACCCAATCCCCCCATTCAAACCACTGCAATAATTGGAAATTGGGGGCTTTCCAACAAATTCACCATGCTTGTAATCTTGAACTGTATCCCCACTGGTTTCGAATCGCTGGGCAGGAGACTCAGTCTCTTAAACTGTCTCTGGGATCTACTTGATGATTCTGCTGCTTCTATGTGAGACACTACACTATGACCTATATTCAGTCGGTTTCCATCTTCAATAGTGGAGCTCATTCTGGCTTTGAGCTTTTGAATTCTTCTGCCCATTTGATGACGAAAAATCAATTGATTACAAATCAAAGTGCAAAACTGAGTATGAGTAGCATACATAGAATCCACAGCACATATCTGAAGTATGTCCTCTGCCTCCCAGCCAATGTCACGAACTCTCTGAAGCCATTTTTTCACAGACTCGTTTTGTCTACTACTCTTCTCATCAGCTTCATTTAGAAAATAATTAATTTGCTCAATTTGGTTCTTCAACCATTCAAAGTCTTCCGTGAAGTTCAACACTATGTTTACCTCTTTAACCGCTTGTTGAATGGCCATCTCACAAACTTTTCCAACAACAGCCTCTGCAAGTATAGATGTCATCTTCAAGTTTTTCTCTTGAGATTGAGACTATGTTACCAGAAACGCGACGTTCCTGCCGCGTTTCTGTTTCTGACGGCCGAAACGCCGTTGCCCTAAGAAACGGCCGTTTCTGCGTTGCCTACAGGCCTTTTTCCATGATTTTGAATTTGCAATCAGACTTTTATTAAAATCTTCCTCAAGTTTTATAATATTGTATATTCATTATTATGGAATAAAATTGATTTTATAATATTGTTTTTATTATGATATTATTTATTTATTAGGGAAAGTAGTTTTGATTTTTCCAAACAAATTTTATTAAAAGAATAAATGTATGATTTTTATAATGTTTAATTATTATCTTAAAAAAATAAATGTATGGTTAGTTTTTTATTTAAATTTTTTTTATAGATTTAGATTTATTAAAAAACACAAATGTATGGCTTTTTAATATAGTTTTATGTTTTTTAAATCATAAAAATATATATTTATAAAGATGTAGTTTTTGTTTTTCCTAATTTTATTCTCACTTTTTATTTTTTCATATTTATAAAAAAAAATTGAAAAAAATATATGTATTTAAAATCCGTTTCTTTTACACAACCTGTAAATATCCCGTTTCTCGTCACGTTGCCGTTGCCGTTGCCATTTTCGTTTCTCGTTTCTGGTAACATAGGATTGAGAATACTACCCTGTAGGAAATAGAATAGCTACTCCTACTCGAGTGCAGGCAAAACTCAGAGGAAATAGAATAGGTGAATGCAATTGAAACTTGCAAACCTTGGGTGCAGAATATCATATATAACATGAAGTTCAATTGAATAATAGCGCTTACAAGAATACATGAAGTTCAGTCTGCCATGTGAACATTCAGTCTGGCTATTCTATGACCACTTGTTTACTGGCAATTCTTGTGGACCACTCGTGTCTTCCGTGCAGAATAGACTATACTATTCCATGGAAGAAATCTTCAAGCAGAATAGACTATATTTGATTTTGATGGGAGAAATCTTGAAGCAGAATAGACTACCATATGAACATTCAGGCTGGTCATTTGTACCTTTTCAACTGACTAAGATTACATTCAGGAAGAAACAAAGCATGATTCGAGTTGGCCTAAGGCGAGCCACCTATCATTGGATCTGAAAAATTTATAAAACTGTAAATCCACGGCTGAAAAGGTAAGTGTATATTAATATCGGCACTTCTATTGAGTGTATTTGTTTCAGATATTTGGGTTTAGTTTCTTAATTTTGTTAAATGTAGTCTTGGCCTAATAAACTGACACTTTAATACTTTCGTTTGTTCTTTTCAAACATTTTTATTTAATATTAAAATATTAAAATAGTAATAAGCAAATTTTAATATTAAGAATTTATTTTATAATGAAATTTATTTTGAATTTATTAAAACATTTTGGGGATGAAGATTGTATGGATAAAAGTGTATATCTTTTATTTTCCTTTTATTTAATGTCACTTTATGTGGGTGTTTTTAAGTAGGTCTTAGCACTTAATTTTGATTGATTTGGCCTTCCCATTAATTCTAATTTATTGTTAACCATCAAAAATTGAACTTAACACCTACCAAGACATTTCATAGCTCTAAGATTATCAATTCTTAAATTATTTGGTTGAATTCGTGGGTTTATAAATGACTTGGGTCAATTATGCACTATGGATTTGACCCTCATCTTGAAAATTCAAACTTCTCTCTAGGCCCAAGACATTCACTTTCAACTAGCCCCTATATGCTAAATCTTATGCAAAACCATTCAAATTGTATACTTAGGTCATACATAAAAGGACATCACACCTAGGTCATTGTGGATCATCTAGGACTCATCATTTAGCCTCTCTTCAACTCCCAAGAATCATTCCAACTTGCATGTAACTCCCTCTTTTGTCAAAAGTTATCTTGCACATCTATTTGCAACTCCTATTTACTCGTAAACTCTTAATTTAGAATTTAAGAACCCACAAAATTCTGAATCTACTTGCTACTTGCTTATGCAAATGGATTTTTCTTTAGAGAAGATTATATTGTGATCTAAAATAGAAATAAATCATGCTAGAAACTTATAACTAACTCATATTTTTATTATGGAAACCTTCAATGTGGAGGAGAACCCAATTTTATGGTACTGGCAATTGCCTTTCTACCTTGCTTTATTAACTTGGGAAGATAATTAGATCAATTGGAACTTCATTTCTTCCCTCTACTTATTCTCATTTGCTTCTTATAATTAGTGTCGGTAAATAGATTTGTCATTGTGATGATTCAAAAGAATCAATGTGACTCACCCAATAGGCAACATAAAATGTTTGCAATAGTTGGAGAAATTGAGAATAATTTATATTTTTTAAACAAGCTTAGATAGAGAAGTATGGAGGTACCATCTAAATTTGAACGTGACATAATTTAATTTTAATAATTATACAACTAGGGAATCAACATTTAGGGGAGAAGTCATACTTGGGTATCTCTTTATTTCATTTATTTTTTAGTTTTTATTTATAAGGGAGAGAATCTATTGCAGTCCTCTCTCATAAAAATACTTTAATAAAGAATAAAAGTTTACATCATCACTTGCCATGAGATTCAGAAGCAATTAGAAAGACTACAAGTTAAACACTCCAAAACAAACAAAAAAACCATGATACTTTTGGAACCACACTCAAAACTCTTTATTTTAAATCCTTTCAACTAATTTAATTATTTTATTTTACTAATATATATTAAAATTTTAAATTTTTGATCTATAAATTTAGTTATTTCAAATATTGTGTTATGACAAAAATAAAATAATTTATATAACTTATAATTTATTATTTAGTGTGGAGTTAGCACCTAAGGAGAACTTAGGACTTAGATAAGTTAATTTTGATCTCAATGTATGGTATCACTCCATCATGCTTAGATATGATCAATTTAGTTTGTGGCAAGACTAAAATAGAAGATCTAAAAAAGGTTGTGTTGCTCAAATATAAAGAACTATTGGTTTTCATACATAAACAAAATAATCTCAACTTAGGCAATGTACCAATACTACTATGTTCACTTGTATGTAGGAGTAATATCATTCATGTATTTAAAATGAGTTTTAATTTGGTATCTTTTGTTAAATGCACTAGATTTATAACTCTCTTTCATGGGATGATCTACCTAATGAAGTACATGTAGAGAAAAAGAAATTCGATAAACTCATACGATCTATAACTAGTGCATACTATTGATGATTTTTGTTGTCTGTACCTAGGAATTTAATCTTCACCACTGTAAGCACCAAAAAGATGCATGGGCCTACATGGTAATCCTATGATGAGCTATGATCCTAAATACGTACATGTAAGCAGGTATATATGACCTCTCAATAAGCATTCCTCTTAATGATACGTGGATTGCATTTCTCTTCTTCTTGCTTCCTTTGTTATCTCAGAGTTAACCTATGAAATTTTGTCTATTCTTGATTCTTCCTTTGTCAAACCTTTGTTTTCTTCACTTTCTAGTGTTATCACAAGACCTACAAGGGTCGTATCCTAGGGAACCTATGTCGTGTTGACCTATTCTATCTTTTTCTATCCTCTAGAAACCTCAAATTAACATCCTAATTTCATCCCCAACCCTAGTTTATATGCACCTTTCATCTTCACCTAGTCACCCCTATTATTTTTGGGTCACCCCTAGGGGATCCCACTGGTAATGTGAGAGACCCACCCTTATGGCATCATTTTGGAAAATCAAAGTTGACAGATGTCTTCTTTAGTCTCCTAGGATCACTCTTCATCACTCTATTTTCACTGAAAACCCTATCTAACCCTGGTCTCCCCCTTTTGACCATGGGTAGCCTCTTGGGTGACCCTTCTGGTAAAAGTGGTGACCTTGTCATGTCTTTGTCCATGTATTTACTTCATGTTTGAGGCTTGAAAAAGCTCTATTTTTGCTCCAGTTTGCATGGAATTTTGATACTAAGTTCTCAGAGTCATCTATTCTTATCTTCTCAATCAACTCTATTCATGCAAATTTAGCCGAGTTGGACTATTCTTAACTCCTCTCTCTCTTATGCTAACTCTAATTTATCTTCGATGATAAGCTTTCAAGCTTACTGGAAACTGTGTCATCAACCCAATTCACTGAGCAATCAATTGAGTTGACTTTGCAATCAAGGGAGTTAACTCTTTTATCAATCCCACCAATTATTCTTCAATCCAACCTATAAATACCCCCTCTCCCAAGCTCAAAGGGAGGCAAATTCATCATTGCATTCATTTTGTTGCTTAGTTTTTGCTCTTCACTAGCATTTTCATTCTCATTGTAGGACTTACATGAGTCATTTGCTTATTGTTATTTTGCCCAAGCTTTCCAAAAAGCTTCATACAACATCATTATGATAGCCATTTTTTAAGCCCAAGTACTTCAATCCAAGCTCTCATAGCTCAATTCAAGCTTTCACAAGCTCTTGTTCAAATCAATTTCAATACAATCCCTATCATCAAGAGGAGTACCCTACTATTGTAGAGGAAGGAAAGGTTGCCAAAAGGATGTTTGAGGATACGTCAAGCTCATGTGCCTTCGATTTCATGTTCCATCATGATTTCATAGTAATTAGATAATCAAAATCTTGTTCTTTGAAATAGTAATTTGATTGTTGCAATTTCCTTGATAGGCCAGTTAGGTTGCATTTAATTAGTTTATTTCAAGTACATTGCATTGCTAGATTAGATTTATAATTCTACACTTTCATTTCTTAGAATAGTTGAAAATGACCTTAAAAAACACAACAAATAATAGATCAATTGCATTAGGTAAATTCATAAATATTTGCATTCATATTGGATTTCTTAGAATGATTAGTTCATTTTCAAAAATTAGAGAAAAGAAACAAATATCATTTTGCATACATTTAGATTGCATTCATACAAAAACATCAAAAACAATAGAAAAAAAAAGAAAAAAAAACAAGCAAGTGCAAAATCCCTTGATCCCATCACAAGGTCAACCTATTAAACAAACAAAACAAAAATCAAACAAACCTTAGGTATTCACACTAATTCAATGCAAAGTCAACTCATGGTAAACTCAAACCAACTAAAGGTGAGTGGGTGAAGGAGATCCTAGAGGAGATCAAAGCTATCCACCCTAGGCCTCAACAAGCACAATAGAATAATTGAGAAACAAGAACATAGGCTTAGGCCATTTGAACAAAGAAAACAGATCCAAAAACTCCTTCAAGTAGGAGAGGAAATATTCCAGTGCATTAGACTTATAAATGATTACAACATTGTTGTTGGTGCAGATAGGATAAGACGAATTTGTTTGTTGTTTGCTACTTTGGGTTTAATTGGTCTTTGGGTGGTGTTTCTTTGAAGTAGCTCAATTTAATCCTTTTATTCTTCTATATAATATTGCACTCTATTTAAACATCATTCAATTCAATCGTCAAACAATCAATAGCAATTTTACACTTCATCCACACCAACAAAGGGTAAATACTTGTCCTATTTTTATTGGCTAATTAAACTATATGATATTTAAGAATAGCCATGGTATTGTTGTGGACTTTATCCATTTGTTTCTACAAGTTGGATAAGATAATAGAACAAATTATGGAGGTGATGCAATGAAAATCTATGTAGTATTCCCTTTCAAATGAATTGGAAACAAGCTTAAGCATAATTTTACCTTGATTTTTTTATTGATTCAAAGTGGTATATAAAGAACTGAAGAAGATCAGTAGTCAAGAGATGTAAAATAACATATCATCCAGCTTAATAAGGACTACAACACACATGTAAAAGGTATATAATGACTAGAGAGAAAATGCTTCTTAGCACACATTATAAAAAAACTATGAGCTTAAGCCTTCAAATAGAAAAATCTGATAAAAATTTGAAGCATTTAATGTTAGTGTTAGACCCTACACATAATATATCTAAATAAACATCATCACACTTCAGGCTACTACAAATGTTGAGCATTGAAATAAACTACAAAAATAAGAAGGCCAAGGCCAAAGTGTGTAGCAAAGCGTGAGCTTATGGCTCACATAACCCCTCACACATCCAAATGCTATTCAAACCAATGAAAGCTTGTTAACTTGCTACTAAAATAGAAGTGCTATTGAGGAGGCATCAACATCTTCATGAAGCCTTGTGGGTTATATAGAGCAATGCATGCTTGAGGATGCTTTCTTTCAGTCCAATGTAGGTCAACACCTCATTAGCAAGACTTCAATTTGTGCCATAGGATAATTATGTTAATGCTAGTTACATAAATCTTTAAATGCATCATTACAACTATATTCTCTAATAAATGATGACTCTATAATCAAGAATGAGTTGAATAATCTATCCACCTGAGAATTAATCCTAAACAAACCACCCTAATACAACACTATTTCCTTGCATATGAGGATGTTTTAAACTTCCTTGATTTTGAATATAGAGATTGTTTTGAAGAATGCTGATTTGTTGATTGCTTTGATCGAACTAGAAAGTAATATTTTGTTTTTCTTCATCAAAACCTATAGCTTGGAACAAATTTTGAGATTGAAATGTAATTGTCTAATTCTCATAGAGAGGATTGGTTGGCAAATTGAAGATTTGATGGTTGATTAGATTCAACTGGGAGGCTATCTTTTGATTTTTCTTTGTCAAGGCCTACAAAAGAGAGCACAATGGCATAATTTGGAAGAAGATGTTGAAGTAAAGTTTTGTTATTTCAATTGTCAGATGAATAGCAACATTTTAAATGTGGCTATACATCTAATTTTTGAAAGATGGAGAATAACATTTCTTATGGAATCAACAACAACATTAGTCATTAAACCCAAACCAAGCAAATACTTCCTTCTAGTTCATGTGATGACCAAATAAAGCAAGTAAATCTCTAAACACCACTTGCTAATGTTTGTTTAGTAATAATGCAACCCCAAAATACATGTTTTATGGTTTCATTAGATTACAAGATGACCATTTAACAAGTTGAACAAGAAAGAATCTAATTCTCTCTCCCATTGGCAACTTATATTGTACTATTTTCCAAGACAACGTTTAAGCATCATCATCAACATTAGATTTCCATATCTAGAAACTCAGCTTAAACCAATGTTTATAACTAAATCTACACCTCCATTTAATATTCAGTCATAAAATTAAGTTCACAGTGGGAAGGAGGTAAAACCTTATTTCATCCATCACTAAATTGTTAGCATGGAATGAACCTCTCTCTACCGTTAGGTGGAAACTCCCCCAAAAGAGAAATGTCACTTCTAAGAGGCCATTAAATTTAAAAACATGTTCACTAAAGTGACAATTTCCCAAACATTTATGTGCAGATTCATACAAAAGAGCTTGGAGTGCATGTACATTGATTCGTACAATATTTTTGACATGAAATTTGTGCCAATTTAGGCACTGCTTTGAATATTGGGCATAAAATCGGAATAAGCTAAAAGAGATCAAAACATAACTTATAAAGTTAATCAAATGATAGTATTATTGTAATCAATGTATAAATGTCACAGTCATATGGAGAATGATAGTGCTTTATTATACCCAACCAACCTTGGTAATTGTTATTTGATCCCCTAGGTTTCACGGTGCATTTCATATCCTTTATATCTTTGCTTTTTCAAGTGGTTGATATATTTTATTTATATCTTTCTTATCAAAGTGACCTATTCTTTAATTGCATGAACTAGTTGATATGTGACACTTTTTTTTTTACAGAATTGCAAGTAAAAATTAGGAAGATGATTTCTAGGCTACAAAGGTTGATGTTGATGTTTGTAATAGTGAAATCTGTATGCCCATGCCAATTCTTATCAGTATGCATTTCATTCAAGGACTGCCGATGTCTAAGGATAAACATGATGTCATTTTGGTTGTGATAGACAAGCTTACTAAAGTAGCCCACTTTATACCTCAAAACTTAACTAATGAATATTTTTAGACTCCATGGTGTGCCATAAACGATCATTTTTTATCAAGATACTAGAATGGCTTCAAAGTTTTGGAAAAACTTGCATGCTACTTTAGGTACACATCTAAATTTTAGCTCAACGTAACATCCTCAAATGGATGGGAAACCAAGCGAGTGAATCAAATTGTAAAGGATCTACTTAGAATGTACTGTATAGATCTATAGTACAAGTGGGAAGAGTATCTTCCACTAGTTGAATTCATTTATAATAATTCCTTCCAATCTTCACTTGAAATGATATCTTTTGATGCTCTTTACAGTAGAAAATGTCTTACTCCTATTAGCTGGGATAGTGTCGAAGATAGAGTGGTCATCAACCTTGTTATGCTTAAGGAGATGGACGAGAAGATGAGCATGATCAAGAGGATATTGAAAGAAGCTTCTGACAAGTAGAAAAGTTATGCAAACAAAAATAGAAGTTTTAGACAATTTGTTATTGGGGACAAGTTTTTTTTAAGAGTCAAGCCATAAAAGAGTTCTATTTCATGTGGCAAGTTAGCCAAACTTGCTCCTACATATGCAAAGCATTTTGATGTCTTAGATGTGATAAATCATGTTGCTTATAGATTGGCCTTGCCTCTATCTCTATCTCAGTTGCACAATGTTTTTCATGTTTCTTTATCGAAACCTTATCATCCTGATGTCACTCACATACTTGATTGGTGGGCTCTACAAGTTCAAGATCCAGGGGTGGTTCAGGTAGAACCCCTACACATCCTTGATTAGCACAAAATCTATTTTCACAACAAAGAGGTGTTCCAGTGCAATGGGACCAATTTTCAAAGGATAGTACTACATGGAGGATGTTGCAGAGATGCAACACTTATTTCCTCATTTATTTTAGCAAGTTTTTTATATACCTTCAGTCATCGGGACGATGATTATTTAAAGAGGGGAGGGATGTCATAGCCCATTTTTTGTATACTACTTTAGTTTTTAGTAAATATTTGTAAATAATATGAACATATATGTTGTTGCAACTTTTGATGTTTAATATATGTTAAAATAGAACTATTGAGTTGACTATATGATGCAATTAATGATGTGTAGTGATGACAATCAATTTTAATGTCTATATTAGCATTATTGTAAAGATTAACATTTGTTGCAATACTATGATTATATTGGTTTATTGGAATATGACTAACTATAGAGTTGTGTTGTGTGAGTGTGATAAGACAAAGGATGACACTCTCATTAAAAGAGAGAGAATCACCAGGAAGAGGTACCTACTAGTTTGAGGGCTAACATTCATGAAACACATGCACACAATCACATAGATGCATGCAAATTAAATTGCATTGGTTTGTAGAATCATAAATTGTTGCCACTTAGAATTTCATGCTAGGTTTAGCACTCAATTTAATGTTGTTATATATGAAAAGTGGGAATGATGTCGATGAGGATGGTGTGTGGTTAATTAGATGCAATCAAACCCTCCTTTCACATATACATTCAAAGGACAACAATCAATCCAAGTCAATATGGTGAAGTGGACTTTAGCTATAGGTTGATGCCACTTAGGAATGATAGGAAAGATAGAATAGATTGATAGTTTTGTTAAACCCCAGATCAATAATAGACAAAACCCTAGTTCTATGATAAACAAGGCATAACTTTCAAACCATGATAGATATGGACAAACCAAAAGAAACACCAGGATCAATGAATAGAGGAAATCTTGATTCCAGAAGTTGAGGTGTTGAAGGGCTAGGGTTCTCACACCCAAGCCCTTGGAGTGAAAATCTACCAATGGTCAAAACTGAGAAAATGCTCTAGAGAGTGCTCAGATGATGTTTCTGAACCCTAATTTGTCAGGAGGCCAATGGAGGTCAAAAGAGTGGGTGCCCTTGATCTTTTAGGGGTATTTCTTGCCTTTTTCGTTAGATCCAAATTCCTTTTTGCTCTGCACTAGCTTCCTTCAACTCCACTCTGCAAGATCCAACACCTATCAACTGCAATCACAAGAGAGGGGTTGGGGGTTGTGGTGTTTAGAAGCTTGCCTTAGTCAAGCCTTGGAATAACATTCAAGCCTTCCAATAGCATTGTTAGATAGAAAGTACATGTCCTTGGTGGATAGAGGTAAAAGCAATGATAATGTAGATAGATTGAATCACAAATAGATATCACCTTAAAGGTAAAACCCTTATGGAAGAATGAAGCCCTTTCATGCCATGAGGAGATGGATTGATGAAGCCGAATCTGCAACAAACACAATAACAACACAAGTATACTCTACAACACAATGAAAGTCTTGAATATCCTTAGCATAAGATCACAACTTCACATTATCCATCTAGTTTACAAATGAAGTCCTAAACATGTTTATATATGCATTCCCGCTAACATTTCATAATTCAAATTAAATAGGCTGACAAAGGGAAACCTTTTAACGGTCACATTGCTGAGATTTAAGATTTGGGCCTTGACAAAATAGGGTAGGATAACGGCATGGACGGCCTTGTCCAGGCACCTATTTTAGGGATGGATTAAGCTCAAGAGTTTCCCCTAGGTCCCATTTGTCATGGGTTTCAGGGGATTTTGCCTTGGGATTCTTTTCTAACATGAATGATTACTTCTAAGGGACCCTTAGGGGGACATTTTACGACATAACAAATGTGTATGTTTGTTTCTTCTTAACATGTGCCTATTTTACCACTTTGCTAAGAAATAAGGTTAAGTCCTTTTTTGATGGGCCCTTCGAGGAAAAAATTCACCAGGACACCAGTGCCCAATGCTAGCATCATGATCGTTGGCTCTGAAAGATTTTAAATCTTGAAATGTCAGCCTTGTTGTCTTGAGTGACGCACCTTGTTAGCCTTACCCAATTAGGCCCCTGAAAAGTACTTGGTGTTCATATATAAACAACTTCCTTCCCTCATTTTGAGACACACACATATATGATGTATGATAAATCTATGAACAAAATCTCTCTACAACTTATAGGATATGAATTCTCTCTAGAGAAGCTCTCTACTTGTGAAGATTATTTGTTTACAATAGCACTTGTAGGTATTTGAGGAAGCTTTATTTTCCTTCATCGACTCCTTGTGATTGATTTGTGTTGTGACACCAATCTAACAAGGGTTTCATGCTTATGGTAAGATCATTTCACTTTATTTGTTTAATGCAATCTTTATCAGTTGTTTTGCCTCTATTCATCATGAACACACACTCTCTATCATCATCATCATTGCTATTGTGGAGGTGGGAACACCAACACTGGGTTTGACTAAGCCAAGCCCCTATACAACAAAACTATTTTTCCTCTTTTGTGTGTAGATCACAATAGGAAGTTTCTGACATCAAGGAGCGATAGGAAGATGAAGGAACAAATACAAAGATTGTCGTACAAAAGTTTAGACCATAGCAAACCCTAAAGACACTAGCACCCAGTGCTAGTGTCTTGCCCATTCTTCTTCTTCTTTTGGTGCCAAGTTCCATTATGTCTACCTTTTTCTATTTTTCTCCTATTTTTTGGAAATTGTAATAGTTTTTTTCACTTTTGCTTAGTTAGTTGATTAGATCTTCTCATTACTTAGTTTAATCAATCCATTAGGTATCATTCTTTCATCTTTGTAATAAAGGAACATAGCCTCCACCAACCTATCTTGGCTCTTCTCTAGGGACAATAGCCAAGCATAGAGTCATTGGTGGCTTGTGCTCCAATGTTATGTAGAGAAAATGATTGATCTAGGTTAGTTCATCAATTAGTCTAGATCTCTTTTCCCACATAACATTTTGGTGAACCGACATGCTTGCAACCTTTCTTTGTCTTTGTTGTGTTTGATTAGTTGGTTAATTGATTAGACACTTCTATTTCATATCTTCTTATATCTTGTGTATTTAGTTTAGAAAGCAAAACACTTAAACATTGTCTTTTCTTTTTAGATTAGAAAACAAAAACATAAACAAAAACTTCCTTTCTTTTAACATGTCTTTTCTTTTTAGTTTTTCAATTCACTATATCATCCTCTGAGTTTCTAAACATGTGCTATTGCTCCCTTTGGGAACTAGGAGCTAAGTGTAGGTAGTTTTTGTTAAACTATGAGAAGCCTTAAAAGAGATTACACCCTTAAAAAAAATAAAATTATGTTAAAAATTGGGAACTATGAGCTAAGTGTAGGTAATTTTTGTTAAACTATGGGTAGCCTTTTACAATGAAAAAGAGATTACACTCTTAAAAAAAAACTATGTTAAAAATAGTAATGCGAAAATGAATTTATTAAATAAAATAAGATATAAGTACATGGAAAGAACTGACTTTTTATGTGAAGTTAACAAATTATTATTAATGTTAATTAAGACATAGGGACTAACTTGACTCATCCTCTATTATTAGATCAAATCAACTTGACTCATTCTCTATTATCAGACCAAATCCAATGACCTGGTTGATGTTCATACATATAAAAAGAATTCATGAACTATTAAACACTAGAATCTGTGAGGCTATGTTATCAGTTGGTACTGATCCTTACTAATGTAGACATCTATTCTTGTGAATGAAGACACTATCTATCGAAAGAACTGCAACACTATTAGTTGTAAATTGAGAAATATCCATAAGCGAAGAGTGAAGTTGGAAATAGAGTTGGTTTACTATTTGTAAGACTTATGTGATTAGGGATACAAGGAAGCACAAGCACAACATTTTAAGTGAATAACACAATTATTCAGCATCAATCACAAAGCTCCCAATTGTTACATCCCCTTTTTGGATTCAATATTACTATTTACTTTTTCTTAAATAGTATAGTTATGTGGATATGTTTTAACATCATAGGAAATGATGATATGAATAGAAAAGGTTAATTTTGTGAAATTATGGAATCTACTTGATTATGATCAATTTGATGTTATGAATTAAAATGTCTTTCGATATGAAAATGAAATGATTTGTATAAATATGTTTTGATCAGTACATTGGTACTCTGACCACAAATTGTATGTGAGATTGTCAATGATAGGAATAGATGGAACTTATTCGCCAGGAAGAAAGAAGAAGAGAAAGTATCTTTGAGAAAGAGAGAATAGACTCTGGAATAACCCATGGGTGCTTGCCACTAAAAATGAATATCAGGTAGAACAACCTAGATGCTTTGAGTTAAGCTTTGAGTTCGGGCTAAGTCAATTTTAGTCAAGATGTTGAGGTTTGCAAGAATAGGTCTTTCTCCTTTCGTAAGTCATCGTATTGAGTATGGGAAATTGACATCAGTGTCATAATACTCTGAATCGTGTCGTCAAATATAAACAACTGATATATTGTTTATATGTATATATGTATATACTTGTGGTCGAGTTGTAAGTCGTGTCTTGTTATTGGTTTAGTGCAAAAGTTGAAAGTTGTGCGTAAGTCAATCCCAAGCCTTGTTCTGCGATTGTGCTCAATTCGTCGTTATCGTTGTAAAGTGCTACAAGCGTATGACGTAAACATCTCCTTGTGAAATTTGATGGATGCTGAATTGTTCTTTTTTGGGCTATTATCGAATGTTAAAGGGTTTAAATAATATTTTAAATCTAGAGACCATGGTGTGTAGTACCCTTGGTCGTTTGGTATTGGAACATGTAATATTATTGTTAGTTATATTTAAAGTGTTGTTTTGAGTTAAATTCTTTTATTCTTTAGTGATGTCAGTAATCAGGCAGGAGCTCGAGAGGGACACACTTAAGCTCTTTCTAAGATGTCTTTTATTTTGAATAGTCTTTTGCTTTCAAGCTTTAAACCTCAAGATAGTCGTCGGTCTAGCCTTTATTATAATTTTTGCATTTGTTTTATACTCATAACAGTTATGAGTAGTGGGACAAGTTGTTAAATCTGGCAGCCACCACCTCGCCAAGTATGGAACTCCACTATGGAGAATAATCACGGTGAGTGGAATGGTCAAACCATTTTCTGGTTGTGGTCACGTTTAGAGGAGAACGTTGTTGCATGCCGGGAGTGATCCTTTTTGTTAGGCATGGTCTTGTGAGTGGAGGAGACAGTTATCCTTCACAATTAGATGGGGGTTTAGAGGAGAGTGTGAGTCAATTTGAGAGGGAGAGGAGACGGTGCAAGAAGCAAGGGTGATCGGCTTAGAGAATATCAAACGCCGCGGACCAGTCTGTAAGCAGACTCAAGAGACTATCTATAGGTTCTCTTCCTCTCTTCACTGCGCAGTCGTAGTTTATCAGACATGTTTATACTAAGTAATGACTCTTCTTGCATTTTAAGGAACTTAGAATTTACTTAAAGATATAAGGTATTATTTGTTATTAACCGTACTATGTGAGTATTTATCATCTTCAAATGGAGCAATGTTTTTGTCTCCTACACTGTACCGCACCACAGTCGCACTTCTGAAATCATTGTAATGTTTTCTAAAGGAGTTTATTTGGTTTGTGTTATGTGCATTAGAGACTAGTGTATGGTCATAAAACATCTCATAGCTAATACAAGCCACTGTGGCATAAACTGTGTCGACATAGAATGAGATCTCCTTTGGACTGTCGAATACCATTACTTGGCTCTGTCAAGATTTAAAAGTTAGCTAGTATTAGAGTCAAAGATTTGTTTGTGACAACCATCGACAGAGGAATATCAGTAGTGAGAATTGTAAGTCGTAACATGCAAGACTTCACAATCATCCTCTTTTTCTGAGTTAAAAGCTGGTCAGTCGACCATGGTGAAATTATTAACTAGCTGTGAATAATAACAAGCTTTAGACTATTTGCTTTTGAAGGTAATTCTTTTGCTATTGAAGTATTTAAACTCTTGTGTCCCTGAGACAAGACCTTACAATCATACAAATTAATATTATGAAGTTTTACAAACAATGTAATGAGTCTTTTGTCAAGTCTCAAGCTTAGACTTGCATGAAATCTTATTGCTAGTAGAAACTATATGATAGCATTTTCTAATGTTTAGATTGACAAAGTTTTAAGCTATGTCAAAGATTTCGACAAGTCAAAGTAGAACCTTATGAGTGTTAAATTTTAACGTGGGGTCTTTGAACCTTGTATACTTTAAGTGGCTTTTAGTGAAACCCTTCCAAAAACAACAAAGATGAGTTTAGTAACCACTCTTGAGAGGATAAATTAAGCAGTGGGCTAACTTAAAGATCAATGAAAAAGCTTATAGCATTATCCGAATAATCGATAAGCTAGGAAACCATTCTTTTATCATTTAGACGGAAATGTTTCCATGAGCTAAGTTGATAGAGAGTAAACCTCATTGCCATGCATTAATGCATGATGAATTTCAAACACCTTGAGGTTATCAAGGTTGTTGTATTGTATTTATTCATAGGAATATGTAGGATTGCAATCAATTCGAGTCGAGTTGGGGTGGGTGAATGTATTACTTGCGTTGGTACAATGTTAATTAAATTCAAATCCTTTGGCCAAGGTAATGCATGAGCCTCAAGTGCATTGATAGTTCATTGTGACTGGATGGCATAGCTTATGGAGTGGTCATGCTTGACTAGAGGGTATCTAGGGGATTGCATGATAACAAGTTACGTAGGTCACAACACCAGTACTCAGATGGCAAACACCATTGGTTATCCTAAGTCTATCCTCTTGAGTAGGGTAGGGCCACTTCCAATTAGGAAGGATTGCGGGAGACCAACGGTCTGTGGTTGGAGGTTAAGCTCCTTGAAGATACTTTCTCTTCTTTATTCTTGAGGATTGCCGAGACTTGAATTTGGATGGTCGACAATCGAGATGCAGTGATTTTGGTAAGTTCCTATTTTGGAATTGTTCTAAGTAACTTTTGACAACATATTGTTTAATGTTGTAGATGATTATATCCTTTTGTATGAGCTATAATTTCATGATTATTGTTAGTTGATGGATGAATTACTTGTTTATAAAAAAAAAATAGAAAACAAATTACTTTTCTGTTTTAAACTTTCAAAAATAAAAATATTTTACCTTTGGTTAAAACTTAGTTTTTAGGGTGAAAACAAAACTGGGTGTTACACCAATCAATTAGTTTCAAAGGTTGACATAAGACATTTGATTGTCTTTCAAAACAATTGCCTGGAATGAGTGGCCATCTCTAAATTTAGAACTGAGACAACAACTAGAACGAGCCTCAAGAAAATAGGAATAAAGCATTAAGATGGTGTTTAGTGCTCCATCATTGCCTTGACAATTGTCATCATTGCTAAGAGATCCATAGTTAGTAAAAGTAGCTCTATGGAAAATTGCATACAAAAAGTGGAGAAGAAATATGTATATGTGCAGTTTGTCACTTACTTGTAGCTTCTGAAAGGAGGTTCTAAATAGCTAGGCTAACATCATTGACTCATCTGCAGTGGGAAATAACAAATGTAGAGATGTAAAAAAAAATACGAAACAACACTATAAAAGATATAGGAGGTTACACATGGTGGCTTTTCACTTTTAATACGATAGACGTAAACCTTGTCAGTAGAGGGAGGTGCGATCTGCAAAAGATTATTGATAGATGAAGTGATTTTATATGAATACACTTTGCAATTTTTGCAAACACAATTTCTATTTTTATTTACTAGACTAAAGTGCAATCAACATGTATACATGCAGAGAGAAAAGTAGTTCTATTCTTAACTGTGCCCAGTACAGAAGTTGATAGACATTAATGATATGAACAAACACAGTTGTCAGTGCCATGAAGTAAGCTGGACAAATTAATGAACAATAGGAAAATGATAGTGCAAAAGATAGTGGAACTTACAGATGCTTGTTCTTTCGCTTCCAATATAGTAGATATAAACATTGTCAAGAGACATAGATTTCATGCTGGTCAAATAGACTATATGAAACAACATTAGAAATGCATGAAAGAATTCCAATAACAACAAGCCATTATGAATTGATGGAATAATTTTACACAGAGAAATTTTGCACTTATTTATACCTTATTTTGATTTTCATTTTATAGATTGAAGTACAGCTGGCATGCATCTGTGCAGAGAAAATATTTGTTGCATTCTTGTCTGAGGCCAATAGAGAAGTTGACACTAATGTATTATGGTGTTAAAGTCTTTAACTCAACAATAGAGGCCAAGCCATAAAAGTGTTCAAAGATAGGCAAAAGTAGATATCAAGTCATAAAATGCATGAACAACAGAAAAAGACTATGTAAAAGATGTAGGAACTTACAAATGCTTCGTTCTCCACTTCAAATATCATAGATATAAACCCTATAAATGGAGGCAAAATTCACCGCCATCAAACTAGCTGAAGCAATGAATAAGAAGCACAAAAAATATTTTGTTTGTGAGGCTTAAAACTTTGGTTCAAAAGCCATTAACGCCACCTGTATTTCAGTCTCTTGATAGTAAATGAAAATTAGAGATTGATAAATGCACAATGCCTTGTGAAAATGCAATGCACTAACATAATGCATAAAAGCACTGAAAGATAGGGAAGAGTGGACATCAAACCATAAAATGTAGAAAGAAACAAACAATAGTCATTTATTAATAAAATGCAGAGATGTAGAGAACTAGAAAATGACAATGTAAAAGATATAGGAACTTACTAGAGTGCAGAGAAGAGCAAACAATAGGCATAAAGGCATAAAATGCAGAGATGTAAAAAAAACTAAAAATTGACTTTGGAAAAGATATAGTAACTTAAAAACTCCTCATTTTTTGCTTCTAATTTGAAAGACGTAAATAATGTCAACAAGCACAGATTTGACTGACATCAAGCAATATAGGCGAACAAATAAATAACATAAAAATGACACTATAGAAGATACACAAACTTACAAATGCCTATTTTTCGCTTTGTATACAGTAGATATAAACCTTGTGAAGAGACATAGGTTTGATGCCCATGAAAGAGGCTATGTCAAAGAACAAGGGAAAGACATGAAATATTTTTGATAGAAAAAAATACTACGGATTGATGGAATGGTTTATACTAAGACATTTTGCACTTATGCAGACCTAACTTTTATTTTCATTCTATGAATGGAAGCAGACTTGACACGCATGCATACAGAGAAAAGTCTAGTGCCATTCTTAACTGTGGGTAGTAGAGAAGTTGACAGTATGAATTATGGTGTTAAGTCTTTAATTAAGCAATAGAGACTAACCAATAAAATCATTCAAAGATAGGGAAGAGTAGACATCAACGCATAAAATGTAGAGAACAACAAACAATAGACATTAACCCATACAATGTGGAGATGTAGAAAACTATAAAATGACACTCTAAAAGATTTAGGAACTTACAAGCTGCTCAATTTTTTGCTTTGAATTTGATATACGTAAACCTTGTCAACAGACGCAAATATCACTCTCTTCAAACATTTGGAGCAAATGAACAAACAATGCAAAAAATATTGTGTAAAACATGTTGGAAATTATAAATGTGTTATTTTTTGCTTTGAATAGAATAGATATAAATCCTCTGAGCAGACACAGATTACACCCTCATCAACCTATCCGAGCAAATGAATAGATAATTCAAAAATCTTTTGCTCGACATAGTGAGAACTTTGTACATGAAGCCATTAATGCCACCTACATTACAGTTGACAGCAAATGAAAATCATGGACTGATAAATGATCAATGTCCTCTTAAAATGTACCCCATTGACAGAATCCATAAAAGCAGTCAAAGATAGGGAAAAGTGGAGATCAACGCATCAAATGTAGAGAACAAGAAAAAATAGACATTAACTGATAAAATACAAAGATGTAGAGAACTATGAAATGAGAATGCGGAAGATATATAGACTTACAAATGCCTCACTTTTTCTCTTCCAATACAATAGACATATACCCTGTTAATAGACACAGATGTCACCTCCATCAAAGAATCTAAGCAAATGAATAATCAGTGTAAAAATGATGGTGCAAAAGGTCTAAGAACTTACAAAGGCCTCAGATTTTTGGGTTCCAATATGATAGATATAAACCCTTTCAACAGACACATATTTTATCCTCATGAAATAGGTAGAGGCAATGAAAAAAATAGTGCAATAAATCCTATGGATGGCACTCTTAAAACTTTATAGCATATGGAAATAATCATGCAGGATATTCAAAATATATGAAAATTACAGACCAATCGATGCACAAGGCCATTGTCCAAACACTATGCACTAACAAATACACTATGTACGAAGACATGACTATATCAAAGAACATTACAAAGCCATGAAATATTCCCAATAGCAATAAAAGGCCATGAATCAATAAAAATTTTCTCCTTTTTGTCCCAAAAGTAATTTACAATTAGGCAAATATAAAATCCTAAGAAAAATACCAACAACTGATGAAAACATTGCAAAATTGTTTAATTTTAAAGCGAATCAGTGAAATAAAGAGAGAAGGTAAGAAATTTTGAATAGACAATGACTATAAACGAGGAAATATTTCTAGTTTTTTTGAAGTCCCAATATGATTTAAAAAAAAACATAGTGTTTTGATGAAATAGTTGTCATAGCAAGAAAATAATAGGAAATGATGGCTTTTTCCTGTACGTGCTGCCAAGAATAAGATTAGAAGCAGTCAATTATACAAAACTTTTTTAGCACAAAACAATGCTAAATCATAGTGAATAGCAGGGGAAAATGAATAAAACACTCAATGATAGGGAACAAGAGACATAAACCAATGAAGAGACTCAGTTCGATAGGAAACAACAGAATTTCATGCATTGCAAAGGCATATAAACTATAAAATTAACTTTTTCTATATTCACAAAGAATAAAAGTTAGATTCAGATGTATGCATAATGGCATTGTACACAAAAGACATGTCAAGTACCATAAACAACTATAAGCTATGGCACATGAAAAATGATCCATCTAAAATACAGAAGAAATAGTGGCTTGCTCCAACTTTTGTTTTATCATAAACATGTACTATCATCATATGCATAGCATGGAAAATGTCATGCACAAAACACTAGTAATAACTGTTTGTGAAATACAAAGCAAAGTCGTTTATATCCATAGTATATAATTAGTTAAAATAAATTATCAAATTGGTCTTTATTGAAGTATCAACATCATTCTCTAGTCATTGATATTATGAACAATAGCTATGTTATGTAGGCACTTTGACATCTCACTTGCTGACATTGTTCTACACTCCCATGTAGTGCTACTTGGATCCTACACCACATACATTTGCCATTATGCTTTAGATAATGTAGTTATCACAATAGCCTATGAGACAATGAGAATCAAAATTGGAATACTACAGGGTAAACACAGAGAACCTGGAAACATTTTTTCAACTTGATGAAGATGTATTGGTGTTTTGTTCTATGAGAATTCCAACTGTGCAATTATCCATTGCGAGCGTGAATGTTCCTTGCAATTGAAACTTTCGTATCAAGAACAATACGACATACATGTCTTTCTTGTAATTTTCAAATGGTATTGCAGCTAGCTGGGGGAAGCTATTTTATAGTAATTGTTTGTGCAGATAAAAGTCCACAAGTCCATCTATTGTCTGAATAGTGCACTCGAGAAAATGCATGTATTGAAATTTCGTGTCAACTACACATGTTGTGCATTGTGCAACATCATTATTTGACAATGTTTGCACCAAAAAACTCTTTGTTTACATAATGTGCATACTGGTTTGTACGGGGGCAAGTGACCACTTTTAGGCCTCAATGTTCCAGTCACCTGAAGTGGTAATGTAAATGGAATTGGTGACAAATTCCAAGAGTGTATTTTTGGAGCTTTTTATAGAAGTTATAGACAACATCACAATAGCAGGGCACACATGACAAGTGCTTTGAATCAGAAGCGTATACTATTATGTAAGATGTAAATTTTTTAGGCATTTACTTCCATGCTTGAGGACATAAGTGGTTGTAGGGTAGCTTTTATAGTTATATCATTGAGTTTGTCAATAAAGCTGGATGGTGTTGTCCACATTATACTTGTGCCTTTTGCCCCACTGCAAACAATATTCTTGAAGAGTATGACAAGGGGTTTTGCTGATGCTAACATCACTTCAAGCATGGCATAAATCTTTGCATGAATGCTAGAAACTATAACCTATAAATTACATAATTGTTAAAATGGAAATTTCCAAAGGAGATCAGTGTAAAAATTCAATAGCAGCAAGCTAGTTTAAAAATTCTATGTTCTAAAATGCAAACAAAAATTTAATCAAAAGAAGATTGTCAAAATGAAAATGTTGTTAATGCAGAAAGACATCCTATAAACAAACTAGCTATATTGGAAACAAGTTTTTAAAAAACTTTTAGAGAGTTTAAAAAAGAAAAATGTTCAAACTGTACGATGCCAATATTAATTGTGCTAAACATCTTATAGTAGCCAAATCATCTTGGGAGTCTCCATCTTTAACTTGAAGCTCATATTGCATTGGCACTCAATGGTGACTAGTGAAAATAGTGCCAAATGTTCAAATAGAAAATTTGTTGTCTGACTGAATGAGCTATGAGATGGTTGTGTCGGAATCAGCTTGCATTCCTTACAAACTTTGCCAATGGTTCAATGGTGCTTTGAGGGGTTAATACAAGGGAATAGTCAACATCTCCTCTCTCATAAAGTGTTTTTTCCTAATGACAAAGTTTCTAATATGCACACTAGTATGAGGCAATATCTATGGAAGAAATGTGTTAATTAGTTTGTTGTCAATGTTTGGTTATTGTCATTTGGCCATAGTTGTCAACCAAATCAACATTGACAATTGCTGCTTTTGGTTGCATTGCAGGATTTCTGGAAATAGTAGGGCCATAGATGGCTAAAATATCACCTTCAAATGCTAAAGTTGATTATTTTGTGCAAATGTCATGGATGCTTAATGGCTCTATAGTTGCTACCTTTGATTTGTACATTGCAATTTGAGCAATGACGGAGACTAAATCGACAATCTAGCATACACAAAGACAAGATATATATGACAGAAGTAGGGTATAGTACTTGCCTCTTTTGTTCTTGTTTCTCCTCTGAATGGTGTATTTTTTGTTGTGTATGAGAAGCAGTTTGTGTCTTGTAACAGTTTCTGGCAATATATGCAATGAGATATTTGTGTGAAGAACAAATTAAAACAAAGTAAAAAGAGAGGACTAATGAGATCTAATATAGATTTTAAGATTTCTAGTGTTAATTGTTAAACATTTACTTCTATGTAGATGGTTTGGATTCTGCACCACAAGTTGGATAGTCGTAACAGCATTAACATGTGAGAAATTTACAAGAGCATGATTGGTAGCCCTAACAACATAAAATAGCAAAGCAAAGATCTGCATAGACAGAGCATTGGAAATACTGCAAGGATTATGGTTAGAGGCATGATCAGCATGAGAAACAATTAATCCAACAATTCTTTTATACTTACACAAATAGCATGTTGGCTTCTTGCAGCAACGAGAAGCAATGATAACAACACGATGCAGAGAGAATATTGATAGTAAATAGTTGCAATTTGAAAATTGTAAACAATGTTATCCAAATGACTGTATAATAGCATTTAAGCTGATGTTTCTCATTATGGGTGTTGAAAAAGGCACAATACAATTTGTGTATAGACTTTGCATTCCTTATCAATGCAATTTGCTAGGTTTGTTTCAATTGGTGTATATATTGTTGTTGTTATTTAGTTTTGCACGGGAACTAATTATATTATTCATTGTTTTCAATTCAAAAGTGATTGCCACATCTTGGATATAAAGTGGATCTCTGATATGCATCTTGTGAGTCAACTATTGTTTTTGTTGAAGTGGTTCATAGTGACAATGACCCGAGCCACTTGCAAAGCAAATAGAGTTTAGTTTTTTTGTAGGTCTTTATGCAATTTGAGCATGTTTCTAGTCTTGGATATAGAGATCATTGCCATATGTGTATTGTTGTAGCAAACATGTGGGATAGGCATGGTGTGCAAAATTAAAGCCATTCAACACCGCTTTAGACATATGACATTCCAATCATGGTAACCAATCATTGTAACTGCAATAGATAAAGGTTGCTTCTTATGCTCATCAATTGACAGTGCCAAAACAAGCTAATGCATATCTATCTTCAGTTGTCAATGCATTGGCAAATGGATGTACCATAAATGATTGCAAAGCATTGTGTTCCAAGTGTTGTCCAAATTGCTATATGTGCTTTGAAAATGTCGTTAGATGTTTTGGATGCAATTATATGCATTTAGCCGTGAAAACATTGTTTTGTATGTAAAAGACCAAACACACATGAGTATGTTTAGCCAATATGCTAAGGATTTTACACATGTGTTTAATCACCAGGCAGATATTTACTACTATTGCTAATCTTTGTGTCTGGAAGCTTCACTCTTCATTGATACGTGTTTTTGTCATGCGTGCGCCTTAGGATTGTTGGGTGTAAATCATGTTCGTAAGAGCCTAAAGCTATTGCAAAGAAATTGTAAACACAATCTAAGAAATGATCCACAAGACTATTGTGTACTTGTTCCAATGCACAATAGCAATGAAGGAAAACATGGGCTATGTCAAAAAAGCAATTGCCAATTTCACAATTGAATGAGTCAATTTGGAAATAATGTGCATAGTGGAGATCCTCACTAAATGGCATGGAAAAGTGTCTTAGCACTTGGTTTGTAGCTTTGTACTACAATTGGCTATTATGATAATTCATGTCTTTTAAGATGATTATTTGGAAGTATTTTGCTAAATTTCATGCCAGAGGACAAAATATACAAATTGTATTGACTTTACTTTGTACAATAATGACTGTAAAACAATGTGCAAATCTTGAAACTTTGAGTATATACAAATAACAATTGAACAGGCAATTACTTACCCTAATTACTAGTAGTACAAAAGTTGTAACTATATCCTTTGGCACACTCTTGTATAGAAAAAACCTACAAAGCCAGAGCAAATTGTGAATTTCAATCCATGTGCGTAAAATGAAACTTGTTCTAAGATTATTGAGCAGGGTAGTTCATATTTGAAAACATGCAAAAGAGAAGCAAGTATGATAATGTATTATTTACATTGATTAACAACACTACAAAATGTGTCATGATATCATACAAATGCGAGCCCTATGTTGTTTAGATTCTACAAAAGGGAAGAGCACATAAATGGAGCAGTAGCAAATGATCAAAGTAAAAGAAAATCAATCAAGCAAAAGAAAATACATCGATCGATTATGATATTAATCTTGTTATACTCTTGAAGTCCATGTATGGTTTCAGCTTAGATACATATATCTGTACACAGAGACATATGAATAGATATATATAGAGAGATGTGTGTATATATATATATATATATATATATATATATATATATATATATATATATATATATATATATATATATATATATATATATATATATCTATGTATAAATGGGGTAGGAACCTTGGTGCTTCTATGCAAATACTGCTTTACCAATCTGTAAACAATAAAAGCTTTGCCAAGCAAAAGGATATTATGCTTTATACATTTGCTTGAAGAAGCCAAAGGACAATGTGCAATATCCAAGAACAAAAAGATATTATGCTATATGAATGTGATGTGGCAAGTGAAAGCACGACATGCAATATGCATGAGGATTATGAGTTCTCAATTCTTAAGGAGCAGGTAGTTTGCAATGTCTAAGGTAATTGCATTCTCTCAACATGTAACTAGCAACAATGTTCCAAGGTCCACTGGTACTTTGCCTTACGAAGTTCTTGCAAAAAAAATGTAGTTTTAAAATTACAATTCCCCTTGCAATGATCTAAAGCATGGACAGAGCTTTGCAATATAGACTTTGGTGGCTAATTACTAGTGACTACAATAGAGTAGCTGTGAGAAACATTAATGCCTAGATAACCATATAGGTTTCCATTTTTGTGATCTTGGGCAATTTCTATAGGCTCTAGTTTGTGACTGTAAACACATTCATGCAAAAGCTTTGTTCTCTATTGCACTTGATTCTTGTAGAAAAATAGTGTCCATTATAAGTAATTGGAAGAAAATGACTGAGTTCCTTTATCTACAACTGCAAATATAAGTGAAAGCAATACTTTGGTCAACATTCTAAAGTTGTAATGTTTATTGCTCTGCAATTTAAATGAACGAATGATGTGGTTCTAGATTCAGATTTAATAATAGTAAGTAGAGCTTACCTTGCTCCACATCACTAAACAAGTATATGGGCTTTTCTCATTGATGATAGCATGATCATGATTACGTAGAGATCCACTATTGTCAAGTGCTTTCCTAAGGGCCTACACACATGCAAGGAAAGTTAAAAGTACAAAAAAGATATACTTGCAAGGAATAGCACAGGAAAATAGACTTGATGCATGGCAATAATTGAAATCTAATAGATATATTATATTTAACCACGATTATTTTCTCGCATTAAAATCAACATATGATTGTGTAAAATAGATATAAAAATTAGAGTTATTTTCTAAATTGAGACCACATCACCTCATACACTTCATCTCCTATGTATCTAGGCACATAGAAGATGGTCAAAGTAACAAATGCCGCCTGACAAGAACAAGGCACCTATCAATCTTAATAATAAATATTAAAATTGTATAACAATGCATTCCAATTTCCAACACTTAGTACCAGTTTTAGAGAAGACATGTGAAATACTATGAGCAACAATGTCTACGTATAGAAACATTTGCACTTAAGGCATATACATAGCAGCAAAAACATTGTGAACAAATAAGCCTATCACAATTTGTTATGCAACAATGAGCTACACACAAGCAATAAAATTCAATAGTAAAATTAGAAGTTACCGGGAAACAATAAATATGTTATATGAGTATAATCTACTTAAAGTGTCTAATTTAAAATGAAATTTGGTGTATCTTGCTCATGCTTCTGTATTCTCCCACTTGCAAACTACTCTTCCTCGCAAAAAGGGGAAAAATTTCATCAATCCCTAATGTTTTATTGCTAGTGGAAATATTTCATGTTTTTGTGATGTTCCTTCATATAGTCATTTCTTCATACGGACCAGTGCTATCGATACATAGTGCATCGACAAGGACATTTTTTACATTTATGAGTCCTAAATTTTCATCCATCGTGAATACAACAAGGAGCAAGCATCATTAATGGCTTATGCTCCAAAGCTTTAAGTTTGTCAAGAAAAAGTTTATTTGAGTTATTTATTTATGTGCACAAATAGTTCAATGTGCATGAAACCTGCGTCTCTTGAAGATTTTTATATCTATATCGTATTGGAGGTGGGAAAGGACACGTTTGTAACTTCCTACATCTTTTACATCTGTGCAATGGCTTGATCTGTGTTGTTCCCCATTGTTGACTGTTTGTATGGGTCCAAAGATTTTTTTATAGACATTAAGCCATAAAAAACACTCAATGATAGGGAACAAAAAAATTTAAAAAATAGAATATTTTTATTTGTGGGATGCAAAAAGGGAGGCATTTGTAAGTTCCTATATCTTTTAAACTGTCATTCTATATTTTCCTATGCCCGTGTAATGGTTTAATCTCTCTTGTTATTTATCATTCACTTCTTTTATGGGTTAATCTCTGCTACCAGTCAGTTAAAGACTTAAGACCATAATTCATTAATAATGGCTTCTCTGTTAGCCATCATTAACAATGCAAGTAATTTTATCTAGGGCATTGGAGCAGGGTAAAATTTGTGTCTGTTCAGAAGCTTTAAATCTATTGTCTTAGAAGCCAAAAAGGAGAATTTTGTGACTTCCTTTATCAACTGTTCGCTATCATTGAGTGCTTTTATGGGTTCATTTATGTTGTACAGTTAAAGCCTTTACACCATAATTCATTAAAGTCAACTTATGTGCTAGCGACCATTAACAATGCAATTAATATTTTGTTTCCCATGCATGGATGCCAACTATAGATATATCTCTGTTAATGCAAACATCAAAAATCAAGCTGCTAATGTCAACACTGCAGTCTATGGCATTGATTCATTAAAAGGGAATTTCCATCTTTTTTGGCAATTTTGTCATTAGCTGTCGGTATTTTCCTTGGGTTTTTTTGTTTTTCCTAATTGTAAAAAATTGGGAAATAATTTTGGGGCAAGTAAGGCAAAAATGTAATCATTTCATATATATATATATATAAATATATATGCACATATATTTTTTAACTAGCTGTCAATATTTTCTTTGTGGTTTTATGCTTTTCTAATTGCAAAAAGAATTCTTCGATATAGTCATCTCTCTCTCTCTCTCTCTCTCTCTCTCTCTCTCTCTCTCTCTCTCTCTATATATATATATATATATATATATATATATATATATATTACTTATACACGTATAGTTTTAACTGGCTGTCAATATTTTCTTTGTGGTTTTGTGCTTTTCTAATTGCAAAAAGAATTCTTTGATATAGTCATGTCTTCGCACTCAGTGTTTCTGTCGACACATGGCATTTTAAGAGGACCTTGTGCATCTATCAGCCCCTTATCTTCATTTAGTGTGAATAGACTGAAGTGCAGGCGGCATTTATGGCTTATGCATATATATATATATATATATATATATATATATATATATATATATGCACGTATAGACTAAAGTGCAGTCTTCATTAATGGCTTCTGGTGTGAGGTTATTACTCTGTCGAGCAAAGGATTATTTGCGTTGTTTATTCACTTGCCTAGTTTGTTTTGTAAGGGCGAAGTCATTCAGAAAAGTACACATGTATAGGATCAAAACATTATGAATCGATAAATTTTCCCCTTTGTATGCCACAAGAATGAATTGCAATTGGAAAAATACAAAACCAAGAAATATATATTGACTGTCAATGAGGATATTGCAAAAAATAGCACAAACTTCATTGTGATGGTTGCAAATACTCATGTTAAATAGAAGTCTTATCTCTTCAGGATATATACAGTGTACATGCATCAAAAGATCCATGGTACATCAAACATGTCTTGAACAAATAGGCATCTTTCAATGTCTATTTAAGAGGACATTGTGCATTTATCAGTTCCTTATTTTCATTTATTGTGAATAGACTGAAGTACAAGCGTCATTAATGGATTATGGTGTGAGTTTTTTAGTCTGCAGAGCAAAGGATTATTTGTGTTTATTCATTTGCTGAGATTGTTCAATGAGGGTGAAATATGTGTCTATTGAGAGGGTTTGCATGCATCGTATTGGAAGCAAAGAAGGAGGCATCTGTAAGTTCTTCCATCTGTAAGTTCTTGACTCATTAATGCTCAACAAATTTGAATTGGGAAAATACAAAACCCCAATCAAAATAACAAAACCCAATCAAGAATAGGTTTTTGCCATCTCTCCATTCTATGGGTTAATGTCTATTGTTTGTTATTCTATGCATTTTATGGGTTAATGTCTACTCTTCCCTATCTTTGATCTCTTATATGTGTTAGTATGTGTTGCTGAGTCAAAGACATAACACTATAATTCATTAATATTGACTTCTCTGTTGGCCACAATTATGAATGGGAGTAATCTTTCTATCTGCATGCATGCATGCCAATTGCACTTCAATCTATGAAATGAAGTTGAAAATTAGATCCAAACAAGTGACTAGTGGTATTGGTGCACTCATACCTATTAATGCAAATGCTAGAAACCATGCCACTAATGTTAACGCCATAGTCTGTGGCGTCGATTTTTTAAAAGGGAATTTTTGTTTATGCTATACTTTATGGGATTGATTTATTTAAAGGGAAATTTTGTTTTTTTTTCTTTTGCAATTATGTCATTAGCTGCTGGTATTTTCTTTAGGGTTTTGTGTTTTCTTAATTGCAAAAAATTGCAAAATAATTCCAGGCCAAGGAAGGGGAAAATTTAATCAATTCGTAATGTTTTGTCGCTATTGGAGATATTTCATGATTTCTAATGTTCCTAGATATTGTCATGTGCTCACCCCGACTGTTTCTAGCATTCCCAAGAACAATTTGTGATTGTAAAAATACCAAACCATGAATAAAATATCAACTGCCCATGAGAAAATTGCAAAACTTCCTATATCTTTTATAGTGTCATTTTATAGTTTTTTACATCTCTACATTTTATGGGTTGATGTCTTTTGTTTGGTGTTGCTTGCATTTTATGGGTTAGCTTCTTTGGTGGCCACGATTAAGAATGGAACGAATCTTTTTCTCTGCATGCATGAATGCACTTTGAGTACGCTACAATCTATAAAATGAAAATGGAAATAAGATCTAAATAAGTGCAAAGTGTGGTCTAAAATCATTCAAGCAATTGGTAATGTTTTGTTGATATTGGAAATATTTAATGGTTTTGTGGTGCAATGTTTTTGTTGCACTCATCTCTATTAATGCAAATGTCACAATTCATGCCACCAATGTCTATGCTATAGTTTTTCACAATAATCTATTCAAAGGGATTTTTTTTGTTTTGCAGCTCTTGTCATTGGCTGCAAGTATTTTCCTCATTTTTTTTTTTCCGTTAGTTGCCAAAAATCACAAAATAATTTTGAGGAAAGCAAGACAAAAATGCAATCGTTTCCCAATGTTTTGTCAGAATTGGAGTTTCATTTATCGTGAACAACCTATACTACATAAAATGTCCTCATTATCAAGGTGGAATTTCAGTGATTTGTTTATGTACTGAACATGTTTCCAATGAACCGTGGATGCTTTGATGCATGGACATCATGAATTTCTTCAATAGATAAGACTTCTATTGAGGACATGTACTTGGAAGTATTAAAATGAAGTCTGGCCCTTTTTTTTGCAATTGTCTCATTGACAGTTGATGTTTTGTTCCAATTCATGTACCTTGCATTTGCCAACACATTTTTTGTAAATTTAAATCTTTTTCCCAGTTAATGTCATCAGTTTCAAGTGCAACTGCCATGAATGCAATATGTCATGCATTGTGTATGTTTTTGATATTATAAGTTGGCAAAAACCAGGGGCCGAACCCTTACAACAGAAGCCCAAAAAGGAACAGCAAAGGCTAAAAAATAAAAGGAGCAACTAAACCCAACTACAGCATAAACAACATTAGCAGCCGATAAACAACAGATAGTAAACATAGCAGTCTAATAGTAGATAAATAGAAAGAAAATAAACAAAGATAGGGAGAAACATCCTCCCAGCCTTTAGCCAGAAATTCATAAATCTTGTCAAACTCTTTAACTTTCTCTTCATCTGCACCATAGGCAAGGGTGTCTTGCTCCTGCAGTAGAGACAAATTGAGCATAGCTAAGTGGCAAAGCATACTATTGATAAAACATATCATAGATCAAACCTTTTGCTCCAGGGATTCCACATATCCTTTGAGAATAGCAATTTCATCCTCCTAACCGTCACCTTCTTCCTTAGCAACCTCTTCAGCCTCCTCCATAGTCATCCTCTCCTCCTCTTGAGCATTATCATCAGTTCCAACATCCCCTCCATCAGTATCCTCAGCTTGCATATCCTTTTCCTTCAACCCTTCGGTCCCCTCCAAGATCTCTTGAACCTCAATGTCATCACCTTTAGACTGCTTATCTCTCTGAGTAGAAGACCCGGATTCACTTTCAGAGTAATCAATTAGTTTAGCCTGAGGGGCTGGTTTGCTAGTAATTCTACCAGACCTTTTGACACCCAAAGAGTAACACTTATTCTTAGCTTTGACTATAGTTTTAGCTTTGGCTTTTTTAGTGGTCCCTCACTGTCACTATTTTGATTCTTATGGGCCCCCATTATATCCTCAAATTTGGTAGCCTCCACTATAGACACCATCTCCTTAGATTTTTATTTCCTCCCTTTCACACTTTCTTTGGAGGTAGGAGTAGGAATGTCCTTCGCAGTATTCTCCTCCAGGGATTCAGAAAATGAAACACCTTTCAGTTTCTTGTTGTTGGGGATAGAATGATAGGGCTCCTCAGAAGATATAGTAGCACTGAGGGGAATATCCACAGGGATTTCAACAATTGTGGGTTGAATTAATTTTGGCGGGTCCAAGGCAAGATGAAACTTATACAGACGATGGATAAGGCCTTGATGTAGGGGAACTGGATGCTTTGAGGGTTTCTTATCCAATTTAGCTTTCACACGGTGGACAGAGTGTTCCAAAGAAGACATCAAATAAAAAGGAAAGATAATAAGAGCATTTCTCCTAAAATGATTAAGAAGGGGAAGGTGATAATTATAGAACCTGGTAAAACATCCTTCCAGGGTGAAATATTTCATCAGAAGGTAACACATCTCATCAAATGGCTCTGGGATCTTTGCATGATCAAACCTCCTTGATATGGGACAAGTTCCTCTCCCTTACCCAGAAAAAGCTTCTAATTGTGGTGGTCAGCCACCTTAGCCTTTCTCTTCAGTTTCATTCCTTTCATAGAAAGGCCAGTAGCCATCGCGATGACTTCCTCAGAAATTTCAAACCCTATCTTGCCAATTTTAACTCTGCAGTTATCCCACAACAGGGCACACTGCACATAAAGGTTTTCGTCATGACCATTGAGGTATTCGAGGAAAGGAATAATGCCTCCTTTACATTAGTGCCACATAATAGCATTATCCTTGAATTCACTACAAGAGATGGGTTTAGTGTGAATTATGTCCCCCCATGATCGCCTTTCCTTCAGAACCACAGAGCAGAGGATAATAGCACTTATGAAAATCGTTGCATCTTCTTCTTTCTTCAAAGTACCCTTGAGTATTAACTCTATAGGCATAAAGAAGCATGAATATGAAATAAATGAGGAAATTATTCAGCATCTTTAAGTCATTATTACTTAGATATGCCGCCTCATTCTCCAATCGTTGCGAGTCCTTCCCATGCTCCAAAATCATACATTTAAATTTCCTATCAACATCAAACAGCCAACTCAACTTATCGCAGGAGATCATCAGTGCTGAATTGGCATTTGTCAGAAAAGTATGCTTCATCATAATTACAATGTCCTTTATCAGCCATCTCATCTTGCCACAAGAGATCGGCTGTGCCAAGTTGGCATTCACAATGTGATGTGGCATCATTGGAAAGTCATCTCTTTTTGAATTAACTCCCCTATAGCATAGGGGATATTATTGTGTTGGTGCCAACATCACCAATTTTCAAACTGCTGACCATGCTTAGCAAGTGCATCAGCAACTTCATTCCCCTCTCTGTATATGTGAGAGAAATCCACCTGGGTAATACTCTAAATAAGAATTTGTATATTAGAAATGATATCCTTAAGTTGCCACCCACACACCGAAACCTTGGTAACAGTATCAATTACAAGTTTAGAGTCTCCCTCTATATGCAAATGTTGTATACCCAACGTGATTGCCAATTTGATGCCCCATAAAAGTGTTGATGCCTCAACAAAGTTATTACTTTAAAGACCTAATCCTCCAGCATATGCAGCAACAAACTCCTTTCTATCATTCCTGATAACCCCACCACCACTAGCCTTACCATCAGATTTTGAAGCCCCATCAAAATTTAATTTGAGCCAACAGACTTCGGGGGGGTCCACCTAGTATTTAATCTCAGGAGCTACTTTGAATTGTCAAAGGCAGGGATTTGATTAAGTATCCCCCAATTAATAACCATACTTTCCTCTTGTTGGGTGAGAGGTTTGTCAGCAGTTTTGACATGAGAATTAGTAACACTTTCAATAAGGCTCTTAGAGAAAGACTAGTAAACTTGAGAACAATCTTTGACAGAATCTCTAAAAATTCTAGTATTCCTTTCCTTCCACAGTGTCCAACCAATAAAGGGAAGGGTTTGGGTCCAAAGCTCCACTAACCAGGGTTGGGAAAATGTAGGAACCCAATTAGTAATGACTTCCTTAATATCTTTATTGCAAACCCACTGCAATCCAAAGTTCAGAAACACTCTACTCCATATTTCTCCGACATACTCACAATGCAGAATCAAATGAGGAATAGTTTCCTCTTCCTCAAGGCACAAAACACATCTATTAACCAGAGAAAAACCCCTTCTTTGAAAATTATCTTGAGTTAAAATCTTATTATGGGCCACAGTCCTCCAGAACATATTAACTTTAGGAATAAGATTGTGGCTCCAAACTTTCCTCCAAAGCTCATCACTATGATCATCTGAAATCAGTAGATGGTAAGCAGATTTGATAGAGAAGAGACCTCTTTTATCTGCAGTCCAAAGTAACTCATCTGATCTAGGAAAGAGAGGAATTATGGTTCTCAACAACATCTGCTGAATAGAATTCATTCGAGGGAGAAGCTCAGGACGATTGGTACAACACTCAAGGAGGTTTTTCCAATGTCTAACTCCATTCCCTTGTTGGATATACTAACAAACTTTAGTACCAAAATAATGTTTGGCAATCTTAGCAATAACCTCATTACCCTATTGGATATGCATTGTGTATGTTTGGATGCATGTGCAACATGCATTTCTTCAACAGGTAACACTTCTGATAAAGATGTCTATCTGAAATTATTGAAATGCAATTTGGACCAACATTTCATGTGCCCAATTGAAAGTGAAATCCTTGAACTTATTGCCTGTTAATGCATGCACCAAAAACCACACTACAAAGGAAGGAAAATGTGTATCCTATGCTTTTTGCCATTGTCATCGCTACAACATGATCTTAGCTGCCCTTTGCAATTTTTCATTGGCACCAAATATCTTGCTCGTTCTTGATGAGAGTGAAATTTGTGTCTGTTGAGAGGGTTTATGTCCATCGTATTAGAAGGAAGAAATGAGGCATTTGCAAGTTCCTTTATCTTTTATAGTGTCACTTTATAGTTTTTTGTGTCTTTGTATTTTACAAATTAATGTCTTTTTGAGCAATTTGTCTGTGTTGAACATGTTTCTGATGTACCACAGATGCTTTGATGCACAGACATTGTGAATACCTTGAATAGAAAAGACTTATGTTCAGCACATGTACTTGGAAGTATTAAATTGAGGTTTCACCCTTTTTTTGGAATTGTCTCATTGGAAGTTGATGCTTTGTTCCAATTCATGTACCTTGTGGCTGTCAGCACATGTTGCATAACTTTAAATCTTTTTTTAGTTAATGTCTTCAATTTGGAGCACAGCTGCCATGAATGCAATATCCATGCATTATGTATGTTTTGATGCATGCGCACCATGCATTTCTTCAACAGATAACACTTCTGATGAAGATGCCTATCTAAAATCATTCAAATACAATTTGGGCCAGCATTTCACTTGCTCGATTAATTGTGAAAACCTTGAACTTATTACCTATTAAAGCATGCACCAGAAATCACACTATGGAGGAAGGCAAATGCTTATCCTATGCTTTTCACCATTGTCATCGTTATAATGGGATCTCAGTTGTTCTTTGCAATTTTCTTATTGGTACCAGATATCTTAACCATTATTGACAAGAGTGAAATATGTGTCTATTGCAAATGTTTATGTCCATTGTATTAGAAGTGATGAATGAGGCATTTGTAAGTTCATATATCTTTTACAGTGTCGTTTTATAGTTTTTTTACATCTCTGCATTTTACGAGTTAATGTCTATTGTTTGTTGTCATCTGCATTTTATCAGTTAGTGTCTACTCTTCTCTATTATTCTTTGCTTTTATGGTTTGGTCTCTGTTGTTGAGTTAACTTCTCTGCTGGCCATAGTTAAGAATGGAACTAATCTTTTTTATAGTGTCATTTTTTAGTTTTTGGAATCTCTACATTTTACAGGTTAATGTCCATTGTTTGTTGTCATTTATATTTTATCAGTTAATATCTACTCTCCTCTATTGTTCTTTTCTTTTGTGGATTGGTCTCTATTGGTGAGTTAACTTCTCTGTTGGCCACAGTTAAGAATGGAACTAATGTTTTTCTGCTTGCATGCATGCATGCCAAATGCACTTCAATCTATAAAATGAAAATTAGGTCTACATAAGTGCAAAAATGTCTCAGTATAAAATCATTCCAATGGCTGGGAATGTTTTGTTTTCTATTTTACAAATTACAAATTATTTTTGGGACAAGGAAACAAGAAAATTTAATCCATTCCTAATGTCTTGCTGCTCTAGACAAATTTTCAGCATAAACATCTCTGGTCGGTAGACCACATTGTTGATAGTAGTTAACATGTCTAATTGGAAATTGGAATGCTTCTGTACATAGATTTTGTTTATTATTAAGATTGATAGGTGCTTTGTTAATACAAGCACTAGCTTTCCACTACAATGCAATCAACACATGTAGTTGGAAAACTCAAAGATCACTTTAACCAAATAGGATCTTGATACTTGTCATTTTAGTCACCTGTTCGAGATGAAGCTTTCCAAGATTTGAGGGAGCAACACTAAAAACTTGATCCATGCATCCATCATTGTTCACCAATGGCCAGACCACATTAGAATAAAAGCTAAAACAATGTCCCCTACACTTGACATAGATTGCATCAACTTTATTACACAACTTCTAACAAGCATAATCCATAACACATAATAACTATGAATTTTATTCTAATTAGAGAATATGAACTAATATAAAGATGAATTGTAAACTAATACTAAATCCATGCATTGGGGAAAACTAGAAACCTTGACTAGGTATATTGTAGGTTTGTCATACTACATTCATAATCTTGTAAGAAGCATAAAAAGAGTGAATGAGCAAAAATCAAAAAAAGATACTACATTGTTCATTTTAGCCTTAATCTTAATCACCATACTTTATATGATCCTAGAAACATTTAAAAAGTAATATATACAAAATAATAAAAATGTTACTCACATATTAGTTGAACTTTTCAATGGCTATCTTCACTTCTTCTCTACTGGCCATTGTGATAGATGCAAATGCTTGTGCAATTTAGTTTCCTTATCTGTGACCAGCTACAAAACTAGTTCAAACATGAGGTTACAAACATATGATGTAATGCATTAAATAGAAGTGTTAAACCTGGAAAATGAAATGACATTGCAATTTACCTAGATAGCAATATAGCAAGCTAGTTAAGCACACAGAGAAAATAATAGTTAGGTTTTTTATTGATATAATTAATTCTAAATACTTAATTTATATGCTGATTTCAAGAAATTCTAAACACATACCAAGTTCTAATTTTTTATTCAATGAAATTGAAAATAGATGCTACTATTCCCATTTATTTCTAGCCATGATACTTGTATTGCTCTTTGCATCTATCTCTAAACATTCGTCGCCACTTAATCAGACAAAGTCTACATATGCTTACGTGTATACATGCTTTTGAATTAGTCTAAACCAATCTCTATAACTTTTTTATTCCCATTTCAATCTTCAAATTTTGTAACTTATTTTCTTTTGATGCCTTTAGCCATGATTCAATTTACATCTATACAGTAAATATATCTTCCTACATCATACCTGAACTATTACATCATCAATTCTTTGTATAGATAAAAATTTAGACCAATCAGTTATGTATCAATGAATATGTCCTATAGCTATAAATGCAAGATGGAAAAGGTTGATCAATTAAATATTTAATCAAGACATGGATATTAGATGAAAGGTAAATGTCCTAGATTAATTAAGTCTAGTTGATGCACTTAGCTATAGATGATGAAGTTGTTCAATTAGGAATTAAGGGATGAATAGTCATAGTGAATATTTTAGTTCTCTATATTTTGTCCCTCTTGAGAAAATGTAACTAAGCACCGTTGTGTGACAAAATAATTAAACATACGAAGGAATGAAGTGAAGCTTTAGTGGCAAATTGTGCCAATTGCTTGGTGATCATGACATAGTCGATGCCCCCCTCAATAGATTTTTTGAGTGAAATGGAACCCAGTTGGTATGTTGAAAATACAAAGAGTGATAATACATGTATCATAAAGGATGAAATATGGCATGCAGGAAATTGACTCTATATGTTATGCATATCATATACGACTAAATGATTTGTTCATGATTGGCCACACTGGTCCATTTTGCTACAATGATTAGATTTCATTTGCATGAACATGTACATTTAGGATGATGCAATCTCCCAAAGATGGCAATGCGACTAAATGATAGAATATCATAGATAGACTGTGAAACAAAAAATGGAATGGATAGGCAAGACATATTGTCATAGTGACTTCATGTGCAAGTATCTACATTTATTTTGTTGTAGCACTCAGTGTTATGAAACATCATATAAGAAGCCATGATGAACATGAGCCATGTCAACATAGACTGACACACACATACAATACTGACCCAATAGACACATTGTGTTTAGCACATAGACATATGAATAATGACGACAACTATGACAGTGTGATTTGTATAGCACTATGACTAGAATAAAAAAAGAACATAAACCAAAGCCAAAATAAACTACAATATGTAAAGCTAATGCATATATATTGGGAAAAGAAATCTATGGCACAATTCTAAAAGTTTGTGGAGCAAATGACACCGTAGCAAAAGCTAAGTTTCAAGCACATATAATCAATTTCATTGTTAAAGCTATTAGAACAATCATGTTGTAGAAAATTTTATGTTTTCTTCCTTTCAGTTTACATGCCATAGTATCCACAATTGCATAAACTAGTATAGAGCATACCTTTTTCACATTGTTGTAGCAGCAAAACCATGTCATCAGTAGAGGTGACATGCCAAGCAATAAATAGTCTGCAGGATCCTCTACAAAATCAAGGGCAGATGCAAAAGGAACTTCCCATCCTTCTTGATAAATGAGTCTTGAACACCATGCGTGTATGTGACATGTGGCTATGGACAATGTACTTTCTGAACCAGTGCTATCTACCAACTTCTGAAACTCCCTTCCATGCACTTTGTTTGTTTGGCTAATACTATTCAGGGTTTGCTTCATGCAAGTATGTATGAATGACAAGTGCACGCCTTCACCCATATATAGACATATATACACATACACATACACACACACACATATATATGCATACATACATACATATATATACATAGATATGTATAAACATACATACATATATGTATGTATCATATATATATATATATGTATATATACTCATATAAATATATACATACATATATACACACATGTACATGTATGTATATATACTAGTGTATGTATATACATGCATATACATGCCTAGGCCATTAATGTCACCTGCACTTTAGCCTATTCACAAGAAATGAAAATAAGGGACTGATAGATGCACAATGTCCTCTTAAAATGCCATATGCCAATAGGAAGACTGAGTGCGAACACATGACTATATCAAAGAACATTAGAAAGTCATGAAATATTTCCAATAGCAACAAAACATTTGGAATCAATTATTTTTTCCTTTCTTGTCCGGAGGCTACTTTGCAATTTTTTTTACCATTTTTTGCAATTAGGAAAAACATAAAACCTTGAGGTAAACACCGACAGCCAGCGAGAAAATATCCGTGCATATATATATGACGCAGGAGCATCCAGTGGTGTAAGGGAAATCTTGCATCACCCAAAAAAGATGTGTTTCAAAACTGTTGATGTTCTTTCTGTTTCTTTTCAAAATTTGTGGTTTTGGTTCCATAATCGCTTGAATAATAATGTAGAACTTTCAATTTTTCCAAACCGCTAAAAATAATAACCTGCTATTTTTAGAAAGTTTGCATTTGGGCATGGATTGAAGTCAAAATTTACAGGAAGTTACATAACGGAAATATAAGACCTTTGGCGAAGGAATCACATAAAGATCATTTGCGAGCTGAAAGATATTAAAGTTTTCATTCCCCGAAAAATGCCTGAAAATTATTCAAACTTAGGTTTGAGGCACTAAACGGCCCCGTACAGGCCCGAAAATGGTTGGAACCGACAGAGCTAGTTCTTGGCACGTAGAGCACTCCGCAATCTTTCTGACGCATAAAACAGTTTGTCAATTAGACTCCCGGATCAAAAGTTATAGCTCCTGGAAGTTGACCTATTTTTGGAGGGTTATGCAAATTTCAAAATTAGGTTGTTGGCCGCCAAAAAGGCTATTAATAACCATTTTTGGGAACCCTGGGCGGTAGTAGAGTTAAGAGGGCAAGTGTGGAGTCAAGAATAGGGGGGAAAACAGAAACCCTAGCTAATTTGGGGTTATAGAAGGCAGGTGATTCTAGAGTCGGGGAATAGGAAGCTGTAATGTGTTGCAGCCTGTGGAGGGTTGATTCCTCTAATTGTATTTGAGCTTATGTAATGTAATAAGTTGTCCAAATCAATAAAGAAAGTTCTATTTTCTATGTACAAGTTCTGTTGTTGTGTGTTTTATGATTTACCCCCTTCATCAAGTGGTATCAGAGCAAGGGTTCCTGAGTGTGTAGATAGATCACCGACCGTGAGGTAGTTTGCACCAGGACCTGAGGTTGTGGGTTTGCTACAGAGACCAAGATGCCTCCACGAAGAAATCATGTTGGGAGGAATGCTTTGACGGAAGAGGGTTTTAGAGCCCTACAAAGGCAAATCGATGCATTGCAAGAGGAGCTACGAAGAGGGTTTGAGCTGAGGACAAGAGAAGAAAGTGAAGATGAAGTTGAAGAAGAGCTATCTAAGGAAGAACAAGAAGTTGTCGGAGATGCTGCAGAAGTTAGGTTGTTGAGGGCCATTTCGAAGATCAGAAAGAGGCTCAGGATCAAAGTTTCTACATATTCTAGAGATTTGAATCCAGAACAGCTTATTGATTGGATCAATAACATGGAGAAGTATTTTGAGTATGACGATGTGGAGGACCCAGATCGGGTTAAGTTTGCAAAAACAAAGTTGAAGGGCCACGCCAATATTTGGTGGAAGGAGGTCCAATTAGAGAGGAATAGAAGAGGAAAAGGAAAGATCACCAGATGGGATCAGATGGTGGAGAAACTGTAGAAGCAGTTCATTCCTGTGGACTGAGATGGAGTTGCTGAAGAAGCTACAAGGACTGAAGCAAGGTAACGAGTCTGTTAAGGAGTATACAGAAGAGTTTTATAAAATTACTATCAGGACAGGCCATGCAGAGCCCAACAAGGAGAAGGTAGCCTGTTACATTAATGGGTTGAGGCCGAGTATTCAAGAGGAGCTAAGCTTGGTCAGAATGACCACCATAGAAGATGCATACCAGTTTTCCCTAAAGGTGGAAGAGAAGCTGAATAAAAGATTTGACAGCAAGCAAAGGGGAAGAGGTCAAGGCGGAAGGACTGGTGGAAGACCCTATGGGGGGCGAAATGAAGATTCAAAGAAAAGTGAAGAAGCTGGCACCAGTTGAAAGCAGAGAGGAGATAATACCTACCGCCCTCATGACCAGAATAATGGTGAGCAAAGAGGAAGAGGAAGAGGCCGACCTAGGCAAGGACCTAGAAGAGGAGGTTTCAGAGGAACCTGTTTCCAATGTGGAGAAGAAGGGCATCGAGCATACGAGTGTCCGTAACATCAAGGAAGGACAAATAGAAGACCTAAAGGTAATGCATGAGTTGCACATGTAGATGAAGATGCATATTCTAAGCATTCTGAAGATGCTGAAAGGGGAGAAACCCTAGTTGTTAGAAGAACCTTGTTGAATGAGGAGAAATAACCCAATTAGAGGAAGAGTTTATTCTGCACAAGGTGTAAATGTGAAGGTAAGTGTTGTGATATTATTATTGACAAAGGAAGCACTGATAATCTTGTTTCAGAGGAGATGGTTGACAAATTGAAGTTGACAAGAAGAAAGCATCCACATCCATATCAGATTGCATGGTTGCAGAAGGACTATAGAGCTTTGGTCAATGAGCAGTGTTTAGTGAAGTTCAAGATTGGTGACTACCATGATGAGGTACTGTGTGATATCATACCGATGGATGCATGTCATATGCTGTTGGGGAGGCCATGGCAGTATGATAGGAGCGCTATCCATGATGGCTGTGCAAACACATATTCCCTAACAAAGGATGGAGTTCGTCATAAGTTGAAGCCCTTGAAGGAGCTGGAAGAAAAGGTATGTAGTACTACTAGAATTTTCTTGGTAGATGGTAGAAAATTTTTGGAGGGTATGAGCATTAGCGTCATTGCTATGCATTGATTCCTAAGATTAGTCAAGAGAAATGTGAAGATGTTCCAGCCGAAGTCTCAGAGATGGAAGAATTTCAAGATATTGTCTCTGATAATGTACTAGAAGGTTTACCACCAGTAAGGAAAATAAGTCATCAAATAGATTTGATACCAGGAGCCAGCTTGCCAAATAAGGTAGCCCACAGAATGACCCCTACAAAGAATGAAGAGCTGAACAGACAAGTTTAGGAGTTGTTGAGGAAGGGACTGATAAGGGAGAGCTTAAGTCCATGTGCGTTACCTATAGTACTAGCACCAAAGAAGGATGGAGAATAGAGGATGTGTACAGACTATGGAGCCATCAATAAGATAACGATCAAGTATAGATTTCCATTGCTAAGAATGGATGACATCATGGATTGTTTGAGTGGAGCCAAGTACTTCACAAAAATTGACTTAAAGAGTGGGTATCACCAGATCTGTATCAGAGAAGGAGATGAATGGAAGATAGCCTTCAAGACAAAGGAAGGTTTGTATGAGTGGTTAGTCATGCCATTTGAGCTAACCAATGCACCTAACACATTCATGCGGCTCATGAACGAGGTACTAAAAGAATTTTTGGGAAGTTTTGTTATTATTTATTTGGATGATATTTTGATTTTCAATAAGACTTGGGATGAGCATCTGATGCATATAGGAAGAGTTCTAGAGAAGTTGAGGGAGGAGAAGTTGCTAATTAATCTGAATAAATGTAGTTTTGCAAAGAAGGAGTTGGTATATCTGGGATTTGTTGTCTCAGAGGAAGGTCTTAAGATGGACCCAGAAAAAGTAAGGGCTATCATTGAATGGCCTATGCTAAGGAGTGCAACGGAGGTAAGATCTTTCAATGGTTTGGCAAGGTTTTACAGAAAGTTTATCAAGAATTTTAGTAACATTTGTGCACCCCTAACTGAGACAATGAGAGGGGATAGAAAAGAGTTTAGATGGACTAAAGGAGCAGACAAGAGCTTTGATACATTGAAACAGAAAGTCATAGAACAACCTGTTTTAGCACTTCCAGATTTCAATAAGGTATTTCAGGTAGATTGTGATGCTAGTGGTAGTGGTATAGGAGCTATTTTGAGCCAAGAAGGTAAGCCCATTGCCTATTTTAGTGAGAAGCTTAATGATGCCAAGAAAAAGTATTTTTTTTATGATCAGGAATTTTATGCAATAGTTTAGGCTTTGAAGAAATGGAGACATTATTTGTTGCCAAAAGAGTTTGTTTTATATATTGATCATTAGGCTTTGCAGTATCTTAATAGTCAAGGGAAATTGAACCAAAGGCACTTAAAATGGGTTGAGTTTTTGTAGAGTTATACCTTTGTTTTAAAGCATAGGAGTGGGAAGTCCAACAGAGTTGCAGATGCCTTGAGCAAAAGGCAAAATTTGTTGACAGAAATGAAGATAGAGGTTGTTGGGTTCGATGAGCTCAAAAGTTTGTATCCTGAAGATCTAGATTTTGTAGAGGATTGGAAAGCTTGTTTGGAGCCTGTTACTTTGGACAGTACAAAATGGTTGGATTTCATAATCCAAGATGGCATGTTGTTTAGAGGAAGCCAGTTGTGCATTCTGAGGAGTTCCATGAGAGAGAACCTGAATAAGGAGAAGCATAGTGGAGGATTGGCTGGACACTTTGGTCTAGATAAGACCATTTCTATTGTTGGTGAAAATTATTATTGGCCACAGTTGCAGTAGGATGTGAGGAAGTTTGTGCAGAGTTGCAGAGTATGTCAGATGACAAAAGGAACAAGTCAGAATACAGGGTTGTATCAACCATTACCTGTACCAGAGAAGCCATGGGATGATATTAGTATGGATTTTGTTCTTGGTTTACCAAGGACACAGAGAGGGCATGATTCTATTTTTGTGGTGGTGGACAGATTCTCAAAGATGGCACATTTTATTCCTTGTAAGAAGACTAATGATGCTGTTCATATTACAGATTTATTTTTCAGGGAAGTGGTGAAACTACATGGTCTACCAAAGAGCATAGTTTCAGATCGAGATACCAAATTTGTTGGTTATTTTTGGAGGACATTGTGGAAGAAGTTGAAGACAGAATTGAAGTTTAGTTCTGTACACCATCCATAGACTGATGGACAGACTGAAGTGGTGAATAGGAGTTTGGGTAACTTGCTATGATGCTTAGTAGGAGATATGCCCAAGGGATGGGATTTGATTTTACCATAGGCAAAATTTGGTTACAACAATTCTGTCAATAGGAGTACTGGTAAATCACCATTCCAGATTGTATATGGAAATAGCCCAAGAAATGCTTCAGAGTTAAGGAACCTGGACAAAGGAGAAAAGACAAGTGTCGAGGTTGAAGACTTTGTAGAACACATGAAGAATTTGCATGAAGAGGTGAAAAAGCACATCAATAAGATGAATATTCAGTACAAGGCTAAGGCAGATCAGAAGAGGAGATATAAGGAATTCCAGGTAGGAGATGAAGTCATGGTTCACTTGAGAAAAGAAAGGTTCCCAATTGGAACATTTAATAAGCTGAAAATGAAGAAATTTGGACCATGCAAAATTTTGAAGAAACATGATTCAGGAAATGCCGAGTGGGATCAACATTTCCCCTATTTTCAACATTGCTTATTTATCAGAATATCATGAAGGTGGAACAGAAGATGGACCAATAGAAGAACAGTGGAGTATTCCGGCATCTACTTCAACAAAGGAGATAGAAGAGATCTTGGATAGCCGTGTGGGAAGAAGTACTCAAAACAGGCAATATGAAGAATATCTGGTGAAATGGAAAGGAAGACCTATTGAAGACTCTTCTTGGTTGTCTAAGGTAGAGGTTGACAGTTTGGGATTTCCTTACACAAACACCTGAGACGTGACAGGGTCACTTCTCAAATTACCCTGGGTGTATGATGCAAGAGCATCCAGTGGTGTAAGGGCAATCTTGCATCACCCAAAAAAGATGTGTTTCAAAACTATTGATGTTCTTTCCATTTCTTTTCAAAATTTGTGGTTTTGGTTCCATAATCGCTTGAATAATAATGTAGAACTTGCAGTTGTTCCAAACTGCTAAAATAGTAACCTGCTATTTTTAGAAAGTTTGCATTTGGGCACGGATTGAAGTCAAAATTTATAGGAAGTTACATAACGGAAATATAAGACCTTTGGTGAAGGAATCACATAAAGATCATTTGCGAGCTGAAAGATATTAAAGTTTTTGTTTCCTGAAAAATGCCTGAAAATTATTCAAACTCAAGTTTGAGGCACTAAATGGCCCCATACAGGCCCAAAAATGGCTGGAATCAGTAGAGCTAGTTCTTAGCATTTAGAGCACTCTACAAGCTTTCTGACGCATAAAATGGTTCGTCAATCAGACTCCCGGATCAAAAGTTATGGCTCCCGAAAGTTGACCTATTTTTGGAGGGAGATGCAAATTTCAAAATTAGGTTGTTGGCCACCAAAAAGGCTATTAATAACTATTTTTGGGAACCCTGGGTGATAGTAGAGTTAAAGGGGCAAGTGTGGAGTCAAGAATAGGGGGGAAAACAGAAACCCTAGCTAATTTGAGGTTACAGAAGGCAGGTGATTCTAGAGTTGGGGAATAGGAAGCTGTAATGTGTTGCAGCCTGTGGAGGGTTGATTCCTCTAATTGTATTTGAGCTTCTGTAATGTAATAAGTTGTCCAAATCAATAAAGAAAGTTCTATTTTCTGTGTACAATTTCTGTTGTTGTGTGTTTTATGATTTACCCCCTTCATCAGTATATACATATATATATCATCGTCGTGTTTTTTTTTTCTAATTGTAAAATAATTTTGGGGCAAGGAAGGGACGCCTTAAAATTAGGCACTATCTACACAAGAGCTTCAAAGCAATGCAGAGATATTTGTTACAACATGCATACCAACATGACAGTTACAAACCCTCCTGACAGCCACAGTCTTTACACTAACAGATTTTGCACTTACCAAGATCTAATTTCCATTTAATAGATTGAAGTCCAGCTGGCATGCATGCGTGACAGACAACAAATTAGTGGCATTATTAATGGTGACCAAGAGATAACTCGATGTTTATGAATTATGGTGTTAGGTATAAACGCCTCCTTTTTTGGGTGTGAAGACGCCACTATATCAAATAACATCACAAAGCCATGAAATATTCCCAATAGCAACAAAACATTACCAATTGATGGAATGATTTTATACTGAGACATTTCACACTTGTTTAGACCTAAAGCATTTGCCAGTCCCTGATTTTCATTTTTTGTCAATAAACTAGAGTGCAAATGTCTGTTGTCCACTTAAGAATGAAACTAATCTTTTCTCTGCATTTTATGGGTTAATGTCTATTGTTTATTGTCCTCTGTATTTTATGGGTTAATGTCTACTCTTCCTTATCTTTGAGTACTTTTATTGGTTGGCCAACAGAGAAGTTGACATCAATGAATTATGATGTTAAGTCTTTAACTCAACAATAGAGACCAATCCATAAGAACACTCAAAGATACAAAATAGTACACACCCTCTCAATAGACACAAATTACACCCTCATCAAACAATCTGACCAAGTGAATAAACAATGCAAAAATGACTGTGTAAAAGATGTAGAAACTTAAAAACGCCTCCTTTTTCACTTCCAGTTCACCATGGATGCAAATGATTGTTCTTAAATATCATCCATTTTAACAGTGAAACATCAATTTTGACCAATAAAAATGGCACAAATATCTACCACTTTTTGTTGTGAATGAGATGTAAAATAGCTATTCAATATTTGACTTGAAATGCATGATATATAAGTAGAGTGGATTTAAACCCTTTCAATACACATAGATTTCACCCTCATCAAACAATCTGAGCAAATGAATATGTTAGTGTAATTGAATATTTAATTACACTTTATTAAGTTTACTTAGGCCTAATTTTAGTCTTAGGTTATTCTTAAGTCATATTAGGGTTTTTCTCTAACTTGCAAATATAAAAGCAAGTTCTCACATGTAATTCATTAATTATTTTTCATTAATAGCATCTATTTTATTGTGCAAATACTCTCTTATGTTTTTTTTCTCTGTAAAAGATTAATCTTTGGCTTGTAGAAGATTATTGTGTTTCAGGTTTATCATAAACTTCAACATGGTATCAGAGTGGATTTGCAAACCCCTTCTCAGATTTGGAGAAAATTTTTAGCAAGAGCCATTTGTTGGGTGTCTTTTTGTGTAAAGTAGAGTATTCCATTGGATTCAAAATAGCTAGAAAAGATAGATTTGTCTTTTGTTTAGTTGAATTTGGTGTGGGGAGACCAGCTCTGTGAGGTTTCAATAGGTGTTTTTTTTTAGATCTAGAGGGTACCTATAATTTTGGAGGATTTTTTGCCAAAACGGACCTCACCATTGTGCTCAGAAGGCCCAAAAACCCTTATTTTCATATAAGGCACTCTATATTTTACTGAAAAAATATTTCTGGGTTTTTTTTAGGGTTTTAAAAAAATTGGTGTTGTGAAATCCGTATGACCTGTACGGAATCCGTACGGCTGTACGGCGCCTCAATTTTTGTGCCACCTTGATTTATGTGTCATTCTCATCTGAGCTGATTTTGATTTTAGAGCTGCCTCGATTTGCATGTCATCTTGATTTTCATGTCGCCTTGATTTTCATGTCGCCTCGATTTCTGTGCACAAGTACAACTAAGTTTTTTAATTAATTTCTTAATAAAAAGGAATTTTTTATTGTTTTGAGGGCTATAGCCCCCAGGGTTTAATCCCTAGTCGCATGGGGAACCAGCCCCTAGCTTCTAGGCGCCAGCCCCCAAGCTCTTAGATCCTGGTCATATGAGTGACCAGTGCCCTAGCCACCAGTGCCTAGAAACTCAGCCCCTGGTCACATGGGCGTCCAGGAGCTTTAATAGTGTTTTTTTGGCCTCTTTGCCCTAAAGAATCAGTTTTGGTAAATCGGGCATATTTTGAGCATATAGAGTCAGATTTTTGAAAAAAAATAGGCGTAAAAAAACTAGTTCCGAGAACAATCCATTGGTGTAGGTATTTTTTCCATATTTTGTAGATTGGCATCTATTTTTTTCTGTTTGAAGTCAAGGAATATTTTTTGTCTTTCGAGCTCCGTTCTTGTGCCCAGAATCTTTGTTTTTCAAAAATGAATAGGCATTGGAAAGCTATCAGTGAGCTCTACACAGCCACCTATATAGTTTTTTTAGATTCAGTCCCAGGTATTTTTTAATTAGTCTATTGAGTTTATGGCCTCGATTGGATATCTTGGACATGCTGCCTCTTGGAAAGGTTCTGTTTGCTTTGAAAGGCTTCTATTATCAGCATAAATCTATTTGCATGTTTTGATCTTTGAACATCTAAGGAGATGTGATTCTACCATCAACATAAATCTAATTGTAGATATTGTGGAAGTAATCAACATGAGAAAGAGATGTGTCCTCATTTCTCACATCATCTCTTTGAAATGCTTGCTTTGATCGCTTCTCCTCCTGATGAGATCATTGCTCCACCATCACCTACTGCTACTTTACAGTTCAGTGTTGCATCATCATTAGCTTCTAGTGATTCTTTGCAACAGGTCAATATTAGTCTTCCTGATCCACCTCATTAGGATTCCTATCTTGCAGACATATCATCTTTGTTTGTAGAGTCCCATCTTGCAGATTTGGAGGACCACATTGAGGACATTTGTATTCTATTTGATGATAACTTCGATGGAGTTGCATCACCATCATCTTCTTCAGAGATTATTCTTCATCCTCCTCTTCTTCAGTCACAGTTTGGCAGTGGATTGGAGACATTTGAGCAGTTTTCAAGAACATCATTGTTGTCTTTGGATCATGTGCAGAGTTTAGAGACATTTGTCCTTCTTCCTGTATATTCCTATCCGGAATGGGAAGACATTTTGCACACATCTGCAGTTCTATTTCTTCCCAAGGGGAGGAATGTTGTGCGATGTTCATGGGTCTTCATCTTTATTCTGTGTCGAGCATCTTCTAGCACTGCAGGAGTCATCTTGAGGAGCGGCTGCATGGTCTCTCTTCTCATCTCTATTTTGGGAGGGAGCATTTCCTCGCATGGGGTTTCATCCTTCTCACTTAGGGGGGGGTCATTAGACCTTCTCTCTTCTTCCTCTCTTATGGGGGGAATTCATGATTGTACTTTTCTGATGGATTCACTTCTTGGGGGGTCTTAGTTTTAGTTCTTCTTCCATCACATGTTTATGTACTTGTTTTTTCTCTCTTGGAGAGGATTTTTCTCCCACTGGGTTTTTCTCCTTTCTCTCCACCTTATGAGAGATTCTTGTTGTTCATGGGTACCTAAAATGGCCTTGTAGCCAAGACCCATTCTTGCATTAGTTGCATGGTTTTTCATTTCTCCCTAAGTTGCACTTATGGGGGGTGTTGGTGTAATTAAATATTTAATTACACTTTATTAAGTTTACTTAGGGCTAATTTTAGTCTTAGGTTATTCTTAAGTCATATTAGGGTTTTTCTCTAACTTGCAAATATAAAAGTAAGTTCTCACATGTAATTCATTAATCCATTTCATTAATTCATCCTTATTGTGCATATTATTCCTCTTTTCTTTTTTCTCTTGTGGAAGGTAAATCTTAAGTTTTGCAGGTGATCTTTGTGGCTTGAGTTAATTATCAATTTCAATAGAATAAACAACACAAATACTCCTTTGCTCAATAGACTAAAAACCTCACACCATAAGCTATTAATGCCACTTGCACTTCAGTCTATTCACAATAAATGAAAATTAGAAACTAATAAAAGCACAATATCTTTTTAAACCCTCAATAGAGTGGATATAAACCCTCTCAATAGACACAGATCTCACCCTCATCAAACAATTTGAGCAAATGAATAAACAAAGCAAAAATGACAGTGTAAAAGATATAGGAACTTACAAATGCCTCCTTTTTTGCTTCCAATATGACACATATAAAAACTCTGAAGAGAAATAGATTTCATCCTCATCAAACAGTCTATATGAAAGAACATTACAAAGCCATTGAATATTTCTAACATCAACAAAGCAGTGCCAATTGTTGAAATTATTTTAGACCGGCACATTATGCACTTATTTCAACCTAATTTTCATTTTCATTTTATGGATTGCAGTGCACTTTTCTCGCATACATGCATGCATAGAAAAGATTAGTTCCATTATTAATCATGGCCAACAGACAAATTAACCCATAAAATGCAGACGACAATAACAAATAATAGACATCAACCCATAAAATGTAGAGATGCAAGAAACTATAAAATGACACTGTAAAAGATTTAGGAAGTTACAAATGCCTCATTTCTCACTTCTAATACAATAATGATAGACATAAACCCTCGCAACAGACACAGATTTCATCCTCATCAAACAATTTGAGCAAATGAACAAAGAAAGCAAAAATTATTGTGTAAAAGATGTCAGAACTTACAGTAAAACAACACAAAAATGATTGTGCAAAAGATGCAGAAACTTATAGACACCTACTTTTTTGCTTCCAATACGATGGATACAAACCCTCTCAATAGACACAAATTTCACCCTCATCAAACAATCTAAGCAAGTGAATAAACAACACAAATAATCCTTTGCTCTATAGACTAAAAACCTCACACCATAAGCCATTAATGTCGACTGCACTTCAGTCTATTCACAATAATTGAAAATAAAGAACTAATAAATGCACAATGTCCTCTTAAAATGTCATGCGTCGACACAAACATTGGGCGTGAAAATATGACTATATCAAAGGACATTAGAAAGCCATAAAATATTTCCCACACTGAGAAAACATTAGGAAATAATTACATTTTTTCCTTGCTTGCCCCAAAATTATTTTCCAATATTTTGCAATTAGGAAAAAATAAAAACCCTGAGGAAAATACCGACAACCAATGACCAATTTGTCAAAAAAAAAGAAAATTCCCTTTTAAGAAATCAACGCCACAAACTATAGCGTTAACATTAGCGACATGATTTCCAATGTTTGCATTAACAGAGATAGGCGCAACGAAAACATTCTAGTCTCTTAGCTATAAGGCAGGGACTAAATTCAACAACACAAAAATGACTATGTGAAAGATGTAGGAACTTACAGACGCCTCCTTTTTCTCTTCTAATATAATGCATGTAAACCCTCTCAACAGACAGATTTCACCCTCGTCAAACAATCTGAACAAATGAATAAACAACGCAAAAATGACTATGTAAAATATGCAGGAACTTATAGACGTCTCCTTTTTCACTTCTAATATGATGCATGTAAACCCTCTCAACAAACATAGATTTCACCCTCGTCAAATAATCTGAACAAATAAATAAACAATGCAAAATTGACTGTGTAAAAGATGCAGGAACTTATAGATGCCTCCTGCGCTTCCAAATCAATGCATGCAAGCCCTCTCAATAGACACAGATTTCACCCTCATCAAACAATCTGAGCAAATGAATAAACAATGCAGAAATGAATGTGTAAAAGATGCGGGAACTTACAGGTCCGCCTCATTTTTCGCTTCCAATACGATGCATGCAAGCTCTCTCAACAGACATAGATTTCACCCTCGTCAAACAATCTGAGCAAATGAATAAACAACACAAAAATGACTATGTAAAAGATGCATGGTCAAACAATCTAAGCAAATGAATAAACAATGCAAAAATAATTGTGTAAAAGATGCAGAAACTTACAGATGCCTCCTTTTTCTCTTCCAATACAATGCATGCAAACCCTCTCAATAGACATAGATTTCACCCCCATCAAATAATCTAAGCAAGTGAATAAACAACGCAAATAATCCTTTGCTCCACAGACTAAAAACCTCACACCATAAGCCATTAATGCCACTTACACTTCAGTCTATTCATAATAAATGAAAATAAAGAACTAACAAATGTGCAATGTCCTCTTAAAACGCCACACGTCGACAGAAACACTGGGCACGAAGACACAACTATATCAAAGGACATTAGAAAGTCATGAAATATTTCCCACACCGACAAAACATTAGGAAATGTTTACATTTTTGCCTTGCTTGCCTCGAAATTATTTTCCAATTTTTTGCAATAAGGAAAAAACAAAAACCCTGAGGAAAATACCCACAGCCAATGACAAAATTGCCAAAAAAATGGAAATTTCCTTTTAATAAATCAATGCCACAGACTATAGTGTTAACATTAGCAGCATGATTTTTGACATTTGCATTAATAGAGATGAGTGCAACGAAAACATTAGTCTCCCACCTATAAGGCAAGGACTAATAATAATAATATTGCATAAATTTTTTTATAATAATTAGCCAATAGGCTTTATATATAACCATTATAGCGCTCCAAATTGTCTGACGGCGTAAAAAAATTCACATGAAAAATTTATGGTCTTGGGTTGTTCCTATTGCATCAACCTTCACTCTCACATTTATCACCATCCATTTAGGCATCACTTTAATGGTGGGAGGTAAGATTTGTGCTCATTATATGTTTACATTGCCACCTCCTCCCTTGAAACTGCCACATTTATAGGTCTTTGTTGCACTCTCCGAAATATGTAGACAAGAGGTCATTTTATTGAGCCAATGACAATATAGATAAATTATTCTTGAATAATTTTTTGTTATTAAGCCTATGACAATAGAGATAAATCATTCTTGAATAATTTTTTTAAAAAAAATTATCAATAGATTAATAACTAGATAAGTGCAAACCCATTGCAATAGTATTATCGAAGACAGGGACTAATAAAATAATTAAATAAGCATAACTCTTCAACTAAAAATAATTTAAATAATTTCCAAATTAAAAAAAATTAACAAATAAAAATAACAATGTAAATTTACATTATTATTAATTAATTATAATTATTATATTATACTATTAATTAAAATTATTAATATATAATATTATATATTATACTATTTAATTAAGTATATTAATTAAAATTAACAAATAAAAATGACAATGTAAATTTACATTAATTATAATTATAATATTATTAATTAATTATAATTATTATATTATACTATAATAATATTATAATTATTATTTTGATATTATTATTATTATTATTATTTATTTATTTAGCCTGAATATTTATATAAATGGTATATATTCCAGCAAAACTCCAAACACGATTCTAATCGAATTGCCTAAAGTTGCGCAAATTTTCTTGTCAGAAATATTGTACGGCACTCTGAGCTCTATGGAATGTGCTCCGCGCTCTCTGGATTGAATCTGTACCTTCCACGTTTGGAATTTGTGCAAACTTTTGTCAACATCGATTCTAACTTGTCCAGAGACTGGCAAGATAATCATTAGCGAAAAAGTTGTTGCTGGCTGCATTATGTTCAAGATGACATATATGTTCCGAATTTGCGCCACTTTAGACACTGCTTTGAATTTAATGGCCGTAAAACTGCACTTAAGCTTTTTGAAAATAAATTAAATATTTTGAAAAATTGTGTTAAGTAAACGAATGGCGACATTTAAGCTGGACCTCAAATGTTTTTTTGAAGAGAACTGCCATTACAAAAATCAAAGTCGACGGTCAAAAATATGCTCCTTGTTCAAAGCTTTACCTAATCAACGCAACGAAAGTTCCTTTCCTCTTTTCAGAGACAAGTCCAATCAATTTTATCGTCTTTGCAAAAGTCAGTCGTCAAAATAAGATATTCAGGTCTTGCACGTTGGACGACTGTTAAGCAACAACGCATCAGTGTTTGCGTGAATATTGGGCATAAAATCTGAATAAGATAAAAGAGATCCAAACATAGATAGTCAATCAAATGTATGAATGTCATAGTCATATGGTAAATGATAGTGTTTTTTAATTTGATCGCATTTCATATATCTTTGCTTTCTCAAGTGGGCATAAAATCTGAATAAGATAAAAGAGATCCAAACATAGATAGTCAATCAAATGTATGAATGTCATAGTCATATGGTAAATGATAGTGTTTTTTAATTTGATCGCATTTCATATATCTTTGCTTTCTCAAGTGGGCATAAAATCTGAATAAGATAAAAGAGATCCAAACATAGATAGTCAATCAAATGTATGAATGTCATAGTCATATGGTAAATGATAGTGTTTTTTAATTTGATCGCATTTCATATATCTTTGCTTTCTCAAGTGGGCATAAAATCTGAATAAGATAAAAGAGATCCAAACATAGATAGTCAATCAAATGTATGAATGTCGTAGTCATATGGTAAATGATAAGTGTTTTTTAATTTGATCGCATTTCATATATCTTTGCTTTCTCAAGTGGCCGACATGTTTTCTTTATATCTTTCTTCTAGGCTACGAAAGTTGATGTTGACGTTTGTAAGGGTGAAATTTGTATGTTTCAATTCTTATAAAAGTTACTATAGTATTTTATATATAAGTTTTTTCAATTAGTTTATAAAATTGTACTTAAAAAATAGGAAGATGATTTCTAGGCTAAGAAAGTTGGTGTTGATGTTTGTAAGGGTGAAATTTGTATGTTTCAATTCTTATAAAAGTTATTATAGTATTTTAAATATAAGTTTTTTCAATTAGTTTATAAAATTGTACCTAAAAAATAGGAAGATGACTTCTAGACTACGAAAGTTGATGTTGATGTTTGTGCTTTGGGGAAATTTGTATGTTTCAATTCTTATGAAAGTTATTATAGTATTTTAAATATAAGTTTTTTCAATTAGTTTATAAAATTGCATCTAAAAAATAGGAAGATGACTTCTAGACTACTAAAGTTGATGTTGATGTTTGTAATTTGGGGAAATTTGTATGTTTCGATTCTTATGAAAGTTATTATAGGATTTTAAATATAAGTTTTTTCAATTAGTTTTTCAAGTGCACATAACTAGTGTACATAACTAGTTAATATTCTTATTGTCTACCTCAAATCTTGTGTAACTGATGAGCTCAAGTTGTAATTAAATTGCAATAATAAATATACTTAACACAAAGAAATTATATTGTAGAAATGAGAGAAATAGAAATTCTTTATAATCTTCACAACACCACTTTAAGGGGGCAACCTCCAATAGAGCATTAACTCCAATTACAAATATTTCAAGATGTCTTTCAATTAAGAAGTCGTTACAATATATAGAGATTTTCCAAAGGTAATTACTACCATCCTATGCATGTGGGATAGATACTTTATTCTAACAACTAGTGCGATGACTTACAAAGCATATGCATCCCTTTATTAAAGCTACCTAAGGGTGACTTACAAAGAATATTTGTCCAACTAATACTAGTTAACATAAAGTAGAATGGAGTACATGACACAAGCTCATGCTACTAGTCCATAAAATCAAGTACATTTAACCTTTAAAAACTCTAGGAACCTAATATCGATTCTACTTGTCAATAGAAGCTTAATTTTTTTCTTAGTTTGGTCCTTTACATTATTGTGTCCTATACTATTTGCTTGGGATTGCCTAGATCTCTCATCCTTTGGCTTGAAAAAAGAATCAACCCACATTCCTTCACCATCCATTTGTAATCCCTTCCACTTGTGGATTTTTTAGATCCCAACTTATCTTCATCCTAGTCCTTAATGAAACCCCCTTCCAAAAATTCCTTCCCAAGTTTGGTAACCTTATCAACTATTGATTACATAGTCACATCAAACACATCCATGAAAGCTTGTAATTTATATCAAGGATCAACATATACTAAATTAGGAATTAGTTTTATCGCGGATTACCATATACTAAATTAGGAATTAGGATCAACATATACTAAATTACCAACTCTATGTTCAAGCATACAAATGTTCCCTAGACTTAAAGATGGGTGGGTTAGGGCGATCCTTGTTGGCAACATAGTCAAGAGACACTAGTGATATGATGTTGTCATTAATGGCAACAACCTAACATGTTTAGAGACAACTCCTGAGACAAAGATGTATACAATGTTTTGGTCTAGTAAGATTAACTTAGCCAAATTGACTAAGTATTGACAACACATTAAGACAATGACAGTAATTCAGTCGGTACTCCTCCGCAGTTGAAGAATCAAGGTATGTAGTTCTGGTATGTTGTAATCAACCCCTTGGTGATGTTATGTTCCAGTGTTCAAGTTCTAACTTCCTTCGAAAGTCATATGGTGAAATGCCTAAGTCCAGGTGAACAGAGTTAAGCCATAAATAGTGAAGAACACCTAAATATTTCAGTTTGCATTCCTCTGGCATTGATTGTTTCAATGTGCGGTTTGGAGGTGTTGTAAACACATATGAGAAATATCTAATTCCAAACTTTTAGATTCTGAAGTTCACCAGAAGATCATCTACAAGCTTTCGAGTATCGACATTCAGTTTGACAATGTTTCACAAAGATAGAGTCATCAGTTCAGAGATCTGCATCTTGTCACATAAGAATATTATGATCTGTGGTTACAAAGGTATGATTGGTGATGTAGAATGAATTTTTGATATGAATTTTGGAGTCTAGTTTGTTTCGCATTACAAGTTGTGTTATGACAGACAATAAGGTTAAGAGTATACTTAAGAATGAAGTCGACACTTAGTTGGATCATTGTGCGGTAAAGATATACTACTTGAATCATAATTCTAAGTGGTTCTAAAATAGGTCCACACCTATATGAAGATTCTTGAAGGTTTGCATTGGTCCGCATAACTTCATGTAAAGAATTCAAGCCAACAGAGTATAGCTTTTTGTGTACATGTTTCATCACTAGCAAACCGACCTAGTTTTGAGTTAAATCTTGTTACGAATATATATACTCAATAGATTTTGGCATTGAAAAAAAATGTGTGCGAATAGAGTGCAAATTTGAAGTGTGTGCAATCTAAGATAGTCATGTAACTAGAAAAGAATAGTAAGGGAAGAAGAATAGAGTATATGTGAAATAGAGCAAAAAAGCAGGGTAGACATTATGAAGACATTTGAGTCTGTATATTGAGCCATAATTGGAACTGCATTTTAGCATTTTGTAGATGCACTTGTAGCAGTCTTCTCCTAGCAGTGAGTCATTCATTCTATCTTCTCATCTCTTTCTTCAGGCGGTGAGCCTCTTGTGAGCAGTGAGCTCAAGGCAGTGAGCCTCTTGTAATTCAATATTTCTATCACTAATAAAATTCTATTAGTTAACACCCACCGTGATTTTTCCCTTTTTGGGTTTTCCACGTAAAAATACTGGTGTTCATGTGTTATGAATTTGTGGTTTCTCTTCTTATGCTTACTTTACTTTCATGTTATTGAATTTGGGAAATGGATTAATGAATGTGTGAAAGAAAAGTTTCGCAGAATACTGATTCACCCCCCCTCTCAGTATTCTTTGTATTCAATAATTGGTATCAAAGCAAGGTTCCTTGGAAGAAGCCTAACAACTTGAGGAAGATCTAGGAAGCTTTACTCATGGCAGCACAAAGGTATCTCACTTATCCTAAAGCAGATCCTCCTGGTAGCATTAAGATTGGTAATCAAGTATATGTTAATAATAAACAATTTGAAGTAGCTCTAGAAGATCTTGACAACTTCAAGGCTGATATCAAGGGTTTAGAGGAGAATATCAAAGAAGTTGATGTTTACATTCTGAAATTAAAAGAACAGATCAGAAAATCTCAAGAAAGAAGGAAAGAATTATGTGAGCAACTAAAACAAGGAAGTGAATCTATAGAGAGTCTTCTCAGGGTGATTGAAGAAAAGACCAAGAATGAGGAATATCTGAATCAAGTTGTGAAGGACAAGTTAGAGGAATGTGAAAAACTCAAGAAAGAAGTTCTAATCTTGAAATTTGATCTAGAAGCAGCCAATAGCTATGAAGAAAAATTCAAAATAAGCTCTGCAAAACAAGTTGCTAGCTAGTCAAAAGTATCTAGATGATAAACAAGGCTTGGGATTTGAAAAGGGAGAAAGTTCCAATTCAAGACAAGACAAATCTAAAGAAGGAAGAGGTAGAGACCATCCAGTAAGAAATCAAAGAAGAAGACCTAAAGGACCTCCGGTTAGGCAACCAAGTCCTCAAAGGTACCCATCATTCAATGGTTACTATTTTAAATGTAATAAGTATGGTCATAGGGCTATTCAACGTAGAATTAAAATGAATCAAAATGTTCCATCTTTTTCTGGTCAATGTTTCAATTGTAAGAAAATAGGTTATAAAGCAATTGAGTGCAGAAGTATGTCAAGAAGTTATCCAAACAATTCAAGGATTAGTCAATCTTTCAATGGACAGTGTTTTGCATGCAATAGATTTGGGCATATGGCCAATTAGTGTAGATCAAGGCCAATTCCAAATTACAGAAGAAATCAAGGTCAAAAAAATGTTCTTTGCTTCAATTGCAACAGGTCCAGACACTTTGCCAAATTCTGCAGAAGTGGAAATGTAATAGGAAACCATCCTACAAAGAAAAGGAAATCAGGGTAGAAAGATGTCAAGGGAAAGAACAAGGTTGATCCGGTAGAAACTAAGAATGAGATGAGTAAGATCTAGATCATGAAAGATGCTAATGGATCCAAACCAGTCTCTAGTGCAGATACTTCCTTCAGGAAGTAAATTGAGAGCTTTAGCTCAGGGGGAGCAGTGTTAAAAATCTAAATCCCCCAGCCATAAAGTTGGTGCTAGAATCCAGCACGAAGATATGTGGTAGAATCTGACATGAGAGATCCTTTGAAAGAAATTCTAGAAAAAAAGTACTAATGTAGAGTATTGCGGAGCAATCCGAATCGACTGTATGCTACAGTGAAGAGTTTGATAGATTTTTGTGAACAAACATTTATGACGACTTAGGTTTTCACAAAAAAGGTTTAAAAGGAGCTCATTTGACATACAATTCACTTTGCATTCAATCCATCAAGTGTCTAGGAGAAACTGAAGGTGAATTCCAAGTGATTTCAACAATCTCCAAAGATTCAAAGTGATACAGAGAGATTCAAGTAAAGAAAACCCTAGCTCGACAAAAAAAAGAGGTATTTCCAAGTGAAACCCTATTGTGAGTTTGTTTAAATCTTTGCAAAAATGGCAACCCCACAAGTTGTTGATATCACTTAGCGAGCTCGGCCAAAATTCAAGAAACACTCCTGTAAATCAATAGAAGTTGATCCAATGGGTGCACTTTTGAATATACCACATGGTGTGTTGCATGCAGAGGATGTTAGGGCTTACATTCATGTTACCCTAGAAGAACATGGTGACAATAAGATCACATATTTATACCTAAAACATCTAAGTGGTGACCAATTTGAGTTGAAGCAAGAATACAAGGCATTGGAAGTGAAGAAATTGATTCAGTACAAAGATTACCCTACATTTGTAGAAGATGAATGAGTCCAATATGTATTAATCAAGATCCATGATGAGTTCATGTTGCTCGAAAATCCATTCAAGATCACCAAGGATGCGATTAGGGCTGTGACAGGATTAAACTCTACCTGTAGTGTGCCCTTGTTAAAAGCTGTGAAGAATAACACTATGACAAAAGCAACCAGAGCCCAATTTGACAAGAGGGCATTAAAATTAAATGATCTTATAGATCATGCAGTAAAATTTACATCAATGGTGATTGGATATAAGGTCTATTTCTCTAGTTGGGAGAACTCTGTCTTTGGTACTGCTATATACACTGCCTATCAGATGATTAAGGATAATGCAGACTATGACCTCCGTGAATTACTGCAACAATAGCTAATGGAAAACCTAAAGAAGACAAAGGAAAACAAATACCCCTTCAAATTTGGTAAGTTGATCATCTACCTATTCTTCTACTTAATGCAAGATTACCCAAAATGAAAAACTTGTTCTGGTTAAACAATCAACCAGTGGCAGTGCAAATTAGGGATCATTTAGGTAGCATAGGAAGCTATGAGGATCAAACCACAACCCTATGGGTAAATTTAAAGAATTTTTAAAGAATTATGCAATCTAGGGAAAGGATTCCTAAGGGAATTATTGACAAATATAAAAATGACATTTGCTTTATTGTAACTAAAGAGCAATGCGTGATGGAGGCTGTTGACCCTAGGATAGTTTGGATTATGCCAGTGGGATATGAAGTAGATGAAAAAATATTGGATAATTATGCCAAACACATGCTGAGCAAACCTAGGGACTGTAAAGAAGAGAGATTTGGAACCTATGAGGAGTTGTCAACAAAAGTCTTTGTTGAGCAGAGAATGCTAGAAATATCAAAGAAAGACAAGAAGATGGTAGAAGATTATACCCTGAAAAAGGGTTTTACCAAAGAACAAATCAGAGAAACAAGGGCAAGGGCAAAACCTAAAAGGGAAGCTAAAGAAAAATAAGATGAACCTATGGAGGCTCTAAAAGAGCTTGAGATGAAATCAAAAGAGCATGTAGTTATTAAGAAGAGAACATGAGATTCTACTTCACAAACTGCATTCGGTACTGCACCTGAATCCTTTGGTCCCACACCTTCTGCAAGTGTGGAAGCCCCTACAACAAGCCACAAAAGAATGAAGACAAAAGCAAAAAGAATGCATTAAGTATAGGAGTTGATGAGGAGGAAATAGAGTCTAATGAAGAGATTAAAAATATGAAGGTTAGAATAGTAGAAGCCTCTAGTACTGGTCAAGGCAAGCCCTCCGATAAGGAGAAAGGAAGAAAGAAAGAGAAGAAGGCAAAGTCTGTGAAAGTGCAGGCTACAATAACCCCAGAGGATGTATTGAAGGCCATTATAGTTGATGGCAATCTAAAACCTATTGCCCAATTGTATGATGACTATGACGATGTAGACAAAAGTGTCATTGAGACTACTGTTGTCAAATACCTGGACATATACATCAAAGCTCTTATTGAGATAATTTCTAATCTTCCAGATAACATGGCAAGTATAATGTCTACAAGAAAAGAAGCTGCTATGGCCAAGGACATTGAACTTAGAGAGCATACACTAATAAAGCTATGTCCTCAAAATCACCTCTGAAGAAAAAGCAAAAATCTCCAAAGTGCTTCATAAAGAATTTAGAACAAAGAGGAGAATGAACACTAATGGAAGACGACATTGAGAAAGTAGTCAAAGAGACTGAGGAAATCACCTTTAGAGTGTTGAAAGAATTTCATCTCCCAGCCATATATGATAATGAAGAAACAAGTGTTGGAGATGACATGTATCTATTCTGGAAGTTAGCATGGATCAAGGCTTGGAGCAAACTAATACAAATCCTTTGGTAAAAGACTGAGTAATAGAAGAGCAAGAGGAAGAGAAAAGTCTTGATAAAACTATGGAAGACCTTGAGGAAGTAGACCTAGAAAAGGGGGAATCTGATCAAACCCCTACTACTAATGATCAAGACATAGCTGAAAAGGATCAAACTAAAACAAGTCCTTCTCCAAGACAACAGATTGATGATCTAGAAAATAAGGAGGAAATTGATGAGCAGATCAAAGTTGATAATCAAGAACTTGATCAAGCTAAGGAGAGTCCTGCACTGAAGCAAAATATTGGTCAACAAGAGAATATGGACATGGAACCTCCAGAACAAAATCAAGAAGAAAAAGTGTCTGAAGAAGTGACAAGAGACACTATTGCTGCCCTAGTTGATTCTGTCGAGGAACTTTTGGAGAGACAACAAGATTTGGATGAGTCTGAGCTCCTATAAGGACCAATAAATTTGGCCTCAATGTCTCCTGTGCAAAAATTAAAACTAGTGTCAATTGTTCAAGAAAAGCCACAGGAAGAGATGCTAAGGTCACACATATAGGATAATGAACTTATTGGTGAAGCATCCAGTATCCTAGAGAAGTTAATGCCTTCATACCAAAAGGACACATCTCTGCCACCAACAGATCAGATCAAAGGCATAATCAAATTTGTAAGTTCTCATTTTGAGTCATTTGAAAAGTCTGTAGAAATAAAAGTTAGAAAAGAATATAATGAGAAAAGGTTAGCTGAATTGAAGACCATGGTGGATAACAAAAAAAATTTGCTAGACAATGGAATCAAAAATATAGAGAAGGCTATTAAGGAATCACACGATATATACAAATTTTGCTTAACATGGCTAAATGTTACTAAGGAGTTAGAAGAAAAAATCAAGGATCTAGAACTCCAATTACCAAATATTTCTATGTTATATGATCTAGCAGTTGAATCAATAAACAGTAAAGAGATACAAGTTGTAAATATCCACAATGATTTGAGCAATCTAATAAAAAAGAGGGAAGAAGTTATAAACAGGTTGTGCCAGTTGAGAGGGCTGATAAGTCCTAAAATAGATTCAATGAATAATCTTGCATAAGAATCTTTGAAGACAAAAGTAATAATTGATACATCCTCAGATCTGCAGAAGGTAGAAAAATTAGTCATTTTGATAAATGGTCACATTCAAATTTTGGAAAGTGCAAAGAATAGATGGGATGGAGAGTTAGCTCTGATAAAGACCATTTATAGTGATATTCTACCTCCTACAACTTGTTAGGATTAAGGTGCCATCAACCTTGTAAATCCTGTGTAATTAATTACTCCTAGTATTGTTTGTAAATCACCCATAAGGGATGAAAGGTTTCATCAGCAACGGTCTTATTTCAGCTAGATGTTTATATCCATTCCTCAATGCCAACTTGCCCATGACGGGGGGTTGTAGGGGGGTTTCCACCTTGTGAGGGGTCTAGGGGGATCATCCCTCTAGCGGGGGGTCCAGGGGCCGCGTGTCCTGGTGGGGGTTCGGGGGCAACGCCCCTAAAACCACATTTTATTTTATATTTATCATTGTAAATTTGGACCATTCGTCATTAGGTCACAGATCCGATTGTTGATATTATGTCGGTTATCTTTCCCTAGAAGGCAACCCCCCTTTATAAGGATATTTGTACTACATTTTTATCAGAGTTGAGAGTAACATGCGACGCTAGATTGAAGACTAGAGAGGAGAGGAAATGCATGTATTGTAATCTCATATTTGAAGATAATACAACTTGGAGCCTCTTTTCTTGGTGAAGTGTTTTACCTGAAAGGGTTTTCTCCCGTTACATACTATGTTATGTATTCGGTTCTTGATGCATGTTATTTCTATGTAATGGGTTTTAATTTCTATTGCAGTCTCCATTGATTATACATTGTTTAAAGCACATAAATAAGGTTTGAATCAAATTTCTGTTGTGTGGTTTGCACCTTCATTTCTAACACAACTAACTAATGAAGCTAAAGATTGTACCTATATATGTGTGGCAAAATATGATAGTTTTGAAGATTTGACACAATTTTGCTACCTGTACATACACCTTTTCCATTGGTGTCAAAGGGGGAGAAGAAGAGCTAGTGAAAAATGGCTAAACATATCAAAGGAAGAAGAAAAATAGAGTGTATATAGTAAGGGGGAGTAGATAAACATTTTTTACTAAGTGTTGCCATCAATGCAAAAGGGGGAGATTGTTGGCAACATAGTCAAGAGACACTACGATATGATGTTGTCATTGATGGCAACAACCTAACATGTTTAGAGACAACTCCTGAGACAAAGATGTATACAGTGTTTTGGTCTGGTAAGATTAACTTAGCCAAATTGACTAAGTATTGACAACACATTGAGATAGTGACAAGAATTCAGTCGGTACTCCTCCGCAGTTGAAGATCAAGGTATGTGGTTCTGGTATGTTGTAAGGTGATGTTATGTTCTAGTGTTCAAATTCTAACTTCCTCTTGAAGTCATATGGTGAAATGCCTAAGTTCAGGTGAATAGAGTTAAGCCATAAACAGTGAAGAACACCTGAATATTTCAGTCCACATTCATCCGGTATTGATTGTTTCAATGTGTGATTTGGAGGTGTTGTAAACACATATGAGAAGTATCTAATTCTAGACATTCAGATTATGAAGTTCACCAGAAGATCATGTACAAGCTTCCAAGTATCAACTTTCAGTTTGACAGTGTTTCACAAAGACAGAGTCATCAGTTCAGAGATCCGCATCTTGTCACATAAGAATATTATGATCTATGGTTACAAAGGTATGATTGGTGATGTCTAATGAATGTTTGGTATAAATTTTGGAGTCTATTTTGGTTTGTATTACAAGTTGTGTTATGACAGACAACAAGGTTAAGAGTATACTCAAGAATGAAGCCATCACTCAGTTGGATCATTGTGTGGTAAATATATACTACTTGAATCATAATTCTAAGTGGTTCCAAAATAGGTCCACATCTATATAAAGATTCTTGAAGGTTTGCATTGATCCACATAACTTCGTGTAAAGAATTCAAGCCAACAGAGTATAGATTTTTGTGTACATGTTTCATCAGTAGCAAGCTGACCTAGTTTTGAGTTAAATCTTGTTGCGAATATATATACTCGATAGATTTTGGCATTGAAAAAGATGTGTGCGAATAGAGTGTAAATTCAAAGTGTGTGCAATCTAAGATAGCCTTGTAACTAGAAAAGAATAGTAAGGGTAGAAGAATAGAGTATATGTGAAATGAAGCAGAATCGTAGGGCAGACATTATGAAGACATTTGAGTCTATATACTGAGCCATAATTAGAACTATATTTTAGCATTCTGTAGATGCACTTGTAGTAGTCTTCTCCTGGCAGTGAGCCATTCCTTCTATCTTCTCATCTCTTTCTTTAGGCAGTGAGCCTCTTGTGAGCAGTGAGCTCAAGGTAGTAAGCCCTAACGCAGTGAGCCTCTTGTAATTCAATATTGCTATCACTAATAAAATTATGTGGGTTAACCCCCACCATGGTTTTTCCCTTTTTGGGTTTTCCACATAAAAATACTAGTGTTCATGTGTGATGACTTTGTGGTTGCTCTTCTTATGATTACTTTACTTTCATGTTATTGAATTTGGTAAATGGATTAATGAATGTGTGAAAGAAAAGTTTCACAGAATACTGATTCACCCCCCCTCTCAGTATTCTTTGTAATCAACAATCCTAGAGGAGATCAAAGCTATCCACCCTAGGTCTCAACAAGAACAACCAACAATTGAGGAACAAGAACATAGGCTTAGGCTATTTGAACAAAGACAACACATACAACAACTCCTTCAAGAAGGAGAGGAAATATTCTAGTGCATTAAACTTATAAACGATTACAACAAACAACCATCCAGGCGTTGGAATCTTAGGAACCCAAATAGGAGATTAGTGACTAGTGACCCTTTGGGTCATATCATTGTCTCCACAATGGTCATCAAGCATTGCATAAAAAACAACCTCCAAGAAAGGCCCCAAGACTAGCCAACCAATCTTCACGAGGTCCAACTCCCAAGTGAGAAAGACACCCGCGGGTCTCGCCTCCTCTCGACTAGCTTCTACCACTCAAGTGAGAGTGACTTGGAGGTTCACCCATGGCAAGGAGAGGGTTCATGTGCTTCATCAAAGATGACTCATTTGCCTTGTGCTATCAAGTCATGTTTTGAAGTGTACATATTTTGGTGAACCTGATGTGAAGAGAAAAAACCATTTTGTCAAGATTTTTGCATGTCATTGCATCAATCCCATTTCAAAATTTCTTTCAAAATCATTTGTCATCCTCATTGTCACATTCCTCTTCATTCTTTTAATCTTCAGCTTCATGATTTCCATTTATTCTATGGTGTTTATGACACCCCTGAATATGACAGAACCATATTTAAACATAGGGAATCTTCCCTCTAGGAAGATAGAACATCCCTATTTTGACAAGCATGTACCACCTGACCCAAATGCACCAGTCTCAATTTGTTACGACTATGAAGACTTGGAATATGAACATGATAGAAGAGAACCAAGGCATTCTCTGACATTTAACAATCTAGCATGGGAGCACAATTTGGTAATTCAACCTGCATCTCAAAAGGAACGAAGAGTACAAGTGAGGTCAAAGATCCATCAAGTGGATCAAACTTCAATGATTAATTGGAGCACTCACCTAGATGACGGAGTAAGGTGACTCGTAAAACACTTATAAGAGGCCAAGAAAGATCAGGAGGCCTTATGTGTTGCCTTGCGAGAAGAACAAGCAGGAGTGCTAAATCATGAAAACATACAAAGTGAGATTCAATCTTGATCCACATAAATATAAAATTAAATCAATGTTTTGAGTTGACTAGCCCCCTTATATAGTTTGGTCTCAATCTAACTATGCATAAACACTTGCAATTTGGTGTGATGTTCATCTATAGAAAACATCTATTTTCATTCATGTTGATGATGATTGAAGAGACACACACTTGAATGCATATCTATTGTATTGAAAGGGAAGAATCATTGCCTTATTCTAAATCAAACAAAGAATCTACCACATCTGATCACACACTTAGTCTAGTGTGTATGAATCACCTAGCAATCATTCTAGAATTCAAATGCATGTTTGAAGCATGTTTCTTGTCAAGGTGCTTGTGAACACTAATAACTTGATAGTCAAAACCCCTATTAGAAAGCATGTGTGAAAGAATATCTCTAATTTGTCGATATGATTTTGAAAAATACTAAGAATAGGAATCAAACATTTGCAGAGGTGAAGTTCACTAAAATAGAGTGAGTTGGCAGTTACCAGTGCATAGTATGGTTGGATTCCTTGTCAAAAATGAGCTAGGGTTGCTTTTTGAACCATGTTAAAATTTACCATATTTTGCAAGTTATGAGCATTTTGGTAAAATGTACAAGGGAAGGGTTTACTGTTTGCACATACAAGTCTCTTTGTATATCGGGTTGCATATACAACGCCCTTTGTATGCGAGTTCGCTTGTATACAAAGACCTTTGTATATCACTTTCCATATACAAAGTCGTTTGTATATGCAAAGATCATTTTATACTTAGTCACTTTCGTAGTCGGGTTCATATACAAAGTCATTTGTATGACTTTTTACCTTGTATACATTTGGTGGAGTTTATGCATACATGCAGGGTGGACCCGAAATAGTTAAGAGTTGAAATGAATAAATGTTTAAATTCGTCGCATGTATCTCGTGTTTGTATGTTTGGCGGGTCGTAACATACAATGCATTTATACAAGGACCGGAGCTGAAAAGTTATTAAGCAATGGTTAATTCATTGTATATTTCAAGCTTGTATATTTAAACATACATTTGATATATACATTTGCAATGTGCAGGCCGCGGACCCGAAAGCATCGTGAAGAAGAGTTAAATGGTTGTATATTTGGTGCTTGTATGTTTTTACATACAAGTGAAACATACAAGTTAAAAGATACAAGGCTCGTAATGTACAAGTGCTGGACCTGAAAAGTCTATTAAAATAGCCTAAGTCCTTGTATGTTTTCGGCTTGTATATTGGCAAGATACAAGTGCTTTATACATCGGGCGGACCCAAGGCATTTTTAAATTTGAATTAAGTCTTTGTATGTTTCGACTTGTATGTATGTTTCGATGTAGATACATTCTAAAACATACAAAGCGGAGATACATTGCCCAGAATCCAAATGAATCTGAAGTCAGATTTAAATGCTTGTATCATGTCCAAGTTGAATATCTAAAAGATACAAACGTTCTTATACATTGCACGGACATGAAGGAAGGTTAAGAAGAGTTAAATCAATGTATGCGTCCGACTCATATGTTGCGATAAACAAGCCGAGATGCATTGCGTACATACAAGCCGAATTTCAAACAGTTTAAAATTTGATTAATCCGATGTATCATGTCTAGCTTGTATATCGAATGATACAAGAAATTAAATAGCGAAAAGGGTGGGAAAGCGAAGCGATTGGATTTTTGAATCCATTTTTGGAGCCCAAATGCATGTTTCTAGTCAACGATGGTTGACCTGACTGGTTTTGACACTATATATGCATTTTTTATGCACGATTTTCATAATTTCAGGGCTTGATTGCTATGTTTGCGCATCTTATAGCCTGATTTAATGTAAATGTTCATTTTTCCTGTTGACTTACCAAACGATGATGCTTATTCCTGCTTATTTATTGCAGATTTTTGGAGTAGCTAAAGAAGCAGAGTTGCCGACACAATGGTGGCGTGCAGGTGAACATAAAGATGGAGCTTTGAGTGGCGATGACATCACGCAGGATAGCACCGGATCTTGAGAGGCCAAACACACCAAAAGAGGAGGGGCTTTCAATGCGAGATGGTTTGCAAATTGAGACATTATTGTTGGAGCGGTGCCTTGTCTGGGTATGCTGCTCGATTTCTTGGCAGGATTCATTTCTCACCGTTTGATGCTGCATTTCAAGATGCTAACCATTGATCTCCTAGGGTTTTGGGCACCATTTTGGGGAAGAAACCAAAGATATATATTGAGCCCCTGTACTATACAAAAAGGAGGAGGTCAATCATACAAAAAATCAGACCTGTAGTAGTTTTATAAAGAGATCGAATTACTGAGACTAGTGAGGACTGGATTGTTGAAATAATCAAGGTCTTCTCCTCAGATCATTGTAAATGTACCTATTTTATGAACATACTGTATGGAGATGAAGCTTCAGACTATATCATGATTGTAAACCGTAAGTAGTCTTCAAGTTGATTTTTGGATGTGTACTGGTGAATTTTGTGTTCTATAGAAGCGCTTTCATTTCATTGCATGTTGTTGTCAACTTTTACCCTTGAAGATTTGTACTGAATCATGCAGATTTGTGGACTATCCTGGTGAAGTATGATTTTAGTTTCCTTCTCTTCATTGCATGTATGGGGAATATGTATGTGGATTCATGATCTCAGTCAAGTAATTTTAGGAATCTCACTCTCTAACCCTTTTTCTCATTTTAATTTCATTAAAATCACTTTCATAACTGCACATCATGATAAATATTGAGTAGAACAGAAAAATATGCTGACATCCCGAAGACAACTGAGTATCATTAGCATATTTTGAGCTAAATGCATGTAGTATTGAAAATGTCATGCAGAGAATCATAAATAGGGGTAGAACTCATGCAAATATCAACTTAGACACATCATTTGGAGATATATGTTGTGTAGAGTAACTTCCCTGTATAGCATTGTTGCAGAAACAGAATCTACAGACCTACGTAAGACCCTAAAATGGAAAACAGCAATACACATCAACCACATAGTAACATCAGCAGATTATGAACTAATCAACGGGGACTTGGGATCATGAATTCTTTGGATTCATTGTATCTTTCAGGATAAACAAGGGTTGTTGTGTAACTTTTGTTTTGTGTGCTTGGTTGTGACTAACATCATATACCAATCAACAAGAACATGAGATTCTACTTCACAAACTGCATTCAGTATTGCACCTGAATCCTTTGGTCCCACACCTTCTATAAGTGTGGAAGCCCCTACAACAAGCCACAAAAGAATGAAGACAAAAGCAAAAAGAATGCATGTAAGTATAGGAGTTGATGAGGAGAAAATAGAGTCTGATGAAGAGATTAAAAATATGAAGGTTAGAACAATAGAAGCCTCTAGTACTAGTCAAGGCAAGCCCTCCAATAAGGAGAAAGGAAGAAAGAAAGAGAAGAAGGCAATGTCTATGAAAGTACAAGCTACAATAACCCTAGAGGATGTATTGAAGGCCATTACAGTTGATGGCAATCTAAAACCTATTGCCTAATTGTATGATGACTATGATGATGCAGACAAAAGTATCATCGAGACTACTGTTGTCAAATAATTGGACATATACATCAAAGCTCTTATTGAGATAATTTCTAATCTTCCAGATAACATGGCAAGTATAACGTCTGCAAGAAAAGAAGCTACTATGGCCAAGGACATTGAGCTTAGAGAGCATACACTAATAAAGCTATGTCCTCAAAATCACCTCTGAAGAAAAAGCAAAAATCTCGAAACTGCTTCATAAAGAATTTAGATCAAACAGGAGAATGAACACTAATGGTAGACGACATTGAGAAAGTAGTCAAAGAGACTGAGGAAATCACCTTTAGAGTGTTGAAAAAATTTCATCTCCCAGCCATATATTATAATGAAGAAACAAGTGTTGGAGATGACGTGTATCTATTCTGGAAGTTAGCATGGATCAAGGCTTGGAGCAAACTAATACAAATCCTTTGGTAAAAGACTGAGTAACAAAAGAGCAAGAGGAAGAGAAAAGTCTTGATAAAACTAAGGAAGACCTTGAGGAAGTAGACCCAGAAAAGGAGGAATCTGATCAAACCCCTACTAGTAATGATCAAGACACAGTTGAAAAGGATCAAACTAAAACAAGTCCTTCTCCAGAACAATAGATTGATGATCTAGAAAATAAGGTGGAAATTGATGAGTAGATCGAAGTTGATAATCAAGAACTTGATCAAGCTAAGGAGAGTCCTGCACTGAAGCGAAATATTGGTCAACAAGAGAATATGGACATGGAACCTCCAGAACAAAATCAAGAAGTGTCTAAAGAAGTGACAAGAGACACTATTGCTGCCCCAGTTGATTCTGCCGAGGAACTTTTGGAGAGACAACAAGATTTGGATGAGTCTGAGCTTCTACAAGGACCAATAAATTTGGCCTCAATGTCTCTTGTGCAAAAATTAAAACTAGTGTCAATTGTTCAAGCAAAGCCACAGGAAGAGATACTAAGGTCACACATACACGACAATGAACTTATTGGTGAAGCATCTGGTATCCTAGAGAAGTTAATGCCTTCATACCAAAAGGACACATCTCTGCCACCAATGGATCAGATCAAAGGCATAATCAAATTTGTAAGTTCTCATTTTGAGTCATTTGAAAAGTCTGCTGAAATAAAAGTTAGAAAAGAATCTAATGAGAAAAGGTTAGCTGAATTGAAGACCATGGTGGATAACAAAAAAAATTTGCTAGACAATGGAATCAAAAATATAGAGAAGGCTATTAAGGAATCACAGGATATATACAAATTTTGCTTAACATGGCTAAATGTTACTAAGGAGTTAGAAGAAAAAATCAAGGATCTAGAACTCCAATTACCAAATATTTCTAAGTCATATGATCCAGCAGTTGAATCAATCAACAGTAAAGAGATACAAGTTGTAAATATCCACAATGATTTGACCAATCTGATGAAAAAGAGGGAAGAAGTTAAAAACAAGTTGTGCCAGTTGAGAGGGCTGATAAGTCCTAAAATAGATTCAATGACTAATCTTGCATAAGAATCTTTGAAGACAAAAGTAATAATTGATACACCCTCAGATATGCAGAAGGTAGAAAAATTAGTCATTTTGATAAATGGTCACATTCAAATTTTGGAAAGTGCAAAGAATAGATGTGATGGAGAGTTATCTCTGATAAAGACCATTTATAGTGATATTCTACCTCCTACAACTTGTTAGGATTAAGGTGCCATCAACCTTGTAAATCCTGTGTAATTAATTACTCCTAGCATTGTTTGTAAATCACCCATAAGGGATGAAAGGTTTCATCAGCAACGGTCTTGTTTCAGCTAGATGTTTATATCCATTCCTCAACGCTAACTTGCCCGTGATGGGGGCTTGTAGGGGGGTTTCCACCTTGTGAGGGGTCTAGGGGGATCATCCCTCCGGCGGGGGGTCTGGGGGCCGTGTGCCCTGGTGGGGGTTCGGGGGCAACGCCCCTAAAACCACATTTTATTTTATATTTATCATTGTAAATTTGGACCGTTTGTCATTAGGCCACAGATCTGATGGTTGATATTATGTCGGTTATCTTTCCCTAGAAGGCAACCCCCTTTTATAAGGATATTTGTACTACATTTTTATCAGAGTTGAGAGTAACATGCGATGCTAGATTGAAGATTAGAGAGGAGAGGAAATGCATGTATTGTAATCTCATATTTGAAGATAATACAACTTGGAGCCTCTTTTCTTGGTGGAGTGTTTTACTCGAAAGGGTTTTCTCCACGTTACATACTGTGTTATGTATTCGGTTCTTGAAGCATGTTATTTCTGTGTAATGGGTTTTAATTTCTATTGCAGTCTCCATTGATTATACATTGTTTAAAGCACATAAATAAGGTTTGAATCAAATTTCTATTGTGTGGTTTGCACCTTCATTTCTAACACAACTAACTAATCAAGATAAAGATTGTACCTATATATGTGTGGCAAAATATGACAGTTTTGAAGATTTGACACAATTTTTCTACCTGTACATACACCTTTTCCATTGGTGTCAAAGGGGGAGAAGAAGATCTAGTGAAAAATGGCTAGACATATCAAGGGAAGAAGAAAAATAGAGTGTATATAGTAAGGGGGAGTAGATAAACATTTTTTACTAAGTGTTGCCATCAATGCCAAAGGGGGAGATTGTTGGCAACATAGTTAAGAGACACTACGATATGATGTTGTCATTGATGGCAACAACCTAACATGTTTAGAGACAACTCCTGAGACAAAGATGTATACAGTGTTTTGGTCTGGTAAGATTAACTTAGCCAAATTGACTAAGTATTAACAACACATTGAGACAATGACAATAATTCAGTCGGTACTCCTCTGCAGTTGAAGATCAAGGTATGTGGTTCTGGTATGTTGTAAGGTGATGTTATGTTCTAGAGTTCAAGTTCTAACTTCCTCCAGAAGTCATATGGTGAAATGCCTAAGTCCAAGTGAATAGAGTTAAGCCATAAACAGTGAAGAACACCTAAATATTTCGGTCCGCATTCATCCGGTATTGATTGTTTCAATGTACGATTTGGAGGTGTTGTAAACACATATGAGAAGTATCTAATTCCAAACATTCAGATTATGAAGTTCACCAGAAGATCATCTACAAGCTTCCAAGTATCATCTTTCAATTTGACAGTGTTTCACAAAGACAAAGTCATCAATTCAGAGATCCACATCTTGTCACATAAGAATATTATGATCTGTGGTTACAAAGGTATGATTGGTGATGTCTAATGAATGTTTGATATGAATTTTGGAGTCTATTTTGGTCTGCATTACAAGTTGTGTTATGATAGAACAACAAGGTTAAGAGTATACTCAAGAATGAAGCCAACACTCAGTTGGATCATTGTGCGGTAAATATATACTACTTGAATCATAATTCTAAGTGGTTCTAAAATAGGTCCACACGTCTATGAAGATTCTTGAAGGTTTGCATTGGTCCGCATAACTTCATGTAAAGAATTCAAGCCAACAAAGTATAGATTTTTGTGTACATGTTTCATCACTAGCAAGCTGACCTAGTTTTGAGTTAAATCTTGTTGCGAATATATATACTCGATAGATTTTGGCATTGAAAAAAATGTGTGTGAAGAGAGTGTAAATTCAAAGTGTGTGCAATCTAAGATAGCCTTGTAACTAGAAAAGAATAGTAAGGTTAGAAGAATAGAGTATATGTGAAATGAAGCAGAAAAGTAGGGCAGACATTATGAAGACATTTGAGTCTGTATACCGAGCGATAATTAGAACTACATTTTAGCATTCTGTAGATGCACTTGTAGTAGTCTTCTCCTGGCAGTGAGCCATACCTTCTATCTTCTCATCTCTTTCTTCAGGCAATGAGCCTCTTGTGAGTAGTGAGCTCAAGGTAGTAAGCCCTAAGGCAGTGAGCCTCTTGTAATTCAGTATTGCTATCACTAATAAAATTATGTGGGTTAACCCCCACCATGGTTTTTCCCTTTTTGGGTTTTCCACATAAAAATACTAGTGTTCATGTGTGATGACTTTGTGGTTGCTCTTCTTATGATTACTTTACTTCATGTTATTGAATTTGGTAAATGGATTAATGATTGTGTGAAAGAAAAGTTTCACAGAATACTAATTCACCCCCCTCTCAGTATTCTTTGTAATCAACAATCCTAGAGGAGATCGAAGCTATCCACCCTAGGTCTCAATAAGAACAACCAACAATTGAGGAACAAGAACATAGGCTTAGGCTATTTGAACAAAGACAACACATACAACAACTCCTTCAAGCAGGAGAGGAAATATTCTAGTGCATTAAACTTAGAAACGATTACAACAAACAACCATCCAGGCGTTGGAATCTCAAGAACCTAAATAGGAGATTAGTGACTAGTGACCCTTTGGGTCATATCATTGTCTCCACAATGGTCATCAAGCATTGCATAAAAAACAACCTCCAAGAAAGGCCCCAAGACTAGCCAACCAATCTTCACAAAGTCCAACTCCCAAGCGAGTAGGACACCCGCGGGTCTCACCTCCTCTCGACTAGCTTCTACCACTCGAGTGAGAGTGACTTGGAGGTTCACCCATGGCAAGGAGAGGGTTCATGTGCTTCATCAAAGATGACTCATTTGCCTCGTGCTATCAAGTCATGTTTTGAAGTGTACATATTTTGGTGAACCTGATGTGAAGAGAAAAAACCATTTTGTCAAGATTTTTGCATGCCATTGCATCAATCCCATTTCAAACTTTCTTTCAAAATCATTTTTCATCCTCATTGTCACATTCCTCTTCATTCTTTTAATCTTCAGCTTCACAATTTCCATTTATTCTATGGTGTTTATGACACCCCTGAATATGACAGAACCATATTTAAACATAGGGAATCTTCCCTCTAGGAAGATAGAACATCCCTCTTTTGACAAGCATGTACCACCTGACCCAAATGCACCAGTCTCAATTTGTTACGACTATGAAGACTTAGAATATGAACATGATAGAAGAGAACTAAGGCATTCTCGGACATTTAACAATCTAGCATGGGAACACAATTTGGTAATTCAACCTACATCTCAAAAGGAATGAAGAGTACAAGTGAGGTCAAAGATCCATCAAGTGGATCAAACTTCAATGATTAATTCGAGCACTCACCTAGATGACGGAGTAAGGTGAATCGTAAAACACTTATAAGAGGCCAAGAAAGATCAGGAGGCCTTATGTGTTGCCTTGCGAGAAGAACAAGCAGGAGTGCTAAATCATGAAAACATACAAAGTGAGATTCAATCTTGATCCACATAAATATAAAATTAAATCAATGTTTTGAGTTGACTAGCCCCCTTATATAGTTTGGTCTCAATCTAACTATGCATAAACACTTGCAATTTGGTGTGATGTTCATCTATAGAAAACATCTATTTTCATTCATGTTGATGATGATTGAAGAGACACACACTTGAATGCATATCTATTGTATTGAAAAAGAAGAATCATTGCTTTATTCTAAATCAAACAAAGAATCTACCACATCTGATCACACACTTAGTCTAGTGTGTATGAACCACCTAGCAAACATTCTAGAATTAAAATGCATGTTTGAAGCATGTTTCTTGTCAAGGTGCTTGTGAACACTAATAACTTGATAGTCAAAACCCCTATTAGAAAGCATGTGTGAAAGAATATCTCTAATTTGTCAATATGATTTTGAAAAATACTAAGAATAGGAATCAAACATTTGCAGAGGTGAAGTTCACTGAAATAGAGTGAGTTGGCAGTTGTAAATACGATCTAGAGTGACAAACTCTATTTGACATAGGATAACATGAAGACTATCCTAAATAGGGTCCTTACACATGATTGTCTAGAGCATTTCTAGATTTTGAGGTGCATGAATTTCATTGTCTTAACATTCACTTTTTGATCACAAAGCTAAGCAATATCTCTCTTCATTTTTAACTTGGTTTTACTTTCTATCATATTTACTCTGATCCTTTCCATTCTAACAACTCTTTTAAATACACTAAAAGACATTCTATAATTGCATCATAACCATGTTAAAAAATATATTTAAAGATGACTTTTATTTAAAATAATTCTAAAGTAAAATGAAATAACTCTTGAATAAATAAAAAATAAAATAATTCTTAAATAACGCTAAAGTAATATAAAATAAATTTTAAGTAAATAAAAATAACTCTTCAAATAAAATAAAGCAAACATTATAAATAAAATAAATTAATTCTTAAATAATTGTGAAGTAAAATAAAGTAAGTGTTAAATAAATAAAATCTCTTCCCTTTTACATAAATTTTTAATGATAATATTATTTTTCCTTTTCAAAAATATAATCACACTAACACCATATTTTATTAAAAATATTTAGCATTTTTTAATAAAGAAATTTAGTGTTTTTTAATAAAAATACTATTAAAAATACAAGATAAATCAAAAAACAAATCTGAGTTCGTGGTGAGGCTGGGCCTCTTTTTTGATACTCTCGGTGGTTTTTTTTTTTTTGGTATTTGACCTACCTATATTTAATATAAAAAAAAACAAATCTTAAAATTAATTCAACCAATGGAAATAATATTGTTTATAAAACTTATTCCTAAAGTGTGTACGCACTAAATGTTTCACTAAATACTTTTAATAAAATATTTCTTAAATAATTATAAAGTAAAATAAAGTAACTTATAAGTAAATAAAATCTCTTCTTTTTTATACACATTTTTAAATTTTTTTTATGATAAATATTATTCTTCCTTTTCAAAAATATAGTTATAAATTTTTTTTTTAATAGAAATACAAGATATATATAGATAATTGCAAACAATCCACAACATCAATGGAATAACACCTGGTCAAAGCAAATCTTAAAACTAATTCAACCAAAGGAAATATTATTTATAAACTTATTCGTGAACTATACACACTATATGTTTCACTAAAGAATTTCAATAACATAAAGTAATTTTATTATATTTCATATTAAATAATCATCATCAAATAGTAAAAATAGTTATGTGGGGATTCATGTCTTTGATTTTTTTCCAATATATACGACCTTCCTTCAACGTCTCCTTCAATTCATAGGTCCCTGTTTGTGTCAATGTAGCCCCCTACACAATGTTTAACTTCAACTTCTCAAGGCATGCCATCCCTCCATCCTCTATTTCCGGAAACTCCTCCAATAGAAAGAAACTATCTATATGGAAACCCTTCCGACTTTCCAAATGCTTTTGGCAATTTTGTGCACCCTAGGATAAAGCCATGAATCGATTCTGCTGCTACCTCTTCACTTACTCCAGCCTTCTTAATTTTCTTACTTAAATCTTCATCTAATTGAAAGTCTAAATCACTGAGCAACTTGGAAACAGAATAGAACTGAGAAACTGAAAGCCATGCAGATTTCTCATACCTTCCTTTTTCAGCGTTGTAGACATGCTGAAGAAGATAGGTCTTACCCATTCCCCCCATTCCAACCACTGCAATAATTGGAAATTGGGGACTTTCCAACAAATTCAGCATGCTTGTAATCTTGGACTGTATCCCCACTGGTTTCGAATCGCTGGGCAGGAGACTCAGTCTCTTAAACTGTCGTCTCTGGGATCTACTTGATGATTCTGCCTCTTCTATGTTAGACACCACACTATTACCTATATTCAGTTGGTTTCCCTCTTCAACAACGGTGCTCATTCTGGCTCTGACCTTATGAATTCTTCTGCCCATTTGATGGCGAGTAATCAATTGATCCCATAAATAGCAAAGAATCATGTGATGGCATAAGCGAGTATGAGTAGCGTATATAGAATCCACAGCACATATTTGAAGTATGTCCTCTGCCTCCCAGGCAATGTCACGAACTCTCTGAAGCCAATTTTTCACAGACTCCTTTTGTCTACTGCTCTTCTCATCAGCTTCACTTAGAAAATAATTAATTTGCTTTATCTGATTCTTCAACCATTCAAAGTCTTCCGTGAAATTCCACACTATGATTACCTCATTGGCCGCTTGCTGAATGCCCATCTCACAAACTTTTTTAACAACAGCCTCTACAAGTACATTTGCCATCTTCAAGTTTTTCTCTTGGGACTGAGAATACTACCTCGTAGAAAATAGAATAGCTGCTACTAGCCCCTCGAGTGCAGGCAAAACTCAGAGGAAATAGAATACGTGAATGCAAGTGAAACTTTAGAACCTTGGCTGCAGAGCGTGTTAGATAGAACTGCTTACAGCAGTATCATATATAACATCTCCTTCCTAACCTAGAGGCCATCTTCCTGTTCTTTACTTGCAATTTAAAAAGGTCCATGACTCATGAGTACAAACAAGAAAACAACTGTAAACATAATTTTATTTACGTTTTAATAAGGTTAGATAGAGAAGTATGCAGGTACCTTCTGAACTTGAGTGAGACATAATGAGGGACTCTAATCTTATTTTACTTATTATACAGCTGAGGAATGGGCATTTAGGTGGGAATTGGCGTTTGGGTGAGAAGATTTTGTTGGACATCTCTTTATTTTATTTTTATTCAGAGAATCTATTGCAGTCTCTCATAAAAATACTTTAATATAATATTTAAAATAGAAAAGTTTACATCATCATTTATTATGATGATCATGAGATCTGGAAGGAGCCAGAAAGCCTAGAAGTTTAATACTCTAAAGTAAACCAAGGAACTATTAACTTTTAGAACCAGGCTCAAATTTTTTATTTTAAATCATTTCAACAACTCTCTAATTATTTTATCTTTAATAATATGTATTAAAATTTTATATTTTTATTTTTGTGAATTTAAATTATTTGAAATATTGTAATATGACAAAAATAAAATAGTTTTTATATCTTATAATTTATTGTTTAGTGTATACTTTACATTCAATAATTGTAGGTATATAAAAGAGAAGTTAGTGGAGATGGATCAAAGCTATAATAATGTTCAAAGTACACAAATATTCTATATATATTTAAATGTAGCACATTTTTCTTATTTCAATTGACATATCATATGTTAACATGTTACTTATAGACTAAAAGTTTTAACATAAGAAGCCATTTTCAAGTCTTATGAGTTCAATTTTTTTATGACTATTCAAGTGAGTTCATTAATAGATAGAATTCTTATTAGTATTTGTCTTTGGCAATAGGCAATGTTATTGTAATCAAAATTATTTAACTAGTTATTATTAGTATGTGTATCTATTAATTAATCATATATTAGAAATTTTTTTAGTTGAAGTAAATATTAACTAATGCTCCAACAACATTCATGAACTTGATGAACAGTGTATTAAGGGATTGCCTTGATGATTTTGTTCTGGTCTTTCTTGATGACATTCTGATTTATTCTAAGTCATTGGAGGAGCATGAAAGACACTTGAGAATAGTCTTGCAATGTTTGAGGGAAAGAAAACTTTTTGGAAAGTTATCTATGTGCACATTCTATCAGAGTAAAGTGCACTATTTGGGCCACGTAATTTCAGCAGATGGGCTAGCAGTAGATCCTAAAAAAATAAGGCAATAATGGAATGGCCCGCACCACAGACTGTGACTGAGGTTAGAAGCTTTATAGGGCTGGCAAGATACTACAAGAAATTTGTAGAAGGATTCTTGACAGTTGCAGCACCCATAACCTCATTGCAGAAGAAAGGTAAGAAGTTTGAATGGACAGATAAATGTGAACAAGCTTTTCAGTTGTTGAAAGAAAGACTCACATCAACACCTATTCTGACCATACATTATCCTAATGGTCATTTCATAGTGATTACAGATGCTTCTAGTGAAGGTGTGGGAGGAGTGTTGATGCAAGAAGGAAAAGTAGTGGCATATGAATCGAGGAAACTAAAACAACATGAGTTAAATTATGCACCTCATGATCTTGAGTTGTCTGCTATTGTTCACACACTTCAGATGTGGAGGCACTATCTCTTGGGTAAGCCTTTTGAGCTTAAGACAGATCATTTAGGGCTCAAATATATCTTCACCCAGCCTAATCTCAATGCTCAACAGAGAAGGTGGTTAGAATTCCTTAGCGAATATGATTTTGGAATCGAGTACATAAAAGGTAAAGAGAACAGGGTTGCAGATGCTCTTAGCAGAAGACGACATCTGTCAACCATGGTGACTTCCAGATCTAATCTGAGACAGCAGGTAATCCAGAACTTGCAAGGAGATGAGCACTATGAAAGGGTTAAACAAGCTTTAGAAGTAGACCCTACAGATCATCGATTTGATGGATATGCAATAGAATCAGACGGGCTTCTAAGATATTAGGGAAGAATGTATATCCCATATTCAGGTGAATTGAGGAAGTTAGTTCTCGAGGAGATTCACAGTACTCCATATTCTGGACACCCAGGTGTGACCAAGACAATGGAAGGATTGAGGCCATTGTATTTTTGGCCTAAGCTTAAGAAGGATGTGACAAAGTTTGTAGCTCGATGTTTAGAGTGTCAACGTGTTAAGGTAGAACATCTCCATCCTACAGGATTGCTCTATCCACATAGCATACCTGAGTACAAGTGGCAGGTGATTAGCATGGACTTTATTCAGGGATTGCCCATGTCAAAGAATCGACATGATGTCATCTTAATGGTAGTTGACAAACTAACGAAAGTGGCTCATTTCATTATGGGAAATCTCACGGATGGGTCGTTAACTTTAGCAAAGAAGTTTGTACAAGAGATCTTTCGACTACATGGAGTGCCAGAGACGATCATTTCAGATCGTGACACTGGCATGACCTCTAGGTTCTTGATCACACTTAATGCAGCTTTGGGGACTAAGTTGAACTTTAGTACAGCTTGTCACCCTGAAACAGATGGTTAGACAGAGAGAGTCAACCAGCTTGTAGAGGATCTTCTGAGGATGTATTGTATGGACCAGTATTATAGATGGGAGGAATATCTACCCTTGGTAGAGTTTGCTTATAATAATTCCTACCATGCATCCTTAGGTATGGCACCATTTGAGGCTCTTTATGCCACACGTGTAGAACTCCAATTAGTTGGGACAGAATTGAAGACCGAATAGTAGTTGGACCTGATATGTTGAAGGAAATGGAAGATTAGATGAGGCTAATCAAAGAAAAATTGAAACAAGCCTCGGATAGACAGAAGAGTTATGCAGATAAGAACAGGACTTTTAGGCAATTCTCCATGGGTGACAAGGTGTTTTTAAAGGTCAAGCCTCATAAGAGTTTGATTTCATTTGGCAAGGCATCCAAACTAGCTCCAAGATTTGTAGGACCTTTCGACATTCTTGAAGTGATCAATCCAATTGCATACAAGCTTGCTCTGCCGCCAGCTCTCGCCAAATCCATAATGTTTTTCATGTGTCATTGCTCAAACCCTATCATCGTGATGTTTTACATATTCTTGATTGGCATGCTCTGCAGGTACAGGATCCAGGAGTGGTGCTAGTGGAGCCCATTCGAATCTTGGAGAAGCACAATGTTAAGTTGTGTAATCGAGACATAGTGCAGTATAAGGTCCAATGGGACCAGTATTCAGTGGACAGTGCCACTTGGGAGGATGCTTCTGATATTGATAGATCTTTTCCACATTTAGGAAATTAGATTAGCTGTTTAATTTACATGCATATTGAGATATTATGATACTCAAATGATGATACATTATTGTTTTGATTTTATTTGTTTAAGTGATGTAATAAGACATCGAGACGATGTCTCTTCCAACTGGGGAAGGATGTCACGTCTCATACTTTTCATACTTGATTGAATGGTTAAAATGCAATAATTACATTGATTGGTTAAATTGATTGCTTCAGCTATTTAGAATGCTTCGGCTATATTGGGACTAACTTATTGATGGTTTTATGAGTTTAAAATTTTGGCAGCCTTGTCCACGACAAGAGCATGGCTCAAGTAGGGGAGTCCTAGCTTCATGGTAACATCTGACGGGTTTTATCTAGTGTCCTCACACACTCACTTAGATTGCATTTCATGCGTGATTCAATTAATGTTTGAATTCAAATGTTGCAACTCCTTGTTTGACTCTGTCTTCTTCTTGCTTGTCTCAAGCAAAATTCAATACCTGTTAGGATAAAGAAAAACAAGTTAGATTTTATTAGATTACGATAAAATAAAAATAAAGATAAAAGGTGAATTTTGTTGAAATTAAATTATTAAATATAAAAAAAAATATAATAAAATATATACTTCATTTATACATTCAAAGAAATAAGGTGGATATTTTAAAGAAAAATAACAATTTAAGTGTTGTTTATTTTAATTTTATGTATATCTAATTTTAAATAGCAGCTAGTAATTATTATTTTTTAAATATGGCTTGGAGTTTTATTTTTGATTTACTTTTTATTAATAGACAACTATTTTATTAGTCGCATGCAAGATAGAAAAATAGGGAAAAGATTTAAATGAATAAAAAGAAAGGTGGGAGAAAACGAGAAAAGGAGGACGCATGGCATGCAAAAAGGAGGAGAAAACTACAGTTTGAAGGCATGGTCGACCCAAGAAAAGGGGATCAGGGGGTTGTGTTTAAAAAAAAAGGTAAGGAAAAGAAAAAAAGGGAAGAGGAAGGAAAACGGGACAATCAGAGAACGTGGGAGGGCGCTGCGGGAAACTGGTGGGAAATAGAGTGTTTCTGATCGGCTTTTCTTTTAATCCAGGTATTTTCCCGTGATTTGGTCATCGTTCTATGTGGTTTTTGCTTGTATGCATTCCTGCTTCTTGTAAGTGATCATTGTATATTGTATAACATCAGAGGATTAAAAGTTAAAAACCTGTGAGTTGAAGGTCTTGATCTTTGAAGAAAGTTATGTATTACTTAGTAATTGCTGTACAAACATTTATTATTATTACGCTGGTCTCTAAATGCAGTGATTGTTTAGCTTTTGACTGTGTAAAAGTCTTTTTGCTATAGTGAATGCCAAGTACAGTTTAGTGGATGACGATTTCTCAGATATGGATGCTTTTCCTTACTTATCGTATACCTCTCAAAGCTCAATACTTACAGATCACTACTATACAAATGTGCTTCCTGATAACTGTAAACCCATGTCAGTATTATATTGAAGGACGTTTTCTCTGGCTTTCTTGAAAGCCTTTTTACCGATCAATATGCATGGCCTTATCCTGCTCAAACACATTGAATAAATCTTGGTCTGGGCGTATACCAACCATCTAGAAAACATTCTAGCCGGTTGTAAGTTTTAAGGGGCTGTCAACCGTTGATCGACCTCTATGGTCGTAGATCCGCCGCTACCTTGTCTTGTATGCTTATGCATAAACCGATCCCTAAAGATGCTTGTCATTCCTCTGCTTTTTGTTTTAGTTGATTGATGTTTACTGAAAACTGTCTCCCGAGTTTTGAAAGTCAATCCTTGCAATAGTGAAGTCGTTCCCTATATTAGCGAGGACGTGGTTGTTGTTTTTAGCAAAGTGTTCGCTGTATAGTAAAATTTGTATCTGTTATACTAATGCATGTATAATATTAAACTTCTTCATATAAAAAGCTTTCCCCGCATCATATCTGCCAAAAATTCAATCCTTTTTTATATGATGTTTCCGTATTAAAAAAAATATCGTTCAGCGCATAAAGCCTTTCACCGAAAATGCTGCCGTTTTTCTGCAGTTATACGCCGATTCCAATAACTGAAAGCTATTAGTTTTAAAAAGAATGTTGTTTATCTTAGATGAATGCCGTGTAGTTTAAATAGAATGCCATTTGGTTTAAAACAAGTGCCGTTGGGTAGTAACAGTCGCTAACTATTTTTGCCATAGAAGAAAATGCACTTACAAAAAACCGTAGAGAAAACTCTCTTCGTTACTATGCTTCGACCTCCTTTTTGCGTGGGAAATCATCCTTTAATGACAAAATTCTCTTTTATTTCTTCAAGCACTAAGGTCTCTCTCATTATAGACCTTGTCGTATAGTGAGAAGCGATATTCTTTTTTATATACATTGCGGAAAATTATTAAGTGTTTTTTTTTATGGAACTTAACTAATTTAGAAACAAGCTCATCTTACCTAGCATTGTTTGAAGCAATTTTATTTATGAAATTTCTATGTATAAATCAAAGTTTGAACTATAGAAAGGACACATATAGGTATACATCTTTTAACCTGGCTGTAAGTAGATGACTTCCTGTACTCAAATTGATGCAAAAGTTGACAACTTTTTTTTTACTTAAATTATTCAAGATGATATGATTGCTCTAAATCCTCCTATGAAATCAAATAACTAAATTGACTTTTCTGAGGAAGTTAGCTTAAACAATTGAATTCTCTACCTTGCGAATACGTATTATGAGTTATCTCTTTTCTATCTTTTATCCATCACTTGGTAAACTATGCATAAATAAAAATGGCTTGAGTGGTTTGTGCTTTCTTAAAGATTTATGTTTTAGGAAGATTGCCTTCCAGGACGAATATCAAATGTGGGTTAATAGGGAAGTGAGTTTTCTTTTTCAAAACTTGCATGCCGTTACTACGGATAAATGCTTTGGCCAAAGCGAGTAGAATGTTGAAATAGACATGCATCTTTGAAATAGATGGACTTTTCCTAGCTAGACTTTGTATATTTTTCCCTACCATATCCTATTGATGAGATGCTGCATTCATGTTAGTGATGCATGTAGATTGATAGGCACATACCAAATTCCACCCTGCATATGTTTACAGGATGCTAGGCTCTTCGAGTAGGGTCGGGTATTCCTTAGTTTGAGGGATTCCGGGGAAGCGCAATGCTTTGTGGTTGGGTGGAAAAAGCGCCTGAACCATGTTCTTGTCCTTCGACGCAACAGATGTCTGGTTGGTCAATGGCGGTCGAGGACTCCTTGATAGATTTATTTGACATTGATGATAGTTGTACTTCTTGTATTCAAATGATTGTAAGGCTTGATGCCATTATTCGACACTTGTAATATTATTTCGACATACTCTGTAAATGACTTCAGATGTATTTATAAATGCATGGTAATTATGGTTGTACTTATACATATGAATCTAAAACCTTGCTTGGACTCTTGAATGTTATCTTAATATCTTTCCTTCGGAATGATGAGTAGAAGTTAATTTTTAACGTACTTAAATTTACTTTCAGTGAATCTTGTTTTACTATTTTTCCATGTGATGAGAATTTTCAGTACTTTACATAACTGCACGTCCCCTCTTGGTGCTTCCACGGCATCCCGCGTAAACTTCAAGCCAACCTCCATTCAATACCCGTAGTGCCTTGCACAACTCACCAACTTAGAGCATTTCAATTTGTACCATCTTCTCAAATTTTCTGAACTTGTCCACTAGAAGGTGCTCGGTTTGAAAAACTCTCTACAACTTCCATCCCACCACCACAACATGCTATGCTCAGACTCCACAGAATGCGATGCCAGGTGCTAGTTTTTGAATGTGAAATCCAGCTCCAGCTCCACCATGCCTCCTCCCGCGTTTGCTAGTGCCATGCAGGCGAAGGAAAAATTGATATGTTTACATTCTTTTTATTAATTGCCCCCACGATTTGTGCTAAAGGGTTTAATCGTAGGTGACAAAGCATGAAGGCCATGGCATGCTTGTCAATGTGTGCGAGAGCAATTCTTTTGACCCAAGTGAGCATGCTCACTAAGGCCTTGCCATTATTCAATTTTTGCTTGTTTACTCTATCTTTTCATTTTTTTTTTAACTTTTATCTATTGCAGATTTCCTTGTTGTTATGAAGATTTCATGTTTTTGAGCACTATGGATTCTATGTTCATAAACACACTAATTATATGGAAATCAATCTTCTGTTCAAGCATCGGTCTCTTTAAAAATGAGGTTGTTTTTTATTTCATTACAGTAACAAATAATATTGGTTGTTGCTTCGGTGCCATAGATAAATCAGAGGTTGTTTTTTTTATCATTACAGAGACAAATAATATTGTTGGTTGTTTTGGTGCCATAGATAAATCTAGGGTTGTTTTTATTTTCATTACAGTAACAAATAATATTGTTGGTTGTTTCGGTGTCATAAATAAATCTAGGGTTGTTTTTATTTTCATTACAGTAACAAATAATATTGTTGCTTGTTTCAGTGCCATAGAAATCTTGGGTTGTTTATTTTTCATTAGGGTTTCTCTTTTAATTAGGTTTTTGTTTCATCTTTTTCAAAGGCTATTTCATAGGTTATCATTATTTATTTATCATAAATCTTTTTCATTGTTTATTTCTCACAAACAATAAATTGTAAATATTACAGTCATAGGTTAGCATTTGTGTTTCCACGAGATTCAAATTGTACATATTATAATCATAGTTTAGCATTTGTGTTTTCCTAGGGTTTATATTGCAAATATTATAGTCATAGTTTAGCATTTGTGTTTTCCTAAGGTTTATATTGCAAATATTATAGTCAAAGTTTAGCATTTGTGTTTCCCTAAGGTTTATATTATTGGCAAGAGACACTACTACGCATGACAGGTATTGTCATTGATGGCAACTAAAACTATTCCACACATCCGCATAACATAATTTGTTCATACCAGAAGACAAAATGAGAATTTATCTAAGTCTAGGTAGCCAAAAATAGAGTATATGACAAAGTTCAGTATTTTGGTCAGAAGATCTCTCCAGTTAATCATTGTGTGTTGCGAATCTGAGGGTGTGTAGAGGAATGTCAGGAAAATCCAAATCCAAGATTTCAGCCTCTGATGACAAAGGGATTAAAAGTTATGATCATCTGAGTACTGGGTCCTAATATGACAAAACAGTTCAGTGAAGAACAGGCCGACTTGTGTTAGATCATTGTGCGGATCTAGTAGAAGTGTTTTGGTGAGTTGCGTATGAGATATAATGTTAGTGGTCAACATGTATGGTGACCTGCAAGTACCATTTCTAGTACGCATTAATATTGGTCTATGGATTCAGCCGACAGAATAGGGTACTTATATTGTCTGTTAAGTTTTTCATAAGGCCGACAGAAAAGTGATTGAATTTCTTGAGGCCAATATATATATAGCCAATGGATTTGAGTGAATTGAGTGTGGTTGTGATGAAATGAAAAAGTAAGTGCGATTAAGGAAGAGAGAAGTGTGAAGGAGTAGAAATCTAAGGACCGAATCATGGCAGGACAATAAATAGGGCAAAGTAAGGATGAAGTGTGTAAAATTAGTATTTTGTACTTAATTAGAACTGAGTTCTTGCATTGGTAGATGCTATTTATCAATTCAAACACTTTGTAATCTTCTTGTAATCATCTTTGTAGGTAGTGAGCCTCTTTTGAGCAGTGAGCTCTTAGTAATGAGCTCGAAGGCATGTGCCTTCCCATTTGTAATACTTTTAACAGAGTATAATCTTTGTGGGTTAACCCCCACCATGGTTTTTCTCTTAACCAGGTTTCCATGTTAAAAATCTTGGTGTCAAGAGTGTCATTTGGGCTTCTTCTTATGTGTTATTGATTCTTGCTTCTCATGGTTGTATAATTAAATTGTTAATAAGTGATAAAGAATAATTAACTGTAGCAAGCATTAAAGTTTTGGGACAACTGATTCACCCCCCTTTTAGTTGTCTGCCCTAATTTCAACAATTGGTATCAGAGCAAGGTTCCTTGGAAAAAGCTTAACAACTAAAGGAAGATCTAAGAAAGAGTTTCAATGGGTTCACTCCGGGATCAACTTCAATTGGCATACTATTGATGGGATCATTGAACAACTCACCTTATGATGTTGCTAATAGATAGGCTCCTAATCCATAGGTAGCAATGATTACATAGGGACCAAGCCAATTGATTTCAAACTTGCCTTTCTTTTCCCTGTCCTACTGATTTCTAGGATTTTCCTTGAGAACTAGGTCACCAACTTAAAAGACCTTGGGTTTTACTCTGTGGTTATAACTTCTTGACATCCTTTGTTGATAAGATTTTAGATGATTAAAGGCATTTTGTCTTCTTTCCTTCAACAGCTCTAACTCTTGAAGTCTGGAAACCTGATACTCTTCATCATTTATCAAGCCTTTCAATGATACACACAAGGATGGTAACTCGACCTCAATGAGCAAGATGGCTTCAGAAGCATAGACTAGGACGTATGGTGTTGTACCTGTGGGTACACACCCAATCACAATTAGGAACATGCCCAATCACAATAGAAGGTGACAAACAAGGTACCATTGGAAACTAATCTTGAACATTCTCCAAAGACAAAGATGGAGTGACAACAGTTGTACCACAACTATCATCAAATAGGAGGGATATACCCTCAAATGTGTCTTCCAAGTTAGAAATATGATATTCTATGAACAAGGAACTATTGTCCAATGAATACGAATCCCAATCAAGAAGACAATGAGATACTGGTTGTGATGAATCACTGGATGTGCTTAATGAATTACCACCAAAAGATGAATGGTCCTGCTGACCAGGAATGATAGGAGCCTCAATCAATGACACTGCACAATGAATCACTGAAGGTGAAGGTATATCAAATGTCCCTGATGGAGAAGGAGCATCTGAAGAACCCTCGTCATCCTCATCTGAAGATTCAAAGTATTCCAAAACTTCAAACTCCTGCATAGTAGCATGATCATAGGGTATCATGTCTAAAAAATGAAGAGGTGCATGACAATCTGAAACAGGATCATCTAGGAATAACTGAGTATCAAGATCTCCATGTATTTCCCAAATTTTAGTCCAAAGAATATGAGGACACTCAAAATGATCAATAGCATTCAAAGTGACATCATCAATATACATTGCAATAACTCCTAGGACATGATCCCTTTTGAAATTCCATGCAAATTTCTTACTACTAGTACAAGGAAGGGGAACTAGATTATACAAATGTGGCAACAAATGAAGCCATCTAAGATGTTTTATGATACCATCTCTCCATTGTTTAAAGTTTCCCCTTTTCAACATTATCACAGCAGGATGAAATGAAAACCCCATAATCAACTATGACTAATCTCCAAAATTACAAAGACATTAACCTTCAACAACAAAATTAGAAACTCCCAAATACTGCAAATGAAGCCTTCAAATCAGCAAAATTAGGCGTATTTACCTATACCACTGCGAGCTTGGCAAAGTCAGCTTTCCGATGATATGCAGAATGCTAAAAATAGACTTCAAATTTGCCGAAGATATGCTCTATGGAAGAAAAATCACCTATGGGGGCTCAATACAAGAATGAAGGACTAGATTAAGCCCTTGGTCACCCACGTGACCACCTATTGCAAGTGAGGAAAAAAAATGCAACAAAGATGTTGCAAAATATGATGGCAATCATGCCAATCAATCACCAATCTCAAAGCCAATTCACAAAGCAAGCAAGTAGACCACACTACCCATAAACCTTGCACAAAGACAAGATAACCTCTTGTGAGACTTGGTCACAACAATCAAAGGCAATAGAATGCTATATGAAGAGCAAAAAACTATCTCACACTGCCAATGTGGGATAATGCTTCCAAAAGACAACTTTAAATGAAAATATTGGGGCCCAAACCATTTTAGCTCCAACCAGCAATGTGACGCCTTGGAAAAAATGAGGCAAAAATTAAAGGGGCCTTTCAGGCCAAGTGGACTACAAATCACCAGGTCAAGCCATCAAGCAGCCAATCACTAAGCAATATATAAGCCACCACTTCACCAATCAAGCTAGCTCCTTGCACAGATATAAGGCTCCAAGCCACGTATGGCCTCTTGAGGCAAATTCACGTTGAGCAAGAGAGTATCAGTCTATATGAAGAGCAAAAAAATTTGCAGCACCTTAGATGTGGGATAAAGATCCCAGTGCAAAATGCTTAATCGCTGTCCAAGTGGGCCCACCATGCTTTCCTTATGCAGCAAACCCTAAGAAATATTTATTAATGAAACTTTATAAATAATAAAGTTTGTTTCTCCAAAGTATACGCAGGAGTACTACACCAAAGAATGAGTGATCTCCACGCCAAGCAAAGGCCAAGCTGGTGCAGGAGCGCCTTGACTTCCATAGGAGTTTGATTAAAATGATCCAATATTGTAATGATTCATCATTGTATAAGGTTAATCAAGTCATTGTTATGTATTAGAGGTCACTAGGAAGTTCAAATATGCAAAATATTGCAAACCATGTAAAGGTTGTCAATGTAAAGTTGGAAAAAAGATGAAGTCTTATTGGTGGAAGCCACAAACCATTGAAATCTTTTGTTTCTATTAAATCATCTTATAAGTCCTAACACCTGTGTATCAAATTGGTATCAGAGCTGGCGAAAGATTTGGGTGGTGTGTATTTTTTTTTCCTGTCACTGAGAAGGTAGGTGAAGAGCGAGAAGATCTTGGTTATGTAGATAGATCGCCGAGGGAGGCAATCTACACCTTTTGGATTTTATGTTGCTCAGTTGTTTGGTTGCAGGTGCTTATCCATCTAGCTGCAGAAAGATGTTTTCTGAGGTTGTGTGTGGGCAAACAAGATGAGGTCTGTCATGACCATTCTCCAATAGAGATTTGGCTGGAGAAGGATGCAGAGAGAAACCACTAAGGAGAGAGTGGTAGGTGAATCACCAGGATCTGTTGTTGGGTGAGATGAATGGTTTGGTGAGTTGGTTTGTTGTGAAGCAGTGAGAGAGATGGATACCTGTAGAAGCACTTGATGTTGCAGCCTGAAGAATACTCCACTGATGGGAGTAGAAGGAGCCTAAGGATACTCTGTGAAGATGGTAGTTTGTTTTGTTGGTTGGTTGGTCACCTTTCTTGATGTGAAGATTTGGAAGATTGTAGCTAAGAAGATTGAAGACAGAGGAAAGAGACTTTTGTTGCAGATACATTTCCAAGGGACTTGGAAATCTTTGTTGGTTGGTTGTATGGTGCAGGAGCACCTTGACTTCCATAGGAGTTTGATTAAATGATCCAATATTGTAATGATTCATCATTGTATAAGGTTAATCAAGTCATTGTTATGTATTAGAGGTCACTAGGAAGTTCAAATATGCAAAATATTGCAAACCATGTAAAGGTTGTCAATGTAAAGTTGGAAAAAAGATGAAGTCTTATTGGTGGAAGCCACAAACCATTGAAATCTTTTGTTTCTATTAAATCATCTTATAAGTCCTAACACCTCTGCATCACAAGCGGCCTGGTTCAGCGTTATGTGCAGCCTTGGATTGTCCTACCCCTCATCAATGGATGACTGGCATAAAAAGAATTCAAGCCACCAAATAGTAAATATGAATGCCTTGAAACGACCACCAGAAAGGAGAACTCAAGCTATATAATTGGTGCCTCTTCTCCAATGAAAAAAACACCTTCAAATAAAAGTTGATCAAAAGGGACAAATGCACGGGCTGGGAGTAATGGAATGGCCTCTCTATGCATAGGAAAATTCAAGGCTAAGAGGGTCTATGCAAAATTGCCAACATTCATTAGCAAACTATGTAGAATTTCTCTTCCGAGCAAAATCAATAAATAGCCAACTTTGAAATTTGAAAATTTTCAGATGCCAAAAAAATGATCCCAAACACTCCAATGAAAACTCTCAGAGGAAGGATTGTAGAATGGTTGGCTCTGATACCATGTTGGTGTCATCCACCTCCCAGGAGTACCATCTGCAGCAAATCACCTTCACAAGAAATGAGAGAGGCAACACAAGGGCATTTCACCAAGACAAGAGTGAATAAATTTGAGATAAGTAAAATACATATGGTATAGGCTTTTAAAGCCATGAAAAATAGGTGACAGGTATGAAACTTCCTGATATGGGAAACATAACTACCCTAATTAATTAAATGCACTATTAAACTATAATGCAAGCCTAAGTAAACTTATGCGGTTAAATTGTAAAAACCATTTACTCCAACAATTTAAAATATTAGTCCTTTAAATGGCTTTTTAATTTAATTATCTACCTGTGTGTTGCTCTATTTGACTAGTTATTAGTTGTGAATAGGCTTTTTATTGTAAAGATATACCATTGTTAGATCTACATGTGTACCTATAAGAAAATAGATAAGTTTGATTGAGCTTATTCACCAATAATGGCAAGAGGCAGATTTATCGTTTTAAATTCTAGAATCAATTAACAATCCCAACGGAGTTTTTATTTGCATCCTATTCTAAAATTTAGAATCTTTTATGTAAGTTGTGTTCAATATATATTATTCATGCAAGCAAATATTGATTAAAATCATCCCGATGATGCTCTCACTCTCTTTCCTAGATGATGTTATCAAAAGACAAACAATTATGTTATGTCGCAGTACTAATGCATTTATGGCTAAGATGATGTAAAGAACTTAGTCCTATGTTATTAAGCTATGCTTTCCTAGTTTTTTGTAATATTCATGCTAGATTATTGTTATGAAATATAATTATATTTGAGTAAATATTTTAATTTTACTCTTTTTATGCAATATTTTATTGTATAGATATGTGTGGATGTTACACGTATTCTATAATATCAATTTCACAAGCCAAATTTTATATATGGATATACAAAAACTTTGTATCACAATGCAATATTTCATTATGTTTATAAATACATCTTGTATAGATTAAAATGTTCATAGCATTATACTCTCACTATGTTCTTTTGCATTTTATGTTGTTGCTTAATAAAAGCCAAAGATTGACAAATTAGAACAATCTGCCTACTACATGATAATGCAAATGAATCAATAACCTAGTATTAGAGAACATTAAATTATAGAGTCGATCTACAAAATTACCAATATAAGAAAGTTTTTGAAATAACAGCTTTCTCTAAAATACAAATAATAAGAATCTTGAATTATAAATCAAACAAATTGTCAATACTCAATTGTGTTTTGTAAATTCTTTCTTGCTTTCTGATACAAACAAGTAATATTGACATTATTGCAATTGTCTCTTGATATTGTATATTTGCACATGCATCTAACAAGGCCTTAACAAAAAGAAAAAAGAAACAACATCCATCAAAAAAGGTCATTTGACATATATAAACAAGCCACATACTTCTAACTTGCAATTTAAAAACAAAATTCAGTTGAAAACATATATCTTAATTAAAAATATATTTATATTTTAAATTAATTATGATCCAATAGAATTAAAATTATCCTGGATCATAATTTTGTAGAAATAAAGACATTTGGCATTTTTATCACATCTAATATAAAAATTGAAGTGATATGCCACATATGCATTCTATTATTTTGAGGATAGACTAAGATTAACATTGTCATTCATCTCATTGATTGAAATTCAATAATGAGATAATTTCAAACAATTAACAAATAGGTTTAATCAAAATATCATCAACTCACTTGACAAATAAACACTAAACCCTACAACATTTGCTAAACACTAAAAGCTATTTTAAAATAGCTCAAAACATTATTAGCATTATCTAATTTTTTGCACTATTTATTCCATTCAAAATATACATAGACCTTTTCAAATAAATACACTTTTCTATTCAGTGTATGTCTTTTTAGCAGCTAGGTTATTTGATCCTCTATTATTGTGGATTCTATGAACTGACAAATTTTAATTGCAATGATTTTAAGTTTCTGACACTGCTATGTGGTTAGTATTAATACATGTGAATCATAATTTTAATCTCCAAAATAATGTTTATGGCCTTTACACTTACTGTTATAGAAATTTATGTAGTGGTCAAAAAAATTGCAAAATACATAGAAACCCCAACCTTCCCTGCAAGTTAAGCTTCTAACCATTGGCCATTAAAGAAAACCAATACTGTAATATTTAACTCTTCCCCAAGAATACAATCTCATATAATTACCATGTCATATATCATTCCAAATTATGTTTACGTGCCCCCTAATTTTCTTGACATAATACCTGAATCCACCAATGTGTTTTTCTTTGTTTAACTCTAAAAACATGAATAGCCTAATACTACAATATTTAACTCTTTTCATAGCTTTGATGCAATCTAAAAAACCATTATATACTCCCACCAACAATACAAAGTTACTATAATCACTATGTTATAGATCATTCTAAATTGTTTCTGACATAATACCTTAATCGACCAATATGTTTTTCAATGAACTCTAAAAACTTGGATAAACTTAGTAATATATAATATTGATTATATGATACACAAACATAATGTAATCAGCTATGCTCATAATTATAACATAACTATATTATTTAATATATTCATAATTTTTTATACTATGCTCAATGCACTACAATGGTCCAAAGTAGATTCTAGCGATTCCAATTCCAGCATTGCATAATCAATATTTCACATCAATAATAGTCAACTAAAAATAGTTATATGGGGATTGATGGCTTTGATTTTTTTCCAATATATTCCACCTTCCTTCAACGTCTCCCTCAATTCATCCGTCCCTGTCAAACTTCCAATATTGAACTCCTTGAGTCTTTTCAACCGCTCCAATCCCTCTCCAATTTTATTCACCTTCCTACACCCTTCTAACAACAACTCCTCAAGGCATGCCATCGCTCCATCCTCCATTTCCGGAAACTCCTCCAATTCACAGAATGAATTTATCCTAAGGAGACGGAGGTGTGGAAACCCTCCCGACTTTCCAAACGCCTTTGGCAATTCTCTACACCCCTATTCCCTAACAACCACAAACTCACTAGATTGGGCATTGCTTCTAATTCCGGGTAATTACTACAATCACAATCCCATAAACAGAGGAACATGAGATTTGCCAAACGACATATCCAACTTGGCATTGCAAACTTTTCTAGTCTGAGATGTTCCAAATCTCTTATTGCACTCATTCTCTCCGGAAACTGCGGAAGATCTGATTCTGATTCACCCTGCATTCCAACGATGCCATTTAGGACTCCAAGCCGACGCATTTTCTCCAAGGGCGCAAGGATCCCTTCTTCCATCCTCTTCAACTGCGATTCATGCTTAACTATAAACCCTATTTCCTCAATCTCACTCATCTTGCCAACATCCTCTAACCTTAACATACCCACCTCTTCCATCGACAGGGACAATAACATCCGTAGTGTTCGCAAAGACTCCAGCTTTGATATTCCCTTTGGCATTCGCCCAAAGCAGCCTTCCAAATGTTGAAGACACTTAAGTTCACTTATCCATTTGGGTACCTGACGCTCTAACCTATTGCATTGAGAGACATCTAGAAAATAGAGTCTCTTAAGACATCTCACACACTCTGGCAGCTCCTCAATCTGCGTCCCACTTAAATTCAACACTTTAAGAAGTTTCATCTCTCTAACAGAAGCAGGCAATGTGGAGATATTTGTGTAGCTCAAATCCAGAACCCGCACAACTCTCATACCGCTAAACAACATTGCCGGAATGTTTCTTCCAATTTTGCTATTGCGGGACAATGATAGTGTGCGGACAAGTGTGGGAGAAACAGGACGCCTCTGTGAGATGGCATGCTCATCTATATCTTTCTTAGCCAAAAATAGGCGACACCAGCGACCACCACATGTATTCACAGAGTGCAATTTGAAGAAGGCATCCTCAACATCGAATGCACATTTATTTTCTCTGGATATGAGTATGGCTAAATCAAACAATAAATCATGAATTTTACAATATTTTTCCAGCCATCTATCCTCCCATACTTCAATCATACAGAGATTGGCAAGCTGATATACACAATCCCACGGATTCTCTCCTGCCAGAATGAATCCTTCTCCCAACCATAGATTTATGAGATACTCACACTCTATTTTCTCATCCTCGGGGAAGAAGGAGAGATAAGCAAAACAAGCTTTTAGATGTGCAGGCAGGGAGTCGTAACTGAGCTTGAGAATATCCATGATAGGGTTGCTACGAGTGCCTACCTTTTTCAGCTTACTCAACTTGGCCTGCCACTCCCCTCGCACTGTATTGCTTGCCAGAGATGCTGCTGTGGTCTTTATTGCAAGCGGCAAATTCCCACATTCCTTCACGATGTTATGAGCTACCTCCTCCAGGTACTCTAGCGCTCTATTTTCCTCAGACTCAGGAAATGCGTAAGCACAAAACAGCTTCCAACTCTCTTCATCTGTCAAACTTTCCATCTCATAAATCTTCGCATTGAGATTTACACAGACCTCTCTGTTTCTTGTGCTAACCAAAATTTTGCATTGACTATTAACACCAGTTGGGATACCAAGTTTAGTTAGCAAATCACCTTCTCTAGTAGCCCTCCATACATCATCTAAAACAATTAGACTGGACCCACTCTGCTGCTACCTCTTCACTTACTCCACCCTCCTTAATTTTCTTACTTAAATCTTCATCTAATTGAAAGGCTAAGTCGCTGAGCAACTTGGAAACAGAATATAACTGAGAAACTGAAAGCCATGCAGATTTCTCGTACCTTCCTTTTTCGGCGTTGTAGAGATGCTGAAGAAGATAGGTTTTGCCCATTCCCCCCATTCCAACCACTGCAATAATTGGAAATTCAGGGCTTTCCAACAAATTCACCATACTTGTAATCTTGGACTGTATCCCCACTGGTTTCGAATCGCTGGGCAGGTGACTGAGTCTCTTAAACTGTCGTCTCTGGGATCTACTTGATGATTCTGCTTCTTCTATGTGAGACACCACACTATGACCTATATTCAGTTGGTTTCCATCTATAATAACGGAGTTCATTCGGGCTTTGATCTTTTGAATTCTTCTGCCCATTTGACGGCGAAGAATCAATTGATTACAATTCAGAGTGCAAAAGTGAGAATTAGTAGCATACATAGAATCCACAGCACATATTTGAAGTATGTCCTCTGCCTCCCAGGCAATGTCGCGAACACTCTGAAGCCAACTTTTCACAGACTCCTTTTGCCCACTGCTCTTCTCATCAGCTTCATTTAAAAAATAATTTATTTGCTCTATTTTGTTCTTCAACTGTTCAAAGTCTTCGGTGAAGTTCAACACTATGCTTAACTCATTAGCCACTTGTTGAATGGCCATCTCACAAACTTTTCCAACGACACCCTCTGCAAGTACAGATGCCATTTTTTTCCTTGAGATTGAGAATTCTGCCTCCTAGGAAATAGGATAGCTACTCCCACTCGACTGCAGGCAAAACTCAGGAAATAGAATAGGTGAATGCAATTGAAACTTGAAAACGTTGGGCACAGAGTGTGAATAATAGTGGTTACAAGAATATCATTTATAACATCAACTTCCTAGCCTAGAAGCCATCTTCCTCTTCTTTACTTCCAATTCTTGTGGACCACTTGTGTCTTTTTATTTGACTATGTAAGAGGTGAATAGAGAGAGAGAGAAGTAATTTAACACTTCTTCATTGTGATTTATTGGTTAGTCTAACATGATGGGATTTTCTACTCTATACATTTATAGTGTTCCATATTGCTTGCAGAGTTTATTGTTAGTTATCTCTTTTCGAGAAATAAGTAAGATAACAGTGGTGAAATTCTGTGACTCCACCGTGACAATCATCTTTCACATAACAGTATAATATTATATAAAACTTTCAAAAAATAGAGTAACTATATATAAAGTTATTATTATATTACTTGCTGATAAACGTGAGAGGATGAACTTTGGTAAAAGAGATTTTGGGCTCGAAAGTTTTAAGTGTAAAGTTATATTGTTTGGAGCACAAAAATGTTCTTCTAGTGCCTTCTGTGTGAAGAGCACATAGCTCACCATATTCGAATCATCTGAGCATTTAGTTTTCACAAGTATGATTCTAATAAAGACTATAAGTCTAGAGACTTCGAACTGGAAGTTTTAAAATACAATTTTTGCTTATGTCAAAGAAAATTTTTATTCTAAGTCTAGAAGACTGTGTGGGAACAGAGCATTAGGCTCAGAATCAGTTAGTTAGTTGATATAAAACCTTGGGTTAAGACTAAGTGTAGATCTGAATGAGAAGACTATGTTTTTGGATCCGAATGGAAGCCAGTGTATTGATTTAATTAAAGCTATTTTTAGCTTAGCATATATTTTTATATTAATACATGTTAACTACCTATATTCATATAAAAATATAAGCTTGAGTTCTTGGATGGAAAGAACATATTTTCTCTCATGAAGAGCTTAAACTATTTTAAGGTCAATAATTTAAGTGATATTGGTGAAAATCATTTATTGATTATGATTGTAGGGTATTTTTATTGATTTCAAAATTGGAAAGAATGACATTAAAATTAAAAAAGTTATTTAAAAGCCTCTTGATTATAAATTGTCATAGATGTGACAAGTCTGTTAGAGAGATAGCAAAGCTGAGAATACAAAATTGTATAAACAAATTTCTTTTCTATGTGACTGAGAAAGAATTAGTTTTGTGATCATTTTATTATCTAATTTTTATAATCATTACGAGATGTAATGTGTGTATGAAAACTAGTTAGAGAAAGAGGTGTGTGAACATACGACATGCATTACCATTTTTCTTCGAATGTATTTTTAATTATAAATCTTTGGCCAAAGTAGTGCAAAATCACTGCTTGCATCTGTCAGTTCACAGTGTCTTAGATTTACAATTCAGTTAGAAATTCCATACTTAGCTAGTAGGAATCTAAAGTTGTATGATAATTTTTTTGTAATATAGACACAACACTAGTTCTCAGATGGCATACTGGATCGTATTGATTCCCATAATCCACTACTCTTGCAAAGGGTAGGGCCACTTCCTTATTGGAAGGTGTGCGGGGGACTATTGGTCTGTGGTTGGAGGAAAAGCACTCAATAAATGCTCTCCCTCTTGCAGTCGAAGATTGCAGATGACTTGATTATTCAGAACAACATTTATTCTAGTTGATTGTAATCTATGATATTGATATTGTAAAATCATCATAATAGAGATGCATCATTGTAAAAATGAATTATGTATGGATGTAAAATTGTGCTTTCATCAAATGATTATAATTGAGATACATTTCTTGTAACATTCTTATTTAAATGAGACAATTACTTTTGGTAATGATAAAAAAATCTTATGTGTTTGTGGTTAAGTTATTGTTGTCTAGATAATGAACAAGCATTTATTACAAATATTTTGAGGGAGCATACCTCTAAACCAATGGTCATTGTTTGGCTAAGCTATCATAAGTAGGGGGATCTAGTCTCTCAAAGTCACCTAGGGTCAAACTTGGCCCAGTTGCACCTTCAAGGGATTTGAACCTTGATGGATGGCATAATCAAGGAACATACTATTATTCTTATGAATTGAAATACAACCCTTTCATTATTAAAAGTTATTTGAAATGAGTAAGCTCTTTGAAATGAATCTGCACCTTACATTGTCTACTTATTTGAGCCCCTCTAATGTGTTGGGAAATAGGTGTTGTACACCTTGCATAACATTGTATTATTTTATTCATGCAAAATAAATATTTATTTGTGGTGCATCGTATTTGGTGTGTTTAACCACATTAGATATTTATTTGGATATCACTTGTAAAAGTTGTATGTAACATTGGGAAATTATTTGTATTATTTAATTGTTGGGAAAACATAGTGTAGACACCTAAAAATGTCTTCACAATTTAACTGATCCCTGACATCACTAATATCACCAATTACCCTTCCAATTAATTAATTAAATTTTTATTTAATTAATTATTCCTTCCAATGCCTAATTTATTCATCATTTTACCCCTAACTTTTGAGTTAATTTAATTAATTCAATGGTTCCATTAACCCAATTAATTAAATAAATGTGCAAATATTTATTTGATTAATTCACCTATTTCATTAAACCCAATTAATTAGATAAATTACGTTTATCTAATTAATTTAACCTATTCATTAGTGTATCCCTATCCTAGGTAATTAAATACCTATTATTTAATTAGCTAGTCTAACTCACCTATCCCCTAGATCTAGGATTAATTAAATAAAACACTATTTAATTAATCTTAACCACTAATTAACTGACTCCCTAATTTACTACAACCATATTAATTGAACTAATCACCTTGATTAGTTTGGTCAAACCCTGTTTAACACTCCTCCCCACATCCTTTAAATAAAAAATTGATTTTAATGCTACATAAAATATTTTTTTATACACATTTTGTTAGGGTTAGCTGGCAGAAGATATCAATTAAATGCAAATAAAGATTAAATAGAGGAATGAAAATATACAGAGATAATAACATTGAGAGACAAGTTTTAATGTGGTTCACCCAAACCTGGGCTACATCCACCAATAGAGAGTCTAATATTATTATCCAATAAATCAAACTAATTACAACCAGCAATCCTTGCAACTCAATACCACTGCAAAATGCTACAATACATCAATGAAAACCCTAACCCTTTGCCACTTTAATCAAGCCTTATGCCCCTTGACCCTGCCTTGGGGGCGCTGCCCCCAAACCCCCGCAAGGGGCACTGCCCCTTAACCCCATTAAATAATTTGGGGGGAAACCATGCCGATAAAAGTGGGGTAAATTAACCTTTGAGTCTGATTAGGCTCCATATAACAACACATTTGTCATAAACTCCATAAATGACCTCTTACACCACCTAATTTTATTAATCACCACTCTTCCCAAAATGAATTAAAAATTCATTTTTAATCCTCACCTCTTCCCCATGTGAATTTAAAATTCACATCTCATCCACTTCATCTACCCTCATTTAATCCTCTTCTCTTCCCAAGATGAATTAAAAATTTATCTTTATTCTCATCCCTCCATTTTTTATGATTGAATCTAAGCCCTCCACCTCACATGCATCTTCATCTATTGATCTCAACTTCAAATCTCAACCTTTGGATCAAATCTCCCTCCAAAAATCCTATAAATACACCCTCATCCAAGCCATTTGATCGTCCACAATTTGAGCAAAGTTATCATGCCAAAATCTTTCCATCTCTCCATCATCTTGAGTTAGCCTTAGTGATTTGTTGCATAGTTTGAGGGCATTTCACATTTAGTAAGCCATGGGTGAAGCTAGAATGTTTGGGTGCAACATTCTCGGCCTTATCTAGGACATGGAGGTCATCTTGAAGCTATAAAGTTAGTGTTTTATGCATTTATCTTATGTTTTTACCTTCATTGGTTTTCCATCCTCTTGCGTAGTACCAACATTAGATAAGTGGGCCAATGGTTTTGTGTTACCCATGGTTTTATCCAATACCACAAGTTGTATTTGTGTGAGCTTGGTCTATAAAAGCAAGCACATGGTTAATGGTTTGGGTTGGTTGGTCAATTCATTGTAGGTGGATTGGAGGTTTGTGAGAGGTTGTCATTGTATTGAGCTCTCTTCTGCAAGTGCATATTGTGAAGCATGGAAGGTGATGTGTGGTCATGCTTCTACACATGGAGGATGAATTGGAGGTGCTTGATGTTTCAGAGGTATTCATGGAGGCTCATGACATGTATTGTAATATCTTTATTGTTGAATAATAAATATGAGTGTGGATGTTTTTGGAGGCTGGGTTTTTCCCTCTTGAGGGTTTTCCTAGGGTATAGCTTGTGTTATCTTGTTGATTATTCATTTGATCTTTGCATTATGGTTGTTTCTATATCTTATTCTCCTATTTGATTATGTGGAATTGGGTTTATTTGACCTGCAAATTCATAACATGTGGTATCAGAGCCATGTTTATTGTTTTGGGAGGTGTGAGCTCCTTGGTTTGTTGATAACCCTTTTGTGTGTATATCAGGTGCAAAATTGAAGCCATGACAATGTATGGAAGGATTGAAGGCATTACAAGGTTTTGTGTAGGTTGTATTGTAGATTCGGGGCTCCAGGTATTGGAGATTTGTTGTGTATTTTGTAGATTTGATGATTGAAAAATAATGACTGAAAAGGGTTTTCTTGGTTTGGCTGATGAGAGTTTTGAGGAGGAATTTTCATAGATGACCTCCTGGGACAAAATAGACCTCGCCATTAAGTCTAAGAGGCCCGAGAGGCGAAGAAAAATAAATAATTCTCCCCTGTTCGGCCACAATGTCCCCTCTCTGGTTCGCTGATACAGTGGTACGGCCATAAGGTACATAGAGATTAAACTAAAAAATATTTCCCTGTGCAAAAGAAAAATATTTCTTCTATAGTTTTGGTTGAATAAAATTTCTTTTTAAAACTATAGTCAAAGAAAAATTAAAATTCAAGATGCAATAATTAAAAAAACATAGTTTCTAGGGGGCAGGGGTCTACAGACCCCATACCCCAGGCCTGCGCCTGTGCCAGTGCCAGGTATGGCGTGACAGGCCGACATGCATGGTAGGGCCATTAGCCCTTGCCAGCCAGCAGACCTTTGGCCCCTAGTCCAATAGGTCGGGCCCTACCTATTGGCCGGGCCAGCAAGCCTTGGCCGCCGGGTAGAAGTGCCCCTTGTGGGCTATTTTATTATTAAAAAAAATCTTTTTAAATTTTGGCGGTGTTAAAAATATTTTTAGCAGACAGTGTAAAATGTAATATGACAACATTTAGATCTTTAATTTTGGACCTTTGTTAAAAATTAAACCCTAGTTAAAATGGTGGTGGGGTCTGATGGTGGTATGAAACAAATTGAAAACCTTAATGAATTCTGCCAGTCAAAGACATGAGATGATGCCAGCTCAGCCTACACAGTCAGCACTACCACTATGCCCATTCAGTGTACAGTTAGCGCTTGCATTAGCACCATGTCAGCAGGGTACCAGGGTCTCGCCAGGGGTCCTGTTTTAGCCCTAGGAGGGCATTTTCTTCTAGGGGCATAACTTTCACATATGGTATCAGTATTTCAACTACTTATAGGCATCAGAAAGGTTTCTCAGAGAACTATGTAGTGGTATAGGTTTCATGACTAGATTTTGTTGTTTGTGTCAGAATTTGGTGCCTAAAGCTAGCATTGATCTAGGACAGTTTTATGCTCATAACTTTTGCATACGGAATTAGATTTTTTATTTTAGATAGGCGTTGGAGAGATATTGAAGTGTAATACAGTTTGAATCATGTAGATTTTTAATTTGGTGTGCAAAGAGAGATTGGTACTTGTTTGATCAATTGTAGGAGATTGAGATTTAGAGTGTGTTTATGAGTGCATTCAGATGGATTTTTTGGCACAAACTTGTGGGAGTGCATATTGTTATGAGACCATTAGCATAGTATAGCAGGTTTTCAGATTTGGCACTTCCAAATACAGGTTTATAGGTGTTTTTAGAGTTTGGACTTTGATGGAGATAGGTACACTAGTTGTCTTCTGGTTTGAGGACATGGTTGATACGTGTGTGAGACTTGGAGTCTCGTTTCAATGGGAGTTGAGTACAAGTACAATGATGATGATGATTATGGTGCCATAGATATGCAGGTACACTTTTGGATTGGAACAACATGATTATGTATGCAATTGACAAGTATGGGCTATGATGTTTGATTCATGATTACAGGTGGTGTTGTGGTGTTGTTTTAGGGGATTGTTCTTATCTTTTGGATGCTTGATTAGTTCCTTGACTATGGTTACTCATTTGTGGACTTGTTGGCAAATTGAATCTAGCGTTGATTTGGTGTTTGAGTCTTGGAGTCTATAGGTTATCTTCTTTGATATCTCAGTTTGCATGTTCCATTTGTTTTGGATCTACAAGTTATGTAGTTTTGTGGATTAGTTGCCCCTTGGCTATAGTGGGATAACTCAGATGTGGACTATTTTTATCCATGAGATTGATTCAATGTTTATGTAGACTTTGCTAGTTGGCCTTGTCTGTCGTCATTTGTACATTAGTATGTTACTTTGGGATGAGAGGGTGGATGATTAGAGTGCCTAGATAGTCAGTTGTTGGGACTTGTAGCATGTTTATCAGATGTCATGGAGAGCTTGGATACATGGTTTTATGCATGAGCTTTTGACAGTGATGGTTTTATCTTCTTGGATTGGAGATTGTGGTTTACTTGACCTTTTGGGAGCTGTTGATGTTATAGTGGGATTCCTTGATTATGTTGGGGCCATGGATAATCTTCATTTAGGAGATGGTTACTTTGTTGTCATGGATAGCTTGGTATCACGATTTAGTGTGAGCTTTGGCAGCGATGTGGATTCATAATTTGTGATGGATGATCTTCTACAATGGTTATGGGTGTCTTGGAGAGGCTCTTGGATTATGATTCTTATTTTCAGTGAGAGTATTTTGACATCTTGATTTCCATTGTTAGTATATGGTTATCTTCATATGATTGGAGATGTTGACATCTTGGTTTACCATGGAGGACTTTCTTGAGTCTTTGGTTGAGGTGTAAGTTTATCATTTATCAGTTTGACATGTTTATCCTTGATTTAGAGATGTTGATATTATGTCATGGATTACTCTTGATACCTGTTTAGAGTTTTGACATGATACACGTTCTCTTGAGGTAGGATGTGTGCATTAGTGCATGTGATCTCCTTGGAGGAGATCATTAGATCATGATGTCATGATGAGCTTCTTGATTATGCAGATGTGCAGTTGGAGCATTGACAATGATCTTGTTGTTTCTCTTGTTATGGAGTACTTCAGTCATTTTCTTGAGAGCTTCATGATAGTGTAGTGTTGCATTTAGATTTTAGCATGGATTGATCATGGAGGTGCTCATGGATACTTGGAGACTTAGGTGAGGCTTGAATTCTCTTGGGATTAGAGACACTTGTTGATACGGTTACTCATTGGAGGTTTCAATAGATAGACTGAGGAGCCTTACACCTGGATATGGTCCTAGAGGAGATTGTTCTTGGAGAGAGTCATTGTAGCTTGGTGTATCCTAGAGGAGCATTCTCATTCCCCACTCTTGATCTTCTCAATAGTTTATCATCTATGGGGTATTGCCCATCATTATAGATGTATTTTGATTTATGATTCATTTTCTGATAGATATGGATCTTGAGCTATAGTTATTGGTTCTGGAGGGTTGATTTGAGGGATGCTAGCATGGCTATATATCCTTGTTCATATGGTTTGATTTATGATGTTCATTATAAGGATTTTAGGTGATTGGGCGTATTCCTGGTTATGGAATGATTATGAGTTTAATCTACCTTGATTAGAGATGCTTACATCCATGTTGGTTACATGTTATATATGTTTATTTGATCTTATGAGATTGAATGGTTGGGTGTTGTTGAGGCTTTTCATTTGGGGTTGTAGAGGAGATCATACTTGACACAACTTAGCACTTTGAGGTGTTTCTAGAAGGACATTATGATTTACAGGTTTTCTCTCTTTGTCTTATGGCTACTTCCTATAGGATCATGCTGATATGGTTGGACTTGGGAGAGTTATAGTGACATGTTGTGAGAGAGTATGCAGTGATTTATCATGCATGTGTGGATCAATGTGATTTTTCTTGATACTACATTGGCTTGTTGATTAGCCACACATTGGTTTGAGTGTTGATTGATAGACTTGGTATGCCTTGGATCTATTTTTAGATTTGATATTACCCATGCAGTGGGAGTTCCTAGATGTATGTGTTCTTCATTGATAGGTTTTATACATGGAGCTTGTGATTGTGGTATATGGGTTGGAAATGTTGTTGGCATGAGTTTATTGATGTTGTTGATACCTATGAGGTATGGATGGTTGGAAGTATTAGCATATATGTTGTGGGTGCTATTTTCAGTCATGTGGGTTTTTTACCTTTGACAACAACTTGGATCTTATGTTATCACTTAGATTTGATGCTTGTGTTCTTTGGATTGGTGCATCTTCACCTTGGCATGTTTCTTTTCTTCCATAGGTGGCACGTTGGAGGATGACATGAGTTCTTGCTTGAGATGGTCGTCACTTTGATTTTATTGCAGGTATATTGATGGAGCACGAGAGAATTCTAGAGATTCATGTGATTTCATGTTTGCCTATGATGATGTATTTCATTGATTGACTCTTATGCAATGTATACAAGTGGGAGAATGTTGAGAAATAGGTGTTCTACACCTTGCATAACATTGTATTATTTTATTCTTGTAAAATAAGTATTTATTTGTGGTGCATCGTATTTGATGTGTTTAACTGCATTGGATATTTATTTGGATATCACTTGTAAAAGTTGTATGTAACATTGGGATATTATTTGTATTATTTAATTTTTGGGAAAACGTAGTACCAACATTAGATAAGTGGGCCAATGGTTTTGTGTTACCCATGGTTTTGGGGAACATGGTTTTATCCAATACCACAAGTTGTATTTATGTGAGCATGGTCTATAAAAGCAAGCACATGGTTAGTGGTTTGGGTTGGTTGGCCATTTCATTGTAGGTGGATTGGAGGTTTGTGAGAGGCTGTCATTGTATTGAGCTCTCTCCTGTAAGTGCATATTGTGAAGCATGGCAAGTGATGTGTGGATTCATGCTTGTACACATGGAGGATGCATTGGAGGTACTTGATGGTTCAAAGGTATTCATGGAGGCTCATGAAATGTATTGTAATATCTTTATTGCTGAATAATACATATGAGTGTGGATGCTTTTGGAGGCTGGGTTTTTCCCTCTTGAGGGTTTTCCTAGGGTATATATCTTGTGTTATCTTATTGATTGTTAATTTGATCTTTGAATTATGGTTGTTTCTGGATCTTATTCTCCTATTGGGTTATGTGGAATTGGTTTTATTTAACCTACAAATTCCTAACATAATGAACACCACACTAGAGCATCATTAATTGATGAGTGAGAACCCACAACATTGCTGTGTTACTAATACAAATGGGATAAGATGAGTTTGTTTGTTGTTTGTTAAACTTTGGGTTTGATTTTGGTCTTTGGGTGGTGTTTCTTTGAAGCAGCTCAACATAATCTTTTTTCTCTTCTATATAATATTACACTCAATTTAAACATCATTTAGTTCAATATTCAAACAATCAATAGCAATTTTACACCTCATCCACACCAGAAAAGGGTAAATATTTGTCTTGTTTTTATTGGCTAGTTAAACTAGATGATGTTTAAGAATAACCATGATATTGTTGTGGACTTTGCCATTTGTGTCTTCAAGGTGGACAAGATAATAGAACAAATTAGGGAGGTGATGCAATGAAAATTTATGCAACTTATCCCTTTCAAATGACTTGGAAAAAAGCTTAAGCATAATTCTACCTTGATTTTTTTATTGATTCAAAGCAGTATACAAAGAATTAAAGACGAGCAACAACAAGGGCTACAAAATAACATATCAGTCAATTTAATAAGGACTATAGCACACACATATGACTAGGGAGAAAATGTTTCTTAACACACATTATAAAAACACTATTAGCTTAAGCCTTCAAATAGAAAAATCTAATAAAAAAATTGAAGCATTTAATGTTAGCCTGAGGCCCTATACATAATATATCAACATCAACATTAACACACTTTAGGCTACTACAAACATTGAGCATTGAAATAAACTGCAACAATAAGAAGAGCAAGGCCAAAGTGTGTAGCAAAGCATGAGCTCATAGCTCACAGAACCCCCCACACATTCAAATTATATTCAAACCAATGAAATCTTATTGACTCACTACTAAAATAGAAGCAGTATTGAGGAGGCATCATCATCACCATGAAACCTTGCGGCTTATACAAAGCAATGCATACTTAAGGATGCCTATTGGAGGTCTCGATCCAATGTAGGCCAATGCCTCACTGCCAAGACTTCAATCTATACCATAGGACAATTATGTCAATGATAGTTACAAAAATCTTAAAAAATCCCTATTATAGTTCTAATCTCTAAGGAAACCATGACTCTACAATTAGGAATGAGCTGAATAATCCATCCATCTGACAATTAATCCTATACAAATTGCCCTGATATAGTCCTATTTCCTTACATATGAGGATGTTTTAAACTTCCTTGATTTCAAATATAAAGATTGTTTTGAAGAATGTTGATTTGTTGGTTGATATGATCCAACTAGGAAGTAATATTCTATTTTTCTTCATCAAAATATGTAGCTTGGAACAACTCTTGAGGTTGAAATGTAAAATTTCTCTAATTTCTGGTAGAGAGGATTGGCTTGAAAACTAAATGTTTGATGGCTAATTAGGTCCAACTAGGAGGCTATCTTTTGATTTTTCTTTGTCTAGGCTTGTAAAAGAGAGCAAAGCGACATAATTTGGAAGAAGATGTTAAAGTAAGGTTTTGCAATTTCAATTGTTGGATGAATAGAACATTTTTAAACACGACTATATATCTAATTTTCCCAAGATGAAGAAGAATAACATGTCTCACAAAATCAGCAACAACATTATTCATTAAACCCAAACTAAGCAATGCTTCCTTCCAATTCAAGTAATGACCAAGTAAAGTAGGTAAATCTCTAAACACCACTTGCTAATACTTTTTTAGCAATAATGCAACACTAAAATACATGTTTTATGGTTTCATCAACATTACAAGAGGGGCATTTAACAAGTTGAACACGAAAGAATCTAAGTCTCTCTCCCATTGACAATTTATATTGTAATATTTTCCAAGCCAACATTTGAGCATCATCATCAACTTTAGATTTCCATATCTAAAAACTCAACTTAAACCAATGTTTATACTCAATCTACACCTCCATTTAGTACCAAAACTATGTTCATAGTAGGAAGGAGATTACGAGGTAAACATGATTTTGTCCATCACCAAATTGTTAGCAATGAAACGAACCTCCCTCTACCGTTAAAATAGAAGAAAAATTAAAATGGCACACTTTCCCAAACATGTAAGATTCATAAGCTTGGAGTGCATGCACACCATTCCGTACAATATATTGACACGAAATTTGTGCCGCTTTAGACACGGCTTTGAATTTAATGGCCGTAAAACTGCACTTAAGCTTTTTTAAAATAAATTAAATATTTTGAAAAATTGTGTTAAGTAAATGAATGGCGACATTTAAGCTGGACCTCAAAATTTTTTGAAGAGAACTGCCATTAAAAAAATCAAAGTCGACGGTCAAAAATATGCTCCTTGTTCAAAGCTTTAACTAATCAACACAACGAAAGTTCCTTTTCCTCTTTTCAGAGACAAGTTCAATCAATTTTAACGTATTTGCAAAAGATTCGCCGTAGCCGACAAGTTCAATCAATTTTAACGTATTTGCAAAAGGTCTTGCGCGTTGGATGACTGTTAAGCAACGACAAATGGCGACTTATTCAAATTGCATTACAACCATTCATTTCATATCGTCCTTTCGCTCTTTTTTTCTTCTTCTATTATTCACATGGATAACTCTGTCGTTTATTATAACAGCTTAGTGCTGTTCATTATCTTGTAATCTGCATATATTCAATACCAAAAAACAAAACTGTGTCGTTTAGCAGTTATTTCTACATTGTTTGCAAGTGTTATGGTTTGAGCTGTCGTTGACAGCTCTTCTCTTGTTTTTACTTATAAATATTTTCACCTATTCGATACCATCCCTGAAAAGGAAAAATTGTGATAGCGGGTTTGCGTGACATGAACGGTATTGTGCTGAATATTGGGCATAAAATCTGAATAAGATAAAAGAGATCCAAACATATCTTGGATGGTCAATCAAATGATAGTATTATTGTGATCAATGTATGAATGTCAGACATGTGGGGAATGATAGTGTTTTTTTATTTGATCCGATTGGTTTCATATTCTTTATATCTTTGTTTTTTCAAGTGGCCTGCATACTTTTTTATCTTTCTTTTCGAAGTGACTTAGGGCATGTTCCCATGCTGCTGCTTAGTTTATTTTGGCGCGCAGCTACTGCTTAATTTTTTTAGCAGATATTTGTGGAGCCAGTGACCCCATGAAATTTTATTTTTCTGCTTATTTTAAGCAGTTATCTTAATTTGAAGTTTTTTATTATATAAAAAGTAAAAACTAATAGAAGAAATTTTTTTAAAAAAAGGGAAGGAATTATATGCAGCCACATGGCATATTTTTTATTATGCATAGGCTGCTTATTTCCAACCCCCCTTTTTTTCCAAGCTTATTTGAAATTCCTAAGCAGTAGCTGCTCCACAAAAATAGGAAAGATTCTATATTATCCTTTTCCCACAATTATAAATTTGCATGGGGCCACTCCAACTGTTTAAAATTGCTTAAATTTAAGCATAAAATTTACTTAAGCAGCCGCATGGGGACATGGGGTTATACTTTAATTGTAGGGACTAGTCGTTATGTTGACAATTGTTTGTTTTATAGAATAAATAGGAAGAAGACTTCTAAGTTATGAAAGTTGATGTTGATGTTTATAATGGTGAAATTTATATTCCATGTCAAGTTTCACCATTCCATGTCAATTCTTATTAGTATTTATGAGTTACTATAGTATTTAAAGTTTATGTTTTTTCAATTAGTTTGTCAAGTATTAATTGATTATGTGTCTAACTTTTTTCATTAATAGAGTTTACAATGTTAAAAAATATTTAATTGATTGTTCAATTTGCTCTCTTATTGCAAATTTTGTGTTTATCAACGTACATATTTATTGCAATTTTGATTTTTGATATTGTAGTTATTTCATAGTGTCTATCACAAAGAAAGTTTGGAAAGCTAGCATGATAAAAAATTATGATGACAAGATTTCAACTTCCATAGTTCATAATTGCTTTAACCATATTTTTGATATCATATACAATGGTTGAGGAAAATATCTTATCTTCATCATCCATTCCATCACAAAGATGGCCCAATCATATAAAGCAATTAAATACAGACATAAAGGAAAATCAAATCAAATCAAAACGAAAGAAGAGGAAGACTAGTGTCGACAAGTCCTTGTTTAGGTATCTCTTATAGTAGAAAATCCAATGGAAGATTTCAACTTTAATTTTTTTTCAAGTTTTCCCTATGGCATGGCAAATAATAATGCCATGTCTAATACCAAAACTGTCGATAATTCCTTAGAAGATGAAGGGGAGCTTCTATTGAAATTTGTTGAGAGCTATTATTTTACTAGTGAAAACATAGGAATATCACACAATTGAGAAATTTGAGAAAGACATATAATGGTGAAAGTAAGCCATAAACAGAATAAAAAAAATATAGTGCAAACAAGTGCACATGAGTAGTTAATATTTACACTGAAGGTGTTCCCTCTATGAGATGAACTAGCCTGGCATAGAGATCCATGACACAGGGTGATGGAGAAAGGTGCAAGACAATTGAAATCATCTTGCCAGTTCATCTTGCCATCGTTGGAAAATGATTTTGCGTTTTCATTCACCTGTTTTTCAAACATGTAAGGTGCATTTTCAATCCATAGAGTTTGTAATGCATACCATAGAGCTTGGAGTGCAGGGACATCATCCCATACAATATTTTTGACAAGAAATTTGTGCAACTTTATGTTTGGTTTTCAATAAAGATAGTGGAATTGGTTTTCAATAAAGACAAACGTGAAGAGTCCTCCCGTCAAATACATGACATCGTTCCACATCAAGCCTAAAATTGGATACATGCCATGAATAATATTTTATAATCAAAATCAAATTCTTAAGTATTTTGTGGATTAAAGAAAGATTTTTTTTAAAAATTGTTTGAATCAATATTTTATTTTTTAAAGTAGACCAGTCAACTATATAGAAACAAAATTTCTTTAGACATTGAAAAGGTAATGAACAATAAGATGCACACACATATACTTACAAACATATACTAATTTACATTATATAATAAGTAAATATATTATACATTGTATATACAAAATAAATATATTTAATTTAAATATACAGTTTATAATATAATATTGTACTTAATTTATTTTCAAATCTAATTTATCTTGTTGATTTTCTCATATTTAAATATGAGACTAATTATATATTACATTATCTTATCTCTCTCATCCCAATCTTCCTTTGAGAAGGGGTGTTTATCTTAACCCTACTATGGCTACTCAATCCAATGAAAATGAAATGTTTATGGTGCTCATGATGAGAACCACTTTGATCATCAATAAGATTATGACCATGATGCTCATGTTTCCAAACAAGATCTTACTCTTACTAGACAACTAATTTTTTATTAACTTACTAATGATGAATCTCTTCAATAATTTGTCACCCTTTTACACTAAACTTTAATAAATGCACCTCTTGGCATATATATTCTACTTGGCATTGGATCTTTGGTAGTCTATTCTAATAGTGGTCATCCCATCCTTCCTCTTCTTTCAAGCCTCATCATACCACTACTACCAGTTCCACAACTGCTACTACTCCTATTGTCACTCCTAGCTTTGCCCCTACTATTTCCATAGCTATTACTACTCCTATTGTCACTCCTACCTTTGCCCCTACCATTTCCATACCTACTTCAAGTGATCCGATCCCCCTAATGTGCCACCTACATATCACCCTTATGTTCACATGCTTTTTAGTGTCATAGCTTCTACTCGCATGTCTCATACCATCCATCTTTCCCAACCTATGTTTGGTATTATCCCTCCTCCTCATCTCATAATGTGGTTCCTCTCTCCATGGCTATGTTCTTTACCTATTTCCACACATCCCCATAATACATCCTCAACTATTTCATGCATGCCTAATACTACCATTCGCCTTACCTCTAACTTGGATATAATGTTATAAGATATGACTACTCTAAAGAAAGAAGTGAATGATAACAAGGATACTATTATATACAATCACCTACATGACACACCACTTACTTGTGAGGTTGTTATATAACCTTTTTGTATGGTATCTGTGGTGCCAAGATTTGAATTAAAAAATTGTGAGGGAGATCCTAACATGCATTTACAAGCTTTCACAATGGTATGTGTTAGTGTAGGTTTTTATTTCCTAGTTGGGTTATTTATTTTCCCTTTATTCATAGGTTTTTCCTACACCTTTTATTAATCTTACTTAGGTTAATAAAGCATGTTTAACTAGGTGAGTGGATTATGAGGTGTCACCTTCCTACAAGTGAGCATCCATTAGCTATCTTGGGAAGATACTTTGATATCTTTAGTCCGATAGATGGTTACTCCTCATTGGTCAGTGTTGCCACCTCCTCCCTCTCCCTAGTCTAAATAAATATGCTACCCAGCTTGTGTTTTGTGTCTTTTTGCATCCTTTGCTTTTACATCCTCTTAATGCTATTTTGCTTCTAACATTTGCATTACTCTCATGGAAACTAACTCTATGCTGCTATTTTGATGTTGTATCATTTGCATTCATAGTTTAGATATCTATTCTTTTACACTAGTTTTTTGGGTTAATCATCTTTTCAGATTCTAACATGGTATCGGAGCTTTTTTATGTGCAAGAGTACATTTTAGTTTCTATATTTGAGAGATTCAGGGGGGCTAATAAATCTTATTGTAGGTTTTCCCAAAAACCTAATATGCTCTTCTCTTGCATCTTCAGATGATCTGGAGAATAAAAAAAGTTTGAAGTAAACATTTTATATCCCTTCATCTATTTGTCTCTCCCTAGTATAACCAAAAATGCTGCAAAACCCAGTACTTTGAGATAGAGATATATGAATATAGAGAAAGATAAAGGGAGAGACAAAGAGATAGAGGGATATAGAAAGAGGGAGAGAGATAGAGAAAATGAAAGAGAGAGGTTAGTTACTTTTAATTGTATGATAATTTCACTTTTAAAGGTACCTTCATCTACAAAAGAGTAGCCAATTGTTCAAGAGATTGAGCATGAGTACAAGAATAAAGAGATTGACTTTTAATGGTATGGCAATGAGAATGAGAGAGAAAAAGGGAGAGAGAGGTTAGTGATGTATGAAAGGTAGAGGAAGAGAGAAGGGGAGACAAAGACAAATGAATACACACACACATAGATGGAGAGACAAAGAGATGGAGGGATATAAAGAGAGGGAGAGAGATAGAGCAAATGAAAGAGTGAGGTTATTGATGTATGCCACCTCTAATTACTTGCATAGAAAAGATACAAAAAAGTGGAGGTAAAGAAAAAAAATATATTCTATGTTTGATGTTTATTTATATTTACTTTTTATAAAAATAAAATATTTTTAGTTCCATTTATTAAATTAACCTATAAGAAATCTAACAACTTAATAAAGAGATATGAAATGAGAATGTAGAGTGAAAGAGGGAGAGAGAGGGACATGAGAGAGAGAAGAGAGATTATGGAAGGAGAGGGCTCATAAGAGGATGAAGGATGATAGGATACACCATTTGAAAAAGACAAGGTACATGTCTTATGTAAAAGATTAGCCAATTGTTCAGAAGATTGAGCATCAGTATACATGTCAACAAAAAGTTGTTTAGGAAGACCAAGATCTTGCTTACCTACATATCTAACCAGAATTTTTTTAATTATTTTTAATTTTTGAAAGAGTTGAATTTATAAAAAATGTATATTTACATTAAATCTATTATATATTTATTTATATTTATCTATATATTATTATTGAATTATATTTACTTTATATATAAAATTAAAAATATAACTATATTTATTCAACATATTTGGTATTCCAATATGATGTTTATTTGTAGACCATTTTGGTGTTAGAATGGTTTTATCTCTCTGGATTATGGAAGAAAGCATTTGTATGACAATGGTAATAGCACAAAAAACCCATATGGAGGAATGAATGCACAGGGGGCCACATTTAAAAACCACATGAAAGGAGTGAAAGAAAATAAATAATGGTTGGGCCAACATCAAGAGCACATGTCAAGGCCTTGATGAAATGATTAATTCAATTACATGGCAGGCCTCTTTTGACTAACAATTTTTTTGCTGAAGTGATATTGAACATAATGGACTCCCATGACATAGAATGCATGCCATTTTTGAGGTATTGAGCTCATTCCCATATCATTTGCAAATTCAAATAAATCAAAAGTTTTTCCCATCAAATTAAATATTTTTAGATAATATTACAAGTTCTCAATCTAAAATTATACCATGTCTAGATTTACTTTTTATATGTTTGAGCTCCAAACTATGCAAATATGTCAAATTATAAATAATATGCGTAGGCGATGACTAATGGAATGTAGGTTAACCTAACTATAGTGCATGAACAAGAATCTAGAAAGGAGATGCATGTTGATGCCACCAAACTTTACAACATAATATTCAACACCATTATTATTGCAAAAAATACTCAGAAACTCCTAAATATTTTCCAATCCTCCTTATTCCATTCCATCCCTTACAACTGAAAATAAATACCAAAATTATACAAAAACAAAAATTACCCTTTTTGGCAGATTTTAGCAACTTTCTAAAATTGCCATTTTTGCTAACTTCACATCCATATCCGTATGAGCATGAAAATTTCCAATTATTCAAAACTAACTAAAATACGACTAATCATCAACTTTCTAGTCTAATGCATGTAGAACTTGAAAACTAATTAGAAAAAAAATATTAAAACCTCATTTTGAGGCCCTGGATGATTAGAAAAGGTCTCAAAAAGTGTCAAAACGGTGACCTACCAAATCAACTGAAAACCATATTTGCACAACTACAGCTATCAATAATAACTTGACATACCTTTCCTCTTGAGGTGCACCTAATTCAGAAAATATTGGTTCGAAGCCAAGAATCATCACAACCTTTAATCTATGTTTGCTCCTTTTCTGGAATCACCATTGCTCTTGTCATCATGAGATTCTCACCCACATCTGGTAAAACCTCTAATTCTATCCCTTCTCCTTTATTCTCATCTTGAACCAAGTTCAACCTGGGTTGTGCTCCTTGTTTCCTTTCCTGCATGTGATAGTTTGGACATTTAAATGCCCTATGACCCTCTTCACCACACCTATAGCAAATGAAAGGTTTTCGTGGACTTTCCCATCCTCTACCACCACTGTAACCTTTGCCTCTCTAAAATCCTCTTCCTCTTTGTTGACTTTAAAGATCTTGTTAGATATCTTCTAATTTCTCTGTTCCTTGGAATGATTCTCCCTGATTATAATTTATGTCACCTCGCAATGGAGATGATAACCCCCTCCTCACTCTATTCTTTTGAAAATATTGTCTACTTTGTTTTTCTTCAGTTTTAAATCTAATTGGTATGCCTCTTCCATACTATTAACCCTATGCATGCTCAACTCACCTTGAATAGAAAATTTTAGACCATTTACATACCTTGGAGCCATCTATTCATCAGTTTATTGATGCTCCACATGAATGGATGGTTGTAAAATTCATCTGTGTAGTCTTGCACAGTAGACAAATTTTGTCTCAAATTATGAAATCTACGAAAAAAAGTTTGCACATAATCCATAGGCTAAAATTTATCTCTCAACTTCTCCATTTTTCTCCAAGTCCTAATTTTAGTTTTTACCTTTCTAGTTCTTTCCTTTTGCAAATGATCCCACTAGATCATGGCATGACCCTTTAACTTGGTACATGTGAATTTCACCTTCTTTTCTTCTGTCATAATCTTCCATTCAAAGAATTTCGTCATGACATTCAACCAATCTATCAACTCCTCTGGTTTGAGACTGCCTGCATACTCTGAAACTTCAATTTTGATCTCGTCATATTTTCCCTCTAATGCTCTGAGCATCCTTTCTTCAAAAGTCAAGCACTCTAATTGTACTTCCTCTTTAGACCCTACATGTTGATCTTCATCTCCTTGGCCTATTTTTTTTTATCATAATCATCTCTTCGTGGTCTCAATCTCTGATTGGCCATCATACCTGCAAGTTCTTGTACCTATCTTTGTAGATTTTGCATATCCCTAAGCATCTAGGCAATACCTGCTCTTCCCCTTCCTCTCCCAACCATCTTACTACTTTGATACCAGATGATGCACCCAAACTTTATAGCATAATATTCAACACCATTAATATTGCAAAAAAAAACTCAAGAACTCATAAATATTCTTGAATCCTCCTTCTCATTTCCATTCCATCCTACTACAACTAAAAATAAATATAAATTTATACAAAAATGAAAATTACCCCTTTTGGTAGATTTTAGCAACTTTCTAAAATTATCATTTTTGGTAACTTCGCATCCATATCTGTATGACCATGAAAATTTCCATTTATTTGAAATGAATGAAAAGATGACTAATCGTCAACTTTCTAATCTAATTGCATGTAATACTCAAAAATTAATTAGAAAAAACAACTTGAAAAACTTGAAAAAAAATATTAAAACCTCATTTTGAGGCCCTAGATGATCAAAAAAGGTCCCCAAAAAGTGTCAAAACTCTTCAAGATGCATATGCCCACCAAATTTCAGCTCCAACGGACCCTTAAGTCAAAAGTTATGACCTCTAAAAGTTTTTGCATCACATGCAAATAGAGACTAGACACCAAACATGAAAGCTCACTGAGACTAGATACTATTAGTCATGGGAGCCCGTTGTGTTCAATCTAAATTTGATAAAACTTTTATAAAAGGAATGTGATTATTACTCAAAAATAGGCCCTAATCCAAGGAACAGCCCTCATGGAAAACTGACAAATACCTATAGAGAAGGAAAAAATGTATTTTAAAAAATATCAATGTCCCAAAATTTATTTTTTGTCAAATAAAAAATGTATATAAGCATGATAGATAGAGATAGTAAAATAGAGAGAAAGTTAGAGAGAGATAGTGACAAAGAAAGATAGAGAGGGGGGAGGGAGAAAGATTTAGAGAGATGAACAAAGAAGTGGAGAGAGAAAATGGGTAGAGAGAGGTGACAAAGAGTGATAGGTAAAATAGAAAATGAGAGAAAGATATATATCAAGAGATGCTCACTAACCCCATATCTACCAAGGCTTACTATCTTTTGTAAACAAAAAATATGCAAGGAAGCCCTTTTGGCTATATTACACAACATCAAGACAATTGTTCCTACCACTTCTATGTTGCATGCAAGGTGCCTCATGTCTATAAATGTGTAATCTATCTCTCATTCTAGAAAGAGCATTAGCTACTGTATTCTTCTTTCTTTTAACACACTCTATATCAAAATCATATGCTTGTAGCTTACTTACCCACTTTTGTTGTTGATCATTCAAATCCTTTTGGCCAAGAAATAACTTCAAGCTATTATGATATGTTTTGACAAAAAATCTTCCACATACAAAATACTTGTAGTTTATTTTTATTTTTTTTAATTTTATTAGGATACCGATCTAGGAAAAAAATCACCTCAAGTGGATTATTAGTGGAATCTTAAAGAGTTTGAGAAAGGCCCACCATACTTTTACTTAAACTACTATGTGTATAGTTTACCAAAGGGTGTATGGACAAACCATATCCTTATTTCTATATATGGTGTTGAACTAAAATTTTTGGATTCAAAGTACCTTTTAGTTTCAACTAGAGAACATGGCTACATGCATATCCTTCCTACAAATTTAATTATTTTCAAATTCTATCTTTACCACCCATGACAATTGAAGACACATTTCCTAAAACACAAAATCATTAGCCATCATGGGATTTAAAAATAGGCTTAACTGCATAAACATAGTGGTAAAAAATGTTTTGTTGTGTGATAGACTTAGGACTACAGTCAAGCATTCTAATGGAATACCCTACATTAAAGATCAAGGTATGGTACTTTTACAATGTAAAGAATGGAGAATCATATGGGTTGGTCCATGTCATCTACCTCCACTAGAGCCTCATGAAATGGTACTTTTCATGCCAACAATCCAACAAGAATAAAGAGAGTGACTTTCAATTGGTCACTCCATGCCAACGATCCATAGATGGCAAGAGCTTTACCAGTGTGATGCAAGATGATTCAAATAATCATTCCCATTCATTCTACCTCATACCTTCATATGTACAATTGGAAAGCAAGGAGAAGATTTGGATTGATATTTTCCAAATATTTGTGCCTTATAATGACTAGCACATGCACGTTCGAAAGCATTCATTTCTTATGTGTATCAAATGAAATGCCAAGATCAAGTAGTAGAAGCCCACAATTTTTGATAGATGACAGAGACTATGGTAAATGCTAAGGTTGTGGATCCATTGGACAACAAAGATGATGCTCCAAAAAAGTTTATTCAATTGGTGATAGTGGAGGAATGATGAGTTCTAGTTCATGGGATTTATTAAATACTACAAACCTTTCAACAACCTAAGATACTCTCTTCCAATGCTACATAATGACATGGGCCGTAAGGATACAAGAAAATCATCATTCACTTAAAGACATGGAAATTAAACTTCCACAAATCACTATTGTTTGTATAAATATTTCTTAGAAAACAATCGTATTCTTGAAAGATGGGTGGAAAAAACACATCAAATTTAAGGTAAATTGATTGAGGTGGAAGATGTGTAGAATTTGACAAAAGAAATACTTGATGAGAGAGGGAAGGATAGAGAGATGGAGAGGAGGTAAAGATAGATAGAGAGAGATAAAGAGAAATAGAGAGATAGAGGAGATAAATATTGTAAGCAAGGAAAAAGCTAACTAATCTGCAGAAAACAAACTATAGCTAACCCTAGCTCTCAATGGAGAGCAATCTAGCCTAGACAACAGTCAAACACATATGAAAACAAGTAAAAATATAAACTAGCTATTGTCTAATCTCCATTGTCTTCCTCATCTTGCATTCTATGTTCTCAGATTTGCAGGGTTATGCAAAATCTTGAGAAGCACTTGAGTGTTTGTTAAGCAAGATTTTAGAGATTGTTGAGAGATGAGAGTTCTAAGAGCCATTAGGGCCAAAAATGAAGCTTGAAAAGGTGTTTTATAGAAGAGGCATTTTGAATGGAGGGCTCATATTTAAAGTTGACTTGGGGGCTAAATCAAGGGTGGAGGATGATTAGGGTTTTCCTCCAGAAGAGGACAAAATAGAATTTTAAATTAGAGGAAATTGTGAGCTGGAGATTATGATTTAAATTAAATAAATTGCATGCATTTATTTAATTTATTTAAGAAGGAGTTTTTGTGATGGGATTGATTTATTTATTTGAATAAATCAAGTGAAGGGGACATTAGGATATGATCGAATAATTAAATAATCAATTGAAATTAATTATTTAATTATAGAAGAAATATGGACAAATGACTAGAATGGACAAAATTGAACTAGTTGAATAATGGAATCTAAAGGGGAAATTTGTCCTATCACATTTGCGACATGAGGACATTTTTTAGTGTCTACACCTCTTTGAGATGATGTTATGACCAAGTAACATCATTTCAAAGAAGCCAAGGAAATGGATAGAGGAAAAGGATGATGATGGAAAGATTGGATGATGATGCCCCCTTGAGAGGATAGGCAGGTTGGACAAATGCGGGTATGCTCTTGAAATGAAATGGATTGGTCAAGGAAGAAAGATAGGGGAATGGATAGAAGAGATTAATGAAGGTGGATGCATGAGGACACAAGAGAGGATGGTGGAAGAATGAAAGATTGGCTAGAAGAATGGAAATGATATCTTGCTTTGATAGATTTTTGAGCTTCTCATTTGCATTTTTTTTCTTCTTATCATCATAGAACTTATTATGTCAAAGGCCAAAGCGGAAAGTGTAGTTCCTTGTGAAATAGGCATATGACAGACAAGGATTGCCCAACTCAGACTAGGAACTGTGATACCTTGTCGAAACATGTGATGAGATAACTGTGAGGTGTGCAATTCCTGATGCAAGGAAGCATTTAGTCTTTCCAATGCATAGGATGTCTTTGAGTCACACCCAATGGAATACCGATCACACACAAGGCACCAAGTTGCCCCAGTCATTTGCCAAAACAAATTGCAAACAACAATCAAAGAAAAAGGTCCCACTCTATCCTCGCTTCTCTTCATCACTTAGGGACTGCCTTGAGAAGCATAAGAATGAGACTGCAGAAAACAATCTAGTAAAAGATAAGACAAACTAGACCAACAACCAGTTGGAACTTTTGCCCAAGTGATGTGTGCTTGATTGATTGAGAATGGATGAGAAGGAGGAGTCTGGTTTTAGGATAGGAAGCATGTCGTATAAGACGCCTGGTCTGGTTTCGATAATACCCCTACCTGTCTAAGGCAAGAGAGCTGATTGAATGATACTAGTGTTGTTGTTCCTATGAGCAACACCAGGGTTTGATTAATGATGTTTGATAAATGACGCATGTCGTATAAGGAACAAGATCCTGGTTTCGACGATGCCCCATTCCGTGTGAGAATTTGATGGTTGATAAAGATAGTGACATATGATTATCACAAGGTGATTGATTGATTTGACTGATTGGAATAACTTGTCTTGTTGATGTTTGGGATTGTTTTGAAGTGCGTGTTGCTATGAAAGATTGATTGTCTGATCAAAGTGTCCATCTCATCAAAGGATGACTTATTATGATGGTTGACTCAACGGAGCCTAAGGGACTAACCTAATGCCTCGGGGGCGCATCGAAGATGGCCTTGCCTACGTGAAATCTCAAAGGTGACGTAGTTCGACTGTGCAGACTATGGATGATTGGAAGAACTGATTTGTATAATATGATGATGTGATTGAAGAATTGGATTGATTGAATGGCTCAATCGAGAGATTTGATTGAGTGATTTAGTTAAGGTATTGAATGATTGGAAGAATTGATTGAAGAGTTGATTTGGTTGGAATGGTGATGTTTGAATGAATGGATTGATATGATGAGTTGATTTTATTGCTTGGACTTTCAGTTGGTTATTTGATTTTTTTGTGATTTTTGATATGTTTTGTTTTTTTGGGATTTTTGGGAATATTTGATTTTTTTGGATTTTGAGGATATTTTGATTTTTTTAGATTTTGGGGATATTTGATTTTTTTGGATTTTGAAAATGTTTTGATTTTTTGGATTTTTTGGAATGTTTTGATTTTTTTTTGGTATTTTTGGGAATATTTGAATGTTTTTGGATTTTTGACATGTTTTGATTTTTTGAATTTTTGACAATGTTTTGATTTTTTTTGTGTTTTTGAAGATATTTTGATTTTTTTTTTAAATTTTTGAGATGTTTTGGGGAATGGCATTGGATGACAATTTTTGTAGCCTTTATGCTAGACACCAATGACAAGGGGAAACCAAGTCTAGGTGCAAGGATGAATGAATGGGATTGGATGAAAAGGTGGGTGATAATGGATGGAATGAATGTATGCATAAGAGGGCAAGGATGTGATCTCCAAGGACTATGCCAGATAGGAATAACGTGCCCCATTATTGGTAGTGTACTTAGGATTTTTCATGACAATGCTTATGACCATAGGGTAATGATATGATTGTTCGGAAAGGATGAGGTATGCCAAGAGATATCCAAGACATTTGTCAACATTTTGCCCCCAATCTTTATCAAGATCAAAAGAGGAAGGGAGGATGGATGGGTTGATATGATAGGAATGTGCATGTAATTGATAGGATATGATAAGAAGGAAATGATATGGTGGATGAGACAAGGTGCCCCCAAGTGTAAGTGGCATAGAAGATCAACTTTTTTTTTGATTTGTTGAATTAGATAAGGGGGTATGGATGAGAAGGACTCAAGTGTCTAGTGCCATAAAAGGTGATAGTCCCAAAGGTATGTAACATTGACCATGTCAAATGTCGTTATGCTCATCGATGTTGGTAAGTGATGGCATGAAAGTGAAGTGGATAAGGTAGATAGTGGATTATGCAGGGAACGATAGTGGATTCTGTAGGAACGAAAGTGGATTATGATGTGGATTATGTAGGACTTTTGCATGGATGGACAACAAGCTTATGCAAAAGCATGGATCATAGGAATAGGATTGGTGAAATGTGGAGGATAATGAATGAAAGATGAGGAGATGGAGGTACGGAAAGGAATCATGACCAACGGTTGCACACACCGTGATAAACATGGAAGCTTTTGATTGGATGGAGGTGTAGGAAGCAATGGCAATGTTTGCTTAGGAGATGGATGACTTAAGCATTTTGGTACCCACATGTACTTAGTATTTGTATTATTTTTTCTTTTTCATGTGGGATTTGTTTATGGAATGGGATTTTGGAATGAAAGTGGATGGTTGGGATTTTGAGAGGTGGATGCCTCTTTTGATTTGCTTTTTTGTTTAGGGACCCATACCATTTTAGTTTTTGACTTTGCTTTTGGAGGTATGGGTTTGGATGGATTTTTGAATGTACCTTGCTTTGATTCTTTGCATTTGTACCCTAAGGCATTAGGACCCTTAGGATTTTTGACCTTATGTGAAAGGAGGCATCCAAATGTTTATTTTTGAATCCCATGTGGTAGGTGGAATAAGTGAAAGCTTTATGTTTGGACCATGTGTGCATTTGTTGGTCATGATTAGGAATGTGAGAGAATTTATGAATGATAGGAATGTTAGGTGTCAGGAGAAATGGAGGTAAAGTGGATGGAGGGAAATTAGGAGTTGGAAGGAGTGGAGGTAAATTGGATGGTGGAAAGTGAATGGTCACATGTTTTTGGCATTGGTCGGATGATGGAGGTGGAATGGCGACATATGTTTTAGGAATATGATGGGATGTGCGATGGAAAGTGGTAGTACCAACATCGTTAGATTGTTGACCATGGAGTGTGTATCCAAGGCCATATGAGCATGTGGGGACATTGACATGGATAGGCTCCAAAATTACTTGTTCGTGAAGGCCTAAGCCTTTACCTTGGTAGTTCATATTTTTAGAGCATGCGATGAACTATAGGACTAGGTGTAGTTTGGACACTAGACATGAGCTCATTATTGGATGGAGAAGGTGAAGTGGAAGACAATGGTTGTTGTTGTCCTAATGAAGAACATTCATGGATGAAGGTGGATAGAACAAGTGGATATGATGGTGGATTTGAAATAGGACTGATAGTGGATGTGGGTGAAGGATCATTAGGATCTTTATTATGTTCATGTAGATCCAAGTTATTGGTTTGATCTTCTATGTTTATGTGTTCTTGGGAGACACAAGTCTCATCATAAAAAGTGGATGTTGGTTGGACCATGGATGGGTGAGGAGGCAAGCTCTTGACCATGGCATGTATAAAGTGGACAAAGAGGGCCATGATGGTTTTCTTGATCATACATAGGATTGTGATCATACATGGAAGCTTGATCATGGGAAAGATTAAGTGTGTTATGGATGGGTGAATGGAAGGGGTTTGATCTTGATTGGAATAAGGGGGTAATGTTTCCTCATGTTTATGATTATGCTCTTGACATAGCTTTTGACTTGGAATGGGAGTGAATGTGGAGGACTCTTTAATAGGTTCGATGATTTGTAAGTCACATGATGGGGCAGAAGAGTTGGACATGGCATTTGAAGGCTCTTTGGTAGGCTCATGAATGGGTGTTTGACATGGGGAGAGTTTATCCCTAGCTAGTAGCCATTGTATCACATCCTTTGCAAGTGCATGTGCAGAAGGATAATATATGGGATGGGTAATGGTGGTAGATGATGTGGACTCATGATTAGGATTAGGAGTGTGATGCTAGAATGTACTTTATAAGATGGTGTTGGTAACTGAGAGGGGGGGTGAATTAGTTACCTTAATTATTTTTGCTTCTAAACTTTCTTAATAATTAGTGCAGCATCAATTCAAACAAGCAAACATAACCATGAAATAGAAATACACATGACACAATATTTTTGATGTGGAAACCCTATTAAGGGAGAAAACCACGGGGTGATTAACCCAAGATTGTATTCTCTGTTAGAAGAATGGAAGTACAAAATGGCACTTGCCAATTAGGGCTCACTGCCCAAGCACACTGCTCACAAGAGGCACACTGCCTACAAGAGACACACTGTCTACAATTTATAAAGAGTGTAATACAATACTTGAACTGATAAGGAGCATCAACATATGCTGGAGTTCAGTTCCGGTTAGGCTCTGTATGTTGATCTGCTGCACTTCATCTTTCTTCTTCTTTTATGCTGCTCTTCTTTCACATACTGGATCTTCATTTCTGCTTTTATTTGGCTCTATTGCTTTTCTTCACACATAACTTACAACAACAACACATCTCATAATTAAATCCATCTTGTATATATATCCGCACAAGTGATTTCATCACCTTTCTAGTCGGCACCTGGAATAGTCAATCTTTTCACAAACTTTGATCTGTCGACTAAATCCTTGCACACCAAGTAATGCGGATCAAGGATATACTTGTGGAAATCATTAATCATGTTGGCCAAACATAATTCATGCCTTCATAACCTTTACCAACATCAGTAACACATCCGGAATAATGTCTGATGTTCTGCCAGTCAGTTCTTCCTCTATCACACTGCCAATCAGGAACCCGACACTCAAGCATTCATATCTCTTTATCCTTTCCACACCAGAGGCTCAAACCTTGGAATCTATCAGTCAAGATACTCCTCTTGACTTCCCCAAATCCACACTTCACTGAGATACTTCTACTAAGAGATCCAAACCTGTCTGTCAGACCTTACTAACTGCTTTGTTCTTGCTTACCAGACCTCAACACTTCTTCAATCTAACTTCCGGTGAGGACTTATCATGCATTGCGGATGTGTGAGATAACCTTTGTTGCCATCAATGACAACTGTAAGGGTAAAATGTGAATCAATCAAATGAATTATATAAGACCCAAACATCAACAGAATATGAGATAACAAGAAAGATTAAAAGTAAATGGCAATGAATAACACAAAGCAAACCTTCCCTGAAATCGATGCTTCTGTTGTTTGCCTATTACAACCGTCTGTTTGCAGATGAAGGGAGCCCTCAGAGAGTGCACTCTTTTAGTTGTTTGTAGGAAGTCGGTGGTAATGGCTGTAGTGATATGCAACGAAGATGAGCTTCAATGCAAGTATGTGATCTCAAGCTTGTGGATGGTAAAAGGGTGCCAAAGGCACGCTAGTGATATTTCTGCAAAGTAACGATGTCAAAAGCCTGGATGATTAGAATGGAGGATGAAGCTTCATTTATAGACTTGGAAGAATGGGAATCAACGGTTGAGAGGAGATATGAAGATCAATGGTTGAGGATGGCTGAGGAATGTGCAACTAGTAGAAATGTGACAAGTGTCCCAGCTCCATCATGAAAGAGGGGATGTGACAAAATTGATTGGAGAGTTAACTCCATTGACTGAACAGTTAACAGACTTGATTGATCAGTTAGAAGAGTGGATTATGGAACTGACTGAATTGATTGAGGAATTAACTCAATTGACAGGTTAGTTAACACTTTTGATTGATTAGTTAACTAATCTCTGATTTGAGAAGAAATAGGCCATGTGGGTGAGGGAAAATAAGATAATTAAATATTAAATATATTTAATTACATGTGCAACTTGATGAGGTGGAAAAGGTGAGGTGTAAAGGTGAGGTGGATTTTTGAATTTAGAACTTAGGATAGAGGAATTTGGTTTAATTAAATAATTTATGATTATTTAATTGTGTAGGACATTTAGAAGAATTTTAATTAAATAAATTAAATTTATTTAAGTATGGAACAGTGAATTGATTAAATAAATTTAGAATATTTATTTAATTAATAGAAGAATAGAATAAATATTTAGAATATTTATTTAGGATGATTCGTGTCATTTTTAGGCATATACATTTTGCCCCTCTTTGATGCAATGCAGTTTACAGCGTTGCTTCAAAGAAATCGATAGTCTGAATGATAATACATGCCCCAATTTGCCCCTGGTACAAGTTTACTGACGATAGGATGCCCCCTCGGGAGATTGGACGAGAAAAGGGTGAAAGAATCAGAGACGAACAATCTCACGAAGACGAAGGGGTTAGGATAGGCAAGAGGAAAAAGGACGTGCCTCAGGGAAATGGGAAGAAAACTGGAGGAAAAATGGGCACGAGAAGTAGTCACAGTCATCACCTAGCCAGAATTAGGGTTTGGAGGCTATAAATAGGAGTTGGGTCCACAAGAATAGTCATTTGCACACTTGTTTGATCTGGATTGGATAGAGAGAGCCTAGAGCAACTTGGAGCAGCATGGCACCAGAGCAGCAGACATTCCACGCGAGGAGCATCGATTCGAGCGAGTCCGTCGATTCGGGCGGCCAGCAAAGGTAAGACCCCCGGTATGTGATTCAAAAAATTTCTCCTAGGGTTGATTTTAGGTGTCATAAATGCATGTAGAAAATAGGTCAAACAGATGCGCTGAAGTGTAGAACGGCGCATATGCCTCGCGAAGCGGCACTTTTGTTGTTTCGCAGCGCATATGTCAGTTTCGGTGGCGCATGCATGAAAACGGCGCATCGGTGTGTTGTAGCCGCGCTTCTGTAATTAGGCTGCGCATATGTGATTAGGCAGCGCATCTGTTCAATGTAGCGGCGCATTTGTGAAAGCCGCTCATATGTTGAATCTAGCGGCGCTTTCGTAATTGGGTGGAGCATATGCTGAATGTTCCGGCGCATGTGCATTGTAGCAGCGCATCTGCGTTTATGCGGCGCATATGTCAATTTTGGCGGTGCATATGTCGATTTTGGCGGCACATACATCGATAAACGACGCTTTTATAAAGAAACGGCGCTTTTACCACCTGTAGTGGCACATTTGCTTTGGATAGCAAATGACTTAGTCAAATTGATTCAATTAGCGTCCTGTTCAACGCGGTAATCGATGAGCTATCTCCAAGATTGCAGGAATCTAGTCAAGAGATGTAGTGTGCTGTTTTGATCAATTTGAAATGCTAAGTGTAGTTGATATAGTTCAGTAGGTATGTTGAGTATGATATATGCTGTTGGAGACTGACGCGTTGCCTTGCTTGCTTGCAGGAGGATATTCGAGACACACTGCAGTCGAGGGAGATGTTTCCCATGCCCCTGTTGTAGAGATATATGTTGACAGAGACTGACAGAGTGGCGCTTGGTGCCATGGGTTTAGACTATGTATGCTTCATGCTCGAGGTGCAGGTAAACCGAGGATTGCTAACAGCTGCTATGGAGAGATTCCACAGCGAGGATGGGACCTTTCACTTTCTGACTAGAGAGATGACCGTGACGTTGGAGGATGTTTACCGGATACTGCACTTACCCGTGGTGGGTGAGTTAGTGGAGTATGACGCACAGCGGGATGTGGGACTCACTGAGTGCCAGCGAGTGTTCGATGATCCTGAGCTAGTTGGATAGGTCATCCCGTGGCAGGATATATATGATTGCTATGACTACTTCCCGGGGATTGTGGCTGGACTGATCGGGGGCGTTGTATGCCCAGACAGGAGATCGCATGGGTTCCCCATTGGATGGGGCAGGATCATGGAGCGGATGCTGACTGAGGGCACCTGATATGCATGGGGAGTCTGCGTACTGGCCCATCTATACCATGATATGCATCAGGTGGTGTACCACCGCAGCACGAGTCTATCAGCTGGTGTACTATTGCTACAGTTTTGGCTGTGGGAGCACATAGCGGTGACTAGGCCGATATGTGCATTCGCGAGGCAGAGAGGAGAGCCATACAGTTATGGCTATGCAGGAGTGATTTCCCAGCATAGGCTGGGGAAGTTAGAGTATTGGAGTCACACTTTGGATGGGGTAGATGTGGTCGTCTGGTGACCATATCTGGACTGCGAGCCCTGGGACAATGAGGGAGATGAGCTACCGTATTGCTTTTAGACTAGGTGGCTGATAGGCCAGACACGGCACATACTGGAGAGGCAGATGGTGGGCAGGGTGCTGAGACAGTTTGGGAGGAGACAGGGTATGCCACAGGGATAGGCGCTCTTTGCGCGGACACATGCAGAGAGGGTCCGATGGGGGCCAATGGCTTCATACGAGGAGGCCCTGGCAAAGTTCAGGTAGACTCCCTATGTGGCATGGGATATGAGGACAGAGATAGCGGATGCAAGGGTTACACAGGATTATGAGGATTGGATGACTGCACATACTTTCCTGAGATATTCAGGACCTGGCATGCTAGTGCCTTGCATTGATGAGGCAGACTCAGAGGAGGAGGGACAGGTTGGCCCAGGGCGGAGGGGGGCTAGAGGAGGACGAGGACGAGGTGGTAGAGCCGGAGAGAGGCCGAGATAGTGGAGGAGGATAGGCCAGGCCGAGCAGGCAGTGCCAGGACAGGTGGCACAGTAGCAGATACCACAGCAGGCGCAGATGCCACCACCCCAGCAGGTACCACAGCAGCAGGTGCCCCAGCCACAGGGGCCAGGACAGGCCGAGGCAGCATAGGGGCCAGAGCAGGCAGAGGTGCATGAGAGGGCTATAGCTAGCCTGAGGGGACAAGTGCGGGCGTTGCAAGCACAGCTAAGGAGGGTCGATGGTAGGCAAGAGACAAATGCAGTAGTTATCGCGGGGTTGACTTGTGAGAGAGACATGGCAGATGCACGGTTACGTATTGTCCGTGTAGAGCAAGACACTGCTGTGGCCGCCATGGGGACAGATGCAGTGAGCTCTTTTTTGGTTGGGCAGGTGCATCAGGCACAGGCACAGGTAGGCCAGTTGCAGACGCAGTTGGCACAGGTATAGACAGAGCTAGCCAGAGCACAGTCACAGGCCCAGCACTACCGAGGTTTATACCATGGTGTCGTGGCATCGAGTCAGAGGGTAGGGAGCTTTAGGAGTCAGTCTAGGGCGACTCATAGAGCAGGTCCATCATAGTCAGGGGCTTCCGTGATGGGTCCTCAGCAGTCAGGAGCTGGCAGTGGTGGCCCACCGCCGCAAGGGTAGACACATACCAGATTTAGTACATTTTGGGACATGTATCACCGTCCATTTGGATGTATATTGTATATGACACTTTGATTTTTGAGAGAGATGGTGATATTGTACATTTGGACCTCTTATATGATAGTATATATGATGATGCAGCTTTGTGTATCTATTGCATGTGTTATGAGATGATGATTTACTTCTATTGTATGATGCGATGTATGTGCATAGTTAGATGGACTATCCGATGCTATATGAGATGCTTTTTGATATGATGCTATATGATGTTTATATATGATTTAATGCTTCAAATGTATGCATACGTAACATGATTTCTATGTGATGATGCCGCTTTGTGTGTGATGTTATTGGATGTCTATATGATCTAATGTTTCAAATGAATGCAAATGTAATAGGATTTCTATGTGATAATGCAGCTTTGTATGTGATGCTATTGGATGTCTATATGATCTAATGTTTCAAATGAATGCAAATGTAATATGATTTCTAAGTGATGATGTAGCTTTGTATGCGATGCACTTAGCTATGTTTTTGTGATTTTCTGTGTTTTAAGATGCGATATGATGCTGATGTATGGATGACCTAATGCATTGTGTGGGTATGCTACTGACTTAATCATGTTCATGAGTAGCTATATGATATGATATGCTCCTATATGCTTTGTTTTTGTGAAGTCCAAATGTACTCTATCGACACAAGAATGACATGATAGATGGAAGAATGGCTATGATAGAATGACTTAGAAACTTCATTTGATATTGTTACTTTGCATAGTTTGGATAATGAGGATTTGTATGGGATATGGATGTATGGATGTGTATATGGATACAAGATGGATGTTTTGCTTTTAGAGTGCTTTATTTCATCATTGGGCATTTTGTTTTTTGGTACATTTTCTGAGATGTTGTAAGTGAATACAAGCATCTAGGTATAATTGAACCGAGATGACCTGAGTACCGCTTACATGGATTGTGATTTAGCAAGTTAATACAAGCATCTAGTCAAAATTGAATCTAGATGACCTGAGTACCTCTTGCATTTCAACAAACAAGGATTGCCCCCATTCATGTCAGACCTTTGATTTCCTCGATGATCTTTTGCCGATCATGTCCTTAGACTAGGCTTCACATTACTAAAGTTTAGTCCACAAATAGCAAACAAAGAAAATAATCATGCCCCCATCATAGCATCTCTAGCTTTTGGCATCCTCGAGTAGCATAGGAAGGTATGATAGCAAAAAAATCAGGACTCTTTAACTTAACCCTAGTTCCAAATCCACAAAACATTCTTTCCATTAGATATGTTTATTTCTTGCTATAGGTTGAATAAAATCATTTAGAAAGACCTTGGGTATTTGCTTTGCATTGGATAGGATAAGATGCTCATAGTCAAGATTTCTGCTTGAGGCACAGGTTCTACTTGCGTTTTCTTGCTTGGTGAGAAGATTGCACAATCCTTATTGGGGAGACGGACCCTAAGGGACTGACCTAGTGCCTCGGGGGCTCATTACTAAATGGCCTTGCCTACGTGATGACACAGAGGCAACGTAGTTCGGGGTAAACCCTAATGGACCATGGATGGACTAGAAGAAAGACGACAAGAATGAAGACAAGAAAGGGGATGAATGGGACCGTGGAAGAAATGGAAGCCTTAGGGGCGCATTAGAATAATGGCCTTGCCTACGTGATGGCGCAGAGGTGACATAGTTCACGGACTTGGACCATGGACATTGACAAGAGACTGTATGCTAGGCTCACATTGAGGAGACAGTATGGGACAAAACCTTAGTTGACAAGGCCACAAGGAGAGTATCAAGCCATGATAGGTAACTGTCAAGTGTTTATTTGTGGGATAGATATGGGTCGAATGGGGCAAATGGAGAAAAAATAAACTCAAGGGGATTGGATTCTCAAAGATGGAGAAGGTGGTTTATCACAAGTAACGCCTGTTCACCAGGTTTTCATCACTTGCTTTTATTTGCACGAGAAGCTAGAAAGTAAACATGACACCTGTTTACCAAGTTTTCATCACGATACCTATTCAAGGCACCTATTTGCCAGGTTTTCACCAAAGGACAATTTTTTTGTATGCTTTCTATTTTTTTCTAATTTTTTTGTATTTTCTCTTTTCAACTTTTTTGATTTTTTGATTTTTGATTTTATTGTGCCCCCTTGCATTGGGGTTCTCCTAGGCATAGAATCAGCGAAGGTGCATACTATTGATTGGATCATCAAACAACTCACCCTCTGAAGTGGCCAACTGATATGCCCCCGATCCATAAGCAGCTACAATCACATAGGGTCCAAGCTAGTTAGGCTCGAACTTACCTTTCTTTTCTCTATCTTGTTGATTGCGAGGGTTTTCTCTGAGGACAAGGTCCCCAACCTTAAAGCATCTTGGGCGAACCTTATGGTTATAGCTTCTTGACATCATCTATTGATAGGCTTTAAGATGATCGAAGGCTTTCTGGTGCCTTTCTTCCAGCAGCTCTAGTTCTTGTAACCTGGAGACTCTGTATTCTTCGTCTGATATGAGGCCTTTCAACGACACCCTGAGGGATGGTAGTTCAACCTCAATGGGAAGGATGGCTTCGGAACCATAGACAAGGGCGTAGGGTGTAGCACCTGTGGGAGTGCGTATACTAGTCCTGTAGGCCCATAGAGCGGGGTTGAGTTGGACATGCCAATCACGGCCAGCCTCATTGACAATCTTCTTTAGGATTTTCAGAATGGTTTTATTCGATGCCTCAGCTTGGCCATTACCTTGGGGGTAGTATGGAGTGGAGAAATGATGTTGGATTTTGAAACGCTCACAGAGTTCCTGGACATCCTAATTTTTGAATGGTTTGCCATTATCCGTTATGATGGATGAAGGAATGCCATATCTACAAATAATGTAATTCAGAATGAAAGAGGAAATTTGCTTTCTTGTGACGGTGGTTAGGGGAACAACTTCAATCAACTTTGTGAAATACTTGAAATGGTGATTATGATGAATTTGTGGCTGTTGGAAGAGGGTGGATGAATTTTTCCCACAAGGTCAAGTCCCCACTGACAAAAGGGCCAGGGTGTCGTTAAAGGTCTCAACTCTTGAGCAGGCGCATGGATCAGGTTCCCATGTATTTGGCATTGTTTGCACTTCTTGACGAACTGATATGAATCCATTTCCATATTTGGCCAGTAATAACCCAAACGCATGAGTTTCTTGGCTAAGGAAGGGCTGCTAGAGTGTGTTCCGCATATCCCTTCGTGTACGTCTCGCAAGGCAGTTATGGATTCTTCTTGTTCCAAACAATAGAGTAGAGTACCATCCAGACCGCGTCGGTAAAGGGTATTAGCTATGATGGTGTAACGAGAGACTTGTTGGATGAAAGTTCACTTTTGGTTGGAAGAGAGGTCTGGTGGGAGAATATTGTCCTTGAGGTAAGTGTAAGTCTTATCATACCAAGGTGAATCAGATCCGACTAGGAGACAAATGGAATGGGTTTCAAGGAGATCATAAGCCAGTTGTCGGATGGTTTCCACTAAGAACTCATATCGTGACTCATATTCAGGAATTTCTAGAAGAGAGGCTATGGTAGCCATTGCATCTATTGCTTTGTTCTCTATCCTGGGTATTTGCTCAAAGGAGATGGTCCCAAAGTGTTCTTTGAGGTCATCGACCATCCGTTTGTATGGGATGAGCTTCTCATCTTTGGTTTGATACTCATCGTTGACCTGATTTATGATAAGCTGAGAATCACCGTAGACACACAGTGCTTGGATTTTCCACTTAGTGGCCATCTTGAGACCAATTACCAAGGCTTCATATTCTACTATGTTGTTTGTGCATGGAAATAACAGCTGGTAGGATTTCAGAATTGTGTTGCCTTGGGGGGTGATAAATAGGATACCTGCCCCCGATCCATGGTTGGTGTAAGATCCGTCAAAGTAGAGTTTCCAAGGAGATGTTGACAAAGTGAATAAAGACTCATCGGGAAACTCAAACTGCATTGGTGAAGTGTCCTGTAATGGTGCCTCGGCTAATTGGTCAGCAATGATTTGTCCTTTAATGGTTTTTCTGTCCACATATTCTATATCATATTCACTAAGAAGCATAACCCACTTTGCTAGTCGACCTATGAGAGCTGCTTTGCTGAGAAGATATTTCAGTGGGTCGATCTTGGCAATGAGTTTGACAGGATGCGCCAACATGTAATGTCAGAGTTTTTGTGAAGCAAAAACTACCGCAAGGCATGACCTTTCTACTTGTGAGTATTGCAACTTGTAGCCCACTAAGGTTCGACTGATGTAGTATACAGCTCTCTCTTTGTTCTCATAATCTTGCTGCGCTAGAAGAGCTCCAAGAGCAGTGGGTGTAGCAGAGATGTAAAGAATTAAAGGTTTTCCTTGGATCGGAGGCATGAGTATAGGAGGATTCATAATGTACTCCTTTAGCTTGTTGAATGCCTCTTCGCACCGCTTGTCCCATTTAAATGGAATGTTCTTATGTAGGAGATGGCTAAAAGGTTGGCACTTGTCTGCCAGCTGTGAGATGAACCTACGGATGGCCTGCAGCTTGCCCTGTAAGGATCTCAACTGTGTTAGAATCTTGGGTAGTGGCATGTCCATTATAGCTTTGACCTTGGCCGGGTCTACCTCTATTCCGTTTGCCGACACGATGAAGCCTAGCAGCTTGCCTGATGTTACCCCAAACACACATTTCTTTGAGTTCAGTTTGACTTGGAATTGGTCCAACCGTTGAAAGACTTTTTCTAGGACATCTAGGTGTGAGTCCCTTGTGAGAGATTTTGCTAAGATATCATCAACATAGTCCTCCATAGTTACATGCATCATGTCATGGAATATAGTTGTCATGGTCCGCTGATATGTAGCCCCTGCATTTTTCAGCCCAAAAGGCATGACATTCTAGCAGAAGGTACCCCATGGGCAAGTGAAAGCTATTTTGTGTTGATCCTCTGGTGCTATTTTGATTTGATTGTACCCTGAGAATCCGTCCATGAGTGATAGCATTGTATGTCCTGCAGTGAGGTTGACTATGATATCGATGTTTGGCAATGGAAAGTCATCCTTGCGGCATGCTTTGTTTAAGTCTCGAAAATCATTGCATAGTTGAACCCGGCCATCTAGTTTAGACACTGGCACAATATTAGATATCCATTCTGGGTAATCTATGGCTCTAATGAACCCCACATCTAGTAATTTCTTGAGTTCTTCTTTGACCAAAAGGGCTATATGAGGATGCATCTTTCTCAGCTTCTGCTTTACGGGCTTCACCCCTGGATCCAATGGCAAATGATGTAGAATTAGGTTTGGGTCCAAACCTGGCATGTCTGCATATGACCAAGCAAAGCTGCCTCTCTTCTTCTTAAAGAATGGTACAAACCTGGTTTTCTCTAGTGGTGTGAGAGATTTGGCAAAGTGGATAATCTTGGACTGCTCTTCGGTACCAATATTTACAGGCTCGATCGGCTCCACCACAATTTGTGACCTTTCCTGATACATATCACTAGGGAGAGTGTCAAGCATTCCATCGTCAGGTGCCACAGTTGGGTTTTCACCATCAAATGCGTCCTTTCTTTTTACTGTTTTATGATCTGACACTGCCGCAAGGCGGTTTTCACTGTCAGATCCATTTTTGATCTTTATGTTTTTGCGACTGGAAGGCTTAGCACCCTCCCCGAAGTAAGCCACGGTATTCAATTCTATAGCAAAACTAGCTTTATGATCTCCTTTTGGCAAGTGGTCCCTAAGTTCTATGTAATCAATGTAAGCATCATCGTTCTAGAACATATCTAATTAGGGGGTTCCTTGCAGATCCCAGTCAATAAGCTCAGGATGTAAGAGGGGAAGGGAGTCAGATGAGAGACCTGATTCATTGATGGTGTGAATGAAAATGTTATGGGCATTGGCGGGGGTAGCGTTCTGGGTGGTACTTTCCTCCAAGTTGTTTATCGCAATGGAATCGAAACTTTCCTCGAAAGCCATAATCTCAGGGGTGGGCAAATCAGACTCCAGTGGTTTGTCCCATTGCGTTTGTCCCTCATGGTAGAGGCTAAAAGTTTGGATGGCGTCAACCTCTTTGTCATCGTAGGAGTGCTATGTTAGCTCGTCCCACTCATACTCATTTGAATCATTTGAATCTGTGTCACTATCCACTTGGAGTGTTTGGATTGTCTCCACAAGGCAGGCATTTTCCTTGGCTTTACCCTTGCCTTTGTACCCTAGGCCAGTTGTGTTTTTAGCTGAAGAGGATGAAGAAGGTTGTATAGGTTCAATGATTCCTTCTTTTCTGAGGCCTATGGGGCCTTGTCCTTCATACCCCATCCTGTGCAAAATAGTCTCACCCCACCTATAGAGTTCTGTAGGGAGTCTAGGCGGTTCTTGGGGTGTGTTTTCTTCTTCAGCATAAAGCCACTGCAAGAGATCTTGCTCCTCTGTCTCATTAGATAAGGTCCCCCATTTTACAAAGGGATTTGCGGGGGTTGCAGGAGGAGCAGATGGCTTTGGAAAATGTTTGGGTGGATGTTTGGGTTGGCCAAAAGAGCGAGGAGACAAAGGCGTCTTGGCAAGGTTGAGGCTGTGCTCAATGGAGTATTCCCCCATGCCATTTTCTTTTATGGTAAGTTTTAGTGGTTTGGGTCTTGACGAGGAAGCTTCAGCGGTATGGTCCTGTTGCGGGGTAGGGGAAATGTAGGCTCTGTTGTTGGGGATGACACATTCTAGTTTTGCACGGAAAGAATTGCAGTGCTGGTAGGGGTCGGGGTCGCCTTGGATGGTGACCTGCTTGCCATTGTGCAGGAACTTAATACATTGATGATAGGTCTAGGGGACAGCCTTCATGGCGTGGATCCATTGTCTCCCTAATAGAATATTATAAGCAAGCTCCCGATCAAGGACTTGGCACACCACATCTTTAATGACCGGTCCCACTTGAATGGGTAGGACAACCGTTCCTTTTGTGGTTCTTTCTTCCTCGTCATATGCCTTAATGGTAATTTTCCTCCTTGGATCAACTGCTTGTTTGGAGAATCCCAATGCAAGGACTAGCTTCAATGTACAAATATTTAAACCGGCACCCCCATCAATGAGAACCCTCTTGATGCGGTGCTTGTGTATGAATGCGACATTGTGCAGAGGGGTGTTGTGGGGTTGAGATACAGAAAGATCATCTTGCTCAGTAAATGATATGGAATTGGAGGATGTCAAATTGCCTACCATGGTCTAAAACTTCTCTTGGGCCAGGTTAGTGGGGACAATGGTTTCCACTAAGGCTTTCTCAATAATCTCCTTATGAGAAGGAGATAGATGCAAGAGCTCCAATATAGAAATGTGAGCCGGGGTTTTCTGTAACTGGTCGAGGACATTGTACTGACGGGGGTTGGATGGAGATGGTGATGACCTTGGAGGAGTGGTATTGAGTGTGACTTTACCACTGCGGGTAATTATACTACAACCAGTTCGGTTAGGTCCTGGCTGTTGGTTGGGTGAGATGACATTGACCTGCGGAATATGTTCAGAAATGCAGTTTATGGTGTAGTCAAATGGAACACTTGCATAGTTAGCATTACTCGTCCCGCTGTTCTGATTTGGCCAGTTGCGATTATTGTTGTTGTCATTATTGTTGTTGCCGTTGTTGGTGTGGCCATGGTTATTGTTGTTGTGGCCATTGTTGTTATATGGCCTGTTATGATTCAAAAGTGGATCCCTGTAGGCCACATGAGTGTCATTGGAGGTATGCTGTTGTGTCCCTCCCTGATTCTGATCCAGTATATCTTGAATGACATTTTTGAGGTGGATACAGTTATTAGTTGTATGCCCCCTTCCTTGGTGATATTCACAATAGTCTGTGTCCTTCTAGTAGGGAGGTTTGACTATAGGCTCGTAATCACTTGTTGGCGGTAGAGAAATTTCATTATTAGCCAACAACTTCCGTAACGTAGATTCTTGAGACTCGCCTAATGGTGTGAATTTTCTTCTTGGGTTTGAATTGTACCAAGATCTAGGCTCTCGAGAGGGTGGTTTGTTGATTGCCCCATTGTTTGCGTCCCCCTTAAGAGTGGATATGGGTTGTTGTTTAGGAGCTGCCGCCTTGGCATCAACTACCCCATTGTTGACCACATTCTTGTTCTTAGTCCAAAATTTTGATTTATCCATTGTGTAATTGGAATTAGGCGTGTCCTTGTAGAGCTTGAGAGTTCCTTTAGTGATCATAGCTTTTTCAATGAATAGGCCCATTTCAATGACTTTGGAGAATGATGTAGGGCATTGTATCTGAATCTGATAGCTAAGATCTATGTTTAGGTTGTGGACAAACATTTCCAATAGCTGCTTCTCAGGTATATCATAAGAACACTTACTAGCTAGCTGTCTCCATTGTTGTAAGAAGGTGGCGAATGACTCACCACTCTTTTGTTTGGTATTGCATAGATCTAGCATAGATACCTCGTGTTCTATGTTGTAAGAGAAGTGCGTTATGAATTTATTGACAAGTTCATCAAAAGTTTTGATCCCTGGTGGGAGGCACGAGAACCACTCCATAGCTTGACCACCTAAAGATCTTGGGAATAGTCTCATCAAGTAGGTCTCGTTGTGAGCTACTTCTAAACATGCGGCATTGAATTCCCGGATATGATCTCTAGGGTCCCCCTTCCCTTTGTATTTGTCAAACTTTGGGACTCCGAACTGAAAGGGGAAGGGTTTCATGACCAAACTTTTGTCAAAAGGATATGGAGCTATATCTTCCAAAGAGTATTTCTTGGAACTTGTACCGGTCTTAAGGTTGGATATTTCTTGTTTTAGACTTTCAATTTGTTGTCTCACGTCATCCATAGGAGCATTTTGATCTATGGGTTTCTTGCCTCTATCATTTGCATTCGGGACTGTGTCATTCATGCCTCTCTCATGATCATCACGTCTCCACTCATGATCATTGTCCTCATTTTCCATGATGGAGCTTATGTCAAAGTCTGCAGGGAGTTTGACTCTGAGATTAGCAAGATGGTGGAAGTATTTATCGGGGTTCTCAAGGAGCACCCTCTCTACCAGGCATTGGAATTTGCTATCTTGGATGTGTGCTACTAATTCTTCATGAGAAATTTCTTCGTCACCACCACGTGGTGGGGCAAGGTGATCAGATGCGTCGGCCATTTCAATCTGCTTGTTGTACTGGGATTGAGTAAGAACCATGCAAGGTGGGGTGGGATGATGTGGACCAAGATTAGAAATTTTGGCGAGGTGCCGACTGAGACTGTTGTGAATGGGATACCTAGGACAAGATTTGGACAAAGGATTCTCTCGCTCAATGACTTCAAGTAAGACGGTTGACACAAGACGTTGGCCACTAGTAAGGGTAATCGATACCAGTCTTACTGTGTAGGGCGTAGTCGTTCAACAAGACTACTAGCAAAGGTACGGTGACCTACTAGGCTTACGTGAATTCACTAATGACACAAAAAAGGGACCTATGTCGAATCGGTATGGGACAAACTAACTTTGGGACAAGAGGCATTTGGACAGAAAGTGAATGGGATGATGGACGAAAGAGAGACTTGGTTGAAATAGATGAAGACTGATTGCAAGGTTGAATCTGACCTCAGAAAGTGAAACTAGGCTGAAATGGGTGCTCTAATCAAGTGAAAATATTTTCTCAAAAATAGGGCAAGTGCTCACTGTCGCATATGCGCAGAAACAGATGCGCCGTAGAAATGAACAAATGCGCCATAAGTCGTAGTATATGCGCAGCTCTGGTTAAGTACAAATGCGCAGCAACAGTGTGTATATGTGCAGTAACAGTATATATGCGTAGCAAGTCATTACAAAAGCGCAGCAAGTCGCAGTATATGCGCAGCAGAAAAGAGTATATGCGCAGCTCTGATATTTTTGCAAAATTTTTGGATTTTTCTTCTGTTTTTGGTATTTTTTAGCTGGAAAAGGTCTTCTTGATCTGATATTATGAATTAACAGCAAGAAAACACAGCAAGCACAAAGAATATTTTGTAGTTTTTCATTGTTTTTGTAATTTTTTTGACTCTATTTTGGACAAAAGCAAGCACAAAATCCTAGGCGAGAAATGGATTATAAGGGATTTGGGCCACTAGAACAAGAGGTATTTAATGCGGGCAACTGTTCAAGTGGTTACACGTGCCGCAGCACTACTCTCCGTTATGGAGTCTCCCAGCCTCAAAGGGTTACGCCTGAGAGGGTTTTGGGGGAGGTTGGTCGTCGGTGTAACATAACAGCACTTGTTGCAAGAAGTTTTCACCTCCAGCACAATTTATTTTAAGTGGCTTGGTAGGGCTTGGCATTAGCCTATTACCACTCAGGGTCGTTCCCACTTGGACAAGCGTGCATCCAAGGGTAGGCCCCTCCTAAAGGTTAAACAAATAGAATGACAAGTCTGGCACTCTGATCACCCAGAAGAGGGGAGAACATAAACCTATTGTCATTCGCAAGCACAGAATACACTGATTAATCCACCCTAGTTAAAAGTGAAAAACCTAAATGGGCTAATCTATTCAAACACAGAACTTTGAAGTGAGTTTAGCAATATAGCAGTGGTTCAGTTTTAAACCCCAAAAAGCAATAGTGAGTTCAATTTTAAACTGCGTAGCATGAGATTGTTAACTTTAAAATTCTGGTCTCACAATATAGCAATGGTTCATTTTAACTTCAAGATCATTGATGAGTTCAATTTTAAACCGCGTAGCATGAGATTGTTAACTTTCAAATTCTGGTCTCACGATATAGCAATGGTTCATTTTAACTTCAAGATCATTGATGAGTTCAATTTTAATCTTAGATAGCAATAACTTGGAAGGTGTTTGCAATGCAAGCAAGAAATAATCTAGTTACTTTCTCCCTAATTAGAACTAGATGAAGATTTGAATGAACATCAATTTTACTTTCCCTCAGAAAATGAAATGTGAACTAATTAGATGCAACTACATGGAACTAAACCTGATCCTATCCTACAAAAATAGCTCCAGCAAACACCTGCGAAAAGGTTAGAGTTAGCAAATTCCCCTAAGAAAGTACTAAAACCTTAGTCTGTTACAAATGCGCAGCTTCAGTGATCATATGCGTAGAAATAATCAACAGAAGCGCCACAATAATGAATACGCCGTAATATTGTATGTATGTGCAGTTAAAAGGAATAAATGCACAGTAATAATGGATGCGCAGCAACAGTCTTCAAAAGCGCAGTAGAAAGGAACATATGCGCAATAAAGTCAAAAGCGCCGTAACAGTGCGCAAAAGCGCAGAGAAAATACACAGATGCGCAGAAAGGATAAAAGCGCCGTAACAGTCTTTATATGCGCCGTGGGAATGTTTAAATGCGCTGAAGTAACCTGTGCGTGACTTTGCGTGACCTGTATGGAACCTGCCTTCAAAAAAGGTCAAATTTAGATGAGATAAACCGGCAAAGGCCCCACGGTGGGCGCCAAAAATGTAAGGGTAAAACGTGAATCAATCAAATGAATTATATAAGACCCAAACATCAACAGAATATGAGATAACAAGAAAGATTAAAAGTAAATGGCAATGAATAACACAAAGCAAACCTTCCCTGAAATTGATGCTTCTGTTGTTTGCCTATTACAACCGTCTGTTTGCAGATGAAGGGAGCCCTCAGAGAGTGCACTCTTTTAGTTGTTTGTAGGAAGTCGGTGGTAAATGACTGTAGTGATATGCAACGAAGATGAGCTTCAATGCAAGTATGTGATCTCAAGCTTGTGGATGGTAAAAGGGTGCCAAAGGCGCACTGGTAATATTTCTGTAGAGTAATGATGTCAAAAGCCTGGATGATTAGAATGGAGGGATGAAGCTTCATTTATAGACTTGGAAGAATGGGAATCAATGGTTGAGAGGAGATATGAAGATCAATGGCTGAGGATGGTTGAGGAATGTGCAACCAGTAGAAATATGACAAGTGTCCCAGCTCCATCATGAAAGAGGGGATGTGACAAAATTGATTGGAGAGTTAACTCCATTGACTGAACAGTTAACAGACTTGATTGATCAGTTAGAAGAGTGAATTATGGAACTGACCAAATTGATTGAGGAATTAACTCAATTGACAGGTTAGTTAACACTTTTGATTGATTAGTTAACTAGTCTCTGATTTGAGAAGAAATAGGCCATGTGGGTGAGGGAAAATAAGATAATTAAATATTAAATATATTTAATTACATGTGCAACTTGATGAGGTGGAAAAGGTGAGGTGTAAAGGTGAGGTGGATTTTTGAATTTAGAACTTAGGATAGAGGAATTTGGTTTAATTAAATAATTTATGATTATTTAATTGTGTAGGACATTTAGAAGAATTTTAATTAAATAAATTAAATTTATTTAAGTATGGAATAGTGAATTGATTAAATAAATTTGGAATATTTATTTAATTAATAGAAGAATAGAATAAATATTTAGAATATTTATTTAGGATGATTCGTGTCATTTTTTAGGCGTATACAACAACATTCATGAATCCATATAGTTTCTCTTGCCAACAATCTCCCCCTTTGGCATTGATGGCAACACTTAGTGTAAAATGACTAAGTGTTTACACTATGCTTCCCCTTGGCTGATGCTCTGTTTTAATATACATTTTCTGGAGCTCCCCCTTAGTTGGATTCCTCATTTTTCACTGCTCTTCACTCCCCCTTTGACATCAATGGCAAAGGGTAGGGTCCACATATCAAAAACTTTCAAAAATTCAACTATACTTAGCCACATAAGTATATACATATGGCATACTTACATATATTGAAGTGTCTGCAAAGGTTGTCTTTAATTGAATAAATTATGTAGCCCAACTTTGCTTCATTCTATCCAAAATTGAAATATGACCGCTCAACAGGAATGCAAAAGCTTCTGCTCTCTTAAGATCTGTCGGATCATTGGTTCGGGTGGTAGTCTAAGCATCACTTAAGGCCTCATGCATGGCCTCTAACTTAGGAATAATGATCCTTCTAAGTTCACCCATCTGGCTAATTATGTTCTTCCTTTCCTTCTCAAAATTCTTTATTGCATTTGTGATTGCAATAGTCTGACACTCTTGATTTACTATGGAGGATGAGAGAGGATCAAAACTTTGAGACAGACTTAATAGTTTATCCTCTTGTTCTTTTACTTTCCTCTCAATATCTTTGGTCATTGTGGGCCAAGATAAGCAAAATTTGTACATATTTCTGCCATCTTTAAGAGCATTTTCCAAGCTCTTTATCCCAATATCCATAACTCTCCTATCATTTGTTATCAAACCCTAGACTTCAGAGAATCTCTTATCCAAAAACTCCTTCCAGACCTTTTCTTTAGCTGACTTCTCTAGAGAATCAAAATGTGTGCTAACACTGTTGACTAGAGTTTTGAGATTACCGGAGGAAGAGGCTGTGGGATCCTTTTGAAAAGATGGCATGATCTTTTCCAACATTCCGGATGCTGCCTCTATAAGCTCACAGTCTTCCATGTGAGATTTCAGTAGTTTCTCTTTGACCTTCACATTTGCAAATGAAGCTATTTTCATTGTTTGCACTGGAGATAAAGAGTCAAAATTTAATGGCCCTTTTAATAGTTCCAGTTCATCAATTTCCATAGTTGCTTTTGTCAAAAAGTCCTTGACTGATTCTACAGTGTCTCTTGCCGGAGACAGATTTTTCTTTTCTTCTGCAGTCACAGAACTGTCTTTTGGAGCTTTCTCCCCTTCCACAACCTTTGTACTGATATCTTCTTTTCCCTTCACCTCTGCTTCTTTCTCCTTTATTCTTTCTTCTCCTTTGGATCCAGAGTCAGTAAGGGAACCTGGAGGAGTGATGTTGGTCTGTTCATGGGCCACCTCTTCCAGAGCAGAGGATTCCAAGTCCTTAGTTGTTTTTGCACCGATATTCATTACCTCTTCTGTTATTTTCTTAATAGACTCTTCTGCAACACTTGTGGTCAAGGGGTCAAAACCCAAATCCTCTATAATAGGAAGATTAAATCTTTTGAAGGCCTTCCAGAGGATCTCTTCTGTGTCCTTGGCTACCTTGTCAGTCTCACCAAGCATAAGTTGATTCATCCATGCTTTGCTTCTGAACTCATCCTTACAATCTTTGAATACCATATTCATTGTTTTGGGGTCGATTGAAGGATATAGCTGAATTGCTAACTGTTCCCAAATTTCTAGGTCTTTGGCTTGGGCATTGTTCTTTTTTATTTCTAGTTCCTTCTCCAAGCTTTTGGGGATCAGAGATATAATTTCAATGAATGCTTTGTTGTAGATATTTAGGTACCTGACTATGGCATCTTGCAATATCTTCTGATCTGCTTCACCATAATCATCATAGAACTCAACCATTGGCTGAAGATTTCCATCCACTGTGACTGATTTGATTATGTCATCAATGTGAAGAGTGGGTTTTTCAACATATTCCTCTGTCTTTTCTTCTTCCTTCTGTCCGGTAGAGGGTTGACCGGATGTTTTCTTCTTTTTCTTCATTTTCCTGATTTCTTCATCAGATTCAGTCTCCTCTTCATCCCTTTGACTTGCATAAGCTCTTGTAGCTTTTGTCTTTGTTCTTTTCTCTCCTTTGCCAGATGATTGTGCTTCCGGTTTTGATGTCCTTGAGCCTTTGGCAGTGGTAGGTGCAGATCTCTTTGATGATCTGGTCCGGGTGGAAGGTTTTGCCGGAGCACTTTCCTCATTTTTCTTTTCTGTCTTCTTCTTCTCTTCCTCAGCCCTTTCCATCTTTTTCCTGTGGGCATTAGTGCCTCCTTTGAGATGCCAAGGCCTTTGGCAACATTTTCTACTTCTTTTCTCACCTTCCTCTTGATCTCTGGTTCTCTAAGTTCCACATGAATCTTTACACTCAGCTCCTCAAAGGTTCCAAACCTTTCTGCCTTTGGATCCTTTGGCTGACTTAGCATGTGTTGAACATGCAGCTCCATAATTTGTTCATCAACTTCATACCCCATGGGCATGATCCATACAGTTCTTGGTTCTACTACCTCCATTAGGCACTGATCAGTTTCTACCATTAAACATACTGTGTCTTTGTATTTCTCAACAAGAGACTGGGGAATCCTTTCTCTTGCTTGCATCATGTTCTAAAAATTCTTGAAATATCCCCACAGGGCTGTATTTCTTGCTTTAGCATCCCCAAGTTCATGCAAGTAATCTCTGATCTAAATTGCTACCGGTTTGTCATTTTGCCATAACCATCCATTTGATCCGGGCAGCTCATTCATGAAGTAGAAAAATAGGCATAATATTAGTCCACCATATTTAAAGGAGTTTTTCTTGTCCTTTTTGATCTTTTGTATGTTTTCCATTAATTGGCTCAAAAGAAGTTCACAGAGATCATATTCTGCATTCTTTCTCAGCATCTCATAGGCAGCATATACTGCAGTTCCAGATACTGAATTCTCCCTACTGGAGTGATATATCTTGTATCCTATTATCATAGATGCAAACTTGATATCCGGGTTAGTAATATCTTCAATGGTCATTGCCCTCTTATCAAATTTTGATCTGATGGCCTCAGTTACAATGTTGTTTTTGACATATTTGAGGACAGGAATTCCTCTGGAGGAGTGTAAACCAATTACTGCCCTAATTGCTTCCTTGGTGATTTTGCAAGGTCTGTTAAGCCATAGAAAGTTGTCGTGTACCCTACTCAACACATACCGGACCCATTCATCTTCTTCAAAGCAGGGGAAATGAATGAACTAATCAAAATGTTTCTCCTAGATGCCCTTATATTCTGGTTTAAGCTCAAAAGCATTGTCTATCAATTGTTTGTGATAGATATCTCTTAGTTTGAATTCCCCAAACTCTTCAACATTTGCATGTATGTAAACCCTAATATCTTCTGTGTGCAAAACAGCATACGGAATACTAGAGAAGGCTCCTAGGGGATCTACCTCCAAGGATTTGTATGGATGCTTCTTAAATATGGGGTGAGGTCTATTAGAAATCTTTACTATATTCGAAGTAGCCATCATCAAGGAATCTTACTGAGAGATATCAAGAACGAAGAATACCTTTCTCACTGTTTAGGGCACACGATGAAATCCGGATTGAGATGTATGAGGAATCGTCTTGATCTTTGGGAGAGGTTGTTGCAGAGCTCCTTTTCTCTCTTCTTCGCATGTGAGTGTACAAATGATGAGCGAATGAACTCTTTTATTTCTGAGAAGCCCTAATTTTCATTCGGCAATAAATGCGCAACCTAATTCATTCCAATTTGCCTTGTTTGTCTTATTCGGAGACAAAACCTTTCCGGATCACTGAGACAGATTTCAAAGTTATTCTAGGAGAGTAGTGATGATCTATCTTCCTTTCATTAGTCATTTGATCTATTTGCAGATCAAGACACCATAGTTTGAATCATACCAGACCAAACTTGTAGGGAATCTATTTTTACCGGAAGACCGTTTTATCGAAACAATTCTGGAAGGATTAGATTCTTCAAATCTTCTTGCAGATCTCTCAAATCTTTACCATACCCCTTTTAGATGTTTCTTGTATGAGCCCTTTTAATCCGTAACTCTCCTTGTGCCAGTTCCGGCACCAATTGACTGGCTGGGCGAACAAGGTTTTCTTTGTGTCTCCCCCTGAGCCAGAGCTCACTTTTTAATTTTTGGAAGGAATATCAGCACCAGAGTCTAGTGCGGATCCATCCCCTACATTCTCTATACTTTTCTTCACCCAAATCTTGTTCATCTCACATTGAACTTCATCCACATTTACTTTTTGTTTTCCCTTATCTTGATTCTGATTATAATATACCGGACCTCTTTTATCCTAATTCTTGCTTCTACAGAATTTTGCTATATGACCGGATCTATTGCAAATTTGGCAAACAACATTTCTTTGCATATTTGATTGATATCCTCTTGATCTGCATTGATTAGCCATATGACCCATTCTATTGCATGCAAAGCATCTACCATTGAATGAATTATTCATTTGCATATTTCTGCATTCATGAGATTTGTGACCATACCTTTTGCAGTTGAAGCACTGTCCGGAGAAGGATGTATTAGTCTGATTTATTCTCCTTCTACACTGATTAGCTTTATGACCAAAGTTATTGCAGTTGTGGCAGTATCCATTGAAAGATGGATATCTTTGAGCATTAGGCTGCCTTACCGGAGGACTTCTAGGCCTGTTCCTTGGATTTTCTGATCTAAAGTTCTTCTGACCGGATTCGAAGCTTTCTCTTTTCTCATATCCCAAACCACACTTGTCATCTACCCTCTTTTGGCTTTGAAGAAGAACTTCAAGTTGGGCAGAACTTATCTTGAATTTCTCTTTATATTCATTTGTTGTTTGAAGATCCCTTTTGAGAGAGACAATTTGATCCTCAAGTTTTTCTTCATTATCTTTAGCATCTTCAAGATTAGATTCAAGATGTCTGATAATTCTATCCATCTTGTGGCAATCTTCTGATTTCTCCTTGAGAGATTGTCTTAGATTATCTTCAATTTTTCTTTTCTCTTCAATCTCTTGCGTAAACTTTATAACTCCTGATTCCATTTCATGTCTTACCATAATGATTTCTTTTGATAACTTTTTACATAACCTGGTTTTCTCCTTCAGATCTTCATTTGCATCATTTGCTTCACCTTGACTTGCCAATTGTTGAAGTAGCTCCTTTCTCTTTTTCATAGAGAGACTTAATTTGTCTTTTAGTTCTCTCATGAAATCATCAGCCTGTTTGAGTCTTTCCTTTAATTCATTGACTTCGGAGTTTGACTGTTCAAGATCATCAAGGGCAGTCTTGAGTTGCTCCCTTAAACTATATGCATCCATTTGGATTCCCAGATCTTCCTCAAGCTGTTAGACTCTGTTTTAGGAGGAACTTGGCTCTGATACCAATTGTTGGTAACTGAGAGGGGGGTGAATCAGTTACCTTAATTATTTCTGCTTCTGAACTTTCTTAATAATTAGTGCAGCATCAATTCAAACAAGCAAACATAACCATGAAATAGAAATACACATGACACAATATTTTTAATGTGGAAACCCTGTTAAGGGAGAAAACCACGGGGTGATTAACCCAAGATTGTATTCTTTGTTAGAAGAATGGAAGTACAAAATGGCACTTGCCAATTAGGGCTCACTGCTTGAGCACACTGCTCACAAGAGGCACACTGCCTACAAGAGACACACTGTCTATAATTTATAAAGAGTGTAATACAATACTTGAACTGATAAGGAGCATCAACATATGCTGGAGTTCAGTTCCGGTTAGGCTCTGTATGCTGATCTGCTGCTTATCTTTCTTCTTCTTTTATGCTGCTCTTCTTTCACATACTGGATCTTCCTTTCTTCTTTTATTCAGCTCTACTACTTTTCTTCGCACATAACTTACAACAACAACACATCTTATAACTAAATCCATCTTGTATATATATCCGTACAAGTGATTTCATCACCTTTCTAGTTGGCACCCGGAATAGTCAATCTTTTCACAAACTCTGATCTGTTGGTTGAATCCTTGCACACCAAGTAATGCAGATCAAGGATATACTTGTGGAAATCATTAATCATGTCGGCCAAACATAATTCATGCCTTCATAACCTTTACCAACATCAGTAACACATCCGGCATAATGTCTGATGTTCTGCCAGTCAGTTCTTCCTCTGTCACACTGCCAATCAAGAACCAGACACTCAAGCATTCATATCTCTTTATCCTTTCCACACCAGAGGCTCAAACTTTGGAATCTATCAGTCAAGATACTCCTCTTGACTTCCCCAAATCCGCACTTCACTAAGATACTTCTACTGAGAGATCTGGACCTATTTGTCAGACCTTACTGACTACTCTATTCTTGCTTACCGGACCTCAACACTTCTTCAATCTGACTTCTGGTGAGGACTTATCATGCATTGCAGATGTGTGAGATAACCTTTGTTGCCATCAATGACAACATTCATAAATCCATATAGTGTCTCTTTCCAACAATACCATTGTTGCAAGGTGTGACCCTTGGTCTTCTTGTTCAGCGCTGTGCTGCGGTGGTTTGTGACAAGGGCTTAACCACCACCCATGCTTGTTGAGTCAAGTGCTTGTATCAGGCATTAAGAGGTTGATCTTTTGGTGCAACGGCAACTAAAAATTGGTATCAGAGCCGAGATCACATGTTCAAACCCCGTGCTTGCACTGGGGGGGATTGTTGTAAGGTGTGACCCTTGGTCTTCTTGTTCAGTGCTGCGCTATGGTGGTTTGTGACAAGGGCTTAACCACCTCCTGTGCTTGTTAAGTCAAGTGGTTGTATTGGGCATTAAGAGGTTGATCTTTTGGTACAACGACAACTAATAGATGGATGAGGTAGACTTATGTTTCCCTTATAGAAGATGGCATTAGAATTTAAAGGCACTTTGTCTTGTGGCCAAGGTGGACTTGGATAGGCTTGGGGTGTTAGAACCTTTTTCTCTAGGATTGGCATGGAATGACTCATGTCTTCATATCATTGTATGTCTTCATGTGGGATTAGGACCATGTTATCAAGTGCTTGTCTAGGATGAATGATGAGATGGAATGATTAGGAATGTGATAGAGTGTGGGATTGATTGGATGATTAGATGCGTGATTAACGATGATAAGGGTATGGTTAGGATTGACTTGGAAATGATTAGGGGTGAGGTGAATAGGTGATGAAGACGGAAATGATGATTGTGTAAGGATGATTATGATAGGTTGAAGGTTGAATGATGAAGATATGAGTAGGCTATGATTATGATGTGATAAGGATAATGTGGAATGACTTGGATGATAAGAAATGACAAGGATGAATGTGTTGGTGTGAATGTTGATGTGTTTGGAATGATGTGTATATGACGGGTGACTAGGAGGATCTACTCCCTTGTCTCTTCATTTTGCAACCGTGTCAATCAAATGAGACTTGTGAATTGTGGGAAATGTGGGATGCTATTGGATGTCGATGCAAGGTGATGAGGCCTAGACTATGATAGAGGCTGATGATATTAGTCTTCAAAACGTCTAGCTCCACAAGGGTACTCTCGTCTACTAATGACCTTTCAAAGCACAAATTGGTTTTGTCAAAACCTTGAGGTATGGAAGAGATGATTAATTAGAGTGAACCCATGAGTTTCAGAATTCACTTGTAAGGATGGACTTAAACTAGCCATGGAGTATTAAGCCCAAGTTTTGATTGATGTGAAAGGATGTCAAGGTCTCTTGGTCTGAATTTGTACTTGTGATATAGTCAAGCTTTGACAGTTTCTCCCTATGTTTCAACCTTAAGAAGACTATGTTTGGGAAACTCTATAGATGTCGAGGGCTAAATGGTAATGAAATGTTGTGATGAAATGTGATCATAAAGGGAGGGAATTGGATATGTAATGGGTGGCTTTGACACAGTTGCAATCAGATTCAATAGGGAGAGTAGATACTCAAAGTTTTCCCTAGAGTTATGGTGTGTTGTGATAGGATTGGATAGGAGGAATTTGATTGGATTGGAATGATGATGATGATGTATAGTAATGTGATTGGTTGATTTGGGTGGATTAGGAAGAAGTGAGTTGGGTTAGGAATGTTGATGATTAGGGTGTTGACTAGGATTGGATTGGAATGAAAGGTTATGATATGATTGGGAAATAATTGGTTGATTAGAGTGAAGGTGATGATGTGTAATGATAAGATGTAGATGACATGGATGGATTAGGAAGAAGTCGATTGGATTATGAATGAGGATGATTACGTGTTTTGACTAGGATGATTAAGATGATGACTAGAAGAATGATTAGGGTGAAATGGATTGGATTAGGATGACGATGTGTAATGATTATGAATGATGAATTGGATATGATTATGATGGTTAGGATATAATTGGGATTAGGTAGAATGATTAGGCATGATGAATAGGATGTGATTGTGATGAGGTGGAATAGATTGGAACGATGAACAGAATATGGTTAGGATATGGTGTAATGATTAGGTATGATGAATAGGATGTGATTGGGGTAATGTGGAATGATTAGGAAGGATAAAGAGGATATGATTATGGAGAGGTGGAATGATGATTGGGATAGCGTTATGATGGGTTGGATTGATTAGTAAGGATGATGATTGTGATGAGATGGCCTAGTCTATATGGAATGACAAGTATGATGGTTAGGATAGTGATAAGGATATGGATGGTGGGGTGATGATTAGGATAATGATTATGATGAGGTGGCATGAAGAAGATATGACAGGAATGTGATTAGGAATGATTAGGATCAACATTGTTTGGATATGATAGTATGATGTGGAATGATGAATAGGAAATGTGATTAGGATAGGTGATTTAAGATACAAGGATTGAATGGTGAGGGTATGATAAGAATGCGATTAGGATAGGGTTATGATGACTTGGATGTGACTAGGATGTGACATGGCTAAAGATGGTGATTAGGATGAAATGGGTTGGCTCAGGAGAGTGATTAGGATATGATGACTTGGAATGTATGGGTTGGAATGAATGTCGAGGGTGATGATTAGGCAAGAACACACATCAAACATTGAAGACACTTGGCATTTTTGTGGCTATTTTGATGACTTGAATGATGTTTTGCAAACACTTGTAGACATACACAATGTCTACACAATCCTAGGGCTAGTCAAGGACTATATTTGTTGAATCCCATAGCTGTGCTTATTTAAAGTGGGTAGCTCCAGGATCTTGGTAGCACCGGCTCCCCTCCATGGCACTCACTTCTCACACATACCAAGATTCAGGTTTCCCAAGGCTTGGCCCCCCACCAAACCTTAGGATTGTCCCTGCTACCTCAACTAAGAACCACATGAATCGGGGTGGCTTCAAAGGTTACCCTTCTGCGTCAATAAATAGAAGGTTTTTGTCCACTAAACAAGAAGGTTCTAGTAAAATATCTAGGGGACTAGCACCCCACGAGCATATAGCAAGCCACTTAAGGCTTTAACTAACCCTACTAGGAGTTTAATATACACAAAGGTACGCCTCCTTTCGAGCTAGCATTGTATGGTGAGCATTCATACCGGTTAGACTTGGCTTTTACCTTATCCTTAATTTATATAGCGGGCCGGATGAAAGTCCTGCTTGGGGTCACAAATGAGTTCTCCTTTCGGATGTGTCTCAAGAGTAGGCCCACTCTAAGGCTCAAACAAAAGCAAGACAAGTTAACATATTTTTGATCCCCAGGCTCGCACTAAGTCGCAAGGGGAAAGCATACACATGTAAACTTGCTCACACTCACACATGCTCATTAACCTTAGAAAATAGATGTGTGGTGTGATTTATGCAAACGTTGTGAAGTGTTTTTGATTCCCAAGATCGCATAAAGCACAAGGGAAGAGCACACACACTTCACAATATAAACACAATCACCAATCATAGAAGACAGTGGTTCATTTTAATCCCCAAAATATGTGTGAAAACAACAAGATGTTCATTTTAGTGCACCAAAACCAAATGTGCCTATGATAACAAAACACATGCATATGAAAGAATGAAATCCTACACCAAATCCATTAGTAGTCTCATTTTTAATGTCTTTGACTAGTGAAAACCACACGCTACAAATTAGACATTAGTAGCAACAAAAATTCCATGACAAAGCAAAAAACATGAAATAATTGAGTAGATGCATCGTTTTGCAAGTTGCAAGTCAAAGAGGTCAAAAAAGAGACTCTGCAAAATTTCTAAAAATTTTGATCAGTTACAACAAAATAAATTGTAGAATCAAAAAATTTAGGAAATTCTAAGCAATTTGAAAAAAATTCGCTGAAATCTGACAAAAAATGCTCAAGATAATCATGTTTGAAGTTTAAATGAAGCATTGAATTTGACCACGAAAAAATATGACAAAATAGAATCAACACCCATCAAAACCTATGTCACTATGTAGTTCTCTGAATCCTCTTTCCAACGAGCCCTCGTTTGTAAAATTTTGCCTCCGTATGGCCGAGTTATGAGCAAAAGAAAAAATCTGCCTGTTTTGGGTATGTAGGAGGTAAGAACAAGTCTGGCAATTGGCATTAACCGTCGGTAGTTAGACCTGCTTCCAATCACATGTGATAGTTAGTCTCCAATGGTTAAGTTGGCAGTTATAGTCAAGTAGGGCCCTAATTGATCATATGATCGGGGGCCAAACATATGTAAAAAAATAAAATGCAAGGGAGAGGAGGGTGCTAGACCCTAGCCCCCCCTCCACTAGTCACTAAAGTGACCACTAGCGATCGGACCCAAAACAAAACTAACAAATAAAAAGTGTCATGACTAAAAATAAAAAACTAATCCTTAACTACCCACGGTTAGGGTTTTTTTTTTTTGAAACTGACAATGCTGGACATAGGGTAGTTTGGGTAACAACACACAGGCAGTGAAGATTTGCAACTGATGGCAGTTTAGAGTCTAGCCAACGATCTAGGGTTTCTTGGAGAGAAAGGTAAGTGGCATAGATTTTAAATGCTGCTAGTGATTAGAAGTTTAATGGAGGCAGCGAGTTTAGATCAGGCGACCACGGTTATGCAAGACGTCGACTGGTAAGGATACAGTCGACTGATAAGGGTGTAAAGACAGTCGATGGGAAAGGATATTGTAAAGATACATTCAATGGATACAGTTCTCTACAATGGAAGGACGGGAGTTGCCAGAAGGGAATTTACCGGCCAATATGTATGATACCTCTGAAAACAATGAAAACTGATGCTGGATCTCAAACCATGGTCACAGAAATGTCCAGAGTCGCTGATAAGAAAAAAAACGGGCCCACAGCTATGTATAAGATCTGTGGTCTGAAATTCAAAGTCGTCGTGGGGTCTAATAGTTGCCAGAAAACGTGAAGATCACAAGGCCATATGCTCGTGGTGGTGGTCGAGTGGTAGAAGTCGAAGGAATAAGCATTTAAGATTTGTGAACGGAGAGTGACAAAAGTTGAAGAAGGCAGAGGTGACCTCTGGAGGTAACGGAGGATCCGTCTGAAAGAGCAATTACTACAAACGTAGGCACTCCTCACAGAAACCCATGCACAACTACAACGACATTAAAATGTTTCTAGGATCTTGGTTGGTGGAAAACAAACAGTGACGGGTGATTAAGAAACATCTAGTAGCTAAGGTTTTAAGTTGTGTTCAAAACACTGCATTTTGTGCTTTAGCCACATAATCTTGGAGCAAGGTCATGGGTTTAAATCTGTCAAGGTGAAACGAAATTGTTGAAGATCTAGCAAAAAAGGCTAACGAAGCCTTTCTGGATGAGGATTTTGAACAGGCTATTCTGCCCACGTAGATTCCTGTTTGTTGTAGCCATGAATGGCTTAAAGCCCTAAGGATTTATTGGTAAAAACAAAAAATGTTACCGTCTTCTATACGATCAGGGAGAATAGCATGATTATGGAACATGGTTGACTTGACAGTGGTATGGGCATATTTTGATTAATGGAAATGATTGCAACTTGTGGTGGAAGTGGATTCAATCTATTAAGAATCTGTCCTTGGCAAGAAAATGCAAAACAATTGGAGTAAGTCTGATAATGTCCCCAAGGAATACGCAAGAAAACACAAGATTAAATATGGATTTGCATGGTTCATGAGCAGATTTCACCAAGAAAGAAAACCTTACAGGAATGATTAGATAGATGTAACGTTTTAAACTATCATCTAGCATAGGAATAAATGATAATTATTCCAAATATTCTTTCTAACACCCAATGAAATTTGAGAACTGATGGAGTCATGGTTGTAGGCAGGTTGAAAGAGGCTTAGATATTTTAATTTGCATAAAGGCTGGGGTTTATTGTTGATAGCACTCAATGGCAAATCGATATGAGAATCAATATGAAAGCTCAAGAAGAGTTGAATGAGCAAAGGAGATTCCAGAAAGGCGGCGACCAGGAAACAAAAAGGGAGATAGAGATGAAAACACGATGATCGGAAGGTATAAGGGATGTCGGTGGCAGTGTTAGGGTTTGGTCAAGCAAGATTTTAGTAGAGAGCGGTGGAAAAGTACAATCCACAGAGGCTAGGGTTGTTAGCAGCAGAGGGTTTGTGAACAAGGTGATCAGAGATTTCAATGGCAGAGATGATAAAAATTAGTGGCAATCATGAAACGTGTGACCAAATGACAACCTGCAACAAAATTGTTAAACCCATCATTTATGAAAGACTAAACCTACAACCAAAGATTCAAAAACCTGCAACAGCATTTTTAAATCTGTAATCATATTAAACTTATAGCCCAGAATATCATCCCTCAACAAAACCACATGAGCCATCCGAATAAAGAAAATTACCCTGGAACAGAGAGGGACCCCTACACAGGCCGTATGGATCCGTACGGAACGACTCTATGACGGGCAAAACCAAAAAAAAATTCAAAAAAATTTTGATAGCAAAATATATCAAATTTTATGTCATTTTTCATTTCTCAGACCTCCTAGACTCAACGGTGAGGTCTGTTTGAGCTCCAGAGGCCACCTCCAGAAACAAGTTTTCAGAAACCACCAAAAATGTCAAATTTTTCATGCATTCATGTCAGATTCACCAATGTAAGCAAGGAAAAAGCTAACTAATTTGCAGAAAACAAACTATAGCTAACCCTAGCTCTCAATGGAGAGCAATCTAGCCTAGACAACAGTCAAACACACATGAAAACAAGTAAAAATCTAAACTAGCTATTGTCTAATCTCCATTGTCTTCCTCATCTTGCATTCTATGTTCTCAGATTTGCAGGGTTATGCAAAATCTTGAGAAGCTCTTGAGTGTTTGTTAAGTAAGATTTTGGAGATTGTTGAGGGATGAGAGTTCTAAGAGCCATTAGGGCCGAAAATGAAGCTTGAAAAGGTGTTTTATAGAAGAGGCATTTTGAATGGAGGGCTCAGATTTAAAGTTGACTTGGGGGCTAAATCAAGGGTGGAGGATGATTAGGGTTTTCCTCCACAAGAGGACAAAATAGAATTTTAAATTAGAGGAAATTGTGAGGTGGAGATTATGATTTAAATTAAATAAATTGCATGCATTTATTTAATTTATTTGAGAAGGGGTTTTTGTGATGGGATTGATTTATTTATTTGAATAAATCAAGTGAAGGGGACATTAGGATATGATCAAATAATTAAATAATCAATTGAAATTAATTATTTAATTATAGAAGAAATATGGACAAATGACTAGAATGGACAAAATTGAACTAGTTGAATAATGGGATCTAAAGGGGAAATTTGTCCTATCACATTTGTGACATGAGGACATTTTTCAATATCTACAAATAGATTTACAGATAGATCAAGAGCAAGGGAGAGAGGAAGAGATAGATTGATAGAAAGATGAATAGAAAAAGAAAGATATAGTAGAAGAGAGATAGAGATAAGAGATATAAAGGGATCTAGAGATAAAGAAAAGAGAGGTTAACTTTTGGTCAACCATTTCATGCCAACATTACACATGTGACAAATGTTCATGGGGAGAGAGAGGAAGGGAGAGAACATTTTAAATTATGGCTAACATTGGACATCAATGGTTGACATCATCTTATAATGATGCAAGACAATAGAAATGAGGGATGGCACAAATCCATTCCTTTCTTGTGTTTATCAAACCAAAACCTAAAGCACAAAAGAGAGGGGGAATAGAGAGAGACTCTCAAAAGAAGAGAGATAGAGAGGGAGAGGGATATATATATAGAGAGAGGAGAGGTACCAAGAGAGATAAAGAGAGGGGGAGACACAAGAATCTAGAGAAGAGGAGAGATGGAGATATAAAAACAAAGGTAGAGAGATAGATATAAAGAGAGGTAAAGAAATAGAGAGATAAAGAGGGAGATATAGAGAAATAAAGAGATAGAGACATGATAGAGACTGGTCACTTATGTTGTATGCAAGTGATGATGCTCATGGCAAAGGTTAAGGTTGTGGATCCATTGGCCAACAGAGATGATCCTTTAAATAAGTTTATTCAATTGGTGATTGTGGATGAATTACGAGTTCTAGTTCACAGGATTTATTAAACACCACAAAGCTCTCAACACTACAACAAATCCCTATGATTAGCTCCTTTTTTTCCTCCATTTTTTACTTCCACCCACTATTTTAATGTATTTTTCTCCAATTTTTTAAAAAAGTTGGGGCTATTTATCAGGATGGCACTTTTTTTGGCATTTTTTTGCACTGATCAGAACAAGTAGGCACTAAATTAGGTGCCAAATTGTGCCTAAATTAGAGCTAAATTGAGTGCCAACTTTAGCGCCAACTATAGCACCAATTATAATGACTAAATTAGCACCGACTTTAGCGTTGTACACCAAAAAATTCAATAGTCTCATCGATACTCTAAAAGTCAAATAGATAAGGCACTTCAGCATGACACCAAAACGTCTCACGACGATCAAACGAAAATATCGATAACCCTCAAGGGATTTGGGATATCGAAGTGATATGGTTTAGTGTCTCACCGATAGAAGGGGTCTCACCAATGAAAAGATAATGTAAAGGGTATTTCGAAGAAACTTTACTGTGTCAAAGAGAGGGTTTTTGGGGTCTCTTCGAAAAGGTGACAAAAAGAAATTAAATTATCAAAAGGGTGATTTCTTGTTCAAGGAGACTCATATTATCGAAGTAATGCCAATTAGGGTCATACCAAAATCCTGAACAATAAATGAGATTGCAAAACACATCACATCGAAATAAAGTGACAAGACATAAAGGTGGCGATCTAATGCTCTATTTTTGAAAAAAATTAAATTCCCTTCGATGATATGACAAACACAAGCAAGATGCCATTGATTGCATAGAGTTAAGATTGTTGAATGGGAATTCAAAGGGCATTACAAAGAACAAGTGTAGGGTGTGGATGAATAAGCAATTTAGGACTAGAGCAATTTGTTAAGTAAGTACTGCAAACTTGCTTGTATAGATTAGTCTGCATTTATAAATCACAGAGTTGAAATCTAGACATAGTGATAGAATATGGAAGAAACAATTCAGAACCCAAAGAGTAAAAGACAAAAAATTGGGGATAGGCATCTAAACCGGGATTTATTAGACCAATGTCCTGGGTCAGGACATAAATCTAGAAGAAATGCCCAACTAAACCCACATGCTACGAAATTTGAAGATTTATATAGGGATATTGGGGATATATGGACACCAGTCAGAGGGTATGATCTCTTTATCTCCCATTATAGAAAAATGCATAGGCATAAACCCATTTCAAACCCATGGTGGCTAAACTTGGGTAAATTGGTAGTCCCGAATGTGTTTGTAAATATCCAGTTGTTGAAGTATTTTGTAGAGAAATTCAACCCTAAGACTTGTTATATTGAATTCAACGATGGAACTGGTTTCTTCCCCATTACTAGAGACTATATAGCCACAGTGTTTCAGTTAGACACAAGTTTAGACAAGAAATTTAGAATCAAGGATTTGTTGGTTAAGTACCGCAATATGAGTAGCAATTATAAGAGATGGAAGTTACCCTTGTACAGGCCTCACGGTGATAATAACCAACTTAGGGTATTTTCAGAGGGTGAAGATCCACCCTACTCAACTAAATTGTTTGAAGTTTATTTCAAAAACACATATTACTCTGCCTGCTAAATATTGGGAATAGAGGCCTCCATGTTCATGGAAATTGTGCCCATGGTCCTAGCTACGGACATACAGAGTCATGATGCGTGGTATTTTGATTATGTTAAATACCTGGCATATAATATAAAAAATGATTTAATGTCTATTAAGAATGGAGGAAGTAAATTCAGACATTATTCTTTATTTATGCATATGGTATTATATGAAGGACAATGTATGGGCTTATGGGATAGAAGTCTCAAGGTAAGAGACCTTGACATCAATGGAGATATAAAACTTGTGCAAATGTTGATTTCTATTTGGGATAGAAGATGTGACAAATCCCATTATTTATACTTTGAAGAGTTTTTTGTGAAATTAATATTCAAATGGTTTGGACATCCTTGCAACCACAATTTTTCATTGAAAATACAGAAGTTTTTGAGACCAAAAGATAGACATGAAGAGGGAAAGTTCAGCCATAATTGGGGCGATTGGCATGTTTTCAAAGATTGCACTATGATAAGAGTATTCGGACATGAAGGGCCACCCTTCTTGCTACCAAATACATGCCTAGATCAAGTTGCATACTTAGAAATTGTTAGGCAATTAGCTTCCTCAGACTTCATGCATCCCAAGAATCAACATAAACAGTCATTTATGCTTGGTACTTTATGCTTTGGAGATTTCACAGTACTTTCTGACAAAGGTTATCAATTAATTTATAGTAAATTAGAACAATTTAGATTACCTTTTGGAAATGCAAGAGGAAATTTTGATCTGGAACACTTCATAAACAGTGTAAAAACAAAGCAGAAGTTAAAGGGATATGATCATGTCTTATTTGTTGATGAAGATTTAATCATAAATTGTGATGAAATTATAGCAGTAGAAAGAAGAAGTTTGTACCATAAAACCATGTTAGTAGATGCTTGGAGGGTAGCCCAAAACCCCACCTACACCAACGTTTTCCAGGATATTCATGATCCTATCAAAAGATTGGACACTATGATTACACATGCACCAGAATTGATCAAGCATGTTCCCCTTCATGTATTTAACAAAAAAGAAAAACAGCTTAAGAATGCACAAGCTAAGTATGAAGTACCCCTGGGTCACTTGTCATCTCAACCCACACTGGCTATAAGTTTCTCTGCAGAAACAAACATTGCAGAAGGAGAGAGAGAGTGTGAAGAAGGGGTGCAAAATTATGACCCAACCATTGAGGGGTATGAACCACCTGAAGACAAAAAAGCTGTCACTGTGGAAGCACCAAATGATCTATCAGAAGACATAAGGCACCTGACCAACAGTAAATTCATATCAGATGATGATTTCATCAAAACACCTGAGTTTAAAGCCTTCTTATTTGAATACAAGGGCAAACAAGCTATGAAGAGAATGAAAGATATCACTCCTAACATACAGGATGAGGTGTTATCTGAGCTTCAAAAGGAGATAGACAATGAATTGGAGATAATGACTCTAGAAAGGGGAAGGACCTTGTTACAAGAAGCAGGTGTGATTTTGATTCCTGGATGGGTCATGGCTTCGGCCATTGTATTTGATTCTTTCAATAGAAATTAAGATAAGAAGTTGAAACTCAGCATAGAGGCAATGGATGATATCAGAAGAGGATCAAGGTATGACCCTGATAAAAGAGCATTGCTTATATGGGCATTGTATCCTCTAAATAAGAGACCACATATCATTGATGATCCTAATAAATATTTTGGTAGCCTGTTGATACAAAGGATTGAGGATACAGATCCTATGGACATTGCTGATTTAAATGTTAATGTTGCAAGGTTTACTAAAGCACAAATTAAGAAATTAATCAAAGATAATAATATATATAAGAAATAAAATGCTATGCTAAGACAAGAGATTGATTTGTGCAGAGACAAGTTGCCTTCATCCAACAGCTACTCACCATACCTAGAAGGTGATCAAAGTGTAATAGAGGCCTTGGAAGATGTGAATTATTGGAAGTATAAGGTAGAAAACATTCAAAAGAAAAGTGAGCAACTAGAAACTAAATTGAAAACTGTCAAATATAGTATGGCCTCTGAATTGATTCAAAGAAGGTTTGGCCAAATGATGAAAAATAGCGACAAGGTTTGGGATTTGCACAATAGATCACATCAATTATACCAAGAACATAAAAGACTACACCTCAGAATGTTGGAAATAAAGGAAGGGTTGAATGCTAAAGCTAGCACTAAGGAACAAGTGCTCAAACAAATGAATTGATGAAAGAATGTGAGAGATTTAATGGTATGTTGATAGCAGATTTGAAGGATTTTGATCAACGTATTGATTTGGCATTTCCCAACTTATTCAATGATGAGGGCAACCTAAAAGACAAGGATACTTGGAGGAATGAACTAGGTCAGTTACTGCCACCACTACTTGAAAATGTAAATAATGAGGAAAGGATGATAGAGAATACTTATACATGTCTGGGAAAGATATTTACTCTAGAATCAATGATGAACGGTTTACTTGAGACTGATCCATGTGATGATCAAGTGTACATCGACCATATCAGTCAAATAAATCTATTTGTATCCAAAGTGTTGTGATGAAGCAAAAGAAGTACAATTTTTTCAAGCAATGTAGGTGTATCAATCTGTATTATCGAGATGAGGATGACCTTGCCAAGCCTTTGAGTCACGAGTCACTCTATGGAGATTAATTGAGCCAGAATCAAATCGCTGCATATGCTTTTATCTTCATTTATGTTTATTAATTATGCATTAGTTACCAACAGATGTTATTATGAAAAGGTACAATGTTTCAGGCCTGAAGCTTGTTTGCATCCTATAAAATAGGATACCAAGGCTACTATGAAGGAAATCATCCAATCTATTTCAAAGACATATATTTAATATAAAAGCAATATTCAAAGAATCCATTTCCATCTATCTATGTTTTCAAACTAGTATGAATTGCTAAATTAATAAAAAGAATCAGAGTTAGTTGGTGGATCCAAAATTGATGTTCAATTATTGTGTTGATGTTAATATTTATAAGTTGCATGATTGTCTCCAAAGTGGTTTGTCAAATTGTTTAAGTTAATATATCAAGGATATCATTAATTTTTTAGTATACATTTATTGTTACTATATGATCTGTGTGATTGGTTTCTGAGGAAGTTGATTTAAATCTGGCTGAGTAGTCAGTGTTTGTTGGTCTTTGCCTAGGGTTAAAATCCTTTGAACAATCTATTCTAGTTGGTTTCCTTCCTGTTAGAATTAAAATCCTTTTTCTAGGTCATAGCAATTTGAGGAAATATCATTGGGATTTATAAGAAGAATCTTGTACCTCAACATTCTTGCACATCTGCACAAGATACAGATTTACATAAGTGCCTAACAATCTAAGTTAAGTCAATATAAAGTTCCATTACACCATTGACACCTGATTTCTTTGCCCAATAGATAAAGCATTGGTCCAATTTACTATTAATCTTCATACCCTATTCATATTTGCAACCCGTAATCTTAGAAATACATTCCAACCCTTAAATCTACTTCACACTCGTTTGCCACTGTGAAGGTTACACAAAAATCTGCAATATATTTCAAGGTACACCGAACTAGGTCTAGCAAAGCCTAAAGTGAAGGGGGTTTAGCCATATCTACCCCGTGTCATTAGCCAAAAACATCAAGAGATCTTGGAAACCTTTTAGGGTTAACAACCTGCATTTTTGTGAACTAACAAATTGTTTGAGATGTTTCAGTTGGAATGTCAGAGGTTTGGAATCCTCTGAGAGGAAATATACAGTTAGAGATTTTTGTACCACTCTATGACTTTTAAATGACATGGTTCAATGCTATTCCACCCATGTAAAGGAGTTGTATACCATCATGCAAGACATCAAGAAATGATCTCACTACATCTTGGGAAAGGAGGTCCAATCATCCACTTTGATCACAAGACACTCCAATTCTTGCAAACTCAGAACAAATTGGAAAATGTGCACCACATGAAATGGATGACATGTCTACAACAATTCCATCTAGTTATCTGCAATCACGAGAAGGGAAAAGACAAAAAGGTATTTGACTACCTAAGCTAATAGCTAGTTCAAGCACTCACCACAATGTTGGACTCATGTGGTCACAACTTCTTTGACTGGGAACCTCTCTATCCACCAGACTTGTACTTTGCATAGAACTACACCAAACTCTTACAAGGAAAATAGGTTGGTGAATTTTATATGTCTAACAGGCTTCTCTACAAGCTCAAGTATGTCTATGTTTTAGACACCACACCACACTAGAGACTCATCTAGGAAGCATACTATTCCAAAATAACTCAACACTTCAACATTACTAAAACGCTAGCAACACTTGAACAACACTTCTAGTGGCCTCACATATGTGCAAATTGAGAACCACCTCAAGTCTCTCATTCTTTGTAGCATTGCAAAATATTGGAAATAGGAAGCTTGGACTCTACACCCCTCTCTTAGTTTTGACACCACCTTGGGAATCATTAACATGAATTTATTAAGAAGGCTACCTATGACAAAGCACTGGTGTAACTCCATGACTGTGTTATCATTATGTATTTTTCTTATGTTTGCCATACTTATTTCTTCTTATATTTGAATGAATATCAGTTATTAAGCCTCAATACTATGCTTATGTGAATGAATATATGCTGATACAGTAAAGCATTTACTATGGATGTTTTCAGTTACATGTTCAAAATTATGTTCAACATAAAAATGGAAACTATTTAAAAATAATAAAGTTAACAAAGTTGCTTATTTAAATAATTGTGAGTTACGTGCATTAATATTTTATTAACTTTTGTGTCTTCATGAACATATGTTGATACAAAATGAATGGAAGAAGCATCCAAGTAATCCTAATTTTTTCTGCCAACAATTCATAGCAAAGATTGAACAATTTAAGGATATTGCAATAGGTAATTTGTATCAACACAAATAATATTACTGAAGCATTACAAAGTTTAGGCCATAAGAATCATCCTTTTTTAAACATGGATTGCAAATAATTCTAAAAATTTAGAAGTCTTGGTCATTAACATTATTGTCTACTATAATGTCATCAAGTGTATCATTGTCAATGTTCTAATGTTCTTTCAAGTATTTAATATTATCATCATCCTCATCTTGACCTACATCATCTTCATCATCATTGAAATTTGGCTGTAGACCATCTATATTGTTACCAGATGTATTTGGATCATCATTTTCTATACCATCCATATAGTTGTCTTCCATAACATCATCTAACTCTAGATTGTTATCTTCTTGTGCTTGAACATAACCATCTTCAACATCATCATGGATGTCAATTTCTTTGATGTTCTCTAATCCCTCTCTCTCATTTTATTGGCCATCATTGTTTTGTTCAGTATCCACCAATGCATCGTCAAATACATGCCTTAATCTTGGATCATAATGTATGACAAATATCCATTTCGGGTCCAAAATATCTTCATAGAAAAATACTTGCACATGAACGACATACATATATTAGATGTATGGTATAACAATTTTATTGATTAATAAACACATGCATATATTTGTAATAAACTATGAATTAATAGATTAATGATCACTACCACTTCTTGTTTGAGTTAGAGAAATACCTGCTCACAATGAATTGGTAGAACATAAGGCTCCGTATCCTCCGATAGGAAACATGAGGAATCTATAGAAAACAATCCACTATGGGTATCATATCTTCGTGTCTTCTCAAATGCTTCATACCATCTACACTTAAAAACACAACATTTAAAAGAGTGGTAATCCAACTCAATGATTTATTGTATTTTCCCAACATATTGTATATTCCCTTCAATTATATTCATATCTTTTGAGCTTGATCGACTAGATTGCTTGAAGTCAACCATGATGCCACAATCGAAGGATCGTCTCTTTACATCTACACTTTCTACACGATAATGTCGACCATATGACCACATTGCTGGATATTTCCTCACCTATGAAAGACCATTTATTTCAGTGAAAACAAATATAATGATGAATATTAAAATAGTTAATAGTGTCAAAACTATAAGGAAACATCATTTTGTAAAATTCCAACTGTACCTTTCTTTCACATCCTCTAGACATGTTGATTTCATCTTCTATTATGTTTGAATCTATACCTGCATCTTCTATTTGATTTTGAATTTGTTTAGTAACCCATTCTAGTGTGTAATCTTTGCCCCATTCCCCAAGCAAATTAGTGGGAAGTGGAGTATTCCTTGGGTTCAATCTCTTAAACTATCTCCTTGCTTCTAACACTTCTGCTCTCTTTTTATCATATAGATCTATCCATTTGTTCATAAAGTCCATGTGGTACATAATGAACTTGTCAAGTATAGCACTTTCATCTACACCTATTACATGTCAACATGTTTATTTCAAACTCCAAATGTCATTATGTTAATTTGACAAATAAATTACAGAGTAAACTAATGATTGCAAGAAAAACAATCACACTGATCATGAATTTACTTACTAATTTCTACTTTAACACCATTAGATTGTGGTTTTTCTCCATCAATAATATCTAATGCTCGGTCTTCATCCCAAAAGCTTGGCCCATCTTCAAAATCCTTACCAAGGAATTCACATAGGAAGAAAAATGCTTCATTTAATACATACCCTTCAGCCATGCAACCCTCTGGATGTGCCTTTTGTTGCAAGTATGGGCCTAACCGGTGTTGTCATTGATGTCAACATACTCCTGTTGCATTGATGATAAGGATTGGATGAGCTATATGTTGAGGATATTGAGAAAATTAGTCCTATAAGGAACAGATAAAAATAGTGAAGATAGTGAGGTAAAGATCCCAGCTAAGATAAAGATCAGAGGATACGCATCAAAGGGTTTGTAGATATGTGTCTTAAGATGATCCAATAAAGATTTCAAAGGTCCGCATGAAGATCTGAAGAAGTTATGACCTCTTAAGTAAAACTAGTTCTGGCAGATGTTTAGAGGTGACAGAGTGACATAGATAGGTCTGGTGAGATCTGGAAATGCAATATCTTGTTATGCGGATTTGGTGGAGTGATTAGGAAGTTAATGTGAATTAACAACTCAATTGGTTCATGGTCTAGAGGTCCATAAGAATCTATTCCAATATGATAGTGATGACAAACTATGTTCTTGAGGTTTCGAATGAAGGGGAGGATGATCTCAGTAAGAAGTAGTGTGGATGTTCTTGGTGATTCAGGCAAGCTTGTGGAGGTCTCTCTATTGTGTCTAGTTCGTGTTGGTGGTCCACATTAAAGATTGAGCTCATAATTGAAGAATTACTTCTAGATGATGATGTTCTTCCTAAGTCTGGTCGACTGGATAAGTTACACATCCTGCAGATGATCTTGAAGATGTTCTGTGGAGAATGTTGTGTTCCTAAAGGAAGATTGAAGTCTCAGATCTATGTGGCCGACAGTGTGTTGATCTGCATGAAATATTTTTGTAATTAGTCATGTTGTATTTATGTATTTGCTCTGTAATGTATGCCAACTTGGATGATTATCCCTAAGTCGATGTCTTGTATAAATAAGGAGTTGTGAAGTCATTTCAAAAGCATCTTGTGGAGATGAGAGTGTGGTAGAGAGGAGCAGAGCGAAAGGTAGAGCAGAAGTATTGGGCTTAAATGGAACTGACTCAAGCATGGTGAAGATGCTATTCTTCAGTTCAAGTATGTAATATTTATCATTCTGTAGATAGTGTGTCTCTTGTAGGCAGTGGGCCTCTTGTGAGCAGTGTGCTCAGGCAATGAGCCCTAATTGGCATGTGCCATTTTGTTCTTCCTATTCTTTTAATAGAGAATACAATCTTGGGTTAGTCAGCCCGTGGTTTTTCCCTTAACCGGGTTTTCCACGTTAAAAATCTTGGTGTCATATGTGTTAATGTGTTTCTGCTCTTGAATTGTTGCATTATGTTTCCATGATTGATTTATTATTATGCTGCTAAATTAAGAAAAGGATTTAAGTGATTAATTGGAAAAAATTTTTGGACAATTGATTCACCCCCCCTCTCAGTTGTCTCTCCTAAATCTAATAATTGGTATCAAAGCTAAGTTCCTCTAAAAGAGCTTAACCGCTTGAGGAGATCTAGGATGTCATCTTACAAGAAGGATAGTCCGAGGTTTGATGGAACCAATTTCACTCTTTGGAAAAGTCATATGGAATGCCACTTGCAATGTATGGGAATGTAGTATTAGATCATGGCTTCAAAGAAGTATGTTCCTCCACAGAATGGTCTGAGTACCGTAGATGAAATCAGAGATGCTGAAAATAATCTGTGAACTAAAGAAGCTCTTCTAAGTGCCTTATCTGATTCAGAGCTGACAAATGTTATTGATCTAAAAATTACATATGAGATTTGGCAAAAACTGGAACTTCTGCATGAAGGAGACAAGTATGTTAAATGTGCCAAGCTACAGAGTCTGAAAGGAAAATTTAAAAACCTGAAGATGAGAGAAGATGAAAATATCACTACATTTATGCCAAGAGTAAATGAGCATGTTTGTGGCATTAGATGTGCTGGTGGAATCTTGGATGAAAATGAGATTGTTGCCAAAGTTCTCAGATCCCTTCCTGATTCTTACAAATACAAGGTTGCTACTATTAAAGAATTTAGATCCTTTTCAAGTATCACAAGAGATCAATTGGTTGGTAAATTGATTGCATTTGAATTGACCAAGTTTGGAGATGCCCCCCCAAGACTGAATCTGCATTCAAAGCTAGTGCCTCTATAAAAGGAAAACAAAAGTTTGATCCGGGAGAGAACTCTTCAAAGAAACTATCATGGTATGAAAAAGCAAGAAAAGACCTCGAAGAAGATGAAGCAGAAGCTGTTCAACTTGAAGCCCTTATTGCAAAAAGACTGCCAAGAGGATCCGATAAGTATGAGGGGAATTTTCCTTTTAAATATTTTAACTGCAATAAGATTGGTCATTTTGCCTCAAGGTGTCTGAAAATATTTTCAAGGCCAAATCCTAACAGATCAAGGTTCCAAAAGAAATGTTACTATGTTCATGAAGATGATGATGATGGAGTAACAAATGATGAATCAGAGACAGGAAACAAATTCAGAAGTGACTGGGTGTTTATTACCATCAAGGAAGAAGATCCAATACCCTTTGAATTTGTCAATCATAAAATTGTAGGAAGAGCTCTGGCTGCCCAAGTTGAAAAAAGGATGATTGGGTCATTGACAGTGGATGCTCCCACCATATGACAGGTGACAAAAATAAGTTCATAGATTTGGAAATGTATGAAGGAGAAGTGGTAAAATTTGGTGATAATTCTGCTGGCAAAATCAAAGGTAGAGGAACTATTTCTTTTGATGGAAAGAAAAAAACTAGTAATGTACTGTATGTTGAAGGCCTGAAGCACAATCTTCTCAATGTTGGATAGTTGGTGGACAAAGGCTATGATCTCTAATTCAAAAATGGGAAATACAAGATCTTTGAAAGTTTCAGAACAGAGATTGCATCTGGTACTCAAACTAAAGGTAATATCTTCCACTTGGTTGGTACTAGTAAAAATTGCTTATTTGTTCAAATTGATCAGAGTTGGTTGTGGCATAGGAGAATGTGTCATGTGAATTTTGATAATATCATCAAGATAAGCAACAGTTAGGTTGTAAGAGATCTTCCAAGACTGGTGAAACCTACTAATAGTTTGTGCAAAGAATGTTAGTTGGGTAAGCAGAGTAGAGTCACATTCAAAAGTAAGGAACAATCTTCTACCAGAATATTGGACATAGTTCATACTGATCTATGTGGTCTGGCAAGAATCAGGAGTGTGCAAGGTGATAGATACTTCATGTTATTAATCGATGATCACTCCCAGATGATGTGGGTGACTTTTCTGAAAGAGAAATCTGAGGCTCTTGAGAAATTTAAAATCTTCAAGGCGATGGTAGAAAATGAAACTGGATTGAACATAAAATGTCTGAGGTCCGATAGAGGTGGAGAATTCACATCCGGTGAGTTCATAGAATTCTATGAGAAACATGGGATAAAAAGACAATTGTCTGCTCCAAGGACTCCACAGCAGAATGGAGTAGTGGAGAGAAAGAACTAGACCATCTAGGAAGCATCTAGAACCATGATGATGGAAGCAAATGTTCCTCAGATCTATTGGAGGGAAGTTGTAAGCACTATAGTCTATAATCTTAATCGAGTACAAATCAGAAGCAATACTAAAAAGACTCCTTATGAACTCTAGTTTGGCATCACTCCCACTGTGAATTATTTTAGAGTCTTTGGTAACAAATGTTATATTAAAAGAGATGAAGATCTAGGCAAATTTGATGCTAGAAGTGATGAAGGAATATTCTTGGGTTATTCTACTCAAAGCAAAGCATACCGGTGTTATAACAAGAGATTGAGAAAGATTATAGAAAGTACAAATGTGAAGGTTGATGAAGGTATTGAAAAACCCTCAGGGTTTTATGAATATGATGAAGATGATCAAAATGATGTTTTGGTTCAAAAAACCCAAGCCCCTTCTGAAATTCAGATCCAGACTGATCCGGAGAATCATGAAGAAGAGATGAGTCTAAATGAACTTGTTCAAGAAATAGAAGTGCAAGGAAGTCCCAAAATTCCCAGGTATGTAAGAATGAATCACTCTGAAGATCAGATCATAGGTGATAAAAGCAAAGGTGTTTAAACAAGAAGAAATATTGCTCAAGACTCAGAACAATATTGTCTGATTTCAAATATTGAACCAAAGTCAGTGAATGAAGCATGCAATGATGAAAGATGGACTAAAGCAATGGAGGAAGAGATGATGCAAATTGATAAAAATCACACTTGGGATCTTGTTCCCAGACCTAGAAACAAGAATGTGATTGGAACCAAATGGGTATTCCAGAATAAACTCAATGAAGATGGTGAAGTAGTCAGAAACAAAGCCAGATTGGTCTGCAAAGGTTACTCTCAAGTAGAAGGAGTTGATTTTGAAGAAACTTTTGCTCCAGTGGCAAGAATTGAAGTAGTCAGATTATTTCTTGCCTTTGCTACCTTCAAGGACTTCAAAGTATATCAGATGGATGTAAAGTCTGCTTTCTTGAATGGTGACTTGGAAGAAGAAGTTTACATTGAGCAACCGGATGGATTTCAATTGTCTGATCATGGTAATATGGTCTGCAAGTTGAAGAAAGCACTGTATGGACTCAAACAAGCCCCAAGAGCCTGATATGAAATATTGGATATGCATCTTTTGAAGATTGGTTTCAACAAAGGTACTCCTGACAGTAACCTGTACTTCAAAATTGATCATGAAAATATCTTGATTATTGAAGTGTTTGTTGATGATATCATTTTTGGAGGAAGAGATAGTATGTGTAATTTTTTTGCAAATCAAATGAAAAGTGAATTTGAGATGTCCATGTTTGGGGAAATGAATTTCTTCTTGGGTCTACAAATCATTCAAACAAAGAAAGGAATCTTCATTTCTCAGACCAAATATGTGAAAGAATTGTTGAAGAAATTTGTGATGGAAGACTCAAAACTAATGAGTACTCCCATGGAAACTGGATGTAAATTGAGCAAAGATGATGAGTCTCCTAAGGCTGATCAGAAAAAGTACAATTCAATGATTGGAGGATTATTGTATCTCACTCAAACTAGACCTAACATTATGAATGTTGTTGGTCTTGTTGTTAGATTCCAAGTTGATCCTAGAGAATCTTATGTCATGGAAATCAAGAGAATTTTTAGATATGTAAAAGGCACAGTTGAGTATGGATTGTGGTATCCTAGAGATCATGATTTCTCTCTTCATGCATATACAGATGCGGATTGGGCAGGAGATGTGGATGAGCAAAAGAGTACCAGTGGTGGAGCATCCTTTTTGGGGAAGAGATTGGTTTCTTGGCTGAGCAAGAAACAATAGGCAATATCTTTGTCCACTGTAGAAGTAGAATATATTGCAGCAGTAAGTAGTTGCACTCAAGTATTGTGGATGAAGCAAATGCTAAGAGATATCATAGTGGAGTATGAAGAACCTATCACAATCTTCTGTGATAATTCAAGTGTAATAAACATATCAAAAAATCTGGTGTTGCATTCAAAGACTAAACATATATCCATCAAGTTTCACTTTTTGAGAGAGCAAGTGAACAAGAATGAAGTCAGATTGGAGTTTGTGCCTTCCAGGATCAAATTGCAGATATTTTTACTAAACCTCTACCTAAGGACTCTTTTGAGTATCTCTGGGAGAAGTTAGGGCTAAACCTCTACAAAGGGGGAGATTGTTGCAAGTATGGGCCTAACCAGTGTTGTCATTGATGTCAACATACTCCTGTTGCATTGATGATAAGGATTGGATGAGCTGTATGGTGAGGATATTGAGAAAATTAGTCCTATCAGGAACAAAGAAGAATAGTGAAGACAGTGAGGTAAAAATCCCAGCTAAGATGAAGATTAGAGGATGCACATCAAAGGGTTTGTAGATATGTGTCTTAAGATGATCTAATAAAGATTTCAGAGGTATGCATGAAGATTTGAAGAAGTTATGACATCTTAAGTAAAATTGGTTCTGGCAGATGTTTAGAGCTGACAGAGTGACACAGATAGGTCCGGTGAGATCTAGAAATGCAATATCTTGTTTTGTAGATTTGGTGGAGTGTTTAGGAAGACAATGTGAATTAACAACTCAATTGGTTCATGGTCTAGAGGTCTGCAAGCATCTATTCTAATATGACAATGATGACAGACTATGTTCTTGAGGTTCTGGATGAAGGAGGGGATGATATCAGTAAGAAGTAGTGTGGATGTTCTTGGTGATTCAGGAAAGCTTGTGGAGGTCTCTGGATTATGTCCAATTCATGTTGGTGGTCAGCATTAAAGATTGAGCTCATAATTGAAGAATTACTTCCAGATGATGATGTTCTTCCTAAGTCTAGCCGACCAGATAAGTTACACATCCTACAGATGATCTTGAAGATGTTCTGTGAAGAATGGCGTGTTCCTAAAGGAAGATTGAAGTCTCAGATCTGTGTGGCCAACAGTGTGTGGATCCGCGTGAAGTCTTTTTTTAATAGGTCATGTTGTATTTATGTATTTGTCCTGTAATGTATGCTGACTTGGATGATTTTCCCTAAGTCGATGTCTTGTATAAATAAGGAGTTGTGAAGTCATTTCAAAAGCATCTTGTGGAGATAAGAGTGTGGTAGAGAGGAGTAGAGCGAAAGGTAGAGCAGAAGTATTGGGCTTAAATGGAACTGACTCAAGCATGGTGAAGATGATATTCTTCAGTTCAAGTATGTAATATTTATCATTCTGTAGACAGTGTGTCCCCTGTAGGCAGTGGGCCTCTTGTGAGCAGTGTGCTCAGGCAATGAGCCCTAATTGACATGTGCCATTTTGTTCTTTGTATTCTTTTAACAGAGAGTACAATCTTGGGTTAGTCAGCCCGTGGTTTTTCCCTTAACTGGGTTTTCCACATTAAAAATCTTGGTGTCATATGTGTTAATATGTTTCTGCTCTTGAATTGTTGCATTATGTTTCCACGATTGATTTATTATTATGTTGTTGAATTAAGAAAAGGATTTAAGTGATTAATTGGAAGAAAGTTTTGGATAACTAATTCACCCCCCTCTTAGTTGTCTATCCTAAATCTAACACCTTTTGTTGGACATATCTTTTTAGAGTTTTCATATACCTCTCAAAGAAAAACATCCACCTCGTTGATACGACACCTGTCAATTCAATGTCATCGACTAGGTGTATAAGTAAATGGACTTGTAGGGAGGTCCTTCTCAAATACACATAAAATTTCTGCAATTTCCTTCTTCCATTTTGGCACTTCACATTTGTGGATCTCCTTGGAGGTCACCCACCTAATATAAGAATAGTAAATTAGTATGAACCTTTAGTCAAAAATTAAAATGCAATATAATATCTCTATGTCTCTCACACATGAACATTTCATATAACCACATACCTTGTAAATACTAACAATTAACTTATGGCATTCCTTAAGTCAACTGTAAGACATGAATCCCCCCTAATTGCCAATGGCATGATATGTTATCAAACACATTTATGAAAAGGTCATTAGTAATTTTTCCTCACACAACAAAATATCAAAATATATTTAGTACTTAATCAATGTTACCAGTAAATGTTAAATGATGATATATAATACCTTCATAAAATTATGAAAATCATGTGTTTTAAAGCCTGTGATATGCCCATCAACTATAAAAGCTTTAGCCAATGATGACCCATAGCTAGTAGGTGTCCTTATTGAACGAATGAAATTTTTTAGTTGGTCTAGCTCTTTTTTTTTCAAAATCCATGGAGCTTCCGCATATGTTTCATTTTCCCTATTTGGCCACAAATGTTTTCTATCAATTTTGGTATGTGAAAGAGCAATATCTCTTCTCGAAGACAAGGTGTCCTTCTCTTTGTCTTATATATGTCGAAATATAGAATCTGGGACATTTTTGAAGATCTGCATAGGATCTAATAGGTAAGATATTAATAGATCCTTCCAGTAAGGGAGCTCATAAAATATGGATTTCCTTTTCATTCCTTCTGGCATATTAACTACAACTTGTTCTGGTTCTTTAATTGAATCATCCCGATCAAAAAAATCCTCCCAAGCTTTCAATTCAGCATCTTCATACTTCTTAATCAATCACTTGGACCTATAATCATGGCAGTGCCTCTATTTTCAACTTTTACATCAAATTGATTCTTTAGGCAATTTCTAAACTTATGATCTAGTGGTAGAAAAACCATGTTGTTTGCATAAATAAATTTATGTAGATCTTTAGAATATCACCCTTGAAATTGTTCTACACATCTTGGACATGCAAATATCCCCTTTGTTTGAAGCCCTGCAATTCAATAAGTAATGTTAATAATATCAAAAAAATAGTATAAAACTAAGTATGCAAGTTGGGATGGAAATAAATTATGAGTGTAAATACATAAATATTTTATCTTACCAGAACAAACACCAAGTCCTGGGAAATCATGAATAGTCCAACATAGCACACCATACAACATGAAGGACCTATTTGATGGGGGACGTGATATGTCATACATTCTTATGCCTTTCCATAGCAGTTGTATCTCATCAATAAAAGGCGCAAGATAAACATCCATGTTTTTAACTTGATGTTTTCCTTGAACAATGAGAGTCAGCATAAGGTGCTCCTTTCTAACACTCATCCATGGGGAAATATTGTATACTATCAATTCGACTAGACAAATACTATAATTTGAGCTTAGGAAAGAGAATGGGCACACTCCATCAATTGCAAGACCAAACCTGATACTATGGGGTTCAGCTTTGAATTTTCTTGGCCATTTTTCCTCTATGTGTTGCATTGCTTTAGAGTCAGCCAGAATTCATATGAATCCATCTTTACTCTTGTTCTTTGCATGTCAGTCCATCAATTGTGCAAGTGACTTGCAACAAAATATTCATTGAAGTCTAGGTATAATTTGCATGTGACGTAAAACCTTCTTTGGAACTATAGGACCTTGTACATCTATACAATATCTCTTCTCTTTGCATACAGGGCATTCTACCTTGTTTTCATATTCATCTCTGTATAAAATGCAATCATTTTTACATGAATGAATTTGCTTATATTCAATCCCCAACTCAACCAACAATAGACGCGCCTCTCTGCAAGTTGATGGCAACACATTCTCTTCAGGGAATATTTTAGTTTTTAGTGCCCTGTAAAATTGTCAGAGATTAAATCAATTGAATGTTTGACTTATGATGAACATGTTTCATATGTCAATCTATACTAGGACTGTTTATATACAATTTATGGTTTTAAATTCCCCTTAAAGAAATATAAACGAAGTTGATGAATGTTTACGAATTATGTACACCAATTGACAATGCAAAGTAAGAAATGGATTTCATGTCACTTTAGTAGGGTAGTGAATCTTTTGTCTGACCATTCAAATAGTGACTTGATTTCTAATAATATTAATGTGCATGCCAGTTTTGAGGTTCTACTTGCACCCGATTTGAACACGGGTGTCTTCGATGCTTGCTTGATGGAGTCTTTCATGTTGTTATCATCAACATTACATTGGTGGTAATTACCCCTGCTATCATTGTTACTGTCAACCATATGATCATTATTGTCATCATTGTTTCCATCCCCAAAGAAATCTGTAAGCATTTCATTCAATCCTTCTTCATGCACTACATTTTCACTATCATGATCATCATCATTAAGGCTAGTTGGCATGTCATCAGTGTATGCGAATCTCATCAGTAGTTCAAATTTCTCATCTGCTAGTATTCTCTTCAATGTTGCTCTTTTCTCCCTGGTATGGTTTAAAGGATGGTTTGGATCATCTCGTCCAAACCTTAATAACCCAGTTGGATCTTGGGTATTATTATGTGTTTCATCAACATCTTCTACCTATCAACAAATGCAAGCATTATTTAATGTTTGGCAACAATTGCACTAAATTCAAAATGTATCAATTTCAAAGAAATATAATCAAATATGGCTTAAAAAATATAAATATAAATTGTATGAACATATATACATCAATTGAATAATGGAACATTATTTTATAGACTACCTTTTTGTACAATAATTTAAAGAAAACACAATTTTGACAACATAGTTTATAAAACATTAGTCCACACTCATTTATTATTTTTTGGTTTTCTGCCCTTAAGAACATCCTTGGGGAGACCTTGTTCTTCCCTTTTCTTTCGCGCAGGAGTGCGTTTTAAGAAGGGGTAATCAATCAATAACTCATCCCTAATGGTAAGGTCTATAATAGCCTCAACCATTATCAATCTATCAACCTCTCTTTCCATATCTCCATCTTTATCATTTATAACCTCAACAAATTGACAATTCAGTCTTACAGTAGGGTCCCTTCCCTTACTACTATTTATAAATCTTGCAATATTTTTGTGTGTGTATGCATGTCCATCTATATACATAAGATGACCTCTACTCATTTCTTTTCCACTTTCCAATTGGAGACGATGTGTATACATATTTGAATTTAGACCATATGATGACATGCTAGGCTTATATTCTGCTAGCCTTCTCCATTCACCACTGTAATATGATGGACCATAATATGCCATTAATCTCGTAGTGGTTTGTTCTGAATTGTTTCTATGTTTAGATCCCACATGTACATTTTGGATGACAAAGAGGCCTAGATTCACTCCATGAATATTGGAGGGTCGTATCATGTAGCTATATCCCCAAAATTGCAACACCTCATACACTCTAGGTAGTTGTTGATCACTAGGCCAAGCGCAATATAGTCTCGATGATCAAATGTCTCTTTGTAAATTGATCTCAAACTTAGGGGTAAGTGATCATCTCCATCACATTCATTCTCATAGGGTATGTAGTCCACCTTACCCTTGTCTTTAAGCAAATTATGCATCTTTAAACCAGTTCTTGTTCTGTTACTTGTTTTCATCAATTCCTTGTCTTCAGATCTAGTATATTGGCACATATTTTTGTTAGATGTATCATCTGATGAATGATCATTTCCCTCTAGGCTAGAAGTCGGTGATCCAATAAAATTTAAACCAAGAACTTTATCCTACAAGTATCCATTAAGAAAAAAATTACTTATTTAAATAATATAAAACAATGTTTAAATGAAGTATACATGTTATTTATATCAAATTGGAAAATTCCTTACCACAATTCCTATTGGATTTGAATCAATTGTAGGAAGCATACTACCGACTAGAAGCTCATCATATATGTAATGTCTTTATACAATTGCTCGTTTGAATTGTATCTTTCCACGATATATAGAACATCCACAAACAACAATTTTCTCAAAGTATTCATCCCATGTACTATAGTCCTGACCAACCTCTTGTTCAGTGCAATCATTTGTTGTGTCTGTAGGATCCATTGTAACATCCTCTTCCACCCACTGTTGTCTATGTGATTTAATAGTTTTAGGTCCTCGTCCACGTACACATCTTTTTCTTTTGCTAGTTGAACGCTCAGGCTCTGCATTCTCCAATCTCCATCTAAAATAATCAACAACATGCATTAATTTATGTCAAGATTGGATAATACATTATAAATTTCAATAATACTATGAAAAAAGATGGACGTATCACAAAATGCCATTAGATCATTTTTTCCTAAGTTAAGTCAAAATTTGAGTACTTGATGTCCCGCTTCATCTGTTGTGTCCTCATTTAATATGACACAATCTGTTGCCATGGCCTCGTTTGGCCCCTATAATACACAACATAGTAAATAATGTTTAGTACACCAATTATATCATTTCAATGAATATGCTATCCAACACAAAACCTCACTTTAGTCATATATGTGACATATTCATATCATGTTTTGGCCATCCTAATTTTCAAACTTTTCCCTTGATCATAGAATCACATTTAATCACCATTCCTGTGCATTTTCAACCAATAAGTTTGACCTCAGAGGCCTCATGGACAAAAAAATGACTTTATCTCCTCTATGTTGTAGCATTTGCGAATTCATAAACACCTTCCTCCTTTGGTTGAGGTTGCTTTCTCTTCTTACCTCCAATCAAGACAACCACACATGAACAACAAATGTGTCCTAATAGATTATATAAATTTCCTATGTGTTTGCATTTATCCTGTAACCTTTCTACATCAGCCCTCAATTGTATAGACCTCCTAGTTGTTATATGAAAATGATTTGTATCCTTGCATTCCTATTGGCAAATACAGTGAACTAATTTGAATCCTTGTATAACCAATTTGCAGGTACAATGAATTGATTCGAGTTTTTGCATTCACAATTAAAAAATCACAGTGATATGGTTTGAATCCTTGAGTACTCAATTACCAAACATGGTGAAACGATGTAGGTTTTCGCATACCCACTTAGCTATTATAGTGAAATGTATATGAATATTTGAAGATCCATTCACCATACATGGTGACTATTTAGACATAGGACTTTGAAGTCCATGCATTGAACAAAGGAAAATACTACATCAGTTTTCAATGCCTAATGACATCTTTAAAGACATCTCTTCCTTTAACAACATTTGAAAAGGGAAGAAGTAGGTGACCTAATTTGTGAAAGAATGGTGATCACTTTCACTAGTAAGGTCATTTTTCTTGCATTGGCAGAATTTGATAGATTTCTTCTCATTTGTAAAATTGTAAGCAAAAGGTTTTCATTATAGTATGAGCAAATTACAAGCATCCACATCATCCACTCCTAGGTCTAAAATTTTCCAATAGTTGTTATACGCAAATGATTTGTATCCTTGCATTCCCATTGGCAAATACAGTGAACTGATTTGAATCCTTGTATAACCAATTTAACATATAGTGAATTGATTTGAGTTTTTGCATTCACAATTAAAAAATCATAGCGAGATGGTTTGAATCCTTGAGTACTCAATTATCAAACATGGTGAAACGATGCAGGTTTTCGCATACCCACTTAGCTATTATAGTGAAATGCATATTAATATTTGAAGATCCATTCACCATACATGGTGACTATTTAGACATAGGACTTTGAAGTCCATGCATTAAACAGAGGAAAATACTACATCAGTTTTCAATGCCTGATGACATGTTTAAAGACATCTCTTCCTTTAACAACATTTAAAAAGGGAAGAAGTAGGTGACCTAATTTGTGAAAGAATGGTGATCACTTTCACTGGTAGGCTCATTTTTCTTGCATTGGCAGAATTTGATAGATTTCTTCTCATTTGTAAAATTGTAAGAAAAAGGTTTTCATTATAGTATGAACAAATTACAAGCATCCACATCATCCAAATTACAATCATCATCATCATCATCAAATCATTTGTATCTTTTTTCAATCACTTTGGAGATAGTATAGCAGCATATAAACATGAAAATTAACACAACAGTTGAACACTGAAAAAAGGTTACCATTTAAGTACAGTCTTCTCCATAATACTGCTTCATAATATATATATTAATTGCAAAGTTTTTGGAACATGAAAGTTATGAGTGGGATGGGTGCAATCTATCTTCTTACTAAGTCCCCTAAAATGCTTCAAAAAGAACTACTACCCTCCCTTTTTCTCTCGGGTCTTGGTCTCTCTTATATGTGAGAGGCAACAAGCTACAAACCCATTACAAAAAGACATGACTTTTGATAACTAATTATAACTAAAAAGAAAGACATTTCATTAAATGGATGCACCGATCTGTTAATCTCTAAATAGATGCCCGTGACCATCTAAGCCCTATGCAAAGCTTCTATTTTCTGATATGATGCCCATCATACTGTTGGCTGATCTCCTCCATTCGATGACTATCCTATCGTATCTAGCACGTTCATGGTTCAATTGATAAACATATTTATTGCAGAGAGATGATGGATGTAATCCTGTTCTGCATAGGTATTCACATTGATAATCACTTCCTTCATATCATACTCCATTCACATCATTTTTTCCAACTGCTTATGAGTATTTTTCAAGACTATCTCTTCATCGTTGATCTCCTGTAATGCATTAGTCAGAACCATGGCCAATTCTTCCTTCCAATCATCACATTTTTGGAGATTCCCAGAATTATCATGAAGTGGTGGAGCAAGATTAAAATCATCAAGCTCTTCTTTGAGCTTGTCATGATATTCATCATGTGACTCTATCAAATCATTATATACCTGTAATGTTTGTCCCACCAAGATTCCTTTGCCCCAAAGGTCTTCTTTCTTTTCAGTCATCCTCCCCTATAATCTTTTATTTTCTACCATTGCTTAGCGTGTCAGCTTAAACAATTTCCAATAGGTATCAGTACAGCTCATCATTTTATTGAATCTTTCCCTGATTAATTCAGATATCGTATCGTATTTGATAGTTTTTACTTCCTTCTCCAGCTCTTTACATTTCCCTTGGGATTTCAGATGGCAATTTTTCCAATAAGATGCATAAGTAAGTGCATCCAACACTTTCTTATCTTTCTCAAGGTCTGGAGGATAGAATGGTGATATAGAAGAGGAAGAGGATCTTTCCTTTTGATATAAAAACTCTTTCTTTATTCTATCATTTTATTTAAGCAATTTTTCAACTTGTGCCTTATTGAACTTTTCCACATTAATGTTGAGCTCTGTTGTTTCCATGGGGTCAGTATCCCCTACCTTTTTGACTAAAAGATGACTGAATATTTGATTTGAATTATTAGCAATTGTTGGTCTTTTATCCTATGGGTAAAGTGACCAAATGAGTAGAGTGGCTTCATCTGCATTATACCCTGATCCTAATCCTAAGTGTATCTTATCAGTGGCTTCTTCAGTCAAATTCATTATTTTGTCTTCTCTCTTCCTGATGCTATCAAACACAATTGCTGAACTCATATTCCACCCTGACAAGAGAAATACTTTGGCTTCTTGAAGTGACTCCCTTCCTCTTTCGGGAGTGATGGACTCCATCTCTTTATCAACTTCTCTTTTTAATTCATCCAAAGTAGTAACCTCTTGTTCATAAGTGACATCTTGCATTTTTTTCTCTCATCTTTTTTCCTTTGTACTCATAGACGAATAACTTAAATTCAGGAGTTTTAATAAATCATCATCAAAAATAATTTTGTGCAACCAAGATTCTAATGTCATTAGATAATTCATCTGATGTCTCAAACTTTACATCATTCAATTCAGGAGGATGCTCATATTGTACTATTTCAAGAGCATTTATTGGCTTCATTTGTTCACTTTCTTCATCACTTTCCCCTTCTTCACTTATGTCAGTATCTACAGAAAAACATACTTTAGGGGTAGGCTGTGAGGCTTCGTAGCCCAGAGGCTCTATGTCTTTAGCTTGTGTTCCTGAATAGATTATATAAGTTGTATCAAAAATAACTGGGGGTACATCTTTTATGATTTCATCTACATGAGCAATCAATTGTTCAATCCTTTCCAATGGATCCTATATTTCACAAAACATTTTTGAATAAGATTGGATATGTTTTCTTTTCCATTCATCAGCAAGTATCACTTTGTTGAATGTACCCATTTTGTTGATAGTAGAGGCCTCATCATGGTTTCTAATCACATCTTCCTCTGAAAATAAATGTTCATATCTTGAGAGCCCTTGTGAAATCTTTGATTTATGAATAAAACCCTCTAAATCAAAATTTTGTCTTTCATTGCCTATAGGAAGATTGAACTGTGCCAATTTAGTATTAATTTCTTCATACCCTTCATTAGTGACCACTTTGAAATCTCCAAAACATAGAGTGCTGGGCATGATTGACTGTTTGTTATGCTTCTTGAGGTGTATGGCATCAGATTTTGCTAATTGCCTCACAATCTCTAGATAGGCAATTCGATCAGGAACCATTCATGGCAACAAATGTGGGGTGCCCTCAAATCCATAAACTCTAATCACTGTGCAGTCATGGAAAGCATACCAATCTCCCCAGTTATGGTCCACTTTACTTTTAGGGTCATTTTCTTTGGGTCTTAGAAATCGCTGCATCCTTGGGGATAGGTTATAATCCTGAGGATATCCCAATAATTCCATTAAAGGTTTTACAAAAAACTCTTCAAAGTAGAGGTAGTGAGATCTACCAAATCAGCTATCCCATAATGAAGTCCACATCTGTACAGGTTTAGGATCCCCATTATCAAAAGAACCCCTTATCCTTAGTTCACTGCTCCAAAATCCTCTATCATGTCTCTCAAACAAAAGCAAATGCATTAATAAGGAATAGTGTTTGAAGTTGATCCTATCAGTGTTATTTTTTATTTTTTCTAGCCCTTGATTTAGGGCATTAGCCACAAAGCTAGCATAGTCAAAAGGCCTGGCCCACTTAGTCTGTACATCTGCAGCTAAAACTATTGGTGCAATTGACATTAGAGGTGTGACCTCTACTCCCAAGACTTTACCAACTGCATAATAGGTGTATCACAAATACTCCTCAAACAGATCTTCATGAAATGGAGGATTCTCATTACTAGAGAATTTCCTCAATTGTCCTTCTTCGTCCTTAGGCCTATGCAAGGCCAACTTCCACCTTTTATAGCTAGTATCCATATGACGATACTCTAGCAATAGATCTCTGATTGTGAATTGTAAATCAAAACCACACTCTAATTGAAATACATTGGAAATGAGATATTTTGAAATAACCAATAAATTAACACCACTGTGTTTGAATAGTTCTTGTTTTTGGATCATATTTACTGGCAAGGGCTTTCATTAATTCCACATTGACAAACACCTCTGGCACAACTAATCTCCCTAGGTTCAGCCTCCACGGGTTATAGACTGGTAAAAATCTATATTGTTTTCTGTAGTGGTATAAGAAAAGTTCATACCCTTGTAGTGGAGTCCATACATCTCCCAAGTCCTTGTGATTGTCCAACGATTGATCATGTGAGGGGTTCATCTATACACTTCTTTTTAGTCTTGGTCCCGACCCAGGACACTGATCTATCAAGTCTTGGTTAAATGGTCTCTTTTCAGTTTTTAGTTTCTTATTTTTAGGTTTTTCTGTACTATCTCCCATTGCTTGATCTATCAAGTCTTGGTTTAATGGTCTCTTTTCAATTTTTAGTTTCTTATTTTTAGGTTTTTCTGTACTATCTCCCATTGCTTGAATTCAAACCTTTAAGAGACAAAATTTCTCAGCTGGGATCGATGTACTTACTTGAATTTCACTTTCCCACTGGTTTTTCTTCACTTTAATATGTGAGAGCTTCAGTCCCCTTCTCCTTTAGCCCCTTTTGCAATTTATTCAAGTTTTACAAGAGCTATGTGATCAAACTGTGGCACAACTCGCTTTTATTCCTGGTTCATAAATGCACCTTTCATTTCTGTCATGTCATAGGAGGAGGTCATTTATTTTGAATATTTGAACGATGCCCTGGGATGTCACAATAATTATTATCGCTGCATCATTGAGACTGCTATTTATGTTTCATTGATGTCATCTTCCTTCATCAATGAACTCTTTGTGTCGGTGTATCGGTGGGACACCAAGTAACGTTACCCCGATGTACCTTAGCTTGGGTGATATTGCACCTTTGGTTAACTTATGGTCATATTGGGTTATCGGGGGAACAGAAACATTTGTTCAGTTGATGTTTATGACTCACAACGATGTGCTAACATTTGTTGATTTTATCAGTCTATCAGTGAGGGACTCTCAAGAGTTAGGCCGATATGGCTACGAGTTATGTTTATAGGACTATCGGTGGGAGTATGATGGGAACTCCAACGATGAGGGCTAACAATATTGCACCTTTGGTTAACTTATGGTCATATTGGGTTATCGGGGGAATAGAAAGATTTGTTCCACTGATGTTTATGAGTCACAATGATGTGCTAGTTTTTGTTGATTTTATCGGTCTATCAGTGAGGGACTCTCAGGAGTTAGGCCAATAGGATATTGTTAGCCTGATATGGCTACGAGTTATGTTTATAGGACCATCAGTGGAAGTATGATGGGAACTCCAATGATGAGGGCATGTTCGGCCGATTATGTCTAATTTTGGACAACCCACAGTTATATCGGGTCATCAGGGGAATATGAATATCTATCCTACCGATGACTATGTGTTGCAATGATGAGCTCATTGTAGTTGGCTATATCGGTCTATTGGGGTAAGGACTTCAAAGGTTAGCCAGACAGGGTATTTTTAGACAGATAACGCTATAAATTATTTTTCATAAGGTTGTCAATGGAGCTATAAACAGGGTTCCAATGATGAAGTGTTGCTAGGCCAATACACTTAGGAAAAGATATTATGAGGATTTGTTCATAAATGTAACTGTTCTGATAGGATTTTGTCACACATGTTTTAGCAATAGGAGTTAATATGGATCTTGTCACACAAATTTTCATAAATTGTTTTAATCACAAAATTATAATGTGGCCAATTTCCTTGGTATACAGAGGATAAGTGTGAAGAGGTTGGTGAGAGATGTAAAAAAATTTCTAGTTCTACCAAATTCAATCCCTTTTCAATCAAAATTGTTCATATAATGTTCATTTGAGAGGCCATTAATGTCCATCACTGGAAATGAATGCAACAGATTTTTTGAATTTTGAAATGTCAGATTGCATTGGTGGGACTGTCATAGTTTTAGGATGATCTGTGTGCTTCATTTGGTTTCATCTTTGTTTATATATTCATAACTGATCGGCAAGAATCATTGAATGTGTTTTTGATACATAGTGTCCCTTTAGTTCTCTTATTCATTCAAGAAGACATTTAGTAATCTCACTGATATTGCATAGGTGCCTTTTGTCTTACTTAACGTTTCGGGGAGAGCAATATGAAGTTTACCCGATATTAGGGTAATCTAAATTATTAGAAATCCTTTTAGTCGTCACCGAGTGTCCTTCCGACAAATAACAAGTCATTCCTATTATTATCAGGCTAACATAAGGGATTAGGGTTTAAGGTTTAAGGGTTGAGGCTTCAGGCTTTAGGGATAGCGTTTAGGGTTGAGGGATTAGGGTTTAAGGTATAGTGTTTAGGGTTAAGGGTTGAAGGATGCATTACACTACACTAAAAGGTTATAGTCCCATTAGAGAATGATGTCCTCACACATGACCATGTCGAGTTCCCTCATCGATGTTGGTAAGGGATACATGGAAGGCAAATGGATTAGGCAGATAGTGGATTATGACGTGGATTCTAGAGGGGAGAAAAATGGATTATGATGTGAATTATGTAGGGAAAATAGTGGATTATGTCAGACTTATGCCAAAGCATGGACCATAGGGATGGTATGTGGAGGGTATGTAGGATAGTGGATGAATGATGGTAGATTTATTGTGGAATGGAAGGGAACCATGACCAATGGTTGCACACATCGCGATAAATGTTGAATCTTGTGATGCGGAGGTGGTGTAGGGTGCAATGGAGATGTTTGCTTAGGAGATGGATGATGAAGGGCTTTAGGATCCCACATAGACTTAGGTATTTTATTACTTTTGTTTTGCTTGTGGGATGGAATGTTTTGACACTTTTGAGCGGAATGGGAATTTGAGATGAGAGTAGATGGTTGGGATTTTTTAAAGGCCGATGCCTCATTTAACTTGATTTCTTGTTGCTTAGGTACCCATACCATTTAACCTGATATCTAAAGAGTAAAGTCACAAGGACATAACCAAGACATGCACTATCATGAGCCATAGGGACAACTTATTGCACCATCCAAAACTCCATTTGAACTAGCTACTATCAATAATTTGCATTATTAGGGACTGTCATGAAGAAAACAGCATGCATAGGATTGTCATAGTCAAAGTGGAGAGGATTGTCTATTCATTGTATGACTGTCATAATAGCCAATGGGTTAGTTACCATGCTTCAACCTAAAATAGGTTAATGACAACATAGAAATGAAAATCACAATACCATAAGCACACTCCATAAGCTGCCAATATAGTCCCAATATCATGTCATCATGATAGTAAGAGAAGAGTTGTTGGGTTTTTCCAAAGCCATATCACCTACATAAGGATTGTCACCATCTATGTAAGGTCATGAAAGAGTGAGTTGTTATTGACCTAATCATAAGAGAAGCATGAAGTCAAAATGCTATCATGAAAACAAGATATAGCTACTTATTATAAGGACAATCCAAATTTGGTGAGGTTACGTTTTTATCAACTTCCAAGCAAAATACATCATTTTGCACTGATTGGAACTAAATTAGGTGCACTTTGCACCACCTTTTGTGCCCCAAACAGATTACATTTTGGCCTAAAAGTCAGTGCTAAAGTCGACATTAACTACTCCGACTATAGCGTCGACTACTGGATAAAATTTTTTTAAAAATTCCCGCTTGCACATACTCGAAAACAAAACAAAACAAAAAAACTTTATTGATTTTTGGTTTTCATTTTTTGTTTGGTGTTTGAGCATTTGGGTTGGAGTCCTACCTGAATTTTTTGTTTGGTGTTCATGTTTTTTTTATAGGAGAATTGTTCAAGTCTCATGTGGTTGTAAAGGAGGGTAAAATTGTAGACATTACATTATTTCCTCTGCATCTGAGAGTAATGAATGCATTTTTCAAACCCCAATGCCCAAGTTCGCTTATCATTACCATCAATACCTTTCTCTGAACACAACTTTCTCACTTCCTAAAAAATTAGTCGAGTGCTTTAAGACAAGTCGATTGTGAGCAAACTAAAATAGAGGTTGGTCGAGACAATACGAGGAGATAGGGCTTTTGAGATGAGGGTGAGCAAACTAAAATTAGGTTGGGAACTATAGATTCCCTACCAAGGAACCAATTGATTCATAGGAAAATAGCTTCATGATTTGCTCTACAAAGTAAAGGTCAAAAACCTTAAGGAATACAGAAAAACTGCCACAGACTGAACAAAAATAATTTGCCCTAGGTCTCCTCAAAATGTCAAGCAATAGAGGGAAGAGAGCAAAGGAAGCAGACTCTAGCCACAATGAGGTAATTCATTGTCAATTTATAGATTTGTAAATGTTTCCATTGTTTCTTTGATTTTTAGTTTTTAGTTTTTAGTTTGTAAATTTAAAAGAAGAAATTTATTTTATAGGAACATGAGACTGACAAAGATAAAGAGGCATTGGCTTCCATATTGGGGGTAGAGGCAGTGAACAAATTGGATGGTGTGGACTTGACAATGCTTGCCAGATACATAGAAAAATGATCTGGTAAAGCCCTTGAAACATTACAATGAAATCAATAGTGTCAAAGGGAATCAATTGATTCCCCAACCAGTCATGGATCGAGCGAAAGATCTAGGAGGAATTCAATAACAATAACCTCTAAAAATGTTGAATAGGGAACAAAGGCTTCCAATGTCCCACCCACTCCTGGGACACAGACTTCTTTGACCACCACACCATGTTTTGCATCTTGCATTGGTACCTATGATACCAAGATAGAATACGATGTGGTTTCAAGGGACATCTGAATGACAGATGCTAGAAAAGCATTTATGAATAGCTTGAAGGAATCATGCCTTCAACAGTTCAAAAACCATCTACATTTGCCATTCTCAAAGATACCCATGCACCTGCAAAAAATATTTATCCAAGACATGGAGACTGAATTTGGCACAGGTTGGTCTGTAAAGAAGATAAAGCTACGAATGTCTCAAAATTGCAAGAGATTTCGGTGCAACCAAACAAAGAAGATAAAAAAACTCCCTCCTGAGTAAAGGCTCAAAAAAAGGCCAACTGATGTAAGTTTGAAAGTATGGAAATAGCTTGTAAGAAGTCTAGTGAGGAGAGTATGCAGGTATTTGAATTTTCTCATAAGATTATATCAAATTTATTAAATGATTTTTAAATTGTATTTGTGCATAGTTAAATTGAATTAGTATATGTTTCAGGACAAGGCCTCCAAGGCTAGGCTTGACAAACTTTGTGCCACGCATCACAATGGCCAGAAAGGTTTATAGGCCTTGATCTGTACATTTGTAAGTATATTTAATAAGTTAAATGATTTTTTTTAATTTCCTAGGAAAAAGTAAATGATTGCATATTAATTAGTTTAACTAGTCCATGTGCCATGTTTTGATAGGAGGAGAAATATGGCCGGCATCCAAGCCAATTTGAAAAGGAAATGTTATAAAGAAAAAAGTGGCCTAATTTTGTAATCTGGATGGAGAATGAGGTATCAATAGTTGACTTTCAATAACTTAGTTGGATATTGTTGTGTTAATATGTCAATTTGAATTTCTTGTGTTGAGTTGTTTATTGATGCGTAGGACGAGTTCTAAAGTGCTTCTCTGTTGGCTGTAGCGCCCTTAAATTTAAGATTTCTCTTAGATGACAAATGATTACTCTTATATCTTTGGGGACCCTTCTTGGTGCCATTAGGATCATAATGAGTATACTAGTCTTGTGCTTGCTTACAAAAAGTGGTTACAATTAACCTACTCTTGTAGTCATTATCCACAACATTTTATGTGTGCCATGCTATCTCATATGCTTAAGTTTAACAGGCTAATAATGAACATAAAACCCTTGTTTGCCTGCCTCCAAATAATGGACTTGTTGGAACCTAAAATTTCCTACCATTTTTTGCAAAAATTTTAGGTTCCCATGATGAAAAATCTGACTACAGCACTCAGAAATGCACCTGTACAATATACTTTAGTGGCCTACTTTGAAGGGTTATAATTTGAAGCCTATTCATTTTTATGTCAAACCACTTGGTAGGCATACTTATCTATCATATGTGAGTGTACATGCTTCATTTCAACTTCCCATGATCAGATTGGACAAGGTTTTGCAGTGCGAAGTTAAAGGGTTCTAGTGGTACCCACCTAGGGTTAGGGTTTTAAGTCAAGTCTGCAATACTATATATTTATTCCTTTAAACCCCTTAAGGCCTTAAGTTTTCTTTTCCTTTGGCCTCTTGCACTTTATCTTTTAAAACTGCATTGGCTTCCTATATTAAAGGGCAACTGTCTTGAGGTCTTCTTAGAGGGGTGATATGTGACTAGGGTATGAAGACTAGGACTTTGTATGTAATCTTAAGCCCTCCTTTTGGATTTGTTGGAACCCTTCTTCACTAATACATAAGGACTATCAAGACTCCTATGATAGTGCATTAGAGAGGCATTGAAATTACAAAGGAGATAAATGTTATTCAGCCATCACCCAATGGAGAAGGGATTGTCATAAAGAACATGATAGTGTTACCTTGTCATAGTCACAAAGGGGATAGTCTTTGTGGTGGTAATGAAAGTCACTAAATTTAAATCCACCTTCCTAGGGTCTGTAGAAATGTCTAAAGTTGAATATGCCTATTTTAAAGATCTTTCCATGAGTATTTTCCATGTTTTTACAAATGGAGACGTCCCCAATCCTCATCTCAAGTTTCAAATGCACAATGAAACGATGGAGGACAATCATAACTATCATAATAGTACATTAGCATTTTTTGTCTCAAGGTGGCCCTTGAGACTACCAAGGGGATGGATATAGAGTTGGGATTATGGTTTTTGTTTGAAAGCCTTGTGTCATTGACCTAATATTTATTTTTGGCAAGGATCCCAATAGTCTAAAGATTACAAATTGTTGTCAAGAAAGGATTATCATAGTTAAGTGTGGTATAGTGATACAATTTCATCTTGGTTGAGTATTGTATAAATCTCAAGCTATTTAGAATGCATGGGGTATTAGGGTGTGGTATCACTATATAGGTAACCATCAAGTGATTTCTTCAACCCAATCTTGGCCTATATAGTACTCAGTGTGAAGAGAAAGATAGTGTTGTCCAAGAACCTTGTTACGATCACAAATGAGGGCAGTCTTAGCTATTGTAACCACAGTTGGAATCCCTTGTTGTTACCATAACATACATGACCTAAAACCATGACTCTATGAGTATGAGTTGTTTGAAAGCCAAATTCCACAACATTTGTCACCATCCTCCCTGCTTGTGTCAAAATGGGAGCTTTGGAATAGGGTATGGACATCCATCAATACATAAAGGATGGAGGAATTTTGTCAGATGTTGTAGTTGCAACTATCCTGTTAGACATGTATGCAAAATGTGGAAGCATAGACAAGGCACGTGAAATGTTTGATAGAATGCCTCAAATAAATGTGGTCTCATGGACTGTAATGACTGTAGGATATGCACCAAATGGATTTGTTGAAAAGGATTCATAAATTTTAAAGCAAATGCAATTGGCTGGTGTAAATCCAAATTCCACAACCTTTGCCAACATCCTCCCTGACTGTGTCAAAATGGGAGCTTTCGAATAGGGTATGGACATCCATCAATACATAAAGGATAGAGGAATTTGGTTAGATGTTGTAGTTGCAACTGCCCTGTTAGACACGTATGCAAAATGTGGAAGCATAGACAAGGCACGTGAACTGTTTGACAGAATGCTTCAAAGAAATGTGGTCTCATCAACTGCAATGACTGTAGGATATGCACAAAATGGATTTGTTGAAAAGGCTTCAAAAATTTTAAAGCAAATGCAATTAGCTGGTGTAAAGCCAAATTCCACAAAATTTACCAACATCCTCCCTGCTTGTGTCAAAATGGGCGCTTTGGAATAGGGTATGGACATCCATCAATACATAAAGGATAGAGGAATTTTTTCAGATGTTGTAGTTGCAACTGCCCTGTTAGACATGTATGCAAAATATGGAAACATAGACAAGGCATGTGAACTATTTGACAGAATGCCTCAAAGAAATGTGGCCTCATGGACTATAATGACTGCAGGATATGCACAAAATAGATTTGTTAAAAAGGCTTCAAAAATTTTAAAGCAAATGCAATTGGCTAGTGTAAAGCCAAATTCCACAACCTTTGCCAGCATCCTCCTTGCCTGTGTCATAATGGGAGCTTTGGAATAGGGTATGGACATCCATCAATACATAAAGGATAGAGGAATTTTGTCAGATGTTGTAGTTGCAACTACCTTGTTAGACATGTATGCAAAATGTGGAACCATAGACAAGGCACGTGAACTATTTGATAGAATGCCTCAAAGAAATGTGGTCTCAAGGACTGCAATGACTGCAGGATATGCACAAAATGGATTTGTTGAAAAGGCTTCATAAATTTTAAAGCAAATGCAATTGGCTGGTGTAAAGCCAAATTCCACAACCTTTGCCACCATCCTCCCTGCCTGTGTCAAAATGGGAGCTTTCAACCAAGCAATTTGTAGCACTTAAGGTTATGTAATAGAATTTACAGTTAGTTAAATTTATAACAAATTTTTTTATGATCTTTACTAACATTTATTAGAATTGTTGCAAACTTTACATCATTGGAATGACATATTAGCTGTAACTTTTTTGAAATTTTATTATGGTATGTGCACTTTGATATGATGTAATATGATTATTGTTTTGTTTCGTATGTTGTAATATTAGATATATAACAAAAAAATAAATTATTGCATGAAATAAATAATAACTTTTCATTTTAAATGTTTTTTTTGCAGAACACAGGTCTTCCAGAAGATCAAGATGATCCTCATGATATAGATCTAGATTATGTTGGTTCTAGTACAGATCACATGGTAGAGGATGATCATGATGTAGATATAGAAGACACTGAGGCTGATGACGATGATGATGACAACGATGATGATCATGATGATGATGATGATCACGATGGTGATGATGATGATGAGGTAGTTGCTTGTAGTATCTAATGACATTCATGATCATATAGACTGCATCATGGATCATTTTTGATATATCGTTATGATGCCTCTTTTCATAGTCGCTAGCTATCATATGTATCATTTTCACGGCTTGCAGTACCATATTAATGAGTTGTATCATAAATTTATGTATCATTTTGACTTATATCATTTGGACATGTATCATCTTGACTTGTATCATTTTGAGTTACGTAAATTATCATTTTTACTTATATCATTTGTACATGTATCATTTTGACATGTTATTGATCTACTGGTATATTTGACTTTCACTTGTTTTAGTTATATATGATGATGATCTTATCCGTATTGACTTGTCAATTTATATATATTGAAAGTGGTTGATTATTTTTGGATGGATATTTATTATGTATGATGATTTTAATTTATTGCTCAGGATGGATGTTGTCAAATTCAATTAAATTATAGATATTTGACTCACTTGTTTTAATTATAGATGATGATCATGTTATAACAATTATCTTGTTATTTAATCATATGAGTTAAATAATTAAATTACTTACTCTATAATCATATGAGTTATTTAAGAGGCATGATATATTTAACTTATTAAATTGAAATAAAACATATTAAATTAATAAATGTAAGCAAAACAATAAGCATTTTTAGAAGCAACAAAAGACACAAAAATGGAAACAAAATTGGAGCAACAAGCGACATTATATTGGAAGCAAAATTGGAAACAAAACTAGAAGCAAAATTGGAAGCAAAACCGGATGCAAAATTGGAAGCCAAACTAGAAGTAAAACTGGAAGCAAAACTAAAAGCAAAATTGGAAGCCAAACTGGAAGCAAAACCGAAAGCAAAATTGGAAGCAAAACTAGAAGCGAAAATGGAAGCAAAATCAGAAGCAAATCTGGAAGCAAAATTGGAAGCAAAACTGGATGCAAAACTGGAAGCAAAATTGGAAGCAAACCTGGAAGCAAAATTGGAAGAAAAATTGGAAGCAAAACTGGAAGCAAAATCGGAAGCAAAACTAGAAGCAAAATTGGAAGAAAAATGGAAGCAAAACTGGAAGCCAACCTAGAATCAAAACCAGAAGCAAAATTGGAAGCAACGGTGGAAGCAAAACCAGAAGTAAAATTGGAAGCAAAACCGGAAGCAAAATTGGAAGAAAAATAGGAAGCAAAACTAGAAGTAAAACCGAAACCAATACCGGAAGCAAACTTGGAAGCAAAACTAGAAGAAAATTGGAAGCAAAATCGGAAGCAAAACTGGAAGTAAAACTGAAAGCAAAACCAGAAGCAAACTTGGAAGCAAAACAAGAAGTAAAACCAGAAGCAAAATCAGAAGCCAAACTAGAAGCAAAAAATTCGGTGCTAAATTTGGCATTAAACCTGACACTAAAATCTGGCACTAAACCTGGCGCTAAACCCGATGTGAAACCTGACGTTATAATCGGTGCTGTATCTGGCGCTAAATCTGGCACAATAGTGAGATGCTATTGGACGCCAAGTTTGGCGCCAGCAGAAGTGTCCAATTCATGGACTCAAATGCACTAAATTTTGATGCTATTTTAGGCACTAATTGCCTATTCTATTATAGTGCAATAGCCTAAGATACTCTCTTCCAATGCTACATAATGACATGGGCCATAAGGATACAAGATAATCATCATTCACTTAAAGACATGGAAATTGAACTTCCACAACTCTCTATTGTATGTACAAATCTTTCTTGGAGAACAGGCTTAGATCCTCAAAAGATGGGTTGAAAAAACACATCAAAAGGGTAAATTGATTGAGGTGAAAGATGTACAAAATTTGACAAAAGGAAGACTTGATGAAATGATTAATCTAATTGGAGGTTTTGATTTGATAATAGGTGGAAGCCCCTATAATAATATGTATACCTAGCAATTTTTCCGTTGTGCATCAGGTACAATGTTATTTTGGGGAAAACATTATATCTTCATTGATAATGATATGGGCCATAAGGATACAAGACAATAATTATTCACTTAGAGAGAGAATAATAGAGGGAGATTTATATAGAGAGGAGAAGAGAGGAAGAGAGAGATAGAGATAGAGAAGAGAAAGAGAGAGATAGGGATAGAGACAGAGAGCTCAAATGGAAAGGAGGAGAAAGAGAGAAAGAGGAAGATAAACATTATATTAGATTTTGGAGAGCTCCTAAAATCAAAGGACAAACCAAATATAGAAATAATTTTAATATGCATTTTACTTTCAATCCAATGAAAACAAACTTGTGAATTTTTTTTTAAAATAAAGAAAAATAGGAAATTTACTTGAATAGTAGTCAAAATTGGATTTCATTTGACAAAGCCCTATAGTTTTCATTGACATGCAAAAGAGAGGAAGAGATGATAGGAAGAATTTGACAAAAGAAAAACTTGATGAAATAATTAATTCAATTGGAGGCTTTAATGTGATAATAGTTGGAAGCCCCTATAAGAGGTAAAAAAAGAGATATAGACAAAGAGGTAGAGAGATAGAGAAATAAAGAGGCATATATATAGAGAGAGAGAGGGAAAAAAAGAATATTGTGGAGAGAAACCTTTTTTTTAAAATCTAATAGTTGATGCTATAGTATTCCAAACGTATTTGTTTTCAATTAATTTATCAAATATTAGTTAATCATGTGTCTGAATTTTTTTCATCAATATAGTTTACAAGTATGGCCCATATTATGCAAAACAATTGAATAGAGACATAAGGGAAAATCAAATCAAAACAAAATAAAAGAAGATAAAGACTAGTGTCAAAAAGTATTTTCATAGGAGTCTTTTCAACTCTTATCTCTTATAGTAAAAATCTATAGGAAGATTTCAACTTTAATGATAATTTTTAGTTTTCTCTATGGCATGGCAATAATAATGTCATGTCTAATACCAAAACTGTTGATAATTCCTTGGAAGATGAAGGGGGAGGCTCAACCAAAATTTGTGGAGAATTATTATTTTATTGGTGAGAACATAGGAATATCACATAATTGAGAAAATTGAGAAAGACATATAATGGTGAAAGTAAGTCGTAAAAAGAATTACAAAATACAATGTAAACTAGTGCACATAGATAGTTAATATTCTTGTTGGCTGCCTCAAACCTTGTGTATGATGAGATCAAGTTGTAATGAAACTGCAAGAATAAATATGCTTAACACAGAGAAATTATATTGTAGAAATGAGAGAAATAAAAATTGATGAGTGCCAGGTAGCACCCATAATAATACCCCTTTTTACCTCTCTTTTCCACCCTTCTTATTCCATTGTCCTGTTAATTGCACCAAAGTAGACTAATAAGATTTGTTCTAATTATATTAATGAGAGATGAATTACCAAAAGTCATGATTTTTTATTGAAGGACTAATGTGCAACAATTTAATGGAAATATGCAGAAATTTTCTCTTTGTGAATCTACAGGTGCGGATGTTCAGGCAAAGGCAATTTTGAGCATCTCTGGAGATGGTCCTAATAGTCTTTGAAGCTGACATAAGGATACCACACCAGTCTCTGATGTTTTCCAATATGATTGGAGAGATTTTGAAATAAGAGGACTGAGGGTGAATCATCTCCAGAGATGGATAGAAGTCAGAAGCACATCTCTAGAGTTGCAGACAGAAGTACACATCTTTAGAGCCTCCTTAATACAATGTAGAGTTCCAACACTGCCATTAGTCAACACTTACAGTGACAATTGGAGTGCTCCAGGGATTACTCAGCCAACGCCTGAGTAATCGAATGAAGACTCTAGTTAACTGCTAGAAGTTTAATTCCTCTTTTATTGATTTTACACGAGTTCTCGACAAACTGATTAAGTACCCATATTTCAGGGCCTCGCTTCCTAGTTGTTATTTGAAACTAAGACTCCAGATTTAGTGGGACTGTTGTTCCACTAAAATCTATTTCAATTGCATGATTTTACTCTGCAGTTAAACAGTTGATAGAATAAAAGATTGATGCTATCTCATAGATAAACTGATAGTTAGAGTAATTGATATCTCATTGCTAGATTTGATATAAATATATAAGGTAGAAGCAGAAGAAATATAGTTTTATTATGATTGTAATCTCATTTTGGATATAGATACTTTTCTGAATACAAAAGGATACTGATGGGATTAGACTGAAGAAGGATTGTGATATTATATTCCTGTACTGATTCATTTCCTTAGCCTTCAGTCCTGAGGGTGAGGAGCAAGGGCCCACTCTTGCCATCAAGACAGGAGGCTAGTATTTGTTTTTCTCATTATCTTGTTTCAGAATTTTCTTAGGAAGATATTTATTGTTTTCCCATAGATAAATGTATGCTTTAGTTGTATGGATTAGAATAGGTCAATATTAGCAATTTACTATTTCAAATTTGTTTCCAGTATTCTCAGAATTTACTTTCATAGCAGATAAATCAGCAACATTAATTTTCTTAGCAAATAAGATTAGCAGAATTAGTTAAATGGACTGGCAACTATAGGATTCCTAATTGTAGATAGCCAAGGACACAGCCCTGGATTTGACACATGAAAACATGATTAAATGCCGAGGACCAATGACCCTTGTCAGAAATGTTTTATTATCATCACAACACCACTTTGAGTTGGAAACCTCCATTAGAGTATACACTCCAATTACAAATATTTCAAGATGTCTTTCAATTAAGAAGTCATCACAACATATAGAGATTTTCTAAAGGCAACTACTACCATCCTTATGCATGTGGGATAATTACTTTAATTTTAAAAAATAGTGTGATGACTTACAAAGCATATTCATTCCTTTATTAAAGCTACCTAAGGGTGACTTATAAAGAATGTGTGCACAACTAATACTAGCTAACATAAAGTAGAATGGAGTACATGACACAAGCTCATGCTACTAGTACATAAACTCAAGTACATTTAGCCTTTAAAAAATCTATGAACCTAATATTGATTCTACTTGTCAATAGAATCTTAATTCTTATCTTGCTTTGGTTCTTTCCATTATTGTCTCCTACACTATTTGTTTGGGAATGCCTAGATCTCTCATCCTTTGTCTTGAAGAAAAATCAACCCACAATCCTTCACCATCCATTTATAATTTCCCTTCCACTTGTGCATTTTTTAGATCCCAACATATCTTCATCCTAGTCCTTAAAGAAACCCCCTTCCGAAAATTCCTTCCCAAGTTTGGTAACCTTATCAACTATTGATTACATAGTCACATCAAACACATCCATGAAAACATGTAATTTATATCAAGGATCAACATATGACTAAATAGGAATTGGTTTGATGACGTTTTCTCTCACACTTTGTACTTGTTGCATAAATATCTAGAGTAGTGTTTCCTCAATGCTAACATTTTTTTATCTAGAATGTCATTCTTAGTGTAAAGGCCACTAAATATGTAGTATGATTCTTAGTAAGATGCCATAAATACTGGGTATAAGTAGAGACTAGATGAATTAGAATAGGAATGTAACTCACCAACATGGAATCAAAGAATGATCTATGAGTGTATGTATTCCCCTAAGACTGAAAGAAAATCAAAAATCCTTGGAACATTTTCATGATGGCACTAGGAGAGGGGCAATTGCTCTCACCCAAATCACACTCTAGCAACATACCCACCTTTGAATTCCTACACTAATCCATAATCTAGCCTCTAATGGATGTGGCAAAGGGATAATCCAATCTTTGCATTCTAATCTACCAATCCATAATATAGAGTCCCTAGAGGGATAGAAGTAATTTGGATAAGGAATAGTCATATCTGTAGTATAGGAAAATTACTTCTCAATCTACTTGCTTCAATTGAGAAAACTCTCCATACAACTACACTTGGGTTCTACTATTTGAGGTGTTGAATATTAATTAAATCTATCCTAGATCACTACAAAACCACTATGCATCACTGCCAAAGCAATGTGACCTAAACAGGTGATTGACAATGGAGGGAAACAAATAGAATGTAGAAAAACAACTATTCTAAATAGAATCTAAAATTTGCATAAATGAAATCAAACCAGAGAGAGGAACCTATGATAGCAAGGAGAGGGTCTCCGCCTCAGACAATAGCGCATTGTGAGGACATCTGTGTTGGGCACTAGAGTCTAAAATATATGCAAAAAAAAAAATTGTCAAGTCAAAACAAACCTAGAACACCTGCACAACATAAATCCCAACAAAGACTATACCCAATGATATCTAGTTGAAACATAAATGAAATGAAAACTAATTAGACTAATGAAAATGAGGAGAGATAAGCACAAAAGGAAGTAATATGAAATCTCCATGTAGCTATATGATCTTCACTCCAAGGAACCTACAAAAAGAAGAAGAAAAATGATGGGGCTTCTTGGGGACTTTCCTTAGTCAAGTCCCCTCCTCAGTGTTGGTATTTCTACCTTCACAAGTACCAATACAAGATATAGCATAGAAATCAAAAGTAAATGTTTGTATTATTATCCTAAGTGTATCTTGGAAGGTAAGAACAACAAATAAACAAGTAGAACAACAATAGTTTTTTCCCTAGTCTATGGGGAGAGAAACCTACAATATGCAACATGTATAATGGAAAATAGAATAGGTGGTCTACACCTAATAGAAATGCAACAATGGTGGTCTATGCCAAGCAAAAGAAACACAAGAATGATGATCTACACCATGTACAGATTTTGAAATAAACTATTCTAAATGCAAAAAAGGAACAAACTCACCAATGTCAATAGCAAGAAGAGGCATCAAACTCCCCCAGAGCTCAAAGAATAAGTGCAAATTCAAAACCTAGTGTAGAGAGCCTCCTCAAAGAGCACAAAATAGAACCAAAACCTCCAAGAGCCAATGGAAGTGATCTTGCAATGCCAAGGAGCATCAAAAATCACTTTTATCTACCATAAAAGTATAGTTCATACAAGAAAATAGCAGAGTTGTGTGAGAGCGAAAGTCTCCAAGATTGAGAGAGAGTGTGAATCAATGTGTGAGTCCATTCAAAATCATTTTAATACTCTTCCAAGAGGGAAGAATCTCAAAAATCCATGCAAGGAGTCATTCTGTGACCTCTAGAGACATTACCAAGAATCTTTATGATCACCCAAGGCATGTTGTAATGCATAGAAATGAATATCTGTCAGCAAACAAATACAGGATGCTAACATGGACGTGTAGAGCACTCGAGTCTAGATAAAACCAGCTCATGATCTTACAAGGAACCTTAGGACCATGTAAGAATTTAAGAATTATAATGAATTTTTAATAAGAGAAGAATAAATAGACCAAAATCACACAAATCTAGCCTATCATTCATAGAGGAGGTGTGAAACACTAAAATGGTTACTAAACGTAGCATGAAATTGTAAGGGTATGCATTTTTCTGCATTACAATATCATTCTTATTTCTTAGATTGACCTCTATTAGTTCTTAAATTTGTATGTTTCTTCGACCGTAAAGACAAGACACACCTAAACCCTAGGGGATGCAAACTTAGAATGAGTAACTTGTAACTCATGATCAAGTAAGGATAACTAGGAGCCAATGCATGAGAGTGGGTAACCTCTCCTTATTTAGGCTTTGCTACATATAAAGGAGGGGATTTCCTTGAAGTTAATTTATAGGAAAATTAAAAAGAAGTCATTCAAACATAACAAACCTTAAATATAAACCATACCCTAAGAACTATAGAACTCCAAATCTTGTCACTAAACTTCAATATGCTAGTTTAAAACTATCGAGACTATGTATCCTCATCTAAAGCAAGAAAGTTATGAATGTAACCAAATGATAAGCATAATTCTATTCCCAATGCTTTTTATAATTCAAGAGTTTACTTAATGAATACTTGTAAGACAAAGTACTAAGCATACTCCTCCTGGATAACACTACGAATGGCTCTCTTTGTTGCAAATATGTGCCTAATCGGTGTTGTCATTGATGTCAACATATCCTTGTTGTCATTGGTGTCAACTGTATCTTATTCTATTACTTGTTTAGAAGACTTGTATGTTGAGGATATTGAGAAAATTAGCCTCTCCGGAAGAAACAAGTGAGTTACATATCTCTTTGTCAGAAACAGTGAAGATAATGCAGTTCAGCAAAGTAGATTGCTCCGCATTTCCAGTGAGATGAAGATTAGAGTTTGCAAACCAAAGGGTTTTGTAGAGAACTATTTGGAGTTTCTCTAGTCAAGATTTGAGAGGTCCGTATGAAGGATCGATGAAGTTATGGTCATCTGAGTAGAACCAGGTTTTGTAGTTGTTTAGAAGTAACAGATTGACAGAAATTTGGTTTGGATTGCTCCACATTGGAATATTATGGTCTGCGGATCTAGAGGTATGTTTGGGATGTTGGTTTCTATCTTCAACTCAAGTGGTTCATGGTTTAGAGGTCCGCAAGTAATCTTTCTAGTGTGACAGTCATGATAGTTAGTGTTCTTAAGTTCTCAGATGAAGATAAAAGTGTTTATGGTGATTTGAGGTGATGCGGTTGTTCTTGTTGATTTCAATGTGCTTGTGGTGATACGCATTGAGGATTGAGCTCGTGGTTGAAGATTTCTCTTTGAGTGTTTCTATTCTTTCCAGTCTTGGCCAACCGGATGTTTGGTACATGTTGTGGATGATCTAAGAAGAGTTCTATGGAGCGTGGTGTGTTGTTCTAGGAAGATTCAAGTCCCAGCTATGTTTGGTTAACAGTGTGATGGTTCACATGAAGCATTTTAAGTCTTGTGATTTTAATTGATTGTAATACCTATCTTGGAGAATGTTCCAGATAGATGATTGTTTGGCCGACTTTGATGTTCATTTCAAAGTTGATGATATGTATAAATAAGTTTTGTGAAGTCATGGAAGTGTGTGGTTGTGAGCGAAGATGCGGATGTAGCGAGGAAGTGAGTGGGGATAGAGCAGATGTGTTGTGTACTTCAATGGAACTAAACCTTGCATGAAGAAGATGATGTTTCTTAGTTCAATCCTTCTGTGTTAACATTATGAATGTTCTTGTAGGCAGTGAGTCTCCTTTGAGCAGTGAGCTCTGGGCAGTGCGCCTGAAGGCAAGTGCCTTCCCATTTTTCTATTCTTTTAACAGAGAATAAATCTTGTGGGTTAACCCACACCGTGGTTTTTCCCTTAACAGGGTTTCCACGTAAAAATTCTAGTGTTATGTGTGTTAATCATGTTTCTACTCATGTCTTGTTGATTCATGCTTTCATGGTTATATCATTAATCTGTTAATAAGTGGTAAAGAAGATTAAATGTAGCAAAAGATAAAAGTTTTGTGACAACTGATTCACCCCCATTCTCAGTTGTCTACCCTAATTTCAACAATTGGTATTAGAGTTGGTTCCTCTAAAAGAAGCTTAACCACTTGAGGAGATCTAGGATGTTGACATACAAGGACAGTCCAAAATTTGATGGAACAAATTACTCTCTTTGGAAGAATTGGATGGAGTGTCATTTGCAATGTATGGGTGATCCTTATTGGTTTATAACTAAGGATGAGTATAAGCCTTCAGAGAAAGGTCCTTCAACTCCAGATGAAATCAAAGATACTGAAAACAACATTCAGGATAAAGAAGCATTGTTGAGTGCCCTAACTGATACTGAAATGACAAATGTCCTAGAATTGAAAACTGTTCATGAAATCTGGAAGAAGTTGGAAACTCTATATGAAGGTGATGCATATATCAAATGTGCTAAATTATAGAGCCTAAAGGGTAGATACGAAAGTTTGGGGATGAGTGAAGATGAAAACATCACTTTGTACATGTAGAAGGTGAATGAACTTGTGTGTAGTATCAGGTGTGCTGGTGGAAAACTGAAAGAATCAGAGATTGTTGGCAAGGTACTCAGATCCTTACCTGCTTCATACAAGCATAGAGTTGCTGCTATTGAGGAGATCAGGACTGTGACAACTGTTACAAGGGATCAGTTGGTTGGCAAGATTTCAGCATTTGAAATGATTAAGTTTGGTGATTCCCTTCCTAAATCAAAATCTACTTTTAAGGTCAGTGTTTCTGGCAAGCAAAGATTTGATCCAGGTAAAAGCTCTTCAAGAAAACTAACCAGATATAAGAAGGCAAGGAAGGAACTTGAAGAAGATGAAATGGAGCTTGAAGAACTTGAAGCCCTTATTGCCAAAAGATTACCAAGAGGATCCGGTAAGTATGAAGGAAAGTTGCCTTTCAAATGTTTTTCTTTCAATAAGATTGGTCATTTTGCTTCAAGATATCCGGAGAGGGTTTCAAAGCCAAACCCTAATAGACCTAGGTTTCAGAAGAAATGCTACTATGTCCAAGAAGCAAATGATGGAGTCACTGATGAAGAATCTAATATGGGAAGTACCTCTGGAAATGAATGAGTGTTCATTGCTATTAAAGAAGAAGATCCGGTGCATACTAAATATGCTAGCTATGTGAATGTGGAAAGTGCCTTGGCTGCTCATGTTGAAGAAAAGGATGAATGGGTGATTGACAACGGATGTTCTCATCATATGACAGGTGATAAAAGTAAGTTTGTGAGTATGGAAAGATATGAAGGTGGAATTGTGAATTTTGGAGACAATTTAGCTGGCAAAATCCGTGGCAGAGGATCCATCTCTTTTGATGGTAAGCACAACACTAATGATGTTTTGTATGTAGAAGGGTTGAAGCATAATCTTCGCAATGTTGGACAGTTAGTTGACAAAGGGTATGATCTTCAATTCAAGGATGGAAAATACAGAATCTTGGAAAGCTCCGGAACTAAGATTGCATCTGGTACACAAACTAGAGGTAATATCTTTCATTTAAGTGGTACTGGTAAAATTTGTTTGATTTCTTAGATTGATCAGAGTTGGTTATGGAATAGGAGAATGTGTCATGTAAACTTTGATAATATTTTCAAGATAAGTAGTACTTAGGCTGTGAGAGATCTTCCAAAGCTTGTAAAACCTGCTAATAGGATGTGTAAGGAATGTTAGTTAGGCAAACAAAGTAGAACTACATTCAAAAGTAAAGAACAATTCTCAAGTGGATTGTTGGAACTTGTGCACATTGATTTGTGTGGTCCTACTAGAGTTAGGAGTCTGTAAGGAGACAAATACTTTATGTTGCTAATTGATGATTACTCCCAGATGATGTGGGTCACTTTCTTGAGAGAGAAGTCAAAGGCTCTTGACAAATTCAAGGTGTTCAAGGCTAGGGAGGAGAATGAGATTGGTGTGAAGATAAAGTGTCTGAGATCCGACAGAGGTGGAGAGTTTACCTCTGGTGAGTTTAATGCATTTTATGAAAAGCATGGAATAAGAAGACAATTATCTGCTCTTAGGACTCCTCAGCAGAATGGAGTTGTGGAAAGGAAGAACTGGACTATTCAAGAGGCTGCTACAACCATGATGATGGAAGAAAATGTCCCACATGTCTAGTGGAGAGAGGATGTGAATACTGTTGTCTACACTCTTAACCAGGTGCAGATCAAAGGTAATACTAGTAAAACATCTTATGAACTATGGTTTGGTAATGCTCCCACTATGAAATACTTTAGAGTTTTTGGTAGTAAATGCTATATCAAAAGAGATGAAGATCTAGGTAAGTTTGATGCAAGATGTGATGAAGGAATATTTCTGGGTTATTCTAACCAAAGCAAGGCATACCAATGCTTTAACAAGAGATTGAAAAGGATTGTTGAAAGTGCTAATGTCAAGGTTGATGAAAGCAAGGAGAGACCTTCCATGTCTTGTGGATATGAATTAGATATTCAAAATGAATGTCCAAATAAAGGAAGGCAAGTTCAAACTCAAACTTAGATTCAGATTGCTCCAAAGAATCTAGTGACTCAAGAAGCTAGTGCAAATGATGAGGAACATGTTCAAGATTTAGAAGTTCAAGAAAATCCCAAAACTTCCAGATATGTAAGGTTGAATCATTCTATAGATCAGATTATAGGAGATAGAAATAAAGGTGTTCAAACTAGAAGAAAAATTGTTGAAGAACAAGAAGAGTATTGTTTGATTTCAAAGATTGAACCAAAATCAGTGAATGAAGCTTGTAATGATGAAAGTTGGGTAAAAGCAATGGAAGAAGAATTAATGCAAATTGAAAAGAATCATACTTGGGATCTTGTTCCTAGACCTGAAAACAAAAATGTAATTGGAACTAAATGGATCTTCTGGAATAAACTGAATGAAAATGGTGAAGTTGTGAGAAACAAAGCAAGATTGGTGTGCAAAGGATATTCTCAAGTAAAGGGAATTGATTTTGAAGAAAATTTGGCTCAAGTGGCAAGAATTGAAGCAGTCAGATTATTTCTTTCCTTTGCTACTTACAAAGATTTCAAAGTTTACCAGATGGATGTCAAGTCAGCATTCTTAAATGGAGATTTGGAAGAAGAAGTCTACATTTAGCAACCAGAAGGATTCCAGTTGTATGATCAAAGAGATATGATCTGCAGGTTGAGGAAGGCATTGTATGGACTTAAACAAGCCCCAAGAGCCTGGTATGCAAGATTAAATAAGTATCTGCAAAAGTTAGGTTTTAGCAAAGGCACAGCTGACAGTAATCTTTATTTCAAAATTGATCATGAACACATCTTGATTGTTGAGGTATTTGTTGATGATATCATCTTTGGTGGAAATGAGAGCATGTGTAAAAAATTTGCTGATCAGATGCAAAGTAAATTTGAAATGTCTATTCTTAGTGAAATGAATTTCTTCTTGGGTCTGCAAATCACTCAGTCAGATAAGGGCATCTTCATATCTCAGTCTAAGTATGTGAAAGAGTTGTTGAAAAAGTTTGGAATGGAGGATTCAAAACTAGTGAGTACTCCTATGATAACTCGATGCAAGTTGAGTAAAGATGATGATTCACCTAAGGCAGACCAGAAAAGGTATAGATCAATAATTGGAGGACTACTTTATCTGACTCATACCAGACCTAATATTATGAATGTAGTTGGCCTTGTTGCTAGGTTTCAAGCTGATCCTAGAGAATCTCATGTTGTAGCAGTCAAAAGAATTTTTAGATATTTGAAGGGAACATCTAATTATGGGTTATGGTATCCTAAGGATGATGATTTCACTCTTCATGCATATACAGATGCTGATTGGATAGGAGATGTGGATGACAGGAAGAGTACTAGTGGTGGTACATTTTTCTTGGGAAAGAGATTAGTTTCTTGGTTGAGGAAAAAGTAGGAGGCAATATCTTTGTCTACTGCAAAGGCAAAGTATATAGCAAAAGTAAGCAATTGTACTCAAGTTTTGTGGATGAAGCAAATGTTGAAGGATATCAAAATTGTGTTTGAAGAACCTGTTACAATCTTCTGTGATAATTCAAGTGTAATAAACATTTCAAAGAATCTGGTGTTGCATTCAAAGACAACATATATCCATCAAGTTTCACTTTTTGAGAGAGAAGGTAAATGAGAATGAAGTCAGATTGGAGTTTGTTCCTTCAAAGGATTAGATTGCGGATATCTTCACTAAGCCTCTACCTAAAGACACTTTTGAGTATCTCAGAGGGAAGCTAGGGGTGATTACCCCTCCTATTCAGAACTAAGGTGCACTAGTGTGCATCAGTCCGATGGAACTTATAGTCATATTTTGTGATCTGGATTGGTGTTAAGGGGATGCTACTCAGTGGGAGTAGTTAGTATGTTCTGAGTTCAGATTGGTCTTGTCTAAGAAATAAAAAGGGTGAGAGATGATTGCAAATATGTGCCATTTGCCATTGATGTCAAAGGGGGAGAGAAGTCATGTGAAAAACTTGGAAGTAAGTAGTTTCTAGTGAAAGGGGGAGCAGTGAAAAGAGTGGTTGCAGTTGTGATAAGAGAAAGGGGAGAAGTTCTTGACTTGATGGTTGAAATAGTTTTTAATATCATATGTTGCTATCAATGACAAAGGGGGAGATTGTTGCAAATATGTGCCTACTCGATGTTGTCATTGATGTTAACATATCCTTGTTGTCATTGATGTCAACTGTATCTTATTCTATTACTTATTTAGAAGACTTGTATGTTAAGGATATTGAGAAAATTAGCCTCTCCGAAAGAAACAAGTGAGTTACATATCTCTTTGTTAGAAATAGTGAAGATAGTGCAGTTCAACAAAGTAGATTGCTTCGCATTTCCAGTGAGATGAAGATCAAAGTCTGCAGACCAAAGGGTTTTGTAGAGAACTATTTAAAGTTGCTCCAGTCAAGATTTGAGAGGTCTGCATGAAGGATTGATGAAGTTATGGTCATCTCAGTAGAACCAGGTTTTGCAGTTGTTTAGAAGTAACAGAGTGACAAGAATTTGATATGGATTGCTCCACATTCGAATATTATGGTCTACAAATTTAGAGGTATGTTTGGGATGTTGGTGTGTGTCTTCAACTCAAGTGGTTTGTGGTTTGGAGGTCTGAAAGCAATCTTTCTAGTGTGACAGTCATGACGATTAGTGTTCTTAAGTTCCCGGATGAAGATGCAAGTGTTTTTGGTGATTTGAGGTGATGTGGTTGTTCTTGTTGATTTCAGTGTGCTTGTGGTTGTCTCTAGATCATGTGCCTATTGAGTTGGTGGTCCGCATTAAGGATTGAGCTCATGGTTGAAGATTTCTCTTTGAGTGTTGTTGTTCTTTCTAGTCTTGGCCGACCGGATGTTTGGTGTGTGTTGTGGATGATCTAAGAAGAGTTCTACAGAGTGTGGCATGTTGTTCGAGGAAGATTCAAGTCCCAGCTATGTTTGGCCAATAGTGTGATGGTTCACATGAAGCATTTTAATTCTTGTGATTGTAATTGATTGTAATACCTATCTTGGAGAATGTTCTAGATAGATGATTTTTTGGCCGACTTTGATGTTCATTTGAAAGTCGATGACATTTATAAATAAGTGTTGTGAAGTCGTGGAAGTGTGTGGTTATGAGAAAAGATGTGGATGTAGCAAGGAAGTGAGTGGGGTTAGAGCAGAGGTGTTGTACACTTTAATGAAACTAAACATTGCATGAAGAAGATAATGCTTCTCAGTTCAATCCTTCTGTGTTGACATTGTGAATGTTCTTGTAGGCAGTAAGCCTCCTTTGAGCAGTGAGCTCTAGACAGTGCACCCGAAGGCATGTGCCTTCCCATTTTTCTATTCTTTTAATAGAGAAAAAATCTTGTGGGTTAACCCCCACAGTGGTTTTTCCCTTAACTAGTTTTCCATGTAAAAAACTTTGGTGTTATGTGTGTTAATCATGTTTCTACTCATGTGTTGTTGATTCATGCTTTCATGGTTATATCATTAATCTATTAATAAGTGGTAAAGAATATTAAATGCAACAAAAGATAAAAGTTTTGTGACAACTGATTCACCCCCCTCTTAGTTGTCTTCCCTAATTTCAACACTCTTAAGATATTTTATTGTTGAAGCAATGAGTTATGCATAGAGGTAAGAACTAATAACACTAAAAGGTACTAAATTGATATGATTATTTTGTATGTATGATGATGTGATGAATAAGCCAAATGTTATATTAGATTGGTGCCTTTATCTTGTAGGATTTATAAATTTGTCTTGAAAGCAAAGAGTAAATGAACATGTAATCCAATTAGTTCTAATACATAAAGATGATAACAATAAGGAACTAGTTTGTATCCACATAAATAAGCTAGGTTAAATGGACATCAAACAAAAAACCTTGAAATTATAGCATTAAATAAGGAGCATGTACTTTAACAATCGATAAGGCAATAAATAAGATTCTTGTATTATGAGAAAAGAAAATATGAAAGCTTCATAAATTTTATACAACATCTAGTTGATTAAATAATCAACACAATACATAAATCATCAAGTGTAATTAGGGGAAAAAATATCACTCCCAAAATTGTACCTAAAACCTATAGATACACTCGCAACCTTAACAAGCTACACATTGACTACTTTTTCTTCAATGAAGTATAACATTTAGTTATAAAATGGAATAAAATCCAACCTTGAAATGTTACAAAATGCCTAAAATTGTTATAGAATAAAAATAACACATTTACATTGTATATATTTTATCTCATTTATGCAACAATTTCACCAAAAAGACCTCTTTAGAGTTTGTAGAACAAGAAGATATAGTTCCACATGCCTTGTTCCTTTTTCCTCCAAAAAGATTGCTTGCTCTTATTTCTTGAGTAGTCCCCTATTACATGACCAACTTTGAGGCAATAATGGAAAACAACCATGGAATTATCAAAGATTATCCATTGTGCATATCTACCCAATTTAGAGGACTTATAGAAGGGAACATTTTATCAACATCCACATAAGCACATAATCTTGTAAATAATAATCATTTCCTAGATTGGTGACTACATCCATTGTAATAAGTTGTCTAAAAGTGTTGACAATGCCTATCAAGACCTCCTCATCTTAGTACTAGAATGTCAGCCCAAGAAGCCCAACCCAAACCAAAATCTTATTGATGCATTCATTCTTACGATTGAATCCTAGTAACCTTTTTCTAAGAAATAAACTATTCTTGCTAAGAAACCATGGGCCATATAAGAGAGTTTGTGCATAGTCTTCATGATTCATGAAAGAGATAAAAAAGAAACCCTTCAAAAAATACACAATCTCAATATGTCCCTTGAGTTTCTATTTATATTGAACCCACTTTTTAAACATGTCAATATTAGGTCTAGTTGTAATAAATCTCCCTACAAGTAAATTCCTAAACATGGAAGATGACTTCTCAACAATAGAATCTCACACATAGATTAGAAGAGCCTTTTGTGATAGTACCACATGCCTTGTTCCTTTTTCATCCAAAAAGATTGATTTCTCTTATTTCTTGTGGAGTCTGATGCCACATGACCAACTTTAAGGCAATAATGGAAAACAATCATGGAATTCTCTAAGATTATCCGTTGTGCCTATTTGATGCAGGAAAATCCAGTGGTGTAAGGGCAATCTTGCATCACCCAAAAAAAGATGTATTTCAAAATTGTTGATGTTCTTTCCATTTCTTTTCAAAATTTATGGTTCTGGTTCCATAATCACTTGAATAATGGTGTAGAACTTTCAGTTTTTCCAAACTGCTAAAAATAGCAACCTGTTATTTTTAGAAAGTTTGTATTTAGGCACAAAATGAAATAAAATTTTACAGGAAGTTTCATAACTAAAATATAAGACCTTTGGCAAAGGAATCACGCAAAGATCATTTGCGAGCTGAAAGATATTAAAGTTTCTGTTTCCTGAAAAACACCTGAAAATTATTCAAACTCAGGTTTGAGGCACTAAAAAGCCCCATACAGGCCCGAAAATGGCCAAAAACAGCAAATCTAATCCTTAGCGCATAGAGCACTCCGCGAGATTTCTGACGCATAAAACAGTTCGTCAATCAGACACACAGATCAAAAGTTATGGCTCCCAAAAGTTGACCTATTTTTGGAGAGAGATGCAAATTTTAAAATTAGGTTGTTGGTCACCAAAAGGCAATTAATAACCATTTTTGGGTACCCTGGGTAGCAGGAGACTTAAGGGGGCAAGTGTAGAGTCAAGAATAGGCAGGAAAATAGAAACCCTAGCTGATTTGGGGTTATAGAAGGCTAATGATTCTAGAGTCTTGTGATAGGAAGCTGTAATGTGTTGCAGGTTGTGGAGGGTTGATTCCTCTAATGGTATTTGAGCTTTTGTAATGTAATAAGTTGCCCAAATCAATAAAAAAATTTCTATTTTCTATGCACAATTTATGTTGTTGTGTGTTTTATGATTTACCCCCCTTCATCAAGTGGTATCAGAGCTAGGGTTCTTGAATGTGTAGATAGATCGACGACCTTGAGGTAGTTTGCACTAGGACATGAGGTTGTGGGTTTGCTACAGAGATCAAGATTCCTCCACGAAGAAACTGTATTGGGAGGAATGCTTTGATAGAAGAGGGTTTTAGAGCCCTACAAAGGCAAATTGATGCATTGCAAGAGGAACTACGAAGAGGGTTTAATCTGAGAACAAGAGAAGAAAGCAAGGATGAAGCTGAAGAAGAGCTATCCAAGGAAGAACAAGAAGATGCAGGAGATCCTACAAAAGTTAGGTTGTTGAGGGTCATTTTGAAGATTGGAAAGAGGCCCAGGATCAAAGTTTCTACATATTCTAGATTTTTGAATCCAGAACAGCTTATTGATTGGATCAATGACATGGAGGAGTATTTCGAATATGAAGATGTGGAGGAACCAGATTAGGTCAAGTTTGCAAAAACAAAGTTGAAGGGCCATGCCAGTATTTGGTGGAAGGAGGTCTAATTAGAGAGGAACAGAAGAGGAAAAGGAAAGATCACCAGATGGGATCGAATGGTGGAGAAACTGAAGAAGCAGTTCATTCCTGTGGACTATGAGATGGAGCTGCTGAAGAAGCTGCAAGGACTGAAGCAAGGTAATAAGTCTATTAAGGAGTATACAGAAGAGTTTTATAAAATTACTATGAGGACAAGCCATGCAAAGACCAACAAGAAGAAAGTAGCTCGCTACATTAATGGGTTGAGGCTGAGTATTCAAGAGGAGCTAAGCCTGGTCAGAATGACCACCATAGAAGATGCATACCATTTTTCCCTGAAGGTGGAAGAGAAGCTGAATAAAAGATTTGATAGAAAGAAAAGGGGAAGAGGCCAAGGCAGAAGGACTAGTGGAAGACCCTATGGAGGCCATAATGAAGATCAAAATAAAAATGAAGAGGCTGGCACTAGTCGAAATCAGAGAGGGGATAATGCCTACTGTCCTCGTGACCAGAACAATGGTGAGCAAAGAGGAAGAGGAAGAGGCAGACCTGAGCAAGGACCTGGAAGATGAGGTTTCAGAGGAACCTGTTTCCAATGTGGAGAAGAAGGGCATCGAGCATACGAGTGTCTGCAACATCAAGGAAGAACGAACAGAAGACCTAAAGGAAATGCACGAGTTGCACATGTAGATGAAGATGCACAGTCTAAGCATTCTGAAGATGCTGAAAGGGGAGAAACCCTAGTTATCAGAAGAACCTTGTTGAATGAGGAGAAAGAACTAAATTAGAGGAAAATTTTACTCCACACAAGGTGCAAATGTGAAGGTAAGTGTTGTGATATTATTATTGACAGTGGAAGCATTGATAATCTTGTTTCAGAGGAGATGGTTGACAAGTTGAAGTTGACAAGAAGAAAGCATCCACATCCATATCGGATTGCATGGTTGCAGAAAGACCATAGAGCTTTGGTCAATGAGCAGTGTTTAGTGAAGTTCAAGATTGGGCACTACCATGATGAGGTACTATGTGACATCATACCAATGGATGCATGTCATATGCTATTGGGGAGGTCGTGGCAGTACGATAGGAGTGATGTCCATGATGGTCGTACCAACACATATTTCCTAACAAAGGATGGAGTTCATCATAAGTTGAAGCCCTTGAAGGAGGTGGAAGAAAAGGTATGTAGTACTGCTAGAATTTGCTTGGTAGATGGTAGGAAATTTTTGGAGTGTATGAAGCATGAGCGTCATTGCTTTGCATTGAGTCCTAAGATTAGTCAAGAGAAATGTGAAGATGTACTAGCAGAAGTCTCAGAAATGTTGGAAGAATTTCAAAATATTGTCTCTGATAATGTACCAGAAGGTTTACCACTGGTGAGGAAGATCAGTCACCAAATGGATTTGATACCAAGAGCTAGTTTCCAAATAAGGCAGCCCACAGAATGACTCCTGCTGAGAGTGAAGAGCTAAATAGACAAGTTCAAGAGTTGTTAAGGAAGGGACTGATAAGGGAGAGCCTAAGTCCATGTGTGGTACCTACAATACAAGCACCAAAGAAAGATGGAGAATGGAGAATGTGTACAGATTCTTGGGCCATCAATAAGATCACGTTCAAGTATAGGTTTCCATTGCCAAGAATGGATGACATAATGGACTATTTGAGTGGAGCCAAGTACTTCACAAAAATTGACCTAAAGAGTAGGTATCACTAGATCCATATCAGGGAAGGAGATGAATGGAAGACAGCCTTCAAGACAAAGGAAGGTTAGTATGAGTGGTTAGTCATGCCATTTGGGCTAACCAATGCACCGAGCACATTCATGTGGCTCATGAACGAGGTATTCAAAGAATTTTTGGGAAGTTTCATTATTGTTTATTTAGATGATATTTTGATTTTCAGTAAGACTTGGGATGAGCATCTAATACATATCAGAAGAGTTTTGGAGAAGCTGAGGGAGGAGAAGTTGTTGATCAATCTGAAGAAATGTAGTTTTGCAAAGGAGTTGGTGTACTTGGGATTTGTTGTCTCAGAGGAAGGTCTTAAGATGGACCCAGAGAAGGTGAGGGCTATCATTGAATGGCCTACACCAAGGAGTGATTCTGAGGTAAGATCTTTTCATGGTTTGGCAAGTTTTTACAGAAAGTTTATCAAGAATTTTAGTAGCATTTGTGCACCCCTAACTGAGACAATGAGAGGGGATAGAAAAGAATTTAGATGGACTAAAGGAGCAAACAAATGCTTTGATACATTGAAGTAGAAAGTCACGGAGCAACCTGTTTTGGCACTTCCAGATTTTAATAAGGTGTTTCAAGTAGATTGTGATGCTAGTGGTAGTGCTATAGGAGCTATTTTAAGTCAAGAAGGTAAGTCCATTGCCTATTTTAGTGAGAAGCTTAATGATGCCAAGAAAAAGTATTTTGTTTATGATCAAGAGATTTATGCAATAGTTTAGGCTTTGAAGGAATGGAGACATTATTTGTTGCCAAAGGAGTTTGTTTTATATACTGATCATCAGGCTTTGTAGTATCTTAATAGTCAAGGAAAGTTGAATCAAAGGCACTTAAAATGGGTTGAGTTTTTGCAGAGCTATACTTTTATTTTGAAGCACAGGAGTGGGAAGTCCAACAGAGTTGTAGATGCCTTGAGCAGAAGGCAAAATTTGTTGATAGAAATATAGATAAAGGTTGTTGGGTTCGATGAGCTCAAAAGTTTGTATCCTGAAGATCCAGATTTTGCAGAGGCTGGAAAGCTTGTTTGGAACTTGTTACTTTGGACAAGACAAAATGGTTGGATTTCGTAATCCAAGATGACATGTTGTTTAGAGGAAGCCAGTTGTGCATTCCACAGAGTTCCATGAGAAAGAACCTAATTAAGGAGAAGAATAGTGGAGGATTGGTTGGACACTTTGGTCAAGCTAAGACCATTGCTATTGTTGGGGAAAATTATTATTGGCCATAATTGTAGCACAATGTGAGGAAATTTGTGCAAAGTTCCAAAGTATGTCAAATGGCAAAAGGAGCAAGTCAGAATACAAGTCTATATCAACAACTACCTATACCAGAGAAGCCGTGGGATGATATTAGTATGGATTTTGTTCTTGGTTTACCAAGGACATAGAGAGGACATGATTCCATTTTTGTGGTGGTGGACAGATTCTCAAAGATGGCACATTTTATTTCTTACACAAAGACTAATGATGCTATTCATATTGCTGAATTATTTTTCAGAGAGGTGGTGAGATTACATGGTCTACCAAAGAGCATAGTTTCAAATTGAGATACCAAGTTTGTTGGTTATTTCTGGAGGACATTACAGAAGAAGTTGAAGATAGATTTGAAGTTTAGTTCTGCACACCATCCACAAACTGATGGACAGACAGAAGTGGTGAATAGGAGTTTGGGTAACCTGCTACGATGCTTAGTAGGAGATAAGCCCAAGGGATGGGATTTGATTTTACCACAGGCAGAATTTGCTTACAAAAATTCTATCAATAGGAGTACTGGTAAGTCACCATTCTAGATTGTATATGGCAATAGCTCAAGAAATGCTTCTGAGTTAAGGAAGCTGGACAAAGGAGAAAAGACAAGTGTTGAAGCTGAAGACTTTGCAGAACACATGAAGAGGTGAGAAGGCACATTAATAAGATGAATATTCAATACAAGGCTAAGGTAGATCAAAAGAGGAGATATAAGGAGTTCTAGGAAGGAGATGAAGTCATGGTTCACTTGAGAAAAGAAAGGTTCCCAATTGGAACATACAATAAGATGAAAATGAAGAAATTTGGACCATGCAAAATCCTGAAGAAGCATGATTTAGGAAATGCATATGAGGTAGAGCTGCCGAGTGGGATCAATATTTCCCCTATTTTCAACATTGCTAATTTATCAGAATATTGTGAAGGTGGAACAGAGGATGGACCAACAGAAGAACAGTGGAGTATTCCGGCATCTACTTCAACAGAGGAGATAGAAGATATCTTGGATAGCCGTGTGGGAAGAAGTACTCAAAATAGGCAATATGAAGAATATCTGGTGAAATGGAAAGGAAGGCCTATTGAAGATTCTTCTTAGTTGTCTAAGGTAGAGGTTGACTGGTTGGGTTTTCCTCACACAAACACCTGAGACGTGACAGGATCACTTCTCAAATTACCCTGGGTGTCTGATGCAGGAGCATCCAGTGGTGTAAGGGAAATCTTGCATCACCCAAAAAAAGATGTATTTCAAAATTGTTGATGTTCTTTCCATTTCTTTTCAAAATTTGTGGTTCTGGTTCCATAATCGCTTGAATAATGATGTAAAACTTTCAGTTTTTCCAAACTACTTAAAATAGCAACCTGCTATTTTTAGAAAGTTTGCATTTGGGCACGAAATGAAGTGAAATTTTACAGGAAGTTTCCTAACTGAAAAATAAGACCTTTGGCAAAGGAATCACGCAAAGATCATTTGTGAGCTGAAAGATATTAAAGTTTTTGTTTTCCGAAAAATGCCTGAAAATTATTCAAACTCAGGTTTGAGGCACTAAACGGCCCCGTACGTGCCTGAAAATAGACAGAACTAGCAAAACCAGTTCTTAGCACGTAGAGCACTCTATGAGCTTTCCAACACATAAAATGGTTCGTCAATCATACACCCGGATCAAATATTGTGGCTCCCAGAAGTTGACTTATTTTTGGAGGGAGATGCAAATTTCAAAATTAGGTTGTTGGCCGCCAAAAAGGCTATTAATAACCATTTTTGGGAACCTTGGCTAGTAGGAGAGTTAAGGGGACAAGTGTAGAGTCAAGAATGGGTGGGAAAACAAAAACCCTAGCTTATTTGGGGTTACAGAAGGCTGATGATTCCAGAGTCTTGTGATAGGAAGCTGTAATGTGTTGCAGCCTATGGAGGGTTGATTCCTCTAATGGTATTTGAGCTTTTGTAATGTAATAAGTTGACCAAATCAATAAAGAAAGTTCTATTTTCTGTGTGCAATTTTTGTTGTTGTGTGTTTTATGATTTACCCCCTTCATCACTATTTACTCATGTTGAAATGCATAGGACAACTGAGAGGGGGGTGAATTAGTTGTCACAAAAACTTTAACCATTTATGAATATCAACACATCAAATGTCCAAACACTATTATGAAGAGTTAACCATGAAATCATGAAACAAGATGCTCAACACAATAACACATGAGACACCAGATTTTTTATGTTGAAAACCCTATAAGGGAAAAAATTATTGAAATACATAGGACAACTGAGAGGGGGTGAATCAATTGTCACAAAAACTTAACACTTTGTTACTGTTAAACCATCAACTATTAACCACTGATAATCAGATTCAACCATGAAAGCATAAACTTAATCACAATTACACATTCAACACATGAAACACTAATTTTTTTACATGGAAAACCCTATAAGGGAAAAACCACGATGGGTGTTAGCCCATAGAAATATATAAGTTCTAACAATACCAAAAATTAGAGGCTCACTGTCTATGGGGCTCACTACAAAGATCAGCTCACTACCAAGGGGTGACTCACTACCAGGGATTTGTGAACTGATTTAATAGCATCTACACTATGCTTGAGTTCAGTTCCATTAAAACGTAATACTTCACCTTTGCTCTGCTCTACTTCACACTTATCTTCTCATCTTTCTGCTTGTACACCTTTTTCACAACTACATTACAAGTTTTTATACACTTCATCAACCTTGGAATGTACATCAAGGTCAACATTACATTCATCAGCCATTGGAACAATCTCCAAGGTCGGCATTACAAAGCATACTTAGAAATAGGTCTAGACCTATTACAAAAATTTTGCTAAGGAAAAGATGTAAGATGTATGTGGATCACATCACACCTTAGTTGGGACTCAAATCCAATATTCCATGCCACAACATGCTCCTACAATCTTTAATGCATCTCTGCAATTTGTGAAATTAACCAAGTCAGCCAAGACTGGTGAGAACACTATGTCTTCTAAGAACATTCTTTAACCATGGCCTAGATTTCTCTCTGCAGACCAATCCGGAGCTAGGAACACTATCAAGAGACATCCACAAGCACATTATAATCATCAAAAACATCTGCACAATACCCAAACACTTTACCCATTAGATTCTTTAAATTGAAGCACAGGAACAACACTGTCAGCAATTGTCATAAGGAAAAGATCACTTGCAGACCACCAGATCCTGAACCATTGAAGTTAAAGGCTATTAACATCGTAACAAACTTACTTCTAGAACTGTAGATAGAAATACTTCAATGTGAAGGAATGTGGAGCATAATACTTTCTCCTTGTCACTGCCAAACATATAAAAAAAATTATTTTCACTTTGGTGAACATAACTCACTTAATGCTTCATACCAAAGGTTCAAACTCGGAACATAGCATCTTAAGATGTGCATCTAAATAACTTCCAATCTGTAGACAAAGATATTCATCTTTCAAGAAACAGAGAAATCTACTAGATTGTTCTTCTGCAATACACAAGAAACTCTGCAACACATTGTTTCCACCGGAGGAGCAAACTTTCTCAATATCCTCAATATCCAGATCTCCAATACTTACATAGGCAAATACAAAGCATCTAACTTATTACAATCAAGCATCAAAATAAGAACACAATTGACACTAATGACAACACCGATTAGGCACATACTTGCAACAATCTCCCCTTTTGTCATTGATGGCAACATATGATGTGAAAATTTGAAAATACCATCAAGACAAGATTCTCCCCCTTTCTCTTTACACATCTGCATTCTTTTTCCTCCTAATTTTTTCACATGATTTCTCTCCCCCTTTGACATCAATGGCAAAGGGCACATACTTGCATTCTGGTGCTCTGATCCAACTGAACTATTACCAACACATCTAGCTACTCCCCTTGAGAGGTAGCTCCCAAAACATGAATCCAGATCAAACAATGAGACTTTGAGCACAACTAGATTGATGCATTCTCATGCATCTCAGTTGAGGGTAGGAGGGGTAATGACCCCTAAATTTTCTCTGAGATACTCAAAGGTATCCTTGGGCAAATGCTTAGTGAAGATATCTGCAATCTGATCCTTTGTGGGAACATATTCAAACTTTAATTCATTCTCTGTCACCTTTTCTCCTAGAAAGTGATACCTTATAGATATGTGTTTTGTCCTTGAGTGCGTCACTAGATTCTTTGAAATATTTATAGCACTTGTATTGTCACAGAAGATTTCAACTGGATCATCATATACAACTCTTATGTCCCTCAAAGTATACTTCATCTATAACACTTGAGTTCAACAAAATGTTGCTGCAATATACTCTGCTTCTGTTGTTGATAAAGAGATTGAATCTTGCTTCTTGCTTAGCCATGAAACCAATCTATTTCCCAAAAAGAAAGCACCTCCACTTGTACTTTTTCTATCATCAACATCTCTAGCCCAATCAACATCTATATAAGCACTAAGAGTGAAATCATTATCCTTTGGATACCATAAGCCTTGATCTAGAGTACCTTTTAAATACCTTAGGATTATCTTAACTGCCATCACATGTGATTCTCTTGGATCAGCTTGAAATCTTGCAACAAGACAAACTCCATGCATAATATCAGGTCTAGTTTGAGTTAGATAAAGCAATCCTCCAATCATGGATCTATACTTTAAACTCTTATTAGTCTTAGGTGATTCATCAGTTTTGCTCAACTTGCAGCCAGTCACCATGGGAGTACATATAGGTTTAGAGTCTTCCATCCCAAACTTCTTCAATAACTCTTTCACATACTTGGACTGAGATATGAAGATTCCTTTATCTGATTGATTGATTTGCAGACCCAGAAAGAAATTCCTCTCACCAAACATAGACATCTCAAACTCTTTTTACATTTCACCAGCAAATTTCATGCACATACCTTCATTGCCTCCAAAAATGATATCATCAACAAAGACTTCAACAATCAAGATTTGATCAAAATTAATCTTGAAATAGAGATTACTGTCAGTAGTACCTTTATTGAACCCTAACTTTAGTAAATACTTATCCAACCTTAATCTTACATACCATATCACCTTGATTTGATAGTTGGAATCCTTTTGGTTGCTCAATGTAGACTTCCTCTTCTAACTCACCATTCAGGAATGCAGACTTCACATCCATCTGATACACTTTGAAATCTTTATGAGCTACAAATGCTAGAAACATTCTAATTGCTTCAATCCATGCTACTAGAGAAAAAGTCTCTTCAAAATCTATTCCTTCAATTTGAGAGTATCCTTTGCAAATAAGACTTGCTTTATTCCTTACAACTTCTCCATTTTCATTCATCTTATTTTTGAAAACTCATTTGGTCCCAATAACATTTTTGTCTACAGGTCTAGGAACTAATTCCCAAGTTTCATTCTTCTCTATCTGCATTAGTTCTTCCTTCATTGCTTTCACCCAATTTTCATCATTGCAGGCTTCACTCACAGTTTTTGGTTCAACCTTTGAAAGCAAATAGTAATTTACTTTTGCTTTTGCATCTTTTTTCCTTGTTAGAACACCTTTGTCTTTGTCACCTATAATTTGATCTTCAAAATAATTAATCCTTACATACTTGGGAGTCTTAAAAATAATTTTTGGAGCCTCTTCTTCATCCTCACTATCTTCTTGTTCAACTTTTTCTTCATTCACTATAGTCACAGGATCATCAGGTTCATAGAAACTCAGGTTTGATATTCTTTCCTTGCCTTCATCCACCTTCACATTTGCACTCTCAACAATCTTTTTGAGACTTTTGTTGTAGCACCGGTAGGCCTTACTCTTGGTAGAGTATCCTAGAAAGATTCCTTCATCACAACTTGCATCAAGCTTTCCTAGATCTTTATCGCTTATGATATAGCATTTACTTCCAAAGACTTTGAAATATTTAACTGTAGGAATTCTTCCATACCACAATTCAAAGGGATTTTTAGACCATTACCTTTCACTTGATCTCTATTTTGAATGTAGATAGCAGTATGTATAGCTTCTTTCCAGAAGACTTCCAGCAAATATGCTTCCTTCATCATTATTCTAGCAGCCTCTTGAACTATTTTGTTCTTTCTTTCCATGACTCCAGTCTATTGAGGAGTTCTAGGTGTAGATAATTGTCTTTTTATTCCTTGGTCTTCACAGAAAATGTTGAATTCATTTGATGTGAACTAGCCTCCTCTATCAGACCTCAAGAATTTGATTTTCAATTCTATATCATTCTCAACCATTGCCTTGAAAGATTTGAACTTCTCTAGGGCTTTTGATTTGTCTCTTAGAAAAGTAACCCAAGTCATTCTAGAATAATCATCAATAAGCAACATGAAGTACCTATCACCTTGTAGACTTCTTACTCTTGTAGGACCATAGAGATCTGTATGCACTAGATCTAGCAAGCTGGTAGAAAATTTCTCTTTTCTCTTGAAACTGGTTCTTGTATGCTTTCCCAACTAACATTCCTTACAAATGGTATTGGAAGGTTTCACAAGTTTTGGTAAATCTCTCACAGTCTGACCTAAACTTATCTTTAACAGATTATCAAAGTTTATATGACACATCTTTCTATGCCACAACCAACACTCATTTGTTTGAGCTAATAAGTAGTACTCATTAGTTCCTCTTAATTGATAGATGTTATCTCTAATCTTCTTACTGGTAGCAATCACAGTTTTGGAGCTTTCCATGATCTTGCACCCATTGTCTTTGAACCTCAGATCATAACCTTTGTCACACATCTAACCAACACTCAAAAGATTATGCTTCAAACCCTTCACATATAAAGCATTATTAGTATTATGCTTTCCATCAAATGAAATAGATCCTTTTCCACAAATCTTACCAACTGCGTTGTCTCCAAACTCAACCATTCATCCATCATATTTTTTAAAACTCACAAACTTACTTTTGTCACTGGTCATGTGATGTGAGCATCCACTATGAATAATCCATTCATCCTTATCTTTCTCAATCTGAATAGCTAAAGCACTTTCTTTCACTAGTTTTTCTTCCTTCACACAACTAGTAAAATTAGTAGACATAGGATCTTCTTTAATAGCAATAAACAGGCATTCATGTCCACTAGCACTAGCATCATTAGACTCATCATCAGTCACACCTTCATCATCAACATCTCTAACATAGTAGCATTTCTTTGGAGTTCTAGGCCTTCTCTCAAATCTTTTCCTATTTCTTTCAATTCTTTCAAGACACCTGGAAGCATAATGACCTACTTTACCACATGAGAAACATTTGAAAGGTAGTTTGCCTTCGAACTTATCGGAACCTCTTTGCAACCTGTCAACAAAGTTAGCTTCAATTTCATCAAAGTAATCATCAAGATCCACTTTATATTTCTTAGTTTTAGAGATCTTTTCTGAGTACTGACTTTAAAAGCTATCTCAACTTTTAGTAGGGCATCACCAAACTCTCTCATCTCAAAAGCAGTAATCTTCCCAAGCAACTGATCCTTATTAATCTTTTTCACAGTCATTATTTCTTCAATTGTAGCTACCTTGTGAGCATAGGATTTAGGTAATGACCTAAGAATTTTCATCACAACTTCAGTTTCATCAACACTTTCTCCCATACCTTTAGTTCTAGTAACAAGTTCATCAACCCTTTACATGAAGGATGTTATGTTTTCATCTTCTCCCATCTTAAGAACTTCAAATTTGGCTTTCAGTCCCTACAATTTGGCACTCTTTATAGATTCATCTCCCTCATACAAATTAATCAACTTATCCCAGACTTCTTTAGTAGTCTCATAATCCATGACCTTTATCAAATCAGAGTCAGTCAATGCACTAAACAGAGCATCTTTGGCTTTTATATTTACCTCATATTCTTTGATTTCATGTTCAGTTGTCAAACCATTCTCCAGCATGGTATATTCAGTTTGTGTCACTTGCCATATTTTATAACCAATACATAGCAGATGACTTTTCATGCAAATCTTCCAAGTTGCATAATTCATCCCATCAAATTGTAGAGCCTCCTTATTATAAGACATCCTGGATCTATCTCAAGCTATTAATCTTACCACTAAGGAACCTTGCTCTGATACCAATTGTTGGAATACATAGGACAACTAAGAGGGGGGGTGAATCAGTTGTCACAAAAACTTAACACTTTGTTACTATTAAACCATCAACTATTAGCTACTGATAATCAGATTCAACCATGAAAGCATGAAAGCATAAACTTAATCACAATTACACATTCAACACATGAGACACCAAATTTTTTACATGGAAAACCCTATAAGGGAAAAACCATGGTGGGCATTATCCCACAAAAACATATAAGTTATAACAATACCAAAAATTAGAGGCTCACTGCCTACAGGGTGGCTCACTGCTAGGGATTTGTGAACTGATTTAATAGCATCTACACTATGCTTGAGTTCAGTTCCATTAAAGCGCAATAATTCTCCTTCACTCTGCTCTACTTCAAACTTATCCTTGCATCTTTCCGCCAGTACACCTTTTTCATAGCTACATTACAAGTCTTTATATAATTCATCAACCTTGGAATGTACATCAAGGTCGACATTACATTCATCAACCGTTGGAACAATCTCCAAGGTTGGCATTACAAAGCATACATAGAAATAGGTCTAGACCTATTACAAAAATTTAGCTAAGGAAAAGATGTAAAGATGTATCTGGATCACATCACACCTTAGTTGGGACTCAAATCCAATCTTCCACACCACAACACGCTCCTACAATCTTCAATGGATCTCCACAATTTGTGAAATTAACCAAGTCAGCCAAGACTGGTGAGAACACTAGGTCTTCTAAGAACATTCTTTAACCATGATCCATATTTCTCTCTGTAGACCAATCTGGAGGTAGGAACATGATTAGGAGACATCCACAAGTAGATTATAATAATTAGAAACATCCACACAATACCCAAACACTTTACCCATCAGATTCTTTAAACCGGAGCACAAGAACAACACTGTCAGCCACTGTCATAAAGAAAAGATCATTTGTGGACCACCAGATCATGAACCAAAGGCTCTTAACATCATAACAAACTTAATTCTAGAACCGCAGATGGAAATACTTCAATGTAGAGGAATGCGGAGCATAATACTTTCTCCCTATCACTACCAAACATACAAAAAAAGCTATGCTCACTCTGGTGAACATAACTCACTCAATTCTTCGTACTAGCGGCTCAAACTCAGAACATAGTATCTTCAGATGTGCCTCTAAATAACTTCCAATCCATACACAAAGATATCCATCTTTTAGGAAACACGGAGCAATCTACTGGATTGTTCTTCTATAATACACAAGAAACTCTGCAACACATTGTTTCCACTAGAGGAGCAAACTTTCTCAATTTCCTCAATATCTGGATCTCCAATATTTACATGGGAAAATACAAAGCATCTAATTCATTATAATCAAGCATCAAAACAAGAGAATAGTTTACACTAATGACAATGCTGATATGTTGACATCAATGACAACACCAATTAGGCACATACTTGCAACGAAAACCATGGTGGGTGTTAGCCCATAGAAATAAATATATTATAACAATACCAAAAAATAGAGGTTCACTGCCAAGGGTTGGTGAACTAATTTGATAGCATCTACTCCATGCCTGAGTTCAGTTCCATCGAAGCACAGTAAAACTCCTCTGCTCTACTCTTCTTACACCTTTTCACTTATCTTTGCATTTTCTAACAAGAACATCTTTTTCACAACTTCATTACATGTTTTTATATGATTCATCAACCTAGGAATGTACATCAAGGTCAGCATTACATTATCAACCATTGGAATAATCTCCAAGGTCAGCATTACAAAGATACATAAAAATAGGTCTGGATCTAAACAAAATTAGCTAAGGAAAAGATGTATGTGGATCATGTTATGCCTTAGCTAGGACTCAAATGCAATCTTCCATGCCACGACACACTTCCACAATCTTTGATTCATCTTTGCAAGTAGTGAAAACAACTAGGTCAGCCAAGACTAGTGTTAACACTAAGTCTTCTAAGAATAGTCTTCATCCATGATCCAAGCTTCTCTTTGTGGACCAATCCAAAGGTAGGAACATGACCAAGAGACATCCACAAGAACATTATAATCATTAGGAACTTCTGCACCACCTCTAATCACTTGGTTCATAAGATTCTTCAAACCAAAGCATATTAACATAATTGTCAACCACTGTCATAAGAAAAGATCACTTGCAGACCACCAAATCATGAACCATTGAAGTTGAAGGAACTTATCATCATTAAAAACTTGATTCCAGAATCATAGACTGAAATACTTAAATGCGGAGGAATGCAGAGCACAATACATTCTCCCCGTCACCACCAAATATATAGAAAAAATAGTTTTCACTCTGGTGAACATAACTCACTCAAATCTTCATACTAGAGGCTCAAACATGGAACATAGCATCTTCAGACATGCATCTAAATAACTTCCAATCCATAGACAAAGATATGCAATCTACAAGAAATGCAGAGCAAGATACTGGATTGTTCTGCTGTAAACAAAGATACTCTTCTATACACTGTTTCCACTGGAGGAGCAAATTTTCTCAAAAGAAGTTGGAAACTCAATATCAGGATCACTTACTCATTATCTCCAACACTTATATAATCCAATGCAAAGAATCTAACTCATTACAAGAAAGCATCAAAACAAGAGCACAGTTGACACCAATGACAACACAGATATGTTGACATCACTGACAACACTAGTTAGGCGCATACTTGCAACAATCTCCCCCTTTGTCATTGATGGTAACATATGATGTGAAAAAATGTAAAAACCATCAAGACAAGATACTCCCCCTTTCTTTTTACACATTTGCACTCTTTCTCCCCATAAGTTTTGCACATGATTTCTCTCCCCCTTTGACATCAATGGCAAAGGGCACATACTTGCACTCTACTGCTCTAATGAAATTGCTCTTTCATCAATATTGTAACACTTATTGCACTTTTTCAGGAATGTATATCAAGAATACTCGATAGTCCCCTTGAGAGGTAGCTCTCAAAACATCAATCTAGATCAAAGAATGCGGCTTTGGACACCACTAGACTGATGCATTCTTATGCATCTTAGTTTAGAGCAGGAGGGGTAATAACCCCTAACTTTTCTTTGAGATACTCAAAGGTATCCTTAGACAGAGGCTTAGTAAAAATATCTACAATATGATCCTTTGTGGACACATATTCCATCTTTACTTCATTCTCTGTCAACTTTTTTCTCAAAAAGTGATACCTTATTGATATATGCTTTGTTCTTGACTGCATCACTAGATTCTTTGAAATCTTTATACCACTTGTATTGTCACAAAACATTGCAATTGGATCTTCATACACAACTCTTATGTCCTTCAAAGTCTCCTTCATCCATAACACTTAAGTGCAGCAACATGCTGTTGCAATATACTCTACTTCTATAGTAGACAAGGAGATTGAATCTTGCTTCTTGCTCAGCCATGAAACCAATCTATTACCCAAGAAGAAAGCACCTCCACTTGTACTTTTTCTATCATCAACATCTCTGGCCCAATTTGCATCTGTATAAGGACTGAGAGTGAAATCATTATCCTTTGGATACCATAAGCCATGATCTGATGTGCCTTTCAAATACCTCAAGATTCTCTTGACTACCATCACATGTGACTCTCTAGGATCTTCTTGAAATCTTTCCAGAAGACATACTGCATGCATTATATCAAGTCTGGTTTGAGTTAGATAAAGTAATCCTCCAATCATAGATCTATACCTTTTCTAATTAGTCTTAGGTGATTCATTAGTTTTTCTCAACTTGCAACTAGTCACCATGGGAGTACATACTGGTTTGGAGGCCTCCATCCCAAACTTCTTCAACAACTCTTTCACATACTTAGATTGAGAAATGAAGATTCCTTTATCTAATTGAGTAATTTGCAAACCTAGAAAAAAATTCATTTCACCAAACATAGACATCTCAAATTTATTTTGCATTTCTTTTGCAAACTTCATGCACATACCTTCATTTCCTCCAAAGATAATGTCATCAACAAACTTGACTACAACAATTAGGATTTGATTATCATTGATTTTGAAGTAGAGATTGCTATTAACAGTGCCTTTACTAAACCCTAATTACAACAAATACTTGTCTAACCTTGCATACCAGGCTCTAAGGGCTTGTTTCAATCCATACAAGGCCTTCTTCAATCTATACACCATGTTATCTTGGTTTGATAATTGAAATCCTTATGGTTGTTCAATGTAGACCTCTTCTTCTAACTCACCATTTAAGAATGCAGACTTAACATCCATTTGATACACTTTGAAATCTCTGAATGCTACAAATGCTAAAAACATTCTTATTGCTTCAATCCTTGCCACAGGAGAAAAGGTCTCCTCAAAATCTATCCCTTCAACTTTAGAATATCCTTTGCATACTAATCTTTCCTTGTTGCTTATTACTTCTCAATTCTCATTCATCTTGTTTCTAAAAACCCATTTGGTGCCAATCACATTCTTGTCAGTAGGTCTAGGAACTAGTTCCCAAGTTTGATTTTTCTCTATCTGCATTAATTCTTCTTCCATAGCCTTTACCCAATTTTCATCATTGCAAGCTTTACTAACATTTTTAGGTTCAAATTTTGAAAGCAAATAGTAATTGATTTGTTCTTTTGCAACTCTTTTCCTTATCAGTACCCCTTTGTTTTTGTCACCTATAATTGTTGGCAAGAAACACTACTTTACTTGATAAGTGTTGTCATTGATGGCAAATAAGATCATCCCAAACATCTGCATAACACAAGTTGTTCATACCGGAAGTCAGAATCAAAATTTGTCTAAGTCCGGGCAGTAAAGAACAGAGCAGTAATAGAGTCTGATATCTTGATCCGAATCTCTCCGATGGAAAGGCATGGTTTGCTATGGACCTAAGGTAGTTGACAAAATTGCAAAGACACTTTAAATCTAGATTTTTGTCCTTCGGTGATGAAGGATTCAAAACATATTAGAATCTGAGTACCAGGTTCTAGTATGACAAAGTAAACAAAAGAAGAACAGGCAGACCCTACAGAAGATCTTGATTGCGGATGTATACAAGTTACTTGTTGGACAAATTATGATGATTAGTGATAGTGGCCGACATGAGTGATGATTTCCAAGAGCAATTTTTGGTCTGCACCTCAAGTTTTGTACAAATCTAGCCGACAGAGCAGAGCATTCATAAAAGTTCCAAGTGTTGATTAAGCTGACTGATAGAATGATTGGAGATCATGTTGTGAATATATATAGCCGATGAAAGTGGATGACTTAGTGTGTGTGGAATAAGGCATATGTGAGAAGAGCAAAAATCTAAAGTGTGAATGAAGGCAGAATAGTAACAAGAGTAGAGCAAAGATGAAATGTGTAAGATCAGTTTTTGTACTTAACCGAAACTTAATTTCTTGCATAAGTAGATGCTTTTAATCAGTTTAGATCTTTGTTATTCTATTATAATATTTCTCTAGGTAGTGAGCCTCCTTTTGAGTAGTGAGCTCTAGGCAGTGAGCTCAAATGCATGTGCATTCTCATTTGTAAAATACTTTTAACAGGGTATTAATTCTTGTGGCTTAACCCCCACCGTGGTTTTTCCCTTAACCGGGTTTCCACGTCAAAAATCTTGGTGTCAAATGTGTTATTTATGTTTCTGCTTATGTGATGCTGAAATGTTTATTTCATTAGTTTAATCATAAGTTATAAAGACAGATTAAGAAAATAAAAACTTGTAAATGTGTGACAACTGATTCACCCCCCCTCTCAGTTGTTTGGACCTAATTCAACAATTGGTATCAGAGCCAAGTTCCTTTGAAAAAGTTTAACATCTTAAGGAAGATCTAGGAAGACAGCAGAATGGATGAATATAACCTTCAAGGGCAACTTAATCTTGCCCTAGATGATCTTGAGCAGTCCAAGGTAGAAGTTCAAGAGCTGCAAGATAATCTCAAAAAGGCTAAAGACTTCATTGAAATTTTAAAATAAAAATTGAGCAAATCCAATGCAAAAGGAAAGGAGCAACCTTTTCAACTGGGAAAACATTATGAAGACAATGCCTTGAATGAGAAGACAAAGGAATGTGAAAAGCTAAGTTCTAAAGAAGTTATTATTCTAAAACATGAGATGGAAACTGGGGTGATGAGACTAACCAAGGAAATTGAAGATAGGAAGAAAGCTAAAGAAGAGATAAATCAAAATCTGAAAAAGAGTTTTGAAGAATGCTATAGACTGGATGCAATAGTTGCCCTTCTAGAATCTAATCTACAAGAAAGTAGAGACAATGAAAGAGAACTTGAGAGATAGATTATCACTCTCAGACATGACTTAGAAATTGCAAATGAGTATAAGGAGAAGTTCAAGATAAGCTCAGGTAAAATTGAAGCACTCATTGAAGGGCAAAAAAAGGATATTAACAAGCATAGTCTTGGGTATGAGAAAGGTGAAAGCTCTGGATCCGGGCAAAGAAATTCTCAACCTAGGAACAAGAAAAATAGAACCAGAAAACCTCTGGTAAGATAGCCAGTACCCAAAGATATCCATCATTCAATGGAAATTGTTTCAACTGCAATAAATTTGGTCATAGAGCTACTCAGTGTAGAAGCAAAGAAAATCAAAATGATCCATCTTTCTCCGGTCAATGCTTCAAATGTAAAAGGTATGGTCATAGATCAAATGAATGTAGAAATATGACAATGAATTATGCTAACAATAGAAGAGCTAGAAATTCCTTTTATGGTTACTACTTTGTTTGCAATGAGTTTCGACATATGGCTAACTAGTGCAGATCAAGAGAAAATCAGAAAAGAAATGTTTTATGCTTTAACTGCAATAAATCCAATCATATTGCAAGATTCTGTAGAAGTAGGAACAATGGAAGAAAAGGTCTGGTAAACAGAAAACTGGATGAGCAAAACCAAGACAGAGGCAAAAGGAAAATTGATGTGAATGAGATATAGAGTGAAATGAACAAAATTTGGATAAAGAAAGATACAGTAAACAATGATAATGAGTCCACACCAGAATCCGGTGCTAACAATTCCTCCAAGAATTAAGTCAGAAACTCTGGCTCAGGGGGAGCTGCATAGAACATCAAATTTCCCTGGTCAATAAGTGGGTGCCTGAGTTTGACACATCAACAAAAAATACTCTAAATTGGTCGAGAACCTTTGGAAGGATTTCTGGAAGAAAAGATGTTGATATGAAATCTTGCAGATTGATACTGTCAAAAACAATGTAACTGGATATAATTAGGGAAACACATTTATTACAAAGGCAAATTAGGTAATGCAAAACTTTAAAAGGTCATTTGATCACTCATTTGAATCACCTTGCATTCAAAGTAAACAAGAAGAAGAGCATTTGAGCTGCAAATCCAGAGACTGAGGTAGAGAATGAATTCAACCGACAATTGATCAACCTTAACCCCGCGAAAGAAAAAGGTACCTCTCTACAAAACTTTGAATCTAAAATTTTGTTGAGATGGCTACTCCTCATGTTATTGACATTACTAAAAAAACTCGACCCAAGTTTAAGAAGCAACCCCACAAATCAATTCAAGTCAACCCATTAGGTGCTTTTTCAAGTATTTTGTATGGTGTGTTACATGTAGAAGACATTAGGGTTTAGATTCATGCAAATATAGATGAGTTTGGAGATTCAAGGTATGTAGACTTGTTTGAGAAAAAACTCATGGATGAAAATCGTGAACTTAAACCTGAGTATAAGGCACTATAGGATAAACACTTTGTTCAGATTATGGGGTTTCTAACATTTGATGAGGATGAATGGGTCTGATACATCTTAAGTCAGATACATGATGAATTCTTTTGGTTATTAAAACTGTTCAAAATTACCAGGGAGGCTATCAGAAATGTAATTGGTTTAAACTCAACCGGAGGATTACCCATACTGAAAGCTGTGAAAAACCAAACAGTAACTGATGCTACCAGAGCTAAGTTTGACAGAAGGGCAATGACCATTAATGATATTTTAGAACCGGATGTCAAATTCTCTTCCATGGTGATTGGGTACAAGATTTACCACTCGAGCAGAGAAAATTTTGTTTCTGGAACAACCATATATCCTACATACAAGATGCTAAAAGAAAATGTTGATTATGACTTGTGTGAACTGCTACAGAATCAATTGATTGAGAATTTAAACAAGATCAAAAGGGATAAGAAGAACACTTTCAAGTATGGTACACTAATTCTATGTCTATTCTTTTACTTTATGAATGAGGTACCTAGGGTAAAAGGTGTGTACTGGACTAAGGATGAGCCAGTTGCCATTCAACTCAGAAATCATCTTTGCAGCATTGGTGATTTTAATGCTAAAAAAACTACAATATGGTGTTACTTCAAGAATTTTTAGAGTATGATGCACTCAAGGGAAAGAATCCCTAATTCAATTGTTGACAAATACAAAAAAGAAATATGCTTCATGGTTGATACTGATCAATGTTTAATGGAAGCAGTGGAACCCAGAACTGTTTGGGTCATGCCCATGGGATATGAAGTAGATGAAAGGACCTTGGATATGTATGATTAACATCTGCTAAACAAGCCCAAAGACACAACGGTTGAAAGATTTGGAACTTATGAGGAGGTGAGTTTAAAGTTGCATACTGAGTTCAGAGAACCTGAAACCAATAGGAGAGTAAGAAAAGAAGTTGAGCAGCTAGCTGAAAATCTTGGCCTAACTAAGGAAGTTGTGAAGAAATTAGAGAAAGAACAAAGAAGGATGAGAAATAAAAATGAGATAAGAAACAAACAAGTGATCTGGTGGAGTTCTCTTCCACTTCAAGAACTACTAGAAGTTCTACTACTACCTCTGCTCCTTCCAAAACTACAAAAGCAAAAGCAAAATCATCCAGAAAATGGGATAAAAGGAAGAAAACAAAAGCATCCCAGATCTATGAAAGCATAACGGAAGAAGAAGTAGATACAGACTCTGATATTGAAATCAAGGAACTAAAGGTCACTAGAACAAAAGCTACAAAGTTAACCAAAGAAAAGTCCTATGGAAGCAAAAGGACTAGAAAAAAGCAAAAGACAAAAGAGTATGAAGAATATGTTGAGAAGCCCACACTCTCCCTAGAAGATGTGATAAAATCAGTCACTGTGGATGGTAATCTAAAACCCATGATTGAATTCTATGATGAATATAATGATGTGGATAAAAGGGTGTTGGAGGAAGCAACGGTCAGATATCTCAACATCTACAACAAGGCACTAATTGAGATAACTTCTAAGTTACCACAAAGTCTGGCAAATATCTTGGAGTTGAGAAAAGAAAATGCCAAGTGCAAGGATGTGGAGATTAGAGAACATGACCTAATAAATCTGTCCTCAAATTTCCCCTGATCAAATAGATATGATATTCAAGGAAGTCAAAGATGATTTTAAAAGCAAAAGGAGAATGAACAAACTCATGCTTGGAGAAACAAGTGAAATAGTTGAAGAAACTCAAGAGATTCTTTTGAAAGCCTTGAGAAAGCACAATCTTCCCATAGAAGTTCCAGATTGTGAAGAAGAGAATATTATTGAGCAACAATCTGAGTTGGGTGAAGCTTTAGTTCTGAAAGTAGAACAAGCAAATCAGGAGGATACATAAATGTTGGATAAATTAATTGATGCAGAAGATGCTCTCAATCCATCTGATACATCAAGGAAAGAGGATAATAGTACTATCTTACAAAGCACTCCTAATTAGATAGAAAGTAATGAACAAACAGGAAAAAGTTCCTCTACAGAGAACATAGAAAAGGATAAAGTAGAGTTAGAGGAAGAAAGAGAAAAGAAAGATAAAATAGAAGAAGATGGTGCAAACATTGAAGCACCTAAAGTAGAGACTAAGAAATTAGGAGATCAAAAGGTTGGTTCTAAAATGGCTGCAAGAGACACTGTAGATGTAGTAAAAGGTCTTCTTGGAAAAAAAGTGATTGAGCTTTATGAACTTGAACTACTCCAAGGCCTAGCCAATCCAAATGCTCTCTCTCCAATTCAACTAATGAAGATAGCATCTTACACCCAAGTAAAGGGTAGAGAAAAGATGTTAAAGTTCCACATGTAGGACAATGAGCTAATGGGGCTTGCATCCGAGATTCTAGAAAAGCTAATGCCTACCTACCAGAAGAATCCATCTGATTCTCCTTTTGATCATTTGAAAAATCTTGTAAGTTCTGTAAATACTCATTTTGAGTCTCTTGAGAAGTCTGCGGAAGCAAAGTTTCAAAAAGAATTTTTGGATAAGAAATTTGGTGAAATAAAGAACCTGATAAGAAATGATAGAAGAATACTTGATGTTAGTATAAAGAGCATTCAAAATGCTCTGAGTGATGGAGGAGATATATATAAGTTTTACCTATCATGGTCCAAGGTCAATAAGGATATTGAGAAGAAGATAAAGGAACAAGAACATAAAATATCAGTTCTTTCTCAAAATTTTGATCATCTAATTGCCTCTCCTATAAGCCAGGAATGTCAAGTTATTAGCTTCATAGAAGAAATAAAGGGGCTTGTGAAAGAGAAAAACAATACTATGAAGAGGATGTGTGAACTTCAGGGATTGATTGCCCCTAAATTAGAGACAATGTATAACGCCCTATCTAAAGCTCAGACTGCAGCCTAGACTAGTGATCCATTAGATCTATCAAAGGCGGAAGCATATTCATTTTTGTTGAGTGGGAACATCTAAATTTTGGATGGAATGAAGAGTACTTGGGCCTCCGAATTTGTGCAGATAAAAACCAATTTTACAGACATTCTAAAGTTTATGTAAATAGAGCTTGTTGATTAATTGTACACATGCGACAGTATTAATAGTATTCTTGAAGAATTTTGGCTTGTGGACCCCACCCTTTACCATTGATGTCAAAGGGGGAGTGAAGGGCAGTGAAAAATGAGGTATTCGGCTGAGGGGAAGAACTAGAATAAGTGAAGGGCGCGGGTGAACAAACATAGGGGCAGTTGTATTATGACAGTCATTTTTCACTAAGTGTTGCCATCAATGCCAAAGGGGGAGATTGTTGGCAAGAGACACTGCTTTACTTGATAAGTGTTGTCATTGATGGCAAATAAGATCATCCCAAACATCCGCATAACACAAGTTGTTCATACCGAAAGTTAGAATCAGAATTTGTCTAAGTCTGGGCAGTAAAGAACAGAGTAGTAATAGAGTCCAGTATCTTGATCTGGATCTCTCCAGTGCAAAGGCATGGTTTTCTATAGACCTAAGGTAGTTGACATAATTTCAAAGACACTCTAAATCCATATTTTTGTCCTCTGGTGATGAAGGATTCAAAAGATATTAGCATCTAAGTACCGGGTTCCAGTATGACATAGCAGACAGAAGAAGAACAGGCAGACCCTACAGAAGATCTTGATTCTGGATGTATAAAAGTTTCTTGTTGGACAAATTATGATGATTAGTGATAGTGGCAAATATGAGTGATGATTTCCAAGAGCAAGTTTTGGTCTACACCTCAAGTTTTATACAGATCTAGCCACTAGAGTAGAGCATTCATAAAAGTTCTAAGTGTTGATGAAGCCGACTGATACAATGATTAGAGATCATGTTGCGGATATATATAGCCGATGAAAGTGGATGATTTAGTGTGTGTGGAACAAGGCATATGTGAGAAGAGTAGAAATCTAAAGTGTGAATGAAGGCAGAACAGTAAGAAGAGTAGAGAAAAGATGAAATATGTAAGATCAATTTTTGTACTTAACCGGAACTAAACTTCTTGCATAAGTAGATGCTTTTAATCAGTTCAGATCTTTGTTATTCTATTATAATATTTCTCTAGGTAGTGAGCTCTGGGTAGTGAGCCCAAATACATGTACATTCTCATTTGTAAAATACTCTTAACAGGGTATTAATTCTTGTGGGTTAACCCCCACCATGGTTTTTCCCTTAACCAGGTTTCCACGTCAAAAATCTTGGTGTCAAATGTGTTATTTATGTTTTTGCTTATGTGATGCTGAAATGTTTATTTCATTAGTTTAATCATAAGTTATAAAGATAGATTAAGGAAAGAAAAACTTGCAAATGTGTGACAACTGATTCACCCCCGCTCTTAGTTGTCCAGACCTAATTCAGCAATAATATGATCTTTAGAATGATTAATCCTTGCATACCTGGGAGTTTTGGCAATACTTTCTGGAGCCTTTTCTTCTTCATCTTGACTATCTTCTTGTTCAACTTTTTCTTCAGTTATTGTAGCCACATGTTCATCTAATTCATAGCCACTTAGATCTAATATTCTTTCCTTTTCTTCATCAACCTTCACAGTAGCACTTTCAATGATTTTTTTCAGTCTCTTGTTGTAGTACTAGTAGGCCTTACTCTTAGTAGAGTAACTGAGGAATATTCCTTCATCACACCTAGCATCAAACTTGCCTAGTTCTTCTTCTCTTCTGATATAACATTTGCTACCAAAAACTTTGAAATACTTCACTGTAGGAACTCTTCCATACCATAATTCATAAGGAGTTTTAGAGTTGTTACCTTTGACTTGAACTCTGTTTAGGATGCATACAGTAGTATGTATGACTTCTCTCTAGTACACTTCTAGTAGTTCAACTTCCTTTAACATAGTCCTAGTAGCCTCTTAAATTGTCCTGTTCTTTCTTTCAACAACTCCATTCTATTGAGGAGTCCTAGGTTCAGACAACTATCTCTTTATCCCTTGTTCTTCACATAAAATATTTAATTCATTTGATGTGAACTCACCTCCTCTATTAGACCTTAACCATTTGATCCTTAACCCTAACTCATTCTCAACCATTGCCTTGAAAGATTTGAACTTGTCTAGGGCTTCATATTTTTCTTTTAGAAAAGTGACCCAAGTCATTCTATAATAATCATCAATAAGCAACATAAAATAGCTGTCACCTTCTAGACTTCTTGTTCTTGTGGGACCACACAAATCTATATGTACTAGCTCCAGCAATTCATTAGAGAATTATTCTTTGCTTTTGAAACTTATTCTTGTTTGTTTCCTAAATTGACACTCCTTACAAATGGTGTTGGCAGGCTTCACAAGTTTAGGCAGATCTCTTACAACTTGTGCAGAACTTATCTTCGCCAAATTGTCAAAATTGATATGACACATCTTTCTATGCCACAACTAGCTCTCATCAGTCAGAGCCAACAAATAGTAATCATTAATTCCTTTCAAATGATAGACATTACCTCTGGTCTTCTTACCAGTAGCAATCATTGTTCCAGAGCTCCCCATGATCTTACATCCATTGTCCTTGAATCTTTGATCATAACCTTTATCACACATCTAACCAACACTCAAAAGATTGTGCTTTAAACCCTTCACATACAGAACATCATTAATATTGTGCTTTCCATCAAAAGAAATAGATCTTTTTCCACAAATATTACCATTTGTATCATCTCCAAACCTAACTAGTCCTCCATCATACTTTTCCAAACTTACAAACTTACTTTTATCACCAGTCATGTGATGTGAGCATCCACTATCAATAACCCATTGATCCTTATCTTTCTCAACGTAAATAGCCAAAGCACTTTCTTCCACTAGTTTTTCTTCCTTCACACAACTAGCAGGATTAGTAAACACGGGTTCTTCTTTAATTGCAATAAATAAGCATTCATTTGCACTAGTACTAGCATCGTCAGATTCATCATCTATCACACCTTCATCATCAAGATCTCTAACATAGTAGCATTTCTCTAGAACCCAAGGTCTATTCTCAAACCTTTTTCTTTTTCTTTCAATTCTCTCAAGACACCTAGAAGCATAGTGACCAACCTTACCACATGAAAAACATTTGAAAGGTAATTTTCCTTTGAACTTACTGGAACCTCTTTGCAATTTATCAACAAAGTTTGCTTTAATTTCATCAAGATCATCATCAGGTTCCACCTTGTACTTCTCATCTCTAGCTCTAGATATTCTTTGAAGTGCTCACTTTGAAAGCGGTCTCAATCTTCGGTAGAGAATCACCAAACTCTCTCATTTCAAAAGTTGTAAGCTTTCCAAGCAACTGATCCTTAGTGACTCCTGGCATAGTCATTACTTCTTCAATTGTAGCTACCATAACCAAACTCTCTCATTTCAAAAGTTGTAAGCTTTCCAAGCAACTGATCCTTAGTGACTCTTTGCATATTCATTACTTCTTTAATTGCAGCTACCATAACCAAACTCTCTCATTTCAAAAGTTGTAAGCTTTCCAAGCAACTAATCCTTAGTGACTCCTTGCATAGTCATTACTTCTTCAATTGCAGCTACCTTGTGACTGTAGGACTTAGGTAATGACCTAAGAATTTTCATCACAACTTCCTTCTCATCAATAGTTCCTCCCATACCTTTTATTCCATTGATAATTCCATCAACCTTTTGCATGTAGGTTGTTATGTTTTCATCTTCGTTCATCTTTAAACCCTCATATTTCTCTTTCAGGCCCTACAATTTTATGCTCTTTACAAACTCATCTCCTTCATATAGATTTTTCAGCTTTTCCCAGACTTCATGAGTAGTTTCTAGATCCATGACCTTTACAAACTCAATGTCAGACAAGGCACTTAATAGAGCATCTCTAGCTTTTATATTTAACTCATATTCTTTGATTTCATCTTCAATTGTTATACCATTCTGAGGCATGGTATACTTTGTCTCTACTGCTTTCCATACTCTATAACCAAGACAAAGGAGATGGCTTTTCATTCATACCTTCCATAAAGCATAATTTGTCCCATTAAACTGAGGAGCTTCCTTCTTGTAAGACATCCTAGATCAACCTCAAGTTGTTAGGCTTACTTCCAAGGAATCTTGCTGTGATACCAATTATTGAAATGCAATGTACAAGACAACTTAGAGGGGGGGTGAATCAGTTGTCACAAAAACTTTAACCACTTATGAATATCAACACATCAAATGTCCAAACACTATTATTAAGATTTAACCATGAAAGCATGAAATAAGAAGCTCAACACAATAACACATTCAACACATGAGACACCAATTTTTTACGTGAAAAATCCTATAAGGGAAAAACCATGGTGGGGTTAGCCCATGATGTAGGGGCATCTTGCCTCTTTCGAGTTTTTGATTTTATTTTGCTTTAATGCTTCAGTTTTTCTTTTGTGAATAAAGCAAGAATCTTTTCTACAATTTTGGTGTGTTTGGAAACTCCTGTCACTCCTGTCATCCATATGATGGAATATTGCTTGGCTATTCTTTTCTCTCTAGCAAATGTTTCTTAGGCAATTAAATTTCTACCTTTTGTGGGGAAATCATGGCTAACAGTTGTCTTCAGTTAGAAAGAATAAAAACCCTAAAATAATGCAAACTAAAGATGGACCAGCTCGAAAAACATTTAAGATTCATTATGATCTTTCCTTCTTTCTTATGGATCAGTCAAATTTAGAAACAGCACAAAATCTTCATTAAATCCTTTCAAGTAATGGTGGTCATGCTTCTGAGCGTAATGTTTTTGTTCTCTACATTTAGTGGCATGCATGGTCACTGGCAGATTCCATTCTCTTTGTGGAGGCAATGGTTACTTTGGTAGCGGTTGTTGAGGTTGATTTGCTCTCTGCAAAAATTAAAACCCGATGTGGATATTTAGAGCGATTGGCAGCTGGGTGAGAGGGGATGTCGGGAATAGAGAAAAAGAAAGGCTGATTGTCTAGAGAAGAAGGAGGTCGAGAGCAAACTGAAAGAGGAGATCATTAGTGCAATGAAGATTGATCGACAGGAGAATAACCAGAACCAAGGAAGACTTAGTCGCATCTCTAAAATTTTGTTGACTGATTGTATTGGTTGTTTAACATTATGTAATACAGTTTTGGATAGTAATCTGAACTAAGAAATCTATAATATTTTTTGAGCATTATGTTGTGTAATCTATTCTTCCTGTCATGTGCTTGGTTTATTAAGTCTATGCTAAAGATCATTTAAACCCTGTCCTTCTTGGATTTGAAGTTCCTGTCATTTTTCTTTTGAAATTCTCATTGTATCAATTTCCGCAAGTGGTTTTTAGACTGTGATTAGAAAGGCCTTTCCATCAGATTGGTATTAGAGCCCAAGGTTGAGATTGGGTATTGGTAAGTGGTAAATATGCCTCCAAGAAGGTCGGGCAGAGGCTGAGCCAAAGGCCGAAGGGACCATGGTGACCTTGACTTGATGTAGAATCTAATTGCAAGGTTGGATGCTCTTGAGAGGGCACAGAGGAGAGGAAACCCATACATTGAGGATGTAAGTGATGAGGAAGAAGAACCATAGAGAGAAGAGATTGAGGAAGGACATGCTATTCCAGAAGACGAATTTGGTGAGAGACTGATAAGGTCAATCATGAATTTGGGCTCTAAACCCAAGATAGAGGTGCCAACTTATGCTGGAAGCCTCAATGGTGAAGACTTAATTGATTGGATCAATGACTTAGATAAATATTTCAAATATGAGGGTGTAGCAGAGGAGAAAAGAGTAAAGTTTACCTACATCAGATTGAAGGGCCATGCTGCCATGTGGTGGGACTTTGTCCAAACTGAGCGGAGAAAGAGAAATAAGGAAAAAATCAACTATTGGGATCAAATGGTGGCCAAGTTGAAGGCCAAATTTTTGCCAAGTGACTACCAAGCAAATCTCTTTAAGAGATTACAAAATTTGAAGCAAAAAGATATGTTTGTGAAAGATTATATAGAAGAAAATTACAAGCTTATAATCAAGTCTAGGCATGCTGAAGAAGATGTGGAAAAGATAGCTCGTTATGTGAATGGTCTCATGTATAGTTTGCAAGACGAAATGAGTCTTTTGTCTCTAAGGAGCTTAGAAGAGGCTTACCAACTTGCCTTAAAGGTAGAAGAGAAGCTGCAAAGGAAGCAAAGTTAGCAAGAGAAGAAGAGAGGAAGGGGTTTTAGAGGAAGGGGATAGAAAACAAGTAGAGGACAATAGGATCACCAAGGTGAAGAAGCTAGAAGTTCTAGTGGGACAGCCAACAATGATAGAGGTGGTTATCAAAATAGAGGAAGAAGATTTTATGAAAGAGGCGGTTCACAAGGTAGAGGAAGATGATTTGCCAGAAAATGTTACAAGTGCAATCAATTTGGGCACAAGAGTTGGGAATGCTCTAAATCATCAAAAGGAGGACATTCAAAATTTGAGACAAGCAATCAAGTTGTTCATGCTGATCAAGAAAGTGTGGGATCTCCTATACATCACAAAGATAAAGTAGAATCTAGTGAATCTTTAATTCTTAAGAGGGTGTTGTTGAAGCCACAAAAGGAAAATCTAGAGCCACTTCAAAGGAGAACATTGTTCAAAACTAAATGTAACTCACAAGGTAAATGTTGGAAGCTCATTATAGATAGTGGTAGCACTGATAATATTGTTGCAACTGAGATGGTAGAAAAGTTAAATATTAAAAAGGATTAAACACCCTACTCCATATAAGGTGACTTGGTTACAAAAAGGGCATCAAAAATTGGTTAGTGAGTGGGCCTATGTTGATTTTCAGATACGCAATTATAAAGATCGTGTTTTGTGTGATATAATGCCCATGGATGTGTGCTATGTTTTGCTTGGAAGACCGTGGCAATTTGATAGGAATTCAGTCCATCATGGAAAGGCAAATACTTATATCATTGGGAAGGATGGAGAGAAACATACCTTGCTGCCCATAAAGGAGAAAGAAGAAGACAATAGTAACAATAAGGTAATGATGGTAAGTGGTAAAGAATTTTTGAAAGATTTGAAGAATGAAGAAATTGGTTTTGCTTTGGTTCCTAAACCACAATGTGTAATGACTTCTACAAAGTTAGATGATTTGCCTATTGAGATACAAGATATGTTGAATGAGAATATGGATATTGTTGCAAATGATTTGCCTAATGAATTACCTCATATTAGAAGCATAAGTCATCATATGGATTTGATTCCAGGTGCTAGCCTTCCAAATAAATCTGCATACAGATTAACACCTATGGAGAATGAAGAGATAAGGAAACAAGTGGCAAAACTTTTGGAGAAAGGATTGATAAGAGAAAGTCTAAGCCCTTGTGTTGTTCCTGCAGTATTGGTACTAAAGAAAGGAGGAGAATGGCGTATGTGTACTGATTCAAGGGCAATAAATAAAATTACCATAAGATATAGGTTCCCCATACCTAGGATTGAAGATATAATGGATTGTTTGAGTGGTTCAATGTATTTTTCTAAGATAGATTTGAAAAGTGGTTATCACCAAATTAGAATCAGAATAGGGGATGAGTGGAAAACTACTTTTAAGACTAGTGATGGGTTGTATGAGTGGTTGGTTATGCCTTTTGGGTTGTCTAATGCTCCTAGTACTTTTATGCGGTTAATGAATGAGGTTTTGAAACCATTTATTGGTAAATTTGTGGTCGTATATTTGGATGACATTGTGGTGTTTAGCAAGTCAAAAGAGGAGCACCTTGAGCATCTAAGATAGGTTATGAAGAGACTACAGGAAAAAAAGTTGTAGATTAATTTGAACAAATGTGTATTTTTGCAGACTAAACTAGTTTACTTGGGCTTTATGGTGTCAAAGGATGGATTGAAGATGAATAAGGAGAAGGTTCAGACTATACTTGATTGGCCATAAGGAGTATTATGGAGGTAAGAAGTTTTCATGGTCTTTCTAGTTTTTACAAAAAGTTTATAAGAAACTTCAGTCATGTGGTAGCACCTATATTGGAGACTATTAAGGGAAGTATAAGACCATTTGTGTGGACTAAAGAGGTTGAAGAAAATTTTAGATTTCTCAAAAAGAAGGTGAGTGAACTGTTGGCAAGAGACACTGCTACGCATGAAAGGATTTGTCATTGATGGCAACTAAGTCTATCCTACACATCCACATTACTTGATTTGTTCATACTAGAAGTCAGAGTGATGATTTGTCTAAGTTCGGATGTCAGAAACAGAGCATGTGATAGGGTCTGGTATCTTAGTTTGAATCTCTCTGATGGTAATTCAGAGTGTGGTACGGATTTGAAGAAGTGACAAGGATTGTCAGGACTATCTAAATCCAGAATCTTAGCCTCCAGTGATGGAGTCAAAAGTTATAAGGATTTGAGTATCCAGTTCTAGTTAGTCAATACAGTTAGAAGAAGAATAGGGAGACCAAGTATTTGATCTTGGTCTGGATGTAGAAAAGTTGTTGGATAAGCAATTAGTGATAATCAATGGTATTGGCCAACATGATTGATGATCTGGGAACACAAGTTTTTGGTCTGCGTTGATATTTGTGCATAGATTCAGCCGACTGAGCATAGTGCTTAATAAATGTTCTAAGTTTTATTGAAACTGACTACAGTTGATTGAATTTCTTGATGTGGATATATATAGCCAATGGATTTGAGTCTTTTGGTGTGTGATTGTGATAAGAAGATGAAGTAAGTGTGAAAAAGGCAAAAAGAAGTGCGAAGGAGAAGAGATCTAAGGATTGGATCATGGCAGAATAGTAAATAGGGCAGAGCAAGGATGAAGTGCATAAGATCAGTATTTTGTGCTTAACTGGAACTAAATTCTTGCATTGGTAGATGTTGTTCATCAGTTCAAACAAATCTATAATCTTCTTGTAATCATTCTTGTAGGCACTAAGCCTCTTTTTTGAGTAGTGAGCCCGAAGGCATGTGCCTTCCCCATTTGTAATACTTTTAATAGGGTATTAACTTTTGTAGACTAATCTCCACCATGGTTTTCCCTTAACTGAGTTTCCACGTTAAAAATCTTGGTGTCAATTGTGTTATTTGTGTTTCTGCTCATGTGTTACTAATGCATGCTTTCATGGTTACAATAATGATCTATAAATAAGAGATAGAGAAAAATAAATTGCAGCAAGTGTTAATGTTTTGAGACAACTAATTCACCCCCCCTCTCAGTTGTCCGCCCCAATTCCAACAATTGGTATCAGAGCTAAGTTCCTTGAAAGAAGTTTAACAGCTTAAGGAAGATCTAGGAAGGTATCAAAATGGATTCATACAATCTTCAGGAACAACTTAAACTTGCTTTAGAAGATCTTGATCAATCCAGAACAGATGTCAAAGAACTACAAGAAAACCTTAAAGATGCTAAACACTTCATTGAGACCTTAAAAGACAAATTAAGCAAATCTAATGAAAAGAGAAAGGAGCTACTTCATCAACTAGGAAATCAAAATGTAGACAATGACATGGATGAGGCTCTAAAGAAGAAGACAAAGGAATGTGAGAAGCTGGAAAAAAAAGTTTTTGTTCTAAAACATGAAATGGAATCTGGGGTGATGAGGTTAACCAAAGAAATTGAGGAAAGAAAGAAGACCGAAGAAGACCTAAAACAAACTTTGAAAGAAAGAACAAAAAAATACTACAAATTGGATGGAATTGCTGGCCATCTAGAGTCTAATCTACATGAAAGCAAAGACAATGAAAAGGAACTTGAAAGGCAAATTGTCATTCTCAAACATGACCTAGAAGTTGCAAATGAATATAAAGAGAAATTCAAGATAAGCTTAGCTAAACTTGAGGTGTTGCTTGACAGTCAGAAGAAGGTAGATGATAAGCATGGTCTGGGATTTCAGAAAGGTGAAGGCTTTGGATCCAGTTAAAGAAATCTTGATGCAAGAAATCAAAGAAGGAATCCTAGAAGATGTCCAGTAAGACAACCCAATGCTCAAAGGTATCCATCTTTCAATGGAAATTGTTTCATGTGTAATAAAATTGGTCATATAGCTACTCAATGCAGAAGTAGAGTGAATCAAAGTAGTCCAACCTTCTTTGGTCAATGCTTCAATTGTAAGAGGTATGGTCATAGATCTATTGAATGCAGAAGTATGATGATGAATAACTCTAACAATAGAGGAAATGGCAATTCCTTTAATGGCTACTGTTTTGCATGTAGTGGATTTGGGTACATGGCCAATCAGTGTAGATCAAGAGGGAATCAAGTAAATAAGCAAAGAAATGTTGTGTGCTTCAATTGCAATAGATCTGGTTATATTGCAAGATTCTACAGAAGCAGGAATAATAGAAAAGGTCCGGTAAATAGAAACCAAAACATGCAGAAACAAGACAAAGGCAAGGGTAAAATTAATGTGAATGAGGTCCATAATGAAATGAGAAAAACATGGGTAAAGAAAGGTGAAATGAATGTTGATAATGGATCCGCACCAGAATCCGGTGTTGATAATTCCTCTAAGAATTGAATTAGGAGCTCTGGCTCAGGGGGAGCTGCTTTGAAAATCTAATTCCCTGAGCCAGTAAGTGAGTGTTTGAATCTGGAATAATGACTAAAGTTAAAAGGGGCTATTATAGATCTATTGAAGCTAATTCTGGAAGAAAAGAAGCTAATTTGACTAATTGCGGAGCAATTGAAGATTGATTGTATGCAAAATAGTGTAACTGAATGTGTTAGGGTAGAGTATTTATTATAATAAAGAATTAGGTTTTGTGGAGGATAAAAAGTCATTCATTTGAGCATTTGAATCACTTTGCATTTGAAGAGAGCAAGTAGAATAGCACCTAAGCTAAGATTTCAAGGATTTGAGGTACAACTAGCAAATTCATCCACTAACCCTAACTTCGTGAAGAAAAAGGTATTTTCTGTGAAACTTTGAACTTGTGATCTTTTGTAATGGCTACACCATTGGTTGTTGATATTACTGAAAGGCCTTGACCCAAATTTAAGAAGCATCCACACAAATTAGTAGAAGTCAACCCATTAGGTGCATTTTCAAGAGTTCCACATGGTGTATTACATGTTGAGGATATTAGGGCCTACATTCATGCCAACATAGATGAATTTAGAGACTCAAAGTTTTTATATTTGTTTAAGAATCATCTGAGGGATGAAATTCATGGTCTTAAACCTAAGTATAAGGCACTGCATGATAAACATTTCATTCAATTTATAGGATTTCCATCCTTCGTTGAAGATGAATGGGTCCAATATGTCTTAAGCCGCATGCATGATGAGTTTATGTGGATAATGAAACCTTTCAAAATCACCAAGGACACCATCAAGGCCATGACAAGGTTAAACTCATCTAGCAGACTGCCAATGTTGAAGGCTATAAAGAATCAAACAGTGACTGATGCTACCGGTTCAAGATTTGACAAAAGGGAAATGACTATCAATGATATTATTGATCCGGATATTAAGTTTACTTCAATGGTGATTGGATACAAGATTTATCATTCTAGCAGATAAAATTATGTATCTGGTACAACTATCTATGCAGCTTATCAGATGTTGAAAGAAAATGTTGACTATGACTTGTGCAAGTTGTTGCAAAACCAGCTGATCAAAAATCTAGATAAGGTAAAGAATGATAAGAAGAACACCTTCAAGTATGGTACACTAGTCTTATGTCTGTTCTTCTATTTCATGAACGAGTTACCTAGCAAGAAAAGCATGTGTTGGACCAGTGATAAACCTGTTGCTATTCAGATAAGAGAGCACTTGAACAGTATTGGAGATGCCAATGCTCAACGGACAGCTCTCTAGAGATTTTTCAAGAATTTTCAAAACACGATGCATTCAAGGGAGAGAATTACTTCTTCTATAGTTGAAAAATACAAGGATATAGTATGTTTTATGGTAGATATAGATCAATGCTTAATGGAAGTTGTTGAACCAAGAATGGTATGGATTATGCCTATGGGTTATGAAGTTGATGAATAAGTATTAGATATGTATGCTCAACATCTTTTGAGCAAGTCAAAGGATACCACAGTTGAAAGATTTGGAACGTATAAGGAGCTAATTTTGAAATTACATGTTGAGCTCATAAAACTAGAAATCAAAAGGAAAGATAAGAAGCAAGTAGAGATGTATGCTAAAAGTATTGGCATAACTAAGGAAGTTGTGAGGCAGAATAGAGAAAGGATAGAAAAAGATGAGAAGGAGAAGCAGGATAAGAAACAAGGAAGTGCTCTGGAAGTCTCCTCTAGCTAGTCTAGAAAAACTAGAAGCTCTGTTACTACCCCTATTCCCCCAAAACTTGCCAAACCTAAGAAACTGGAAGACAGATCATTTGGAAAAGAAGAGAAAAGGGTGAAAACTAAGGCCTCTTGGACACATAAAAGCATGAAGAATAATGAAGAAGAAACTGACTCTAATGTTGAAGTCAAAGAGTTAAAGGCATCAGGTACAAAAGTAGCCAAGGTGTCTAAGGAGAAGCCCTCCGAAAGCAAAAGAGCAAGCAAGAGGCAAAAGACTGAAACATATGTTGAAAAGCCTACTCTCTCTAAGGATGAAATAATCAAATCAGTCACTGTAGATGGTAACTTAAGGCCAATAATTGAATTCTTTGATCATTACAGTGATGCTGATAAGAGGGTTCTAGAAGAAGCAACAGTCAAATATTTGAACATCTACAATAAGGCTTTGATTGAAATAACTTCTAAAATTCCAAAAAGTCTTGCAAATATTCTGGAGTTAAGAAAAGAAAATGCAAAAGGTAAAGACATGGAGATTAGGGAGCATGTGTTGATAAATTTGTGCCCTCAGATTACTTCAGATCAGATGAACATGATATTCAAGGAAGTGAAGGATGACTTCAGGAGTAAGAAGAGAATGAATAAACTCATGCTTGGTGAAATAGATGATATAGTCAAAGATACTCAAGAGATTCTTCTAAATGCACTAAAAAGACATAATCTTCCTATTGTTGAAAAAGAGATTGATGATGGGATTGACTCCTCAATTCTGGATGTTGAAGAATTAAAGACCAATGAGCAACAAACTAAGTTAGATGACTCCTCTGTTCTGGAAGGGGAAGCAACAAGCAAGGAAGATATATAGATGATAGATGAAACTGATGATACAGGAGGTATTCAAACTCCTCCAGATCAATCTTGCAAAAAGGATACAGAGATGAATGTTGAAGCAGATGATCAAATTGAAGATGATTCATTAAAGAATAAAGAGTATGAAACAAAAAAAGTTGAGGATCAAGAAGTAGAAAAGGCCAAGGACAAAAATGAAAAATAATAAGAGATTGCAAAGGTCGATGAAGAGCCCAAGCAGAACAATCCAGTTGACTATACCAATAAGGATCAAATAGATACATCATCGTTTTGGGCAAGAGACCCTGAAGAAGTAGTGAAGGAAATTCTAGAAAGAGACAAATAGATTGAAGAAGATAGGGACATTATACAAGGTCCAATAAACTTTGATACCTTATCTCTGGTGCAAAAGATAAAGTTGGCCTCCATTGCTCAAGTTAAAGCCAGAGAAGACATCTTGAAGTCTCACTTAGAAGATAGTGAGCTACTTGGCCCAACATCAAAAATTTTGGAGATCATACCCACTTTTCAAAAGGATTCTTCAGCATCTCCATCTGGCCAATTGAAAAATATAATAAACTCGGTAAGTTCTCATTTTGAATCTCTACAGAAGTCTGTAGAGGTCAAGGTTCAAAAGGAATCCAATGATAAGAGATTTGATGCTCTAAAGGGGTTGATTGGAGTAGATAGAATGGTGTTGGATGCCAGTATAAAGAGTATTCAAAATACTCTTACAGAGGGAGGAAATGTATATAAATTTTGCCTATCATGTCCTAAAGTTATAGAGGATAATGAAGATAAAATAAAAGTATCTAAGCAAAAACTATCTAGTGTATCAAAATCCTTTGATCCTATGACAACATCAGTGGCAAGCAAAGAGGGTCAGGTGATCAACTTGATAGAAGATATAAAGAAGTTAACAAAAGAAAAGGAGAACATAGAGGCAAGGATGAGTGAGCTCAGGGGACTAATTTCTCCCAAAATGGAAGCAATGTACAATGCTCTGACCGAAGCCCAAGCTACAGCTCAGTCAAGTGACCCCATTGATCTATGGACGGCAGAATCACAGGCATTCCTATTTAGTGGCCACATCTCAATTTTAAACACACTAAAGAAGAGATGGGATAGCGAGCTGGCATGATTGAAGAACATTTTTAGTGATGTACTTAAGTTTATGTAAATAAGACATAAGGATTGTTTGTACCTATGCAGCCTGATATGTAGAATTTTTGTGTAATTTTTTGTTTATAGATCCCACCCTTTGCCATTGATGTCAAAGGAGGAGTGAAGAGTAGTGAAAAATGTGGAATCCAGCAAAGGGGAGCACTGGAGAACAATGAAAAGCACAAGTGTACATAGAAAGGGGGAGTTGTTTCAACACTTAGTCATTTTTCACTAAGTGTTGCCATCAATGCCAAAGGGGGAGATTGTTGGCAAGAGACACTGCTACGCATGATAGGTGTTGTCATTGATGGCAACTAAGTCTACCCTACACATCCACATTACTTGATTTGTTCATACCGGAAGTCAGAGTGAGGATTTGTCTAAGTCTGGATGTCAGAAATAGAGCATGTGATAGGGTTCGGTATCTTAGTCCAGATCTCTCCAGTGGTAATTCACAGTGTGTTATAGATCTGAAGAAGTAACAAGGATTGTTAGGACTATCTAACTCTAGAATCTTAGCCTTTGGTGATGAAGGAGTCAAAAGTTATAAGGATTTGAGTATCCAGTTCTAGTTAGTACAGTTAGAAGAAGAACAGGGAGACCAAGTATTTGATCTTGGTCTAGACGTAGAAAAGTTATTGGATAAGTAATTAGTGATAATCAATGGTATTGGCCGACATGATTGATAATCTAGGAACACGAGTTTTTGGTCCGCGTTGACATTTGTGCATAGATTCAACCGATAGAGAAAAGTACTTAATAAATGTTCTAAGTTTTATTGAAGCCGACTGTAGTTGATTGAATTTCTTGATGCGGATATATATAGCCGATGGATTTGAGTCTTTTGGTGTGCAATTGTGATGAGAAGATGAAGTAAGTGTGAAAAAGGCAAAAAGAAGTGTGAAGGAGAAGAGATCTGAGGACAGGATCATGGCAGAACAGTAAACAGGGCAGAGCAAGGATGAAGTGTGTAAGATTAGTATTTTGTGCTTAATCAAAACTGAATTCCTACATTGGTAGATGATGTTCATTAGTTCAAATATATCTATAATCTTCTTGTAATCATTCTTGTAGGCAGTGAGCCTCCTTTTTGAGTAGTGAGCTCTAGGAAGTGAGCCCAAAGGCATGTGCCTTCCCCATTTGTAATACTTTTAACAGGGTATTAATTTTTGTGGACTAACCTCCACTGTGGTTTTCCCTTAACCGGGTTTCCACATTAAAAATATTGGTGTCAAGTGTGTTATTTGTGTTTCTTCTCATGTGTTACTGATGCATGCTTTCATGGTTATAATAATGATCTATAAATAAGAGATAGAGAAAAATAAATTGCAGCAAGTGTTAAAGTTTTGAGACAACTGATTCACTCCCCCCCTCTCAGTTGTCTGCCCTAATTCCAACATGAACAACCTATACTTGCTTTATCGGATTTTGATAAATTGTTTCAAGTAGAATGTGATGCTAGTGGTTTGGCTATTGGGGTAGTTTCAAGTCAGGAGGGAAAGCCTGTTGCTTATTTTAGTGAGAAATTAAATGATACAAAAAGAAAATATTCTTCTTATGATTTGGAATTTTATGCTTTGGTTCAGTCCCTCAAGAAATGGAGACATTATCTTTTGCCCAAAGAATTCATTGTGTATATAGATAATCATGCTTTGCACTTCATTAATAGCCAACATAAATTGAATCAGAGGCATGCTAAATAGGTTGAGTATATTCGGAGTTTTAATTTTGTTTGAAGTATAAAAGTGGTCAAATGAATAAAGTTGTTGATGCTTTAAGTAGGAAGAGTTTGTTGTTATGTGAGATAAAAACTAATAGTGTGGGATTTGAAAGTTTGAAAGAATTGTATGCAGAAGATGTAGATTTTGGAGAAGCATTTGCAGCTTGCAGTGATCCTATTTATCAAAATAAAGAGCCATGGATTGATTAAATGATACAAGAAGGTTTGTTGTTTAAGGAAAATAAGTTATGTATTCCTAGAGGCTCCATGAGAGATAATTTGTTGAAGGAAAAACATAGTGGTAGTCTTGCTGGTCACTTTGGATAGGATAAGACTTTTCAGCAGCTGAGCACTCATTATTATTGGCCAAGGATGAAGGCAGATGTGAGAAGATATGTGGAAATGTGCAAAAGTTTTCAACATACTAAAGGAAAAAGTCAAAATGTTGGACTATATCAGCCATTGCCAGTTCCAACTAGACCTTGGGATTATGTGAGTATGGACTTTGTTTTGGGTTTACCTTGTACACAAAGGGGTAATGATTCAATTTTTGTTGTAGTTGATAGACTTTAAAAAATGGTGCATTTTATACCATGTAAGAAGACTAGTGATGCCACTAAGATTGCAAATTTGTTCTTTAAAGAAGTTGTAAGGCTGCATGGTATACCAAGAAGTATAATTTTTGACAGGGATACAAAATTTGTGGGTCATTTCTGGAGGACTCTATGGAAAAAGTTGGGTACAAATATGAGTTTTAGTTCTGCTTATCATCCACAAACGGATGGGTAGACCGAGGTTGTCAATAGAAGACTTGGAAATTTGTTGAGATGTCTTGTTGGTAATTCACCTTGAAGTTGGGATCTTATGTTAGCACAAGCTAAATTTGCATATAATGATTCCCCAAACAAGAGCACAGGTTTCAGTCCTTTCTATGTGGTGTATGGTATGCATCCAAGAGGTGTGTTGGAACTCTGTGATCTTGCTGGAATGGAGAAAAGGAGTGCAGATGGGGAAGCATTTGCTCAAGTCATTCATGACATTCAATAAAATGTGAAGCATAATATTGAAGACATCAATCTATAGTATAAAAGGCATGTTGATCAAAAGAAAAGAGAGTTGCAGTTTCAAATTGGAGACCTTGTATTGTCACATCTTCGGAAGGAGAGATTTCCTATAGGAATATACAATAAACTACAGATGAAGAAGATTGGTCCTTGCAAAATCCTTAGGAAGTTTTTAGCCAATGCTTATGAGATATCACTGCCTGAAGAGCTGAATATATCTCCCATTTTTAATATAGCAAATTTATATCCATACAAGGGGGATAATGAGATAGATGAAGTTGAAGCAGCTGAATTATCTCATGAAGAACAAGCTGGGATAGTCATTGTTCCACAATAGATAGAATGCATTCTAGATAAACAATTGCTAAAGAAGACCCGTAAGCATGAATACTTCAAGTATCTTGTCAAATGGTACAATCATCCCATTGAAGATGCTCCATGGCTTATTGAAGAAGAGATTATTAAACAGGGTCATTCAGTTTCAGACCTCATGATCTCTTTCTGCTCAGGAGTTTGATGTAGGGGCATCTTGCCTCTTTCAAGTTTTTGGTTTTATTTTGCTTTAATGTTTTAGTTTTTCTTTTGTGAATAAAGAAGGAATCTTTTTTGCAATTTTGGTGTGTTTGGAAGCTCCTGTCGCCCATATGATGGAATATTGCTTGCTTATTCTTTTCTCTCTAGCGACTGTTTCTTAGGCAATTAAATTTTTGCCTTTTGTGGGGAAATTGTGGCTAGCAGTTGTCTTCAGTTAGAAAGAATAAAAAGCCTCAAATCGTGCAAAGTAAAGATGGACCAACTGGCAAAACATTTAAGATTCATTATGATCTTTCCTTCTTTCTTATGGATCGGCCAAATTTAGAAACAACACAAAATCGTCATTAAATCCTTGCAAGTGATGGTGGTCGTGCTTTTCAGCATAATGTTTTCCTTCTCTGCATTTGGTGGTGTGCATGGTCGCTAGCAGATTCCATTCTCTTTGTGGAGACGATGGTTACTTTGCAGTGGCTATTGAGGTTGGTTTTCTCTCTATAAAAATTAAAACCTGATGTGGATATTTAGAGCGATTGGTAGTGGGGTGAGAGGGGAGGTCAGGAATAGAGAAAAAGTGATGTAGGAGCATCTGGGTTCACATGCAATCCTCATCAACCAAAAAGATTTGTTTTTATTTTCTTGTTGTTTGTTTTGACTACAGGAGTTGTTGGAATGATGAATTGATCAAATTTAGAGAATTTTCCTAAGGAAATTGGCCTAGTGAGGGATGGATCTTGAAAAAGGCCCAAATGGGTATCCATACCTGAATTTTGGTGAAGAGATGGTCAACATTGGCGAAGTTATGCTCCAACGTGATTTTCTGTACCCTTCGACCTGGTGCTAAATTCCCAAAGGTCTAACACCCTAGAAATTCGCGCTAAAAATTTGTAGTAAAAAGGCAAGGGTCTGACCTTGCACTCAAAATAGTTCTTGTCAACCAAGTTCGATGCCTTCATTTCCCCGCTGACTCAATGATGTCACTTTTCCCTGCTAGGCGATTTTCATAAGGTCTGCGCTAAAAGTCGTCACCTCTGACTTGCGCTAGAAGTCAGTTCAACTGCCAAAGTTTGACAATGTCCAAAACTGCGCAAGGCGGTCAGAATGAAATTCTGCGTAGAATAGTTTAGTGCTAAAAAGCATGCGCTTCGACTTTGTGCCAAAACATAGCTGCACCGGATGATTCGAACAAGGCCGAAACCTGCGCTAGTAGGATAGAGGCAAAATCAGCACTTTCTTCATGGAGGTCAGATAAAGCCAAATCTAGCACTTTCTCTTGTTGCGCTAAAAATCATTCAATCTGACTTTCCCACTAGAGACACAAAAAATGACAAAAAGTTAATTTCAATAGCCTGCACAGCCGATCCAAGGGCAAATCATGATGTGACACATGTCTAGTTCATTACTGATGGACGGTGGCTGCCATAGTAGTCTATAAATACTTGAGATTTGGTTTTTTTGAGGGACTTCTTCTAGTTCTCCTCTATAGTATGTTTTTGGAGTTCTCTAGGAATTTCTCTAGATTGCATGATCAATTGTGATCTGCAACTTGACTATTGTAAAGGCTGGTAGTCGATGCATGTAAAAGTATAATTAGAATGCAGACTGTATTCCTACTATAATTACTCCTGTAGAAAAATAAAGTTTTGTTATTGCTATTATTGTGGTTATTTGTTGTGATTGTTCATTTGCTACTTGGTTTAGCTGTCTGACAAGATACCTGAATCTTGACCTGCATTAAGTGGTATTAGAGCAAAGTTTCACACTCCTTGAGGCCATGGGTTCACTACAAAGGATTTGAGACATGGCACACTGTGACAGAAGAAGGAGACAACCACCTCCAAGGATTGGAGATGCAACATTGGCAGAAATGCTCAAAGGCATCACAGCTAAGTTGGATGCAATGGAAAGAACACAGCACAGAGGAGTACCTATGGCAGATGTAAGTGACAATGAGGAGGCAAAAGTTAGTGAAGAGGAAGTAGAAGAAGGAGAAGATGGGTTTGAGGGAAGGTTCCTGCATGCAATGACAAATATTTCCAGTAAACCCCATGTTGAGTTACCTAGTTATAATGGTAGCCTAAAACCAGATGAGCTAATAGATTGGATTTCAGAAATGGAAATTTTTTTTGAGTTGGAATCTGTTGAAGATCCAAAAAGGGTGAAACTTGCAGCTTCCAAATTGAAAGGGCATGCATCTTTGTGGTGGGATCATCTACAAGTTGAAAGATAAAGAAAGGGAAAGGAAAAGATTAAAACTTGGGAGAGGATGTTAACCAAGTTAAAGGCAAAATTTTTGCTTGTCGATCATTAGATCACCATGTTCAAGATGTTGCAGAACCTCAAGCAAACGGAGAAAAGTGTACAAGATTACACTAAAGAATTTTACAAACTAAATATTAGGGCTGGTCACATTGAAGATGATGCTGAGAAGATTTACAGGTAAGTAAATGGACTGCATTATTCGATCCAAGATGAAATCAGCATGGTTAGAATAACCAGCATAGAAGAAGCCTATTAATTTGTATTGAAGGTAGAAGAAAAGATCTATAGAAGGCAAAATAGCTCTAGAGGGAGAGGCAAATCCTCTAAAGGAAGAGGACAGTCAAATCCAGAACGTGGATCTTAGGATAAACAAGGTGAAGCAAGTTCTTCAAATACCCAAGGAGGTAGAGGAAGAGGTGATTATTCCTGAGGTAGAGGAAATTTTGGAAGAGGAAGAGGGTTTAGTGGAATGTGTTTCCAGTGTGGATAGGCCGGGCATAGGGCATTCGAATGTCCTTAGGTATAACAGAGCAGTAGTAAAGGCAAAGAGACTAGAATCCATATAGCACAAGCTAAGGAAGAGAGTGTGGCTAGTGCAGCCTCACCAAAGCATGGAGAAGAAGCCGAGGATGGAGAATTCTTGATGATGAGGAAAGTTCTCTTAGCACCAGAGAAGGTACGGGTGGAACTAGAAGAGTGAAAAAGTCTGTTTAGAACTAGATGTAAGTCTAGAGGAAAATGCTACAAGGTCATTGTGGACAGCGGCAGCACTGACAATTTAGTATCAGAAGAAATGGTGTAGAAACTAAATCTAAAAAGATTGAAGCATTCCACTCCATACAAAGTCTCTTGGCTGCAAAGGGGACATCAGTTACTAGTAAGTGAGCAATGCCTTGTCAAATTTCATATTGGAAATTATAAAGATGAGATATTGTGTGATGTTATGCCAATGGATGCATGCCACCTACTGTTTGGCAGACCTTGGCAATACGACAAGTAGGCCATTCATGATGGCAAGAGTAACTGCATAACACTCAAGAAGGATGGGGTTGAGTATGTATTAAATCCTTTGAAGGATAAGGATGAGGATAATGAGAGAGGCAATAGGGTTTGTCTAGTAAGTGGAAAACAATTCCTAAAGGAAATCAGAAAGGAGAAGGTCTGTTATGCCTTCCTACCTCAAATGGTAGAAGCTATGACAACGGAGAAAGGGGCAACAGTTCCCGCAGAGGTCCAAGAAATTTTGAGTGAGTTTGATGACATACTAATGAAGGACTTACCTAATGGATTACCACCAGTTAGAAGCATAACTCACTGCATGGATTTAATACTGAGAGAAAGCCTACCAAACAAGGCACCATATAGGATGACACCTATGGAAAATGAAGAAGTGAATAGATAAGTGCAGGAGCTATTGGATAAAGGGCTGATTAGGAAAAGTCTTAGTCCATGTGCAATACCTGCAGTATTGGCACCTAAGAAAGATGGAAAATGAAGGATGTGCACTGATTCAAGACCTATAAACAAGATAACCATTAAGTACAGGTTTCCATTGCCTCGTATGGATGACTTGATGTATTGCTTGAGCGGAGCAAAGTATTTCAGCAAGATTGATTTGAAGAGTGGATACCACCAAATCAGAATTAGACAAGGGGATGACTGGAAGACAACATTCAAAACCAAGGATGGATTATATGAATGGTTAGTGATGCCCTTTGGGTTAACAAATGCACCCAGCACCTTTATGAGATTGATGAATGAGGTAATGAAACCATTCCTTGGAAAGTTTATCATAGTTTATTTGGATAACATTTTGGTTTTTAGCAAAACAAAGGAGGAGCACCTACTACATCTAAGGGTAGTCTTGTAAAGGTTAAAAGAAGAGAAGTTACTAGTGAACATGGATAGGTGCAATTTTATGTAAAAGGAACTAGTGTATTTGGGTTTTGTAGTGTCTACAGAGGGATTGAAGATGGATCATAAAAAGGTTAAGGCAATACTGGATTGGCCTTTGCCCAGAAACATGTTTGAGACCAGAAGTTTTCATGGTTTGGCGAGCTTCTATAGGAAGTTCATCAAAAAATTTAGTGCAATATGTGCACCAATCACTGAAACAATGAAAGGTATTAGGAAAGAGTTCCAATGGATAGCTACAACAGAGAACAATTTTTAGATGTTGAAAAAGAAGGTGACAGAGCAGCCAGTGTTAGCATTACCAAAATTTAATAAAGTTTTCCAAGTGGATTGTGATGCTAGTGGTGGTGCAACTGGGGGAGTGTTGAGCCAAGAAGGTAGACCCATTGCCTACTTTAGTGAGAAACTCAATGAAGCAAAGAGGAAATACTCTGTTTATGACCAAGAATTCTATGCTATAGTGCAGGCCTTAAAGAAGTGGAGGCATTATCTATTGTCCAATGAGTTTGTGTTGTATACTGATCAGCATGCCTTACAGTACATCAACAGTCAAGGTAAATTAAATCAGAGGCATATGAAGTGGGTGGAATTCCTACAAAGTTATTCTTTTGTTTTGAAGCATCAGAGTGGTAAGTCGAACCGGGTAGTAGATGCACTTAGTAGAAGATGTTTGTTGATGAATGAGTTAAGGGTTAATGTTGTTGGCTTTGATGCAATGAAGGATTTGTATCCAAATGATCCTAATTTTAAGGAAGCATGGGCTGTTAGTAAAGGTCCAGTGATGGGAGATAGGACACCTTGGTTGTAGTATTTTATCCAAGAAGGTTTGTTATTCAAAGGACAGAAATTATGCATATCTAGAAGCTCAATGAGAGAGAATCTCATCAGTGAAAAGCATAGTGGAGTCTTAAGTGGACATTTTGGAGTAGATAAAATAGTGGCACAATTGAATGAAAGTTATTGTTGGCCTGGACTGAGTGCAGATGTGAAAAGATTGCCAGTATGCTTAAGGGAGCACGATAGAATACAAGACTGTATCAGCCATTACCTATACCTGATAGACCATGGGAGCATATAAGTATGGATTTTGTTTTAGGATTGCCTCAAACACAAAGGGGTCATGATTCCATTTTTGTTGTTGTGGACAGATTCTTGAAGATGGTTCATTTCATACCCTGTTGGAAGACTAGTGATGCATCCTACATAGCTACATTATTTTTTAGAGAGGTAGTTAGGTTGCATGGATTGCCGAAGAGCATAGTTTCAGACTAGGACACGAAGTTTGTTGGTTATTTTTGGCATACATTATGGAAGAGAATGGGCATTGAATTAGGTTTTAGTTCATCTTACCATCCATAGACCGATGGACAGAATGAGGTCATGAACATAAGTTTGGGAAATCTATTGAGATGTTTGGTGGGAGACAAACCACATTAATGGGATCTTATCCTAGCACAAGTAGAATTTGCTTACAACAATTCTATAAATAGAAGTGCAGGAAGGAGTCCTTTTCAAATAGTTTTTGGGTATAGTCCAAGAGGTGTTGATGAACTCCGTGATAGTGCAAATTTGACCAGGAAGAGTGTTGTTACAGATGATTTTGCAGAATACCTTCATGAGGTTCATAAGGAAGTAAAGGGACAGTTGGAGAAGAGTGCCAACAAGTACAAGGAATATGCTAATGTGCGTCTAAGGGAACAAGAATTTCAAGTAGGAGACTTGATTTTAGCACATTTGAGGAAAGAAAGGTTTCCACAAGGAACATATAATAAGTTGAAATCCAAGAAGATGGGCCAGTACAAAGTATTGAGGAAATTCTCATCCAATATCTATGAGATTGAGTTGCCAGTAGGGATAGATATATCACCTATTTTCAATGTTGCTGATCTATATAAGTTCTATGAAGGCAAGTCAAGTTCACAAGGAGGGATACATTCACATTCACTTAATGTACAAGGGTGGATAGATCAGTTGCCTGAAAAGAAGATGGAGGAAGTGGATAAGGTGATTGACCCTCGAGTGGTTAAGAAGACTAGGGGAAAGGAGTACATAGAGTATCTGGTCAGATGGAAGAATAGAGCTACAGATGAGGCCTCTTGGCTGAGTGCTGCAGAACTTGCCAAGTTTGGGATTCCAATTCTAGGCTTGTCAAAATGTTCATGAGTTTTCAACTCATGGAACATTTCAATTACCCGGCATCTTTGATGCAAGAGCATCCAAGTTCACGTGCAATCCTCATCAACCAAAAAGATTTGTTTTTATTTTCTTTTTGTTTGTTTTGACTGTAGGAGTTGTTGCAAGGATGAATTGATCAAATGTGGAGAATTTTCCTAAGGAAGTTGGCCTAGTGAGGGATGGATCTTGAAGAAGGCCCAAATGGGTATCCGTACCTAAATTTTGGTGAAGAGATGGTCAACATTAGCAAAGTTATGCTCTAGTGAGATTTTTTTTACCTTTTGACCAGGTGCTAAAAACCTGTCCAACTGACCTAGCGCTAAATTCCCAAAGGTCCGACACCCTGGAAATCCATGCTAAAAATTTGTGCTAAAACAGCAAGGGTCTGACCTTGCACATAAAATAGTTCTTGCCAACCAAGTCTGACACCTTCACTTCCTTGCTGGGTCAATGATGTCACTTTTCCCCACTGGGCAATTTTCATAAGGTCTACACTAAAAGTCGTCACCTCTGAGTTGTGCTAGAAGTGAGTTCAATCACCAAAGTCTAATGATGTCCAAATCTGTGCAAGGCAGTCAGAATGAAATTCCGCATAGAATGGTTCAACAGTAAAAAGCATGCCCTTTGACTTTACAGCAAAATGTAGCTACACCAGACGAGTCAGACAAGGCTAAAACCCATGCTAGTCGAATAGAGGCAAAATTAGTGCTTTCTTCATGGAGGTCAGACAAAGACAAATCTAGTGCTTTCTCCTATTGCACTGAAAATCAGTCAGTTCGACTTTCCTGCCAGAGACACAAAAAATGACAAAAAGTTAATTTCGATAGCCTGTACGGCCGATCCAAGGGTAAATCATGATGTGACACATGTCTAGTTCATGACTAATGGACGGTGGCCGCCATAGAAGCCTATAAATACTTGGGATTTAGTTTTTTTGAGGGACTTCTGCTAGTTCTCCTCTATAGTACATTTTTGGAGTTCTCTAGGAATTTTTCTAGATTGCATGATTAGTTGTGATCTGCAACTTGACTATTGTAAAGGCTAGTAGCTGATGCATGTAAAAGTATAATTAGAATGCAGACTACGTTCCTACTGTAATTACTCCTACAGAAAAATAAAGTTATGTTATTGCTATTATTGTTGTTATTTGTTGTGATTATTCATTTGCTGCTTGGTTAAGTTGTCTAACAAGATACTTGAATCTTGACCTGCATTAAAAAGAAAGGCCGATTGTCTGATCGAATAGAAGGTCGATGGTCTGGAGAAGAAGGAGGTCAAGAGTAAACTAAAAGAGGAGATTGTTAGTGCAGTGAATACTAATTGATAGGAGAATAACCAGAAACAAGGAAGACTTAGTCACATCTCTAAAATTTTGTTGGCTGATTGTATTGGTTGTTTAAACATTATGTAATACAGCTTTAAACAATAATATGAACTAAGAAATCTATAATCTTTTCTGAGCATTATGTTGTGTAATCTATTCTTCCTATCATGTTCTTGGTTTATTGAGTCTATGTTAAAGCTCATTTGAACCTTGTCATTCTTGGATTTGAAGTTCCTGTCATTTTTCTTTTGAAATTCTCATTGTATCAATTTCTACAAGTGGTTTTTAGACTATGACTAGCAAGGTCATGCCATCATCCCACAGAAATAAATGTGTTATAACAATATCAAAAAATAGAGGCTCACTGCCTTAGGGCTCACTACCAAGGGGTGGCTCACTACCAAGGGTTGGTGAACTGATTTGATATCATCTACTCCATGCTTGAGTTTAGTCCCATTGAATCATAGTAAAACTCCTCTGCTCTACTCTTCTTACACCTTTTTGACACTTATCTTTGCATTTTCGCACAAGGACATCTTTTTTGCAACTTCATTACATGTTTTTATACAATTCATCAACCTGGGAATGTACATCAAGGTCAACATTACATTCATCAACCATTGGAACAATCTCCAAGGTTGGCACTACAAACATACATAGAAATAGGTCTGGACCTAAATAAAATTAGCCAACAAAAAGATGTATGCGGATCACATTATGCCTTAGCTGGGACTGAAATGCAATCTTCCACACCACAACATGCTTCCACAATCTTTGATGCATCTCTGCAAGTAGTGAAAACAACCAGGTCAGTCAAGACCGGTGTTAACACTAAGTCTTCTAAGAATAGTCTTCATCCACTATCTAAATTTCTCTTTGCGAACCAATCCAAAGGTAGGAACATGATCAGGAGACATCCACAAACACATTATAATCATCAAGAACTTCTGCACCACCTCTGATCACTTTATTCATAAGATTCTTCAAATCAGAGCATATTAACATAACTATCAACCATTGTCATAAGAAAAGATCGCTTGTAAACCACCAAATCATGAACCATTGAAGTTGAATGCACTTATCATCATTAAAAACTTGATTCCAAAACCACAGACTAAAATAATTAAATGCGGAGGAATGTGGACCATAATACATTCTTCTTGTCACTACCAAATATATAGAAAAAGTAGTTTTCACTCTGGTGAACATAACTCACTCAAATCTTCATACCAGAGGCTCAAACATAGAACATAGCATCTTCAGACATGCCTCTAAATAACTTCCAATCCATAGACATAGATATACAATGTACAAGAAATGCGGAGCAACATATTGGACTGTTCTGCTGTAAACAAAGATACTCTTCTATGCATTGTTTCCACCAGAGGAGCAAATTTTCTCAAAAGCACTTGGAAAATCAATATCAAGATCACTTACTCATTATCTCCAACACTTATATAAGCCAATGCAAAGCATCTAACTCATTACAAGAAAGCATCAAAACAAGAGCCTAGTTGACACCAATGACAACACAGATATGTTGACATCAATGACAACACCGGTTAGGCACATACTTGCAACAACCCAATTATTGGAGTGCAAGGTTGAGGCACCTTTTCCCAACACATACCACTGTTGGGCCTTATGCCATTATGTCAACATTATGCTACTAATAATACCCAAATATATGAGTGAAAGTTTAGAATTGTGTCTCACTTTTATAAAGGAAATGGACAAAACAAATCAAGTTTTTTAACTTGAAGAACCTAAAATTGATATATATGTTTTAAATTATAAAATTATGTAAACTAATGAAATGTAGAATTTTTAGTGTAGTTTATGTTTGTATTTTTTTTGGTAACTGCAGGAGTATCCCCGCAAGCCAGCCCAATGACCAAACCAACCTTACGTTGGGCTTACATATTGCCATATTGGGGACCAATAGAGATGAGCTGGGGTGAGACTAATCCCCAGCAGATGTACACAACCACCTACAATCTACATGCATCAGGTAAGTTTGGGCCTCAGAGTCGAACCCAAGACCTTGGGGAGAAAACCCAAGATTCAAGCCAACTCTGCTACCCTAGCGGGCTAGTTTATTTTTGTATTTTATTTATTTAAAACAATTATTTGAATATAGTGTTTTTCAAAATCTAACACTATAATTTAATTGCTAGAAAAAAGTTCAAAAAATGAGGTTGATGGGCCTCCACTTTTTATACTAAATTTTATTTTTTCCATTTAGTTAACTTGAAAGCTTGAGTGCATGGAAGAATTTTTTTTTTAATTTCAATATTTTTTATTAGAAATGTTTAAATAAGGTTACCAAAAATGCAATAGTTTCAAGGGGCCTCCACTTTATGTATTAACTATTTATTGTAAATAGAATTAAATTATACCATTTTGAGAAGGATTCTCTCCTCTAGTGCATAATATTTTCCTTAAATGTTTTAAACAATTATTAGTATATTTTTTCAATTTCCAATCAACTCTATGTTGGACTATAATAGCCTACTTGTAGTGAATTTTTAAAAATATTAATAATTAAAATATTAAAATAAAATTTTGAAATCTACTCTTTGAGATCTAAGGAAAGGTATTTTTAGATTTTCTAGAAAATGTTTATAATTTGAGAAAAGTTGGCTCAAAGTTAGGGTTTCTAAAATTTTTTTAAAGCAAAGGAATAAAAGTGTCACATTTGTTGCTAAAAGGATAATTTTGAACAAAATTATTTCACCCAAAATTTATTTGACCAAATAAATTTGATTAGAATTGTGTAATTGTAGAGGAGGAAAAATTACACTTTGACTAAGAGGTATTAGTCAAAGGAATTTTCCCCTACAACTACACTCAGGACTATTTTAGTTTTGTTGCCTACTAGTTTTTAACAAACTAATGTTACCAACTCATTTTTGTGTTAAGACATGTAAATAGAAACTACACTAATTGATTGAAAGTTAAACAAATGTTGAAAATAAAATATTGTAGATAGAATTGAAAGATTTTAATAATAGAACTAAAAAGAGAAGATGGAAAGGAACTAGGTATCAAGTGGATGAGCCCTTTGTCAAGGATGCCAACGCATCGTGGGGACATCTCCACATTGTGATATAGTTTAGACCATATGAAAAATAAGAAACTTCAAGTTTGCTTCACTTCCATTCACCTGTCTTGCACAATGCAAAATGAAATACCATACCAGTAGCTTCTAGGTGACATACATAAACTAAAATTAAAGAGAAATAAACAATATAATTCCAAATAATGAAATGAATAATAGAAATGAAAAGGTTTGAGGAGAGAGTTCATAAAGCCAGCAAAAAGGAATGGAGCTTCTCTCCCAAATCTGGAACCTGCAAGAAAAAGGAAAATTGTTGGGATTATTTAGGGGCTTTGTCTTCAGATCAAACCCTTGCTTTGGTATTTCTGCCTCCATAGCAACCAAGATTGAAAATATGAAACATGAACATGTGTGTACTGCTATTTTCTATGTGTATCTAGAAGGAATCATAATATAAATAACAAAACTATTTGCAAATGAAAGATACAACTAATCTACTTAAACATGAGAAAAAACTAGCATTACTTCTTAAAGGGGAGAAAGGAAGATGGAGGTAACCCACACAATGCAACAAGCAAATAATAGATTACACTACACAAACGAATAATGAAAGAGGGTAAATAGAACTCAGTCACTTGATTAATGAAAGGTGCAAACTGCTTAGCTAAAAATGAACAACCCAACAAGCAATGGTCCTAAGAAACCCCATGAAGAAGCTTAAAACCATCAAGAAATATCACATAAGATTGTATACAATAGCACAACCACATAGGATCCTTGAGAATGCCAAAATAGAGAGTTGTAGATGAGCACAACAATGGTAATACTTCATAGATTTCTCATAGTGTTACAAAAGAGAGCCAAAGAGTTCAAAAGGATTTCTTGAGAATAAAATATTTATTTAAAAAATGAAAGAATGAGAGGGAAGATGGAGAAGATAGGTCAAAGAAGGTTGTTTGCAAGCATAGAGGCATTACAAAGAATCTCCCACATTGCAGAAGGTGTTTAGTAACACCTACAACTGGTCACTTGGCACCACATAGGCACAAGATGCTAGCACGATGTGTAGACGTCCGTACTAAGCACTAGCATCCAAGTGACTCTAGCTCTTGGTCACATGAAACACATTAGGGCGAATGCACATATGTGGATTAGGGGAAAAAGCTAAGGTAGGGCCAAAGTGATCCTAAACACATACTATGGGAGTGGACACCAAAATGAGTGCAAAATGTAGCATGAAATTGCAAGGATATGAAAAATTTGATGTTATGGTAATATGAATACTCTACATTATTGTGTAATGGAATAGTGTAATACATTTGGGAAAAACTATTTCAATAAAAAATGTTTTACCCAAAACTTTGGCAATCAAGTTGATATAAGCCATTTCAAGTGAAATTGTTTTGTCCAAAATTTTTTTGGTCAAAATAGTTTTGACAAAAAATGTTAAGATGTCTTAAAGTGAGACATAATTCTAAACTTTCACCCATATGCTTGTGTTCATGGATGCCACATTAGGCCTTTTATTGTACTTTTGTGGATGTTTTTGGCTATAAAGGGTTGTATCATCATTGATTTTCCCATGCTAGGGCAATGATCTTATTTGGATCCTATCTCTAATCTATTGCTATGCTTCTCATGAGTCATATTTCTAGAAGTGAATATTATATTTACATGTTTGGATGATTATATGTTCTTACATGTTTATTATTCATTATTGATCCTGAAGTTAGGGTAAAAATTAGGGCTAAATCATAAACCAACAATCCTAAAAACCCTAATAGCACAATGAATTACATGATAGCATAGAAATCAAAATGACAAAGCAAACCAAAAATAAAATCTCTACACTAAGCTTGGTTCTCCTCCATTGCTCTTCTCAATCTTGCATAGGAATGCAAGATATCAAAGGATGAATGTTGATTACTCACTATTTCAGTAGCATAACAGTAAGAATGAAAGAGATGAATGAGAATGATGCTAGAGGAAATTCAACAATATGAGGCTACTTGAAGAATGGATCTTACAAATGGCTTGGGAGAGGGTTGATTTATAGGAAATGATTGATTTGAATGAATGGCTATGATTGAAAGTTGATTTGAACAATGTGGACAGTTGAGATTGAATAGGGTTTCCCACTCCATGAGGAGTTGTAGTCATGTGACAAGTATAGGGTAGACCTAATTTAAATAATGTTTTATTTAAATTAGTGGGACATGTGAAGTGTATTAAATGGAAAATATAGTATGTGACATGTGTTGCAATGAGATGAAAGGTGAGGACAAATTCAAATATTTTATTTGAATTAGTTAGAAAATGGGAGAAGGGAAATTAATTAAATAAATAGGATTTATTTAATTAATTGGCTAGTGGGATAAGTGGGATTAGGACAAAATGTTACAAGATGTCTCACTTAATGTGTCGACAAGGTGATGTTGCAAGATATGGATAATTTTAAGTGTCTACATTTTGCCCCTCTTTGAGATGATGTTGCAACTAGAAGTAACATCATTTCAAAGAAACTAAGGTGTGGATAGAAGAAAAGGATGATGATGCCCCCTTGAGGGGATAGGTGGGTCAGACAAACACGGGTAGGCTCTCAAAAAATGAATGGGATTGGTCAAGGAAGAAAGATAAGGGAATGGATACAAGAAATGAATTATGTGTTATGCCGAAATGGTGAGCAACCATGAAGTTTGATATAGCACTAGATGTTATACACCAAGGTATAAGGACCAAGGTGACGATGTGTCTTGTGCACCAGCATAATACAACCTTGTCTAAATGTATGAGGAAGAAAACTTAAAGCATTAGAGTCCTAATGCACAAAAGGTATGATATGACCTTAGATGCAAAGGTTAATGCAAAAAGCCATTCCAATATACACAATTTATGAATATTAGCTGGAAGTGAGAGGGATGTGATTCAAATGCAAGATGAAAATGATAACACATGCAAGAAAGCAAGCATGTATGCACAAATGATACAAAAACAAATAAGGTATTGCCTTTGTCAAGATATAAACCAATGACTGATTGATTGATTGATTGATTGATGAAAATGTCTAGTTTTAGGAAATGAAACATGTCGTCTAAGATGCCTAGTCTGGTTTTGACAATGCAACATCTTGTATAAGACAATTGATATGATTGATTAACACTAGTGTTGTTGGCCATGTGAATCAACACCAGGATTTGATTAATTGATTGGTTGATTAATTGTTTTGGTTTACAACAAGGCTAGGATCAAGACCATTGATGTAATTAAATAATTTGACAAGATTGATTGACTTGATTGTTATGGGTTGATATGACTTACATTTGGATCATTGCTTGGAATGATTTGATAAATGGATTGATATGAATGAATGATTTGATTGATGATTAGTTGAATGAATTGATTTGAAAAAGTGCCTTGATTGCATTGATTGGAAGAATTGATTTGATTGAATTGAATTGGTCAAAATGATTGGATAATTTGATTTGATTTGATTTTTGGTTTGATTGATTGAATGGATTGATTAGAAGAAGTGATTTGAATTGATTGGAATGATTTGATTTTGAATGAATTGATGTGATCGAATTTGAAGAATTGATTTTGATGGATTAATTTGATTGATTGATTAGAAGAATTGATTGATGATTGGGTTTGAGTAATTGGATTGATTTGCAATGGATTGAGTTGATGAATTGGATAGAATGAATTTGATTAAATTGGAAGAATTGATTTGATTTGATTGAGGATGATGAATAGATTTAATTGATTGGAAGAATTGGGTGATTTGGATGGATGTGATTTAGATGAATTGAGGAATTGATTTGGTTGACTTGATTGGAATGATGATTTGATGAATGGATTTGGAAGAATTGCATTATGATGATTGGATTGATTAGAAGAAGTGATTTGATTTGATGATTTGATGAATTGATTTGGTTGATGATTGGATTGATTAGAAGAACTGATTTGATTTGATGACTGGATTGAATTGATTTGATTGATGAAGTGATTTATTTGATTGATTGAATTGATGATTTGATTGGAAGAATTGACGATTGGATTGATGGAATTAAGAATTGATTTGATGATCAGATTGATTGAATTGATTTTATTGCTTCAATTTTTGTTGGATATTTGATTTTTTTGGATTTTTAAAAATGTTTTGATTTTTTTGGATTTTTGAGATGTTTTGATTTTTGTGTTTTTGAATGTTTTGGTTTTTTGGATTTTTGAAATGTTTTGGGAAATGGCATTAGATTGCAATATGAATAGCCTTTGCACTAGATACCAATGACAAGGGAGAACCAAATCTAGGTGCAAGGAATTGGATGAATGGATAAAAGGGTGGGCAATAGGATGGAAGACTCATGATAGAGGGATGGGTAAAAGGATAAGCAATAGTGGATGGGATGGATGGGTGTATGCGTAAGTGAGTAAGGATGTGATTTCCAAAGACTATGTCACATAAGAATAGCATGCCCCTTTGTAGGTACAATGCTTAGGATTTGACATCTCAAAGCTTATGATAATAGGATGATAAGATGGATTGGTTTGGAAAGGATGAGGTATACCAAGAGATAGCCAAAGAATTTGTCAAAAAATTTCTACCATATCTTTATCAAGATCAAAAAGAGGAAGGGAGGATGAATGGACTCAATAGGATAAGTATTTGGGTGTAATGGATAAGGATGGTAGGATATGATAGGAAATGATAGGATATGATAGGATGGGTAGTTTGGAAAATGATAGGTTGGATGAGACAATGTGCCCCCAAGTGTAAGTGACATAGAAGATCAACCTACACATGACATCTGTTTTCTAGGTTTTCATCATGGTACTTATCCAAGGCACCACCAAGGGTGGTTTTCACCATTGGATGAAGAGATTTCTCTTTACTATTTTGATTTTTTTTACTTTTTTGATTTTTTGATGGGATGGGTGGATATGGATAGGAGGGACTCAAGTGTCTAGTTCCATGAAAGGTGATAGTCCCATTAGAGATGGATGTTGTCGCATGGACCATGCCAAATGTCATTATGCCCATAGATGTTGGTAAGGAATTGCATGAAATGGATATGGATTAGGTGGATAGTGTATTATGAAGGGAATGATAGTGGATTATGGAGGATTTATGAAAAAGGATGGATTAAAGGATTATGCAAAAGCATGGACCATAGGAAGGTGATGGGTGAAATATGTAGGATAATGGATGAAAGATGGGGAGATGGAGGTATGTGGGGGTGTTGTGGAATGGAAGGGAATCATGACCAACAGTTGCACACACCATGATAAACATTGAAGCTTTTGATTTGGGGGAGGTGTAGGAAGCAATGGACATGTTTGCTTAGGAGATGGTTGATTGATTGATTTAGGTACCCACATAGACTTAGCTTTTTTATGACTTTTGCTTGACTTGTGGGATGAAGGAATTTGAGATTTTTGAATGGAATAGAATTTTTGGATGGAAGAGGATTGTTGGGATTTTTTAGATGTGGATGCCTCATTTGACTTGACTTCTTTTTGCTTAAAGACCCAAACCATTTTAGTTTTGGACTTTTCTTTTGGAGGTATGGGCTTATGTAGCCTTTTAGATGTATTTGACTTTGATTCTTTGCATTTGTTCCCTAAGGCATGAGGATTTTTAGGATTATTTGGTTTATAGATAGAGGCATCCAAATTTTTAGTTTTGAATCCCTTGGACTTGATGGAAGCTTCTTGTTTAGATGATGTGTGCATTGTTTTCATGATTAGGAATGTGATGGGACTTATGGATGTATGGATAAGGGGATTGTAGGATGGGGACATTAGGTGATGGAAGAAATGGTGGTAGAGTGGATGGAGGGGAGTTGGAAGTAGTGGAGGTAAAGTGGATGGTGGAATGTGTATGGTCATATCCTTTTGACATTTGTAGGATAATGGAGGTGGAATGGCAATATATGTTTTGGGTATATGATAGGGTTTGTGATGGAAAGTGGTGAACTTAGGAGGAATGGAGGAAGTACCAACATTTTGATATTGTTTACCTTGGAGTTTATATCCAAGGCCATATGAGCATGGAGGGACTTTGACATGGATGGGCTCCAAAATACCTTGTTCATGAAGGCCTAGGCCTTTATCTTGATAATTCATGTTTTAGAGAATGTGATGGACAATGGGACTAGGGGTGCTTTGGACAGTAGACTTGAGCTCATTATTTGATGGAGAAGGTGAGGTGGTGGAAAAAGGTTGTTGTTGTCCTAAGGAGGAACATTCATGGATGAAAGTGGTAAGACTAATAGGATATGATGGTTTTGAAATAGGGTCGATAAAGGATGATGATGAAGGATCATTAGGATCTTGATTATCGTTGTGTTCACTAAGATCCAAGGTATTGGTTTGATCTTCTATGTTTTCTTGGGAGGCAAGTATCTCATCAAGGGAAATGGATTTTGGTGTATCATGGATAGGTGGAGTGATAATCTCTTGACCATGGAATGCATAAATTTGGCTAAGAGGATCATCATGGCTCTCTTGATCATAGATGGGAGCTTGGTCATGGATAGGATTAGGTGTGCTATGGATGGGTTGGATGAAGGTGATTTGATCTTGATTAGAACAAGGGATATATGTTTCCTCATGCTTAGGATTGTGCTCTTGACATAGCTCTTTACTTTGAGTGGAAATGGAAGTGGAAGACTCTTGGAGAGGCTCAATGGGTTGTGGACTACATGATGGGTTTGAAGGGATGGAAATGATGTTTGAGGACTCCATGATTAGACTAAGGATGGGTGTTTGGTGACATGATTTATTCCTTGCTAGTAGCCAATGGATCACCTCCTTTGCAAGGGTATAGGTGGATGGACAATATAAGGGATGGATAATGATGGTGGAAGTTGTTGGCTTATGATTAGGATTAGGTGGAGTGGAAAAATCCCATGGTGGAGGGATAAAAGGGATGGAATATCTTGTAGGCTTGTGGTTTGGACTTTGATTAGATGAAGAGTCAAAGGGGTTGAATGGATTGGTGGATTTGGATTTGCTTTTGTAATGTTTGAATTTATGACATGGAGTTGATGGAGGATTAGATAGTGGAAGATACTTATAGGATGGATAAGTTAGATAGGTGTTTCCCTTGTCGAAGGTGGCATGAGGACTTGAATACACTTGATCTTGTTTCAAGGGGTGACTTAGGATCACATGTTCTTGTTGTGGAATGAATTGATAAGTTGATGTAGGATGTTAGTTTGCATTAGAGGAAGTGTGATTGGTTGATGTGGAATTGATTTGACATGTGGATGGATTGGATTTTGGACTTGCCTCATCACTAGAACTCAAAAGAGGGCCCCATTGAAGTATGAGTTTAGGTCTAGGATTTGTCTCATCATTAGGATTAGAGGGGGAGTCTCCTTGAAGTATGAGCTTAGGCTTTGGTTTTGTCTCATCATTAGGATTAGGGGGAGGGCCTCCAAGAAGTATAAGTTTGGGCGTGTGATTAGGATTAGGCTTGCTAAGGATTAGGACCATTTTGACAAGTAGACTAGGACTAGGATGTGTTGCAAGTATGGGCCTAACCGGTGTTGTCATTGATGTCAACATACTCCTGTTGCATTGATGATAAGGATTGGATGAGCTGTATGCTGAGGATATTGAGAAAATTAGTCCTATCAGAAACAAAGAAGAATAGTGAACTCAGTGAAGTAAAGATGCTAGCTAAGATGAATATAAGAGGATGCGCTTCAAAGTGTTTGTAGATATGTGTCTTAAGATGATCTAGTAAAGATTTCAGAGGTTTGCATAAAGATCTAAAGAATTTATGGCCACTCAAGTAAAACCAATCCTGGCAGATGTTTAGAGGTGACAGAGTGACACAGATAGGTCTGGTGAGCTCTGGAAATGCAATATCTTGTTCTGCAGATTTGGTGAAGTGTTTAGGAAGTTAATGTGAAATGAAAACTCAATTGGTTCGTGGTCTGAAGGTCTGCAAGCATCTATTACAATATGACAGTGATGACAGACTGTGTTCTTGAGGTTTTGGATGAAGGAGAGAATGATTTTAGTAAGCAGAAGTAGTGTGGATGTTCTTGATGATTCAAGCAAGCTTGTGGAGGTCTTTGGATTGTGTCTAGTTCATGTTGATGGTCTGTTGTTATATGGAGCCTAATTAGACTCAGAAGTTAATTTTTTCCCCACTTTTATCGGCGCGGTTTCCCCCCAAATTCCTACGGGGTCAAGGGGCAGTGTCCCTTGTGAGGGTTTGGGGGCAGCGCCCCTTGCGAGGTCTAGGGGTAGCACCTAAAACCTCACACAATTTTTTTATTATTTTACAAAGGCACCGGGAGTTATTTTTTCATTGACCGACATAAGAAAACGCTATTTTTGTAACTGACAAAAAGATTGATAAAAGTGGCTAAGGGTTAGGGTTTTGATTGATATTATATTGTAGCATTTGTAGTGGTATTGAGTTGCAGGGATTGCTAGATGTAATTGGTTTGATTTACTGGATAATAATATTGGACTCTATGTTTGGTGGATGTAGCCCGAGTTTAGGTGAACTGTGTTAAAACTTGTCTCTTGCTGTTATTAATTATGTGTATTTCCATTCCTTTGTTTAATCTTTATTTGCATTTAATTGATATCTTCTGCTAGCTAACCCTAACAAGTGGTATTAGAGTGGGTTGTGTTCGATTATCGTCTGCAGGAAGGTCTCATAGTTGAGTGGGAGCAATGGCAGACGAGGGTAAATTGAAGGTCGATAAATTCAATGGGTAGAACTATCAGTTATGGAAGATGCAGATGGAGGATTACCTCTATCAAAAGGATTTATGGATGCCGTTGGAAGGAGTAGCCAAGAAACTGGCAACAATGTCTGATGAGGATTGGAATCTTCTTGATAGAAAGGCACTAGGAACCATTCAGTTGTGTCTGGAACCATCAGTGGCATTCAATATAATGGAAGCAAAGACAACAGATGGTCTGATGAAAGCTTTGGCTAAATTGTATGAAAAAACCTCAGCCTCAAGTAAGGTATTTCTCATGAAGCGTTTGTTTAATCTCAAAATGGTTGAAGGTGGATCTATGACAGATCATTTAAATGAATTTAATACGATTGTCAGTCAATTGACTTCAGTAAATGTAAAATTTGATGAAGAAGTTAGAGCTCTCTTGATATTATGTTCATTGCCTAAAAGCTAGAATAGTTTGGTAATGGTGATTAGTAACTATGTTTCTGGTTCAAATACCCTAAAATTTGATGATGTTGTTGGTGTTATTTTGAGTAAGGAAATTCATAGGAAAAGCTCAGGTGGATCCACATCAGGTAGTGTTTTGAATGTAGAAAGCAGGGGCAGATCAAAGGAGAGAAGAAAAGGTTCTAGAGGTCATGGGAAGTCACGAGGAAAATCAAAGGATAAGAGGTCCCAAACCAGAGGACAAAAGGATTATTGGTACTGTGGGAAACCAGGTCATCTAAAGAAAGATTGTTGGTCTCGAAAAAATAAAGAAGGAGACAAACAAGAAGGCAATAAGGAGGCAAATGTGGTAAGTAATAAATCTGAAGATGATGCTTTGATTCTTTCCCTAGATAATATTGATGATTCATGGGTTTTAGATTCAGGGGCCTCATTTCATGCTATGCCCCATAGAAGTTATTTTCTTGATTATGTCCAAGGGGATTTTGGGGTGGTTTATTTGGGAGATTACAAACCTTGTCAGATTGTTGGAAAGGGAAGAATTAAGATTAAGTCACAGAATGGGAATCATTGGCTACTACAAGAGGTAAGGCACATTCCAAGGCTCAATAAGAATTTAATTTCAATAGGGCAGCTAGCTCAAGAAGGTTGCATTATTACATTTACTGATAAAAATTAGAAGGTTTCAAAAGGTGCCTTAATAGTAGCAAAAGGTGTGAAAGTAGGCACCTTATATCTTTGTACAGGTCATACTATTCCTTCTACTTTAGTTGTTGTAGAGAAAAAAAAAATTAGTTCAGGAACAGTTGCTACAAGTTCACAGGAAGAGACTGAAACAGTTGCTGCAAGTTCTGAGACAACACTGTGGCATAACAGAATTGGGCATATGAGTGAAAAAGGTATGAAGGTACTTCATTCTAAGAAAGTTTTACCAGGTCTGAAATGTATTAATATGGATTTCTGTGAAAGTTGTATATGGAAAACAAAAGAGAGTTAGTTTTCTTAAAGATGGGAAGCAAAAGAAAAATGAAAAAGTTGGAGCTTGTGCATACAGATGTATGTGGACTAGCTTAGGTATCTTCTCTTGATGGCTCTCGATATTATGTTACATTCAAAAATGATGCAACTAGAAAGGTATGGATTTATTTCCTTAGGTAGAAATCTGATGTATTTGAAACATTTAAGAAATGGAGAAGCTTGGTTGAGAATGAGACGGGTAAAAGATTAAAATGTCTCAGATCTGATAATGGTGATGAGTATTGCAGCAAAGAATTTGAGGATTATTGTTCTTTTAATGGAATTCATAGTAGAAAATAGTTTTAAGGACTCCACAAGAAAATGGGGTGGCTGAACGCATGAATAGGACAATAATGGAGTGTGTAAGGACCATGAGATTGCATGTTGGGCTGCCTTTAAACATGTGGGTAGAGGCTGTCAACACTGCTGTATATTTAATTAACAGAGGTCCTTCAGGTCCTTTGGGCTATGGTATTCCAGAGGAAGCATGGACAGGTAAGAAGGTGAGTTATTCTTTTCTCAAAACCTTCGGATGTGAAGCATTTGCAGATGTAAATTCTGAAAATAGAACCAAGCTGGATGCAAAATTAAAAAAGTGTACCTTTGTTGGATATGGCATTGATGAATTTGGTTATAGGCTTTGGGATTTTGAAAATCAAAAAATTGTGAGAAGTAGGGATGTTATATTCAATGAGAAGGTGTTGTACAAAGATCAGTTGCAGCAGCATGAGAAGAAAGAAAAAGATTATGTGGTGCTGGATGATACTCCAAATAGTGATGTTCCAGTGGTTCCTCATGCTCACAACAGCAACCAGAAATACCACAAACTCTAATGAATGTTAGACGGTCAACAAGGAGTAGACCTCCTAAAAGGTTTTCTCCCTCTTTGTATTCTATTTTGTTAACAGATGTTGGTGAACTAGAAGGGTATGATGAAGCTATGTAGGTGGATACACAGTTTCAATGGGAGCTTGCAATGAAAGAAGAAATGGACTCCTTGCTGAAAAATCAGACTTGAGAATTATGTAAGTTACTTGCAGGTAAAAAGGCTTTACCAAACAAATGGGTTTACAGGATGAAAGAAGAAGATGGAGGTAAGAAAAGATTTAAGGCCAGGTTAGTTGTAAAAGGATTTACACAGAAAAAGGGCATTGATTTTGATAAGATATTTTCTCTAGTTGTTAAGATGACTTCTATTCGCACTGTTTTAAGTATTGTGGCTACTAAAGATTTGCATTTGGAACAACTAGATGTGAAAACTGCCTTTCTCCATAGTGATTTGGAGGAGGAGATATATATGGAACAACCCCAAGGATTTGAGGTCAAAGGTAAGGAGAAATAGGTGTGCAAATTGAAGAGGAGTTTGTATGGCCTGAAACAAGCACCTCAACAATGGTATTTGAAATTTGATAGTTTTATGGCTGAGCAAGGCTACAACAAGTGTAATTCTGACCATTGTGTTTATTTTAAGAGGTTGGATAGTGACAGCTACATTATTTTATGTTTATACGTTGATGACATGCTTGTAGCTGGGTCTAACATGGATCACATAAGAGAGTTAAAATAGCAGTTAGCACAGTCATTTGATATGAAGGATTTGAGGGCAACAAAACAAATCCTTGATATAAAAATTTGCAGAGATAGGAAGAACAGAAAATTGACTCTATCTTAGGCTAATTATGTTGACAAGGTGTTGCAGAGATTCCATATGGAGAATGGTGTCAGCACACCTTTGCCTAGTCATTTGAAATTGACTAAGGAGATGTGTCCTAAAACATAAGAGGAGGAAGAAAAAATGTCCAAGGTACCATTTTCTTCAGCTATAGGAAGTTTAATGTATGCCATGGTAGGCACAAGACCAGATATTGCACATGTTGTAGGAGTTGTAAGTAGGTATATGAGTCATCTCAGATTGGAGCATTGGAATGCAGTAAAATGGATTCTCAGATATTTGAGAGGTACATCTAATAAATACTTATGTTTTGGGGGCTCTAATATAGATTTAGCAGGTTATGTCAACTCAAATTTGGCAGGGGATATTGATACCAGGCGGAGTACTACAGGTTATGTCTTTACTGTAGGTGGGATAGTAGTGAGTTGGATCTCATGGTTGCAAAAGGTGGTTGCTTTATCCACCACAGAGGCAAAGTATGTAGCTGCAACAGAGGCAAGCAAGGAGATGATATGGCTGAACTCATTCATGGAATAATTGGGCAACCAATAGGCTAACAGTTATTTGTTTACGGACAGTTAGAGTGTCATACATCTTGCCAAGAATTATGTCTTGCATTCAAAGACCAAACACATACAGTTGAGGTATCACTTCATTCGGTTAGTGTTGGATGATGGATAGTTAAGGCTGGAAAAGATACATACAGATGAAAATCCAGTGGATATGTTTACAAAGGCAGTGACAAGGGAGAAGCTGAGCTCCTCTTCAGCTTCGGTTGGTCTTCTAGACTGAAAATAACAAAAATAGAATAGCAGAGTCCAGGGTGCTTATTTCCAATGGGAGCTACAGGATCAGTGGTGTTATGATCAGTCTCCAAGTGGGAGATTGTTGTTATATGGAGCCTGATCAGACTCGGAGGTTAATTTTTTCCCCACTTTTATCGGCACAGTTTCCCCCCAAATTCCTACAAGGTCAAGGGGTAGCACCCCTTATGGGGGTTTGGGGGCAGTGCCCCCAAGATGGGGTCAAGGGGCAGCGCTCGAAACCTCACACAATTTTTTTATTATTTTATAAAGGCACCGGGAGTTATTTTTTCATTGACTGACATAAGAAAACCCTATTTTTGTAACCGACAAAAAGCTTGATAAAAGTGGCTAAGGGTTAGGGTTTTGATTGATATTGTATTGTAGCATTTGAAGCGGTATTGAGTTGCAGGGATTGCTGGTTGTAATCGGTTTGATTTACTAGATAATAATATTGGACTCTCTGTTTGGTGGATGTAGCCTGAGTTTGGGCGAACTGCATTAAAACTTCTCTCTCGTTGTTATTAATTCTGTGTATTTCCATTACTCTATTTAATCTTTATATGCATTTAATTGATATCTTTTTCATGCTAACCCTAACATGGTCCGCATTGAAGATTTAGCTCATAATTGAAGAATTACTTTCAGATGATGATGTTCTTCCCAAGTCAGGCTGACCGGATGAGTTACACATTCTGCAGATGATCTTGAAGGTGTTCTGTGAAGAATGGCATGTTCTTGAAGAAAGATTGAAGTCTCAGATCTGTGTGGCTGATAGTGTGTTGATCTGCATGAAGTCCTTTTGTAATTAATCATGTTGTATTTATGTGTTTGCTCTGTAATGTAATGCTGACTTGGATGATTATCCCTAAGTCGATGTCTTATATAAATAAGGAATTGTAAAGTCATTTCAAATGTATGGTGGTGTGATGAGAGTGTGGTAGAGAGTAGAGGACCAAAAGGCAGAGCAAAAATATTGTGCTTAAATAGAACTGACTCAAGCATGGTGAAGATGCTATTCTTCAATTCAAGTATGTAATACTTATTATTCTGTAGATAGTGTGTCTCTTGTAGGTAGTGTGCCTCTTGTGAGCAATGTGCTCAGGCAGTGAGCCCTAATTAGCATGTGCCATTTTGTTCCTTTTATTCTTCTAACAGAGAATACAATCTTGGGATAGTCACCTTGTGGTTTTTTCCTTAACCGGGTTTTCTACGTCAAAAATCTTGGTGTCATATGTGTTAATGTGTTTTGCTCTTGAATTGCTGCATTATATTTCCATGTTTGATTTATTATTATGCTACTGAATTAAGGAAGGATTTAAGTGATTAATTGGAAGAAAGTTTTGAACAACTAATTCACCCCCCTCTCAGTTGTCTGTCCTATATCTAATAGGATGATGATGTAGAATAATTAGGATAGATAAGATGTGATTAGGATATGATTAGGGATGAGGTAATTATGATGATATGTAATAATTAGGATATGATTAGGGTGAAATTGATTGATATGTGGAATGATTAGGATATGATAAGTAGGATGATTAAGATGTGAATTAAGTGACTGACAAGGATGATTAGGGTTTGATTAGGATGAAGGTGATTGGAAGAATGTGTTGGCAAGAATGTTTAGAATTATGTACTTATGTGTTTGTGTTGATAGATTTATTTGGCAATTTGAAAACAAATGATTTCACATGTGCACACATGAATCACACATGCACACAAATGAATCACACATGCAAGACACATAAGCAAGTTTGACATTGAAATTTTGAATGTGATGATTAAGTAAGCACTTGAAGACACATCAACAGTCCTAGGATTAGTCAAGTGGGTGTGGCCAATTAGGTCTTACTCTAGGATGCACTAGTTTGACTAAGGATGTACCCAATATACTCAAGGTACGAGGGGCCCAATTCTATGAAATGAAAGTGAAATAACGCTAAAGAGCCAGGAGAAAGGGGTAACCCACCCTTCACCTTCACTTCCCCAAGGTATAAAGTTCTTGGGGGCTTCCCGAATGACAATATTTTGACTTCCAAGAGAGTGTCTTTCGATTCACACCTCGCTATTTAGACTCTATTGGAACACTAGAGTTGAGGTTGTCCCTTGGAGTGGTGTGTCTCCAAGTAGGCCTCCTAGGAAAGGTGACAAAAGCAAATCTAGTGGGTGCTTTTAATCTCCAAGATCACCTTGTAGTGCAAGGAGAGAGCATACACACACACACTAGATTCACACTCACAATGTAAATTCCCCTTAGAAAATGAAATGTGTGGTGCGAAATTGAATGGATGAAAGGTGTTTTTGATTCTCAAGATCACACAAAGTGCATGAGAAGAGCATACACACATTTAATCACACCCAAGTTCACCAAGCAATGAAAGCACTTGTTCATTTTAATCCAAGTCCAAAATGTGTGAAGGAATACAATGGTTCATTTGAATCCCAATTTCAATGTGTGAATGAAGACAAGAGTTCATTTTAGTGTCTAAAATCCAAATGTGATTGCAAACAAGATGTTCTTCTTAAGCCCCAAATTGAAGTGTGAGACAACCAAGATTGATTTGATCAAATGAAAGATGAAAGAATAGAATGAGTGCACTTGATAAATTTTCTTTTCAATCTACTACTATGACTGATGTAAATGTTGCTACAGCTCCTTATGATCCCCTAGAAGCCACAAAAACTAAAATAGAACAAGTAAACTTACAAAGGAATGTGTTATGTGAAAAATGAAGAATCTAATGAAATATGATTAAGATGAATGGACACAATAGAATGAATGGCATAAACAAATTCTAGACAAAATTCTATGTAGTTTTTAAAAAATTATGAAAAACAGATCAAAATTGCAATAGTTATGTGCATTTGAAGTTTGAAACTAGGGTTGACTTTGACTAAAAAACTAGTCAAAACAATATAGTCACTTGATAACAACTTCGTCACAGTGTAGCTAGTTGAAACAATTTCGCAATGCCGCAAGTTTCATGAAATTTCACCTTTGTATTGTTGAAAACTGAGAGGGGGGGTGAATCAGTTATCCTAATTATTTCTGCTTTTTGAACTTTATTAATAATCAATGTAACATTAATTCAAATGAGCAAACATAACCATGAAATAGAAATACACATGACACAATATTTTTGACGTGGAAACCCTGTTAAGGGAGAAAACCACAGGGTGATTAACCCAAGATTGTATCCCCTGTTAGAAGAATGGAAATACAAAATGGCACTTGCCAATTAGGGCTCACTGCCCGAGCACACTGCTCACAAGAAGGCACACTGCCTACAAGAGACACACTATCTACAAAAAGAGTGTTATACAATACTTGAACTGATTGGTAGTATCCACATATGCTGGAGTTCAGTTCTGGTTAGGCTCAGTACACTGATCTACTGCACTTCATCTTTCCTCTTCTCTTATGCTGCTTTCCTTTCACATACCGGACCTTCCTTACTGCTTCTACTCTGCTCTACTTTTATTCGCACATGAATAACCACCACAACACTTCTCACAACTAAATCCATCGTGTATATATATCCGCACAAGTGATTTCATCATCTTTCTAGTCGGCACCCGGAATAGTCAATCTTTTCACAAGCTCTGATCTGTCGGTTGAATCCTTGCTTACCAAGTAATGCGGATCAAGCATATACTTGTAGAAATCATCAATCACGTTGGCCAAACATAACTTATGCCTTAAGAACCTTTTCCATCATCAGTAACACATCTAGAATAATGTCTGATGTTCTGCCAGTCAGTTCTTCCTCTATCCACACTGTCACTTGGGAACCTGACACTCGAGCATTCATATCTCTTTATCCTTTCCACACCGGAGGCTCAAACCTTGGAATCTATCAGTCAAGATACTCCTCTTGACTTCCCCAAATCTACACTTCACCAAGATACTTCCTCTGAGAGATCCGGACCTGTCTGTCGGACCTCGCCACATGCTCTGTTCTTGTTTACCGGACCACAACATTCTTCACTCTAACTTCCGATAGAGACATACCATGTCCTGTGGATGTGTGGGATGAACTTTGTTGCCATCAATGACAACAATCATGAATCCATATAGTGTCTCTTGCCAACAATCTCCCCCTTTGGCATTGATGGCAACACTTAGTGAAAAATGACTAAGTGTTTACACTATGCTCCCCCTTGGCTGATGCTCTATTTTTATATACATTTTCCAAAACTCCCCCTTAGTTGGATTCCTCATTTTTCACTGCTCTTCACTCCCCCTTTGACATCAATGGCAAAGGGTAGGATCCCTATACCAAAATTTTCAAAAATTTAACTATACTTAGCCGCATATACTATACTCATAAACTGAAGAATGTCTACAAAAGATGTCTTCAATTGGATGAGTTCTGTAGCCCAACTCTACTTCATCCTGTCCAAAATTGAGATGTGACCACTCAACAGGAACACAAAAGTTTCTACCCTCTTAAGATCTATCGGATCATTTGTCTGGGCGGTAGTCTGAGCATCACTTATGGCCTCATGCATGGCCTCTAACTTAGGGATAATGATCCTTCAAAGTTCACCCATCCGGCTAATTATGTTCTTCCTTTCCTTCTCAAAATTCTTCATTGCATTTGTGATTGCAATAGTCTGACACTCTTGATTTACTATGGAGGATGAGAGAGGATCAAAACTTTGAGACAAACATAGTAGTTTATCCTCTTGCTCTTTTATTTTCTTCTCAATCTCTACTATTGCTTTGGACCAGGAAATACAAAATTTGTATACTTCTCTGCCATCTTTAAGAGCATTTTCTAAGCTCTTTATCCCAATATTCATATTTCTCCTATCATTAATGATCAACCCTTGTACCTCTGAGAAACTCTTATCCAAAAACTCCTTCAGACCTTTTCTTCAGCTGATTTCTCTAGAGAATCAAAATGTGTACTAACACTGCTGACTAGAGTTTTGAGATTACCAGAAGAGGAGGCTGTGGGATCCTTCTGAAAAGATGGCATGATCTTTTCCAAAACTCCGGATGCTACCTCTATAAGCTCACAGTCTTCCATGTGAGATTTCAATAGTTTCTCTTTGGCCTTCACATTTGCAAATGAAGCTATCTTCATTGTTTGCACCGAAGATAGAGAGTCAAAATTAAATGGTCCTTGTAGAAGCTCCAGTTCATCAATCTCCATTGTTTCTTTGTTCAAGAATTCTTGGACAGTTTTTGCAGTGTCTCTTGCCAGAGATAGATGTTTCTTCTCTTCTGCATTCTTAGAGCTGTCTCTTGAAGCTTTCTCTCCTTCTACATTCTTACCACTAGCAGTTGTGGTCTTCTATGTTGAAGTCTTCTCTCCTTCTGCAGCCTTGGTACTGTCAACCTCTTTTTCCTTCACCTCTGCTTCTTTCTCTTGTATTCTTTCTTCTCCTTTAGATCCAGAGACTGTAGGTGAAACCGGAGGAGAAATGTTAGTCTATTCAAGGCCCACCTCCTCTGTCATTTTCTCAGTAGATTCTTTTGCAACACTAGTGGTCGAGGGATCAGTACTCAAGTCCTCTATAATAGGAAGATTAAATCTTTTGAAGGCCTTCCGAAGGATCTCTTCTGTGTCCTTGGCTACCTTGTCAGTCTCACCAAGCATAAGTTGATTCATCCTTGCTTTGCTTCTGAACTCATCCTTACAATCTTTGAATACCATATTCATTGTCTTGGGGTCGATTAAAGGATATAGCTGAATTGCTATCTGTTCCCGGATCTCAAGGTCTTTTGCCATCGCATTAGTCTTTCTCATTTCTAACTCCTTTTCTAGGCTCTTGGGAATAAGAGATATAATTTCAGTAAAAGCCTTATTATATATGTTCAGATACTTAACTATAGCTTCCTGCAAGATCTTTTGGTCAGCCTCATTATAATCATCATAGAATTCGGTCATTGGTTGAAGGTTTCCATCCACAGTGACTGATTTGATTACACTTTCTAAAGACAGGGTGGGCTTTTCAACAAATTCCTCTGACATTTCTTCCTTGTCTTGACCTGTGGAAGGTTCACCGGATCCTTTCTTCTTCTGCCTTTTTATTTCCTTTATCCCCTCATCAGATTCAGTTTCCTCATCATCCTTTAGGCTAACATAGGACCTTGTTGCCTTTCTCTTTGTTCTCTTTTCTCCTTTTCCAAATGCTTGGACTTCCAGTTTTGAGCTTCTTGAGCTTTTGGCTGAGACAGGTGTTGATCTCTTTGATGATCTTGTCTGGGTGGAAGATTCTACCGGACCACTTTCCTTACTTCCCTTTGCTTTCTTCTCTTCCTCAGCCCTTTCTTTCTTCTTCCTGTGGGCATCAAGTGCCTCCTTTGAGATGCCAAGGCCTTTGGCAATATTTTCTACTTCTTTTCTCACCTTCCTCTTGATCTCTAGTTCTCTGAGTTCCACATGAATTTTTACACTCAGCTCCTCAAAGGTTCCAAACCTTTCTGCCTTTGGATCCTTTGGCTAACTTAGCATGTGTTGAACATGCAGCTCTATAATTTGTTCATCAACTTCATACCCCATGGGCATGATCCATACAGTTCTTGGTTCTGCTGCCTCCATTAGGCACTAATCAGTCTCTACCATAAAACATACTGTGTCTTTGTATTTCTCAACAATAGACTGGGGAATCCTTTCTCTTGCTTGCATCATGTTCTGGAAATTCTTGAAGTATCCCCACAGGGCTGTATTTTGTGCTTTGTCATTACCAAGTCCATGCAAATAATTTCTGATTTGGATAGCTACTGGTCTATCATTCTCCCACACCCAGCCACTAGATCTGGGAAGCTCATTCATAAAGTAGAAGAATAAGCACAATATTAATCCACCATACTTGAATGAATTCTTTTTATCTTTCTTTATTTTCTTCAGATTCTCCAAGAGTTGGTTCAAGAGAAGCTGACAAAGATCATAGTCTACATCCTTTCTTAGCATTTCATAAATGGTGTAGATGGCAGTTCCAGGTACTGAATTTTTCCTGCTAGAATGATATATTTTATATCCAATGATCATGGAGACATACTTGACATCTGGATTAGAGATGTTATCTACTCATTGCTCTTTTTTCAAACTTGGATCCGGTAGCCTCACTCACAGTTTGATTCTTCACAGATTTAAGAACAAGAATCCCACCGGATGAGTGTAATCTGGTAATTGCCCTGATGGCATCTTTTGTGATTTTGAATGGTCCATTTAACCACATGAAGTTGTCATGGATTCTGCTCAAAATATACCTAACCCATTCATCCTCAGTAAAACAGGGGAAATGTATGTACTGTACAAAGTGCTTATTCCGGATGCCCTTGTATTGGGGTTTGAGCTCAAAAGCATCATCTATCAATTGTTTGTGATAGATATCCCTTAGTTTGAATTCCCCAAACTCTTCAACATTTGCGTGTATGTAAATCCTAATATCTTCTGTGTGTAAAACACCATGCGGAACACTAGAGAAGGCTCCTAGGGGATCTACCTCCAAGGATTTGTATGGATGCTTCTTAAATATGGGGCGAGGTCTATCAGAAATCTTTACTATATTCAGAGTAGCCATCATCAAAGAATCTTACTGAGAGATATCAAGAACGAAGAATACCTTTTATGCTGTTTAGGGTACACACGATGAAATCTGGATTGAGCTGTATGAAGAATCATCTTGATCTTTGGGAGACGTAGTTGCAGAGCACCTTTTCTCTCTTCTTCTTGAATGCAGAATGAATAAGTGATTAATGAGAAAACCCTTATATTGCTCCGCAAACCCTAATGTTAGGTTGCAATAAATGCTCGACCTAAGTTATTCCGGTTGGCCTTATTCAGATGACTTGAAGAAATGGATCAGTCCTGATCTTTAAACATCATGTGGATCTTCCAAATCTTAACCATAGTTTGTTTGGATGTTTCCCTTATGAACCCTTCAATCCACAACTCTTCTTGTGCCAGTTCTGGCACCAATTGACTGGCTGGGGGAACAAGGTTTTCTTTGTGTCTCCCCCTGAGCCAGAGCTCACTTTTTAGTTTCTGGAAGGAATATCAGCACCAGAGTCTGGTGCAGATCCATCCTCTATATTCTCTGTACTTTTCTTCATCCAAATCTTGTTCATCTGACTTTGAACTTCATCTGCATTCACCTTTTGTTTTCCCTTATCTTGATTCTGATTATGATATACCAGACCTCTTTTGTCCTGAATCTTGCTTCTACAGAATTTTGCACTATGACTGGATCTATTACAAATTTGGCAAACAACATTTCTTTGCATATTTGATTGATATCCTCTTGATCTACATTGATTAGCCATATGACCTATTCTATTACATGTAAAGCATCTACCATTGAATGATTTGTTCATTTGCATATTTCTGCATTCATGAGATTTGTGACCATACCTTTTGTAGTTAAAACACTGTCCGGAGAAGGATGAATTAGTCTAATTCATTCTCTTTCAGCACTGATTAGCTTTATGACTAAAGTTATTGCAGTTGTGGCAGTATCCATTGAAGGATGGATATCTTTGAGCATTAGGCTGTCTTACTGGAGGTCTTCTAGGCCTGTTCCTTAGATTTTCTAATCCAAAATTCTTCTGATCGGATCCAGAGCTTTCTCCTTTCTCATATCCCAAACCACACTTGTCATCTACCCTCTTTTGACTTCCAAGAAGAACTTCAAGTTGAGCAGAACTTATCTTGAATTTCTCTTTATACTCATTTGTTGTTTGAAGATCTCTTTTGAGAGAGACAATTTGATCCTCAAGTTTTTCTTCATTATCTTTAGCATCTTCAAGATCAAATTCAAGATGTCTGATAATTCTATCCATCTTGTGGCAATCTTCTGATTTCTCTTTGAGAGATTGTCTTAGATTATCTTTAGTTTTTCTTTTCTCTTCAACTTCTTGGGTAAACTTCATAACTCCTGATTCCATTTCATGTCTTACCATAATGATTTCTTTTGATAGTTTTTCACACAACTCAATTTTCTCCTTCAGCTCTTCATTTGCATCATTTGCTTCACCTTGTCTTGCCAATTGCTGAAGTAGCTCCTTTCTCTTTTTCATAGAGAGACTTAATTTATCTTTTAGTTCTCTCATGAAATCATCAGCCTGTTTGAGTCTTTCCTTTAATTCATTGACTTCAGAGTTTGACTGTTCAAGATCATCAAGGGTAGTCTTGAGTTGCTCCCTTAAACCATATGCATCCATTTGAATTCCCAGATCTTCCTCAAGCTGTTAGACTCTGTTAGGAGGAACTTGGATCTGATACCAATTGTTGATAACTGAGAGGGGGTGAATCAGTTATCCTAATTATTTCTGCTTTCTGAACTTTATTAAAAATTAATGTAACATTAATTCAAATGAGCAAACATAACCATGAAATGGAAATACACATGACACAATATTTTTGACATGGAAACCCTATTAAGGGAGAAAACCACGGGGTGATTAACCCAAGATTGTATTCTCTGTTAGAAGAATGGAAATACAAAATGGCCCTTGCCAATTAGGGCTCACTACCTAAGCACACTGCTCACAAGAAGGCACACTGCCTACAAGAGACACACTGTCTACAAAAAGAGTGTTATACAATACTTGACTAATTGGTAGCATCCACATATGCTGGAGTTCAGTTCCGGTTAGGCTCAGTACATTGATTTGCTGCACTTCATCTTTCCTCTTCTCTTATGCTACTTTCCTTTCACATACCGGACCTTCCTTACTGCTTCTGCTCTGCTCTGCTTTTATTCACACATCAATAACCACCACAACACTTCTCACAACTAAATCCATCGTGTATATATATCTGCACAAGTGATTTCATCACCTTTCTAGTCGGTACCCAGAATAGTCAATCTTTTCACAAGCTCTGATCTGTCAGCTGAATCCTTGCTTACCAAGTAATGTGGATCAAGCATATACTTGTAGAAGTCATCAATCATGTCGGCCAAACATAAATTATGCCTTAAGAACCTTTTCCATCATCAGTAACACATCTGAAATAATGTCTGATGTTCTGCCAGTTAGTTCTTCCTCTGTCCACACTGTCACTTGGGAACCTGACACTCAAGCATTCATATCTCTTTATCCTTTCCACACTGGAGGCTCAAACCTTGGAATCTATCAGTCAAGATACTCCTCTGGACTTCCCCAAATCTGTACTTCACCAAGATACTTCCTCTGAGAGATCTGGACCTGTCTGTCGGACCTCGCCACATGCTCTGTTCTTGTTTACCGGACCACAACATTCTTCACTCTAACTTCCGGTAGAGATATACCATGTCCTGCGGATGTGTGGGATGAACTTTGTTGCCATCAATGACAACAATCATGAATCTATATAGTGTCTCTTGCCAACATGTATGACCAAGTTATGAAGAAAAGAAAAAAAAATGCCCCTAGGAGAAAGAGGGTCAAGTCTAGTGGTCAGGGGTAACCGCTAGCTACTAAGTCGATTCCAATCAAATGGGTGGTTAAAGCCCTGGCAGTTATTGTTGGCAGTTAGGGTCTTAGATCGACCCCTAGTCACCCATGTGACTAGGGGCTGGGTGGACTAAAAAAATAAATAGGAAAAGGGGCTCAATGGCCCCCTTCCCTCACCTCGGTCGCTAATATGACCAATTGCTTATTGTCTGGCCACTATTTAAAGCATAGTGATCACAGATCAATAGCCAATAGTCACAGTTAATTTTGGTAGAATGGTTTAGTAGAATAGTTTGAGGGTCGATGGTTTATGACCGGTGGATTTGAAGGGGGTGATGACTAAATGCTGGCAGTGGTCGATGACCATAAAGGAGAGGTGACAGGGCTAGGAAGGAGTGGTGAAAGGGCAGAAAGGATTTGAGCAGAGAATGGAGCGTAGGTCGGAGGAAGTGGCGGGAGTGTAGAGTTTAAGGCAGTGTTGACCAAGAGTTGTACGGTCAACCAGAAGCAGCGATGCAGAGGATTTGGGCATTTGGGAGTTGCAACAAGAGGTGGCAGAAGTGGTGATTAGGCTTTCAAGGTCGACAGTAGTGTGAAAAACTAGTGGCAGGGCTAGGGTTTCCAAATTAAAACCTTCAGTCAAATGCAAATTCAACCTTCAAGTAAAAATTTCCATGTTTATCTTGTAGAAAATAAACAAATTCATGATCAGAGATAAAGGTATAGAGAAATGCAGCTCATATGGCAGATCCATATGGTATGGATCCATACTGTATGGACTGCCAAGTAAAAAAAATTCAAAAATTATCAAAAATTTTGTTGTGACCAAACTATAGTGTATTTTATGTCAATCTTCACCTACGAGGCCTCCCAGACTCAATGGCAAGGTCCATTTCAGGCCAGGAGGTAACTTGCAAAAGTCAATCACCAAAACTTGACAAAAAAACATTAGATTTGCAACCTTCATGTCAAATTCACCAAATGTCGTTAGGGTAAAAATCAAGGCTAAATCATAAACATGAAGCATAAAACCCTAACAACACAATGGAGTACAAAATAAACATAGAAATCAAAGCATAAACAACAATATATAAAATCCTAGAGATGAATGAGAATGATGCTAGAGGAAATTCAACAGCATGAGGCTACTTGTAGAATGGATCCCCCAAATGGCTTGGGAGAGAGTTGATTATAGGAAATGACTAATTTGAATGGATGACTATGATTGAAAGTTGATTTGAACAATGTGGACGATTGAGATTGAATAGGGTTTCCCACTCCATGAGGAGTTGTAGTCATGTGACAAGTGTAGGGTAGACCTAATTTAAATAATATTTTATTTAAATTAGTGGGACATGAAGTGTATTAAATGGAAAATGTAGTATGTGACATGTGTTGCAATGAGGTGAAAGGTGAGGACAAATTCAAATATTTTATTTGAATTAGTTAGAAAATGGGAGAAGGGAATTAATTAAATAAATAGGATTTATTTAATTAATTGGCTAGTGGGATAAGTGGGATTAGAACAAAATGTTACAAGATGTCTCACTTAATGTGTCGACAAGGTGATGTTGCAAAAAACCCTAAGGATCCTCATACCTTAGGACATCAATTCAAAAAGTCAAAGCAAAATCCATCTAAAAAGCTATCCAAGCCCATACCTTCAAAAGACAAGGTCAAAACTAAAATGGTTTGGGTTCCTAAGAAAAAAGAAGTCAAGACAAATAATGCATCCACATCTCAAAGTCCCAATAATCCTCTTCCACCCAAAAATCCCATTCTATTCCAAAACCTTAAATTCATTCACCCCACAAGCAAAACAAAAATCATAAAAATCCTAAGTCTATGTGGGTACCTAAATTCCTACATCACCCATTCCCTAAGCAAACATCCCCATTGCTTCCTACACCTCCTCCAGTCGGAATTAGACCAGACAACTGAGAGGGGGGGTGAATCAGTTGTCCCACAAATTTAATGTTTTTTGATTTTAATCTTTCTTCACAACTTACAAATAGATTAATGATATAAACATTAAAGCATGAATCAATAACACATGAGTAGAGACACAATGAACACACTTGGCACTAAGATTTTTAACATGGACACCTGGTTAAGGGAAAACCATGATGGGGGTTAACCCACAAGATTTGTACCCTATTAAAAGTACTTGAAAGAAATGGGAAGGCACTTGCCTTTGGGTGCACTGCTCAAAGAGGCTCACTGCCTATAGAAATTTATGTTTAGTATAGAAAGATTTAACTGAGAAATAGCATCTTCAACATGCCTAGTTCAGTCTCATTGAATGCTCACAAAACTTCTGCTCTTCTCTCAAATACTTCTTCACTATCACATCATCTTTATTGTTCTTGTTCCTCTACTACTCCTCTTCTATGCTCTGCCTCTAATCCTTTCTTAGGATTTGATTATTTCGCACAAGGATAATTTTCAACAACTCAACTACATGCCTTTATATGCTTCATCAACCTTGGAATAAACATCAATGTCAGCACTACAAGTGTCTAACTTAATGTGAATCACTAAGTTGTCGGCCAAACATAACTAGGACTCAAATCTTCCTTGATCAACATGCCATGCTCCATAGAATTGTTCTTAGATCATTTGCAACACACTAGAATCATCCGGTCGGCCAAGACTGGGAAGAACAACACCAAGAAGGAAATCATCAACAACGAGCTCAATCTTCAATGCAGACCTCCAACACAACAGGCACATGATCCAAAGACCTCCACAAGCACATTGAATTCAGCAATAACATCCACACTACTCCAAATCAACATAATCACTTGCATCTTCATCTGGTACCTTAAGAATACTATTTGTCATGATTGTTACACTAGAAAGATTTCTTGCGGACCTCCAAACCATAAACCACTTAAGTTGATGACACACACTGCCTTCCCAAACATGTCTCTAGATCTGCAGATCATAGTGTTTCATTTGTGGAGCAATCCAGACCAATTTCCTGTCACTCTTTCGTTTCTAAACACTATAAAACCCGGTTCAACTCAGAAGGCCATAACTTCTTCAAATCTTTATGTGGACCTCTTAAATCTTAGCTGGAGCTTCCTTAGACAATCCTTTACATAGCCATATGGTCCACATACTTAGATCTTGATTAATTTTCTCAATATCCTCAACATTTCAATCTTCTAACTAGTCAATAAAATAGGATACAGTTGACACCAATGGCAACAGGGATATGTTGACATCAATGACAACACCGATTAGGCACATATTTGCAACAATCTCCCCCTTTGTCATTGATGGCAACATATGATGTGAAAAACATATTCATCCATCAAGACAAGAACTTCTCCCCCTTTCTCTTATCACACCTGTAACCATTTTCTTTACAACTCCCCTTTTTATCAGCAACTAGTTTTTCACATAACTTCTCTCCCCCATTGACATCAATGGCAAAGGGCACATTTTTACAACGTTTTCTCCCCCTTTTTGTTTCAGACTGATCTCAAAATCTGCATACTGACTACTCCCCCTGAGTAGTATCTCCTTAACATCAATCTAGATCACAAGTTATGACTGTGAATTCCACCAGACTTATGCACCCTAGTACATCTTAGTTTTGATCAGGAGGGGTAATAACCCCTAACATCTCTCTGAGATACTCAAAAGTATCCTTGGGTAGATGCTTAGTGAAAATATCTGCAATCTGGTCCTTTGAAGAAACAAACTCCAATCTGACTTCATTCTCATTAACCTTCTCTCTCAAGAAGTGAAACTTGATTGATATATGTTTTGTCTTTGAATGCAACACCGGATTTTTTGAGATGCTTATTGCACTTGAATTATCACAAAAGATTGTAATAGGCTCCTCAAACATAATTCTGATGTCTTTCAACATTTGCTTCATCCACAGAACTAGAGTACAATTGTTTGTTGCTGCTATATAGTCTACCTCTGTAGTAGACAGAGATATTGCCTCTTGCTTTTTGCTCATCCAAGAGACCAATCTCCTTCCCAAGAAGAATGCACCACCACTAGTACTTTTCCTGTCATCCACATCTCCTGCCCAATCAGCATTTGTGTAAGCATGAAGAGTGAAGTTGTTATCCTTGGGATACCATAAGCCATAATCAAGTGTCCCTTTGAGATATCTAAAAATTCTTTTGACTGCTATAACATGGGATTCTCTAGGATCAGCTTGAAATCTAACAACAAGTCCAACTGTATTCATGATATCAGGTCTAGTCTGAGTTAGATAGAGTAGTCTTCCAATCATTGATCTATACCTTTTCTGATTTGTCGTAGGGGAATCATCATCTTTACTCAACTTACATCCGGTTACCATCGGTGTACCCACTAGCTTTGAATCTTCCATTCCAAACTTTTTCAACAATTCTCTCACATACTTAGATTGAGATATGAAGATACCTTTATCTAACTGAATGATTTGCAGATCTAAGAAGAAATTCATTTCACCAAACATGGACATCTCAAATTCACTCTACATCTGATCAGCAATTGTTTTGCACATACTCTCATTCCCACCAAAAATGATATCATCAACAAATACCTCAACAATCAGAATGTGCTCATGGTTAATCTTGAAGTAAAGATTACTCTCAGTAGTGCCTTTGCTATATCCTAGCTTTAGCACATACTTATCTAATCTTGCATACCAGGCTCTTGGGGCTTGTTTGAGTCAATACAATGTTTTTCTCAACCTATAGACCATATTTCTCTAATCAGACAATTGAAATCCTTCCAGTTGCTCAATGTAGACTTCTTCCAATTCTCCATTTAGGAATGTTGATTTGACATCCATCTGATAGACCTTGAAATCTTTATAAGCAACAAATGCAAGAAATAATCTGACTCCCTCTATTCTTGCCATTGGAGAAAAAGTTTCTCCAAAATCAATTCCTTCCACTTGAGAGTATCCTTTACACACCAACCTTGCTTTGTTTCTCACAACTTCACCATCCTCATTTAGTTTATTTTGGAAGACCCATTTAGTGCCAATCACATTCTTTTCTTAAGGTCTAGGAACAAGATCCCAAGTGTGATTCTTTTCAATTTGCATTAATTCTTCTTCCATTGCTTTTACCCAATATTCATCATTGCAAGCTTCACCCACTGATTTTGGTTCAATCTTTGAAATTAGACAAATCTCCATTTGATCTTCAGCAATTCTTCTTCTAGTTTGAACACCTTTGTTTCTATCTCCTATGATCTAATCTTCAGAATGATTTAGCCTTACATACCTAAGAGTTTTAGGATTTGTATGAACTTCTAATTCTTGAGCTTGTTCCTCAACAACTGCACTAACCTCTTGAGTTATTGGATATTCTGGATCAATTTAGATCTGAGTCTGATTTTGAACTTGCCTTCCTTGATTTTGACTTTCATCTTGATCATCTGAATCATATTTGCAAGACTTGAAAGATTTCTCTTTGCTCTCATCAACTCTGACATTAACACTTTCAACAATCTTTTTCAATCTTTTGTTAAAGCATCGGTATGCCTTGCTTTGAGTAGAGTAACCTAGAACTATTCCTTCATCACTTCTTGTATCAAACTTCCCTAGATCCTCATCTCTTTTGATATAGCATTTACTACCAAAAACTCTAAAATATTTTACAACAGGAGGATGACCAAACCATAATTCATAAGGTGTCTTACTAGAATTGCCTTTGATTTGTACCTGGTTAAGAGTATAGATAGCAGTACTCATAGCTTCTCTCTAATAGACTTGTGGAACATTTGCTTCCATCATCACGGTCTGGTTCATTCTTTCCACAACTCCATTCTGCTGAGGAGTCCTAGGAGCAGATAACTGTCTTTTTATTCCATGCTTTTCACAAAATGTATCAAACTCACCAGAGGTAAACTCTCCACCTCTGTCGGATCTTAGAAACTTTATTTTCTCACCAATCTCATTTTCCACCATAACCTTGAACACCTTAAACTTGTCAAGAGCTTCTAATTTTTCTTTTAAGAAGATTACCCACATCATTCGCGAGTAATCATCAATCAACAACATCAAATATCTGTCTCCTTGCACACTCCTAATTCTAGTAGGACCACATAGATCAGTATGCACAAGTTCCAACCATCCATTTGAAAAATTTTCTTTTCTTTTAAATGAAATTGTGTTCTGTTTACCCAATTGACATTCTCTACACATGCTATCAACAGGTTTCACAAGTTTTGGAAGATCTCCCACAACTTGAGTAGAACTTATCTTGACAATGTTATCAAAATTTACATGACACATTCTCCTATACCATAACCAACTTTGATCAATCTGAGAAATCAAACAACTTTTTCCAAAACTACTTAAATGAAAGATGTTACCTCTAGTTTGAGTACCAGATGCAAATTTAGTTCCAGAGCTTTCCAAGACTCTGCATTTTCCATCCTTGAATCGGAGATCATAACCCTTGTCAACTAATTGTCCAACACTAAGAAGATTATGCTTCAATCCTTCCACATATAGAACATCATTAATGTTATTCTTACCATCAAAAGAGATGGATCCTCTGCCACAGATTCTACCAGCTGAGTTATCTCCAAATTTCACAATTCCACCTTCATATTTTTCAAAGCTTACAAACTTACTTTTATCACCAAGCATATGATGACAGCATCCACTATCAATTACCCATTCATGTTTTTATACAACCTGAGCAGCCAAGGGACTTTCCACATTTGCACAGCTAGTAGATTCAATAGGCACCGAATCTTCTTCTTTGATAGCAATGAACACCCAATCATTTTTAGTGGAACCTCCATGATCAGATTCATCATCTGTGACTCCTTCTTCACTAGGTTCTTGGACATAGTAACATTTCTTCTAAACTCTAGGTCTGTTAGGGTTTGGCCTTGAACCCCTCTTTGGACATCTTGAGGCAAAATGACCAATCTTGTTACAAGCAGAACATTTGAATGGCAACTTTCCTTCATACTTACCGGATCCTCTTGGCAATCTTTTGGCAAAAAGGGCCTCAAGTTCATCTAACTCAATTTCATTATCTTCAAGATCCTTCCTTGTCCTATCAAATCTATTTGATATTCTTGAAGAGCTTTCACCTGGATCAATTTTTTGTTTTCAATGAAAACTAGCCTTAAATGCAGATTTAGACTTAGGAAGATAATCATCAAACTCACTCATTTCAAATGTTGAAAGCTTACCAACCAATTGATCCCTTGTAACTGTTGTCACGGTTCTGATTTCTTCAATGGCAGCAACTTTATGCTTGTATGTCAGAGGTAAGGATCTGAGCACTTTGGCAACAATCTCTGATTCATCCAATACTCCACCAGCACTTCTGATACCAGTCACAAGTTCATTTGTCTTCTGCATGTAGGAAGTAATGTTTTCATCTTCACTCATTAGCAACCTTTTGTATTTACCCTTCAGACTCTATAGCTTGGCACATTTGACATGTTTATCACCTTCATACAAAGTTTCCAACTTATTCCAAATTTCATGAGTAGTTTTGAATTCCAAGACATTTGTCATTTCTGTATCATTCAGGGCACTCAACAATACTTCTTTACCTCGAATATTGTGTTCAGCATCCCTGAGTTCATCAAGAGTTGTAGGACCATTCTTCAGAATCTTGTCTTAATTCTTAGTTATCAACCAAAAGGCATCACCCATACATTCCAAATGACACTGCATGCGTACCTTCCAAAGCGAGTAATTTGTTCCATCAAATCTCAAACTTTCCTTCTTGTAAGTCGACATCTTGGTTCTCCTCAAGTGGTCAAGCTTCTTTTAGAGGAACTGGATTTGATACCAATTGTTGGAATTAGACTAGACAATTGAGAGGGGGGTGAATCAGTTGTCCCACAAATTTAATCTTTTCTTATTTTAATCTTTCTTCACAACTTACAAACAAATTAATGATTTAAACATTAAAGCATGAATCAATAGCACATGAGCAGAAACACAATCAACACCAAGATTTTTAACGTGGAAACCCGGTTAAGGGAAAACCACAGTGGGGGTTAACCCACAAGATTCGTACCCTGTTAAAAGTACTTGAAAGAAATGGGAAGGCACTTGCCTTTGGGTGCACTGCCCAGAGCTCACTGCTTAAAGAGGCTCACTGCCTACAGAAAATTATGTTTAGTATGGAAAGATTTAACTAAGAAATAGCATCTTCAACATGCCTAGTTCAGTCTCATTGAATTCTCACAAAACTTATGCTCTTCTCTCAAATACTTCTTCACTATCACATCATCCTTTACCGTTCTTGTTCCTCTGCTATGCCTCTAATCCTTTCTTAGGATTTGATTATTTTGCACAAGGATAATTTTCAATAAATCAACTACATGACTTTATATGCTTCATCAACCTTGGAATAAACATCAAGGTCGGCACTACAAGTGTCTGACTTAATGCGAATCACTAAGTTGTTAGCCAAACATAACTGGGACTCAAATCTTCCTTGATCAACATGTCACACTCCATAGAATTTCTCTTAGATCATCCGCAACATGCTAGAATCATCTGGTCGGCCAAGACTAGGAAGAATAGTAACACCAAGAAGGAAATCTTCAACAACAAGCTCAATCTTCAATGTGGACCTCCAACATAGTAGACACACAATCCAGAGACCTCCACAAGCACATTGAATTCAGCAATAACATCCACACTACTCCAAATTATCAGAATCACTTGCATTTTCATCTGGTACCTTAAGAATACTATATGTCATGACTGTTACACTAGAAAGATTGTTTGTGGACCTCCAAACCATGAACCACTTAAGTTGATGGCACACACTGACTTCCCAAACATGTCTCTAGATCCTCATATCACAGTGTTTCATTTGCGGAGAAATCTGGACCAATTTCTTGTCACTCTTTCTTTTCTGAACACTGCAAAACCCAATTCAACTTAGAAGGCCATAACTTCTTCAAATCTTTATGTGGACCTCTCAAATCTTAGCTGGAGCTTCATCAGACAATCCTTTACACAGCCATATGGTCTGCATACTTAGATCTTCATTAATTTTCTTAATATCCTCAATATTTCAGTCTTCTAACTAGTTAATAAAATAGGATACAGTTGACACCAATGGTAACAGGGATATGTTGACATCAATGACAACACCTATTAGGCACATATTTGCAACACCTTCAAATCAAAAGCTTCAACATTTATCATGATGTGTGCAACTATTGGTCTGATGCAGAGGCAACTACACAAAGACCACAAAGGGATCAAACTAAAAACACATGAGGAAGAGGATATAGGGGATGGCAGGTCAAACAACTCTTCTAGACCTCAGTGGACCAAACAGCAATACTTGACATCAAACAGGACAAGACTGTCCACTAACTCTCCATTGCTTCAATACAACACAATATCACCATTTATAGGTTCATATACATGGCAACCTTTCCAAACTTTCTAGGGACCCTAGACCTTCTAGGTTTGATTGTCCCAAGCTCACAAAACCACAAAAATGCCCAGGGGATACATCCTTGTACCATCTCCTTCACAAACTAACTCACTTCCTTGTAGCCCTCCTAAAGGGACTGTCATGCAATAACTTGAGTTTCAGACCTCTTATCCAAACTGTCATGAGCTTTTTGGATACCCATTATCTTTCCCTTCAACATACTAAACATGCACATAAGGTTGTTTTGGAACATATTACTCAATTTAGGACTGTTCCTGTTGTCTTAGAGGGCAATTAGCCCACTTTTACAAAGGAAGTACATAAAATCTCTAGCCCACAACCAAAATCCCACTTTGGTGAGCTTAGACACATCTAAAATTGACCAATTTCAGAGGTTTTAGGGTTTTCAAGTATGGGTTTCTTGTCTAATCATTAACCACCTATGTCAATTTCCTTATGCATGAAGAAATTAGGCCTTCATGGCCTCAAGCAATGACTTTTTCCTCTCCCCTACTCCTATGGACAAAACCCAATTGAAAACATACCAAACCAATATTATTGCATCCATTTCATATTCATGGTGTTTGGGGATTAACATGCCAAACCAATGATTTCGAAAAAAGGCTCTTAAAACCCTCTAAAACCCTAGGAAAAGAGTAGTTTCAGAAAAATGGAGAAAAAATCTTCCCAACACAATGAAATTACTTCCAACTTGTTTTAAATGCAAGGTATCTCATCCTATTTTCATGGTTCATTCATTTGGATCCTTGACCATCAGGTACAAGACCGTACCAATCAAGGAACAACAGCTAAAATAGTGAAAAAAACTGTAAAACAGAACAGCAGCAAGAAAACGTCTGGTAAAATCCCTTAATGGCAATGAAAATCCTCCATTTTTTTTGTAAAACTAAGGTGACCACATCTACTTTAACATTACATGCATGGGAGTACATGATGGTACTGTACGGCCATGGGAAAAAGCAAAGGAACAGCAATATATAGAAAACTGTGAAATGGGATAGCAAATAGTCATTTTCTCATTTCTTTTGTTCAAAACTCCATCCAATCTTCCTTCATTTGACCATACTGCCTTTTACAATGCATTTTCATTTTTTTATAGTCTTCTACCAAGATTCCCATCACAGGAAAGGCTTTATTTAGCCTCACTGACTGTTTTTTACTAAAAGACTATTTTTTTCTAAATATAGACTGTCATACTCTTGATGACTGCAGACCATTAAGGAAAACTACCAATTCTTAGCCTCCACTATATGTTTATGCCATGAAATGCCTTTATTAAATTTATTTCAAACTTCATTTTGCCTTTAACAAACAAATTTATAAAAATTTGACTTAAAGATTACTCTAGGTGCAATGCACCATGGTCATGGTTCCGTTCCATTCTGCAACATTCCCACATACCTCCATCTCCCCATCTTTCAAATATTATCCTACATATCTTCCCCATCACCTTCATATGGTCCATAATTTTGGATAAACCTTTCATCTATCCTTTTACATAAGTCCTACATAATCCACATCATAATCCACTATCTACCTTATCCATCTCTCTTTCATGCAATCTCATACCTACCAACATCTATGAGCATAACGATGTTTGACATGGTCCATGTGCGAAATTCACCTCTAATGAGACTATCACCTTTCATGGAACTAGACACTTGAGTCCCTCCTATCCATCTTCCCCTTCTCCCATTTAAAAAATCAAAAAAGTAAAAAAAAATTAAAATAGTAAAGAGAAATCCCTTTGTTCAATGGTGAAAATCACCCTTGGTGGTGCCTTTGATAAGTACCATGATGAAAACCTAGCAAACATGCATCATGTGTAGGCTGATCATCTATGTCACTTAAACTTGGAGGCACATTGTCTCATTCAAACTATCTATCCCATCATACCATTTCCATACTATCTTACCATCCTTATCCATTACACACACATACTTATCCTATTGAATCCATTCATCCTTCCTTCCTCCTTTTTGATCTTGATAAAGATATGGGGGCAAAATGTTGACAAATGTTTTGGATATGTCTTGACATACCTCATCCTTTCCAAACAATCCTACCATCATCCTATCATAATCGTTGTCATGTAAAATCCTACGCATTATACCTAGAATGGGGCATGTTATTCCTATGCGACATGGTCCTTAGAGATCACATCCTTTCTCTCTTACCTACATCCATCCATCTATAATGAGCTATAACCCATCCTTTTATCCATTCATCCAATCCATCCTACCTCCTAGCACCTAGACTTGGCTTTCCCTTGTCATTGGTATCTAGCACAAAGGCTATTCAAATTGCAATCCAATGCCATTCCCCAAAACATTTCAAAAAAATCCAAAAAATCAAAACATTCCAAAAGACAAAAAACCCACAAAAATCCAAGCAATCACATCAAATCAATCCATCATCATTCAAATCAATCATTCCAATCAAATGAATTCATCAATCCAAAAATCCAATCACATCATTCCAATCCAACCAAATTAGTTATTCCAATCAAATCAATCCTCATCAATCAAAATCAAATCATCTTCAAATCAATCACATCACTCAAATCAATTTATGAAACAATCAATCAAATCCATCAAATCAATTCAATTCTTTACATCAATCCAATCATTAATTCATCCAATCAATTCAATTCAAACCAATCCAATCATCAAAATCAATCACATTAATTCAAATCTTTCAATCCAATCATCAAATCAATCCAACTCTTCAAATCAATTCTTCAATTCAATTCTTCAAATCAAATAATCAATTCAATTCTTCAAATCAATTCTCCAAATCATTCTTCAAATCAAATCACTCAATCTATTCATCAAAACATCAATCATATCAATCAAATCAAAATTCCAAGCAATGATCCAAATGCAAGTCATCCTTAATCCATACCAATCAAGTCAACCAATCAAGTCAAATTATCCAATTACATCAATGGTCTTGATCCTATCCTTGTAAATCAAATCAATTAATTAATCAAATCCTAGTGTCGATCCATATGGCCAACAACACTAGTATCAATCAATCAATGAATTGTCTTATATAGGATGTTGCATTGTTGAAACCGGATTAGGCGTCTTATACATGTATCATTTCCTAAAACTAGACACTATCTAAGTCATCAATCAAATCAATCAAATCATTCCAAGAAATGATCCAAATGAAAGTCATCATTAATCCATACTAATCAAGCTAATCAATCTTGTCAAATTATCCAATCACATCAATGGTCTTGATCCTAACCTTGACATAACCAAATCAATCAATCAACTAGTCAATTAATCGAATCCTGATATTGATTCTCATGGCCAACAACACTAGTATCAATCAATCAATCAATTGTCTTATATAGGATGTTGTGTTATCAAAACTAGACCAGGCATCTTATACAGCATGTTTCATTTCATGAAACCAGACACTATCATCAATCAATCAGTTAGTCATTGGTTTACAGCTTAATAGGGGCAATACCTTGTTTGTTTATGTATCATTTGTGCATGCTTTCTTGCTTGCTTGTGTGTGTTATCATTTTCATCTTGCATTTGAATCGCATCCCTCTCATTTCTAACTAATATTCATATCTTGTGTATGTTGGAATGGATTTTTACATTAACCTTTGCATCTAAGGTCATATCATACCTTTTGTGCATTGGGACTTTAATGCTTTAAGTTTTCTTCCTCATACGTTTAGACAAGGTTGTATTACATTGGTGCACAAGACACATCATCACCTTGGTCCTTATACCTTGGTGCATAACATATAGTGCTTTATCAAACTTCACGGTTGCTCACCTTCATTGCAGCATAACACATCATTCATTTCTTCTATCCATTCCCTTATCTTTCTTCCTTGACCAATCCCTTTCATTTTTTGAGAGCCTACACTTGTTTGTCCAACACGCCTATCCTCTCGAGGGGGCATCATCATCCTATCATCCCATCATCATCCTTTTCTTCTATTCACACCTTAGCTTCTTTGAAATGATGTTACTTCTAGTCGCAACATCATCTCAAAGAGGGGCAAAATGTAGACACTTAAAATTATCCATGTCTTGCAACATCACCTTGTCGACACATTAAGTGAGACATCTTGTAACATTCTGTCCTAATCCCACTAGCCAATTAATTAAATAAATCCTATTTATTTAATTAATTTCCCTTCTCCCATTTTCTAACCTATTCAAATAAAATATTTGAATTTGTCCTCACCTTTCACCTTATTGCAACAAATTTCACATACTAGATTTTCCATTTAATACACTTCACATGTCCTGCTATTTTAAATAAAACAATTATTTGAATTAGGTCTACCCTACACTTGTCATATGACAACAACTCCTCATGGAGTGGTAAACCCTATTCGATCCTAGCCATCCACATCGTTGAAACCAACTTTCAATCATATTCCTTCATTCAAATAATTCACTTCCTATAAATCAACCCTCAACCAAGCCATATGATCATTCAGTTTTCAAGTATCGTTATGCTGCTGGAATGAGCACTCAACTTTCATCCTTTGATATCATGCATTCCTCTGCAAGATTGAGAAGAGAAATGGAGGCGAACCAAGTTTGATATAGGAGTCTAGATTAGTTTATTGTTTATTGTTTTGATTTCTATGTTCATTTTGTACTCTATTGTGTTAGGGTTTTATGCTTCATGTTTGGGATTTAGCCCTAATTTTTACGCTAACTACAGATCCCTTATGTGATTATGGTTATGAACTCTAACGATCTATTTTATGAATTTTATTATGTATTTAGCACATGAACTCTTTAGGTTTATCTCTATACATGCTTATTTTATTACATGGTTACATGCTTACTATTGATATATTTAAAAATAAATTCCTTCAAATATATTAAACAATAACTTCCTTCAATCAATTTTACCCTTTGGGGGAAATTAATTGAGTGGGGCATACATGTTTACTAATGTTATCTTTTTTTATATATTCAATTTATCTTTCAAGTCAAAAGCTACTCATAGAATCTTTTTTCTTCTTCTAGGATTTCATGGACGAACATATGTAGAAGAACCTCAATGTAATACTTGCTCTAGTAAAATACTATTAATATATACAAAAATGTGAAGTAATTAAAACTTTTCACAATTGAACACAATAAAAATATCTCAATAAATATATTAAATTAAAGAATATTCATAAGCTAATAGTTTTGATGTACAAATAGGACTATGTCCTTATTCAACAATATATAACAAAAGTCACATCATACAATGTCCTCGATACCATACCATATCTTCAATACTAAACAGGTAGCGGAGAGAAAGCATCATCAAGGCGATTTAAGGCCTAGCCACGAGGCTCACACCTCCTTGATTTTACTCCTAAATGGAGAATCATGACCCTTCATGATGGGTCTAGCAAACTGAAGGCAATGAAGGAATTTGGTACAGTATGATATATCTAACATTTCTAGCATGTATAAAATGCATATGAACTAATATCATGATATGACAGAGAGATAAATATAAAATCAAATAGTAACTACTACTAATTTTATTGACAAGATTTGGCCAAAGCATCTTTTTGAGCAATGTTCATCTTGGTAGATTACAAATAGAAACCTAACCTTCTCTATAGCTCCATATTCGGCACCCATCCATGCTCTTTCTCTAACTCAACTTAAAAATGAATAGATGCATCAAACAATTGTATTTACAACTATACCACATTCACTAATGACCATTCAAAGAAAGAAGAAGGCATATTCTCATAGACAAGTTTCAATAGTTAATTTCATGGTCCTCAATCAATAAAAAATTTAATGACCTATCCTGCTAACTTTTCCAAGTTTTACAAGATTGCCCATAAGGTCATAAATCAATTAATAACTTATGTAAGGTACCTAAATCCATACAAGAAGCTATACCATGATTAGTCATCTTCTATCTTGGGTTAGTTTTATTACCACATTTTCAAAAAAATTGCCATTTTTGTGTCAATGTTATGTTTCCTTCCTTAGTATTTTATTATTCACCACTTTTAATAAGTTCACGATCTTTTCCTAAGTGTTTTCCTTTGCAATCAATGATTTCTAACTTTTCAAAACCTTCATCGGCGGGTTCTAAGTTTTTGAAACTTACCGATTAGTCAACGCTTTCCCAAAGTCATGAGTTAAGTCTTCTTTGTCAGACTTGTGTTTCGTTCTTAAAGTCTAAGCATTCTCGATCAGTAGATCGCAAGTTCTCCAAACTCCCTAACTCTTGACTAGCTCAACTTTGTGGTTTATAAGTTTTGAAAATCACTGATTCTCCATTCCAACACCCAGTCCACATATTTAAGGCCAACCTTCTATTTATTTCTATGTACGGACAAAGTGACACCTGTCCTTTCATGATAAATATGGATTGTCTCACTCGCATATTTTTCATTGGAAATCTAAAGTGACTCATGAATGGAATGTACTGTCGTACATACCATCACATTCAATGGGATTTATTGATGTAATTTTATAAGAATTGCCACCCTTGAAGACATTTCATTCCATGTTGTTGTTGGTATGCTACTTCAAAGAGTTCTGGTGTGGCATCTCCTACTAGTATTATGCATGGGCCCTTATAACTAAGTCAGTTGATTGTAATTCTCTCTCATATTCTTTCTTCTAATATAAATTTGAATTTTCTTATTCATTTTAGCTGAAAGAATAGTCATTTTTCATGAGTTCAGATCACTTGTCTTCCTCAAATGTTCTACGAGTTTTCTTAGTACCATTCATAATCATAGAAGCATACATTTATTGGTTTCCCAAGCTAGTGAGAATGAAATATAAATACCAAGGTTTTCTAATAGCCTCTATTATTGAAAATGACCTAGCTAAGGTAAGAGACACTGAGCTGGGGCACATAGATTTGAAGGATAAATTTGGAATACAATGGAACAAAACCTTAGGTCACCATTGGCTGAGAAAATCTTGACAAGCAGGTTAGCTCATGCTGGGGATTTTCGACTAGTTGTGCCTTGTCCAGAATTAGTCCTTACATTTGTGAAGAACTATCATACAGAGTCTTAGGAAATAAGAGCCTATGACAACTTTGTGATAACAAAGATCGATGCGGAAACCATCTCTCATGCTCTTAGACTACCAAAGAGAGAAGAATTTTTGGAAATGTCTATTACTATGGGTTGGAATTATTTTTTGAACATGAAAGATTGGTGTCTAACCTCCATTGCAAAGAACTGGTTCAAAGTTGAGAAAAAGGGGAAATCTCAAGTACCCTCCAATTTTAAAAGAGCACATTTTAAGGAGATATCATATATGATTACACTATTGCACCATGTGGTTGGCAATGAAGAATCAGATTCTTTTGAGAAATGGATGTGTCAATTCATTCTGTTTGTATGTAGCGAGTCTTAGTATGTTGACTGGGCCAAGTTGATAAGTGATCAACCAAATGACCAACTAACGAACTTCTACCAGAAGGATTCTTTCTATATGTGTTCATATCTATTTTATGTGCTGGCCATTAAAGAGGTTGTCTAGGCAGGGTTGAGAACTCAAGATTGTATACTTATTTTCCCCAATTGCAAAAAGATATTGGTGTTAAAGATCACTGCCCTATAAATCATGCTTTTTTATGTTTAATGCAAGAAGAATTGAAGGCAACCCAGAGGTAAGAATATCTCCTGAAGTTGCAAAATTGGTTATGAGATATTAGAACTGTTACATCTGATTCGATAGATTTATTATCTCAGAATTGGTGGGTTTGAAAATGCCCCATTGAAATTCCCTAGGTATGCCTATGACTTTTTCATTCTTTTAGAAGTTTGTCATCAGATGGCATCTTTGAACAATAAATATCATGGTATGAAGAGAAAGGGTTACACCTTACCTATGTCTTTATCATTTTTTACCTATAAAATAAATGATAATGCCATAAATGTAAAGTAGATTCTTTTTTAATACAATTTTTGGCCTCTATCAGTCAGACCTTCCTTTGACAACAAGAATTTCATTAAGAAAATTTGTATGGGGGAAATATTTATGAGCATTGAAGCCCCATAAAAGATTACTGGGAGGACTTGTAGATGAAAGAGAAGTACATAGAAGGTATTGGATGAGGTTGACTCTTGACAAAATTTGTGCTTTCAATTTGCCTCTGTAAATTCCTAATAGAGTTGATGATAATTTAGATATTATTGATGAGGAGTTTCATGTTGATGAAAGAGGTTATTGATATTAAGACTTGGTCTTCTTTTGTTTTGGATAAGACTGAGAGGTGGCTCCAAGGAAAAATTTGAGTGCACTATGTCCTCTTCTACACAGAAGGAACCTATGATGAAGGAGCAAGGGACTTCTCATGCTTCTAAAAATCAAAGAGCTTCAACTAGTGTGGAGATAACTTGATCTGGAGTTAGTTCACAGCAAGGTGGACATGGGGAGGAACCTGAAGAGAGTAGGAGACTGAAAAGTGTATGCAAGCAAGATGGTGAACCTACATCTATAGGGTCAGGAGTGGAAAAGAATTTACTTGATGTTGTGCAGTAACTTTAGACTGACCATATGATCATATATCTCCCATGCTATGTAATGACTCCTCGATCTTCCAACAAATTCATGAAGATAGCACTTTTCACACTCTATTTGAAATTCTAGCCTCACTATTTTGAATGAGATTCCTATACATGGTACCTAAAACCAAACAAACAATGTTATTCTATATGCCAGTAATAGTAGTGCAGTGTTGCCATCTCCTTCTTGGCTCAAGAAGGTAGTTGAAAAGAAAAGAAGATACACTCCCATGGTTGACATGAATGTTGACACTATGGCCAAATTGCTACAAACCACACCTTAGTTTGAAAAGACTAAGAGGATGTCAAGGATGGTGATGGATTCTTCTTCAGGGCATTAGATCATATAAATTGAAAACCTAATTGACAAGAATGAGCATGATGTCACCAAGGCTGATTTTAACATAAGAAAAATTGATACGGGTCCTCCCACCGTAGAGGGAGATATTTATCATGCAATTTTTTTGTGGGAATGTTAGCAAAAAGAGTTAAAGTGGAGCAACAAGAAAATGTAAAACTATAGACACAGGTGAATTCTCTAACTTCTTTTTGTTATATGTAAAAAGAAGATAAGGTTGAATTGTAGTTAAATAGATTCAATCAAAACCTCCTTTCACATTAACATTGAAGAACATAAACTAAGATAAGTCACTATTGATGAAGAGGACTCAGCTACAAGTTTGAGGTCACTATGAAATGATAAGGAAAGATAGAATAGATTGATGTATTTGTTAAACCCTAATCTGATTAAGCCTTAAACCCTAATTTTATGAAATTATATACAGACGGACGAAACATGACAAATGATCACACAGTGAGTGTAAGATTCTGTGAGAAGAGAGAACTGAGCCAGGATCTGATTTCGGTCATAGATCAAATGCATTCCAGTTGATAGATGATCGAAGATCAAAATAGTAGAATGGAGAGATAATCTAAAAAGAGAGAAAAAATAGAGACAATGCAAGAGAATTTGAGAATACTCTCGATACTCTCACAGAGCTTTCACTGAATTGATATTCAAACTGATGAAAGGGAGAATAGAGAGATGTATATATAGAAAAAATAGGGCATATACATCCAAGAGGTGTAATAACTCCAACTACCTAAAATAGGTGGGAGGTTTTACCTACTTGGTAAATGACAAAACATGTGGCATAACCTCCTCAAGTGAAGACAGAAAGGAGGTGGCATATAAAGCCAAAAGAGTGTGAGAACTCTAAATACCCCATAACCTACTCAAGTAAGGACAAAATAGTGGTTATGAGAGGTGGCACAAAAAGCCAAAAGAGGATGTGTAACTCAACTACCCATATGTGGGAGAGAGTTACACATGTAGCTGATGTATTTCACCACGTGTCCTCATATTAACCACATATAATAAACCTAAGAAATATTAATAATATGTAGGAAAAAGAAATATCCCTAAGGAAAATAAAAAACCTACACTAACACCCCCCAAGGAAAATAAAAAACCTACACTAACACCCCCCCTTAAGTGTAACTTAGGTGGGTGAAAAGATATGGGTCTCAGCAAGTGAAGCCTATTAAGGTACCCATGTACAAAGAAAAATCTCTCACAAATGGAGAAAAGGAGAAAACCAAGTGGAAAAAAACTCCTCCCCAAAAGAAAGAAAAGAAAACACACCCCTAAAGTAGAGAGAGTGAAGCGAAGGACTAAGAAGCCCCTACAAAAGTAGACACTGGTCATACCCCTAGCAAGGTTCACAGATGAAGGAACTTGCTCTTAGTGAAGGGTTTGGTGAATATGTCTGTGATCTACTCTGATGTCTGAATGTACTTGAGATCAATGATGTTTGCAAGAATCAGCTCCTGAATGTAGTGCACATGTATCTCAATGTGTTTGATCATCTGGTGATGGACTGGATTCCTTGAGATCTGAATTGCACTCTGATTATCACAAAAGATGACTGTGGGCTTTTTGAATGAATTGCCAAACTTAGTGAGAATATTCTGAAGCCAGATGGCCTCAGTGGTGGCATTAACTACCCCTTGATACTTAGCCTCTGTAGATGAAAGAGCAATTGCAGACTACTTCTTGCTCGACCAACAAACTAGACCGGAACCAAGTGAGAAGCAATACCCTGAGGTAGACTTGCGATCCTGAGAATCTCCTGCCCAATATGAATCTGTGTATCCCACCAAGTCAAATTCCACACCTATTGTATAATGAATCCCATAGCTATGAGTTCCCTGAACATAGTGGAGAATTTGCTTAGCTATTTTCTAATGCAACTCATGTGGCTCCTACATAAACTGAGAGACCATGCCCATGGCATATGAAATGTCAGGTCTCGTGTGAGTCAAATAGATGAGACTCCCAACAAGTTGTCGGTATAAAGTGCCATCAACCAAGGGTGAAGAATACTTAGCCTCAAGTTTGACCCTTGACAGAAATGGAGTCAGTGCAAGCTTATAGTCAGCCATGCAAAATTTGGAGAGCATATCAAGTGCATACATGGGTTGTGCCATGAAGATACCTAAAGAAGACTGAGTGATCTCAATCCCTAGGAAGTAGTGCAAAAGACCCAAGTCTGACATTAGAAATCGATCATGTAGAGCAGTTTTCACTGCTTTAATGGTGGATGAGTGACTCCCCATGATCAACAAGTCATCGACATAAAGAACTAGAAATGTCAGAGTATCATCCTGCTACAGAATGTATATGTTCAAATCAGAATGGCACCAAGTGAACCCAACTAATAGAAGGAAGGAGTCCATCTTGGCATACCAGGCTCGAGGAGCATGTTTAAGGCCATAGAGAGACTTCTGAAGATGACAAACCAATGAAGGATCCTATATGAACCCCTGTGGCTGCTCCATGTAGATTTCCTCCTAAAGGTCACCATGAAGAAAAGCACTCTTCACATCCATCTAATGAACTTCCCAATGATGGGCTGCAACTATAGCAAGTACAACTCAGATGGAATTCATTTTGGCTACTGGTGCAAAAGTCTTAGAGTAGTCAATCCCACGCACCTGGGAGAATCCTTTAGTGACCAAGCGAGCCTTATGCTTGTCAACCGACCCATCTATTGCAAATTTTGTCTGATAGATCCACTTGCATCAAACAAGTTTTCTTCCCTTAGGAAGAGGGACTAAATCCAATGTATGATTCCTTTCCAAGTAACTAATCTCTTCCTGCATTGTTGCATCCCACTCAGCGACACCAGAAGCTTCCTAAAATTTTATGGATCAGAAGCTAAAGCAATGAAGAGATTTGGAGCTTGCTGAAATTGTGACCTTGTTCTTCTTGTGTCTAAAGAATCACCAACCCAATCACCTACTGACTGCAAAGTTTGACAAGCCCAAAGAGGCCCTATGGCATGAGAATCTGGAGGAGAATCATCAACCTTTGAATGATAACTGGGAGAAGATAGTGGATTCTCATCATCACTATCACCATCTGAAGTGGAGGAAGAAGACTCCTCATGTAGATCAGGAGGATTAAGATCCTCTAAAGAACTGTCATCATGTTGCAATGTCTCCAATGTAATTGTTGATGGAGAAGTGGTGCGAGAAAAATTGGAAGAGTCCTCCTCAAAATGAACACTCCTCTTAATGAATAGCTCATGAGTTGTAGGGTGGAGAAGCCTGTATCCCTTGACACCGTCTGGGTATCCAACAAATATGCAAGGCTTGCTCTACGGATCCGTAGCCTTGCATTTATCTGTTGGAATGTGGGCCCATGTAGGAGAACCAAACACCTAAAAGTGCTTAACTATGGGTTTTCGACCAGTCCAAGCTTGGAAAGGAGTTACCCCCTTCACATCTTTGTGAGGAATGAGGTTCTGGATGTAACACGCACAATTGATGGCCTTCACCCAATACTAAGGTGCCATAGACCTGGAGTGAATCATACAGTTGGCCATCTCTTTCAAGGACCTGTTCTTGCATTTTATGACACCATTCTATTATGGACTATAGGGAACTATGTGCTGAAGATCAATGCCCTCAGTGGTACAAAAACTGTTCAAACCTATGGTTTACGTAGTCTCCCCCATTATCTGTACACAGAACCTTGATGGCCTTCCCAAACTATTTCTTTGTAAAAGCTTTGAAGTCTAAAAAAGATTCAAAGACCTCAGACTTCTATTTGAGAAAATATACCCAAGTATATCTAGAAAGATCATCAATGAATGTCAGAACATATCGAGCCCTGCTGAAAGATGGATGTGGAAATGGTCCAGCCAAGTCACTATGTACCAACTCCAGAAGCTGTGTAGCTCCAAGCTTTGCCTTTTTCATACTTCTCCTCAAGATGCTTACCAAGAATGCATCCCTGACAAACTCAATCAGAAAATCAAATTAAAGGCAACCCTGAAACCATGTCCTGTTGACTAAGCTGCTGCAAGTAGTGGTAATTTAAGTGGCCAAACTGCTAATGCCACAAATGACTCACCTCATCTGAATGAGTGAGTAAAATAGTTGAAGGAGAGTCAGGAACAAAGTGAGGAAACTAATACAATCAAGACTGATGATCTACTTTTCCCACAACTATAGACCCATCATGCAACTCACTGATTACCACATTATCTGGTGTGAACTCAACCTACTTGCCAGATCCAGTGTGAGTGATCTAATAGATAGATAAGAGATTAGTTGACAAAGATGGAATGTAGAGAACATCCTGAAATGTTCCTTCACCCATGTCAACAGACCCTCTCCCATGCACTTCAACATGAGTGTCATCACCCATAAGTATGGTAGGCATAGAACATGGCTCTAAGGAGGCAAGCCTATCTTGTGAAGAATCCATGCAGTGCAAAGCACCCAAGTCAATGATCTAGGTATCAAGTTGTGAAGAAACTATAACTAGGGCCTTACCCTTTCCTTTCCCCTTAGTCTTTTCTGTGTCCTTAGAAGAACCTTATGATGAACTCTGCTTGACACAATCAGACACCTTGATGTTGTTCTTGTCAAGAAGATGTGATAGGTGATCAATCTACTTCTTTAAACACCTGTGCTCATCATGTCCTAGTCTTTTATAGTAAGAACACTTGACCTTCTCCTTCTTAGGTTGATCACCTTTTGATGAAGAGGTCTAATTAGCTACATTTGGAGCAGTTGGTTTCTGATCTTTCTTCTTTTCTCCTTGGTTCTTTTGTTTCTTTTCCTATTTGCCAGACCCCTTTTGTTCTTATGTGCCTTGATTTGCAGCCAAGGCATGTGACTTTGAGGGTTTAATTGTACCCATGTGAACTAGTTTATCTTGGTCCCAGGTGAGTTCTGCGGAAAACTCATCTAGAGAAGGCATTTTGTAGTTTGTACCTGAAAGGAAGCAAGGTACGCGGAACACACTTCCTACGCTAATCTAATGAGGGAAGTAGAGTGCAAATTCTTTTAGATCCTTCCAATTACAATGATGTTAACACAACAATAGAGATATTGTAGCAATACACATACACATAGAATGACACAGAAGAAAGAGAGACAAGATATAACATGGGGAAAACCCTTTTCGGGAGAAAAACCCCACTCCAAAACCTGCACAATGAATTATCAAAATTGATTATGGTTTACAATACACTTGCAATGCAAGCTCTCGGGAGTCTTTGACACTTGTATCTGGAGACAATCCGGTAGCATAACAGTACTTGTCAATCACATAATACATCTCCTCTCAAAAGTACCTATTTATATAAAAAAATACAAGGCAAAAAATGGCTCCACATTGAGATGGGCATCCAACATGGCCTCAAGGCCCAAAACCCATGCCTATGGACACTTGTCCAACACTGTAGGATGTTCTTGACACTTGTCAAGTCATCCCATCCCAAGGAGGTTGCCTATTTCCAAAATGGGCTATGACAGATGCTCTTACGACTCTTACAACCATCATAGAATCTATCATAGCTGTCATAAATTAAAGTTGTAAGAGAATTTATCATACATAGGATATAAATAGCATATTCTCTTACAACATGTCATAGTCCACCTTGGGGCACCCAAAGATGCCTTTTTCAAAGATGCTTCTCAACACATGTATTTACCTATCATAGGATCTTCTATTTCTAACTCTTACATGTCATAACTTTGTCATAGGAATTTGTCATGACTGTTTTGGTCAATATTCCCTTACACACCTTCCAAGATGCCAACACATGGAAAAATATTCCTACCACTAAGTGGGATGCTTATCTCCTCATGTGAGGACAAATTTACATGTGGTCATATGCCATGTAGGATGACACATCATCGTGCCAACTCCCACAAGATAACAACATAAGATTTGCATCCTAATTATATAATAGGCAATAAATAAATAAATACAATGAAATAATACAAAGGAATTACCAAGGTCGAGACATCTTAATTCCCAACATTCTCCCACTTGTTGAACACCTTGTAAGAGCCAATAGAAATAACATGATTTAACTTCTATAGGCTGAGAGGCCCATAGACTCCAAACACCGTATGAACTTCTCTGTGCTCACTGGTTTCATCAATGCATCCGCAACATTCTTCAAAGTATCTACCTTCTCCAAATTCACCTTCCCATTCTCTACCATGTCTCTCACAAAGTGAAATTGTACATCAATATGCTTTGTTCTGGCATGGAAAGTTGGATTCTTCACAAGGCAAATTGCACTCTGACTGTCACAACAAATCGTAATCTATCCTACATCAACAACAATATTTGAATGCAATCTCTTAATCCAAATGGCTTCCTTGCAAGCATGAGTTTCTGCCATATACTCAACTTCTATCATAGACAAAGCAACCACAGGTTGTCGCTTACTCATCCAACTAATAGCACCACCAAACATAGTGAACACATAAGCACAAGTGGATCTCATGTTGTCAATGTCACCCGCCCAATCAGAATCCACAAATCCACGAATACAAACTGAATGTGGAGGTCCTGTAACATTACCATGATAACATATGGAATACTTGGAAGTACCCCTTAAATATCTTAACACTCACTTAACTACATCCCAATGTATCCGTCCAGGATTAGCCATATATCGACTAAGGACTCCCACTGCTTGGGCAATGTCTAGTCTTGTGTAGACCATAGCATACATCAAACTGCCAACAGCACTAGCATAAGGTACTCTGCTCATGTCCTCCACCTCACTAGGAGATTTTGGACAATCATTAATAGACAACTTTGTCCCCAATGAAATAGGAACACATAATGGTCTACAATCTGCCATGCTGAACCTATCCAACATGGTCTTCACATACTTGCTCTGGCTTAACCAAAGTTTTATGTTAGCTCTATCTCTTCTAATTTCCATTCCTTGAATGTACTTGGCTGCCCCTAGATTTTTCATTTCAAACTATGCTGACAACTGAGACTTCAAATCATTACCATTCCCAATTAACAGCATATCGTCAACATACAATGCAATAATGAGAATGTGATCATTGTCAAACTTGTAATACACACAATGATCTGATTTCAATCTTAGATATCTAATTGACAACACAAAGGCATCAAACTTCAAGTACCACATCCTAGGAGACTGCTTCAAACCATACAAAGACTTTTTCAACTTGCAAACCAAATTTTCTTTACCTTTCTCTATGTAATGCTCTGGTTGTGACATGTAAATCTCTTCCTCCAAATCACCATGAAGGAAAGTTGCTTCACATCCATCTACTCCACCTCTAAGTCATAAGCTACTGCAAGAGATAATAGGAACCGAATAGATGTTAGCTTTGCAACAGGAGAGAAAATTTCACCATAATCAATTCCCTCCACTTGTGAGTAGCCCTTTGCAACTAGTTTGGCTTTGTACTTTTCAACACTACCATCTGCACCAAATTTCTTCTTGAACACCCATTTACATCCAATAGGTTTTCATCCTTCAGGCAAAGGCACCAAGTCCCATGTTTTATTTCTTTCCAAAGAAGCCATCTCATCTTCCATGGCCTCCTTCATGAAACCTGCATCTTTCATCCCCATAGCCTCTTTCATAGTTCTAGGCTCATTAGTGTTAGTAAGCAAGGAAAAAGCACAACTAGAATCAAGCAATGAATAACCAAACCTTTCAGGTTGCTTTCTTGTTTGTGTAGACCTCCTTAATGGCTAAGGTTGAGGTTCTACTTCTTCTGATGAGCTTTCAGAGCTGCTAGAGCTCTCCTCATCATCAAGTCTCACAAGGTCTGTCAGTTCAGTCTTCTTAGGGGTAGAAGGAAACTGAACTAGGTCCTCTTTCTTTCCTATCTGATCTGGCTACAAAACCACGAAAGAAGGTGTTAGGTCTCTGAAGATAACACTTCTTCTATACAACACTTTTTCAGCCACTGGATCCCAAAACTTGTATCCTTTCACACCGACACCGTAGCCAATGAAGATACACTTAACAGCCTTGTTCTCCAATTTAGACCATTTCTCCCTAGGCACATGTGCATATACCTCACAACCAAAAACATAAAGATGTCTAACTGAAGGCTTCTTACCAAACCACACCTCCATAGGTGTCTTACCAACAAGAGCTAATGTAGGAGATCTGTTTACCAGATAGCAAGTAATGGCTACAGCTTCAGCCCAAAACTTTTGTTTGAGGCTTCCTTCACTAAGCATACTCCTAGCCTTCTACATCAGTGTCCTGTTCATCCTCTCTATAACTCCATTTTTCTGCAAGGTGTATGGAGTTGTCTTATGTCTTTTAATCCCTTTCTCTTTACAGAACTTATCAAATTGTGCTGAACAAAACTCACCACCATTATCAGTTCTCAAACACTTAATCTTTTAACTAGTCTGATTCTCAACAAAAGCTTTAAATTCTTTGAACCAACTAAAGACTTCAGTCTTTCTTCTGAGAAAATAAACCCATGTCCTACTGTAATCATATATGAAAGATACAAAATATACAGATTTGGAAATTGAAGGAACATTAACAAGACCAAACACATCAGAATGAATAAGATCCAATACACTAGAAGACTTGTGAGAACTAGAGTAAAACTGATCATAGTTTTGCTTTCCATATACACAATATTTGCAAAAGTCAAACTCGAGATTACAATCATTCAACCCCTCAACGAGGTTTTTATTTTTTAGGGTACGCAAACCCTTCTCACCAATGTGGCCATATCTCAAATGCCATAACAGTCTTTTCAGCAAGAAGTTTAACTTCCAAAGCATGTGCACTACCATCAAAAAGTGTTAGAATAGATTTCTTCACTGCTTGTTCAAATGGCAGGGATGGAGTGATTGCAGCTCTTTTCTTCAAGTCAGAAGAACTATTGCACTGTAAAGTGCATGCCTCTAGTTAAAACAGAGTACCTCTCCAAGTACCCTTCACAAGCACCATAGATCCTCTAGTTATCTTGCATCCATCCTTCGAAAAGACAACCTACACACCTGCATCATTCAACATACTTACAGAAAGAAGGTTCCATGCTAGGCCTAGGATGTACATAACCCTAGAGATCCCCTTCACTCGTCCATCAGGGAATCAAATTGAGACTCTTCCATGACCAACAATCTTCAGATGAGAATCGTCACCCAGGTACACTCTTCCACCATCAAACTCTTCATACTTTGTGAACCAATTTTGATGTGAGGTCATGTGGAATGATTCACTAGAATCTATCAACCACACATCATCAGATGCATGTGTGGCCAGGGCTGCGATGAAAGAATCATCATCATCTTGAGACTTGTTAGAATATGAATCTGGAGCATTCTTCTTCTTCTTTTTCTTTTCCTCCTTGAATTCCTTTCAGAAATGCCCAATTTTTCCATAGTTCCAACAAAGAGCCTCAAACTTTCTAGGAGACTTGGATCTCCCACGAGATTTGGATATGCCCTTCTCATCTTTCTTGTCCTTCTTTTTGCCTTTCTCCTTGGGTCTTCCACGAACCGCAAGAGCCTCTTTGGCTACCTCAGAAGACTTTCTCCGCATCTCTTCAGATAATAGCGAAGATACCACTTCACCCATTTTCAATGTGGATGTGGTGCTCCCAATAGCCATCACAAGATGATCCCATGAGTCTAGCAAACAACAAAGCAAGGTCATACAATGATCCTCCTCCTCCATCTTCACACCAACGGATGTCAATTGTGCAACTAACATGTTGAAAGCAATCAGGTGATCTGCAACCGATCCTCCATCATCCATCCTCAGAGAATACAACTTCTTTCTCAGTAAAAGTTTGTTTGCCAAGGATTTGGCCTGATAAACATCACCCAACTTCTTCCAAAGTTCTTTTGTGGTCTTCTCCTCATGGATATTCAACAGGACAGAATCAGCTAGACTGAGTCTTATGAGACCCTTAGCCTTCTGATCTTTGAGATCCCAATCTTCTTGTGACATTGTGACTAGTTTTACACTGGATATAGTTTCCCATAGGTCACGATCAACAAGTAGGTCTTCCATCTTCAGTTTCCATAACTCAAAATTAGTGCCATTGAATTTCTCCACCTCTAATCTTCCAGATGTGCCTGCCATCTCTTTCCTACAACAACATTACAGAATGCTCTGCACAAAGCTCCCACTCAACCTAAGATTAGCTCAAAAAAACCCTACCCAACAATTAGGACCAAAGGTGATCAAGCTCTGATACCAACTAAAAGAAAGAAAGGTACGTGGAACACACTTCCTATGCTAATCTAATGAGGGAAGTAGAGTGCAAATTCTTTTACATTCTTCCAATTATAGTGATGTCAACATAACAACAGAGATATTGCAGCAATACACATACACATAGAATGACACAGAAGAAAGAGAGACAAGATATAACATGGGGAAAACCCTTTCGGGAGAAAAACCCCACACTCCAAAACCTGCACAATGTATTATCAAAACTAAATATGGTTTACAATACACTTGCAATGCAAGCTCTTAGGAATCTTGAACACTCATATCTAGAGACAATCCAGCAGCATAACAGTACATATCAATCACATAATACATATCCTCTCAAAAGCACATGTTTATATAACAAATACAAGGCAAAAAATGGCTCCACATTGAGATGGGTGTCCAACATGGCCTCATGGCCCAAAAACCATGCCTATGGACACTTGTCCAACATTGTAGGATGTTCCTAACACTTGTCAAGTCATCCCATCCCAAGGAGGTCACCTATTTCCAAAATGGGCTATGACAGATGCTCTTACAACTCTTACAACCATCATAGAATCTGTCATAGCTGTCATAACTTACAGTTGTAAGAGAATCTATCATACACAGGCTATAAATAGCATATTCTCTTACAACATGTCATAGTCCACCTTGGGGCACCCAAAGATGCCTTTTTTCAAAGATGCTTCTCGACACATGTCTTTACATGTCATAGGATCTTCTATTTCTGACTCTTACATGTCATAACTTTGTCATAGGTTCTTCTATTTCTGACTTGTTTGGAAAAATCTGACACCTGAGGCAAAAGTTATGCAATTTTGAAAAAAATACAAAATCTATGTGTGAAAAATGACTCACGCCATTTTCTAATTTGATTTCTACAAAAATTTATCAACTTTTTGCAAAATCTAACAACTACACAGATGGTTTTTCGATGCTAGGAATACAACCCAGGAATTTTTTTCTTGAAAATGAGTGGAAGCTGGATTTCTGAAGAAAAAATGAAAACAACTCGAGTAAAAAGATTTCAAATTTTTACTCTAAATTATTATTGTGTCCTCTAATATTTGATTTTGGTGAAATAAAAGCCAATCTTGACTTTTCTCAAACCTTCTGGACAATCTGGAAAGGCTAACAATACCTCCAATATTACTAGAATTCTGCAATCACCTAGATCTCATAGGAACACAATATGCAAAATAGAGTATAAAGATGCTTATTTTCCTTCAAACTGTTCTAATTCTCTAGATCATCCAAGGATGCAAGAGAAGAGCATACTGGGTTTTTGGGAAAAATATTAGCTCTTTATTAGTCTCAAATCTCTCAAAAAAATTAGATAATAAAATGAACTATACCAGACAACATGACTCTGATACCATGTTAGATTCTGTGAGAAGTGAGAATCGAGCCAGGACCTGATGTCGGTCATAGATCACATGCACTCTAGTCAACAGATGATCAAAGATCAAAATAGAAGAATGGAGAGAGAATATGAAAAGAGAAAAATAGATACAATGCAAGAGAATTTGAGAATACTTTTGATACTCTCACAAAGATTTCACCAAACTGATATTCAAACTGATGAAAGGGAGAGTAGAGAGTTGTCTATATAGCAAAAATAGGGCATATACATCCAAGAGGTGTAATATCTCTAACTACCCAAAATAGGTGGGAGGTTTTACCTACTTGGTAAATGACAAAACATATGGCATAACCTCCTCAACTGAAGACAAAAAGGAGGTGGCATATAAAGCCAAAAGAGTGTGAGAACTCTAACTACCCCATAACCTACTCAGGTAAGGACAGAATAGTGGTTATGAGAGGTGGCACAAAAAACCAAAAGAGGATGTGTAACTCAACTACCCATATGTGGGAGAGAGTTACACATGTAGCTGATGTATTTTGCCAGCTGTCCTCATAATAACCACATATAATAAACCTAAGCAAGATTAATAATGTGTAGGAAAAAGAAATATCCCTAAGAAAAATAAAAAACCTACACTAACAGGGAGGCACTAAATACATATTAAAAACATACCAGGATGTTGAATGGCATAAGACAACTGAGAGGGGGGTGAATCAGTTATATCAAAATTTTAACTTCTATAAACCACAATCAATTTCTTAATCACTTAACTTATTTCCTTATTCTATTATCAGAAACAAGCATGAATAATAGAATCAAAAACATGAACACATCAACATCACATGCACATGAACACCAGAATTTTTAAGTGGAAAACCCTAAATAGGGAAAAACCACAGTGAGTGTTAGCTCACAATATAAATGTAGTAATAATACCGAATATCAAATGGTGGTTCACTACCAAGGATTGAATTGATATAGTAGCATCTACACCATGTCTGAGTTTAGTTCCATTGAAGTGTAGTATATCTCGTCTACTCTACTCTTCTTTTACAACTCACACCTTATCTTCGCATCTTTGCACACACACCTTAAACACAAATTCATTACATGTATTTATACAATTCATAAACCTTGAATTTTTTTGGCAAGAGACACTACTAGGCATGATAGGTGTTGTCATTGATGGCAACTAAGATTATCCCAATCATCCGCATAACACAATTTGTTCACACCGGAAGTCAGAATCAGAATTTGTCTAAGTTCGGGCAGTCAGGAACAGAGCAGGTGACAGGGTCCGGTATCTTGGTCCAAATCTCTCTGGTGGAAAGGCATGATTTGCTATGGATTTGAGGTAGTTGTAAGCATTGTTAAGACACTCTAAATCTAGAGTTTTGTCATCTAGAGATGAAGGACTCAAAAGATATTGGCTTCTGAGTATCGGGTTTCAGTTTGACTGAATAGACAGAAGAACAGGCTAACCTTGTGAATGATCTTAATTCTGGATGTATAAAAGTTGTTTATTGGGCAATTTGTGATGATTAGTGATGATAGATAACATGATTGATGATTTGCGAATGCAATTTTTGGTCCACATCTCATATTATGTATGGATCTAGTTGACAGAGCAAAGTACTCAACTAAATTATAAATGTTCTTGAAGCCTACTGGTAAAATGATTGTAGATCATGTTGCAGATATATATAGCTAATGGAATTGGATGATTTTAAAAAAGTATGTGAATAAGGTGAAAATATGAGAAGAGTAGAAAATCTAAGGTGTGAATGAAGGTAGAGCAATAAAGAAGAGCAAGTAAAGATGAAATGTGTAAGATCAATTTTTACACTTAACTGGAACTGAAACTCTTGCATGGGTAGACGCTATTTATCAGTTCAAAATCTCTTTTATTCTCTTGTAATCTTTCTGTAGGAAGCAAGCCTCCATTTGAGTAGTGAGCTCTAGGTAGTGAGCCCGAATACATGTGCATTCCCATTTTGTAAAAATACTTTTAATAGGTTATTAATCTTTGTGGGTTAACCCCCACCATGGTTTTTCCCTTAACCAGGTTTCCATGCCAAAAATCTTGGTGTCAATTGTGTTATTTATGTTTCTGCTCATGTTTTATTAATTGATGCTGAAATGTTTATTTCATTAATTTGATTATAACTTGTAAAGGAAGATTAAAGGTAGAAAAGATTAAAATATGTGACAACTGATTCACCCCCCCTCTCAGTTGTCCAGACCTAAACCAACAATTAGTATCAGAGAAAGGTTCCTTTTGAAAAGTTTAACAGCTTAAGGAAGATTTGGGAAGTTAGTAAAAATGGATGAATATAACCTTCAAGGGAAACTAAATCTTGCCCTAGATGATCTTGAGCAGTCCAAGGCAGAAGTCCAAGAGCTACAAGATAACCTCAAAAAGGCTGAAAACTTCATTGAGATTTTAAAAGAAAATTTGAGAAAATCCAATACAAAAGGAAAGGAGCAACCTCTTCAACTAGAAGACAAGGCCCTGAAAGAGAAGACAAAGGAATCTAAAAGTTAGCTAAAGAAGTTGTTGTCCTAAAACATGAGATGGAAACTGGGGTAATGAGACTAACCAAGGAAATTGAAGATAGAAAGAAAACTGAAGAAGAAATAAAGCAAAATCTGAAGGAGAGAACTGAAGAATGTTGTAGATTAGATGGAATAGCCGGTCTCCTAGAATCAAATCTACAAGAAAGTAGAAACAATGAGAGAAAACTTGAGAGACAGATTATCACTCTCAGACATGACCTAGAAATTACCAATGAGTATAAGGAGAAGTTCAAGATAAGCTCAGCTAAACTTGAAGCACTAATTGAAGAATAGAAAAAGGATGATGACAAGCATGATCTTAGATATGAGAAAGGTGAAAGCTCTAGATCCAGAAGAAGAAATTTTCAACCAAGGAATAAAAGAAACAGAACTCGAAAACCTTCGGTAAGATAGCCTAATGCTCAAAGATATCCATAATTCAATGGAAATTGTTTCAATTGCAATAAATTTGGTCATAGAGCTACTTAGTGCAAAAGCAAACTAAATCAAAATGGTCCATCCTTCTTTGATCAATGCTTCAAGTGTATGAGGTATGGTCATAGATCAAATGAATGCAGAAGTATGATAATGAATAATGCTAACAATAGAGGAATTGGCAATTCTTTCAATGGTTACTGTTTTGCTTGCAATGGGTTTGGACACATGGCTAATCAATGCAGATCAAGAAGAAATCAAGTTCATAAGAAAGGAAATGGTGTGTGCTTTAATTGCAATAAATCTGGTCACATTGCAAGATTCTACAGAAGTAGGAACAATGGAAGAAGAGCTCTGGTAAACAGAAAATTGGATGAATAGAGACAAGACAAAGGCAAAATAAAAATTGATGTGAATGAGATAAAGAGCGAAATGAACAAGATCTAGGTAAAGAAAGATACAATAAACAACGGTGATGGGTCCGTACTGGAATCAAGTGCTAACAATTCCTCTGGGAATTAAGTCAGGAGCTATGGCTCAGGGGGAACTGCATTGAACATCAAATTCCCCCCAGTCAATAAGTGGGTGCCTGAATCTGGTACAATAAAAGAGAATATTTTGAATTGGTCCAGAACCTCTGGAAGGATTTTCAGAAGAAAAGATGTTGACATGAAAACTTGTGGAGTGATTCATGAAGAACTGTCAAAAATAGAGTAACCGGATATAGTTAGGGCAACACATTTATTACAATACCAAATTAGGTTTTGTAAAAGATAAAAGGTCACTTGGTCACTCATTTGAATCACTTTGCATTCGGAGGAAACAAGAAGAAGAGCATTTGAGCTGCAAATCTAGAGACTGAGGTAAAGAGCAAATTCAACCGATAACTGATCATCCCTAACCTCACAAAAGAAAAAGCTACCTCTCTGTAAAGCTTTAAATCTAAAATCTGTTGAGATGGCTACTCCTCATGTTGTTGACATTACTAAAAGTCCTTGACCCAAATTTAAGAAGCATCCTCACAAATCAATTGAAGTCAACCTGTTACGTGCTTTTTTAAGTGTTTTGTATGGTGTGTTGCATGTTGAAGACATTAGGGTTTATATTCATGCAAATATAGATGAGTTTGGAGATTCAAGGTATGTAGACTTGTTTGAGAAACAACTCAGGGATGAAAATAACGAACTTAAACCCGAGTATAAGGCACTACAAGATAAACACTTTATTCAAATTATGGGATTTCCAACATTTGATAAGGATGAATGGGTCCGATATGTTTTGAGTCGGATGCATGATGAATTCATTTGGTTCTTAAAACCATTCAAGATTACCAAGAATGCTATCAGAATTGTAACTAGCTTAAACTCAACCAGAGGATTGCCCATGCTGAAAGCCGTGAAAAACTAGACAGTGACTGATGCTACCGGTGCTAAGTTTGATAGAAGGGAAATGACCATTAATGATATTATACAACCAGATGTCAAATTCACCTCCATGGTGATTGGGTACAAGATTTACCACTCGAGCAGAGAAAATTCTATTTTTGGAACAACCATATATGCTGCATATAAGATGCTAAAGGAAAATACTGATTATGACTTGTGTGAATTACTACAGAATCAATTGATTAAAAATTTAAACAAAATCAAGAAAGATAAGAAAAACACTTTCAAGTATGGTACATTGGTTCTATGTCTATTCTTTTACTTTATGAATGAGGTACCTGGGGTAAAAGGTGTGTACTGGACTAAGGATGAGCCAGTTACCATTCAGATCAAAGATCATCTTCGCAGCATTGGTGATTCCAAAGCTCAGAAAATTGCAATATGGGGTTACTTCAAGAATTTTTAGAGTATGATGCACTTAAGGGAAAGAATCCCTAAATCAATTGTTGAGAAGTACAAAAATGATATATGCTTCATGGTTGATACTAATCAATGTCTAATGGAAGCAGTGAAACCCAAAACTGCTTGGATCATGCCCTTGGGGTATGAAGTAGATGAAAAAATCTTGGATATGTATGCTCAACATCTTCTAAGCAAGCCTAAAGACACAACGGTTGAAAGATTTGGAACTTATGAGGAACTGAATTTAAAAACTGTATACTAAATTTAGAGAACCTAAAACCAATAGGAAAGTAAGAAAAGAAGTTGAGCAGTTAGCTAAAAATCTGGGCCTAACTAAGGAGGCTATGAGGAAACTCAGAGAAAGAACTGAAAAGGTTGAGAAAGAGAAAAAAGATAAGAAACAAAGAGCTTCTCGGGTGGAACTCTCTTCCACTTCAAGAACTATTAGGAGCTCTGATGCTGCCCCTGTTCCTTCCAAGACTGCAAAACCAGAAGCAAAATCATCTGGAAAATGGGAGAAAAGGAAGAAAGCAAAAGCATCCCGGACCTATGAAAGCATAAGAGAAGAAGAAGAAGATACAGATTCTAACATTGAAATCAAGGAAATAAAGGCCACCAGAACAAAAGATGCAAAAGTAACCAAAGAAAAGTCCTTTGGAAGCAAAAGGGCTAGTAAAAGGCAAAAGACAGAAGCATGTGAGGAATATGTTGAGAATCCCACACTTTCCCTGGAGGATGTGATAAAGTCAATCACTATAGATGGTTATCTAAAACCAATAATTGAATTCTATGATGAATACAGTGATGTGGATAAAAGGGTGTTGGAGGAAGCAACTATCAGATTTCTCAACATCTACAATAAGGCACTGATTGAGATAACTTTTGAGTTGCCACAAAGTCTAGAAAATATTTTGGAGTTGAGAAAAGAAAATGCCAAGAGCAAGGACATGGAAATCAGGGAACATGAGTTAATAAATTTGTGTCCTCCTATTTCACCTAATCAAATAGATATGATATTCAAGGAAGTCAAAGATGACTTTAGAAGAAAAAAGAGAATGAACAAACTCATGCTTGGAGAAACAAGTGAAATCATTAAAGAAACTCAAGAAATTCTTTTGAAAGCATTAGAAAAGCACAATTTTCCTATAGTCACAGAAGAAGTTCTGGATGGTGAAGAAGAGAACATCATCGAGTAGCAATTTGAGTTGGGTGAAGCCTCTGTTCTGGAAGTGGAACAAGTAAATCAGGATGATACAAAAATGATGGATAAAGTAGTTGATGCCAGAGATACTCCTAATCCACCTAACCCATCAAGAAAAGAAGATAATATTACTACTTCACAGGGCCCTCTGAATCAGGTAGTAGGTGGTGAACAAACAGAAAAGAGTCCCTCTACAGAGAACACAGAGAAAAGTAAAGCAGAGAAAGAGGAAGAAAAAGGAAAGAAAGATAAAGTAGAAGAAGATAGTCCAAATGTTGAAGCACCTAAAGCAGATACTGAGAAATCTGATGAACAAAAGGATGGTTCAAAAAATGTTGCAAGAGACACTACAAATACAGTGAAAAGTCTTCTTGAAAAAGAAATGATTCAGCTTGATGAGTCTGAACTACTCCAAGGTCTAGCCAATCTAGATACTCTCTCTCCAATTCAATTGATGAAAATTGTATCATTCACCCAAGTAAAGGCTAGAGAAAAGATGTTAAAGTTCCACATGGAGGACAATGAGCTACTGGGGCTTACAACTGGGATTTTGGAAAAATTAATGCCTTCCTACCAGAAGAGTCCATCTGATTCCTCCTCTAGACATCTAAAGTCTTGTAAGTTCTGTAAATACGCATTTTGAGTCCTTTGAGAAGTTTGTAGAGACAAAAGTCAGAAATGAGTTTTTGGATAAGAGATTTAGTGAAATTAAGAGTCTAATAGGGTATGATAGGACTATACTTGCTATCAGTATAAAGAGTGTTCAAAATTCTCAAAGTAATGGAAGTGATGTATATAAATTTTGTCTATCCTGGGCTAAAGTAAATCAGGATATTGAGAAGAAGATAAAGGAACAAGAACTGAAATTGTCAAATCTGTCTAATAATTTTGATCCTCTAACTATTTCACCCATAAGTCAGGAATGTCAAGTAATTAGCTTGACTGATGAGATAAAGAGACTTGTTAAAGAGAAAAGCAACATTATGAAGAGAATGTGTGAGCTCCGGGGATTGATTACCCCTAAGTTAGAGACAATGTATAATGCCCTATTCGAAGCTCAGACTGCAGTTCAGACTAGTGATCCATCAGATCTATCAAATGTAGAAGCATATTCATTTTTGTTAAGTGGGAACATCTCTATTTTGGATGGAATGAAGAGTACTTGGGCCTCTGAACTTGTGCAAATAAAAACTAGCTTTGCAGACATTCTCAAGTTCATGTAAATAGAACTTAATGATTAGTTGTACATATGTGGTCCTATATATAATTTTTTGAAAATTTTGGCTTGCAGACCCCACCCTTTGCCATTGATGTCAGAGGGGGAGTGAAGATCGGTGAAAAATTAGGAATCCAGCTAAGGGGGAGTACCGGAAAGCAGTGTGAACAACAGTATGGAGCACAAGGGATGGCGATTCTGACACTTAGTCATTTTTCACTAAGTGTTGTCATCAATGCCAAAGGGGGAGATTGTTGGCAAGAGACACTGCTAGGCATGATAGGTGTTGTCATTGATGGCAACTAAGATCATCCCAATCATCCGTATAACACAATTTGTTCACACCGGAAGTCAGAATCAGAATTTGTCTAAGTCCGGACAGTTAGGAACAGAGCAGGTGACAGTGTCCGGTATCTTGGTCTGGATCTCTCCGATGGAAAGCCATGGTTTACTGTGGATCTAAGGTATTTGTAATCATTGTCAAGACACTCTAAATCTAGAGTTTTGTCCTCTGGAGATGAAGGACTCAAAAGATATTAGCTTCTGAGTATCAGGTTTTAGTTTGACAAAACAAACAGAAGAAGAACAGGCCAACCTTGTGAATGATCTTAATTCTGGATGTATAAAAGTTGTTTATTGGGAAATTTGTGATGATCAGTGATGATAGTTGACATGATTGATGATTTGTGAATGTAATTTTTTGTCCGCATCTCATATTATGTATGGATCTAGCCGACAGAGCAGAGTACTCAACTAAATTCTAAATGTTCTTGAAGCCGATTGGTAAAATGATTGTAGATCATGTTGCAGATATATATAGCCAATGGAATTGGATGATTTTAAAAAGTATGCGAATTAGGTGAAAAGGTGAGAAGAGCAAAAAATCTAAGGTGCGAATGAAGGCAGAGCAATAAAGAAGAGCAAGTAAAGATGAAATGTGTAAGATCATTTTTTGCACTTAACTAAAACTGAAACTCTTGCATGGGTAGATACTATTTATCAATTCAAAATCTCTGTCATTCTCTTGTAATCTTTTTGTAGGCAATGAGCCTCCATTTGAGCAGTGAGCTCTAGGTAGTGCGCCTGAATGCATGTGCATTCCCATTTTGTAAAAATACTTTTAACAGGGTATTAATCTTTGTGGGTTAACCCCCACCGTGGTTTTTCCCTTAACTGGGTTTCCACTTCAAAAATCTTGGTGTCAAGTGTGTTATTTATGTTTCTGCTCATGTGTTATTGATTGATGCTGAAATGTTTATTTCATTAATTTAATTATAAGTTGTAAAGGAAGATTAAAGGTAGAAAAGATTAAAATATGTGACAACTGATTCACCCCTCCCTCTCAATTGTCCGGACCTAAACCAACAAAATGTACATCAAGGTCAGCATTATATTCATCAACCTTTGGAACAATCTCCAAGGTTGGCATACATACATACATTAAATTATGACTAGACCTAAACAATATTGTGGACTAAGTGAATAAAGGAGGAACACTTCATGCCTTAACATGAACTCATTACATCTTCACACGCTACCACGTACTTCTATAATTCAAGAGATTCATCTGCAAAGAGTGTTAATCATCTAGGTCAGCCAGACAGGTACAATCACCAAGAACACTTGAGCACACACTTCCAAGATCTTCATTGCAGCTTGCAGATTAATCACACACCTTCAATGAATTTAGGGGACATCTATGAACATCATAGAATCATTTGGAGACTAGCAAATCTAGCTACAACAAATCTCAACTTGTTTAACTTGAAGATGGATCACAGACTATTCTCAATTAGACATTGTCAAACTTTGCTAATTAGAAACTTATTTTCTGGAGCTTCAAATCACTTATCCTTTGGAATGAAGATGACTAAGGACCTTATAAGCTTAATTCTAGAACCACAATACAAAACTCCAATCTACGGATAAATGTGGAGCAAAACACTTTCTCCCAGTCATCCTGAAAAACCTTGCCAGGTACTGTCTTCATACTGGTGAATATAATTTTTTCTGCATAGCAATCCAGACCACCAAATTCTAGATTTAGCTTCTTCAAACACTTCTCTAAATCATATCCAAATCTCATACTCTAGTCTTCAACACAGGAAATATGTTAAGAATAATACTCAGACAGTGTTCTTCAATCCATTAACAAACAACAATGCCAGAGGATATAGTTGACACAAATGACAACACAAATATGTTGACATCAATGACAAAACCAATTAGCATACACTTGTAACAATCTCCCCCTTTATCATTGATGGCAACATATGATGTGAAAAACATGTTCCACCACCAAGACACAATTTTGCTTCAGAACTCCCCCTTTGTTTTCATACTTTTGCAGTCTTACTTGTTGGAAAATGTGTGTCATTGATGTCAAAAGTGTTGTTATTGTTTGTCTTGATGCTTCTTATTGTTGTTGAGTGTTGAGAGATTATAATGTTCATGCTTCAAGGTTCATGCTTATGATACTTCATGTCAAAAGTTTCTTATGTATGTAGTGTCTGTATGCATGCTTGTGATACTTCATGTTAGGAGTTGCTTCTGTATGCAGTGTCTTTATGCATGCTTGTGAGACTTCATGTCAGGAGTTGCTTCTGTATGCAGTGTCTTTATGCATGCTTGTGATACTTCATGTTAGTAGTTGCTTCTGTATGTAGTACAAAGGAGTGGTGTTTCATGGTGGTGCAAAGGAGATGATGCAGTGCAAAGGTTGCTTCTATATGTAGTGTCTATATGCAGTGCAAAGGAGTTGTGTTTCATGGTGGTGTGAGGAGAATGATAGTGTGCCTATGTGTTGGTGTTGATATTCTAGTTGATCTCTGAGTGCTCCTTATTGCTTCTGTTTATTATTAGGAGTTCAGTGCAAAATACAGATTCACCATCTCTTATGTTCCTTCTAGGGTTTGTCATAATGTTCTCTAAATGTTAAAATATTTCCTTGTTTCAATCTCTATACACCCTTTCATTCTCTTCAGAGTATTTGGTATTCTAAACCAGTGTTGGGTGGTAGAAAACTTGGGGGTTGTATTTCTAATACAAACCTAGTTTCTAGGAGTTTCAAATGTGTTTGATACCCTAAGGTATATTTGCTTTAAACCCCTATTGTCTTGGCCTATTTTGGATATCTTACTTCTTTCGTCACAAGTCAGTGTCAGAACTAGGGTTTAAGTCTTGCTCTAAATTCATGTTTTTTTGTTTCAAGATCCAAGTTCTAAAAACCCTAGAAACCCTAAGCTTTCATTATATCTTAAAACCTAAGATAAAACCTTATTTTCTCATCATAACACTAAGTTACTTTTTGTTATATTTGTTTGGTGACTTGGTATCGCAGGTCAAGAGTGACTTAAGTTATAACCTAAGGGGGTCATCTACATGAGGTGATTGGCCTCCTCCCCTAGGGTAACTGGCCCTCACGAGTAGTAAGCCTTGGCTTCGATAGCAAAGCAAAATCTAAGGCTACTTTTTGATCGCTTGTGCCCACAAAAAGATAGATCAACAAAGGAAATTTGAATTCAATTTAAATCCTAATGGATATCTCTCTTCTTTATATTTGACGTGCAGATGGGTGTAAGTCTATTGTGGAGCAGTTTGCTAACTGTCTGATAACTATTTTTGGAACTACAATACAATATGTTTAAATCCTCCTCTCAATGAGTGGTCAAGGCTTCTTTGAGGCAAAATAGGGAGTCTTTCATGATATGTGCATATTGCTATCAGATTATAATCTAGGAGGTCTATAAATGTGCAAAGCATACATAGATTACAAATTGTTTGGTATTGTTTTATGATTTGATGAGGATGGAGGCTCTTCTGACCTTGTGAACATAAGAGATAACCTATGTCCTATAGTATAAAAGATATAGAGTAGAGACTATAAGAAGAAAAGTATATGTTGTGTCGATGATCCTGATATAAATTTGTAAAAAACCCATAGTGTAGAGGTGTATGTATAGGGTTATAAACATAGGGTGGTTTTTATGAATATATGTTACTATGATTGTGTACTATAGAGGGAGATATAGTGTTAAACTTTGATATTACAGGGATCTTTGTATGTTTTGAATGGTGCAAATCAGATTAGATAGAATCAATACTTGCATGTAATTCATTTTTTAGTATTGTTGATAAGGTTGGTGTCTTATTGAAATTGGTACTCCTAGTTTTTAATCAATTGTGGTTGTTGCTTCATTAGGGTTGGTGCTTCAAGGATGGTGATCAATTAGGTGTGTAGTGTACCTATAGATTGTAGTATCAAAACATTTCATCACATGTGGTTGTACCTATGAGTGGGTGCTCACAAAATAGTTGTAATCATTATTCATTTGGAGGCTAGATTTGGATAGTAGATCCAAGCAGCATTTCTCCCATGGTTTTCCCTTTTTGGGTTTTCCACATATACATATGTGTTATGGTATGCATTGATGATTGCTTTCATTTTTATGCCTTTATGTTTGGTTTTGAAAGTTATTCGGTTAAGTTTTTAAAAGAACACTTATTCACCCCCTCTCAGTGTTCTAGTGTATTCCTTCAATTGGTATCAGAGTAGGGTTCCTTGCAGGTGTCTAACTAACTAGGGTAGATTCTCCAGTGGAATACAATGGAAAAAAGTAGAAGGAATAAGGAAAGAAGAAATCTCAAGCCACTTACTGTTCAAAAGGTACAATCTTTACCAAATGTAAATGGAGTTGTAAACTTAGTTGATAGAAATGATTCTCAATTTGAATTAGGAACAAAATTAGAGGACAACTTGGTATATGAGGAAAGTGCAGTCCAATATGATCCAGAAGAAGATGAAGGAGTGGATCTTGAAAAAGAACTATTCTTTGCCTACAATGTAATTGAGAAATTGAAAGAGGAAAATTGTAGATTATAGGTACAAGCTAAAGAATCTGACAAACACATTACAGATCTAAAATTACAGTTGGAGGAGTCAAAAAGGATTGAAGAGGTTACTAAGTTGAACTTGCAAACAAAAGAAGAAGATTGTCAAAAGTTAGAGGCAGAAGTTGTGTCCTTGAGAAGGCAGTTAGAGAAAAATCAAATGTTTGAAAATAGCACCAACAAATTATATGAGATGTTGGGGAAAAAAAAAGTGTCCTAATGATACTACATGATTAGGGTATGAAGTGGGGCAAACTTCTAAATTCAAAAATGCACCTAGAAAGAAAATTGATCTAAATTATCATGTTGTTGCTCCTAAAAATAAGAAGAAGACAATAGATAAATTTGTTAATGAAGGGAGAAGGACAAACAGGTCCTCAAGATCTTCACCTACCAATCCAAAGCAAAAAATAAGGTACAATTACTCACAGTTCCACATGGTTATTATTTTTCATGTCATATTTTTGGTCATAGAGCTAGAGATTGTAAAGCTCATACTAGAAGTGATTGTGAATGAAACAAAAGTTCTTATAGACTGTCGAAACAAAGTTACAATATTATGTGTTATAGTTGTAACAAAGTTGGTCACTTAGAGAAAGATTGTAGAGATCTTGAAAGATATGATTATATAATGCACAATAATAGAAGTCCATATTGGTTTCCAAGGAAAAGCTATATTTCTTTTGCTCTAGGCTACAATGTTATATGTTTTAGATGCAATAATCCTGGTCATTTTGCAAAGCATTATAGTACCAAGTTTGTGCAACGGGACAAGAGAAATAATTCCTCTCCTAAGAAGAGTACAAGGTTATTAGCTCTTGGAGACAAGGAAAAACAAGAGAAGAAATAGTCCATGAAGGTTTGGAGAAAAAGATATTAGCAAGACAAAGAAAAATCAAAGATTGTGCCTGATGCACAAGAAGCATCACTGTTTGCATAATTTCACTCATGAAGTCAAGGGGAGATATTCAATGCTTCATCTTTTATCCCCAAGGAGAAAATTAGAAGATTGTACCAATCAAGGAGCAAGTTGAAAAGTGATATGGTGTGAGTGGCATGCTTACTATATATGTATTCTCAATCACAACAATTTTTTAGATAGTTTCTTGTTACAGATAGCAACACTTCTTTAAAATGCATAAGATTAAGGTCAAGATGGGTGTCTCACTTTCATGGTATTGTTATTCAATGGTTCCAAAAGATGTACATTGTTTAGCTTAATTGAAAGTTGAGAATGTGTTGTAATAGTGGTTATACCTGGACAATATAAGAGTTAAGCATTAATAATACAATGAGAATGAAGAGGTCTTAGTATCTGGTGCAATGTCGGTAGAATAAACACAAGATAGTGTTGTTGAAAAGGTTTCAAGAAGTGATATTGGCAGGTACAAGATAGATTCTAAAACCTCTGTCAGTGTGTTTGGGGTCTTGGAACAGGGTATAGCATCCATCAATGTGTAAAGGATAAAATTGCTATCAAATGTTATAGTAGCAAAGTGATCTGATAGACATGTATGCCAAGTGTAGAAGGATAGACAAGGCACATGAACTTTATGAAAAAATGTCATGGTACCATTAAAGAATGCAACAAGATGGTAACAGGGTGACAATATTCAAGACTTGATTGCAAATTTTTGCTTAATTTAGGTTTTATTGTAGTTGGGTGCTAGTAGTCACTGTCAAGTGTTGAAATAATAATACTATTTTGTTTGAACAATGATATGCACTCTGTTCCCTTGAGCAAAGCTACCTATGTTAGTGATGTCTGTCTTGAGAGATTCTTGTTGTAGAAGTATGGTGGAAGTGTATGGTGATAGTGTTAGTTGTTGATGGTGTTTTTACCACTTAGCAACATAGGTGAGATACAAGTATCTCACCTCTCTTGAAAAAGGTATCCTATCCAAGGTAGGATTGCCCCAAGGATAATACAGCTAGGTCTTAGCTTGTGTGGAATAGCTTCAATGGAATGTACCAGTTGTGCCAACAAGAGGTCTTACATGAAATATAGGGTTTATGAAAGATGACAGCAATATATATGCAGAAACCCTAGGTAGTTCAGACTGTAAAGCCTAAAATTTTCTAGCATATAATCAATGTAATGTTGCTCAAACCCTAAATCTAATAAACTTTATGTAAAAAATGCAAAAAGAAAGGGAGAGAGAGAAAGGATAAGAGATCCTATAGACAATTACAAGAATGATCAAAAAATAGATAGACAAATTCCCAACAACAAACAAATCTTTGCTTAACCAAGCAGCCCACAATGCCATAGAAATTGTGCAATCTTCTAAGGAAATGTAATGATTTTCAAATTGTGGAGGGTTCATCAAACACCCAATCCTTGGTGCAGCTCAACGAATTCACACAGTCAAACTTAGCTCATATAACATGCCCAGACTAACCATGCATAATGACATACAATCAGCTAGCCATTAATAGTATGGATAAGAAATCCATCAAATATCTGAGTGATTAAGCACAAATGCAACTGAATATCAACTAATTTTAGATTGACATGAACCATGAAATCCAAAATGAGACAACATAATGATACAAATTCCCAGCAACCTATGAAACTTGCTTTGTATTGGCTAAATTTTGGTAGTCTCAACAATTCATTATCAAATCTTACTTGTTACAATGAGAGAATGATGGTCCTTTTATAGACAAGGCACCATACCAAGTTTTTCAATGGACGGTGGAGATTAACTCAACACCAATGGTCCAAATTACATGGCATTTAATTTTGGACGGTGGGTAGTTACAATCCCGGATTTGCTTTTGTCTTGATAGAAAAAGACAAAATACAGCCTCTAAATACATTGAATTTGGTCAAAATAGATTCCCATTTGGTTGTATATGACAAAGAGCCAATTTTCAAGGCAAAATAAAGTCAAAATAAAGTCACATGACCCTTGAAAATACAAGTTGATGTGGGCTTATAGGATTCAAGGGTCATCCCACAATAGTGGGTTACACTTTTGTGGATGAAGAAAAATCGAAGGTGCCAAAAAATCTTTAGAAGACACCTTCATTTGAAGGTTGAATATTCAAATGAAGGCCTTGTTGGCCAAGTGAAAAAGCTCTTAGTCAGAACCTTCATTCAAAGGGTGTCTGCGAATGAAGGTGATTGAGTGCCAAATAAAAAATAATAAAATAATGCCTTCACTTGAAGAGGGTCCTCAAGCGAAGGCATTATTTTATTGTTCTTTTATAAAAAGAGTTAAGACTCTCAAATGACAGTTTTTTTGTCATTTGAGAGTTTGCAGCAGAACGAAGGCTAGTTGGATTAGCGTCTGAAGGCGATAGGGAATGGCGTCCACGAAGGTGACAGGGAATGGCATCCACGAAGGCGAAGACCCCACATGGTAGCATCTCCAAACATGTCAAGCTCCAGTCACATTTGAATACGGCCCACATCACCATACACATTGATGGAACTCCCATATTCAGGTGCATAAATTTGTCGTACCATTTTTAATATTGTATATATGCAATGCTTGGATAATACACCAGTTTCTTGCTGACAAGGGCTTCCATGGCTTCCATTACAATCAATTAAATAAAGAAAATTTCCTGCTATGAAACCCTAGTTTGGCAATAGGATTTGTAATTACAGTTAATAGAAAAAATTAATTAAACGTAGGAATTTGATGAATTCAGTTAAAGAACTAGAATAGTTTGGCAACCCCTAGTTTGCCAAACTAGGGTTTGTCATTACAATCAATAAAATTGAGAAAAAAATCATAAAAAATAGAAATTTTTCTTGATACAATGAAAGAAGTATCAAACCCTAGTTTGCCAAACTAGGGTTTGACAAACCCTAGAGTTTCAAAAAAAATTAGGGTTTGTCAAATTAGGGTGAAAAGATGAATTTAGTTTCACCCTAATTTGACAAACCCTAAACTAGGGTTTGTCATTACAATTAATAAAATAGAGAAAAATTTCATAAAAAATAGAAAATTTTCTTGAGACAATGAAAAAACTATCAAACCCTAGTTTGACAAACCCTAGAGTTTCAAAAGAAATTAGGGTTTAATCAAAATGTTTCTAGAGAAAATTAGGGTTTGTCAAATTAGGGTGAAAAGATGAATTTAGTTTCACCCTAATTTGACAAACCCTAAACTAGGGTTTGTCAAACCCTAGTTTGGCAAACTAGGACCATTTATCTTTTGATCATTGTTAGATCCTACTTCCCATTTGGCTTATACATATACTAAACCTACTAAATTCATCACACACATGGATATTCTAAGCATAGAGGCATGGCATTGATACGTAAAGTTCAAGAAATTATAGACAAATAGAAGATAAACATTACACATACTCATGAGCACAAAAATCCCTCACTTGATAAGATGAATCATGGAAAAAAAAGTCACATGAATGTCAAGATCCTTGTCTTGTTCACCATATGTAGACCTCAAGAAGCTCATTATTTGGATAGTGACACAAATTTTGTAGTTTACATGTGTAAATTTATGTATTTTTGTGATGTTTCTTGTACTGGGTATGCTATAAATCATATTGAGTTACCATGGAAATATATGTATGTATAATTTCATAATTTTTCTATTGTAAACATAAGTATGACAAAAATAGACAACTAAATAAACAAAAAAAGGGTCTAGGAAGGAGGGTTATGGCAATATATGTCTTTACAAATGATGTAGATAAGATACAAAAATTTCAAGTTAAACATTCCTTAGAACTCCTTTTATAACTATGATCAAACAATAAATTAGATCCAAGAATAGTTACTAAACTTGAACTTCTCTTGTTAATCCTTCTTTTGAGAAGATAACAATGAAACATAATAAAAAGCTACTTTAATTAAGATTATTCAATGCTAAGTCTTTGAACATTGTTAATATTTTCCTATTAAGCTACCTAATTTTCAAGTTGAATGAAGACATTAAAGCTACCTTAGAACATTCCCTAAACTCAATGCTATTTTCTAAGGTCAATTTGCATTTGTTATTAACCAAGAATTATGAAGTGAAAAAGTGTCGTTCCATTCTAAAATTTCCCAATTCAAAACTAGTGTGCTAGAAGGTTGGGTTGGTAAGTAGTATATTTTTTATCCAAAAATTAGGATAAAGGTCTAGATTTTATGCAAGGAGATCTAGTTTTTATGTGAGGAGATCTTAGTTGTCACATAACAAGATCTTAGTTCTTAGATAGTGAGATTGTATGCTTGTTTATATATTTTATTATATTTTTAAGTGTTTAAATCTCTACCATGTTTGGTCACACACGTCTTTGAGCATTGAAGACCATTGTAAATGGTGGAATGTTTGATTAAGAGTGATAAATAGGTCTTAGCATAGTTAGATCCATTATTCCTAAAATTGTGTGAGATCCTCCTAGTTTATAGACTAATTTCATTAGAGGAATCCTCCATAGTTGAGACCCCTAGTAATTAGGGCTTTGAAGCCAACACCACAAGTAGCAAAGAATTGCCTATTAGTTGTCAATGGGTAATGTTGGAATATTTAATACATAGTTGACATAAATATGAACATTCTCAATTTGTTCTTTGACCACTGATATCAAATTGGGTATGAGAGGAAGTATAAATAACAATACATGCCAAGGTGCTTGAGTTTGTGGGAGGACTAACTAGGAAAAGGACTTTTTTTCTATTCTTATTTTTAGCTACATTTTCTAAGATTATATTAATTTGACAACACAAATCTGATGCAATGTGAGTGCATTCTATCACCTCATGCTTTGGTATTCTACTAAATAAAAAATGGGGAAATACCACACATGTGGTTCTGAACCAAGTTCAAAATCATCACTACTATTTTAAACTACAACAAGAAACAAAATATATTCAAAGGGTTAGGTTTGGACCACTAGCTCGAACAAGGACATATATTCAAATAAGGTATAAATTGGATGTTAATTCTCTACACAAAATATGCCATTTAGACATTAGTTATGACATCAAGAATAGTAGGTCAAAATAAGTCCAAAATGATTGGGGAAAAGTATTAGGGATGGACTTTCCACCATTACAGGAGTTTAAAAAATAAAAAATAAAATATCTACACCAAAATCATCTGAGACTCATACTAAATTTCCTAAATGTTCTCATAAAATTGTTGGAATTATTACATCTTTAGTATATAGTTAATAAATCAATATATTACAATTAAATTCACCTTAGTGAATTGTTCTAGTATTTAAATAACTAGCATATTTATATTAAATATAATATATCTAAAGTACGCCGAGAGATATCCTTCTCGAGGCGCCTATTTTTTTAATCACTAATCCTCACATTAGGCGCCTCGAGAAGGATATCTCTCGGTGTACTTTAGATATATTATATTTAATATAAATATGCTAGTAGCAACCGGAGCCGCAAGTCTAATTCTAACACTAATTATAATATATTAAAAAATATTATATTAGATATATCTTTTATAATATATATAATATATTATATAATATAATAATATATTATGTTTATAATAATAATAATTATAATATATAATAATTATAATATATAATAATTATAATATATAATAATTAAAATTTTATATTATATTATATATTATATTTAGGATTAGAGTTAGGGGTTAAAATTAGGGTTAGGGTTAGTGTTTAGGTCAGAATTAGGGTTAGGGTTAGAATTATGGTTAGAATTGGAGTTAGGGTTAGCATTAGTGTTAGGATTAAGGTTAGGGTTAGGGTTAGAAATATAATTAGGGTTAGATTTAGAATTAGGATTTGGGTTAGGGTTAGAACCAAGGTTATATTAGAATTACCTAGGTTAGATTTAGAAAAAGGGTACCTATTTTTAACGAATATTTTAATATCAATGTTGAACCCTAACCCTAATTCTAACATCAACCTTAACCCTAATACTAACCCTAACTCTAATTCTAACAATAACCCTAACCCTAATACTAACCCTAACCTTAATTATAACAATAACCCTAACCCTAATTATAACCATAATTGTATCTCTAATTCTAAACCTAATGCTGACCCTAACACTAATCCTAATTCTAACCCTAAACATAAAATTGATTCTAACTATAATTTTAATTCTAACACTGATTCAAACCCTGACCCCAACTCTAAACCCTAAACCCTAAACCTAATCCTAATTTTAAAGCTAACCCTAACCATAACCCTTATTTTAACCCTAAACATAGCTCTTATTTTAACCCTAACCCTAATCCCAACTCTAACCCTAAGCTTGATTATAATTCAAAACCCAACCCTAATTGAACTCTAACCCTAACTCTAATTTGAACCCTAATCCTAATTGTAACTTTGATTCTTACCTTAATTGTAATAGTAAGCCACCTTAATTCTAACCCTAATTCTAATATGAACCCTAACCCTAATTCTAATCATAACCTTGATCTACCCTACTCTAACCCTAATTTTAAATCTAACAATAACCCTAATTCTAACCCTTAACTTAATCCAAATTCTAACTATGATTTTAACCTAAATTCTAACCCTAACTCTAGCCCTAACCCTTACTGTAACTCTAATGCCTACCCTAAATCCTAAACCTAATCCTAATTTTAAAGCTAATCCTAACCATAACCCTTATTCTAACCCTAAACATAGCTTTATTTTTAACCTTAACCCTAACTCTAACCCTAATCTTGACTATAATTCAAAACCTAACCCTAACCTTAATACTAACCTTAACCCTAATTGAACTCTAACCCTAACTCCAATTGTAACCAACCTTAATTCTAACCCTAATTTTCTAATAAGAACCCTAAACCTAACCTAATTATAATCACAACCCTAATTCTACCCTAACTATAACCCTAATTTTAAATCTAACTCTAACCCTAAATCTAACCCTAACCCTAACCCTTATTCAAACCCTAAGCATAGCTCTGATTTTAACCCTAAGGTTGATCCTAATTGCAACCTTCTCCCTAAGTTTAATACTAAACTTAGCCCTAATTGTAACCCTAACCCTAAGTTTAATTCTAACATTAACCCTAATTATACTTGTAACCCTGATTCTAACCCTAACCCTAACCCCAACCCCAAACCCTAAACCCTAAATCTAATCCTACTTTGAAAGCTAACTTTAACCATAACCCTTATTCTAACCCTAAACATAGCTCTAGTTTTAACCCTAACCCTAATCCTAACTCTAACCCTAAGCTTGACTATAATTCAAAACCTAACCCTAACCTTAATACTGACCTTAACCCTAATTGAACTCTAACCCTAACTCTAATTTGAACCCTAATCTTAATTCTAACTTTGATTCTTACCTTAATTGTAATAGTAAGCCACCTTAATTCTAACCCTAATTCTAATAAAAACCCTAACCCTAATTCTAATCATAACCCTGATTCTACCCTACTCTAACCCTAATTTTAAATCTAACAATAACCCTAATTCTAACCCTTACCTTAATCCTAATTCTAACTATGATTTTAACCCTAACCCTAATCCAAATTCTAACCCTAACTCTAGCCCTAACCCTAACTATAACTCTAATGCTTACCCTAACATTAATTCTTACCCTAATTCTAACAGCAACCAACCTTAATTCTAACCCTAATTCTAATAAGAACCCTAATCCTAACCCTAACCCTAACCCTAATTCTAATCATAACCTTGATTCTACCCTAACTATAACCCTAAGTTTTAAATATAACAATAACCCTAATTCTAACAATAACCCTAACTATAACCCTAATTCTAACCTTAACCTTGGGCTATGATGAGGTTAATCAAAATTTCTATTTTATTAAGTCATAACCCTAATTAAGTAACCTAATTTAGGTTTATTATTAGAGATTTCCCTAACTTTGTAACCCTAATTCTATTTCTAACCCTAACCCCAATTATAACCCTAATCAAACCTAACCATAACCCTAAACTTAATTCTAATTGTAACCCTAAATCACACCCTAGTTCCCTAACCCTTATTATAACCCTGACTCTAGTTTTGACTATAATTTTCATTCTAATTCTCACCCTTCTTTAAACTATAATGTGAATTCTAATTATAATTCTAACCCTAATCCTAACGCTAATTTTATTTGCAATTCCAACCCTAACCCTAACTATAACCCTAATTGTAACCCTAACTCTAATTGTAACCCTAATTGTAACAATAGCCCAAACCCTAATACTAACCCTGATTCTAATTCTAAACCTAATTATAATTCTAATCTTAATATGAAGTTTGACCCTAATTCTAACCCTAATCATAAGCCTATATAAACCCTAGTTCTAATCCTATCTATAATTCTAACCATAACTGTATCCCTAATTCTAACCCTAACCATAAAATTGATTATAACTATAATTTTAATTCTAACATTGATTCAAACCCTAAGCCTAACCCTAATGCTAATCGTAACCATTATAATGAATTCTAATTATAATTCTAACCCTAATCGTAATTCTAATTTTATCTGCAATTCCAACCCTAACCCTAATTATAACCCTAATCATAACTCTAACCCTAACCTTAATTCTAATCGTAACCCTAAATCTCACCCTAACCCTTACCCTTATTATAATCCTAACCCTAGTTTTGACCCTAATTCTCACTCTAATTGTCACGGGCATCTTTAAACTATAACCCAAATTCTAATTATAATTCTAACCCTAATCCTAACCCTAATTAGAATTATAACCCTAACCCTAATTCTAACATTAACCCTAATTATAGTCATAACCCTAATTTAATAACCTAATTTAGGGTTATTATTAGAGATTACCCTAATTTAGTAACCCTAATTCTATTTCTAATCCTAACCCTAATTATAACCCTAATCAAACCTAACTATAACCCTAACCTTAATTCTAATTGTAACCCTAAATCACACCCTTATCCTAACCCTTATTATAACCCTAACCCTTATTATAACCCTAACCCTAGTTTTGACCGTAATTTTCATTTTAATTGTCACCCTTCTTTAAACTATAACATGAATTCTAATTATAATTCTAACCCTAATCCTAACCCTAATTCTATCTACAATTCCAACCCTAACCCTAACTATAACCCTAATTGTAACCCTAACTCTACCCACATTGCTAATTGTAATCCTAACTCTGATTCTAAACCTATCCCTAATCCTAATTTTAAACCTAACCCTAACCCTTATTCTAACCCTAAACATAGCTCTAATTTGAACCATAACCCTAACCCTAATTCTAATCGTAACCCTAAATCTCACCCTAACCCTAACCCTTATTATAACTCTAACCCTAGTTTTGACCCTAATTCTCATTCTAATTGTGAACCTTCTTTAAATTATAACCCGAATTCTAATTATAATTCTAACCCTAATCCTAACCCTAATTATAACCCTAACCCTAACTCTAATTGTAACCCTAACATTTAGGTCAATACTAACCCTAATTTTAACCCTGACCCTAACCCTCATTCTAATAATAGCTCTAACCCTTCTCCTAACCTGAACCCTATTTCTAGACCCTAATTGTAATAATTTGTAACCCTAATTCTAACCTGAACTTTAATTCTAATCTAAACTCTATCGCTATATGTAATTCTAACCCTATCCCTAAATATAACTATAACCCGAATCCTAATTGTAACCCTAGTACTAACCATAATTCTAATTCTAACTGTAACCTTAATTCTAACCCTAAAGTGTAAAATAATCAAATTGTAGAGTTAAACAAAAAGTAAGGATGACCTCTTTGCTTAAAGGTTGTCTTTGTTCACTATCCTTAGTATAGACCTCTCTACCAAATTGGCCTAATTCTTATATGTTGAATGGAAAGGATTCAACTATTGGTAGCATGAATGCTTTGATTGCAGGGCCTCTGAGTAGCCTCTTCGAGAATAGTATGAAGTATGCAGCTTTAAGCCTCTATGAATCTATGATCATTCTCAAATAATTACTTTATGTACCTTATTTTGATCTTTAGAATAATATTACATTTTTAATACATAATACATTTTGAAATTAGAAATTAACTCACAAAAATGAAATAAAATTTAAACTTACTTTTTAAATAAAATTAAATCAATAAAATAAAAAAATAAAATTTAAACTTACTATTTAAATAAAATTAAATCAATAAAATAAAAAAACACCTCACATAATCAATAATTTTTAATAAATATTATACTAATTTAATGATTACACTTCATAAATTTAATTAGCATGACTATAATTTTAAAACAAATAATAAAACATTTCCTTACTAAAATAAGTTGGCTACAAATAAGGAACATATCATGTAGTGACTTAATTAATAATAAGTAATAATTATTTTTTTCTATTTTTGAAATTTCTAATTATTTAAGTCATATAAAACATTTCATTCACAACAAAACATTCATTTGCTTCCTTCATTTATTTTTTGTGGTAAATCTGAGAGGGAGACTCTATGGAAGAAGTTGGAGGAACTCCATAGCCATGAATTATTATTATTTTTATTTGATTCTATTTGCTTTGCAATCTTATTTTATTTTCCTCTCCATTCTTTTCAAACCCTAACTATTTTTTTTTGTCTAAGCTCAGGTTTTCTGATTTGAAGAGTTGCATGTTGCAGGAAGTAAGCTCTGAAATTATTTTATGAAAGAATCAAAAACATGCAAATGCATCCAAAAAAATGAAGAGTGGAATCTCTTCAGATTTGTTATGATTGAATGTAGGTTTTCATGAGAGGATCTATTGATTACAAAATATTGTAATCTCTCAAAGGTAGATATGGATTAAAAATGAATGAAAGAAAATATTCTTTGTATTATTATTGTGGATTAAAATTGATATATATAATTTTAGGTTTGCGAACTCAAAATCTAAAAAAATAAATAAAATACGATATAATACCTTTGAGCTAATAAAATAATAATAAATTATATATTTAACAAATATTTTAATTTATAATAATTTTATAAATTATATAGTTATTTGTATCCAATATCTCTAAATAACCTTAACTCCTTTCTAAATTAAAATTTATTTTCAATTTTTTTAAAAATTAAAATATACTTTTAAAAATGTATTTTATAATTTTCCATGTAAATTTTTTATAACAGAACCATAGAGAAAAATGGAAAGAAGAAAATGAAAAAGTTTACCATAGAAGAAGTTCAGGCAGTATTTTTCTCCTTAGAACCAGATAAATCACCTGGCCCTGATGGTTTTACTCCTCTGTTTTTTCAAAAATGCTGGGACTTTGTGGGTAAGGATATTTGGCTGGCTGTAGAAGAAGCTCAACGAAATAGAACTGTTCTGAGAGAGATAAACTCAACTTTAATTGCTTTGATTCCTAAAATCAATTCTCCTTCCTCCTTTGCTGATTTCAGACCCATTTCGTTATGTAATACCTTTTATAAGATCATTTCCAAAGCAATCACTTTAAGACTAGCTGCACTAATCCCAAAAATTGTCTCTGATGAACAAGGGGGTTTTGTCCCAGGCAAGGAAACTTCAGAAGGTGCTTTGATCACTCATGAGGTAATCCATTCAATTCATCAACACAAACTTCCTACAATGATGATTAAATTGGATATGCTAAAAGCTTATGATAAAGTATCTTGGGATTTTTTATTCAAAGTACTCCTCAAATTTGGTTTCTCTTCTAAATGGTGTAAATGGATTCAATCCTGTATTACTGGTGTCAGTTTTTCAGTACTAATTAATGGTATGCAATCTGAATTTTTTAAATCTTCTCAAGGCATACGGCAGGGAGATCCTCTTTCCCCTTTTCTTTTTATTTTAATGGCTGAAGGTTTGAGTAGATTAATTCTGAGTCAGAATACTTTGGGTCATTGGAGAGGGATTAATATCCCTAGAATTCCTTTTTCTATCACGCATGCTTTGTTTGCAGATGATACCTTGTTGTTTGGACAACCTATGATGGAAGAAGCTAAAGTTCTGAAGGAAGTCATCTCTAAATATTGTTTAGTATCTGGTCAAAAAGTGAACAATAGTAAATCTAAAATTTTCTTTTTCTTCTCTTCTGATTTGGTGCAAAGTAGGATAGCTAAGTATCTTGGTTTTCAAATTGACACTTTACCCTCAAGGTATCTAGGAATCCCTCTGTTTTCAGGTTCGATTAAAAACATGTTCTGGGATAAGCTTTTATCAAGTATAAAATCTAAAATCTCTTCCTGGAAAGGCAAATGGCTTACTTTGGCAGGCAAACTTTTGATGATTAAAACAGTTTTATCAGCGATGCCAGTTTACTTGTTATCAGTTTTAAAAGTCCCAAAAACTGTACTTACTTTTATTGTGAATATGTTACGAAAGTTTCTTTGGAATGGCACTAATTTACAGGGGAGAAAGATTCCACTCCTTTCTTGGGATAAAATATGCACTCCAAAACAATTTGGTGGCGCTGGTATCCATGATATTGCATCTCAAAATAAAGCTCTTGGAGCTAAACTTGTTTGGAATTTGTATGAAAAATCAACTTCTAAATGGGGGAGAATAATGTATGCTAAGTATCTAGATTCTTTTAATCCTGAAAGATTATTTACTCTTCGAAATCCAAAGGCAGGTTCTCACATGTGGAATTTTTTGATACATTGTCGAGAAGTTATTTCTTCTTATTTATCTTGGGTTATTCATGATGGCAGTTCTGCTCTTTTCCGGGATGATTCTTGGAATAATCATCCTCCTTTAAGTAACACAAAAGGTCTCCATGAGATTAAATCTTTGTTATGTCAGGTGTGGGGAACAAAGGTTAAAGATTATTATGAAGTTGATCCTAATTCAGCCTTTCATTCAGTAAAATGGAAAAACTTTGATGAGTTCATGATTCCAGATGAACAAAAGACCCTTCTTAGGAATATTTTGAAGGATCGCAGGCTATTTATATCAGGTGAAAAGGATAAGTTAGTCTGGGCTCCTTCGAAATCAGGACATTATACAGTTAAACAAGGTTATCTAAGTATAACTAGTAAGGATTCTAATACACTTCTCTCTTGGCCCTATAAGCTTTGCTGGAGTGATTCATGTCTGCCCAAAGCAGGAGCTTTTTCATGGTTAGCATTGCATTCTCGAATCCTTACTAGTGATAGATTAGTTAAGCTTGGGGTTGCAAATCCCTTCTTATGTCCTTTCTGTCAGGAAGTGGAGGAATCTGTTGATCATCTTTTATTGAATTGTGGTTTCTCTTCATAGGTTTGGTCTTGGCTTCTTTCTAGACTGAACTGGTCGGGTCCTCTTCCTTGTTCTCTACTACAAGTCTTTCAAAGTTGGCCTATCCTATTCTCGAAGTCTACTTTTTCTGCTTTGTGGATTGTTTCGCCAAGCATTGTCATTTGGTCTCTTTGGTTAGAGAGAAATAGTAGAATATTTAAAAGGGTAACTAATCCACTTCATATTGTGTTGGGCAAAGTTGAAACATCTATTTCAGAAGTAACTTTAGCATCCTTGTTATCAAAGAAGGCAGGTTCTCTTATTTTTACAAGTTGGGATAATATGATATTGCAAAGTTAGAAGCAGTTAAAAGTGCCTGGTACTTCTTGCTTTAAGTCTGATGTTTTGACTGATCGCTCTGTTATCAAATGGATCCCTCCCATTGCACCTTTTGTCAAGCTAAATTTTGATGGTGCGAGTAGAGGTAATCCAGGAATTTCCAGTGCTGGTTGTGTTCTTTGAAATCATCATGGAACAATTCTTAGAGCTTTGTCAATTAAACTTGGTACCTTAACAAATAATGAGGCTGAGGCTTTGGCTCTAATTGCAAGTTTGAATTTAGCATTAAAATATGATTTTACTAACATCATTATAGAAGGGGACTCTTTGAATATTGTTTCAGCATTTTCCAAGAATTCTTCTCCGAGTTGGAAAATAGATTATATTCTTAAGGTGGGCAGAGATTTATTAAATAGGTTTCATTCATTTCAAATTAAGCATACTTATCGAGAAGGTAATCTTTTAGCTGATTTTCTAGCTAATACTGCTTTTAATTTAGATGAAAGTGCTATTGAATGGACTTCTGATTCTCTTCTCCAGATCCCCGGTATAAGCTTTATTTTGGCCAAGGATGCAATTGATTAAGCCATGATATTTTGGGTTCATTTTTTAGATCTCACGTTTAATCATTACCATTATTCTATGGTTTATATGATGCTTAGCTGACATCGGTTTAAGTTTTGTGAATTATTTTCGCATGAACGAATTGTACTCTATTGATTACTCCTGAGGCGGCTGGCAGATCTCACACATGGAAATTGGCATTTCATCACTCCTATTATTTATGACACATGAGTAGCTTCGTTTGCAATTAATCAGTTTCTTTTTATTCTCTGCTGCCGTAGTCACTTTGTTTCATGTTATCTAACTTTCTTAGTATAAGGTTTTGCTCTCTGCCCTGTTAGCTGTGTTTGTATTTTGTCTTCTGTTCTACAGCAAAGTTTTGGCAGATTTCTATGGGTTCCATTCACCAGAATACTAGACTGTCTTGGCCAATCCGGAATTGGGAATGTCCCCTTCTCGGCTGTTTTACTTTTAATGCTCTGCAGGAAGTCTTCCAGGTTCATGACGCATCGGTAGGTAATGCTATTCTCCAGGTGTGTAATCTACCAGCTCTTTCTACTCCAATTGCTATTTATCCCTCTCAGGTTGCTTCCCACTTTTTGTCCAATGCCATGGATCTTTTGCAGTCTGGTGACAGGGTAAGGGATTTGGGGCTAAATTTTATTCAAAATGTGCATTTTTCCGTTGATGTTTTTAATTCTACTTTAGTTGACTATGATGTGCATGAAGGGTCTACTCCTGTTGGAGGGTTGTTTGACTGCAGATGTTTGTTTCGACTTCCTGGTTTATACTGCCTGTATAATGCCTTTTTGCATGGTCTCCGCAATAATTGTATCATCTCCTTCTGAAATTCCATTCACTGTCATAGGTAGGAATTGGGTCCTCAACTGGCAGACTCAGCTATGGAAGTGTTTAATGTGCTACTATTTTTGTTAAACTATTTGCCTCCTCCGCCGCCACCTCCCCCTCAACTTGCAGAGGCTGATGAACACTTTGAAGACCAAGACTTGCAGGTTATTGAAATAGCAGATTAATGGGGATCTCGGTCAAGAATTTTTTGGATTTTGTACCTGCCAGATGTTTTGTAATTACTTTTTTATAAATTGTATATTCTCTGGCATGATCCTAAGTTTTGGATCGAATTATGATGTTGAAATGATTATGTATAAATTTTGATAAATTTCGGCTATAACCGGAGGTTTTCTTTGCCGATTCTTTCCTGCCGGTATGCCACTACTGAATCTGGCATTTTGTAACTCGTTTTATTAATATAATTTTAGTGGTTTATCCACTTTTTTGAAAAAAAAAAAAAACTAAAAATCAACACACTTCCGTTTAAGATAAAAAAGTTAGAAGAAAAATCTAGAATATTGCATTTAAACTGTGTTTTCCTTGTGATAATAAAATTAAACAAATCTTGGCTGCAATAGTTTTTGCTTAACAACAAGTACTAATGAAATGGTGAACCTATAAATAACTCTCTGTGATCAACACTGCTCTCTTCCTCTATATCCATGCCTTGTTTTTCTTCGATATCTGACTTTATATCCACTGTCATCATTAATATGCTCTATTATGATGCGTGCCAGCATACTTTTTAACCTTTTCTTCAAAAAGATAAAACTTACTACTGCCTATGCTCTGCCATGTTAAATGTGTTTGATCAATGTTTTCTCAAATAAATACTTATATTCAGGTATTTAGAAGATCTAATACTTGGTATAATAAAATGTAAAGCAAAAACCAACCCATTCGATTTTAAAATACAATGGTATCTGAACCTAGAAATATTTGTAATGAATAATGGATGTGAAAAAAGAAAACATGTGTCGAATAGGGTTAGAAATACTTTCTCCTCTTATATCTCAACTGCTAGACAAAAGCCACACAGTGAAGCATGAGGAAAGAAATGGTTTTCATGGACAAAAATGCTTTCTTTTTTCAATGTGATAGTGATATTTTATTAATTAGATCTAGAACCAAAGAAACCTTGACAGGAAACAAAGGAGCCAATGCTAAATAACCAGGCAGTGGATAAATACAATAAAGGATGTAAGACTTATATCACCATGGCCTCAAATTTGTGTTTTTTCCCAGCCTAAATTGTTGAAAGGCAAAATATTATATCATATGTATGCAGGCAATTTAACAAAACATGTTAACCCAACATTATATAAAGTATCAATTGCTTTTTGTCATATGATGTTTCAATCCATGACATTCTGTCATATGCATCTTTAATCCGGTCATATGCTGCTTCAATCCATGGAAGGAACCCATGTAATAAGCACCCACAACAACAGCCTTCTGCTTAAATTTCTTCAATCTCCTCAGCAACATAAGTGTAAGAGGATGAAGCAGGGCCTTAATCCTCTTACAAGATTTCTTATCATTCATATCATCCTTATAATAATATTCTCCATGATCTTCATCATATGTGTTTTCTTTATCTTTGTCATGATTGTAAAGTGGGTAGCTCTTTAAAAAGGCTCTTGTCTTGCTGGAACTAATCATGCCTTCCCTGCCACTCACATGAACCATGGGAGAATAACTCTCTTCTATCTCTTTATCTTCCTCTACATGCATGTTCTCCATTTCTAATATTACCTAATTTTTGAGAGAGGAAACAAGATAGTTAATCTTGGGTATTTATTATATAAAAGGTTGGAGAAGATGAAGTCAGCTATGTGACAGCTGGTGGATCTACCATATTCAAGAATCATATTAGACCATGCAAACAAACAAAAATAATGGCATGCGAATACTTACTTGAGATGATAGGATTTCTACTGAAAAAGAAAGCACACCTTCCAAGCATCATCACAGTAGCGTGAGGGTACATTCGCTCTTCTAGTTTTTCAGAGCAGAGAGATAGTTTTGTTGCTCGGCAAAGGCATCGAGAGAAAAAGACACATCCTCATGGCACACCTACTATCCTCCCATCTCAAATGCCTATCGACTGCTCAGCTTCATATACGGTATCTCCATCAATATGGCTTTCATCTTTCATTGCAAGGGATTTTAACTTTATGCGTATTTTGCCCTATTTTGCTGCAGTGGACGGAGTTTTGCCAGTTAGGGCATGAGATCGTCCCATAACTGTGGAGTTATGCCGATGCATGAGGAGATGAAGAAGCCTAATGTAGGAGGAGGAGGAGGAGAAGGAGAGAATGTTAGCACACCATTAATGACTGGAACACCATCTGCTCCAAGGAGTCTATACTCTTTATCAACAACACTACCCATTTGACATCCTCCATGGTAATGACAAATTAATCCTAGAGCCCCTACACAGATTATAACCTCAAATCTTTTGTTTTCCCTTTTCTTTTGCTTCTAAGCTGGGCACTGCCTCCTTAATGAGGCGTTTCATTTTGTTTTCCTCTTTGGGCACCCACTACCACCCACTTATTATGGCTTCAATTTTATTTTATTCTCTAGAATTACCGTTCATACATTGGCCATTATGAATTTTTAATTTCAGAGCAGGAAGAAGCCATTAATTCTAAAGTAACTGCAAACAAAATATTAGTTTTTAAATTATTTTAATTAATTTATTCCTATTTTCTTTTTTCTTTTTTAAATTTTTTGGTATATATTTATGACCAAAAATGAGTGCTCTCATCTCCACCCCCGCTACAACTGTAGTTCGCCTCTCGGTGAAATTAAATGTTAGTTTATTATTGTTAGTTTTGGGAGTTACTTTCCCATAAGTAGTTTTGGTAGTTAGTAAGGGAAAGCAAAGGCTTTTAAGACAATTTATTATAATGTAAAAATTAACAAGTTGAGTGCATGATAGTGGCGGCCATAACAGAGTAATTGGCATTGATAGCATTTTGGTAACATAATGACAGTAGCTTTGCTACATTTATTTTATTTTGTTTTACTGATAAAGGGAGGGACAACCATTAAAAAGAATTACACTGCAACTAGAAGAGGGCCACACCTACCTTAGATAGGCCATACTCCCTCACAAGAAGTTGAACCTCCTTAAGATCTATTGTTGCAAATGTCTGGAAGTAGTCATGTATGCAAAATTTGGAAGTATAATGTTGTGTATAGGAGAGGAGAGGACAAAATGGTAAGAAATTCAAGGATCTATGCCAAGGTAGTTGTTATGGATGCACATCACCACATGTTTGGATGCCTCAAGCGTCTCCATTCTAGCCAAGGAGCTCCTCAATGGCCAACAAGTGGTGGTTGTGTAATGTGAAGAGATATGTTTGTTAGGTGGACTTGTTTGCTCGAAAATGACTTGTACCTCCATTTTTTAAGAACGAGAATGAATACGAAGCCATCTCATGGCCCCATTCATTTTAGGGCACCTTCTAGAATTCTTTGGAGGACAATTAGAGTCCTAGAAGTTGAATTGAACTATGTGACTTGTTTGCTCTGCAACTGATTGAAAAAATTGAGAGGTGGTATACAACTATCCTCATCATTTTAGTTGCAAGACAATCAAAATATTTTTCTAAAATTGTGAGCACATAGGAATGATAATTTTATTAGTTCATTATAAACATATTTCTTTAAGTAAATTGCCTTAAATGATGAAATCATGTCTTACAAATGTATATATTGCAATAAAGTTGTGGACAAAGTAAATAGTTAATGATAATTTTGCAATAAAGTTGTGGACATGTTTGGATGCCTCGAGCCTCTCCATTCTAGCCAGGGAGCTCCTCAATGGCCAACGAGTGGTGGTTGTGCAATGTGAAGAGATCTGTTTGTTAGGTGGACTTGTTCAGCAGAAAATGAAGTACCTCTATTTTTTAAGAACAAGAATGAATACAAAGCCATCTCATGGACCCATTCATTTTAGGGCACCTCCTAGAATTATTTGCAAGACAATTAGAGTCCTAGAAGTTGAATTGAACTATGTGACTTGTTTTCTCTGCAACTGATTGAAAAAATTGAGAGGTGGTATACAACTATCCTTATCATTTTAGTTGCAAGACAATCAAAATATTTTTCTAAAATTGTGAGCACATAGGAATGATAATTTTATTAGTTCATTATAAACATATATTTTTAAGTAAATTGCCTTAAATGATGAAATCATGTCTTACAAATGTATATATTGCAATAAAGTTGTGGACAAAGTAAATAGTTAATGATAATTTTGCAATAAAGTTGTGGACATGTTTGGATGCCTCAAGCCTCTCCATTCTAGCCAATGAGCTCCTCAATGGCCAATGAGTGGTGGTTGTGCAATGTGAAGAGATCTATTTGTTAGGTGGACTTGTTCAGTAGAAAATGAAGTATCTCCATTTTTTAAGAACGAGAATGAATACAAAGCCATCTCATGGCCCCATTCATTTTAGGGTACCTTCTAGAATTCTTTGGAGGACAATTAGAGTCCTAGAAGATGAATTGAACTATGTGACTTGTTTCCTCTACAACTGATTGAAAAAATTAAGATAAATTTTGTAAATTGTTTGTTTACTTAGCTCAGCGTGATGGGACTTGGTAAATTTATGATTCCAATGCAATTGAGTATCATGTGAATTATCTATCTTAACTATCTATTAAACATTTTTTCCAGTAGTAGTATTTAAACGAAGGTTAGATGCTAGATTTTAATTTCATAAGATGAACTTCATATTTAACCACATGTAGACCTGGGAGTCATGTTTTCTATACTTAACACATATGCTTTCTATAGATGTAGCAAGAAAATGTAGACAAATTCATAGCATCCTTAAACATGTCTAATTTAGTGAATGTACTTATATAAGTTTAATACAAAATGAATCAAATCAAATTATATAATTTGCCTAATCAATTAAAGTGATTTTTAATGCCTAATCAATTAAATTAATGTAATAGTCATATATTTCCATGGTAACTAGATATGTATAGTCATTGGTTGTATCCATGTTCTTAGTGTGTAATGTTCATTATTTTATATCTTTAACTGTTGAGTTACCTAGATGTGTAATGTACATGGAGTAGGAATGAATTAAATGGTTTATTACACACATGGTATTCATTTTTATGACACTGATACATGTTCAACGTTACACATGTATGTGTAGATTTGGAAAAGTTAAAATCTCTCTCTCTGCAAGTTGAAAAGGAAAAGAATCATCCATACATTTTATAAATGAAATCTTCCCTCTTGTTCAACTATTTATTTAACGCGCGTTGGAATTGCATTAGGATCTATTCATGTTTAACCAATTCTCTACAAGTTGATTGATATGCCTCACCAACACTAGTAATAACTAGTGTCTAAGTTTGGAAGTTGTGGAACAATGTATCAAATGTACACACCTGTATATCAGAGAAGAAATGTATGTTGATACAGGTGAGTGCAACACAACATCCCTATCTACTCTGATGTAGGACGTGTATGCCGATACATTTGTTCCATAGGACCCAAAGTAGACACTATCATGTTATGTTGTTGGTATGACATATCAGTCATACTTGTAGAGAATTGGTTCAACTTGGCCATCCTAATGCACATGTATGTATGTATTGGAATAAGTAATTTATTTTTACATGCACAAAATTTAGGTTGATATATATATCATGGCACATGCGCCACCACCTCCTAGACCTTCTATATTTACACGCACAAATATTGAGATTCAAAAATTGACAACTCTTCTTTCTGACCCCAACACAACAGGGGTTTATAGGGACACATGTCAATCAATTTTAACTAGCTTGTAGTGCATTAGACAGAGTCTAGGAGATACTCATGCTTATTCGGGTGATACTCTTGTTGCTATTCTTGCCCAGATGCGGTAATTACTAGTGATGTTTCTCTTTCTTCTGTTCAGCTAGTGTCTTAAAAGAGACTATCAAATCTCAATATTTCCCATCTTATGTTGGTAAGCTTAATGTGAGGGGCTACCAAGTGACTAGATGTGTAGACCCTCTTATGGCCCCATTGATATATCCACGTTTTCTTGCTGCTCATGGTAGTTATCCCAATAATGACCAAATTCCTTTATATTTTGCACAACAGTTATATGCAGAGGTTTATATGGGCCTCAAGGTGAACTACTTGGATTGGCTAGAATATTTTGGTCAGGGGAGGGGTAGGGTTTCTAATAGAGATGCCTATTGTCGACTAGATCGATAGGCTCTAGTTTATCAGGCCTTGGTTGGGGAGAGGATGACTGCTATCTCCCCAGCCCTGGCCCCTATTGCTGATCAGGTTTTCATTGCTTCCCAAAGGGAAGCAATCGACAGTGTAGGTGATATTGCAGCTGCCACATCTATTATATCTTCTGATCATGTGGGAAGATATTTGATGAGTCATCTTGGATGATCCAGACCATCAGATCATGCTACTAATCCTTATGCTATCGCGAGTGTCCCGTCTCCTGTAGACATAGATGGTCTGACAGGGGAGCATATGCTTCAGACTACAGCGATTTATCTTTTTGAGGACCTATTGGAGTCATATGCTTTTATTGCATCAAAGCTTGGTATCCCTTTACATGAGGTTAGAGGACATATGGGTAGCACTTGCCATTCATAGAGTGTGTCACGATCATGTCAGGCTACAAGACCTTCTGATCAGGTGTCTGTGAGTACTCCACATCTTGATCCACCCTCAGATCATTCAGCTACTGCAGAGGGAGATAGACCTATCAGGCCTCGTGTTGAGCAGCAAACATCCTAGCCCTCCCTATATTCACTTGAGGTGTAGTTGTAGATGGGATCGGTGTTAGGTTTTGTGGATATGCTTCTTCATTCAACCTCTTCGTTGCTAAGTTGCCTAGTTAGTCCACTTCAGACTTCATTACTTGAGCTAGCCAAGGAGGAACCAGATATAATCATTATAGTGGATCATCCTATAGTACCTAATACACAGGTATGTACATGCTTATGTGCATGTGCATGCATGATTTAAACTTGAACTTAAATTAAAGTAAGTTAAATTACTTTTCTCCAGATAGAGTCCTAATGTTACACCTACTCTGAGCATGGACCATGTACGCAGGCGTGATTCAACTGATGGCAGTAATGTTAGTGGATAGGTGAGTTTTAAATTTATAAATCATTATTGTACTTACATACATGTAAATGCATATAATTTGTACATGTGGATGTACACATGTATATATATTTAACATTATTCTATTTAAATTTTAACATAATTTGTACACTTTTATACATACATGTGTTGTACTATCTCAGATCAGGATGCTTAGTCAGACTCGGGTCGCTTAACTCGCAGTCGACATGATGACCAGGCTATTGGTAGCACTTCGTAGACATGTGTTTCTCTAGATATTTCTCTAGATCTTATATTTGTTTGAGCAGACATTTCTATAGATGTACATGTTTATGTATGGACATTTCTATCTAGATACATTTGCATGTATGTGTGTTTGTGGACATTTATGACCTAACATTTCTATCTACATGTGTGTTTGTGGGTCACATTTATGAGGACATTTCTATCTACATTTGTGTGTTTGTGGACATTTATGAGGACATTTCTATTTATGATTATTATGATTTTTTTTGTCATGAGAAGTTATTTAGGTATTTGTGTAATTCAGTAAGTGTAGAATATAGGTTTTAAAATATAAATTTACAATTGCATTTGAATTATGATTCATTTATGGGTATAAATAAAAGTGAAAAACAAAAAGTCTTGATATACATGAAACAAAACAATATTATGAATAGTTAAGACTTAGAAATGATTGCCTTATATTAAAGACAACCATTCTCCCAAAAGAGTTCATTAGAAAAAATCTACCATGACATAAACAAATCTAAACACAATTATGTGGTGCTAATACTTTTCTTAAACCAAACTTGATGAACACTTATCATATAATGAAAACATCAAATACAATTCCAAACATGAAATTTATTATAGTTTTACTTGATTATAAATATAATTATTCACATTGCTTTTATTTGATGTGGGGATATGCAAGCCACAACAAAATAATGATGATTTCTCCTTCACATTCTACAAACTATCAATTGGGTTATTTGAAAGGGTGTAATGGTTATGTTGACGTGCACATTTGAACGCAAAATAGTTAGGTGTTTATGTAATTCAGTAAATGTAGAATATAGATTTTAAAATTTGTAAATTTACAAACTCAATTACAATTGCAAATTGTGATTCATTTATGGGTATAAAGAAAAGTGAAAAACAAAAAATTATTGATACGTGTGAAACAAAAAAATATTATATAAATAAATGGACCTCCAAATAAAACAAAAGTTTACAAAAAAGTCTTGATATGTGAAACAAAACAATATTAAATCTACAAACACTATAGATTCTAAATCTACAATTTACATTTATTTGATGAGTGTTGTTATTTACAACACATATTACCTACTTTTCTAAATGAATATGAGGAATAAAAAGAAGGGAAGGTACTGAGCCTATGATAAGAAACAAATGTGAAATGATAGAAGAGGAGCAATAATTGGCACTCTAAATTGAATAACTTCCAAATTTTATTTTAAAATAAAATGGGAATCAATGTAATTTGTATTCATAGGTGCAATTAAAATTCATTTGGAATTGTTGCATTATTAAATTATTTTTGAGCCTGTGTAGTCAAATACTATTAGTGATGTTTTTCAATTACATGGCAATAAACACTGATTATTATACCATTAAATCTATTAATGATAACAGCTAAAATTTTTAGTAGACATTATTGCCTTTAGAAGATCCTCCGATATTTAGCATATCAAGCATGAATAATTATAACTAGCATACAATTGAGATAACCTTACATATAGTTGGCTAGTAGAAGATTAAACTTCTAAAGTTATGGTAGTTTGCACTTGAAACTAAAACAAGATTTTCAAGTACCTAATTCTTGTAATTCTCTTTACTATCCACTTCATCATGAGGCATGTTCCTTGTGTCTAGGGGTCTAAGATTGGACAAGTCTACCACAATCTTTAGGTTAGAGATAATGTGCCCATGTAGTGCTTGACATCCCTCTATTATTACCCCATTGGCCCATAGAAAGCATCTTATAATCTTTGTTAGCTATTTATAGCATGATTTGGAGAGTAATTAACATGAAGAAATGCATACATGTGGTTGGCTATGAGTAATTAGTTATCTCTTCAACTAAATTTTGAAGGAAAAACATGCATTCATTAACGAAATGGGAATTCACAGACACTACATCATTAAGCAATGAAATACCATAAGATGTTGCAAATGGACATGATACAAGAGATAACCTAGGGAAGCTACTACATGAGAACATATATAAATGGAGCCTAGGATGTCCTCAAATTTTTATCAAGACAATTTTAAACTTTTGAGTCTACCAAGTCAAAGTCCATCAATCAACTCATCTTCTAAATGGTTGTGCAAGTATTTTAATTCATTTGTAAAAGTTTGTTGTCATATAGCTTTGATCAAGTCAAAAATATCAATGTCAAATAGTCTCAATCATAGGTGATTCAGGAAAAGAACTTGAATGGCACCCATAAAAATCATGAAATTGATGTCAGTCAAAGGTTGCTCAAGGTTGTGTGCCAAATATTTCATTTTTGTTGATATTGTGGGAATTTCAATGTTTGTATTGGTGGCTTAAAATGATTTGTCAACTTCAAAGTGGAATAATTAAGATCTCTCTTTTTACATTTGTCAAGTGAAATTTTATTGGTTGAAAAGTTTATAGATGTAACATGGCTATATATATCTATAAACTTTATAGATGACATCTCTAGTGGATATACATGTACATGTAAATTGTAGAACAGTTCAAAGAGAATACATAGCATTAAATAAAAGCATTCAAAAATTATCATATCGATGCATGCTTGAATAATAATCTAGGGCATTCTCTACATGACTTCTAATAGAGAGATCATTTGTCTATTAAGAACCGCCATGGTTGAAATTTAAAATTTGTTCAACAAAAGAATTATTAATTTAACTTGCATAGATTGTAAAATAATTAATACATGAACATACATCTAAATAGTGAATTTAGGTCTTCAAAACATAAAAAATTGTAAGTTCTTCATTCATATTTTTCATACCACATCAAGTGGTTCAGCTCGCTCTTCAATCACATCTAATATTCTCTAATGATCTTCACTATATAGTTTCCACTTACGACATCCACGTGTGTTTGAAACTATATGAAGAGTTAGGTTGGTAGCAATTACTAGGTGGCTATACTGATATACCTTGTTATTAGGTTGATAATCAATAAAGTGAATCCCATGTTGAACAATCTTGACTTGTTTGAGATATGTCCCTTGCACTACAACTGAACCCATGGGAAACAACATTCCACACCATAAGACATAACATTTTCAAGGTAAATGTAACCTACATGTACATCCATGAACATGTATAGTATTATCATTGCTCAGTAAGACATAACATAAATTATAATATAAAAATTGAACACATTTTAAATCACTCTTGAGGTACTTGACATGTACATATGTAACAAATTAAAAATTATTTTAAAATATATTAAAATAAAGTTAAACTTATAGGAAACACCATTCCATCACTTGTTTCTGGATTTATTAGCTTTTGCCTCTCTTCTGTGTAACACAATAAATAATAACTAACTTATTCTATATTTCCAGCCTCTGCTATGACTGCAAAAACATCTCCTGCACCAAAAATTTACATACATTCCAAAATTTGTAACTTAAAAATTTTAGAGATACCTTATATATATATACACCTTTTTTAATCAATCCTAAAATATGGTTATAATCTGTTGAAATCAAAGGAATGTCTTCAAATCTTTCATCCTCATCTTCATTGTATGTGTTGGCAACAACTAGTGGCACATTTTCCCATTCACTGACATATCCACTCTAGTTATTACAATTCTCAAAATCTCCCAACATGCACTCATAACAAAGACAAGAGTAATCCCTAGTGCGCAACATCTATGTAGGGTTATCTGTACTCATGACACAATGCAAAGATCTTGTTTTCTCTACCCTCTTGCATCCATACATTGATCTTCTATCCACACCTACAAATTTATTATATATCAAGTACATTATAAATAAAATATATCTAAATAATTAAATTCAAACTAAAATAAACAAACTTGTGTGTACACATATATCATATACATGAATATATATATTTAAAGTACATCCATACATTAAATAAATTCAAATAATACATACCCGATATCTCCCAAAACACTCTATGTGGAATGTATCTGTTTATTCTTGAAGATGTGCCGGCCTCATTTGGTACAAAGTGTAACTTACACCATTCAACAACATCATGTACATCATTTATACGGTCTCCATCATAATTTATTTGATGTTTCCTTAGAGCGCATTTGATGCAAGCTCCTGTTCCATCATGTTCACCTTTCCATGCCCACTCTCAAAGAAACTCCAAACATGTGGTATATTGTCATTTCGATGATATCTACATAGTGCATAAAATGGCCTTGCTGATTTGAATTGTGATGCACATCCATCTGACCATACAAAATGCCTTTCAAAATTTACACCCCTGCTTGCCAAATATCCAAAAAACTTCTTAAAGTAATGTTGTTCAAAAAGTGTGTCATGCTCTTTATCATCACTAATGTAAAAGTGATATTCTTTCTTGATGACTCATGCTTGAAATGTACTATCAACACTATCCAAATCCAATTGTGCATGTCGATAACACACATGCACCATAATAGTGATCTGCTCTGAAAAATAATATTCTGAGTGAATCTCTTTTTGATGTACAAAAGAGTAATTTTCTGCAAAGTCGACCACTGATAAAATTGTTCCAAGTGGGAAAGTATCTCTTAATGTTTGAAACTATTGTGCTTACCACTTAGCAAAAAAAGCATGATGTATGTATGGTTGAATCAATTTACGAAAATTTTCCATAAATGTTCCAATAGGTATCTCCTCTTCTACATAATCTAACCTTGTGGATTATTTCCCATGTTTTGTTTGAAACTTTACATATTTGTACCTCTTGCAATTTACCAACTTCATTGGGTCAATATCTTCATTTCTCAAAGGCATTTTAGCCAAATTTACACATGTTTCACAAAAACCTTTTATGCAGTTTATTTGACCATTTCCATTATCATCATCTAATTTATCACATAAGATAGATTCTATGAACTGACTTGCCCGTTTAGGAGGTCCATTTACAAAACCATTACTATCTTCACAAATCTTTCGAAACCCCTGATAGTAGAGATCAAATTCAATATGATAACGATAGCAACAAGTTTCAAAAACCTTATTTGTCTTCACATAATATGGCCTTAACCTTTCAAACATTTTTTGCCCAATCTTTATATTTGGATTTGAATTACAAAAGTTCACATACATCTCATGTTGTGTTATCTCTAGCCAATGTTTTGTATGTAGTTCATAACTATTGGTTCCAATTCTGTGTTTGATAACATCTCTAATATTTGATGAAGCACAAGTATTATCATTCCAAAAGGTTGAGATCAAGTTTCTAACATCTTTAATTTTGTTAGATCAAGGAGCTCTACACATAATTACCCAATTGCCTTCAGAGGTAATATCATCCAATAATTTTCTCCTTTTCACATATTTTGTTACTGTCTTTCTACTGAAACCAAGCTTAGATGAAATTGAAGACAATTGTCTTTTTCTATAATTTCTTTCACTTACAATACTTGTGAACATCGCTCTTCTTGTAATGGACTTATCCGCAAATCGAGATTTTTTCCTGATGGAAGCCAAACCTTCTTTAACATTTTCAACAATATCTTTTTCTAGCTATGAACCTTTCCCCTTTTTCAATGACAAATCAACACCCAACAATTGTAATGGCTCATGTAGCTCCTTACTAAGAAGTACAATTGATAACAATTGGGTTTGGCCAAGTGTATCAAGATTATCGAAATGATCAATTATTTTCTTTGTAGTTTTATTCATTGACCTCCTATTACTATGCCTAGGTTGTCTAGCATAATGTTTCAATTTCTCAATATCTATTTTAAGTAAATGATCTAAATTTCTATAAGAAATTTTTCTTTTCACCTCTTCAACTAGATTAATATGCTCATCCATACCAGTCAAAGGAAGCCATCCTGACCCCTCTCCAACATCCATTGTTTGCACTTGGGCCTCTTCTTGGCTAACATCAACTATGTGTTCTTCAACAACATTTGCTCCACTTTCTATATCACAAATGAAGGAAATACATATTAAAATAAAAATAAAATTATTTATTTTATAACATAAAACTTTCTAAATAATTAACATTTTTTTTATTTTATTGATTTATACTCTTAAGTTCTACAATGTAGAAATTATTATGTTTTCTAAAAAATAATTTCATTCTTTAGGAAAAAGAAAATGTAAAAAGCATTCTAAAAATATTTCAACAAATCTTTTCTTAAAAATTTTCTTTTATTCCTTAATTTAGCATTAAAAATCATAAAAACACAAATAAAAAAGCTAAAAAAACATTCATGATAAAAATTTATTGGATAGAAAAAAACTAACAATTATTATAAAATATAGAAAGAAAACAAAAAAATAGTGATAAGAGTTTGTTTTAAAATTAGGAAGTGTGGCTTTTTAAATATAATTTTTTAGATTTAAAAGAATTTTTAAATAAAAATAAATAATCAAGAAAAGAAATAATCTAAAATGAAAAGTGAACTTGATTTTTTTAATAAATTCTAATAGAAATATATGTTACCACTTTAGAAAAAACAATGAAGTTGAGTTGGAGATAGGAAGAGGCATATGGAGAGTTAGAGAGGGACAGAGATAGCTACGAAGGCCCTAGTGAGAGAGAGGTAGAGGTAAAGAGAGTGGGTAACTTGAGAGAGAGAGAGAGTGGTGGATAGAGAGAGAGAGGTATGTATTTATCTCTAGGTAGAGAGGTGGAGATTATAGTCAAGAATGAGGAATGACTTAAACTAAATGACATCGGAGCTACATGAAATCAATGCGTATATATTTAAGCATAAATCAAGTGACCTAGATTAAATGACATCCTACTACATGATTCATCAATACATGTATACATTTAAACATAAATAAAATGACTAGATTAAAAATAGAAAAGAAAATATATGCATACCTTGTTTTTGTTTATGATATTTTTCTAATCTTTCTTCATACAATCTTGCTATAGCTTCTGTGGAATACTTTCGTGTAGTCTTATTTTGTCTTGTCCTTTTGTTTCCCATCTCCTTCTTTGTAAAATATGACTTCAAAATTCTTCTCTCAAAGATTTCTTGGACTCCTTTGCACAAGAAAAATGCAAATTTATCTTGTTTGTAATTGATTTTTAATGAAAAATTCATCTTCATTTCGTTGCTTGTCACTTCTGAGTTATCTAGTAGGACAAATGACTTCTTCCAATGTGTTGACTAGTCAAGAGGGGTATGTGGCACATTTTTTATCAAGGTACATCCATTTAGATGCTTGTTGGATCCAACTTTGCATGAATGAGGAATGACTTAAACTAAATGACATCGGAGCTACATGAAATCAATGCGTATATATTTAAGCATAAATCAAGTGACCTAGATTAAATGACATCCTAGTACATGATTCATCAATACATGTATATGTTTAAACATAAATAAAATTATCTAGATTAAAAATAGAAAAGAAAATATATTCATACCTTATTTTTATTTATGATATTTTTCCAAACTTTCTTCATTCAATCTTGCTATAGTTTCTGCGGAATACTTTCGTGTAGTCTTATTTTGTCTTGTCCTTTTGTTTCCCATCTCCTTTGTAAAATATGACTTCAAAATTCTTCTCTCAAAGATTTCTTGGACTCCCTTGCACAAGAAAAATGTGATTTTTTTCTTGTTTGTAATTGATTTATAAAGAAAAATTCATCTTCATCATTTCGTTGCTTGTCACTTCTGAGTTATCTAGTAGGACAAATGACTTATTCCAATGTGTTGACTAGTCAAGAGGGGTATGTGGCACATTTTTTTATCAAGGCACATCCACCTAGATGCTTGTTGGATCCAACTTTGCATGAGTGGATTGTTGGGACTGTAGACACCCAAAATTGACCTAATTATCATTAGTATCAAAATATTGCATTAGCTATCATCTACATTTGTCTAACACACTTGATCAATTTCTCAATCACTTATTTCTTCTATTAATTAAATAAATTTATATTTATTTAATTAATTCATTATCTATGTCTTCTATTTTTTCTAATCTATAATTAAATAATCTTTAATTATTTAATTAAAAATCCCTTCATAAGCCCACTTTCCAATTAATTAAATAAATTTTATTTATTTAATTAATTTATCTTATCATTTATCTTCATAAGCTAACATGTGTGCCTTTTTCATTTAAAAATGTGTGTGGTACTACATCTTTTATTTAATATCCTTCACATGTAGTACTTTTTATGTACACGGTCACACATAAGCATTATCTTCCCTCCACTTGTCATCTACACATTCACCTATGATTATCATTTTATCTTAGATGTTCACATAGCCACCAAATCTCTACCATTGATTGATTTTGGTTAAGGTCTATATAAACATCCTCTCATTCCATACATTTATCCATCATTTTCATATAGCGTCTACATTATCATCTTGAGCATATTGAGCACTTTAGCATCCATCTAGCATATTATGATTATCGTTCATCCATCATGGCAGCTTTTATCTTTATAATTGTTCATTGTTGAGAAGCAATCCACATCATAAATAAATAATCATACAATCTAGGTGATATTGTTCTTGAATTGCATGCTTTTGATTTCATTTGGATTCAATACTTTGATGGTGGTAGGATTAGGTTTTAAATTATATGTTTGATCTTATTAACTTGATTTTTACCTATCACATTTGGCACGCCCCGATGGGAGTAACCCTCACTTTGCAGGTTTATGCACTTTGATTTGTAGGTTGAAGATATTTTATATTGCTGATTTTCTTTATTTAGGACCAAATCTGTTGCAGAGGGTTTACTGTTTTACACAGGTCATGGAAAAAAGAGATCTTAGATTCATTGGAAAGAGGACTTTTGAGAACTTTGTGAAAAGTGGTTACATTAAAGATTTGCCTTAGTATTCAAGGAGTTATGACAATTTGAAGTTGACCCTGCGATTCTAATTTTTTAGAAATTTTTGACGCGCGACTTTAAAAAAAATCATATTTTCCAATCTAACTAACCAAATCACATTCTTTTTTTATAGGTGGTTAGAAATATTTAAATCTATTTTTATATATCATTATTTTTCAAATCTATGGTACAAATGGATTTTTTGTCAAAAAAAAAAAAAAAAATTTCAAACCCTAGTTTATGACATAACTTTTGCATATGGAGTCCAATTTGAGAAAAAAAATTTTGATATTGATTAGAAAATCATAAGGGATCTCATGGCCATATCTATTTTACTATTGGATGACATTATTTGCTAAATTTTTTGTAGGGTTTATTTTTTCAATCTTAACACTCTTTTATTGCAAACTTCAAGCAAGCATAACTTTTGCATTTTTGATCCTTTTTCAATAAATGTTTTTTTAAAAGTGTATTAAATTTTGTAAATTTTTTGTTTATGCAATCCATTCTGCTATATCAGATCATTTTAATCAGATTTTATTAGATTCTTCATTTTTGCATAATGCTTTCATGTGCAAGTTTACTTGGTCTTTTTCGATTTTTGTGACTTGTAGATGAATCAAAGGAGCTAGAGCAGCATTTGGATCAGTCACATCATCAAGTTGGAAAGCAAAACAATCAAGTGCATTCACTGTAATCTTTTATCTCTTAATCTTGTTTGATCACACATTTAGATTTTGGGCTTAAAATGAACAACATTGCTTGCAATCACATCAAAAAAATTAGGTTAAAATGAACAAGTGTCTTAAATCACATCTTGGCTTTGGATTTAAAAAGAACAAGTGCTTGAATTGTCTTCCACACATTTCATTTTCTAAAGGGTTAATTTACAACTATGAGTGTGAATCAAGTGACAGCTCACTTGGTTTGCTTTTGTTTACTCTATTTAGGAGGCATGCTTGGAGACACACCACTCCAAGGGATGACCTCAATCGAGGCTGAATCGAAAGACACTCTCATTGGGAGTTGGAATCTTGTCACTCTTGGCTAAGCCCCAAAAAACTTTATACCTTTGGGAAGTGAAAGTGAAGGGTGGGTTACCCCTTTCTCCTAGCTGTGTGGCAGGATTTCACTTTCAATTCCTTAGTCAACCTTGTGCAATCTAGCCTAAGACCTAATTGGCCATACCCACTTGACTAAACATTAGGCTTGTTGATGCGCCTTTAAGTGCTTGTTTAATAATCACCATATTTCATTTTCAAAGTCAAAAATTTCTTATGTATCTTGCATGAGTAATTCATGTCTGTATATGCATAATCATTTGTTTGAACATTACCAAATCAAGCTATAAACACCAAACACATAAACAAGTCATCATATCCAAATAAATTTCATCCTAGTCACCTTCATCCTAATCATCAAATCAACTTCATCCAAACAATCGACATCATCATTGAATTATAACCAAGCACTTGCCAAAAAGGTCTTAAGACTTAAACACTTGTGTGACACCATGCTGACATTTGAAAACCAAGTACTAAAACTCATGCTCCAACTTCACAAAGCTCAAGTAAGCCAATCACCTCTAAGCCAACAAACTATTCAAGAGGCCAATGACATGATCCAACAACTTCAACAAACAAGTCAATCACCTCAAATGCGACAACTCATAGCATATGCACAACACCTCATGGCCACTTGTCAATCAAAAACCCAACAAGCACATCATCCTCTATCCATTCAACATCAACCAATACCACATCAACCTTACATGTCATCACCTTCCACATGTCATATCAACCTTTCATCAACCTATCACAATCCTTATCCATATCAACCCATATCACAACAACCATTATCCTAGGTAACCCCTCCATCATCATCACATCAACAATTCCAACCACAACAACATCAACCAATTCAAGAAATCCAACCATCACAACATCTCATTTAACAATTCCAACAACAACAAATTATATCACAACAACAAGTCCAAACACCATCCCAAACTCAACAAATTCCAACTCAATCCTATGTGTCATCCACATCAACCTATGCCACATCAACCTATCAACCTCCACCTCAACATTATCTAATTCCTGATTCTAACATTCCAACACACCACCAAAACCATCCACAAGGCAACCAAGTGTCATCACAAGAATAACATGCAAGTCCAAATAGCCCTTTGTACATAAATCAAGCAAGTCCAAGTACACCTTTTCAACAAGACCACCAAGCACCATTGATAGACCTAAGTCCACCTTTGCAACAAGAAGCATATCCAAATCCAAGTGGCCCCTTGTACATAAATCAAAGCCCAAGTTATCCTATGCAAGATTTAATTACCTTTGACAAGGGAGATACCAATCTAGATCATGCATCCTATGAGTGGCCTCTGCCATCCAATCACATGCCAACACATGAGCCAACTAGTCCTATCCCAACACCACCATGTGATCCTACCCCTAGTCCATTGGTCCATCAGCCTTCATTACCTTCATCCCCATGTTCCACGAATCCTCCACCACAAGATCCCTTGGACATAACCGTACAACAATTGGTCCAAGAAAATTTGATTGAGCTTCCACGTATAAATCCTTTGAAGTGATCTACTTAAACCCCCTTGGTATAATGAAAAGCATTATTGTGCATACCATAGGGTTAAGGACCATATGACACTCAATTGTACCAAACTTAAGAGATTGGTCAACAACCTCAAGGATTATGGTAAGATTGTGTTAGTTGAAACCAATCTATCTAATTCCATTATTCTTCCATATACTCCTAGTCTTAATCCATCCAATCTAATTTTCCCTCAACCTAATCACGATCATAAGCCTCCAACCCTATCCACCCTTATCATCCATCCCTTATATTGTCCTTATACCCATACACTTTCAAAGGATGTGATCCATTGGCTACTAGCATGGAATAGAACACCCCCATGTCAAACACCCATTCATGAGCCTATAAAAGAGTCCTACACCATTCCTAGTCCTATCCTAACACCATCATGTGACCCACAAATAATCAAGCCTATTGTGAACCCAAGTCAAGAGCTATTGTATCTTCATGTCAGTAACCCTCAAGAACATGTCAAACCTCTCCAAGGGCTATCCACTTCCATTCAAGCAACCCAAGAGGTATGTCAAAGCTTTAATCCTAAGCATGTGGAAACATCAACCCCTAGTCCAACTCAAGATCAAATCACTTTCATGCAACCCATCCATAACATGTATCTTTTCCATGATCAAGATGATAGCCATAATAATGAACCTATCCATGAGCCACTTGATCCTATCCATCTCCCAATAACTATTCATGAGCAAGCTATCCAAATTCAACCTATCCATAACATTTACCTTCTTTATGATCAAGATGATACCAATAAAGAGGCTATCCATGAGCACCTTGATCCTATCCATAATCCTATAATCCATGAGCAAGACATCCAAATTGCTCCTAGTCATCTGCCATGTAGCCCTATCCATCATGAGAAAACATCCACTTGTCATGATGAGACACTTGTCCCCCAAGAAATCATAGAAGATTAGACAAATAACTTGGATCTTAGTGAAGATAATGCTAATCAAGATCCTAATGATCCTCCTTCCACATCCACCATCATATCCACTTGGTCTTACCACCCTTATACATGAGTGCTCTTCTTTAGGACAACAACAACCTTTATCCACTTCACCTTCTCCATCCAATAATGAACTCAAGTCTAATGTTCAAAGCACACCAAGTCCTATAGCCCATCGCATACTCCAAAACATGAACTACCAAGGTAAAGGCCTAGGCCTTTATGAACAAAGTATCTTGGAGCCAAACCATATCAAGATTCCTCCATGCTCATATGGCCTTGGATACACACCCCAAGGTAAACACTCTAAAGATGTTGGTAATTCTTCCATCCCTCCTAAGTCTATTTTCCATCACAAACCACATCATATACCCAAAACAGATGTAGCCATTCCACCTCCATTATCCTATAAACCCCAAAAGCATGTGACCATACACCTTCTGTCATCCAATTTACCTCCACTCCTTCCAACTCCTAACATCCCACCATCCACTTTACCACCATTGCTCCCAACACCTAATATCCCTATCCTCCAATCCCCTTATCCATCTATCCATAAACCCACTTTTAATCCATTCATCCATAAGTACCCTTATAATCCTAATCATGACCAACAAATGCACATATTGTCTAAACATGAATCTTCCACTAATTCCATCATGTCCATGGGATTCAAAAGTACAAATTTGGATGATTCTACCCATAAAGCCAAAAATCCTATCAAAAATCCTAAAAATCCTCATGCCTTAGGGCACCAATGCAAAGAATCAAAGAAAAATCCATCTAAAAAGCTACCCAAGTCCAAACCTCCACAAGAAAAACCCAAAACTAAAATGGTTTGGGTCCCTAAGCACAAATCAAGAAAGTCAAATGAGGCATCCACATCTCAAGAATCCCAACCATCCCCTTCCATCCAAAAATCCAATTCCATCCAAAAATCCCAAGAATCCCACAAGCAAAACAAAAATCATAAAAATATTAAGTCTATGTGGGTACCTAAATCACTCAACAACCCATCCCCTAAGAAAACATCCCCATTGCTTCCTACACCACCTTCCCATCAAAAGCTTCATTGTTTATCACGGTGTGTGCAACCATTGGTCATGATTCCCTTCCATTCTGCAACATTCCCACATACCTCCATCTCCTCAACCTTCATCCATTATCATACATATCTCCCCAATCACCTTCCTATGGTCCATGCTTTTGCATAAGCCTTTCATAATCCATATCATAATCCACTAGCATTCCCTTCACAATCCACTATCTACTTAATCCATCTCTCTCTCATGCAATCTCATTTACCAACATCTATGAGCATAATGACATTTGATATGGTCCATGTGATGACATCCATCTCTAGTGGGACTATCACCTTTCATAGCACTAGACACTTGAGTCCCTCCTATCCATTACCATGGTGAAAACCTGGTAAACAGGCACCATGTGTAATTGTCATGCATTCAAATAAAAAAAAAGTGAAGACAAATCCTTCGTCCAATAGTGAAAACCTGGTACACAGGCGCCTTGGATAAGTACCATGATGAAAACCTGGCAAACAGGCATCATGTGTAGGTTGATCTTCTATGTCACTTACACTTGGGGGCATATTGTCTCATCCACACCATCCTATCATGACCTATCTTTCCATATCCTATCCTACCATCCTTCTCCAATATCCCGCATACCTATCATAATCCTCCATCCATCCTCCTTTCCTCCTTTTGATCTTGATAGAGACATGGGGCAAAATGTTGAAATATGCTTTGGTTATCTCTTGGTATACCTCATCCTTTCCAAACCAATTCTATCATAAGCCTTGTCATGTAAAATCCATCATGTCATCCTTTTGTCATGCAAAATCTTAAGTCTATACCTAGAATGGGGCATGTTATTCTTATGTAACATAGTCTTTGGAGATCACATCCTAGCTCCATTATGAGGCATACATCCATCCACTATAGTCTATTCTTATATCTATCCATTTATCGTGAGCTTTTCATTCCATAGCCTATTCTTATATCTATCCATCTATCACGAACTTTCTCTTTTATGGCCTATCCCTTTATCCACCCATTTATCATGAGCCTTCCATCCCATTTACTAGCACCCATCCTTTTATCCATCCAATCCCATTCATCCATCCTTGCATCTAGACTTGGTTTTCCCTTGTCATTGGTATCAAGCACAATGGCTACCTAAATTGTAAATCCATTGACATTTTCCAAAAAAATACAAAAAAATCAAATATCCCAAAAATCATATATATATATATATATATATATATATATATATTCAAAAAATACAAAAAAAATCAAATATTCCAAAAACACAAAAAATCAAATATCCAACAAAAAATCCAAGCAATAAGATCAATCATCATAAAATAATCCATCACATCAAATCACATCAAAACAAATCCAATCAAATCATCAAATCAAGCAAATCTATCAATCAAATCACCTCAATCCAATCCATATCATGCCCTCAATAACACCATATATCATCAAATCACAAATCTATCACTCCATCAAACACAAATCCAATTAAATCATCAAATCAAATCAAGCCAATTCATCAACAATCAATCATCAATCAAATTCATCAAATCAAAACAAATTCCAATCAAATCATCATTCAAATCAATTCCATCATTTCATCCAATCACTTCATCAAATCATCATTATCAAATCAATCCGAAGAATTAAAGCAATGATCCATTTGCAAGTCATCATTAATCCATACCAATCAAGTCAATCAGCTTGTCAAATTATCCAATCATAATCAATGGTCTTGATCCTAATCTTGTCGTAAACCAAATGGTGCAGGTGCACCTAACATACAATGGCCTTCATGAGGCATTTAGTTGTTTTATGTTTATTTTTATGTTTTCAATAAGGTCCTAAATGATCATTAAATGTAATAAGGTCAGTTTGACCAATGCATTTCTATTTTTAGGTTATAAGTTTAGAGTTAGTTGGAGTCTGTTGGATAGCTGTATCTCCCAGCCACCTGGAAGTGATTCCCAGCCACTGGGAACCAAGTCAGTACTACTCTTTGTGAGTAGATAAATACTCCCCTAGGGATAGATCGAAGGACAGATAGTATGTGTTGTAATCAGTCGTAGTTCAGTTCAGTTGTGGAATTGTAGACAAAGCATCTGTAATCACATTTTTGAAGAAGCATAATAAACAAGATTTTGTTGCATTTGAATTCACTGTGTAATTGATTTTCTGTACTGAGGTCAGATGGATTTGTTTATCCATTCCACTAGTTGATTCTCTGAATCGGTGGAATGGCTGTATATATATTAGCTAGGGTTTTGTTTTCTTTTTTGTCTGTGTTAACGCTTGCAGGATCAGGCAAGGAATGCATTAAAGGGTTCTAGCATGGTTGTGTGCTAGATTGTTGAAGTGTAGAGAGCTGCATGTTTGTGGAGGAGATCGACCTGAGCAATCGCTAAGTAAAAAGCGGATCGAAATAGTGAAAATCTACGTGGGTTGCAAGAGACATACAAAGTGTGTGTATATCACTTTTATATGCGTGATAAACAATCCATGAGTATATCGCTATCGCATATCGTGAGTATATCGCTTTTGGTTCATCACTGTTGTATGTTAAAACATACATCGAAATATACAAGTCTATTGCATGTACAAGGGAGAGAGAAAGTTGGAGTTTCAATTAGCATACAAAGAAGTCAAGATTCGGTCAATGCATATTTGAAATGCATGTATGAATGTACATTGCGAATGTACATTGAAGATATACATTCACTATGTATATCACTGGTGAGTATCAGGTACATTTCGTGTGTATCCCACAGATGAATGTTGTGAGTATCCCGCAGATGCACATCGGGGTTTGTATGTTGCAAAAGTATAACGGGTTATACAATTTGTGAGTATATGTCTTTTGTATGTCAAAAATAATTTGTGTATATACTACAGTTGTATGGGCGGGACAGTCTATGAGTATCCATCAATTGCATATTGCGGGTTGTATGTTTAGATTGTATGTTGAAACATGCATCGGTTCATATACAACAAAGTCAACGGTCAAGTGTATGTCGGCGAAGCAAATGGTGGTTGTATGTTATGCATGTATATTGGAATATAAAATGTGCAGATACAAGTTTTAGATGCAAAGGGTGACTGATAGATCGGGTGAAGGTAACAGGCGCTGACAGGTCATGTGTTGTATGTTCAGCATAGAGGAAGCGATAGATGCAAGAGGATCGCGGGTGCAGCAGGTAAGGATTTGCATGTATAAGAGGAATGTATCTTTTGAAAGATACAAGTGCTACAGTGATCAGAAATGAAGGTATTTTGTGAAGCCGATGGTATTTAGGTGTTGCGATAGGCGAGAGAAGTGAGATTTTAGACAATGAAGTTCGTATGCATATTAAATAATGCATAGACATACATTTGTAAATGTATGTTAGGGTTTTGGTGGATGCTCTGCATCACCAAATCAATCAATCATCATCATCATCAATGGGATATATCATTCCTGTATCCTTGTGTTGATCTAGGGATATAGCGTTCCCCGCAATGACAACACTATTATCATCAATTAACAATTAATCATCGGTTTAAATCTTGACAGGGGTAATACCTTGTTTTCTTCTGTATCATTTGTGCATGCATGCTTGCTTGCTTGTGTGTGTTATCATTTTATCTTGCATTTGTATCAAAATCAGTAATCATTCCAGCTAATATTCATATCTTGTGTATGTTGGAATAGCTTTTTACATTAACCTTTACATCTAAGGTCATATTATACCTTTTGTGCATTAGGACTTCAACGCTCTAAGTCTTCTTCCTCATACATTAGACAAGGTTGTATTATGTTGGGGCACAAGATACATCGTCACCCTGGTCCTTATACCTTGGTGCATAACATATAGTGCTATATCAAACATCATGGTTGCTCACTTTCATTGCAGCATAATGCATCATTCATTTCTTCTATTCATTCCCTTAGCTATCTTCCTTGACCAATCCCTTTTCATTTCGAGAACCTACCCGTGTTTGTCCAACCTGCCTATCCTCTCGAGGGGGCATCATCATCCTATCCTTTTCCTCTATCCATACCTTATCTTCTTTGAAATGATGTTACTCAACATAAATCTTATCATCTCGAACATCATCTCAAAGAGGGGAAAAATGTAGACCCCCAAAATTGTCTCAAATTTGTCCATGTCTTGCAACACCTAGTTAAAAACATCATTAAGACATCATGTAGCATTTTGTCCTAATCCCACTCCTAAATCCCACTCCTAATCCCACTAATCCATTAGGCAACTAATTAAATAAATTTTATTTATTTAATTAAAATCTCATCTTAATCCCATCCTTATCCCACTTTCCAATTAATTAAATAATTTTTATTTAAATAATTAATTTCCCATTCATATCCCAATCCTATCCTAATCATCTTCTAATTAATTAAATAAATTTTATTTATTTAATTAATTTCTAACTCATATCCCAACTAATTCAAATAAAATATTTGAATTAATTCCTCACCTCTCACCACATTTCAACACTTGTCCACCTCTCACTTGAATCATGTGTGGTACTACATTTTTTATTTAATATCTTTCACATATAATACTTTTTGTGTACACGATCACATATGAGACTTATCTTCATTTGTACGCTTGTCACATGACTACACCTTCCTTGAAGATTGGGAATAACTAATCAATCCTAGCCATCCACATCAATCATTTAGCCTTTTAATCTCAACCATCCATTTGAACCAAGCCCTTCCTATAAATCAACCCTCTCCTAAGCCATTAAGATGCATTGAGTTGGAGTATCCTTATGCTACTGAAATCACATTAGAGCCTTTGCATCTATCATCCATTATCATCATCTTCCATCTATCAATCATTCATCTATCATCTTTATCTTATCGATATGTTGCAGAAGTGAGCACCCAACATTCCTCCAACAATCATCCTTTAAAATCTTGCATGCTCATACGATGTGAAGAAGAGCAATGGAGATAAATTGAGCATAGCATGGAGATCGGTTTGCATTTACATTTATTATTTTTATTTTCATGTTGTCTTGTGCTTCATTGTGCAATTGTTAGGGTTTGATCATTATTATTTATTCATTTACCCTATTTGCAATTTCACCCTAACTACACAAGCAACTTGAACTACCTATCCCAAAACCTAGTCGCTTCTGGTGAAGTGTGTGCATTTATTACACTTTTAACTTAAGAAAATCACACATTTAGCAAAAGTTTTGGTACATACCAGTGTGCCTGCTCCCGCTGGTCGCCCATGTGTCCTCACTTGCTTGAACTGATGATCACTGTGTGGAATCACCATCTTAATAGCTCTCCAACACTCAAAGCACAAAAACTCTAGGGAGCTCTAGATCTCTATAGCTACTGCACACAAATGAGTACAAATAAGCCTATTTGCCCTTAAGGGACCTACTTATAGCCCCTTTCCATACCCTAATTCTCCCATACCAAAGCCTATTTTCTTCTAAACCATCCCAATTCACCCTACCCAACCCTGTTTTCGTTGTGTCAACCTTGTTTCTATCCTTTCATCTTATCGTGAGCCAACCCATCCCTTCCTAGTTAGCTTGGCTTACCTCTCAAGGGGGCATCACTTGCCAGTTACACTGGGGCATAACCTTGTTTATCGAGCGAATTATCGTATCTTCTTTGACACAACACTCTAACAAACATTGTATCAAAGAGAGGCAAAATGTAGACACCCAAAATTGATCTAATTATCATTAGTATCAAAATATTGCATTAGCTATCATCTGCATTTGTCTAACACACTTGAGCAATTTTCCAATCACTTATTTCTTCTATTAATTAAATAAATTTATATTTATTTAATTGATTCATTGTCTATATCTTCTATTTCTTCTAATCTATAATTAAATAATCTTTAATTATTTATTTCTATCTATTTTAATTAAATAGATCTTATTTATTTAATTAAAAATCCCTTCATAAGCCCACTTTCCAATTAATTAAATAAATTTTATTTATTTATTTAATTTCTCTTATCATTTATTTTCATAAGACGACATGTGTACCTTTTTCATTTAAAAACATGTGTGGTACTACATCTTTTATTTAATATCTTTCACATGCAATACTTTTATGTACACGGTCACACATAAGCCTTATCTTCCCTCCACTTGTCATCTAAACATTCACCTATGATTATCATTTCATCTTAGCTGTTCACATAGCCACCAAATCTCTACCATTGATTGATTTTGGTTGAGGTCTATATAAACATCCTCTCATTCCATACTACATCTATCCATCATTTTCATATAGCATCTACATTATCATCTTGAGCATATTGAGCACTTTAGCATCCATCCATCATGGCAGCTTTTATCTTCATAATTGTTCATTGTTGAGAAGCAATCCATATCATAAACAAGGAATCATACAATCTAGGTGATATCATTCTTGAATTGCATGCTTTTGATTTAATTTTAATTTAGATTTGATTCTTTGATGCTAGCAAGATTAGGTTTTCAATTATATGCTTGATCTTATTAACATGATTTTTACCTATCACAGGGATAACTATGAACAAGTGTGAACACACCTTGGACATTGGACTGGATCAATATGAACTGACATGAAATAGGCATGATCTTCAATGTCTCCCAACTCCTAAGGCCTATCTCCATCATCTTGGACATCATATTGACTTCCTTCTTCATGTGCAATAGTAATTTGGTTTGTAGAGTGTCGATTCTTCATGCTTAGGTCAGTAAGATACCTTTGTGTACTCATCCTTCCAAGATGCTTCTAGTTACCTCTTTTGTTCTCCAAAACCTACAATTCATAATTCAAAGCATCAATTTCATTTTAAACAATCAATTTCCATCAATTTGGATCAAGATGTGTCCATTTGTAGCCTCAAATTAGCGTAGGACAGCTCATTGTCAATGTTACTTCCTTATTCCCATCTTCACAAATCTAGTGATTTTTGCATGATTTTTTGAGTTTTTTTACCATTTTCAAGTACCCATTTGGCTAACATATTGATCTGGAAAGTTTTTGTGGTCATTTGAGTCTATTTGGGGACTTTTATTTTATGATTTTATAGCCTTTTCTACAAAAAGTAGGATTTTTGGGGGTCACTGACCTTTCAGGTGCAATAGCATTGATTAAGATAAAAACGTGCCCAAAATCCACACAAACATAGTAAAAATGTTGGTCATTATGTGACAAATATATTTGCAATTCAAATCCACCAAGAAAATCTAATTTGCACCTTGAAAAATCAGTTTTCAGGCCAAAATACAAAAAGCGTTGATTTTGGGGGTCACCGACTAAAAGTCAGTCGGAAGTGATTTTAATGCTAAAGTTAGTGAGGTGCAATTCTAGTGCTAACACCTTTTAGTATGGATTTCATGGACTACTGACCTTAGCACAGATTTTGGGTATTACAGACTAAAAGTCAGTCGAAACACTTTTCAACGCAAGACAATCAGAGGTTGTTTTAGTGCTAACTATTTTATGCGCAACCGGCGAGGATTTTGGTGCCAACCAACTTAGCAGTAGTTTGGAAGGAAGTCGGCCGGAGGTGAATTTAGTGCTAAGGTCGGTGGATGATGATTTTAGTGCAAAAGTTAGTGGCAACAATTTTTAGTGCTGAAGTCAGTGAGCGATTGTTTTAGCGTAAGTCAACGAATCAAGTTTTTAGTGCCGGGAAGTGGGAGGTGTTTTTAGCGCTTTTGGTAGTGGAGGGAATTTTTAGCACCAATTTTTGAAAGTGCCTTAAATATTTTGAAATATAATATTAGGATGTTTGAGATAAGTTCCAAATCCATAGGATTTGATATGTAGATTCTATATTTGAAGTTCCTCTAGATTTCAGACTTAGCCATTTTTTAGGGTTTTTCAAGATTTCAGACTTAGCCAAATAAGGGCTTAAGGACCATGCGACAGGATGAAAGTATATAAACCCCTTAGTGAAATCTTGTGGAATTTGACATGATTTTGCAACTCTAAGACCTAGAAACTAAGAATTTCAACATGACACACCCTATAATAGCAATTTCAAGGATAATATGTAGTGACACAGGATTTTGGAGCAAAATGTAGTAACACCCAATTTCAGTGCAAAAGGTAACAAATGGCTATTTCTTTTAAGCACAAGACCACTCAAGACACTTCCAAATCAATCATGAAAGACATTAAATCACTCCAATCATGCAAAACACTCAAATCTGGAACAAATCATGCACTCTAAGCACAAATTCACCTTCTCATCATCATACATAACAAAGGTTGAGACTACAAGCCAAAGCAAAAGAGGGGGTCTCCATTTGGAAAAATGGGGCGTGTGTGCAAGGCACAACAAATGGCGACTCTGCTAGGAAAATACTCTAGATAATTTCAAAGATAAATGACAGTTTTGAACCCAAAACCTATGTGTTTCCCACATATTAAACTAGACAGCATGATACAATATCAAAGAAGCAGAGGTCAATAGCAGGGTATAGCCATCCATATCCTGAAAACCTAATTGTGTGAAATTGCATTAATTCCCATCCCTTGGCAACTAAGCTCATCTAAGATCCTTTACATTAAGCTATGTGATTAGTACACGCCTCATAAACTACTTAGACATTACCCTATTGCCAATGAGCGTCTATAGCCCCAATGGGTTTATCTCGAAATTCCACTCAAGCAGAGCCCTACTACCAACAAGCGTCCATAGTCCCAGTAGAGATTACTCGATAGTCCATCTAACTGAGTTATAGTGTTTGATTGTGATTTTCTTTTCTTTTCTTTTCTTTTCTTCTTTTTGATTTTTAATTAACTCAAATATTGGCATAGTACAATGCAGTACCGCTACCCTTGTAACACATGCTTTTTGAAGGCACAAGTTATGTTGAAAACTCAGCTAGTTGGGTGTGGAATTCTAATGGTGGCAGAGGTGGACCTTATATTTTTCACAAAGGCTCACTTAGATACTTCAAGATTATTTAAGAGTGTAAGAGATATATGGCTAGAAAATACTTCAAGTGCACCTACTAATGACTCATTTCCCATGAATAGGCATCATACCATCCTAGAGTAACAATAAAACCCACAAGAATACCTGAGAGGAAAACAAAAGCTTCTCAAAGAAACTTTCCAAATTACTTACCCAAAGAGGACCTTTTGTAGGGCTACACAGCTACCACCACGTTCAAGCAATGGAGAACCCCAAGAAAAACAAACGCAGGAAGCAAAAGCAAAGCAAGAAAAAAGCAACTAACCTAAACAAAGAAAACTACTCTAACCAAAACAAAACAAAAGCAACAACTAACAACTAACAACTAAGGAAAAGCAAAAATAGAAAGCAGAAACTAAACTAAAACAACAAAAACCTAACCAAAAACAAGTAGAACTATGTATAAAAGATTTGGACAGCAAGTATTTACACTTCCCCTTGACTTATTTCTCTAGACATGCAGGAGTAATAGGGTGTGCATGTTAGTGTCCTAAGCCTGGCAAATTCATTTTTATACTTTGAATAGTAAGGTATAGGTAGGTTGGGCTCATGTTTAGGGTGCCAGATATGCAAAATCAACAATTGGGGCAATTCATTAGGGCCATGATCAATCCAAATGCAAGTTGTCTTACCCCAATCACCATAATCAAATTGATAATTAGAACTAGCTAGAGAAAGGTAAGATACAACCTGATTTACAGTACCATCAAGTGGAGGTGTAAGTTTGTCACTTTGTTACATTGCACCAAATACCTACTCATCTTCAGGGGGTCTCAGTTCATGGTGGTTCATGTTTTGTGTATCTGATACCTCTAGATCACTGAATGCTACAGCCATTTCCCAAGCAAATAGAAAGTCTAGAAAACTTCCTTCAGAGTGTGGATCATGTGGATGAATTCTACATGAAGTAGCTAAAGCAAAATCTGACATATGTGGTGAATTTCCATGCAGTAGCATATCCTTGCTCATTGTTGATACCAACTCAATGATGTGATCAAGTTATTGACATGAAAAAGCTTCCAAACCATCACTCTGCATGACTGTTTGATTTTCATTCTCAGATTGCATACTTCTGTTCTCATCTGTCATTACTAGGTCAACACCAACCATGTGGAGATCTTCTTTATCACAAGTGTAAATAGGATCAGCTTGATGGATATATGATAAACTTAAATTGTCTTCATCAAAATTAGTCATATGTTCTGAAAAAATGTTATCTGCATCAATCGGCAACCTTTATATTTCAGCTGGTGTTTGATATTGGACTGCAAGTTCATAGTCTGTAGCAGCAATAAAGTCTCTTGTGTCCTCTATGACTGGATCATTAATGTCAATGTCAACTTGTAATAATGTATCATCCAAATTTTGTCCATTGGACTCAGCTGAAAACTCTATGGGAGTAACTGCAACAATGTATTGGGCTGATATGACTGATCTTTGTGATGCACTATGTTGATATACTCAGGAACTTGATCACTTTTCATCAAACAATCTGATTGTGGCTCAAGCGTGTCAACTGGAACAATTATTTGCATTCTCATCCATGATTGTTCTTCATTAGGAGGACTGATTTCTTCTTATTCTTGCACACATCCAATCTGATCTAATTGTTGTTCAAACTCAAAATTATCAGCCACCTGTAAGGAACTACTATTCTGCACCTCTGTAGTAGCAAATTCGGTCTTAGGATCTGATGTCTATGAAACATTTGATTTCTGATCTGCATCTTCAACATGACTATTCATGAGGGCTGATTCATCATCGATCTTATCAACACGCTCAGCAAAAGAAATCCAATCTTGCACATTGCTCTGTTTGTTGTTCTGTGATTGCAAACTTAGTTTTACCCAAGCTAGAATAACATACTCTTCTGATTTGTCTGATTGACAAAGAGATTTTAACCAATCATGGATCTCATACTCATTGGTTGGGTGACTTGCAGACCATATATATTTCCTACCCTCATCATCTGGACATGTATTTTGATGAGCAACTTGAGGGACTTCAATTTTTTTAGTGTGCAAACTATGCTTTTGACTATGATCTCTTATGAATGGATTCATAGGTCTTGTAGTGTCAACTCTTTGGGTGCTTTCAAATAAGACATGACTACATGCATATGCATTCATCTATATTGTAGCTCCTCCATGCATTGCCTTGCCTTGAATATATCTGTTATGCACATATCCCACTTTAGGCTTGTATATTTCAAAGATAGGAAGTAGTCCTTTCAAGTGCAAATCCAATCTTTGGAGGAAAGTCAAACAATCAATCTTGTCATGCAGTTATCCAAGATGTACAGTGTAGACTTAAGGTGAACTAAAATCAAACAATGTCAATGAAGGATATTTCACCCTGATTTTCCTATCTAGTACTTCTTTGAAAAGTGGGATATCAACTTTGAAATTCTCTTCATGATATGACTGCTGTGATAATGTTTTGAAGAATGAAGGGGCCTCATGACTGACACCTTTATGTGTATCCATTGGAGCTAAATCTCCTGAATATTTAATTCATTTCAACATGTGCAACAAACCATTGAAAGCTGAAATCTTGCATCATAATCTTTGTTTAGCCCTCCTTCTAGCGCCAATTCTGTTGATGGTGTTTTTAGCACTCAGCAACGTAGGTGAGATAGAGGTATCTCACCTCTCTTGAAAAAGGTATCCTATCCAAGATAGGACTACCCCAAGGATAATGCAACTAGGTCTTATCTTGCATGGAATAACTTCAGTGGAATATACCAGCTGTGCCAACAAAGGGTCTTACATGAAATGTAGGGTTTATGAAAGATGACAACAATATATATGAAGAAACCCTAGGTAGTTTAGACTATAAAGCCTAAAAATTTTTAGCAGATAATCAATGTAATGTTGCTCAAACCCTAAATCTAATAAACTTTATGTAAATAAATGCAAAAAGAAAGGGAGAGATAAGGGATAAGAAATCCTATAGACAATTACAAGAATGATCAACAAATAGATAGATAGATTCCTAACAACAAACAAATCTCTGCTTAAACAGGCAACCCACAATACCACAGAAATTGTACAATCTTTTAAGGAAATGCAATGATTTTCAAATTATTGAGGTTTCATGAAACACCCAATCCTTGGCACAGCTCAATGAATTCACACAATCGAACTCAACTCATATAACATGCCCAAACTAACCATGCACAATGACATACAATTAGCAAGCCATTAATGGTATGGACAGGAAATCCACCAAATATCTGAGTGATTAAGCACAAATGCAATTGAATACCAACTAATTTTAGATTGAAATGAACCATGAAATCTAAAAAGAGACAACATAATGATGCATATTCCCAACAACCTAAGAAACTTGCTTTGTATTAACTAAATTTTGACAGTCTCAACAATTCATTATCAAATCTTACTTGTTACAATAAGAGAATGATGGTCTTTTTATAGACAAGGTACCATACTGAGTTTTTCAATGGACAATGGATATTAACTCAACACCAATGGTCCAAATTGCATGACATTTAATTTTGGACAGTGGGTAGTTACAATCCCATATTTGCTTTTGTCTTAATAAAAAAGACAAAATACAGCCTCTAAATACATTGAATTTGGTCAAAATGGATACCCATTTGGTTGTATATGACAAAGATCCAATTTTCAAGGAAAAATAAAGTCAAAATAAAGTCACATGACCCTTGAAAATACTAGCTGATGTGGACTGACAGGATTCAATGTTCTGACTGAATCATTTCATTGCTTGTCACTTCTGAGTTATCTAGTAGGAAAAATGACTTCTTCCAATGTGTTGACTAGTCAAGATGGGTATGTGGTACATTTTTTATCAAGGCACATCTAGCTAGATGCTTGCTAGATCCAACTTTGCATGAGTGGATTGCTAGGACATCTATGAACAAGTGTGAACATGTCTTGGACATTGGACTGGATCTGCATGAACTGCCATGAAATAGGCATGATCTTCAATGTCTCCCAGCTCTGAAGGCCTATCTCTATTATCTTGGACATCATATTGACTTCCTTCTTCATGTATAGTAGCAATTTGGTTGATAGAGTGTCGATTATTCATGTTCAGTTCAGTAGGATACCTCTGTGTACTCATCCTTCCAAGATAGTTCCAGTCATCTCTTTTGTGCTCCAAGACCTACAATTCAAAATGAAAAGCATCAATTTCATTTTAAAAAATCAATTTCCATCAATTTGGATCAAGATGTGTCCATTTGTAGCCTCAAATCAGCCTAGGGCAGCTCATTGTCAATGACACCTCCTTATGCCCATCTTCACAAATCTAGTGATTTTTGCATGATTTTTCAAGTTTTTTACCATTTTCAAGTACCCATTTGGCCAATATATTGATCTAGAAGTCTGTTGTGGTCATTTGAATCCATTTGGGGACTTTTATTTCATTCTTTTATAGCCTTTTCTGCAAAAAAGTGGGATTTTTGGGGGTCACTAATTTTTCAGGCGCAGTAGCATTGATTAACATAAAACATGCCCAAAATCTACACAAACATGGTAAAAATGTTGGTCATGATGTGACAAATATATTTGCAATTCAAATCCACCAAGAAACTCCAATTTGTACCTTGAAAAATTAATTTTCAGGCCAAAACACAAAAAAGCGCTAATTTTGGGGGTCACTAACTAAAAGTCAGTCGGAAGTGATTTTAACGCTAAAATCAATGAGGTACAATTCTAACGCTAAAACCATTTAGCATGGATTTTGGATATTGTGGACTAAAAGTCAGTCAGAACACTTTTCAGCACAAGATAGTCAGAGCTTGATTTAGCGCTAACTATTTTATGCGCAACCGGTAGGGATTTTGGTGCCGACCGACTTAGTAATAGTTTGGAAGGAAGTCGGTCGGAGGTGAATTTAGCACTAAGGTTAGTAGATGATGATTTTCACACAAAAGTCAGTGGCAACTATTTGTAGTGCTGAAGTCAGTGAATGATTGTTTTAGTGTAAGTTAGCGAATCAAGTTTTTAGCGCTAGGAAGTGGGAGGAGTTTTTAGCGCTTTTGGTAGTGGAGGGCATCTTTAGCGCCAATTTTTGAAAGTCCCTTAAATATTTTGAAATATACTGTCAGGATGTTTGAGATAGGTTCCAAATCCATAGGATTTGATATGCAGATTCTAGATTTTTTAAGTTCCTCCAGATTTCATACTTAGCCATTTTTCAAGGTTTTCAGGATTTCAAACTTAGCCAAATTAGGGCTTCAGGACCATGCGATAGGATGAAAGTATATAAACCCTTTAGTGAAATCTTATGGAATTTGACATGATTTTGCAACTCTAAGACCTCGAAACTAGGAATTTCAACATGACACACCCTGCCGTAGCAATTTCAAAGACAATATCCAGTGACACATGATTTTGGAGCAGAATGTAGTAACACCCAATTTCAATGCAAAAGACAACAAATGGCTATTTCTTTTAAGCACAATACCACACAAGACACTTCCAAATCAATCATGAAAGACATCAAATCACTCCAATCATGCAAAACACTCAAATCTAGAACAAATCATGCACTCTAAGCACAAATTCACCATCTCATCATCATACATAACAAAGTGTTGGGTGAATATTTTGTCGTTAACTCTCTAACGGCAAAATGGGTATATCAGCCACAGCTATGATGAGACAAAGTCTCTCCTCTCAGCAAGGGGAGGTTCCCTCTAATTGCTTAACTTTTGTAAATCAAACACTTATCAAATCTATGTACACTAAAAACTATGTTTGGGGTGGTTCCATCTCATCTCATTCTCTTTTTTCAGAATAGATGTTTATATTTCAAACTCTCAATATAAAACTTATAAATTATCACAATATCACAGAAACACAAAGTTTTCTGTTACCTCACTCACTACTTGTAACCAGAACTTGTTTGAAGCAAAATGCAGCCCAAAGTCTTCACTCTCCTTCAATATGATAAAAATGATTCAAATATAACAACTTGCAGCACAAAGTCTTCAAACTGTTGTATTTTCACAAACATGAACATATAACCCACAACCGATTTGATAACACAAAGTTTATCAGAATCAAATCTAGAGCGCTCTTCAATCCCTTGAAACAAACTCCACCTTTCAATTATTATCAATTAAGATTATGATAGCAAGACATAAGAACAAAACTATCACAACACAAATAATCCCAAGACAAAGATTGGAATTGAACTTGCTTTCTTGTATTGATGAATATTTGAATATTGATTTTCACAATAAGCACAAAGTCTTGATTTGCTTTTCAATTCGCCAGAGTTTTCTTGCAATAGATAAAAGATAATATTTACAAAAGAGGTCTCCTTTATTTATAGGGAAAGACCTTGAGAAAATCTAGGAAATCTACAACTACTTTGACTTATTCAAAAATAGGAGTCCTTATTGACTTGGGACTTCCTATTTTTTACATGTAATTGCATATCAAAAATGTACATGTAAAAATGTCCAAAACTGTTTTGAAAGTACATATGGAAATCAGAAAATAAACTAAGGGAAAAAATCAGCTGCTTCGACTTGTGTCACCACCCTTTTTCACGTGGTCATCATACATAGTGAAGGTCGCCTGCATTTCAATGCTATCTGGTTTGAATGTGTTCTTGAAAATCATCCTGGCCCTCACTATGGCATCCCTTACTGTAGTGATTGACTTGGCGTGATTGGTTAACCTGGTTTTCAAATTGTCCAAGGTTAACTGGTTGTCTAATATGTTGTCCACAGAAGTTATTGAGAATACCTTGTCTTCAAATTCCTGCTGAAACATGTCCTCAAATTCCTTGACCATTTCTTCTGCAGAAAGAAACTGGTTATCCTGTGATACCAATTTACAGGGCAATTCCTCCAGCTTATGCAAAATGTTAACATCATTTTCTTCACTGGTTTCCTTGGCAGCTTCGAGATCCTTGATCAAATTTCTTAGCACATTGCTCCTGTACGTTAGAGCTTCCTTTGTCTCTATATATGAATCCCTGTTGGAAATGGCGCCAATGGATATTAAAGTGCTCATTTTCAGCTTCCTCATTTCAACCCACTTATCATGAGTATCCTCTGTGTGCTCGATATCATGAGAGATGGCATCGATGAGATCGTTGAGTTCTGCTCTTACTTTCCTCATCTTATCCGTTTTCTCAAATACCTCCTTGAGCAAAGAGATTCCCTGAGCTCGCATCCTATCTAAGTACTCTTCAAGTACTTTTCCTCTGAGATGAGTCTTTTCCGCTTTCAGGATGACGGGGTCTTCTACAGACACGGCCTCCGGAGTAACTGCTTCTGAATTCAACGTGATCTTTCTTACCACTGCAGTCAGCTGTTCTGCCTTTGCCTTGTAGTAGTCTTTCATTTCCTTTTCCCTGTCGAATTTCTGGATCAGGATGTCCATGGCTGACTGCATATCATTTTTAGCGCTTTCATGGGTGATTTTGCCCAATTCGACCCTAGAAATAGAATAGTCATTCATGTCAAAATTTTCGACAGTTGCATCCTGTGGGGGTTTTGCTATCTCCAAAACCTTCTGCCCTTTTTCTTCAAGTACCCTTGACAGGATCTTTGGTTTCTTCGGAGCCTTAGGTTTTGCCGGTGTCAGCTTAGTGAAATCAAAATCATCTGGAGAGATGACTTGCTTTTTCCTCTTTGGCGTGTAAGCTGATAACCAAGGTGGCAGCAGAGAAGTATTTACATTGGAGTCCATTTCTGCCACTGGTGTTACTGGGACTGTACTTGTGCCGGTGGTAGAAACAATAGGCGGGGTGTTGGTAAAAACCGCACCTGTTACATTGGCACTTGAAATTTGCTCAGTATTCATCACAAAATGATCAAACATAGAAGTATCTCCTATATCAAATGACGAAGAAGACAAACTAGGAATGGAGTCAGAAGAATGAAGAACATTTTCAAAAGTGCCCTGGGGATTATCAAAGATTATCTTAGGAGGAGAGGGGGATTCAGAAGAAGGAATGATAATGGGGGAAGCAGGCACAGGGGGTGCAACAGGTGTATTGTCTTGTGGAGACAAAGCCTCTTTTTCTTGTTCCTCTGACCCCTTGTCTCCGACATCCATCTCTTCTGTAGTTGGCTCTTCAATTGCTGGATCTTCGGCCGCTGGCTCTTCAATCTCCATATCCTTCGCTTCAGGTTCCTTCTCAACCACCTTTGCTTTCTTTGTCACAAATCTGATTTTAGGTTTATGTGTTTTAGAGGATGATGGAGCATCACTCTTATTCTTCGTTCTATTTTCAACCTTCTTACCAGTTTGCTCTTGAACTTCAGTTTCTGAACCAGTGAAGAATTCCTTCAGCGTAATTCCTTTATCTTCCAGCCACTTATTGGTGTTGGCCAATATGGGTTCAAATCTCTTCCTTAGGGAAGTCAGCTCCTTTTGGGACCATTGGATTGGCGGTAGAGGAGTACCAGCTATCTGTTCTGTTTCATACTTGGCATCAACCAATTCTCCATCATCTACAAGGTCCTCTGGGATATCAGCAAGTCCAAGGTATTCAATTTGCTCTAGAGACAGCCTGCTATAGTCCAGTTTTCGGATGTCTTCCTCTATTCTCAAGTCTATCCAGACATCTTCCACCATGGGTTCATGGAACTGTGTTTTCCTCTTGATTTTATCCTTTACACCCCGGTAATCAAACTTTGGTCTCCTCTTGAATTGCTTCATGGTGACCAGCTGTATCTCCGTTTCCATAGCTCTTGCCTTTGCGGCAGTCAATACTGAGTATCTGCCGATTTCTACAGGAAATCTGAAGCCAGGCTTCTTGAGTTCCATCTGCTTGTTATGCACGACAATCATTTGCCTACACAACTCCATCAAGACCAATCTATCTGAAGGAAACCTTGGAAGCATATAAGGGTAACCTTGGAAAAAGCCAACCCTCAAGTAGGAGAAAGATGGAAATTGCAAAAACATACAACCAAAACCATTAACCACCGTCCATGCCTCATCTGAGATTCTTCTCTGCTCCAGTTGGGGATTGAAAAGGCACAAGAATACAGCAAAGAATGCATCATTCACTCTCCTGAAATGGTGAATCGAGCCTTTCAATGTTAGCTGGGAATAGTACTGGTATACTGGGACTACTCTTCTATCCCCTTCTGACGACAACCCTGGAAAAATCCTCATGGAGGCTGCAATGTATACCAGATAGGAAGTCATGAAGAACTTGGAGGTAGTGGATACCTTTGTCAGCTGATCATGCAAAGCGTTACTAATTTGCTCTCCCCAGAAAATAACCTGCTTGCCTTGGAGTATGACCTTAATGAAGGGATACATCCATTCCTGAAATTGTGAAGAGGAAGACAAACCTCTTATCCTGCTGAGAAGGGTAATCAAGTCACCAACTTCTTCCACGAAATCACTTCGAGGGAAGCTGCGTGGCCATCTAGACAAACTTGACCTCGCAATCTTCAACCATTTGTTGTTGATTACCTTCTTCGCCTTCTCTGGATTCTTATCATATTCCTTTTGAGCATCGGTGAAATCAAGCTTCAACACCTCTGTTGCAGGAGGACACATGAACACCTTGTCAATAAACTCAGGGTCCAACCTGATTATTACATTACCACTGGCGTCCACCACAGCTCTGATATCTTTGTTGTAGAAATGGGCGCACTAAAGAACAAATTCTGTATTGTGAGCCGCCACTGGGAAGGAGGATACCAGATGAACATTACTTTCTACTATTTTCCTCATCATAGCACTGGGGTTGCTCGACTTGGTTCTCTCTACGAACTCAGCCATATCAACATGGCCAATCTCTGTATCTCTAATATCTTCAACATTAGAGTGGACTGAGGTGATTGGGAAAACACCCTGGTATTTATACTTCATTGCTTTAGCCTTCTTCGGAGACAAATCAGTCATTTGGACGATCTTTCACTGAGAAGAAATTTGACGTCGAAAGGAGCTCCGCAGAAGAAACTGCAACAGAAATCATGATCATGCAATCAGGGAAAATATGGGCAATCTGGGAAAATTGCATGTTGACGATCACGACTATGGGAGTGCGCTTGAAAAAGGGCTATAGTGCGAGCTGGCCAAGAATCAGAGGAGAAGCGGGCTCGGGAAAATGAAATTGAAAATTTTCCAGTGTTAGGAAAATTTGGGATATTTTTTGCACGGGCGGCAAAATTCGCCGCCCTTGCATGTGAGGGGTTTGATGTTTGTGCATCGGCGGCGAAATTCGCCGCCCATGCAGCTTGAAAAAACTGTGAGATGGTTGGAGCGGCGAAATTTGCCGACAATGCAGGAAATAGGTAAACCGAGGTTCGTTTCGTAAGAGCGGCAATTTTCGCCGCTTTTGCAGGAAATAGGAACGAAAGGTTTGTTGTTCGGGCGGCGATTTTCGCCGTCACTGCATTTGATAACTAAACTTCATCTTTGACGTTCCGTCGGCGATTTGTGCCGACACTGCATTTGGGTTCTACATATGCACGAACGGCGAATTTCGCCGACGTTGCATGGCAAGGTAACCTCCGCAAGTTTTGAGCGCCGAGATGTTACCCGATCCGACACTCAGGTAACCAACAATGTAAACACGGCAAAATTCACCTATGTCGTGTGAGATGAATTTCGTGTTGAGGGTTTGGGATTTCGAGGGCGAGGGAATCCCTAGGGTTTTCGGGGTAGTAGGTAGGTTTAAAGATTTTGAAGGCGAAAAACCTAGGGCAGCCTATGGTTGTCAACACAAGACAAGAAACAAAAACCTTGCAAACAAAACAAAAACAAACGAAAACAAAAACCAAAAACTAAGAAACAAAACCTTCTGAAGAAAGAGTTTGAACGACGAGTGGAAGGAAGACTTACCCGTGCTTGTAGAGGAAAACCCTAAGGATAGCTCGGTCGGTGAATCGGCGAACGGTGAGATCAGACGAGCGTCGAGCGAGTCGCGTAGGGGTTTTGTGGATAAGGAATGACGAATAGAAGAAAGAAAAGGCTTTTAAAAGATCAAAAACGGAGTTGAAAACCCCTGGCACGAGTGGCCATTAATGGCGTCCGACACGAAAATCCCGAAGATCTCGTTCGGGCGGCAAATTCGGACGCTCGTGCATCGCTGTTGACTAATATGCAAAGTCGGCGAAAAAGGCCGCCGATGCAGGAAAAAGGTAAACCGACATATGCGAGAGCGGTGGAATTTGCCGCTTTCGCACTTTTAACCAAAAACGATGTAATAGCGGCGAATTTAGCCGCTTTTACATCAAAAACAAAAATAGACTCAAGGGATATGTAAGAGCGGCAAATTTTGCCGCTCTTGCATATCAAGAGTCAAAATTTCCCAAACTTAAAAAAAACTAAAATTAACACCTTGACCAATTTACGACTTGGACTTTCCTCGCCTTCATTGAGAAATTAATTCAAGGGAGCGTCGTAAAAACGTCAAATGACCTCGCACGAGAAAAAGAACATCTTTTCTCGATTTGCGATCTTAGAGTGTAGTTTCACGAAACGGACAAGTTTCGTGGGGTTGTCTACAAAATGAGCGTAGCTGATTTTGAGAACAACACAAAGGTTGAGACTTCAAGCCAAAGCAAAAGAGGGGGTCTCCATTTGGCAAAATGGGGCATGTGTGCAAGGCACAACATTAGTGTTTATTGCTAAGAAGAGGACATTATAGACATTATGACAGTAGTGTTCTTGGGTTTTCAGTGTGTTTACATTGCAGTGGTCTAGGACTAAACATTGATCTTCTTAATCTCAAATAGTTGTCTTTGAAAAGAGGAAGTAGTATTGTGTCTATGATACTGTTCAAGGGAGTAGGTTGGAATAGTTAGTTAAAGACATGTATATGACAAAGGATTATATTAATGTGGTGTAAGGACTATATTGCAGACAGTAGTTTTATAGGAGTTGAGTACAGTGTACTGTTCCAGGACTGATTTTGTTTTAGGATAATCTTTGTTGTATTATGCTCATGATAGTAGTGCAAGGAGAGACAGTAATAAAAAGACAGTCAGTGATATGGAAAGAAAGTGAAAAGTTGAGAGAGAGTACAGTCAAGGTGCAATCAAAGGTGTAGTTAATGGATAATGATAGTGAAGAAAATATGGACAAAGGATATGGATAGGGCAGGCATGTAGAATAAAATGAAGGCATCAGGTTCATCACATGTTTTGGTGGAGTTAGTAGTATTGAAGTCAACATTTGAGTTGAGATCATGCATTGAGGTGGTCATGATGACAATACACTTTGAATGAACATGAATTTGTCAAAAGGGTACTCCAAAGGGGGAGTTTGTTGATATGATGGTCTTCAGTGTTGAAGTGAAATTAGTTGACATCTTAAAGTGAAGTCATGTTATTGATGTTGTGGAGTTTATTTGAGTCAGATAGTGTTTTAGTCAACATATTCTCAAGATGAGTCATTTTGTCAAGATGATATCATGACCTAATTGTTGAATGAAACTATGCATGCAATAGATCCAAACTGTTGAATTGTCAAGGAGGCAATAGAGATTGTGCTTTGATCAGTTTGTTTGTCAATATGTCCTAGATTGTCATTGATGACAAAAGGCAAGGTGATGGACAAATTAAGTTTGTTATGTGTAGCAATATCTTGGTGTAAAGACATTTAGTGACAACCATCAAAATAAGTATCATGTTATATAGATATAACAATGTGAAGGGACAGTACTATTTTTGTTATGACAGTTATTATCAGTAACAGTACAGTGTGCTTGCTACTATTGCATTGAAGAGTCAACCATAGTGGCATCAATTAGGATATGTATTCTCTATCTATATAGGGATTTCTAGCAATTCAAGAATTGGAGATATTGTTTGTTACAAGGATTGTTGAAGGGTTGCAGTGACAATAGTTCAAGGATAGATGAGAAGATGAGATAGTGTTTATATAGTTTATATGACAAGAGAAGTTGACCATGCAGCATGTAAACTATTATTGCGATCCTTGAATAACATCCTTGCTTTGAGTGCGTACTAGTCAAGGGGAGTACATAACCCTTTGTCTTTGATGCCAAAGGGGGAGAGATAAAATTTTGTCATCAATGACAAAGGAGGAGATTGTTGGAAAATGTTTGTCATTGATGTCAAAAGTGTTGGTATTGTTTGTGTTGATGCTTCTTATTGTTGTTGAGTGTTGAGAGATCATAATGTTCATGCTTCAAGGTTCATGCTTGTGATACTTCATGTCAGGAGTTGCTTCTATATGCAGTGTCTATATGCAGTGCAAAGGAGTTGTGTTTCATGGTGGTGTGAGGAGAATGATAGTTTGCCTATGTGTTGGTGTTGATATTCTAGTTGATCTCTGAGTGCTCCTTATTGCTTATGTTTATTATTAGGAGTACAGTGTAAAGTGCAAATTCTCCCTCTTATGTTCCTTCTAGGGTTTGTCATAATGTTCTCTAAATGTTAAAATATTTCCTTGTTTCAATCTCTATATGTCCTTTCATTCTCTTCAGAGTATTTGGTTTTCTAAGCCAATTTTGGGTGGTAGAAAACTTGGGGGTTGTATTTCCAATACAAACCTAGTTTCTAGGAGTTTCAAATGTGTTTGATACCCTAAGTTATATTTGCTTTAAACCCCTATTGTCTTGGCCTATTTTGGATATCTTCCTTATTTCATCACAAGTCAGTGTTAGAACTAGGGTTTAAGTCTTGCTCTAAATTCATGTTTTTTGTTTCAAGATCCAAGTTCTAAAAACCCTAGAAACCCTAAGCTTTCATTATGTCTTAAAACCTAAGTTAAAACCTTATTTACCTGTCATAACACTAAGTTACTTTTTGTTATATTTGTTTGGTGACTGGGTATCGTAGGTAAGGAGTGAATTAAGTTAGAACCCGAGTGGGTCATCTACATGAGGTGACTCCTAGGGTGACCAGCCCTCGCGGGTAGTAAGCCTTGGCTTCGGTAGCAAAGCAAAATCTAAGGCTACTTTTTTATCTCTCGTTCCCATGGAAGGACAAACCAACCGAGGAAATTTGAATTCGGTTTAAATCCTAACAAATATCTCTCTTCTTTATATTTGACGTGCAATTGGGCATAAGTCTATTGTGGAGTAGTTTGCTAACTGCCTGATAACTATTTTTGGAACTATGACATAGTATGTTTATATCCTCCTCTTAATGAGTGGTCAAGGCTTCTTTGATGTAGAATAGGGAGTTTTTCATGATATGTGCATATTGCTATTAGATTATAATCTAGGAGCTCTGCAAAAATGCAAAGCATACAGAGATTACAAATTGTTTGGTATTGTTTTGTGATTTGATGAGGATGGAGGCTCTTATGACCTTGTGAGCATAAGAGATATATTATGTCCTATAGTATAAAAGATATAGTGTATAGATTGTAAGAAGAAGAGTATACGGTGTGTTGATGATCCTGATATAAATTTGTAAAAAACTTGCAGTGTAGAGGTGTATGTATAGGGTTATAAAAAGATGGTTTTTTATGAATATATGTTACTATGATTGTGTACTGTAGAGGGAGATATAGTGTTAACTTTTGATATTGTAGGGAGCTTTGTATGTTTTGAATGGTGCAAATCAGATTAGACAAAATCAATACTTGCGTGTAATTCATTTTTTAGTATTGTTGATAAGGTTGGTGCCTTATTGGAGTTGGTACTCCTAGTTTGTAATCAGTTGAGGTTGTTGCTTCATTGGGGTTGGTGCCTCAAGGATGGTGCTCAATAAGGTGTGTAGTGTACCTGTAGATTGCATTCTCAAGACATTGCATCAAGAGTGGTTGTACCTGTGAGTGGGTGCTCACAAAATAGTTGTAATCATTATTCATTTGGGGGTTGGATTTGGATAGTAGATCCAAGCATCATTTCTCTCGTGGTTTTTCTCTTTTTGGTTTTCCACATATACATATGTGGTATTGTATGCATTGATGATTTCTTTCATGTTTATGCCTTTATATTTGTTTTTGAAATTTATTGGGTTCAATTTTTAAAAGAACACTGATTCAGCCCCCCTCTCAGTGTTCTAGTGTATTCCTTAATTACTCCCCCTAAGTTTTTCACATGATTTTTCTCCCCCTTTGACATCAATGGCAAAGGGCTTCATGTCTTCTCCACTACACATACTTGCACAATTCTTCTCTAATCATATTGGAATCATTATTTACTCCCCCTAACTGCAACAATCATCTTAGATCACTAACTGCTCCCCCTGAAGGGTAACCCCCCTAAATTAGTCTAGAACAAAATATTCTTTGAGGTACATTGGACTGATGCATCTCCTTATGCACCTAGTTCAATGAAGGAGGGGCAATAACCCCTAACCTTTCCAGGAGATACTCAAATGTGTCCTTTGGAAGGGCCTTAGTGAATATATCAACAACTTGATCCTTTGTAGGCACATACTCAAGCTTCACAACATTCTCTACAAATTGCTCTCTCAAAAAGTGATATTTGATTGAAATATGTTTTATCTTTGAATGCATCATTGGATTCTTTGAAACATTTATGGCACTTGTGTTATCAAAAAGAATAGGGATTGGCTCATCATACTCAACTTTGATATCTTTTAAGATTTGTTTCATCCATAACACCCGAGTGCAGCATGTTACTGCAGCAATATATTTTGCCTCTATAGTAGATAAGGAGACTGATTCTTATTTCTTGCTATTCCAGGACACTACCCTATCTCTAAAGAAGAATACATCTCCACTTGTGCTTTTCCTTTCATCAACACAACCAACCCAATCTGCATTTGTATAGGCAGTTAGGGAGAAGTCATTATTCTTTGGATACCATAGACCATGATCTAGAGTACCTTTCAAGTACCTAAAAATCCTTTTCACTGCCACAACATGTGATTCTCTGGGATTTGATTGAAATCTAGCCACAAGACAAACTGCATGCATGATATCTAGTCTGGTCGCAGTAAGATAAAGTAGTCCTCCAATCATTGACCTGTACTTGCTCTGAGCAGCCTTAGGAGATTCACCATTTTTGCTCAACTTACATCTAGTAATCATAGGAGTGCTCACTGGTTTAGAGTCTTCCATTCCAAACTTATTTAATAACTCTCTGAGATACTTTGATTGAGAAATGAAGATACCTTTGTCTATCTGATTGATTTGCAATCCAAGGAAGAAATTCATCCTACCACACATGAACATCTCAAACTCCTTCTACATCTCATCTGCAAAATTCTTAAACATTCCTTCATTTCCACTAAATATAATATCATCCACATAGACATCAACAATCAGGAATTGATCTTTGCTTGCCTTGATATATAAATTGCTATATGTGAACACTATACTGAAACCCTGCTACATTAGATACTTATCTGATCTTGCATACCAAGCTCTAGGAGCTTGTTTCAATCCATACAGAGCCTTCTTCAACTTGCACACCATATCTGGTTGGTCTGATAACTGGAATCCATCTAGTTTCTCTATGTATACCTCTTCTTCTAAGTCACCATTCAGAAAGGCAGATTTCACATCCATTTGATACACCTTGAAATCTTTATGTGCAACAAATGCCAAAAGTAGTCTGATTGATTCCAGTCTAGCCACTGGAGAAAAAGTCTCCTCATAGTCTATCCCTTCCACTTGTGAATAGCCTTTGCACACAAGTCTTTCTTTGTTTCTCACAACTTATTCAACCTCATTCAATTTGTTCCGGAAAAACCACTTTTTTCCAATCACATTCTTATTTGCAGATCTAGGGGTCCAAGTTCCCAAGTCTTGTTCAATTCTCAATCTGTATTAATTCTTCTTCTATTTCCTTGACCTAATGTTCATCATTGCAAGCTTCATTTATTGTCTTAGGTTCCAACTTTGAAAGTAAATAGATATTTACTTGTTCTTTTGCAGCTCTCCTTCTTATCAATACACCTATCTTTTTATCACCTATAATCTGATCTTCAAAATGATCTCTTTGCACATACTAGGGAGTCTTTAGAATTCTTTTAGGGGAATCTTCTTGAAATTCTTCTTCTTCAAGAGAAACTTGTACTTCAATTTGAAATTCCTTTTCTTTGCCTTTTTCCACCTTCTCCGTGACAACAAGTTCATCTGATTCATACCCATCCAATTGAAGATCTACATCTACCTTTACATCTGCACTTTCAATGATCTTTTTCAGTCTTTTATTATAGCATTGGTAAGCTTTGCTCTTGATTGAGTAACCTAGGAATATGCCTTCATCACATCTAGCATCAAACTTCCCTAATTCTTCATCTCTTTTGATATAGCATTTGCTTCCAAACACTTTGAAATATTTGACTATGGGAATCTTACCATACCATAGTTCATAAAGTGTCTTGGTCTCTTTTGCTCTAACTAGCACTATGTTCTAAATATAAACAACAGTGTGTATTGCTTCTTTTGAATACACTTCTGGTAGGTCTGTTTCCTTGATCATTGTTCTAGTAGCTTCTTGAATAGTTCTATTCTTTCTTTCAACCACTCCATTTTGCTAAGGATTTCGGTGGGCAGGGAAATGTCTCTTTATTCCATGTTCTTCACAGAAATCATTGAACTTCAATTGAACTCAATTGAAGTAAACTCACCTCCTCTATCAGACCTTAAGCACTTGATTTTTAGATCCAATTCATTTTCAACCATATCTTTGAAATTTTTGAACTTGTCTAGGGCTTCTAATTTTTCTATAAGGAAAGTAACACAATTCATTCTTGAATAATCATCAATAAGAAGCATGACATACATGTCACCTTGCAAACTTCTTCCTCTTGTAGGACCACAAAGGTCTGTATGCACCAACTCCAATGGACTGATAGAGAATTGTTCTTTTCTTTTGAATGTGGTCTTTGTCATCTTCCCCAATTGACAATCTTTACATTTAACATTGGCAAGCTTCACAATCTTAGGTAGATCTCTTACAATCTAAGTAGTAATTATTTTCACTAGATTATCAAAGTTGATGTGACCCATTCTTGTATGCCATAGCCAACTTTCATCTATCTTAGCCAGCAAACAATAGTTGTCAAAGCCTTTCAAGTGATAAACATTACCACGAGTCTTCTTACAAGAAATAATTATGGTTCTAGAGCTTTTTCTCATCTCACATCCTTTGTCCTTGAACGCAAGATTATATCCTTTGTTTCACATTTGTTCAACACTTAGAAGGTTATGCTTCAAGCCCTTGACATATAGAACATCATCTATATTATGCTTTCCATCAAAAGTAATTGATCCTTTTCCGCAAATCTTACAAGTTGCATCATCTCCAAATCTTACCAATCCTCCATCATACTTTTCAAACTTGAGAAACTTACTTTTGTCTCCAATCATAAGTTTTGAACATCCACTGTCAATGATCCATTCATCTTCCTTTTTAGCATAAAATGCAGACAACTCTCCTGGACCTCTATCCTTCACACAACTAGCATGGTTAGTAGAAACAGGTTCTGCTCTAAGTGCAATAAACAAGCATTCACTACTATTTCCATCATCAAAACTATCGTCATCAGTTACACCATCATCATCTCTAACATAGTAACTCTTTCTTACCATCTTTCCCTTATTTTCATTGAATTTTAAGGCTCTGTCAAGACATCTTGAAGCATAGTGACCAATTTTTCCACAATTGAAACATTTGAAGGGTAACCTTTGAATTTTCCTTCGCTACCTCTTTTTATTCTTCTTGAAAACTTAGCCTCAAGTTTTGCAAAATCTTCTTCATCTAATTCCACATCATACTTCTCTGATCTAGAAGTCTTTTCTTCCTTGGCCTTGAAAGTAGTTTCAATTGTCATAGGACCATTAGTAGTACCAAATTCCCATATTTCAAAGGTAGTTAGTTTACCAAGCAATTGATCTTTTGTAGGTTTACCTGACTCAAGCAATTCTTCAATGGTAGATACCTTATGACTACAGGACTTTGGAAGAGTTTTGAGTATTTTATCAATAACATCTTCATCTTCTAACTTTCCACCAAGGGCCTTGATGATGCTGACAACTTCATCAATCTTCTGTATATAATTTGTTATGTTATCATCTTCAAACATTCGCATGGTTTCATGTGTGGTCTTTAAATTCTTCAACTCAGCTTTCTTGACAGATGCATCACCTTCATAAACATTCTTCACTTTCTCCCAAATTTCATGAGCAATTGTAAGATCTGCCACTTTAGCCATTTCAACATTTTATAAAGCATTCAATAGAGCATTTTTAGCTTTGTGATTCAATTCAAATTCCTACATTTCTTCTTCATTCGTTGGACCATTTTTAGGTATTTCATAAGATAACTTATGGAAACAAGATAACTTTCCATTCGTACCTTCCAATATGCATAGTTAGTTCCATCAAACTAAGGTGTGTCCTTTTTGTGTGTCATCCCAGATCTTCCTTAAGTTGTTAGGCTTTCTTCAAAGGAACCTGCTCTGATACCAATTGTTGAATGGCACAAGACAACTAAGAGGGGGGTGAATCAGTTGTATCACAATTTTAACTTCTATAAACCACAATAAATTTATCAATCACTTAACTTATTTCCTTATTCTATTATCAACAATAAGCATGAATAGCAGAATCAAAAACTTGAACACATCAACATCACATGCACATGAACACCAGCATTTTTACGTGGAAAACCCTAAATAGGGAAAAGCCACGGTGAGTGTTAGCTCACAATATAAATGTAGTAACAATACTGAATATCAAATGGTGGCTCACTACCGGATGTGGTGCACTGCCAAGGATTGAACTGATATAGTAGCATCTACACCATGCTTGAGTTCAATTCTATTGAAGTGCAATATATCTCCTCTTCTCTACTCTGATTTTAAAACTCACACCTTATCTTTACATCTTCATACACACACCTTAAACATGAATTCATTACATGTATTTATACAATTCATCAACCTTGGAATGTACGTCATCGGCATGACAATCATCAACCATTGAAACAATCTCCAAGGTCGGCATACATATACATCAAATTAGAACTAGACCTAAACAATCTTGCAAACTAAGTGAATAAAGGAGGAACACTTCACACATTAACATAGACTTGATTACATCTTCACATGCTACCACATGCTTCTACAATTCAAGAAATTCATCCATAAAGAGTGTTAATCATCCAGGTCAGCCAAACAGGTGCAATCACCAAGAACATTTGAACACACACTTCCAAGATCTTCATTGCATCTTGTAGATTAATCACACACCTTTAATCCATTTAGGGGACATCTATGAACATCATAGAATCATTTAGAAACCAGCAAATCTAGCTGCAATAGATCTCAACTCGTTTCACTTGAAGATGGATCACAGACTGTCCTCAATCAGACATTGTCAAACTTTGCTAATTAGAAACTTGTTTTCTGGAGCTTCAAATCACTTATCCTTTGGAATGAAGATGACTAAGGACCTTATAATGTTAAGTCTAGAATTGCAAGACAAAACTCAAATCTACAGAGAAATGCGGAGCAAAATAGTTTCTCCCAATCATCCTACAAACCTTGTCACGCACCGTCTTCGTACTGGTGAATAGAATGTTTTTTGCACAGTGATCTGGACCACCAAATTCTAGATTTAGCTTCTTCAAACACTTATCTAAATCATATCCAAAGCTCATACTTGTTGATGGTGATGTTAGTCACACACAAACACACAAATAAAAGTTACACAATAACCCTTATTTATCTTGAAAGATACAATGAATTCAAAGAATTCATGATCCCAAGTCTTCGTTGATTAGTTCATAATCTACTGACGTTACTCAGTTGTTGATGTGTGTTGTTGTTTTCCATTTTGGGGCCTTACGTGGATCGGTAGATTTTATTTCTTTCAAATATGCTACATAGAAAGGTTTGTCTACACAGTATGTTTCTTCAAATATTGTGTCTGCAAGTTGATATTTGCATGATTTCTACCATTATTTGTAATTCTTTGCATGATATTTTCAACACTACATGCATTTAGCTCAAATATGCTAATGATTTTCAGTTATCTATGAGATGTCAGCATATTTCTTTGTTTTGCTTTCTATTTATCATGATTTGCAGTTAAGGAAGTGATTTCAATGAAATTAAAATGAGAAAAAGGGTTAGAGAATGAGATTCCCAAAATTACTTGACTGAGATCATTGATCCACATACATATTTTGATACAGAAATGAAGAGAAGAAAAACTAGAATCATACTTCACTAGGACAATCCACAAATCTGCATGATCCAATGCAAATCTTCAAAGGAAAAGTTGACAACAACATGTAATAAATTGAAAGCGCTTCTAGTTGAACACAACATTCACCATTACATATCCATAAATCAACTTGAAGATTACATAAAGTTTACAATCAGGATGTAATTTGAAGCTTCATCTCCATTCAGTATGCTTAGAACAAATACATTTATAATGATCTGAGGAAAGAACCTTGACATTTCAACAATTCAATCCCCATTAGTCTCAGTAATCCGATCTCCTATGAAATTATCTAGGTCAGATTTTTTATAATTGACCTCTAATTTTTTTACAGAGTAAAGGGGCTGGATATATATATCTCTGATTATCCCCAACATAGCGCCCAAAAAACCCTAGCTAATCAATGGTCTGCATCCCAAGTGCAGCATCAGACGGTGTAAAACCAATCCCGCCAAAACCTGAGCAGCATGCTCATACTGAGCGCCGCTCTAACAATAATGTTTCCACCTGCAATCTCCTTTGCATTGAAATCCCCTACTCCTCATGCTTCTGCTGTTATCCCTTGGGATCCGATCCGCCGCCAATGATGTCCTCGCCATTAAATCTCCATCTTTATATCTACCCGCACGCCGCTAGTCAATTCTACATATAAATCCTTTTGTAGGCCTTGCCTTTTCCCGTGCAGACCTCACCTTCAAGGTCGCCATCACCCCTCTGTAGCTTTCCATATACAAGCACACATATATCGGGCTCTAAAACCATGAAAATCACGCATCCAAATGCATATACAACGTTAAAAACAGCTGAGTCAACCATTATTGACCAAAAACATGCATCGAGCTCCAAAACAGCTTCAAAAATCCTATTGCTTTGCTTTCCCGCCCTTTTCCTTATATCTTGTGAATGCATATCATTCTGATCATCGGCATAACCATCCTCAGTCGGAGCGAGATAAAAATTTCCCATCGATCTCATCTTTCTGGCTAATGCACCTCCCTTGTTCACTTTATCTGACCTGCGGTCATCATACATTAGTCAATAAAATGCACTTTAAAATTCACATTTAGTCAAACTTCAATCTTGGTCTAGCTGCTGCAATAAACATACAAGCATTATAATATGCAAAGAATTTTCTATTTTTAATTCTCCCTTAGACATCCGGCTTGCATATTTTGCCTTGCATATCGGAATGTATATCGCAATATACAAACACATATGCATACAAAGAATATGCAATATTTAATCTCTTTTCACATCCGCTCTTTGTATGTCAAACTTTGCATCTTTCGCTTGTATATCGGCTTGCATATCGAACACATACATTGTAATTATACAATCTGAATATACAAGCGGTGGGGGCCCACATTACCTTTTCATTTGTATCAAACTTGAATATACAAGTGCAGATGCATACAAACCCTTTGTATGTCTTTTCGGACTTCAAATTTTTATAGACCGTAGTTTATTCATTTTCAGCTCTATGACCTACATAAAGTGCAAATGCATCATTAGATATACATTAAGTCAGAATGCATTGGTTTATACAAATTCTAATCTTTCTTCAGCTCCGCATTGCATGAATATTTCTTTGTATGTCACTGAAACATACAAGCCTGCATACATACAAGGGACATAACCCTGTTTCATAACTTTTCAGGTCTGCGGCTTGTATAAGCGCAATACATGTATAAACATACATACAAAGTGCGGAATATACAATGACTTAACCTCTTTTCATAACCTTTTTGATTCTGCTGCATGTATATTCCGCTGTATATTTACTTTGTACATTTCGCAGTCTTCGAACATATAAACCCCAATATACATGGATTTAATGCTATTTCATAGTTATTTCGGTTCTGTCATTTGTATGTAGCATTGTATATTTCCTTTGTATGTTAGATACATACAAACGTAAGATGCATCCGCCGGACTTAAGTGAACATACATTTTAACTTTTAACTGTGTCGGGTCCGCGGGATACATATGTCATTGTATATCTACTTTGTATGTTAGAGCATACAACATAAAGTGCATTCAACAGATTTAAACAATTATTCACTTAAACTTTGAACATTTTGAGCCTGACTTGTATGTAAGAAAAGGTGCAAGAGAAGTGCATACAAGTATAAATGCATAAAAACCCGATGACCCATTTTGTGACTAACACAAGGACGATATACAAAAGACTTTGTATATGAATGACTTTGCATATACAAGCAACTTTGTATATGCAACATACAAACCCAATTGTACATTTTACCAAACTACGCATAACCTGCAAAATACAGGGAATTTTAAGATGGTTCAAAAAGCAACCCCTATTCATTTTTGACAAGGAATTCGCCCATATTATTCTCTAGCACTTAATGCTTATTTTTTCCCTATTTTCAACAAGGTTTGCAACTTTCACTCTCTTTTTCCCTTTACCACCAAGTAGAACAACACACACACACACAAAAGCAACAGCCACAAGAGGGGTCCTCATTTTTCTAAGGAGTAAAAATGGGGAGTGTTGTGAACATCACAACTAGAAACTAAACAAATAATCAAAAATTAAAACCATTAAAGAAAACTAAATGAAATAAATTCATAACTTCCAACTATCTCTTCTCCAAGTCATTATCTAACTTGAGACTCAATGTATTCAATAAGGTGCATGAATTTTCCAATTTCAATTTAAGTGGCTGCACGTGATTAATAATCCTCATCTTGAAAATCGGTTGAACAAACTAGTGACTGATATTAGCCTACGTAGGTGAGGACATTCCCTCATAGCCAACTGGATAGAGCCTTGCTGCCAGCAGGAGTCCATAGCCCTGGCAAGGTTATCATTACAATTCTCCTAAGTAGAGCCCCACTGCTAGCGAGCGTCTATAGCCCCGGTAGAATTACTTAGATGGCTTAATCTGGATTTTCAATTAAATCTATTTTATTTTTATTTTTTTTTGTATTTTGATAGAAACTTCATAAGATATTGCAGTTGTAACTTCATGATGGAAGGAATGGTCACTTGCTGAAATTAAGCTGAGAATTGTAATGGTAGCAAGGGTGACCTCTAATTTTTCACCTAATATCTACACTGGTAAGTTCAACAAACCCAAGGATTTTAGGTGTGTCATTGTGAGAAACATTCCTTGAATACTCAACCCATTCTTATTGAATACAAAATTTCACAAGTCAAACAACTTTCTACATTCATGACAGTCACAACAAGTTATGCATAAATTTCAAATAATTAACCTAAATGATCTAAATTTCCTATTGTTTTTAGTGGTTGTCAGTCTGCTCTTTCATACTCTAAATCAAAATAAACATCCCTGCTAAGGAAACAACAAAGCAAGCAAAACAAGTAGACTGTACAAACAATTGTACAAAAATGTACACTATGATACACATGACTGTCACGGCACTACTTCAGGCTTGAAAATAGTGCTTGAGAAACTGTCCATTAATAGGTAATGGAACATTCTCACCAGTTAAGGTCTTAAGCCTGTAGGTGTTGTCTCCTAAAATTTTAGAAATTTGAAAGGGACCTATCCAAAGTTTATCAAACTTACCATGATCACCTTTCCTTTCATGCACTTTGTCCCACATCAGGACTAGATCTGAGATTCTGAAAGCCTTAATTCTGGCTCTTTTGTCAAACCAGTGCTTGACAACAGCCTGATGTTTAGCAAATTGGTCAATCGCTTCACCTCTTTTTTCTTCTAGGTACATCAGCTGCAGCAACCTAACTTCTTGTTTATTATCTATGCCTAGGTATTCTTATGCAAATTGCAATGTACGAATCTTCAAGTTAACCGGGAGGATGGGATCCACCCCATATACTAGATGGAAAGGCGAATTTCCTAATGCAGCCTTATTCCTGGTTCTATCTACCCACAAGGCATATTTCAATAAAGTGTTCCACTCCCTTGGGTTCTTTTCTATTAATTTCTTTATGATGTTCAATAGGTTCTTGTTTGTGGATTCTGCTAATCCATTCCCTTGGGGATAGTAATTTGAGGAGTATTTCAAGATGATCCCATAATCAAAAGCCCAACTTGATAGTTTAATTAAAGCAAAAGCAAACCCATTATCACATACTAAAGCATATGGAACTCCATACCTGGTTACTATATTGCTTTCCAAAAACCTGATGACATCCTCAGCACTACATGTCTTACTGCTGACAGCTTTAGTCCACCTGGTACAGTAATTAGTAATAGTTAAAACATACCTATGGCCTGAAGATGATGGAGGATTGATAGGTCCTATGAAGTCCATTCCCCATTGAGCAAACAGGCGCATCTCCATCACTGGCTGCAAAGGTTGAACATCATATCTTTCTCTGTTCACAGCAACCTGACACATGTGACAACATTTGATGTGTTCAGTAGTATCTTTAAAAATGGTGGGCTAGTAATACCCTGCCCTGAGGATAGCATGAGTGTTGGCTAAGAATGATCCATGTGCAGTCCCAAACTTATCATGCAATTCTGCTAGCACCTTGTCTACTTCTTGTCTTTCCAGGCATCTAAGGTATATCCCCTCATAGTTTTTCTTGAAAAGGACTCCTCCTTTTATCATGTATTTATGTGACCTTATCTTTAAGGCTCTCCTTTGTGAGGCCTGCAGTCTTGAAGGATATCTTCTAGTAATCAGGATGCGTCTGATGTATGAGTACCATTCTCCACCATCCTTTGCATTTATAACATATTGCTGGCTCATGATATTAGGATCAATCTTTGATATCATCTGGCTCAATGCTTGTCCTCTCACTAACTTCATGGGTGTAATGTCCATATCATACTCTTGGAGGACAGTGATCCATTTAGCTCTTTTCTCACCCGGTTCACTTTGCATTAGAAGCATCTTTACTGCTGCATCAGGTACTGCAGCAATCATTCTACTTCTCAGAATGTAATGCCTAAATTTCTTAACTTCTCGAACCAGAGAAAGCACCTATCTTTCAACGTCCATGTATCTAAGTTTTACATCTTTGAAAGGGCATCTCATGAAGGCTATAGGCTTTTCTTCTTTTTTCTCATTTCTCTGTGTCAACACTGCTGCAGAAGTATGTTCTGAAGCAAATGAGTAAATGGAAAAGTCCTTGGTATAATCTAGACTGATCAGAACTGAAGCATTAGATATGGATTTCTTAATATCTTCAAAAGCTACTCTAGCTTCAAGTGTCCACTCAATTTTAGCATCCTTCTTGAGCATGGCATTCAAGGGTCTGACGATCTCTGCAAAGCCAGTGATAAATTTTCTAACAAAATTAATCTTACCAAAGTAAGATTTGAGCTCCTTCTTGCTTCCAGGAAGTTGTATCTTCATGATGGATTCCACTCTGTCAGGGTCAATGATGACCCCATTTTCTCTTATCAGGTGGCCTAGTAATTTCCCTGTAGTTACCCCAAATATGCACTTCTTGGGGTTTAGGGATATCCCGTATTGTTCACACTTCTTCAGCACCTTTCTCAGGTCCTCTACATGGTCTCCTCTATCTTTAGAGAAAACAGTTGAGTCATCCATGTATATGACTATGCATTTACCAATCAAACCTCTAAAGGCTATGTCCATCGCTCACTGAAATGTTGCCCCAGCATTTATTAACCCAAACGGCATGCTCCTGTAGGCAAAGATTCCCCACTTTGTGGTGAATGCAGTTTTTAGTCTGTCAATTTTGTCCACCATCACTTGGTTATAACTAGAGAAACCATCCAAGAATGACATCATCTTGGCACCATTCACAATTTGTAGGACTTCATCCAAAGAAGGCAAAGGATAATTATCCTTTTCAGAAGCTCTACTTAAGTTCCTGAAATCCACACACAATCTGATATCACTATTTTTCTTCCTTACTAGGACCAAGTTTTCCACCCATGTGGAATGTCTCAAAGGAAATATGATCCTGGCATCAAGCAACCTTTTAACCTCTTCAAAAATGATGGGCTCCAGCAAAGCATTGGTCGGTCTTTGTTTCTGCCGAAAAGGATTGACGTCTAGCTTCAAAGGTATTGTATGAGTGATAACTGATGTGTCGTAAGTTTTCAGTTCATCATACGTCCAGGCAATGACATGGATATAATCTTTGAGAGCTCAGGTTATTCTTTCCAACTCCTCCTTTGTACAGACCTTCCCAATCAAAATGCTTCTTTTTTCATTATCATGTCCAATGTTAACCTGTGAATACTGTCCTCCATCAACTTTTGGAAGATCCTTTTGTTTTAGCATGTTGTCTAGATCAAATGCTCTTTCTAGCTCTATCATTCCCTTAGGAATCTTATTACTAGGCAACTCTAGGATTTCTTCTTCTTCCCAGATATGATCTTCCATATTTATTTCATCTATGATATGTGCTTCAAAAACATCTCTGCTAGAAATGAAATCCAATATATGCTGATCATCATCAAACACTTGAAGATTAGTTACATTATCTGGCACAGAAGGCACTGATACTAATTCAACTGAGAATCTTTTTAGACCAGATATGGATAGTGGTTCTAAAGTACTGGTACCCTAGGCCAAAGCATCTGCCCTATGATTTTGTTCTCTGGGTACATGGGTGATATTGAATGCATCAAAATCTTCTATTAAGTCCCACACCCTATGTCTATAATTAGACAATTTCTTATAATTGCAAGAGTATATACCTCTTACCTGTCTCACAACCAATTCTGAGTCTCCATAGACATGCAAAATTTTCACCTTCTTTCTAAGTGCAAACAGTATCCCATGAATTAGAGCTTCATACTCCGTCACATTGTTTGTACATGGGAACTGCAACCTGTATGCTGCTAAGTAGGATTTTTTAGATGGATCAATGAGATCTATCCCTACTTCAGCTCCTTTTTTGACTTGGATCCATCAAACCTGAGGACCCATGGCTTATCTTCAGCTAAAGGCTTGTCTGGGCCTTCTTTCTTCCTTTTAGCTCGGGCAGCTGCACCATTTGATGTCCATTTTAATTTTGGTATCTCATCTTTCTCAAACTTCACCTTATCAGCCTTATGTGAAGCTGATATTTCTTCTTTCTTTTTATCCCCAGAAGCAAAATCTTCTAGACTAGGCAATGTCTACCTTTTCATAATATGCAGACACAATGAACAAGCAGTTTCTGAATGTGGTGCTTCATGTAACCTGCACCACCCTTCAGTCAAAATAGCCTGTGGGGATCTTTTTTGTTGTGTCATCTTTTGAATCTCTTTTGATAAAAACTCTTCAAACTTGGACAGATTGCTGCCCCTATCTTCATCAGATAATTCATAATCTGATTCTACTAAACAATCACTCCCTGGGATGATTTTCCTTTTGCCTTTAGCATTACACTTGTTGCATACCAATATCTCTTCTATCATCTGAATAGAACTTTCATCTCGATACGTGCATTCTCCTATTCTTGCAGAAGACAAACAAAAATCAGTTCCACTATCACAATCTGCAGAACTCACCGCGGATGATGATGAAGATGCTCCATTGTATGCTTGTTCTAGCTCCAACATGTCTAAACAGGCATCACAAGTCCTTTCAAAATGTGCCTTGTCATGCAACCTACACCATGCATTAATTAGAATATCATGAACAGGCATTTTTAACAACTGACATCGTTGCACCTCTTTAAGCAAATGCATCTCAAAATTCTTGAAATGATCTACCTCTACTTCATTTTTAGGGTTACAGTCAGATTCTAAAGTTATTTTATCCTCTTGAGGGTCATCATTATGATTATGAATGTCAAACATCAGGATCTCCTCTATGCTGGCAGTCTGGGGTCTGATGGAGTAAACTCCAGGTTCCACATCCACATACATGATTTCATTAGTTTTGTTATATTCAGTGATCATGTGTTTCATGCAAGGTTCAGCATCTATCCTTATTTGATTTGGTATTCCTCTCCAGGGCAACCACATATGACTGAAATCAGTTGACATGTATCCATTAAGGGTTTTTGACTAGTCCCTGTTGAGTAACATCCCATATGTATCAGGTATATCAACTACCTGGATATCAATATAGTACTAATTTATGGGATCTAATGCTAACTGCATGTGAATGTGAGTCAATTCTCCTACCACACTCACCTCTATTTTATCCAATTGTGTTACTTTCTTTAATGATTTAGCAAGATGTAACCCTAAAGCATTGCATATGGATAGGGGCATTACATTGGTCGATGCTCCTAAGTCTACTAAGCAATTGTGCAAATTTTTACCAAACATTCTTATGGTAAGGAGGAAAGGAGGTGACTCACTCTTGTCTTTGTATAGGGTCATGTGGGAAGTCTCTGGAGCTTGAATAGTAGCTGAGATTTTATGTTTAACATTAACATCCCTAGCAACATGATCTTTATTTCCAAACTGGCCTGAGGTATAACTATCATCTTTTTAAGCAGGATCATCCAATGATTTCATGAAAGCTTTCTTGATAGCAGGGGTTTTAAGCAGCTCTAACAATGACAAGCTAATTTTAACCTTTTTCATTTCATCTGTCAGATATGTAACCAACTTGTCAGATTTAGGAGGTAGACTACCAACTTTTGGTGCTTTATTTTGTGGTGCCAAATATTGAGCATTAACCTTGGGAAATCCAAGGTTATTGCTGGCCTTGGGATCAGGTCGAGTGTTGAAATTGTTTGGAGGCAAGGAGGTGGTCAAAGGATCAGCAGATCTATTTGAGTTATTCCTCAAGTTGTAATTATGCCTACCCTGAGGTTGCTGTTGATAAGCATTGACTTCCTCATGCTTAATTGATGGCTCATTCTCATCCTCAAATGGAAAAACATAGTTAGATTCAAAATCCATGGTTGATTCCTCACATGTTGAGGTGTAATCCTGATGAGATGAAATTATCTACTGATAAGGATGATGCATGAAGCTTTCCAGCACTAAGGCAGAATCATATTCACAGGAGACAATTTCATTTCCCTCTGCATAAGGTGGGTTGCCTGAAGTATTGGACACTTCAGCTTGGAAAATACTGGTAGCAATCCTGAATTGAGGATAGTCTAGCTTTGCATGAGCATTGGTGTTATGCATCCTACACCAGTTTGTAAGTGCTACCTCTGCAAGGTTTACTCTAGTGGTCTGTTTAGGTTCACTAGGAGGCTGATTGTCTAGGGGTGATGGCAAGGAACCATTGTTTGGCCTAGTGTTCCACACTCTAGATTGTCTAAGAGGATTATTCTTGCCATTATTGTTATTGTAATTGTAGACACCTAAAAATGTCTTCCACCATCTAACCGACTCCATACAACCCTAAACACACCAATTTCCCTTCTAACCAATTAATTAAATTTTTATTTAATTAATTACCCCTTTCGTTTTTCAAATTCACACCATTTTGTCCCCAAAATTGAATTAATTTCATTAATTCAATAGTCTAAACCTTAGCCAATTAATTTAATAAATATGCAAATATTTATTAAATCAATTTCCCCTTTTTCTCTAAATTCAATTAATTAGTTAAAACCATGTTAACTAATTAATTCAGCCTATAAGTAACCTATCCCTACCCTAAACAATTAAATAGCTATTATTTAATTGCCTACCCTAGCCTGCCTCATCCTAGCCCTAGGATTAATTAAACAGGGATTTTATTTAATTAATCCCAGGGTTAGGATGAGGCAGGCTAGGGTAGGCAATTAAATAATAGCTATTTAATTGTTTAGGGTAGGGATAGGTTAATTATAGGCTGAATTAATTAGTTAACATGGTTTTAACTAATTAATTGGATTTAGAGAAAAAGGGAAAGGGTTAGGATTAATTAAACAGGGGTTTTATTTAATTAATCCTAGGGCTAGGATGAGGTAGGCTAGGGTAGGCAATTAAATAATAGCTATTTAATTGTTTAGGGTAGGGATAGGTTAATTATAGGCTGAATTAATTAGTTAACATGGTTTTAACTAATTAATTGGATTTAGAGAAAAAGGGGAAATTGATTTAATAAATATTTGCATATTTATTAAATTAATTGGCTAAGGTTTAGACTATTGAATTAATGAAATTAATTCAATTTTGGGGACAAAATGGTGTGAATTTGGAAAACAAAAGGGGTAATTAATTAAATAAAAATTTAATTAATCCATTAGAAGGAAAATTGGTGTGTTTAGGGTTGTATGGAGTCGGTTAGATGGTGGAAGACATTTTTAGGTGTCTACATTTGCTCCTCTTTGACGTGGCATCCGGACCTAGGAGGGAAGTGGCGTCAGGTCGAAGAAAAATATGCCCTAGTTGCCGAGAAGGAATAAGATGGATAAGGGATGCCCCCTCGAGAGGTCGGCGGGAAAATAAAAATTTTCTGGGCGAGTTCTCAAAAAGGATGCGATGGGAGTGAAAGTTGGATAGGTGATGGGAAAAGATGATGATAGGAAGAAAAATAGAGAAAAAAAAGGCGTAGATCTGCACGTTGGAGGGAAAAGAAGGGGGTGGAGGTATGACATGGCCCACTATATTAGGCAAAGTGGGCCCCTAGAGTGTCACATTTGCACACTTGTGACTTTGGAGAAGAAAAGACGAAGGAGAGATGGCTGACCGCAACCCCTAGTTCCCGCAACTTCGACATATCTCTGAGCGGTTCTAAGAGTTTGGCCGGGCACCAGGCGCTGGACCCTCGGTAGGGCCTAACCCTAACTTTGTAATTTTCTTGTTTTACGTGCATTTTTTAGGTTTTGGGATTTGGGGTTGGAGCACATAGTGCCAACGACAACGCGGATTAGCACCATCATCTGGATTGGCGCTATTCGCCCAAGTAGGTTAGGGCGGTTTGTTGCCATTAGGTAAGTGTTTTAGCGCAATCGTCTGAATTAGCACCATACAAGGAAGAATGGGATTCTGGCGTTTTAACGCCAAATTGGGGTTAAAGTGGTGCTATTCTCTAGAATAGCGCCATCCTGGGAAGTAGTGTTATGATGCATTTTAGCGCTATCATGTGTATTAGCGCTATTGACTGGATTGGCGCTATTTGTTAAATCGGCGCCATTGGGCGAATTAGCGTGAAAAGGAAAAGGGGCACCATTTCAAGAAATGGTGCAATTGATAGCGCGCCATAGCACTATTTTGTGGATTGGCGCAAAGAGTTATGCGCAGTGGTGCTATTTTATTTATTAGCACCATTTAGAGGAAATTTGAGCACCATTCTAAAAATGGCACAAGGGGTTGTCTATTTTCATGCCAGCTGATGCTGGCTTGTTAGATACCTAGAAGAAAAATGTTGGTTTAGACACTTAGAAGAAAAAGGTTGGTTTAGACATAGATAGGTTGACATCTAACCATAATGTTCTATATGCAGGATACAGAGCGATTTATACTTGCCTCACGAGAGCGACGAGTGCCATTTGTGATTGCACTGTTTAAGGGTTTTGATGATGCAATACGGGGTCGACTGGCGAGATTGGGGCTTCTAACGGTGTCCTTGATGCCAGTTTTGTGAGCTCATAGAGCTTTGATGACAGCGATGGTGGAGCAGTATCGCTCTAAGACTTGCATTTTTTTGTTACCTACTGGAGAGATTACCATCACACTTGAGGATGTTTATCACATCCTTAAGCTGCCTATCCGGGGCCGGCATGTTAGATATGACACGAGGAGAGGGCGGAGTGCATTAGTCAGGGTGTTTGTTGCGGATCATCTTGTGCTCTCTCTGGATGGGAGGGAGATGGACTATGAGGGGACACTGGCTGTGGGTGCAGATCAATTTGCCTTATTCCTTTGTGTGTTGATTGGAGGCGTCGTGATGCCTGACAGGCGAGGCAAGGGTTTTTTGGTTGGCTGGGGGGGTGATAGAGGGGATGGTGACGCATGAGATTGTCTATACATGGGGACCGGCTATGCTAGGGTAGTTCTATCATGAGATGCATTTAGTTGTCTACCTGCATGATAGAGCATTATCGGCTGGAGTTACTCTGCTTCACGTATGGATTTGGGAGCACATCCCAGTTACCAACCCGCTGTGTGGGTACTATATATGGCAGTTTGAGGCCTTTGTGTTTTTATATCAGGATGCAGAGTACACATATATCGGGTAGGTGCGGCATTGGAGGAGGATGCTAGATGATGTGATCAGTGTGACCCAGCGACCATACATTAGTGTAGAGCAGTGGCCAGATGATGACCTGCATCTCCCTTTTGCGTTTCAGCAGTAGTTCCTGATGGGTCGAGGAGACCATATGATAGATATGTATCTACCTTCATGGGTCATGTGGCAGTTTGGTTTGGTCCAGGACACTCCGTAGCAGATGGCGATATTTGTGCGAACCCCTCGAGATGTGGCCTATTGGCCTGCAGCTATACAGCCACAAGTCGCCTTAGCAGTTTTTGCAGCTCTACGACCAGTGCAGTGGGATTGGAGGAGCACAGTGAGGGATGCATGGACTATGGCTACCTATGATATATGGTGGCATATGCATCGGCCTACTTGGTTGACGGATCCCGCAGAGGAGGCAGTAGGTTCAGGGAGTGATGATTCAGATGGTGGAGACGACTCAGATGGGGAGGATCGCATGGGCGAGGGGGAGTTGATCATTGAGGACTTCCTCATGGAGGTTGGAGATGATGGAGAGGAGAGAGTGGTTGGTAGGGATGGCTAGCTGATAGATGTGCTGGCGGCAGTGGCAGCAGGGCAGGGGTAGGTGGGCCAGCAGGTACCTGTGCAGCAGGTTCCTGTTGAGTAGGTACAGGTTGGAGCAGGGCGACAGCCTAGAGGACCTCAGCAGCGTGGGGGACATCTGCCTCCACCACAGGTAGTGCAGCAATAGGTGGTTGGGGGAGGGCAGCAGGCAGCAGGGCATTAGGCAGGTCCCTCAGGGACTGTTGGAGAGGCCGAGGGTGAGAGGCTTACACCTCGTCAGAGGCGACAGGATGAGGAGGAGGATATGGATACCCTGAGAGCACAGGTGGCAAGCCTTTAGGAGGCACTGGAGGGCCGAGATGCAGAGTTGGTGCAGTTGCAGGGGGCACTGGCCTTATTAGATGGGGCCGATGGACAAGTGGTGGCATTACGGGCACAGTTAGCCCAGGCTCATGGTGAGGTAGAGGTGTTGACCAGAGAGTGGGATACCACACTTGGTAGGGCACAGCAGGCAGAGATTGTATTAGGTAGTCTACAAGCTTCAGGTGGTGGACTTGCCCTAGTTTTGATAGGGATGCAGGCTCAGTCGTCTCAGGCGCAAACACAGACTTATCAGTTGCAGGCACAGTTGAGTCAGGCACAGGGGCAGGTGATGCAGGTACAGGGGGATTTAGCAAAGGCCAGAACACGGGTGGAGTACTATCGAGGCCTGTACTACGCGGCTGTGCCAGCAGCGCAGCGTGCCCCGAGCTATAGTCAGGTCAACAGATCGGGGGCATCAAGATCACATAGATCGAGATCAATTCAGTCCATTCAGCAGACGATGCCTCCTCCCTCACATGTGCCCCAGTAGGTTCCTCAGGTGCAGGCACAGCCGCCAACAGGATCACAGGCTCGACCAGAGTCAGAGTCTCCTACTCCATCAGAGAGGGGATCTTCTATGTGATAGCCATATCATGATAGCCCTTGGAGGCATTTTGTATCAAGACACTTTATTTTTTGTATACATATATGAGCGATGTACATTTTTTGCAGTGATTTTATATGATATGATGCATTCTGGTGGTTTATGATGCTGTGGATATGATGTTCTATTATGATGATGTCTATGTGATGGATGCAGTATTTCTTTATGGATTTATATGCTATGGATGTGTGATCTTTATGTGATGATGTTTTTGATTTTATGGATGCATTTAGGCTGGAAATGTATGTTTATGTAGGAAAATATGCATATGCAGCTAGATGTTTATTAAATGCATTTATATGATGATGTAATGTGACTAAGTGGTTTGTGAGATGATATGAAATGTGATGTATAATGTGCAACTAAATGATTCTAGAATGAACCTAATTATTATGCAAACTTAAATGGATTAAAATGGACCTAAGTGATATGCAAATTTAAGTGATCTAAATGAAGTTAATGCGACTTAAGTGAGCTAATTAAATCTATTTGATATGCAATTTAAATGGATTAATGAATCTAATTGATATGCAATTTAAATGGATTAAGATTAAAATGAATCTAATTGAGATGCACTTTTAAATGGTCTAATGAATCTTAATTGATATGCAACTTAAATGGATAGATGAATCTAATTGCACCTAAATGATATGTAAAATGGATAAAAATGAACCTAAAATGATATGCAATTAAAATGGATTAAAATGCACCAAAATGATATGCAAATTAAATGGATTAAAATGCACCTAAAATGATATGCAAATTAAATGGATTAAAATGTACCGAAATGATATGTAAAAATGGATAAAAATGAACCTAAAATGATATGCAATTAAATGATCATGAGATGTAGCTAAATGATATGCTAGATGCAGTTTAGGTGATAGGTGGTATGCAAACTAGGTGATAGGTGAGATGATCCAGTCCTGATACACATGATGTTCTTTGTTTAACCCTGAATGATGAGGCTGTGGGAAAGGGAATTAGGTGGGGAGAGGATAGGGGTGGAAGTGTCTAGAAGTTGGCAGTGGGGAGATGAGAGGATTGTTAGGTCATAAGATGCCACGTCATTAAGGGGAGATTTGCTTTGGTTTAGGATGTGTTGAGTGGAAATATGGTGGGGGAATGGGATTAGTGAGGGGATTAGATTGGTGGGGGGGTGGGGGGAAAATGATGATCAAATCTAGGCCAAGATGGGAGTGTTGATTGAGTGATTAGGATGATGATTTTGAGCTAGTAACAATAGTTGCAAAAGATTAATTGAGAGCATTTCTTAGTTTAATGTAGCAATGTAGGATACAGTTCACAAAGGTATGAAATGACCTAGGTGATGATGTATACCCTGCAATTGCATGGACTAGACCCACAAACAATAGGTTGATTTCATGCATGCCCAAGGTAGTATAATCTTGCCTAGTCTAGGAAGGGGACTCATAGCGATGAGTGCGAATAATGCATATAAGGTTTTGATGCCTGTATAAGCAAATAGAACACATTATGCTAGAACCGACCTGGACTTCAAGATATGAATGCTAATCTTGGAGTAATGAAACCAACCCACAAGCACAGCATGCAGAAACAATGACTATGTCTACTCCAGGTGCTATCTGCTACTTACCATGATATAATGAGATCAAGGTAGCTTTGGAGATGACTTAGAGCGAGACAAAAAAATCAATAATCAAAAAGACCAATGAAAAGATACAAATAGCCTTTGTGTGCTCTTACCAAGAGACGTGATGATAGAATAATAGATTTTTGTCCATTGTAGGAAAGATATATCCTAAGACATAGATCCATTGGTGTTGAATGGAGGATTTTTGGAAGATGGGCAAAAGAACAATCTGGCCATGTGTAGGATTATGGTTGGTATGTTAATTGATGATTTTTGCATTGGGGGACTTGTTTGGAGTGTATACGTAGCGTGCGTATCATGTACGAGATCCAGAAAGCTCAGTGAATGGGGACCATCCAAACGAGTTGGATGGGTGCATCTTATATACCTGAGTACTGGAAACATCCTTCGTATTCCAGATTGCCTACATACCCTGTGTCCACAAGATCAAGGTACTTTTAAGATGCAGGCGAAATGAATATGTAGTTCTGGCAAGACTTGATGATGTGGGAATGGTTTGGGATGGGTTTGATGTGATGAAGATTAATGTGTGTTTGGTGATTGCGATGAGATATGTTGTCTTTTGGGTTTTTTGTATTTTCTATTATTTTTTTATTTTATGATTTTGCGATGTTTTTGGATTTTTTGAATTTGTATGTACAAAGGGAGCTTACAAAGATCTTCGTTCCATGAGTTGGCCTTTGGGTGGGATAGGATGGGTTGGTCGATAGGACTTGATGTTTCAGAATTCCAAGCCATGGGATGTGTGAGATATGGAGTGATGTGACAGAAAGAGGACTTCTTAGATGGTAGAACTGGCCACTACACATGGTGCCTGAAACAGGTTTTCACCATGGTACTTATCCAAGGCGTCACTGAAGTGATTTTCACCATTGGAAGTTTTTATTGCACTCTGATTTTTCTTGATTTCTAATTTTTTTGGTGTTTTTGATTTTTTGATTGTTTTGATTTTTTTGATTTTTTGACTTGGGGTACCAGATGGGTTATGCATAGAATTTCTTGAGATGCAGGATGTTCATCAACTCATCTAGAGGCTGCCCATCAGGTGTTGCAAGCTGATAAGCTCCTGACCCATAATTGGCCATGACAACATAAGGTCCTAGCCAATTGGGTTCAAACTTTCCTTGCTTCGGATGCTCTTGCAGGTTCTTCTGATTTTCCATTAGGACAAGGTCACCTACCTCAAATTTTTGGTTTCTGATCTTTTTGTTGTAGCTTCTTCTGAGGCGGTTTTGGTATGCCTGTAGGTGATTCAATGCATTCAGGTGTTTCTCATCCAGTGGTTCCAGTTGATGCAACCTTGCGACGCGGTAGTCCTCATTAGAGATAATGTTTTGCAAGGACACTTGGAGAGATGGGAGCTCGACCTCTGTAGGTAAAATGGCTTCAGATCTGAATACTAGTGAGAATGGGGTGGCTCCTGTAGGAGTGCGGATGCTTGTGCGGTAGGCCCATAGGGCGGGGTTGAGTTGGAGGTGCTAGTCACGGCCAGCTTCATTGACTGTCTTCTTGAGAATGCAGAGGATGGTTTTGTTAGAAGCCTCTGCTTGACCGTTTCCTTGAGGGTAATATGGTGTGGAGAAGTGGTGTTTAATGTCAAATTTTTTGCACAAGGTGCGAACTTCTTAGTTTTTGAAGGGCTTTCCATTGTCAGTGACGATGGAATGGGGGATACCATATCTACAGATGATATATTAGAGGATGAATTTTGAGATTTGGATACCTGTGGTGAAGGTGAGTGGTATTGCTTCCACCCACTTTGTGAAGTATTCGGTAGCAATGATAATGAACTTATGGCCATTGGAGGATGGAAGATGTATTTTTCCTACGAGGTCGAGTCCCCACTGTGACAAAGGCCATGGCGTTGTGATCGGCTGCAGTTCCTGTGCTGGTGCGTGGATGAGATCGCCATGCTGTTAGCATGGGAGGCATTTCTTGACAAACCTGTGGGAATCTTGTTCCATTGTGGGCCAATAATATCCAGTCCTAAGGATCTTTTTAGAAAGAGTGGGTCCACTTGAATGCACCCCACAGATGCCTGCATGTACCTCTTCCAAGGCTACTTCAGCTTCCCTAGAGTCTAAACATCGTAGAAGTGTACCATCAAGACTCCTTTTGTATAATGTATCGCCTACAAGGATGAAACAGGAGGCTCGACGGATGAATGATTTTCTATGTGAGGTGGACAGATTAGGGGGGAGGATGTTGTCGTAGAGGTATAAGTATGTTTCTTGGTACCAAGGGGACAAGGGACCAATGATTTCGCACACTAGTTCAGATTGAGGAACATCGTATGCTGGGATGGGGAGTTCTTCAATCAGGAACTCACATTTCTTGCTATCCTTCTTCATGTCTACCACAGATCTGATAGTTGCCATGGCATCTGCTGCTTTGTTATTGAGTCTTGGGATTTTCTCAAAATAGATGTCTTCGAAGTAGTCTTTGAAATCATCGACCATCTTCGTATAAGGAAGGAGCTTGTCATCCTTGGTTTTGTATTCATTATTGACCTGCCTGATGACTAGTTGAGAGTCGCCATACACAATTAGCTTTTCAATTTTCTATTGGATGGCCATGCGGAGACCTATGATGAGGGCTTCATGCTCTGCTACGTTGTTGGTGCATGGAAATGTGATCTTGAAAGATTTAGGGATTGTGTCACCTTGAGGGGTAACAAATAAGACGCCTGCCCTCGAGCCTCTGTGAGTGTATGATCCATCAAAATACATCTTCCATGTGTTTGTGGCTAGTGTGATTGTCAAGATAGCTTCATCAGGAAACTCTGCTATTGTAGGATGTTCTACTGGGATAGGTGCTTCAGCCAGTTGATTTGCTATAACTTGCCCTTTGATGGCCTTTCTCTTAGTGTATTCTATGTCAAACTCCATGAGGATCATGACCCATTTAGCCATTCTGCCAGTAAGAGTAGCTCTGTTTAGGAGGTACTTCAATGGGTCGATCTTAGCAATGAGCTTGGTCTTGTGATTGAGCATGTAGTGTCTCAACTTTTGGGATGTAAAGACAAGGGCTAGACATGCTCATTCAATTTGTGTGTAATTGAGCTCATACAAGATCAAGGTGCGGCTGATATAGTAAATGGCTCTTTCTTTCCCCTACTCATCGAGTTGTACTAGCAAGGCTCTGATGGCTGTCTCTGTTGCGGAGATGTAAAGCAGGAGGGGTTCGCCTTGCCTTGGTGGAGTTAGCACAGGAGGATTAGCCAAGTATTCTTTTAGTCGGTTTAAGGCATCCTGACACTGGGTGCTCTAGATGAAAGCTATGTCTTTTTGGAGCAGATGCTAGAATGGTTGGCAATTATCCGCAAGTTGGGCAATGAATCGTCAGATAGACTGGAGTTTTCCCTATAGGCTCCGCAGTTGTTTCAGTATTTTTGGAGGCGGCATCTCGGTGATGGGCTTGACCTTTGCAGGATCAACTTCAACTCCTCTTCTCAAGACTATGTATCCCAGAAGTTTGCCTGAGGTGACACCGAAGACGCATTTCTTTAGATTCAAATGGACATTGTATTGTTCGAACCTATCGAAGATCTTGGCCAGTACATCTAAGTGTTCTTCTCTGGTCTTGGATTTCCTGAGCAAATCATCCACATAGTCTTCCATGACGTGGTGGAAGAGGTCATGGAAGATGACGGTCATAGCTCTTTGATAGGTGGCTCCTGCATTCTTCAGGCCGAATGGCATTACCACCCAACAGTATGTTCCCCATGGACATATAAATGTCATTTTGTGCTGATCCTCTTCAGTGATTTTTATCTAGTTGTATCCTGAGAAACCATCCATGAGGGATAACATTTCATATCCTACCATGAGATCCACTATCATGTCGATGTTTGGTAGTGGGAAGTCATCTTTCGGGCAGGCCTTGTTGAGATCCCTAAAATCGGTACAATAGCGGATTCGGCCATCTGGTTTAGCAACTGGTACAAGGTTTGAAACCCATTCAGGATAATCGATTGGCTGAATGAACCCAACATCCAGTAATTTCTTGAGCTCTACTTTGACGAGGAGAGCCACCTGCGAATTCATTTTTTTGAGCTTCTGTTTGACTAGTTTTGCATCAGGGTGTACTACAAGGTGATGAACCACCAAAGCGGGATCTAGCCCTAGCATGTCCATGTAGGTCCACACAAACTTGCAATTTCTGCGTGTGAAGAAGGATAAGAAATTCTCCTGTTCCTATATGCTGAGAGATTCTGCTCTGTATGTGATTTTTGGCTCTTCCTATGTTCCAAGATTCATTTCCTGAGCTGGTTCGACCAAGATGGGTGATCTGTCTGTATAGACTTTGTCTATCTCAGGGAGGCCCATGCTTCCATCTCTTGGTGCCTTGTGGAGGTTTTCACCAGGAGATACGTCATTTATTTTTACTATTTTGGGATCTGATACTGTCGTAGAACAGTTTTCACCATCAGATCCATTTTTTCTTTTTGTGTTTGTGTGACTGGAAGCAAGGTTTGTCTCCCTGAAATAGGCATCCAGATTGAGTTCCATTATGTATCCTACTTGATGATCTCCCAAAGGGAAGTGATCTCTTACCCCCATCATTTCGGTGATGGCCTCGTCATTAGGTGCGATGTCAAAGACAGGAGGTCCCCGTTGGTCCCAATAATGAGGTCAGGGTAAATTAGTGGCAAATCATTGGAGGGTGAAGTGAGAGTGGTGACGGAGTAGATGGTACAAATGGATGAGTTGAAGAAGTTGACAAAATCACTAAAGGAGTCGTGAAGGCCCATTTTGTTAACATTGTCAACATCTAAGGAGACCATAGCGACCTCAGCCAAGATACACTCACCGGTAGTGAGGATGTGTTGTGGTTGACCATACCCTAACCCTTGAATATAGGGATTCTTTGTTGCTTGCAGTGGTTCTATGATTCCCTATTCATGAAGGCCTATACCGCCTTGTCCTTTATAGCCCATACTTTTGACAATTTCAGAACCTTTGTCGTAGATTTATGTTGGCACTGTGGGGGTTTCTTGTTCAGGCTCTTCATCCTTGTAAAGCCAAGATGAGATGTCTTTGAGTACATCCTGATCCAGGAGATGCCTCTTCTCGAAGATGGGTGAGGGTTTGCACTTGATAATGACTGTATTGGCTGCCTCTGTTATTGGGATGCCGAATGTCTTAGGATTGGGTAATGTGCCCACACAAAAGGTGTCGTGCAGGTCATATTCCCCACATCCCATGTCAAATAGTTTGATCTGGACCTCGAGTGGTGGAGTTGCTTGGGATGAGGTGGAGGCAATGTTTGCAGGGTCAATATATGAATTTGATGCTGTTGGATTGGCTTTAGCGATGGCTTTATTATATGGGCAAAATGTTTGGTTGTGGCCTTCCAGAAAACTACAGTATTAGAAGGGGCGAGGGTCGGCATAGACTGTGACTTATGTGCCATTGTGAGAGAATTTGATGCATTGATGGAAGGTGGATGGGACGGCTTGCATGGCATGAATCCATGTTCTGTCGAGAAGGATGTTGTAGGGGAGGTCGAGATCAAGAACCTGACATTTAGTTTCTAATATTTTCTGTCCCACTTGTATGGGAAGCTTGATAGTACCTTCAGAGAGCCGTTCAGTGTCATCGTAGCCTTTGATCGTGATGCACTCGCTAGTGTCGACAACCACATCGGAGTACCCCAAGTGTTTTAGTAGTTTTAGAGTGCATATGTTGAGGCCAGAACCATCATCTATTAAGACTCTTTTAATGGTATGCTTGTGGATGTGGACTTCAATGTGCAGGGCATTGTTATGTATGTGATCAGAGGCAGGTAGGTCCTTTTCTGAGAAGGTGAGATGATGGGGTACGGTGATGTGTCCTACCATGGCTTGGAATTGAGTTACATTCAAGTTGGCAGGGACTTGTGTTTGTAAGAGTGCTTTATCAAGGACGTCCTTATGAAGGGGAGAGGTGCAAAGCAACTCGAGGATGGAGATTTGTGTGGGTGTCTTTCCTAGGTGTTCTAGGAGGTTATACTGGTGGGTAGGGGATTAGATGTGGATGCAGGCGTTTGTTCAATGGGAGGGGCTGTGCAGATAGATACATAGCTATGGCGAGTTGTAACAGTGCAATCGGGTGCTTGTGCCCAAATGGTGACTATGTTAACATGATGGGATGATGCTTCTATATGTCCTATGATAGAGTCGTAAGACGCAGGTGGTGGGGTGACATTATATGCTTGGTTGGACGAGGAGGCTTTGTTATGATTTGGTAGGGGATCTTTGTAAGCTCTAAGGTTGGCGTTTGGTGATGGTTGGGCACTGTGATCGAGACCGACTAGATTTTGTTCGATAAGGTCTTGGATGCAATGTTTTAGTTGCATGTAGTCAGCTATTTTATGACCCGCAACGCGGTGGTATTCACAGTAGTCATTCTCATTGTACCATGCGGCTTTTAGTTCATTCTCTTGACGGGGTCTAACAGGTGGGAGCGTGATCAAATTTTGCTTGAGACATCTATCAAGGATGTCTTCAACAGGCTCCCCTAAGGGTGTGAATTGTCTGCGTGGTTTGCGTGGTTTAGTTGGGCCCCTCTGGTTATTTACATTTGTTGCATATGTATGCGCAGGTGTTTGGTTTTGTATATATTGGATGGCTTTCACATCCGTGATGTTTGTTGGCAAGAGACACTATATGGATTCATGGTTGTTGTCATTGATGGCAACAAAGGTCATCCCACATATCCGCAAGTCATGATATGTCTCTACCGGAAGTCAGATTGAAGATTGTTGTGGTCCGGTGAACAAGAACAGAGCATGTGGCAAGGTCCGACAGATTGGTCCGGATCTCTCAGAGGAAGTGTCTTGGTGCAGTGCGGATCTGGGGAAGTCAAGAGGACTATCTTGAGTGGTATATTCCAAGGATTTAGCCTCCGGAGTTGGACAAGGAAAAAGATATGAATAGTTGAGTACCGGATTCCTGAGAGACAGTGAAAACAGAGGAAGAACTGACTGACAGAGTATCAGACTACTTTCCGGATGTGTTACAGATGATGATAAAGGTTGCGGAGGCATGAATCATGTTTGGCCGACATAATTGATGATATCTACAAGTATATGCTTGATCCGCATTGCTTGGTGAGCAAGGATTCAGCCGACAGAACTAAGTTTGTAAGAAACTAGACTGTTCCGGATGCCGACTAGAAAGGTGATGAAATTACTTGTGCGGATATATATAGAGGATGGATTTAGTTGTAAAGTGTGTGAAATATGTGAAAGGATATGCGAACAAGTCCAGAGTAGAGCAGAAGTAGCAAGAAAGATCCGGTATGTGAAAGGATAACAGACTAAAGAACAGAGGAAAGATGAAGTGCAGCAGATCAGTATACTGAACCTAACCGGAACTGAACTCCAGCATATGCAGATGCTTCCAATCAGTTCAAGACTGTGATTCTTATCACTTTGTAAGACAGTGTGTCTTCTTGTAGGCAGTGAGCCTCTTGTGAGCAGTGTGCTCGGGCAGTGAGCCCTAATTGGCAAGTGCCATTTTTGTAATTTCCTATTCTTCTAACAGAGAATAATTCTTGGGTTAATCACCCCGTGGTTTTTTCCCTTAACAGGGTTTCCACGTCAAAAATACTGTGTCATGTGTTTCTTATTTCATGGTTAATGTTTTGTGTTTGATTTTATGCTGCTTCAATTAAAAGGAAAGTTCAATAAGGGAAATAATTAGGATAACTGATTCACCCCCCCCCCCTCTCAGTTATCAACAATTGGTATCAGAGCCAAGTTCCTCCTAATAGAGCCTAACAGCTTGAGGAAGATCTGGGATTTCAAATGGATGCATATGGTTTAAAGGAGCAACTCAAGACTGCCCTTGAGGATCTTGAACAGTCAAATTCTGAAGTCAGTGAATTAAGAGAAAGACTCAAACAGGCTGATGAATTCATGAGGGAATTAAAAGACAAATTAAGTCTCTCTATGAAAAAGAGAAAGGAGCTGCTCCAACAGTTGGCAAGACAAAGTGAAGAAAGCAATACAAATGAAGAATTGACTGAGCAAACCAAGTTATGTGAAAAATTATCAAAAGAAGTCATTATGTTGAGACATGAAATGGAATCAGGAACTATAAAGTTCACTCAAGAGATTGAAGAAAAAAGAAAGGCTGAAGACAATCTAAGACAATCTCTTAAGGAAAAATCAGAAGAATGCCACCAGATGGACAGGATTATCAGACATCTTGAATCTGATCTTGAAGATGCCAAAGATAATGAAGAAAAACTTGAGGATCAAATTACCTCTCTCAAAAGAGATCTTCAAACAGCAAATGAATATAAAGAGAAATTCAAGATAAGTTCTGCTCAACTTGAAGTTCTTCTTGGAAGTCAAAAGAGGACTGATGACAAGTATGGTTTGGGATATGAGAAAGGAGAAAGCTCCGGATCCGGTCAGAGGAATCTTGGATCAGAAAATCCAAGGAGCAGGCCTAGAAGACCTCCGGTAAGACAGCTAAATGCTCAAAAATATCCATCCTTCAATGGATACTGCCACAGCTGCAACCATTTTGGTCACAAAGCTAATCAGTGCAGAATGAGAATGAATCAGATTAATTCATCCTTCTCCGGACAGTGCTTCAACTGCAAAAGGTATGGACACAAATCCCATGAATGCAGAATTATGCAAGTAAACAAATCATTCAAAGGTAGATGCTTTACATGCAATAGAGTAGGTCATATGGCTAATCAATGCAGATCAAGGGGATATCAGTTAAATATGCAAAGAAATGTTATTTGCCAAATCTGCAATAGGTCCGGTCATAATGCTAAAGTCTGCAGAAACAAGAATCAGGACAAAAGAGGTCCGGTGTATGATCAGAATCAAGACAAGGGTAAACAAAAGATGAATGCGGATGAAGTTAGGAATCAGATGAGCAAGATTTGGGTGAAGAAAAGCTCAGAGAATGCAGAGGTTGGATCCGCACCAGATTCTGGTGCTGATATTTCTTCCGGAAATTAAAAAGTGAGCTCAGGCTCAGGGGGAGACTCAAAGAAGATTCTGTTCCCCCAGCCAAACAAGTTGTGCCGGATGTGGCACAAGATGCGGATTAAAGGGTTTGTAGATATAAGTCCTGAGATGCTTCAGTCAAGTTTTCAGAGGTCCGCATGGAGTTATGAAGAAGCTGTGTTCGATTAAGTTAGACCTGTTCAGGGAGGTGCTCCGGTATGATAAAGGATTACAAAAAGGTCCGGAGAGATCCGGAAGTGCACGATCTTGTCTTGCGGATTGGACAGAGTGTTTGGGATGTTCTTGTAATATGTTACCTAGATTTATTCATGATTTAAAGATCCGGATGATATTCAGTGATCAGGACTAATCCGGGATACTCCAAGCTGTCCAGACATGGTTAACCGGAATAATGCAGGTGAAGCATTTATTGCAGACAGATATTAGGGTTTGCGGAGCAATATAAGGGATTTCTCAAAAGTTATCTGCTCATTCTACACTTGAGAAGAAGCGAATAGTGGAGCTCTGCAACAAGGTTCATCAAGCACACCAAGGATCTCCTGCCGAAGCTATTGCATAAAGAAATCAATCCAACCACTCCGTGCAAACCGAAGGCGCATAAGGTATTCTTCGTTTTTCATTGCCTCACTGCAAATCTTTGAAGAATGGCTACTCCAAACATAGTTAAGATCTCTGATAGACCTCGCCCCTCATTCAAGAAACATCCCTACAAATCATTGGAGGTAGATCCACTAGGAGCCTTCTCTAGTGTTCCCCACGGAGTCTTACATACTGAAGATATTAGGGTTTACATACACGCAAACATTGAGGAATTTGGGGAATTCAAATTAAGAGACCTCTATCACAAGCAACTGATAGACAATGCGTTTGAGCTCAAACCAGAGTATAAGGGTATCCAGAAGAAACAATTTGAGCAATTCATTCATTTCCCTAGCTTTGAAGAAGATGAATGGGTCCGGTATGTACTGAGCAGGATGCATGACAACTTCCTTTGGCTAGATAGACCCTGTAAGATCACAAAAGAAGCAATTAGAGCAGTAACTAGTCTATACTCTTCCGGGGGGGTACCTATCCTCAAATCTGTCAAGAACAACGTTGTAACTGAGGCCACCGGATCAAAATATGATAAGAGGGCAATGACCATTGAAGATATTTCAGATCCGGATATCAAATATGCATCAATGATAATAGGATACAAGATCTATCACTCCAGCAGGGAGAATTCTGTATCCGGAACTGCAATATACACAGCATATGAAATGCTAAGAAAGAATGCAGATTATGATCTTTGTGAACTACTACTAAGCCAATTAATGGAAAATGTACAGAAAATCAAGAAAGACAAGAAGAACTCCTTTAAGTATGGTACTCTCATTGTATGTCTATTCTTTTACTTCATGAATGAGCTACCCGGAACAAGTGGATGGGTATGGCAGAATGACAAACCTGTTGCAGTCCAGATAAGAGACTATTTGCATGGACTTGGGGATGCAAAAGCGAGAAATACAGCTCTATGGGGATACTTCAAAAACTTTCAGAGCATGATGCAAGCAAGAGAGAGAATTCCCCAGTCTCTCATTGAGAAATACAAGGACTCAGTATGCTTTATGGTTGACACTGATCAGTGCCTAATGGAGGCAGTGGAGCCAAGGACTGTCTGGATCATGCCCATGGGGTATGAAGTTGATGAACAGATAGTAGAGCTGCATGTTCAACACATGCTAAGTCAGCCCAAAGATCCTAAGGCAGAAAGGTTTGGAACCTTTGAGGAGCTGAGTGTGAAATTACATGTAGAACTCAGGGAACCTGAGATTAAGAGAAAAGTGAGAAAAGAAGTAGAGCACATTGCTCAAGGCCTAGGCATCTCAAAAGAGGCACTTGATGCCAGCCGGGAAAAGAGGAGAAAGGCCGAGGAAGAAGAGAAAAGCAAAGAAAGTGCTCCGGTTGGAGCTCCCACCCGGACCAGATCAACAAAGAGATCTGCACCTCCTTCAACCAAAAGTTCAAAACCGGAAGTCCAGGCATCCGGTAAGAGATCAAAGGCAAAAGCCACAAGGGCTTATGGAAGCCAAAAGGATGAAGAGGAAACAGAATCAGATGAGGGAGTAAGAGAAGTAAAGAAACAGAAAAAGAAAGGATCCGGTAAGCCCTCCACAGGACAAGACAAGGAGGAAATGGCAGAGGTAACTGTTGAAAAGCCCACTCTGTCACTAGAGAGCATAATCAAGTCGGTCACGGTGGATGGAAACCTTCAACCAATGACTGAATCCTATGATGACTTCAGTGAGGCAGACCAAAAGACTCTGCAGGAGGCCACAGTGAAATATCTTAACATATATAATAAGGCTTTCATTGAAATAATATCTCTTATTCCTAAAAGCCTAGAAAAGGAAATGGAAGTGAGGAAAAATAATGCTCATGCTAAGGATCTTGAGATCCGGGAGCAGATAGCTATTCAGCTATATCCTCAAATTGATCCCAAGACAATGAACATGATCTTCAAGGACTGCAAAGATGAGTTCAGAAGTAAAGCCAGGATGAATCAGCTCATGCTTGGTGAGACTGACAAAGTGGCACAAGAGACAGAAGAGATCCTCCGGAAGGCCTTCAAAAGGTTCAATCTTCCTGTTATAGAGGACTTAGGTGCAGAAACAGCTGCTGATTTGGAATCTTCTGTTCCGGAAGAAGTGAGCCCTGAACAGACAAGTGAGGACTTGGGACCCTCTGCCCCAGAAGAAGTGGCCCATGAACAAGCAAGCATCTCTCCTCCGGTTTCCCCTACAGTCTCCGGATCCAAAGAAGAAGAGCAATTGCAGGAGAAGGAAGCAGTGGTGACAGACAAAGAGGTTGACAGTTCTAAGACTGCAGAAGAAAAGAAACATCTGTCTACGGCAAGAGACACTGCACAAACTGTTCAACAATTTTTGAGCAAAGAAACTCTAGAGATTGATGAACTGGAGCTTCTAAAAGGTCCATTTGATTTTGACTCTCTCTCTCCGGTACAAACAATGAAGATAGCTTCATTTGCAAATGCCAAGGCAAATGAAAAGCTCCTGAAGTCTCATATGGAAGACTGTGAGTTGATAGAGGCTGCTTCCGGAGTACTTGTAAAGATCATGCCATCAATCCAGATAGATCCGACAGCCTCCACTTCCGGTAATCTAAAAACCTTAGTCAGCAGTATTGATACACATTTTAATTCTCTAGAAAAATCAGCTGAAGAAAAGGTCCGGAAGGAATTTTTGGATAAGAGATTTTCTGAAATATTAGAATTAATCTCTAAGGATAGGAAGATTGTAAGCATTGAAATAAAGAGCTTAGAAAATGCTCTTAAGGATGGCGGTGACATCTACAAATTTTGTATATCTTGGTCAAAGGCAACAGCAGCAATTGACAAGAAAATAAAAGAGGAACAGGACAAGCTTCAAAGCTTATCTCAAAGTTTTGATCCTCTCTCTTCCTCTATAATAAATCAAGAATGTCAGACTATTGCAGTCTTGAATGAAATAAAGAATCTTGAGAAGGAGAGGAAGAACATTACCAACCGGATGGGAGAACTTAGAAGGATTATAGTCCCTAAGTTGGAAACTATGCATGAGGCCATCAGTGATGCCCAGACCACCGCCCATACAAAAGATCCGACAGATCTCAGGCGGGCAGAAGCTTTTGCATTTTTGTTGAGTGGTCACATTTCAATCTTGGACAGAATGAAGCTAAGTTGGGCTACTGAAATGGTTCAACTGCAGACATCCTTTGCAGACATTCTGCAGTATATGTGAGTATGTAAATATGCGGCTATATATAGAAAATTTTTGAAAATTTTGGTGTGCGGACCCTACCCTTTGCCATTGATGTCAAAGGGGGAGTGAGAAGCAGTGAAAAATGAGGAATCCAACTCAGGGGGAGTTCCGGAAATTGTATATAAAGACAGAGCATCAGCAAAGGGGGAGCATAGTGTAAACACTTAGTCATTTTTCACTAAGTGTTGCCATCAATGCCAAAGGGGGAGATTGTTGGCAAGAGACACTATATGGATTCATGGTTGTTGTCATTGATGGCAACAAAGGTCATCCCACATATCCGCAAGTCATGATATGTCTCTACCGGAAGTCAGATTGAAGATTGTTGTGGTCCGGTGAACAAGAACAGAGCATGTGGCAAGGTCCGACAGATTGGTCCGGATCTCTCAGAGGAAGTGTCTTGGTGCAGTGCGGATCTGGGGAAGTCAAGAGGACTATCTTGAGTGGTATATTCCAAGGATTTAGCCTCCGGAGTTGGACAAGGAAAAAGATATGAATAGTTGAGTACCGGATTCCTGAGAGACAGTGAAAACAGAGGAAGAACTGACTGACAGAGTATCAGACTACTTTCCGGATGTGTTACAGATGATGATAAAGGTTGCGGAGGCATGAATCATGTTTGGCCGACATAATTGATGATATCTACAAGTATATGCTTGATCCGCATTGCTTGGTGAGCAAGGATTCAGCCGACAGAACTAAGTTTGTAAGAAACTAGACTGTTCCGGATGCCGACTAGAAAGGTGATGAAATTACTTGTGCGGATATATATAGAGGATGGATTTAGTTGTAAAGTGTGTGAAATATGTGAAAGGATATGCGAACAAGTCCAGAGTAGAGCAGAAGTAGCAAGAAAGATCCGGTATGTGAAAGGATAACAGACTAAAGAACAGAGGAAAGATGAAGTGCAGCAGATCAGTATACTGAACCTAACCGGAACTGAACTCCAGCATATGCAGATGCTTCCAATCAGTTCAAGACTGTGATTCTTATCACTTTGTAAGACAGTGTGTCTTCTTGTAGGCAGTGAGCCTCTTGTGAGCAGTGTGCTCGGGCAGTGAGCCCTAATTGGCAAGTGCCATTTTTGTAATTTCCTATTCTTCTAACAGAGAATAATTCTTGGGTTAATCACCCCGTGGTTTTTTCCCTTAACAGGGTTTCCACGTCAAAAATACTGTGTCATGTGTTTCTTATTTCATGGTTAATGTTTTGTGTTTGATTTTATGCTGCTTCAATTAAAAGGAAAGTTCAATAAGGGAAATAATTAGGATAACTGATTCACCCCCCCCCCCTCTCAGTTATCAACAATGTTGTCGTTCAGATTGTTCTTGTTCTTGCCCCAATAACATGATTTTTCGTTTGATTGCGTGTTGGCGTTATTGTTGGTATTGGGGGTGTTGTTATTGGATTTGTAGTTGTTGTTGTTGTTGTTGGATTTGTGGTCGTACAGTTTGATGGAGCCCTTGGTAATGAGGGCTCATTCGATGGTAGTGCCTTTGTCGATGACCTCTTCAAAGGTAGATGCACAAAGTATTTGTAGATGAAACCCTAATTCCTAATTGAGGTCGGCCATGAACATGGTGACGAGTTGTTTTTCAGGAATGGGCCATGGGAGTTTGCTTGCTAAGCCTCTCCACCTTTGCAAGAAGGAAGCGAAGGCTTCGCCGTTCTTTTGTTTGGTGTTGCAAAGGTCTGTCATGGACATTTCGTGCTCAAAATTGTAGGAGAAGTGGTTCACAAATTTCTCTGCAAGCTCAAGGAAAGTCCTAATACCTGGGGGAAGATGTGCGAACCATTTAGCGGCTTGACCACCGAGGCTTCTTGGGAACAGTCTCATTAGATAGGTGTCGTTATTAGAGACTTCTAAGCAAGCTATGTAGAACTATCTAAGGTGGTCCCTAGGGTCTCCCTTTCGCTTGTATTTGTCGAATTTAGGTGTCTCAAAGTTCTTGGGGAAAGTGGTGCAGGAGCACCCCTACAAGACAAGATATAGGTTCATTGTCCGCATGACAGGATATTAGTCTATTTTTAGCATGTTTGACTTCATAATGTAATAAGGTCCATTGGACCAATGCATATGTATTAGATCAGCCTAGGAGTGTGTGCAGGTAGTTAGAGTTCGTGATCAGGTAGTATGAGCTGTCCTCTCCCAGCCGTTTGGAAGCTCCCAGCCACTGGGAATCAAGTTGGTAGTACTCGTAGGCTATTGCTATAAATAACTCAGATCAGTAGGGTTTAATATCATATCAGAGATATCATATCATATCAGAGAGAGAGTAGTAGTTATGTTATGTTGTACTAGTGATTGAGTGAAATCCAGAGATCAGTCCAGACATTGTGAAATATTGTTCAGGACATTTGTGTTTCATCTGAATAAGATCTCATCAATTGCATTATCTGGTTTATCAGTTGTTTATGTTTTGATTTCTGTTCTGATTACAAGTTGATGGATTCTTTCAACCCTTCCACCGGTTGATTCTGTGAATCGGTGGAATGGTCATGCATGTTAGTTTAGGTTGTATTTTAGTTTTCTGTTTATGCATTTCATTGTTTGAGAGATCGATTGGTAGCATGCTGTGAATCAACCTAGCATCCTCATGTGCTAGGGTTTAGGAAGATAAACTGTTAAGTTTTGATCTGAAGGTGATCCGGCCCGATCATCATATTTTCTTTGTGAAATTGTGCGGTTCTGTGAGTTTGCATGCAGCTGACGGATATACAGGGATCTGCATGTGCTTTTCCAGATGGAGTGAATCGCATCGTCATCCGTGAGTATATCGCTATCCAGATCGGGTTGTGAAGCTGATGAAGATTGTATGTTTCAAGTGCATCAGGATGATATAGGTTGGATATATACTCAGTGTGTATATCACCGTCAGGATCATCTTTCGTGTGTATTCATCATCCGCATATCGCTACACATGCAGGAGTGAAAGTTCACTTTTTGGCTAAGGACCGGAGAGGTCATCATCAGGATATTGAAAAGATCACCCAATATTTCATTATCATGCTGCGGAGGATATAAGGATCTTATATCCGGATGACATCATCATCAGGTGCATTGACATCATCATCAGGTGCATGTGACGTCATCGTCATCAGGATATTGCGAATATCACCCTATGCAAGTTTATCCTGCTGTCGCTAAGTGTTTTGGCATCGGCGTAAGTCATCGACATAAAGTTGGGTTAACATCATTAGGATGTTTCATTATGACCGGATAAGTCATATCATGATGCTGTTGGTTGTGTAGTCGGATATCGGGGTGACATAAGCATCAAAGGAAAGGTGCTTGAAGTTGTCGTCATCAGGATATATTGGAGGAACCGGATATTTTATATCCTGCTGATGAAGATGATGCTGAACATCATGATGATGAAGATAGAGTTTGGCGGTAAGATGAACAGTGAACATCAGGAGGATGTTTGCGCTTGCCGAATATGATGATGCTGCTAACAGGCGAAAGGTGAAAGGCGATAAGGAAGTGAATAGTAGTCAGCAGGAGGATATTTCATGCTCGTCCGAAATATGATGATGCTGTCTGTGTTAGCAAGAAATATGATGATGATGATAAGCCGATAGGATTTTAACATGCTGGTTGTGTTAATGACTCCTCCTTCCCACTTGTAAGCTCCCGTTGCATTTTACCTCTGCATCATAGTGGTATCAAAGCAAAGGAAGGATCTTCTGGAAAAAGATAAGGATATAGCAGGATGTCAGGTGACGAAGGAACATCTGAGATTCTGACAAGGATGACCAACGTTGAGTTGGCAGTTCTGGTGAAGAAACAGATTGCAGAGAGCAAGGCCGTGAAGGCTCAGAATCAGGAATTGAAGGATGAGTTAGCGAAGTTGAGGAGCAGAGTAGGTTCTGGTAGAGAAGAAGATAGGGAAGAAGAAGAGATCCCTAGTTGGAATGAAGAGGTCGTTCCTGCAGACCAGAGACCACTGTTGAACGCCCTCAAGGCCATGGAAAGGAGAACCATGGACATGAAACTGGATTTGCCAGTGTTTACAGGAAAGATGGAACCTGATTCAGTGATGGAGTGGATAGACTCCTTGAACAATTTCTTTGAAACAGAGGAGATACCAGAACAACAGAGAGTGAAAATAGCCCAGTCAAAAATGAAAGAAGCTGCCTTGACATGGTGGAATTTTGCCCAAGATGATAGAGTACAGGAAGGAAAGCGTAGAGTCACTACATGGAAGAAGATGATGGCATTAGTAAAGGAAGCTTATGTCCCATTGGATTACAATATCCAATTACACAAGAGGAAGCAAAACCTGAAGCAAAAGGAGCTAGATGTCAGCTCATATACAGAAGAATTCATGAAACTTTGTATGAAAACAAAGGTAAAGGAAAGTGAAGAAGAGAAGGTAGCCAGATACCTTAATGGATTGAGGTACAACATTCAGGAAGATTTAAGTCTGCATAATCCAGATACAGTTCAGAAATGCTTTCAGTTGGCATTGAAAGTGGAAGAGAAGTTAAAGAGAAAACAAGAACAACACAATAGAGGAAGAGGAAGACAACAAAGGGGTGGAAGAGGTCCTTTTAGAGGTAGAGGACATGGACATGGATATCAAGGAGAATCCAGTCATGACAATAGTAAGGGAAACAATAGTCAGAACCAGGGAGAAAATTATAGTCAGCAAGGAAACTTCAGAGGTAGAAGACCTTTCAGAGGAAGATCCCAGGGCAGAGGATCCATCAGATGTTATAACTGTAACAAAGAAGGCCATATAGCCAGCAGATGTCCAGACAAGGCCACAAGCTCAACAGGAGAAAGGAGAACAAATCTGATCCAAGAACCTGATAGTCAAAGTATGACAGGCTCTAATGCTTTTCAGAGTGTGAATACTCCTGATAATTATGGATACCCAGAAAGTGGAGAGTCTCTAATGATGAGAAGAATAGTGACTACCATGAAGGTACCTGACAAAGAATCCCCTCAAAGAAAGTCTCTTTTCAGGACTATTTGCAAAGTAGGAGGTAAGGCATGTAAAGTTTTGATTAATTCTGGTTCTACTGAAAATTTTGTGTCTGAAGAAATGGTGACAAAGCTTAATCTTAGGAGATTGCTTCACCCATCCCCATATAAAGTCTCATGGCTTACCAAAGGTCAGCAGACAACTGTAGAAGAGCAAGCTTGGGTAGAATTTCAGATTGGAGCATATAAGGATAAGTTGTTGTTTGACATTACCAAGATGGATGCTTGCAATCTTTTATTTGGTAGACCATGGCAGTATGATTTGAAGGCACAACATGATGGTGTTAGAAACATCTATACAATCACTAAAGATGGTAAGGATATAAAGTTACTACCATTAACAGAGAAAGAGGAGAAATCTAAAGGAAAAGAGGTGAAGGTAATGCTGATGGAAGGTAAACAGTTCATAAAAGAAGTAGCAGTAGAAGGTGCAGTTGCATATGCCCTAATCCCATGTATGAGGATGAATAAAGAACAGCAGCAAGAAGTCAAGGAAGAGAAGAAGCAAAGGTTCATAGACCCAGCTATCCAAGAGCTATTGGATAAGTACAAAGGTATCATCTTAGAGGGAATGCCAAGATCCCTACCACCTGTCAGGGATATTAGTCACTGCATAGACTTAATTCCAGGGTCAACACTTCCAAACAAAGCAGCCTATAAGCTAACTCCAGAACAGAATGCAGAAGTAGCCAGACAAATTGAAGAATTATTGGATTCAGGTCTGATTGGGAAAAGTTTAAGTCCATGTGCAGTATCAGCTGTACTAGCACCAAAGAAGGAAGGTACTTGGAGGCTTTGCACAGATTCCAGAGCTATTAACAAGATCACAATCAGGTATAGGTTTCCAATCCCTAGGATAGAGGATTTACTTGACTGTTTGGGAAGTGCTAAGTATTTTACAAAAATAGATTTGAAGAGTGGATATCATCACATCAGGATTAGACCAGGAGATGAATGGAAAACAGCATTCAAAACTAATGAAGGGTTATATGAGTGGAAGGTTATGCCTTTTGGTTTATCTAATGCACCTAGTACTTTTATGAGGTTGATGAATGAGGTTTTGAAAGAGTTCATTGGTAAGTTTGTCATAGTATATCTAGATGACATTCTGATTTTCAGCAACACAAAAGAAGAACATCTCAAACACATAGATTTGGTTCTTAAGAGGTTACATGAAGAGCAGCTGATGATAAATTTAGACAAGTGTTTGTTCATGCAAGAGGAGATCACATATTTGGGTTTTGTCATTTCTCAAGGAAAGTTACAAATGGATAAGGACAAGGTAAGTGCCATATTGTCTTGGCCAACCCCAAAGACTATGAATGATGTCAGAAGTTTCCATGGGTTAGCAACCTTCTACAGGAAGTTTATAAGAGGGTTTAGTCATATTTGTGCACCCATGCTTGATACCATCAAAGGAGGACAGAAGTGCAGATTTGTTTGGACTCAAGGAGTAGATGATTCTTTTGAAACATTGAAGAAGAAGGTGGCACAGCAACTAGTCCTTGCACTTCCAGACTTTAACAAAATCTTTCAGGTAGAATGTGATGCCAATCACATGGCCATTGGAGCAGTACTCAGCCAAGAAGGTAGACCTATTGCATTTTTCAGTGAGAAGCTCAATGATGCTAAAAAGAGGTATTCCTCATATGATTTGGAAATGTATGCTTTAGTCCAGTCACTCAAGAAATGGAGGCATTACTTGATGCCAAAGGAATTCATAGTATTCACGGATAACCAGGCTCTGAGTTTCATAAATAGCCAGGAAAAGCTAAACCACAGACACATGAAATGGGTAGAAACCTTACAAGCTTTTACTTTTACATTGAAGCATAAGAAAGGAGTCAAGAATAAAGTTGCAGATGCTTTGAGCAGGAGAGTTCTAACAGTCAACCAGATTCAATTAGAAAGTGTTGGCATTGATTCACTAAAGACCATGTATGAGACTGATGAAGATTTTGGAGAGATATATCATGTATGTACTTCTTTTGGAGAGAAATATCATGCTGAATTCTCTGAATTTTTGATTCAGGATGGATTGTTGTTCAAAGGTGGACAGTTATGTATTCCAAGGTGTTCTATGAGGTTAAATATCATTAAGGAGAAACATTGTGGAGCTATGGCAGGTCATTTTGGTCTAGATAAGACTCTTGATCTTGTCCGAAGACATTACTTTTGGCCAAAGTTACAATCAGATGTCAGAAAATTTGTAGAGACATGTCTGATATGTCAGAAAGCTAAAGGCAGGTCGACTAATGTAGGTTTATATCAGCCCTTACCCATTCCTTCTAGACCATGGGAAAGCATAAGTATGGATTTTGTCTTGGGTTTACCAAGGACAAGGAAAGGGTTTGACAGTGTTTTTGTTGTAGTGGATAGATTCAGCAAAATGGCACATTTCTTGCCATGCAAAACCACTGCTGATGCTTCATACATTGCAGATTTGTTTTTCAGGGAGATTGTCAGAATCCATGGATTGCCATTGAGTATAGTGTCAGATAGGGATGTGAAGTTTATTGGTCACTTCTGGAGAACTCTTTGGAAGAAACTTGGAACAAATTTGTCTTTTTCCTCTGCATATCATCCTCAAACGGATGGACAGACTGAAGTAGTGAACCGTTCCTTAGGAAATTTGCTTAGATGTTTGACAAAACAACATGGAGAAAAGTGGGATAATATTCTATCTCAAGCTGAATTTTCATATAATGATACTGTCAATAGGAGCACAGGGAAATCACCTTTTCAGATAGTTTATGGTATGCATCCAAGAGGAATTTTAGAATTGAGAGATCTACCTACAGTAGACCCTGTTAGTGCAGAAGGAGAAGCTTTTGCAAAAGCCATCAAAGAGGTTCATGATCAAGTCAAGACCCAACTGCAACAAACCACCTTGAAGTATAAGGAATATGCTGATAAAAAGAAGAAGGATGTACAGTTTGATGTTGGAGATTTGGTATGGGTTCATTTGAAGAAGGACAGACTTCCTACGGGAAAATATACTAAACTTATGCAGAGAAAAGTTGGACCATGTCAGATCTTGCACAAGCATGGACAGAATGCTTATGAGATACAACTCCCACCTGATCTTGGTTTGTCCCCTATATTCAATGTATGTGATTTAACTCCATACAAGTCTTATCCAGATGCAGATCAGGAACTCCTACAAGATACAGTCAATGATGACATTCCCAAGCATGATCCTCCACAGTTGCAGAAGGTTTTGGACACCAGAGTGGTCAAACAGACCCGGAACAAACAGTACTTGGAGTATCTAGTTTCTTGGAAGGGAAAACCTAATTCTGAAGCAGTCTGGATGACTGAAGAGCAGATCCAGAAACATGGTGCAGATCTTCATACTCTCATCTCAAGTGGACTTGAGATTTCTTCTTCTGGGGAGTATGGTGCAGGAGCACCCCTACAAGACAGGATATAGGTTCATTGTCCGCATGATAGGATATTAGTCTATTTTTAGCATGTTTGACTTCATAATGTAATAAGGTCCATTGGACCAATGCATTTGTATTAGATCAGCCTAGGAGTGTGTGCAGGTAGTTAGAGTTCGTGATCAGGTAGTATGAGCTGTCCTCTCCCAGCCGTTTGGAAGCTCCCAGCCGCTGGGAACCGAGTTGGTAGTACTCGTAGGATATTTCTATAAATAACTCAGATCAGTAGGGTTTAATATCATATCAGAGATATCATATCATATCAGAGAGAGAGTAGTAGTTATGTTATGTTGTACTGGTGATTGAGTGAAATCCAGAGATCAATCCAGACATTGTGAAATATTGTTCAGGACATTTGTGTTTCATCTGAATAAGATCTCATCAATTGCATTATCTGGTTTATCAGTTGTTTATGTTTTGATTTCTGTTCTGATTACAAGTTGATGGATTCTTTCAACCCTTCCACCGATTGATTCTGTGAATCGGTGGAATGGTCATGCATGTTAGTTTAGGTTGTATTTTAGTTTTCTATTTATGCATTTCATTGTTTGAGAGATCGATTGGTAGCATGCTATGAATCAACCTAGCATCCTCATGTGCTAGGGTTTAGGAAGATAAACTGTTAAGTTTTGATCTGAAGGTGATCCGGCCCGATCATCATATTTTCTTTGTGAAATTGTGTGGTTCTGTGAGTTTGCATGCAGCTGACGGATATACAGGGATCTGCATGTGCTTTTCTAGATGGAGTGAATTGCATCGTCATCCGTGAGTATATCGCTATCAGGATCAGGTTGTGAAGCTGACGAAGATTGTATGTTTCAAATGCATCAGGATGATATAGGTTGGATATATACTCAGTGTGTATATCACCGTCAGGATCATCTTTCGTGTGTATTCATCATCCGCATATCGCTATCGCATGCAGGAGTGAAAGTTCACTTTTTGGCTAAGGACTGGAGAGGTCATCATCAGGATATTGAAAAGATCACCCGATATTTCATTATCATGCTGCGGAGGATATAAGGATCTTATATCCGGATGACATCATCATCAGGTGCATGTGACGTCATCGTCATCAGGATATTGCGAATATCACCCTATGCAAGTTTATCCTGCTATCGCTAAGTGTTTTGGCATCGGCGTAAGTCATCGGCATAAAGTTGGGTTAACATCATCAGGATGTTTCAATATGACCGGATAAGTCATATCATGATGCTGTTGGTTGTGTAGTCGGATATCAGGGTGACGTAAGCATCAAAGGAAAGGTGCTTGAAGTTGTCGTCATCAGGATATATTGGAGGAACCGGATATTTTATATCCTGCTGATGAAGATGATGCTGAACATCATGATGATGAAGATAGAGTTTGGCGGTAAGATGAACAGTGAACATCAGGAGGATGTTTGCGCTTGCCGAATATGATGATGCTGCTGACAGGCGAAAGGTGAAAGGCGATAAGGAAGTGAACAGTAGTCAGCAGGAGGATATTTCATGCTCGTGCGAAATATGATGATGCTGTCTGTGTTAGCAAGAAATATGATGATGATGATAAGCCGATAGGATTTTAACATGCTGGTTGTGTTAATGACTCCTCCTTCCCACTTGTAAGCTCCCGTTGCGTTTTACCTCTGCATCAGAAAGGGGGCATGTACAATGTGCGATCGAATGGGTAGGGGCAAATATCCTCAAAGGAATAGTGTTTGTGTTTGCCCCCAGTTTGTAGGTCATCTACCTTTTGGATTAAGCCTTGTAGGATGGTTGTGAGATCATGTGGTTGTTGTGGTTGTTGTATGTACGTCTGTTGGTTGGTGAGATGTTGGAGATGGGGTGGGATTTGTTTGATTGAGGTGTTGGTATTGCGTGTTGGTGTTCTAGTTTATTGGTGGCTAATGTTGTTGATGCGCATAGAGTTGTTGGAGAACATGTGGTGGTATTTGGGGATTGGGATTATGTTGATTTATGGGATTATGTGGGTAGGTGACATTAGATGGATTGACGTTGGGTATGTGGACGTTGGATTGATTAGATGTGTTGTGAGGTGTTTGTGAGAATAATTGTCGTAGGTATGCAATGGTTTGAGGGTTGGGTGGGGGCACACTCGTGGAGGTACTTGCTTGTATGATGTTGCCTTGTATGCCCATGGTGATTTGTGAAGCGGAAGGGTTTATGGTAGTTGTGGTAGTAGAAGTGATGACAGGTTGGGAAATGGTACGGATAGTGGTACATGTGGGAATTATAGATGTGGTAGTGGTTGAGGTTGTGGAGGTGGTAGATACGATTGGTGTTGATGTTTGAGAGATGGTGGGTTGGGTATGTGATGTAGATGCTTGGGTATTTGATGGGGTAGGGATGATTGTAGAGGTGGATGGTTGTGATGATGTCGTGATGGGGGGAGTTGAGCACCAATTTTGAGAAGATGATCAAGATATCTACTTGGGTCCGACCTTAGGATCTTATCAAGTAGGTCCATGTTATCAGCATCTTGCTTGAAGCTTAAGACATCTAGGTCATCTTGGGAAATGATGGGGATGTTTTGTGCTGGTGGTGGTGTGGGGGTGATGGTTGTGTTTGTCGTAAGTAATTGAAGGGATTTTCATTAGGACCATATGGGGGAAGGTAAGAGTATGTAGGTGGGTTGCATGTTTGATAGATGGGTATGTTGTTACTATCGGTATTAGGCATGCCAAATGGCCAATGTTCTGCCATTTCTTGCTTCTTTTTGCTTTGTGATCTCATGATGGGCATGCACGTATATGGAGTTGATTTCTAGATGTATGATGAGATGGGGATGGAGACCTCAGAGAATCTGATTGATTATGTTGGACCCAAAGATGGATGTGGTAGTGAGATGGAGTAGAAGAGAAGATGTGGTGGAAGATCGATATGTATTTCTAAAGGTTTCAACCTAAGGGTGATATGGATGGGCGATATTGATTTTGGACAAATTTTGGACCAAAGAGATAGGTGATGGATGACATTTTTTTTTTGAAGAGATTTTGTTGATGTTGGATTTTGATATGGATGATTTTGATAGTCAACAAATTGAGCTAGGGTAGGACCTAGATTTGTGGTTGAACGAATGGATATTTTTCTTTGTTTGGGGTAGACTAATGACCTTACACAAAGAGGGATAATGATTTCACTTGGAAGGTAGACTATTGACTGTCCAAGTAAGATGTGATGTGAAGGATGAAATCTAGATCTAACTTTAGCTAAAAAGGATGACAGATTTTGATGATGTGTTGATTTTGGGAACTTTTGGGGATTTTTGGGAATGATTTTCTTACGACAAGAATCTTGGTTTGGTCCAAAAAGGTATGTGAATAAAGATGAGGTTGATATGAAAAATGAGATAGGGTCCAACAATGGTGGCGATTAATTCTCTAAGGTCAAAGAGAAGGTGTGATTTTTGAAATTTTTGGAGGAAAATGGATGTACTGTTGTCGGATTTTTGGGATGTGACTATGGATTATGGTGGTGCAGATGGTGAAGATCTCAAATGGATAGGTCTCTGCTTTAGGCAAGTCAATCTGAGAATAGTGCCAATCCATAGGTGGAATGGCGCCACTATCAGACAGATATGGCACTAAAACAAGATAGTGTTTGTCAAGGTCCTAAAAAGATAAATTTTTTATGGCAATTTTGGATTTTCTTTGTTTGGAATGTGATCAAATGATTTGTTTTGTCTCTTGGCAATGTTGTTGCAAATAATTCAAGCACAATAATCACACAACAAACAAGATTTTGCTTTGTTTTGAAAAAAAGATGTGTGATTTTATTTAACAAGCACTTTGAACAACCTAAGGTGAGAATGTGACAGTATTTGTTGAATCCCCTAGCTGCGCCTATTCAAAGTGGGTAGCTCCAGGATCTTGGTAGCACCGGCTCCTCCTTACAATTGCACACACTTCTCATGCATACCAAGATCCAGGTTTCTTATAAGGCTTGTCCCTCACCAAACCTTTAGATTATCCCTGCTACCTCAGCTAAGAACCGCATGAATCGGGGCTGCTTCAAAGGTTTCCCTTTTGCACCAACAAATAGAAGGATTTTGGCTTGCTAAACAATGGTTCGTAGTAAGGGCATCCGTTTAGGTGGTTATACGTGCGGCAGCACTACTCTCCGTTATGGAGTCTCCCAACCTCCAAGGGTTATGCCTTGGAGGGTTTTGGGGGAGGTTGGTTGTCAGTATAACACAATAATACCTATTGCTTAAGGCTTTCGTCCCAAACGCCTTATTTTATATAGCAGCTTGGAAGAGCTTGGCTTTAGCTTGATGCCGCTTGGGTCATTCCCACCTTTCAAAGTGGGGTGGCAGGCCCTCTAAGGTTTACAAAAGCAATACAATCATGAAAACACTTTTGATCCCCAAGTTTATTCAAAGATGCAAGGGGAGAGCATACGTATCTTCTATGATTGCATCACAATAAACATGGTTCATTTTTAGATCTTTGGATTAAATGGGGTGTGATTAATGCAAGTTTTGTGAGAAGCTTTTGATTTCCAAGGTCACCAAAATGGTGTGAGGGAAGAGCATATGCTTTTTCACTCCACAAGCAAAAAGAGCACAAGACACTTCACACAATTAACAAATGATTTTCTTGTTTATATGCGTGAAAGATGCAAGTTGTTGTTCTTTTTAACCAAAATGCTTTTGATTTATGCAAGTTGTGGTTCTTTTTAAAGCCCAAATTGAAGTGTTTTGGATTGTTGTTGTTGGCACACAATGTAAATTTTAGGACACCAAATTTAAATGTTTGGGCACACACACACACAAAAGGATTTGTTTGCTTTGTTCAAATTTTAGATGCACCAAGTCAAAATGTTTGTCTAACTAATCATGCAAAGGGTTCATTTTAAGTTGCAAATTGAAGTATTTAAAACAGAAATGAAATCACCCTGCAAAAAGTTAGTAACTCCAAAAATGACAGCAAAAGACCTGCAAACACTTGTCAGTACCTGCAAAAAAAACAACAAAGTCAGTTTGAAGAATAGTGTTGAAACAGATATATAATAGTGCCACTGCAGGCAGAACAACCCGACTTACACAGATGGCACTAATTAACAATATAGTGCTGATTCCAAACCATGAATGCACCAAACTAAACGATGGCGTTACAATATTACATGGAAAGCAATAATCCAATAAATAGCACTAACAGAAGACCCTAATAGCATTAAACTAGGAGATAGCGCTCATATAAATATGTGCTTGCACCACTGCGTAATGTCTCAAGCAGTCGGTTTACACCTGCAGATAGTACCCATTTGGGAGATAGCGTCGATGCGGGGCTGAATACGTCTGACTTGCAAAAAGTGGTTTCTTCTACATAATACAAAGGGTCAGACAGCAAAATCAAGGTCTTGTTAGCTTCGTTAGTCTGAGTAAATGAAAAACAAGATAAAAACAAAGCCAAAATGCATTTTTAGATCTCCTATAAAATTTTTGACATAATCCCCCCTTGTAATTTCAATATCTCTGTGAAAACTGAGAGCAAATTAACACCAAAAATGGTAGGAAGATCATGAGCAAAAGAAATGTGAGTGAGTGAAAGAGTAGAAATGTGCTGCACAAAAATAGCACCAAAACAGGAAATGGCGCTGAAACTAGCCAGTGATGGCATCGCTGCGAGGGTAGGATGGCGCTGCACCTGTAAACACACATATCTTACACCAAAAACTCACAAAACAAGTTAGACTTGGACCTTGTGGGTCCCACCGGGCATGCCAATGTAGATTAGATTATCAAATAAGGTAAGAATACAAACTAATATGCAATAAATCACAAGAGTTATACCTCACTTGAAGACCCAATCTCATCAAGGGAGAAGAACCATGCACCCAAAACAAGTTCCTAAGACAAGATCATCCAAGTCTATGCAAAGTCATAATGCCAAAATTACTCTTGAGCTAGGATAGTGAGTTGCACAATTTGAATGGCATTTCACATTAGAATCCATTGTCTAAGGATAATCTTCTCTTAGGAACTTGTTTTGGGTGCATGGTTCTTCTCCCTTGATGAGATTGGGTCTTCAAGTGAGGTATAACTCTTGTGATTTATTGCATATTAGTTTGTATTCTTACCTTATTTGATAATCTACTAAGAGGTTGATTGTCTAGGGGTGATGGCAAGGAACCATTGTTTGGCCTAGTGTTCCACACTCTAGGCTGTCTAAGAGGATTATTGTTGCCATTATTGTTATTGTAATTATTATTGTACCCCCTATTAGGATAATTAGGTCTATCATTGGCATAACCTCTATTTTGATTTGGTTGATAATAAAAGTTCTAACTCCTCAGATGAGTGATCTCAGTAGTAAGTTTCCTTAACTGTGCTGATATTTCTTTGATTTCTTCTTTCTCTTCCTAAACCTTGGCCACTACACTCTCTGTCTAAGGCTTGAAAAAGGAAGATCCATTGTTATTGTTGGATTGTTCCACAACCTAAGGTACTTGTGTTTGTCCTGGATATTGTAACATCTGGCCATTCCCATTTGGTGGTGGCATGATACTAAGTGGAGGTATCTACAAAGGGGCTGGCATCACAGCTAAAGGTATCATGGCTCCATTGCTCTGTTGGTGAATAGGATATGTAGGATAACCAGGAAGTGTAGGGAAGGCAATATTCGGTGTGAGAGCAGGAGCCAATTGCTGACTAACTTTGATAGCTTCTTCAAAAGCTTCTGCCAAAGTTGTTACACCAAGATGTGCTCTCCTGATGAACATGGAAGTCAAGGGATCTAAAGCTGAGTAATAAATGCTCCTAGTAGCTTCATCTGTTACAACATAGGGAGCAACTAGCTTAGATAGCATCTTTTGGAATCTAGCATTGAAATTGGCGATAGGTTCTCCTTCAAATCTCTTGATTGTGGCAAATAAATGATAGTTCTGTTGACATTTCTTCTGAATCAGCATTAGGGTTTGCCACTTCTAATGCACAGGCAGATTCAGGCCAACTGAATACAGGAGGTTGCGTGAGCTCCTCCCCTTCACTTCTGGTTCTGCCACACCAAGGGGGGTATCCCTATAACTCAAGATGTAACCTTGACTGGCTCAAAGATAGAAGGATCTAACTTGACAACAACAGGCAGAATACTCTCATGTATGGACCAAGATCTGCATGATAGATCACAAGGCTGGCAACATTCTTGGACATGATGTCTGGTTGGGTATGAGAGCATGCAGGGGGTTCCTAATCCTACTCCTACAACTAACAAGTGGAAGTATGAAATGTTTTGATATGAATTTGGATGCAAAGCTGGACATGGTGTATAACACAAGAACACAGCATGATTGGTGCCTATCCAGGGCTTGGAGTCGGTAGACATACACCTGTGAATGATCAGCATAAATAGCTAAAACTGGATTTCAAGGGGATACACATGATATCAGCCTTACAGATATCTCCCAATGAAGAGTGTTGAGCTATCTCTACTTATGGCATCCCTACTGCAGTATACCCTTCCCAATGTTCAACCTGAAAACAGTTTAATCTGCCCCTTGAGCAGAGGTTAAAAGATCAAACATTCAACATAGGAATTCTATGCTCTAGAATCTAAACATCACACAAATATCCAGATCCAGAAGAAGAATACATGCAATACTGGAGACAGAATTAACACAACACATGCTAAGATAGCATTACTCATATGAGATCAACCATGAAACCAGTGGATTCATGCCAAGTCCTACAACAGGAGATACATAAACTCACAAGATCAAGCTGTACAGAGCAACCAGATCAGCTGGTTTTGGATTACAGAGCCAAAAATCCACAACTTTCAACAACCTTGAATGAAAAACACCGTTTGCCTTATATAGCAGGAGGGTGTATTCAGCATTAACTACCAGGTTGACCAAAACTCCCGCCAGATATACAGTATGATAAAAATGGCGCTCAAACATATTAATGTAGCAGGTAAGGGAGGAGACAGGAAGATTTCTCGAGCCTTGCGCCGCCGCCTAGGGATTCAGATCTTCAATCAGGTACTACATCAGCCCACGCCATCGCCCATACCTCTGCAACAATCGCCATTGATGGCGCACCAACTCGCGGCCTTGGGAAGAACATCAGATAATTAATCGCAACCACTTCCCGCCGTTATTCATCATCATGATATTTCGAAAATGCAGGATAACATTATCCCACATGCACCCCGCGATGACCTCTTTGACACTTTATATACTAGGTCATGAGCATATATCATGTCGGTGCTTTTGCTCCTGACGACACTAGTATAAGACTTCATCATTATCACCCTCCAGCAGCATGACATCCTGTTGCCCGAAATATCACCCTGACGTCATCATCATATTGCAATACAACCGCATGATAATCGCCTTCATCGGCACAACCTGATCCATCGGAGAAACATCCTCCTGCTGAGCCTATACCAAAAGTCTGGCCGATGAACATCCTGATGATGTCATCATCATATCTTGCTGACGTCATCATCATATCTGCCTACTGCGCACCTCCTCATATCCGGATGACGTCATCATCATGTTTGCAAATATCGGGAGATCTCCTCAAGATGATCAGTGTTAGAAATATGACCCCCCGGACCTTGATGACGTCATCATCATCTCAACATCATCATGATATTCGGAAGACAACCGGATATTTGGAAATATCCTCCTGATGTTCAAAAATCAGGTTGCACTGTAGCTCCACTATAAGATCGGGGCGATAACTGAATATGATGATGCTGCTTGAAAAGATCACCCCCAGTAGATAATGCGCGAAGCCGGCAGGCGGATATCTCCTCATATCAGCATCATCATGATGCTGGAACAAACACACTCGAGTGATATGAAAATATCACCCCCTCCTTCGGAAATATCATGATGTAGACAGGCAGAAAGAAAGATATCACCCTGATATACGGATGACATCAGCATCATCAGGATGACAAAACAACGAACAAGTGATACAACATCATCAGGATGATATTGACTAAGATCATCCTGACGTTCAAAATATGATGACCCCAGTGAATATCGGGTCGCACTAAGAACTTTTCAACAACATCATCAGGATGATCATAACCAAGATCACCCGATGATAGAAATATCACCCCGGCGAAATATCATGAAGGCAGAAAATATGATGACCTCCGCAAGCAGCAGGATGATAACTGGAAATATGATGATGATGACGACGACCCTTAGGAAAAAACAAGTTAGGTCGAGCAACTCAAAGAATAACCCCTTCAGAATAACGGGGCAACATCATCATCATGTTTGCGCAAGGTGATAAATGGAAGATCACCGGATACTTGAGAAATCACCCCCGCAAACAAATCAGGGCGCACTGTAGCTCGTCAGCATCATCAGGATAAAAAACTGAACATCACCCGCTAACTGAAATATGATGATGACGATGAAAAACCCAGTCGACGAAGAACATGATGATGCTGACCTTCATCGAAACAAACATGATGATGATGACCTCCTCCTCAAGAAAATATGATGATGCAGCTGAAAACTGCTGAGGAGGTCCATCACTTAGAACATTTTTTGGATACTTAGGGAGAGTGCCTGAATGAAAATTGCTCAAAAACTACCAGTCAATTCAGGCACTAATAGTGGCTCTGTCTGGGGACGTGCAGGTGAAAACCTGCAGCGAGAACCCCAGATCTCTGGGATGCAGACCAGTCCCTTATCCATTGGGCACAGAGTCAAATACCGCACTGACCTGCATCACCAAACACACTTGATGGCCTAAGGCCACCAAGAAAAGAAAAACATGTATCTCCCCTTGTCAAATATCTTGTTTTCATCTGCATGCACTGGGTCAAGCTTGGAGATACTACAGACATCCACCCACAAACAAATCTTGTCATCTGCATATTCAACCTTTTGATTCAGCTTGTCATTGTCACCCTTGTGCAGATAACCCTCGGCATCATGTGACATGTGGGTGCAGAATGTATCAAACAATGCATGTTCATATGGCATATAGCACTCATCACCTATATCATCATCATGCATTGCAACATGATCTCCTAGCTGGACTGCAAATAGGAAACACTCGGAGTCCACCACAAAACTAGGAAGATCAAGGCTCATTGTATTATATGCTGGCTCATCAAAAGAAAAGCTTTCAAAATCACAATTGTGCACATCATGTACACAACCATCTGGTACACCAGGCTGGAAAAGATCAGGCTCTGGCATCTCTTTTAAGTCAGGCACATTTTCACAGTCACTTACCTGATGTATGTTGTTTCCTCCTTCATCAGGATGAGAAACAGAATCCAAGCCAAAAATAATGTCTAGATCCTCACCATACTCAGACAGATCCTCATCACCATATGTGTCATAAATGGGTGACCCAAGTGCATCAGTTTCATCATAGTATGCCATTTGTTCATGGGCAGCAGAGCACACCTCTTCATCATCAATGGATTCACTCTGTGGAGGAGTATCAGCCTGTGTGTCATAAGCAAAACAGCCATCAAATGAAAAACAATCATGCTCTGAACTAGCACTTATTTTAATTTCTGACTGCTCTTCATGATCTCCATGTGTTTGAAAGGTAGGCAATGGGTCACACATAGGACTGCTTCTCTGTTTGCTTATATCTTCTCTGTCTTGAGTACAATACTCACAATTTTCTCCACAGGTCCATTCAAAAAATTGCTCATTGCTGTCCACAACCTCGTTATTGTCTTCATGGTCAGCTGCCTCATCATTGCAATGGGAATCCTCATTAGTCCTTTCACTGGCATCCTCAACTGGTGAACAATCCAGTTGAGCAGTATTGTTAGCATTATGTTCAAATACAGCAGTCTCAACCTCTATGCTTTTATTTTCATTTTTATCTGCACATGATGCCATAATCATTTGGTCATTTGCAGCTTCATAACCATTATTCACACCAAGGCCTGGGGACAGGGGTTTCAGCAGGTGCACATTTCTCATTTCTTCTACATTTTCTAAAAACTTGTATGCCATCTGCATACTTGTCACCTTGAAATCCCTCAGTAATGCACTAGAGCCCTCCTCAAAAGCTTCAAAGAATATGCCAACACAGGCTAAGATATCAGGTCTGAAACTTTCAGGGACATGTGAAAGGGCTACTGCAAACCTATGACTGAAATCAACACATGGCTCTTCATCTTGTTTTTTGATTCTCATCAATTCTGCAACAAGATCAGCCGGTTCTTTTGCAAATTCCTCCTTGAAACAGTCAGCAAGCTCATCCCAACAGGCAAAAAATTTCTTTGGAAAGCTCAAATACCAGTCTTTTGCTTTTGCATCAAAGGACCTAACAAGAAACCTCATCCACATATCCTCATCTCTGAATGAATATTTTCCCATAAAACTTTGAAAATTTTGGATATGTGCATTCCCATCACATACATTGTGACCACTAAATCTAGGCATCTGACAGTATATCCTAGCAGGCATAGTTTCTACTTTATAATCCACCCATGACAAATCCAGTTGGTCATACAAAGGATCAAAAGGGCTGACAGGAGGTTTAGCTTTCTGACAGGCAGACACAACAGGGTTATTGCTTTTTAACTGGGCCTGCTCAGCCTCTAAGAATATCAACCTATTTCTTATCTCTTCTATTCCTTTATCCAACATTTCACCACTGAGTGTGGGATAACTCATACTTGGATTCATAAAAATCTTACTCTTAGACATTGTTTGTCTGTCTAAGACCTAAGGCTTCCCCTGGCATCTAACCTATGCAGTAAAACAGCAAATAAAGGGGAAGTAACAAAGTACCTTTTCTCATATAGATGCAGAAATATGTACATCTTTCCGTCTCATCACATACATCCATCTTTCATGTGCATTTGGATCTTTTTTGCAGAGTCGCCACCTCTCCAGAGAGGACAAAATTTTCAATAGCTGAAAGCTACTTTTCCAGGTTCATTCCACCAGCAGAGCATCATTTTGTTAGTGACTCGGATGGGCCACAAGTATATTATTTTTTAGTCGTCCCCAGCGGAGTCGCCAATTTGTTGACATTTCTTCTGAATCAGCATTAGGGTTTGCCACTTCTAATGCACAGGCAGATTCAGGCCAACTGAATACAGGAGGTTGCGTGAGCTCCTCCCCTTCACTTCTGGTTCTGCCGCACCAAGGGGGGTATCCCTATAACTCAAGATGTAACCTTGACTGGCTCAAAGATAGAAGGATCTAACTTGACAACAACAGGCAGAATACTCTCATGTATGGACCAAGATCTGCATGATAGATCACAAGGCTGGCAACATTCTTGGACATGATGTCTGGTTGGGTATGAGAGCATGCAGGGGGTTCCTAATCCTACTCCTACAACTAACAAGTGGAAGTATGAAATGTTTTGATATGAATTTGGATGCAAAGCTGGACATGGTGTATAACACAAGAACACAGCATGATTGGTGCCTATCCAGGGCTTGGAGTCGGTAGACATACACCTGTGAATGATTAGCATAAATAGCTAAAACTGGATTTCAGGGGGATACACATGATATCAGCCTTACAGATATCTCCCAATGAAGAGTGTTGAGCTATCTCTACTTATGGCATCCCTACTGCAGTATACCCTTCCCAATGTTCAACCTGAAAACAGTTTAATCTGCCCCTTGAGCAGAGGTTAAAAGATCAGACATTCAACATAGGAATTCTATGCTCTAGAATCTAAACATCACACAAATATCCAGATCCAGAAGAAGAATACATGCAATACTGGAGACAGAATTAACACAACACATGCTAAGATAGCATTACTCATATGAGATCAACCATGAAACCAGTGGATTCATGCCAAGTCCTACAACAGGAGATACATAAACTCACAAGATCAAGCTGTACAGAGCAACCAGATCAGCTGGTTTTGGATTACAGAGCCAAAAATCCACAACTTTCAACAACCTTGAATGAAAAACACCGTTTGCCTTATATAGCAGGAGGGTGTATTCAGCATTAACTACCAGGTTGACCAAAACTCCCGCCAGATATACAGTATGATAAAAATGGCGCTCAAACATATTAATGCAGCAGGTAAGGGAGGAGACAGGAAGATTTCTCGAGCCTTGCGCCGCCGCCTAGGGATTCAGATCTTCAATCAGGTACTACATCAGCCCACGCCATCGCCCATACCTCTGCAACAATCGCCATTGATGGCGCACCAACTCGCGGCCTTGGGAAGAACATCAGACAATTAATCGCAACCACTTCCCGCCGATATTCATCATCATGATATTTCGAAAATGCAGGATAACATTATCCCACATGCACCCCGCGATGACCTCTTTGACACTTTATATACTAGGTCATGAGCATATATCATGTCGGTGCTTTTGCTCCTGACGACACTAGTATAAGACTTCATCATTATCACCCTCCAGCAGCATGACATCCTGTTGCCCGAAATATCACCCTGACGTCATCATCATATTGCAATACAACCGCATGATAATCGCCTTCATCGGCACAACCTAATCCATCGGAGAAACATCCTCCTGCTGAGCCTATACCAATGTCTGGCCGATGAACATCCTGATGATGTCATCATCATATCCTGCTGACGTCATCATCATATCTGCCTACTGCGCACCTCCTCATATCCGGATGACGTCATCATCATGTTTGCAAATATCGGGAGATCTCCTCAAGATGATCAGTGTTAGAAATATGACCCCCCGGACCTTGATGACGTCATCATCATCTCAACATCATCATGATATTCGGAAGACAACCGGATATTTGGAAATATCCTCCTGATGTTCAAAAATCAGGTTGCACTGTAGCTCCACTATAAGATCGGGGCGATAACTGAATATGATGATGCTGCTTGAAAAGATCACCCCCAGTAGATAATGCGCGAAGCCGGCAGGCGGATATCTCCTCATATCAGCATCATCATGATGCTGGAACAAACACACTCGAGTGATATGAAAATATCACCCCCTCCTTCAGAAATATCATGATGCAAACAGGCAGAAAGAAAGATATCACCCTGATATACGGATGACGTCAGCATCATCAGGATGACAAAACAACGAACAAGTGATACAACATCATCAGGATGATATTGACTAAGATCATCCTGACGTTCAAAATATGATGACCCAGTGAATATCGGGTCGCACTAAGAACTTTTCAACAACATCATCAGGATGATCATAACCAAGATCACCCGATGATAGAAATATCACCCCGGCGAAATATCATGAAGGCAGAAAATATGATGACCTCCGCAAGCAGCAGGATGATAACTGGAAATATGATGATGATGACGACGACCCTTAGGAAAAAACAAGTTAGGTCGAGCAACTCAAAGAATAACCCCTTCAGAATAACGGGGCAACATCATCATCATGTTTGCGCAAGGTGATAAATGGAAGATCACCGGATACTTGAGAAATCACCCCCGCAAACAAATCAGGGCGCACTGTAGCTCGTCAGCATCATCAGGATAAAAAACCGAACATCACCCGCTAACTGAAATATGATGATGACGATGAAAAACCCAGTCGACGAAGAACATGATGATGCTGACCTTCATCGAAACAAACATGATGATGATGACCTCCTCCTCAAGAAAATATGATGATGCAGCTGAAAACTGCTGAGGAGGTCCATCACTTAGAACATTTTTTGGATACTTAGGGAGAGTGCCTGAATGAAAATTGCTCAAAAACTACCAGTCAATTCAGGCACTAACAAGTTCATTGAAGGATCTATAGGTACCTTGAACCTATCCCTGAAAGCCTTTTCCAAGGCATCCCATGAATCGACTGAACCCTGACCAAGACTGATATATCAGTTATAGGCCTCTTCCCCTAAGGAAAATGGGAATAACCTGCATACCACATCTTCATGTTCAATTCTAGCCCTATAACAAGCTTCCTTGAACATTTTCACATGATCATCAGCATCTTGATACGGATGATACCTAGGATAAATTTTATTAGGATTCTTAGGCAAAGCATGATATGCATTGAAAGTCAAAGGTGACTCTGTTGTAAAAAATGACATTGCAACAGGTGGAGGTTGGACCTGAGGTATGACAGGTTGAGGTTGGACCTTAGGTATGACAGGTGGTCCTGTAGGTGTTTGTACGCCAATAGGAGTTACAGGAGCACGCTCTGGTGAAGCTTCTAACGCACTAGAATCAGGAGAGTGATGAATGTCTACAGTTCTAGGTCTAAATCCCCTGATAGGTAGTTCTTCAAAGAGTCCGCTAGATCTGGACCTGGTATTTGGCCTAAAAGCCAGGATTTCTTAAATCTTTAAGGAAAATTGGCTAGTTTACTGTGAAGATCACTTGAAACTCCCTAGCCAAGGCTATTTTTTTTTTATGGTCAGAATTTGAAACTAACAGGATATTTAAGCAATGTTTGCAGGAATCTACAGTTTCAGAGGTTCAAACCCTCCTTCTAGCACCAGTTATGGGTTGATGGTGATGTTAGTCACACACAAACACACAAATAAAAGTTACACAACAACCCTTATTTATCTTGAAAGATACGACGAATTCAAAGAATTCATGATCCCAAGTATCCGTTGATTAGTTCATAATCCACTAACGTTACTCAATGGTTGATGTGTGTTGCTATTTTCCATTTTGGGGCCTTATGTGGATTAGTAGATTCTATTTCTTTAAAATATGCTACACAGAAAGGTTTGTCTACACAGTATGTTTCTTCAAATAATGTGTCTGCAGGTTGATATTTGCATGATTTCTACCATTATTTGTAATTCTTTGCATGATATTTTCAACACTACATGCATTTAGCTCAAATATGCTAATGATTTTCAGTTATCTACGAGATGTCAGCATATTTCTCTATTCTGCTTTCTATTTATCATGATTTGTAGTTAAGGAAGTGATTTCAATGAAATTAAAATGAGAAAAAGGGTTAGAGAATGAGATTCCCAAAATTACTTGACTGAGATCATTGATCCACATACATATTCTGATACAGCAATGAAGAGAAGAAAAACTAGAATCATACTTCACCGGGACATTCCACAAATCTGCATGATCCAATGCAAATCTTCAAAGGAAAAATTGACAACAACATGTAATAATTGAAAGCGCTTCTAGTTGAACACAACATTCACCATTACATATCCAGAAATCAACTTGAAGATTACATAAAGTTTACAATCAGGATGTAATCTGAAGCTTCATCTCCACTCAGTATGCATAGAACAAGTACATTTACAATGATCTGAGGAAAGAACCTTGTCATTTCAATAATTCAGTCCCCATTAGTCTCAGTAATCCGATCTCCTATGAAATTATCTAGGTCAGATTTTTTATAATTGACCTTTTTTACAGAGTAAAGGGGCTGGATATATATATCTCTAATTATCCCCAATACAACACCCAAAAAACCCTAGCTAATCAATGGTCTGCATCACAAGTGCAACATCAGATGGTGGAAAACCAATCCTGCCAAAACCTAAGCAGCATGCTCATACCGAGCACTGCTCTAACAATAATGTTTCCACCTGCAATCTCCTTCGCATTGAAAGCCCCTACTCTTCTTGCTTCCGCTATTATCCCTTGGGATCTGATCTGTCGCCACTGATGTCCTCGCCATTAAAGCTCCATCTTTATATCTACCCGCATGCCGCCAGTCAATTTTGCATATAAATCCTTTTGTAGGCCTTGCCTTTTCCCGCGCAGACCTCACCTCAGTGTCGCCATCACCCCTCTATAGCTTTCCATATACAAGCACACAGATATCAGGCTCTGAAACCATGAAAATCGTGCATCCAAGTGCATATACAATGTTAAAAACGGTCGAGTCAACCATCGTTGACCAAAAACATGCATCGGGCTCCAAAATAGCTTCAAAAATCCTATCGCTTTGCTTTCTGACCCTTTTCCTTATATCTCGCGAATGCATATTGTTCTGATCATTGGCGTAACCATCCTCAGTCGGAGCAAGCCAAAAATTTCCCATCGATCTCATCTTTCTGGCCGATGCACCTCCCTTGTTCACTTTATCTGCACACCTGCGGTCATCATACATTAGTCAATAAAATGCACTTTAAAATTCACATTTAGTCAAACTTCAATCTTGGTCTAGCTGCTGCAATAAACATACAAGCATTATAATATGCAAAGAATTTTCTATTTTTAATTCTCCCTTTGACATCTGACTTGCATATTTTGCCTTGCATATCGGAATGTATATCGCAACATACAAACGCATATGCATACAAAGAATATGCAATATTTAATATCTTTTCGCATCCACTCTTTGTATCTTGAACTTTGCATCTTTCGCTTGTATATCAGCTTGCATATCGAGCACATACATTGTAATTATACAATCCAAATATACAAGCGGTGGGGGCCCACATTACCTTTTCATTTGTATCAAACTTGAATATATAAGCACGGATGCATACAAACCCTTTGTATGTCTTTTTGAACTTCAAATTTTTATAGACCGCAATTTATTCATTTTCGATTCCGTGACCTGCATAAAGTGCAAATGCATCATTAGATATACATTAAGTTAGAATGCATTGGTTTAAACAAATTCTAAACTTTATTCAGCTCCGCATTGCATGTATATTTCTTTGTATGTCACTGAAACATACAAGCCCGCATACATACAAGGGACTTAACCATGTTTCATAACTTTTCAGGTCCGTGGCTTGTATAAGTGCAATGCATGTATAAACATACATACAAAGCATGGAATATACGATGACTTAACCTCTTTTCATAACCTTTTCGATTCCCCTGCATGTATATTCTGTTGTATGTTTACTTTGTATATTTCGCAGTCTTCGAACATACAAACCCCAATATACATGGATTTAACACTATTTCATAGTTATTTCAGTTCCATCATTTGTATGTAGTGTTGTATATTTCCTTTGTATGTTAGATACATACAAACATAAGATGCATCCACCGGACTTAACTGAACATACATTTTAACTTTTAACTACGTTGGGTCCATAGCATGCATATGTCATTGTATATCTACTTTGTATGTTAGAACATACAACATAAAGTGCATTCAATGGATTTAAACAATTATTCACTTAAACTTTGAACATTTCGAGCCCAACTTGTATGTAAGAAAAGGTGCAAGTGAAGTGCATACAAGTATAAATGCATAAAAACCCGATGACCCATTTTACGACTAACACAAGGACGATATACAAAGGACTTTGTATATGAATGACTTTGCATATACAAGCAACTTTGTATATGCAACATACAAACCCGGTTGTACATTTTACCAAAATACTCATAACCTGCAAAATACAGGGAATTTTAAGATGGTTCAAAAAGCAACCCCTGTTCATTTTTGACAAGGAATTCGCCCATATTATGCTCTGGCACTTAATGCTTATTTTTTCTCTATTTTGAACAAGGTTTGCAACTTTCACTCTTTTTTTCCCTTTACCACCAAGCAGAACAACACATACACACACACACAAGCAACAACCACAACAGGGGTCCTCATTTTGCTAAGGAGTAAAAATGGGGCGTGTTGTGAACATCACAACAATACTCTTGTCTTCAACATAGGAAATATGCAGAGCAAAATACTCAGATAGTGTTCTTTAATCCATTGACAAACAACAATGCCAGAGGATATATTTGACACAAAAGGCAACACAGATATGTTGACATCAATGACAACGCCAATTAGCACATACTTGCAACACATGATTAATATTTTTAGAGGCAGAAACTTTGGGGACATGGGGGCGAGTGCCTGAATCTGATAGGGCAACTTTTTTGTGTATCTAGAATAATGATCTGTATCAAAATGCAACCTACTTCAGAATTTTTGAGAATGCCAAAATGGACGACTTCGAGGCGAGCACCCGAGCACTAGTAGAATTTTGGCAAATAAATGACTACGTGACTAAAACTTTTAGTCACGACAACTAAAAATGATTAAATTCTAGTCATGTTTTGCAACACAGCTATAAATGACTAATTTGATGATGGGTAGAAACACAACTATAAATGACTAAATAATTAGTCAAACAAGTAAAAATTAGAAAGAGAGGGAAACTAAAAAAATATTTTGAATTGAAAAGAGGGAAATTTAGAGAGGGAAATTTTTTCCATGAAAAATAATTCAAACAAAATAAACCTGACCGCCTCTATGCTCAAGACATTGTTCATGCATTGGACACGCTATATAGGGGTTTAATTCGCACTCAAAAATAGGTAAGGCTCATTGATGTCCCTCTTTTTGCATTGTGAATTGGAACACAATCGCTTGAAGATGTTAATTTTATTGTATTTTGTTAAATTCTGTATTGGGCAAACCCATTTTAGGGGGATTTCCTGGAAGTGATAGAAGAGTTTCTAGAGAAGGGCATGGCCAGATGCATTGCATTCAATCGCCAAGGAACCTTACTAGCAGGTCTAGTATTCATGCATTTTTTAAACTATAATTTTTTGTTGTGTTTGGTACTCTGTTTCTGTTATGCCCATTTGCTAGATGCTATAAATAAAGACACTAAAATCTAATTCAAAATGTTGACTGTTAATACTTAAACAATACCCCACTCTTATTAGGGATCAAGGTTTCAAAGCTCAGTTGTGAAGGATCAGGGATTCACCTAATTGTAGAACTGCCTCAACCTTGCAAACTTTTTTAAAAGAAAACAACAAATAATCTTACATTTCTTAATACCTTTTTCAGTTTCTACCAGCCCTATCACAGTTTAGTCCCCTGAATAGTCATTATTGTGTTGAAGTATTGGTTATTAATACTAGTGTTGGTGTGTTCTGAAGAGTATTCAATATGCTCCATTGTTAAAATGGGGTTTGATTTTTCTTAATTAGGGTCATCTTAAGTGGTTCAGCTTGGCTTAAAATGCCCAAGTGACGAGCTTGTAGATCAATCTAGGGTTTCTAGCTTTTTTTTGTGATATGGAAGTCACCCTTTAAGATGTTTCTCTCCCTAATGATTGTCTAACTAAAATGTCCTTTTAGCATGATGATTATTACTTTTTTTAAAATAGAAAGCTCATAGTTTATAATACTAATAAATCATCAATCTTTTTGCCATTTCTATGATCTAAAAGAAAATAACAAGCACTCAAGAAAGAATCAAAAATAACAAAGTCAATTAATATGGCAGCCTAAAATAAGCCTCAAACAATACAAGGAAACAAGGATTACAACCTAATTTGAAGTCTTTCCCAAAATTTTGAATCAAGAGCAAACCACTAATGATAAGAAACAATAATAGGAAACATGGTTTACAACCTAGTCCCCATAAATTGTTGACACAAAGCAACCTAAAGAAAAAAGAAACTAAAAGATGACATTTTTAAATAATCAAAGGTCTATAATTGTTTAATTATGATTAAGTATGTGTACATACTAAGCCTTCTCTATACGACACACAGTACTGGCATGCCCAATGTGTTGATGATTACCACCACCATGAGGATTCTCAACAGGATTCATTGCCACACCACGAACCTTGGGCCAATAGTTTCTTTTGACCCTATATTTGTGATATGCATTGCCAGCTTTGAGTATTGGCTTTTCTATCCTTCCACCACTAGTAACCTGACCAATCATGGCTCTACAACTACTTGCCACAATCTTCTTAGCTCCAGATGGAAGCTTTACCCTGTAAATTGAAACCAATTTCCAAGACTTGTCAAACAAGGCTATTAAAAACCTACAAAATCAAAAATTACACAAATCTAAACATTAAGAGAGAACTTAGATAATTGTTCTAAAATTATTTCAACTACCTTTGGAATAATTGCATTTATCATCTCACTATAACCTTAAAAAAAATTAAGCATAGAAATATGCCATAAGCCTCCACAAGTTGTACACCTAGAACTTAAAATAGTTTGAAAATAATTTAGAAAAAGCCACCATCCATAGGACATCACAACAAATGAATCACATGTTTGTTGCTAGCCAAAAAGCAAGATGATAAACAAAAATGATAATGAGTCAAGGGGAACATCAAGAAGCAGTACATTCAAATTAAATTTCAACCAGCTGCTAAACGAGCACAACCCACTTTGATTTGTCATAAGTTCAAAATATTAGAACAGGACATTTTTATGTCTGTAAAGGTTACAACAATCCAACAATGGATCAAATGTTTCATATTGAAATGCAATAGAAATGCATTTGCAAATGATAGCAATCAAATTTAAAATTACACATCTCATAAAAGAATAGTGGAGAAAAGGCAGAAAAAGTGTTCTTTGATTTGATTGGACCAATGAGAAATATTGTCTGAAAAATTCAACTATATCACCATGTCTTTGGCAACTTCATTACCAATACCTTGGCCAACATTATTACACAAATGAAGAGCATTATGGGCAAAAATAAAAACTAATTTGAGGCTTCACTAAGATAGCTTGACAAAGAGAAATGATATATCTTACTAAGACAGGCATATGACCCTGGAGATGGGATAATACCAAAAGCTAAAATAGACACAATCCACAAAATGCTATTAATGGTGATATCATCTAGGATACCAATAGGCATTGAAAAATGAGATTAGCAGTGATTGTTTGTTGTTTTGACTTATTTTAACAAATGAGTTTCCAATGTGAAGTGTCAACCAAGGATTTTATTACCATTCTATTGACTGTCATTTTCTAAGCATGACTATCAATTTTGAACCAAATGAGGCCTTCCAATGCTTTGGCTTTGGGGGCTCATGATTTTCTCAATTGCCTGTGATGGAGTTGCCTGTTGTGTCTACTTTTATGACTTTAAGGAATACACAAAATCAACAATAGAAACAAGATAGGATGGCAACTATTAGAGCTAATGGGCCATATATGCAAAATTAAAGTGAATGTCTAAGCATGGTTAATGATCTTTTATTTTGTTGATTCTAATTATATTTGTTTAGCTGTCAAGGGGGTGTAAGTCATGGCATATCTCTATATCTCTTTATTGCCTTAAGGTAGATCCTCATATGATTCTTATCTTGGTAGCAGGGGTATCTCAACACCAAAAATTATTTAGAATCCCACTCCTTCATGAAATGTAATGACTTTAAACTACTATCCCTTGACTTATCTCTACCATAAAGATAACTCTATGGAACATGTAGAGGGTGTAAGTCATGGCTTGGTTGTGTCTAAGAAAGTTCATAGTTTGTTCTATCTCCATTTCATAAATATTGTCTCAAAAATTCAACTATATCACCAAGACTTGTTCCCTACCACAGTACCACAAACTGTTTCTTTGACCATCGCCGGACCATGGTATACTAAACATCACTTGAAGCCTTTCACCGCACTACTATACTCCTTCATTGAAACTGTCATGGGGCTGCAATATTTAACACTTACATAACTTAAACTCCTTATACCACCATACCGCAAGCCTCACTTGAGGCGGGGACATGGTGTACTATTTTCCTCTACTCCTTACCACCATACCGCAAGCCTCACATAAGGCCGCCGTGGGGGCATGGTGTATTATTTTCCTCTGCTCCTTACCACCATACCACAAGCCTCACTTGAGGCCGCCACAGGGGTGCAGTGTATTGTTTTCCTCTGCTCCTTACTACCATATTGTAAACCTCACTTGAGGCCGATGCAGGGGCGTGGTGTACTATTTTCTTCTACTCCTTCTTATTGCATTACCACCGATTATTCTCTTGACTACCGTGGGACTACAGTGAAGTATCATATGCCACTTAAATTTATACCACTAGACTGCCACTTCATTTTGAGACCGTTGCAGGGATATGGTAATCAATCTCTAGATCCTGCAATGATGCAAGTGCAATCTTTTCATGCTGCAGGATAGCGATAACTGCTCCCTTGTTATACTTGGTTCCCGTACACCCACCAAGACCTTTTGAGTGACCTGTGGGACTGCAGTGAGAAACAAAAACACATCAATGGTCACAAATACAAATATCTTTCACATGGACTTGGTATGGGGTGCTTATGAATGACTCCTAGAATAATTTTAAAAGAAATAAGGACCCCTAAGATGGATTTATGGAAGGAAATTTGCATGGATTTATGGCTTTATCAAATGTATGAAGATATCTTTATTGTAGGTTATTTTCCCTATATTATTTATTCTTGGTTTGAACTCCTTGATTTTGTGGTTTTTTGTTAGGAGCTTTCATATGCAAGACCACCTACATGGTGCCAAAGGAGTCATTTGGATCATGACTTAGGAGCTGGTTAGTATTCATTGAGTGGTATAATGGTGGTTGAAATGTCCTGGTCTATACAACTAAGAGATGTACTTGTGTGCTTTGTATTTTGTTTGTTTAATTTTTTTATGCTTAGAAAAACATCATAAATAGATAGGATGATATTTTTTGTAATTTATTCCTTCAATCACTTGTCATAGGTCCAGTTGGATGTAGTAGAGCTAGCAAAATGGAGGTTGTACCTTATCCACCTATTTATTCAAGTAGAAATGTTACAAGTTCCACTTCAAATCACCAAAGCCTTCATAAAAACATCTGCACAAAATTCAATAATGAAGAATTTATGCACAAATTCTCTTTTGAATGATGCACAAAGCCCCCATCACGACATCACACTGTTGTTGGGCCTTGCGGTGATGTGGATGATTCCTGCATCACCGCAAGGCCCATAAACAAATTGTGTGGTGTTGTGCTGGAGGCTTTGTGCATCATTCAAAAGAGAATTTGTGCATAAATTCTTCATTATTGAATTTTGTGCAGAAATTTTTGTGAAGGCTTTGGTGATCTAAAGTGGAACTTGCAACTACAATATCTGATAAAAATCTACTTCCAAATATACTTTTGATGGATGTTCATATCCTCATCCAAATCTCCAATTCACACATAGGCAAGAAGGGCTCTTTCAAAGGTTGAGGAGTTGGGCTTTACACCTACTAGTTGCATTGTCTTAAATTTTTCTAAGGACTTTTCATAAAAACCTATTTTAAACATATCCTTTAATCACGACATTCCATGATATCACATTTCTTTGAGGCATTTTTTGAAACAATTTGCTTGCCTTGTCTATGCTTCCACATTTTCATGTATGTCTAGCAAGGCACTTGTAACTACAACATATGACAAAAAAATCCCTATTGTTATTCTTTGATGGATGTCCCTTCTTTATTAATGGATATCTAATGTAGTGCACATTATTATAGTGCAAGCCTATTTTTCAGATTGTTTCATTTAGCATCACCAATATTCTCCACAAGAACATTGTACCTGTTTAAAATGATGGAAATGGTTCACATCTCTCAGAACAATTTCTCTTGCAACAATCTTGGAGATGAATTTAGATGCAGTGTGAAAATTAGAACATACTCGAAGGTTCTTAACAACTCTAATGGTTGTACCAAGGGCCATGTTTAACAAACCAAATGCAATTGCTAACTTTTCACTATGGTGGCAAATAAATGATTTTTTTTCTTCTATTCCACAACATTAAACTTAAAAGTCTTGAATCTAGAAATACCCTACTGCCTTCATTTGCCAAGCCAATTTTTCCAATTTTGCATAGCTCTCCCATGTTTGTGGATGTGATCAATCTCCTACACAAAAAAGCATGTACCATTTTATGCCCTTCAATCCAACTACATGCAGGTATCATTTTAATTCCTCTATCTTTCATCAATATCCTTACTATTTGAACCTCACCACACCTTTCCACTTCTGCACAGATGTTTTAGAGGACATAAGTTGCAGCATTTTTAGGATCCAACTAAAAAAGAAGTGTTGTTAGAATGCTCAGCCTACATTTAAATTTTGAATTATGGGAAATTATATATAGTAAATAAATTGATGGTTGTTTGGATAGTGAAATTATTATATTTCTTAGAAATTAATTGAATATCTTGTCTTGAAATATCTAGAAGAATTTTTTTAATTAAAGAGGGTTTTGTGGTTATTTTTGTAACAATGATTTTATAGTGCAGCTAGCTTGCTATTTTCATTCAAGATACAAGTCATCAAAGTCAACCGCATACCAAGAAGATGGTACTCTACTTCAAACCCTCAACCTCACTTAGTTTAGTATGCTTACATGGGGATATTAAGGAAGTTGCTAAACAATTAATATATATCATTTATTGTTTGTGAAGGAGAATCTTGTGAGATCCAATATGGCAGTGGATCAATATTCCGGTTTCTTAAGTAGAGATGATGTCACAATTGGGAAACTTGTTGTGAAACATTAGGTTAGTAATTTTTGGATGTTAAGGCTTCCCAATTGGATATCAAACATCTTTTCTCATCAACTTAATTTGGAATTTATATATAATTAATGGATTCTTTCATGGTGCAAGTCTTTACTGAGATAGTACATGAACCAGGGTTGACATTTTTTTTTAATCAGTAAGGATGCTTAGAGCATCATAATATATTAATATTAATAAAAATGTTTTTACAGATTACAAAAAAGGCCCTTCCTGGCCAAAAAGATAACATAACAGAGCATTTTAACTAAGAGCCTTGAACAAAGCTATAGATCTAAAAGGACCTTTCTGGCCAAAAAGGAAACCAAAGTTACAATGAAGCCAAAAACTTAAGATAGAAAGAGTGGTTCACATGTTGTCCATATTTAATTTTGCAATCCTAAAGCCATGAACCCCAGTTCGATTCTCTTGAGAAAGGACTATGTCATCATTGGTGAAGGAAACTACCAGTGGTTGGAAATTTGACAAGAAACTCCATGCATTGAATACTTCTGAGCTATCATTTCCCTCTTGGACCTTCCAAATGCAGAATTGTGAACTCGCAGTGAATTATCAAAGATTTCTGTTACCAGATTGAAAACTTGAAATCATCACTTGATAAACACAGTTAAAACTAGGTTTATTAATGATATATTCATGGAGGAAGAGTCCCCCTACCAAGGTTGAGCCATCATGGAGATTATAAGTAGCAAAATCTTCAAATAGATTGACATCTATGACTAGATAGTCATGAATAAACATTGATGATATCCTTTTAACCTTATCAACCTGATGAAATAAGTCCATCACATTTGAGAGAAAATGAGATACCAGATGCAAAGCATAACATACCCTGGATTGCAATAGAAAATATCTATCACATACATCTATCAAAGCATCCTCCACCGACTCTTCATTGAGCAGTTTGAAGGCCCTAGCCATGAAATTTGAGTTGATGCTTCCATGCATTGGTTGTTCCAATGATTGAATAGGCAAATGAAGTAGACAATTGTCTTGGTGTGAACACATAATTCACACATGTTAAGTTGACTTAGTGAGTCTTCTAGATGTCTAGTTGAGTCTAGTTGTGTGTTGAGTTGTTGATAGTTGGAGTGAGTTGTCTTATCCTCCACATGTGCAATTAGTTATCATTCTCTAATTGACACATGTTGTAGGCATATCTCCACTTTCCACTCCACCTTTCACTCCACCCTTCTAGCTCTCACCTTGCCTTTATAAGCAAGGCTCGCTCATTGTATTTCATACAGCTTCATATGATCTTTGTATAGAATCTTGCTCCATTGTTTTAGCATCTTCTCTTGTCATCTTTGTGTGGAAGGTTGTCTTGATTGCAGGTGATCCTGGTTTGCTAAGTCACATTGACTCTTACATGGTATCAGAGCCTAATCTGTAATTCCCTTCCCTCATTGGAGAGGTTCTTCTTGGAGCTACATCATAGGAGCATCCTGGAGCAAATCTGACATCACAGTTGCAATCAGGAGGCCCAAATCTGTATAGATCGACTGTTCATTCGCTAAATTTCGTCCTCGAAAATTTTAGCAAAATTTTTTTTGCCCCTAGTCCCTTGGCAAAAAATCCATACAGTACCATACCATCGTCTGCATCGGCTATGTCATCCTACATAGTCAAATTTGTGCCAAAATCTGTCAGGTAATTTGTTATCATTATTGGTTTATTTGCTAGTTTAGAAAAGTTCTATGGATTTCATTGACTGCATTGTAAAAGTTTTTTTGGGCAATAAAAAAATTAGGGTACAGAGGGTATCCAACCTATGTCGGGCCCCCCATACCATTTGGTATGCTGTAGTGCAGTAGTAATCGGCATTGACCCCACCATAAGCATTAATACCATAGGCGAATCTCTAAACCTGCAGCAATTTTCATCGTTGACCATTTCTCTTTGGTGGTAGTCAAACCATTGAGTCGACGGCAACCAGGGATCACGGTCTCCACTTCAGTTTTATCGTGATCCACCCTTGGCAGTTCCAAATAGTTTTTGCAGCAATAAGATCTCGACATCTTCAAACATCGACAGTGTTGAATTTGCATTGGTCGGCATCTTAAGTTTTAAATCCGACGGTGTTATTGCATTTGCAGCGACGGTAATCTACATATTCAACCATAAGCGGTCTCTGCAATCTGCATACATAGTAGTTTATAAAATCATCGACCCTCTAAGACATCAACGGTCTTTCTGCAGTCACCATCTCAAGTTTGACAACAGTTTTGAGTCAAAGATTCCAACGGCCACAGTCTCTAAATCTTGCAAATTTATGCTCGTGGTTTTGTATTAGATGGTTAAATTAGCGTTGGCAGTCTCCACTCCAATCGGTGGCTTGAGCTCGTGGTTGTCAGTATACCTCCCCATGGGCTTCTTTAATCTATTGAAGTCGACATACAAAACGGTGGTATATGTTCAATCCGGCGGTCAAAGTGATCATTTTTTAACAATAGTTGTTTCTTTGCAATTTTTTGTCAGCCTTTGTATACCTCCCGGTGCCATAAAGTCGTCCAACGTTTAAACGCACACAAACCAGTGGTCAAAGGAATTACCTGGTAGTCAAGGCATATACCTGATCATCCTTTGCAAAACAACGGTGTTTTGATCCACCCTTGGCAGTCTCTATTCCTTGGCGGTTTAGGTGGGAGCCTTTTGGCTCGGGCCCCGCCGGCCAAATTTTGTGAAGGTAGTTTCCATACAAACCCAGGATTTTTTCCTGTACCGGTAGCTTTTTGCTCATAGTGGTTTTGCGGGATCTAGGGCATATTCCAGCAGCCAGCGATAATATTCTATCAGGGGGGTCATTTTGCCCTTCAAAGTCCTAAAGTAGGGCTTTTTTTTCTTTTTTGCATAACTTTTGCTCAGGGTGTCAAAATCAGGCAAACAAGATATCGTTGGAAAGCTAACAGAGAGCACTTCATAGTGGTATCAATCATTTTCACTAATTGTTCTATTTGTCAGCATTTAGTGCAGGTTGAAGACAAATATCTCTTTTTTGGCTCCTGAGCTCATAACTTTTTGCCACAATCTCCAATTTTTGCGATTCAAGTAGCATTGGAAAGGTATTCAGGAGCTCTACACAGCCATCCATGCACTTTTCTCAATTTTTACTCCAAGTTCATTTAATTTCATTTGTCAGTTTTTTGGCATTTGATTGATAACTTGGGCATTTTGATACTTGAGGAGGTGAAATTTATTTTGAGAGGATTTGTTTGTTGTAATACATCATTGAGTGATTGTAATTCCACTAGGATCTCTTTTTTAAGAGATTTTGTTGTTTTCCCAATTTTGGTCCCTTGAGGACAATTGTAAAACGCACTAAGTATAAAGTGCCACAAACAAATTGGGGGGGTCTCTTACATAGTTAAGGGGTGTTGTTGTCTTGTTGTCTCTCTTTTTCATCATGGATGCGCCACAATTTCCACTTTTAACTCCATATAATTATCTTGAATGGAAGAAAAACATGGAGTTTGTGTTGTATAAACAAAAGTTACATAGAATAACTTTAGGCATAGATTCTGAACCCACAGGTGCTACTGAGAGAAGAAAATGGTTAGATAGAAGAGATGAGGCTTTTGGCACACTTTGTCTTGCTATTTCTCCAGATTTGAGATCTCATGTTGAGTCTTGTACTACACCAAATGAGATATGGACAACACTAGACAATCTATTTGGCAAGCAAGATAAAATAAGAAGGTTCAAATTCGAGAATGAGATAATTGCACCTAATCCTCAAGACTTTGATCAAATCAAAAACTTCTTCACCAAGTTTAAGTCTCTCAGGTTACAACTCAAACAAAGTGGTCTTGAGAAAGAAGATGAACAATTGATTTCATCTATTCTTGCAAAATTGGGTCCTACATATTCAGGTTATGTTTCTACCTTTTATGCTACAATGGATGCCTTTGGTAGTAAGTTTACTATGCCTTCACTTGAGGAGTTTGTTGCACAACTCACTAGGGAACAAGCCAAGCTACTACACATGGGCACATTGAAGTCTCCTAGAAAACAGGCTCTAGTTGTGACACAAAGCACAAAAGATCCTAAGGCTTCACATAATAAGGGAAAGAAACAAAAGGATTCAAAGTCTAATAAGCAAGAGAAAGAATCAAAGACCAACTCTTCTTCCAAAGAGGAGTCCAATAAGAAGAAGAAGCCAAAGTGTTCTTATTGTAAGAAATTGGGTCATGATGAGACTAAGTGTTATGAGAAAAAGTTTGAAGAGATGTCACAACTTCTTCAAAAACATAACATTGAGAATTCTTCATCAACATCTATTTTACCCAAGTCTTCTTCTTTGCCACCATCATCATCTACACACACAAGAACAACAAGCATTGCTAATGGGTCATACAAAGGAAAAGGAAAAGCACTATTTGCTTCAACAAGTCTACAGTCAGAGAGATGGCTTCTTGATTTTGGAGCTTCTCATCATATGGCATCTTCACAAGGGATGTTCTCTTCATTTCGGTCATGTACTTTGCCACCTATTTTGATGGGTAACAATACATACATGCATGCAACTAGAAAAGAAAATATTGATGTTGGTCAGAATACATTCAATAATGTGTTGTGTGTACCTTCCTTGACAACCAATCTCCTTTCCATCTACCAGATTACTCATTGTGGTGCAGGGAAGATAGTTCAGTTCACTCCTGATTCTGTGATCATATGGGACTTGGAGAGCAGAGATATCATTATTGTTGGGATGGCTGATCATGCATCTCACTTGTACACTTTCTCCCATTTTATTTCAGATGATGATGTAGATCCATTGATTGATATTCACACTCATGCATCAAGTGTGAATCATGTTTCTAAGGAGAAGTTTGGTCACTTGAACCTTGGTGTTCTTGCATCTACTCCGGTTCCTGAGACTAGTTTTGAGCTTCCTCCTCCTTCTTCTTCAGAGATTGGCATTGACATAGTTTCATCCACTTCAGTTGAGTGGGATTATCCATGTCTTCCAGATACAGGTTTGTGGGATGAGTACTTGATAGGTATTTCAGACTTGTTTCGTGAGTCCTATCCTGATGACTTGGAGGACATCATTCATCTCCTCTTTGAAGGAGTTGATTCTTCTACTTCGGATGAGCAGGCACCTTCTACTCCTCTTCACTTGTCACAGTTTGGCACTGAGTTGGAGTATGTTGAGCATCATTCAGAGGATTCTTCATCTTTGGAGATTAATGATCTTGAGTTTTCATCTTGTCTTGGATTGTCACATTCTTTGATTGGGCATGCAGCACCTGATTATGTGGCATCTTTTGATTGTGACATATGGAAACTTGAGCATTTTTCATAGACATCATACTTCATGAGGCTTTTTCCATCATACCTTGAGATGGAGCTTCTTCAACATCAGCCTTTGGACTTGTTTCTTCCTAAGGGGAAGAATGTTGTTTACAAGCCTTGGATTCTCTTCAGCATTCTTCTTTGGGCATTCACCATCGGCATAGGAGCTACTTCATTGTAGGGGGGACCTATAGTCTCACACTTGCTCTCCTATGGGGGGGTAATTGATTGTACATATGTGTTGGATGTAGTTCTTGGGGGGTCTTGAGTCCTCCTTCCATCACATCTTTCATTTGTTTTTTGCATTCTCACTTTTGGAGAGGAGTTTTGTCCCATGAGGTTTTCTCCTTTTCTCCACTTGAGATTTGTTGTACATGGGTACCTAACATGGCCTAGTAGTCAGGACCCATCCATCATTGCATCTTTGTTTTAGTCAACTACTCCCTAAGTTGCACTTAAGGGGGGGTGTTGGTGTGAACACATAATTCACACATGTTAAGTTGACTTAGTGAGTCTTCTAGATGTCTAGTTGAGTCTAGTTGTGTGTTGAGTTGTTGATAGTCGAAGTGAGTTGTCTTATCCTCCACATGTGCAATTAGTTATCATCCTCTAATTGACACATGTTGTAGGAATATCTCCACTTTCCACTCCACCTTTCACTTCACCCTTCTAGCTCTCACCTTGCCTTTATAAGCAAGGCTCACTCATTATATTTCATATAGCTTCATATGATCTTTGTATAGAATCTTGCTCCATTGTTTTAGCATCTTCTCTTGTCATCTTTGTGTGGAAGGTTGTCTTGATTACAGGTGATCTTGGCTTGCTGAGTCACATTGACTCTTACAAATTGTGGGGATAGATAGACATTGTAGATACACATCAAGAGCAAAATGAAGAGGCAAGAACAAAATAATGACACAAATACCATCATCTCTTGCATAAAAAGAGGATTGCATGAGCCAACATAATGAATTGAAGTCATTCAAGCCAGCGGGGAAATAAAACCAAGGCAGATGAGATCCAAATGTGGATTATATTGCTCAACGCGCAACACTCCTCTTACAGAGTATTCAATGAATAAAATCAAAGAGACATGTGCAAAGCAAAACAATTAATGCCAGATGGAAATCTACATAGATTGCAACTTCAAAATGACTAAATATACTACTAATTGATATGAATTAATAATTAAATTGACTAAATATACAACCAATTAATAGAAATTAGTGAACAGTGAATAAATATGACTAAATATATGACCAATGTTAAATCAGTGAATAAAAATGACTAAATATACTACCAAATTGATCAAAATGATGATTAAAATTAATGACTAAATACACTACCAATGGACATAAATCAGTGAATAAAAATGACTAAATAAGTGACCAATTACAAAAATCAATGACTAAATTAATGACTAAATAGATCAATGAAAAAAATGACTAAATAAGTGACCAGATTACAGCAATCAATGACTAAATAGACTACCAAATCAATCAATCAAAACAACTCATAAATTACTAAAAATGGTTTAGTCATCAATTTGGTCATGTTATAAATGACTGGCAATAAACTTCTAATGGTCACGTGACCATGTTTGGTCATTTATAAGTAGTTTTTAGTAGTTTTTTAGTAATATATTGCTCTTTTTGTACTAGTGGAGTCCAATAGGGAATATTCTCTACACTTTTCTTTAGGTCCCAACTCTTTATCTTTTGTTCTACTTCTCTGCAACTCCACTCCATCAAATCCCACATCTGTAACCTACAATCACAAAAAGAGGGGTTTGGGGGTTGTGGTGTTTAGGAGTTTGTCTTGGTTAAGCCCCGGAATGGCATTCAAGCCTTCCAACACTGTTGTTAGATAGATTACATTCCCCTTGCAGGACAGAGGCCAAATCCAAAGATGAAATAAATTGATTGAAGCACAATAAGATGTCACCTTAGAAGTGAAACTATCACAGAGATGAAGAGACTTCAAATCATTAGGAGATGGATTGATGTCAAAGCCAAATCTGCAACAAACACATACAAACACAACACAATACTACTCTGCAACACAATGAAAGCCTTGAATATCCTTAGCTCAATAACATAAGTTTACCTTATCCCTCTAGGTGTAAAATGAAGTCATAAACCTACTTAAATATATATTCCTGTTAAACTTTTGTAATTCAAATTGAGAAGGCCGACAAGGGAAACCTTTTTAAAGGTCCTATGCCAACATCCTAAATTTTAGGTCCCAGCAAATCAATGTGGACTTGGGTGTGGGTGCCCAAGTTGCAAGGTGATTTTGAGTCTCATTAACATTTAAGATGAACCCCTAGGCCCCATTTGACATGGGTTTCAAGGGAAATTTCTCTGGGATAAGTTTTAAACATGCATGATTAAATTAAGGGGACCTAGGAGCTAAAATAGGAGCTAAAAAGCATAGGGAAACATTTTACAACATAACATATAGCCCCCACTTTAATGTATGTATGATCTTACGATTCCATACATGCATTAAAGTATGGTTGAAAACACATCAAACACACCAGGCACAAGAAGCTAAGGCATACACAAAGGTTGAGGGACTATTTCTAACCCCCAATCTTAGGTAAGCACTAGAAGACACATTGAATACACGCAAGACACAAAGAATACAGTAAGAAGCACACAATACATAATGAAGACATGAGAGAAGTCACTCAATACATGATGAATACATTGATATAATATTTTATATATGAAATAAAATCCTAACTAGGGGGCGAGGAAGCTCATCGCTACACCCTTGATACCGCCAAAAATATGCAAAATACAAAACCCAAGTGTGGGTGGAGCTCATCGCTACACACTTTGAAGACCACACAAGGGGGAAGAAATGCCAAACACATGAGGAAGAAACATGGAATACACGAGTGTTGTATAGCATGCCATAGGCATAATATGTATGTCCTATACACAGCAAACATAAGTGATGGAAGGAGCTTATTGCTAAGTCCCACCATCTAAAACATGCCAAACACACCTGATGGTTGAGCTATGCTACCACAATTGCAAAAGACATACTTAAGGGAGGATGACTCGGGATCCAACCTTGCCTTGGCAAAGCACTTTTGTATAAAAGGATGTGCACTAGCTCAAGAGATACACCATCCCAACTTCCACATAAGGAATTTTGTATAAAAGGATATGCACGAGCTCAAGAGATACGTTATCCTACTTCGTATAGAGGGCTTTTTCATTGCAATTTAAATAAGGATGTGCAATCGCGCCAGAGATACAGTACCCCTCTTCATAGAGAGGGTAAAAACATGCTTCATTAGTATCAGAATCATCAGACATATGTCATTAAATATGCCCCCACCTTAAGGTGGTTGATGTCACTTACCGATATCAAGCACATTAATCTAGAGAGAAAACATGCAAGGGAACAAGAGCTCTCACAAATCCCATGCCCCAAGGTGGCATGTGCTTACGATCACCGAATGTTCCCACAAACACATTAAGATAACAACAAGAAAGGTTAGAAAACTTACTTTAAGATAATATCCAAGTCAATTCATTAAATCTATGCATGAAAATAGTTACATCAAGGACCAAGGCTATACTCATAGGTTTGGAACTAAGTATAACCATTGGTCTATACTATAGATACCTCAAAACTGAGTGTAGTGACAAGGTGAGATACCAATCAAAGTGTACAAGAGCAGATTGAGTGGATTGTGAAATGTTAGTTACAAGAAACTCCATAAGCTAAAACATCACACGGAGTGATTCTACTAGTCAAGCATCGGATATATGTATATCAACCCCACCTTCATAAATGGACTAGGTCTATTTTCACTTGCTTGCTAAAGGGACACACAATCCTTATTAGTATTTATTTATTTTGGTCATCTGCTGACTAGGTAGGATCACTGAAGATGGTAAACAATAAGATGAGAGAGGAGACAAAGTACCTTAGGAACACCATGTAAGAGGATGCCCCCAAAACACCCTTTGCAATGCTATGCCCCTAAGGCACGACATGCAACAATAAAATAGAGGAGAGAAAAGATAGAAGAATGATGAAATAAATAGAAGAATGGTCACAGCAGAGGCAGTCTCCTTGTATCCTTGACCTTACAAGAGTATCAAGGGTCATTCAAAGAGACCTAAACAACACTATAGCACAAAATAGGGGAACACCGTACAATTCTAGCAACATATATATCTAGGAGGAGGCCACCCTTGAGAGAAACTAGAATAGGTGCTACAAAGAGTGTGGCTTAAAGAGGGAGAAATACTTACCTGATTCAATGGGATATTTACTATTGGACAATCCATGTCTATCATCGTAGGATGCATCACATGTAGTTTTGGTTTTGTCGATATTGTATTAACATTAAGTTTAGGATGACGAGAGGCTTTGGTGGGTTTCAAAGAACAATGTCCAATACCAGTCGTGTAATTAATTCCAGCAAGTTGTAAAGGTGTTTTGATTCCTTGTTGATATACACCACAACCATTACCTGCATAGTCACAATTTTTATAAAGAATTTTAAATCCTCAACCATAGAGGGATGTCATCTCTTTAGAAGATGGTGAGGCCTCATAAGTTTCGTAGTCACCAGTATAAGTAAGAGTACTGTCTTTATTTTCTACCAAGGAGACTTTAGGTTTCTTAGGTGTTTCCAAAGATTGCTTGGATGAGATCGATGCAACTTTTGATGTGTTAGGACTAGAGTTATTAAGTTTATATTCCCACGGTGAGGAAGGAATAAAATATAATGAGCCCCAATCATTACCAAAAAGTGCATTTGATGATTTAGAGTCTTCCACAACATTATCTGTGGCAAGAGGTATTGACGAACCAACTTGTAAGTTGGTTAGAATTTTAAGGTTTCTAACTTGTTTTGGAATTCTAATATGTAAACTATCTAGTTTAGGATTAGCTTCAATGGTGTGAAACTTATTTTCATAAATAAATTTTATCAAGATCAATGAAGGATAGAGGAAATTGTCCCCATGGCATGGATCCACAGTCTACCAAGAATCATATTATATGAAAGTGAACTAGGCATGATATGAAAAAAGGGTAGATAAATTCACGGGTCCAACCTTGATGGGTAAAGTTATTGTACCCACTGATTGTCTCCCAACATTATCAAAGCCATGGATGCTAATCCTATCCAGTTTGATTAAAGATGTGTCAATATTGATTCTACGTAACAAGTCAATACCACAAATATTAAGAGCCGATCCATTGTTAATCATAACTCACTTTATCAATTTGGTACCAATTGTGACAAAGATTATAAGCGGATCATACTGGTTTTGAACTTCAATTGATGGTAATTCATGTTGTTGAAACAGAATATCCATTTTTGTCACATGCATATTATCTAACAGAGCTACTACATCATTTGGCTTAATAGAATGTAGTACAATCACCTTTTATAAAACTTCTTGTAGCATTATGTGGTATGTAGGTGATGTTTGTATGAGTTCCCAAAGAGAGGTCTTAGTAGGAGTAGCATCAAGCTGCTCAACAAGATCATAATCTTGACCATGCCTTTATGACTAAGGCGAGGTGGTTGAGGGAGCATAGGTTGAGAAGATGGAAGAAAGACATGCACATGTGGTGCTTGCTTACTTTTCTTGTTATTATGGGTGTTGTAGGTATGAGCAATCATGGGATGTTGTGGCACATTTTGAACACCTTGACTTATATGAGTGATTTATCTTGCATAGTTTAGAATGTAACCTAAGAGTTGAGGTGGTTTTGGATCACCTTGAGTTGTAATCATTAGCTTTAAGCAAGAAGGTGCATTAGGTGGCCCTGGCGCAATCATCTTAGGAACATTAGTATACTTATTCATTATCCCCTTAGTGGGTGGAACAAGTCTATTAATGAAGATTGAATTAAAATTATTTTCCTCTCAATTATACTCAACATCTATCCCTAAAGGATTTAATGTGAGAAACCTTTTCTCATCCACCAATGTTTCTACTTTTCAAGGGAGAGCATCGGGGATAAGGGAAGGTACAGTGTTGTTAAGGAGGTTGGTGATGATCGCATCATTAGTGTTGTCTAAGGGGCTTCAATTTGCAACCAAAGTAGAGCTATCCATGGTCTTCACTTCCTTAGAGATTTCCAAGGTACTTGAACATTCAATCAAAGGTGGAAGATCCAATAGATTATCCTGAGGAACTTCATGTACCATGTGATTATTAGATGAATAGTCATTATCTACCCATGGAGGATCCTTCTTGAGAGGGGGCCCTTTATCCATTAATGCTTCTTTTTCCAAAAAGAGAGCATTGGGATGAAGGGAAGGTAGGGTGATGTTAAGGAATGTGTCAATGATTTCATCCTCTTGTGTCAAGATATCCTCACAAGAGGGAACAACTTTGAGAGAGTGATTATAGGGTGAAATAGGCAAAGCTATGTCACCATCACATGTATTAGAGACTAGATTCATAGAAGAAGTGTCATCACTGTTATCTTTTTCATTACTATTCATGGAGATGAATTCGGTTAAGTTTTATAATATTGTAGGATGCTCACTCATGAGAGTTAGGAATATATTAAAGTCAAGATATTTGATATATGCATGCAAAGATACTAAAGTGAAATGACATGAAGGTGTCATAATTAAATGTCTTGTAACAGCAATATGCAATAAGGTCTATTAACTTATCAAATATCACCAATATGAGAGATTTTTGTACACAAAAATACTAGTTTGAGGAAATTGGGTTTTTGAATATTTTTGAAAAGTACAAAAACACATTAGCATCCTTACAAATAGAGTGATCAAGATGTAAAAGTGTTGCACAAAAGGTAATATAGACAACTTGAAGGTTTCTTGCAAAGAAATGTTAATTTGTGAAATTTCTTATGTTGAAATACAAATTGTGTAATTAAAAATATGTAAATTTTCACAAAACGACATGAAATGATGCAAAAAAATTCAAATGATAAATGAAAATATGCTTGAAAATGAATGCAAGGTCTGAAATGAAAGATATTTAAGACAAATGCAATGAAGCAACACAAATCTATGCTTGTTTATTGTTGAATGCACAAGAAAACTAAGAGGGGGTGAATTAGTTGTATCAAAAACTTTAAACCCTCACAAACATAAACACATCTACATCATATCATTTAAACCCTAATTCTGTTATGAAGATTAAACATGAAAAATAGATAACAAAAACTTAATCACATCAACACCATGCACAAGAGAACACCAGATTTTTACATGGAAAACCCTAAGAGGGAAAAACCATGGTGAGTATTAGCTCACAATATATGGTAGTAACAATACCAAATTACAAAGAGGCTCACTACCAAAGGGCCCACTACCCAAGGACTCACTGTCCAAAGAAATGCTCACAGCAATAGGCTCACTGCCATGAACTGATATAATAGCATCTACCATATGCCTGAGTTCAGTTCTAATGAAGCACAATATATATCATCTTTGAAACCTCACAACACAAACATCCTCATCTTCAAACATTCCCACTCACACACAAATCCCTTACACTTATTTATATCAACATCAACCTTGAAACATTCTCCAAGGTCGGCAACACATTCTACAACTTTTGAAACAATCTTCAAGGTTGGAAAACATACATAATTGAAATTAGGTCTAGACCTAAACATTCTTGTGAAGCAAAAAAATGAAGGTAGAACACTTCATAGCTTAGCTTAGACCTAAATACATCGTCACATGCTTCAACAGGCTTCCACAATCCACGAAGCACATCTTCAAAGAGTGTAAACAACCAGGTTGGCCAAAACTAGTGTTAACACTAGGATCTTTAGGTACACACTTCCAAGAAGACAACCATAACTTTCATACCAAGAACAAGCCTTCAACACAATCTAGAAACCTCCATGAACAACATGAAATCACCTGGAAGCCAACAAATCCAACTACAACAAATCTCACTTGAAGACAAATCACAGACTGCTCACAACCAACACTACCAAGCTCTACTACTCATGGAAACTACATTTTGGAGCACCAAATCTCAATTCCTTTGGATGGAACATATATGTGAATCTTAGAAACACTCATCTAGAATCACAAGACCAAAAACCAAATAGTAGAGGAATGCGAAGCAAAATACTTTCTTTCTGTCGCACAACAAATGTTGTCAGGCATAGTCTTCAAACTGGTGAACATAACTTTCAGGCCACAACATTCTAGACCACCAAATTCTAGATTTAACATCTTCAACCATTTCTCTAAAACATATCCAAACCTCACACTCTAGTCTTTAATATAGGAGAAATGTAGAGCAAAAACTTAGACAGTATCCTGTAAGCTAGAATACTTCTTCACAACACTATCTTCAGTATTTATCATTTTTTTTCAAAAGCACTTGGAAACTCAGCAACAAGAACAATATACTAACATCATCAACACTTCTTCAAGTCATTCAAATCACCTTAACACAATAACTTAATCAACCAACAACAACAGCACTAGAAGATATAGTTGACACCAATGACAACACAAACATGTTGACATCAACGACAACACTAATTAGCACATACTTGCAACAATCTCCCCCTTTGTCATTGATGGCAACATATGATGTGAAAAACCATCATGACATAATTTTTCACTAATCTCACTCTCCCCCTTTCTTTTATACATCTTACTTTCCCTTTGTTTTTCACATGAACTCTCTCAGCCTTTGACATCAATGGCAAAGGGTGACACATCTTCTTGAATCTTTCTTCCCCTGAGTATGATACTACACATACTTACACTAATCTCAACTACTCTAAACCATCCTATACTAACTCTTACTCCCCCTAACTGTAGCACTCTTCAATACCACTACCTACTCCCCCTAAGAGGTAGCCTCCACCATTAGTCCAAAAAAGAATGATTCCCGAATCACACTACACTAAAGCACTTCCTTATGCATCTAGTTCAACAAAGAAGGGGAAATAACCCTAAATTCTCCTGAAGATACTCAAATGTGTCCTTAGGAAGAGCCTTGGTGAATATGTCAACAACTTGATCTTTTGTAGCTACATACTCAAGCTTCACTTCTTTCTCTACAACCTTCTCTCTCAAAAAGTGATACTTGATAGAGATATGCTTTGTCCTTGAATGCATCACTTGATTTTTTGAAATGTTAATGGCACTGTTGTTATCACAGAAAATAGGAATTTGATCACCATACTCAACTTTGATATACTTCAGAGTTTGTCTCATCCATAGCACTTGTGTACAACATGATGCTTCTACAATGTAATCTACCTCTACAGTAGATAAGGATACTGAATCCTGCTTCTTGCTTTGCCATGACACAGCTCTGTCTCTAAGAAAGAACACACTAACACTTGTACTTTTCATGTCATCTACACATCCAACCCAATCTGCATCTATGTAGACACTTAGGGTGAATTCATTATTCTTAGGATACCACAAACCATGGTCTGGAGTGCCCTTCAAATACCTAAATATCCTCTTTACTACCATGACATATGACTCTCTAGGATCTGCTTGAAATCTAGCCACAAGATAGACTGCATGCATGATATCTGGTCTGGTATTGGTTAGGTATAGTAGTCCTCCAATCATTGATCTATATTTGCTCTAATCAACCTTAGGGGATTCATCATCTTTGCTCAGCTTGCAACCAATTGTCATGTGAGTACAAACTAGTTTAGATTCTTCCATTCTAAACCTTTTTAACAATTCCTTGAGGTATTTTGATTGTGAAATGAAAATGCCTTTATATGTCTGATTAATTTGCATCCCAAGGAAGAAGTTCATCTCACCACACATTGACATCTCAAATTCTTTTTGCATCTCAGCTACAAAGTTCTTACACATACCTTCATTTCCACCGAAGATCATATCATCTACATAGACCTCAATAATCAAGATTTGATGTTTGCTTACCTTGATGTACAAATTATTATCTGCAGACCCTTTACCAAACCCTTGCTGCAACAAATACTTGTCTAACCTAGCATACCAAGCTCTGAGAGCTTGCTTCGGTCCATACAATGCCTTCTTCAATCTGCATATCATATCTAGTTAGTCTGATAACTAAAATCCATCTGGTTTCTCTATATATACTTTCTCTTTCAACTCACCATTCAGAAAAATAGAGTTTACATCCATTTGATATACCTTAAAATATGTATGTATTGCATAAGCTAGAAACAACCTAATAGCTTCCAGTCTTGCCACCAGAGAAAAAGTTTTTGCATAGTCTATTCCTTCCACTTGTGAGTAGCCTTTGCATACAATTCTAGCTTTGTTTCTTACAACTTCTCCATTCTCATTCAACTTATTTCTAAAAACCCAGTTTGTTCCAATCACATTCTTATCTACAGGTCTGGGGACAAGTTCCCAAGTCTTTTTCTTTTCAATTTGCATCAATTCTTCTTCCATTGCCTTGAACCAATGTTCATCTTCACATGCTTCAATAACTATCTTAAGTTCAACCTTTAAAGTAAACAGAGATTTACCTGTTATTTTGCAACTCTTCTTCTTGTCAAAACTCCTTTGCTTTTATTAACAATGATCTGATCCTCTAATTGATTCTTTTGCACATACTTGGGGGTTTTAGGAACTCTTGCAGGAGATTCTTCTTCTTCAACAATCTGAACTTCCTTGTCCTTTCCTTCTTCAACTTCTTCTATATCAGCAATCTCATCTAATTCATATCCATTAGGTCCTAAGATACTCTGAATATCTTCATCTACCTTTACATTTGCACTCTCAATGATCTTTCTCAACCTTTTGTTGTAGCACCGATAAGCTCTCCTCTTGGTAGAGTACCCATGGAATATGCCTTCATCAAATCTAGCATCAAACTTTCGTAACTCTTCATCTCTTCTGATATAGCATTTGCTTCCAAAAACTTTGAAATACTTAACAGTAGGAGTTCTTCCATACCATATCTCATAAGGTGTCTTCATTCCATTTGCTTTGACTTGCATTCTGCTCTAAATGTAGACAACAGTATGAATTGTTTCTTTCCAGTATACTTCTGGTAGGTCTACTTATTTGATCATTGTTCTAGCACCTTCCTGAATTGTTCTATTCTTCCTTTGAACTACTCCATTTTGCTAAGGAGTTTGGGGGGTAGACAATTGTCTCTTTATCCCATGTTCTTCACAAAAAGCATTGAATTCATTTGGAGTAAACTCGCCACCTCTGTCAGACCTCAAACACTTGATTCTCAAATCCATTTCATTTTCAACCATTGCTTTAAATGTCTTTAACTTATCTAGGGCTTCTAATTTTTCTCTAAGAAAAGTAACCCAAGTCATTCTTGAATAATCATCAATAAGTAGCATGAAATACATGTCACCTTGTAGACTTCCTATTCTTGTAGGACCACATAAATTTGTATGTACCAAACCCAACAGATCAGTAGAGGATTATTCTTTGTTCTTGAAGCTAGTCTTTGTCTGCTTCCCAAATTGACATTCTTTGCAAATAGCATGAGCAGGCTTCATAATCTTAGGCAGGTCTCTTACAACTTGAACTGAGCTTATTTTCACTAGATTATCAAAGGTAATATGACACAATCTCCTATGCCATAGCTAGATTTCATTTGACTAAGCCAACAAACAACAATTATTAGTACCTTTCAATTGATAAACATTACCATGAGTCTTCTTACCAGCAATAATTATTGTTCTAGAGCTTTTCCTTATCTCACATCCATTGTCCTTAAATGTATCAAATTGTATCCTTTGTCACACATATGTCCAACAATTAGAAGATTATGCTTTAAGCCTTTGATTAAAAGAACATCATCTGTATTATGCTTGCCATCAAAAGTAATTGACCCTTTTCCACAAATCTTACCAGTTGCATCATCAACAAATCTTACTAGTCCTCCATCATACTTTTCCAATTTAACAAACTTACTCTTATCTCCTGTCATGTGATTTGAACATCTGTTGTCAATGATCCATTCATCCTTTTCCTTTCTAGCATGAAATACAAACATCACTTTCTCTTCTTTTGAACTTCCTTCCTTCACACATCTTGCAAGATTAGTAGAAACAGATTCTTCTTTTAGGGAAATAAATAAGCATTCACTAGAATTGCCATCCTCAAATTTAGATTCATCATCAGTTACACCATCATTATCTTCAACATAGTAAATTTTCCTTACCATCGTACCTTTACCTTCCTTGTTCTTAATCTTTAAATCTCTATCATGACATCTTGAAGCATAATGACCAATCTTACCACAACTGAAACATTTGAAAGGTAACTTACCTCTAAACTTTCCAGTTCCCTTTTTCATTCTGCTTACAAAGTTTTCCTCAATCACATCAAATTCTTCCTCATCTGACTCCACAACATACTTGTCTGTTTTAATAGCCCTTTCTAATTTGGCCTTAAAAGAAGTCTCAACTTTCATAGGACCATTAGTAGTACCAATTCTCTCATCTCAAAAGTAGTCAGTTTACCAAGCAATTGATCTTTTGAAATCTTGTCCATATCTTGCAATTCTTCAATGGCATACACTTTGTGACTATATGATTTGGGAAGTGTTCTGAGTATCTTGTTTACAACTTATTTATCATCCATGTCTCCACCAGGACCTTTGATGCTACTGACAACTTCATCAATCTTCTACATTTAACTTGTTATGTTCTCATCTTCAGACATCTACATAGTTTCATATTTGAACTTCAAATTTTGTAGCTTGACTTTCTTAACAGATTCATAACCTTCATGGATATTTTTCAATTTATCTGAAATCTCATGTGTAGTTTCCAAATCCAAAACTTTTGCCAGTTCAGAGTTAGATAGAGCATTTAGTAGTGAATTTCTGGCTTTACCATTAGTCTCACAAGCCCTAATCTCCATTGCAGTCTTTGGACCAGTATCAGGTATAGTGTATTCCTTTTCAACTATTCTCCATACATTGTAACCAAGAGAAATAATACAACTTTGCATTCTCACCTTCCTTGTTCTTAATCTTTAAATCTCTATCATGACATCTTGAAGCATAATGACCAATCTTACCACAACTAAAACATTTGAAAGGTAACTTACCTCTAAAGTTTCCAGTTCCCTTTTTCATTCTACTTACAAAGTTTTCCTCAATCACATCAAATTCTTCCTCATCTGACTCCACAACATACTTGTCTGTTTTAATAGTCCTTTCTAATTTGGCCTTAAAAGAAGTCTCAACTTTCATAGGACCATTAGTAGTACCAATTCTCTCATCTCAAAAGCAGTCAGTTTACCAAGCAATTGATCTTTTGAAAGCTTGTCCATATCTTCCAATTCTTCAATGGCATACACTTTGTGACTATATGATTTGGGAAGTGTTCTGAGTATCTTGTTTACAACTTATTTATCATCCATGTCTCCACCAGGACCTTTGATGCTACTGACAACTTCATCAATCTTCTACATTTAACTTGTTATGTTCTCATCTTCAGACATCTGCATAGTTTCATATTTGAACTTCAAATTTTGTAGCTTGACTTTCTTAACAGATTCATCACCTTCATGGATATTTTTCAATTTATCTGAAATCTCATGTGTAGTTTCCAGATCCAAAACTTTTACCAGTTCAGAGTTAGATAGAGCATTTAGTAGTGAATTTTTGGCTTTACCATTAGTCTCATAAGCCCTAATCTCCATTGCAGTCTTCGGACCAGTATTAGGTATAGTGTATTCCTTTTCAACTATTCATTGATAACTGATTCGCCCCCCCTCTCAGTTATCAACAATTGGTATCAGAGCCAAGTTCCTCCTAATAGAGCCTAACAGCTTGAGGAAGATCTAGGAATCTCAATGGATATGTATGGTATGAGGGAACAACTTCAGTCTGCCCTAGATGATCTTGAAGTGAAGGGAAGAGAAGAAGGTCAAATAGAGAAAACCACAAGTGACAGTGTTAAGGCTACAGAAGGGAAGAAAACTCTGTCTCTGGTAAGAGACACTGCAGAAGCAGTCAAAGACTTCCTGACAAAAGAAATGATGGAATTAGATGAACCAGAGCTACTTCAAGGACCATTCAACTTTGATTCCCTCTCTCCGGTCCAAACAATGAAGGTAGCATCTTTTGCTCAAGCCAAATCAAAAGAAAAGCTTCTGAAGTCTCACATGGAAGACTGTGAGCTAATAGAGATTGCATCCGGTGTGCTCGAGAAAATCATGCCATCCTTCCAAAAAGATCCTTCGGCATCCACATCCGATAATCTAAAGTCTCTTGTTAATTCCATTAATACACATTTTGACTCATTAGAGAAAGCAGCAGAAGAGAAAGTCCAGAAAGAATTTTTGGGTAAGAGATTCTCCAAAGTACAAGGGCTAATAACAAATGATAGGAGAACTACAGATATTGGGATAAAGAGCTTAGAAAATGCTCTTAAAGATGGCAGAGATATATATAAATTTTGTTTATCCTGGTCTAAAGTGACAGGATATTGAGAAGAAAGTGAAAGAGCAAGAGGATAAACTGTTAAGTTTATCTCAAAGTTTTGATCCTCTCACCTCTTCCATAGTAAATCAAGAGTGTTAGACTATTGCAGTCATAAATGAAATAATTGTTGCAAGTATGAGGTGAGCCAGTGTTGTCATTGATGTCAACATACTCATATTGCATTAACAAGAAGGATTTGATGAGCTGTGTGCTGAGGATATTGAGAAAGTTAGCCTCAGTCAGGAACAGTGAAGAACAGTGATGAGAAGAAGGCAAATGTATTGTATAGGTTGAGAACCGGAGGATGCGAATTAAAGGGTTTGTAGATATGAGTCTTGAGATGCTTCAGTTAAGATTTCAGAGGTCCACATGAAGATCTGAAGGAGTTGTGGCTGTCGGTGTAGAACCGGTTCCGGCAAGTATCCAGAGGTGACAGAGGATCACAAAAAGGTCCAGTGAGGTCCGGAATTGTATTATCCTAATTTTTGGATTGGAAGGAGTGTTTGGGATGTCCTTGTGATGTGTCATCCTGATTTGTGTATGATTTGGAGGTCCGGAAGTACCTCTTGCATTATGACAGTGGCGACAGACAGTGTTCTTGAAGTTCCAGATAAGGAAGAGAAGAGATTCCAGTAAGTAAAGAAAGTGCGGATGTACCTGGTCATTCAGGCAGGCTTGTGAAGGTTCTTGGATCATGTTGAGGTTGTGTTGTCAGTCCGCATTGATAGTAGAGCCCAGAATTAAAGTTATTTTTTCGGATGAAGTTCTTGCTCTGTTTAGCCGACCGGATGAGTTGTTCATCCTGCGAATGTTCTTGTGGTGGCCGACCGGATGTGTTATTCATCTTGCCGATACTCTTATGGTTGTTTGATGACTTAGATGTTTGTTCCTAAGTCGATGTCTTGTACAAATAAAGGTTTGTGAGTTCATTTCGAGTGTGGATTGTGTGGATGAGTGTGGCATAGCGAAGAGAAGTGCGAAAGGCAGAGTAGAAGTTTTTGGGCTTAAATGGAACTGATCCAGACATGGTAGAGATGTCATTCTCCAGTTCAAAACTGTGATTCTTATCACTTTGTAGACAGTGTGTCTCCTTGTAGGCAGTGGGCCTCTTTGTGAGCAGTGTGCTCGGGCAGTGAGCCCTAATTGGCATGTGCCATTCATTCTTCTTTATTCTTCTAACAGAGAATAATTCTTGGGTTAATCACCCCATGGTTTTTCCCTTAACCGGGTTTTCCACGTCAAAATCTTGGTGTTCAATGTGTTGATGTTCATCTGCTCTGATTTTATGCATTATGCTTTCATAGATGGTTAATTGATATGCTGTTAACTAACAAAGAACAATCAAGTGTTTAAAGTAAGAGCAAGTTTTATACAACTGATTCACCCCCCCCTCTCAATTGTATGCCCTAGATCCAACAATTGGTATCAGAGCCACGTTCCTCTGAAAGGAGCTTAACCGCTTGAGGAGATCCAGGATGTCGTCATACAAGAAGGATAGTCCGAAGTTCGATGGAACCAACTTCACTCTCTGGAAAGGTCGCATGAAGTGTCACTTGGAATGTATGGGAAAAGCATACTTGGCTATGGTCTCAAAACCATATGTACCTCCACAAGGTGGTCCGACAACTCTGAATGAGATTACAGATGCTGAAAATAATCTGCGGACCAAGGAAGCCCTACTAAGCGCATTGAATGATTCAGATCTCTCAAATGTTATTGACCTACCAACTGCATATGAGATCCTGACTAAATTGGAACTTCTGTATGAAGGAGATGAGTTTGTCAAAAGTGCAAGGTTGCAAAGTCTGAAAGGGAAATTTGAAAGATTGAAGATGAGAGATGATGAAAACATCACTACCTTTATGCCAAGAGTGAATGAGCTGGTATGTGGAATTAGAAATGCTGGTGGAACTCTAGATGAAAATGAGATTGTCTGCAAAATCCTAAGATCCCTTCCCGCTGCCTACAAAATCAAGGTTGCTGCCATTGATGAGTTCAGAGCCCACACAACTGTCACAAGAGAACAACTGGCTGGCAAACTAGCTGCATTTGAAATGACCGAGTTTGGAGATGATCCTCCCAAGACTGAATCTGCTTTCAAAGCCAGTGCCTATGTGAAAGGCAAACAGAGATTTGATCCGGGAGAAAACTCATCAAGGAAAATGTCATGGTATAATCAAGCAAGAAGAGACATGGAAGAAGAAGAAGCAGAAACAGCTCAACTTGAAGCCCTCATTGCAAAGAGACTGCCAAGAGGATCTGGTAAGTATGAAGGAAAACTACCCTTTAAGTGTTTCAACTGCAATAAGATTGGTCATTTTGCTTCAAGATGTCCAGAAAGATCTGCAAGGTCTAATACTAACAGACAAAGGTTTCAAAAGAATTGCTATTATGTTCATGAAGAAGATGACAATGAGGGAGTAACAGATGATGAATCAGAACTAGGAAGCAAATCCGGAAATGAGTGGGTGTTTATTGCCATCAAGGAAGAAGATTCAATACTCTCTGAATCTGTCAATCACAAAGTTGTTGAAAAAGCTTTGGCTGCTCAAGTGGAAGAAAAGGATGATTGGGTTATTGACAGTGGATGTTCTCACCATATGACTGGTGACAAGAATAAGTTCTTGAACTTGGAAAGGTATGAAGGAGGAATGGTAAAGTGTGGTGACAATTCTGCTGGCAGAATCAGAGGCAGGGGAACTATTTCCTTTGATGGAAAGAGCAAAACAGGTAACGTACTATATGTTGAAGGATTGAAGCACAATCTTCTCAGTGTTGGTCAGTTAGTGGACAAAGGCTATGATCTCCGGTTCAAGAATGGAAAATGCAGAATCTTTACAAGCTCTAGAACTGAAATTGCATCCGGTACTCAGACAAAAGGTAATATCTTTCATCTGGTTGGTTCAAATAAAAGTTGTTTGTTTGTTCAAATTGATCAGAGTTGGTTATGGCATAGAAGAATGTGTCATGTAAATTTTGATAACATCATCAAGATAAGCAATACTCAGGCTGTAAGAGATCTTCCAAAATTGATGAAACCTACAAATAGTTTGTGCAAAGAATGTCAGCTAGGTAAACAAAGCAGAGTCTCTTTCAAAAGCCAAGATCAGTCTTCTACCGGATTGTTGGAATTAGTACATACTGATCTCTGTGGTCTGACAAGAATCAAGAGTCTGCAAGGTGATAGATATTTCATGTTGTTAATTGATGATCATTCCCGGATGATGTGGGTTACCTTTCTAAAAGAAAAATCAGAAGCATTTGAGAAGTTCAAAATCTTCAAAGCTATGGTAGAGAATCAAACCGGATTGAAACTAAAGTGTCTAAGGTCTGATAGAGGTGGTGAATTTACATCTGGTGAGTTCATTGACTTTTGTGAGAAGCAGGGTATAAGGAGACAGTTGTCTGCTCCTAGGACTCCACAGCAGAATGGAGTAGTTGAGAGAAAGAACCGGACCATCCAGGAAGCTGCCAGGACAATGATGTTGGAAGCAAATGTTCCTCAAATGTTTTGGAAAGAAGCTATCAGCACTGCAGTCTACACTCTCAATCGAGTTCAAATCAGAAACAACACCGGTAAGACCCCCTATGAACTCTGGTTTGGCATCACTCCTACTGTGAAATATTTCAGAGTATTTGGTAGCAAGTGTTATATTAAAAGAGATGAAGATCTAGGAAAGTTTGATGCTAGAAGTGATGAAGGAATTTTCTTGGGTTAATCCACTCAAAGCAAAGCATACCGGTGTTACAATAAGAGATTGAGGAAGATGATAGAAAGCACCAATGTGAAAGTTGATGAAGGAATTGAGAAGCCTTCAAGATTTTATGAGTTTGATGAAGATGACCAAGACAGTGTTCAAGGAACTCAATCCTCTCCGGTGAGATAGAGTCAGCCTGATCCGGTAAATCAGGAAGAAGAGATAGGTTTGAATGAGCCTGATCAAGAAGCAGCAGTGCAGGATACTCCCAAAATTCCAAGGTATGTAAGACTGAACCACTCTGAAGATCAGATCATAGGTGACAGAAGCAAAGGTGTACAAACTAGAAGAAATGTTGCTCAAAATCAGGATGAATGTTGTCTGATTTCAAAGATTGAACCTAAAACAATAAATGAAGCCTGCAATGATGAAAACTGGACCAAAGCAATGGAAGATGAATTGATGCAAATTGAGAAAAATCATACTTGGGATCTTGTTCCCAGACCTAGAGACAGGAATGTAATTGGAACCAAGTGGGTCTTCCGGAACAAACTAAATGAAGCTGGTGAAGTAATCAGAAACAAAGCTAGATTGGTCTGCAAAGGGTACTCTCAAATAGAAGGAATTGACTTTGAAGAGACTTTTGCTCCGGTGGCAAGAATTGAAGCAGTCAGATTACTTCTTGCATTTGCTGCCTTCAAAGACTTCAAGGTATATCAGATGGATGTCAAGTCTGCCTTCCTAAATGGTGATCTGGAAGAAGAAGTCTACATTGAACAACCGGATGGATTTCAATTATCTGATAATAATGATATGGTCTGCAAGTTGAAGAAAGCTTTGTATGGATTGAAGCAAGCCCCAAGAGCATGGTATGAAAGGTTGGATAAGCATCTTGTGCAGATTGGATTCAACAAAGGTACTGCTGACAGTAACTTATATTTCAAAATTGATCATGAAAACATTTTGATTGTTGAAGTGTTTGTGGATGATATCATTTTTGGAGGAAGAGATAGTATGTGCAAAACTTTTGCAAATCAGATGAAAAGTGAGTTTGAAATGTCTATGCTTGGTGAAATGAATTTCTTCTTGGGTCTGCAAATTACTCAAACAAAAGAAGGGATCTTCATTTCTCAGACCAAATATGTGAAAGAATTGTTAAGGAAATTTGGTATGGAAGACTCAAAGCCAATGAACACTCCTATGGCAACCGGATGTAAGTTAAGCAAAGATGATGATTCTCCAAAGGCAGATCAGACAAAGTATAGATCGATGATTGGTGGATTGTTGTATCTCACTCAAACTAGACTAGATATAATGCAGGCTGTTGGTCTTGTGGCAAGATTCCAGGCTGATCCTAGAGAATCTCATGTTATGGCAATCAAAAGAATTTTTAGGTACTTGAAAGGAACAGTTGAGTATGGTCTATGGTACCCTAGAGATCTGGATTTCTCTCTTCATGCTTACACAGATGCAGATTGGGCAGGAGATGTGGATGACCGGAAGAGTACTAGTGGTGGAGCATTCTTTTTGGGGAAGAGATTGGTTTCTTGGTTAAGCAAGAAACAAGATGTAATATCTCTGTCTACAACTAAAGCAGAATACATTGCAGCAACAGGTAGTTGCACTCAAATCTTATGGATGAAGCAGATGCTAAGAGACATTAAAGTTGAATATGAGGAGCCTATCACAATTTTCTGTGATAATTCAAGTGCAATTAATATTTCTAAGAATCCGGTATTGCATTCTAAGACTAAGCACATATCTATCAAGTTTCACTTCTTGAGAGAACAAGTGAACAAGGAAGAAGTCAGATTGGAGTATGTTCCCTCCAAGGATCAGATTGCAGATATCTTTACTAAACCTCTTCCCAAAGACTCTTTTGAATATCTCTGGGAGAAGTTAGGGGTCATGGCCCCTCCGGTGATGAACTAAGATGCACTGATGTGCATCAGTCCGGTGGATATCACAGTCATATCTTGTGATCCGGATTGATGATGGGAAGCTACAACTAAGGGGGAGCAGCTGGTATGATTCTGATGTATGAGAATTGCAAGTATGAGCCCTTTGCCATTGATGTCAAAGGGGGAGAGAAGACATGTGAAAAACAAGTGGTTGATGATCAAAGGGGGAGCAGTAAAGGAAGAGAAGACATGTGAAAAGTTGTTGTTGATAGGGGGAGCTGTGACAGAAAGGAGAAGTTCTTGTCTTGATGGTTTTTCACATCATATGTTGCCATCAATGACAAAGGGGGAGATTGTTGCAAGTATGAGGTGAGCCAGTGTTGTCATTGATGTCAACATACTCATATTGCATTAACAAGAAGGATTTGATGAGCTGTGTGCTGAGGATATTGAGAAAGTTAGCCTCAGTCAGGAACAGTGAAGAACAGTGATGAGAAGAAGGCAAATGTATTGTATAGGTTGAGAACCGGAGGATACGGATTAAAGGGTTTGTAGATATGAGTCTTGAGATGCTTCAGTTAAGATTTCAGAGGTCCACATGAAGATCTGAAGGAGTTGTGGCTGTCGGTGTAGAACCGGTTCCGGCAAGTATCCAGAGGTGACAGAGGATCACAAAAAGGTCCGGTGAGGTCCAGAATTGTATTATCCTAATCTACGGATTGGAAGGAGTGTTTGGGATGTCCTTGTGATGTGTCATCCTGATTTGTGTATGATTTGGAGGTCCAGAAGTACCTCTTGCATTATGACAGTGGCGACAGACAGTGTTCTTGAAGTTCCAGATAAGGAAGAGAAGAGATTCCAGTAAGTAAAGAAAGTGCGGATGTACCTGGTCATTCAGGTAGGCTTGTGAAGGTTCTTGGATCATGTTGAGGTTGTGTTGTTGGTCCGCATTGATAGTAGAGCCCAGAATTAAAGTTATTTTTCTGGATGAAGTTCTTGCTCTATTTAGCCGACCGGATGAGTTGTTCATCCTGCGAATGTTCTTGTGGTGGCCGACCGGATGTGTTATTCATCTTGCCGATACTCTTATGGTTGTTTGCCAACTTAGATGTTTGTTCCTAAGTCGATGTCTTGTATAAATAAAGGTTTGTGAGTTCATTTCGAGTGTGGATTGTGTGGATGAGTGTGGCATAGCGAAGAGAAGTGCGAAAGGCAGAGCAGAAGTTTTTGGGCTTAAATGGAACTGATCCAGACATGGTAGAGATGTCATTCTCTAGTTCAAGACTGTGATTCTTATCACTTTGTAGACAGTGTGTCTCCTTGTAGGCAGTGGGCCTCTTTGTGAGCAGTGTGCTCGGGCAGTGAGCCCTAATTGGCATGTGCCATTCATTCTTCTTTATTCTTCTAACAGAGAATAATTCTTGGGTTAATCACCCCGTGGTTTTTCCCTTAACCAGGTTTTCCACGTCAAAATCTTGGTGTTTAATGTGTTGATGTTCATCTGCTCTGAGTTTATGCATTATTCTTTCATAGATGGTTAATTGATATGCTGTTAACTAATAAAGAACAATCAAGTGTTTAAAGTAAGAGCAAGTTTTATACAACTGATTCACCCCCCCCCTCTTAGTTGTATGCCCTAGATCCAACAATAAAGAATCTTGAGAAGGAGAAGAAAAATAGAATAAACATGTTAAGTGAACTTAGAGGGATAATTATCCCTAAATTAGAGGCCATGCATGAGGCCCTAACTGATGCTCAGACCACAGCCCGGACCAGTGATCCGATTGATCTCAAGAGGGCAGAAGCTTTTGCATTCCTGTTTAGTGGTCACATCTCAATTTTGGATAGAATGAAGAAGAGTTGGGTGACAAAAGTGGTACAGTTGAAGACCACCTTTGCAGATATACTTCAATATATGTAAGTATAACATGTATATATACTTATGCGGCTAAGTATAGTTGGATTTTTCAAAATTTTGGTGTGCGGATTCTACCCTTTGCCATTGATGTCAAAGGGGGAGTGAGGACCAGTGAAAAATGTCGAATCTAGCTAAGGGGGAGCTCTGAAAAAGTGTACATTAAAATAGAGCATCAGCCAAGGGGGAGTACAGTGTGACACTTAGTCATTTTTCACTAAGTGTTGCCATCAATGCCAAAGGGGGAGATTGGCAAGAGACATTGTGTGGCTTCATGAGTGTTGTCATTGATGGCAACAAAGTCCATCCCAAACATCCGCAGGACATGGTGTGTCTATACTAGAAGTTAGATTGAAGAGTATTTTGGTCTGGTGACCAAGAACAGAGCATGTAGCAAGGTCCGACAATCAAGTCCAGATCTCTCAGATGAAGTATCTCAATAAAGTACAGACCTGGGGAAGTCAAGAGGAGTACCATGACTAATATATTCCATAGATTGAACTTTTGGTGATGTAAGAGTGAAAAGATATGAACACCTAAGTGTTGGGTTCCTATTTGGCAGAGTAGACTAAGGAAGAACTGACCAACAGAGCTTCAGACCTTAATCCGGATGAGATATTGATGGTAATCAAGTTTCTTAAGGTATCACTTATGATTGGCCGATATGATTGATGACTTCTATAGGCATCTCTTTGATACGCATCACTTGGTAAGCAAGGATTCAGCCGACAAACCAGAGTTTGGGAAAATATTGAGTATTCTGGATGCCGACTAGAAAGATGTTGAAATCCTTTGTGCGGATATATATACCAGATGGATTTTGATGAGAAGGGGTGTGTGGTGTGTTGTGAAGTGTGAAGAAAAGCAGATAGCAGTGTGGAAACAGTAATACAGGTCCGGTATGTAACAAGACAGCAGCACCAAAGAAGAGGAAGAATGAAGTACAGTAGATCAATGTATTGAGCCTAACTGAAACTGAACCTCAGCATATGTGGATGCTTCTCATCAGTTCAAGTATGTTGTTACTTTCTTTGTACCTTGTAGACAGTGAGTCTCTTGTAGGCAGTGAGCCTCTTGTGAGTAGTGTGCTTGGGCAGTGAGCCCTAATTGGTAAGTGCCATTTTGTACTTCTATTCTTTTAACAGAGAATACAATCTTTGGTTAGTCACCCCGTGGTTTTTCCCTTAACAGGGTTTTCCATGTCAAAATTATTGTGTTATGTGTATTGACTTTATTTTTTCTTTCATGGTTATGGATGCTTATTTGTTTTGATGTTGCACTAGTTATTAAAGAAGAACAGAAAGTTAAATTAATAAAGATAACTGATTCACCCCCCCCTCTCAGTCATCAACATGAAATACTATAATTTATCTCAGATCTGATGTAAATATCATAAATTTAAATGTTTCCAATGATATGCATGGAAAATAGTGCAAACTATGCCTTAATGCAAGCCTAGAATGCTTGTTTTTTCTATTTTTTCAAATGTATGTAAGATTTTTGAATGTATGATGATAGATATGATATGAATGAATGTAAAACTGATTACAACACTCAACAAGATGCGCGTTCAATAAAATCATGCCTGGTTCATCAAAATGTTATATGTAAAAAGAAGATAAGGTTGAAATGTAGTTAAATAGATTTAATCAAACCCTCCTTTCACATTAACATTCAAGGACATAAACTAAGCTAAGTCACTACTGATGAAAGAGGACTCAGCTACAAGTTTGATGTCACTATGAAATGACAAGGAAAGATAGAATAGATTGATGTATTTGTTAAATCCTAATCTGATTAAGCCTTATACCCTAATTTTATGAAATCATAAATAGATGGATGAAACATGACAAATAATCACATAGGGAGGCACTAAATACATATTAGAAACATACCAGGATTTGGATTTTTAGAGATAGAAACTTCAGGGACACGGCAGTGGGCGCCCGAGTCTGATAGGGCATTTTTTTGTGTATCTAGAACAATGATCTATATCTGACTACAACCTACTTCAAAGTTTCTAGGAATGCCAAAATGGAGGACTCTGAGGCGGCCACCTGAGTCTAGTAGGGAATATTATCTATAGTTTTCTTTAGATCCCGACCTTTTATCTTCTACTCTACTTCTCTGCAACTCCACTCTATCAAATCCTGCACCTGTAACTTGTAATCACAAAGAGAGGGGTTTGGGGGTTGTGTTTAGGAGCTTGCCTCAGTCAAACCCTGGAATGGCATTTAAGCCTTCCAACACCATTGTTAGATAGAGTACATGCCCTTGCAGGGTATAGGCCAAATCCAATGATGAAATAAATTGATTGAAGCACAATAAGATGTCACCTTAGAGGCAAAACCCTCACGGAGATGAAGAGCCTTCAAATCATGAAAAGATGGATTGATGAAGCTAAATCTACAACAAATACATACAAACACAACATAATACTTCTCTGCAACACAAGGAAAGCCTTGAATATCCTTAGCTCAATATCATAAGTGTAAAATGAAGTCATAAACCTACTTAAATATACATTCCTACTAAACTTCAATAATTCAAATTGAAAAGGCTAACAAGGGAAACCTTTTTAAAGGTCCTATGCTGACATCCTAAAATTTAGGTCCAGGTAAATCAGCCTAGACTTGGGCGGGGGTACCTAAGTCCCAAGGTGATTTTTGAGTCTCAATTAGCATTTAAGATGAACTCGTAGGCCCTATTTGACATGGGTTTTAGGGGAAATTGCTTCGGGATAATTTTTAAACATGCATGATTAAATTAAGGGGACCTAGGAGCTAAACTAGGAGGTAAAAAGCATAGGGAAACTTTTTACAACATAACACTTTTATTCATATATTGTGAATGCTACTTTCCAATCCTTCAATATAGCCTCAAGTGTTACCATTGATGGAGTAGACCCAGGCATGTTACAATAGATTAAAAAGTATTAGAATTTGGCCAAAGCTACTAAGCAATGGATTGAAAAATTTACCATTGATGGTCTAATGTACATCTAAGAGGCTATGAAGTTATATGCTCTCATTTTGAATAAAATAAAAGGGTTAATTGTAGAACTGTAGAAAGTCAAAAAATATGGGAGTGGTTTTCTCATGGTATCCAAAGAAGTACAAGAAATCATAAAGATAAGTACTAATATTCTAGTGGCTGAGAAGGTTTTAAATGATCCTAAAGACAATGATTATGTTTCCTGGTTAGATGCAATTGAGTGGAAATTTTCTATGTTGGGAGAGTTTATTGGTGAAATAAGAGGAATTCTAAATCAATAGCATGCTGACCTTGTAGATATTAGGAAAAACTATACAATTCTAGAGATGAAGATTATGGATGAAGGTGGAGAAAATTTGCTTGATGTGAAAAAAGTGAAGCAATACTTTAGGAAGACAATCAATGACGAGATTTTTGGTGCTAATACTGTAAATGGTGCTTCACTGGGAAAGCTTGGTCATATAGAAATTTATCTCAAAACTTTCAGAATTGAAGTCGATGATGTCAATAGGAGACTGGTGGATGTGAAGAGAATGACGAGTAAGTGGAGACTTCAAGTACACCTCACTCTAAGTCCAAGTGGCAAAATCCTAACTCCCATCATTTCCAGGTACAAGAGTTATAAAGCAAAGATTATGTCACAGGTGGGCTCAACAGATGTTGGAGAATAAGACAAAAGGGGCGAAGCATCTCAGGAGGGTGATCAAGATGTTTCCATGTGATGGTTTGTTTCTTGTTTTATGTTGTTTCTTTAAAGTGCTCTAAAAACTTGTTATTTGAAAAGACTTTATTATTATTTATGCTTTAATCAGTTTTCTTCAAGAAGTTGTTATATTGTTTAAAGATAGTTATTTTAAGATGAGGCTATATATATGAGGTATGTTGATGCTATGAGGATCTTTTGGCAAACTTGGTGTTATTAATTGGTCATTTTCTCTATTATTTTCTCCTTCAGTTATTTTCAATATACAAAGGAAGTTTGAGAAGTTGAATTTAGATATCGTAAACTTTGTGTTATGTTGGATGAATGTGCATTTTTCTTATGTTGAAAGTTTATCACCTTTTTGAATTACAATTTTATATTAGAAAAATTGGGAATCTCTATTGAAGCTCATTGTTGTGGATTGTTTCTCTTTTGATTAATAATTGCAGTGGTGATTATATTCTAAAAAATATTAGATTGTGAATGTTGCTACATTAAGTATTTATGCTTCTTTATTCATTAGCTATTCTTTATTGTTTTCTGGTTAAAAGCACCATATTTTTTGCTTTCTGGTTAAAAGCACACACAATTTTCATTCATTTAAAATCTTTCAAAGGTAGCTGCTCCTTGTAAAATAATGCAGAGACTCATTGCAAATATCATTGTAATCAACGTCAATGGTTAGTTCATTTGTCATTGTGTTGGCATGAGAATATAGAGTTAAGTGACAAATATGTAAACTAACAAGTTTCACAACTCTACTCCTTGCTATGAGGGCATAGAAATCTATAGTTTCACTATTTCATATCATTCACCAGGGATCTCTCTGTTGGATCTAGGGCATACAACTGAGAGGGGGGGGTGAATCAGTTGTATAGAACTTGTTCTATTTCAAACACTTAATTCTCTGTTGTTAGTTAGCAGCATATCAAATAATCATTCATGGAAGCACAATACATAAACACAAGAGCAGATAAGCATCAACACATTGAACACCAAGATTTTGACGTGGAAAACCCGGTTAAGGGAAAAACCACGGGGTGATTAACCCAAGAATTATTCTCTGTTAGAAGAATAAGGAAAAATGAATGGCACATGCCAATAAGGGCTCACTGCCCGAGCACACTGCTCACAAAGAGGCCCACTGCCTACAAGGAGACACACTGTCTACAAAGTGATAAAAATCACAGTCTTGAACTGGAGAATGACATCTCTACCATGTCCGGATCAGTTCCAATTAAGCCCAACAATCTCTGCTCTACCTTTCGCACCTTTCTTCGCTATATCCTGCTCATCCACATGCCACACCCTGAAATGAATTCACAAATCATTATTTATACAAGACATCGACTTAGGAACAAGCATCTAAGTCGGCAAACAACCATAGGAGTATCCGCAAGATGAATAACACATCCGGTCGGCTATCACAAGAACATTCGCAGGATGAACAACTCATCCGGTCGGCTAAACAGAGCAATAACTTCATCCGGAAGAATAACTTCAATTCCGGGCTCTACCATCAATGCGGACCAACAACACAACCTAAACATGATTCAAGAACCTTCACAAGTCTGTCTGAATGTCCAGATACATCCGCACTTCCTCTGCTTACTGGGATCTCTTGTCTTCCTCATCCAGAACTTCAAGAACACAGTCTGTCGCCACTGTCATAATGCAAGAGGTACTTCCGGACCTCCAAATCACACACAAATCAGGATGACACATCACAAGGACATCTCAAACACTCCTTCCAATCCGCAGATTATGATAATACAATTCCGGACCTCACCGGACCTTTTTGTGATCCTCTGTCATCTCCGGATACTTGCCGGACCCGGTTCTATACCGGCAGCCACAACGCCTTCAGATCTTCATGCGGACCTCTGAAATCTTAACTGTAGCATCTCAAGACTCATATCTACTAACCCTTTAATCCGCATCCTCCGGTTCTTAACCTATACAGTACATTTACCTTCTTCTCATCACTGTTCTTCACTGTTCCTGACTGAGTCTAATTTTCTCAATATCCTCAGCACACAGCTCATCAAATCCTTCTTGTCAATGCAATATGAGTATGTTGACATCAATGACAACACTGGCTCACCTCATACTTGCAACAATCTCCCCCTTTGTCATTGATGGCAACATATGATGTGAAAAACCATCAAGACAAGAACTTCTCTTTTCTGTCACAGCTCCCCCTATCAACAACAACTCTTCACATGTCTTCCTTTGCTGCTCCCCCTTTGATCATCAACCACTTGTTTTTCACATGTCTTCTCTCCCCCTTTGACATCAATGGCAAAGGGCTCATACTTGCAACTCTCATGCATCAAAATAATACCAGCTGCTCCCCCTTAGTTGCAGCTCCCCATTAGTCCGGATCACAAGATATGACTGTGATAGCCACCGGACTGATGCACATCAGTGCATCTTAGTTCATCACCGGAGGGGCCATGACCCCTAACTTCTCCCGGAGATATTCAAAAGAGTCCTTGGGAAGAGGTTTTGTAAAGATGTCTGCAATCTGATCCTTGGAGGGAACATACTCCAATCTGACTTCTTCCTTGTTTACTTGTTCTCTCAAAAAGTGAAATTTGATAGATATGTGCTTAGTCTTAGAATGCAATACCGGATTCTTGGAAATATTAATTGCACTTGAATTATCACAGAAAATTGTAATAGGCTCCTCATATTCAACTTTGATGTCTCTTAGCATCTGCTTCATCCACAAGATTTGAGTGCAACTACCTGCTGCTGCAATGTATTCTGCTTCAGTTGTAGACAGAGATATTGCATCTTGTTTCTTGCTTAGCCAACAAACCAATCTCTTCCCCAAAAAGAATGCTCCACCACTAGTGCTCTTCCGGTCATCCACATCTCCTGCCCAATCTGCATCTGTGTAAGCATGAAGAGAGAAATCTGGATCTCTAGGATACCATAGACCATACTCAACTGTCCCTTTCAAGTATCTAAAAATTCTTTTGATTGCCATAACATGAGATTCTCTAGGATCAGCCTGGAATCTTGCCACAAGACCAACAGCTTGCATTATATCTGGTCTAGTTTGAGTGAGATACAACAATCCACCAATCATTGATCTATACTTTGTCTGATCTGCCTTTGGAGAATCATCATCTTTGCTTAACTTACATCCGGTTGCCATAGGAGTGTTCATAGGCTTTGAGTCTTCCATACCAAATTTTTTTAACAATTCTTTCACATATTTGGTCTGAGAGATGAAGATCCCTTCTTTTGTTTGAGTAATTTGCAGACCCAAGAAGAAATTCATTTCACCAAGCATAGACATTTCAAACTCACTTTTCATCTGATTTGCAAAAGTTTTACACATACTATCTCTTCCTCCAAAAATGATATCATCCACAAACACTTCAACAATCAGAATGTTTTCATGATCAATTTTGAAATATAAGTTGCTGTCAGCAGTACCTTTGTTGAATCCAATCTGCACAAGATGCTTATCCAACCTTTCATACCATGCTCTTGGGGCTTGCTTCAATCCATACAAAGCTTTCTTCAACTTGCAGACCATATCATTATTATCAGACAATTGAAATCCATCCGGTTGTTCAATGTAGACTTCTTCTTCCAGATCACCATTTAGGAAGGCAGACTTGACATCCATCTGATATACCTTGAAATCTTTGAAGGCAGCAAATGCAAGAAGTAATCTGACTGCTTCAATTCTTGCTACCGGAGCAAAAGTCTCTTCAAAGTCAATTCCTTCTATTTGAGAGTAGCCTTTGCAGACCAATCTAGCTTTGTTTCTGATTACTTCACCAGCTTCATTTAGTTTGTTCCGGAAGACCCACTTGGTTCCAATTACATTCCTGTCTCTAGGTCTGGGAACAAGATCCCAAGTATGATTTTTCTCAATTTGCATCAGTTCATCTTCCATTGCTTTGGTCCAGTTTTCATCATTGCAGGCTTCATTTATTGTTTTAGGTTCAATCTTTGAAATCAGACAACATTCATTCTGATCTTGAGCAATATTCCTTCTAGTTTGTACACCTTTGCTTCTGTCACCTATGATCTGATCTTCAGAGTGATTCAGTCTTACATACCTTGGAATTTTGGGAGTATCCAGTACTGCTGTTTCTTGATCAGGCTCATTCAAACCTAACTCTTCTTCCTGATTTACCAGATCAGGCTGACTCTGTTTCACCGGAGAGGATTGAGGTCCTTGAACACTATCTTGGTCATCTTCATCAAATTCATAAAATCTTGAAGGCTTCTCAATTCCTTCATCAACCTTTACATTGGTGCTTTCTATCATCTTCCTCAATCTCTTATTGTAACACCGGTATGCTTTGCTTTGAGTGGAGTAGCCCAAGAAAATTCCTTCATCACTTCTAGCATCAAACTTTCCTAGATCTTCATCTCTTTTAATATAACACTTGCTACCAAATACCCTGAAATATTTCACAGTAGGAGTGATGCCAAACCAAAGTTCATAGGGGGTCTTACCGGTGTTGTTTCTGATTTGAACTCGATTGAGAGTGTAGACTGCAGTGCTGATAGCTTCTTTCCAAAACATTTGAGGAACATTTGCTTCCAACATCATTGTCCTAGCAGCTTCTTGGATGGTCCGGTTCTTTCTCTCAACTACTCCATTCTGCTGTGGAGTCTTAGGAGCAGACAACTGTCTCCTTATACCCTGTTTCTCACAAAAGTCAATGAATTCACCAGATGTAAATTCACCACCTCTATCAGACCTTAGACACTTTAGTTTCAATCCGGTTTGATTCTCCACCATAGCTTTGAAGATTTTGAACTTCTCAAAAGCTTCTGATTTTTCTTTTAGAAAAGTAACCCACATCATCCGGGAATGATCATCAATTAACAACATGAAATATCTATCACCTTGCAGACTCTTGATTCTTGTCGGACCACATAGATCAGTATGTACTAATTCCAACAATCCGGTAGAAGACTGATCTTTGCTTTTAAAAGAGACTCTGCTTTGTTTGCCTAACTGACATTCTTTACACACACTGTTTGTAGGTTTTATCAACTTTGGAAGATCTCTCACAGCCTGAGTATTGCTTATTTTGATGATGTTATCAAAATTTACATGACACATTCTTCTATGCCATAACCAACTCTGATCAATTTGAACAAACAAACAACTTTTATTTGAACCAACCAGATGAAAGATGTTACCTCTTGTCTGAGTACCGGATGCAATTTCAGTTCCGGAGCTTGTAAAGATTCTGCATTTTCCATTCTTGAACCGGAGATCATAGCCTTTGTCCACTAACTGACCAACACTGAGAAGATTGTGCTTCAATCCTTCAACATATAGTACATTACCTGTTTTGCTCTTACCATCAAAGGAAATAGTTCCCCTACCTCTGATTCTGCCAGCAGAATTGTCACCAAACTTTACCATTCCTCCTTCATATCTTTCCAAGTCTAAGAACTTATTCTTGTCACCAGTCATATGGTGAGAACATCCACTGTCAATAACCCAATCATCCTTTTCTTCTACTTGAGCAGCCAAGGCTTTTTCAACAACTTTGTGATTGACAGATTCAGAGAGCAAGGAATCTTCTTCCTTGATGGCTATAAACACCCACTCATTTCCGGATTTGCTTCCTGGATCTGATTCATCATCTGTTACTCCTTCATTGTCATCTTCTTCATGAACATAATAGCAATTTTTTTGAAACCTTTGTCTGTGAGTATTAGATCTTGCAGATCTCTCCGGACATCTTGAGGCAAAATGACCAATCTTATTGCAGTTGAAACACTTAAAAGGTAGTTTTCCTTCATACTTACCGGATCCTCTGGGCAGTCTCTTTGCAATGAGGGCTTCAAGTTGAGCTGTTTCTGCTTCTTCTTCTTCCATGTCTCTTCTTGCTTGATCATACCATGACATTTTCCTTGATGAGTTTTCACCCGGATCAAATCTCTGTTTGCCTTTCACATAGGCACTGGCTTTAAAAGCAGATTCAGTCTTGGGTGGATCATCTCCAAACTCGGTCATTTCAAATGCAGCTAGTTTGCCAGCCAGTTGTTCTCTTGTGACAGTTGTGTGGGCTCTGAATTCATCAATGGCAACAACTTTGATTTTGTAGGCAGCAGGAAGGGATCTTAGGATTTTGCAGACAATCTCATTTTCATCTAGAGTTCCACCAGCATTTCTGATTCCACATACCAGCTCATTTACTCTTGGCATAAAGGTAGTAATGTTTTCATCATCTCTCATTTTCAATCTTTCAAATTTCCCTTTCAGACTTTGCAACCTTGCACTTTTGACAAACTCATCTCCTTCATACAGAAGTTCCAGTTTATTTAGGATCTCATATGCAGTTGGTAGGTCAATGACATTCGAGAGATCTGAGTCATTCAATGCGCTTAGAAGAGCTTCCTTGGTCCGCAGATTGTTTTCAGCTTCTGTGGTTTCATCTGGAGTTGTCGGACCACCTTGTGGGGGTATATATGGTTTTGAAATCATAGCCAAGTATGCTTTTCCCATACATTCCAAATGACACTTCATGCGACCTTTCCAGAGAGTGAAGTTGGTTCCATCGAACTTCGGACTATCCTTCTTGTATGACGACATCCTGGATCACCTCAAGCGGTTAAGCTCCTATCAGAGGAACTTAGCTCTGATACCAATTGTTGGATCTAGGGCATACAACTGAGAGGGGGGGGTGAATCAGTTGTATAGAACTTGTTCTATTTCAAACACTTAATTCTCTGTTGTTAGTTAGCAGCATATCAAATAATCATTCATGGAAGCACAATACATAAACACAAGAGCAGATAAGCATCAACACATTGAACACCAAGATTTTGACGTGGAAAACCCGGTTAAGGGAAAAACCACGGGGTGATTAACCCAAGAATTATTCTCTGTTAGAAGAATAAGGAAAAATGAATGGCACATGCCAATAAGGGCTCACTGCCCGAGCACACTGCTCACAAAGAGGCCCACTGCCTACAAGGAGACACACTGTCTACAAAGTGATAAAAATCACAGTCTTGAACTGGAGAATGACATCTCTACCATGTCCGGATCAGTTCCAATTAAGCCCAACAATCTCTGCTCTGCCTTTCGCACCTTTCTTCGCTATATCCTGCTCATCCACATGCCACACCCTGAAATGAATTCACAAATCATTATTTATACAAGACATCGACTTAGGAACAAGCATCTAAGTCGGCAAACAACCATAGGAGTATCCGCAAGATGAATAACACATCCGGTCGGCTATCACAAGAACATTCGCAGGATGAACAACTCATCCGGTCGGCTAAACAGAGCAATAACTTCATCCGGAAGAATAACTTCAATTCCGGGCTCTACCATCAATGCGGACCAACAACACAACCTAAACATGATTCAAGAACCTTCACAAGTCTGTCTGAATGTCCGGATACATCCGCACTTCCTCTGCTTACTGGGATCTCTTGTCTTCCTCATCCGGAACTTCAAGAACACAGTCTGTCGCCACTGTCATAATGCAAGAGGTACTTCCGGACCTCCAAATCACACACAAATCAGGATGACACATCACAAGGACATCTCAAACACTCCTTCCAATCCGCAGATTATGATAATACAATTCCGGACCTCACCGGACCTTTTTGTGATCCTCTGTCATCTCCGGATACTTGCCGGACCCGGTTCTATACCGGCAGCCACAACGCCTTCAGATCTTCATGCGGACCTCTGAAATCTTAACTGTAGCATCTCAAGACTCATATCTACTAACCCTTTAATCCGCATCCTCCGGTTCTCAACCTATACAGTACATTTACCTTCTTCTCATCACTGTTCTTCACTGTTCCTGACTGAGTCTAATTTTCTCAATATCCTCAGCACACAGCTCATCAAATCCTTCTTGTCAATGCAATATGAGTATGTTGACATCAATGACAACACTGGCTCACCTCATACTTGCAACACTCTCAAACAGGGAAACAAGTTATCTCATCCACTACTATGCTTTTGCCATAAGATAATATTACAATTCTTTATTAGACTAATTGCATGGTTTACATATAGTAAGAAAAGCCAAAGGAATATCTCAGTCATTAGTCTAAGATTAGTTTATAGTTTCTTGATATACTAGGCGAAGGTAGAAGTATAACGTATAACCACATAAGGACTTGCAAGCAAAACTACTAGGAGTTCTAGCTAACTCTAGCATTTTGTTGTTAGGCAAATTACCTCATACAAATTATGCAAACATAATGTCATTACTTAGAAGAAAGCAAATTAGAAAAGGGTTGAGTTTAATTCTAAATATAATGTAATAATTGAAAAGCATTATCTTTCTTTAAAATACTAATCCCCATATTTGGCATCATACTCATATAGGATCACAACTATTGAAAACTATCAAAACATCACTATTATCTATGCTATATTATCAATACATCACTTTAGCATCATTCAACTTATTTAAACTACGCATTGCACTACATGCTACCTGAGTAAGGAATATTTAAGCTTTTGGCTATATCACTAAGGAATATCACTAGTTGAAAACAGTCATACATCATACAACCATCCAAACTTCATTCTAGAAGCCAAGTAAGAAATTCATTAAATCTTTTGAGAATAATCAACTTCCCGTTGGCAATCAATGTGTTCCCATTAAAATAAGACTATATCACTACCTTCATAGAAATCATTTAACCATCTATGAAAACATGATTTAAAATCATTCATAGTATCTTACTCCTAAAGAAGTCATTTTAACTAAAAGACTATAACGGACTTCTTTTAAACAATTAAACAGAGTTCTCATAAACAATAAATTATTTGATTTTAGTGTTTTTGGGAAAAAATGTGTTGCTTTTTTTGTCTCAACATTTTGGATCACACTCCATGAAATTCCTCCTGATGATGGATCATGGAGTGTGATCAGAAACATTGAGAAAAAAAAGCAACACATTTTTTTTCCAGAAACACTAAAATCAATCATCATGGACTATGAAAATATCATGTCTACAATAAATTACTTGCTAAAATATAAACTTTTAAGAATATGTCAACAATGAAAAAACATATGAATGCGTCTACAGATGCCACAGATATAAAAGGAATTCGTGTTTTAAGCTATTATAAGACTATGCCATGACCAATGCTACAGATGAAAATGCAAATAATAAATATTCTATCTTAAAATCTATGGGTCGACACCTATATTATTTTAAGGCAGATTTAATACTTCTATCTTTAAAACTAGAAAGATACGTAAACCTGCACTTAAAGTTATGCTTTAGCAGGTGAACAAGTGACGCTGTCATATTACTCCTAAGCCTTAATACATGAAATCATAATAAAACAATTATTATCAAGAACCAACTTAGAATTGGCAAAATGAACGCTATCATATTAGCAGTTAATACAAATGAGAACTATTCAAAGTTGAAGAAAATGGCTTGGAAGATGAAGGCGTAGCGCCGAAGTTATTATTCCTAAGCCTATATCACATACAATCTTATATTAAGAAAAATATCAAAGCAGAAGTGATCAGGTATGGGTAGGTTCAACTGATAAGGAGATTGATGAAAAATAGAGAGATTCTAATGTTATAGAAACTTCATTCCTTCTAAATGTGGAGGTGCAGAAAAAAAGAAAGATTGGAAGATCCTAACTTAAAACGTTATGCAGGAAAAGATATGTTTTTTTTAACAACTTTAAGAGACGTACTTGTCTCATGGAAACGCAAAGCTAGTTTGTATGAAACACAATTATTGCAGGATACACACAAAATTGAAATGTTGAAAAGGCTTAAAGATCTTTCAAGCAAGAGGCAAGAGTAACACCAGACTCTATAACTTGTGTCAGCGTCCACCCTGCTTGTGTCAAACTGGGAGTTGTGGAGCAATGAATGGCATAATGGAGGGCAGGTTTTAGTCAGATATTAAAGTTGGAAGAGCCCTAGTTGACATGCATGCAAGATGCATTTGCATAAGGCAGGTAAGCAAATAAAAGTCGGCGAAGTAATTGGCAGGAGTAAAGCATTCGAAATCCAAAACAAAAGTTGTAACTCTGGAATTACTCCTAAGCCTATTTCAGAAAGGTGCCATGCTAGCAGAAAGAAATATCATGATGCAAGGGCATGATCTGTATGCCTGATAGCTATAGAAAAAGATGTCATGCGATGATTGAAAAATACACAGAAAATGGTTTGAGAAACAAGGCTGAATACCTCATTGTGGAATTAACACAAACAATGAAAAATTTACTGAACATCACATTTAACCAGAAAATCTAATATCATGTTAAATTCGTATTTCGAAAGAACTGTGTCCTAAATCTTTCATTGAAGAATAAAATAGGAAAAACAAGTAATACTCATAAATTCTCTAATAACCCACCTCCCCACTCTCTCTTTCATTTTCTACCTCTTTCATGTGGCCCAAAAATAGAATCCATGTCAAAGCATTTAAAAGAATATATTTCTGATATTTAAATATCTTAGAATTTTGTAACTAATTTATTGCCACTAAATATTTATGCAAATAAATATATTTAATGAATCTAAATATATGCCTTTTTTGAGTCATTGCCTTGATACATTTATATAGCTAGAAATGGCACATTTTTATGCATAGTTGGACCCATGTACCTAGCCTTGCTTGCACCTAGTCTTATGCTCATTCAACAAATCCTTATGCTTATGTGAATGCAAGCCTAGTCCAATTGGCTTATTTGTTTGATTTTGATCCACCTAAATATAAAATTAAATAAGAGTTTTGAGTTGACAAGCCCCCTTCTATAGTTTGGTCCCAAGCTAACTATTCATTAACATTTATAATTTGATGTTATGTTCATCTATAGAAAACATCTATTTGCATTCATGTTGGTGATGATAAAAGAGACACACTTGAATGCATATCTATATGTATTGAAAAAGAAGAATCATTGACTTATTCTAAATAAAGCAAAGAATTTACCACATCTAATCACACACTTAAGCAAGCATTCTAGAATTCACATGCATGTTTGAAGCATGCTTCTTGTGAAGTTGCTTGATAGTCAAAACCCCTATGAGCAAGCATGTGCCAAAGAATATCTCTAATTTAGTCAATTGTGATTTTGAAGAATACTAAGAGTAGAAATCAAACATTTGCATAGGTGAAGTTCACTAAAATAAAACGAGTTGACAATTGTAAATAGGATCTAGAGTTACAAACTCTATTTGACATAGGGTAACATGAATCTAATATCCTAATTAGGATCCTTACACACGATTGTCTAGAGAATTCTCTAGATTTTCAGGTGCACTAATTTCATTGTCTTAGCATTCACTCTTTGACCACAAAGCTAAGCAATCTCGCTATTCATTTATAACTATTTATAACTTGATTTTACTTTCTATCATATTTACGCTGATCCTTTCCATTCTAACAACTCTTTTAATTATGCTAAAATGCATTCTATAATGGCATCATAACCATGTTAAAAAATACATTTAGAGATGACTTTTTTTTAAACAATTCTAAAGAAAAATAAAATAACTCTTAAATAAATAAAAATAAAATAATTCTTAAATAGGTCTAAAGTAAAATAAAGTAACTCTTAAGTAAATAAAAATAACTCTTCAAATAAAAATAAAGGAAACAATATAAATTAAATTAAATAATTCTTAAATTATTGTAAAGTAAAATAAAGTAAATTTTAAATGAATAAAATGTATTCCAATTTTGCATAAATTTTTTAATGCCAAATATTATTTTTCCTTTTCAAAAATATAGTCATACTAAAACCACCATATTTTATTAAAAGTATTTGGCAATTTTTAATAAAAATACAAGATAAATGTAATTAATTGAAAACAATCACAAACAATCTCGACATCAATGGAATAATACCCCTTAAAGAAAATCTTAAAACTAATTCAACCAAAGGAAATATTGATTATATAACTTATTCATGAATTGTATAGACACTAAATACAGTGGGCGGTAGGGTGGGCACCTTGCCATCCCAGTTGGGGTGGCAAGGCCGGGTTCCTTCATCGAGTGAGGAAGATTTTGAAAGATTTAATCGAAGGTAGGTGAGTTCCTTGATCGAGACAGCTGGCAGGCGACAAGAGAGATGTCAGACTCAGTTGCTTTGAAATGATTACGGGGATAGTTGGAGAGAATTGAGAGATATGATGGAAAGTAGAGTTGAATTCACATGCTTTGAGAGACTTCTCAAGAGAATGAAAGTAGATTAATTACTCATGTGAAGGGTTTAATGCATTAAAATTGTTGCAGAGCCTCCCCCAGTGGAATACAAAGTAGAGTTATTACACTCATGCCTTTCCAATTCATGGTCACCTTCTCGGCAGAAGCTATTCATTACAGAGGTATAGATACTTTAGTGAGACTGGTAAGCAAAAAAAAGTAAATGGCCTTTTTAGGTCGAGTCACAGAGCTTTGATTACAAAGGATTCTTTGGCAAGCTGATCTGTTAATGGTGGGTGCTGTCCATATGGTTTTGGACAAGAAATATCTGGTGAATAATGAATGCTATAGAGTAGACTCAGATTTATCTTCTAGATTCTTGGCTATGCTTCTGGAATTGAACACTCCCAAGGCAGAAGCGGAGGTTATTATGAATGGCCTCTTCATACAAAGATTTTGGGTGACCTAGAGGCGACTTTGCAAGTAGTAACCATGGGCATAGGCATCCCTAGGCCAAAAGACATGGGGCTTCTTTGCGATCCGGATGAGGTTATAAAACTCTATCCATTCATATTGGATGTTCGAGGATTCAAGCTCTTAGTTCTAAAGGAGCAAGCATAGGTAGCAGTAGATTTCATAAAGAGGATGCTAGATTTGGTGGTGACAGAAGGATTCCAGTGGGTGGCTGACTTCAACCTTTAACTGATAAATTTTGATAAGGAGTAAGTGTTGGCATAATAGTCATATAGTACTACATTGTTAAATTTGCATTTATAGGTTAGTTGATGCATATTAAATAAATGTTAGTTTGTGGGAGTTACATTCCCGTATGGAGGTTATGTAGGTAGTTATCAAATAGTTAAAGGGAAGAGGCTTTTACAAAGCCAATGTAATGCAATGTGAAAATCATCTGAAGACAATAATATATTATTCTATGTTTTATGTTTTGTTGTGTTAAAATGGTTTGATCTGGTTATCTGTGTTTGTGCTCACCATATTTCAATATGGTATCAGAGCATTGAAGACTTCTGTGTGCCTGTGTGTTTGAAGAAGACTCTCTAGAATAGTATTCTTAGAGGTTCGTGAAGGAATAAAGATCAGTTTAAAAACTCCATAGGAAGAGAATCAAAAATGGTGGTGGCAGTCCTAGAAGATAGATAAAAGAAATTACAGAAGAGAGGATTTGAATCCCACAAAGTCTACATTGTCCCAATTCTAGGCGTTTAAAATTCATGGCTGGGTACTAAAACTTCATTGTTGGGCATTCTTTATTGCCAAGGCATTAAATCTACATTGAACGTGGATATTTTATTTGTTTGAAGATCATTTAAAAAAAAGGTGGTGTGAATAGGCATGTGAATTCTTTTGCTGTGCGGAGAACTCGTTTGTTGTTGGAACGAGTATATTAGATGCAGACCATGGGCTTGTTATTGCTGTGACCAAGAAGTATGTTAGTGAAGTCCATATGAACAAGGAATGAAATCATTGAGGAGTAAAGGTTGAATACGATAGGAGAATAAGTTTGCGTAGAGAGAAGATTTGCATGATCTGTGAGACATCTCATAGAATATTATCATTACAGCATATAGAAGCCATAAGCATATTTCTCTAAATACAATCTTCATGCCTCCATTGACTAGAAAAGAGCATAGTAGAAGGTATCTTAGAGGAGGTGGCCGATCAATACAGTGAAATTAATTAGGGTTTAAGGGAGGTATGCATTTTAGGATGTTGATTTGAATAGAGAAGCAATAATTTTTATTTTAAGCATTGCTATTACTTATTTCTCATGTGCCATAAACATTAATGTTTATAACTAGCATAGTTGGTTTAAAAGTTCATTATTAAAGAGGAGTTATAAGGTTCTTGGTTCAAAACTCACAATGATGTAAGAGCATTATTTTTGTGCTAAAAACTATTTGGAATGCTATGATTTTATTTGTAGGAGAGATAAGGGTATGTTTTTGCTTTTGGAGTAATAAGGTGGAAAACATTGGAGTTATAAGGATATATTTGTGTTTACACTATATTGTAAAAGGTGCACTTTTGGTGGAATCTGACACCTTGTTCATTTTATTTTATCATGGCTACATCAAACATTGCTTGTCCTCTTGGGGCCATTTATACTAGACCTGATGAGGCCTCCAAAGACTCATCCAAGACATCAGTTGGTTAAAGTGTAACAGGGTCATATTGAAGGTAGGTGGCATCAGAGGATGGAGGATTTTCCATCATCTCAAGTTAGCCTCTCGCTTTGAGATGATGCTTTACATGAGAAGCATTTTTTGTTGTGGTTGTTTTGCTTTTCTTTGTTGATGCTGACGGATTTGAAGAATGTATGTTTTGTGAAGATTTTGTTTTGGAGACAGGTTTGGGATTTGGTGTTGAGCTCAATATGGATTGTTGTCCAGCAAGCTTCAAAGTATATGATCGAGAATTATACCCTTTCACGGTCACTAGACAATGATAGAGATTTGTTGTATCTCTTAGGGATTGTTGTCGAATAATTCAAGACTCTATGATTTGAGAGTTCCGAACTAAAGAGCTCAAGAACATAGCTCAAAGCTATGCCTTTCCAAGGGTAGACGAGATAGCATGATGGATCCCCACTTGGTTCAGGATTTATTCTTTGGGAGAAGATCTTCTATAAAATATGTATTCATATTATGTAATCAGTTGTGTTGAGTATATTAGCATTCAGGGGGGGTCCCTTGGTACTATTGCAAGAACAATGTAATAAGGGGAGGAATGTTGGCATAATAGTCATATTGTATTACATTGTTAAATTTGCATTTATAGGTTAGTTTATGCATATTAAATAAATGTTAGTTTGTGGGAGTTACATTCCCGTATGGAGGTTATGTAGGTAGTTATCAAATAGTTAAAGGGAAGAGGCTTTTATAAAGCCAATGTAATGCAATGTGAAAATCATCCAAAGACAATAATATATTATTCTATGTTTTATGTTTTTCTGTGTTAAAATGGTTTGATCTGGTTATATGTGTTTGTGCTCACCATATTTCAATAGTAAGGTTGCTTTTGTTTTGATGATTTCTTTTTGGCTATCATGTATGAAGGCTTCTTTTTGTTATATGAAAGCCTCTGTGTATATAGTATAGAAATTAGGGGAAAGCTAGACCCTGTGAGGTCAATTACAGATACTCAGATTAGAATCTAGTAGGGACAGTTGGATTTTATTCTGCCTTGGACAGTTTGTTATGTAGTTCAACATAAGCAGTTGTTTCTTCTTTTTCAAGTTTAATATAAAAATTATCAATACGTATCAAAAAAATATGTTTCACTAAATACTTTTAATAAAATGTTTCACATAACAAAAATATCTTTATTATATTTCACATCAATAATAATCATCAACTTGTTGAAGGCACAAGACAATTGAGAGGGGGTGAATCAGTTGTATCAAAAACTTTAAATTCTCTTTAAAAAAATCACATTCACATTCACTTACTTTAACCCCTTAATCTATTATGAAGATTAAACATGAAATGCAGAATCAAAACTTAAACACATCAACACCATACACACATGAACACCTAATTTTTACGTGGAAAACCCTAAAAAAGGAAAAACCATGGTGAGTGTTAGTTCACAATATAATGTAGTAACAATACCGAATACCAAAAGGCTCACTACCAAAGGGCTCACTACCCAAAGGACTCATTGTCTAGAGAAATGCTCACTGCATACAGGCCCGCTACCGAAAGAAAGAAAGGATCACTGCCATGGACTCACTGTCCATAAGAAGAAGAAAGAGATGGCTCACTGCCAAGAATGAACTGATATGATTGCATCCAACACATGTATGAGTTTAGTTCCACTGGAGCATAATAACTATCACCTTCACAGCCACAATGTCACACTGCCTCTAATTCACATTCACATCAAAGCTATCATCATTCACGTAAATTGCACATTACACATGCTTATTTATATCACCATCAACCTTAAAACATTCACCAAGGTTGGAAAACCACATTACAACTCTTGAAATAATCTCCAAGGTTGGTAAACATATATAATTTGAATTAGGTTTGCACCTAAACATCCTGCGGCACAAAGGAATGAAGGTGAACCACTTTACACCTTAGCTCAAACCTAAATATGTCCATGCACACTACACAACACTTACATAATCATCAAAACATCTCCTTAATCACTGCAACCATCCAAGGTCAGCCAAACAACACAAACATAGGAACTTCTTGATCACACACTTCCATGATCACATCCATAACTTTTAGACATTATACAATGCTTTAACACAATCTCAAAACATCCATGAACAACATAAATTCACCTGAGCACTAACAAATTCAAGTACAACAAATCTCACTTGAAGATAGTTCACAAACTGCTCACAAACAATACTGTCAAGCTCTGCTACTTAAGAAACTAGATTTCTAGAGAACTAAACCATAGATCCTTTGGATAAAACATAGATATGGACCTCATGAACAATCACCTAGAACTATAGGACCTAAAACCAAATTGCGGAGAAATGCGGAGAAAAATACTTTCTCCTAGTCACACTGCAAACACTATCAGACATAGTCTTCAAACTGGTGAACATAACTTTCGCATCGTAGCATTCCGGAGCACCAAACTTAGGATTTAACCTATTCAACTAGTTCTCTAAAACATATCCAAATCTCATCCTCTGATTTTTAATACAGAAGAAATGTGGTGCAAAAACTCAAATAGTATCCTATAAGCCAGAATACTTCTTCACAACTTTGTCTTCAGTATGAATCAAATTTTCTCAAAAGGACTTGGAAACTCAATATCAAGAACATATTCTTACCATCTTTAGCACTTATACAAAGCAATACAAAGAAACTAACTCATCACAATCAAGTAACAAGACAAGAGCACAATTGACACTAATGACAACACAAACATGTTGACATCAATGACAACATCAATTAGCACATACTTGCAACAATCTGCCCCTTTGTCATTGATGGTAACATATGATGTGAAAAATTGAACAACATGTTCCACCATCAAGACACAACACTTCATCAAAACTCCCCCTGATGCAGAGCGAGGATACAGTGGAAATACACACACACGAAATAATCCCTTCTGTCAATATCGGCATGAACATACAAATGTCTCACCAAAATCTTCTATTCATCGGCCACACCTTATACCATCGGGTCACTCAAGAATTCTCCCACCGATGCACCACTCACACTGATGACTTTTCACTATCGCTCAAACTTCCTACCATCGGCGTAGCTTTCTTCTCATCTTCTGATAATAAGACTCATACCGATAAACTCTCCATCGGTGACACTTTTAGTCATCACCCTGATCGGCAAGAACATATACTATCGGCTTCACAATATTTCATTCACCTGATTCTTTTCTTACGCTAATGTGCTTTCTATCAGTGACACTCTGCCTTCACTGTGACTCCTAATACTTTTCCTGATGGGTTCTCCTCACGCCGATGACTTCATCTTGTATATGCAATTCCTGACCTTCTACCACTGGCCTCCCATTGCATCTTCATTTACTTTGACCATCACAGCCAGTCACCCATTGTATCTTTTGAAATGTATATTGAAATGTATATTCTGACATACATTCTTCAACATACATTTATCGACTTACTAAGCCGGTTCTCCTCCCTACTATCACCAGTCATCCCTTGTATCCTCAGACAAACATCCATCCAATATACAAGCGAGCTACCACCTCAGCCGGTCATCCTTTGCATCTTATGCAAGGTATATTTTCATTGCATCTTCACAACATACAGCAACTATACGCAATTGCAGTATACCCACAAACTGACGCACACATACAATGGTGATATATTCACAACTATCTATGACATACATTGGGCGTATACACACAAAATGTATATCCTCAAACAATTTTGACAAACACACGACTTAACACAGAGTATGTTTTAGCAAGATATGCAAACAACGGACCCTCACATGCAATTGCGTGATATACACAGAATATGCACAGATACATTAATGATATACACACTATTTGTATATTTCAATGAACAATCCCAAACTTAGCCTAAATGGACGCTTACATGCACATTTTGTCTGACGACATACGTAAGGTGATACCTAGATACAATAGCAATATACACAAAGAAATTACCTTCATACAATTTTGATATATACAGGGAATGTATATTCGACAAACAACACAAATTTGACCCAAACAAGACTTTTGTACATACCACATTTCACAGCATATACACAGAATGAGACTCGCATGCAAATGCGATATATTCCTCAACTGTCTACAGCATACAATTTATGTATATACTTCAAATGTATATTTGAATTCTCCAACCGAGGACCTTCTCTGAAACGGATTCTACAATTTCTACACTTCCATGTTTAGCAAACAAAAGAATGAAACAAAAATGGAAAACTATTTTACAAGTCCATTCCACTGATTTCACAGAAATCCACTAATGGAATGGATTTAAACGTGCATCACGGCAACAGAGAAACAAAGCTAAATATGAAACGGTCCTTTACAGAACAATTCGATATACAAAGATTTCACACAGGATTCAGAATTTTCAAAACACAATTTGTAGAATTTCTATTTTTTCATTCCAGCTTCTTACATTTGATCCTTTTCAGAAAAAGAAAAAAAATGGAAGAACACACCCTTTCGACCATTTCTTCCTGTCTTTGTTAACGACCCCTTTCCTCTGTTTTTAGGATTTTGATTTAACCAAGGTTATTAGCAGAAACCCTAATTAAATCCCATGACATTTGTTTTGCATAAGACAGCAAAACACCTAATGATAAGACACATTGGTTTAACCCTTCACATAACCCAACATGTCTAAAATGTTAAATTTGATGTTTACAAACATAAAATGCCAACACAAAATGTTATCTTTGACTTAGACATATAAATGTTACATAGTAACATGAAATGTCTAAAACATTGTAAAACCTTATTCTTCTCCCTCTTGTGCATATTTATCCTATTGAAGGGGTGCTCCTGCACCATATGCCCTAGGAGAAGAGATCTCAAGCCCCTTTGAGATCAGAGTTTGGAGGTCTGTACCATGGTTTGTGATCTGATCTATAGTCATCCAAACTGCCTCTTAATCGGGTTTTCCTTGCCAAGCCACCAAATACTATATGTACTCTTTGTTCCTTGTCGTCTTTGTCACTCTTTAGTTTAATATCTTCTTCACTTTTGGTGGATCATGCTTAGGAATATCATCTTCTACTGGATCTTGTAATGGTTCCTGTTCTACATCTACATGCTGCCTGTATGAAGTTAAATCACATACATTGAAAATGGGTGACAATCCAAGATCAGGAGGGAGTTGGATCTCATAGGCATTTTGCCCACACTTCTTCAAAATCTGACATGGTCCAATCTTCCTCTGCATTAGCTTGGTATATTGACCTTTTGGGAGCCTCTCCTTCTTCAGATTAACCCATACCAAATCTCCAACAGCAAATTGTACATCTTTCTTCTTCTTGTCAGCATATGTTTTGTATTTCAATGTAGTTTGTTGAAGCTAGTTCTTGACTTGATCATGCACTTCTTTGATGGCTGATGCAAAATCTTCTCCATCTGCACTAATAGGCTCGCCTCTAGGCAGATCTCTCAGTTCTAGAATACCCCTTGGATGGATGCCATATACGATCTGAAAAGGTGACTTTCCTTTACTCCTATTGACGGTGTCATTATAGGAGAATTCTGCTTCTAGTAGGATATTGTCCCACTTCTCTCCATGCTGCCTTATTAAACACCTTAACAGATTTCCCAATAACGATTAACAACTTTAGTCTGCCCATCTGTTTGAGGATGGTAGGTTGATGAGAAGGACAAATTGGTTCCAAGCTTCTTCGAAAGAGTCCTCCAAAAATGGCCAATAAATTTTACATCTCTGTCTGAGACTATGCTCAATGACAATCCATGGATCCTCACTATTCCCTTGAAAAATAGGTCTGCAACATACGAAGCTTCACAAGTGGTTTTGCATGGCAAGAAATGTGCCATTTTACTAAATCTGTCTACTACCACAAAAACACTATCATATCCTTTCCTTGTCCTAGGCAAACCTAGTACAAAATCCATGCTTATGCTCTCCCATGTCCTAGAAGGAATGGGTAAGGGCTGATATAAACCTGCATTTGTGGATCTTCCTTTTGCTTTCTGACATATTACACATGCCTCCACAAATCTTCTCACATCTGATTGCAACTTAGGCCAATAGTAATGTCTCTTTACAAGACCAAGAGTTTTGTCGAAACCAAAATGTCCTGCCATGGCCCCACAATGTTTCTCCTGAATAATATTCAGTCTCATAGAACACCTTGGAATACATAACTGTCCACCCTTGAAAAGTAAACCATCTTGGATCAGAAATTCAGAAAATGCAGCATGGTATTTGTCTTCAAAAGAAGTACATACCTTGTATATCTCTCTAAAGTCTTCATCATATGTATACATTGTCTTCAAAGAATCAATGCCAACACTTTCCAATTGAATCTGATTTATGGTTAGAAGTCTCCTGCTCAAAGCATCTGCCACTTTGTTCTTAACCCCTTTCTTGTGCTTGAGTGTAAAGGTGAAAGTTTGTAAAGTTTCCACCCACTTCATATGCATATGGCTCAGCTTTTCTTGACTGTTTATAAAACTGAGGGCCTGATTGTCTGTGAACACTATGAATTCTTTTGCAATCAAGTAATGCCTCCATTTCTTGAGTGACTGGACTAGAGCATACATCTCCAAATCATAGGATGAGTATCTCTTCTTGGCATCATTTAATTTCTCACTAAAGAATGCAATAGGCCTACCTTCTTGGCTGAGTACTGCTCCAATTGCAATATGGCTTGCATCACATTCTAACTAAAAAATCTTGCTGAAGTCAGGAAATGCAAGAACTGGCTACTCTGCCACTTTCTTCTTCAATGTTTCAAAGGAATCATCTGCCTCCTTTGTCCAAGTAAACCTGCACTTCTGTCCTCCTTTTATGGTGTTAAGCATGGGTGCACAAACATGACTAAACCCCTTTATAAACTTCCTATAAAAGGTTGCTAACCCATGGAAACTTCTAACATCATTCAAGGTTTTAGGAGTTGGCCAAGACAATATGGCACTTACCTTCTCTTGATCCATTTTCAGTTTGTTATGTGAGATAACAAATCCCAAGTAGATGATCTCTTCCTGCATGAATAAACACTTACCTAAGTTGATCATCAGCTGCTCTTTGTGTAACTTTTTGAGAACCAAGTCTATATGGATGAGGTGCTCTTCCCTCATATTACTGAAAATCAGGATGTCATCTAGATATACTATGACAAATTGTCCCATGAATTCCCTCAAGACCTCATTCATCAACCTCATAAAGGTACTAGGGGCATTGGACAAACCAAAAGGCATGACCTTCCACTCATATAACCCCTCATTGGTCTTAAATGCAGTTTTCCATTCATCACTAGGTCTAATCCTAATCTGATGATAGCCACTTTTTAAATCTATTTTGGTAAAATATTTAGCACCTCCTAAACAATCAAGCAAATCTTCTATCCTAGGGATTGGAAACCTATACCTGATGGTTATCTTGTTGATCACCCTTGAATTAGTGCAAAGCCTCCAAGTGTCTTCCTTCTTCGGTGCTAGTACAGCCGGTACTGCACATGGGCTTAAACTCTTGCCAATTAGGCCTGTCTCCAACAACTCTTCAATTTGCTTTGCTACCTCTGCATTCTATTCTGGAGTGAGCTTATATGCTACTTTGTTTGGAAGTGTAGATCCTAGGATTAGATCTATGCAATGGCTAATGTCCCTTATAGGTGGTAGGGAACTTGGCATTCCATCAAAGATAATACTTTGTACTTGTCCAATAGCTCTTGGACAGCTGGGTCTATGAATTTTTGTCTCTTCTCTCACTTGACTTGTTGCTGTTGTTCTTTGTTTACCTTTAGGCAAGGAATTAGAGCATATGTAACTGCCCCTTCTTCTCCTATCCCTTTCATGAATTGTTTGCCTTCTACCATCATCACCTTAACTTCTTTTCCTTTTGATTCCACCTCATTCTCCATTAATGGAAGCAATTCTATCACCTTACCATTCTTGGTAATTGAATAAGTGTTTCTGACCCCATCATGGTATGCTTTCAAGTCATACTGCCATGGTCTCCCAAATAGGAGATGGCAAGCATCCATCTTGGCAATGTCAAACAATAACCTATCCTTGTATGGGCCAATCTAAAATTCTACCCAAGCCTATTCCTCCACAATTGTTTGTTGACCTTGGTGGAGCCATGAGATCTTGTATGGGCAAGGATGTGGTAGTCTTCTAAGCTTAAGCTTTTCTACCATTTCAAAAGACACAAAATTTTTAGTAGATCCAGAGTCAATCAGAACTTTACATACCTTTCCTCCTGCCTTGCAAGTAGTTCTGAAGAGAGACTTCCTTTGTGGGGGTTCTTTGCTGGGCACCTTCATGGTGGTCATTGCTCTTCTAATCATCAAAGATTCTCCTCTCTCAAGATATCCATAACTGTCAGGAGCATTCACACTTTGATTAGTGCTTGAGCTTGCTATACTCTGACAATCAGATTCTTGGATCAGATTGATCCTCTTTTCTCCCATTGAACTTGTTGCCTTTGCTGGACATCTACTGGCTATATGGCCTTCTTGGTTGCAGTTATAACATCTGATAGGTCCTCTACCCTACGATCTTCCTCTAAATGGTGGTCTTTTACCTCTAAAGTTTCCTCTTTGATTGTAATTTCCCCCTTGATTTTGACTGCTATCTCCTCTGTTGTTCTCTTGGTTGGATTCACTTTGGTATCCAAATCCTCTGCCTCTAAAAGGACTTCTTCCTCCTCTTTGTTGTCTCCCTCTACCTCTATTGTTCTGCTCATGCCTTCTCTTCAATTTTTCTTCCACTTTGAGTGCCAATTGGTAGCATTTCTGAACTGTATCTGGATTATGCAGATTTAGGTCTTCTTGGATGTTAAACCTCAATCCACTGAGGTACCTTGCTACCTTCTCTTCCTCACCCTCTTTTACCTTTGTTTTTACACATAGTTTCATGAACTCTTCTGTGTACGAATTGACATCTAGCTCCTTCTGCTTCAAATTTTGTTTCCTCTTATGTAATTGGATATTATAATCCAATGGAACATAGCCTTCCTTCACTAAAGCCATCATTCTCTTCCATGTTGCAACTCTGTTCTTTCCCTCTTTCACCCTGTCATCTTGGATGAAATTCCACCAAGTCAGTGCAGCTCCTTTCATTTTGGACTGATCCATCTTCACCCTTTGGTGGTCTGGTATTTCCTTGGTCTCGAAGAAATTATTCAAGGAGTCTATCCACTCCATCACCAAATCAGGTTCCATTTTTCCTGCAAACACTGGCAGGTCTAGTTTCATATCCATGGTCATTCTTTCCATGGACTTGAGGGCATTGAGTAAGGGTCTCTAGTCAGTAGGAACCTCTATCTCTTCCTGCTTAGGGACCTCCTCTTCATCCCTATCTTCTCGTTCACCAGAGTTTTCCTCTCCCTTCTCTACTCTGTCCCTCAACTTCTCTAACTCTTCTTTCAATGCCTAATTCTGAGCTCGATCTGCTCTGCTCTCTGCCATATGCATTCTTACTAAGGCCATCAACTCAACGTTGGTCATCTTTGTTGGGTACATTTCTGATCCTTCTCCTTCTGACATCTTGTCATCTTCTTCTACCCAAAGAACACTCCTTGCTCTGATACCACTATGATGCTGAGTGAGGACATGGTGGAAACACACACACACGAAATAATCCCTTCTGTCAATATCGGCAAGAACATACAAATGTCTCACCGAAATTTTCTATTCATCGACCACACCTTATACCATCGGGTCACTCAAGAATTCTCCCACCGATGCACCACTAACACCGATGACTTTTCACTATCGCTCAGACTTCCTACCATCAGCGTAGCTTTCTTCTCATCTTCCAATAATAAGACTCATACCGATAAACTCTCCATCGGTGACACTTAGTCGTCACCCTGATCGGCAAGAACATATACTATCGGCCTCACAATATTTCGTTCACCCAATTCTTTTCTTACGCCGATGTGCTTTCTATCGGTGACACTCTGCCTTCACTGTGACTCCCAATACTTTTTCCGATGGCTTCTCCTCACGCCGATGACTTCATCTTGTATATGCAATTCCTAACCTTCTACCGCTGGCCTCCCATTGCATCTTTATTTACTTTGACCATCACAGCGAGTCACCCATTGTATCTTTTGAAATGTATATTCTGACATACATTTATCGACTTACTGAGCCGGTTCTCCTCCCTACTATCACCAGTCATCCCTTGTATCTTCAGACAAACATCCATCCAATATACAAGCGAGCTACCACCTCGGCCGGTCATCCTTAGCATCTTATGCAATGTATATTTTCATTGCATCTTCACAACATACAGCAGCTATATGCAATTGCAGTATACTCACAAACTGACGCACACATACAATGGTGATATATTCACAAACTATCTATGACATACATTGGGCGTATACACACAAAATGTATATCCTCAAACAATTTCAACAGACACAAGAGTTAACACAGAATATGTTTTAGCGAGATATACAAACGACGGACCCTCACATGCAATTATGGGATATACATAGAATATGCACAGATACATTAATGATATACACACTATTTGTATATTTCAACGAACAATCCCAAACTTAGCCCAAATGGACGCTTACATGCACATTTTGTCTGACGACATACGCAAGGTGATACCTAGATACAATAGCAATATACACAAAGAAATTACCTTCATACAATTTTGATATATACAGGGAATGTATATTCGATGAACAATACAAATTTGACCCAAACAAGACTTTTGTACATACCACATTTCACAGCATATACACAGAATGAGACTCGCATGCAAATGCGATATATTCCTCGACTGTCTACAGCATACAATTTATGTATATACTTCAAATGTATATTTGAATTCTCCCACCGAGGACCTTCTCTGAAATAGATTCTACAATTTCTACACTTCCATGTTTAGCAAACAAAAGAATGGAACAAAAATGGAAAACTATTTTACAAGTCCATTCCACTGATTTCACAGAAATCCACCAGTGGAATGGATTTAAACGTGCATGACGGCAACAGAGAAACTAAGCTAAATATGAAATGGTTCTATACAGATAATACACAGAACAATTCGATATACAAAGATTTCACACAGGATTCAGAATTTTCAAAACACAATTTGCAGAATTTCTATTTTTTCATTCCAGCTTCTTACATTTGATCCTTTTTAGAAAAAGAAAAATAAATAGAAGAACACACCCTTTCAACCATTTCTCCCCGTCTTTGTTAACGACCCCTATCCTCAGTTTTTGGGATTTTGATTTAACCAAGGTTATTAGCAGAAACCCTAATTAAATCCCATGACATCTGTTTTGCATAAGACAGCAAAACACCTAATGATAAGACACATTGGTTTAACCCTTCACATAACCCAACATGTCTAAAATGTTAAATTTGATGTTTACAAACATAAAATGCCAACACAAAATGTTATCTTTGACTTAGACATATAAATGTTACACAATAACATGAAATGTCTAAAACATAGTAAAACCTTATTCTTCTCCCTCTTGTGCATATTTATCCTATTGAAGGGGTGCTCCTGCACCACCCCCTTTCTTTTTACACATCTGAACTCTCTCTGATTACTGAATGCTTTCTTTTTCTCTAAGTTTTTCACATGAACTCTCTCCCCCTTTGACATCAATGGCAAAGGGCAACACATTTCTTTCCACTGCACATACTTGCACTTCTCACTACTACTTTGAACACACATCAAACTAGAACAATTCTTTACTTCCCCTGACTGTAACAGTCATCAAAATCCACTACCTGCTCCCCTTGAGAGGTAGCCTCTAACATCAGTCCAAACAAGAATGTACTTTGAAGCACACTGGATTGATGCATCTCCTCATGCATCTAGTTCAAAGAAGGAGGGGCAATAACCCCTAACTTCTCTCAAAGATACTCAAATGTATCCTTTAGAAGAGCCTTAGAGAAAATGTCAACAACCTGATCCTTTGTAGGCACATACTAAAGCTTCACTTCATTCTCTACAACCTTCTCTCTCAGAAAGTGATACCTAATTGAACTATTCTTTGTTTTTGAATGTATCACTGGATTCTTTGAAATATTTATGGCACTTGTATTGTCACAAAGAATAGGTATTGGCCTATCATACTCAACTTTGATATCCTTCAAGGTTTGTTTCATCCACAGCACCTGAGTGCAACATGTTGTTGCAGCAATGTATTATGCCTTTGCAGTAGACAAGGATATTGAATCTTGTTTCTTGCTTTGCCAAGACACCAACCTATCTCTAAGGAAGAATGCACCACCACTTGTACTTTTCCTGACATCAACATATCCAGCCCAATCTGCATCTATATAGGCACTTAGGGTAAAATCATTGTTCTTAAGATACCAAAAACCATGATCTGGAATGCCCTTCAAATACTTGAAGATCCTTTTTACTGCCATAACATGTGATTATCTAGGATCTAATTGAATTCTAGCCACAAGACAGACTGCATGCATGATATCTGGTCTGGTAGCAGTTACGTAAAGTAGTCCTCCAATCATTGATTTGTACTTTCTATGATCAGCCTTAGGAGATTCATCATTCTTGCTGAAATTACAACCAATGACCATAGGATTACACACTAGTTTAGAGTCTTCCATTCCAAACTTCTTCAACAATTCCCTGACATACTTTGATTGAGAAATGAAAATGCCTTTATCAATTTGATTGATTTACAGTCCAAGGAAGAAGTCCATCTCACTACACATAGACATCTCAAACTCCTTTTGCATCTCATTTCCAAAATTCTTACACATCCCTTCATTTCCACCAAATATAATGTAATCCACATAGACCTCAACAATTAGGATTTCATATCCACTTATCTTGAAGTACAAATTACTATCTACGAACCCTTTACTAAATTTCTGATGCAACAAATACTTGTCTAGCCTTGCATACCAAGCTCTAGGATCTTGCTTCAATCCATACAATGCCTTCTTCAACTTGCATACCATATCTGGTTTGTCTGATAGCTAGAATCCATCTTGTTGCTCTATGTAGACCTCTTCTTCCAACTCACCATTCAAGAAAGCAGACTTCACATCCATCTGATATACCTTGAAATCTTTATGTGTTGCAAATACCAAAAATAGTCCGATAGCTTCCAGTCTTGCCACTGGAGAAAAGGTCTCATCATAGTTTATTCTTTCCAATTGTGAGTATCCCTTACACACAAGTCTTGCCTTGTTTCTCACAACTTCTCCATCTTCATTCAGCTTGTTCCAGAATACCCACTTTGTTCCAATCACATTCTTATCTACAGGCCTAGGAACAAGTTCCCAAGTCTTGTTCTTTCCAATTTGCATCAATTCTTATTCCATTTCCTTGACCCAATATTCATCATTGCATGCTTCATTCATGGTTTTAGGTTCAGCTTTTGAAAGTAAATAGAGATTTACTTGTTCTTCTGCTTCTCTGCTTCTTTTCAACACACCTTTCATCTTGTCACCAATTATTTGATCTTCAGAATGATTTTTTTGTGCATACCTGGGGGTTTTAGGAGTTCTTTTCAGAGCTTCTTGTTCTTTAACTTGAGCTTCTTCTTCGAGAGCAGCTTGCACTTCAATCTAAACTTATTTTTTTCTTCAACTTTCTCTATATCAGCAGATCCATCCGACTCATATCCATTCGGCTCTAAGATTTTCTAAACATCTTCATCTACCTTCACATTTACACTTTCAATAATCTTTCTCAACCTCTTGTTGTAACACTGGTAGGCTTTGCTTTTGGTAGAGTGCCCAAGGAATATGCCTTCATCACATCTAGCATCAAACTTTCCTAAATCTTCATCTCTTCTGATATAACATTTGCTTCCAAAAACTTTGAAATATTTGACAGTGGGAGGTCTTCCATACCACAGTTCATAAGGTGTCTTTGTTCCACTTGCTCTGACTTGTACTCTATTCTAAATGTAGACAACAGTGTGTATTGCTTCTTTCCAATATACTTATGGTAGGTCTGCTTCTTTGATCATTGTTCTAGCAGCTTCTTGAACCATTATGTTCTTCCTTTCAACCACTCCATTTTGCTGAGGAGTTCGAGGGCAAACAATTGTCTCTTTATTCCATGTTCTTCACAAAAAGCATTGAATTCATTTGAAGTAAATTCACCACCTCTATCATACCTCAAACACTTGATTCTCAAATCCAGTTCATTCTCAACCATAGCTTGAAATTCCTTGAACTTGTCTAGGGCTTCTAATTTTTCTCTAAGAAAAGTAACCTAAGTCATTCTTGAATAATCATCAATAAGAAGCATGAAATACCTGTCACCTTGTATACTTCTTGTTCTTGTAGGGCCACACAAGTCTATATGCACCAACTCCAACAAACTGGTAGAGGATTGTTCTTTGCACTCTTGAAAGTAATCTTTGTTAACTTCCCAAACTGACATTCTTTGCACATAGCATTGGTAGGATTCACAATCTCAGGAAGGTCTCTCACAGCTTATACTGTGCTTATTCTCAACAAATTGTCAAATTTAATGTGACACATTCTCCTATACCATAGCTAGCTTTCATTTATCTGAGCCAAGAAATAATAATTATTAGTACCTTTCAATTGATAAACATTACCATGAGTCTTCTTACCAGCAACAATTATTGTTCTGGACCTTTTCCTTATCTCACATCCATTATCCTTGAACATCAAATTATATCCTTTGCTACACATCTATCTAACACTTAGAAGCTTGTGTCATAAGCCTTAAACATAGAGTTCTACATCATATGTATTATGCTTGCCATCAAAAGAAATTGACTCTTTTCCACAAATCTTACAAGCTGCATCATCACCAAACCTAACTAGCGAACTCCATCATACTTTTCCAATTTAACAAATTGACTCTTATCTCCTATCATGTGATTTGAACATCCATTGTCAACGATCCATTCATCTTCCTTTTCAACATGAAATGTAGACAGCTCTCCTGGACTTCCTTCCTTCACACATCTTGCAAGGTTAGTAGAAACATGTCCTTCTCTTAGGGCAATAAACAAGCATTCACTAGCATTACCATCTTCAAAATTAGGTTCATCATCAGTTACACCATCATCTCTAACATAGTAACTCTTTCTTACCATCTTACCTTTACTTTCATTGTTCTTAATCTTCAAAGCTCTATCGGGACATCTTGAAGCATAGTGACCAATCTTACCACAACTAAAACATTTGAAAGGTAACTTACCTCTGAACTTTCCACTGCCTCTTTTCATTTTGCTTACAAAGTTTGCCTCAATCTCATCAAAGTATTCTTCATTTGATTCCACAACATACTTATCTGATCTAGTAGTCTTTTATTCCTTGGCCTTAAAAGTAGTCTTAGTTTTCACAGGGCCATCAGTAGTACCAAATTCTCTCATCTCAAAAGCAGTCAATTTACCAAGCAGTTGATCTTTTGAAGGATTGTCCATATCAAACAATTCTTCAATGGTAGACACCTTGTGGTTGTAAGATTTGGGAAGAGTTCTGAGTACCTTGTCTACAACATCCTTATCATCTATCTTTCCACCAAGACCCTTGATGCTGCTGACAACTTCATCAATCTTTTGTATGTAACTTGTTATGTTCTCATCTTCAAACATCTGCATAGTTTCATATATCTGGTCTTCAAGTTCTACAACTTAGCCTTCTTGATAGATTCATCACCTTTATAGATGCTTTTCAATTTCACCCAGATCTCATGAGCAGTTTCCAGATCCACAACTTTCACCATTTCAGTGTTAGATAAAGCATTTAGTAGAGCATTTTTAGTTTTGTCATTAGTCTCATAGGCCCTAATCTCAAGTGCAGTCTTTGGACCACCATCAAGTATTTTCTATTCATCTTCAACTATATTCCAGACCTTATAACCAATAGAAACAAGATAACTTTGCATTAGTACCTTCCAAAAAAATAGCCAGATCCATCAAACTGAGGAATGTCTTTCTTGTGCCCCATTCCAAATCTAACTTAAGTTGTTAGGCTTTCTTCCAAGGAACCTTGCTCTAATACCAATTGTTGAAGGCATAAGACAACTGAGAGGGGGGGTGAATCAGTTGTATCAAAAACTCTAAATTCTCTTAAACAAAATCACATTCACATTCACTTACTTTAACCCCTTAATATATTATGAAGATTACACATGAAATGTAGAATCAAAACTTAAACACATCAGTTCACCATACACACATGAACACTAGATTTTTACGTGTAAAACCTTGAAAAGGGAAAAACCACGGTGAGTTTTAGCTCACAATATAATGTAGTAACAATATCGAATAACAAAAGGCTCACTGCCAAAGGGCTCACTACCCAGGGCTCATTGTCCAGAGAAATGCTTACTACATACAGGCTCACTGCCAAGGACTCACTGTCCATAAGAAGAAGAAGAAGAAAGAGATGACTCACTGCCAAGAATGAACTTATATGATTGCGTCCAACACATGCATGAGTTCAATTCCACTGGAGCACAATAACTATCACCTTCACAGCCACACTATCATACTGCCTCTAATTCACATTTGCATCAAAGATATCATCATTCATGTGCATCACACATTACACACGAATCCTTTACACTTATTTATATCACCATCAACCTTAACACATTCACCAAGGTCGGCAAACCACCTTACAACCCTTGAAACAATCTCCAAGGTTAGTAAACATACATAATTTGAATTAGATCTGGACCTAAACATCCCACAGAACAAAGGAATGAAGACAAACCAATTTACACCTTAGCTCAGACCTAAATCTATCCATGCACACTACACAACACTTACATTATAATCAAAACATCTCCTTAATCACCGCAACCATCCAAGGTCGACCAAACAGCACAAGCATAGGAACTTCTTGATCACACGCTTCCACAATCACATCCATAACTTGCCGACCTTATACAATGCTTTAACACAATCTCAAAACATCCACGAACAACATAAATTCACCTAAGAACTGACAAATTTAGGTACAACAAATCTCACTTCAAGATAGTTCATAGACTGCTCACAAACAACATTGTCAAGCTCTGCTACTTAAGAAACTAGCTTTCTAGAACACAAAACCACAAATCCTTTGGATAGAAGATAGATATGGACCTCATGAACAGTCATTCAGAACCACAAAACCTAAAACCAAACTGCAGAGAAATGCGGAGCAAAATACTTTCTCCCAGTCACACTGCAAACACTATCAGACATAGTCTTCAAACTGGTGAACATAACTTTCGTATCATAGCGTTCTAGAGCACCAAACTTAGGATTTAACCTCTTCAACTAGTTCCCTAAAACATATCCAAATCTCATCCTCCAGTCTTCAGTACATAAGAAATGCAGTTTAAAAATTCAGATAGTATCATGTAAGCCAGAATACTTAATCACAACTTTGTCTTCAGTATGAATCAAATTTTCTCAAAAGCACTTGGAAACTCAATAGCAGAAACATATTCTTACCATCTTCAGCACTTATACAAAGTGATACAAAGCAACTAACTCATCACAATCAAGTAACAAAATAAGAACACAGTTGACACTAATGACAACACAAACATGTTGACATCAATGACAACACCGATTAGCACATACTTGCAACACAACTAGTCAAAATTAGTTATCTAGGGATTGATGGCTTTGATTTTTCTCCAATATATCATTCCTTCCTTCAACATCTCTCTCAATTCATCCATGCCTGTCAAAATTCCAATATAGAACTCCTTGAGTCTTTTCAACTGCTCTAATCCCTCTCCCATGTTATTCACCTTCCTGCACCAACTTATCTCCAACTTCTCAAGGCATGCCATCACTCCATCCTCCATTTCTAGAAACTCCTTCAATTCAAGGAAATATTCTACCCAAAGGAAGCACGGAGGTGTGGAAACCTCCTAGCTTTACAAATGCCTTTGGCAATTCTTTGCACCTCTTGTTCCCATTCAACCACAAACTCACTAGATTGGGCATTGCTTCGAATCGATGACAAGCCTATTTGGGGTGCTACGATAGATCCTATATGCATGGTGAATGTAGTAACTAAAGAATTTCTCTACATCCATGATTTACATCGAGATACATATGATGTATCAAATATGGCTATTACAACACATGATGGGTCTATCCATCCAACTCTTGGTGCTTTAACTCTTGAAGTTAAAGTTTGCCCTAGAACTTTGGATGTCCATTTCATTATCATTCGTACATCAGACTTGTTTCGTATGAAATTGGGCTACCCATGGCTCTGCTCCATGAAGGCAATCCCCTCTATGTTTCATAAGTGCTTAAAATTTCTATTTGAGGGATGAGTTCATGCTGTGCACCATAGTCAGTATCACCCCATCGCTCGTAATGGACATTTTTCACTTAATTACTTTTGGCCAAAACTAGTGTGAGTTTCTCAAGAAAGAGAGGATATATTTTTCTCATCATATCAATGATTTAAAGAAAAGAAGATAGTAGAATTATCACTTAACAATATTCCTTCTGATGATGTTCTCTAACCTCCTCGATCTTCTAAGGCTCTGGCTATAATTTCTCTTTTTCCATAGGTAGTGAATGAGGCTAAGTCTGAATCGAAGGATCTTCCCTGTCCTTGAGCATCTAGTAGATATGCCAAGGTTCCCCCTCTACCATCCCTACAAGGAAAATGAGGCAACCTTCATGCAAAAAATAGACCTCCCCACAATCGCAATGTAACTTTTGTACCACCTGCCTCTACGAAGACTAGTGGAGATTGATCGATTGCGAGAGTTTTATTTCCTGAGGTTTCTCAACCACTTAAGGATGCTCTTATACTTCCACCTATTTCACAAGTTGAGAAGTAAGATCACCCCGCATTGAGGAACCCTCACCCTATAGCCTCCCAGCCTTCAGTGGTTCCTCCCATTTCTTCTAATGTTCCTGAGGCAAAGGAAAAAAAGGAACCTGCGTTGGAAGATACTACAATTCCCCTAAAGAACATCATGAAGAAGGCTAAGTGAAATAATATTGCATGAGAAAGAAAGAAGTGTCATCGTGATATGGCTCACCTTGCCGTAGGAGTGGAGAATCTCCCTCCTCGTAAGTGTTTATCACCGATGAATGCTGAAAAGATAGCTACTACTACTGTGTCTCCTACAAAGAAAGAAGAAGATTTGAAAGCTGCTATGGAACCAATTGAAATACATTCTAATAGTGATTCTAACAAAAATACAGGTATGGCTATTATTCCTTATACCTCAGATGTTATATTTCCTCTCTCATCTTGTCCTCATTTTCAAATGAATGATGAGCAAGATTGGGAGGAGGATCTGACTTTCTTTAGGTTGACTCACATGTGAGGTACCTTATTTACTATGTTGTGAGTGTGTGTAATGTTCTCCCCCCTGATGTGATGCTCCATGCTTTATCTATGTCATAGTTAATCTTGTTTATTTGTTGTTGTTTGTTTTTTATTTTGTTGTGTTGTTAAGCTCTCTTTGGATGACCCTTGACACCCTTGTAGGTGAAAGGATACAAAGGGACCAAAGTTTGTTGTGACATTCCCTCTATGTGTATCACCATTCCTCTATATGTTGTTCTTCCTATTGTTGTTGTTTCCTTTGGGGATGATGCAAGGCATAGGACACTTTCGCTTTCTCCCTTATTAACCCAAGGGATGTTTTCTTTTTGATTTCATGTGATACTTCCTCCCTTGTCTATGTAGTTCTACTAGTTGGTAGATGATGGCAGTTCTATATATATATATATATATATATATATATATATATATATATATATATATATATATATATATATATATATATATATATATATATATATATATATATATATATATATATATATAATCAAGAATTCTCCTAGTGTACAACCATTCCTATAATGACCATTGTGTATCATTCCTGCAACATCGCCTTGGTTTTCCTTGTATGGGGGCAACCCCTTTGTGTGATGTAGTTTTTTGGAAACACATATCATATGGGCATGTGCTTCGAAGAATCTCTCGTGCCTATTTGTGATTTGTTCTACCTTAAAGAAATTGCTCCCTGAAAGGGGTTAGCAATCACATTAAGGTGGGGGCATGCATCATGCTATGCTCCATTGTGGTTGCATGATTATTTTCCTATTGGTGTGGAACTCATGTAATGATTCGGCAGTCCTCACAAGCCTATAATGCTTCCTCTTTTGTCCATGATCCACCTAGTGCAACAAAGTTGGCTAGTCTGTGTGCTTCATGTGATTTGTTGTGGTCACCTAGTAATTCAGCGGTCCTTACTAGTGTGTGATCCATGTTGGCACTTCTCTTCACATGACCCCTAGCGATAGAGAAAGCTAGCATCAGAGTCATGTGTCTTGTTTGTTTGTTTATGTGTATTATCATGTTTTTTTTCCTTATGTATGTGGTGGTACCTACCTAGGGTTAGGGTTTCAAGCTTGAAAATCTATTGGTCTTTTTATTTAAACCCTCAAAAAATTCCTAAATCCCAGAGTCGTGCGCATTGTATCTTTTAATTCTCCGTTGACCTCCTGTAGCAAGTCATCAATCACTTAAGTTGCATTTTCATGCCTTAGCACTCGTAGGTTGACCGGTACCTTTGTGTTGCATTACCGCTTTCTCCCATCGTGTTAAAAAGAAAAGAAAGAAAAAATGCTAAGTCCAAAAAACCCTTTATGTGGCGGTGAAATATGTTGTATGTATCATTGTATGTATGTGTCTTTGTATGTGCAGATGCATATGTACAACGCCAGACCTGAAAAGAAATTTCAATCAGCCTTTGAAAAGGGTGAAAAATGGTTGTATGCATATAAGGTTTGTATGTGGCATTCAGATACATTTCTGGATGTGAAAATATGGTTGTGTATTGTAGATTCCCAGAATATTCCGTGGTTGTATCGAAGGAATTGTATGTATATGTTGTTGTATATTTGATATACAACGGGCAAGATACAATAGCAAACGTCAAAAAGTTTCAAATCAGGTTGAAAATAGTAGTCGGGCCCATAGGTATGCAGCAGAAGGATTGTATGTATGTGACTTATACAATGCAAAATATACAATGCAAAACATACAATGTCAGACTTCAAATTTCATCAAATCGGGCCAGCGGGTGCATACAAGTACAAAGTTGAAAAGTCAAAGGCATTTCCTTGTATCTTGCATTGTATGTATCTCCAATATACAACTGCGTATACAAGGTGATGTACAAGTGGACGCAGCCAAAAAGTAAACTGCATTTATGAGTTGGGTGAAATCCGCGGTTGTATATTAGGATCATATGTTCCCAATGTACAATCAGACATACAACAAGTAGATACAAAGAAACATACAAGGTAGGAGCAGTCAAAGTGAATGGTCTTCAAAAGCATGGTGGGGCCTGCATAGTTGTATGTCCCAGATTGTATGTATGTGCATATACAATGCAAGATACAAAGGGCACACATACAATCCCAGGCGCGAATGAAAAGTTTGTTGTGGTGGATAAGTGGTTGGCATCTGCGGTTGTATGTATATTGCATGTTGTACATGCAATATACAAAGCGATGTACAAGGAAGGAGATACAATGCTCGGACCTGATTGAAATTCTAAAGTGTTTCATAATGATTTGGGGTCCGCCCTTGTATGCGGGGTGATTGTATGTGCATACAATCTCATATACAACCACAAATGCAAAGAGGAAGATACAGCGCCCGAACCCGATGGTAATTTCAAATTGTTTTATAAAGATTTGGGGTCCACGCTTGTATGTGGCGATTGTATGTATATACAATTACACATACAATTTTAGATGCAAATGATGATACAAATGTTTAGTGATAGTGATCCAATCAGGTGTTGCCACGTGTCCAATGGCAGTTGTATGTACATACAACTGCATATACAAAGATTTGAAGGCAGAAAAGGCAAAATGGGCGAAAAAGGTAAAAATGTATGTTCGCACTGTGAAAAGTCAAAGGGGATAATGCGCCTGCATGGCATAATTTCATTGGTTGTGGACTTTTCAGCATGATTTGAAGCCGTAGATCTCGGCGGGAAGAAAGAATCGACAGCCTGTTTCAAATTTTCAAAATAGGAGGGATTTTTTGTGTGTTCGCAGCCACATTCTAGATTGAAAGAGTTCCAGAGCACGCAAACTGCTGCGTTTCCAAAAGCCGTAGGTAGGTTGGCTATTAATGGCAAATTTGCAGAGGTATGGGTCAAAATGATGGGCCACCTACCATTTTTAATGAGAAAATCTCTAGTCGGCTGTGTGTTTTCTGAGTTCACCTATTTTTTCCTCCTTTTTCTACCTGGAGTATTGAATGTTTTGGGTGCCATTTTGATTGTGTGATGTATCTGGCAGCATTTTGAAGTGACAGTGTAATTAATGTTGAGTACACGTTCTTGATGTATAAGAGGACTGTGTCACTCATTTTTCTGGTTGTTGAAGACTTGGCAAAATTTTGGTGGAGTAATAAGATATAGTTTTGCTGGTGGCTCTGTTTGGTGCCTTGTGAGTTTATGAATCATATGTTGTATGTTTTATGCATAGTTTACTGGTTTCATGTTGTTTTTATATGAGAAATGCTTTGTTGCATGTGTTTGGTTATTTGTCTCCAAGTTGTGGGCATCTTTTATTTTAAATCTAAATAGCTAAGGGTTATTTGGGGTTCAGGAACATGGATTTTATGTGTTGAATGTTTAATCTCTTATCTTTGTTCAAGGAACAAATTAAATATTTTAGGTCAAGCATTGGGAAAGGTATGTTGTAACAGGGATATCATTAAGTATGAATGACTAAATACTCAGTCTTGGGAAGTATCTGTAAGGCAGACACTAAGAAATTTTCCCTTGAAACCTAATTATTGATTCAAGTTTATGGTAATCATTCACATGTGTATGTCTATTGACTCCAAGCCCCAAGATAGGCACCAGTCTAGTCTTGTATTGAGGTTACAACCCAAGGTCCCAGTCTTGCATCCAATTACAAAATACAAATCCAACCCTCAAACATAAACTTTTAGGACATTAGAAGTAGTTTTAGGACCAAAATCCTCAATCTCACAACTGAGCATAGGCCCAAAGCTAGCCCCTTTGCACTTATTTTACAGTTTTAGTCTACATAAGAGAGGATTTATCTGCTTTGTGTCAACATCCCAGTAAGTTCACAAGCATATTTTATGGATGTTGAATAGGGAATACCCCCTTGGTTCTGCAGAGCCTAAAGATGGAGAGGAGATATTTATAGGGTCTATCTCCTGTACTATTGGTCCCTGGCCTAGAAATCCTATTGATCAATGATGGCTACCTTGTAGGGATAACTGGGAAGCATCCAGTTTGGGAAAAAACCCAATAGTTGTTCTCTATGAATTCATTGTGTATTGTGTCTTCTATGTGTATTTGTATGTATGATTTTAGTACTCCATGTATGTGTGAACTAACTTTGTAATGTCTTGCATGTTCTTTGTTTTCTTATGTGTTTATGACCTTAGGATCCTAAGTTTGGGGGCTACTCATGGTCCACAACTTAGCGGTATTCTTTGGGATTCTTTGCTTGTGTGTTTGATCTGTCCCTTTAGTATGAATTCGAGCTTAAGTTCATACACACACTAAAGTGGGGGCTAAATATAACATCGTAAAATGTGTACACTGGCATTTTACACCTAATTTACCTCCTAGGTTGGACCTACCTTAGTGCCTTTGCTAAGTGAGACCTATTTTAACACCTTTTTGAGCTTATAACGATGAATATCATGATCTTGACAATTAAACCTAACTTAATCAATATAGGACCTGACTAAGCCCACATAAAATTACATCTTTCAAAATTATAGGACCAAGGGCCCAAGGTGCCCAAGCACCCTAGTCCCACTTGGGAGCCTTGGTCGAATTTCGAGGTGTCAGCTTAGGATAGTCCTATAGTTTGCATTTGTTGACCTAATCAATTTTTAGTTGCTGAAGGTAAGCAGGATTGCATATTTAAATGTGTGTTGTGACTCATTTTACACCTAGATGGATGCAAAGGAAATGAATGCGAATTTTCTCTCATGTGATGTTTTATGCTCAAGGATTCTTCATGTATGGATTGTCTTCTACTTGTGAATGCTATTGAAGTTGTTTGTAGGCTTTGAAGGAAGTTTAAAGCCCTCTTCATCACTCTCCTTTGTTGGTGCTAAGTCAGGTTGGATATCTTGTTGTTATTATCATCATTATCAATCATATTGTTGCATATCTAGCCTCTACCCTACTAGGGCAAGCACTCTTGGATCTTATAAATCACTATTGTGGAGATAGGAACACCAACACAGGGTTTGAATAAGGCAAACCCTTAAAACAACACAACCTTTTCCCTCTTCTCTTGTGTGTAGGTAAGGCAAATAGGTTTTAGGAGTTGTTATCCAAAAGGAAGGAAGTGCAGACATCTACAGAACTGGTCATCCCAAAAGTTCTACCCAATCATGAAGGAAGACTAGGACGCCCAGGTGCCCCTATTTTGGACATCACTGTTGAATCTGCCATGTTCTAAACTATTTCCTAATCCCTACTCTACTCTCTGATTGATCTAATCCATTTCTATTAGTCTGTAGTAGTCTAATATTTGTGTCTTTTGGGTTAACTCGTACATCCTAGCTAGTTTGCTTAATTGTGGTCAAGTTTGGTTGAATCATCTCTATACAACAAAAAGGAGCAGAATACATGTAGGTTAAGCTCTCCCTCTTGGGTAGAAGCTAGGATCAATCACTCTCTCCTAATGTTGAGGTAGAAGAGGGTTTGATTTAGTTTGACCCATTAAGCTAGTCTCCCTTTTTCTCACCCTCTATAGATGCAACTCCTAAATAGTGGTTTGGTGTAGCTATCTCCCATCCGTCCTCTCAATACCAACAATCCATTATCACCTTCATATGACCCAAAGGCCTTTTGTCAACTCCACCGAGCCCCAAGTCATGATACTGAGTGATGTCTATGTTTGAAGCACACAGTACAAGACCTCATCAACCAGGGTGTTATCCAGGTCTAGGTCTAAATAACAAAAGTAACAAGTCAATAGCTCCTACTAACTAGCATTTGTAGATCTACACAGATACAATGCCTCGTCATAGCTCAAAATTTGTTGACCTTGCTTCTCCCTTCGTGGTGCTAGAGTCAACTCCTCATGTTTCCTCTTCTCACTCTTATTCTAAGATAATACTTATGGTGTACATTCATTCTTGCCCTACTCAAGAACATCTTATTCTAGATTCAGATATCTCCTTCTCTTTTGTTGACATCCTAAACAATATGTCTGAGACACCTCTTTACATTGCGCTAGAGGTAAATGGGAAACTTGTCAAAGGTGTTCTCATTGATCTTGTTTGTGTTGTTAATGTTATCATAGATGAGTTTTTGTATATTCATGAGCTATATAAGGATGTTTATGAACCATCTGATGTCTTTATACACTGTCATGATGGGATGTCTAGACTAACTCTTAGTTTGATCACCCTCACCATCTAGGTGGGACCAAAGACCCTAAACGTGTCTTTCTCTATCATTCCTACTGATGATCGTTATCATGTGAAGTTGTGCTTAACTTGGATTACTTCCATGAGAGGGGTTTCCTCGGTAGTTCATCAATGTCTAAAGTTTCCTTACAATGGCATTGTACATATAATCTATCATATTAGATTCAAACCACTCACCATGCAAGGAAACTTTTCTCTAGACTACTTTTGGTCAGCCCCCACTAAACCACTCTGGCCTCGTAATGACTTTCTTTTCATATCATATCAAAAACTCAAGGTGAGTAGGATTGCTTAGTTGTTAGCTAGACCCTTAGTTTCATTTTCTTTAGTTTCTCACCTTATGGTGCCTCTGTCTTCATAAGTTGCTTATGTTCCTTCTTCTACTCCCCCAATAGATAAAGGAAAGTAGCTCGCACATAGTGCACCTCCCTATACCCATGCACCTGGTTTGTACTCTACAATGCCTCCTCCCACCTCTTACATGAGAGATCAGGATAGACCTGTAGTATAGCTTTGTGCACTATGTTTTCATGGAGTTTCTCAACCTCTGTTGGCTAGTTTTTTTCCTCCTGCCTCCTCAGTGACACCAGTAAACCCACCTCTATTGAGTACTCCCCTCCTATAGTGGTTGCCCAACCTTCAGTGGTTTCTTCTATTCCTCATGTCCCTCCAATGGCACGAGGAAAGCAACCCATGTTGTGAGCACCTTCCCCTTCCCCTACTCCTATGGTCTCTCCACCATTAGTGGTTACCTTTATTGGTCCATGTATCCCTATGAATATGGATGGAACAGAGCCCATGATGGAAGAGCCTCGGCTCCGTCAGTGGAAGCCTTGGCCCATACAAGGTGAAACCAACTTGTGAGAAATTATAAGTGTTGTCATCGTGCTATGTCCTGAGCATGTGCTACTAATGTGTAGCCACCTTCTGAGGATCTCTCTTCCTTGCAACCATCTGTTGATCATATTCTTCCTCTGGATCCCCACCTCCCTATTTCCCTTCCTTTGTCTCTCCCATCCCTGACCCCTGCTTCGATCATTAGTTTCACTCCTAGTGTCATCTCCGCTGCTATTGTTATTGATCTACCTGCATTGCCTAAGCATTAGTAAGCCTGAGTGCTATCCTACCCCACTGTAGCTTCAACAGGTAAGCACATTCTGCAATTACCTTCACCACCGGCTTGCCCCTCTTCTCCTACTCTTCTCTTTTTGAGAATGTTACTCCACTCATGTCTCCTAATGCTCGCCTTACAACTAATAGCACTCAAGGTCCACCTATGGTTTGCATTTCAAATAGTGACTCTCTTCATTCCTCCCCTATGAGAATCTTAGAGTACGTACCAAATATCCTGGCATTATCCACGATCTTTGCAAGATCATTGACAATTGTTGAACCTAGTGCTTAGGAAGATCCAACCCCGCATGTTGATTCTCCACACTTAGTTCCGAGAGAGTGTCCTTCGACTACTTTAGCTATGGTCCCATTATCAGCGATTCCTCCATCTCATTGTGAGAATGAAGATTGGGACCGGGATGATCTGATGACCCATGAGGGTTTTACATGTGTTTTATGTGTTTTCTTGCTTTTCAATAATGTTTCTCTTGTGATGTGCTTTCATGTTTGTTAGTTGTACCTGGAAGAACCACAATGCCCTTATAGACACATGGATACAGGAGGAATGCATCTGTCATGATATTCTTCTAATTGTTCATACTTCCTTCTCTATGTTGGCTTTTTTTTCTTGTTGTGATATTTTGGGGATGATGCAAAGTGTTGGAAGATTTAGGTTCCTCCCATGTTGACCCAAAATTTTTAAATTTTTTAGTTTTCGTTTTGATATGTGTTTGTCTCTTTGTGGCCTTCTTCCTTCACACCTATAGTTACACGTTCTTGGGGGATGATGATAATATAGAAAATAAAATTCTATGATTATTACATTCAAATATAGATTATGCTAACTTGAAAGCACATAGAACCCTTAATGTGTTTGGTGTTGTTGGTTGTTTCATGTGGCATGTCTTAGCGTTGCTCGGTGTCATGCCATGATTACACAAGCTCTTTGTGTATCATTCTTGTAGCATTGCCTCATTTGTACTTCTTTGGGGGCATCCCTTTTATTTTGCAAGAGGCAACTTTAAGAACATATCTGTTGATATATGTCTCTTAAAGCTCTCTTCCCCATTTATCCCTTAAAATCAATTGCATATGTCTAATTTATGCAATTATTTTAAGCCCCTGAACATATCTCTCCTAGTTTACACCTTTTTACACACACCACTTTGTTGAAACGCTCCTTGAGGTGTTGGTTTTTGGTGCACTCTCTGAAGTGTTCACTCCTTGCAATATTTGTAGCTAATGGTCCTAAGAAGATACACTTGCTTGCCCTAACCACACTTTTAGCTACTTGTTTGGCACTCTTTGTGAGTCACCTAACAACACAGTTTGTTAGTCCTAGTGGCAGACAAGAGTTGGTGTAGAATTTCCTATCTCTCATAGTGTGCTATCCCTAGAACCATACTTGGCATCCATTCTAGCTCTCATAGTGTGCTAGAAATGCCTCTTTGTTTCTTTGCATTCATTTCTTTCTTGTGTGTATGTGTTTGTTGTAGATAGCAGTAGATGGCGCATTAGATCATATGATTTGCTAAACAGTGATGTTTGGGTGAATCACATTAATTCTAATCCTTTTAGGATGTTTTATATGATTCTGACATTACCTCTTGTGCAGGTTTATTATCTAACATTATGGTTTTATAGTTCTCAGCCTAGGAACTTCATACCTCTACTCGAATAATCTCTTGCATCCTCTACAACATTCCTATTGGAGGTATAACATGTTATGTTATTTTCTTTCTACTTTAGCTTGCATATGCACATAGTGTCATATGTTCACTAAAGTGGGGGCTAAATGTAACATAGAAAATTGTATACCCTTGCAATTTCACACTACATTTAGTAACCATTTTGGTGTTTGCATTTTCTCTCCGCATAATAGGCTATATTTTCTATTTTTGGTCTATTTCTTCTACTCTTCTTAAAAGTTCTTTATGATGCTTAAATGCTTACATGGTCTTAAGGTGCCTTGTACAACCAAGAGCTCGTTTTACCTAGACCTAAGCACTCCATGCGGATGTCAACTCATTGTGCTAGCATCCTACATCTGTTTGAAAACAAGTAACCATTTCTGAGCATTACAACACATCTTGGGTGGTCATGAGGATTCCTTGTAACCCCTATTGAGGTCGCAGAATGACTCCTTGCATGGCATTTTTGGGATTTTTCCCTCTTGGAGATTTATTGGAAATATTTTGGATTCCAATCTCTAATGGACTCACACATTCTCACATTTGTTTGAACACTTTGGCTTTCACACAACTCTCTACAAGTTTCTCTTATGCAAACTGGACTCCTACAACAACTATTGAAGATTTTGGTATTCTTGTGTATTGTGGGAACATTTCTCTTAGCTCGTGGAGTTTTGTTTCACTTGTTGTGAGGCTCTCTTCAGCAAAGTTTGAAGCTACACATTGATTTTGAGTTCTTGGGAGCTTGCTGCCTCTTCTCACTGCTCACATTGGTAAGATTGTTTTGGTTTTGTATGCATTATATTTCACTCCAAATCTATTTAGTATTTGCATATTTTTAAAATGGTGTAGACCACCATTTCCCTTGATTTTTTTGGGTGTAGACCACCATTTGTCTTCATTGCATAGAATGCACATTGTGGGTTTCTCTCCTCATAGACCAAGGAAGGAACTATTATGTTTTTACTTTCTTTATTGTTATTCTTACCTTCCTAGATACACTTAGGATAAGAACACACATGCTTTTCCTTTCGATTTCTATGATATATCTTGAATTGTTGGTCAGGAAGGTAGAAATACCAACACCAGGAATTGACTGAGGCAAGTCCCTAAGCAGCCCCACCATTTTTCCTCCTTCCTTGCAACTTTCTTGGAGTGAAGACCTTACAGCTGCATGGAGGTTTTGTGTGACTTCTTTTTGTGATTTTTTCTCTTCATCTTCTTTAGTATAATCAACTCTATCTTGATTCTTGTATTACTTGGAATATTATTGGGTGTGTTTGCATTGAAATCTATGTTGTGCAGGTGATTTGAGGTTGTACAAAATTGAAGATTTTTATTTTTAGCATGTTTCAAACTCTAGCACCCAGTACATACATCCTCGCAGCATGTTGTTGTTTGAGGCCGAGGCCCTCTCCTTGCTATCATAGGTTCCTCTTTTTTGTCTTTCTTCATTGTTGTAGTTGTCTTGTTTAGATTCTATTTGTAGTTAGTTCATTTTAGTATTCTATTCATTTTCCCTCCATTGTCAATCACTTGTTCAGGTAGCATTGCTTTAGCAGGTTCTCATAGTGGCTCTGTAGTGATCTAAGCTAGATTACTTAACATCTGACACCTTGGATAGAAAAACCCAAGTGTAGTTGTAGTGGAGAGTTCACTCAATCGAAGCAAGTAGATTGAGAAGTAATTTTCCCACACTACATATTAGACTAACTTTTATCTAGAGTCTTAGATTTACCTCTAGATTTTGATATCTTGTCCCATAAATTTTTATCTCTTGAATTATTTTTATTTATTTCATGGGAATGACCTCTTATAACCAAGGCATCCTTTGATTGGTAATCTTTTGCAAATTTTCTTCATATTTCTTCTAATAACATGATAGCTACTACATCCTTACTTTTAAATTTAGAAGTAGTACTAGTGATTGCCAATACTATATTATCCTAGGATTTAGGTAAAGAACAAAGAAAAGTAATGCATTTCCCTTCATCATCCATTTTAATATCATTAAAATATAGTTGGCTTACCACAATATTGAAGGCATTTAAATATTTAGCCATAGAATCACCATCATTCATTCTCTCTGAATACAACTTATTTTGAAGAAAAAATTTACTTGCTAAAGTATTTCTCTGATACAAAGTATTCACTTCCTCCCATAACTCCTTTGTTGTGACTTTTGTTGATATATTCAGAAAAACTAAGTCTAATAGACACAATATAATTGAACTAATTTCCTTCCTATCAATAATTAGTTAATTTTTCAGCCTTCATGCCAAATGGTTTTGATGAAGCATCAATCCACTAATCTCTATCAATAAGTAGATCATCCATATTAACCTTCCATGACTCAAAATTATTTCCATTAATTTTTTTCACTATCCTCAATTTTTTTTTCTCTATCAATAAGTGTGCTTCCTATCGTTCTAATTTGTACAGATCCTTACATGCACAACTCTCACTCAAGACAAAGTTTATGATAGAAAACAAAAGCCTAACCCTTTAAACAAAGCTCAAACCTAATTTTGATCCCACATGTAGAGACAAAGAAGCCTAATAAACATGCATAATATAAGTAGTGCATAAACAATCTCAAGCAATAATATAATAAATAGAAAGAAAAGACAATACTCAATGTTTTCACCTAGGAAAATCATTTTGAGGAAAAAAATTAACATAGTAAAAACATTCACTTAATTGCAAAAACTCAGCCATACTCTAATACTATAATGAACCTCTCTTTGTTTTCCCTTAAGCATTTGCATATATAAATAGGAACATCAAAAGAAGTTTTATGCATTGTATGGATCATGCAAAAGATAAACATAATTGCTTTTAAACATATGTAGAAGAACCTCAAGGATGAAAAAATTATATAGAAAAACATCTACACAATCTTCATCGATCACCCTATATATGGACCAGAAGTTTGTTTGTCTACAATTTACATTATGAATGTTTGTGAATTCTACATACTTAGAGATACGTTTTTCATTTTGGATTCACATGCACCTCAAAGTGGGGGTACAATGTAATGATAAAAAATGCATTATGATACCTTTTCCTTTTTAGGTTTGTGTTTTCACCTTTTTTGAGTCAAGTCTTGATACATTTATATAGCTACAAATGGCACATTTTTATGCATAGTTGGACCCATGTACCTAACCTTGCTTACACCTAGTCCTATGCTCATTTAATAAATCCTTATGCTTATGTGCACACAAGCCTAGTCTAATTGGCTTATTTGTTTGATTTTGATCACTAATCCTCTCCTAATCCATAATCCAATCATGTCTAACACTAATCTAACTTGGCTATCAACCTAGGGCATGTCAACAACTATGAGTTCATCCTTGTAGCTTCAATCTTGATCCACCTAAATATAAAATCAAATTGATCAAACTTTTGAGTTGACTAGCCCTCTTATATAGTTTGGTCCCAAGCTAACTATGCATAAACATTTGCAATTTGGTGTTGTGTTCATCTATAGAAAACATCTATTTGCATTCATGTTGATGATGATCAAAGAGACACACACTTGAAGGCATATCTATATGTATTGAAAGAGAAGAATCATTGCCTTATTCTAAATCAAGCAAAGAATCTACCACATCTAATCACACACTTAGTCTAGTGTGTATGAATCACCTAGCAATCATTCTAGAATTCAAATGCATGTTTGAAGCATGCTTCTTGTCAAGGTTCTTGTGAACACTAATAACTTGATTGTCAAAACCCCTATGAGAAAGCATGTGTGTAAGAATATCTCTAATTTAGTCAATATAATTTTGAAAAATACTAACAATAGGAATCAAACATTTGCAGAGGTGAAGTTCACTAAAATAGAGCGAGTTGGTAATTGTAAATAGGATCTAGAGTGACAAACTCTATTTGACATAGGATAACATGAAGAATATCCTAATTAGGGTCCTTACACATGATTTTCTAGAGCATTTCTAGATTTTGAGGTGCATGAATTTCATTGTCTTAACATTCACTCTTTGATCACAAAGCTAAGCAATACCTCTCTTCATTTATAACTTGATTTTACTTTCTATCATATTTACTCTAATCCTTTCCATTCTAACAACTCTTTTAATTACGCTAAAAGGCATTCTATAATTACATCATAACCATGTTTAAAAAAAATTAAATATGACTTTTATTTAAAATAATTCTAAAACAAAACAAAATAACTCTTCAATAAATAAAAATAAAATAATTCTTAAATAGTGCTAAAGTAAAATAAAAATAACTCTTAAGTAAATAAAAATAACTCTTCAAATAAAAATAAAGCAAACAATATAAATAAAATAAAATAATTCTTAAATAATTGTAAAATAAAATAAATTATATTTTAAATAAATAAAATCTCTTCCCTTTTACATAAATTTTTTAATGATAAAGGTTATTTTTCCTTTTCAAAAATATAATCATACTAACACCATATTTTATTAAAAATATTTAGTATTTCTTAATAAAAATACAAGATAAATGCAATTAATTGCAAACAATCACAAACAATCGGAACATCAATCTCAAAGCAAATCTTAAAACTAATTCAACCAAAGGAAATATTGTTTATAAAACTTATTCATGAATTGTATAGACACTAAATGTTTCATTAAATACTTTTAATAAAATATTTGGCATAATAAAAATAATTTTATTATATTTCAAATCTATCATGACCACATGGCAAATGTGGGCATGTCCACATTTGTCATGTGGTCATGACAACATCAATAATAATCATCAACTAGGTAGAAATAGTTATCTGGAGATTGATGGCTTTGATGTTCTTCCAATATATCCCACCTTCCTTCAATGTCTCCCTCAATTCATCCGTCCCTGTGTTATAGTAATTGATCTCCTTGAGTATTTTCAACCACTCCAATCCCTCTCCCGCTTTATTCACCTTCCTACACCACCTTAGCTCCAACTTCTCAAGGCATGTCATCGCTGCATCCTCCATTTCCAGAAACTCCTCCAATTCAGGGAACTCTTCTATCGTGAGGAAGCAGAGATGTGGAAACCCTCCCGACTTTCCAAATGCCTTTGGCAATTCTCTGCACCTCTTGTTCTCCCTCAACAACAAACTCACTAGATTGGGCATTGCTTGTAATTCTAGATAATTACTGCAATGACAATCATATAAATAGAGGAACGTCAGATTTGCTAAACAACATATCCAACTTGGCATTGTAAACTCATGTAGTGTGAGATGTTCCAGATCTCTCATTGCACTCATTCTCTCTGGAAACTGCGGAAGATCCGATTTTGATTCACCCTCCATTCCATGGATCTCATTTCTGACTTCAAGCCGATGCATCTTGATCAAGAGTGCAAGGATCCCTTCTACCATCCTCTTCAACTGCAATTCATGCTCAACACAAAACCCTATTTCCTCAATCTTACTCATCTTGCCAACATCCTCTAACTTTAACACACCCGACTCTTGTTCCATCCACAGGGACAACGGAAATACTCGCAGTGTTCGTAAAGACTCCAGCTTTGATATTCCCTTTGCCATTCACTCAAAGTCTCCTTCCAAATGTTGAAGACACTTAAGTTCACTTATCCATTTGGGTGCCTACAAATTTTCAAATCTGCTGCAATTAGAGACATAAAAAAATAGAGATTCTTAAGACATCTCACACATTTTGGCACCTTCTCAATCTGCATCCTTCTTAGATTCAACACTTTAAGAAGTTTCATCTTTCCAACGCAAGCAGGCAATGTGGAAATATTTGTGTAGCTCAAATCCAAAACCCGCACAACTCTCATACTGCTAAACAACATTGCCAGAATGTTTCTTCCAATTTTGCTATTGCAGGACAACGATAGTGTGCGGATAAGTGCAGGAGAAACAAGACGCCTCTGTGAGATGGCATGCTCATCTATATCTTTCTTCACCAAAAATAAGTGACACTAGCGACCACCACCTGTATTCACATAGTGCAATTTGGAGAAGGCAACTTCAACACCGAATGCACATTTATTTTCTCTAGATATGAGTATGGCCAAATCAAGCAATAAATCATGAATTTTACAATATTTATCCAGCCACTCATCTTCCCATACTTCAACTAGACACAAATTAGCAAACTGATATAAACAATCCCACGGATTCTCTCCTACTGGAATGAATCCTTCTCCCATCCATAGATATATGAGATACTCACACTCTATTTTCTCATCCTCGGGGAAGAAGGAGAGATAAGAAAAAAAAGCCTTTAGATGTGCAAGCAGGGAGTCGTAACTAAGCTTGAGAATATCTATGACAGGGTCGCTAGGACTACCTACCTTTTTCAGTTTACTCAACTTGGACTACCACTCCACTGGCAGTGTAGTGCTCGCTAGAGATGCTGCTGTGGTCTTTATTGCAAGTGGCAAATTCCCACATTCCTTCATGATATTAAGAGCTATCTCCTTCAGGTACTCTGGGTCTCTATTTTCCTCAGACTTAGGAAATGCATGAGCACAAAATAGCTTCCAACTCTCTTCATCTATCAAACTTTCCATCTCATAAATCTTAGCACTGAGATTCATACAAACCTCTCTACTTCTTGTGCTAACCAAAATTTTGCATTGACTATTACCTCCAGTTGGGATGCCAAGTTTAGTTAGCAAATCACCTTCTCTAGTAGCCCTCCAGACATCATCTAAAACAATTAGACACCTCTTCCCTAGGATAAAGCCATGGATTGACTCTGCTACTACCACTTCACTTACTCTACCCTCTTTAATTTTCTTACTTAAATCTTCATCTAATTGAAAGGCTAAATCACTGAGCAACTTGGAAACAGAATAGAACTGAGAAACTGAAAGCCATGCAGATTTCTCATACCTTCCTTTTTCAGTGTTGTAGACGTGTTGAAGAAGATAAGTCTTGCCCAATCCCCCCATTCCAAGCACTACAATAATTGGAAATTGTGGGTTTTCCAACAAATTCACCATGCTTGTAATCTTGGATTGTATCCCCACTAGTTTCGAATCGTTGGGCAGGAGACTGAGTCTCTTAAACTGTCATCTCTGGGATCTACTTGATGATTCTGCTTCTTCTATGTGAGACACCACACTATGAGTTATATTCAATTGCTTTCCATCTATAATAACGGTGCTCATTCTGGTTTTGACCTTTTGAATTCTTCTGCCCATTTGATGGTGAAGAATCAATTGATTACAACTCAAAGTGTAAAACTAAGTATGAGTAGCACATATTTGAAGTATGTCCTCTGACTCCCAGGAAACGTCATGAACTCTATGAAGCCAATTTTTCACAGACTCCTTTTGTCTACTCTTCTTCTCATCAGCTTCACTTAGAAAATATTTAATTTTCTCTATTTGATTCTTCAACCATTCAAAGTCTTCCATGAAGTTCCACACTATGCTTACCTCATTGGCCGCTAGTTGAATGGCCATCTCACAAACTTTTTTAACAACCACCTCTGCAAGTACATTTGCCATCTTCAAGTTGAATTCTACCTCCTAGGAAATAGAATAGCTACTCCTAATCAAGTGCAAGCAAAACTTAGACGAATTAGAATAGGTGAATGCAATTGAAACCTGAAAACCTTGGCTACAGACTGTGAATAATAGCGCTTACAACATTATCATATATAACATCAACTTCGTAGCCTAGAAGCCATCTTCCTCTTCTTTACTTGCAATTCCAGAAAAGAATAAGAATCTTGTCGACCGCTTTGAAAAGTAAGATTAAAAGAATATGTCACCCACTTAGAAAATCAAAGATGTAAAGAGAATAAAATGCGCATGAAACCCATTCCCACTTGGGTAAAAGAAAATATTGTGATTCCCCATATGACTGTGACATTCATACATTGATCATTTGACTGGCTAACTCGTTCAGATTGTATATACCGTTCATATCATGGGGGAATGATCGTCTTTGGTTATAAATTTGTTTTCCAAGTGGGGAATGATAGTGGGTGTGTGCAAGAAGTTGTGTCCACTTTTTGGCCAAAAAGTGGAAGTGTTTTCCCTGATTTTCAAAATTTGTCACATTTGACCTAAAAATTTGAAGCACTTAAAAGTGGAATCTTAGAAAAAGTCACTAAATATGAAATGTAGTACTCGGAGTCTAGTTTCTAAATATGTAATTTTTTTCAATACCCAGATGATAGAAATTGATTTTGAATAGGCAATTCTAAAAACCACTGTTTAAAAGTCACTCTTTTTAAACTATACCATGTACGTGTACGTCATCCATATTTTGACCTAAATAATCATATTTTTCAAAATCCTTTTGGGAAAAGATTTGTGACTCACTGAAGCATGTTTTCCATATTTTTTTGTAATTTTTTATTGAATATTTTTTTTTATTGGCCATTTTTGGTCTTTTAAAAAATCATCGTGTACGTCACGCATAAGATGACCTAAACTTAATATTTTTTGAAATTTTTTTTTAAATTGAAAAGAATTGTCTAAAGTACGTTTTCGTACAATTTTTTTTACAAAAAAATATTTTAATAAAAAGTTATTAGAATACTAAAAAACCCTGATAATTTAAGTTTATGGACCTATTTCATCAGAAATTGATTAAAAAATAGAAAAATTAATCCAATTGTAAAAAAAATTACATATTTGGAATCTACATTTTCTCATCTATAATGGGTTTTAATTTCGTCAAAATATTCTGCAAAATAGACCTTCAGATATATGCCCAAAGTCACTATTTTGTTGTGACATTGACAGGACCTTTAAGTTGCAGGTCAAACCAGGTCCAGAGGTCAAGTTTGGATCCCCAAAGCATTTCCCAAATCAGGTGACAAAGAAAAACCTGAGCTTAAAATTCAAATTTTAAATAACGGGATCCCGTTTAGTAAACGAGATCCTGTCTCTTACTCCACCGATGCAAAAAAAAGGGGATCTCGTTTACTAAACGGGATCTCGTTTACTAAACGGGATCCCATTTTATAAAATGGGATCCTTTTTATTATTTGTCCATTTTTTTAATAAGACTGTACTATGACTGTCAGCCCTGCAACTTGCTCTACAGTACGGCCGACAGTGACATTTGCAGCATTCTCTACCATCTTTTTTTCTTTTACAGGTCCATCAACTTGGAATATTGTTTGAATTTTGATAGAAGCTATCATTGAGACACTGTTTGAGTGAAATTTTGTTGAATTGGTACTTGTTTGAAGGACTTGAACAAAGAAGAAAGGATTTCAAGTTTTTGACATTCATTTGTACATGCTTCATAAATTTTTTAATCATGGGATCACAAAGTCGTAATAAGAGGAAAGATAGAAAACTATTAACTCCTGAAGAAATTGAAGCAAAGAGAGAGAGAAGGAGGCAAAAAGAAAAAGAGATAGAAGAATAAATATTCAATCAATGAATAATGCTAAAGCATCCAATTCCACAACTATTGAAGATAAAAACATTGAGGAGACCATGGATGTAGATGATGCAAATTTGCAAGAGGTGAATGTGCAAACTAATACGATTATACAAACTACTCCTGGTATGTCTTCAAATCCCTCTGTCAATGCTATGGAGAATGTTTCAATAGGCACAAATTCAGGTACTTCTTCAAATCCACCTTTGAATGAAATGGAAATAGTATTAATAGGAGATTTAAAACAAGCTGAATATAACAATGTTGAGATTGATAATATTCGTGTAGATCAAAATTTGAAACAAATTGTTGTTGAAAATGAAAATGAAAATCCTTTTGTTGAAAATGAAATGAAAACCATTTTGTTGTTGAAAATGAAAATGAAAATCCTTTTGTTGAAAATGAAAATGAAAACCATTTTGCTGTTGAAAATGAAAATGAAAATCCTTTTGTTGAAAATGAAAATGAAAACCGTTTTGTTTTTGAAAATGAAAATCATTTTGAAGTTGAAAATGAAAATGAAAATCCAGGATGTGATGTTGAAAATGAGATTTTTTTTTTCAAAATTGAAAGAGATGTTTTGGATAATCTTCTTGGTAAAATTTCTTGGAGACAAATAAGAACACATGCCAATAGATTATACAAGGAATTTTTTTATCGTAAAAAACTATCATTTCAATGTCAACTAATGATGCAATTAATGAGAATGTGGAAAATGAGAAAAGTAATGAAAATGTTAGGCATTTTTGTTAAACAAAGAAGAAAAGATCAATCACTAAAACATGCTATGGCTACTGTTGCTAGTGCCATTGAGTCTATTGGAAGTAATAGTCGATCCAAAGATAAGAATGCAGCAAGACGAGCTATAACAACTGCTATAGTGAATAAAACAACTTTGAATAGAAGAATGGTAAGCAATATTAGTGGAATTCTAAAAATACATCCTAAAACATTGGTAAGAGCGGCAAAAAGAAGAGAAAGTATAGAAAATTATCCAATTAACCAATGTTGGAGTTTTAGTGGTCGACACCCGAGATTTGACATGAAACTGAATGTTGAAATCAGATCTTTGATCAAAAAATATTGGCATGATAATACTAGGGTATCATCTAATGCTAGAGATATTTTAAAATTAAGAGTGGGGTCCAAAGTTTGTGATCCTCATCCAAAACACCTATTAGATACAATGCAAACTGAATTTTATAGAAAAATTTGTGATGAATTAGTGTTACCTGGTAATATTAAAATAAGTCAAAGATCTTTTGAAAAATGCAAACCATGGTATGTAAAGATTAATAAGTAATGAATATCTTGTTGTTGTAAAACGTATGTTCAATTTCATTATTATTATGATGTGTTTCAATATATACGTTCTACTTTACATAGTAACATGATTATACAGGAATGTGATATTAATATGCCAACTAAAGCAATAAAAGAGTTTATATCAAGTTTGTTCTGTGAAAGATCTAATGAAAAATCATTTTATTTAAGTTCATGTATTTCTGGACAATGCACTAGTTGTGGCAATCTTTCTTTGTTAAGAGTTTGTATGCATGAAAGTGTTGAAAATAATTTTTGACAACAATTAGTGGATGTTAAAAGATTTAAGAATGTTGAATATTCTTTAAAAGATAGAAAATTTGGAAAGCGTTGTGATTTAATTACAAAAAAGGTTAGTGTGCATGCATTCATATCAGAATTTAAGAGTAAAATTGTACTAAAATATGTCAAGCACTCTCAACAAGCTCGATGGCTTGATGGACAATTTCGTGAATGTAGAAACACATTTCCAGTTGGTACTATACTGTCAGTGGTTGATTTTGCGGAAAACTATACTTTAGCTCCACAAGAGGAAATTCAATCACAACATTACAATTCAGTGCAGGTTGCTATGTTTGTTCATATTGTTTATAGACATGCAGATGATAGCACAGAGAATGATAGAAAAATTTTGAGGGAGTATCATTTCTATTTGAGTAACAACCGGTTACACTCATCAGAGTTTATTCAATATTGTTTCAATATATTTTATACAAATTTAAGAGAAAGAGGAATCCAGATGACTGAACATCTTATATGGTCAGATAATTGTACGGGGCAGTTCAAGAATGCTTGAATATTTTGTTGGTTAAGTAGGGTTCACAAGGAGAATAATGTCCAACATATGTAGAATTTTTTTGAAGCTAGACATGGTAAAGGAGAACATGATGGAGCCGGTGCATGTGTTAAAAGAATTCTTGCTAGACAACAATTGAAATTTGAGGATGCAGTAAAATTTAAAGATACACATGGGATTGTAGATTGGTGCAATACAAGATTATGTACACCTGGATCAAGCGAGTACTCTACAGTTCGTCGATTCTTTTGGTTGGTTGAAGAAGAAATCATTCTACCTAGACTTGATTGCCAGACAATCAGTGGATCTACTAAATGGCATTCATTTAGGAGTTTGAATGCAAGTACATGGACTATCTGGACAAGGGAGCTTGCATGATTTTGTCAATTTTATATTTTAGGAGATTGGGAAGCATGTGAGAATACAAAATGGGTTGAAGAGTGAAAGCAAAGACCATTGACACTTGCACAAGCACACGATCAAAGTGAAACAACAATTGAAGACAATGATCAACTGTTTGCATCAGACGATTATGACTGTGTTTTAGACCTTGTACAAGAAGTTAATTTAATTCAAATTATTTCATTTTATTTCACTTCATTACTAATTTGTAGTGCTTTTATTTATTTATATGTGTACATATGAATGCATGTATGTTGATTGGTCAAATTTTATGGACATGTGCAAGTTATTGAATCAAAATTTATTTGCAGGACATGTGTATGTTGTCGTTGCACCAAAGAAGAATGAAGAGGAAACAGAATATTGGTTGGCTCGTTGTGTGGAGACTAAACATAAGTTAACAACACCTCGAGAAGATGATGATGGCTTTCCTTATCCAATAGGTTTGGTGATCCCCTTAAGGCATCCCCTTAAGCAAATTTTGATAACAAGTCTTTGATCCCCTTAAGCAAATTTTAAGAACTTCTTTGATCCCCTTAAGCAAATTTTAAGAATTTCATTGATGATGGCTATCATTATCCAATAGGTTCGGTGGTGGTTGTTGGCACTTGGCTACAGAAATACCTAATAAGGAAGAATGGTTTGCCTACATTTGAAGATTATGAAACACATAAGAAGATTATACACTACTCACATTTGGTGTTGGCAACAAATATAAAACTGGGGAGGTATCGTGGAAAACCTACAAATAAAGAGCTATGGATAATTTATATGGAAGACCATGAGACAATCATCGATGCGTTGGAAAAAAGAGAGGATGGAGATGGTACAATGGAATAAGTAAATACAGGTAAATATAGTTAAATAGATTTATATTGTTCTTTTAAATACATTAAATACATGTTTTGATATTTCTTGTGCGTTATTAGTTGAAATTGATTTAAATTGTCCTTTTATATCCTTAGGCCATCATCACAAATTCATCACATACTTTGAAACAAAAACTTGAGAGGATGCAGATTAAACCTATATCTACACGTGTGAGGCACTTGTAAATATAGGTACAAATTGTGTATATCTAGATAGTTTTATATAAATTAAAATACATGTTTTGATGATATATTGATAAATTGCTTGTATAATTCTAATATCAAGTGGCGTGAAGACCTGCTACATTCCCCACAAGTTTTAGATTTTCTTGAGATGGCATAACCACATTTTGTAAACATTATTTTGAGTTGGCATATATGTACATACACAATTACATTATTACACATTTTGTACACAAATTTGTATACATGTGTATGTACACAATTTTATACTCTACACTTTTATATATCAAAATTATTATTCTATATATTTTATTTGTTAAATGCGCATGTTTTTCTACTTTGAATTTACTTTAAATTTGATTTTATTATATTGTTAAATTTGGTTGCCTTGGGCAACTTCACCAAATTTTGAGAACTTAAGACGTCCCCTTGAGACATCGTAAATTAGGACCCCTTAAGACATCCAAAAAGTTAGCATCTTTGTAGGTTAATTAACATGGCCAATTTGAAGTTTTTAATGGACCACAGTACATCTTACGTGCAATTATGTTACTTCTATGTTTCAATAACCATATATCTCTCAATCCAACCATTACACTATCATCTTTATTCTATCCTTAAAATTTCTTCTTTATTTGACATGCTCAATAATGAAGATGAACTATTATATGTCCATGATGTGAATCATGCATGTATATGTCCTCTCTATGTTAGCAATGATATGAAATTAACATATGTCACTACATCTAAGAGAGGGACTCAAAACTACATGGATATCACCTAATATACCTTCATCAAGTCTAATAATATACATCATATATCTAGAATGATGTAATTGATTAGTATTGGTCCTCAATAATATTCTCACCCTTCTCCTTCTCACCTTTATTTTGCAATTTTCTTATAAAATCTATTAGATTGGGATTAAACTTAGTATTCTAGATTAGTATCTAGTCTAAGACGTTAAATTTTTACCATGTTTGAAATTGTTAAAATTCCTTGGTAGGACTTGTATGTATTCATGTATGAAATTATTAATGAATGTCTAAAACTAAACATGTACATGTTTGCTTTATCTTTCTTGCTAAGTAACAAGAATAATTGCAAGCAATGCCTTGTGATTCATTCCTTTGATTTCATTGGAGCCCCTCATATGGGACAATCGACATCCACCACTATGTTATTCACACAAACTAAATTTTCTGATAAAGAACCTTGGGGGAAGAAGTTCTCTTTCAAGTAGGGAACAACTAGTTTCATACATTATTGTGTCAAAATATGCATCAACAAGTGGTGAATCAATTTTGCACATCATCAACATTATTCTTCTATTATTGATATTAGAACTAAGTAATCAATTCCTCATTTAATTATCATATTATTACTATCAATTTATCAACCTAACTCTAGATTTTATCTGGTTTAATAATGCTTAATTATTTGCATTAGATTAATTAGCCTAGATGATTTATGTAAATCATTTATTTATTTACATTTATTAGTGAACCCAACATTGCTTACATGACTTAAGGTTCCCCCAAGTAGGGTTTCTATTTCATTAGGGTTTTTTAGATCAATAATTCCTAATTAGTTTATCATATTTGGATATCTTGTTAGGGTTTATATGCTCTATTCTATTGTACTTTATAGTTATATCTTTATTTAGGTTTTCACGGATCATTGATATATCTAGTCTTTTACCCACTCTAACCACCATTACTTTGGCCATCAAGGTTTGAAACCTCTTGCACTCATGTCTACTTGTGAATCACACGTATATGCATAACATATGTTAGCATATTCTTGAAGGCCTAGCTAGACAATCACTTGTATAAATACATGTGCTATATAATGTATAGATAGAGAAGTTCATACCATTAAATTGTGGCATGTATAACACTATAAAATTCTTCTTTCATCTAATACAATTATATTACAAAAGTCTTATGCTCATCTTGAATGTGTATTTGCATACTAATCTAGAGTTTTTTATGGATATTCTACAAATTCTATAACATAACACACTAAATTACAAGTTTGGACATCCTCTAATCCTCCTAGGATTCAAATCAAATAAGACCTTCAAAACATGTTTTTTCAAGTGGTTTTTTTTGCATATACAAGTTTTGGAAAGAACTATTCATAAATTTGTTAAAATGAAATACTTTTCAACCAAACAAAAGAGTACAGAGGAAACTACCAGACCCCCAAAGGGTTCTAGAAAAGTCAACATGAGGATCCTACCATAAGGGAGTAGATGCCACCACAAAACCCATGAATCTAACACAAAACCCAAGATACCACTATAATTCTACAATTTCTCCTAAACTATAAAGAAAGATGAGACTTTTGCATGTGTTTTCTACAATTACATACTAACCCTCCATATCTAAATTTTACCTTTACAACCTCTTTGCATTGTTAAAGAGCCACTATTAATATGCAGAGGAACCCACAATTGGTCCTACCACCTAATGAAAGGATTTTTTGCAAGGATACTACTAAAACTAAAACTTAGAGACCATACCTTTTGGCTAGGAATTATTATAAACCTATGCTACAGTCCATTGGAACACAAATTAACCCAACAATAAGGTTCAATTTTCAAAATTTGAAAACAATATTTTTGAAAATAACATGCTAATTTCACCATTGCTTAAAATGTACATAAATTATTCATTTACAACTTCCTTTATATATAGTCACAAGGGGAAGATTACAAATATATAACCTTACAAAGATTGCATAATACATTGAATGATGTCATGTGTTCACATAATTATAAACTATAAATAAAACAACAATATCTACAAGAAGAAAACAATGCCTACTTTGCTCAAATTCTTTGAGATCAAGAAAGGATTGTTTCAATGGAAGATCCTAATGTTATAGAAGTATGTAATATGTTCTTTAAAGGAGACGAGGTCACACAAGTATCCAAGAAGAAAAGTTGCATTATAATTCTTATCATTCAGCAAGAAGATGCCATAGATGATGATCAATAAGATTTCTTATTTTTGTATTCAATTGTTTATCCAAATAACCCACATAAGAACAAATAGAGGAAGGTCAGGTTGTATAAACTCCAGGTCCATGTTCAAAAAATATACAAAGTCCCATACATTCAAAATATAAAGTCCATGTTCAACAATATATGTATAAAGTCCATGATAAATAGTATATAACATAGTCCATGAAATAGTCAAATTATGTAGCCCATGAAATAACCTATCACATACTATCTCTGTAATCAAGAGTCCTCTTCACACCATGCAAACTACTCAAATGACCTGAATCACTCTATAGAAGAGAAAGATTTAGATGAAATCAGATGTAAGATGATTAAAAATGATTTAATGACAATTTTTAAATTTATAATTTATCATAAAATTAAATTACCGTGTGAGGCTGAGAGGCATGCTCTGGTGCACCTGGACCTGTCTCTACATGCTCTGAATCAATCTATTTAATACAAGAGAAAGTTCAAGTTGAAATTAGATGTAAGATGATTTTAAAAATGATTTAATTCAATTTAATTGATAATTTATCATATTTAAATTATTATACCGTAAGAGGAACTTGTTGTGCATCCTCTATTCCAGGACCTGTCTCTACAGGCTTAGCTACATGACATGTCTAAAGCTATAAAAGAAAAAGAATTTTGAACACATGTCAACATATATATCTATCAAGAAATTTACTTTAAGTTCACAATGTATATTTTAATTGACTTTAAATATAATCTAAATTTTAAATTATACCATATCAGGCTGCCCATCTCCTCTATCCTCCTGCTCTGCATGTGTTGTGTGTTGATGAAACGTGTCACTAACAAGCTCCTACAAGGTCATTTATAAGTTACCACATGTGTGTACAAATTAGGTTTTAAAATATATATATAATTGACTTGTGAACATGTTATAGGTACTCAGTTTTTGTTTTAATCTATTTAAAAGACTTGTACATATATTACACGTAGACATAGATATATGTTTTTGAACAACCTAAAATGCAGTCGACTCCTAATATAAACTTGGATTATCCAAGTGTGTTGCAATGCCCATCCTCATTGTTGTGTCAACCTGCATAGACATATATTTTTAATATATATTAAATAGTACATGCATGTTTTCAGATATAGTGATATCAAAATAGAAAAATCTAAGTATATATAGTTTTTTAAAATAATATACATACTGTAAAAGTGTTATGTGAGATGCCCAATGATGGAGGAGCGCTCGAGACACCCTCAGATGGAGGATTCAATGTGGAAGAACCCTGAACTAGTTCATAAATATTTAATGTACACACATTCAAGACTGATTTACAAATTAAAATTAAGTAAATAAAATTAATATTTAAAATATAAATCATTCAAAATGTACTCCAAATGGGTGCCCGAGATGAGCAGGTGTCAATGAAAAATTAATTCGATCAATGGTCCCTGTTGCCATCATCTACACCAAACAATTCGATTGTTAAAATATTACAATTTAATTGATCTATATGTTGATTAAAAACACGTGCTTAAAAAATTGTTATAAATTCAACCATTGACCTATTTTGCCTCAGCCCAGAGTTAAACAGTTCACCTTGCATTTTCCTTGAAAATCTTTTAAGAGATATCCCTACATGTTTAAATCCTTCAAAGAATTATGCTATGCCTTGTCAAAAAATCCCAAAAATCTCACTTTCAGATTCTTGTAGAAAACCCAGAAAAACCCAGAAATCTTTTAACTTCAAGTATTTTCTATCACTGGGAATTGTCAACTTCATGCTTGTATTTCAATATGCATTTTTGAATGTACATTCGCATATACATTCGCCAATGTATGTTTGAAACATACATTCGCAATATGCAAAGGGGTAGATGCAATAGGTTGAAATATACAAAGAAATATGCATATCGGGTTAGACATTGCAGGAATATTCCATCAAAGATTCCCGCTTGCATGTAGGGGTTTGTATGTTCTTGTTGTATATTCGGATATACAATGGGTTTATACAAAGGTGAAACATACAAGGCAGATTGTATGTTAGGAGATGCAAGGGTGAATGTATATGTTGCAATGTACATTGGCAAACATACAAGGGACCTTTGCCTAAGATACAAAGTTGACATACAAGTGAGAATGTACAGTGGAATGTATATCGGCTTGTATGTTCGCACATACAAGGCCGATATACAAGTCGGTATACAAAGGCCAAACATACAAAGGCATTTGTATATCACTGAGATACAAGAGATGGGGCCCGCACATATACAAAGAGGATTGTATGTGTTCTACATACAAGTGAGCATGAACAGTAGAATGTATATCGGCTTGTATGTCCACACATACAAGGCCAATATACAAAGATAATATGCATCGGCTACAGTAGAGGTACATCAGCGCAATGAACAACAGAGAATGTATATTTCGCATTGTATATTTGCACATACAATGGAAACATACAAGGAAAAATATAAAAGGTCAAATGTGCAAGAGGTGGGGTCCACAATATACAAGCACGTTTGTATATCGGTGACATACAAAGAAAGGATGCAAGTCAAATATACAAGGGGCCACGCATACAAGAGAGCATATACAAAGGCCAATGTATGTCATGAATAGTGCATTGTATATGCGGCTCGTATATTCGCATATACAAGTCAAAGGTGCAAAGGATGTATACAAGGCAGACCTAAATCAAAGATCAAATTCTAGCATATTCAGGCGTCAGGTCCGGCTTGTATGTATAAGTGCTTTGTATGTTTGCACATACAAAGAGATATACAAAGAAAGGTGATACAAGCCAGACCCGACAGAACAATCAGATGTAGCTAATGGTCATTTTGAAATCCACGGCTTGTATGTTTACACATACAAGGAGGTACAAGTGGTGGAGTTCGCCAAGGCACAAGTGCTGTGCATGTATCTTCTGCTTGTATATTTGCAATTGTATATTGCGATATACAAGACAAGATACAATGCGACATACAAATGGTGGGGCCCGATATACAAGCGCTCGGCATATGCAAAGGGATTTGTAGAGAAGGTTTTAAATGGCAATTCAGGTGGCAGATTCAAGCGATATATACACAGATGCAAAGTGATATATACAGGCAGTTGACCAAAACTTTGACCACCTATATCTCCTCCATTTTAGCGAATTTCGACATGCTGCAAGAGGCAAAGATGCATATTTTGGTCCCCTCTTTCATTTGGCAGGGTTTTCAGGGGTTTTTGTCACCTTTTAGTTTTTGGATCTAGATTTGCATGTTTTGGGTGAGTAGACGTCTCAGCAACCATTTTGAGCAGATGCAGATATTTCTTGCATTCATTACTGCACAAGGATGAGGCTGCTCGCATTAATGATAAAAATATCTCTCCACCGCCTTGTTTCAGCTCGATGATGCAGTAGCTTACATTAAAGATTGAAAATATCTTCTATCTTCCCAGTGCCAGATATTTGATGCCATAACTTCTGTAGGTGGACAGTCATCAAAGGGGGATATTTTCTAATACAGCTCATAGAGCGAATCCTGTAACCGACTTAGGGCATTTTTTGAAATACTATATAAGCTAAGTCTTATGATGTAAATAGGGTTGAAAAAATTTTAGCATAGAGGATTTTCTGTTTTCTAAACAGAGCTTTTCTGTTACTATAACCTTGCCTTCTTACTGAATATATGCAATATCATACCTCTTTTACTGATTTTCTAGTTCTGTGTAAATCTGCATATGGTTGTCTATGAACATTTTTTTGTTCCTCTCAATCATATTGCTTCTTGCCTCTGCTAGAATCATCTAATCTGTGTATACATACTTGCTATATCTAGTTGTGTTGTGCATTTTTCAGTTCTGTGAAAGTTTATTTAAATCTGTCTGGTGCATCACCCTTTTGTGTTTCAAGTTTTGTTGTTTCATCTTTCACTTTAAAGCATTCCTTCTCCCTTTTCCCCTCAAAATTTAGTAGTTCTAGGTGATAATCAGGCAAAGAAGTCAGCCTTCTCTGGAGGTCTGATCTCTTTGAGCAAGGTCCCACACTTCGAGGTCATTCCCATTGTGTCATTGGAATGCTTGGAATCCTTCCAAGCAGGGTGCAATTTCATGTGACAACAGTTTCTAGCACACTCAGTGGGACAATACAACTTTTATTATTGGTTTTGATGTGCAGCCAGTGATTTTCAGACCTATAAAAGGTTAAACTTGCATATCTGGCTACTCAGACTGAGGAGAAACAAGCAGATCATTTTTGCTATCACATTTTATGAAAAATATTCAAACAAGGAGTTCAAGTACATTCGATTACTTGCAGCTATCTCCACCTAGAAGGCAGAGTAGAGCTGCAGTAAGGACTCCAGTTTCTAAAAGGATACAGTCAACTCCACCAAATTTCAGACCAGTTGCTTCTGTAGTTCCTGTAGCAACTCAAGCAAATCTACCCCCAGCTGTTCAAATGGCAAGAAATCAGCCATTCATGACTTTTGATGGGGGCATCCCTTTAAACCTAATAGTACATGATGTTATACCCATGGCAGCTTTGAAGAGTCTGTCGTATTTTACAGGGGAAAATCAGACTACCCCTATTGAGCACATTATAGACATAGCATCTCTATGTCGTGTACATCATGTCACTCAAGAGAATGTAGCCATCAAGCTGCTGGCTACCTCATTTAAAGGGAAGGCGTTGCAATGGTTCAGGTGTCTACCAATGTAGACTTTAGGAACCTGGGATGATCTAAGTGAGAAGCTAAACAAACAATTCCAAGATAAATCAAATAATCTATCATTGGTTAAACAGATGACCACCATAAAGAGAGCTCCCCAGGAGCAAATGATGGATTTCAATTTCAGATTCTAGAAGACATGGGACAGAATCCCTGCCATGGTAAGACCTCTAGCTGAATATGCATTCTTGTATTTTTTGAAAGCCTTGAATAGTGATATTTCAGTAATGATTCAATCATTAGGAGGTACTAGTTTACCTGATATTTATGAAATAGCCTTTAGGGCAGAGAATAATCTGATTCAAGCCAGAAAAATAGCACCCAGACCGCCAGTTCCCATCTTCCCTGAGATTTAGGCTTCAATGCCATTGCCAATCCCATATTTGGCCCCTTTACCTACTATAGCAGCAGTACCAAGTACTGTCAATTCTGAGCTTGCTACTTCTAACTCATCTCAAGAGTTGAAAGAGATTAAAAATAGTCAACAGAAAATAGAAAATATCCTGCAAACATTTGGGAATGAGTTAGTAAATATCAAAAAGCAGCAATCCCAGCATAGACAGCCTTATCAACCGCAACCTCAAGGCCAAAATCAGCCTTATCAAGCTAATAGGCCACCTTATCAAAGTAGTTACCAAGGTGCCATGCAAAATGTGAATCAAAGGCCTTTTTCAGCCTTATAATCTGGCACCTATGAATGCAGTAAGGGACCCTGTCCCTACTCAGAACAACCTTGCAGCTAAGTATGAGTGGTGCTATCTATGCAATCAGCCACACAGTCAAGCAGCTTACTCGAATGGGGTTATAAATCAGGCTTTAATGGTGCAAAATGTGGCAATCTCACAGCCAAATGCATCAAATGATGGAGCTACACAACAACAAAAGCAACCTCAGGATGATTCTACCTTCATAAATTGGTAAGAAGGTGAATTTTGTGGCATAAACAGCGATAAGTTGCAGCAAATACAAGAGCCAAGAAGAGGGGTTATGAGATAGACCAAGTAGCAAATAAAGAGAAAGGACATGTTGGTGCTTCTACATCACATATTCCCCATATTCTACAAAGAATTAACCCAGCAGCAGCAAGGGAGATGCCTCATTTGCAAGCAGAGGTTGCTGCTACAAAATCAAATCAGAAGGTAAGTGTCATTCCACCTTTCAATATTATTGAAAATATGAAGAAGATGAATGTGACAATGTCCATGTGGGATTCCCTAGCCATCCCTGGCCAAAAGAAGATGTTGCAGTCTGACTTGTCTAATTTGAAAGTATCCAATGATACAACTGTTGACCCAAATAGGGTTGTCCTTACCAATTCATCCCAGGATAACAACAAACAGCCAAACAAAAGTGCCAAACCACTCCCATTCTATGTGTTAGTAATAATTGGAGACAAGTTAGTACATAATTGCATGGTGGATAGTGGAGCAAGTAGTTCTGTGATGCCTAAACAGATTACAGACCAATTAGGGCTCAAGTACCAGCCCCTTGAGAAGGGTGTACTCCAATTAGATGGCATAGCTATTAATACTGTGGGTGTAATAAAAGACCTAGGTCTCACTCTACATACTTGTCCCAATGTTTCTATTTCCCGAGAGGTATTCATCATATATTTGCCTCCTTACTTTGCCATGTGCTTATCAAGAGAATTTACAGCCAAGATAGGAGGATATTTGTCCTCGGACTGGTCCCACATATTTTTCAGGACCAGATATGGCACCAAAGTAACTTTAAAATCTGAGTTGCTTTCAAATCATCACATAGAGCCTTACGCACCAAGTACTGTTAATGCAAATTGCATTATTTCTGATGATCCTAAACTTGTTGCTGCTCAAGAACTACAAGCTGAAAGTATACCAGAGGTACTCTTAAGGGAGTGGGCCTTAGAAAATAGTGTGGATGATCCTGAAGGACACATCCAAGAAACTGGTATGGGGGTTTACATACTGCATGAGTATGAAACAACAATACCAAATTTTGTGAAGGATGCAGAACAGTAGACAGAGCAGCAAAACGAGGTGTGGAAAATATATTTTGATGGCTCTAGGAACAAGAATGGATCTGAAGGTGGTGCAATGCTGGTGTCACCACAAGGTGAAAAGTATTTTTCTTCTTTCCGTTTTGCCTTTGCATGTACAAACAACACTGTTGAATATGAAGGATTAATTCAAGGTTTGCAGTGGGCAAGAAAGAGGAAAATAGGATGTTTACAGGTGTATGGTGATAGTGAACTCGTTGTGAATCAGGTAAGAGGACTGCATCTTACAAAAAATGATGTTCTGAAATGCTACAAACATAGGGTGTGGGACATGATTGAAGAATTTGATGCTCTCAATATGATCTCTATTCCAAGGAATCAGAACTATCATGCTGATAGGTTGGCTGCAATTGGGGCTTAGTTTGACAGCCCCAGTGATATTCAAAGGGAGAAGGTACAACCTCATGTAAAAATAGTTGATAGGCCCTCTATCCCTGATAATAATATGCATTGGCAAGTTTTTGAGAGTGATGAGTAGATCCTGCGTTTCTTATTAGAAGAAGATGAGTTTTCTGTCATAAATCAGGATAAGCTTAATCAGCAATATGGCAATGATCAAATTGTTCAGTTGAGAACAAACAAGCTGCCCAAGGGATTGGTAACCTTGGAATCTATTTTTAGCACAAATGATCAGCTTAAGAAAAGAAAGACTAGCATGCAGGTTAAAGAAGAGCATTATGAGGAGCTAGAAATTTTCAAAGGTAATCTTCTTAAAATCGGTAAAATCTACTCAGCTGAGGACAGAAGAGCTTTTATTGCTCTCTATCAAGAATTTGAAGGGGTGTTTGCCTAGGATTACTCAGACCTAAAAGGGTTCGACCCTCAGATTGCCCAGCACACCATAGAGTTAGAACCAGGTACTAAACCTGTGAGGCAGAAGCAAAGACCTTTAAATCCAAAGCTTGAGCCTCTAATGATTAAAAAACTGACCAAACTGATTGAGGGGAAAATCATTTTTCCAATCAAGCATACTTCTTGGGTCTCCAACCTTGTCCTTGTGAGGAAAAAGAATGGAGAGATTAGGCTATGTGTTGACTTCAGAGACCTCAATAGGGCCTCCCTAAAAGACCACTACCCATTGCCTTCAATGGAGCAAATCCTGCATGTAGTGGCTGGCTCAGAAAGGTTTTATTTGCTTGATGGGTTTTCTAGTTACAATCAAGTGTTAGTCAAGGAGGAGGATCAGTTCAAGACTGCTTTCACCACTAAATGGGGCACCATGGCCTACAAGAGAATGCCTTTCGGTCTCTCAAATGCTGGTTCCACTTTTCAGAGAGCCATGGATATGGCCTTTAAGGGTTTGCTATATAAATTGGTGCTAGTAGACCTTGATGACATCACAATTTTTTCTAAGAATGCATCTGAGCATTTATCCCATCTGAGGCTAGTGTTCGAGAGATGCAAAGAGTTTGGGATATCTCTCAATCCCAAGAAATGCATTTTCGATGTGCATGAGGGCAAGTTTCTAGGGCACGTTGTGTCAAAAGAAGGCATTACCATTAACATTGAAAGAGTAAGGGCTATTCTGGAGCTACCTTTACCCAGCCACAAAAGGGGACTGCAAAGTTTTATTGGCAGAATTAATTTTCTACGAAGATTTATCCCCGACATTGCAAATCTTTTGAAGCCTTTGACATCTATGTTGAAGAAGATTACAGTTTTTAGTTGGATGAGAGAGGTCAAACTCAACTTCGAGTCCATCAAGGAGGCATTAACGGCTGCACCAACTCTGGTAAACCCTAATTTCTCCAAAGACTTTATTTTATATGCTTATGGCAGCTTGGATACCATCTCTACGATTCTGGTACAGTAGCAAAGTGAGGGTTTTGAGCAACCAATCGCATTCTTTAGTCAAGGGCTGGAGGAGTATGAGCAGCGATATAGCTTCATTGAAAAACACGTCCTGGTAGTGATAAGGAGCCTCAAGAAGTTTCGGCATCTTGTTTCTAATAACAAGATACATTTGATGGTCGCTCATCCCAGTGTGAAAGAGTTCCTGTTGAGTAAAGATGTTAGTGGAAAAAGGGCTGGTTGGATCACCAAAGTCATGGAATATGACGTGGAGATCAAGATAACCAAGCTTGTTAGAGGCAGAGGACTTAGTGAACAACTCGCTACCAGTTTAGAGGATGAAATAGAAAAAGAAGAGGAGGTGCTTCTGACTATTGAAGAGGAGCATCAGAATGATATAGCAGTAGTAGGCACCAGTTGGGTTAATGACATGACTCAATTTTTGCAAACTGGTGAATGTCGGGCAGGTCTAGATAGAACCAAAAGAAGATATTTTAGACTACAATCCATTCCATATGTTTTAATAAATGGCATCCTTTTCAGAAAGGACTTTAATGGTGTATTGTTAAGGTGCATTGATAAAGATCAGACTAAAAAGGTGTTACATGAATTTCATGATGGAACAACAGGGGGTCATTTTGCCCCAAGGACTATTGCTTGGAAAGTAATGAGAGCTGGCTATTACTAGCCCATCTTATTTAAGGATGCCCATGCATGGACTAGAAAATGTATAAAGTGTGCCATATTTGCAGGCAAGGAAAGGCTGTCAGCCTTACCTCTACGGCCAATTCAGGTAAAACAGCCCTTCATGAGATGGGGCATTGATTTTATAGGTCCTATTAACCCACCATCAAGTGTAGGCCATAGGTGGATACTTACAGCTATAGATTATTTCACAAGGTGGACTGAAGTAGTGGCTCTGAAGGAATCCAATGAGAATGTTGTTTTAAATTTTTATCATGATTTGGTTTCTAGATTTGGAGTGCCTGAGTCTATTATCTCAGACAATACTTTGGCCTTTGTAGGATTGAAAATAACTGACTGGGCTATTAAGAATGGGATCTATTTGAATACTTCATCAAATTATTATCCATAGGGTAATGGTTTGGCTGAATCTACAAACAAAAATCTCATAAGGATTATTAAAAGATCAATGGAGGATAACCAAAGGACCTAGCACACTAATCTGAAATATGCCCTATGGGCAGACAGAATAACTCCCAAGAGGTCAATTGGGAACTCCCCATATATGTTAGTTTATGGGAAAGAGGCAAGATTGCCTATATCTATGGAGCTGTCAGCACTAGACATTATGAATCAGCTGGAAATGTTTGAAGCAGAGGATCCCATCGCTATTAGACATGCTCAACTTATGGAGCTTGAAGACACCAGAGACAAGGCTATGAAGACTATGGAGTATCATCAGCTTCAAACAAAAAGAAATTTTGATAAGAAGGCCACCCCAGAAATTTTAGAATGGGTGATATGGTGCTCAAATGGGATGAAATGAAAAGCAGACCAGGAAAGCATTCCAAATTTGACAGCATGTGGAGTGGCCCATTTCTCATTACTGACTGCAAGGAGCACAACGTATTTCAGTTATCAAGCATGGATGGACAAAATTTGCCTATCCCAGTTAATGGGATACACCTAAAGAGGTGTTTTGAGGTATGAGTACCTTGTAAATCAATAGATTATATTTCTTGCTTTCAATAAGTGTTGTTGCACAATAGTTTAGATCCTTTTGTTTTCCCTAAGTGTTGTCTAACACAGTTGGAGGGGTTGCCTTCAGCATTTTTGTCTTGGCTTGGTCTTCCAAATGTTCTTCACTGTCAAGATGTTGAATTGTTAAATTCAGGATTCTTTGTCAAGACATGTCTTTTATCTCTGAATGACCCCATGCCCAATGGATCCTTAAGGCCACTGACCTAATTGTTTAGAAGGCTAAAACCCCATAGAGGTCACCAAATTATTGACCTATTTTGCCTCTACCCAAAGTTAAGCAGTTCACCTTACATTTTTCTTAAAAATCTTTTAGGAGACACCCCTGCAAGTTTAAATCCTTCAAATAATTATGCTATGCCTTGTCAAAAAATCCGAAAAACATCACCTTTAGATTCTTTACAAAAAACTCAGAAAAACCCAGAAATCTTTTAACTTCAAGTATTTTCTATCACTAGGAATTTTCAATTTCATGCTTGTATTTCAATATGCATTTTTGAATGTACATTTGCATATACATTCGCCAATGTATGTTTGAAACATACATTCGCAATATGCAAAGGGGTAGATGCAATAGGTTGAAATATACAAAGAAATATGCATATCGGGTTATACATTGTAGAAATATTCCATCAAAGATTCCCGCTTGCATGTAGGGGTTTGTATGTTCTTGTTGTATATTCGGATATACAATGGGTTTATACAAAGGTGAAACATACAAGGCAGATTGTATGTTAGGAGATGCAAGGGTGAATGTACATGTTGCAATGTACATTGGCAAACATACAAGGGACCTTTGCCTAAGATACAAAGTTGACATACAAGTGAGAATGTATAGTGGAATGTATATCGGCTTGTATGTTCACACATACAAGGCCGATATACAAGTCGATATACAAAGGCCAAACATACAAAGGCGTTTGTATATCACTGAGATACAAGAGATGGGGCCCGCACATATACAAAGAGGATTGTATGTGTTCTACATACAAGTGAGCATGAATAGTAGAATGTATATCAGCTTGTATGTCCGCACATATAAGGCCAATATACAAAGATAATATGCATCGGCTACAGTAGAGGTACATCAGCGCAATGAACAACATAGAATTTATATTTCGCATTGTATATTTGCACATACAATGGAAACATACAAGGAAAAATATACAAGGCCGAATGTGCAAGAGGTGGGGTCCACAATATACAAGGGCGTTCGTATATCAGTGACATACAAAGAAAGGATGCAAGTCAAATATACAAGGGGCCACGCATACAAGAGAGCATATACAAAGGCCAATGTATGTCATGAATAGTGCATTGTATATGTGGCTTGTATATTCGCATATACAAGTCAAAGGTGCAAAGGATGCGTACAAGGTGGACCTGAATCGAAGATCAAATTCTAGCATATTCAGGCGTCAGGTCCGGCTTGTATGTATAAGTGCTTTGTATGTTTGCACATACAAAGAGATATACAAGGAAAGGTGATACAAGCCAGACCCGACAGAACAATCAGATGCAACTAATGGTCATTTTGAAATCCGTGGCTTGTATGTTTACACATACAAGGAGATACAAGTGGTGGGGTCCACCAAGGCACAAGCGCTTTGCATGTATCTTCTACTTGTATATTTACAATTGTATATTGCGATATACAAGACAAGATACAATGCGACATACAAATGGTGGGGCCCGATATACAAGCGCTCAACATATACAAAGGGATTTGCAGAGAAGGTTTTAAATGGCAATTCAGGTGGCAAATTCAAGCAATATATACACAGATGCAAAGCAATATATACAGGCAGTTGACCAAAATTTTGACCGCCTATATCTCCTCCATTTTAGCGAATTTCGACATGCTGCAAGAGGCAAAGATGCATATTTTGGTCCCCTCTTTTATTTGGTGAGGTTTTCAGGGGTTTTTGTCACCTTTCAATTTTTGGATCTGGATTTGCATGTTTTGGGCGAGTAGACGTCTTAGCGACCATTTTGAGCAGATGCAGATATTTCTTGCATTCATTACTGCACAAGGATGAGGCTGCTCGCATTAATGATAAAAATATCTCTCCACCTCCTTGTTTTAGCTCGATGATGCAGTAGCTTACATTAAAGATTGAAAATATCTTCTATCTGCCCAGTGCCAGATATTTGATGCCATAACTTCTGCAGGTGGACAGTCATTCAAAGGGGGATATTTTCTGATACAGCTCATAGAGCGAATCCTGTAACTGACTTAGGGCATTTTTTGAAATACTATATAAGCTAAGTCTTATGATGTAAATAGGGTTGAAAAAATTTTAGCATAGAGGATTTTCTGTTTTCTAAACAGAGCTTTTCTGTTACTGTAACCTTGCCTTCTTACTGAATATATGCAAGTTATCATACCTCTTTTACTGATTTTCTAGTTCTGTGTAAATCTGCATATGGTTGTCTATGAACATTTTTTTGTTCCTCTCAATCATATTGCTTCTTGCCTCTGCTAGAATCATCTAATCTGTGTATACATACTTGCTATATCTAGTTGTGTTGTGCATTTTTCAGTTCTGTGAAAGTTTATTTAAATCTGTCTGGTGCATCACCCTTTTGTGTTTCAAGTTTTGTTGTTTCATCTTTCACTTTAAAGCATTCCTTCTCCCTTTTCCCCTCAAAATTTAGTAGTTTTAGGTGATAATCAGGCAAGGAAGCCGGCCTTCTCCGGAGGTTTGATCTCTTTGAGCAAGTTCCCACACTTTGAGATCATTCCCATTGTGTCATTGGAATGCTTGGTATCCTTCCAAGCAGGGTGCAATTTCATGTGACAACATCAACATGTGTACATAACCTATATATACCTGTGTCGAATGATCGGTGGGATGATCCTCAGCAAATAGATAATCAACAAATGATTCACCCACATTATCAGATGATGCATGTGTAGCTAAAGTGGGTGCAGTTGCCTGATAAGGTCCATAACGCAACTGATTGCAACTTATACATGTATGAGGCATCAACACATGTGGAGTGGTACTAGGACCACTTCCATCATCAACTCCTCCATGGTCTCTAACCTGAGCTACCATCATAGAAGTCTGCTCATGTAGGCTACCTGAGAGTGCACTCAATGTGTCTAGTGTGGATACCACTGCACGATGCTGGAAGGGCGAAGGAATGGCAGCAACAAGAGGGTCAATAAGAGGTTGAACAGGCACGGGTCGTTGGGGATCAACCCGTGCCCCCAACCTCTATTGTGGCATGCTACCACCAATACCATAGAATGATCTAAAATCAAAGTAGTTGGGTTTTTTATTCAGAACAAACTTTGAATATAATTTTCTCAAAAAATATAAAGGAACCTCACAATTAGCATGAGGTGGATAATCAAACACCATCCACCATCTGTCCCAAAAATTGGTAGACATTCCTTCATGCCTACACCACCTGATTGATATTTTTTTCTTATTTGCAGGAATAGATTCATTTGTAATGGGATGTCTAAAATATTGTGCTAAATGAGCTTTTGTGATTTTAAGTTCCAAAATAGTCTTATAGGAGAGGCCATCAGCATAAAATTGTAGGGATGATCTACCTAGAAAAAAGATATTAGTTGATGGTGAACTAGCTTGATTTTGTTTCCTATTTCCTATTTGCAATTGTTGTTTTCTATTTAGTTGTTAGTCACTTGACTCTTATGTGTGTTATTTAGCTTCAGACTAAGCCCATTTAATTAGTCTAAATAGTCTTAATTTGCACTAGATCTTAACACTAGATGATTGTCCCAAACCTTAAGAATAATTTAAAACTCTATTTTACTATCAATATATATCAATGAAGGGTGAATGTCTAGGATTAGGTGGATGGATAATAGGAGGAAATGGATTAGGATTGGGAGTGATCAAACTTACTAGAGAGGGATGGCATATAGGTTTGTCTTTGTAATATAGTTCATAGTACATCTATACAGGTCATTTAAGAGAGGTGATTTAAATTTAGGATGTGAAGTTGGAGGATTAGATGGTGGTGAGGGTAATGAAGGGATTAATGGATTAGAAGGTGGATGGACCAATGAATTAAGATTGGGATTACATGGTGGTGTTGGGATAGGACTAGTAGGCTCTTGGATAGGCATTTGATTGGATGATGATGAAGGATACCCATAGGATGCATAATCTAGAGTGGTGTTCCCCTTGTCAAAGGTAACATAAGGACTTAAGGACACTTGATCTTGGTGAAAAGGGTAACTTGGACTTGCACATTCTTGTTGCGAAGGAACTGGATAGTCTTGTAAATGGATTTGATGATGAGCTGAAATGTTGGAATAAGTAGTTGGATGATCTTTGGGTATGGATTGATATGGATATTGGTTGATATTGAAATAAGTGGGATAGGTTGATGTAGAATTGACATGTGATATGTGGATGGACTAGGCTGGTATGATGATGGAGGTGACACATAGGATTGAGGTGGAATTTTTTGATGTTGTGGTTGTGTTTGTTGGGTTTGGGATTGGTGGGTGGCTAGCAGTTGTTGAATGAGGGCTTGTTGTTGTGCTCAAAATTGTTGTTGGGCTCGGATCTTTTTCTCTTGTGTTGGGATGGATTTCCACATATGTTGAAGTCTTTGTATTTCATCTTGTTGTTCAAAATATGCATCATGATCTACAAGGTTCTCATGATCATTAGGAGGAAATTGGGGACCTCTTAGGATTGTGACTTTGGGTTTGGCATGGTCAACTTGGAGAGGTTGTGTGGCATATGGAGAGGTTGTGTGGCATATCCCTATAAGAGGATGAAGGGTGATAGGAGGTTGTAGGATGGCTAAAAGCATTCACATGATGATAATGTTCAAGTTTATCAAGATATGCATCATGGTCTACAAGGTTCTCTTGTTCAAAAGGTTCATCATATTCTACAAGGACCTCACAATCATTGGTACCAAATTCAAGACCTCCTAGTATGACCGGGGGTTTCCCATTGATTATGAGTTCAATAAGCTTCTTTTTTATTGTCACAACCATTTTGGACAAAAGAAATGAATTAGAACAGATGCATCTATGCTATTGAATGATATCTTAGAAACTAGTGGACTATCATACCACCTAGGTAGAATCATAATGAACATTTGCTTGAGACTATAACTAGACTTGGAAAACTACCTTGAGGTGGATATCTTGTGCATGCCACATGATCTGAAAACCTAAATTTGGTGAAGTTGCCTATGGCAACCAAATTTGATAATGAAGATCTAGGATTGACTACTAGTTGCCTAGGACTAATTTGAGTATGAAGATGAATATATTATGATGATTTATGATTTAAATTTAATGAAGAATTTGATGCTTTGATTAACTTGTGATTGTAGGGATTCAATCTAGCTAGAAAAAGATATTAGTTGATGGTTCTAGCTTGATTTTGTTTCCTATTTGTACGTATTTGCAAAATTATTGTTTTCTATTTAGTTGTTAGTCCCAACTCTTATGTGTGTTATTTAGCTTAAGACTAAGCCCATTTAATTAGTCTAAATAGTCTTAAAATTTGCACTATCTTAACACTATGATTGTCCCAAACCTTAAGAACAATTTAAAACTCTATGTAGTAGTCTACTTCTACATATACAAGTTTCTGTTAGGAGAAAATATCTTTTGCCAAATTTGTATAGAGTTTTCTATAGTGTGTTCCAAGGTAATCAAATGATGTAAGTCACAATTTAGAGGGTTGAGGGATAAGTTTGTGTTGAGTCTACAAGAGGTGTTTTCTTACATAGACCTCTCCATAATCTAAGTGTCTCCATGTCTAACTCAAATGTTTCAAGGGATATTATATCCAGATTAATGATAACATTTTATATATATGGCTATGAGATCCACGATCATATCAATGTTTGGTAGAGAAAAGTTATCTTTAGGGTATCCTTTTTTGATGTCTCAAAAGTTAGTGCAAACATGAATTCCCTTAGTTTTCTTACTAACTAAGACCACATTAGAGACCCATTTAGGATAAGTAATAGTCTGAATGAACCCCACAGCTAAGAGTTTATACAATTCTTCTTTCACCAAGAGGGCTACTTGGGGGTGCATTTTGCGTAGCTTTTATTGAATAGGTTTGGCATTGAGGTGAACCACAAGATGATGCATGACTAAAGATGGAGTCTCAAGGCATATCACCATAAGACCACATGAAGAAATCAGCGTAATCTTTAAGGGTGATGTTTATGCCTTCTTTGATGTCAAGGTCCAGTGGAGTTGCTATCTTAGAGAGTTTAGGGTCCTCTTCTATTCACAGGTTGATGTCTATAGCATCCTCAACAAGGAGAGGGGAGTCATCTTGTATCTGAGTGGTATCTAATGGAAGGTGAAGTTTGTCATTGAGGAGCTCTTGGGAAGTGTCCATTTTTATTGTATCATTTTAATCGATCACAAGTTTCTTCTTACAGTTTGTTGTTATTCTGCCTACTGGGTGCCTTAGGACTAAAGGGTTCTTCTTTATCTCCAAAATAAGTATAGGTGTTAAGTATGGTGGAAAAGTCTTTCTTATGATTACCATGGGGATGTGGTCTTGACACTTCATAAGTTTGAATGATGGCTTCATCATTTTGGAAAACATCAAATCATAAAGGGTCGTGTTGGTCCCAATCGAGAAGCTCAAGGTATTATAGGTCTAAGGAGATGGTGAGGATATAGTGACCTATCATGAAAGAGGTTAGTGGTGGCAAGATCTTCATAAGGATCATGAGTGGGGCCTACATCAATGTCATTAAGATTAGGGGAAGCATTACCAATGAGGTTAGGCTCGTATCACAATTAACATCACGATGTTCATCCCAGGGGCATAACCTAGCTAGTGAGGACAGCTACAAGTGTCTCTAAAGTTACATTTGTTGGCTTGATTTCATTCTTGATTAGTTTGCTATCACAAAAACTGTAAAATCTTCTCAATTCTTGATTAGTTGGTTGTCTCTAAAGGTTTGATTATGAAGGAAGTGATAAAGGTTTTATTATGGTTTGTTGTAATTTTTTTACATGATAGTTACCTATTCAATAATGCCTTTAAAATACAATGACATACATTGATATAAGTAAACTTTATAAAAACCAAATATATATATCATCCCAATGCTATATAAATTTTGACAGTTTGTTCAAAATCTCTCCTTTCATATGATAAAGTCGTTTCAAAATTTCAATTATATTTTACAACTAAAATGTTTAAATACAACTATTCAACACTCAAATTGAAATCAAATTTTGACAGTTTGTTCAAAATCTCTCATTTCATATGATACAGTGTTTTCAAATTTTCAATTGTATTTTACAGCTAAAATGTCTAAATACAGCTATTCAATTCTCAAATTTAAAAAAAAAATTGACAGTTTGTTCAAATTATATCCTTTTATATGATATAGTCTTTCAAAATTTCAATTGTATTTTACAACTAAAATGTCAAAATATAGCTATTGAATTCATAAAAAGAAACCCTAAATAACACTCTACAATTTCAATTTTGATTGTATTTTACACCAAAAAAAAAGGAAACTTCAAAACATTCATTGCCAAACTGTAGAAGTGGAAAAATCCACTTACCTGATGTTTTTGATGGTGAAAATCGTCCTTCCTCAACTCGGGATCCCGTTATCACCTGTCGCCTATCGCTTGGAAAAATGGGGTCACAACCTTTTTTTTTTTTAATTTAATACTTTTTAAAAACAAGATCTCATTTTGTGAAATGGGATCCCATTTTTTGGTTCTAGGTTCAGGATCCCACTAAGAACGAGATCCCGTTTTGGATTTTAGGCTTGGGATTCTGATCTAAAACGGGATCCTATTTTATAGAAACAGGATCCCATTTTTAGTTACCTAATTTCAGATTTTTTTCTAACTCCGAAACTACCACCTTAAGTGGACACAACTTCTTGCATTTACCCTCGTATTTTCATATTGTTTTCCAAGTGGGGAAAAGCAAATATATAAAGAGAATATGTCAGTCACTTGGAAAAGCAAAGATATAAAGAGTTTTACAAGTATAGAATAATGGAGGTACCTTAGGGGAGAAGATATGTGTGGGCATCTTCTTTTCTTTTTTTTTTTTAATTCATAAGGGAGAGAATCTATTGCAATCATCTTTTATAAAAATATTCTAATATAAGAGAAAAATTTACATCATCACTTGCATAAGCTTAGAAGTTAAACACTCTAAAACAAACCAAAAAACCATGATACTTTCAAAACCACATACAAAACTCTTTATTTAAATCATTTCAACTAATTTAATTATTTTATTTTTAATAATATGTATGAGAAAATTTAATTTCTATTCTATAAATTTAAATTAATTGAAATATTGTGATATTACAAAAAAAATAAAAATAGTTAAATGTGATATGAGAAAGGACTTGGATAAGTTAAATTTGATCTCAATGTATGGTATCATGCCATCATGCTTAGATACAATCAATTTAGATTGTGGTGATCCTGAAACAAAAGCTCTGAAAAAGGTTATGTTCCTCAAATTTGGAGAGCTATTGGTTTTCATACATGATAAGAAATAAAATAATCTCAACTTAAACATGGTACCAAAAACTAAGGTCACTTGTATGTGGGAGTAAACTCATTCATGTATTTAGAAGGGGTTTTAATTTGGTAGCATTTTGTTAATCGTACCAAATTTCTACCTCTCTTTAATGAACTAATCTAGCCAAGGAAGTATAAACATGGTATGGATGGAGGTTATTGCAAGGAAAGTTAAATTGCCTTTAACTGATGATTCAAATAAAGCTAGGGTGGTCTAAATCTCTAATTATTAATAAGCAACTCACAAACCTTATTCTTGGCCATAATTGGAGATGACATTCAAGTGATCCTTGTAGAATGCTCCAAATATTTTATCCATGGATACTATCACATATGATAGAATTGTTGATAGCTAAAATCCTCCAAGTATAATTACTTCTACATGATGAGAAATATAATTTTGGAGGAATAAGCCTTGAGGAATTTCATAGGCTTGTTTACACTCAAGTTTTGTCATTATATTATTTCCCTTGGCAGATTGTATCAGTCATCAAGGCTTAAATTTGATGGTCGTATACCTATATTTAAAGATTTTTACCACAAAATAAGGTGAATATAAATATTTGACTGTATATTAATATATTTAATTTATTTTAGAAATTGTAAAAAAAGATTAATATTAAAATTTGATCATATATATATATGAAAACAAAAGGCTTCTGATATGAGCTCGCTCCCACAAACTCCCACTGCTAGGGTTTTACAGACTTCATCAAGCCTGAAGGAGTTATGGTTGTGATATAGGATTGGCAGAGGATTCAACGCTGGGAAAATTTTCACAAAGACCTCAGCCTAAGAATGGTCTCATCAGTTGGACTCCCCCACGAGCAGCCCTTCCCAGACAAAGACACACACGGTTGTAATACTTGAAATAAAGGGTGGCTGCCTATCTCAAGTGAAGGAAGATTCTTCAGCTGGCAATGGAAGCATTTGGCGCCCAGGATTGACTTCAAGGCTCAGGCACCTAGATTTGTCCTCTGCCCCCTTTCTCCCTAGTTTACTCTGAAGAACAACAAATCTACTACCTCTGGCATGGTCAGGAAAAACCTTGAGGCCATGGAGCAAGGTGTCCTGGATAGACCAAGTTCACAGGCATCTTTGGAGGATAACAATAGTGGGAATGATTCCTTGGTGTTCAAGGAGCATGGCAACTAATCTAGTAAACCCTCCAATGTTCTCAAAAGCCCATAAAAATAACCCTAAGTGATGAGGCCAAAAAAGAAATAGGTAAAAATGAATTTTTTTTTGTAGAGAATGGGCTGATTGGCATATTCAACTGCTTATGGCCCAGGAGGATTCTTCATGGTGGTTTTTGACAATACTAAAGATCAAAATACCATACTCTATTCTCTCTAGGTCTGGGGACAATATTTGTTCATGTTAAAACCATGGCACCCTGCTTTCAACCTCGCCATAGAACCCTTTCTTGTTATGCCTATATGGGTTCACCTTCCTCTTCACTTCTGGGTTGAATCATGCTTTGAAGCCATCGACAATACACTGGGCGGTTTCCTAGCAACAGACAATGACTCTTTCGATTACATGCATACAACATTCACCCTGTTATTATATGGATCCTAATAAGACTTAGAGGTTAAATTTTCCCCACTTTTATTGGCACAGTTTCCCCCCAAATTCCTACGGGGTCAAGGGGCAGCGCCCCTTGCGGGGGTTTGGTGGCAGTGCCCCTTGCACACTCCTTGTCGTGATACAGGGTGGGGTCGAGGGGCAACGCCCTTGTGGGGGCTCGAGGGCAATGCCCTCGAAACCTCACACGGTTTTTATTATTTTATAAAGGCGTCGGGTGTTATTTTTTCTATTGACCGACATAAAAAAACCCTATTTTTGTAACCGACATAAGGCTTGATAAAAGCGACTAAGGGTTAGGGTTTCTGTTGATATTGTATTGTAGCATTTTGCAGTGGTATTGAGTTGCAGGGATTGCTGGTTGTAATTGGTTTGATTTACTGGATAATAATATTGGACTCTTTGTTTGGTGTGTGTAGCCCGAGTTTGGGTGAACCATGTTAAAACTTGTCTCTCACTGTTATTATTTCTATATATTTCCATTCCTCTGTTTAATCTTTATTTGCATTTAATTGATATCTTCTGGCAGCTAACCCTAACACACATGCATCTTGGTGGATTTAGACACATCCAAAGATCTCCTGGTAGAAATCATTTTTAAGGTACATGGTCAAAGCTGGACCTAGCCATTGGATTACAAAGGATTACCATTTCATTGCAGAATATGTTTTAAAATAGGTCACATTGCTGCAAATTGTCCCATTGCCAAGATTAAATTAGATCGCCCTGCCTCATGGTGGAAAGATGTTGTACCTTAGCATTACACTGTTGAGAGCATAGTAAGAGCACAAGAGACTTCAAGTGAGCATTCGAAAGCCAAAGACAAACTCTTAGATCGATAGGATTCACATCAAGTCAAGAGAAAAATAGAACATCCACCAGTTGTGCATGGAAATTTGGTCAACAAACTCTCACGGCTAGTTGTGGGAGATCCAAAGCAACCCCTAAAACTTCTCAACATCCCCAAGATGGGATCTTTGATGTCTGGAAGGTGGTACAAAAGAAAAAGAAAGGCTCCTACAAAGGTGTTGATGTAAGGCATAATATGCTCCTGCACTCTCATTCAAAAAATGCTTCTAACAGTTGATGGCTGGATTTGGATATTTAAGTTTCTTAGGTATGCACCCCTATGTAAGGGTCTGATGCATTGAGTTAGCTCCCTTAATCAAGCTTCTCAATTTGGTCATTCAGTTTATCATTTAGTGCAATGGGAGTGGTCCCCTACGGCCACAACTTATCAATCTATATATATATACCTAGTTTAGGATCCAGGAGCCAGCAAAAAAGTTTGAGTAAACAGACATACCAAATACAACTAACATTGTCATGATTCGATGAGAGATCAAACCAACCAAACTAACAAAAGGTTTATATCTATTAATGAATTAATATTGTCATATCCACTATAACCATGTCCCAAACCACCCAAAACCACCAAAAAGGTCATGGCTAAATACCCACAAACCCACACCCTGCTATCAAAACATGATATAAGTCTACCAATAGAGTCTATGTAGCAAATGGGGGCTAGAGAAAATTATATAGGCCCCAAGCCACCCATATGAAAAATCTTACATTTATTGCAAGGAACATTTGTACTAGTGGGAGTTCCCTCTTTTGCATTAGGCAAACCCTCACTATCACAACAATCAAAGAATGTAGCCAAAATAGCCTCCTCCAAAAGCACAACCTTCATTCATTTCACTAAAATTAAGCAACATCCAACAACATTCATTCCTTTCAAACATATTTTAATGTCCCCACATGTAACTAGGATCCAACAACATTTTTGTCATGGCAGACTGAATATTGATACACAAAGTGTCATCCATCTCCTTTGCTAAGTCCTAGATGCGAACTACCCAGTGCCTAAGTTCAGGGTCCTTGATCTCCTTATCCACATATGCCATAAAGTACACCACCATTTCTTCCCCCAACACACTTCTCTTCCTCTTCTTCAGTGGATTCTCCTCTAATTTACTTTTCTCTTATATCTCTCACCCTTCCTACCTGCCCCACACTTCGCATGAGACGTTGAAGCCATCACTGAGGAGAAAACATGTATGCATGAAAAATAACTAGAAGCTTCTTGAAAATGCCACACCTAACCAAATAAACTGGAGCCTCAAGATACCACTAACTCATTTCATTTAGTTCCCATGCTTCACAACAATCATATTTAAGACTTCCCTTGCCACCATTCCAACCCATTATAGGGATATATATAATTTTATATTATTTATATACATTTTTATATAAAAAATCAATGTTATAATTAAAAACAATATAAATGCAAGCTTTTTCCCTTTATTTATAAATTGTTTAATAGAAATTTCTTCTATTCTTAAATAATAGAAACTTCTATTATTTGTTTAAAAAAATCCTAAACCTTTATATTTAAAAAAAAATCTAAATACTCTTTGAGTTTTTGTCTATAGTATTTTTAATATACAAGTGATCTTCCCTAGATTCCACCACTTCAAACATTTAAACAATTGAACTTTTTCTTGCAAAAATTTAAGCAAGCTACAAAATATTTCTTATTTATTTTATTAATCTTGTTTACCAATAGCCCCTAGTTCGTGGCGTGGCTCCAACCTTGCATTATCTAGAGCTAAAGGCTATAGACAAGTGAACAAGAAGAATTTTTTAAAGTTAGAGGAAACTTCAGGAAATGGGAAAGAAATCAGGGCTTGTTCTGAAACATCTCTTACCAAGTTACGAGTGAGTCATTTTCACACAACCATACAAATATAATTTTTTTCTATTAATAATAGATATTGTGTAATTTATTTTTATTTATATGCATGTCTATCTTTTTATGTAATTTATTTCATTGAAAGTGGTTTAGATGGATGTAGCTCCTATGGCAATAAAATTTATGAGATAAAAATAAAATAAAAGATTATTTACTAAAAATATGACAATAGATTTATTGAATGAATCCCTAGCAACAACTTGTTATATCTATGTAAACTTTTTCTTTTTAAATTTATAAACTGATTTTGGAAAAGAAAGAGAATTTATTTAATTAAAAAGGCCTAAAGCTCCATCTCCAAACTCAAAACATTCAATCATTACCAAATATGTTGCTAGAAAGATAATGGCCTTTTGTTGTTCTATTGCATCATGTTTTATTTGTACATATTACAAAGACTTGGTTAATTTCTTAGCCTTCAAGTTGTAGTTTCCTTATTGTTATCATTTCCTATCTTGCTTTGATTTCCCATTTCTAGTTACAAAGTTACCAAGTATGCCCATGACTTGAATATTTCTTCATATGCTCTCTACCTTAAAACTTTAATGTATAAAATAGGCATTTTACTCAATAATCACCCTACAAAAACCAACAAATTGTGCCTTATCATATCCAAGTAGAATGTAAAAACTAACATGATGGTAGTATGATAACTTGTCATATGATTCAACTATAGGTGTAATACATGTACAAATGTGCAATTAAAATCAAATAATGTCATTAAAAAAATATTCTTGATGATGTTTATATAGAGTGTACAGTAATTACTAGGAATTGGAATTTATTGTAATTGTGTAAAAGCATCCAAAGGACAATAATGCTCCTAAAATTTAAAAATATAAAATTTTGGACAAAAGTACTAGCGTTAAAACTTAAATTTTTATGACAATTCTTTATATTGTTAGAGTATTTAAGACTAGGTTTAGGATATTTTTTATGTTAATATATTTTTTATTTCTCAATTACATTTAACATTATCTTTAGGACAATAATGCTCCTAAAATTTAAAAATATAAAATTTTGGACAAAAGTACTGTTGATGATTGTTTTAACACAGTCATAACAATAGTTAAAATTCACATAAAATGAACCTAACTGACTTGAAAGATATGAAGGAATTGTTTAAGATTCGCTTAATCCCAAGTTTAATATGGTTAGGTCTTGACCTGTTGGGCAAATTTAGTAGGTTGATGTGAAGCTATAATGTTCAAGGGGCCTTACGTGATTTAGGGTTTCTCAATGGTTTACTGGGCTCAAACTATGCAAAAGATCATAAATATCATCATTTTATTCATTCCTTTTGCACAGACTTGTTACTGTATTTCGAAGCTTTAAATGATTTAAATTATTGCAAGCCTTTTTTCTCTTCAATATTATGAAAACTGTCTACTTTCAACTCTGTTGTTTATGCTTTTCAAATATGAGACAAATTTCCTTCAAATTTCTGCGTTTTAGGCTAAGTAGTTTAGATGGGTTGGGAAAAGTTAGAAAGATCTACACTAAACTTCATGCAATCTAATAAAGGATCTAATTGTTCTATTATGTACTTTATAAATCATACAACAATTTGATCAAATCCACAGACAAAAACCTTAGATTTAAGTTCTAAGAATTTTCACAAACATACATTTAAGATTGCAAGCTCTAAGAGAAAATGTTTCAAACACAATGAAGAGCAAGAAAACACTCAAAAGATAGATGCAGAATTCCAGATTCAATTGTATTAGAAACAAACAGTCATATAAGATTTACAATGTCTGAATGACTCTTAGCTTCATTGATCAAATTACATAAAACTTACAAGCTTTACAGATACAGCAAGGAAGTAGGATGTTCCACACGCTCCTTGTTGTAGACACAGCTGACCTCCTTCTACTCCTAAATGCTATGCTAAGTGCTACCTTTTACAAAATTCTTGCTGCTACAAATCCCTATGTAGCCCCTGTGTGAAGTGTTACAGTGTAAAGAGGCACAATATATAGACTTGATTGTCCTCAGTATAGCTCAAAACCCTAGTTTAAACCTTGGTTCAAACCTCTAGTTACAACAATAAATGTTGGAGAACAAGTCTCCCAAAAATATCTCTGAGCATACATCAAATCTGGGTGAAATATGCCCTTTTGGAAACCCTAGCAGCTCAATAATAACTTCTGTGGTCGGCTGTAATAATGTTTCCATCTGCATTATGTCTTCATTAATGAAGACCCTTGACTTCCTCGCCCTTCATCCTTATCTTCCTCTGCTCCTGAGATCGGATCTCCTTTCCATGATGTCATCGTCATCAAGTTTTAGCTCCTCCTTCAACTACAAACCTACAAAAAAATAGACTAGCAATAAGTACCACTTTACCTAATAAACAGTAGGAAATTAAAACACTCGTTAAATCAAGGCATGATTGTGTGAACGCAGAAATTGGGCCCCAAATCTGTGAAAAAATGTGGGTTAAATGCATATACAATGCTAAAACCAGTCGGGTCAACCATCGTTGACCAGAAAATATGCATTCAGGCTAAAAATGCCTCAAAAACCCTATCGCTTTGCCTTCCTGCTCATTTCCTTGTTTAAATTCTTGTATCTTTTGATATACAAGCCAGGCGTGATATATTTGATATATCGGATTTGAATCTGCTTTAAATTTCGGCTTGTATGTATGCAATGCATATCGGCTTGTATATCGCAACATACAAACGCAAAAATATACAAGCGCCTAACTCTAATTTATAACTTTTCAATTCTACTCAATGTATATTTTGATGCACATTGACTTGTATGTTCTAAATATACATTCAAACTTTCATACAAGCGCTTGACCAAATTATAATTTCTCTTCGATTCTGCCTTGTATGTAAAGCAATGCATGTTATCGATCATGCATGTGCTCAAAATATTCAACGATTCCTCCATATTGAATTCTCCTTTGAAATCTGGCCTGTATGCATAATGAAATGCATATCGCAATGTATCCTTGATATATAAGCCAGATTTGATACAATGTATTCATTGGATTCTAATTTCATTAGGATTCTGGCTTGTATGTTTACAACAATGTATGCTTTGAAACATATATACAAGCGTGGTCATATACATGGACTTAACTCAATTTCATAATGTTTCAACTCTACACAATGTATAAATGCATTGTATCTTTTAGATATTCAATTCGGACGTGATACAAGCATTTAATCAGATTTTACTTTCTTTTTCTTTTTTTTTGCGTTGTATGCATCACCCAATGTATGTATTAATATACAAGTCCGAAGCATACAACAATTTAACTCTGTTTCGTAACTTTTCAAGTCCGTGGCTTTGTATATTAATAATGTATCTACTAATGTATACTGAGTTCGATGCATTGTTTGTACCAGATTTAAAACCCCTCACAAATTCACCTTGTATGTATCAAAATGTATTTATTAATATACAAGGCGCGAAATATACAAGGACTTTTTGTTATTTCATAGCTATTTCAGGTCCGCCCCTTGTATAAGTCATTGCATATTGACTTGTATGTCGAAACATACATTGCACAAAATATACAAAGGCTTAACTCCTTTTGATAAGTCCGTCTGGTCCACGCAATGTATATTTGCATTGTATGTTTTCAAGCCCGCAGATATACAACAACTTAACCCTGGTTGGATTCCGTGCTTTATAAAGCCAAATGCACTTTTGCCCTGTATGTTTAACCTACCAAACATACAAAAGTGTGATATATGTGACAGATTTTAAAACATCTTTTTTTTCAACTCTAAACCATTTCGGGTCCATACTGCATGTATGCATGAATTTCTTACCAAATGCATACAAGTAAAAGGATATACAATCGACTTTGTATATGAAAGCAATTGCAAATGTCACTAAGTATAAAAACGACCCCTTACACATACAAATGACCTTGTATATGAACAACGATATACAAAGGCCTTGGTATACAAGCGAACTTGCATACAAAGGGCCTTGTATGTGCAACCCAATATGCAAGGAGGCTTGTACATACAAACAACAAACCCTCCCTTGTACATTTTACCAAAATGATCATATCTTGCAAAATATGGTAAATTTTAAGATGGTTAAAAAAGCAACCGTAGCTCATTTTTCACAAGGAATCCAACCATATCATGCCTTGGTACTGAAAATGTATTTTTTCTCTAGTTTTAACAAAGTTTGCAATTTTAACCCCCTTTTCCCTTTACCACCAAACAAAACAAAACACACACAAGCAAAAGCAACAGCCACAGCAGGGGTCCTCATTTTGCTAAGGGGTAAAATGGGGCGTGTTGTGAACATCACAACAACTAGCAACCAAATAAAACAATTAAATTCAAAACATTCAAGAAAACTAAATGAAATAAATTCATAACTTCCAACTATCTTTCCTATAGACCATTATTCAACTTGAGACCTAAGGTATTCAATAAGGATGCATGAATTTTTATTTTCAGTTTAAGTGTGTGCACGTGATTAATTATCCTCATCTTGAATATCAGTTGAACAAACCAGTGACTGATATTAGCCTACGTAGTTGAGGATATTCCCTCATAGCCGGTCGGATAGAGCCTTGCTGCCAGCAAGCATCTATAGCCCCGACAAGGTTATCGTTACAATTCTCCTAAGTAGAGCCCCACTGCCAGCGAGCGTCTACAGCCCCGGTAGAGTTACTTAGATGGCTTAATCTAGATTTTCAGTATAATCTGATTTATTTTATTTTTTTATTATTTTTTTTATGATATTTGAAAGAGATTTCATAAGATATTGCAGTTGTAACTTCATGATGCAAGGAATGGTCACTTGCTAGAATTAAGCTGAGAATTGTAATAGTAGCAAGAGTGACCTCAGATTTTTCACCTAATATCTACACTGGTAGGTTCAACAAACCCAAGGATTTTAGGTGTGTCATCGTGAGAAACATCCCTTGAATTCTCAATCACTATTATTGAATACAAAATTTCAGAAGCTAAACAACTCTCTACATTCATGACAGTCACAACAAGTTATGCCTAAATTGCTAATGATTAACTTGAACATTCTGAATTTTATACTATTTTCAATGGTTGTTAGCTTGCTCCTTAATACTCTAAAGGAAAACAAAGATCCCTGCTGAGGAGACAACAACAAACCAATAACAGACTATACAAGAAAAAAAAAAAACAAAGCAAAATAAAACTGTACAAGCAACAAAACAGAAACAAAACAACAAAACAGAAACAAAAAAAACAAGACTGTACAAGCAACTAACCTACAAAACGAAACAGCAAAAGAAAATTGTACACTACTTACACTATATTACACAAAATATGGATTGTCCTTTTACCTCAAGTCTGGAAGTAGTGTTTCAAATGTTGGCCATTAACTGGTAATGGCACATCCTCCCCAGTCAAGGTCTTGAGTCTAAATGTGTTGTCTCCTATTATTTCTGAGACTTGTAATGGACCTAACCATAGTTTGTCGAATTTTCCATGACTCCCCTTCTTTTCATGTGCCTTATCCCAGCACAACACTAAGTCTAATATCCTAAATGTTTTGATTCTTTCCCTCTTATCAAACCACCTCTTAACCACTGCTTGGTGTTTGGCAAATTTCTCGATGGCTTGACCTCTTTTCTCATCTAGTTGCAGCATTTGTACTATCCTAGCTTCCCTATGATTATCAAAGCCTAGATACTCATTAGTAAACTTCCAGATTGGTATTCTCAGATTTACTAGAAGTATGGGATCAGTCCCATAAACTAAATGATAAGGTGCACTGCCTAAAGTTGTTTTAAACTTGGTCCTGTCTACCCACAATGCATACTTTAACAAGGTATTCCACTCTCTAGGACTCTTTGCAATTAGCTTCTTGATTATATCTAATAAAATTTTGTTTGTAGACTCTGCTAATCCATTACCCTAAGGGTAATAATTCGAAGAAAACTTTAAAACAATCCCGTATTCAAACGCCCATTTAGAAAATTTCAGAGAAGAGAAAGCAGAGTCATTGTCACATACCAATGAATAGGGAGTTCCAAACCTGGTTATGATGTTTTCTTTAAGAAACTTGATAACTACCTTAGTCATGGAGAACTTGCAACATGTGGCCTCAGTCCACCTTGTACAGTAGTCCGTCACCATCAGTATGAACTTGTGTTCTGCAGAAGATGGAGGATTGATGACTCCAATAAAATTTAGGCCCATTGTGCAAATGGTCTTGATTCAATCACAAGCTGTAATAGGTTGGCCTGATTTCTTCACTTATCTACTACAGTCTGACAAGTGTGGCAACTCTTAATGTGACTCTCTATATCTTTGAACATCATGGGCCAGTAGTAGCCTGCTCTCAATATTTTGTGTGTTGTAGCTAGATGGGAACCATGGCCAGTTTCGTACTTGTCATGCAGTTCTGTCAACACCTTATCCACCTCAGCTCTGTTTAGACATCTCAAATAAATTCCATCATGGTTCTTCCTAAACAGAAGACCTCTCTTCACTATATACTTTTGTGCTTTAATCTTCAAAGCTCTCCTCTGAGAAGCTTTCATCCTACTTGGGTACTTTCCAAATATCAGAAAAGTGTTTAAATTGCCATACCAGTCTGATGTGTTATGGGAATTTAGTATATACTATTGTATTATCAAATCTGGGTCTGTGTTCTCTATTGTTTGCACCAACGCCTGCCCTCTGACCAGCTTCATGGGAATGATTTCCATGTCGAACTCTTACAGCGTGGTGATCCATTTGGCCCTCTTTTCCCCAGGTTCGTTCTGCATCAGCAGCATCTTTACTGTTGCGTCTGGCACTATGGCTTTGACCTGGTTACACAAAATATAATGCCTGAATTTCTTCACGGCCCTCATTAGTGTGAATGCTTGTCTTTCAGTATCTAGATATCGTAATTGTGCATCCTTCAGCAGTGCGCTCATAAAAGCTATGGGCTTTTCTTCATTGTCTACACCCTTTTGCGTTAAGGTAGCGGCGACTGAATGGGAGGATGCAAAGGAATATATGTAAAATGGCCTTGTGTAGTCTGGGCTTGTCAGTACAGGGGCATTAGAAATGGCCCGCTTGATATCTTCGAATGCAGCCCTAGCCACAGGTGTCCACTCTATTTGCGCATCTTTCTTCAACATGGCATTCAACGGCTGCAGGATTTCTGCAAAACCCGTGATGAACTTCCGAACAAAGTTAATTTTACCAAAAAATGATTTCAACTCTTTCCTACTATTCGGTATTTGCAAATTTTTTATTGATTCTATTCTATCTGGGTCAATCGATATCCCAATTTCAGAAATGACATGCCCTAGTAATTTACCTTCAGTTACTCCAAATGAACATTTCTTAGGGTTAAGGGAAATTTCATACCTCTCACATCGCTTAAGTATTTTCCTGAGATCTTCAACGTGAGTGGATGCATCCTTGGAATACACAGTCAGATCGTCCATATACACAACAATGCACTTACCTGATAACCCACGGAACGCAATTTCCATGGCTCTCTAAAAAGTGGCACCTACATTGATCTGACCAAAGGGCATTCTCCTATATGCATAATTTCCCCATTTACAAGTGAAGGTGGTTTTTAATCTGTAATCTCTATCAATTAAGACCTGGTTATAGCTCGAGAAACCATCTAAAAAAGACATCATCTTTGCCCCGTTCACTGCTTGCAGCACTTCGTCTATTGGAGGCAGAGGATATCCTTTTCAGATGCTTTGTTCAAATTTCTAAAGTCTACGCATAACCTGATGTCTCCGTTTTTATTCCTTACTGGTACTAGGTTAGCCACCCAGGCTGAATATCTGACTGGGAAAATTATTCTGGCAGACAATTACCTCTTTACTTCTTCAAAGATTACATGATCTAAAATGGCGTTCACAGGCCTTTGTTTTTGCCTAAATGGTTTAAGATCTAGTCTCAAAGATATCACGTGGGTTATGATGGATGTATCATATGTTTTCAAGTCTTCATATGTCCATGCTATAACGTGTTTATAATCTTTCAGAGCATTTGTAATTTCTTTTCTAATCTTCTCAGAACAGGGCTTTCTAATTTGTACATTTTGGGGATTCTGCTCTGTTCCTAAGTTGTACGGATCACACTTACCTCCCTCTGTTTTAGGCAAGTCCTTCTATTTTACTACTCCATTAAGGTCAAAGATTTGCTCTAACTCAATCACTCCTTTGGGTAAGAAGTTACTTTTTAAGTTGATTATATCCTCTTCATCCCATGTTATCTCAGGCCTTTCTTGTTCGTTAATGATTTGAGCCTCAAATACCTCATTACAAGTTAGAAAATCAATAATTTGTTGATCCCCTCCAAATACCTGAAAGTGTGTAACATTGTCTGGGATACTGGGAACATTAACTAATTCAACAGCAAATCGTCTCAATCCTGACAGTGTTAAAGGTTCTAGTGTGCTAGCAGCAACTGCTAGTGCATCCGGTCTATGGTTCAGTTTTCTAGGGATATGCTCTATGTTGAAAGCATCAAATGAATCTATTAAACCCCATACCCTATGTCTGTAACAAATCATTTTCTTGTAATTACATGCATATAGTTTCCTTACTTGTCTGACTACTAGTTTAGAATCTGAAAATACCTTAATCATTTTCACCTTTTTCTTGACAGCCATGACAAGTCCCAAAATTAAGGCTTCATATTCAGCAATATTGTTAGTACAGGAAAACTGCAGTCTATATGCTGCTAGATATGATTTACCCTGAGGATCTATGAGTTCAACACCTGCACCCGCACCCTGTTTTGTTTTGGACCCGTCACATTTTAGTGTCCACATGCCATCTTTACTCTTTTGACCTTTTACCTTGGCATGCTTTGTCCCTTTTATCACCTGTGAGGTGCTGGCCTATTTATTCATGGGTATATCCGTTTGGTCAACTTGCATATGTGTATTTTCAGCTTGTAAATCAGAAAGACAACTACCTTTGTCCTTTATTCCTTTTCCTAAATTTGAAACCAGAGCATCCACATTACTCTGAAAGTATCTCTGTGGTTGATCAGGATTCACATTTCCCTCTTGCAGTCCTACTCTCTTTGTACATTTTTTGTATTCATATTCAATGATGTCCTTGCACATTCTACAACTCTCCTTAGAATGTGGCCTATCGTGAACTCTACACATGTGCTTATACAGTTTACATTGGACTGGCAAATTTTGTTTAATGTACTCTTCCATCTCTTGTCTAATGGCATGACCAAATTTGTTCATTGCACTGTTTTCTTCATCCGAAGAATTTCCATCAGACTTAATGAATAATGCTATCTCACTGCTGGCATATTTTTCTCTAAAGTTTAACACCATGATCTCTTCAATTTGTACCCCATTGTTAGTAATCCTATAAACACCAGGTTCAACAGCAGCATATAATATTTCATTAGTTCGATTATATTCTGTTATCATATGTTTCATCCTGGGTTCTACCTCTATTCTAATCTAGTTTGGGACACCTCTCCAAAGTAGCCACATATACGAGAAATCAGTGGCCATATATCCGTTTAATGTCTTAAACCAATCCCTACTCAGCAACATTCCATAATTTATGGGTATATCCACTATTTGAATGTTAATGAATTGGCTTACCCTAGGGTCTGAAGCTAATTGCATCTGAATGTTCATTAGTTCTCCTATCACACTAATCTTAGTTTTATCTAACTGTGTGACAACCTTGGTAGATTTGGTGGAGGTCAGCCCTAGAGTTTTACATATCCCTAAGGGCATTACGTTGGCTGATGCACCAGAGTCTACCATGCAATTGTGTATGTTCTTCCCACACAATCTAATAGTTAGCAAGAAAGGAGGAGCATCCTTCTTATCAGCATACATTACTACATTTGTATTGGAAGGGTGCTCAACTTTCTTACCCTTCTCTTTAGGCGGTGAATCTCTATTAGGAACAGCTATATCAGCAGCAACCTCATCTATCATGGATGTATCCAGAGATTTTATAAAAGCATTTCTGATCCCTGGGGTTTTTAATAATTCATTCAGAGGTATACTGAACTTAATTTTCTTTATTTCCTCTGGCAAGTAACTCATTAATCTTGTTGTCTCTATTGTTTCAATTTTACTTGTTTGGACCTTTTGTACTACTGTTCCACTGTTTGTATGATGATTAGCTTAAGTATGGCGGGATTGTTGCTAGCATTCTGATCTGGGGGTGTATTGAAGTTGTTAGGAGGGATGGAAGTGGTGAAAGGTCCTCTTGGCCTAGTGTTGTTCCTTAAATTGTAGGTGTGGTTTTTATTTGTTTGTTGAAAAGCTTGCACCTCTTCTGTTTCAGTCAATACTTCATTTTTAGTTACAAAGGGAAACTGAAAAGCATTTAACATAAAGGCAGATTCAGGATAAATATTCATAGAAACATGGTTCATCTTCTAACAATTCATCCTCTTCCTCTTTTGTAGTTGCAAAGGTAAAGGTTTCTAAAACTAAAGTTGTATCATAGCCTGAGGGTACTACCTCATTACCCTTGGGAATGAGAAATTCAGAAGTAGGAGGCTGCACATCTATATTAAAAATGTTGGCTGCTAAATGGAACTGTGGACAGTCAAGCTTAGCATGGGCATTGGTATTGTGAAATCTGCACCAATTTTTTAGTGATGTATTGGCCATTTGGATGCTAGCTATTTGTTTTGCATCATGATTATTTGTATTCTCAAAAGGAGAAGCTAGAGTACCATTGTTTGGTCCAGTGTTCCTTGCTTTGGGTGGCCTGGGCTGATTCTAATTTTTGTTATTGTTACCCCAGGCCCTATTGTCTATCACTGGCCCTCTATTTTGCATTGGTTGCCCTTGGTTATGACCCTGATGCTGATTATAGTTTTGGCTTTGATTTGAATATTGGCCTTGGTATTATTTTAGATATGGTTCTGATTGTAGTTCTGATTGTAGTGTTGATTTTGATTTGAATTATAGTTCTAATTTTGGCTTTGGTTATAATTCTGATTTTGATTGTATCCCTGGTTGCCTCTTCCATAGAGATTCTCATTTCTTAGTTGTGTCACTTCGGTGGTTAATCTTTTCAAGTGTGCAGTGATCTCTTTGATTTCTTCCCTTTCTTCTTATGCCTTTTCCACAATTGTATCTCTAGGAGGTCGGAAGAAAGGCTGACCACTATTCTGACTGTTATTAGCAGTGTTATCCATATAAGGAGCTATAGCTTAGATTGGGGTAGGACTATACACAGGTGCGTATGTAGGAACCAAATTTAATAACAAAGTGTGATGCATAGGGGCTCCATTCCAAGGCTGTGCCTGATTTTGCACCCAAAAATTTCCTCCATTAACAAATGGGCTATAAGTTGTATGCCTCATCTCTTGGTTTACTGAGACTGCCTCTTTATAGGCTTTGGATATTGAATCTATGTCAAGTTTTCTTTTGACAAACATGGCAGTTAAAGGGTCCAAGGCAGCATAGTACATAGCCAACAAGGTATCATCATCCACGGTGTAAGGGTCTACCAACCTAGAGTAGGCCTTTTGAAATCTGTCATTGAAATTATCAATCAACTCTCCTTCACCTCTTTTTATGGTAGCTAATTTGTGATACAAGACGCAAGGATCAATGGGTCCTCTAAATCTAGATAGAAATGCTTCTTCCATAAGTGACCAAGAAGAAATATAGCCATTGGGTAAGTTTACATACCAGTTAGAGGCTTGTTCATTGAAGGTGTAAGGAAACAATCTACACACAACGTCCTCGTGCTCTAATCTGGCCCTAAAGCATGCCTCCTTGAATATTTTAATATGATCTTTTGGATCCTAATGTAACTGGTATTTAGGACATATCTTCTCAGGATTTTTGGGCATCTCATGATAATCAGCGAACGCTATGGGAGAATGAACATTGAAATAAGCCATTGTAGGTGCTTGTGCCTGACCTGGACCTGTAGAAATACCTGGATTTACTAGTGGGATAGGATCTCTAGGAGGACTAGGACCTCTAGGAGTACCTAAACCAAGATTTAAAGATCTAAATGCAGAAATGTCAGGACTCACAATATTATGGATAGTATAAGGTGATCTAGGAGGTGTGTTGGATGAGCCTCCTGGGTGAGTTATTTTAGGGTTCTAGATCAAAGGACTCTTACTTTGTCTTATATCAGGTAATTGCACAAATATATCCCCTGAACTGGATTTAGATCTAGTCACTCTACTATTGTTATGAGCCAGCTCTACTTGAAACAAGTCTTAACTCAAACGGGGCCCTCCTTCTAGCGCCAGAAAATTGTTGATGATTATTTAACACAGTCATAACAATAGTTAAAATTCACATAAAATGAACCTAACTGACTTGAAAGAAATGAAGGAATCAATTAAGATTCACTTAATCCCAAGTTTAATATGGTCAGGTCTTGACCTGTTGGGCAAATTCAGTAGGTTGATGTGAAGCTGTAATGTTCAAGGGGCCTTACGTGATTTAGGGTTTCTCAATGGTTTATTGGGCTCAAACTATGCAAAAGATCATAAATATCATCATTTTATTCATTCCTTTTGTACAGACTTGTTACTGTATTTCGAAGCTTTAAATGATTTAAATTATTGCAAGCCTTTTTTCTCTTCAATATTATGAAAATTGTCTACTTTCAACTCTGTTGTTTATGCTTTTCAAATATGAGACAAATTTCCTTCAAATTTCTACGTTTTAGGCTAAGTATTTTAGATGGGTTGGGAAAAGTTAGAAAGATCTACACTAAACTTCATTTAATCTAATAAAGGATCTAATTGTTCTGTTATGCACTTTGTAAATCATACAGCAATTTGATCAAATCCACAGACAAAAACCTTAGATGTAAGTTCTGAGCATTTTCACAAACATACATTTAAGATTGCAAGCTCTAAGAGAAAATGTTTCAAACACAATGAAGAGCAAGAAAACACTCAGAAGATAGATGCAGAATTCCAGATTCAATTGTATTAGAAATAGACAGTCATATAAGATTTATAATGTCTGAATGACTCTTAGCTTCATTGATCAAATTACATAAAACTTACAAGCTTTACAGATACAGCAAGGAGGCAGGATGTTCCACATGCTCCTTGTTGTAGACACAAGCGACCTCCTTCTACTCCTAAATGCTATGCTAAGTGCTACTTTTTACAAAATTCTTGCTGCTACAAATCCCTATGTAGCCCCTGTGTGAAGTGTTACAATGTAAAGAGGCACAATATATAGACTTGATTGTCCTCAGTATAGCTCAAAACCCTAGTTTCAACCCTAGTTCAAACCTCTAGTTACAGCAATAAATGTTGGAGAACAAGTCTCCCAAAAATATCTTTGAGCATACATCAAATCTAGGCAAAATATGCCCTTTTGGAAACCCTAGCAGCTCAGTAATAACTTCTGTGGTCAGCGGTAATAATGTTTCCATCTACATTTTGTCTTCATTAATGAAGACCCTTGACTTCCTCGCCCTTCATCCTTATCTTCCTCTGCTCCTGAGATCAGATCTCCTTTCCATGATGTCATCGTCATCAAGTTTTAGCTCCTCCTTCAACTGCAAACCTGCAAAAAAATAGACCAGCAATACGTACCACTTTACCTAATAAACAGCAAGAAATTAAAACACTCGTTAAATCAAGGCGTGACTGTGTGAATGCGGAAATTGGGCCCCAAATCTGTGAAAAAACATGGGTTAAATGCATATACAATGCTAAAACTAGTCGAGTCAACCATTATTGACCAAAAAATATGCATTCAGGCTAAAAATGCCTCAAAAACCCTATTGCTTCACCTTCCCGCTCATTTCCTTGTTTAAATTCTTGTATCTTCCAATATACAAGTCGTGTGTGATATATTTGATATATCGGATTTGAATCTGCTTTAAATTCTAGCTTGTATGTATGCAATGCATATCGGCTTGTATATCACAACATACAAATGCAAAAATATACAAGCGCCTAACTCCAATTTATAACTTTTCAATTCTGCTCAATGTATATTTGATGCACATTGACTTGTATGTTCTAAATATACATTCAAACTTTCATACAAGCACTTGACCAAATTATAATTTATCTTCGATTTCACCTTGTATGTAAAGCAATGCATGTTATCGATCATGCATGCGCTCAAAATATTCAATGATTCCTCCATATTGAATTCTACTCTAAAATCCAACCTGTATGCATAATGAAATGCATATTGTAATGTATCCTTGATATACAAGCCGTATTTGATACAATGTATTCATTGGATTCTAATTTCTTTAGGATTCCAGCTTGCATGTTTACAGCAATGTATGCTTTGAAACATATATACAAGCACAGTCATATACATGGACTTAACTCAATTTCATAATGTTTTGACTCCGCACAATGTATAAATGCATTGTATCTTTTAGATATTCAATTCGGACGTGATACAAGCATTTAATCAGATTTTACTTCTTTTTTTTGCGTTGTATGCATCACCCAATGTATGTATTAATATCAAGTCCGAAGCATACAACAATTTAACTCCGTTTCGTAACTTTTCAAGTCTGCGGCTTTGTATATTAATAATGTATCTACTGATGTATACTGAGTTCGATGCATTGTTTATATCGGATTTAAAACCCCTCACAAATCTGCCTTGTATGTATCAAAATGTATGTATTAATATACAAGGCACGAAATATACAAGGACTTTTCATTATTTCATAGCTATTTCAAGTCTGCCCCTTGTATAAGTCATTGCATATTGACTTGTATGTCGAAACATACATTGTACAAAATATACAAAGGCTTAACTCCTTTTGATAAGTCCGTCGGGTCCGCGCGATGTATATTCACATTGTATGTTTTCAAGCCCACGGATATACAACTTAACCCTGGTTTATAACCTTTTGAATTCCACACTGTATAAAGCCAAATGCACTTTTGCCCTGTATGTTTAACCTACCAAACATACAAAAGTGTGATATATGCGACGGATTTTAAAACATCTTTTATTTCAACTCTAAACCATTTGGGGTCCATACTACATGTATGCATGAATTTCTTACCAAATGCATACAACTAAAAGGATATACAATTGACTTTGTATATGAAAGCGATTGCAAATGTGACTAAGTATAAAAACAACCCCTTGCACATACAAAGGACCTTGTATGAACAATGATATACAAAGGCCTTGGTATACAAGCGAACTTGCATACAAAGGGCCTTGTATGTGCAACCCGATATGCAAGGAGGCTTGTACATACAAACAACAAACCCTCCCTTGTACATTTTACCAAAATGATCATATCTTGCAAAATATGGCAAATTTTAAGATGGTTAAAAAAGCAACCCTAGCTCATTTTTCACAAGGAATCCAACCATATCATGCCTTGGTACTGAAAATGTATTTTTTCTCTAGTTTTAACAAAGTTTGCAATTTTAACCCCCTTTTCCCTTTACCACCAAACAAAACAAAACACACACAAGCAAAAGCAACAGCCACAACAAGGATCCTCATTTTGCTAAGGGGTAAAATGGGGCGTGTTGTGAACATCACAACAAGTACTTCGTTAAAACTTAATTTTTTATGACAATTCTTTATATTATTAGAGTATTTAAGATTAGGTTTAGGATATTTTTTATGTTAATATAATTTTTATTTCTCAATTACATTTAAGATTATCTTTAGGATATTTTTATTTTTTAACAAAATTATTAATTAAATTGTTTTGTTCTTTTCAAAAATTGAATGATTTTGTTTTATCAATATGTATCTCCAGCATTTTAGTGTTATTATATTTATTGCTTGAGTAACTTGTAAAATATTTGGAAAAAAATTCATTGTTTTCTCAATAAGTTTACTCATGAAATATGGGTCATGTGTTTGACTCAAAAACTACGCAGTTAAACCCTAAAATAAAATATCATAATTATAAACTATGTTAAAAGAAAGTGATCAATGCCAAACAAATTAGGATAAATTTGTTTCAATTTTGAAAAGCTTCATGAATCATAGCCTAAGAAAGGAAAAAATGGAGTAAAATTAAGGACGAATATGAGCTTCTATACGGTTTGACTATAAGTTAAGAATACCCTTTATTTAGATATTAAGTTATTTCATTTATGGTTCAATTTTTATAAATTTAGATGAATTTGAACAAAACATATAAATCTTGTGAGAGTCACTGATTAACTCAAGCTACTAGGATCACCTGTGAAACCTAGGATTGCCTTCTACAAGAAAAAAAAACATGAGAGGATAAATTTTCACAATAGTGGATGTAATAATGAAATCGGATTAATTAATTTCATATGACATCTTAATTTTATAGTGCAAGATAAGAAAACCCTAGGTGACTTGAAAATCCCTAAGTAAACTTAATAAAGTGTACTTAAAAATATTTAATTACACCAACACCCTCCTTAAGTGCAACTTAGGGAGAATGAGAAACATGCAAATAATGCAAAGGACGAATCTTGACTACAAGGCCATATTAGGTACCCATGTACAACAGGAATCTCTCATAAAGTGGAGAAAAGGATAAAAACCTATTGGGAGAAATATCCTCTCCAAAAGAGAGAAAATACAAACAAAGGAAGCACTCGAGCCTCCACAAAAGATGTCCCAAAAGATTAGGAACATCAAGCTGAACATGAAGAACTCCACTGAAGCATGAAGAAGCTACAAATAACTGTCAAAGAAAAATTGTTGTATTGCAAATCTCCACTGAAATAGGATGAAGATCAGAATCAAAGAGGCACAAATCTGTATGAGTGACCCCAAGAACACACTACTCAAACACAATGTACAAATGGCACACAACATAATGTGACAGTCGAAGATACAGATGGAACACATAAGCTAGGTCAATGGTCTCAAAAATGTTGATCAACCTATGAAGGTTGCCTCCAAGGAAAAACCAAGGAAGCATTAGCACAAGTACTAATAGTATGATACCCCCATAATGCTGACAAGGGAAAGGTATGGCATATCCACTGAAAGTGCATGAAGGAGACATAGAAGTAACATCAAAAGATGCATAGATGAAATACTTGCACCTAATAAAGGGTGGCAACACAAGGTACACATGCATGAAGGTATACAAGGTTGTGATTGCAGACATATGGTGCACACAACAACCCCCCATGGTACTTTATAAAATAGTGTGAGTACAATGATGGCACAACATGATGTGCAAGATCCCCAAACTACAATATGACACTTTATTTCAGTGCTTTTACAAATCAAATATTGCTTACAATAGGAGCTTACAATGTCCAAAAAATATCACATGTTGAAAATATAATTCTCCAACAGAAAGAGAGGAAATTGATGGCACCATGATGAAGTACATGGAAAAACATGCACTTTCAAAAAACAAGACCCAAAAAGGAGGTTATGTGCCCAAGATATTGCCCATCAAAGTTCCCAAAATGAGAACTACATAGCAATAGCACTGAGAAAATGGAAATCTAGAAAAAACTAGAAGCCCAAACTAAAAACCATTTGCACCACTATGAAGATCACAAAATTCTACCCCATTTCAAAAAAATGCACTGAAAAAGGCTTACGTATGACCAAGAATGAAGCCTCTAAAGATCAAGTACAAAACTAAAAAATGCCAATGGTGAGCGTAGACTTGGCAAAAAAATCCTCACCAAATATAGAGTTGATGCCAAATGTAGAGACCTCAAGCCATATCTGGAGTCATAGCTATATTTGTTGAAGGTGCCAAAACATCAGCTAAAGTTGGTGGGCTGTCAAAAATGGTGCCAAATTTGACACTATGGCCAAACAGGGCACAAAACCCAAGGCAAGCAAAAAAGTACAGGTAAACTTAATAAAGTGTAATTAAATATTTAAATACACCAACACCCCCGCACCCTTAAGTGCAACTTAGGGAGAATGAGAAACATGCAAATAATGCAAAGGATGGGTCTTGGCTACAAGGCCATATTAGGTACCCATGTACAATAGGAATCTCTCATAAAGTGGAGAAAAGGAGAAAAACCCAATGGGAGAAAACACTTTTCCAAAAGATAGAAAATATAAACAAAGGAAGACTCAAGCCTCCACAAAAGATGTCCCAAAAGATTCAGAACATCAAGATGAACATGAAGGACTCGACTGAAGCATGAAGAAGTTGCAAATAACTATCGAAGAAGAACTGTTGTACTAGAAATATCCATTGAAATAAGATGAAGATCAGGATCAAAGAGGCACAAAGCTATATGAATGATCCCAAGGATACACTACTCAAACATAATGTATGGATAGCATGCAAGGCAATTTCACAGTCGAAGATACAAATAGAACACACAAGGTGCCAATGGTCTCAAGAATGCTAATCAACCTATGAAGGTTGCCTCCAGGGAGAAACCAAGGAAGCATTATCACAAGTACTAACAACAACAATTATTTCATATTTTTAAAATATGTAGTCATTACAATAAATGAAAATGTCAAGTAGAGAAAAAAATCAACCTTCTATCAAGCACTTTTTCCATGGTCAAGTACATCTCAAGTTGTAGCACCAAATGAAGATTATAATTTTGATTTAAATGAAGACTTAGATATTTTGGGGCACACTAAAGAGTGTGTTGATGAATGTCAAACAAGAGAAAATAATACAAAATATATATATATGATGTAATGAGAATTTCGTGAGGAATGGAAAGTTAAGTTTAAGTGGTTAAGATGTACAATATATGAAGGAAAAAAACTTTATGAAATGTATATATTGTGAAACACATAATGCGGCTAGACCATGGGGAGTAGGCAGTGGTTGCACTAATTTGTAACATGACTCATTAGTTACTCATGCCAATTCAAACATCCATAAGATCTCACTAGCAAAATGGACAAGTGGGAATGAAAAGAAAGTAAAACCTACTACAAAACATATAACAAATGTTGATGACATCAACAAGGAAAGAGTCATCACAACTATGAAATTAGTTTTTGGATGGCACTAGAGGATTTACCCCTCTTAAAATATGAATCACTTTAATCTCTTGAAATGACCTTACAATTACCAAACATGGCAAGGAAGAACCACTACAATTCATACACAAATTAGATGGTAGAAAATCAATTTCTTTTTGCTATATCTAAGTATCTTGAAGACGTACAAATTGCTACAATGTTAGATAGTCCTTTTTTCTCTTTGATGTTGGATGAAATTATAGATCAAAGTTTGGAGAAACATATTATGGTTAATGCAACTTTTTTATACTCAAAAGGGTTGGGGCAGCCAACTTCACAATTTTTAAAGCTCATAAATGCTTGTGATGGAAAAGGGAGAACAATTTATGATGCAATCAATGTTCTAAAGGAAGATAGGTGGTTTTCAAATAAAGGCTTAATAGTTGTTTACATATATGGTGCTTCATCCACGGTTGGCAGTAAAAATGGGTTTGTTTCTTTTACAAAAAAAGATGTGCCTAATCTTGTAGGTTGTTATTTGCATTGCTTATCATGAAGCTCTAGCTCTGCATCAAATGTTGTTAGTGTGAATAGGGGTATTTCCTATCTGGTTTCCCTTTATAGTGTGAACAAGGCACATTATCTAACTAGTCATTAGTTAGGACATATTCACACATGTTCACTAGTTAAGTTGACTTAGGAATCTTCAAGAGGTAGTTAGGACCTTTGTGTCTAAGTGTATTCAATAATGTACATCTAAGTGCATTTAATATTTGTGCACTAGTTGTCTCATGTCAAAGGATTAAGACATTTGTCAACATCCTAAGTAGTCCTACCTCTCACCCTTGCCTATATAAGCAAGGCCTCTCATTGTATATTTCATTCATTCATATTCATGATCAATCCATTCCATCAAATCATATCATATTGTGTATTTGCATCATTTGATAGAACAGCATTATTCTCTCAATTTGATCTCTCTTGTGCTTTCATTGAAGCTCCTAGATCTTGGTTGGCTACCTTCATAGCCAACTCTTACATGGTATTAGAGCTTGTTGGAGTGCTTCTTGTTAGCCTTTATTGAGAAATCAAGGTTGCAATGCTAGATTTGGGAGGGTTTCCTTTTTGTGGCTTAATATTGCAGGTTCATATTGGAGCATGCTAGTGCAAATTTGAGTAAACCATTGTGTTCACAATGTTCGAGATAGTTATTTTAGCCTTTTGATTTGTCCAAATTGGACATTGGAGGCAAGATTTATGAGAGTTTGAATTTGGGAGGTGCATGCTAGATCCAGCAAGTACCTAATCTTTTGAGGCATTTTGGGTCAAATTTGACCCTACCATCTTATCCAAGAGGCCCAAAAACCCCAAGATCAACTGTCAAATTGTTAAAATCAGACAACTTTACCCAAAGCCATCAAGGAAAAAAATAGCCCTCCTTCGTCGTCCATATGATCATACTTTCACAAAATATTCTGTAGAATATTCACCTACGTAGGAAGGCATCAGTAACTGCAACCTTCTGTATGGGTAAACAAATATATATGTGTGTGTGTGTGTGTGTGTGTGTTTTAATTTTTATGTACCCTGTGGGTACTGGCAACCTTGTTGGTCCACAAGGTATCTCATACCCACAGAGTATGAGGGTTCCACATAGGGCATAGGCCCCACAAGTACCCCCCTGTTGACCACTAGTGGGGGTTTTCCCACTAGCCAGTGGCCTTTTGCTGACCCTGCTATCTGCCACCGATAGTGGCCCTTTCAGACCACCGATCAATGTTACAAAATAGGTCGACGCATCTCTGGTAGATCAAGGAATATTCCCCCTAAAATAACACCTCAAAACATCATACTCTCCCGTAAGCATTTCCCTTCAACATATCGGCAGTTTTGAACTTCAGGATAGCAGTTTTGACCATTTTTTGACAGTTTTCCAAATTTTGTGAGCAGTTTCAGCTACCTGGAGGAATATTCTGACATCAAAGGTCATATTCTTTTGTGGCATTGCTGACATCAGCATGACATCATTGGCCCTCTTGGCCTATTTCCTCCGTTCTCATTTGAGTTTTGATTTTGACGGGCTAACTTTGTAGGGCTATAACTTGGTCGTATTTGCTCTGATTTTTGAGCATTTTTTTATTTGGGTTAGAATTTTATAGTATTCATAGTGGTGCAAATGGTTTTTGATTTTGGTGCCTGGTTTGTCCAGAAATTGCAAATTCTCTCGCCTGTTACTGAACAGTTCTCATTTTGGGAACTTCCGGGGCTTCGTTTAGGCGAGCATAGGGTAAGATTTCTTGTTGAATTTTTTTTAAGTGCATAATTTTTTGAGTAATTCACAAATATATGATCAGATTGATCTCATTTTGTACCTAAAGTGTACTTTCAGTATAAGACCTAATTTGGCATTTGCATGCACTAAGATCAAAAGTCCACTTTCCTATTTTTCACTTGTGGCAACTATAATCGCACTAAGTATAAAGTTCCAAGATTGTATTTTGTTGGGGGGGTTCATTGATTGAGTGAATTTGGGGGTTATCTTGCACAGTGGTTGTTTGCTTTCAATTCTTGGTTGTGTGTTCTTGCAATGAGGAAAACTCAAATTGAACTCCTAACTCCATGTAATTATGCATCATGGAAACAATCAGTATGGAATTATCGAAGGCAAAAAGGTTGTACTAGATATGTAGATGAATCAGTTGTTGAACCTACTGATGTGAATGCAAAGGCAGTATGGGAGATGAATCGTGAGAAATCTCTTGGGTACATTTGTTCATTAGTCTCTTTTGATTTATAATTTCATCTTGAATCATGCAAAACACCTAACGAAGCTTGGGAGACTCTTGATAAATTGTACGGTAAAACTTGTAATGTCAGAAAATGTCCCCTTGGGGGCTTTTCCCTCAAAAGGTTTAGCTCTCAGGTCTTTAGTGGGCATTTAGGACATCTTGCATCATATTTCAACATCCTGATGGAATGAACCATAGCTCTTATGGAAAAATGGGGCCTAGGGGGAGCCCTTGAACCAAACCCTAACCAAAATAGGAGGGAGGACTTGGGTGCATGTGGCCTAGTCCTGCCCTATTTTAGGTCAGGCCCAAATTTCTAGTGTTGATTTATGACCGTTATTTGGTCCCTAGGTCGACACAGTAAGTTTGAATTATGAAATTCTTGGCGAGAATGTTTGTAGTTGCATATAAAAGCATGTTTAGGCATTCATTTGTAAACTAGATTTCAATTAGATGATTACAAGCTATCAATTTGCATGAGCATTGGTGATTCAAGGCATTCATTGTGTGAAAGAGCAGACTTGTGTTGTTTTATGTGTTTGTATTTGCAGATTTGAGCATCCATCTCCTCATGGAATGAAGAGCTTCTTCTTCTCATGAGATCTTCACTACAAGGTGACATCTATTATGATTATTGAGCATTTATCATTTGATTTTTGCCTCTGCCTCCCAAGGGCATGCACTCTCTATCTGACAACAATGTTTGGAAGACTTGAATGTCTCTCTGAGGCTTGATTGAGGCAAGCCTCTAAACACCACAACCCCCTCCCAAAGTTTTCATGATTGCAAGTTACAGGTTGGAGTTGTAGACAAAGTGAAGTTGAGAGGGTACAACAGAGTGTTAGAATTACAGATCAGAGAAGAAAATAACTCCCTAGACTTGGGCACCCGCTCATTAGTCCTCGAAGTTCCACAACAGGAAAATCTATGGTACAATAGATACAGGTTGCAGACCTTGTTTCCAAATCTCAACAAAAAGCAAGGCATTGGACTTGGGCGCCCGCTCCTTAGTCCCTAACTTTTCTGCCTCTGAACCCTAAAAATAGGTGCACAGTTATTTGTTATTTTACATCTTTTTACAGAAGCATTTTCTGTAATTCATCTATTTACTGTCGTATTTGCATAATTAGGGTTTTAAGGTTTAATTGAGTATAAGAGAAGATAATTGGCAATCAAATCATAAAAATCTAAGTTTCCCTACATCTCAATAGTGACCTAGGGTATGATAGTACATTGCAACTTGACCCTAGGTCCTTGAATGTAAGTGGTGAAAGGAGGATACCCACACAAACTCCCAAAAACTCAAACATCCAAATTTCACTACTTTACATTTTGGTGAACCCGTGTTATTGGACTTGTTTACACCTTATTGAGTGTTTTGCTTCATATTTGCATTGATTTTCACTCATTCATATAGTCATTCATCTTATTGCATTGGAAAACTTACAAAAAAAATTGAAAATTTAGAAAAATTAGAAAAAAAATTACATGCTAGGGTTTGCATGTTGCATCAATTAATTGGAATTTCATCAAATTTCTTATTTTTTGCATTATATATGATTTAATTTGCAGAAAATTATAATAATTCATTAGTTTGCATTGAATTTTCATCATAAAATTGCTAGGGTTTTGTTGAAATTGTGAATTTTGCATATAACCTAGTAATTCCAACATCTAGGGTTTGTAGGTAAAATTTTATTTCAGATTTTTTCTACTGATTTTAGAGACTCATGTTAGTGTAGGTTTTTATTTCCTAGATGGGTTATTTATTTTTCCTATATTCCTAGTTTTTTCCTACACTTCTATTAATCTCGCTTAGGTTAATAAAGCATGTCTTATTAGGTGAGTGGTTGCGAGGTGTCACCTTCCTACATGTGAGCATCCATTAGCTATCTTGGGAAGATACTTTGCTATCTTTAGTCCGATAGATGGTTGCTCCTCATTGGTCGGTGTTGCCACCTCCTCTTTCTTCCTAGTCTATATAAGCATGCTACCTAGCTTGTATTTGATATCTTTTGCTTTTGCATCCTCTTAATGTTATTTTTCTTCTAGCATTTTCATTACTCTCTTGGAGACTAACTCTGTGTTGCTATTTTGATTTCGTATCATTTGCATTCATAGTTTTAATATCTATTCTTTGCACTAGTTTTCTGGGTTATTAATCTTTTCAGATTCTAACATGGTATCAGAGCTATTCTATGTGCAAGAGTAGATTTTAGTTTCCATATTTGAGAGATTCGGGGGGGGCTAATAAATCTTATTGCAGTTTTTCGAAGAACCCAGTATGTTCTTCTCTTGCATCTTCGGATGATCTTGAGAATCAGAAAAGTTTGACGGAAACTTTTTTAATCTCTAGGGTTTGCACATGTGTTTTATAAAATCTGGGTGATTGCAGCATTTCTGGTTATACTGGTAGCATATCCAACTGTTTGAACGCGTCCAGGAGGCTTGAGAAAGTCAGATTTGGCTTTTGTTTCACTGAAATCAGAGATCGTCATACATAGTTGCGAAACCGGGGTTTCGAGCTCAAATCTGACAACCAGCTTGCATATTTGGTCTTTTGAATTACTATCGCAGGTTCCAGCATCTGATTCAGCCTTTGCATGTCATTTTTGGTTGCTGGGGTCATTTTTTGTAGCTAAAGGCGTTCAGTTTACACTGGAGCAATATCTTCTGTACATTTGCAAGAAAAACGCCTTCTGGGTTTTGTTCGCAGCACAGAAAAACCATTTGGGTATCTTTCTGTTTTTGCATGTAGTTTGTATATTTTGCAGAAACACACTCAGAAAGCTACAGCAGGACCCCTCTCTATTGGCAGCTGCAGTTTTGAAGACAGTTTTCAAATGCTTCGTTCTTGCTCATACGGACTCCTTTTCCCACGAAATGTTTTTTGATTTTGGCTATTTTTTCGTGCTCTATGCACTAGTGTAGTCATTTTTTGATTTTGATGCCAAGATTTTTCAGAAATTGCAAATTCTCAGTCGTGACATTGCACGGTTCTCATTTTGGGAACTTCGGAGGATCCTAACTTTCACATACAACCTCGTATTGAGGCGATTCTTTTTTTGAAAGTGCATGATTTTTTGAGTAGATTGCAGTGGTGCTGTTTATTTCTCTAGATATTATGCCAAAGTTGTATTTTCAGCATATGCTCTTCATGAAGGTTTTGTAATGCATTGAAATCAAGACCACTTAGTATTTATTGCTAGTGGTAGTTGTAAACGCACTAATATAAAGTGCCAAATCATATTTTCTTGGGGGGGTTCTTTGATTGAGTGAAAAGGGGGGGTTGTCTTGGTTGGGTTCTCTTCTTTTCGACACTTCTTCTCTGCATTTCTTCATCATGGATTAAACAAATCTGCCTATCCTAACTCCATACAATTACTTTGAGTGGAAATCACGCATGACAATTCACTTAAGGAAAGCTGGATTAAATAGGATAACTATGGGACTTGAAACTGAACCTGCTAAAGATGAAGATAAGCCTAAGTGGTTTAACAAATGTGATGAGGCATATGGAACATTGTGTTTGTCTGTTTCTCCTGATTTGCTCTTTCACATTGAGTCTTTGAATACACCAAATGAAATCTGGACAAAGCTAGAAACACTATTTGGCACACAAGATTCAATGAGGGGTCATATGTTGGAAAATGAACTAATTAGTTTAAGTCCAGGCAATTTCAACATAATCCAGGATTTCTTCACTAAATTGAAATCACTAAGGTTGCAGTTAAAACAATGTGGAATTGAAAAGAAAGATGAACAATTGATTCTTAGTATTCTCTCTAAGCTAAGTTCAGAATATTCTGTGTTTGTTTCTACTTTCTATGCTACTAAGGGTGCACTTGGTACTCGATTCACCATGCCATCTTTAGATGATTTTGCTGTCAATCTCACTAGGGAACAGGACAAGCTAATCCAGATGGGCACTCTTAAGTCCTCTAAGTCACATGCCTTGGCTGCCAACGAAGGCACAAAAGAACAGAAAGGACAAAGTAGTAACAATAATAGTAAGGATAAGAAACAAAAGAATAGCAAGGAGAAGAAGGATCAGATAACGGTTGCTTCAAAAGCAACTAATGAGACCCAATATTCCAAGGGTGACAAGCCTAAGAAAGAGAGGGTCCAATGTGCCTATTGTAAAAGACCCAGTCATGATGAACATAAATGTCTGAAGAAACAAATTGATCACTTGACACACATTCTTGAGAAGAATAATATCAGTGTTCCTGATTCTGTCAAATAGAGTTCTAATGAGGGGTCTAATAAGGCAAAAGAAAACAGCAAGAGAAAAGGAAAGGGCAAGGCCCTTGTTGCAGTTGCTTCTTCACCATCCACTTGGGTTCTTGATTCGGGTGCTTCGCACCACATGGCTTCATCTAAGGAAGAACTTGCATCCTTGGAGTCGTGTACTATGCCTTCTATTTTGATGGGTGATAACACTCCTGTTGAGGTGTGTGGGAGAGGGTCTGTTGATGTGGGGGATGGCACATTCCATGATGTTCTTTGTGTGCCCTCATTATCAACTAATCTCCTATCGGTATATCAGATCACTCACACAGGTTCAGGCAAGCGGGTTGAGTTCACTCCTGATTCAGTGGAGATTCGTGAGTTGCACAGTGATTCTACAGTGGCAGTTGGGAGAGCAGATCATCAGTCACGGCTCTATCTGTTTTCTCACTTTGTTCCTGATCCTCCTTTGACTGTTTTGCTCACTCATTCTAATGATGTGAGTAGATTATGGCATGAGCGGTTTGGCCATCTTAACTTCCGCTACTTGCAGCAGCTTAACCAGCAGAGCATGGTCACAGGGTTGCCTTCAGTTCAGTTTTCAGGTGGTGTTTGCCAAGGTTGCATTCTTGGTAAGCATCCTAAGGAAAAGTTTGACAAAGGTAAGGCATGGAGAGCTTCACAGATACTGGAGTTAGTTCACAGTGATTTGGCTGGTCCATTTCAGCATCCTTCTTTCAGCAGGGCTAGATATGTCCTCACATTCATTGATGACTTCTCTTGAAATACTTGGGTGTACTTTCTCAAACAGAAGTCAGAGGTATTTGATCATTTTCAAGACTTCAAGACTTTTGTAGAGAAGCAATCTGGGAAAGCCATCAAAGTTTTGCGCACTGACAATGGTGGTGAGTATGTCAACCATCGGCTTGAGAGGTTTTGCACTTCAGAGGGGATTGATTTGCAGCATTCAGTTCCATACAATCCTCAGCAGAATGGTGTTGCAGAACGGAAGAATAGGTCCTTGAAGGAAATGGCGAACTACATGATTCACTCCAGATCTCTTGCACCACAGTATTGGGCAGAGGCCATTAACTGTGCTTGTTATATCCAGAACCGTGTTCCTCACCGAGCCTTGAAGAGAGTCACTCCTTTTCAAAGCTTGGAGCGGTCGGAAACCATCAGTTAAGCACTTTCGAGTTTTTGGTTCTCTTGCATGGGCCCACATTCCTACAGAGAAACGCAAGGCCTTGGATCCGCAGAGCAGACCTTGCATATTTGTAGGTTATCCTGATGGTGTGAAGGGTTATCGGTTGCTCCACCCTACTACACATGAGTTGTTCATCGAGAGGAGTGTTCAGTTTGAGGAGGGCTCTTCAAGCTCACTTTTTATCACTTCTCCAACTCCTTCTACTTTGACATTGGAGTCACTTGGGATACATGACAGATCTTCTGATGAGTCAGATTCACCTGAGCAGTCTTCTACCTCCACTTCTGATGCAGAGAGCGATTCCAAGGACTCACCTCCTTCCTCTCCTAGTCATCATTTAGAGGTTGATGATTCTCCTCCAGATTCTTCATCTTCCGATCCACTTTGGGCTAGATAGACCTTGCAGTCTGTAAGTGATTGGGTTGGGGATCCATCAGACACCAGGCGGACTCATTCACAGTTCCAGGATGCTCCACATGTCTTCATTGCTACTGCCTCAGATCCACAGTCTTTTCATGAGGCTTCTGGTATTCCTGAGTGGGATACAGCTATGCAGGAGGAGTATAGTTCCTTGATGAGGAACCACACTTGGGATCTTGTCCCTCTTCCTAAGGGAAGAAAACTTGTTCGATGTAAGTGGATCTATCAGACAAAATTTGCAGCAGATGGGTCGGTTGACAAGTATAAGGCTCACTTGGTCGCAAAAGGATTCTCCCAGGTTCCTGGGATTGACTACTCTGAGACTTTTGCGCCAATTGCCAGAATGAATTCCATCCGACTTGTTCTTACCATTACTGCAGCTAATCGTTGGGAAGTACACCAGATGGATGCGAAGAGTGCTTTTCTTCACAGTGACCTTCAGGAGGAGATCTACATGGAGCAACCACAGGTGTTCCTTCAGGATTCTTCACTTGTGTGCCTTCTTCGGAAGTCTCTCTATGGCCTCAAACAGGCTCCTCAGGCCTGGTATGCCAAGATGGATTCCTTCCTTCTATCAGTTGGGTTCACTCGGTGCCATTTTGATCCCAATGTCTACATTCTACAGCAGGATGATTCACTCCTATTTCTGGTTCTGTATGTTGATGACTTCCTGATCACAGGGAGTTCTTCATCCACCATTGGGGCTGTCAAAACTGCCCTTCATGACAGGTTTTTGATGACTGACTTGGGCTTGTTGCATTACTTTCTCGAGATTGAGATCTACCAATCTTCTTCCGAGATCACCATCACACAGTCCAAGTATGCTCTAGATTTGCTCTCGAGGTTTCATATGGATGACTGCAAGCCTGCTCCGACTCCCTTTCTTTCTGGAGTCAAACTTGAGGCTCAGTGTTCTTCTCCACTTGTTGATGGCACTTTGTACCGACAGCTTGTTGGGAGTCTCATTTATCTGACTCATACGAGACCCGACATTTCATATGCTGTAGGCATGGTTTCACGATTCATGCAGGAGCCTCATGAGCTGCACTGGAAAGCAGCCAAGCAGATCCTTCACTACATTCAGGGTTCTCACAGTTTTGGGATTCACTATGCAGCGCGTATTGAGCTTGACTTGGTGGGCTACACAGATTCGGATTGGGCGGGTGATTCTCAGGATCGCAAGTCTACTTCAGGTTACAGCTTCTCACTTGGTTCAGGTCCTATTTGTTGGTCGAGCAAGAAGCAATCTGCTATTGCTCTATCTTTTACTGAGGCCGAGTATCGGGGGGCTCTGAATGCCTCTACTGAGGCCATTTGGCTTCAGAATCTTCTCATTGAGTTTGGCATCCAGATCAGACGGCCATCAGTCATATTTTGTGACAACCAAAGTGCCATTCAGATCTCACGGAATCTAGTCCATCATCAGCGGACCAAACACATAGAGGTCCACATGCACTACATCCGGGAGCTCATCCATGGCCACGTCATCGACCTTCGCTACTATCTGACTTCTGAGCAGGTTGCTGATATCTTCACCAAACCCTTCACTGAGAGCAAGTTCCTTCATTTGCGAGCTTTGCTGGGGGTGCGGGATGCTTCATCTTCTGGGGGGCTTCTTCCTCTCACTTGGAGTCCTGACTCTCTCACTTGGGGGGGTCTCTTTTCTCTCTCTTTGGGGGGGAATTTTATGTACATGGGTACCTCATCAGGCTTGATTTGCTGGGACCCATTTCTACATCCACCTAAGCTTCGCTTCTGGGGGGGTGTTAGTGTAGGTTTTTATTTCCTAGATGGGTTATTTATTTTTCCTATATTCCTAATTTTTTCCTACACTTCTATTAATCTCGCTTAGGTTAATAAAGCATGTCTTATTAGGTGAGTGGTTGCGAGGTGTCACCTTCCTACATGTGAGCATCCATTAGCTATCTTGGGAAGATACTTTGCTATCTTTAGTCCGATAGATGGTTGCTCCTCATTGGTCGGTGTTGCCACCTCCTCTCTCTTCCTAGTCTATATAAGCATGCTACCTAGCTTGTATTTGATATCTTTTGCTTTTGCATCCTCTTAATGCTATTTTGCTTCTAGCATTTGCATTACTCTCTTGGAGACTAACTCTGTGTTGCTATTTTGATTTCGTATCATTTGCATTCATAGTTTTAATATCTATTCTTTGTACTAGTTTTCTGGGTTATTAATCTTTTCAGATTCTAACAACTCATTCAAATTTTTATTTGGCTGTAGTCTTGCATTTTAGTACAAATTTGTATTTTTGCATAGAAAAAATTCAAAAAAACTAGCATTTTCATTGATTTTTCATTAGATTTGCACTTGCATTTTGCATGTTAGAGCTTGGAAATCATTTTCAGATCTAAGTGAATTTAATTTCCATCATATATGAGCCAGCAAAACATTCATATAGCATTTTGTATCAAGATCTCAAACCTAGGGCTTCAAAAACATTGATTTGCACTAGATTTGGCCTTATCAACTCTCAAAATTCACACCATAGGCATGTTGTGAAGGGTATTTTTTCACTAATTCGTTGTTATCAGGGTAATTATTTTCTTCCCTGTTGTACCCAATCAAATTTTTTGCTTCATTAAGGCATTTTGAACAAGTCTAGAAATTTTTTTGTCAAAAAGTCAAAAAAGCAAAATTTCTAAAAATAAACATCAGATTAGGTTTTCTGGGTTTCTTGAGATATGAATACTGGCAAAACTTTCTAAAAATAGAATCTCCAACTTAGGTGTTATGCTTGATTCTCATTGGTCGATTTTGCCTCACGATTAGCGCGGTCCAAATGAAATCTCCAAAAGGTCAAATTTTCTCTACTGGGTCATTTCTGCTTTTTCAAAAGGCGAAGCATGAGCTCTGAAGTCATCAACAGAGAAAGTTCATTTGCCAGAGCTCGTCAAAGAGTTTTCAATGCTATTCCAATGACGCAGAACTGACGAACAGTCGTCGACTCGACGACGCATGCAAAACGATGCAAGATGGATCCAAGGTGGAATGAAATCTAGAAAACATGAAATTTGACTAAGTGTTGAGAATCCAAGTGCCCCAGGTGACTTGGGGCACCCAGCCTTTCAAGTGTTAGATTTTTTCACATCTTTTGAGAAACGTCAAAAATGCTTCCGTCAGCCTATTTCCAGTTGGTCAAACTTGGTCAAAAGTCAGTCAAAACTGGGATTTCATCACAGATATGTTCAGAAATTGGAGGAGTTGCCAAAATTGGAAAAATGGCTAAGTCTGGTGAAACCAGGTGCCCTAGGTGACTTGGGGCGCCCAACTTGCCCAAAGATAGAATTTTTCCTATGTCTACAGTGTTTTCTAACAGTTGTTTCCCAATCTTCGTCTGTTGCAGTTTTCAAGAGGTCAAACTTGGTCAAACGATGCCAGATCGTCAATCGGAGGCTAGAAATGGAATCTCAATTGATAGGTCTATGAAATGTCAAGATCAGTCAGCTTTTTCAATCAAACAATGATATTTTGCCACCTTGTTGAAGTCAGAGATAGGCCATATTTAAGTCAAAACGAATGTTGAAGTGTCAAAAATGAAAGAAAAATTGGCTAACACTTCTATCAACTCGCGTGTTCGATGACATCTTCAAAAGAAGATATTTTTTGTCATCTCACACAAGAAGCCATAGGTAGCTAAAAAATAAGGATTCTTCCTATTCAAAGACATCCACTTGGATTTATGCTTTAAAAGTTGCTTTCTTCATGGATGAGGTCCAAGTTTTATTCTTACACAAATAAAGTTGCTTTTTCGCCCTAAAGATCTATAAAGACAAGCATTTGGCTTCTTTATTTCATTATCTTTTCCAGGTTGCATCCAGAGGAAGGATTTTTATTTTTCTATCAACGAAGATTTGAAGACCCAAACGAAGTGCTTTCTTAGCGTTCTTCATAGTTTCGGGTTGAGGAAGCAGGGAGGCTCGCTTTTTCAGGCTCCTTGTTTCAAGGGGATCGCTTTTCAGAAATTTGACCGAAGCTTTTTCAGTTTTCATCAAGATGGGTCCATCTAGAATATCATCCTCTTGAAGATTGGAGTTTTGCTTTTTTTTGAGAATCTATTTTTTTTCCTGCTTTTTCGGGAAAATCTCCGCTTTTTCAAAATCTGACAATCTGGGTTGCTTCAAAACGGAATTGCCTACAAAACCCATGTGCCAGCTTTTTTGCTCACACTCTTCTTTTTTCTAAAAATCAACAAGTAATTTTCAGCCATTTGTCCAAGATTTTTCCAACATAGACGTGTTCACAGTCAATTTTCAAATCTTTCAATATGTAGTACTCTCCAACACAAATCAGGCCCAAAACGGCATTGGTTCACGATTACCTGAGTACTTGTGAAATAGACTTGCATAAAGTACTTCCAGTGATCAATTTACATTCTTTGGAGGATGCAGAAAATAATGCTATCAGAAATCTAGGACACTCTGGTTTGCTTGCAGTGGCATCCTTTCCCATCACAGTGCAAAGCATCGAGTTTGTAATTGCTTGTATGACGCATTACAATTCGGTCACAAGAGAAATCCAATCAAGAGATGGACATGTGCTCTACAACCTGAGGCTAAACGACACTAAGAAGTGTTTTACAATACCAGTTTGGAGAGAAAACTTAACTGTTTCACTTGAAGAATGCAAGAGGGTTTGGAACAATGATAAAGAAAAATACAGGAAAAAGATCAGTCAGAGGTGGTTAAAAGAGAAGCAGAATGTCATGCCAAAGAATGTTGGACGTGGAGAGTTCAAGGAGGAACACACAATAATGATTACTCTGCTAAGCCGGATCACGGGTCAAGCAGATGCTAACAAGTTCCAACCTTGGATGTTTTACATCATGCCTCATATTGTTGATGGAACCAAATTCTATGACTGGTCGGCACTCATTAGTGATAGTCTCCACCAACAAATTCTCAATTTTCAAAGGGCTCATGAATTCCACATGATGTCATACCTTGTGTATTTGATGGTTTTTCATGGTCAATTCAGAGCTTTGAATGTTGTTGGAACTCTGGGTATTCAGCATGTGTATCATCATTTCCCGCAGTTAGAAATTTCAAAAGTTGAACAACATTACAGGCGGGTGAATGATGCATTCCTGATGCATGCAGTGTGAGACTTAGATAATTAGTTGCATATACGGTTTTCAGCAGATGCTAGAATAGCAATGGCAAAATGGGCTGATTGGTTTATCTAGTTTCCCACTTTTTCCTACATCAGAGTATATGGCTTCTCAAAAGAACCAGCCATGTTGCCGAGATATCCTACATATGAAATAGCATTTATGGAATTTTTAAGGCAAGCGTATGAAGTTCATACATTTTTGCGTAGCAGATGCGGGGCAGCTTTCAATTTTCCACTTGGGATGAGTATTTACAGATGCAGATTTGGAGCAGATGCCAAGACAATCGGTAATGAATCATCGAGATATGGTCTCAAGTTTTTCGACAGGAGGTCTTCATATGATCCTCGTGGTGTTTTTTCATCACATCTTGGTCAAAATTGTACACACAAGTTTGCAGTTGAAGACTTCTGGGCTAATTGTGCTGATGAGTTTGAAGTGCGAGAATGTAGTTACAGCAGGTTCACTCTTCAGCAGATGTCTGATATCCTATCAGAAGATATAGAAGGTTTGACAGAAAGTGGTGAAGTTCTACTTCCCACGTATTTCAGGGACCAAATTGAGCAACAACCGTTGCCGCCTGTTAATTGTTCCATAAAAGAAAGCACTTCCATTGAGGAAAGATTGAGTCGAGTGGTTAAAAATAGTTTGATATTCTTGAAGAATAAGTGGAAGGATGGTATTCCATTAGCAGAGCCGCTAGTTGTGCAACCATTAGAGCCTTCCACTTCCAAGCCAAAATGAAGGGTTAAAGCTATGAGTGTTCTTCCAGAGGGAACAAAAATGGCTAAGTTAAAGAGGAAAAGGATGAGTCTCCAACTCATGTCCAGTAGGAACAACCAACAATTAAATCAGAAGTTCCTGTTGAACCAATGCCGCATGTTGAAGCATTACCGTCAAATCATGTATCTCCTCCCTCTTCACCGAACACTTCTCCTATCCACATAGATTCAGAACCAGATTCACCGGTTCTTAACTCTGATGCACACATTGATTCATCAAGAGCTGATGAGGTTAGAACTGAGTTTCAAAGAGAAGAAGGCTCATCCTGGCTTGAAAACATTCTGGGAAGGAAGAGGAGAAAACCTTCATATCAGCTAGATTTGACAGAGCTCAAAAGCATCTACCAAGACACACCAGACAAGAAGCTGAAGAAGCAGGTTCGCATTGAAAAGAATGCAGATGGAGAAATAATCCTTGAAACTGCAACACGGCCAGAAGATAGAAGTGCTCATGATGTCGAGGTTGATGACTTCATGGTTGTCAAAGCTAACCTTGGTAGAAGTACCTGCCATACAAATGTAAATCTCTTCGAGGTTGTAGTGGATAATTTGAAGGAAAGGGTGTTGAAAGATGGAGAAGACAAAGCAGCTCTCAAGGCTAAAGTTAGGTAGCTACGACAGTATATTTCAAACCTTCTCCATGGCACATCGTAGGTTGATTTATTGCTTCCACCGAATCTGGAATCACTAGTCGATCAGCGGCAATTCAGTCAGTTGGTTCTCTATGGGAGGCACATGAATAATTGGGTGGAAGAATTTGTGACTAAAGGGAGAGTTGTACTTTCAGAGTTTTATCAATTGAAGTACAACGCTCATGATTTACCCAAGGCATACAGGGATTACAACAGACCATGGCAGAAAACAGACCGGTGTTCAAGATCATTATCTCCGACTTGAAGATTGCACTTGATTCTGTTGATTCAGTCGATGATAAGAAGACAGTTTCTACTTGGAGAGCACAATATCTTTTCACAGTAAAAACTTATGACAATATAATTTCAAAATTGACAGAGTGGAAAGAAAAGGTAGTCAACGTCCTCAAGTTCATTAGATCTTTTGTTTCTCAGATCCCGTGTTCGTATGAAAGAGAAGATGGTACCCTGTATGACCTCAATGAAGTGCAAGCAGAGTTCCAGACTCTCGTCTGCAGCAATTTTAATGATGATATCAGTGACGGCAAGATGGATCATTTTGCCACAATGACAGTGAAGTTTGACAAGGCTGTGAGCGAAGTTCATGAATTTCTTCAAACAGTTGCCAATGGTGAAGAAATGTTAGAGAATCAGAATATCATTCTAGAGAGTATCAGTGTTCCTAGCAGAGATGCAGTCACTCACTTTTTAGAAGATATTATTTCCCATAATATCAACGGATGACATCACCAAAAAGCAAGAATGTTGATGAGGATGCATTTCGAAAGAAAGTGGCTTTAAAATAGATGCTTTTTGTTTTAAAGTATTTGCTTTCATCCTAAGCTCATCCATTCTATATTTAGAAAAGAAATCACTTTGTAATAGTTGGAATCTTCTTTGCTTTAAAGCAGATTGCTTTAAAGCATTTGTTTATTGTATCTTTGTCTTAGAATAGTAATAAAGCTTTCGAGTTGGCAAGTTAGGGTTAATCAAGGAGATTTTAGGGTTCCCTACTCCTTTGATTTTAGTATAAATAAGGGAATCCTTTCCCATTGTTTGTAATGGTAATTGGGATAGCAAATTTGTTGTGCCTATTCTAGCCTGCAAATCTTGATATTTCAAGTGTCTGTTCACTTTGTGTAATCTATTCTCCGGTGTTTGATCACTTGTTGTATGCCTCCCTTTTGCTACACTATTGTTGTCCTGGAGTTGTGCCAACTTTGTGATATTGAATAGAAGTCTTATGCCTATTTTTCTCTAATATTCTATCTCGATTTATCAAGTTTTCGTCATCAGATGTGTGGCTTTTGTAGCTTTCATTTCATCTTTCATCATTAAAGTACTATAAGTCTTGTGATGTAATTCTGGGAGAAAATTGCTTAAGTTTTTGTTAAAACAATCATTTTTTGTCCACTTTTAATTTCCTTTGCTCTGAATTTACTTAGGAGATTAAAAGCGTTGTTAGTCTATGCTTAGTTGTAGTAGAAGTTTTATAAAAAGAAAAAACCTCTTCTGTAGCGTTTAGAGTTTTATAACCTTGTATTCACAGCTGAGAATCAAAAAGAAGATAGGCGAAGTTTTATTTAATTATCTTTTCAGTGAACATCAGCAAAAAAGGGAACTCCCCCTTCCAATAGGAGAGTAGTTTATCTGTGCATAGATGTCCATTTCCAACTCGCATTCTAGAGGTGCAAATTGAAATGCCAACAGTTTTCTGGTGCCCACCGTGGGGCACGAGCCATAAAACTTCAAGCAAGCTTAGACTTATGTCATGGGAATGACTCTCTGGCATCCTACTATTCCAGTTCAACAACCAAATCTTACACCTCCTGCTATTCAACCAAATCTTGTACGAGTGGAAGGAGAGCCAATGGACATCATTAGCAGCCTGAGAAGTTTCATATTTGTGCAAAAGGAAAGTCATGATCAGTGGAGAAACGTGGCTGCTATCCTTGACGAAGAACACAAAGTGGATCTTGCGGCAGGAAGACTAGTATTACCACCTCCCGCATGGCAGTAGATAATCCTGGCTCACAGGGTTTATTCAAGAAGGGGAAAAGGCGGTCCTATGTATCCTTTCTTCCAAGATCTTGATTCTGCAGAAGTGGGAGAAGCATCCAAGATAGTTCCTGAAGTTCAGATAGTTCCTAAAGTCAAGCAGGAAGAACCACAAGAAGAACCAGTAACCCAGCCTAGAGCAATGGGTGATGCAAATAATAACAATCACAATGATGCAAATCAGAGGTGACCACCACCATTGCCTTGGGGTAATAACATTGGACCTTTGGCCCTGCAAGCACATCACGAGTTACCACACGAGTCAAGGAAGCACTTTCCCCGATTCCACGGTGATGGAACTCAACATCTCGACGAACACATCTCTGCATTCACAACGGCTTGCGCTATTTTGCATGTATCACATGAAGATGCTGTTGTGCATCTCTTCGTTGAGACTCACATGGGAAATGTTGTCGATTGGTTCAATCATCTGGAACTAAGTATCATTACAAGTTGGGCAACTATGAGCAAGAAATTCTTGGCAAGGTTCAAGCCTGCCGAAGATGGTCACAAATTGTTCGCCCAACTCTCAAATTCAAAGATGGAAAACAATGAACCAATGAGGGAGTTTGTGGCAAGGTATAATCGCCTGGTTACACATCTTTCTCATACTCTTAATCCATCTCCGTAAATTTTATTAAGCAGTTTCATTAATGCTCTTCCTTCTGAGATAACCTTCTTTTTAAGATCGGCTAATGAAACAGAATTATCCAATGCACAAGAAAATGCCATCAAGTTAGAGGATGACATGATTACCTCTGGCAAGATGAAGACAAATTCATTCAGGCCTCTTATTCAAAGTTCTGCAGATCCGCTGCTACATAAGGTAGCAAATGAAGTGACTGTCATGACAAGGTAGTTACCTACTCAGGGGCAACCTACGCAACAGCCATATTAGTCACCACAGCAACAGTACCAACCACAACAATCATATCAGCCTAAGAGGAACAATTTTCAACCTTTCAATAATTACAGGCCCAGGTTGCCAGTACCACCACCAAGACAAGCAGTTGATGCTGTTCAAAATGCAGTGTTTTGTTCCTTTCATGAGATTGGTGTGCATACTGGAGCCACATGTCCTGAAAATTTAAGAATGAATCAAATCATGGGAATATATTGATGTCACACCTATTTCAAACATTGTCCCTTCCCCAAGTGCGAATGTTGTCTTACCACAGATGGACAACTTCGATGGCGACTCTACTATAGTATACTTCTAGAACGAACCCATTGTAATTAAGGAAAAATAAGAGGATTTTCGTCAATTTTCTCTTGCAGTGAATCATGAAAATCTCTTGACTCCTGTGTTTACACATACTCAGCATTTTAAAGCATAAAAGGAAGGAGAGGATAGACAAAGATCAAAAGAAAAGGGGAAGGAAGCGGCTTCCACTTCTAATGCTCAGCCATCACAAGAAAATGTCAAGGCTGCTCAAGATTCCTCTTTGACGAATTTTGATATAGTGGATTCCATGATGAAAATAAAGGTGCAGATCTCTCAACTAGAATATATTCAGGACCATCCAGAATAGTTGGATAGAATCATTAAGTATGTCAAGAAAGAGACTATCGCACAATCCACATTGCTTGAATCTTCTATTCCAGCAGGAGAGAAGCCCAAGTCTTTCTATATCTCTCTGTATATAGGAGACTATAAATTGAGCAATTGTATCATTGATTCAGGAGCCTCAGATAACGTCATGCCTTTGTAGGTGATGAACGCTTTGGGACTCTCATGCACCAAAATGCATGACAAGTGTTATTCGCTTGAGTCTAAGTCACTATCGTTGGTTGGACAATTGATGGATGCTCAAGTACGGTTGGCGGCCTGCCCAGAGAAGAAAATAATGATGACTATCTTGGTAGCCAACATCGCAGCTAGTTATGGGATGCTACTAAGTAGAAGTTTCTGTAAAGATCTTGGAGGAGAAATACAATTGGATTGGTCATCTGCGACCATTCCTTTAAAGAAAGGTAGTTTCAAATTGGAACTAGAAACCAAGTCACGGTTTGCGGTGGTGAAATCTTAGGATCCTCAAGCACAAGTGCTATATCAAGAAATAGGTCCTGGTACATATGTTATGTTGTCTGAGATAACCGAAGAAAATCAAGAAGTTGTTTGTGCAATTGACAAATCAAAAGAAGAGCCAAAGATATGGACTTTGCAATTTGACAGAAGTTGTTCGTCTGCCAGTTCAAGAGCAGGGGTCGTGATAATTTCTCCTGATGGTCGTTTGTATCCATTTGCATACCGCTTGCAGTTCGAATGCACAAATAATACAGCGGAATACGAGGCGCTTTTGTTAGGTCTCAAGAATGCAAAGGATATGGGTATTAAACTACTCAGAGTTGAAGGTGATGCAGAAATGATCGTGAAGCAGATTAGAGGACAATTTCAAGTGAAGAAAGATCACCTTCGACATTATAGATATAGGGTGTGGAATGCAATCGATTGGTTTGAGGCATTTGACATCTAATACATTCCACACTCAGATAATAGCAAAGCAGATGCCCTAGCAGTATCCGCTTCACTTTTCATGCCTCATTCTAATTTTCGTCAGAATGCATTTGCTATTGAGCTAATATACAGGCCAGCCATCCCTGACAATTACGACAGCTGGCAAATCTTCGATGATGATGACCACATCAAAGAATTTCTTGTCATGGAAGATAATTTCAAAGGGCTTTTCTTTGAGGGGAGTTCGGCTCCTTTCAAAGAATCAACAATTGAGATCAAAAACACTAAAGACAACAAGGATGAATCTGATTCATTCCTCTCATCTTTTGAAGGTTGGTTCGAAGAATCTTTTACAGAAACTTCAAGGGATACAAAAGCAGTAGAAGGGGCCGATTCAGGTATTACCTAGTTGAAAGGTAACAAAATTCCTAAGGGTCTCGTTTCCATAGAGGATATATTCGACAGACATGATAGATACATTCAAAATCAAAGAAGAATGGATGATAAGACCTCTACTGAACATTATCAAGTGAACATTGGCTCAGAAGACAAGCCTAGGCTTGTTAATATAGGCAAATGTTGTACAGAAGAAGAAAGCGAGAGGTTTATCTCTCTCTTTAGACAATACCGAGATGTCTTTGCCTGGTCATACGAAGACTTGAAAGTCTTCGCACCCGTTGAATTGTCTCATACAATTCCATTGAAACTTGATACAAAGCCCTTCAAGCATAAACAAAGATATCACAATCCGCGGATTCAAGATACAATTTATGCAGAGATCCAAAAGATGGTGGATGCAAAGATAATATTTCGAATTCAGCATTCAACATGGGTGTCAAACATAGTTCCTGTATGCAAGAAAAATGGTGAAATTAAAATTTGTGTGGATTTTAGGAACCTGAACCAATCATCTCTCAAGGATAATTATCCTCTGCCAATCATGGAGCACACATTGCAAACAGTCACTGGTTCAGAGATGCTATCATTACTTGATGGTTTTTCTGGATATAATCAGATTGTTGTAGGTTAGGAGGATCAGTTCAAGACAGCTTTCACTACCCCGTGGGGTACGTTTGCTTATGAAAGGATGCCTTTCGGCCTCATCAATGTCGGTGCTACATTTCAAAGAGCTATGGATTTGGCATTTGGAGAGTTGAAGAACAAATTGATCGTTGTCTACCTTGATGACCTCACTGTTTTCTCGAAAACACGAGGAGATCATTTTGACCATTTGGTGAAAGTGTTTGAAAGATGCAGATACCATGGGATTTCTTTGAATCCTAAGAAGTACATCTTTGCAGTAACGGAAGGTAAACTGCTTGGACATATCATCTCCAAGGAGGGAACACGGATTGATCCTAGTCGGGTTGATTCTATCAAAAATCTATCTCTACCAACAAGCAAAACTAGTATACATTCCTTCTTTGGTAAAATAAATTTCATACGAAGGTTTATACTAGACTTCTCAGAGCTCACAAATGATATATTAGCTATGATGAAGAAAACATCTTCTTTCAAGTAGGAGATGGGCACTAGGAGAGGTAACTGGGTCGCAAGGGTGCAAGAATACGATTTGGAGATTAAGCCGACAAAACTTGTTTGCGGCAGAGGTCTTTATCAATTGATAGCAGAAGATGGTGATCTGAAGTACCAGGCTGATGGTGAATCTAAAACTGAAACTAAAGAGGATCTTCCTATGGTCCTATTTGTTAATTCTGCAGATGAATGGCATGCAAAAATTGTATACTATTTAACTTACGGAGAATGTCCAATTCATATGGATAAACAGCAGAAGAGAACATTAAAATTGAAAGCGCAAAAGTTTGTGCTTTGGAATGACGTTCTATACAAGAAAGGGCTTGATGGAACCCTTTTGTTATGTGTCAACAAAGATCAACAACAACGTTTGCTGGATGCATTTCACAGTCAAGCATGCAGAGGTCACTTCTCATCAAGAGTTACTGCATTCAAGATCCTGCAAGCACAGTTTTATTGGCCAACTATGTTTCGCAACGCATATGAATGGGTGTCAAAGTGTCAAATATGTCAACAGTTTGTTGGCAAACTCAAGCTAGCAGCCAATCTCCCCAAGCCAGTTGTTGGTTATTTTCTCCGAATCGGCAGAGGGTTTGCTAGTTCTTATGCACGTGTAGATTCGGCCAACAGACTATGGGAGGTTGCATGAGCTGCCTCCCCTTCACTTCTAGTTCTACCGCACCAAGGGGGTATCCCTATTTGCTAAAGATGTAACATTTACTCTCCAAATGATAGAAAGATTTAACTTTGTAATAACAGGCAGAATACTCTCATGTGTGGACCAAGATTTGTGTGATAAATCACAAGGTTGGCAATGTTCTTGGACATATTTGTCTGGTCAGGTATGAGAGTATGCAAGGGTTCCTAATCCTACTCCTACAACTAACAGGTTGGGAATAATGGAATGGTTAGATATGATGATTTGGATGCAAGACAAGGGGTTTTGGGTCATAATTACTAACCCAGGAGCAGACCGGTGCCTATCTCAGGGCAAGGAGTCAACTAGACATATACAACAGATGGTTTACAACTAGCATTCAAGTTTCAAGGGGTTGGATCTGATGTTTGCCTTACAAACATCACCCAAGAATGGGTATTCACTATCTCTACTTACAGATATCCCTGCTGACATACAACCTTCTCCATGTTTAACCTAAAACAATTTAATCCACTCCTTGAATGGACGTTAGAGATCAGACATGTGATACAGAACCCTGTATCCTAGAATCTATGAAACCCTTAGCAACCAGATTCAAAAGAAGGAAAGCATGCAACAAAGGAGACAGACAGATAAACACATGCATGAGAGCATTTTTCATCTATATCAACATGAAACTGAACATACGTGCAAAATACATTCATGATGCAACTCATAAACTCCAGAATGAGATAAAACAACCTAGGATCATGCCCTGTTCTTCATTATTTACACAAAAATGCCCAAGTCTTCAACAACCAAATATGAGTGACACAGTTTGCATTTTATAGCAAAACTATGTACTCAGCCAAAATTACAACGGTCAACTCAAAAATTGCCAGATACAATGCATCGTGAGAAATGGCGCTCAAAATTGAATGCAGCTGGGAAGCAGAAGAAGAGAGCAGGTGGAATCAGGATCTAAGCCGCTGCTCAGAGACATTCATCATCAATCGGGCGGTTGACCCATCCATCATCGACCCATACCGCTGCATTTCGGCCATTAATGCTTCAGTTACCCGTAGCCTCTTCTAGAAAGTAGCAACGGACACATCTGAAGTTTTTCCCTCTCAAAAATGGGCTGCAGACAAAGAAAACCATCGCTCCAGCAAAATTAAAACACAGTCGTCGATCACCTCCCCATCGCTGAGATCCACGGCACTCAAAAATGTTGAAAAGTCATCGGCTAGTGAAAACGTGCCACGTCAGATGTTTCCTTGCCATCGCTGACCCTACATTTTGCCTTTGTCGCCTAGAGCACATACATTCGTCTTCGTATATGCAAGAGCATATACAACCGCCCCCTTTAACCTTTTAAAACTACTTGTATATGCAGGATGCATATACACACAATAGCTAATATGCAAGGCGAACCCCAAATGTTTTTGCAGCAGCTTGAAATCTCCATCGGGTCTGAAATGCATAGCCTCATTACACCTACTGCTTTGTACATGCAAAAACATATACAATTGCCTTATATACAAGTCGGACCTGAAATATTTATTCACTGCATTTTATTCCTCCATCGCGTCCGGGTTGTATGTCCTTTTGCTTGCATATCTTAATGTATAACTGCATATACAAATGCCTCATACATACAAGGTAGAAGTCAAAAATTTATCCACCACATCTGAGTTCACCTTCAGGTCTGGAATGCATATTTCTTCAATGTATATCGGCTTGTATGTCAAACATACAAGCGCCAGATACACATGTTGCGGACTTCAACACTTCTTTCGCTAGATCAGAACATCCCTTTAAAATCCGCGTTGTATCTTTCCCTTGCATATTTAAACATACAACACAATGTACAAACCCTTTGATACATCTGCGGAATCTGCGACAGAATATTCTAGGAATGCACCTAAACACAAATATACATTCACTCCTGCACATACAAATAGGGAATCTTCAGAGAATATGCGATGAATGCATATTTCCCTTGTATGTCGAACATCTACAATTCCACTTGCATACACCCGCGGGCCCCACTGAATGCACCTTCGCTGCACTGTTCACTTTGCATGTCGCGGGCCTTACCAATTGCATCTTTTCTACTTTGCCACTGTAGCAAATGCATATTAGCATGCCCTTGTATATTTTGCTTTGTATATGAGCCGATATACAAAGTGGGAATATTCCCTAGAATCTGCGAAAGATTCCCCCTTTGTATATGCACCTTTTAGAGCCCGATATACAATTAGAAATGTACCTAACTCAATTTTTCAAAGGGCGAAAGAGATTTTTGACCCGCCAATGCATATTTTGACCTGTATGTATATACAAACACCTTTGTATATACAAAGACACTACATACAAACTGATTTTTTGCATTTTTTAGCACTGCAAAGGTCAAAAGAGATAGAACTTTTTGGATTTTTGGGAAAGGGCCTGCATATTTAAATGCTTAAAACCTGATTGTTTATGCAGGCACCGCCATTTGCTCTAGCCTAAAACCCTAAACATAAATGATTACCAACACCAGTAATTATTGATGGTCCATTCCAACAATGGGGATTGGATTTCGTTGGCCCTATCAACCTGCATTTCAGTAAGGGACATATTTATGTCCTCACAGGTACAGATTACTTCACTAAGTGGGTTGAAGCTATTCCAACCAAGTGGGCTACCTCAGAAGTTGTTTGTGACTTTCTAAAAGAGAACATTCTTTCAAGATTTGGGGTACCACGCAAGATAGTGACTGATAATGCAACATGTTTCTCATTCGAGGAAGTACTGGAGTTTTGTTATGATCACGACATCATGTTGTCACATTCATCAGACTATTACCCTCAGGGTAATGGACATGCCAAATCATCAAACAAAAACATAGTCACTATCATACGCAAGCTAGTTGATTCTAATCAAAAGGCTTGGCATAAAAAGCTTTATGATGTTCTCTAGGCTAATAGAATTACCCCCAAGAGAGCTATTGGCACTTCACCTTTCGTCATTTTGTACGGTACAAAAGCAAAGCTACCTATCATGCTAGAGTTGTCCGCTTTGAAGCTGGCGACCACAATTGAAGATGATGAGTTTAAAGATCCTATTGAGAAGCGCATCCTATATTTGATGAAGCTAAAAGAAGAAAGGGTGGAGGTCGTAGACAGAATCACTCAGCATTAGGAATGAGTGAAGAAAATATTTGATAAGAAGGCTCGCCAGCGAGACTTCAAGATCGGCGATCAAATCCTACACTAGGACAAAAGACATGAGCCCAAGGGAATGCACGGAAAATTTGATTCCTTGTGGCTGGGGCCATACAAGATCCACGAGTTTGCAGGGGGAAATACTTATTTTCTCAAACACATGGATGGCAGGCTCCTTCCGTTGCCTTACAGTGGATTATACTTAAAACACTTCATCCCTTCGGGGATGGAGTAATTTCAAACACTTTATGTTCTTGTAATGTGTTTCCCCTTTCTGTAATGTGATCATTATGTTGTAATTTTTTTCCCCTTTCCGTAATGTGACAGTTGTGTTCTTTGTGTTTTGGAAGTTCCAACTTCTTAGGTAATTTTAGGAAGTCCAGTTTTAGGTGATATAGGGAAAAGTCTTGTTCTAGGTGATTAGGAAAGTGAACTGACTCTATTGCCCAACTGATAAGGCACTGGTCCAAGCTTAAAAAGTCCAGAGATTCTCAGTTCTCCTATGCCATAAGTATCTGCCATGGTCCCCAGATAGAGCCAATTGTTGTACCCAATCAATTTCTTTGCTTCATTAAGGAATTTTGAACAAGTGTAGAAAATTTTTCGTCAAAAAAGCAAAATTTCTAAAAATAGACGTCAGATTAGGTTTTCTGGGTTTCTTGAGATATGAATACTGGAAAAACTTTCTAAAAATAGAATCTCTGACTCAGGTGTCACGCTTGATTCTCATTGGTCAATTTTGCCTCACGATCAACGTAATCTAGACGAAATCTCCAAAAGGTCAAACTTTCTCTACTGGGTCATTTCTACTTTTTCAAAAGCTGAAGCATAAGATCTGAAGTCGTCAACAGAGAAAGTTCATTTGCAAAGCCCGTCAACAAGTTTTCAATGCTGTTCCAACGACGCAGAACCGACGAACAGTCGTCGACTTGATGACGCACGCAAAATGATGCAAGATGGATCCAAGGTGGAATGAAAATCTAGAAAAAATGAAATTTGAATAAGTGTTGAGAATCCAGGTGACTTGGGGCGCCCAACCTCTCAAGTGTTAGATTTTTTCACATTTTTCAAGAAACGTCGAAAATGCTTCCGTCAGCCTGTTTCCAGTTGGTCAAACTTGGTCAAAATTGGTCAAAAGTTAGTCAAAGCTAGGATTTCATCATAGATATGTTCAGACTACTTAGATCACCCCTTGTCCCGCCTTGACAGTCGTCAGAACAACCGAAAACGAAGATCAAACAGGGGTTGTTGGCACAGAAAATGAGAAATGGTACAAATTTTGAGTTTTTCAAAAAAAATTCTAAGGCATGGCAAGATAGGCACCCCAAGTGACTTGGGGAGCCCAAACTCTTCAGAGTTAGTTTATTTTTGATTTTTTTCTCAAAAAACGGGAATCTCCTTCCGTCAACCCGGTCCGGTTCAGAGTTGGTCAGTTTGGCGCGTTTTCTGAGCCAGACAGAGAGTACAGTCAGCTTAGTTTTCATCAAGCCTACCTATCTACTAGATCATCAAACTCAATTTTACCCCAGTTGACAAAAATCAACAGTCGAACAGGGGTCCCCCACCACCAAAATGCACACGCAAATCGAGAAATTGAAGGAGTTGCAAAAATTGGAAAAATGGCTAAGTCTGGTGAAACCAGGCACCCCAGGTGACTTGGGGCACCTAACTTGCCCAGAGATAGAATTTTTCCTATGTCTACAGTGTTTTCTGACAGTTGTTTCCCAATCTTCGTCCGTTGGCAGTTTTCAGGAGGTCAAACTTGGTCGAACGATGCCATATCGTCAATCGGAGGCCGAAAATGGAATCTCAATTGATAGGTCTATGAAATGTTAAGATCAGTCAACTTTTTCAGTCAAACAGTGACATTTTGCCACCTTGTTGAAGTCAGAGACAGGCCATATTTAAGTCAAAACGAGTGTTGAAGTGTCGAAAATGAAAGAAAAATTGGCTAAAACTTCTATCAACTCGCATGTTTGATGACATCATCAAAAGAAGATATTTTTCGTCATCTCACACAAGAAGCCATAGACAGCTACAAAATAGGGATTCTTCCTATTCAAAGACATCCACTTGGATTTATGCTTTAAAACTTGCTTTCTTCATGGATGAGGTCCAAGTTTTATTCTTACACAAATAAAGTTGCTTTTTCACCCTAAAGATCTATAAAGACAAGCATTTGGCTTCTTTATTTCATTATCTTTTGCAGGTTGCATCTAGAGGAAGGATTTTTATTTTTCTTTCAATGAAGATTCGAAGACCCAAACGAAGTGCTTTTTCAACGTTCTTCATAGTTTCGGGTTCAGGAAGCAGGGAGGCTCACTTTTTCAAGCTCCTCTTTTCAAGGGGATCGCTTTTCAGAAATTCGACCAAAGCTGTTTCAGTTTTTGTCAAGATGGGTCCATCCGGAATATCATCCTCTTGAAGATTGGAGTTTTTTTTTTCAGGAATCTACTTTTTTCCTGCTTTTTCAGGAAAATCTCCGCTTTTTCAAAATCCGACAATCTGGGTTGCTTCGAAACGGAATTGCCTACAAAACCCATGTGCCAGCTTTTTTGCTTACACTCTATTTTTTTCTAAAAATTAGCAAGTAATTTTCAGCCATTTGTCCAAGATTTTTCCAACATAGACATGTTCACAGTCAATTTTCAAATCTTTCAATATGTAGTACTCTCCAACACAAATCAGGCCCAAGATGACATTGGTTCACGATTACCTAGGAACTTGTGAAACAGACTTGCATAAAGTACTTCCAATGATCAATTTACATTCTTTGGAGGATGCAGGAAATAATGCTATCAGGAATCTAGGATACTCTAGTTTACTTGCAGTGGCATCCTTTCCCATCATAGTGCAAAGCATCAAGTTTGTAATTGCTTGCATGAGGCATTACAATTCGATCACAAGAGAAATCCAGTCAAGAGAGGGACGTATGCTCTGTAGCCTGAGGTCAAACGACATTGAGAAGTGTTTTACAATACTAGTTTGGAGAGAAAACTTAACTATTTCACTTGAAGAATGTAAGAGGGTTTAGAACAATGATAAAGAAAAATATAGGAAAAAGATCAGTCAGATGTGGTTAAAAGAGAAGTAGAATGTCATGCCAAAGAATGTTGGACGTGGAGAGTTCAAGGAGGAACATGCAATAATGATTACTCTACTAAGCCGGATCACAAGTCAAGCAGATGCTAACAAGTTCCAACCTTGGATGTTTTACATCATGTCCTAGATTGTTGATGGAACTGAATTCTATGACTGGTCGGCACTCATTAGTGATAGTCTCCACCAACAAATTCTCAATTTTCAAAGGGCTCATGAATTCCACATGATGTCATACCTTGTGTATTTGATGGATTTTTAGGGTCAGTTTAGAGGTTTGAATGTTGTTGGAACTCTGGGTATTCAGCATGTGTATCAGAGCCGCCAGTTGTACAACCATCAGAAGGATGATATTCCATTAGCAAAGCCACCAGTTGTACAACCATCAAAGCCTTCCACTTCCAAGCCAAAATGAAGGGTTAAAGCTATGAGTGTTCTTCCAGAGGGAACAAAAATGGCTAAGTTAAAGAGGAAAAAGGATGAGTCTCCAGCTCATGTCCAGCAGGAACAACCAACAGTTGAATCAGAAGTTCATGTTGAACCAATGCCGCATGTTGAAGCGTTACCATCAGATCATGTCTCTCCTCCCTCTTCACTGAACACTTCTCCTATCCACATAGATTCAGAGCCAGATTTGCCAGTTCGTAACTCTGATGCACACATTGATTCATCAGGAGCTGATAAGGTTAGAACCGAGTTTCAAAGAGAAGAAGGCTCATCCTGGCTTGAAAACATTCTGGGAAGGAAGAGGAGAAAACCTTCATATCAGCTGGATTTGATAGAGCTAAAGCATCTACCAAGACACACCAGACAAGAAGCTGAAGAAGCAGGTTCGCATTGAAAAGAATGCGGATGGAGAAATAATCCTTGAAACTGCAACACCGCTAGAAGATAGAAGCGCTGATGATGTCGAGGTTGATGACTTCACGGTTGTCAAAGCTAACCTTGGTAGAAGTACCCTCCATACAGATGTAAATCTCTTCGAGGTTGCAGTGGATAATTTGAAGGAAAGGGTGTTGAAAGATGGAGAAGACAAAGCATCTCTCAAGGCTGAAGTTAGGCAACTACGGCAGCATATTTCAAACCTTTTCCATGGCACATCGCAGGCTAATTTATTGCTTCCACCGAATCTGGAATCACCAGCCGATCAGCGGCAGTTCAGTCGGTTGGTTCTCTATGGGAGGCACATGAATAATTGGGTGGAAGAATTTGTGACTAAAGGGAGAGTTGTACTTTCAAAGTTTTATCAATTGAAGTACAACGCTCATGATTTTACGCCAAGGCATACAGGGATTGCAGCAGACCATGGTAGAAAATAGACCAGTGTTTGAGATCATTATCTCTGACTTGAAGATTGCACTTGATTCTGTTGATTCAGCTGATGATAACAAGATAGTTTCTACTTGGAGAGCGCAATATCTTTTCACAGTAAAAACTTATGACAATATAATTTCAAAATTGATAGAGTGGAAAGAAAAGGTAGTCAACATCCTCAAGTTTGTTAGATCTTTTGTTTCTCAGATACCGTGTTCGTATGAAAGAGAAGATGGTACCCTATATGACCTCAGGGAAGTGCAAACAGAGTTCCAGACTCTCGTCCGCAGTAATTTTAATGATGATATCAGTGCCGGCAAGATGGGTCATTTTGCCGCAATGACAGTGAAGTTTGACAAGGTTGTGAGCGAAGTTCATGAATTTCTTTAGACAGTTGCCAATGGTGAAGAAATGTTAGAGAATTAGAATACCATTCTAGAGAGTATCAGTGTTCCTGGCAGAGATGCAGTCACTCGCTTTTTAGAAGATATTGTTTCCCAGAATATCAATGGATGACATCACCAAAAAGCAAGAATGTTGATGAGGATGCATTTCAAGAGAAAGCAGCTTTAAAACAGATGCTTTTTGTTTTAAAGCATTTGCTTTCATCCTAATCTCATCCATTCTATATTTAGAAAAGAAATCACTTTGTAATAGTTGGAATCTTCTTTGCTTTAAAGCATTTGTTTATTGTATCTTTGTCTTAGAATAGTAATAAATCTTGCGAGTTGGCAAGTTAGGGTTAATCAAGGAGATTTTAGGGTTCCCTACTCCTTTGATTTTAGTATAAATAAGGGCATCCTTGCCCATTGTTTGTAATGGTAATTGGGATAGCAAATTTGTTGTGCCTATTCTAGCCTGCAAATCTTGATATTTCAAGTGTCTATTCACTTTGTGTAATCTGTTCTCCAGTGTTTGATCGCTTGCTATATGCCTGCCTTTTGCTATAGTATTGATATCCTGGAGTTGTGCCAACTTTGTGATATTGAATAGAAGTCTCATGCCTATTTTGCTCTAATATTCTATCTCGATTCATCAAGTTTTCATCATTAGATGTGTGGCTTTTGTAGCTTTCATTTCATCTTTCATCATTAATGTACTATAAGTCTTGTGATGTAAATCCGGGAGAAAATTGCTTAAGTTTTTGTTAAAACAATCATTTCTTTTCCACTTTTAATTTCCTTTGCTCTGAATTTACTTAGGAGATTAAAAGTGTCATTAGTCTATGCTTAGTTGTAGTAGAAGTTTTATAAAAGGAAAAAACCTCTTCTACAGCGTTTAGATTTTTATAACCTTGTGCTCGCAGCTGAGAATCAAAAAGAAGATAGGCGAAGTTTTATTTAATTATCTTTTCAGCGAACATCAGCAAAAAAGGGAACTTCCCCTTCCAATAGGAGAGCAGTTTATCTATGCATAGTTGTCCATTTCTAACTTGCATTCCAGAGGTGTGAATTGAAATGCCAACATTCCCCTCCTAAAAATCTTCACAACACCTTTTTATTGGGCTCTTGTATTGAAAATTTGATGAAAAACTACACATTTTTGCTATTTTTGCCCTAGGGTTTGGCATAGTTTACACTCCAAGCATGTTGTGACAAATTTTATGGATTGAGGTGACTGATATCATTGCTATTATTTGTTGCACCTCCTAAAATTCTTTACAACACCCCTTTTTCTAGGTCTTGGAAGTGAAAAATCATGAAAATTTGCAAATTTTCCTATATTTTCACTAGGGTTTGATCTTGAGTGGCACTGTAAGTGAGTTGTGACAGATATTTTGGCATTAAGAGGCTTTTATTACTGATATATTTTCTGTCCATCATCATTTTCCTCACAACACTCTTTGTCATGCTCTTTTGCATCGAGATTTGGTGTAAAAATCACATATTTTAGTGCATTTTCACTATATTTTGACTTGTTGTCATCTTAGATTTTCATCAAGAGTGTGTTGTGAAGGATATTATTGCTGTGTTGGACTGATATTAGACATATAATTTTCTTCCCCTGATCTAAATTCTTACAACACCTTTGCTTTCATTCATTTACATTGAAAAAGTATAAAAAATCAAGCATTTTAGGTCATTTCTGCACTTGTTTTTTGCATCAATTTTGAAAGGATTTCAAAATCTGATTTTGCATTGATTCGAGCATATATACATGGCCTCTAATTGCAATAAAAACAATAGTTTCCCTCCTAGACCTTACATGAAGAGAAAGGTCCCTAAACCTGAAATTGTGTTTGCACCTCATGATAGAACAATCGAAGACACTGACGGACCTCTTTACATTACTGTAAAAATAATGGGAAACCCAGTGGACAGAACACTTATTGATCCTAATTGCATGACTAATGTTTCCATGGAAGAGCTCCTCTTTAAACATAATTTGATGCAATGATATTATGACCCTTCGGATAAAATGATCAAACACATAAGGGAACCTTTGAAAATCCTTTGGGTAAGATATCATTGTTGGTAACTGTATTTGAGAAACATGTAGAACAATGGTTTGATGTTGTCCCCATTTCTGATCTATTTCAAATAAAACTTGGACATCCATGGTTAAAGGCTATGAAAGTTGTCCCTTCAACAATTTACAAATGTGTAAAATTTCCTTTGAATGGACAAGTGCATGCTATTCACCAAAATGGGGCCTAGGGGGACCCCTTGAACCTAACCCTGCCCAAAATAGGGGGGAGGACTTGGGTGCCCATGCCCTAGTCCTACCCTATTTTGGGTCAGGCCCAAATTTCTAGTGTCAGTTTAGTGTTGTAAGGTATAGTGATAAATTAGATGAATTAATTGATCACAAAGGATGGATAAATGGTTAAGGGTAGATGATTAAGGATAAATTAATTAAATAAAATAAATTTATTTAATTAATAGGAGGGATAATTGGTGGTGTAGAGATACAGGAAATTGGTTTGCAGAGCAAGTCAATTTTAGGTGTCTACAATTGTTTATAAATGTTGTTCATGTTTTATTATGATGTTTGAAGTGATTGGAATTCATTATGGATCATTGTCATAATTTGGCTATTGTACTAGTAGATGTTACATGATAAATAAAACTCTTAAATTAAAGTGTATTTGGTTTTGTTTCTCTCTTCACCTAGGTCAAACTCCTCTTTCTCACTATTTGATCCTAGTTAATTTCCTCATTATCATTCCTTCCTCCATTTTTCACCTAATATTCTATCTCCTTAACAAAGCTCCCTTCGTTTTTTAATTTTTCCTATCCTACCCAATGGGTTAGCCTAATTAATGATATTTTTTTGTCTTTGTTCTTAATTATGAACTTTCTAGATATATGTTTTTTTTCTAATTGAATGTGGCTTAAGGGAGCCAGACCCCATATAAAGAACAACAAAAATAACTAGAAAATTGGCTACTCATAAGTAGAGGGTCAGTCATCTATTATCATAGTTTCTCCATTACATATGTCTGTAATTTCTAGCTATTCCATTACAAAACAAAATATACAACATATACAGATATTACTCCTTAGATTTATATAATCTATAGTACATATTTTGCTTATATTCTTATACTTTCACCTCCCCTGCAGCCCCGAATCATCCTATGTCACCTCAAACTCCACCACACTAGACCAATCCACCCCTTCATCATGTCCACAAGGCCAACCAAGATTTTTAGGAATATCACACCCACCACTGGAATCACGAATGGGACCTGTTAGAGCACAAATTTACCATTTCCAAAATTCTCAAATTTGCCCTGGAAAACCCAAAAATTTCCATCAATTTCCCATGTTTCTCCTTTGAGTCCAAAAAACCCATCTTTTATATCCGATCAGAGATTATTTTTATTGGGTTCCCATCAGAATCCTTTTGGCCTTTTGCCTCCCCTTTGTTCATTTTCTTGCCTTAGAAAAATTTTGCTCTTTTGCCTTTTTGTCGGCAAATCGACAAATTGCCAAACTTGTGAACTTGTTCACAAGTTTAATTTTTTGTCGATTCATTGGCAATGGTAATTACCGATAAGGAGAATACTGGTGGTGAGGTGTGGCATGTGGTTCATTGGTAGCAAAATGAATTCAATGGCACCTTTATCAACGATGTTTCAAGTTAGCGAACTCAGAGGTTCGTTGATGGTGAAGTTCACCGATGGCGAACTTTGCCGACAGAAAGGAGGAAGCTGTCGCTATGTAGGTTGAAAAGTTACAAGGCATAGAAAGGAAGTTGAAGGCATATGAAAGTTTTGTTGACGAAAGTGGAGGTTCACGAACCTCCAAGGTCGCTGATGAAAGGTTCGGCTGAAGGAACATTCACCGATAAAGGGAAAGAAGGAAGCAGTGTAGCATGCAAAAGTTTCTAAGGCATGGAGAAGAAAAAGGAAAAGCTTTGTCAGTGAAGTTGGAGGTTCGTGAACCTCCAAGTTCACTAACGGATGGTTTCACCGATGGAAGATTTGTTGATTGAAGACAAAAAGAAGAGAAGGCCGCAGTGGAAAAGTAACAAGGAAACAAAGAGTTAAGTGTTTGTCAACAAATCGGCTAGTTCGAGAACAGTCGATTTTGCCGACAAGGTTCTTAATTATGGCAGAGGTTCGACAAAGTTCATTTTTTCCAACACAAGCAAATGGCACAGTCTAGAAAAGTAAAGGGAAGGCTTCATCAGCGAAGTTAGAGGTTTGCGAACCTCTAAGTTCGTCGATTGATGGTTCGATCGATGGAGAATTTGTTGACAAAGGGGGGAAAGTCATGAAAAGGTGCCAAGTTCAGAGGGGTGCATTTATTTTTATAAAGCAAATAGGAGAGACCGAAATGAGAGTTTGATAAAACTCATTTTTTGCCTATAGGGAAGAAAGTGAGAAAGCGATTAAGGCAGGGGGTTTTATCGAGGACTCGACAAAATCCCTAACTTTGTAAAAGTTCACCTTTTCAGACTTTTGTCGATAGGCCGATACAGGTGGAAACAGATGCAAAGGAGAGTTCAACAAAATGTGAAATCACCGATAAAGTGGGATTAGTTCGAGAACTGCTGATTTTGCCAACAAGGCTCTTAAGTTCGGCATTTTGCTGATTTGCTGACAAGGGAAACAAAGAGGCTGCGGCGAGGGAGGAAAAGAACAAAGAAAAGTAGAGGTTCAACAAAGTTCATTTTTGCTGACACAAGAAGAGGGCACAATTAGAAAAAGTGAAAACTTGCCAATAAGGGAAAAAGCCGCTTAGTTCGGTATAATCACATTTTGCCGATGAAGGCATGAAATAAGGAGAAAATAGAGGAGGCAAGAAGAGGATGAAATTTGCCGATGGCGCAGGTAGAGGCGAGTTACCGCTGGAAGAATTTTGTCGATAAGACAAAATTGAAATGCAGAATCAGATGTAAAGCATGGATTTGTAAAGTATAAAGGCTTTAAATATTTTAAAGTGTTGTAAAAGCTTTACAAACACTATGGGCGGGATCTTATTTAAAAATGCCCTTCTTCCCCCTTGGCCGCCATGAATGCGGAATTGTTGATGTCGCGCTGGTAGCTAGAACAATGTAGCTACAGGTACCAAATTTAATATGAGGATGGTGTGTTCTAGTATCTGATATCTTCTGCAGGTACCTAAACGATGCAAGTTAGTATGCAGGGCATGGGCTTCCTTATTTTCCACTGGTTTTCTGACATAGCCATGTGTTGCATTCATTGCAACACTATTGCTTGTTGACTAGGATTTAAAACATCCAGGAGCTACACAATTACTATATATACATGTTTGAATGACATTATCAAGGTTGGTCTTTGAGCCAATTGTCTGGTCTAGGAGAGCCTAAGGAGTTTCTCTGGCATCAACACATGATCTGTCTGGTTTTTTAGTGAAGGGATTTATTCAACATAGAGTAGGAAGATTATGTAATGCAAATTTGAATGTAGTGGTATGTCTCCACGGGAGTTTGTATTAATTTTGGTAAATATATAATCGTAGTTGTATATTTTCCCTTGCCACATTTGCTGGTATGATTGTAACAAAGGTTTGGAGGTGTGTGACAGCATCTAAGTTAATAAATGGTTTTATATTTGTCATTTCTTTGTTTCATATGAATCATTGCAGTTATCTTTTGGATTGTTAAGTATGTCCATTATAGGAAGATCTATTTAAAAGTCATATATGTAAATATATGCCTAGTTCTGTTGATCCTTTGTTGTGTATTTCCTTTCCTCCTTGCATTCTATGACTTTGTTGCCCAATAGAATAGGCACCGATCCATATTGGAGAGGGATCAAACACTTTTTATAAATCAAACAAATATTTCATCTGTGGTTCAGGAAAAAAACCATCTTTCCTGTGCATGTACATTCGTACAGTTGAATCAACTTAATGAGAGGCATGTGCAGCCAGTTTGTCTTGATCTAGTGATAGCTTTGGGATCAAGTATACAATTGGGTATGGATGTGTATGTTTATTAGTATTTCATTTCATGCCTCTAGGAATATCCCTCCTAGGTCTAGTCAAGCCTGAAGTGTAGAGGAGTTTACCCACTCCTGTAGTTGGACAAAATCCCTCTTAACTTGTTGATAAACCTCTTCCTTTCATCTTGACGACAATCCTTGGCCTGGGAGTTTTAGGAATGTTTTAGAGTTTTGGGTTGCAGTTATTTTGGGAACCAACATTCTAGTACTGTTGCTGGGGAAGTAATATCTTGGTTCAATTTTTGAAAGACCTTTGCAACATAGTCAATGAAGAAGTTTGCAGCGTTGTCAGGTGCAATTTATTGTTGTGTGTAAGTTGGCAGCCTGTCAACTTACGCCAACATTTTGATGCCATTGCTGGGAAAGTAATATCTTGGTTCAGCTTTTGAAAGACCTTTGCAACATAGTCATTGAAGAAGTTTGTAGTCATTGCTGAGTGCAATTTGTTGTTGTGTGTAAGTTGGTAACCCATCAACTTATGCCAACATTCTAGTGTTGTTATTAGGGAAGTAATATCTTGGTTTAGATTTTGAAAGACCTTTGCAACATAGTCACTGAAGAAGTTTGCAGTCATTGCCAGTGCAATTTGTTGTTGTGTGTAAGTTGGTAGCCCATCAACTTGTGCCAACATTCTGGCGCCGTTGTCGGAGATAGTGATTCTTTGTTCAGATTTTCTAACCCATGTTTGCACATTACAGTTGTGCAGTTTGTTGCTGTGGGTAAGTTGGTAGCCTTTCAACTTACGCCAATAGAGTGGCACCGATGTATTGTTGGGTTATAAATATTTGAAGACTCTACTAGTGTGAGCAACCCAGAATCAGTTTTGAAGCCTTGAAGATTAGTCATGCTTCAATGGATTTCCTCATTCATTGAGGTGGCGACTCTAATGTCAAAAGAAAACAAAGTGTTGTTGTGTGCATGTTTCAAGGAGGTTGCAGCTGGTTAAGGTACAAGTTTTTCTTTCTGCCTTGACCATGGTTTCTTTCTCGGTGAAGGATCATGTTGTTTTCTTTCCTTTGTCTTGCACAGGTGGTTTGTAGTTGATCATGGCCAACTGGTATGAATATGGATACTCTAGGGAGGATTCTTCCTATGCATCTTCTTATATTAAAGACCCTAGGAACTATATGGCCTTTGACCATCCTGGTAATGCGTTTTCCGATCGTATCCCTACCAATTTTACAAACCCAAAAAAATTTGAGCCCTTGCATAATAGAAATGAGTCATCTAGGCTGCAATATGAAATTGAAAAAGAAAATCAATTGTTAGTATTTTTTGCAGCAAGAAAAAGAATTAGAATGTCGAATCAGGTTGCACCAGTCCATGCCGCGGTCTAATTCCCCTCTTTTTTTCCTCAGTTGTTCTTTTCCTCGTCCTCCCCCTATTGCAAATAAAAACACTTATACACAACTAGACCTGTCATGGGTTAGTTATGAGCAACAATCCATGCCCAAAAAGATTTACAATCAGATGCCATTATTTGATGGTTGTGAGGTTTTCAATGGGAAGGCACACATTGATGCATTTTCAGACTTCATGGATAAATTTCAATTTGGAGATGAGGATATGTGGATGAGGTTTTTTGTAAGATCTCTATGTGGAATAGCACGGAAGTGGTTGGTTAGTTTCCCTGACCAGCATTTTGCTTCTTGGGATTAGTTGGTGGTTGCTTTTGAAGACTTTGCAAGTAGTCTAGACCCTGTTTTTCTTGTCTAAAAACTAGTAGATATTAGAAGGCAAGAAGGAGAGTCTATCCTAGAGCTCAACCATAGATTTGCAGTGGCCCTGTCTCACATCCCAGAAAAATTCAGACCTAATCTTCCTGTGTATTGATATGTATTTGAGAGCTTCTAATGATTCTATAAGCTCAAGTTCTATACAAGAGGAATTTAATATAGTGGGTTTGCAATAAGCCTATGTGTTCATTAATTATGTTGAAAAAGTTAAGTAGGATATGATTACAAAATCTATATCCTCAAATGCAGAGGTAGTTGATAATGAATAGGTTGTAGTAGACAGCAGTGATGTGGACGTTACATCTGATCCAGACACAATATCAAGTGATGATTGTGTATGCAGAAGGGTAGTGGAAGGTGCTGGTGTAGTGTATGATAGCAATTCAGATGAAAATAGTAGCAACTGCACCTACCTTCGATTGGATCAATCATCAGTGGATAATGAAAATGAACAAATCAATGATGGCTTTCAATGCGGTGAAGAGAATTTTGACCCTGATGCCTATTGTAGTATTGTAGACCACCTGGAAGGTATGTATGCAAGTGAGGCATCGAATGAATCACCTTAGGTAGTTGATTGTGCAATGCATACATTTATTGATGAAGCAAATTATGATGAAGAGATAAGCATAAGGGATAATGCCCTCTTTAAGGAACATGCAAGTCCGTCAAGTAATAGCACTATTTATGATTATCATTGGTGCATGGGTAATCTTCTTTTTGAAGATGACATTGGGCTCAATGAATTTGAACTATTAGCTTTGGAAGTGGAGAGTCATATGTTGTATGATGCAGCTACCTATGGGCAGCAAGTGGAAAGAGAGGGATGTATACAAAATGATGTTGAGGGTGAACAAGAGACTGGTCTCTTGTTTACCCTCATTTATCCCTAATGATGATAATGAGGTCATTGGAACTTGTTTGCATGGGGATGATATGAGTTATGCTTTAGTTGGACATTATGAGGGCAATGCTACAGCTACAGGTGATTCTGAGGTAATTGTTTCCCACTTTGAAGACCATGTAACAGATGATTTTCTAGAGCTTTGTTTGGGGCAGTTACCTCTGATTAATGTGGATCATGTTGAGAGCACATTTTTGGGCTCATTGGCTGGGCCTGATGACATTTGGGTTGAATGTCCTGGTGTGGGTCAAGTTTTTGATCTGCAAGGTGATGAGGAGAAAATCATTTCTGATTTTCTTGGCAGCAAATTTTACACTGTAGTGTGTGCCAAGGAATCCAAAACAGAGAGGCAAATTGAAGATTGTGAGTCTTCACTTGAAGTTCCTCAAATTTTAGATTTATATGCTAATGGTGCGGGTTTAAATCTAAATCATGCCTTTGATTCAGTCATTGAGGAGCGCATTAGCATCAGTGCAGCTGGGCCACAAGAAATTGAATAGTCTTATGACATAGCCCAATATGAGACTGCACCTGGGCTAGATGAGTTTCAGCTTGATAGTTTCCTTCATGCTAATATTTATGCAAGCCTAGAAATGCATCATGTTGACATGGGACTTGAAGGTGAGTGCTTATGTGTGAGTCAGTATGATGATGGATCATATTATCTTATGGCTACCTTGCACTGGTAAAAAAAATTTCCATCTTCAACATGATGTTATGAATGTCTATATTTTGTATGTGCATGCATGCAAAATATTTTTGTCGCTGATGTTGGGTGATCAATGCAACAAAGGATTGAGGGAGATCAGCTCCTTCAATAGGCTTGTCTTTGACAGAGGCAAGTAGTTTCATCAATTTTCCTGTAGGGGTGGCCTGCAGTGTCCCAAAAATTTGGCTATAGTCATTTCGGATGTGTGTTGTTGTAAATATGTTTTGTGTGTGTGTCCCCTCATATGTTTGTGTGTTGGTCTGCCCAGAGATATTATGGATCCTCACTATGACACTACTTGTCACATGTCCCCAACCAGAGCCAATGTTGGAGCCCAAATTTACCAGTTCCAAAATGCTCAAATTTGCCCCAGAAAACCCAAAAAATTCCATCAATTTCCCATGTTTTGCCTTTCAGTCCAAAAAACCCATCTTTTATATCTGATCAAAGATTATTTTTAATGGGTTCCCATCAAAATCCTTTTGGTCTTTTTCCCCCCTTGTTTGTTTTCTTGCCTTAGAAAAAAATTATTCTTTTGCCTTTTTGTCAGCAAATCAGCAAATTGTCGAACTTGCGAACTTGTTCGCAAGTTCAATTTTTTGTCAGTTCACTGACAATGGTATTTATCGATAAGGAGAAGACTGGTGGCAAGGGGTGGCATGTGGTTCATTGGTGGAAAAATTAAGTCAATGGCACCTTTATTGGTGATGTTTTGAGTTAGCAAACTCGGAGGTTCACTAATGGCGAACTTCACCGATAGAAAGGAGGAAGCTGCCACGGTGTAGGTTGAAAAGTTCCAAGGAATAGAAAGGAAGTTGAAGACAAAGGAAAGTTCTGTCAGCAAAAGTGAAGGTTTGTGAACCTCCAAGTTCACCGACGAAAGCTTCTAAGGCCGACAGAACATTCGTCAATAAAGGGAAAGAAGGAAGCAGTGTGGCGTGCAAAAGTTTCTAAGGCATGGAGAAGAAAAAGGAAAATCTTTGTCGGTGAAGTTGGAGGTTCGCAAACCTCCAAGTTTGCTGACAGATGGTTTCACCGATTGAAGACAAAAATAAGAGAAGGCTATGGCAGAAAATCAACAAGGAAAGAAAGAGTTAAGTGTTTGTCTGCAAATCAGCTAGTTTGAGAACTGTCAATTTTGCCGACAAAGTTCTTAAGTTCAGCATTTCGTTGATTTTCTGACAAGGGCAACAAAGAGGCTGCGATGACGGAGGAAAAGAACAAAGAAAAGTAGAGGTTTGGTAAAGTTCATTTTTGCTGACACAGGAAAATGGCAGTTAAGAAAAGTTTAAAGGGAAGGCTTCATCAATGAAGTTGGAGGTTTGTGAACCTCCAAGTTCGTCGATTGATGGTTCGATGAATGGGGAATTCACCGACAAAGGGGGGAAAGCAATGAAAAGGTGCCAAGTTTGGAGGGGTGCATTTTTGCTGATAAAGCAAACAAGAGAGACCAAAATGAGAGTTTGGAAAAACTCATTTTTGCCGACAAGGAAGAAATTGAAAAAGTGGTTAAGGCGAGGGGTTTTATCGAGGAATCAGTAAAATCCCTAACTTTGTAAAAGTTTGCCTTTTTAGACTTTTGTCGATAGGTTGATACAGGTGGAAACAGATGCAAAGGAGAGTTTGACAAAATGTGAAATCGCCGATAAAGTGGGATTAGTTCAAGAACTGTCGATTTTGCTGACAAGGTTCTTAAGTTTGGCATTTCGCCGATTTGCTAATAAGGGCAACAAAGAGGCTATGGGGAGGGAGGAAAAGAACAAAGAAAAGTAAAGGTTCAACAAAGTTTATTTTTGCCAACACAAGAAGAGGGCATAGTTAGAAAAAGTGAAAACTTGCCGATAAGGGAAAAAACTGCTTAGTTCAATATAATCACATTTTGCCGATGAAGGCGTGAAATAACGAGAAAATGGAGGTGGTAAGCAGAAGATGAAATTTGCTGATGGTGCAGGTAGAGGCGAGTTACCGCTGGAAGACTTTTGCCGATAAGACAAAATTGAAATGCAGAATCAGATGTAAAGCATGGATTTGTAAAGTATAAAGGCTTTAAATATTTTAAAGTGTTGTAAAAACTTTACAAACACTATGGGTGGGATCTTATTTAAAAATGCCCCTCTTCCCCCTTGGCCGTATGAATGTAGAATTGTTGATGTCACACTGGAAGCTGGAACAATGTAGGTGCGGGTACCAAATTTAATATGAGGATGGTGTGTTCCAGTATCTGATATCTTCTGTAGGTACCTCAAGGACGCAAGTCAGTATGCAGGGCATGGGCTTCCTTCTATTCCGCCAGTTTTTTGACATGGCCATGCATTGCATTCATTGCAACTCTGTTGCTTGTTGACTAGGATTTAAAACATTCAGGAGCTGCATGATTACTATATATACATGTTTAAATGACATTCTCAGGATTGGTCTCTGAGCCAATTGTCTAGTCTGGGAGAGCCTAAGGAGTTTCTCTGGCATCAACACATGATCTGTCTGGTTTGTTAGTGAAGGGATTTATTCAACATAGAGTAGGAAGATTATGTAATGCAAATTTGAATGTAGTGGTATGTCTCCATGGGAGTTTGTATTGATTTTAGTAAATATATAATTGCAGTTGTATATTTTCCCTTGCCACATTTGTTGGTATGATTGTAACAGAGGTTTGGAGGTGTGTGATAGCATCTAAGTTAATACAAGGCTTTGAATTTGCCATTTCTTTGTTGCAAATGAATCATTGCAGTTCTCTTTTGGATTGTTAAGTATGTCCATTATAGGAAGATCTATTTAAAAGTCATCTATGTAAATATATGCCTAGTTCTGTTGATCCTTTGTTGTGGATTTCCTTTCCTCCTTGCATTCTATGACTCTGTTGCCCAATAGAATAGGCATCGGTCCATATTGGAGAGGGATCAAACACTTTTTATAAATCAAACAAGTCTTTCACCTATTGTTTACGGAAAAAACCATCTTTCATGTGCATGTACATTCACACAGTTGAATCAGCTTAATGAGATGCCTGTGCAGCCAGTTTCTCTTGATCTAGTGACATCTTTGGGATCAAGTGTACAATTGGGTATGTCTGTGTATGTTTATTAGCATTTTATTTCATGCCTCTAGGAATGTCCCTCCTAGGTCTAGCTAAGCCTGAAGTGTAGAGGAGTTTACCCACTCCTGTATTGGACAAAATCCCCCTTAACTTGTTGATAAACCTTTTCCTTTCATCATGACGACAATCCTTGGCCTGGGTGTTTTAGGAATGTTTTAAAGTTTTGGGTTGCAGTTATTTTGGGAACCAACAAGACCCATGGTCTATTATACCTCGAGAGGATTGTTGGCCAATAGCCCTTCTTTGAGCGGCAGCCAATGCCAGGAATTGCCATATCTAGTGCTTGATGAAGACCCCCTCCAATTTGCTTTTATGAGTACATGTGCCATCTCAAGAACCATGTCTGTAGATTGCCCTAGCACTAACAACACCCCTATAAACATTGCAACAATGTTTGTATTCACACGGTATTTGTGGTTCAAATTAATATATGAGCCTCCCAATATCATCCCAATGGCATGTAACCCAATAGGTGACTTCATTTTAAAAGTCGTCGTCAATCTGTTATCATAAATCAGACCCAAGAAGGCCATTTGATGCTTCTTACTAAGCAACGACATTGTTGACTTCATGTTGAGCTTGGAAAAAAGAGAAATGACTTTGAAAGTATCCCGTCCATTCTTAAGTTTACTTCTTTCTACCTCTAGCACGCCTTGCCATAAATGTTCCATAATATTCAAGCTACCTCCAACTCCTCACAAAATGCAGTACCAAACCATACATCAACCACCTCCAAATATCATACCACCTCAGGAGATGACATATCACGATCTTAATTGAAATTCCTTCATATGCCTCCACCAGCCTTCCATCATACTCCCATATGATTGTTGTCATAAATGACTACCTCTCCTCTTTGATTTAATGTCTAAGAGCTACTTATACTTATCAGTCCATTTCTCTACCATCGGCCACCCTTGGACATATGCTTGACCCCTAGCCGCGCTAAAGAATTAGCTCTCTCCTTTGTCATTTTGAATTAGATTTTCTAATTCAGGGATTTTTCGTTTCCATACATCAATTGACTGATTGAAAAGAATATCCTCCTCCATATCAAAGGCAAAGTTTGTCATTCTATTAGCAGTCTTATTGGCCTCCTGATAGACATGATTTATCCTATATTCTCTAAACTTATCCATGAGTTCTAATCCCCTGACCAATAGATTATTCAACTTCCAATTTGGATTTTGTTTGTTTTGGATTGCATTAATTATGATTTGGGAGTCCCCTTCCACGTGGATCTTCCTTATACGGAGTGATAAACCCAGCTGTAATCCCAAAATGAAGGTCTGCATCTCTGCCTCGTTATTTTTCTAAATACCGATTCTCTTTGTAGCTACCCCTCACAGGCCTCCTTCTTCGTCTCTAATCACACAACCTATGGATGTCGGGCCAGGGTTTCCCCTTGATGCCCCGTCAAAATTCAACTTCATCCAGCCCCTTTCTGGGGCTCTCCATCTTGCTTTGGATCTTCCCTCCTTTGGTTGAACCCTTGAGACCCCTTGAATGGGGTACTTTCTAGATATATTTTTAAAATATAAGATCTTTGTGGCAAAGAATAGTATTATTGTAAATATTTTTTTTTGAAAGAAAAATGTGCATGCCTTTGTTCTCTCAATATCTAAACTAAAATATATGTGTTTTTCTATTTTTTAAAGATAAAATCATGAGACCAAACATGATTTTATAAATAATATACTAAAAAAATATTTAAACAAATTATGTAATTTTTATGGAAAATGTGGATGTATTTATTCTCTCAATATATAAATAAAATATACATGCACTCGTATTATTTTTTAATAGATAAACTAGTCTTTATTACTAAAATCATTTTAATGGTTTTTATTTTTTAAATTGTAAAAATATAATAAGTAATAATAATGAAGATTCTTAACATTATTCAAATTAATATAATATTTTAAAATTAGAGATATACGATTTCTAAATTTTTATAAATGAATAGATATATTATTTAATATTTTGAATGAGGTAAAAAAATTCAGAGTTATTTAATATTTTTTTCCAATTATTTAAAATGTTCTTATAAATTGAAGATTTGTGTATTATTACGTGTATAAAAAATTAGTATATAACAAAAATATAATAATAAAAAATAGTAAATGAAATATAAATGACATTTAAGTATTTTTTATAGTATTATTTATTGGATATAAATGTATGTAATTATTTAATTTTTTAAATTAAAAGTTCTTCAATATTATTTAAATGATGAAATTAAAATAAACTTACTTTTTATGATATTAAAGGTAAGGTGAGAAAAAATATATATTTATTTTAAAATATTTTTAAATTAGTCCAACAACTGATTTCATTTATAAATCATAAAATCAATTTTTATTTTAATAATATTTATTTAAATTTATTTGTTATTTTAACAAATAGTTATAAAAATTATGTTCATTAAAAATATATACTATCACTTGCACCCGTAAGAGGTTCAAGTAATACACTCATAGGAACATGAATTTTTTTTAGGTGTGAGACAATTCTGAGCACTATAAAAGCCTATCGACTAATTAATGAATATAATAATTTGTTTGGATTTGATAGTTTTATACTTCACAAGGAGCATCTTCCATAAATGTCTCCTTCATTTTATTTTTTTTATTTTTTTGCTACAACAAGAAGTGAGTTTGTTTTGACAATGGAAATATTGATAAATAGTTTTTTGAATATTTTTAATTAAATAATTTGCATGTTTATAGTAAAAATATATATAATTAATGTGAACAAGAAAAATTATAATATGTAATTGGTTATATTTTGTAATTGGTTCATAAATACAACCAATAATAACTAGTTAAATGATTCTAATTAGATACCCAAAAAAACATATGGTCATTTGTTTCTATTCCCTTCAATAAGACTATCATGGCGATTTGTTTGTATTCCCCTTCAATGTCATGGATTAATAAAGCATTGACTTTGTCTAGAGGGGAACAAAATTATAGATCAAACATTCAGATCACATTAACTCGATCACTCGAATTTGCAGGGCTACATTAAATGCATTACCAAATTCTATAGGACAAATATTGAGGACCACCTCTTTAACTTCATGGCCTATAATTCGGTGGACATGATCTCACAAGTCGTTGAAAACTCCGCGGGGCATTTAATGCACTTAATTTTATGTATCTTTCAATTTGTCTATTGATTATTATTTTAATTAATTATTGAAGGCTTCAAAGGATTTTAGTTGGAGTTTTAATTTTTGGGAGATTTGATTTTTGTGAATTGTTATTATTCTTAAGTAAGGTAAGGAACCTTATTTAATTTGATTTTTTTTAATAAATATTTTTTTTGTTTTATTATGGAACTTTAGTCTATAATATGAATAAGAGAAGTAATATTATGTATCACATTAACAATTTATGCAGGAGTGTGATCCTATGGTTGAGCCATTGAAAGATACAGACAATACTCAAAGTTCAAAATCCAATTTCCCTATTGTATAGTTAGAGACAATATGTACAACTTAGAGGTTATAAGGGGCTTGCACTGTGGTTAGAGCCACTTCTCAGGCTGCTTTAGGTCGTAGGGCTATTGATTCCTTTGGTTAATTAATTAAAAAAAAAAGCAAAAGAAAAAATTTATGTAGGGGTGTAATAGGTAGAAAGCATAATTAAACACTTAATAAATTATGGTGAAAGACTATGAACAAAAGATAAAAAGATTAAATATTTTTATATAATAACTTGTTAGGGTAGAATGCCATCTAACAAAACAAAAAAATAAAGTTATTAATAAATATTGAGTCTATAGCAAAGGTTACTTGTAGATGTATATGACAAACTTATTGAAGTTTATATATGACTTATCGAGCAACTCCAACCCTTGTGTAGTCTACCAGTTATCGAATGTCCTATTATAAATGTTAGTTTCAAAAATTACAATCAACTTTATCTGCATCAATATCGATCCATGAACTCTTCTAAACTATCCATCAAAGCACCTTTATAACTTCTACCTTTCTCACACAGTGAAGCAAATTATCTTGTTATGCCAAGAGGTGTCCTATAATGGCAGAAAGGGGCTGAAAGATTCAAATTCCCATAAATAAGATTCTTATAAACAAAAATCATAAAATTCAAAAACAACAAATAAGATTCCAATCTTAAAAAACTAAATAAAAACTAGCAAATAAATATGGGCTATAACAAATTACATACATGGAAGGTGAAAGCAATGCTTAAGGGTTAGAATAAGGGTTAGGGTTAGAGTTAGGGTTAAGTTTAAAATTAGGATTAGGGTTAGGTTTAGAATTAGAGTTAGGATTATGCATTTAGGGTTAGGGTTGAAATTAGGGTTAGGGTTGGAATTGAGGTTAGGGTTAAAGTTAGAATTAGGGTCACTAAATTAGAGTAAGCATTAGAGTTACAGTTAGGGTTCAGGTTAGGGCTAGAGTTAGGGTTAGAATTTAGGTTAGGGTTAGGGTTAAAATCATAGTTAGAATTAGGATTAGGGTTAGAATTAAGGTTATTGTTAGATTTAAAATTAGGGTTATAGTTGGGGTAAAATCAGGGTTATGATTAGAATTAGGGTTAGGGTTAGGGTTAGTGTTAGGATTAGGGTTCCTATTACAATTAGTGTTAGAATTAAGGTGGTTACTATTAGAATTAGGGTAAGACTTAGAGTTAGGGTAAGCATTAGAGTTACAGTTAGGGTTAGGGTTAGGACTAGACTTAGGGTTAGAATTTGGGTTAGGGTTAGGGTTAGGGTTAAAATCATAGTTAGAATTAGGATTAAGGTAAGGGTTAGAATTAGGGTTAATGTTAGATTTAAAATTAGGGTTATAGTTGGGGTAGAATCAAGGTTTTGACTAGAATTAGAATTGGGGTTAGGGTTAGTGTTAGGATTAGGATTCCTATTACGATTAGTGTTAGAATTAAGGTGGTTACTATTAGAATTAGGGTAAGAATTAGAGTTAGGGTAAGCATTAGAGTTACATTTAGGGTTAGGGTTAGGGCTAGAGTTAGGTTTTGAATTTGGGTTAGGGTTAGGGTTAAAATCATAGTTAGAATTAGGATTAAGGTAAGGGTTAGAATTAGGGTTAATGTTAGATTTAAAATTAGGGTTATAGTTAGGGTAGAATCATGGTTATGATTAGAATTAGGGTTAGGGTTAGGATAAGGGTTTCTATTAAAATTAGGATTATAATTAAGGTGGGTTACTATTAGAATTAGGGTAAGAATTAGAGTTACAGTTAGGGTTAGGGTTCAAACTAGAGTTAGGGCTAGAGTTCAATTAGGGTTAAGGTTAGTATTAAGGTTAGGGTTAGGGTTTGAATTATAGTTAAGCTTTGGGTTTGAATTATATTTCTAACCCTAAACCTAATCCTAATCCTAACACTAATGCTAACCCTAACTCCAATTCTAACCCTAACCCTAATTCTATTTGTAACGCTAACCCTAATTCTAACCTAAAAAGTAACCCTAACCCTAATTTTAACCCCTAACTCTAATCCTAAATATAATAATATATAATATTAGTAGAATTAGAATTATTAAATAATATAATATATAATTTTAATTATTATATATATTATAATTATAATTATCATATATAATATATTATAATAATATATCTAATCTATATTATAATATTATATTATATAATTACAATAATTCATATAATTATGTTTAATATAGTTAGAATTAGGCTTGCCGCTCTGAAAGCTACTAGCATACCTATATTTAAAAGATATATCTAAAGTACGCCAAGAGATATCCTTCTCGAGGCGCCTATCTAGCTATGTGTGGCAAATTGATAAAAAATAGGCGCCTCGAGAAGGATATCTCTCGGCATACTTTAGATATATTTTTTAAATATAGGTATGCCAGTTACGCTGATAAGGTGTCTTACATTACAGCAGGGGTGGAAGCCCGTAAACAAAAATCATGTAATTTAAATTCAGAAAAATCAAAACTAAATTTGTTGGTTGTTACGCCGGGAAAAAAACGTGTCAGAAAAAGTGTAATATAAATAATTATAGTTTGTCATGCCCAACAAGGAAATGCAGTGTTCTTTTGTTCTTTGCAATGTAAATTTTATTTCATCTTTACTCCTACGCAACCAAATCATTCATTTGCCAAATTATCAAATAACTACTCTTCATAATGTGGGCCTTTTTAAAAGAAAGGAAGTATATTCAAATTTATACACCCTTGTCTTTTATTTTTCAAATGGGATAATTCTACCTAAGATTCGTTAATGAAAATTGGGATAAATTTGATATTTTTTAAAGAAAACTTTTCTAATATATTACAGTGATATTTTTTTATCATATTAAACATTTCTTCAGTAATATATTTGAAAAAATATAAAATAAAATTTGATATTTTTAATTTCTGATTGGTAGAAAAGTTTAACTCTATTTATAGTTGAAAACTTTATAAAACATTTAATAATTATGCCAATTAAAATTATATACATCAAATTAAATATTTATTTTATATATTTATATAAAATAAAAAAATTAAGGACTTAAGCCACTTATTTATTATAAAAAATAAATTTCTCATTGAAAGTTTAATCCACTTATTTATTATAAAATATATTTCTCATTATAAGTTTAATCTACTTATTTATTTACTAGTATATTTATATTTAAAAGAATATATCTAAAATACGAGGTATATCTTTTTTCCTTAGCTTCTTTGATTTTCTCTTACAATTTCTTTTTTTGTTTTTATTTTTCCAATTTTCTTTTCTCCCGCGTTTTCTCCTTCCAGTTTCCAATTTCTTTTTTGGTTTTTGGTTTTTATTTTTTCCAATTTTTTTTTTAGTTTTTATTTTTTATTTTTTCCAATTTCTTTTTTGGTTCCATAGTTTTTGTGATTTAGTTTTTTCTCCTTCAACCATTTTTAATTTCTTTTTTACTTTTTTTTCTTTGATTTTCTTAAGTTTTATTTTTTATTTCCTTTTTGGTATTTTAATTTTTTTCTTATAAATTTAGGCAGAAAAATGAGTGCTCTCATCCCCACCCCGTTGTGATTGTATAATGCCTCTCAGCGTAATTATGAATTGTGTTAATTAAAATCACTTAAAAAGTTTATATCAATTGTATTATTATGCTTTCATAGGTTATAATGTAATATTAACTACTAATGGAATTAGAATACAATATAATATATAATATCATATATTATATTAATTATTATAAACAAGTCTCAAATCAGTTCTATATAACCTATATAGCATTGATAAAAAGTTTATACCCTATTAATCTTTAGATTATATTTGCCTTGTCTATCCAGTATTCACCTAGATAAGTTTTACAATTTGACAATGGTTAAATTTTTAATTTATTTTTTAACTTTTCACTCTGTTGTCATTATGTATATACTAGCATATTTATATTTTTAAAAAATATATATCTAAAGTACGCCGAGAGATATCCTTCTCAAAACCAAGTTGGATTTATGTATGGTAGGGTTGATTACGGATAAGGCTTATATGTCAATCATTATATATCATTTTAATAATTAACTACAAAGGATTGTTGCATAAGTTAGATCAAATTTACTATGTATAATATTTGATCATATATCTCAATAAAATAATATTTGAACAAGTACCAAAAAAAATATTCTATAGGAATGCACAATGTTATACTCGAAAACAATAAAAGTATATAATTAAAAATCTTAGAGATTTTTAATGGAATATTATTCCAAATAAAAAAAATAAAATAAGTATTATAAACATTTACAAATAAAGATATGTAATTACATTACTTTATTCTAAATATTACTACTTATTTCTCACATTCATATGATTTTTCATAAAATTTGAACTCAATTTTAATCTACAATTTAATACCCTATGAACAAATAACAAATATCATCTTTTTAAAGAAAATAACAATTAAAAAAAAAATTGAAAATGAATTAAATAATTAACTCTTTTATATATTTTAATATACAATTGTTATGTATATATGGTAACCAAATATAACTACAATGACCAATTAAGTAAGAAATAAATATGTGTCTTCATTTTGTATACAATTATATCATGTCAAGCAAAATAGATTTTATAATTTAATTAAAGTTTAAAATTAGAAACTATTGAGTCAAATGAAAAATTAATTTTATATTTAAACAAAAATAAAAATTATGCATTAAAATAAGAAATATAAATAATATAAAGATGGCGAGCGATCCTGGGAAGTGAATTTGCGCAGAGCAGGAAGGACATCGAGCAATTTTGGAGCAGATTCAAGAAGAGAAGGAATAGGCGAAGGAAAATGGGGCAGGAAAAGAAAGCGAACAGACCAAGCAAAAGCGCAGCAATGAAGAGTGAAAGGAATCAACGGAAGGGTGTGGAAGTATTTCAGATTACGTCACAATTGATCTATCAGAAGAAGCAAGGGAAGACTCATTCATGCTCAACGATTTGGCGATAATAGGGTGGATCATCAGAAAACAGCTACCGAGGGAAAGAATCAAGGAATGGATCCAAAAGAATTGGAAGGCGGGAGCAATAGTGAAATTCATTCCCAAGGGGTTCTTTATTGTCTTCTTTCGCTCATTAGAAGACAAAGAGGCCATCCTTCAAAGCAGAAATTGGTGGATAGAGGGAATGCCACTCTATATCCAAAAATGGCAACAGAATTTTAATCTGGTAGAACTCACTCCCTACGAAAATCCAATATGGATACACCTATACAATCTACCCATAGATTACTAGTAGGAGGAATGTTTGGAGAAAATCAGTCATTCGCTCAGAACCTTACTGGATATCGATGAAGGGATAGTAAACGGGGACTCCTACCTCTATGCGCAAATGTGAATTGCTACGATAAATCCAATTCTGAAGGAAATTGTGCTTTGCGTGGAAGGCACACATTGGGCACAAAAGATCGAGGTGGAAGAGAACATGATGTATTGTTTCACTTGTGGGAGGAGGGATCATAAAGAGTCAAGTTGTAGGCTCAAAAAGAAGAAATCTGTCAAGATCTGGGTTAAAAAAGATAGAAAGGATCCTCAACCCTCCAAGGGCCTAGCTCCAGAGGAAGTAAGGGTAGAAGAGCGGGATCCAAAAGGAGTGAAGTTCAGTTCAGAGGAAGAGAAGGCCAGGGCAGGGGATAGAGAGGAAGCTAAAGGGCCAGAGAGAATCCCTAAGGAACAAACAGAGACTGGCCATGCTCTGGAATTGGAACAGGTCAGGAAGGACTTACCCATGGCCACTAGGGAGAACTCGGCCCATGACAAAAACCCAAGCTCATCCATTAGAGAAAGCCATTGTTCGGAGGAGGAATGCTTTGTAGACTCGGATTAGTGGTTCTTAGAAGAAGAATTGGGAATTACGGACACAAGGAAAATAAGTCAATCAGCCTTGAGGGAGATAAGGAAAACAAAAAAAGGTAAAGGAAGGAAGAGAAATAGACAGAAAAGGGTAAAGGCCATTTCAGAGCTTGGACTCAAGAACATTAAGGAATTCATGATCAAATCCAAGGGAGCAGAGGACTCCCTTAGACAATAATGAAGATACTAACATGGAATGTCAGGGGCCTTTTGGCCCCTGACAAGAGGCACTTGGTGAAGTGCCATTTTGAGAAGTCCTTGGCAAATATTTACCTATTGCAGGAAACAAAGATAAGCAGTAAGGGGTAAGTGCAAGAAGATGGGGGGCCAAAAAGAGGTCTTAAGTGGCGATTTTTTTCTAAAATCAGGAAATGTTGGCCTTGGATGAGAAATTGAGCATAGTTACACTCAAAATTTGCAGATGCCAGCAAAACAATGTTCGTAGTGCTCCGAGTCTACTTTCTAAACTACTAATTGTTTTTGAAAATGGTATAGATTAAGGGGTTCAAAAGAGAAAGCCACATAAATTGGTGTTGTTTCTGTCAAAAAAAACATAACATAGCATGTTTTGTGGCTCCCTCAAAAGGTTAACTTTTTTTTTGGTATTTTTAAAATCGCTTCAGTGAGAAATTAGCTAACAACATGTAGTCTATGCCCGATTTTTCTAATAATTTTTTGATGAATATTTTTTTTTTTTACTAATTTTCAAAGTGGACACATCCTAAAAAAATAGAATTTTGGCTGTGCTACCCCTATAAATTTTGAAAACTAATTGAAAATCATTTTTTTAATATGTGTAGAATGGAGTCTAGTTTCTAAATGTGTAATTTTTTTGAAATTTCAATGAATGGTTAATTTACAATGAAAAAAAGACCAAATAGTGGTTTTTGCCTAAAAATGGACACGCAAACAAAATAAATTAAAGATGAAAGGCTTAACATTGTCAAAATGTGAAAAAAATTACATCGTTAAATAGCTAAGAGAAAGCCTAACATTACCTAGGTATTCAATTTGTTAGACCTTGAAACATGTGCAAATATGAGGGTTAGCAAAAACAAAATTATGTTAAATCTTGTAGAATTTGCAAAAACACGTCTGTGGATGTTGAAAAGGCACTCCAAGCCTTTGGGTTGGAAATCCAAAGCAAATCCCAAGCCTAAGGCTTGGGATTCCCAAAGCACAATATAACGTGAGTGCATTATAACGCGCTCGCCTTATATTGTGCTTTTTTCCATTTTTTGCATGTTTGTTGGTGTTTTCCTAGTTTGACACAACGCGAGCGCGTTATAACACGTTCGTGTTATGTCTTCCTTTGAATGATTTATGTTCAAGTTTCATAAGTATGTTTCATGGATGTATATATGTATATATGTATGCTTGTATGTATGTATGCATGTACATGTATGCATGCTTGTATGTATGTAGATGTATGCATGCTTGTATGTATGTATATATGTATGCATGTTTGTATGTATGTATGTTTGTCTATATGTATGCATGTATGTATGTATGTATGTATGTATGTATGTAAGTGTTTTGGGTTTAGGGTATATAAGGACTGAGCCTGTATAGTTTTTAGGGTTGAGGGTTGAGGGTTGAGGGATTAGGGCTTAAGTAATAGGTAAAGGGTAGAGGGTAGAGATTAGAGGGTTGAGGGTTACAGTTGAGGGTTAATATTCAGGTTGTTGAGTGTATAAGATTAAGTGTGTAAGGTGTGGGGATTAGGGTTTAGGATATTGGGTTTAGGGTTTACGATATGGATTGAGGGTATATAAGGCATAGGGTGACTTGGGTTTAGAGCACGTATGGTTTAGGTTTAATTTAAGTATAGGGTTGAGGCACAATATTTAGGGTTTAGGATATAAGGGTGAGGTTATATGGTATAGGGATGAGGGTTTGTGGGTGTAGGATTTAGGGTTTAAGGTATGGGTTGAGGATTGAGGGATTAGGGCTTAAGTATATGGTTGAGGGTATAGGGTTGAGGGTTTAGGGATAGGTTTTAGGGTTTAAGGTTTAAGGGTTAAGGGTTGAAGGATAGAGTTTAAGGTTTAGGGGTAAGGGATTAGGGTTTAAGGTATAGTGTCTTTGGTTGAGGGTTTAGGAATAGGGATAGCATTTAGGGTTTAGGGATGAGGGATTAGGGTTGAGGGTTGAGGGATTAAGGTTTAAGGTATAGTGCTGAGGGTTTAGGGTTTAGGGATAGGGTTGAGGGTTGAGGGATTAGGGTTTAAGGTTGATGGATTAGGGTTCAAGGAATAGTGTTGAGGGTTGAGGGTTTAGGAATACGGTTTAAGGTTGAGGGATTAGGGTTTAGGGCTGACGGATTAGGGTTTAATGTTGAGAGTTGAGGGTTGAGGGTTAAGGGTTTAGGGATAGGGTTGATGGTCAAGGGATTAGGGTTAAAGTAGAGTGTTGAGGGTAGAGGGTTTAGGGTTGAAGGTTTAAGGATTGAGGGTTGAGGCTTTAGGGCTGAGGGTTAAGGGATTAGGGTTTAAGATATAGTGTTGAGTGTCGAGGGTTTAGGGATAGGTTTTAGGGTTTAAGTTTTAAGGGTTAAGGGTTGAGGGATAGGGTTTAGGGTTTAGGAATAAGGGATTAGGGTTTAAGGTATAGTGTCGAGGGTTGAGGGTTTAGGAATAGGGATAGTGTTTAGGGTTTAGGGATGAGGGATTAGGGTTGAGGGTTGAGGGATTAGGGTTGAGGGTTAAGGGATTAGGGTTTAAGGTATAGTGTCGAGGATTGAGGGTTTAGTGATAGGGTTTAGGGTTGAGGGTTGAGGGATTAGGTTTTAGGGTTGAGGGATTAGGGTTTAAGGTATAGTGTTGAGGGTTGAGGGTTTAGGGATAGGGTTTAGGGATGAGGGATTAGGGTTTAGGTTTGACGGATTAGGGTTTAATGTTGAGAGTTGAGGGTTGAGGGTTGACGATTTAGGGATAGGGTTGATGGTCAAGGGATTAGGGTTCTAGAGTGTTGAGGATAGAGGGATTAGGGATAGGGTTTAGGGTTGAAGGTTTAAGCATTGAGGGTTGAGGCTTTAGGGATGAGGGTTTAGGGTTTAAGGCTTAAGATATAGTCTCGAGTGTTGAGGGTGTAGGGATAGGTTTTAGGGTTTAAGTTTTAAGGGTTAAGGCTTGAGGGATAGGGATTAGGGTTTAAGGTATAGTGTTGAGGGTTGAGGATTTAGGGATAGGGTTTAGGGTTGACAGATTAGGGTTTAGGGTTGACAGATTAGCATTTAATGTTGAGAGTTGAGGGTTGAGGGTTTAGGGTTTAGGGATAGGGTTGATGGTCAAGGGATTAGGGTTAAAGTAGAGTGTCGAGGGTAGAGGGATTAGGGATAGGGTTTAGGGTTTAAGGTTTAAGGATTGAGGGTTGAGGCTTTGGGGATGAGGGTTAAAAGGGATTAGGGTTTAAGATATAGTGTGGATTGTCGAGGGTGTAGGGATAGGTTTTAGGGTTTAAGTTTTAAGTGTTAAGGGTTCAGGGATAGGGATTACGGATTAGGGATAAGGGATTAGGGTTTAAGGTATAGTGTCGAGGGTTGAGGGTTTAGGAATAGGGATAACGTTTAGGGTAGAGGCATTAGGGATAGGGTTTAGGGTTTAAGGTTTAAGGATTGAGGGTTGAGGCTTTAGGGTTGAGGGTTAAGGGATTAGGGTTTAACGTATAGTGTCAAGGGTAGAGGGTTCATGGATAGGGTTTAGGGTTTACGGATAGGTAGAGAGGTGAAGGGAGACAAAGGTGGGAGATAGAGAGGTGAGAGGAAAGATATAATAAAATGAGAGAGTGAAGTTGACAACTTGAGGGAAACATGGGTAAGGAGGGAGAGAGATGGAGAGGAAGGGAAATATGTAGAGAGTCGTGAGAGATATACAAGTGAGACCTATAACCTAGGGAGAGAGGGGTGAGAGAGAGAGGGTAGAGATGGGGGTGAGGCAGATAGGGGAGGAGAGGGGTGGATAAGGGTTGAGGGTTTAAGGCTTTAGGGTTTAAAGGTTAAGGGTTTAGGTTTTAAGGGTTGAGGTATTAAGGGTTTAGGGTTGAGGGAATAGGGTTTAAGGTATAGTGTCGATGGTAGAGGGTTTAGAGATAGGGTTTAGGATTTAAGGTTTAAGGGTTGAGGGTTGAGGCTTTAAGGATAGGGTTTGGGGTTTAGGGATAAGGGATTAGGGATAGGGTTTAGGATTTCATGTTTAAGGGTTGAGGGTTGAGGCTTTAGGGAATAGGGTTTACAATTTAGGGATAAGGGAATAGGGTTTAAGGTATAGTATCGAGGGTTGAGGGTTTAGGGATAGGGTTTAGGATTTAAGGTTTAAGGGTTGAGAATTGAGGCTTTAGGGATAGGGTTTTAGGTTTTGGGATAAAGGATTAGGGTTCAATGTATAGTGTTGAGGGTTGAGGGTTTAGGGATAGGGTTTAAGATTTAAGGCTTAAGGGTTGAGGGTTGAGGCTTTAGGGATAAGGTTTAGTGTCCAGGGTTAAGTGAGAGACCTAGATGGCTCAGGATGGATGGAGAGGTAGACAAGGAGTGACTGAGAGACGTAGAGAGGGGAGATGTAGAGAGGTGAGGGTAGACGTAGGGTTTAGGGTTGAGGGATTAGGGTGTGACATTGAGGGTTGAGGGTTGAGGGTTGAGGGATAGGGTTGAGGGTCAAGGGATTAGGGTTAAAGTAGACTGTCGAGGGTATAGGGATTAGGGATAGGGTTGGAGGGTTTAAGGATAAGGGATAAGGGATTAGGGTTTAAGGTATAGTATCGAGCCCGTTGAGGGTTTAGGAATAGGGATAGCGTTTAGGGTTTAGGGATGAGGGATTAGAGTTGAGGGTTGAGGGATTAGGGTTTAGGGATAGGATTGAGGGTTGAGGGTTGAGGGATTAGGGTTTAAGGTATAGTATTAAAGGTTTAGGGTTGAGGGATTATGGTTAAGGGTTGAGGGATTAGGGTTTGATGTTGAGGGTTGAGGGTTGAAGTTTGAGGGTTTAGGGTTTAGGGATAGGGTTGAGAGTTGAGGGATTAGGGTTAAAGTAGAGTGTCTAGGGTATAGGGATTAGGGATAATGTTGGAGGGTTTAGGGATAAGGGATTAGGATTTAAGGTAAGTATCGAGCCCGTTGAGGGTTTAGGAATAGGGATAGCATTTAGGGTTTAGGGATGAGGGATTAGGGTTGAGGGTTGAGGGATTAGGGTTTAGGGATAGGGTTTAGGGTTAAGGGATTAGGGTTTAAGGTATAGTGTTGAGGGTTTAGGGATAGGGTTTAGGGTTGAGGGATTAGGGTTAATGGTTGAGGGATTAGGGTTTGACGTTGAGGGTTGAGGGTTGAGGGTTGAGTGTTGAGGGTTTAGGGATAGGGTTGAGGATCGAGGGATTAGGGTTAAAGTAGAGTGTCGAGGGTATAGGGATTAGGGATAGGGTTGGAGGGTTTAGGGATAAGGGATTAGAGTTTAAGGTACAGTATCAAGCCCATAGAGGGTTTAGGAATAGGGATAGCATTTAGGGTTTAGGGATGAGGGATTAGGGTTGAGTGTTGAGGGATTAAGGTTGAGGGTTGAGGAATTAGGGTTTGACATTGAGGGTTAAGGGTTGAGGTTTGAGGGTTGAGGGTTTAGGGATAGGGTTGAGGGTTAAGGGATTAGGGTTAAAGTAGAGTGTCGAGGGTATAGGGATTAGGGACATGGTTTAGGGTTGAAGGATTAAGGATTGAGGGTTGAGGATTTAGGGCTGAGGATTAAGGGACTAGGGTTTAAGATATAGTGTCGAGGGTTGAGGTTTTAGGGTTTATGGTTTAAGGGTTAAGGGTTGAGGGATAGGGTTTAGGGATAAGGGATTAGGGTTTAAGGTAGAGTGTCAAGGGTTTAGTGATAGGGTGTAGGGTTTAGTGATAGGGTGTAGGGTTTAGGGTTGAGGGATTAGGGTTTATGGTTGAGGGAATAGGGTTTAAGATAAAGTGTTGAGGGTTTAGGGATAGGGTTTAGGATTTAAGGTTTAAGGGTTGAGGGTTGAGGCTTTAGGGTTTAGGGTTAAGTGAGACCTAGATGGTTAAGGATGGATGGAGAGGTAGACAAGGAGCGACTGAGAGACATAGAGAGGGGAGAGGTAGAGAGGTGAGGGGGATAGATAAGTGAGATATAGAGAGGTGAGAGATAGCACATGAGCTAATGGAACTAGAGGTGAGATATTGCAAAGGTGCTATCAAAGGTGAGATAGGCACAAATATTTATGGATCAATCTATAGCAGGACAAAACGTGAGTGCGTTATAACTCGCTCACATTTTGTCCTGCTATACAAATGGTAAAAAGGCCTGGACCCCCATGAGCCAGGCCCACATGCTCTATTTTCATGTTGTTTATGTGCATGTTATAACAAAAAAAAAGTGTTTTCATGCTGTTGGGAAGTTCACATGCACATTTTGCACATTGTACCACCTTTGCATGATCTTTCCACCACCTTTTATACTTTGCCAACTTGAGAAGGAGGAAATAACATAATTTTCATATCGAATTTGATATATATCTATTCAAGTTTCAATTTTTGTAGTGTTGCAATGTTAATTGTGATTGAATTTTAGGAATTTAACATTATAGATTGGTTAATAGTATTGTTGTTACTAATTCTATTTGAGTGTTATTCAATTTAACATTGAAAAGGAAGCAAGTGGTGAAAAACTCAAATTGTTGAGGAGTTTGATGCTTTATCATACATGTTTATATCACTTGTATCCAGTATGCATAATAAAAGACTATGTATACATATCTTGTGTTTATATAATGGACTATGTTTTAAATTAGTTCATGGTATGCATAATAAAACATATCTCAAAGGTCAACATTAATTAAAATAGACACAATCACAATCAAGAAAGTAGCCTACAATCTCACATGATGCCATGTAAATTTTCCACACTTGGGCTCTTTAATAATTATGTGTAATAAACAGACCTTAACATACCATGATGTCAAACTATACAAGAATAAATCCTTACAACATATAAATATACAATCCCACTATTATCTTGTCATATTAACAAGTTAAAATACAAATGAATAGGTGCCAAGATCATACAAGTATGCACATGACATGATGATTTGTATGCACATATCTTGGGCTAGGACATTCCTTATGCACCTATTCATGATGATTTGTATGCACGTGACACAACAATATTTCAAAATTTCATAATTGTCCTTTGTTAGCACATGATGGTGGTTACCTTGATCAACTATATACCATTCAATACCCTAAATTACAAAGATTAGTCTAATGATTTTTATGATAGTCCTAGGTATGTGATGCAGAGGTAGGGTTCAACTCAATCCAAAGGAGGCATATTTCACAACAATGGGCTCATACCAATAGTTTCTTCAAATTTCATAAGCTTTCCTCTCAAGCAATCTCCCTCTACAAAGGCACAAAGAGGGTCTTCAATACTTCAAAACCTAACAAGGTTACTAGAGGTCTTCTTACCCCTCAAGAACTCAAACACAACCATTCTTAACCCTTACTCAAGTCTGCACTCTTCAATTGTTGTTTATTCCTTCACAAGCCACCCAAATCCTAGTAGCCCTAGTACCAACAAAACACCTTCTCAATTCCAAATTTCAACTTCTTGATCTCAACCAACTCTCAAATAGCCAGAATCAAAAAATTTATCCTCTAGATCGCTTCCCTATTCACCAAATCATTAAACCCTCATTTAGGCCATTCTAGGCATGCTTAAGGTGGGTTTATTGGAACTCAATACCCTAGGCTCTGTTTCACCTTACCAATACTTCCAACACATCATAATATGTCTGCCTATGCTTCCTAAACCGTCATCCACACTTTAACAATGCTATTTCATCAAAACCCTACTTGAAAGCATCACTTTTCACCAAAAGAAGATATGTGATTTAACAATTATAGATTGTAGTGTTGCAATGTTAATTATGATTGAATTTTAGGAATTTAACATTTAACAATTCCAAGCATTATATTCATCATAAATAAGTCACTTTTAGTCAATAGAAGCCAAAATACATCCATTTGCAATCATGGATTAGTTAAGGACAGCTAGGTGGTAAATTTGTTGCCATTGGCAACTTCACAAATTTGGTGTCTTATCTTGTCCTCCTTGGTTTTCTCCATGGATCTCCACCATTGTCTTCATGAATCGTATAATTCATCATGTCATAGTGCCTTCATCATTCCATAATTATCTTCTATTTCCCTTGCAGGACAGGAAACAGGGTTTTTGTGGTATATCTTGCAGAAAACAACTCCAACCCACAATCCAAAAGTTGTTTAGGATACCCTTTTGGGAGTTTTAAAACATATCCAAAATTTAAGGGTGGTTGTTTTGTAATACAATATCTTAAAATTGACTGTCCCACTTGACAAGAGGCCTAATTAGGCTTGTGCAAATAGGTCACTATAGGTTTTTTGATCTCTAGACTTCCAATCTTCAAACCAAGATACCAAACATGTCAAATTGGGTCTGCCTCAACCTTTTCAAGCATTACAAACACCCTACAAAGAGTTTCTCTACAAACCCTAACCCTTATGCAACTTAATTACCTAAAAACATGAGTTTTCAGCCTGGAATAATTTGCCTCTAAAATGCACATGATTATCTACTTGAGTTTGGCATTGCCATATTAATGAGCCTTGACTTTAATAATTGTCTCTTGATATCCCTTCTTCACCCTCTACACTAATCCAAACCATGCCCTAATGTGATGTCTCCCACGATCTCAATCATATATCCTTTCATGACTAGATGGTTATCAACAAGTAGTCAACATGAAGTCCCATGTACTCTTCACTTGTAGCCTCAATAGGTGACTCTCCTTTGACCTTATCCTCATCTAGGACTGAAGTGAACTTTGTACCATAATGCTTTGTATGGATACAATAACATTGTGCAATAATGCTTTGTATGGCTACAATAATGCTTTGTACCTATTTTGGTTGAGTGACATTTACTCTTCCACATGATGATTGTATGTACATTTACTATGAAGGGTTGAATGACATATATTTTAGTTATTTGTATGGATTCATTTCTTAAGAACTAATATTGGTCTCTTTATCATGCTACAGACAAATCCTCCATCATGCCAAGGAAACGATTAAGAATTAAACCAACACAGGAAGAGATAGAAGCTAAGAATGCAAAGAAAGCAGCGGCTATGAGGGAACTTCATGAGAAGAGGAAATTGGACACAATAAATGAAGGCATGCCAATTGAAGAGGAACCACAACCATCACAAAGAGATATGGTATTGGCGACATAAAGAGAACGAATGCAAAAACTTCGTGCTATGAGATATTTGAATAACATAGTTGGAGACACATCATCTACTGCAAGTCAACATCTAGGGACACCAGCTACCGCATCTCAAGTTGAGAGTTCATCATCACTCACATGTGATGAAGGAGGTACACCATCGTTCCCACCTCAACCTCAAGGTATGTCATCTATTCCATCTTTGATTGAAGGTATGCCATCTAGCCCATCTCATTTAAATATTAATGAAATTCCTAATATTGAGATGAATTTACCTAACTTAACACCACCTATAATTTTGCATAGAAAGCCAAAGTATTTGATTGATATTGATGAGAATATTTTGTAGCCAATGGAAGGTAAGATTCCAAAACACACTTGTAGAAGATATGCTCATAAGATTGGAGATTGTTCTTTGAAAAGTTAAATGAGACCGCAAGATGTCAACTATTCGTTGAAATGATGTGAAGTATAAAGTATAGGTCCATCATGAAGATTCTTGGGTTGAGAACGTCAGAGGATTCAAGTGAAAAATCTATTGTCAAGAATCTAATGAGTGCGCATGAGAGTGTGGGTAACACCTCATGCACAAAAGATAGTAATGCAACACGGTGTGTGATTACATCGACTATAGTAAGTAGTCAAATAAGGAAAGCTCATCTCATTAGAAAGACGAGTCAAGCATTGAGAATTAATACGAAACTTTATCAAGAGCCATTGGAAGATGCCAAAGAATTGAGGACACTAATGCCAATGAATTATGGGCATTCTCAGGGAGACTACCACGAAACGATAAACCAATTGTTGAAGCATTGAGATCACTAATTGAAGACTTTTGGAAGAATTACACAAGGGTTTATCCAAATCAAAGGGATGTGGTAAGAAGGAGAATCGGTAGTCAAAGTCATGAGCCACATCCAAACCATTTTTTTGGATATGACTCAAACATAGTTTTTTGGTAAATTTCTAGAGAAGTATCCTCAAATTAAAATTTGTCAAAGATATTTTGAAATGCTAAAACCTTTCTATGTCAAGATAAATCACACATGCACTACTTGTTGTTGTAGATTACATATTGAATTTTCTAACCATTTTGATGTTTATCAGTCTATATGTTTAGATTTGCATACTAACAATTTTTGCAGGGTTGTGGCATACGTGCCCCACCAACATCTTCAAGAGACTTCATATCAAGAATTTTATGTGAAAGAGAGGAAGGTCAAATATTCTACAGGAGATTATGCTTGGATGGCACATGTCAGCATTGCGCTGGCTTGCAACATATGCCAATATGTGAGCATATGGAAAGAACACATGCGGTTGGAAACAAACTAGCAGAGTTCAGCAAGTTTAAAACAGTGGCATACAATACAAAAGATGGTAAAGAAGCAAAGAGGTGTGAATTGGTTATTGAAAAGATTCCAGTGTATCAGTTTATGCCTATATTTTTTGATAGCATAGTGTATGAGTATGCAAGAAATGCCCATAGGGCTCTATGGTTGGACTTGCAATTCAAGTTATGTAAGGACACATTTCTAGTTGGTAGTATTGTTTTAGTCGTCAACTTTGCAGAGAACTACAGTCTATAGCCACAACATGAGGTGCAATCACAATATTACAACTCCACACAAGTTTCTATATTTGTCCACATTGCATTAATTCATGCAAATGATAGTACAGAGGATGACAGAAAGATCATAAGGGAGTATCATTTCTATATGAGTGATGATCACATGCATTCTATGGAGTTCGTGTAAGGTTGCTTTTAGGTGTTCTACAATGATTTGGCTAGAAGAGGCATATCGTTCAGTCAGCATATCATATGGTTGGATAACTGTGTGTCACAATTCAAGAACTCACAGAATTTCTATTGGCTGAGCAGGAGGCATAATTTTATAGGTGTTCAGCATATGTGCAACTTTTGTGAGGTTGGGCATGGAAAGGGGGAGCATGATGGTGAGGAGCATGTATCAAAAGAGCCATAGCACGAGAAGAGTTAAAGTATAAAGACAATGCAAAGTTGACAGATGCAAAATCGATCGTTGAGTGGTGTAATGCTTCCATGGGTCTAGGTAATGAAGGTAAGTCTTCAGTTCGTAATTTTTTTGGTTGATAGATGATACTAACATTGCACCATATGAGGATTGTTCTACACTGACAGGATCAAGTGAGATGCACTCTTTCAGAAGCTCAATTGCAAGTTCATGGAGTATCCATACGCGAAAGATGTCATGCTTTTGTTCTTCATGTACAATTCAATCTTGGGATGAGTGCGAGTCAAAGGAGTGGGTTGATGAATGGCAATTAAGTTATCTTAGCCTACTTGACACGTATCGACCCACGATGATACTAGAACTAACACAGATGGAATCATCAGTTGACTTTGACCACATATTAGATCTAGTTCAACCAGGTAATATATCTATTTGCATAGTTTTTGAAATTCCTAATGTTATCTTACTTTGTAGTGTTTATGTAATTTTAACTAATTTCATCTAATTTGCTACACATATCAATGTAGGGCATGTATATGCAGTTATTGCAGATGAAGATAACAAAGAGGGACCAGATTATTACTTGTGTCATTGTGTTGAGGCCAAAAGGAAATTGGAGGCCCCAGTTACAGATGGAGAAAACATCGAATACCCTACAGGCTCAGTGGTTGTTACTAGAACATGGCTTAGAAGGTACCCACATAAGAGTGTTAATGTTTGGTTGTTTCAGGACTTTGAGACACATCGAAACATTCTTCATTACTCGAACCTTGTCATGGCATCCAATGTTCATTTCATACAATATCGGGGTAGACCTTTGAAAAAGACCTTGTGGAAGGTGTGTGAGTTTGACCATGAGGAAATACTTGACACAATAAAGAGTAGAGCAGACCCATATGGTTCATTGGATTAATTTGTAAGTATTCACATTGATTTTGTAAAGTTATGTTACATTGAGTTATAAGTTTACATAGGTTTGTCTTTTTTATTTGCTGCTGCATTTTTACACATATACACATTTTTACATCATCATGTTATGCTTCATGGGGTTAGACCTAAGTGATGGATGAAGTTGATCCTGAGAGTAATGTATAAAATATAGGTGTTTCTAGGTGTCTTAGTTTCTAACTAGATAATAGGTGTCTCTACTTGTGTCTTAGGTATATACGATATGTCAACTAGGTAGATCGAGACTAGAAAAAAGGTATTTAATCTAATCTAGGTGTCTTAGGTAGATACTATATATCAATGACCTGTGTAGAGACTAGAATAAGGTATAATCTAGAATGATCTAGTTGTCTTCTGTAATTTAATCTAGGTGTCTTAGGTAGGTACTATATGTCAACTAGGTCTACCATAATAGGTGTCTTAGGTAGAACTATAATCTAGGTGTCCAGGTGACTTAGCTCTAGACTATGATAAGGTATAAAGACTAGGTGTCTTAGGTCTACTATGTCTATAAAATCTAGATACATACTATACAATAGGTGTCTTAAGTGTCCCACATCTACTAGAATACATGTGTCTTAGTCTTAGGTGAGGCCACATGAGCTTCCACCTTCACATGGTTGGCCTTGTTAGTATAGAATATTTATAATTCTTGAAGCTAGGGGAAGCTCTTTTTCTTAATAGGAAAACTTTATCGACTTCAGTGTCCTCATGGTGTAGAGGCACCCAAGTTGTCATGCCTCCAAGAGGGGTCAAAAAGTGAAATTTTGTTTTGATTGAGTCAATTGTGTGTAATAAGGTCTTCTAAGACCATTTCATATATTTTTGAGTCATTTGAGGTCAATTTGAGTCTTTGAGTCTTGTTGCAAAAAAGTGGCAATGTTGTCAAGTTACACAAAGAAACTTCTACATTTTTGCATTTTTGGTGTCTTGCTCCTGATGCGACCAAACTAACAGTTCCAACGCATCCGAATGGGTACGTTTGGGCTAGGCATGGTCCTATTTTGCACCCAAACATTCTGAAACAGTCCGAGCTACATTGTACCAGTGATATCCTTGAAGAGTCCAAAGTGCAAAAAGGCAACAATTTTTGATGATCTGTTACTTAGAAACTGTGTCACTTAGAAACATTTCATCTAAGGTAACGTGATCACGTAGGGTTCCTCTACAATAACCTCTCTCAATTTGTTATATCTCTAAGACGTTTGCCTGTGGTGAAAGGTTTTCTGCTACCCCAAAAATCGTCAGGAGGCAGTGTAAAGTTGCAAAGGGGTGTAACTTTTGTTCTTCTCCTTGTGTGGCCAAACTAATAGTTCCAACACGTCTATATGGGTACATTTAGGCTAGTCAAGGTCCTGTTTTTCACCCAAACATGCCGAAACAGTCCGAGCTACATTGTACCGGCGATATCCTTGAAGAGTCCAAAGTGCAAAAAGACAGCAATCTTTGACGAGTTCTTACTTAGAAACGTATCATTTAGAGACATTCTATCTAAGGAAAAGCAATCATGTAGGGTCCCTCTACAATAACCTCTCTCAGTTTTTTATATCTCTAAGGCATTTGCCCGTGGTGAAAGGTTTTCTACTGCCCTAAAAATCGTCAGAAGGAGGTAGTGTAAAGTTGCAAAGGGGTGTAACTTTCATCCTGCTCCTGATGTGACCAAACTAACTGTTCCAATGCATCTGGATGGGTACATTTAGGCTAGGAATGGTCCTATTTTTCACCCAAAAATGCCGAAACAGTCCAAGCTACATTGTACCGATGATATCCTTGAAGAGTCCAAAGTGCAAAAAGGTAGCAATCTTTAACGAGATGTTACTCAGAAACTGTGTCACTTAGAGACATTGCATCTGAGGCAACGTGATCACATAGGGTCCCTCTACAATAATCTCTCTTAGTTTTTTATATCTCTGAGGTGTTTGCCTATGGTGAAAGGTTTTCTGCTACCCCAAAAATCATCAGAAGGAGCCAGTCTAAAGTTGCAAAGGGGTGTAATTTTGTTCTTCTCCTTGTGTGTCCAAACTGATAGTTCCAACGTGTCTGGATGGATATGTTTAGAATAGGCATGGTCCTTTTTTGTACTTAAACATGCCGAAACAGTCCGAGCTACATTGTACCGGCGATATCCCTAAAGAGTCCAAAGTGCAAAAAGGCAGCAATCTTTGATGAGTTGTTACTCAGAAACCGTGTCACTTAGAAACATTTTGTCTGAGCCAACACGATCACATAGGGTTCCTCTACAATAACCTCTCTCATATTTTTATATCTCTGAGGTATTTTCCCATGGTGAAAGCTTTTCTGTTGCCCCAAAAATTGTCAGAAGGAGGTAGTTTAAAGTTGTAAACAGGTGTAATTTTTGTCCTGCTCCTGATGCGACCAAATTGACTATTCCAACGCATCTAAATGGGTACATTTAGGCTAAGAGTGGTCCTTTTTATCACCCAAACATGTCAAAACAGTTCGAGATACATTGTACCGGTGATATCCCTGAAGAGTCCAAAGTGCAAAAAGGCAGCAATCTTTAACGAGTTGTTACTCAGAAACTGTATCACTTAGAGACATTTCATCTGAGGCAACATGATCATGTACATATAGGGTCCCTCTCCAATAACCTCTCTCAATTTTTTATATCTCTAAGGCATTTGCCCATGGTGAAAGGTTTTTTGCTGCCCCAAAAATCGTCAAGAGACAATGTAAAGTTGCAAAGGGGTGTAACTTTTGTTCTTCTCCTTGTGTGGCCAAACTGACAGTTCCAATGCATCTGGATGGGTATGTTTAGGCTAGGCATGGTCTTTTTTTGTACCCAAACATGCTAAAACAATCTGAGCTATATTGTACTAGCGATATCCCTAAAGAGTCCAAAGTGCAAAAAGGTAGCAATCTTTAACGAGTTGTTACTCAGAAATGGTGTCACTTAGAAACATTTTGTCTAAAGAAACGTGACCACGTAGGGTTCCTCTACAATAACCTCTCTCAATTTTTTATATCCTTGAGGCATTTTCCTGTGGTGAAAGGTTTTCTACTGTCCCAAAAATCGTCAGAAGGAGGTAATGTAAAGTTGCAAAGGGGTGTAACTTTCATCCTACTCCTGATGCAACCAAACTGACTATTCCAACGCATCTAGATGGGTATATTTAGGCTAGGCATGGTCCTAGTTTTCACTCAAACATGCCGAAACAGTCCGAGCTACATTGTACCGGCAATACCCCTGAAGAATCCAAAGTGCAAAAAGGTAGCAATCTTTGACGAGTTGTTACTCAAAAACCGTGTCACTTAGAGACATTCTGTCTAAGGCAATGCGATCATGTAGGGTCCCTCTACAATAACCTCTCTCAATTTTTTATATCTCTGAGGCATTTGCCCGTGATGAAAGGTTTTTTGCTGCCCCAAAAATCATCAGAAGGAAGCAATGTAAAGTTGCAAAGGGGTGTAACTTTTGTTCTTCTCCTCGTGCGGCCAAACTGACAGTTCCAACGCATATGGATGGGTACGTTTAGGATAGGCATGGTCCTATTTTACACCCAAACATGCTAAAATAGTTTGAGCTACAAACACTAACTAGTCTTCAGTCTTCAAACACTACAAATACCATGATATCCTACATAAAGTTGTCTTTTAGCCTTTTATAAAGGCATTCCCATCAAATTCAACCATATAGAGATGACCGTTTGTATTCCAAATTCCTTTTAAATACTCACCTTCCAATCCTTTTTCCCACCCTCATATCAATTAAATATGACCTTCGATTATGATTTGGTGCTCAGGCTTATGAGAGTTTACCGAAGAGGCCAGTTGGGTTAGGTTGAAGGGTCGATGAACTAATGACTTAAAGACCCTTTAGTAGGTTGACTTAAGTGATAGTAACCTATGATTATAAGTCAATATTAAATTAAAACAACAGTGCACTTTACACATGACAGATAATTGAGGGTTTTAAAGTCTTAAGAAAAGTAGATTCTTTTTAGGGTTTAATGCCCAATATGCAAACCCTAACTATCAATAAGAAAGACTTAAACATTCTAACTTTCATCAAGAGATATCTAGGACATTTCAGAGACCTCAGGGACATCAGAAGAAAGGCATTAGAGTATGACACTTATCATAGGCTTAGGGTTCTAAGACATGAACAACTTCACATTCAAATCAAATTGATGACTCCCCTTGATAAATATAACTCTCCTTGATGATGACATTGAATTATGATTATGAAAGCTTGTGTCTTCTTTGACTTCTTATTCCATGAACAAAACCACATCCACCATGAACATGAACCTTGCATCATATCAACCTTCCAAGATAGACATGTTGATGTGTTTTCCTTGCACATACAATGCAGAATAAAATACTTATGTACTCTATCCTCTCTTCAACAAAATCCTTCAAATGCTAAGCCAAGTGATCAAATGAGTAGACTCCAAGGTTCTCCATTGGTTATTTTAGTTTCACAACTTGGAATAACTTAGTAGTAGGATGTGAATTATTGTTTAACACAAAGGGACTTACACAACTGTTCAACAATAGGAAACTTGTTTCTCTTGGATAACAGGCAACATAACTTCTTTAAAAGGTCTAACAATATGTTTACTTGGGATATAGCAGTGAAAGTTCCTAAATCTAATTCTAACAGGATTCTAAAGAAAATGCAAAAGAAATGGGTTTAGAGAACTCTAATCTAAATGCAAGCAATCACCACTAATTCATTGGAATCTCAACCACACTTTGCTTTGGCATAAGGAAACAACTACACAAAGGTGATGCAATCTTCTAAGGGAGAAATAAGATTTTTAGATTACTTATGCACACAAATCCTCACAAACATGAAGGTAAATGATCATAGAGTAATTGAAGTTAACCACAAATAAGGTTCAGACTAACCATTCACTACAATCTGCCATCAACAAATTATAAATGGTATGAACTATGAAGACTCCAAACATGAATCAGCAGCAACAACTTCCATGAAACATAAAACTAAATTACTGAAAATAAACTAAGCTAATCTTATTCTATGAGCGAATACATAGAAACCATGCATACATTTGAAATAACACAAAATCACCATTAAGAATTCAACAATGAATTTGCATTTATCTCAGAAGAGTCTTGAGCAATAATTTCTCAGAGCATTCCCCCTTCAAATGAGAGTAAAATGAGGCTTATATAGCCCTCAAAATACAATGAATGGCCAAGATTAAATCTAGGAATCAAGGGCCCTTATTGCACCACACAGGCAGGTGGTTACAAAATTTACTATTATTGCATAATGCATTTATGATGCACCCACTAAGTGGAGTACTCTCCTTTATGACCCTCTTTCTTTGTGACAAATTCCACAAATCTTGATATGACATGTGTAACCTCCACCATAGGGACACTTGGCAGTGTTTGAATGGTGCATTCCACGATTTGCAACTCCTCCGCACATTTGACAACTGTCAACTCCCATCCAGCCATGGATGCCTGAAACACACCCATGAAAGTGGAAAGTGTGCAAACATCATCCAGAAGCTCCTTGGAAACAGTCTGTGTATGCTAAAAATTCCTTGTATGCATTTTATCCTCCAACAAATACTCATAAATTTCTCCATTGGAGTCAACTATCTTGTTTATTGAAACAAGTATTTCACCTTGAATTTCTTGAAGTGTTTCTTTTTCTCAGAGGCTTTCACTCTCAATCTTCCCCAAAATCTACTCCTTTATGCCAAGAGTGCAATACCAAGAAGGAAAATTATATGTTGAACCCTATTCAATCACTCCATCTATCAAGGTGGCATTTGGAGTATATATCAATATTTTCAACTGAGGCATCACCTCTTCCCTGACAATTCTAAATTCTGCACAAAACACCAAAACAACTTGAACTTGATCCAAAAGAGAAGATGCTTCTTTATACAATTTCACAATTTCATCAATAAATCCATCAGCTTCAATCCTAAAGTTTGTTGTCCACTCTTGCAGTGCTTGAGATGAAGATCTCATTCCTTCTAAATGTGCAACAGATTCCTACAAAAGCAAGGCTAGTGGTGTAGGTATCCCTTTTGCTTGGTTCACTGGCATCATCAGTTGTTGGATATAATGTTGAAATGCTTGATTATCCTTTTCCCGTTCCTTCTTCAATCTTTCTTTGATGGCTAAAACTAAATCTTCTAATTCTTCCACTTCATGTTCCACCATGGTTGGACCCAAATCAATAGTACTAATGTCATAGCCTCCTGGAACACCATCACCTGCCTCTACATTGATTCTTGGGACAGCAACGTGTACTTGTCTCGACCTCGAGCTGTCTCTCATAATCTTTGAAAATTTAGTGACCTTTTGCTTTCCTTTGTCTTGCTTGGCTCTACTCAGCAAATCCTCCAAGCTCAAGATGGGCTCTCTTTCAACAACAAATTTTTCTTTGACTCTCTTCCTTAGCCACTCTGATAAATCAGACAAGTCCTCTTGATTTTCCTCTTGAATTCTTTTCTCCTAAAAAGTAGGAAGAGCTTCTTCATCAAACTCATACAACTCCCTATCATTTTGATTTTCTACATCAATCTCAATTAGGACTTGATTTTACTCCTTTGGTGGATTTGATAGGACTTCATCAATCTGATTCCCTTGCCTATTGGATTCGAAAGATTCATGTTTATCATTCCTACCTTGTACATTCAATGTCACTTGTTCATCAAGCCCTATTTCATCTCCCTCAATATCTATTATATTATTATCTTCTTGCCTTGAAGAAGTGTTGGCTACCATTTGATCATTACTTTTCATCTTCTTACTTGGTTGAATATCCTCTTGCGAATCAGCACTTACAATTTCTGAATCACTAGAATCACTAGAGTGACTGCTTGACTCACTACTTGAAGCATCCATGGACTAATGCAAACTAACTCCTCCCATCAAATTGTATGTAAGATGAACATTATTTTCTTGAAACTTTCAAATTTGGAAGTCCACATATTTTCTTGTATGTGTCACAATTGGTACCATCAAGTCATCATTGCACGTGACCTCCTGCTCTGACCAATTGAGGGTAAAAGGCTTGTTCTTCTCTTGATCATATGAACTATGTGACAATCTTTTGTGATCTTCCTCAAGCTGATCTGGAATGTTAATTACCCCTATTGCCCTAGCCAAGTCCAAAGACAATCTGTAGAAGCTTTTCCTCCTTATCTCCATATCATCATGTGCACCATCCCAATGATCCTCAAGATGTGGTCTATGCTCATATTTACTTCCAAATTTCTACCTAACTATATTGAATGGATCAAAATTGTTGTGTGCCTCATTATGGCGCACCATATTATAAGCTTGCAATTCTATCTCTAAATTTTCAGCTGCCTGCAATGACAAGCAAGTTTCCAACCTCCCAATGCTAATTGGAAACTTAGTCATAGTTTTCTTTCTCTTTCTTTGAATCTTGTCGAAGGCTACCAGTTGTCGTGTCACTTCTAACAACACCATTCTATCTATAGGATATCTTGGCAACCGGTAAGGCAAAGATGAATATCCTTCAACACAGAGGTATGTGAATCTAGGAAATTGAATAAACCACTTTCCATACTTTTCCACAAAGTTCATAGCCTCCTTCGACAATCTCTTGCATGTGTTTCCTTGCAATAATTTGACAATATACATGGAGAAGGCATCATTAAACCTCCTTTAATGAGATATAGCCTGTAAGTGCAATTGAGGATAGCAGTCGTAAACTTTGAATTGCCCATCTCTATTTCCAACTCTCTCTTTGCAATTCAATCCTGGGTATCTCTCATTCTTGGCAAGCATATATATAACATATGAGCTCATGTAAAATGTTTTAGTCTCTTGCAAATTCTTTAGTTGATCATCGATATTATTGTTGATCATTTCTGCCAAATAGATTATCCTCCTTCCACTTGTAATCTCCTCGATGAAGAAGAACATCCAAGATTCAAAATTTGCCAATTGTGGGAAGCCCATAATGCGACTCAGAAATATAATCATATAACCGATCTCCTGATGAAATTCAGATTTGTGAAGCTTTTTAGGCACTTTGTTGACCTGTGACCTTGACTGTACCAACCATCTATTGTTTATCACTTCCCACCCATCTGTTGTTTATCACTTCCACGCACTTTTCAGGTCCAAACAGACAAAGATGCAAAGCTGACTCCTTGGTACAGAATGTAGTGGTTTTATGCAAGGGAATGTCGAAAGCCTCTGCAATTGCTTCCTTCCTTAGATAAGACAATACCTTCCCATCACCAGCCACAATACACCTTTCTACAGGATCATAGTGCCTAGCACACTCTAACATTAGCTCCAGACTTAGCATTGCAGGCAGAAAACAGGCAGCCTGCGCAATCCCATTTTTCAACATTCGCTTGATTAAGTCTGAAGGATTGGGTTTGTACAAGTTTTGTCGAATCTCCTCCATGTTGGTTCTCCCCAGATTGGTGTCGCTAAGATTTTGCCATTTTGATGTAATCTTCATTTCTGGCCATGTGCCCTTCATATCGCTCATCATCATCGCCTATCTTTCCCTCGCATTCATCACTCACCTGCATAAACTTCATGATGTTAGCATAGTATAATAATGCTTAATAGACAAGAAAATAGGACAAATTACACTGCCTAGTGCATGCGGGATAAATTAAATATGTAATTTTAAGTTACCTTGCTCTATTTCAAGAAAAGCCAAAAATGCAAATTTTGTGAAAAATAAACGTGACTAGTTTCTTGACAATCTTTAATCTACAGATGGAATTCTATTTTGCCCTTGTCAAAACCTTGACAGACCTGCAATGAATCTACGTTAAAATTGAGTATACACTTAAAATTAAGAGTGTCGAATTCAAAGTATACGTGTATAACTCAAACCTCTGAAGAGTTTTTTCCAAGCCGATTGCATGAGTGTGAAATATGAACATTTCATTTAATCGAATCAGGCTAAATTTGCAGAATGCAAACCTTTTTAAAAAAATAGGCGCTCAAGAGACTATGCGATTTACATTTGGCGGCATGCGAGAATGAAAAAAAAATCTTGCACCAGATTATAACGAACTTATTCTCCTATTATGCTTCCATTTAGACAATCGATCCAGCTACCCGTATGATATTTCAAATGATCAAGAAATTACTAATATGCAGTTTGCTGACTACACTCGCTAAGTAGGGTCGTTGACATTCAATGCACAAATACTAAATTTATCGCATTTCCTCATATGTGGGCTTAAGCAGATCTTCAGATGTGCTTTGTATAATGTGAGAAACTTTTAAATATAAACCTCCTCCAAATGTGCACTGGGTGCATTTATGAAGACCCACCGTTTCAAGCCGCAATTATATTATTCTATAATAAGGTGGATTCTTTATTAATTATGCAAAAGAGATTGAAATACAAAATTCCTCTAAGGAAAGTGCACTAAGTGGGTCATCAGAATTCAATACACCAAGCTAAATTTATCACATCTCCTCTATCGTGCACTTTGGGCAAATCCATTTGTCTTTGCAAACTGATCATTAATACGTGCTCTAGGCAAACATTCTATTGTGTGATGCGTGAGTTGAAATTTGCACTTTGCCAGATATCTTCCTAGGAACACCCTGAGCAGACCTATGATAGCACCGTGCATAATAAGGTTTCTATTATGCGACTAAATGATGTCTTTTATGAAGGCAAACTTTTTATTGTTCAAACGAATGATGCCAAGATTAGAATATTCTAAACGATTTTGAATTTGCACAAGGCAGGCTTTATGAGGACATTGTGCACTAAGATGGATAAAAGATTTGCAAAGAGCATCAAAAGGTCCGCTTGAGTGGACATCAGAGACCAACGTGGACACTATTCAAAAAAAACAAGTATCAATGCAATGGATCCAAAAAAGTGCATTTGAGCGGATACTTAAAACACACCATGCATGAATAGCGACTATGAACATATACTTTGAAGCGGACTTTCAAACCATTCGACATGGATGCGAATTACAATGTTGGAGTAGGCATGCGCCTTGGCGGGAACTTTGATCCACTATGCATGACATTGAAAGAGCTATGCGACATGAATTTCATGCTAAGACCATCGTGCAACCTACGGACATTTGTAAGTTTGACTCATGAGACTAAGCTTAGGAATTGAGAAACATTCTCAAGTACGTGCTTAGACGATTTCTTTCTATCTCCTGTGCATGGATTCAAATTCCATTTCTTGCAAACTGATCTCTATCACATGTATAAGTGGGCCCTTTTGAATCACTATGCATTAGCTCAACAATACATCTACAGGATCCTTAAAATAACAGGACCACAAGCCAAAAACTCAAAAAGAGGGGTCCCCATCTTCGAATGGGGCGATGTTGTGAATAGGTCACAACATCTGGCGACACCACAAGAGAAATGTTCCTAAAAATTTCAGGGATAAAGACCCATTCAAAACTTGAAATCATCAGATAACCCCCCAAGTGAATCCATCGTTAATAAATGTACTCAAAAAGAGAAAAGAGTCATAAATTGTATCACGACATTTCTGTTGGCAAGAGACACTGTGTAGCTTCACTGGTGTTGTCATTGATGGCAACAAAGGCCACTCCACACATCCGCAGGACATGGTGTATCTTTACCAGAAGTTAGATTGAAGAATACTTTGGTCTGGTAAGCAAGAACAGAGCATGCAACAAGGTCTGACAGTCAGGTCCGGATCTCTTAAAGGAAGTATCTTTGTAAAGTGTGAACTTGGGAAAGTCAAGAGGAATACCTTGACTAATAGATTCCAGGGATTGAGCCTCCGGTGATGAAAGAGTGAAGAGATATGAGCATCTAAGTATTGGGGTCCAGTTTGGCAGAGTAGACAGAGGAAGAACTGACCGATAGAGCATCAAAATTATTCCGGATGAGATATTGATGGTGATCAAGGTTCTTAAGGTATCATCCATGATTGGCCGACATGTTAGATGACTTCTATAAGTATCTCCTTGATTCGCATCACTTGGTAAGCAAGGATTCTGCCGACAGATTAGAGTTTGGGAAAATATTGACTATTCTGGATGCCGACTAGAAAGAGGATGAAATCCTTTCTACGGATATATATACTAGATGGATTTAGATGTGAAGGTGGTGTGTGTGTGTTGTGGTGTGCGAAGAAAAGCAGAAGAGCAGTACAGAAGTAGTAAGATAGGTCCGATATGTGAAAGGACAGCAGCACAGAAGAAGAGAAAGGATGAAGTGTAGTAGATCAGTATACTGAGCCTAACCAGAACTGAACTCCAGCATATGTGGATGCTTCTTATCAGTTCAAGTATCTTGTTACTTTATTTATAACTTGTAGGCAGTGAGCCTCTTGTGAGCAGTGTGCTTGGGCAGTGAGCCCTAATTGGCAAGTGCCATTTTGTCATATTCTATTCTTCTAACAGAGAATACAATCTTGGGTTAATCACCCCATGGTTTTTCCCTTAACTAGGTTTTCCACGTCAAAATCATTATGTCATGTGTACTAATATTATTTCTTCTTCCATGGTAATGCTTGCTTGTATGATTTGATTCTGCACTAATTGTTAAAAAGGACTGAAAATCAAAATAATTAAGATAACTGATTCACCCCCCCCTCTCAGTTATCAACAATTGGTATCAGAGCCAAGTTCCTCCAAACAGAGCCTAACAGCTTGAGGAAGATCTGGAAATTCAAATGGATATGTATGGTATGAGGGAACAACTTCAGTTTGCCCTAGATGATCTTGAACAATCTAATTTTGAAGTCAATGAATTGAAGGAAAGACTTAAACAGGCTGATGAATTCATAAATGAATTAAAAGGGAAAATAAGTATCTCCATAAAAAAGAGAAAGGATCTACTTCAGCAATTAGCAAGTCAAGGTGAAACCAATGATACAAATGAAGACCTAAAAGAGAAAACCAAGCTATGTGAAAAGTTATCAAAAGAGGTCATTATGGTAAGACATGAAATGGAATCAGGAGTTATGAAGTTTACCCAAGAAATTGAAGAAAAAAGAAAAACTGAAGATGATCTAAGACAATCTCTCAAGGAAAAATCAGAAGACTACCATTAAATGGATAGAATAATCAGACATTTGGAATCTGATCTTAAAGATGCTAGAGATAATGAAAAAAAACTTGAGGATCAAATAGACATTCTTAAAAAGGATCTTCAAACAACAAATGAATACAAAGAAAAATTCAAGATAAGCTCTGCTCAACTTGAAGTTCTTCTTGAAAGTCAAAAGAGGGTAGATGATAAGCATGGCTTGGGATATGAGAAAGGTGAAAGCTCTGGATCTGGTCAGAAGAACTCTAGATCAGGAAATCCAAGGAACAGACCTAGAAGACCTCCGGTAAGGCAACCAAATGCTCAAAGATATCCATCCTTCAATGGATATTGCCACAACTGCAATAACTTTGGTCATAAAGCAAATTAGTGTAGAAGAAGAATGAATCAGACTAATTCATCCTTCTCCGGACAGTGTTTCAATTGCAAAAGGTATGGTCACAAATCTCATGAGTGTAGAAATATGCAAATGAACAATTCATTCAATGGTAGATGTTTTGCATGCAATAGAATGGGACATATGGCTAATCAGTGTAGATCAAGAGGATATCAGTCAAATATGCAAAGAAATGTTGTTTGCTACAATTGCAATAAATCCGGTCATATTGCCAAATTCTGTAGAAGTAAGAATCAAGACAAAAGGGGTCTGGAACAGTATAATCATAGCCAAGACAAAGGAAAGGGAAAAGTGAACGCAGATGAAATTCAAAGGGAGATGAATAAGATCTAGGTGAAGAGAAGCACAGAGAATGTTGGGGATGGATCTGCACCAGAATCTGGTGCTAATAATCCTTCCAGAAATTGAGTAGATGAGCTCTGGCTCAGGGGGAGTCACTAAAAAAAACAAATCCCCCAGCCAGTCAATTGGTGCCTGAAATTGGTACATGAGAGGTTGCGGATTAAAAGATTCTCAGAGAAACATCTAAAGAAATCTTGGTAAAGATATGGAAGATCCGCAAGAAGATTTGAAGAGTCTAATCTTCCAAGATTGATCTGGTTTAATAGTCATCCGGTAAAACAGGATTATCACAGTTAGATCTAGTATGATTCAAATTCGAGGCATCTTGATCTGCGGATAGATCAAATATTTGGGGAAAGTAAGATAATTTGTTATTAACCACCAAGGATAACTCTAAGTATATCTCAGTGATCCGGAAAAAGATCTTTCTCAAAATAAGAAGAACCAGGCAACCGGAATGACTTAAGTTGCACATTTATTGCAGTGTGGATTTAGGGTTTTTCTCAAAAATAAAAGGGTTCATTCGCTCGTCATTTGCACATTTGCATTTGAGAAGAAAAGAAAAGGATCTCTACAACAAATTGTTTCAAATTTCTCAAAGATCAACCGTTGAAGTTGATTCATCCAACAAATCAATCCGGCTCACCTCACGAACCCTAAAAGCATAAAAGGTATTTTCTGTCATTGAATATTTCTCTGTAAATCTTTTTGAAGATGGCTACACCGAATGTTGTAAAGATCACTGATAGGCCGCGTCCTAAATTCAAGAAACATCCATATAAATCCCTAGAAGTTGATCCCCTAGGCGCCTTTTCAAGCATTCCGCATGGGGTTCTGCATGTAGAAGATGTTAGGGCATATATTCATGCGAATATTGAAGAATTTGGGGAATCTAAGCTGGTTGATATCTATCACAAGCATTTGATAGATGACTCATTTGAACTCAAAACTCAGTATAAAGCTATCCGAAACAAACATTTTGCACAGTGCATTCATTTCCCCTATTTTTTGGAAGATGAATGGGCCCGGTATATTTTGAGCAGAATGCATGACAACTTCATGTGGTTGAACAGGTCGTTTAAGATCACTAAGGATGCCATTAGGGCAGTAACCAGATTACACTCAACCGGTGGAATGCTTACTCTCAAATCTGTCAAAAACCAAATTGTAAGTGAGGCTACCGGATCAAAGTTTGATAAAAGAGCAATGACAATTGAGGATATCACAGATCCGGATATCAAGTTTGCATCAATGATAATTGGATATAAGATATATCACTCCAGCAGGGAGAATTTAGTATCTGGAACTGCTGTATATACTGCTTATGAAATGTTGAGGAAGAATGCAGACTATGATCTTTGTGAGCTCCTTCTTAACCAACTCTTGGAGAATCTGCAGAAGATAAAGAAGGATAAGAAGAATTCTTTCAAATACGATGGTTTGATACTATGCCTATTCTTTTACTACATGAATGAGCTACCCGGATCCAATTGATGGGTATGGCAAAATAACAGACCGGTTGCAATTCAGATCAGAGATTACTTGCATGGGCTTGGTGATGCCAAGGCACAAAACACAGCACTATGGGGTTACTTCAAAAACTTCCAAAGCATGATGCAAGCTAGAGAAAGAATTCCCCAATCCCTAGTTGAAAAATATAAAGATACAGTATGCTTTATGGTAGAAACTGATCAGTGCCTAATGGAGGCAGTGGAACCAAGAACAGTGTGGATCATGCCTATGGGGTATGAAGTTGATGAGAAAATTGTAGAGCTACATGTTCAACACATGCTAAGTCATCCCAAGGATCCTAAGGCAGAAAGGTTTGGAACCTTTGAAGAATTAAGTGTAAAAATCCATGTGGAGCTCAGACAATCAGAGATGAAGAGAAAAGTGAGAAAAGAGGTAGAAGAATTTTCCAAGAGGCATGGAATCTCAAAAGAGGCACTTGATGCCAATAGAGAGAAAATGGAAAGGGCAGAGAAAGAAAAGCAAGAAACTGGAAAAGAAAGTGCTCCGGTGCAAGCTCCCTCCCGGACCAGATCAACCAAAAGCTCAGCACCTACCACTTCCAAGGGTCAAAAGGCTTCAAAACTGAAAGCTCAAACATCTGGAAAAGGAGAGAAGAGAACAAGAAAAAGGCAACAAGGTCTTACACAAGCCAAAAGGATGAAGAAGAGACAGAATCAGATGAGGAAGTAAAGAAAATGAAGAAGAAAAGGAAAACATCCAGTGAACCCTCTACTAAAGAAGTAACAGAAGAATTTGTTGAAAAGCCTACTCTGTGCATTGATGACATCATAAAATTAGTTACTGTGGATGGGAAGCTTCAACCAATGGCTGAATTCTATGATGATTACAATGAAGTTGACCAAAAGATCTTGCAAGAAGCCACAGTCAGGTATCTGAATATCTACAACAAGGCTTTTATTGAAATTATATCTCTTATTCCCAAAAGCCTAGAAAAGGAATTAGAAAAAAGAAAGAATAATGCTATGGCAAAGGATCTTGAAATCCAAGAACAAATAGCTATTCAGCTATATCCTTCAATCACTCCTAAGAAGAAGAACATGATCTTCAAAGATTGTAAGGATGAGTTCTGAAGCAAAGATAGAATGAATCAGCTTATGCTCAGAGAAACTAACAATGTAGCAAAAGAGACAAAAGAGATCCTCCGGAATGCATACAAAAGATTCAACATTCCTATTATAAAGGACTTAGGTGATGATCCCTCAGCTACAGATGTTGAAGAAGAATCTACTGAGACAGTGGCAGAAGAGGTAAAGGAGATAGGTGAAGAAAAAGGTAAGGACTTAAATTCCTCTGTTGCGGAAGAGGAGGTCCATGATCAAGCAAACATCTCTCCTCTGGTTTCCACTGCTAACTCTGGATCTAAAGAAGAAGAAAGAGTAGAAGAAAAGATCAGTCAAGAAGTAGAGGAAAAGGAAAAAGAAGATGCCATTAATAAGGGTGCAGAAGGAGAGAAAACTCCAACAGAAAAGACCACAGATGATAGTGGTAAGGCTGCAAAAGGGGACAAAACCCTATCACCGGCAAGAGACACAACAAAAGCAGTCGAGGAATTCTTAACCAAGGAGATGATGGAATTTGATGAACTGAAACTTCTTCAAGGACCGTTTAATTTTGATGCCCTCTCCCCGGTTCAAACCATGAAGCTAGCATCCTTTACTTCAGCAAAGGCAAAAGAAAAACTTCTGAAGTCTCACATGGAAGACTGCAAGCTCATAGAAACTGCATCCGGTGTATTAGAGAAGATCATGCCATCTTTTTGGAAGGATCCCTTAGTCTCTTCATCCGGTAATCTCAAATCTCTAATAAATAGTGTTAGCACACATTTTGAATCTTTAGAGAAATCAACTGAGGTGAAGGTCTAGAAAGAGTTTTTGGATAAGAGATTCTCCGAGTTACAAGGCTTTATAACCAATGATAGGAGAAATATGGATATTGGGATAAAGAGCTTAGAAAATGCCCTTAAGGATGGAGGAGAAGTATATAAATTTTGTATATCCTAGACTAAAGCAACAAAGGATATTGAGAAGAAAGTGAAAGAACAAGAGGATAAACTGTCAAGCCTCTCTCAAAATTTTGATCCTCTCACTGTATCCATAATAAACCAGGAATGTCAAACTATTGTAGTCATGAATGAGATTAAGAAGCTTGAGAAGGAGAGGAAGAACATATTAAGTAGGATGGGTGAACTTAGAGGGATGATTATCCCTAAATTAGAGGCCATGCATGAGGCCCTAACTGATGCCCAGACCATAGCCCAAACCAATGATCCGACAGATCTTAAGAGGGTAGAAGCTTTTGCATTCCTGTTGAGTGGTCACATCTCAATTTTGGATAGGATGAAGCAGAGTTGGGCAACATAATTTACCCAGTTGAAGACATCTTTTGCAGATATACTTCAATATATGTAAGTGTATCATGTATTGATACTTATGCGGCTAAGTATAGTTGATTTTTTTGAGGATTGTTGGTGTGCGGATTCTACCCTTTTCCATTGATGTCAAAGGGGGAGTGAGGAGCAATGAAAAATGTGGAATCCAGCTAAGGGGGAGCTCTGGAAAAATGTACATTAGAACAGAGCATCAGCCAAGGGGGAGTGTAGTGTGACACTTAGTCATTTTTCACTAAGTGTTGCCATCAATGCCAAAGGGGGAGATTGTTGGCAAGAGACACTGTGTGGCTTCATTGGTGTTGTCATTGATGGCAACAAAGACCACTCCACACATCCGCAGGACATGGTGTATCTTTACCGGAAGTCAGATTGAAGAATACTTTGGTCCGGTAAGCAAGAACAGAGCATGCAGCAAGGTCCGACAGTCAGGTCCGAATCTCTTAGAGGAAGTATCTTTGTAAAGTGCAAACTTGGGGAAGTCAAGAGGAATACCTTGACTAATAGATTCCAGGGATTGAGCCTCCAGTGATGAAAGAGTGGAGAGATATGAGCATCTAAGTATTGGGGTCCGGTTTGGTAGAGTAGACAGAGAAAGAACTGACCGATAGAGCATCAAAATTATTTCGGATGAGATATTGATGGTGATCAAGGTTCTTAAGGTATCATCCATGCTTGGCTGACATGTTAGATGACTTCTATAAGTATCTCCTTGATTCACATCACTTGGTAAGCAAGGATTATGCCGACAGACTAGAGTTTGGGAAAATATTGACTATTCCGGATGCCGACTAGAAAGAGGATGAAATCCTTTCTACGGATATATATACCAGATGGATTTAGATGTGAAGGTGGTGTGTGTGTGTTGTGGTGTGCAAAGAAAAGTAGAAGAGCAGTATAGAAGTAGTAAGGCAGGTCTGGTATGTGAAAGGACAGCAGCACAGAAAAAGAGAAAGGATGAAGTGTAGTAGATCAGTATACTAAGCCTAACCGGAACTGAACTCCAGCATATGTGGATGCTTCTTATCAGTTCAAGTATCTTGTTACTTTTTTTATAACTTGTAGGAAGTGAGCCTCTTGTGAGCAGTGCGCTCGGGCAGTGAGCCCTAATTGGCAAGTGCCATTTTGTACTATTCTATTCTTCTAACAGAGAATACAATCTTGGGTTAATCACCCCATGGTTTTTCCCTTAACCGGGTTTTCCACATCAAAATCATTGTGTCATGTGTACTAATGTTATTTCTGCTTCCATGGTAATGCTTGCTTGTATGATTTGATTCTGCACTAATTGTTAAAGAAGGACTGAAAATCAAAATAATTAAGATAACTGATTCACCCCCGCCCCCCTCTTAGTTATCAACAATTTCATCTTTGTTGTTTCATAAAATAAGCATTTCATTTAAAGCTCTTCAAGTTTTCTAGAGATAAACAAGAATCAAAACTTCAAAATCCATGCGAACACCCACATATTAGGATAAATAAACATGAAAACTTGTTCCAAGCATCAAAATCAAAAGCTTAGGACAAGCATTCACATCCCGAGGATCCAAGTGTGTGCAATTGAGTTCATTCCCATCCATTAGCAACTAAGATCACCTCAGTTCCTCCGCATTAAGCTACGTGATTAGTACACACCTCATGAACTACCTGGACATGGCCCCATTGCTAGTGAGCGTCTATAGCCCCGACAGGTTTGTCTCGTAATTCCACTCGAGCAGAGCCCTACTGCTAGTCAGGCGTCCATAGCCTCGGTAAAGATTACTCGATCATCTATCTAACTAAGTTATAGTGTGTGAATGTGACTTTCTTTTCTTTTCTTTTCTTTTTTTCTTTTGATTTTCAACAAGCTTTTACTTGGCAGAGTACAATGCAGTACCGCTACCCTTGCAACACATGCTTTTTGAAGGCACGAGTTATGTTGAGAACTCAGCTAGCTAGGTGTGGAATTCTGATGGCAACAAAGGTGGACTTTTAGATTTTTCACTTAATGCGAGATCACAAAGATTCACTTAGGTACCTCTTGATTTTAAAAGTGTGAAAAGATATAAGATCTCAAAATGGTTCAAGTCGCTATAAACAATCGATTTATCCTCTCAGAGCAAGCAACATGCTATCGAACACTAACAATGGAGTTCACAATGGATCTATCCATCTGACGCAAGTTCATCAAAAGAAAAACAAGATGCATTTAATTTAAGATTAAGCATTTTAAACATATAATCAAAGACCTCCATGTCAAAATACAATGTATGATTCCATTCTCAAGTCAAGTACAAATCTTAACAAATAGACAAACTGAAGAAAATTACCTTCTGACCCAAAGAATTTCATGAATATTTATTCCTGAAATAAACTTAACACTATCTCACAAAGTCAACCAGAATGTGTTTAAAAATTAATTGCCGTTCACAAAATGGGACCCCGGGAAAAACCAAAATTGCAGCAAAAAAAGCAACCGAGCCAAAAGTAACAAATCTAACCTAAAACTAACCTACGAAAGCAGGAAACGACTAACCTAACTATGTACAAATAAGTCCCTAAAGGAACTTAAGGCTAGAAATAATGCTTTAGGAATTGCCCATTGATGAGCAATGGAACAAATTCTCCAGTGAGTGTCTTTAGTCTAAAAGCATTCTCTCCCAAAATTTCAGCGATTTGATAAGGGCCTTTCCAGAGACTATCAAATTTGTCATGTTCACCCTTTCTTTCTTTGGCCTTGTCCCAGTATAGAACCAAATCAGATATATGAAAGGACTTGATCTTTGCTTGTCTGTCAAACCACCTCTTCACAGTTCCCTGATGTTTTGCAAAATTCTCTAATGCCATGTCTCATTTTTCTTCCAAGTGGAGTAATTGTGACAACCTAGTTTGGACCTTATCATTTTCTTCCATGTAATCCTGCATAAATTGCAATGTGGGAATTCTCAGTTGGATTGGGAATATAGGATCTTGGCCATAAACTAGATGATAAGTGGATACCCAGGGAACTCTTTATTCTTGTTTTATCTACCCAAAGGGCAAATCTAAGCTGCGTATGCTAATCCCTCAGGTTTTTGTCCAAAAGTTTCGTAATTGCACCTAGTAAGTTCTTGTTGGTGGATTCTACTAGGCCATTTCCCTGCGTGTAATAGTTTGATGAAAACTTTAGTGTCATGCCACATTCAAAATCCCAATTAGAAAATTTAAATGAGGTAAAAGTAGGACCATTATCACAAACATGTGCATGTGGACATCCAAACCTAGTGATAATATTTTCCTCAAGAAATTTAATCACAACATCAGAAGTACAAAATTTTAATGCATGAGCCTCAAACTACCTAGTGCAATAATCAGTAGCGATCAGAATATACCTATGTTATGCCGAGGAAGGTGGGTTAATCATACCAATAAAGTCCAAACCCCATTGAGCAAAAGGTCTTACTTTGATCACAGGTTGAAGTGGCATGGCTGGATTTCTTTCCCTCGAAGCAGTTACCTGGCATGTGTGACATCTCTTGACATGATCATATGCATCTTGAAACAAAGTAGGCCAATAATAGCCTACCCTCAGAATCTGGTGTGTCATGGCCAAACCACCTCCATGACATGTTCCAAATTTGGTATGAAAGTGCTCCATTATCTGACTTGCTTCATCCTTTCCTATGCACCTCAAATATATCCCTTCATGATTCTTTCAAAACAGGACTGATCCTTGGAGCATAAAATGCTGACTCTTTATTCTCAAAGCTCTCTTCTGGGTTGAATTCATCTGTACCAAACATTTCTGATTTAGCAGATAATATATGATGTCATTGTACCACTTGTCAGGTGATACTTCCTCAAGAGTATAAACTTGTTGTACCAACCCTGGTCCCTCAGTTGCAATTGTTTGAGTCAGTCCTTGTCCATGAACAAGCTTCATTGGTTGAATTTCAATGTCGTATTCTTAAATGATGGCGACCCACTTGCCTCTTCTTTCTCCTAATTCATTTTGCATAAGAAGGGTCTTTACTGCTACATCTGGAACAATGGCATATATTTTACTTCTCAAAATATAATGTCTGAATTTCTTGATTGCTTTGACCAGTGCATAAGCTTGCTTCTCCACATTAGGGTATCTTAGCTTAGCATCTTTCAAGGGTGTGCTCATGAATGCTATTGGGTGTTCATCCTTTTCTTCATTCCTCTGCGTGAGAGTTGTTGCACACGTATGTTCTAAACCAAAAGAGTACAGATAAAACGGCCTTGTGTAATCTGGGCTTATCAAAATAGGAGCATTAGAAATAGCTTGTTTGATTTCTTCGAATGCCTTTCTTTAGGAATGGTCCATTCTATCTTTGCATCTTTCTTCAACATGTCATTTAATGGTTTGATGATCTCTGCAGATCTTGTAATGAACTTTTTGACAAAGTTTATCTTTCCAAAGAATGACTTCAGCTCCTTCTTACTTGTAGGCATATCAATTTTCGAAATAGCCTCTATTCTGCTTGGATCTATTGAAATTCTCTTCTCTAAAATCACATGTCCCAGTAATTTACTTTCTGTTACTCCAAACATGCATTTTTTGGATTTAGCAAGATTCCATGCTTCCTACATCTTTGAAATACTTTTCTCAAATCTTCTATGTGGTCTTCCCTTTTGCGAGAGAAGACTGTGAGATCATCCATGTATATGATTATACATTTTCCAATCAAATCATGAAAGGTAATGTCCATAGCTCTCTGAAAGGTTCCTCATGCGTTAATTAGTCCAAATGGCATTAGCCTATATGCATAGTTTCCCCACTTGCAAGTGAAAGTAGTCTTCAATTTGTCTTCTGTTTCCACCATTACTTGGTTGTATCCTAAATATCCATCTAAGAAAGACATCATCTGGGAACCATTTACAATTTGTAATACTTCATCTAATGATGGCAATGGATGATTATCCTTTTTGGATGCTCTATTCAAATTCCTGAAATCCACACATAGTCTTATCTCTCCATTTTTCTTTCGTATAGGAACAAGATTGGCGACCCACGTTGAGTGCCTTACTGGGAATATTATTCTTACTCTCAACAACTTCTTTACCTCTTTGTATATCAGTGGTTCTAAAAGTGGATTGACAGGTCTCTGCCTTTGTTTGAATGGCTTACTGTTGGGTTTCAAAGGAATGGTGTGTGTCATGATTGAAGTATCATAAGTCTTCAAATCATCATAGCTCCATGCTATAATGTCTAAAAATTCCTTCATGCATTTGAGTATACCCTCTTTCTCTTTAGGTTTACACACCTTTCCTATTAACACATTCTTCTCTTCACCATCTGTTCCCATATTAACAGGTTCACATTTATCTCCTTCAATCTTATGATCTCTCAATGCACTCAATTTATTCAGATCAAAGAGTCTTTCTAGTTCAATCATTCCTCATGGTATTGTATTATTCTTCAGGTTCAAGATACCATCTGGATCAAATTCTGCTTGTTCCAAATCTTCTTCATCTATGATTTGAGCCTCAAAAACCCCAGAGTTTGTGATGAAATCCAATATATGTTTATCATCATTAAACACCTAAAAATTTGTAACATTATCTGGAACTGATGGTACTGAAACCAACTCCACTATAAACTTTTTTAACCCATTCATGGCAAGTGGTGTAAGTGAACTTGGGGCTTGTGCCAGGGAATTAGCAACTTGATTCTTTGACCTATAAACTGATTTGATGTTGAATGCATCAAAACTCTCAATCAAATCCCAAACATGGTTTCTATATCTCTTCAATCTCTTATCCGGACAAACATATTTCTTCCTTATTTGTTTGATAATTACCTTTGAATCTCCATAAACATGTAGGATCTTAGCACCTTTCTTGATAGCCATCAATAATCCATGAACTAATGATTCATACTAGAACAACATTATTTGTACATGGAAATTACAGTCTGTGTGTAGCCAAGAATGATTCACCTGATGGATTGATCAACTCGAACCTAGCACTGGCTCCTTGTTTTGACTTGGACCCGTCAAAATGCAAAGTCCATACTTGATTCCCTTCTTGATCTACTGAAGCTTTATTTGGTTTTGCCTTTTCCTTACCCTTCTTGGGAGTCTTTGGTGAAATTGAATTCTTCTTTGGTTGATCCTTGCTCAAAGCGTCAACTTTTTCAACCATTTCAGTTTCAGTGGGCAATTCTACAGGACTATCTTCTTTGTTTACTTCTAAAATTTCTTGACTTACAACCTGTGGAACTCTCTTGTATACTTGTTCTAAAGCAACTTTACACATAGCACAAGAAAATTTGGAATGAAAAACATTGTGTATCCGACACCAATTGGGTAATAACAGATCCTTGACATTTGCATGCTGACCCAATTCTATTGCTTGTCAAACATTCTTGAGTACAAAATTTTAGAAATTTTGAAATGTACCATCATCTTCATTAGAAGAAGACCCATGATCACTTTCTACCAGAATTTTAGTTTCATCAAAATATTTTTGACATCGATTCTCTTCTACTTCTAAACTTTGTAGCATGAGGATTTCTCCCATATTCGGCCTATAATTTCTAAGATCAGTTTCTAGGAACATGACCTCATTGTCTTCACCATATTCTGTGATCACCAATTTTAATCTTGGAGTACTAGAAATTCTGATTTGATTTGGAATTCCTTTCCACAGTAGCCACATGTGCGAGAAGTCAATAGCTACATACCCATTCAATCTTCTTGACCAATCTCTACTCAAGAGCATACCATATCCGCATGGGATGTCAACAACTAAGATGTCAATGTAATTTTGTATCCTTGGATTAGATGACAATTGCATGTGTATATTATTCAACTCTCCAACCATAGGAACTTCTGTCTTATCCAGCTGTGTAACTTTCTTTGTGGTTTGAGTAGGGATCAAACCCAACCTTTTCAAATTGAAAGTGGCATTACATTGCTTGATGCTCTTGAATCCATTAAACAATTGTGTAGCATCTTCCCAAAAATATGAACTGATAATAGGAATGGGGCAGGTTCATCTCTTCCTTGATAAAAGACTACGAACTTTTCATTTGGTGTCTTTGGGTGGGCATTCTTTGCTACATCACTTGATGGTAGAATTTGATCTTTTGCAACCTTTTCACTTTTGACAATCTTTTCATTTTTAACAATACTTCCTTCTTTTGTATCCTTTGTGGGTTCTTGATCTATACATACTGAGTTCAGAGACTAAGTAACACCTTCTAATGTATTCTGAGAACAAGATGGCATACTCTCCACAACATGTGCATTTTGAATATTGGATGAATTTGAAGAGCCTGTCATAGCATTCCTTAAAGTAGATGTATCACTTAGGCTACTTAATACTGTGTTTATGATCTCTAGAATTTTCATCAGTTCAACCAAAGGTATGCTCACTTTCACTTTCTTGAATTCTTTTGTGACAATTAAGCTTAAACACTTCAATTCATCATTTGATGTAGCAGCATCTCACAGAGGATTGACTCTTGGTGGAATGTATCATGGTTTAACCTATCGTGTTGGAGTGACTCTTTGAGTAGCATCACTTTGTCTATATTTTGGTGAATCCTTCGAATAATTTGGATTATTACTAGAATTTGGATTTGGTGGAGTTTGAAAATTATGAGGAGGGACTGATGTGGTTAATGGATCTTGTACCCGATGATTTCTCTGATAGCTTTTTAGGGGCAGATTTCTAGTTGATTGTTGAAATGCTTGTACTTCCCCTGTTGCCTCAGCTTGAAATTCATTACCGAATGGAGGGTAATAATCTGAATCTTCAATTGGTCCATTTGCAGATGCTGGAGGAAACCTTCCCTTGTACTCCATTGCATCATAATCCATCACAGGAGGGAATGTGAAGTCTTCAATGATCAAGGCTTGATCATACCTTGTTGTAGAAACAATCTCATACCATGTTGTTGCTTGAGGAGCCTCTTGATCTTGCGTGCTTTGCATCTCCTTTTGAAATATATTAGCAACTATTTTGAACTCTGTACATTGAAACTCAGAATGTTGATTTGTGTTATGTAATCGACACCAACCTGATAGTGTTGCTTCAGCTAAGAATACCTTGTCTGCTGGTCTAGAATCTGAATTTGAAGTATTTTCCAATAGAGAGGGGACATTACCATTATTTGGAGATGTATTCCATGTTTTATTTTGTCTTTGGAATCCTTGGTTTGTTCCTCAAAATCCCTGATTATACCCTTGATAATTTCCTTGATCTCTTTGATTTCCTTGATATCCATTTTGATTTCCTTGATCCCTCTGATTTCCTTGGAAACTCCTTTGCATATTTTGTAAATGATTATTCTAATTTCTCAGGTGAGTAACTTCAGTAGATAACCTCTTCACTTGATCAAATAACTCTTTCATTTTATCCTTCTCTTCTTGAGTCCTTGTAGAAGATGATGACCCTTGTAAATACATAGGTTGCACTGGTGAAGCTTGTGAGATGGGTGCTAACGGATGCAACACCAACTGATTATTGGGAGTAGGAATGGGATTCATCACAAGATTGTGATGTGCCAATGCTTGATTTATTCCTTGAATCTGATTTGGCATAGCTAGATACCCTATATGATTAAGTGGGCCTCGAGTGTTCATCCCTAAGTCTATATTTACTTGGACAGCCTCTGCATATGCTTCTGTAAAACTGGTTGGAGGTGCAGTTGCCCTCTTCACAAACATGGAATTAAGGTGGTACAGTGCTGCATAATATACTTATCTAGCCATTGCATCATTGATGTTATATGGAGCTCGCAATCTTGAATAAGCTTTGTGAAATCTGTTGTTGAAAGCACTGATAGGTTCATGTCTTCTCTCCTAACCTCAAAAAATTTCTTGTACAGTTTTGCTGGAGTAATAGGAATTCTGAACTTAGCCAAGAAATCATCTTTCAATCCTTTCCAGTTAGATATAGAATTAGTAGGCATATTGATATACCAATAGAATCCATCTCCGTCAAGTGAATAAGAAAATAATCTGCAAGCTACAGCTTCGTGATCAATTCTCCTATTTTGAAGAGTATCTTCAAAAATTTTGATATGCTCCTCTTCTGTCTGGTTTACATCATTGATATGGAACTTGGAGCAAAATTGCTCGGGAGTCTTGGGCATGTCATGATAGTTTGCAAAAGCAGCAAGAGGAGAAGCATTCACCGGAAGCCAAGCCATTGGAATGTTTGCTTGTTGTGCCGGAACTGTTTGAGTAACTCCTTGCGTATTTCTTGGTTGAGCAATTCTTGTGAATGTATTTTGTGATGGAGGAGTTTGGAATAATCTTGCAATGTCCTCCACACTAGGTGATCCTTCACTTGATAAATTTGACTTCTTATTGTGCTTGGACTTGGAATTGAAATCCAATTCAACAAACTCTTTTGAAGCTTGTGGTGTAGACCTTAAAATCCTCTGGTGCCTTTTAGGTGAGAAAGTACCACTACACTCCAGTGTGTCCTTCCTTCAGCTATCCTTGTATCCCAAGAGAGGCCCTCCTTCTAGTGTCAATCCTGTTGATGTGTTTTCCTTGCACATACAACGCAAAATAAAATACTTATGTACTATATCCTCTCTTCAACAAAATCCCTCAAATGCTAAGCCAAGTGATCAAATGAGTAGACTCCAAGGTTCTCCATTGGTTATTTTAGTTTCACAAGTTGGAATAGATTAGTAGTAGGATGTGAATTGTTGTTTAACACAAAGGGACTTACACAACTATTCAACAATAGGAAACTTGTTTCTCTTGGATAACAGGTAACATAACTTCTTTAAAGGTCTAACAATATGTTTACTTGGGATATAGTGGTGAAAGTTCCTGAATCTAATTCTAACAAGATTCTAAAGAAAATGCAAAAGAAATGGGTTTAGAGAACTCTAATCTAAATGCAAGCAATCACCACTAATTCATTGGAATCTCAACCATGCTTTGCTTCTCCATAAGGAAACAACTACACAAAGGTGATGCAATCTTCTAAGGGAAAAATAAGATTTTTAGATTACTTATGTGCATAAATCCTCACAAACATGAAGGTAAATGATCATAAAGTAATTGAAGTTAACCACAAATAAAGTTCAGACTAACCATGCACTACAATCTGCCATTGACAAATTATAAATGGTATGAACTATGAAGACTCCAAACATGATTCAATAGCAACAACTTCCATGAAACATAAAACTAAATTACTAAAAATAAACTAATCTAATCTTATTCTATGAGCGAATACTTAGAAACCATGCATCAATTTGAAACAACACAAAATCACCATGAAGAATTCAACAATGAATTTGCATTTATCTCAGCAGAGTCTTGAGCAACAATTTCTTAGAGCATTCCCCCTTCAAATGAGAGCAAAATGAGGCTTATATAGCCCTAAAAATACAATGAATGGCCAAGATTAAATCTAGGAATTAAGGGCCCTTATTGCACCACACAAGCAGGTGGTTATAAAATTTACTATTATTGGATAATGCATTTATGATGCACCCACTAAGTGGAGTACTCTCCTTTATGACCCTCTTTCTTTGTGACAAATTCCACAAATCTTGATATGACATGTGTAACCTCCACCATAGGGACACTTGGTAGTGTTTGAATGGTGAATTCCATGATTTGCAGCTCCTCCATGCATTTGACAACTGTCAACTCCCATCCAGCCATGGATGCCTAAAACATACCCATGAAAGTGGAAAGTGTGCAAACATCATCCAGAAGCTCCTTGGAAACAGTCTATGTATGCTAAAAATACCTTGTATGCATTTTATCCTTCAACAAATACTCATCAATTTCTCCATTGGAGTCAACTATCTTGTTTATTGAAACAAGTATTTCACCTTGAATTTCTTGAAGTGCTTCTTTTGCTCGAAGGCTTTCACTCTCAATCTTCCCCAGAATCTGCTCCTTTATGCCAAGAGTGCAATACCAAGAAGGAAAATTATATGTTGAACCCTGTTTAATCACTCCTTCATCTATCAAGGTGGCATTCGGAGTATACATCAATCTTTTCAACCGAGGCATCACCTCTTCCCTGACAATTTTGAATTCTGCACAAAACACTTGAACAACTTGAACTCGATTCAAAAAAGAAGATGCTTTTTTATACAATTTCACAATTTCATCAATAAATCCATCAGCTTCGATCCTAAAGCTTGTTGTCCACTCTTGCAGTGCCTGAGATGAAGATCTCATTCCTTCTAAATGTGCAATACATTCCTTTGAAAGCAAGGCTGGTGGTGTAGGTATCCCTTCCACTTGGTTTACTGGCATCATCAGTTGTTGGATATAATGTTGAAATGCTTGATTATCCTTTTCCAACTGGATCCTCTTTTCTTGTTCCTTCTTCAATCTTTCTTTGATGGCTGAAACTGAATCCTCTAATTCTTCCACTTCTTGTTCCACCGTGGTTGGACCCAAATCAATAGTACTAATGTCATAGCCTCCTAGAACACCATCACCTACCTCTACATTGATTCTTGGGATAGCAACGTGTACTTGTCTCGACCCTGAGTTGTCTCTCATAATCTTTGAAAATTTAGTGACCTTTTTCTTTCCTTTGTCTTGCTTGGCTCTACTCAGTAAATCCTCCAAGCTCAAGATGGGCTCTCTTTCAACAACAAATTTTTCTTTGACTCTCTCCCTTAGCCACTCCAGTAAATCAGACAAGTCCTCTTGATTTTCCTCTTGAATTCTCTTCTCCTAAAAAGTAGGAAGAGCTTCTTCATCAAACTCATACAACTCCCTATCATTTTGATTTTCTGCATCAATCTCAATTAGGACTTGATTTTGCTCCTTTGGTGGATTTGACAGGACTTCATCAATCTGATTCCCTTGCCTATTGGATTCCAAAGATTCATGTTTATCATTCCCAACTTGTACATTCAAGGCCACTTGTTCATCAGGCCCTGTTTCATCTCCCTCAATATCTATTATATTATTATATTCTTGCCTTGAAGAAGTGTCAGCTGCCATTTGATCATTACTTTTCATCTTCTTACTTGGCTGAATATCCTCTTGTGAATCAGCACTTACACTTTTTGAATCACTAGAATCACTAGAGTGACTGCTTGACTCACTACTTGAAGCATCCTTGGATTGATGCGCACTAACTCCTCCCATCAAATTGTATGTAAGCTAAACATTCTTTTCTTGAAACCTTTGAATTTGGAAGTCCACATATTTTCTTGTATGTGTCACAATTGGTACCATCAAGTCATCATTGCGCGTGACCTCCTACTCTGACCAGTTGATGGTAAAAGGCTTGTTCTTCTCTTGATCATATAAACTATGTGACAATCTTGTACGATCTTCCTCAAGCTAATCTGGAATGTTAATTACCCCTGTTGCCCTAACCAAGTCCAAAGACAATCTGTAGCATCTTTTCATCCTTATCTCCATATCATCACGTGCACCATCCCAATGATCCTCAAGATGTGGTCTATGCTCATATTTACTTCCAAATTTCTACCTGACTATATTGAATGGATCATAATTACTGCATGCATCATTATGGCACACTAGATTATAAGCTTGCAGTTTTATCTCTAAATTTTCAGCTACCTGCAATGACAAGCAAGTTTCCAGCCTCCCAATGCTAATTGGAAACTTAGTCGTAGTTTTCTTTCTCTTTCTTTGAATCTTATCGAAGGCTACCAGTTGTCTGGTCACTTCTAACAACACAATTCTATCTGTAGGATATCTTGGCAACCGGTAAGGAAAAGATGAATATCCTTCAACGTGGAGGTATGTGAATCTGGGAAATTGAATAAACCACTTTCTGTACTTTTCCACAAAGTTCATAGCCTCCTTTGACAATCTCCTGCATGTGTTTCCTTGCAATAATTTGACAATATACATGGAGAAGGCATAATTAAATCTCCTGTAATGAGATATAGCCTGTAAGTGCAACTGAGGATAGCAATCGTAAACTTTGAATTGCTCATCTCTGTTTCCAACTCTCCCTTTGCAATTCAGTCCTGGGTATCTCTCATTCCTAGCAAGCATATATATAACATATGAGCTCATGTAAATGTTTTAGTCTCTTGCAAATTCTTTAGCTGATCATCGATATTGTTGCTGATCATTTCAGCCCAATCGATCATCCTCCTTCCACTTGTAATCTCCTTGATGAAGAAGAACATCTAGGATTCAAAATTTGTTGATTGTGGGCAGTGCATAATGCGACTCAGAAATATAATCATATAACTGATCTCCTGATGAAAGTTAGATTTGTGAAGCTTTCTAGGCACTTTGCTCACATGTGACCTTGGTTGTACCAACCATCTGTTGTTTATCAATTCCATGTACTTTTCAGGTCCAGACAGATAAAGCTACAGAGTAGACTCCTTGGTACAGAATGTAGTGGTTTTATGCGAGGGAATGTCGAAAGCCTCTGCGATTGCTTCCTTCCTCAGATAAGCCAGTACCTTCCCATCACCAGCCACAATACACCTTTCTACAGGATCATAGTGCATAGCACACTCTAACATCAGCTCTGGACTCAGCATCGTAGGCAGAAAATAGGCAGCCTGCGCAATCCCATTTTTCAACATTCACTTGATTAAGTCTAAAGGATTGGGTTTGTACAAGTTTTGTCGAATCTCCTCCATGTTGGTTCTCCCTAGATTGGTGTTGCTGAGATTTTGCCATTTTGATGTAATCTTCATTTCCGGCCATGTGCCCTTCATATCACTCCTCATCATCACTTGTCTTTCCCTCACATTCATCGCTCACCTGCATAAACTTCATGATGTTAGCATAGTATAATAATGCTTAATAGACAAGCAAATAGGATAAATTACACTGCCTAGTGCATGCGGGATGAATCAAATATGTAATTTTATGTTACCTTGCTCTGTTTCAAGAAAAGCCAAAAATGCAAATTTTGTGAAAAGTAAACGTGACTAGTTTCTTGACAATCTTCGATCTACAGATGCAATTCTATTTTGCCCTCGTCAAAACCTTGACAGACCTGCAATGACTCTACGTTAAAACTGAGTATACACTTAAAATGAAGAGTGTCAAATTTGAAGTATACGTGTATAACTTAAACCTCTGAAGAGTTTTTTCCAAGCTGGTCACATGAGTGTGAAATATGAACATTTCATTTAATCGAATCAGGCTAAATTTGCAGAGTGCAAACCTTAAAAAAAAATGGCACTCAAGAGACTATGCGATCTACATTCGGCGGCATGTGAGAATGAAATAAAAACCTGCACAAGATTATAACGAACTTATTCTCCTATTATGCTTCCATTTAAACAATCAATCCATCTGCACGTATGATATTTTAAATGATCAGGTAATCGCTAATATGTAGTTTGTTGACTACGCTCACTAAGTAGGGCCGTTGACATTCAATGCACAAATACTAAATTTATCGCATTTCCTCAAACGTGGGCTTAAGCGGATCTTCGAATGTGCTTTGCATAATGCGAGAAACTTTGTAAATATAAACCTCCTCCAGATGTGTGCTATGTGAATTTATGAACACCCACCATTTCAAGTCACAATTAGATTATTCTATAATAAGGTGGATTCTTTATTAATTATGCAGAAGAGATTAAAATACAAGATTCCTCTAAAGAAATTTCACTGAGTGGGTCATCAAAATTCAATACACCAAGCTAAATTTATCACATCTCCTCTATCGTGCACTTGGGGGAATCCATTCGTCTTTGCAAACTGATCATTAATACATGCTCTAGGCCGACATTCTATTGTGCGATGCATGAGTTGAAATTTGCACTTTGCTAGATATCTTCCTAGGAACACCTTGAGTAGACCTATGATAGCACCATGCATAATAAGGTTTCTATTATGCGACTGAATGATGTCTTTTATGAAGGCGGACATCTTATTGTTTAAACGAATGATGCCAAGATTAGAATATTCTAAACGATTTTGAATTTGCACAAGGTTGGCTTTATGAGGACATTGTGCACTAAGATGGAGAAAATATTTACAAAGAGCATCAAAAGGTCCACTTGAGTGGACATCAGAGATCAACTGGACGCTATTCAAAAAAAAACAAGCATTGCAATGGATCCAAAAAAGTATGTTTGAGTGGATACTTAAATGCACCATGCATGAATAGCGACTATGAACATATACTTTGAAGCGGACTTTCAAACCATTCGGCATGGATGCGAATTACAACATTGGAGCGGCCATGCACCTTGGCGGGAACTTTGATCCACTATGCATGCCATTGAATGAGTTGTGCGACACGAATTTCATGCTAAGACCATCGCACAACTTGCGGACATTTGTAAGTTTGATTTATGAGACTAAGCTTAGGAATTGTGAAACCTTCTCAAGTACGTGCTTAGACAATTTCTTTCTATCTCCTGTGCATAGATTCAAATTCCATTTCTTGCAAACTAATCTCTATCATGTGCATAAGCAGGTTCCTTTGAATCAATATGCATAAGCTCAAAAATACATCCATGGGAACCTTAAAATAACAGGACCACAAGCCAAAAACTCAAAAAGAGGGGTTCCCATCTTCGAATGGGGCGATGTTGCGAATAGGTCACAACAAGACCTTATCATGAAAACCATATTCACAACAAAACCTTGTATGAACAAAACCACATCCACCATGAACATGAACCTTGCATCATATGAACCATGTTTGTCTTGTGCAACATCAACATGAACTGAGAGACCTTATCATGAAAACCATATTCACAACATCATGCACCTCATGATCATCACCTACCTTGAATCACTCTATCACCTTATCAACATCATGGGATCAACCTTGACATCAATGACAAACAAGCTTGACCCTTTGACTTCAATGACAACCTTGAACCTTGATTGTTGATGACTTATGGAAGCCTATAGCCCCACTGTTATGTTGCATACTAAAATTAGGTAAGACTCGATGTACTCTTATAACCTCGCCTTATATGCAAGAGGAATTACATTTAATAACCGCAATGGTCATCAGGTGCTCATAAGCATGTGATTTTGACTATCTTATTCAAAACAACAAACATACTCTTTGCATCCCAATATGGTATACTAACAAGAAATTAAGAAATATTTTAAAATGAGCAACTGATAAAGAATATGGATCGGCATACTCATTTGAATATTTTCAATTGAACAACTCATAAAGAATATGAATATTTTCTATTCAACATGATGATTCATTTTTATTTTAAATACAACTTTTATCTTTTAGTTCCAAAATGAGGTTTAGGTGATACTTGAATAACAATAGTTGGCTTATTGGATCAACAAACATCCTATGTAATACAATTGGACTTTAAATATTTGAACCATCTACAAATATCCATTGAAACGTGGATTTATAATGCAAATATGGACACCATCAATAAAAAATATTTGTATTAACTAAATATCGATATAGGCATACATCAATATATATCGATATAAGTATAACATATATACAAAATAGCCATATAGGCATACAATGTCTCCTATATGCAATACAAAATATATATCCACAAATGCCATATAGGAATACAACAAAGGACCCCAATAAGCATTCATTCCCCTCTGTTCGGTGAAGGGAATAGATCACGAGTAGCCTTTGATCTTCGGGAGGATGGAGATGTGTATGAGGGTGGTCTACTATGAACCCGAGGGCTGCTCCTCCTATTTAGTTCTTCGTGGACCTGTAGTTGTTACAATAAAAAGTATAGACATTAATATATAGAAATTACATGTTATAAAAAATAAAACATTTAACAAAATAATCGCTTACCACTACCATATAATTTGTCTCCTCATTTGCCTTAGTAGCAAGATTAGGTTGTGGTGATGTCATGTCCTATAGAAACCATTCAGATAGAAATTAAACTTCAAATCAATAATCATTTGATTTTTCAAAAATAAACAACTATAACAATGAATGTAAATTGAAATTTACTAATCTGCTTCATACCCCCGTCAATGGCATGGAGTTATGAATCGCAGTGGACACACCATGCTCCATTGCCTTATGAACTTCGGGAGGTGTATCTACAGCCTACATCATCTAAAAATAAAACAACATTATTCAATTATGAAACTAGAATAGTGATGCAAGTCATGGTTCCTAACATACACACACGTTCACCTAAACATGGAAGTACACACAATAAAACACACTATGATATTCATTATCACAAATGTATCACTATGATACAACTAGACACATAATCACAGTGAAGATTTTGCTCTCTTGGTGATATACTATAGCTCTTTCTTATAGATGTAGGGATGGAAGAAATTGAGCCAATAGGATTGACATAAGTTTGTAGGGGAAAGGGTTAGTGTAGATTTGAAGATTTTGGTTAGGGGTGACTTGTTGCCCCCATAATTAATACCTAAAACCTAGATGATGTTCGAGTCAATCATATGCTATATAAGATGTCATAGGCTAATGCCCCTCTCATGTGTCATGTCCTGGGATCTAATTGGTGGTAATTGGATGAGATTATTAGAGAGAATTTGTCGAAGAATAGCGTGGAGGGGATCAACAAGCTTTGGTAGACATGTATGGAAAATGTGGTAGCATAGACAAGGCAATGAGTTGTTTAAAAAGATGCCTCAAAGAAAAGTGGTCTCATGGTGATGTCCTTGTCTATGCATCTACTTCTCATGGCATTCCATGAGAGCACATTTCTTTTAAGCATTTTTTTCAAATTTAACTATATTGTAATTGAAATTTTGTCATCTATCAACATTTAGCTATTAGTTATGCAATGTCTAATAATGCTTTGAGTTTGAAATATGTGCAATGCAATGTAATCAACAATATCAATATAAAATACAAAAATCTAGTAAGTACAATTCATTAGTTAAACTGTTTATTTTATTACCTCAGTGAAGCTTTGAACTACACCACGACTGGCAGGTGTTGCCGTGAAATCTCCAAGATTAACCTATTCAACATCCAAATCAGATATTAGAATACCATTCATATAAAAATGCTATTCACATGTAATATTTATAATTGTTTACTAGTTACATACCCCAGTAGTAGATGTTGTAGTGTAAAATACAGGTGGAGTACTACTGAGAACTGCATCAATGCTATGACCCTGAAATTTCTTCAAAATCATCAAACTAAATTAGTTAATCTTGCATTTCAAAAATAAAATTTAATAAATTAAATTCAATGAACTTGCTAACATTTACCTGAGTATCAAGGTCAAAAATCTCACTCAGGAGGGTATCTGTCATCACCATCTACTCAGCTACAGATGTAGCCTGCGCACCTGCATCCTAACTATCCATGGGGTCATAACCACATGCTAACCCACAAGTCTAACAAGTATGGGGTGGAACCCTACTCCTCGCACTATCCCCCAACCCACACTGTGCTATAGGACTGGCAAGTTCTATGATGCCCTGGGTCAAGGCACTAATGGACTGAAGTGTCTCGACCTCAACACTCTCCTTCACAATGGAAGGGATAGACACATGCTCATGGGCTGGTCTGTTGATTACTTGTCTCACTGGCCACTGTGGGTCAACACGTGCCCCTGGTCTATCTTGTCCTGACCCCCCACCTCTACCCTGAAACTCCCGCATATCAAAATAGTTTGGCACTTTATTGAGGACAAACTCACAGTAGAGTTTCCTCAAAAAGTATTGCGGGACCTCATTATTGTTGCATGGAGGATGGTCAAAAACCATCCACCACCTCTGCCCAAAATTGTCCCTTATCACTTGGTTGTTGCACCAATGGATAGGGAACCTCTTACATGTAATGGGTGGAGGTTGATTTATTTGCGGGTTTGTGAAAATGGAACACAAGTCCAATTTTGTAATTTGTAACTTTTTTACTTCTTCATACAATAGCTTGTTTGCATAATACTCCCTAAATTCTCTCCTCTTTTCTGACCAACTAGATATTTGCTTGCTAATTGAATCTACATTTGATAACATAGATTCAAGAGATTGAGAAAGCGTGGATCTATGCAAGGTTGAAGTTGAAGGATCTTTCAACCTTGCAATTATGTCTTCAATTTCTTTTTTATTGTTTTTAATTTGCCCCAATAGATTTTCTTGTGTTCCAAGGGCATGTCAAGGAATGGATGGAGGAGTTTGTTGTTTGGGTTGTTCTTCGGCAGGTATTTCCTATTCAGGTGATTCAGGATTTTGTGAATTTTCAGGAGGAGGAGGAGGTGCATTAACATTTCCTGTCAATTAAGGAAATTTACATCAAAAATCAACTTAAACCTACCTATTTAGAAACAAATTCAGACAAAAAAACAAATAAAACTCACTCCTTTGGCTTGCTCGACGTCGTGGCGGCATTTTGGCAATGAATCGGCGAGATTTTGGTGTCAAATTTGCTCTTCAAAAATGCAAGCGTGCTCCTTAGGGTTTGCAATCCGCGGGTGTAGAGAGAATAAAACGAATAAATGAGCAGAAATGCTCTTTTTTATATATAGTTAAACCTAATGCGCTCACGTTATAATGCGAGCGCATTATGGCTTGGTTTTGCTGAGCCTTAGGCTCGTCATCACCAAACCATAACGCGCTCGCATTATGGCTTGGTTTTGCTGAGCCTTAGGCTCGTCATCACCAAACCATAACGCGCTCGCATTATGGCTTAATTTTTTTTGAAAAATAGTTGGCCACTTTTTGGCCCCCCAATTTTTTGCACTTACCCTAAGGAAGGAACAAAATTTGTGAGCTATTGTGGGAGAAAGAAGGGATTCTTTCAAGAAGCTGAAGGGTCGACAGGAGGATTGGGAGTAATCTGGAACCTAGATAGCTTTGACATACAGCTGGTGGCGGAATCAAACCCGAACTGGATGCTGTGCACAGTGCAAAGCCTTTGGAGCAATATCACCTTCCACATTTTCAACATCTACGGACCAATTGGAACTGAAGAAAAGGCAAGGGTATGAAATGAAGTGCTATCCAATATCAAGAGCCTAAGCAATGGCTGCTTTATCTTGGGGGGAGATTTCAATGCCATCCTAGATTTAAAAGAGAAGAACAGAGGTTTGAGCAAACTGAATAGATGCATTCTAGATTTTAGGAATTTTGTGGCAGGAGTGCAAGTATCAGATTGTATAACTAAAAACAGATGGTTCACGTGGACAAACAGGAGGCAAGGTTTTACAAATATATCAAAGAGACTGGATAGGTTTCTTTTGGGCCAAGGATGGCACAATGCAAACATCTATTGGGAGTCCAACATTATCCCAATCTCAGTCTTTGACCACTTCCCAGTGATGTTAGAGATCAAGGCAAGCGAAAGACCTCACAAAGGATATTTCAAATTCGAGAGCATGTGGTGGTGGGGAGAAAGTCTTCTCATCCTGCTGGAAGTTTGGTGGAACGAAAGCAAACAAGTCAAAGGTACAGTCTCTTTTAGATTTATTAAAAGATTAGGTTACATCAAAGAGAAATTAAGGATTTTGAATAGAGACTCTTTCAAAAACATTTTTGCTGAGAAAGAAGAAGTAGAAAAGGAGTTGGAGATTCTCAATGAGAAGGTTATAAGACAAGGGACGTTTCTTGAAGATTTTAAAAAAGAAAAAGAGTTAAAAGAGAAGAATGCAAAACTACTCAAAAGAGAGGAAATATTTTGGAAGGACAAAGCTCGAGAAAGATGGTTAAAAGAAGGTGATGCTAACACTAAATTTTTCCACGCCTCAGTAAAAGACAGAAGAAATAGAATAGACAAAATTGCTCGCCTGAATGGCCCAATTGCAATAGAAAGACAAGAAGTGGAAAATGAAGATGTGAGATATTTTAAAAGTTTGTCGGGAGAAGCAGTCGAGGAGTGGTGTGAAGATGAGGAGGTCCTGCTGAACTGCATTCCTGAGTGTATAGGGGAGGAGGATAATGAAGCTTTGCTAAGGCCATTCACTCTGGAAGAAATCAAGTTAGCAACTTTTTAGCTAAGCCCAGACAAAGCGCCAGGCCCAGACGGGTTTCCATCCAGGTTCTATCAGAATTGATGGGGCTTTGTGGACAAGGATATTCTGAGGTTGGCGGAGGACATAAGGGAAAACAAGAAATTTGTTAGGGATCTAAGCAACACAGTCATAGCCTTAATCCCGAAGAAAACATAATGCATCTCCTTCATTGACTATAGGCCAATTTCCATGTGTAACACAATTTATAAAATTGTGGCGAAAGCTCTGGCCAATAGATTGAAAGAAGTCATGGAGAAAGTTATCTCAATGGAGCAAAGCGGCTTCACTCTGGGGAGAGAAATAATGGACTGCATCATTTTAACCAATGAGGTGGTCCATTCGATGGTCTCGGAAAAGATAAAAGGAATGATAATTAAACTGGACGTGAGCAAGGCATATGACAGAGTTAGATGGGATTTCATGATAAAGGTAATGAAAAGATTTGGCTTCAACAATGGCTGGATAGAATTGATGACTGCATGCATATCCTCTCCAAGGTTCTCAATACTAGTAAATGGATTGGTGTGCAGTTTCTTTGAGGCCTCAAATGGACTGAGGCAAGGTGAACCATTATCACCATTTCTCTTTGTAATCATGGTGGAATCAATGGGATGCCATATTAAGAGGCTCAAGGAAGATGGGCGGTGGATGGGAATTAAAGTAGTGCCTAAAATGGATCCCCTAACACATATACAATTTGCGAATGACACGATGCTCCTAGGGGAAGCAACAACTAGAGAAGCAAAGATAATCAAAGCCTCGATAGATGAATACACCAAAGTGTCGGGGCAAGCCATAAACAAAGAGAAATCAGAAATAATCTTCTTCAACACTAAGAAGGTGCAACAGAAGAAAATTGCAAAAATATTGGGGTTCACGGTGGGGCAGCTCCCATAAAACACTTGGGCATTCCCCTATTTGCGGGAGCTAACAAAACCAGGCTATGGGAAGAAGTCCTAAGTAGCTGCAGAAGGAAAGCAGAAGCATGGAAGAACAGATGGCTGACTTTGGCTGGTAGGGTCCTCATGATAAAATCGGTCCTGTCAGCAGTGCCAATCTACATCATGTCCAGTTTTAAATTAATAAATAAAGTCATAACAGGTTTAGAGAGCTACATGAAGAGGTTCCTATGGGATAGAGCAAAGGAACACAAAAGAATCCCATTATTGAATTGGGAAATGACATGCACCAAAATCAAAGGGAGGAGTGGGGCTGAGAAGACTCAATGCTCAAAACCTGGCGCTAAGAGAAAAGCTTTCATGGAAACTCTATAATATGAGTCTAGATAAATTATGGTGTAGATTGGTCCAAAGAAAGTATCTCGATATGGAGGAACCAATCAGAATATTAACGGTAGAAAATACAGGGGGAGGATCGGCAATTTGGAAATTCATTGGGGAGAGCAAGCACATAATAACAAACCATTTATCATGGAAAATTGGGGATGGTAAAAGAGCAAATTTCTAGATTGATTCCTGGAATGGCGAAGAAACAATTGAAAGCCTATTAGGCTTCCCAGACTGGATAGAGTCAATAGAGCAGGCTATGGGTTCCTGAGTAGCAGACTATGTGACAGTAGAAGGCTCCGTCACAGGGGTGGTGTAAAAATGGGCATCTATCGAGACTACCCCGATGTCAAAAGAGTCGAAAGAAGCAGTCAAGGAAATTCTACATAATAGGAAAATATTCCTTTCGAACAAAGCAAATGAAATAATTTGGTGTGCTTCAAAGATGAGGGACTATAAAGTAAAGTTGGGATATGTTGTTCAATCTCGAAGTTAGGGGAAGTGTGACTGGCCAGCACATTTGTTTTGGAACAAATACCTTCTTCCGAAAGCTAGTGCATTCCTTAGACGGCTCTACATAAACGAATCCTCACAGGCGATCGATTAAGGCACATTGGGATAGAAGGGCCTAGCATTTGTCCCCTTTGTTTCTAGAATGAAGAATCAGCCAGTCACTTACTGCTGAATTGCCCCGTAGCCTCAGAATGTTGAGACTAGTTGATGTCAAACCTTGGCTGGATACGGCTAGACAAGGGGATTTGTTAAATTTTTGTTTAAGTTGGCCAACTTGGGGAGAGCAGGAGACTTGGGGTGACATATGGGTGGTAGCCCCCTCAATGGTCGTGTGGCATCTATGGAAAGAAAGGAACATAAGAGTCTTTTGTAAGCAGAGTTTACCAGTAGAAAGAATAATAGATAAGATTAAAAAAGGGATATGTGAGGTAGTGAACACTAATCAAAGGCTCAAGAAAAAAGGAAGATTCTCCAAGTGGGACAATAGAATGCAGCAGTTATGGGTGGATTTGAAGAGACCGGAAGGATTAGTCATGAACATTTGCAGCAAGAGACAGGAGGCTAAGTGGAAAACGCCAGAAGTAGGGAGTCTAAAGTTGAATTTCGATGGAGCAGCAAGAGGTAACCCGAGCCCCGTCGGGGAAGGGTGCATAATCAGAGATGAAGAAGGGAGATTAGTCTGGGCCTTGTCAAGGAAGCTGGGAGTAGCCTCCAACAACAAAGTAGAAATAGAGGCCTTGGCTAGGGGGTTGTGGTATTGCTAGATAAAAGATCTGAAGAATGTGGACATCAAAGGTGACTCCATGCTATGCATAAACATTGCAAGAAACAGATCGGTGCAAAATTAGAAACTAAGAAGCTAGGCCAAAAAATATGGGAGTACTTGGATAAGTTGGAAGGTTGGTCACTTTCCCATGTCTACAGGGAAGCCAATGGGGTGGCGGATTTCCTTGCAAACCGGGGTTTGGAGGTGAGTCTGGGACAAGAAGTGTTCACGGCGGGACAGAGCCCCAAGGAGCTAGACAAGATCTTGGGAAAGGATAAAGAAGGCATGGCAGCATAAGGAGAATCCATTTTAGGCAGCGTCCGTTCAGAGAAGAGAGATTAGATTCGTAGGGTGGCACGTTGGGCTATGGTTAAACTCGCGTCCTTGGAGCCCAAGATATCCTGAAGGAGATTGTAAGTACTGGCCGAAGTGATCGGTAGTAAGCTGGCTTAACACTCCTCACATGGCAAAGTCTAAGCTAAGGGAATAAAGAGTACAAAGGAGTATTATTAAGGGAAGAGGTTGGATCTAAGACTTGAAGAATGCATTTTTATCGTTTCAAGCTTTGAAGGGAAAGGAGGTTGGCAAGAATGGCAGGCAAACGACATTTCAGACTGCCTTGCACCTATGCAAATGAAATGTTGGATGAGAAGATAGGCTGTCTATTCAAGAGAAATGAGGAAGAGGTGAAGAGAGCGATAAAAGTAATAGCTAGGGTCGGGCCAGCGCAGGGTAGCCATATCCATGACGACGTTCTGGTTGAGTGTTTCTACGTGGCAGTGGCCAAAGCCATTGGGAGCCTGGCCAGGGCCTCAAGGTTCATAGGACCCTTGGCAAAGGATGAGATTCGAGACGATATAATTTGGGCAGGCCAACATGTGAAGCCAAACCCGCATAAAGGTTACATTTGTGAAGTCTTTGATGCCGAAGCAGTGAAGAAAAAATAGAAGGTTGTAGAAGGTCTAAAATATTTTAGGGATGGCTTGGAATGCTGCGACATGACAACCTTTGCAAATTTTGTTAGTTTGTATGGCGATCTCTTTTCCGCTCAACAGCTTGAGCATATCAATGAACTGGCAGATGGGATTAATACCATTTCCAATTTGTATGAGTGAGTGCAGGCAGGCACTCTCACCAGCTCAACTCCCCAGCAGCCTAACAGTTGCTGCATTTGTAATTTTTGTTTTTAAATATAAATAAAGGGATTTACCCCCTCTGGTAGAACTTACCCAAAAAAAAGGAAATATACATAATATATAATAATGTAAAAGAATATATAATAATGTAATAGATATCAAATATAAAAATCACCCATCATATATAAAATTTAAACATCACTTTTTACTTTATCTTTTATAAGAAAATATATTGTTTTAAGAAAAAAATTGAAATTAGTATAATAGAAATAATGTAATAGAATTTAAAATAATAAAAAAATAAAAAATAAAATAATTTATAGAAATTAAAATATGTAATAGAATTATGGGTGGCTGGGCGAGAGTCCTTCCACACGTAAAGGTGTGGAAGGACTGGGGTCGTTGACACATCGTGGTTCTTGGAATGGAGAAACTTTAGGTGGTTGGACAACTCAGCCTTGCAAATAGGATTCCAGGTTCTTGCCAAGTAGGTAAAGGTAATGTTGATACGGTGGCGACCAACGTAGGATATATACCTTTAAGCAAGGTAATCATGTTTTCAAGGGGCCGATAAAGCATGCAATTATGTTTCTTTAACTCCCACGGTCCTTCTTTAGTGAGATCTGCTCAATAGGCTGGCTCTCACGCACGGGCGACTACTAAGAGGAATGTGACAGGTTGGAATTGCCAGGGATTTGATAGTTGATATCATCCCGAAGCATGCTCTCAATGCAGCGAATGTCTCTTGTGTTCTTTTATAGCTACTCCACTCTATTGTTTCTGAACCAGCCGATAATGTCTGATAAACCCAAGGTGCTTCTTTTCTCGGCGGATTGGATTAGGTGCGGCGGAATGGATACCCCCATCCGTCTATTGAGCTCCAAGAGGCAGATGGCCTTCTTGGGCAGCATCACTGACTTGCGACTCAAGCATATCCTAAAATGCTAGGATGAATTGGTTCTGGGGGCTGTTAAAATGATTTTGGGGAAGGATTTTGTGGAAGCAAGCGAGTGCTACCAGGTTGATTCTGATATCAGCTCCCAGGCCATTGCAGCAATGCTAGATTTAAACGTAGCGAAGACCTTGGTTGAGACGATGGTGCGAAGACTCTTCATTCCCAGTGTGTTGGGAGGGCTAAAGGAATCACTAGAGATTGCAACCTTTGGAGTAGGTCTGCCCCGCCCTAGAGACATTCCTCTCCTGCAGCAGCTAGGTAGCATTGTTAAGTATTTTCCATTTATCCTGCATTTGAAGGGCGAGGACTTGGTATGGTACATGCAACATGCTTGGGTTGGGGTAAACTTTTTGCTTAAGTTCTTTCAGATTCTACTAGGTCGAAGAATTCAACTTGAAATTACACGACTATGAATTGGAGGTGTGAGGTCAGAAAAGTTTCAAGCCTGGCAGCCGTGATCAGTTTTTGGGGTTTTTTAATTTTTGGGTCTTGAGTCTTGATCGCTCTGTGGATATGGGTCTGTTTTGTATGTAATTGTCTATGTTTTTTACTGTTTTGAGTCCTAGTATGTTATAGTAAGCATAAGTTGGGCCCTGCGTGGCTGTAAAAAAATTATTACAGGCAGTTATTAGGGAAGTCTGGGTGCAGCCAGTAGGCTGGTTTTAGAAAAATATCTGAAACTGTACTTTCTTGTTTTGATATCAATATATACAGAAATTTTATTACGCAGCAAAAAAAAAATGTAATAGAATTTAAAATAATAAAAAATTTAAAAAAAAACACTTTATAGATATTTAATTTTTTGATTTTTTTTTTAATTTAATTTACAAGTTTACAACTACATTGTTATAAACCATTCACTAATTCTAAATTTAATTTTTTATGTTTTTTGACAATAATATTAAAAAGATTCATATGCCTTAGATTCAAGGAGAATTTTCTGGTCCCAAACTTCACAATGTTTTAGTGCATTATGTTCAGAGTAATGGTCTCTTTTGCATCATTATTTTGAACTATGGTTTGGGCCATTCTATGACTACTTTATTATTACTACTTTATTTTGAACTATGGCTTGCACTCTTGTAAATATATTGACCCTTGCCCAACATTTGGAATACTTGCATTGAATGGATAAATGAATAGTTGTGTACCACTCCCTTGCACATCATTTTATAGCTTGTGCCTTTTTAAAAGCAATGCCTCCTTTCTTCAATTGGTGTGCTAGAGTTAGGTCTCAAGTATTATCATTAAATTAGTCTAGGCTTATTGTACTTATAATTTAATTTATGCATCTTTAAGAGGTACAAAGGTTTCATGTAGTAACTAACATGCATTAATTATGATTTGATATTTTTACATTGAAGATTTGATTTGTAGGAAGATTTGGTTTTCCACATAATTGATTTTCTATGACCTTAAAATGGTTTAATGGTGAGTAAGAAAGATGTATTTTTACATCATAGGTAGCCCTAATTTCTAACTGTAGCTACTTTTTCTGAGTTAATAAAGTAATTTACTAAAAAAAATTTAAAAAACTATGATTTAATTTATAGAAATTTATTTTTTTTGAATTTAATTTACAAGTTTACAACTACATTGTTATAAACCATTCATTAATTCTAAATTTATTTTTTTATGTTTTTTTGACAATCATAGTAAAGATTCACATGCTTTAGATTAGAGGAGAATGCTCTAGTCCCAAACTTCACAATGTTTTAGTGCATTATGTTGAGAGTAATTGTTTCTTTTGCATCATTATTTTGAACTATGGCTTGTGCCATTCTATTACTACTTTATTTTGAACCATGGCTTGCACTCTTGTGAATATATAGACCCTTGCACAACATTTGGAATACTTGCATTGAATGGATAAATGAATAGTTGTGTACCACTCCCTTGCACATCATTTTTATAGCTTGTGCCATTTTTAAAAGCAATGCCTCCTTTCTTCAATGGGTGTGCTAGAGTTAGGTCCCAAGTATTATATTAAATTAGTCTAGGCTTATTGTGTTTATGATTTAATTTATGCATCTTTAAGAGGTACAAAGGTTTTATTTAGTAACTTACATGCATTAATTATGATTTGATATTTTTACATTGTGAAGATTTGATTTGTAAGAACATTTAGTTTTCCACATAATTGATTTTCTATGACCTTAAAATGGTTTAATGGTGAGGAAGAAAGTTGTATTTTTACATCATAAGTAGCCCTATTTTTGTAGCTACTTTTTTGGAGTTAATAAAGTAATTTACTAAAAAAATTAAAAAAAATATGATTTAGTTATTAGAGTTTATTAAAAATATTAAAAAATAGTAAGTGGTAATAATAGAATTTATAATGTCTAAAATACATTATTATAATATATTTTTACCATATTAACCCTGATATGTTTTTAATAAATTAGGTTTATATTAAAAATATATTAGGTTTATATTAAATGTTAAAATATTAGGTTTAAATTTAATGAATGGATAAATGAATAGTTGTGTATCACTCCCCTGCACATCATTTTTATAGCTTGTGTCATTTTTAGAAGTAATGCCTCCTTTCTTCAATGGGTGTGCTAGAGTTAGGTCTCAAGTATTATCATAAAATTAGTCTAGGCTGATTGTTATGATTTAATTTATGCATCTTTAAGAGGTACAAAGGTTTCATGTAGTAACTTACATGCATTAATTATGATTTGATATTTTTACATTGTGAAGATTTGATTGATAGGAAGATTTCGTTTTCCACATAATTGATTTTCTATGACCTTAAAATGGTTTAATGGTGAGTAAGAAAGTTGTATTTTTACATCATAGGTAGCCCTAATTTCTAACTATAGCTACTTTTTTGGAGTTAGTAAAGTAATTTACTAAAAAAAAATTAAAAAAACTATGATTTAATGTATTAGAGCTTATTAGAATAGAAGTTGTTTTCATTAGAAGTATTGTTTGTAAATAAAAGTGTTGGTGTGTTTTTGGTGCAAGACAAACCCAATTGACCCATATGCCCAAAAATCAACTATTACAGTTTGAAAACAATGTCTACCATGAGTATGTATGCCCGAACCTGTTTGATATATGCCCAAAAATCAATTATTACAGTTTGAAAACAATGTCTACCATGAGTATGTATGCCCGACCCCTGTTTGATTATATAAATGTTATTTATTATAAAAAGTAAGAGTTTTTAGACAATAAAGATAAGTATTTAATAGGCTATTGTGTATTTTGATCATTCTGAATTGGCTTTTGTGTAAAATATATAACGGGCACACTAAAAAGGCTTATTAAAAAATTTAAAAATAATAACATGCATATTACATGCAGTTACTTTGATAAGTAGTTGAGTAAAAATAAAATTGAAAAAAATATGTAAAATTAGAAACAACCATGCAAACTACATCAAAATATTAAAATATTTTTAAATTTCAACCTAATATTTTAAATATATTAATTGGTCAATATGTCCGATTCAGAGTGATTCTTTTGATGTAGTTAGATATAATAAAAGTATTGACCGTGTGTACCTTTGCTGAAAAACAGCCAATGGACACCTTCTACTACGTTTCACTTTCTGGCAGCAGTGTTGGCGAGCACATGCTCTCAATCCCACAATCCATTTTCCAGCTAGACAGTTCTAGAAACGGCGACATCATTGTGGACGAAGGATTTGCCATCAACTCTCGGAGTTTCTCTGTTCGATACGTGTTACGATCTTTCCAAAAATCAATACGGCGATTCCAAATAATATGAAATTAATGACATTTTCAATATTTATTACATTTTTATTTTATTTTATTTTTTAATTTAAATTACAGGTTTTTTTGTTTACGGGCTTTCGCCCCCGCCACTGTAGAATGCCTTATCGGCGTAATCAAATTAAATATTTATTTTATATATTTATATAAAATAAAAAAAATTAAGGACTCAAGCCACTTATTTATTATAAAAAATAAATTTCTCATTGAAAGTTTAATCCACTTATTTATTATAAAATATATTTTTCATTATAAGTTTAATCTACTTATTTATTTATTATGAATTGTGTTAATTAAAATCACTAAAAAGTTTACATCAATTATATTATTATGTTTTCATAGGTTATAATGTAATATTAATGGCTAATGGAACTAGAATATAATATAATATATAATATCATATATTATATTAATTATTATAAACGAGTCTCAAATTAGTTCTATATAACCTATATAGCATTGATAAATAAATAAGATAAGCATTCAAAATTTATCCTAGATAAAAGAGTTGGGAATGATAAATGTATTGAACTAAATGCTTCAAAAAATTAAATGAATAAACAATGGTACTTAGCTAGAAATTTGATGTAAAAATGTTGTGGTAGATGGTTCAAAATGATTTGTCAATATACAAAATTTATTCAGTGATGCTTGGATGAATGCTTTGGAATCAAAATCTCATTGGCTATCACTAAGGTCACTTTCACAACTATGCAATCAACCATGCAAGTGCAAATTTGATCTATATGTGCAAATTTTATCTGTGTAAATCTCTGTGTGCTCACTTTCAACCCGTCTTAAATATCTAAATTTACTCTAGCATAAAAACTAGTTTGGTGTGCTCGAGAGTTTAGATTGTTCCTCCCTTATGTCAAACACCATAAGGATACCAAGTCAACAACTTTGTAAATGATTGAAGATAGTAGGAAAATAGGTAGTTGATGCCCTAGATGATGAAGCAAGCAAATAATGTAGTAACCAATGTGTTGATTGTGTCAATAAATGTATCTTGAATGATCTTTTATGATGATTCTAAGATGATCCAAATGAACTAGGTTACCTCTTTAAATATAACTCCAAGGGTCCCAATTGAAATTTTTTGCACTTCAATTCAATACCTAATGACTAGTTTGAAGGGTTAGGCTAGACATAAATTTGAATTTGGAAACTAAAAGTGCAAGGGTTTTCCACAAATGTGCATCTAACCCAGGTCATTTACATAAATTTGTGGGTTTTACTCTATGTGGGAGATGGACTAATCTAAGGATTGAGATCAGTCCACAAAGTGAGCTTATATGGAAACTAATAAGGTTCTATTTATGTGCCCATGATCAATATAAAATGTGCTATTTGTACCTTTTTCATTGCATAAGAGATAACCAAGTTAAGAGGAGTCTAAAATAAAGGGAAAAGTGCAATATATACAATTTTCACCATTACATTTCCTCCCACCTTGACTTGCACATGTAAACTACCATGAGATTGCAAGTCAAAATAAAATTAAGTAATCAACATGAAAGCAAATTTATGCACACTCATAATAGGGATATGGATGTCACTTATTGGAACATGCCTCCTTGGATTGAGTATATTCCCTTGACTAACCTACAAAATAAAACAAGGATTCAATAAGTAGCATCATATAAGCATAAAAAACAAGAATATGTTGTTCATACAATTAAAAGAAAAAATAAAGAAAGGGTTGAGAGATATTCTACTTGTGTTGGAACACGGATACCACCTATGGGAACAAACCAATAGATACTTCCCTAAGGTAGGAAAAGTAATATGGTGCCATCTGAAATAGCTTTTGATCATGTGGTAGTCACTACAAGAATGCTCAAGAAAGGAACGTTAGCGACCTTATATGCCCCCTCAAATTAATTACATGCAAAGAATGCAATTAAGTTGGAGGAGAGTAAACAATATATGTAAGATAAAGTAATCTTGGAAAGTGGAAGAAGCATATAGGAATATAATGATAATATCATATGATACCATATGACGATACTAAAGATAGGCCCATGAAAACACATAAAATGATAGATAGAAAGATGCCTCAATAATACCCAAAAATAGGGCCATTAAAAGTAACCATAAATGCTACATTAAGATCATGCAAGCATAAACGAATGTGAGATATCATCATTAAATATTTGTTAGCAAATGTATAATGGTGCAGGAGCACCTAACACAGGGTGGCCTCCATGAGGCATTTAAATTCATGTTTGTTTAGAAAATTATGTTTTGGGTTGTAATAAGGTCTATTTGACCAATGCATGTCATTTCTATTTGTATTTAGGTTCTTCTAGACCTAGAACAAACTTTGTAAGTCCCAAGTACTTAGGTTGCATTTGTCAAATTGTTAATGGTAAGACAGTTGGTCTCCCAGCCGTTTGGAATCAGTTAGTTTTCTCCCAGTTGCTTGGAATCAGTCTCCCAGCCGCTTGGAATGGGTTGGTGTTCCTCTGGCGAGTTTATAAAACTAGCGAAATGAACAAAATCAAGCATAATATTGTAATCAGATCGAAGAAGAGTTGAATGTGACTATGTATTGTTCTAAAGAGAAATAAAGATTATTCTGTTCCGTCAGTTTGATTTTCATTCTCTGTAATTGCAAATTTGTATAGCTGTAGATTTCCATTCTTTCTGTGCTTTTCATTATTGCCCTATGATGTCGTGAAGCATTCCACTAGTAAGATTTCAGTCAAAATCAGTGGAATGGCTTCGTTGTATAGATATCTATTTTTGTTTCCTATTTCATTTTCTTGTTCGGCGGCGCAGAGGACCAAATTGGAGTGTGCACAGTAGCATGCCCTAGCATCTCTATGTGCTAGGCGTAGAGTGTAGATCAGACTGTGTGAGAGTTGAAAACCCTAATGGCGTATCATCGTGTTGGTTCATCGGCACATCAGCCAAGGATTGCAAGTGTTCGCCGACAGAACAGGTTACGTCGAAGGTAAAAGCCAGCGATAAGAGTTGTGGCATCGGAAGACAAGTTAGGGGTTTTGCCAACAGAGCAAGTCACACCAAAAGAAGTTAGTTATTGGTGAAAGTCAGACGATGGAGAGACTTTAGAAAGTCATTCTGACGGTGGCTGTCCAACTGATGGAAATGTTCCAGTGTTTCATTTGTTAGTTTTTGCCAATTGTGAGGAATTAGGACCCGGTCTGTGGAATCCACTGTGCGCTTCCCATCATATTGGTATCAGAGCTAGCGAAAGCTCTGGGTGGAGGTGTTGTGTATTTGATTTCTATCACTGAGAAGGTAGATGAAGAGTTGAATGTGACTGTGTATTGTTCTAAGGAGAAATAAAGATTATTCTATTCCATCAGTTTGATTTCTATTCTCTGTAATTGCAAATTTGTATAGCTATAGATTTCCATTCTTTCTGTGCTCTTCATTGTTGCCCTATGATGTCGTGAAGCATTCCACTGGTAAGATTTTAGTCGAAATCAGTGGAGTGGCTTCATTGTATAGATATTTGTTTTTGTTTTCCTATTCGACGGCGCAGAGGACCAAATTGGAGTGTGCACAGTAGCATGCCCTAGCATCTCTATGTGCTAGGCATAGAGTGTAGATCAGACTGTGTGAGAATTGAAAACCCTAATGGCGTATCGTCGTGTTGGTTCATCGGCACATTGCCCAAGGATTGCAAGTGTTCGCCGACAGAACAGGTTACACCGAAGGTAAAAGCCATCGATAAGAGTTGTGGCATCGAAAAACAAGTTAGGGGTTTTGCTGATAAAGTAAGTCACATCGAAGGAAGTCAGTTATCGACGAAAGTTAGATGATGGAGAGACTTTAGAAAGTCATTCTGACGGTGGCTGTCCGGCTGATGGAAATGTTCTTGCGGTTCATTTGTTAGTTTTTGCCAATTGTGAGGAATTAGGACCCGGTCTGTGGAATCCGCTGTGCACTCCCCATCATATAATCATCACAAAACATGACCTAACATAATATTGTAATCATGGTTAGCATACATATGAGCAAGTATACGATCAAAGGATGCAAGCATGGTACAATAATCATAAGAAAAGATCATGGAAGTATATTCTTGAAACATAACTTAGAATGGTGGCCAATGCCATAAAGGATATGCCACCCAAGTGGAAGACACCATCAAAATAAAGTAATATAAATATAAAAATTATGTAGAGCATGAGAGCTCTAAATCTCAACCAATGGTATTGAAAAGATCATCTTCCAATAAATCATCTTGATCCTAGTTGTGTGGTTTACCACTTTCAAGTAATTGGATTTCATCATCTGATTAGACATGTCACTCTTAGTGAACATATTTGATAGATGAGGAATGAGTGTGGTACCATTTATTATCCATTTCCCTTGTACTTTTAGAGTATAATTTGTTTGTAGGATTGAAATATTGACAGTTTTCTTTAGAACCCAAATAGAGTAAGTGTCTTTAGAAGTAGTGGCAATGGAATTGCCAAAACATACTTTCATATTCTTCCTTGGAGGATAGGGATGGAATCTTCCTTGCATTGGTACATATGGAGGATGAAAGATACATTGCTTCTGTGCCAATTGTGGAGGACACGAATTGTAACTTATGTTTTGTTCTTGAGAAACTTTAGGAGGTAATAAAGAGAGTTTAATTTGATCCTTATCTATATCGTCAACATGTTATTGGTTCTTTCATTGTAAATTCATTTGATACAACTTATGAACCTTATGTTGGCACTCATAAGGAACTTCATCAAGAATGATCATATGATGCCCCCTCCAATTACATTCATAAATGATTTCTTGAAGATTTTCTACTTAATTATCAAGTGTAAAGTGATTTACTTAGAAAAAAGGTAAATATATGAATTTCTCTTTACTTTCACAATTCTATCTCTATGAACATAATTTAAACATTGATGAACCATGGAAGGAATGACATCTAAACATTGTAACTGAGGTCTCCCAAGAGACATGGAGAATCTATTCAATGAAGTAATAACATGAAATATTACTTCCACTTCCTCAGTAGGAACAAAGACACCATTGATCATCTTCAAAGAGATGTCATAATGTGCATAGTTTTCTTGTTGCAAACATATGATAATTATATAGAAATTCTCTTGTACAAATGTTAAATTAACTTATAAGATAAATAAGGATACCATAGCATGGATGGCCATTAATGGTACTGTAGTTGGTTTGAGGGATCTCCTCATCATAAAATGAAATAATTTGGGGTATAGGAGGAGATGAAATTGTTGTATGATTCATCCCACAAATGTATCCATAAGAGTGTGGAAGGATGAACCAACATGTATATCTGGAAAATATCTATCCATATGTGCATGTGCCATAGAATTGGTATAATGTTGGGCACCTATTGGAACTTTATATATTGTTACATTGAGAATGTGATGCAAATGGATTAATATAAATTTGCAAATTTTGATTAGAGGGAACAATCAATTGATTTCTCCCATTATTAATACCATCAACATGTAAAACATTGTTATCAATCAAATTTTGGACTCTATGTTTTAGGGCCATGCAAATATGTGTATGGAGCCCATTAATTCTATGATAATTATAGAAATAATGTTCGTTGTATCCCTTAGGCAACCCTTTAGATGGGTTCAATGAATGAATGGATGGAATTGTGATCAATTTAGCATTTAATAGATTTTGCAGTGCACTTAGGGGCATGACAAATTAGGGGTGGATAAGTGACCAATCTAGTTTGGATGTGCTACAAAGTACTTTTCTTGAAATGTGTAACAACATCAGACTAAAATATCAACCTAGTGCATCAAGGTGCAAAAACAAGTATGTACAAAGTCTAGACTCTTAGGATGCATGGATATAGAATTTGGTTAGGATAACACTATTTGCCAACTTTCATACAAAAATATACCAACTTACATACTAGTCAATACGTAGAAAAACAACCTAATCACCATGAGTCCAAAACATAAGGAAGAATCACACAAGTATATAATTTTCACCATTATAACTCTTAACAAAAATGTTATAGAATCTAATAATATTTGATAAAGATAGTATTTTTTTATTAGTGGAATAGGCATAAGGGAGTTGTACTCCATAGTATTAATTGTAAATATCAAAAAGTAAATAGAGTTTAAAATGATTGCTCCATAGGATGGCCCCAAAATTCTCCATTACATCATTATATTTCATATGAACTAACTTCTATATTTTTTCCTAAATATTAATGTTCAACATATACTAACTGTATAATCTACCATTGCTTGGGCTATTGTTTAATTACCCTGGTTTTCTACTGTCAGCATATCTTCCCTGCCTGAGATTAAATCCTCTATGTCCAGTACAAATGACCAATCCACTCTATCTGTATCTAACACCCTAACAATCATTTTTAAAAACTCCAAACCCCAACCTTGTCATATGCTTGCATTCTTCCTCCCTTTCACCAATTGTAGGAATGATAAATGGTACCCATAGCCCGATATAATGTGGAAAGATGAGGGGCCAATTTCCCTGCCCTAGTAGAAACCCCAAGCCCAACACCACTTTGTCTATTATTTTCTTCAAATCACCTCGCCACCTTGGCTTAATCAATGTCTTAACAACCTCCCTAATGTAGTCTTTTGGTTCTCCTAAGTCTAGCATCGTTGTAACAAGCATTGAGAGAATATCCATATTTACCCAATGTCAGTGAGTCATCGTCAAGAACATATTGCCTAAAACCATTATTATATCATACAAGACCACTGCATATTTTGATTTGAACACCTTTTTCAGGTGAAGGTATGAGATTTCTCCCCTAAAAGCTATATGTCTAGTTTTTTCCGTGAGACACATCATGGAGTCCATTCTTCCCATATGCATTTTCACTAACAACTAATTCCCAATAAATCCTCCTTCGTATCCCTTGGCATTTTATATCATCATTTCACCAGGTAATCTTCATACAACAACTCACCCTCCATATCAACCGCTAGATTGACAAGTTTATCTACCTCCTTATTTGCTACCCTATACACATGTTCCACATGAAAGACTTCAAAAATTTTGATCAACTTCTGATAAATCTATAAAATATTGTTCAATTTCTAATTTGGACACTTGCCCATGCGAATGACATTTATTGTTAATAATGAATCTCCCTTGACTATTAGTCTCTTTAACCCCATTTTAGCTCCTAATTGTATACCAAATAACACTGCTTGGAATTTGGCTTAATTCTTGGTGTCAATAGGTAACTTTTTCGTTGTTGTCCTGGAATCATAGTTTTGACATGATTTTTGAAAGTACATCTTGCACCCGACAAACCTGAATTTCCCCTTGAGGCCCCATCAAAGTTCAACTTTACCCAATCTTCCTCTGGTGGGTTCCATTCTACATTATCTCTTGCGTTTGTAGTTGGATGAACCCTAATATTGCCATGAATAGGGGGCACAACTAGTCCCTTCCATTCTTTCTGGATCTCCCCATCCCAATTTGTGAAAGAGTTATTTTTTAGAGTTTGGTTTCTAGCCGTGTTATTCACCACCTCCATAATGACATCTTCTAATTTCCTAACAAAGTTATCAACCTCTATTACCTTGTCTTAGAAAATCCTTTGATTTCTTTATTCCATATTTCCCATATTGAAATTGATGGGGTTACCAATTTAGATACTAGAGAAAGAAACCTTCTTATACAAAATTAGCCATGCTTTGAAGAGTGATAATATATCATGTGGTAGTGGACTATTCCAATTCAATTTCCCTAGTATATGTTTCCAACAATATTCTACAAATCTGCATCCAAGTAGAAGGTGATCTACCATTTCATCTACTCCTTTGCACAAAACACATCATTGTGGTCCAATGAAACCAAACTTCCTAAATCTATCCCCTATTAGGATTCTATTATGCAATGCCTCCCATGCAAAAGCCCCAACCTTTGGTAGGCATTGTTTATGCTAGCATAATTGTATTGGCCAATCATGTTTTTTCACTACACTTTCCTTGATTGTGTATCCAATCTTTACACTATAATTCCCTGATTTAGCTCCACACCACTTGATCATATATGCCTCTTCTAAGATGAAATTTTTCTTGCTACTAATAACTCTTCCAGTTTCATTATTTGGTTTTCTAGGATGCCCATTCTCTGCATTTATTTCCATTTCCAATTCATTATGCCATCCTTCCTTTTTATTTGAATATAATCTCTCACAAATGGACCCTAAGCAGTTTTTAAAATTTCTTTTATTTCAAACAGTCTTTGCTCCTCTTTTAATGCAGGAAACCCATTCCACGAGTCTTCCCAAAACAATGCTTTTCCCATTGTTGATTTCCCATGTGATATGATTTGCAATCAGATCCTTGTGTTCCAAAATGAAATTCCATATTGCAGAACCACTTAGAGGATTGGCAATAGGAAGAATCCTTCCTAGATTCATACAATCAAGATATTTGTTTTGAATAATCCTGGCCCATTTCAATTGAGAATTAGAGTATAGGTTTCAAACTAGCTTTGCCCCCATAACACAATTCAAGTAGGACCATTTGCATAGTCCAACCCCACCAGCCTCTTTGGGGGTACAAATCTCTTCCCATGCAACGAGCAGAAATTTCTTGCATTTTAAGGTGCCCTTCCAGAAAAAAATTCCTCATCTTTTGATCTAATAATTCACTAATCTTCTTTGGCATTTTTAGATATGACATTAAGTAGATGGGAATAGCAAAAATATTGTTTTAAGCATCAAGATCCTACCAGTTGAAGAAATCCATTTTCCTTTCCATGATTCCATCTCTGACACACAACTTGAGATTAAAGAATACCATAACCTTATTTTACAAGCTCCTACAAATAAAGGCATACTAAATATTTACTGGGTAGTTGGCTTACCTTGAAACCTAGAAGTAGAGCAATATCTTTCTGTTTCTATAGATTAGTGTTGAAGAAGACAAATTTTGATTTCTTCCAATTAATTTGTTGTCTGGAAGCTTAACTATATTTATCCAAAATATTATTTATTGTTCTAGCCTCTTTCCTATTGGCGACACCAAACAAAAGAGTATCATTGACAAACTGTTGGTGAGTAACTGCACTTACATTTGGGGCCACTTTGATTCCTTTTCATTCTCCTTTTATGCTTTCTCCCTGTATGAGTCTACCCAATGCTTCTGCCATAATGATAAATAGAAAAGGAGAGATGGGGTCTCCCTACCTTAAACCCCTAGTAGAGGTAAAAAACCCTTGTGAACTTCCATTCACTAAGATTGAAAACCTTGGTGTTGATATACAACTTTGAATCCTTTCACACCATTCTTTACATATTCCAACCTTCTCTAAAACATCTATAAGGAATTGCCTATTTACTTGATCATATGCCCTCTTGATATCTAATTTAATTATCATTCTCTTTGTTTTACTTCTTCTTACTATGTGAATAGCTTCATAAGCTATAATAATGCCTTATGTAGTTGATCTACTAGGAGAAAAGCTACTTTGTTCTTCTGAAATGATATATGGTAGAAGCCTCTTCAAGTAGTTGTCCATGGCCTTAGACACAATTTTATATATTGTGTTGCAAAAACCTATAGGTCTAAAGTCATCCATGAATTCCACTTGATTCTTCTTCAGTATCGGTGCAATTAAGGTGTTGTTCAAATCCTTGAGCATCATAGTGTAGTGCCCCTCATTTTGGCTTTCTGATAGATTGTTAGTTATTTCCTTATAGTTAGACATGATGACATATTTTGATGATGGATTTACTATTTTGATGACTGATGATGACATTCATTTATGTTTACTATGATGACATTTTGATGTTTATGTTTAGTACATGATGCTTAAGATATAATCAGTTATGGGTTAAATTGATTAGGTAGACTAGTTTTATTATGTTCCATGTGATTATCTAACATCTGATTATTTAGCTACCGATGATATTGGCTTATTGCTCTAATGATGTTGTTTGAACTAATGTTTTATGCTTATGTTGGGTTATGGACTTAATTGACTATGTGGATTAATCTTAGTAGGTGCTTATGTGTTTATCTGATGATGCTTATATAGATGCTTAGTTATTCTTGAACTTGTCTGATGTGGATAATGCGATATGTTTTGTGAAGGGATGGTGTAGCATTACTCATGATGAGCACCCTGCTACGTTGTAATTCCCTGTCACAGTGTGTTTGGTTTGATGTTTATATATATATGCTCGACATCTAGTTTATTGCAGGTACCAGACATTAACTCCACCTGAATTGGTAGCTCTAAGCGTGCCTTATATCCAATGGAGAATTGTGGATCGAAGATGACATAAGGTCCCTTAGCTTGATATCGTCCTCGAATAGGATGAGTTGTCTTGTTCTGTGCCTTGTCAGTCTAGTTGGTCAGGCTTGTTAGACAGTCACTTTCTTGAGGTATGGTTTGGTCATGTTTGGTCATTTGTTACTATTTGGTATTAGACTGTGTTAGTTGTATTAGTTGGTTTATGTTTCGTCTACTTGTGGTCATAATATAAATTTTGTCTTGTTAGCATATAGTTTAAAATAATAATAATAATAATAATTTATTAGAAATTATAAGTCTTTCTTGATAAATAAATTAATAATGGCATGTGGTAAATAAATGCTTTTAATTGAGAATTTAATTAATAACATTCATATGCAAAATGATAATAATTATAAAAATAAAATATTAATAAGAATAATCGTAAATAGGAATATTAAATATTATATTCTCTAATTGAGAGTAATAAACTAAAATATTTTGTGTTGTCAGGAAATCTTAATTAATTCGCCCAAAAATAAATAAAATTTAGTATTGTCGTGTTGGGAAGTAGTGGGAAAATTAATGAGAAGTAGTGGATGGCTGTAATGGGAAAATGTGGTTATCGGGGAATTGATTGTTTTACTGTTTGAATGGGTCTGGACATTTTGTTTAACGGCAGAAGCATCAATTTTTGAGGAGAGGACATTGGACATTCTAGGGAAAAAGGGGATTTACAAAGTTCGTGTTTTGGAGTTCCTCGTCTTGCTTCCAAGTAAGTCCCAGTACAATTTGAATATACATTTCATATGTGCATTATATGTGTAAATATGTATATGCAAATATTTTGGTAGTTGTATTCCCTGTGGAGTAATTTTGAATACAAGATCGTAGGATTTAAATCAATCAATCCATTATGTGGCTATAGTATAGTCTCAGCTTTTGTATTCAATCCCTTTTGTGGTTCTTGCGGATTAGATCTTCAGTGCATATCCTAAGCAATTGTGCCTGCTCTAATGTTGTTAAGTTCTTTCTTCATAGCGAACCCTTTTGTTTACATATCACAATCTCTCTAGTGTGAGGAAATTGATAAAACCTAATCCATCAATGTTGATGCTAGGAAATCGTTATTCCTTTGAGGCATTCTTTCAATCAGCTCACATGTCATGGTTACGATTCCATATTATTGCTTTCTGTGTCCCAGCTTCTATCTCTCTCTAATTTCACATTATTCTCCCTCATTGCTGAATGTAATCTTTAGACATAAGACTAACTCACCCATATCTCAGTTGGGTCACCTGGCACTTTATTTTGTTCAAATGAGTTTTTGCTACAATTTATTTTAGTTTCTTCCTTTTGCCATAAGCGATTTTTTCCATAGATGCAATCGTACATGTATAGATGAGGGTCTCCTTGAGAATAAAATCTTATTCCTTAATCTCTTGGGCAAACCTTTTTCTGCATACATGATTCAATATTCATTGCTTTGTCGTCTATGTAATTCAAATGGTGTACCTGTGAGTTGAGTGACCTATGTCGTAGTTGGTTGCCCTTATCTGTGTTTTGAGCGACCCTATTTGTATTTCAAATGCTCTTTTTTGTATTTCAAACGGCTTTTTCCTTGCATCGAGCGGCTGTTCTTTACAACGAGCGGCCTTCCCTGTGATCTGAACGACCCTTCAAGTAGAGCGACGGCCTTATGTATATATCTCATCGACTTCTGTCTTAGAATGTATTTTCTTTCTGCAAAAGAAAACCATTCTTCAATATCTAAGTAATCCATTCGGTCAAGCTCATTAAATCCCTGTATGGTAGCAAAGAATATGTATTGATTTTATTCTTCTTCTGATTATAACGTGGCCAACCTTCTTTATTTTAGAAACTTTATCTAATCCCAGATTCGAATGAGAGGATCATATCATTGAAAAAGCTGATTAGCAAGTCTGTGCTGGCATCTTTCATATGTGGAGTAATCCTTCGTAACGGTTCTGTAAACTGACGTTATTACTTGGTCATTATTGTTCTAGATAGAAATTTTTCCAAAATCCATTTAGCAGGTCGTCTTACTTTGCGTGATTAGCCATGTTTCTTGCCAGTTATTATTAGGTTGGATTTCTATTTTGAGAAGTTTAGGTATGGGATACGTTGTGTCTTTGCTCTTGCTTAGGCTAGAAAATTAGGTGGTAATTATGTGTCTTGATGCGAATTGAGCTATATATGCAATCTTCATTATAATGTATTGTCTGTAGGTGATTATTTATACTCATATTTTCCCAATTGTTGCTAATGTTACAAACCCATAGTAAGCGGCCCTTAAACCTCATCGAATTTATCATTGCTTGTGTTATTAGAAGCCATTATAATTATCATTAATATGATTGATATTATTTCTTGTAATATCATCAAGCCATAAATTATTTAATTTAAAATAGATTTACTTTAATAAGAGAGTTTTACTAGTTTAAGTTTTAGTTGGAATGAGTATATTTCATAGGCATTAAATTAAGTATTGGAAAATTGTAATATTTAGGCATTTCTTTATAAAGGTGCAAATTTATAGGAATAAAAGTTCTTAGGTTATATTAAATAAAAGATATTAAGGGTAATGGTAATTTAATATTGATTAAACATATGGTTGAAATTAAAGTTAGTAATCTTAGTACAATAAATTACTTATTGAATCCTGTGCAAGTGTGTCAGAGGTCATAATGGAGTCATGTAGTTCCAAGGGCTTAGATTTGGTTCCTAAGATTATGTTGTGATAGTCATATTGTTTTATGTATGGGGGTGGTTGGTTATTGTTGCATTGTGTCGAGGTGATGTTAAAGTTTAAAAAAAATGTATGGGAATTTTGATGATTGCAATTTTATATATATCTTGAATGTTGTATCATAACTTTGGAAATGTTCCTGGTGATTACATTTAGTATGCGAGATGACAAAATTCCTTGCATAATTATGGGTTGTGTTGGTACTCATTTTGACCTGGAGGGTGATTTTTCATGTTTAGAGGGTTTCTTCATTTGAACCCTATATCTTCTTGCCCATCGGCATGACCTCACGGGCTTCTTGGCGATCTAATTGGTGGTAGTGATGTGCCATCGGCGTAATGTTCATCATCGGTGTGTGTTTGGCCGATGGTGTTGGTCTGGCCGATGAAGGGAATATTCCCGCTTTGTATATCGGGACATATACAAAGGAAAATATACATTGGCTGATATACATTTGGTGGGGCCTGCCGCAATCTTATGCAAATGGGTTTGTACATGTTCAATATACAGGGGAGGAATGTATCTAGAATATTCTCATTAGATTCCCTGCTTGTATGTTTGTGTTTGTATATTCAACATACAAACAAAATATACATTCAGATATGCAATGAAAATATTTGCAAGCCGGACCCGAACCGAAATTCTGTTTGTTCTATAACATTTGACGTCCGCCCTGTATGTTGTATATGCATTTGGATTTGCACATACAAAAGCGATAAAGGAAAATGAAAGGAGAAAAGGGTCATCGATAGAAGGTCAAGGTGCCTATTGGTAATAATTTATGTTCAAGGTTTTTGGCATGGTCCCCTCTCTAAAATCCAAAATTTCCTAAGTGTTGGACCTCCTCAGCATTTTTCAACTGCAGCATCATAGTTTCTTAAGGAGAGGAGGGCATCATCATCATGATATTCTAGGGGTGGGTTGTCATCATCATCATATTTTCGAATATCATCCTGATGCCGATTTGTGGTGACGTCATTAAGGTCCGAGGGGGGTCATATTTCTAACACTAGTCACCTTGTAGAGATCCCCCGATGTTGTGAATATGACGGTGACGTCATCCAGATATGAGGAGGTGTGCAGTAGGCAGATATGATGATGGCGTCAGCAGGACATGACGGTGACGTCATCAGGATGTTCATCGGCCAGACATTTGGTATCAGCTAAGCAGGAGGATCTTCCTCCGATGCATCAGGTTGTGCCGATGAGGGTGGTTGTGCAGATGATGATGCTGACGTCAGGATGATTTTTGAACATCCGGAGGATGTTTGCATATGCAGGCATCGGCGTAGCACTCTTCATCGGCTGGGGAGATTTTGGTTGTTCCGACGGTGTATGTCACACCGGCAGAGGTGGCGAGCCGATGTGTTATCGGCAAGAGTTGTTATATTGGCAGAGGGGTTTCTTGCTAGGCTGATGGTCTGTCTCTGGCTGATGGAGTGGAGTGTAGTGTGGTTGTCAGTGAGACAAATGAGGTCGGCGGGAGAATTGTGGGGTGTGCCGATGGCTTGGGTCTTGGCGATAGGCTTTGTGTGAAGGATCGTGGGTCGAGCGTGGCAAAAGCGCTTGACGCTTATTATGCATGTGGCTGTGTGTATAAAGTGGTAGGGGGCTCTCTGCACCGTGCATGTGGGATTATTCTCCCTGTATTATTTTGAAGCTGCGGTGAAGTGCGTTTTGGCGGGAAACGGTTGCGATACACTGTTTGATGTTTTCCCGATGGCTGTGAGGTGGATGGACATTAATGGCAGTTGTTGCTGAAGTATGGGTGATGGTGTGGACGGATCTGGTACCCGACTGAAGTTGTACATCTACGGCTGGCGGCTCATGGCTCGAGATCCCTTCTTGTCTCCTCCCCTACCTGCTGTATTTAGTGCGTTGAGCACCATTTTTCTGATACTGTGTATCTGGCAGGATTTTTGGTCAACCATGTAATTAATGCTGAGTACGCTTCCCTCTGGCTGGTTTTTAAGCTGGAAGTGTAACTCATTTGTAGTTGTTGAAAGCTGAACATTTTTTGGCTCTGTAATGTAATACAGCTAATTTGGTTGCTCTGTGCAGTAAAACTTGTGAGTTTATGTATCTCCTGTGGTATGTTTTTGCATGAATCCACTGATTTCATGGTTTATCCTATATGAGTAATGCTATGTTTGCATGTGTTGTGCTAATTCTGTTCCAGTGTTGCATGTATCTTTCTTCTGAGTCCAGATATTTAAGGAATGTCTAAGATTCTAGAACATAGAATTCCTGTGTTGAATGTTTAATCTTTTAACTTCTGCTCAAGGGGTAGATTAAATTGTTTTCAGATTGAATATTGGGAAGGATATACTGCAATAGGGATGCCATAAGTATGGATAGCTTAACACTTTGTATTGTGAGATATCTGTAAGGCAGGTATCATATGTATCCCCCTGAAATCCAGTTTTAGTTGTTCATGCATATCATTCACAGGTGTATGTCTACTGACTCCAGGCCCTGGATAGGCACCAATCTTGCATTGTGTTTGTATTATAACCATGTCCAGCTTTGCATCCAAACATAAAATCAAAATCAAACTCTAAAACAACCATTAGGACATTAGAATTAGTTTTAGGATCCAAGTCCTCTGTCTACAACTAAAAATAGGCCCAAAGCCAGCCCCTTTGCTCTTATCTTGCAGTTTTGGTCTACTTATAGGAGGACTTATCTGCTTTCTGTCAGCATCCCAGCCTTTGTATGCATATCCCCATGGATGTTGAGTAGGGAATACCCCCCTAAGTTTTGCAGAGCCTGAAGAAGAAGAGGAGATAAAATATAGAGTCTATCTCCTATACTGTTGGCCCCTGGCCCAGAGATCCTCTCGATCATTGATGGCTGCCTTGTAGGGAAATCTGGGAATAAGCATCCAGTCTGGGAAAAAACCAACAGGTTGTTTGTTTGATGTGAAGGGTCTTCTAGCCGCAGGTAGGGGAGTGGCTCTCAATGGGGGCCAGAGCCCGAAGTGGCTTCCAGGATAACCCATGTGAGAGTTTCTTAACTCAGTGATAACCTAATTAATGTACTTAGGGGGTTGGGTAGTAAACACCCTTAATAAGATAAATGGATGCCTCACTCATAGCTCAAGTGCTCGTTTAGGCTTGAGATGAGATGGGAAGGTTTAGGATGGCAAAATCAACTAGCTTGTCCTCACGAAAGGTAAGTTGATTCCGCGTGATTTTGTATGGGGGTCGAAGGTTGGGAGAGGCTACCAAGATAACCTAGGATGGGGGCCAGAGCCTAGGAGGGCCTACCAGGACAACCCATGACAACCCATGTGATGACGCTCTTGTCTAATGTAGTATAGTATTCCCTTGTTGATCTTTTGCCTTGTCTTGTGTGGTAGCCCTTGGAACTGCTGTCTGTGTAATGTTTATGTCATGGGATCTTACTGTTATCTCCTAGCATAGGGGGTGGGCCTTAGGGTTCCACATGGTCAGGTGGATGTGCATCTCTCCATTAGTCTTTTTATGGATTATTTGAGAGCTTGAGGAGTTATCTTGTTGCAGATTGTTGTCTTGTTCAAATCAATGTAACAAATATTCATTATGTACTTTCATATGAATGTTTATACCTTGATGTATTCTCAAAACAACACAGTTGTCTTTGTAAAGCTACATCTCTATGTAAAGAAGAACTTAAATATGATGTAATTCTTATGCAATATCTCGATGGTGTTAACTATTGTAATATTGTAATGGAAAAATTTCTCTTTAATGCACTTGGTTTTAGATTAATCTTGCATGGTAATCAGTTAATATTATTAGTCAAAAAGCAGTCATTTATCCCTAGAGATAATGTTAAGCTTGCATGTAATGTGTTTATTTGGTTACACTATGTTAACATTTCTTCTATTTATTTAAAAAAAAAAATTGCCATTTTTGTGATGCATATATTACCTTATCTCTAGGGTTGCGTGGCGGGGCATTACATTTGGTATTAGAGCCAAGTTTTCAAACACAGGGTACTCTGGGTTAGTATGAGCCATTACGTTGTCTTGGTTGTTAAACTCTGAAGAATTATGTTTTCACTTTTATTGTCCTAGTCTTATGAATTGAAGTTGTCTTTTGGTGGTGTGTGTGTAGGAAGATGCCTAGGGGTTGAGGTAGAGGTAGGGGTAGAGGTAGGGGACATGGAAGAGGTGGAGGCGGTACACCTCCTCCTAGTCCCCCTCATGTGAGTGCTCGGGGGAGTGAGGGTTAGAATGAAGTGAATCAAGGTCAGCTGGAGGGAGCTTAGTTGCATCAGTTGCTTGAGGAGCCCCTTGCCTGTTTAGGTCCTAGATAGGAGGTAGATCAACCAGGAGGGAGGCAAGAAGTTGAACAACCAAAGGTAAGGGAGAGAGAAGCGTCACCTAGAAGGAGAGAAATGACAACAAATCAGGAGGCTACCCTAGTCAGTCACATGAGAGATCTTTTGAGGGCACGCCCTCCCACTTTTGATGGATCTGGTAGTGGTTTGGAGGCTGAGACCTGGTTGTTGGATTTGGGTAGGTGTTTTGCCATGCATCTGTATGGTAGTAACACCAAGGCTAGATGTGTTATCTTGCATCTCAGAGGTTTTTCTTCTACATGGTGGCGTTTAGAGGAATAGAAGTTGCACTTGGATATCGGTACAGTTTCTTGGGAATTGTTCTTAGAGAGGTTCAGATCTCATTTCTTGTCAGATCATTGGAAGCAACACCGTGCAGATGAGTTCCATGAGTTGAGACAGATGACCATGTTAGTGGAGTAGTATGAGCGTAGATTCTATGAGCTGAAGCAATATGTAGGCATTGGCGATGATGAGGCTATGTTAGTTCAACACTTCATTAGGGGCTTGAATGCTCATATCAGTGGAGGAGTTCGTGTATTCAAGCCTAAGACCATGGAGGTAGCAGTTGAAATGGCTCGTCTAGTAGAAGAGAATTTGGCAATGCTCTTGGTGGACATACAGCTGTGTGGATTGGTAGTGCACCCACATCAGGCTTTGGGTCTTGAGGTGGTCAGTCACAGGCAGCAAGTTCATACAGAGGTCATCATGCACCCACTAAGGGTGGATAGCAACAGCAGTAGTAGTACTCTCAACAGAAACCAAAGAATTCTCATCCTCAGCATCGTGGTGGTCCTCCGTCAAAGAAAAACTATAATTGGCAGTGAGCTAAGCAATATTACCCTAACCAGCTGGCTCAGAGTATGTAGTCTGCAGTGAGCAGAGGGAGTTATCAGCAATCTAATGCTTTTTAGAATAGCAGAGGATTTGGTAGAGGCACAGGGTGTTTCTCTTGTGGCCAACAAGGCCACACAATTAGTCAGTGTCCTCAGAAGAATGCTTCAGGTTTTGGACAAAGGCTGGTAGCTTCAAAGCTAACCATAGGTGATGCAGGTAGGTCGCATAGAGTGTTTGCAGTGGTTGATAACTGCCAAGCAGAGCACCGAGGCACCATTGTGGAATCTTTCAGATTGATGCGAGTATTGGTTTTTCTGTTCCTTTTGATTATGGTGCTTCTAATTCATTCATTTCTCCTTCTCTTGTGGAGCATTGTGGTTTAGTGGCAGCAAAGCAGGATGTTAGGTGGCAGGTTGAATTAGCATCCAGGGCTAAGGTCGCAGTAGAGTCTCTAGTGCATGGTTGTGAGTTGAGGACTGGTTCTCTATTCACCACAATAGATCTCTGTATCCTACCCCTTAGTTCATATGATATAGTACTAGGTATGGATTGGTTAGATGCTCACCAGGCAGTGATAGATTGTTGGCATAAGTCAGTAAAGTGTGTGGATGATTCTGGTAGAGAGGTTGAGGTAGTTGGTATTCAGAGACCTATTTCCTTGTGTATGATCTCTGCTATGCAGTTGAAGAGATGTATACATCAAGGTTGTTAGTTGTTTGTTGTGAGAGTTAACGACTTGGAGTCAGAAGAAAGTCAAGACACCTCCCTGGATGATCATCCACTTCTTAGAGAGTATGTAGATGTTTTTCCTAGTGAGATTTAGGGGATGCCACCTAAGCGTGATATTGACTTCAGGATTGATCTCGTTCCCGGCACAAAGCCCATCTCACGAGCTCCATATCAAATGACCACATAAGAGCTTAAGGAGCTTCAATTGCAGTTGGAGTTATTAGCCAAGGGATTCATTCGACCTAGTGTTTCTCCATGGGGAGCACCTGTGATCTTTGTGAAGAAGGATGGATCTCTATGGCTATGTATAGACTATCGATAGCTTAATAAGGTAACTATGAAGAATAGATACCCCTTGCCATGGATTGATGATCTTTTTTATCAGATTAAGGGGGCTAAGGTGTTTTCAAAGATTGACCTTAAGTCAGGATATCATCAGTTGCATATCTTTGAGGCAAATATTCATAAAACAACATTATGCACCTGTTATGGACATTATGAGTTTATTGTTGTACCATTCAGGTTGACAAATGCACCTTCTGTGTTTTTGAGCTTGATGAATGGTGTATTTCACACCTATCTCGAAAGATTTGTCCTTGTGTTTTTGGATGATATATTGATTTATTCGAGGATGATGGAGGAGCATGAGGAGCATTTGAGGCAGGTTTTGTAGTGTCTGAGAGAAAATCAGCTTTATGGTAATTTAGTGAAATGTGAATTCTTGTAGACGGAGGTGAGGTATCTGGGTCATGTCATTTCAAGAGAGGGGATTGCAGTGGATCCTTCAAAGATCCAAGCCATTATAGATTGGCCTGCACCTACTAATATTTCTAAGGTTCGCAATTTCATGGGTCTGGCAGGCTATTATCATCAATTTGTTCAGGGCTTTTCGAGGATAACTCATCCCATTACTTCTCTTCAGAGGAAAGGGAAGAAGTTTGTTTGGTCAGAGCAGTGTCAGGCAATGTTTTAGACCCTTAAGAAGTGGTTCACTAGTGCACCTATTCTGGCAGTTCCTGATCCTACCCAGGACTTTGTTGTGTGTACTGATGTTTCTTTGGAGGGTTTAGGAGCAATTTTGATGCAGGATGGTCATGTGATTGCATGTGAGTCTCGCAAACTCAAGGATCACGAGTTGAACTATCCCACTCATGATTTGGAGTTGGTCATAGTTATGCATGCTTTGGTGAGGTGGAGGCATTTTCTTTTAGGGCATCAGTTTGAGTTGCATAGCGATCATCGCAGTTTGTAGTATATTTTTACACAACCAAACCTGAATGCAAGGCAAAGGCGATGGATGGAGTTTTTGTGCAAGTATGATTTTAAGGTTAAGTATATTCAGGGAAAGGAGAATGTAGTGGAAGATGCTCTTAGTCGGTGGAGGCATGAGCTTTCGACGGAGGCATGAGCTTTCAACGGTCACTCTTGCAGTAGATTTGAGAGGTTAGATTCTTGCAGCACTTCCTACTGACAGCTGGTATCAAGAAGTGAAGTCAGAGGCCGAGTCAGGTAGACCTTTAGAGGGTAGATTTGCCAGTTACTCTTTTGAGTTAGATGGTCTTTTGCGACATTTGGGTCATATTTATGTTCCTAGTTCATAGGGTCTTCATACCTTAATCATGTAAGAGGCGCATCAGGTACCCTATTCTTCTCATCCGGGTGTCAAGAAAATGCACGCAGTTCTTTGACAACTGTATTTTTGGAATGGAATGAAGAGGGACATTGATGATTTTGTTTCAAGATGCCTTGAGTATTAGAGAGTTAAGGCAGAGCACTAGCATCCCGCAGGTCTTTTGCAGCCGCATCTTGTTCCAGAGTGGAAATGGGACATTATTTATTTAGATTTTATAGTTGGGTTGCTTGTATCTTCCCATCGTCATGATGCTATTATGGTCATTGTTGATAGACTGACAAAAGTGGCATATTTCTCTCCGGTCTGATGTTCTTATAATGCTTCTTCAGTAGCTAGAGTATTCATGGAGGACATTGTCAGATTGCATGGGATTCCTTGCAGGATCATATCTGATAGGGATCCAGTATTCACTTCAACTCTTTGGACTTCCTTATAGCATGCCATGGGGACTCAATTGAATTTCAGTACAGCTTATCATCTGAAGACTGATGGGAAGACCAAGAGGGTCAATCAGGTCCTCAAGGATATGCTCATGATGTATGTTATGGACCAGCAGAGCTATTGGGAGGATTATTTATACCTGGTGGAGTTTGCATATAATGATGGTTATCACAGCTCTATCGGTATGTCTCCTTTTTAAGGCTTTGTATGGCCGTCCTTGTCAGACCCCACTGAGTTGGGATCGCCTTAAGGACAGAATCCTCTTAGGACCGGATATGCTTAGAGAGATGGAGCAACAGGTCGAGCGGATTCGAGAGCATTTGGTGACAACACAGGATAGACAGAAGAAGTATGCAAATGCTCATAGGTTTGATCGTCAGTTTTCAGTCGGTGATCGAGTGTTCTTGTAGGTGCATTCGTGAAAGAGTCTGATCCGTTACGGGAAAGGCTCTAAGCTTGCACCACGCTTTGTTGGACCGTTTGAGGTGTTGGAGAGGATCGGTCTTGTTGCTTATCGTCTTGCTTTACTGCCCATTTTATCACTCATCCATGATGTATTTCATGTTTTTGTACTTAGACCTTATCATCCCGATATTGCTCATGTTCTTGATTGGAATGCTCTATAGGTAGAGGATGGGCAGCTGGCTTTAGAGACCGTAGGCATTTTTTAGCTCAAGAGACTCGCACCTAGGGGTAGAGACATGGAGCAGGTCAAGGTCTAGTGGGATCCTAATGATGAGACTTCCGCTACTTGGGAGGATGCATTCCGGATGCGGGAGTTATATCCATATTTACTTGCAAGCTTCTAGGAGTAAGCTTGATTTTGGGGGGGAGGATGTAGTGCCCATCATTTTGGCTTTCTAATAGACTGTTAGTTATTTCCTTATAGTTAGACATGATGACATATTTTGATGATGGATTTACTATTTTGATGACTGATGATGACAGTCATTTATGTTTACTATGATGACATTCTGATGTTTATGTTTAGTACATGATGCTTAAGATATAATTAGTTATGGGTTAAATTGATTAGGTAGACTAGTTTTATTATGTTTCATGTGATTATCTGACATCTGATTATTTAGTTACAGATGATATTAGCTTATTGCTCTAATGATGTTGTTTGAACTAATGTTTTATTCTTATGTTGGGTTATGGACTTAATTGACTATGTGGATTAATCTTAGTAGGTGCTTATGTGTTTATTTGATGATGCTTATATAGATGCTTAGTTATTCTTGAACTTGTTTGATGTGGATAATGCGATATGTTTTGTGAAGGGACGATGTAGCATTACTCATGATGAGCACCCTACTATGCTGTGATTCCCTGTCACAGTGTGTTTGGTTTGATGTTTATATATATGCTCGACATCTGGTTTGTTGCAGGTACCAGGCATCGACTCCACCTGAATTGGTAGGTCTGAGCATGCCTTATATCCAATGGAGAATTGTGGATCAGAGATGACATAAGGTCCCTTAGCTTGATATCGTCCTCGAAAAGGATGAGTTGTCTTGTTTTGTGCCTTGTCGGTCTGACTTGTTAGCCAGTCACTTTCTTGAGGTATGGTTTGGTCATGTTTGGTCATTTGTTACTATTTGGTATTAGACAGTGTTAGTTGTATTAGTTGGTTTATGTTTCATTTACTTGTGGTCGTAATATAAATTTTGTCTTGTTAGCATATAGTTTATAATAATAATAATTTATTATAAATTATAAGTCTTTCTTGATAAATAAATTAATAATGGCATGTGGTAAATAAGTACTTTTAATTGAGAATTTAATTAATAACATTCATATGCAAAATGATAATAATTATAAAAATAAAATATTAATAAGAATAATCGTAAATAGGAATATTAAATATTGTATTCTCTAATTGAGAGTAATAAACTAAATATTTTGTGTTGTCAAGAAATCTTAATTAATTCACCCAAAAATAAATAAAATTTAGTATTGTCGTGTTGGGAAGTAGTGGGAAAATTAATGAGAAGTAGTGGATGGCTGTAACGGGAAAATGTGGTTATGGGGGAATTGATTGTTTTACTATTTGAATGGGTCTGGACATTTTGTTTAAGGGGTGGAGCATCAATTTCTGAGGAGAAGACATTGGACATTCTGGGACAAAAGGGGATTTATAGAGTTCGTGTTTTGGAGTTCCGCATCTTGCTTCCAATTAAGTCCCTGTACAATTTGAATGTACATTTCATATGTGCATTATATGTGTAAATATGTATAATATTTCGGTAGTTGTATTCCCTATGGAGTAATTCTAAATACAAGATCGTAGGATTTAAATCAATCAATCCATTATGTGGCTATAGTATAGTATCAGCTTTTGTATTCGATCCCTTATGTGGTTCTTGCGGATTAGATCTTCTGTGCATATCCTGAGCAATTGTGCCTGCTCTAATGTTGTTAAGTTCTTTCTTCATAGCAAACCCTTTTGTGTACATATCACAATCTCTCTAATGTGAGGAAATTGATAAAACCTAATCCATCAATGTTGATGCCACGAGATTGTTATTCCTTTGAGGCATTCTTTTAATCAGCTCGCATGTCGTGGTTACGATTCCATATTATTGCTTTATGTGTCCTAGCTTCTATCTCTCTCTAATTTCGCATTATTCTCCCTTATTGTTGAACATAATCTTTAGACATCAGACTAACTCACCCACATCTCAGTTGGGTCACCTGGCGCTTTATTTTGTTCACATGAGCTTTTGCTACAGTTTATTTTAGTTTCTTCCTTCTGCCATAAGCAATTTTTTCCTTATATGCAATCGTACCTGTATAGATGATGGTCTCCTTGAGAATAAAATATTATTCCTTAATCTCTTGGGCAAACCTTTTTCTACATACACGATTTAGTATTCATCGCTTTGCTATCTATGTAATTCAAATGGCGTACCTATGAGTTGAGCGGCCTATGTCGTAGTTGGTTGCCCTTATCTGTGTTTTGAGCAACCCTGTCTGTATTTCAAATGCTCTTTTCTGTATTTCAAACGGCTTTTTCCTTGCATCAAGCGGCCTTTCTTTACAATGAGCGGCCTTTGTCATGCATTGAGCGGCCTTCCCTGTGATCTGAACAATCCTTTCTGCAAAAGAAAACCATTCTTCAATATCTAAGTAATCCATTCGGTCAAGGCTCATTAAATCCATGTATGGTAGCATAGAATATGTATTGATTTTGTTCTTCTTCTGATTATAACGTGGCCAACCTCCTTTATTTAGGAAACTTTATCTAATACCGGATTCAACTAAGAGGATCATATCATTGAAAAAGCCGATTAGCAAGTCTGTGCTGGCATCTTTGTTGTGGAGTAATCCTTGGTAACGGTTCTGTAAACTGACATTATTACTCAGTCATTGTTGTTCTAGATAAAAGTTTCTTGAAATCCATTTAGCAGGTTGTCTTGCTTTGCATGATTAACCACGTTTCTTGCCAGTTATTATTAGGTTGGATTTCTATTTTGAGAAGTTTAGGTATGGGATACGTTACAAATTGAGTTATCTATGCAATCTTTATTATAACATATTGTCTGCAGGTGATTATTTATACTCATATTTTCCCAATTGTTGCTAATGTTACAAACCCATAGTAATCGGCCCTTAAACCTCGTTGAATTTATCATTGCTTGTGTTATTAGAAGCCATTATAATTATCATTAGTATTATCATTAATATGGTTGATATTGTTTCTTGTAATATCATTAAGCCATAAATTATTTAATTTAAAATAGATTTACTTTAATAAAAGAGTTTTACTAGTTTAAGTTTTAGTTGGAATGAGTATATTTCATAGGCATTAAATTAAGTATTGGAAAATTGTAATATTTAGGCATTTCCTTATAAAGGTGCAATTTTATAGGAATAAAAGTTCTTAGGTTATATTAAATAAAAGATATTAAGGGTAATGGTAATTTAATATTGATTAAATATATGGTTGAAATTAAAGTTAGTAATCTTAGTACAAGAAATTACTTATTAAATCCTGTGCAAGTGTGTCAGAGGTCATAATGGAATCATGTAGTTCTGGGGGCTTAGATTTGGTTCCTAAGATTATGTTGTGATAGTCATATTGTTTTATGTATGGGGGTGGTTGGTTATTGTTGCATTGTGTCGAGGTGATGTTACAGTTTTAAAAAAATGTATGGGAATTTTGATGATTGCAATTTTATATATATCTTGAATGTTGTATCATAACTTTGGAAATGTTCCTGGTGATTACATTTAGTATGCGAGACGACAAAATTCCTTGCATAATTATGGGTTGTTTGTTTGATGTGAAGGGTCTTCTAGCCGTAGGTAGGGGAGTGGCTCTCAATGGGGGCTGGAGCCCGGAGTGGCTCTCAATGGATAACCCATGTGAGAGTTTCTTAACTCAGTGATAACCTAATTAATGTACTTAGGGGGTTGGGTAGTAAACACACTTAATAAGATAAATGGATGCCTCACTCATAGCTCAAGTGCTTGTTTAGGCTTGAGATGAGATGGGAAGGCCTTAGATGGCAAAATCAACTACCTTGTTCTCACGAAAGGTGAGTTGATTCCACGTGAGTTTGTATGGGGGCTGAAGGTCGGGAGAGGCTACTAGGATAACCCAGGATGGGGGCCGAAGCCTAGGAGGGCCTACCAGGACAACCCATGACAACCCACGTGATGACACTCCTGTCTACTGCAATCTAGTATTCCCTTGTTGATCTTTTGCCTTGTCTTGTGTGGTAGCCCTTGGAACTATTGTCTGTGTAATGTTTTGTGTGGTTGGGGATTCCATGTGTATTGCCAAGCTAACTATTTATGTCATGGGATCTTACTGTCATCTCCTAGTAGGGGGGTGGGCTTCAGGGTTCCACATGGTCGGGTGGATGTGCATCTCTCCATTGGTCTTTTTGTGGATTGTTCGAGAGCTTGAGGAGTTATCTTGTGGCAAACTATTGTCTTGTTCAGATCAATGAAACAGATATTCATTATGTACTTTCATATTAATGTTTATACCTTGATGTATTCTCAAAACAACACAGTTGTCTTTATAAAGTTGCATCTCTATGTAAAGAAGAACTTAAATATGATGTAATTCTTATGCAATATCTCGATGGTGTTAACTGTTGCAATATTGTAATAGAAAAAATTTATCTCTTTAATGCACTTGATTTTAGATCAATCTTGCATGGTAATTAGTTTATATTATTAGTTAGAATGTAGTCATGTATCCCTAGAGATAATGTTAAGCTTGCATGTAATGTGTTTATTCGGTTACACTATGTTAACATTTCTTCTATTTAAAAAAAAAATTGCCATTTTTGTGATGCATAGATTAGCTTATCTCTAGGGTTGCGTGGCAGGGCATTACACATAGACTTTTTCCTCAATTCTTCCACAACTTGAGTCAATTCCTTTCCCAATATATTCTAATTTTTTTTGAAAAAACCCAGCAGGGAACCCATCAGGCCTCGGGACTTTGTTTGAAGCTAAATGAAAATTTCCCACCTTCACTTCTTCCATGAAGGGTGTATTTAAGAAATTATTACACTCATATCTTATTAAGCATATGAGATTTTTCTTAGCACCTCCTCCTTATTTTGTTTTGATTAAGATAACCAGGAAGGGCCCGAACCCATACAAAAAACCCAAAAAGGCGAGCAGTCAAAGTCTTACAAGACATAAAACATAACATAGTCTAAATAGAACACTATGTAGAATAAATAGACACTGAACCAACAACAAAAGGAAAGCCCACCCATGGACCAGTAGAAGGAACCCTACTAATTGGAAAGAAACTTGAGGCCACTGATGGCTTGCCACTCCTTGTTGAGGAACTCTAGCTTGCCCTCGAAGGAATTCTCTTCCACACTGTTGTCTTGACCATCCAAGGTGTCCATGTCAACCTCTTTCCCTTTGGTGTTCTTGCTCTTGGCCCTAGTTCTATTGGTAGTGTTATGTCCTAAAATGTCCCCTAGGACTTTTACCTCCTAAGTTTAGCTCCTGGGTCCCTTAATTTTCATCATGCATGTTAGAAATGAATCCCAAGACAAAATGCCCTAAAACCCATGATAAATGGGACATAGGGGACATTGCAGAGCTTAACCTTGACCCAAAATAGAATCCAGGACAAGGGCACCCATGCCCTTGCCCTGCCCTATTTTGGCAGGGTCCAAATTTCAATTATGACAAAATAACTGTTAAAAGGTGTTCGTTGCCAACATCTTAAGTTTGAATTACGAAATTAAAGTGGGAATGCATATATAAGCATGTTTAGGACTTCATTTGCAAACCATAAGATGATTATGATATTTTGGCGAACTTATGATTATAGAGCATTCAAGGCATTCATTGTGTTGCAGAGTCAAATTTTGTTGTTGTTGTGTTTGTTATTGCAGATTTGGCTTCATCTTCTCATGTTGTGAAAGATCTTCATCTACTTGAGAGCTACACCTCCAAGGTGATATCTATTCATGCTTCAATCAATCATTTATTATTTTGTTTTTGCATATGTCCTACAAGGACACACACTCTCTATCTAACAATGGTGTTGGAAGGCTTGAATGCCATTCTGGGGATTGATCGAGGCAAGCTCATAAACACCACAACCCCCAACCCCTCTCTTTGTGATTGCAAGTGACAGGTGTCGGATCTTGCAGAGAGGAGTTGCAAAGGACTATTACATAGCATAAGGAATCAAGATCTGAAGAAAAAAGCAAGAAATAGCTTAGAAAGGGCTTGGGCATGCACTCTTTTGCCACTTAGTTTCATGACATGGAGAATCTCTAAAGTGGTTGCAGCCAGTGATAGAAAAGATCCTGAAGCCCTAAGAAAAAGCAACACCTTGGGCTTGGGCACCCGCTCTTTTGCCCCCAACTTTTCTGTCTTCTAAAACTCGAAATATGGTATGTATCTAGCCTGTATTTGGTCTCTTCCTATGTGAGCATTTATCAGGTTTCGTCTGTTTGTTTACAATTTTGCATAATTAGGGGTTTAAGCTTGATCAGACTAAAATTAATACATTGATCAATCAATTCCAAATTTCCCTATCATTCCCAGTGACAACCAACCTATAGTTGAGCCTTCTCATAGAAGTTGTGATTCAACTCATTTAAATGTCCTTGAATGTATTGTGTGAAAGGAGGATCTAGCTAAACCATCCATCAATCCCACCAACCCTATTTTCATCCTTTACAGGTAGGCCCCATAGTGACCGACTGTTGAATATTGGTCTCCAAAGGTATAGTACCTGAATTACCCCCTCTAGCAACTTTTCTCTTCTCCATTTCTACTTGGAACACATACAGAGTGGTAGCTAAATTCTTGATAGTTTCCTTGCTAAATGCAACTATCTCCACGTTCTTCATGATGGCCTCTTGGTTTTTCTTAATCTTATTCATCTTAGCTTCCATATTCTCCCACCTATCAAACATTTTGGCTAAACTTTCCACCTCTTGCCACAACTCATCATCACTCTCCTTGGGCCAATTTGAAGTCTCCAGCTAAGTGACAACCTCAAGGTGTTGAATCTTCCTCTTAGCATGATGCATCCAAGCTAATTCCATTTTAGGACTTGGCTTTGTAGATCTAAGGCTTGATACAGGGTTTCCACCTTATCTTCTAACTGGTTTGCAAGACTTGCAATTGATTTTCTCAGAGCTAGGGGTTTTCTCCCTAGTAGGGGGCTATTGGGAGGAGTAGTAGTCTGATTGTTATTGGGAGGGGTGGAATGATCCTGGGAAATGGGACTCAACTAGGCTAGAACATCCACGACCTTTTGTTTACCTTTGTCTTTGACAATATTAACTTTAGGGGACAAATCACCCTGAATAGGGGAATCCTCCAGGACCTTCCATTTACCTTTGTCTTTGGTAGCATTTAATTTAGGGGACAAATTATCCTGAATAGTGGAATCCTTAAGGGGATCTCAAAAGGTCACCTTATCTTGTTTCTTTCCATCAGGGGGTTGGGTGGGAGTCTCAATAGGGTCCTTAACAGGGGTAGAGTCAGCTGAGGATGAGGGTTTAGAAAGTTTGGGTTTCTTATTGGAAAACAGGGCAGCAAGGATGTGCTCAACAAGGGAAGGATTATAAATCCTTGGTTTGAAGGCTAGAGCCAGAATGAGGGCTAGTTCAAATTTGTAAATGGCATATATTAGACCCTGATGGAGTGGGAGGGTTTTCTCACCAACCAGAACCTTCTGGACCGACTCATCCAAAGAGGTGAAGAGCTAATACGAGAAATTAAGAGCAACATTTAGGCAAAATTGATTAAGTAATGGGAAGAGATAAGCATGAAAGTGTTTGAAGTGACCTTCAAGAGTTACATACCTCATCAGAACCTCCATAACTCTTTTCCACACCCCTGGGAGATCATCATGAGAATACCCATTCTGTAATCTACTAATCTTTTCACCCTCCTGGAGAAATCTCTGCATTATCCTCCTAGTAGTGGCCTTTGCCTTTTTTAGGAAGGTAGATTCCTTCCATCTTTAGCCTAGTCACTTCAACTATCAGTTCCTCCGTCACCTTGAAAGAAATTCCCCTAACATAAACCACACTAGCTTTCCATGAGATAATAAATTCACAGGAAAGAAGGGTGTCAAACCCATCCATGGCTTCAATGTAAGAGGTGAAGTGCCCCCTCTCTAGCATCCCCCAAAGCTCGGTGTTGTTTTTTAAATTCTCATAGCTACTCGGCGCAGTCTGTATCAAATCCCCTCCCATGGTAGAATCCTCAGTCTTAGCAAATCAAACAAAGGAGGTAAGAATGAATGGCGACCATTCAGAACATGAAAGGTTGATGTGAATGTCGATGCATAACTTAGCATTATTATAAACTCTCTAGAAAATTCCCTCCCCCATGTGAGGCATCCTCTCAATGGTAGAGGTGTTCATTTCCAAATGTGGGTTTAAAGACTTTATTTTTAATGAGAGTTTATGTGATCCAAAAGATTTTTACCATCCTTCCAACTAACCATGTTATTGGCATTGGTGCCTAGGTTGGCAAGAGCGTCCGTCGACCCATTGCCCTCTCTAAATATGTGACGCATAGCAACCTTTTCAAAATTTAATAAAAAGTTTCTACTAATATCAATTAAGTCTTTATAGGACTAGTTGGGATTAGCCTTAGACTCAAACATAGTTAGGATGTTCTTAGAATCCTCTTCAACAACAAGGTTCTTGATCCCTTTATCAATGACCATTTTAATGCCTTGGAGAGTAGTGTTGGCTTCGGTGAAATTGCAAGTCTAAAAACCTAAGTTCTTAGCATAGGCACCCACAACATTGCCCTTATTGTCCCTTAAAAGACCACCCCCACCCACCTAACCTGGGATGGCCTTCGAGGCCCCGTCGAAGTTAATTTTGATACATCCAGCCTTAGAGAGGGACCAATGGGTGCTACTTCTAGTTGCTCTCTTGTCAAGATCAACTTTCCTTAGTCTATCAAGAAGCCCCTAATTTTGAGCTATCCTGAATTCCAACTTTGTGGGGTTGAGGTTAGGATTTTTGAGGTTGACCACTTTAACATTCTCAATGATTCTATAATTTATGGCCTCAGATAACTCCATCGACTTTTTCTTTTCCTCCCTGAACACCTTGTTATTCCTTTCCCTCTAGAGCCCTCAGCTGACATACATTAACACTTGCCACCAAAGCTCGGTAATTAGAGGGTTGTTTGAACAGAGAGGCCCAACTATTCCTAGTTTCCTTCGCCTTAACTTGCCAAACCCAAGAAAGGAGGAAATTGCTCATGATTTTCTGTCTAATCTTCCACGCATAGTTGCAGTGGAACAACAAGTGGTCTATACTCTCCTTAGTCCTTTCACACAACAGACATTTGTTGGCCATCTAGAAACCATGCTTTTGGAGATTGTCAATGGTCACGATTTTATAATGGTTCACCATCCACCGAAAGAATTTGATCTTGGGAATGGACTTATTAATGTGCCTCCAATTGAAACGGTCCTTGTAAGAAGTATCCAGAATGTTATACCCAGACTTGACCGTGTAATTTCTAGAATGATCTCCTTTTCAAATGGTCTTATCCTCCATAAATTTTCTATGGAATCTATGATTCTGAAGGTGCTTTAGCAACGTAGAAGCCACAATATCTAAGGGATAAGAAAACTAGGATTGGGAGACATTCTAGACCATTTGACCACCTTCCATTTTCCAGTAATTGTTGACATAATTGCCAACCCTTCTATGAACCTCGTCTTTAATAGTCGAGTAGATGGGGTGGAAATACAAAAGCAGAAAGGAGACCCAAGAGTCTTCCTAGAATCTGACCTTCCCCCCTTACCAACCTACCATTGGAGACCCAGGGAGAGAGTAGATTTAGATTAAACAATATTAGTCCAGATGGAGGACCCAGAGGGCATCTGTTGGATTTGCATTAGAGAAAAGCCTCCTCTACCATTCAAATATTTAGCCTTCATGATGGATTAGTCTATTCACTGCTTGATGAAATGAGTCTCCATCCCACTTTGGCCAATAGGGCTTTATTCAATGTGGAGATTTTCCTGAGTCCAAGCCCCCCTTTGCTTTTAGGGGTGCAAACAACATCCCATGCCACTAGGGTCATTCTTTGTTTTTCCTCAGTGCCGCTCCAAAGGAAGCATCTTTGGGTTTGTTCAATTTTGTCGGCAATGCTCTTAAGCAATTTGAATAGAGATAACATGCACACATGAGTACTTTGGAGAGATGCTTTGAGGAGCTGGAGTTTTCTTGCATGGCTTAGGAGGACACCCTTCCATGCTGCAAGTTTTTGCTGCATCTTTTTTATCAGAGTGTTCCAAGAGGTCTTAGGGAGTTTACCATGCACCATAGGCATTCCCAAATAGGTCTTCGGAACCAAAGCATCTAACAAATCTTTAAAGTAGTTTTTTGCCACCATGCAGATGTCATTCCATTTCTCCATCACTATTCCATCTTTATTTTTGATGCTTGTGATTCTATTTGAGCTCCTTTTAATCTTCATAGCATTGTGGAAAAATTTGGTATTTCTATCTCCTTTTAATTGACACTCTCTTGACTTCTGTCTCCAAAATATCTCTTCTCTGAGTAGCAACTTTGCGTATTTGCCTTTCAAGTTTGTCTCCATTGCATAAGTTCTTCGATCCATTCCATCCCTGATAATCACTTCATTGAGGGTATCCAATTCCTCTTCTAATTTTTCCTTCTCTATAAAGATGTTCTTGAAATGACATCTATTCCATTCTTTGAGCCTCTCTTTGATGAAGCCTAGTGTTTTTGAAAATCTTGATAATTTCAATCCTTTAATCTTTGGAGCATCATTCCACCATTCTTCAATCCTATTTTCAATATTTGGGTCACGAAGCCACATTTTTTCAAATTTGAAGGGACATCTTGCGGGTCTAGAGCTAGGGGATAACTCTAGCTATAAGGGGTAGTGATTAGATCTAGATAGAGGAAGAGTGGAGGAATCACGTGTTAGTGGGATTTTTGACCAATCACCCCCAATAAAAAACTTGTCTAGTCTTTCCGCAATATTAGAATGCTCTTTTCTTCTATTTGTCCATGTATATTGCCCATTCCTAGGAACAATATCCAAGAGGAAGTTGCAATTTATGAAGTTCTAGAAATCCACCTAGGTCTGTGCACATCCAGAAATTCCCCCCATTTTTTCTAAAGCATCCAAAACTACATTAAAATCATCTCCCACAATCACACTTTCTTCCTAGAGATTATACATCATTATAGTGATTTGATTCCAAACTTCTTTCTTTTGGATCATACCCATAGATTCATACATGTTGAAGAGTATGAAACTAAGATTTAGCAGAATGTGCTTCACTCAGCTTGCTTGCCAATTTGTACTTAGTTTTGCAAGAGCTCCATAGAGACTTTGAATGGATTCCATATCGTGCCGAAGCCACCCGAAGCCCCCATTGCAGGGGAAAATATTCCTTGCCATTGCTTCCATTTTTTCATTAATTTTCTTGATTCGTCCAATGACAATTTTATTTCTTGTAGAATTAAAATGTCTAGTTTGCTCAAATCAATTTGGTGCTTGAGCATGTGTCTCTTGTTAGGGGGCATTGATGTCTCTAACATTCCATGCTATTAACTTTATGGCTATTTGGGAAGGGTGGCTCCCTTCCCGGATCTCAACTTCATTCGCCCCTTAGCCTTCCCTACTAATTCCAATTTCACTATGTTGGATTTCCACCCTCTTAACACTCTTCTCCCCCATTTCAGGCTTCTTGATTCTGATTGGCTAATTAGTCTTTCCTCCAGCATGCCCACTTCTTCTTTTGATCCATTTCCCAATTCTTCTTCCATATGAATTTCTTCCTCTGTCTTATTTGGCTTAGGCGGAGTGTTTTCTTTATTCTTAGTGCCTGAATTACATCCAAAAATTTCAAGTGCAGTCTCCAGAGTTGTTCGATTATCTATTGTGTCCCCTGCTAACAATACCCTTGGAGGGCTATTCTCCTCCATCGAACATGAACTTTTTTCTTTTCTAATATTCGTTTCCTCTTTTTGAAGTTTATCCTTAGAGTCTATAGAGTCCCTAATCTCAACTGCTATTTATTCCTTGCTCTCCTTAACCTCCTTGTTCTCTATTTCTGTCCCTTTGTCTTTTCTTTTTTGCAAGCACTCTTCCATAGAATGTCTAGAGATTTGGCAGTGTTTGCATCTTATTTGAGTTTTTCCCACTTCAATCTTTGTCACAAACCCCTGATTCTAATCTAATCTCAATTTCCTTAAGGATTGTGGATTTGAGGTTAATCATTACATAGATTCTTGCATACATCCTGACTTCCCCCTCTTCCATTTTATCATCTGCCTTTACAAAAGTGCCTAGCTTCTCCCCAATCAGTGTTAGTATGCCAGGATCCCAATATTCCGTGGACAAATTATACAATCTTATGCACATCGACGCAATCGCTATTTCATGTTTTAACAGATTAAAATTGGGTTTCCAATCCTTTAGATAAAAACCAATCCCATCCATTAAATATGGTCTATGTCTCAATATTTCTTCCTTCTTCTTTATTGTAGAGCATTCTGTGAGGGGGGGAATGTGAGTTAGTCAAATTAATGAAAACATAAACCCAAACACCAATGGAAGTTGAAAGCAAAGAAGAATTAAACCAAAACAAGTAAGAACATACTTATAAACTCCTTTCCCTGTCATTTTCCATTGTTTGCCTATCTTTCTTTAATCTTGATTGTGAAGCCCTCATAAGCTTTCTTTGCTTGCTTGCTTGTTTGAAGATGACAAAGGAAGAATGACTTTTGATATGTGTTGTGTTGAATGTGAGCTTCAACGCATGATAATGGAGGACACTTGAAAATGGAATGGAGAAGAGAGAATGAGAGAAATTTTGGTATAGTAATTGTGCAAGATGAAGTTCCTCTTCATTGGCTTAGAAGAGGGTTCTATTTATAGATTTTTTGAAAATAGAATGGAGGGTGAGGATCAAAAGATGAGATCAATGGCCCTCATTTTTTATGAATCTTTAATTCATAATGGATGAATTAAAAATTCTTTATTTGAGAATAGTGGATTATGACAATTGAATTAAAATTCAATTGACAAAGGCTAGTGGGGAACAATTGAATTAAATATTCAATTGGTGAAGGCTAGTGGGGAACATTGAATTAAATATTCCATTGGTGAAGGCTAGTGGGGAACATTGAATTAAATATTCAATTGGTGAAGACTAGTGGGGAACATTGAATTAAATATTCTATTTGTGAAGGCTAGTGGGGAACATTGAATTAAATATTCAATTTGGTGGAAGATAATTGATTTAAAGACTTATTTTGGATAATGAAGGATATTAGCTAATTAAATATTAAGAATATTTAATTATATGTGCAACATGGTGAGGTGGAAGAGATGAGGTGGATTTTGGACTTTTAGACATTAGAAGAATTTAGGGAATTTAATTAAATAAAATGACTTTATTTAATTATGGGATAATGAGCCAATTAAATAAATTTATAATATTTATTTAATTGATAGAAGAAAATATGAATTAAGATAAATATTAAAATATTTACTTAATTTGACCTGAGCCAATTTTAGGTGTATACACAGTCCACCATTAAAAAAACCTTTTCGCAAGTCATTTCAACTTGGTCTCGATAAATATAGTCTTAATATAACTTAAAAACACACATACAAAATTAAATATCTAACTAAAATTCCAGGTAAATATTATCTTAAATCTTCAATTAATTTAAAAAGGCCATTAAAAAGTAAAATAAAATATACGTTTAATGCAAATCCAATTTAATTAAAATCACAGTTAATCAATGAACTCCAATAATGCTATTTGTTTTTATACGCCCTTCGTATCTTTTCCTTTAGGTCTCCATGGAATCTTAGCACAGAAAAGGTTCGGAGTTCGAATCCCGTCTGCCGAAAAAAAAAAAAAAATTACATTCTGTGTGCGTGCTATCGCATTTTCAAATATTTGGCGGGCTTTAAATGGTTACATAAAACACTGCACGAAACAGTAATTTAATGTGCAGGGTTAACAATTACTTAATTAATGGCGAGCATATTACAGTTGAACGCGTGGGAAGATGAAGCATACCCTTCAAAGAACGATCTTTTGGCGGTGCCTCTGTTTGCACTCCTCTTTCCTGCCGTCAGATTATTCTTGGACAGTCTTATTCTCGAGGTGATCAATTCTCTGCTTTTTTAATTTTAGTTTTATTTATTATTTAAATTTAAAAGATATATATATATTATCTATTGACAAGGTATGGCTGGAAATTTCCATCTCAACAAATTTTTGTTTTTAGTAATTTTTTAATAGAAAATCTCTCTTTTAATAATATGGATTGTGGAAGCTTGAATTCTCAAATTTATTAGTAGTTTTTTTTGTTCTCACTCTCTGCATTCTAACACCTCAAAATTTTAAATACATAATTATATATACAGTTCAGTGTTGCATTGGAATTTCACCATGTTGCATTCAGTGTATGGTAAAATACTGAATATATTGATATTCCATTTACCTTGAATGGAATTTGATAGTAAATTGCTTTTTTTGTAGTTAATTATTCGTTTATTTGTAAATTTCATTTTTCTAGGCAACCTTAGGCTTGAAGGTTATCTATTTGGTCAGAGTCGCCCTGGAGTTAGACTCAGCCTTGCCCATCTTTTAATTTGGTAAGCACATTCGGTATCTTTTCCTGTTAAAGTCACCAGGGAATTGTATGAGGCCTCATAGGTTGATTTAGTAAATTTGCCCTTTTCGTGGCAACCTTTGACATTAATGAGACAAGGGAGGGGTATCTCTTTTATTAAAGTTACCAGGGACTTGTATCGGGCATTGTCTGTTGATTAGTGAGTTTATCTTTGTTTCAGGTGATCTTCAACTTAGATGGCACAATGGAGGGTTTTCCTTCCAACATATTCTTCACCCGAGACTTGCACCTAGCTTTGTTTTTCTCCTAATTTGGCAAATCCCTTCCTTTTGGGGAGCCTTTGGCTTTAATGCCATGACATAGGGGTATCTCTTCAATCAAGGTCATCCTTGGACTTGCACCTGGCATTGTTCATGTTTAATAATCTGGAAACTAACCTTTTTTAAGGCAAGTTTTGACTTAAATGCTCAGGATCACAGACATTTCTTCTATCAAAATCTCCCTGGATCGACACCCATCCTTGTCCATTTTTAATTTGGTAAATTTTGATTTTTTGGGTCAACCTTCTAATTTAGATGTTATGAGAGGGGTGTCTCTTCTGTCAAAATTACCTGGGACTTGCATCTGACCTTACAGCACTTATAGCACTGTGTCATGTCCAACATGTTGAATGTGTTGCTTCACTCAATTTCAACACTTTATCTTGTCCAAAGTGTTGGATGCAATCATTTACCCAATTTCAATCAACACTCTATCATGTCCAGCACGTTGAATGAAAGATTTTACTTAATTTTGAGACTTTATCATGTCCAGTTTGTTGGATTGCATATTTTACCCAGTTCTATCTCTTTATCATTTTTGGTGTGCAGCTATGGCATTTTCATCCAATTTCATGTCCAGCATGTTGCATGAAAGATTTTACCTAATTTTGAGACTTTATCATGTCCAATTTGTTGGATGCTATATTTTACCCAATTCTTTCTATCTCTTTATCATTTTCAGTGTGCAGATATGGTATTTCACATAGTTCCACGGAGTTTCTTGATGGGGGGACGGGTTTCGGGGATGAGGGGACGGGGGGCGTAAATTTGGGGACGGCGGCGGGGGGGGGGGGGGGGCGGGGCGGCAGGGGAGTGGTGCAAATACATATAGTACTTGAAAATTTAGTTTTAAAAAGATGTATAAGGAATAAGTATATTGCATTGAACATCAACAAATTAACATTTGAAGTTTTGATTTTTGAACCATTGAACCAATGAACATTGAAAATTTGAAAATGAAAATCAAAATATCGAATCGATGAATTTAGAGTTTTCAAAATTTCATTATGATGATTCATGATTACAATCAAGTATCAACAATGTTCAAAACTTCAAAAAGAAAATACTAAATAGTAAATACTAATACCAAATTCTAATAGTAATGAGTCAATGGCTAATCATCCCCAAAGTGCTTGCCAAACTCCTCATCACTAGAACTGCTGGGCTTCACATGCTCAAGCTCCTCCAAACCAATACCAACCAGCCCTGTGTGTGTAGCATCATCATCAATCTGTGCTAGCTCTTTTGGCTCTACATCCCATCTGGCTGCTGGACTCTCCTTGTACATAAGTGTGTTGCGGTCAATGAGACGCAAGGCACTATGTATAGCCACAAACTTCTCTGCCCTCCTAGAGGTAAGCCTGTTCCTCTTAATGGAGTGGATGAAGCTATAAGTAGACCAGTTCCTCTTAGCAATAGAAGAACTAGAAACTTGGGACAACAAACGAATGGCTAGACTGGTAGTCATAGTATTAGGCCCATGCAAAGTCCACCACAAAATAGGGTCCTCCTGTGCCAAAGTCTCCCTATCCGATTCGGCCTCCTGTGGATATCCCCTAAGAGTGGTAAATTTTGTCCACTCACTACGAATGACGTTGCCCTCTATAGGATCGTACATTTTTTGAATGGACTTCATGAACCCTGCCTTCACCTCAGCATCTTGTATAGGTGTAACTCTACCATGCCTTTTCACATACCACTTTGGGTTCAATGCATAGGTAGCCATGTGCAAGGGAGTGTTGAGCTTCTCCCATCTACGATAAATGATCGACTGAATATGTTTGGTGTAGGATTGCAATGTGGGGTCTCTCTATCGTACAACAGCCTTCATTTGATCAACATAGTATTAATGCACTCATACACCTCTCCAAGGTTAGGTGCATTAGCATCCCCATATCTAATCACTCTGAAGACTGGAGTAATGATGGAGACAATATATTTGGCATCAACCCAAACAACATCACTCTTCACCACCTCCTTCACCCTCTGCCCCTGCTCTGTCTTCGACTTAGGCCACTGATTCCATTTTGCTATCATAGCCATTAGTTGCAATGCCTCTTGCAACTCAAGCATCCTCTCCAAGAGAATAAAGTATGATGCATACCTAGTCTCTATAGGTTTCAAGAATTCCTTCTTGGAGAAGGTCCTGAAGAGTGCATGTGAAGTGTGATGGTTGCAGATAAACATCTGTACATCTTTAGCATCATTAACAAGTCCTTGATCCAGCTGATTTTCCCCATGTCCTTGAGTGCATTATTCATGGCATGCACACAACAAGGAGTCCACCAAATATGTCTATAGGCTGCCTCAATTAACTTCCCTGCAGCTCTGCACACATGGGCTGCATCTGTCACTACTTGCACCACATTTTGTGGCCCAACCTCCTCTATAGCATATTTGAGGATTTGGAATTGAAAATGAGCATCCTTGGGATGCCCTGAACAATCAATAGTCCTAAGGAAATAAGGGCCAGCTATACTTGTAACCATGATATTGATGAGTGGACGATGCCTAATGTCCGTCCATGCATCCATGATGATGCTGCATCCACTTATGACTCAAGTATTCTTCATTTTCTCCATTAAAACATTAATCTTGGAATAGTTCTTATCCAAGATTGTTGTCCTCAATTTAGTCTCCCTTGGTGGCACATATGATGGTCTCGCCCTTATTACCTTTGCCATAGCTTCCTTATAATATGGAGAGTGAGCCACATGGAATGGAATGCCATTGGCAAAGAAGAATTTGTCAAGGGCATCATCTGCCTCATCCTTTGCTTGCAAATTGAATAATTCTGCCATTGGATTTGAAGCATCACTACTACTCAACTTACGTTTCCCCTTTGGCTCTGCTGCCCTTGAACTAGATGGATTCATTGGCCTTTCCAAAGTAGTAGAAGTAGAACTCTGTCTCTGATGACCCCTCCCCCTTGGTGGCATAGTAACAAATGTAGGTGCTTCATCTTCATTACCACCCCATAATTTACACATTTCAGCCCTCAATTTCAGGTTTTTTTCCAGCTTATCACATACTTCTACACCTTTGCCTCGGATAAGAAGGAGGTGAGCATTTGTTCTAGTCATGCTGCCAAACCATTTAAGGTCACATAAGTTGCATTTCCATTTCCTAGTGCCCCTAGATGCCCCAGGCTGTCCTGGTACCTTGCATGCAAATTGTTTTAAAGGTTGCTTCGGATCAAAGGGACCTTAGCATATTGTTGTAGCATTTGTGAAGGGCAAGCATAATTTGAACTCCCAACAGAACTAGTTTGATTGTCATGGTCACCCCTCCTTGCTTCTGAACTAGGATCAGTAGGTGCATAATCATAATCATTTCTACTTTCAGTTTCAACCTCATCCCCTTGAGGTTGACCCTCATCCTCACTCATGCTATGAGAACTCATAATGACATTGCAAGAAATGATATTTTTTTTTGTAAGTTTATAATTTAAAAATTAAAATTCAAACCATGCATAATGCAAAGGATTAAGACATAAGGATTTTCTATTTGTTTTTCTTACTTCAGGTCCCACGAAGTGCAGAAGCAGAGGATACACAAATAGGAATTCTTGTTCTTAACCTTTGTCAAACAAGGATTTCACTTTGTTTTTCTTACTTCAGGTCGCACGAAGCACAGAAGCAAAGGATACACAAGATGAAATCCTAATTTGACTTCTAAATTCTAATTTTGAAATTGAAAAAAAACTTACAAAGCTACAACCTAGAAAGCAAAATAAATTTGAAATTTAAGCATTTGATTCTAGAAATGAATCATGATTCATGATGACATGAATGAGAATCAAAGAACAATACAATTATTAATTAATAATTAATAATTATACAAATGAAAATGAGAAATTCAAAGAATCAAATTATCAAATCAAAATGCATAGTGATAGGGCCTACCTTGTGTTTCAAATGATGAACTTGAGGACTCTTGAATCTTCTTGGCTTCTATATCCTCTTCTTGATCTCACTTTCCGTCTCCTAATGCTCTCACACTCTTGCAAACTTCTCCCTCTTACCTTGCTGCCCTCTACTTTCAACTCTCTACTTCACTCAAAGAAGTTTTTGTGTGATTTGAAATGAGAGGGAGAGGGATTTTTATTAGCTTTTGGGAGGCCTTGGGGGTGGGGGTGGGGCCCATTAGCATTTAGGGTTAGGGAAGAGGGCTAAAAAAAAAAAATCTTTTAAGAATTTAAAAGAAAAACTCACTTTTGGCGTCCACCGGCATGGGGAACGCCTGAGCGTTTCCTGGGGCGTTGAGGGACTTTTGGGCATCCCCTGGACGTCCCCGGGACGTCCCAGAGTCCCCCAGATGTCCCCAATTTCATAGAACACCCCGGAGACGTCCCCTCTTAGAGGGAAATGTCCCGAGGATGGCAGAGGTGCACGGGCGGAGGTGGCAGTACGTCTCGAGGACGTCCCCCCTGACGTCCCCACATCCCAGGGACGTCCTCATCCTCGAAATGCCGAGTTTTTTGGGGGGACGTGTCCCCGTGGTTCTATGGTATTTATCTAATTTCAACAGTTTATCATGTTCAGTGCACTGGAGGTGGTATTTAATTAACTTCAATACTTTATCATGTCCAGCATGTTGGATGCTTTCCTGTGGGGGATGAGGAGTTAGGTTGGCCATCCAAAGAGCATATTGTCAAGGGCGATGAGAGCGAGGAGTGCTAATGAAGATTATTTGGTTTGAGCTAGAACCTTCAGGGTTGCATGCATGAGCTTTTCTCTTAGATCTTGCAGGAGAAGAGATATGCTTATCTTTGGTCATAATAGAGGGCCCCAGATGAAAACATATAGAGCACAGGAAAAAGGAAAGAAATTTGATGTGCCGACTACAAAAGACTCAGAAAAAACAACGATAGGGAAAACAGTACCACACCTTAAAGAGCTGAGGACAAAGAAACCACTGGAGATCACTGCATTGACTGGGAGCACTTCTATTGCTAGCAAGAGGATGGATACAATTGCCAAGAGTCGTTCCAAAAGGCAAAAGGAACCATGAGGTGTGCCATGGAAACATGTTGAAGGCAGGGAGAAGAATTCAAAGTAAAAACTTGAGCAAAGGAGAAATGAACAGAAAAGGGAGGGGGTGTAGAAGAAAGGAGAACAATAATGTGTGAAGGGGGGAGGGAAATGAATGTCTTGGGTATACCAATTTATAGGTGACAATACTTCTGTACCTCCAACCTTCAAGATATTGAAGAATAGGGATGCAAAGGGTTGCAATTAATGCAGCTGCCCTCCCAAAAATGAAGGAGTGAAAAAAGGCAATGAAAAAGGGAAAAGACGAGGACATTAAAAACAAAGTTGTCAACAAGGGGAAAGGCAAGTGGAAGCAATGCAAAAGCAGATAGCTTGAAAAGGAAAAACCCCATAATTAGAGTAGCGGCCCATGACTGGATCAAGAAGAATCTTAATGAGTAACTAAACCAGTCCTTTGGCTCTTTCTTCATTAACGATAAACTGACGGCTAGCTCTGAGCTTGGTGTTGGGGTGATCCATGCCTTCCACAATCCATTCCTCTGAATTTTGAAGATAGGAGGCATGCTTGGCCAAAGCTTCAGTGATGTGGTTGGATTCCCTTTTAGAATGAGAGAAGATTTAATTGTGAAAGTGGCTGGTCGTCTGGAAGATATCAGATAGGATTTGGTTTAGTCTCTAATCCCTCAAATTGGGTTTTTTCAAGAGCTTCTAGATCAAAATTTGCAACTTGGACTCTGCTGTGAGCTTGTTGATATTGCTTTGTTTGGCCAAAAGCAAAACTTTCCAAATTGCTAAAGCCTCAAAATATTGTTTGTAGTAGCCACCAAAAATTCAATCTAGGATGGCCCATGTGGCCTCTACAAGGGCCTCCAGCATTAGCATTACCCAGGTTGCCTCTAAAAGGTGTTGATTTTAACCCATGACGGGTCAGGTTTTTTCCAGGAAGATTAGGAGAAACCTTTTTAGCAACTGCCTGATAGGGGAATTGATATGGAAGTATATTATTCGAAGCATTTAATTATAATTTCTATTACTATACACTTGTTATGACAAATTGCTAGGATTATTTGCATTGCTAATAGTTTTGAGCTATGCAATATTTATTTGTCATTCAATCTTGGCTTGCACAAGCCTTTATGGGTTTTGCTTGTATAGTTGCATGTTACGTTGAAGATCTGTCTGACCTAGCACATCATACATGGCCTACAATTTGTATTTATCCAGTTCCCTTGATATGCACTTATCAGAGGACATAAATATACCATAAAAGCAGAAAACAGATTTGAATGCTTTTTAATGTGGCTGGTTCATTTTTTGTGCCATTTAAACATGTTGTTCAGCATGCCAATCAAATCTGCATTCAAATGAAAAAAACAGAGTTCAAATAAAAACAGGAGCTATTGAAAACTTCATGAAAAATGTGAATAAAAAGCGAGTTAATAAAATTACAGAATCCATATGCTTTTTTATTAATATTATAAATGCACATGCATATATCTATATATTTTTAGTTTCCCTTTTTTCCTGATATTTTCCTGATTAAAAACCGAGTAGTTAAAAAGCACTTCACTGTGGGCCATGCTGTGTAATTGTTGTGCTATTATGAAACTGCTCAATTATAAAAATGAAGCGTCTGTATTGTCTATGCTATTCAGCTAGAAACTTGATTTAATTAGTCATTTTGATCCTATATGACAATTTTATAGCCAAGTTATGGTGCAGGAGGTTCATCCTCATGCAATGAAAGATCAGTCTTATCATTTGATAGGTTTCTGTGTATAAGTGATTACCAAATGTTTGTGTAATATTTGAGAATGTTGTTGCTGTTATTTTCTAAGCAGCATGAGGCTGACAACTCTTTCTTGTGTCGTCAAGCATTGATAGTTATCAAAAGAGCCAATATACTTGACATGTAACATAGTGAAAGCCAAACCAAATAATATACTTGACGAGTAGGAACAAAAGTTGCAATTGCCAACTAGAGATAGAAATACTGTCCATAACTTGATATATGTTCTTCTTTTTCTTCTTCAAATTTCTGGCCCATTGAGATGAAAACTTAAAGATGCCATATACAATTCTGTCATTGAAAACTTTTTCTAAGCTGAGCCAATCCTATCTTTTCTAGTTATAGAATTGAACATTTCACCGATTTAAGTATGTTTTCAAACATTTCAAGTTAGTGTCTCCTTAGCAATGATATCAACATGTTTGAAGTTATTCACATATCTGAAGGGTTGCAGAGGCTAGGGAGGTGGCTTGTGCTGGGCTCTAGGAAAGGTTTAAGTGAAAATCAAATAGAGGATCTCAAAAAACGCCGCAGAAAATTTAAAGAATCTGCTTGGAAGTTATTGTATTACTTTGTAGCAGAATCACTGGCATTGGTTGTGACTTACAATGAGCCATGGTTTACAAGCACACAGAACTTTTGGGTTGGCCCTGGTGACCAGATTTGGCCAGATCAAAAAGTAAAGTAAGGCTTTCTATTTTTATTGACCACTTGTTTATGTACAATGTGTTGTCTTAGACACTAACAATGTTATAAAATGTTACTATGTCCTCTATGCCAGAAGAATAAGTGATTTTTGGCATGCATCTCACCTGACCTTCATTGTTATTTTTCAATGTAATGGTTGGCAGGACAAAGTTAAAGCTCCTTTACATGTATGTAGCAGGTTTCTATGTGTACAGTATTGTTGCTTTAGTTTTCTGGGAGACAAGGCGATCAGACTTTGGAGTGAGCATGTCTCATCATGTGGCAACTTTGATTCTCATTTTAGCATCATATTTGCTAAGGTTTGTTATTTTATCTTCTTGCATGATCTCAGCATTATATGCTTTAATAAATTTCGTATCATGTTCAAACTGATTAGACAAAATTTCCATTTCCTTGTGTTTACTTTGGGTTTTTTTATTAGGAATAGTTTGGAATCTGGATACTGCTCTTGTTTCTATTCAATGGTTTCTGTGTCTATATTTGGCTACCTTAAGTTGAGATGCATTTTTTCGTTTATGTATTCTAGTACAACTACAGACTAAAGAATAAGATCATTGTAGTCCAAAAAACATCAAGGTCATCAAGAACCTGATTTATCAAATAGATAATGTATATTAATGAGCCAAGTATCAGTTAATTAATAAGCTGGAAAACCTGATAGGTAATGCACTAAAAGAAACAAAAACACACTGATATCCACCCTTTGACCAAAGCACCTAATGCAGTACTATTCAGAACCAGCCATGTCAAAATGAAACCAAACAGGGAATTTCGTATTCAATATCTATTTTTAATTTTTTAATTGATTGGTACCTTGGGAATTTTTAGTTTGGCCCAATTTGGCGAGGCCACAAACGGAGGCCCTCATCCCCAAACCTTCATCCATTAAGGACCAACTCAGCCAACACATCCACTTAATCAACATATTCAACCTTATTCAACTAAGAAGACATAGAAGTCCACAATGGAAGTCCAAGAGTCACCACTTAGAATTCCACATTAGATGTCACTAAGGGGATTTGAACTTGGGTCTCCACAATGAGAATCCAATGCTTTCACCCAGTGAGCTTAACTCTTTTGATGGTTCATATTCAATATTCGATGGGTATTACATTTTGTTGATTTTATATTAAAAGCAAACTATTCAGTTTTCTGTTGTTTACATTGCTGTGAGATTAGATATTGCATGTGCTTATCAGGCAAGGACAAATTGTATACATTCTTTTTACTTTTCTTGCAAGGATTTGAATTTTATTTTCTATTGTTTTCTCGCATGGATTGATGGTTTTTGTGTCTAGGTTTTCAAGAGTTGGTTCTGTTGTTCTGGCGATTCATGATGCATCTGATGTTCTTTTGGAAGTAACCAAGATGTTCAAATACAGTGGTTCTACCTTGATACCTAGCATTTGCTTCGTCCTTTTTGCCATTTCATGGATCGTGCTTCGCCTTGTATACTTTCCCTTCTGGATTATCTGGAGCACAAGGCAAGTTAACTTTCATTCATTTGGTAATCGCAAATTTGTGGTCATTGATTATTTTAACTTCTATGTTGAATTTTCCGTTGCTTGTTCTTTTTTAACACTATATCTATTTAAAAAGCTGTGCAACTAATTCCATGTTAGAATAATAAAATGATGTGCTAGAGTATAACAATTATGATTACAATGTTGAATACAGCATGGCTGCATATTGAAAGGTTTACGTGGCTGTATGCATGTTGAATACAACACGCCTTTGACTTGCTTTAAGCTGTCTCCTGCTTAGAATTGCCATTGGGTCTCTCGTATCTTTTATTGGTTATTTTACTTTCTGATTCCTGACCCAATCTTATGGTTGCCATGGAGATTATTTGGAATTTTTGACCTTGTTTCCCAAAAGGACCTAATGTTTTCATCATTGTCACTATTGTTATAATACTATCATTATTGATTTTTGTATTCTCTCATTGTCAGAAATATAATTTCCTGTCGTGTTTTTCTTTTGTCTAGCTTTCTTTTGATTTTCATCTTGTTTGGTTTGCTCCTATTTATTATGTGGTAGCCTATAGATTTTGGATGGTTTTAAATTGTTGGAGTTGCTAATTGATGATTGTGAGGTTATTTTTTGTTGCCTTTATTGTCTTTCATTCTATCATGGTAGAACATCTTGGATATATGCACGTTGAGCTTCTAATTACAAGCCTGTCCTCCACATGTTGTTTCAGATTATTGGGGACATAAGTTGGTAGCAATTCTAATTCTGCCGATGCATCTATTGTTTTTGTTATCATTGTTAAGGTAATCAACAAAATGTCTTCAATTTGTTTGAACAATTCTGCAAGGAATTTCACGTGATAAAGGAGATACTCATAATGATGGTTCTCTCCCTTGTTAGCCATCTTTGTTTCTCTCTCCAATGTTTGCAAAGCTTCTAACCAAGCTTTCACAGTTTTTTAACAATGAGACTGCTTTATTTTTAAATATTTAAGTCATGGGTTCAAACCCCTTGGATAAATGATAAAAACAAAGCAAAACATCCTAAGAGAGTGACATCATAGTTTGAGAGCAACTTGCACCTAAATGAGATATTTTTCTGTACTCTTATTTTGCATGGTGGGGACTACGCAAATGATGATCTATGGAAGAATGAATGTCATAAGTGCTGCAAATGCAAGTTGCATGTTTGCCTAGCAAGAAGTTTGTAAATTGCTTAGTTCTTAGTAGCACCCTTTTAAATAGTAGGTAGCATTAAGCATTTTGTAGCATAAGCTAGAAAAGTGGTTTGACCTCAGTGAGTAATGGTGCCATCATACATATAATGAATGTCAGGATGAGGCCACACTTTGTGCTATTGAACACAATTTTTTTTGTAATAAGATAGCTTCCAGAAGATCATCAATACGACCAAAATCATTTTCTTTTGAAACCCAAATACTGCTAGCCCAGAGACCTTTTGTTGGTTGCACCAGTGACAAAAATGAATATATCTACATATTCCAATTCAGTATTTACTATGAAGGTGAAATAACCATTGTATGATCTCAGCCCTATTAGATTTCTGTAACTAATTGCACGTTCTCTGATATCACATTAATCTTTGAATTTCAGCTACATTAGAGTTCACAGTGAACAAACCACATTCCAATTTGCTTGAAATAACTATTAATTGCTCCAAATCTGGACTACAAAGGAGATTTCAATTCACAGTTTAAAAATATTCATAGAATTGCAATTACAATATATGCAGACCAAATAGTCTGATCACTCGCCACAATACGGATAAGCAGAAATTTACTCACAGACCACATGCACTGTCCAGGTGATTCAGATCTGTATCTGTGACGCCACTGGTAAAAGGCTCATGGCAGTTTGACAGCGTTAGAAGCTCCCTCTGCAAATCTGGGTGGATTAAGGGGTCTGCTTCAGTGTACTCCCACTGTGGATGACGCCCCCTTCCTATCGCTCGCAGCACTTTATCGCTTGTTTGGCTGATTACTCCACAGTACTCAGTGAGGCAATTTGAACTCCTTTAGTGAATGGTAGGTGATTCGCTAGTAATGAGGGATCCTGAATTCACCCAGTTCAATCTCCTTGAATGTGTCTGATCAGTTCGCCTATGATTAAGGCCCTCTCTCACACCAACTGTTGGTACTTAGCTGATGCGGCACTCAAGTTTAACCCTTGCGACTGGTGTGCTCAGATGTCTGCCACTTCTATGCTCCCTTATGTTTTCAGCGTCCAGAATCAAGGCGATGATGAAATGAGTGTCCGGAATTATGCCAGGATTTGACCCTCCAACCCTCAGTCCAGGAAATAGAAATGGCTATCAGATTTGTGCAAATTAACCTATTAGTGCGACTGCAGCACCTGAATGATACTGCCCAATGAAAGGGGAAGGTTTTCGTCCTCACCTCTGAAACTTGTTGACAAGGGATTTCGTCCTTGCAAGCATGAGAATTCAACTCAAATTGACAATTTCATAAACCAAAATCAGATGCCTGAAATGAGCTCCAACACCTAAGTTTATACCTTCTTCTTTTTGGTCCCATGGGAACCGAATTTGGGTGCCAAGATAGAATTCAAAATTTTACACTTTATTTTCTTTATATATATATAGTGTTGAAAAACACTATTATTTTAATAATAATGATAATATTAATTAGGTAGAGGGTACATGACATTCCTCCCCTCCCACATTTTGCTTGTCCTCAAGCAATTTCAGATTTGGATGGTTAAAAATCTCCACCCCATCCCACATTCCATCGTCAAGCGGTAGATTCTTCGAACGCACCAAGTACTCTATGATGACCTTGTTTCTTAACCTTCTTTCTCTCATATCTATGATAGTTTCGGGCTCCAAAATCAACTTCCCTTCGTCATCAAGTGGGGGTAGCTCCAAAGACGGTGTGACTTGCTGTTCAAGTGCCCTCTTAAGACATGACACATGAAAGACATTGTGAATTATGCTGTTTTCCGGCAGTTTTAACTCATATGCAACCTCTCCTATCTTCCTATGACCTCATAAGGCCCATAAAATCGTGGCTTAAGATTCTCTGCACCACTCCCTTTGAGGGAAGATCGCCTATAAGGCTGCAACCTCAGAAAAACCATGTCTTCTACCTCAAAATGCCTCTCCAAATGGTGATGATCAACATACATCTTTTGCTGATTTTGGGCTTGCTGCAAATTCTCCTTGAGTGCATTCAAAATGTCTATGCTCTGCTAAACCAAATCCCTAGCCCTTGGGACTTTGCCATCCGAAAGAATCAAGTCCACAAAAGATAGTGCATTATACACAAACACTGCTTTGAAAGGAGTCATACCTATAGACATATGATATGTGGAGTTGTAGCAATACTCTCCAAGATGAAACCACTTAATCCATGTTGTTTTCTGCCTTGTAACATAATTCTTTAAATACCCCTCAATCCATTTGTTCACATTCTCTGTTTGTACATCTGTTTGGGGATGATAACTAGTGTTGGGAGTCAATTATGTGCCAATCAATCAGAAGAGTTCTTGCCAAAACAAACTAATGAACCTGCTGTCTCTGTCACTCACAATGTTCCTAGGCAGCCCATGTAGTCTAAATATCTCTCTAAAAAACAATTCCGCCACCTATGGAGCCTTATAATTTGAAAATATAGCATAAAAATGAGCATACGTAGTGAGCCTATCTGCAACTACAAAAATGCAATCCTTATTCTATACTCACGAACGATCGGTGATAAAGTCCATAGAAATACTTTTCCATTTATATTTGGAATGGGTAGGGGCTGCAACAAACTAGCTGGAGATGATTGTTCTACCTTGTTCTGTTGACAAACCAAACACTCCCTAACATGTTTCAGAGCATCTCCCTTGAGGCCTTTCCATGAGAACCACTCTCTCAACTGCCTATAAGTCTTGTAATACCTCTGATGACTACCCAATGGTGTGTCATGACATGCTCTCAAAATATTCTTTTAAATCTTTGATTTGGGAACAAGGTACACCCAATCCTTGTAGAGTATGAGCTCATCTGCTACCATGTACCTGTCATCTAGCAGCTTACCATCCAAAATATCAGAAGCAAAAGTGTTCTTGGCATACTCAGCTATTATAGAGACCCTCCAATCAGCAAATATATTAGTCATGGAACACAAATAGGGCTTCCTAGATAAAACATCGACAACCACATTATTCTTCCCCTTTACATATTCAAATTGAAATTATAAGCCTGTAACATACTTACCCATTTCTGTTCCCTGTCATTCAATTCCTTTTGGTTGAGGAAGAACTTCAAATTATTGTGATTCGTCTTCACTACAAACTTCCTGCCAATCAAATACTACCTAAATTTGGCCAAAGTATGCATGATAGCCAACATCTCCTTGTCGTAAATAGAAAAGCTCCTCTCCGACTCCTTGAGCTTCCTACCCTCGAAAGCTATGGGGTGTTTGTTCTGCATTAACACTGCTCCTATACACTCTCCTAAAGCATCACACTCCAAAACAAAAAGGAGTGAAAAATTTGGAATAGCCAAAACAGGGCATGAACTCATAACCTCCTTGAGCTTATTAAAGCTCCCTGTGCTGAGTCATTCCAAGAAAAAGCTCCCTTCTTCATTAGGTTGGTCAATGGGGCAGCCAATTGTGAAAAACCTAGGACAAACCTCTTGTAATAACTGCAAAGTCCCACAAACCCCCTCAGATGTGATATAGTCATGGGTCGAGGCCAATCCACAATTGCCCTAATCTTCTCATCCATGCTGACTCCTTGAGCGCTAATCTTATGCCCTAAATATAAAATCTAAGTTGCCAGTTCGGGTTTGGGTTCGGGTTCGTGGGTTCGGGTCGTGGATTCAGCCAAAAAAAATTTGGAGTTGGGTTCGTTTTTGGGTTCGATATATATATATTATTTATATATTATAATATTTTAATATTTATAATATATTATAATATGATATATTATTGTATTATTATTATAATTATATATCATGTTATATAATATATTAATAATATATATATATATATATATATATATATATATATATATGATAAATATTATTAATATATAATATATTATATTATAATATTTATCATATATATTATAAATTATAATATGATTTATATATAGTTATATAATAATAAATCATATTATAATATATTAATAATATAATACATAAATATATAATATATCTTATAAATATTAAATATTAGATTATATATTAATAATATATATAAAAGTCTTAAGATATATATTATAATAATTAGCCGATTGGCTTTTATATGATATGTGAGGCTTGAACATTATATGCTTGGAAAATTGTCGCACGCTGTAAAAAAAAATTCACGTTGGAAATTTTTGTGAATATTGTTTCACGCTGTAAAAAAATTCATGTTGGACTCACGCCGGAAAAACATTCATGCTGGAAAATCTTTTGAAAATTGCTCACGCTGTAAAAAAGTTCACGTCGAAAAAATTTCTAAACTCGTCGGTTGTCTTATCGGCGTATTCTTTGAACCTCCTAAGGGCTTGATACATATTAAAAGAACAAAAAAATAAATTAAAAAACACAGCAGAAGAATTGTCCGAACCGGATTTGAACCGGACCCAGATCCGGTCGGAGCTCTGGGGAATTTGGTAACTTAGTATAAAATCTCAGTCAACCCGAACTCACATTTGGAGGCCTTGGCGAAAAGTGATTGCTGCTCAAGAATACTGAGCACCTCATCTATATGCCTCAAGTGATTCTCCCAAGTCTTGCTATAGATCAATATGTCATCAAAGAAAACCAACACAAATTTCCTTAATTGCTTGACAAATACCTGGTTCATGCAAGACAGGAATGTGGCAGGTGCATTTGTCAACCCAAATGGCATGACTAGAAATTCGTAATGTCCGTAGTGACACTTGAAAGCTATCTTATGCACATCCTCATCTCTCATTCTGATCTGATGGTACCCTAACCGCAAATCAATCTTGGAAAAGTACACTACGCCATGAAGCTCATCTATCAACTCATCGATCTTGGGAATAGGGTAGCGATTCTTAATTGTCTTCTTGTTGAGTGCCCTATAGTTAATGCACATCCTTATGGTACTTTCCTTCTTCTTAACCAACACCACAGAAGAAGCAAATGGGCTAGAGCTTGACTATACGTGTTCCATATCCAACAACTCCTTAATTACCTTCTCGATCTCTTCCTTGTATCTCCTCTGATGACGATAAGGGGTAGTGATGACCGACTTCAATCCCTCACCCAACTCAATGACATGTTGAAACCCTCCATCTGGTGGTAACCCTGGAGGAATATCACCAAACACCATGCTATGCTTGTCCATAATGGACTGAATATCCACATGAGTAGTCTTTTCACCTGTGGGTGAAACCCCATCTGTGATCAAACACTGTGCCACCCAAGCTACTTGTCCTCTGCGAAAAGCTCTCTCCATCCTCTTGGTTGAAACAACCCTTGAAGCTCTGTTAGACAAGTCTTGAAGAACCACCTCCTTACCTTTTGATTTGAATTTTAGCTCCATTGTCTGATAGTTCTAGGTAAACTTGCCAAGTGAATGCAACTACTGCACACCCAAAACAACATCTCTCACCTATACCAACCACATAAAAATCATCACATACTCTATGCCTCCCCAGGGTGATGTCAAGCCGTTGGATCCTCTTGGTGCAAGGGATAGTAAATCCGTCTGCCACAATCACATTGAATTCCTCAAAAGAATTTGTCTTCAATCCCATCTTGGTCACCAAACCCTCATCAATGAAATTATGGGTAGCCCCACTATCAATCAATATTGTCACTCTATAACCATGCAATACTCCATGAACTTGAAAAGGATGATACCTAGGTGCTCTTGAGAGAGTAGCAAGTGTGCCTCTCGAAGAACTTCCTTCTCCCTCATGCTCTCCCTCATCAACGACAACCTCGGCCTCAAGTTCTTTTGCCTCTGAATCATCATCTGAAACCACCTCTATGAAATGTACCTTCCCCTTGCCCAAACACCTATGCCAGGCTCCCAAGGATCTCTACATGAGAAACACAATTTCTTCCTTCGGAGTTCATTTTTAGACCCCATTCTTGTTAGGTCTCGGAGGTAGCACCTTGGGTTGAGGGAAACTTTTTTGGAAGGGTTTCCTTTGTTGTCCTATTGGGGGTGGCTTGGTATTGAACTTGTTTTTGGCCACTGAATCTTCCAAATTCAAAGCTCTCTTGATGGCATCTTGTAAAGACCTCGAATCAAATGCCCTTACCAAATCCTCGAGTGGTTCGGTTAGACCTTCCACAAAAAACACTATGAGTCTCCTCTCCATCACATCTGGGACCATCACTGAAAGCCTTTGAAACTCTGCCACATAACACTCAACTGAGCCCTCATGTCTCAATTGTGCTAACTCTTTGAAATGAATCTTTGGGTCCTTCCTATCAAACCTCTCTATCAATCTCTGGCTGAACTCCTCTAGAGTGGTAATAGAACCATATGCCTATGTCACCATGCCATGGTATCGCCATTCATGAGCTACACCTTCCAGATGTAAGGTAGCAAACTTAATTGCTTCCTCATACAGAGTTTAGTGAAAGTATGTATTCAACTTCATCAACTATGCCCTGGCTGAACAATTGTTTGATCCATCATATGTAGGTATAGTGATCTTCCCCAATCAGTGTTGTATGTCTTTCCGAGGCTGCTCTTGATGATATCTCCTTCCCCTTCTATGCCCATTCCTTGTTTTCATCTCATAGTACTCAATGAAAGACATGTCATGACGGATAGCTAGGCTTAGAGCATTATATTTTGCATGATACCTTGCCATTTCATCCTCCTGTCTTGGTGGTAATTGCTGCTCTTCTTCAAATGGATTCTCTTCTTCTCTTTGTAAAAGTTTGACTCTGAATGTCTTCGTAAGGGGATGAATTGAGACACTATCATTAGCTGAGTTGCTTCCTTCGCCAAATTTCTGATTGGGTCTTCCAGCACTCCATTGCTGATTCATTCCTTCCAAGAGTCGAGCTATTTTTGCCATGGATTTTCTCATGAAGGACCGAAATTCTCTGGCCAGCTCTCTCTTTTCTCGGTTGATGAACTCCTAAATGTTTCCTTCTTCATTTCTGTCACCCATGGTTTCCTCTTTCTTCTTCTTCCTTTGCTGATATCTGATTTCCCTATCACTCCTTTGCATGAATCTGCATCACACTATCCCACAGGCTGGCAAGAAAGAATAGCTCTGATACCAATGAAATAACCCTTGTATGATTTTAGACCTGTTAGATTTATTTAACTAATTGCACATTCTTTGACAGCACATTAATCTTTGATTTTCAGTTACATTAGGGTTCATAGTGAACAAACCACACTCTAATTTGCTTGAAATAACTATTAATTGCTCTAAATCTATACTACAAAGGAGATTTCAATTCACAGTTTAAAAATATTCATAGAATTGCAATTACAATATATGCAGACCGAATAGTTTGATCACTCGCCACAATATGGATAAGCAGAAATTTACTCACAGACCACATGTGCTGTCCAGGTGATTCAGATCTGTATCTGTGACGCCACTGGTAAAAGGCTTATGGCAGTTTGACAGCGTTAGAAGCTCCTTTTGCAGATCTGGGTGGATTAAGGGGTCTGTTTCAGTGTACTCCCACTGTGGATGATGCCCCCCTCCTATCGCTCTCAGCACTTTAAGGCTTGTTTGACCGATTACTCCACAATACTTAGTGAGGTGATCTGAACTCCTTCAGTGAATGGTAGGTGATTCGCTGGTAATGAGGGATCCTGAATTTGCCTAGTTCAATCTCCTTGAATGTGTCTGATCAGTCCGCCTATGATTAAGGCCCTCGCTCACACCAACTGTTGGTACTTAGCTGATGCAGCAGTCAAGTTTAACCCTTGCGACTGCTGTGCTTAGATCTCTAACACTTCTATGCTCTCTTATGTTTTGAACGTCCAGAATCAAGGCAATGATGAAATGAGTGTCTGGAATTATGCTAGGATTCGACCCTCCAACCCTCAGTCCAGGAAATAGAAATGGCGATTAGATTTGTGACCAAATGAGATTCACTGGAACTTGATGATGGAAAGCGCCTGGGTTGGTCTACTCCAAAAAGCTCACAACTTGAAACCACTTAACCTGAAACACAGATTTAGCCTATTAGTGCAACTGCAACACCTGAATGATACTGCCCAGTGAGAGGGGAAGGTTTTTGTTGTCACCTCTGAAACTTGCTGACAAGGGATTTCATCCTTGCAAGCATGAGAATTGAAGTGAAATTGACAATTTCATAAACCAAAATCAGATGCCTGAAATGAGCTCCAGCGCCTAGGTTTATACCTGCTTTTTTTGGTCTCATGGGACCCAAATTTGGGTGCCAAGATATAATTCAAAATTTGTACACTTCATTTTCTTTCTATATATAATAGTGAGTTTCCAGCTGTTTTGCAAATTCGGGCAGTGAATCCAATCCTTCTCATCACAGTTAACCGCTTTTACAATTCAATAATGTGATTTCTGTATTATATCCTTCTGTCATGTCCCCTCTACTCTACCTAATTAATATTATTATTATTATTAAAATAATACAGAAATCACATTATTGAATTGTAAAAGCGGTTAACTGTGATGAGAAGGATTGGATTCACTGCCCGAATTTGCAAAACAGCTGGAAACTCACTATATCTTAAAAAGTTAAAACTAATCAGGCATAAGATGACATATAACTGCCCTTGACTATAACTGACATGGAAAAGTGAATATACAAAAAATATTGCTTTTGCATAATGTGTCACTTAATAACTTCTTTTGCTTGATAAAACACATATTCTATATGAATGCAATATTTTATTATATTCTTGGTGTCTTAGCAATACTTCATGTACTTTGTTAGCCTACCAGTCATCGCATACGATGATATTTCTTTTGTTTCTGATGTTTGAGCAGTTATGAAGTTATTCTTTGTATAGATACAAAGAAGCACAAAAGAGAAGGTCCCATTTATTACTACATCTTCAACACACTCCTGATATGTTTACTCGTTCTTCACATTTATTGGTGGGTTTTGATCTACCGAATGCTTGACCGGCAAATTAAGGCAAGAGGCAATATTAGTGAAGATGTCAGATCAGGTCTGTCTATCCACTAACAATCTATTTTCCTCTTATCTGATAATCTGTTGTCAAAATCACATGTAACTTACAAATTATTTTCTGATATTATAGATTCTGAAGATGACAACAAAGAAGATTGAACTTTTCTAAACGAACAATATTTTGAGAGATCAGAATGGAGGAGTTATTCTTGTAATGTTTGTCAAATTGATTTTTTCTGCTGATCTCAAATGTACGCACCATTGCACATTATAATCATGTAACAGTTATGAAATTATGTTTAAAGATATCAAGCAAATTCAAGGGTAGTTGTCTAGTCTACAGATTTATTTAGGTGAAACAATATTGTTGGAAACCAAAAAATGTATTTGGCTTTCTTAATTGTGAGGAAGTTTGAATGTGTGACTCTGTGGGGTGGAAGCCTCTCTAACTTGTATTTTGAGTTCTTAACTTCTTCTGAGATCTGAAAATATTTTGCATGGTTTTTTCGTCATGTGATGGACCCAGTCCATTGCACGTTTCATCAAATCCTGTTTTATTAGAAATCTCAATATTACCTTAGACTTTCCAATCCTTTTTTAACATATCTGGCTTGTCCTGAGCTTACTTTGCTAGCAGATGCAAGTGTTAAGCAAGATGTAATGATTTCTAATCATTTTTGGGGTATTGAAAACTTGCTGCTTAAATTTATTGTAAGGCATCAAAGTTTGAACAATATGTTTGCAAAGTTGGATTAATATCCAGAACTTAGTGTTGTGTGAATGACATGCTAAAATCGGATGTAATGATGAGATTTTGATGTTAAACACAAAAAGTCGGTTGGCTGTTGCACGCTAGCTCTGGGATATTGATACAATTTGATATTAATGTTTTCTGTGAACACTATGCAGTATGCACAGATCTGCTTAATAGTGGTTTACTCCTGTGGCAGTTGTTCATAAGCTTCCTAACTTGTGTATGTACTGTAGAGTTTTAGACCTCTTATCATTGTTCATTATTGTTGTGTTCCATGTTGTTGCATGCACTTTAGATAGCACCCATTAGAAGGAAAATTCAAGGAGGTGAGTATTAACAGAGGGATGGGAATATGTGTCTCATTTAATAAATTGACGCATTGTCTTTTCCATGCACAGTATAATTTAAAATTAAATAAAAGATTAAGTATATATTAATTGTTAAAAATTACCAATGGGACTTTTGTAAGTTTATACAATAGACAAAGACAGGGAAACAAGCGAATGAGCAATGACCAAAATAGGAAGCATGTAAAAGCTTTAGGAAAATATACTGGTTTAATTCTTTGAGATTTCCACATGTTAAGATTTTATGTTACACGTGTTTAATCATTTTTCTTTCAATGTTTCATGTCTACTTTCTAGACCTCTCTTTAGGGATGAAAGAGAATCCATGGAAGAATGGTTTAGAAGGCAGATCCTAACCATTGAAGAAGAAGGATTAAACATAATTACATTGAGATGGATGACCTAAAATATAGTGGTTTGGCAGAGCAATAGCCTAGCAAAGTCAAGAAGAAGTTTGGAACACCTAGACATGACAAACCTTGTGTTGAAGATTGTAGTGTCTCTTCCTTTCAGAGTCACCTAGATTTTAGGATGAACAATTTGACTGGGAAATTGCAAGATCTATTGATGATTGCTTTGTTCCTTTTTTTATAACATGTAGAAGTCCTTTATCAAATGAGAGGGCGCCACACCCTAATGAACCAAATTTGAAACAAAACCTCTGAAATCTCTAAACAAGCTATGATATCTACCTCAAACTTGTAATAAGGGCTTAGGCTCACCCTAAGGAAAAAGAGATCTTAAGAACACAGTACAAATATAAACTGTTTATGGTGATCACTCAAGAATCTAAGTTGTCATGATCATAGCAAAGCCATTTCTTGCTGGAGCTTTTCCCACAATGGGTCTCTTCAGGTTAAACAAAGTGTTCATATGGTGAACTATATTTTTGTAGTTTGTTTTTCTCCATGCTTTCAGGCTTTTACATCATTGAAACATTTCCAATTCACACGTATGAATTAAACTACTCTATGTACTACAGTTTCCAAGCATGGCCCTTAAAGAACAGCTAGTATAATTTTCTGATCAATCATTCATTAGTTTGAATCCTTGCTATGAATTATTGTTTGGAATATTCAAGTCAGTTGCAAATGAAAACAAAATGTCTACAAATGAGATATAAAATGAGCTTGGATTTGAAGGATGATTCCTCCCTAGTAAATATCTCAAGGACACATTTGTTCACACTTTAAAGGTTGTCTGAAAAAAGAAAATATGGAACAGTTTCTTTGATCAGTTTCAAAGACCTGTAGGATGAAAAGGCAAATGGTTGACAGCGGCAGGAAAATGGGAGCTCCTCCAATCTACTCTTTAAGCTCTACTAGTATGCTTCTTGTCTATTGCTACACCAGTCAGGAAAGCTACAGCCTCAATTTAGAGTTAGCTTCATGTAGCAAGGAGCTGAGGACATAGATAGGTTCCTTTGGTTGGTTGGAAGATTCTTAGACAAGTGCAGACCATGAATCTTAGGCATACATACCTTGATTTAGTGTACCTGGAAAGAGCATTTTAACTAAAACAGCCCCAAGGGATCAGCTCCTAGGGAGGTTCTCTATATGGTATTGAAAGGCTTGAAAGATTCAGATTCTGTCTGTAAAATAATTCAGGAGTATAGGTTGACAGGTTTTGTGTTGAAACAATCAAATCCAAGGGTTTCATAGATTATTATCTTCCCTGAATAAGCTCTTAGAAAACAATGGAAGAGGATTCAATAAGTGCCGAATAAAAGAAGATCTCTCTTCTTGAATTTATTCCTTGATTTGAACAGGGTCTGACTCAGATCATTATTATGTAAAAGTAGTAATTCTGTGCTCTTATCAATAATTTGGATAATGAGCATACAGATTGCATATGGATTTAAAATTGGAGTTCAGGTTCTCCCCAAGAAAATTTAGAAATAGAAAACCGATTCAAAGTAATTTTCAAATAAGAGGCTTCCCTGGCCTTCCAGATGCACTTGTGCAATATCAATTAAGAAGCAAATAAAATATCATGGTAACTCGTTAGTTTCAAGGGACCTTTGGTGCATATTTATCAGGAATGTTAGAATACGATGAGCTACTCCAAAATGTCTTTGCTCTTGCCTCTTCTTCAAAGCTAATATTACAAATGAGGAAAATCAAAACTGTTGGGAGGTTCGTCTAATTTCAATGCCTTGGATCATATTGAAGGGAAATAAACTTCAGAAAATTTCAAGTCTTAAACATCTGACTCAGTCTTCAAAAGAAAGATTGAGAACCAAAAAGAGAAAGACAACTTAAAAATCTTTTAAATGGGAATTTTAAAATTTAAAGAAAATCTAAGGTGAGTTAATGGTGGAATCAAATTGCATGGTTCTTGAAGTGTTTTCCAAGAAATGGTAATTTTAAAATTTAGACCATGTTGAGCCTTTTTATTTTGTGGGACAAGAAGTCTCCTTATGGAAATGAGTTTGTTTATCTTTTGGCAATGTGTGTCATTGTTTAAACCTCGATATTAAAAGCTAATTTTGATGGAACCAGTAGGGGCAATCTGGGTTATGCAGGGGCAGAAATGATCCATGTGAATCATGAAGGAGATGTCATGTTCACATATGCAAAGGATCTTAACTGTTCAAATGTAGAACAAAATTGGAGGCCATGTTGCAGGGCCTCGTTGTGAATGCCAAAGAGATTAAGACCGTATTAGTCTAGACGGAGATTATCAGATTATATTCATGGTAGTTTGAAATTTTGAAAAAGGAAAATCAGCAACTCGAAGTTACAAGATATTTTGGTAGATGCCTGGAGAATTTTGGACATTTTTTGGAACGAATTTCTGATGTTCACTTCTACTGTAACCAAGTTAGAACAGCCACATATTAATTGACGTCTGCCTAAGAATAGGTTGTAATATCTCAATTTCTTATACTTAAATAAAAGATATTTTGCAGGGTGCTATGAAGGTGATTGGACAAGATAATGTTTTCTCAACAGGCCAATGATGGACCCTGTAACAATTGTGGGAAATGGTGGAAATATTGATCAAATGACTAGTATTAAATTAGAAACTGAAGTAGAGATTGTGGAAACGCACAACTGTTGTTTGGCTATAGGTACAGCTCCAAAGTTTAGATCTTTGCTTTCTTTCACATTAGTTGATTTTTAAAATGAACTATCTATGGAGATGCTTTGATCTAATTGTAAATCATTGTTTTAAATATAAAATATGAAATTATAGAATTAAAAAAACTTCGTGTCTTTATCTACGGGGTTAGGAAATTTAACAGCTTAGTAGATGGATGAAACACTGCAATGAAGTGTTAGGACTAGGGGTGTGTATGCCCAAAACAGAAATTTAGATCAGCCTCAAATTCGCTCCTGTAGCCTCACAATGTACAGGGAAAAATAATTGGTTTCTGCTTTAGCATGGATTGTGTAAGTGCGACATGATTGCAGCAGTATGGACAAGACTTCTATTGGTCAATATGCTGATGATGGTAATCTAATATCACCGTACTTAAAATAAAAATCCTTTCTTGATTTGGAAGTATAGCTTTAGCTCCTAAAAAGTGTGTTCTCCCATGAGCAACAAGCTACGGAGAGATTGTGCAAACACACAACTATTGTTTGGCTATATGTTACTGTTGATGGTTGTTTTTCAACAAGTCAACAATTAGAGTAAAATACTGAGTATCTGACTCTCTCTTGAGCAAAGCCTCTCGGATGCTGAACTAGGTGATCAAACGAGATGACTCCAAGGTTCCTTCTGATGATTTCGGTAAGAGACAGCTCAGTGACTAAGTATGATTTTGCTGTTAAACACAAAGGGACTTACGCAGATTCTTCTCCTTTCATTCAGCTCATCTCTCCTTCGGTGTGGATGATATGTATACAAGGTTTCAATAATGAAGAAAAGTAAAAAGGTAAGGGTTTAAGAGAACTAATCTAAGGTCAATGAGATAATGAAACATGTAAAGATAGACAAACTCCTCATGAAACCAGATTTCGCTTCGCCATGAGAACCAACAACTACACGAAGCCGGTGCAATCTTCTAAGGAAACTCAAGGATTTTCATGTTGTAAATCTCCATCCAAACACCCACAGCTGGCGCAATTTGAACAAGCATTCACAACCGAACTAAAGGAAATGAAGGTTCAGTCTAACTTTGCAAAGTGGGTTGCCTTCGACAATACACGAAAAGTATGAACCAGAAGAATTCATCAAATATCTTTACGCATATTCATTACATCAATGCACTTCTAATCTATTTCTAAGCTATTTGAAACTTCTCTCCACTCTATTGAAGTACAAGAAATCATGTTACTTTGCAAGACAACACTTAAACACCAAGCGAACTCGAATGTTCTTTGCATTAATCTTGAAAATATTTACAACAATCTCCAGGTCCTCTCAGAGAATTTTGAGAGTCTCTTTTATTTTACTCCTAAAATCTAAAATCTATTCTCTAATGAATAACAAATGAGGCAACAAGGCCTTTATATAGAAGTCCCAATTACAATGAATGGCTGAGATCAACTCGATAGCCAAGGGCTCAGATCATGCCACCTCATAGGTAGTTACAATAACTTGCTATTTTTAGCACAAAAGAGGGAGGCAATGAAGGCACGTTTTCCAATGTGATAAGGTAAGGCGAAAGCATTTAAAAACATCTTTCACATAGGAATCCCTTTGACTTCTTTCATTAAATGATACATTTAATGCATTAAATAATGCGGCTAATCAAAATTGAATGATGTGTACTTGCCACATAGATGCCAACTCGGCATACTTTGAAAATTGTATCATCTTTGTGTGATGTATTCAATGTAATTACTTGAACTTGTATGTTTAGGAATACATCTGGTAGATCTTTGCCTTATTCATTCTTCTTGTAACTGGATGTATGATACTTGTTGCTTCACTTGTCTAACTTCATGATTTTTTCTTCTTCTTGTAGGTAAGTTGATGATCTTCCTTGATGCTTCTTCATGTGGAGTAGATGATGATGATAATGATGTGGCTTTCTTCATGTAGAGTAGAAGACTCTCTTGGACTTGAAATTGTAAAGTCTTGAAGTTTAGATGGATGAATGCCTTCGCTTGCTGTAGATCTCTTGGAATGATGCTTCTTGGAAGATGATCTTGAATGATTCCTTAGAGCAGCCACATGAGGTTTCCTTGAAGTAGAGTGGATGCCTCCGGAAAGTCTTGATGAAGATGATGTCCTTCGGATGAATGTCTTCTAGACAATCTTAACTTGATGCCACTTGATGAAGAATTCCAACACAAGGATGATGAAGGATACCCTTGAAACAGCTACATGATGCCTTGCTCTTTCTCATTCCTTGCTTGTCAAAGGTTCTTATCACTTGATCTTTAGATGATTCCTCCCTTTTGCTGCAACACAAGTAAAGAAACAGCATCAATCCCCTTTCGATAACACATAATACATAAGAATCATTACAAGCATTTCTAATCTAAGCACATGAGTTAAGGACTTTGATGTCTAACTTGAATGATATGAAAACTTTACTAAGATGGCGTGCTGGTTGAGATAAGTGAATTCCTCCTGGATCCTTCCTTGATAAGCCTCTAAAGTTTGCCTTCAACATTTGACTTTACTTCCCCTTGGATGGAGTATTCAAATTCTTCTAGATCTAGCACACTAGTCAAGGTCTTGAAGGTCTTATAGAAGGGCGCATTGGTTGAAGGATTTCAACTCTTCCTAAAATTTTCCCTTAAAAACTCCACTATTTTATCTCCTCTACAAGTCGCAGTGGATGAAGGATTGAGATCCTCTTCTAGCATTTCGCATTAGATGAGCATGTCGAAGTCTTCTTCTTTGACATACCTTGATCTTTCTTTATAACCCTCTAGGCGCATTAGATCAAGGATTGAAATCCTCAAGCATTTCACTTTAAGACACCCTCAAAATCCTCATGTATGGCGTTTTGGATCAAGGTTTGAATTCCTCTTAGCATTTCGCATTGGATGAAGGAAAATCCTCTCAACATTGCTTTAGTTTGAACTCGTTTTCACTTGCTTAAGGGAGTGGCGCATTGGTTGAAAGATTGAAATCCTCAAGTTCCTAGCGCATTAGATAGGTAGTTTGAGTTCTTCTCATGTGTGGCGCAATGGATAGGTAACTTGAAGTCTTCAAAATCAAACTTTATTCTCCCTTATGTGTGGCGCACTAGATGCCACCTTTGATTTCTTCCTGTTGAGCACTTTGATAACGGGTCTTGGAAGTGGCGCATGACTTCACTATGTTAAAATCTTCAAAACTTTGGTATATTAGATGGCCTTTACCTTTAAGTAAATCATGCATGGTGTTGGCGCATTGGATGGGACATGGAGAATCCTCTAGAAACAAATCTCATTCTTCCTTATGTTGCGCATTGGATGACCTTGTTGGAAGCTTCAAAACTTAGGGGTATTCATGAAGTTAGCGCATTGGATCATGGATGGAGAATCCTCTGAACTAAAACCTTGAAGACTTGACATTAGATGTCCACTTTCCTCCTTGTAGGGCACATCAGTTAAGGTTTTCAAATCCTCTAGATTTCGCTTTAGATAAAGATCCTTCAAACTTCACATTGAAACTACTTTGGCGAACTAGATCAACTTTTTGGAATCTCTGGAGTTTCCCCTCATGAGGTCGCATTAGATGAGGCATTGAAGATCCTCTAGACTTCGCCTTGGAGACTTGACATTGGATAGGCGCATTAGATCAGGGATTGAAATCCTCATGCTTCTAGCGCATTAGATAGGCTTTTTGAATCTTCTAGTCTCCACATTGGTGAATTGGCTCTAACACTTGCGTTGAATGTTTGGGAGTTGTCCATTGGCGCATTGGTTGAGGGATAAAAATCCTCTGACACTTCGCTCCAAGATTCGTTCCAAGACTTGTCTTTTCATTTTCGCATTAGTTGAGTGTTTTAAATCCTCATCATTTCCTTCAAAATGATCTTTTAGTTTGGGCGCATTAGATGAGTGATTGGAATCCTTATGCTTTTTTCACATTAGTTCAAGGTATTGAAACCTTCATGCTCTTGCGCATTAGATAGCATGTATAAATTCCTCTGGAATTCGCATCAAAAGGCATAAAAAATCTTCTAAAATCACTTCAAAACTTGAGATCTTTCAACATTTTCGCATTACTTCAAGGTTTTAGATGGGCGCATTAGATCATCAAGTGGAAATCATCATCTTCAAGTGCCTTTTTCCTCGTGATTTTGCGCCAAGATTTTGCGCCACTTGGACATCCCGTCGCACTAGATCAACTTTTCGAATCCTCTGGAATTGTCAGGCGTTTTTCAGGATCGCGAGGGTAAAGGTATATTGAAAAATATATTTAAGTATAAGTTGAATTTCTTATACTTCAAATATTTTTCAATATACCTTTCAGGATGTTTGAGATAGGTCCCGAATCCACCGGATTTAAGATGCAAAATATAGAATTTGGAGGATTCACCAGATTTCAGACTTAGCCATTTTTTCAGGATTTTCAGGGTTTCAGGCTCCAGGCTTAGTCTTTTCGGGGTCTCAAACATACTTCAGGATTGACCTCAAGATTCATTATCTAGATGGGATTTGATCACAATTCTTCAACACTGCAAGTTGATCTGCCTTCTTAATCATGAACCAATGATTGTAGAAAGGGGAAATTGTTACCGGATCGGCAGAGGAAGATACCCAGGACATCATCAGAACTTCATGCAAAGCATCGGAGCTCAAAAAAAGGGGGTCCCCATTTGCAATGGGGCGATGTGTGATTTGGTCACAACAGTTACGTCTATGCTTTCTTTAGCATTAGTTGATTTTTAGAATGAACTATCCATGGAGATGCTTTGATCTAATTGTAAGCTATCATTTTAAATATAATATGAGATTATAGAATAAAGAATACTTCATATCTTGATCTATGGGGTTAAGGGAATTTAAATGCTTAGTAGATGGATGAAATACCAACAGAGTGGCTACGACTAAGGGTTTGTATGCCCCAAAAAGAAATTTAGATCAGCCTCAAGTTCGCTCCTGTAGTCTCACAATGTACAGGAAAGAGTAATTGGTTTCTGATTTGGCATGGATTGTGTAACTGCCACATTATTGGAGCAATGTGGACAAGACTTCTATTGACAATATGCTGATTGTGGTAATCTATTATCTGCATACTTCAAACAAAAATTCTCACTTGATTTGGAAGCACAGCTTCAGCTCCTTGAAAATGTGTCCTCATGAGCAACAATAACACCCATCAGATAACAGAAATTAGTGACATTCAAAGCAGGCCCATCACTTGGGTTTGTCATTTCTGTGTTTTCATTTACCAGTAAATTGATTTAGAGTTCAAATCTCACATTCTTGTGCTCTAGACCAAAATGATTTTAGTTCAAATCTCATAGGGTCCTGTTTTACAGAAGGCAAGCTCAAAACTTCTCCATTTCATGCAATGGCATGTTTTACATAAGGCAAGCTCAACACCTGCACCTTTGAGAGGCTACAATAAATCAAAATATTTAAGTGCCTCCTTGAAAATCCTGGCTTGGTCTTTCGGTGTGCATTTACATTTGCAAGTAGAGTGATTTGAGGCAGAGGAGACCAATACATCATGAGTTCTCATTTTGGGCTCAAAACTGTAGCGAGGGGTAAATATGGAGTACAATGGCAGGGAAAATTTCATAGGAATGAATGTTAGTGGCAAATTCCTAGGTCTTCTACTATATCTGAATTTGCCTGAGCATGCAGGTAATACACCTACACCTCTTAATAGGCTAATACCCAATGATTTCAATGCATACAAGTTGAATGCAAGAATACCAATTTTCATTGGCAGGAGATTGTGTTTTGTTTTGCGAGCCTGTGAATTTTCCTCTGTACTATATTCTTGAGGTTTGTGGGTTCCCTTGCCTTTTGATTATTGCCTGTAAATGTTGTTCTAGAACTTACAAGCTTGTTATCCTTTGTTGAGGTCCATTTAGTTCCACATAAAAATCTTTAGATGGACACTATTTTCCTAGTCTTGGAGTGCTGTTTATTTTAATATTGAGACTCATGTTTCTAATATGGAAAAAGTTTGGTTAGTCTCTCTTAATCAGTGATATGGTTTTATGGTTTTTAAAGTCTGGTTTGTCGCAACTTAGTGAGACAAGGAAAAATGATAGTTATTTGTCATGATGGTGGGCCATGAAATGTCCATGTCCTCTCAGAGGAAGTTTCTTCCAGCAGCTCTTTCTAAAGATCATGGACCTTGGAAGCTTAGTCATTAACTGATAGTCATGTCTATAATTAGCCTAGGTAAGCATGACATATTTTATGTTTTAACTAGTTGTTGAAACTAGACTTTGTAAGTTAATACAGTTTAAATAAGCTATTTAACTTTTAAAATTCTGAACAAATAAAGGAGTTCAGAAGTTTTTCTAAAACGAAGTTTGTGTGTTCAGAGACTATTTTTCTGAAGAGACTTGAAAAATCAAATACCAGAAGAAAGAAAGAGACAAGTTTACTAAAGAGTATTCAAAGCTATATGAATTCCCAGAATCCAACAAGAAAGAAATTAAAACCCTTAATTGATTAAATTCAAGATAGAATACTGATAGAACCTTGGATATTGTATTTGAATGCCTATATTTTTAAGGAGCGAGGACATGGAAGCGCAGTGGAATTTATTTAAGGAAAGACATGCATTTTGTTTAGTGGAAGTGAAAAATACCTTACATCGAAAAAGCTAGCAGAGTTGCCAAATATATTACATAAAAAAAGCTAAGAGTTGCTAATACGTTGAAGCTAGCTTAAAGGCGGAAAAAGAGTGCAAAGAAAACAACAAAAGAATGCCGCATTGACTATAAGAATCAGATAGAAAAAGACTGAAATCCAAAGGAGCCAAATTCCACATCTCACAAAGACATGGCCTTTGAGGCGATTTAGTCGAGTAAGAAGGTGCTAGTGTGGAATGTATTTGAGGAAATGCATACATTTTGTTTAGTTAAAATAATAAATATGCATCATCAAAAAAGTTAACAAGCTGGTAATAGATTGAAGCTACATTATGTTGGGAAATTAGGTTTTTAGCCTTGCAAATTTCCTGTTATTATTTATTTATCATTTAATATTTTCCCAACTGTTAGTTATTGTCAAATTGTGGCATTGAAATTTGATGTGATAGTTATGCCACATGTCAGTGCCTTGTAGCGGTGGAATATTAATATTTTATTTTGACATTATTTTTAGCAAAATGGGACACTCTACTTTTGTGGGATCCTTTGACAAATGCTATGACAAATTTTATGATGTGTAAGAGCTAAGAATAGAGGGAGTTACTTTGGCATCAATGACAAGTTGTAAGATGTGTAAGAGCATTTGTAAGAGCCTAATTTAGATAGGAATCTTGTCAATCTTTCTAATTTTCCCACCAAATTAAGGGTCTAAATTATGTTTTCTAGATTTGGATTAAACAGTAAATTGTCTAGATTATCCATTGCACACAGGGTCTTAGATCATTCAAAGAAAATATGAAACTACCAATTTTATTTGATTTGCTAGAGTTTCAAAATTGATTACAGATATGGAGGTAGAATTGAAATCAATTTCTAGGTTGAACAACAAAGATACAGTTCTTATGAAGATACACAATTTGTTTTAGATTGATTTACAATGAATTAAATTGCAAGGAGAAAAAACTTGGTTGATTGGCTGTGAAGTGTACTGATGCTCGACCCTTGTGCAAGGATGTTCATGGGCAGATCTAGGTAATACTCCTGTTGTTGGATCTGTGTGACCTCTTGATTATGTTTGTTGATAAATCTACATTGAAGTTGGGATTGTGACCCTTGCTAGGTATCACCTCCTTTCAAAGACCATGTGTAATGGTTATCCGCCTCAATTGGATGCTTGGTTACTAACCTTGCACCTTTGGAGTGTTTTGTGGTTGCAAGGTTGGTGATTTTAGATCATGTGTATGCCATGTCAGCAAGGCTCCCATGATCACTCAAGATAAATCAAACTTGCGCATACATTGTGTCTAAATTGGCTCGACGATGATGTGGAATCCCTGGCGAATAAGGTTAATTTACTTTGGCGACTGGGTAGATGGGATGCAAATTACAGTCATGCTCTTGAACCAAACGACCTATAGTGTGCAATAAACTTGGATTGGCCTGTATGTTAGATGCCACCCAGTCCACACTCCTTTCTTATTCTAACATGGCTTCTCCTTGTTGGCACTATGACCTGAACTATGCTGATGTATTTCGGTTGACTCTCGTGAACCCCTTATAATATTTGGGATTGTGACCCTTGCTAGGTATCACCTCCTTTCAAAGACCATGTGCAATGGTTATCCGGCTCAATTGGATGCTTGGTTACTAACCCTGCACCTCTAGAGTATTTTGTGCTTGCAAGGTTGGTGATTTCAGATCTTGTGTATGCCATGTCAGCAAGGCTCCCATGATCACTCAAGATAAATCAAACTTGCGCATACATTGTGTCTAAGTTGGCTCAACGATGATGTGGAATCCTTGGCGAATAAGGTTAATTTACTTTGGCGACTGGGTAGATGGGATGCAAATTACAGTCACCCTCCTAAACCAAACAACCTATAGTGTGCAATAACCCTGGATTGGCCTGTATGTTAGATGCCACCCAGTGCACGCTCCTTTCTTATTCTAACATGGCTTCTCCTTGTTGGCACTATGAACTGAACTATGCTGATGTATTTCGGTTGACTACCATGAACCCCTTATAATATTTTAACGCCCAGATAAAGACTTTGAACTGCTAGATCAATGGTAAGATTCAATTCATGCGTTCAAACATTCTCCAATTCTCAGTCCAGTGATGAATGGGGCAATGGAGATCTATTGTGCAAATGAAAGGTGATAAGCAACAACTAGAAAGTTTCTCTTGAATTGCTCAGCTGAATTTGCTGACATGAAACACAGAAATGCCAATTTAGACCATTCTATAACCCCTGAGCAGAATTGCCCAGCAAAAGGTAAGGGTTTTCGTCCTCTCAACCTGTAGAATTGCAACCAAGGGTTTCATCCTTGAATGCAAGATTTGAAAACTTGAACCCACAAGAAATTGCCAAGAAATTAGATGATACAAATGAATGATAGAGGCTAATTGATATACCTTTTCAATATAGGATCATGGGACCTATTTTCTTACCATTATTTGAAATTGCTTTTATTTTTACTTATATTTTTATATTTATTTATTTATTATATTTTGTCTAGTGTTGTTGCGAGAGGTTATACATACTAGTTAAAAACACTTTTTATTTTACTAATATTAATTACAATAATATTAATTATAATAATATTAATTATGTTTGGGAAAAGAGACATGACAATCCTCCCTTCTCCAAATTGCTTGCCCTCGGGTAATTTCAGATTTGGGTGATAAAAAATCTCCACTCCTTCCCATGTAGCATCCTCAAGTAGAAGATTCTTCCAACATACTAAGTACTTCATTATGATCTTATTCCTTAGCCTTCTCTCCCTCATGTCAATGATGGGTTTGGGCTTCAAGATCAGTTTGCCCTCATCATCAAGTGGTGGTAGCTCCAAGGAAGGAGTAACATGTTGTCCAAGTGCCCTTTTAAGGCATGATACATGAAATACATTGTGAATTTTGTTATTTTCCAGCAGTTCTAACTCATATGCAACCTCTCCTATCCTCCACAAGATCTTATAAGGTCCATAAAATCATATAGCTTAAGCTTCTTAGCTCCACTTCCCTTGAGAGAAGATTGCCTATAGGGCTGTAATCTCAAAAATATCATATCCCCCACCTCGAAAGTCCTCTCCAAATGGTGGTGATCAACATATATCTTTTGTTGGTTTTGGGCTTGCTACAGATTCTCCTTAAGGGCATCCAAAAACTCTAGACTTTGCTAAACCAAATCCCTAGCTCTTGAAACTTTGTTGTCTGAAATGATCAAATCCACAAAAGATAATGCATCATATCCATACAATGCTTTGAAATGAGTCATACCTACAGACATATGATGTGTGGAGTTGTAGCAATACTTCCCAACATAAAGCCACTTAATCCATGTTGTTTGTTTCTCTATAACCTATTTCTTCAAATATCCCTCAATCCATTTGTTCACAATGTCTGTTTGTCCATCCATTCGAGGGTGATAACTAGTGCTTTGAGTCAACTTTATGTCTTTCAATCGAAAAAGTTCTTTCCAAAGCAAACTAAGGAACCTGTTAGAGTTTATGATTAACTCAAGCCACCAGGATCACTTGCAAAACATAAGATTTACCTTCCACAAGAGAAAAAAGCAAAGAAGAATAATTTGCACAATAATGATGAATTAATGAAATGGATTAATAAATTACATGTGAGAATTTGCTTTTATATTTGCAAGTTAGAGAAAACCCCTAATATAACTTAAGAATAACCTAAAACTAAAATTAGCTCTAAGTAGACTTAATAAAGTGTAATTAAATATTTAATTACACCAACACCCCCCCTTGAGTGCAACTTAGGGAGAAATGAAAAACATGCAACTAATGCAAGAATGATGGGTCTCGGCTACAAGGCCATGTTAGGTACCCATGAACAACAAGAACCTCTCATAAGGTGGAGAAAAGGAGGAATACCCAGTGGGAGAAAATTGCTCTCCAAAAGAGAAAAAATACAACAAGTACATGAACATGTGATGGAAGAAGGACTAACACTAAGACTCCCCAAGAACTGAATCCATCATAAAAGTACAATCATGAATGCCCCCCATAAGAGGAAGAAGAGAGAAGGTCTGATGACCCCCCAGAAGTGAGAAGGATGAAACCCCATGCGAGGATATGCTCCCTCCCAAAATAGAGATGAGAAGAGAGACCATGCAACCACTCCTCAAGATGACTCCTGTAGTGTTGGAAGATGCTCAACAAGAATAAAGATGAAGACCCATGAACATCGAACGACATTCCTCCCCTTGGGAAGAAATAGAACTGCAGATGTGTGCATAATGTCTTCCCATTCTGGATAGGAATATACAGGAAGAAGGATAAATGTCTCTGAACTCTGCACATGATCCAAAGACAACAATGATGCTCCTAAAAATTGCTCAAATGTTTGCAATACACTGGCAAACTGTGATTTAATAAGAGGAGAATGAAGAACAATCTCTGAAGCAGATGACGGTGATGCAACTCCATCGAAGCTGTAATCAAAGAGAAGACATATGTCCTCAATGTGGTCCTCCAAATCTACAAGATGAGACTCTACAAACAACAATGATATATCTGGTAGATAAGTGTCCCAATGAGCTATCTCTAGAAGACTGATAATGTCCTGTTGCAAAGAATATGATGTAGCAACAGGTAATACATATGTGATCTCGATAAGAGGAGAAGGAGAAGCAAGTGAAGTCTCTGTGTCATTTGAACTAGTAAGACCTGTCAAATATGCAAGCTCCTAAACTTTATCATCATCAAAAGGTATGCAATCTGCATCATCAAGGGGTATGTGGCAATCCATAGCAAGATCATCTGGGAATGGAGAGATATGTGGGTCTCCATAGATCTCCCAAATGCTAGTCCAAAGAGCACGTGGACACTCAATATGTGAGATAGAACACATAGTGTCATAATCGACACTAGAACCAATCAATCATACAATATGATCAATATAATTTCCCCATACAGATTTCCTTCCAGGTGTATTTGGTTCAGGTATGAGTCCATAAAGATAAGGCAAGAGATTAAGCCACCTAAGATGTGTCAAGATTCCCTTTCACCAAGACTCATAATTATCCTTATCCAATGTTACCACATAAGGGTGAATAGCAAAACCCATGATATCTCCTCAAATAAATTAGATCAGATATCAACAATCTGAATATGTATTAATGCTGATAAATGAAGTCCAACAAAACAAACAAAACTTCTCCAGGTGCCAAAATGTTCAAAATATCAAACAGACAAACTACATAAAGAATACCTGGGGCTGAATCTAGGAAAAGAGCATGGATGGTTGTGTAGAGCTCCTCATACCTTTCCAATGCCGCAAGAATCACGAAAATTGGATATCATGGCAAAAAGATACGAGCTCGGAGACCAAAAATGATATCTGGACTTAAAACAACAATAAATATCACTAACAGAAAAATCTGCAAAAAATGCCTGCACCACTAGATTGTGCTCGGAACCAGCTTTCCGACGCCTATTCGTTTGTGAAAATCTAATTCCGTTTGCCCAAGTTATGGCAAAAACAAGAAGACCCCCTTGAAGCACAAATTAGGGCAAAAAATGACCCCCATGCTGCTAGATTTAGCAGAACCTTCGCCAGATTTAGGGGTTCTGCCAAAATGGTAAAAGAGACCCCAAAACAAAAAGCCAAATTTGGCATGGGCACATAGGGTACATGCAGTTTTAAAAGGTTTTAATTTTTTTTGTTTTTAAAAGTTTTGAATGTTTTTTTTTTTATATAAAAAAATTGCAAAAAAAGTGGGCTTTTTGAAATAAGGGATGTGGGCTAATAAGGGAGGTCCGCTCCCTATTAAAAGGGGTGGCGACCTTAATATAGGCCCACACCCTCTTAAAGGGGCGGACTACACAAAGCACAAAACATAGGCCACCAGGATCACCTGCAAAACCTAAGATTTACCTTCCACAAGAGAAAAAAACAAAGAGGAATAATTGTCCCTATCATTCACAATGTTTCTAGGTAGCCCATGTAGTCTAAACACCTCTCTAAAAAATAAATTAGCCACCTATGGAGCCTTATATTCTGAAGATATAGCATAAAAATGACCATACTTAGTGAGTCTGTCCATTACTACAAAAATACAATCCTTACCTTGTACTAGCGAAAGACTAGTGATGAAATCCATAGAAATACTCTCCCATTTATGATTTGGAATGGGTAAGGGTTGCAATAATTCAGTTGGAAATACTTGTTCTGTGTTGTTCTATTGACAAGCCAAACACTCCCTAACATGCTTCAAAACATCTCCCTTGACTCCCTTCCATGAAAAATGCTCTCACCTGCTTGTATGTCTTGTAATATCTCAAGTGACTGGCTAAAGGTGTGTCATGACATGCCCTCAAAACCTTCTTCATCTTTGATTCTAGAACAAGATACACCCAATCCTTATATATATAACACATCAACTAAACATAATGCCAAGTTTTCTACACAGAGTTTTGTCATATGAGAATCTCTCATAAACTCGTATAAACCAATTTTGTAAACTGACCTGGTAAATTACCCGATAGAGAAATGTAGGAGGGTACATTAATCCTTCAAAGGGTACAACTTAATCATAAATTCCTCTTTTCCAATACAATCAAATAAAGAAAATTGATCTTCATCAACACTTCATCACACTTCCCTATGCATGACATCCTTCCCCAATTAAACAACCTGCTTCCAAAATTCGTTAGTATTCTCTTGTACACTTTGTTCTTGCCTTTGATGGAAGTAATTGCACTACATTACATGCTCCTCATGTTAAATTTGATAAAATTACTTCTTGACAAATGATTTGGAGTCATCCGACTTTGAAATAGGTGCAATTTTTCAACATTCCAAAGATAACATGTAACTATCATACCAAGTTAATGCATGGCCAACAAGTTTAATGGTTGCAAATGATATTTCTTGGTGTTGAGTGAGTTTATGAAGAATAAAATATATTTCCATCTATGAGATCCATTCATCTAGCTTCTTGGCATTGATTTCTTTGTCATATGGTTGAATGTCAATTTTACTTTAACCTTAAAGAAGCCAATCTTTTGGTTTAAAAATTCCTGGTTCTCTCCTCTTCACGAGTTTTCTCTATGAAAATCACCAAGAAGATTTGCCAAACCAAAAATACTTCTACAAAGGAGAATTCATGTGCAAGTGAAATAGCCAATTATTCTATTATATTACAACACTTTATAAAGCTCTTATTTTATAGGCAAGAGTAGGGTCCAAACTTAGACAGACACCCTAAGTGAGTCATCATGTGAGTCATTAAGTGTAAAGAGTAAGTAAATAACTTGCTAAAAATATAGGATTCTCTCCACAAGATAACACATATGTGTGAGAGGACACCTAACCAATCTTACCCTGTGTGTATAATAAACCTAGGATAATAAAGTAAATATGCATAAATATAATGCACTCTTAACACTCTCCATATCCAACCTCTCTATTAAAGTGAGTAGAATGGATTCAAGCCTATTTATTTTTCCCACCATACTCAAAATTCTCACTACATAATCTTCAAGCTTCTTGAATGTGTTTAGGGTAAAATTGGATTTTGTTAATCTTTTATTGTTTAGATGTTAAAACCCTTCTTTCCACTAAACATTGAAGGATCTAGGGTCCAGTGGCGAGCACTATCATACCTTGGGTCACTTGCAGATGTAGGGAAACTTGGATTAGGGAATTAATTATCAATTTTTCCTTCTCCTATGTCCAATTGACCATTAAAACCCTAATTATGCAAATACGACAACAAATTGACGAAAGACTGAAAAAGCTCTTACAGACGGGAGTAAAATAGCAAATCACAGAATACCTGTTTTTGGGGTTCTGAAGCGGAATGGTCGGGGACTAAGGTGCGGGCGCCCAAGTCCAAGGTACCTTCTTTTTCGGGGAATCTGGACCTCCTTCCGACACTGATAATCCCTGTAACTTTTGTTTCCCAAAATCTGTCAGCGGACATTGTTGCGAGTGCCCAAGTCCTGGAAGTGCTCCTATGTCCTGCTTTTCTTCAGATCCCAAATCCCTGATGCCTGCCAAGCTTTCCTTTAACTCCACTTTTTCCGGATGCGACACTTGTAACTTGCAATCATAAGACTTGGTTTGGGGGTTATGGTGTTTAAAGGCTTGCCTCAATCAAGCCCCGGAGGACACTTAAGTCTTCGAACACCGTTGTCAGACAAAGAGTGCATGCCCTTGTGAGACATAGGCAAAAACCAAAGAAATCAATGATGAAAACACAATATTAAGTCACCTTTTAGTGAAGTTCTCATGGAGGAAGATGCTCTTCATGCCATGAGGAAATTGATGCTCAAATCTGCAAATATCAACATAGAAAACACACAAGTCTGCTCTTGCAACACAATAGAAAGCCTTGAATCACCTTGAGAACACTTGAACATCACAATTGCCATCTAGTTTACAAATGAATGCCTAAACATGCTTATGTATGCACCTACAAGCATTCCCGCCAAGATTTTAAAAATCAAACTTTACCGTGTCGGCAAAAGAACCAACTAACGGTCATAAACTGACACTCAAAAATTGGGGCTGCCCCAAAATAGGGCAAGACTAGGGCGCAGGTGCCCAAGTCCCCCCTATTTTGGGTAGGGTACAGCTCAAGGGGTCCATCTAGGTCCAATTTGCTATGGAACCTAGGTCTCATTCCATCGGGATGCCAAAATATGAACTAAAATGTCCTAAATGCATACTAAAGTCCTAGGAGCTAAACCTTATGAGGGAAAAGCCCCCAAGGGGACATTTTCTGACGTTACAGAATGTCAATTCACCATCTTCCTCTTCCCTTGCCATGGCTCTTCTTTACCTTATCCAAGTTTTAGAACCAATTTCTACTTCATAGGGTTCAAGATTATCACTTCCACTTGATCTAGTGGATGGCATACCATGTTCATACACTTCTTTTCAATGATTTTAAGCTTTGACACCACCAAATCTTAAAGAGTTGAATGCTATGCCTCTAACTCTAATCAACAAACAAATATACAAAGCTCTCCTTATTTCAAACAAACTCTACCCATTGCATACCACATCATATTCAACATACACAATGAAATTAACATGCTCACAATAATAGAAACATATTGAAAACACATATACAAAGTTCACACACCATGAAAATGAAACAAACATGACACTATATGTATAGAGAGTACTCCCACTGGCCCAAGTTGGTTGTTTGTCCCTCTCTTTGTTTGTTTGAGTAGGACTTTAGTAGAGAGTTGTCTCTCTTTCTCTTTAGTCATGGATGATTGAGGTGTAGGGTTGTCCAATCTATTTTGTCATGATTAGGGGTCTAGGGGAGGCATAAGATATGCCAGTGACTTGTTTAAAGCACTCTCCCAGTGCACAAGTGGAGAAGCTCTCAAAGGGAAGAAAACTCTAAGAAGAGTGCATTTTCATGCCACATACCACTATATATGATCTTGTACAAGTGTTACATCACCTAGAAGATACATTGGAACTCACAAAACATGTCTATGCAACTCCTTCACAACTACCCTATCTCCAAACTTGAGAAAACCCTATTCATTCCACAAGCATTACTAGAAGTTTGTTCCAAAAGCCAACCTTGGTACACTCATGAAACATACTCATATAGACCCCTCTGAACCTCCCATGGCTAGTGGAAGTTTGAAAGATATTCATCTACTAGCCATTCCAACTTGGAAAACCTTTTAAATTTTAATTTTTGCTTGAAACAAAAATGAGTTCACTACTTCATCAAAAAATAGTTCACCACTTTTGACATGTTTTTGCCTCCCATGGAAGTGGTGAATGTATTAAACTTACATTTCTAGATATATAAATTGATTACAACAAACTGGATTAAAGCCTTAGGGATGTTCCAAACCACTAGGCTTGCACCTTCTTAATTTGTTCACTATGTTTCAATCAATTTGGAGATGACTTTGTTCTCCCAAGTCAAGTCCTAACTAGTGGCCTCCATGTTGCCCCCAATGGTCCAATTTGTTTGACTTGATTCACGAACACTAAATGTATACTTTTGCTCTTTTATTTGTTTGATTTGCCTCTATCCTCTCTACCTTCTTCCATGCTTTGAAGACTAACAATATTTAGGAATAGGGTTGTCATATCTTGCTAGGGAACATGTTCTCCTAGGTTAACCCTTGGAAAACTATGTACAACATTGAAGGTAACAAGCTTCAACCGTGAAAATGCTCTAGGATGAATGTGTAGATCTAGATTTATTTTAGGGGCTCCAATTGAAATGTTCTTGTCATGCTTCTTTTGTAAATGCAAATGGATATTCAATGCTATTTGATGATCAAAATGACTGCAATTGAATGCTATTAAATACAAGTGAACAACAATAAATTACACGATCTTGTGTTTAATTGGCTTAGGGTGGGAAAGGGATACAACCAAGAATAATTTGAATTTTAGAAAATCAGGGGTCAAATATGCTTTTGTGTGATCGATCCCACATGTAAAAATGACTTGGGACATGAAAATAGTAAAATTAGGTGGCTAACAGAACGCATAGGAATCCGTGCACAAAAGATATAATAAATATGTAATCTAGATAAATACATTAGAATGCATATAGATATGAAAGAAGTGTGGAGAAATGTATGGGAATGTGTGTATGAAAACTATAGACGAGACCAAACTACCACAACCTCACCTTTCATAAACATTGAGGACCAATTGCTGCCCAACACCTTACCACAAAGCAACTTAAGAGCGAATTAAATCAACAATTTTCTTGAAAACAACATACCCGAATGCTTTTGCTTTCCACATATAAGAAACCTCACAAGGAATATTCATAGCAAACTGTTTGACAAAATTCCTGCTCACAATTTTTTTTTTCAGTGCATCTGCAGATAGCTCACCGGTAATAATGTCGACACCCTACGAACGAGTTAAGGGAGGAAAGCTCACATTCAAGGGCGGACTAGGCCCCGAAAAGGCCATAAAAAAGGCCAAAAAGCACAAGAAGAAAAAGATTGCGGCCGAAGTAGAACAAGAAGGTGTTTCACCAGCAGAAAAGCAAGAAAATAACAACACTATTAATACTAATGCTGTGTCCACAATCGATCCAACCTCGCGCAAGAATTATGAAGAGCTTTTCCCTGTGGAGGCGAAAAAATTTGGGTTCGCAGGAGTTACCAATCCGAAGACTGCAGAAGAGGCGTTGAACGAAAGAGAGAAGAAGAAAGCAGATCGGTACTGTAAATGATATGGTTACCCTCCATTTTGGGTGTTTCTTTAAACGTTTTTTGTAAAGTTGAGGTTTGAGGGAAATTGAATGTTTGAATTTGGAAAGAAATTTTAAAGAGCACTTTTTCTTTGGGGGGAGGCTCGTTGAATCCTCATTTCACTGTTCTAAAGGTATTACATGTAATCTAATGCATTTTTCCCTCTTTTTAATCTCTATCACAATTTCAAGGCTTCTTAGGGTTTGAGAGAAATTTAAGGTTTGAATTTGGAAAACAATAAATAAAAATAAAACATGAAAAAACAAAAGAACTTTTATGTCGCGCTCGTTTAGCACCCATCTCAGTTTTCCTATGTAATTACATGTAAATCTAATGTCCTTTTTTTAAAAGAATCTCTTATCACAGTTCCAAAGGACTTTAGGGTTTGAGGGAGTGAAGGTTTGAATTTGGAAAGGAAAAAAAAATCATTCGTGGTGGGCTTGTTGAGTACGCATTTTGGTGATACATGGGATGGCAATAGCATGTAAATCTAATGCATTTTATCCCCCTTTTCATCTCTTCAACATTCTCAGGAGCTTTTAGGCTTTGAGTGAATTGAAGGTTTGAATTTGGAAATAGACAATCCACTTTTTGTACGGGTCGTTCAATACCTATTGTATTGTTACATGGGATGTGTAAATCTAATGCATTTTTTTAGCCCTAATTTTTTCTTCAACATTTTTAAGAGTTTGAGGGAAATTGGAGGGTTTTCATGGAACTAAATTTGGGGAAAAAATGAAATCACCTTTTTATTGGGCTCATCGAATACCCATTTAAGTGTTTCGTTGGATTATATGTAAACATAATAATTTTCTTTCCTTTCTTCATGGGGGATTATATGTTAATCTAATGATTTTTTTTGTTTTTAATAACATTCCTTCATATTTTCGAAACTTTCAAGGGTTTATATGTTTTTAGGGCAATTGGAGGATTTAAATGGTCCTTAATTTAATTTAATTTTTAAATGGTCTGTTTTCCAGACCCATTTCATTGTTATATGGAATTATAAGCATTTTAATCTTCACCTCTTTTTTTCCAATTTTTTGACATTTAAAAGGGTTTTCAAAGTTTTTTTTTTTTGGTCACATAATATTTAAAGGATATTTAGTCTTTGCCAAAGGGGAAGTCTTAAGCGATGTATAATGTTTTAAAACGGCAGTACAGTTCTCTACTTTTTTTTTAAAGAAAATATGACCAATACAAATGTAGAAGAATATTTAAAGATTATTTACCCCCCCTTGTGGTTATGAGCTGCCTCTAATGCAGTTCGAGTAAAATCTTGGATTACATTTCTAAGATTTGTAAATGTGGATGTGGCCTTATTGCGGTGAGGGGACTAGAATTTGCTGTTACTAAAACTAGTATATATCTTGTAAATGTCTGCATGTTTAACAATTTTATGTACAAATTATATAATTATATATTGGCTGTTATCAGCACTTTTATATATCTTGTAAATGTATGCATGTTTTAACAATTTTATGTACATTGTATATAAATATTTTTCTTGCAAATGTCTGCATGTGCAACAATTTTACTCGCAGTGTATATAAAGATTTGGCTGACCTTTTATTTCTAGAAAATGTGTGAATTGTGTGAATAATTAGCCAATTGGCTAAGACTAGAGAATGAAAACTACCCTGTTGGCCAACTCAATCTTGTTATGAGTTGAGAACTTGGTTGGTAAAAAAAATCCAATCTAGTATAGTGGAGTGTAATGTGAATTTATGGACTCTGCAGACCTCACTAATTTAGGTCAAAAAGACAATATGATATGGTTTAGTAAATTGCATGTTAAATGGGTAAACTGGGTGTCACCGAGTGGTGAAACAGTTGTATTGTTGCAATGAAGACCCAGGGTCGAGTCACCCTGGGAACAACTGGGCTTAGGCATGTGGGGAATGGAGGCTCCATTGTGTTCCAGAGGCTGAGGGTCCAATGGAACCGTCAATTCACAGGTCAAAAAAAAAGTACACATTTAATGGGCGTTATATCTGTAGGGGTACTCTGTGCTGCCTCAGAATTCAGGTTATTTTACTTAAAGTTGCTTTGATTGAATTGCAGAAAGTAAGTTGATTACATGCAAAGGAGATTGTATCAAAGGTCAAATTGGTAGGATATTGGCCCGGAAACAGAACTTGTCAGAAACCTGAAAATTGCATTCGAAAAATTTATGTTAGCAATGACGGATAAATTGATTAGGTTTCCAATCTAGGTTTGTTGTTGGAAAAAAACATCTAGTATATGAAAGATTTGGAACATTTTGTTCGAGAGATTTGGAATTAATTGGCGAAGCTGATAAAATTTAGGCTGAAATAGCAGATCAAGCAATTTCTGTAATGACCTTATACAGGCTTAATTCTGTTGAGAGAGTTTGGGTTATTTTGCTCAAGCTATTTTGACCAAATAGCTGAAAGTCTAACAGATTACTGAGAGAAGTAATATCAAACATAAGATTGGCAATATTTGGGCTGAAGAATAGAAATGATCAGAAAACAGGATTTCAAAGTTTCATGTTAAGTGTAACTCTATCACTTAACATTTTTGAAGGTTAGTGGGGAAGCAATTTATGTTTTATTATGCAATAGGTTTAGAGATTATTTTACAAGAAATGGAATGATCGTGTTATTAAACTTATTAGTATTACTATTCTCGCAATTGCACCCTAAGGTGTAATGGGTGGGCATTGCCAATGGGTGTATTGACAGCATCCACACAATACAAGTTAAAAAAACTGTGTACTAGGGTTTAATCATCTACAGGTGTAGGGCAGCCAAAACCCCCAAAAATAAATGTGAACTGAAATTGCCCAGGTCAAAACAAGAAGCAATTAAATAATATTTTAGTTATTGATGTTTGCTATTTCTCCACTCAATTAATAAATGAATTAAGCTAGAAACTTCTAGAACCAACACGAGCAATAGTTATATGGAGAAGAATCAAAATCTTAATGAAAAGCAAAGGTTACATGAGTAATCAAGTGTCAAATTAATGTCTCATCATATTTTTGCATATGAAAACAGAAAACATTGTAGAATTGTAATTAGAGGACAGAAATATGACATGTTGATATAAACTGTAAACAGAAATTGATACTTTGACTAGACCTCTGTCCAAACAAAACATGCTCAGAATAAGACTCGGAATCTATATAAAACACTCTTACAGGCAAAAAGGGCATTATGTAGAATTGAAATTCCAGATTTGAAAGAAACTGTACAGCTTTCATAAAAAAATCGGGAAACCAGTTGTGGCAGCAGTCTTGTACCCATCCTTATATATGCATATCATTTGTTGCTGGGAAGACTAAGAACATTGGCTCTGATTGAAGCTTGCCTTGGAGACTTCAATTACACATATAATTCATATATTTGAGGCTACTGTCAATTGTTGTAGTTTAGCCGATAGGCTTTTATATGTGAGCATTATAGTGCTCAGAAAATTGTCTCACGCCGTAAAAAAAATTCACGCTGGAAAATTTTCTAAACTTGTCGGTTGTTCCTATCGGCGTATTCCTTGAACCTCCTATGGGTGCAAGTGCTAGTTATACTTTGCTGGAATAAGAGCAGTCATGAGACTGTAGATGAGAACAGATTTAATTTTCTCTCAATCTAGCCTTTGAATTTGCTGAATTTTGTAATGAAAATAATGCTGGTCATATATACATACTGCACTACTCTGGGAATGAAGAAAAAGATAAGTTTCAGGACTGCTTTAAGTTTAATACGATCAATATAAATTCTGTCAATGTCAAATAGGTTGACTGTTTACTGGAAAATAACCATCACAGCCTAATCCAATGCTCAGAGAGAGGCATGCATATGATGTTCCGGATGTAATAACCATTCAAAGATTTCATGGGCAGACTCCACAGTTGCTTCTCTTTAAAATCAGATATAATCCTCTGAAAACACAATTTTGGAATTTAGAGTCATAACTGCACTGTCATTAGTGCAGGTAAATCAGATTAATGAAAATTATGAAAATTTGTTTCAATTTGCTCACCCATGTGTAAGAGACTATCATCTACAGGAAGGCCTTGATACAAACAAACGGTAAGCAAATCAATTATTTTTGGGCTCGACAATGGATTTCCAAATTGTGGTTTCTCAAGCCTCTAAATGCTCTTGACAAAAAGGATGCCTGTGATTTTAATACACTGGCAGCAGTCAAAGACCAAAAGCCAATTAGTGCATGCAAGCAAATGACCAAAATAGAGAATGAATCAGCTCCATATTAAACCACCACCAAGTCTGCCAATGCGACCCAGAACCCCACAAAGGTGGCCACCACCATCCAAACCGCTGCCATAATTAATCAACAAAGTAATTAATTGTTCATCTGAAACATGTAATAGGAAACTAAGAAAGTACAACACCGATAGTTGAACAGCCAAAACTAAATATTGAGTGAGTTCTCAAATCATGCTGTCAAAGAAAATAATATTATTTCTTGAAATGGTTCTACTTATAGGCATTTTACGTTGCAAGAATATGATTGGCTGGACGCATGCAACTGATTATGCATAGGTAAAATTTGGGATGTACAGGTATGCTTATTGCAAGCCCTCTCTTAAGTTACACCCTACTTAAATTATACGGATAGATTGATTCATACTCGAAAGAGTAGTGATATGAAATGAGATTTTGCAGAGTTATCTCGCTAATATTTATCTATGGTAGGGTATAAATAATCTCCATTTTCTTTGGAATTCATACTCGAAAGAGTACTGATATGAAATGAATTTTGCAGAGTAATCTCGCTAATATTTATTTGTGGTAGGGTATAAATAATCTCCATTTTCTTTGGAATTTATTTCATCATTTGTCTTCTTCCCTTAATCTAACCTCTTCTCTGCAGCTCATTTCTATTGATTCTTGAATTACTAATCTGATAGAGCCCTTGGTATTTGTCATTTGTATGTTGATTGTCTAATGTAGTTGTTTATTGCATGGGGTCTACATTTGTGTCTAGGCATTTAGATAGACCTGAAATATCATCCACTATTGCCCAGGATATTGAGCGGCTAAAAAAATAGATTTGCATGATGGAGAACTTTGGTGGTTTGATCCACAATAGTTCTATTGTCAACATTGGTAGCCTCACCATGATTCCTTCCTTCAAGTCAATAATAAATGCTTATTTCAATTTTATGAGTTGGTCTTGGCTTCTTCAAATTCTTTCCTTGAAAATAAAACTCAGAATTTTTTGGCAATAATTTCTTAGGCTAGACACTAATACTTATGTATTTATTTGTGTAAAATAATAAATAACGCTCAAAATCCAAGTTTCTGTATCCAAACACCCAATTGCTAAGAAATTAATTGATGCAGAGTGGAACGCAACAGAGGCAACCTAACAGGAAGGAGTAGCCAACAATACAAACAGCATGATAAAATTCTCTATCGGCTGAACATCATCATCATATTTCCTAGAGACACCAACAGCATCATCACATTTCAACAGCATCATCATATTTCGGATGATCGCAAATATCCTCCTGTCGATTACTATTTACCTCCTCCGTTTGTCGCCTATCATCATCATCATGATAATCAACGGGCGCAAACATCCTCCGGTTGCACTGTTCATCGGGTGCCAAATACAAGCGGCATCATCATGATATTCAATATCACCTTCGTCAGCAGGATATCCAAATATCCGGTTGTCCAAATATCCTGATGACGTTCCACTTCAACAACTTGCCTTCGATGCTTCACTGCCCGACGATACAAGCAACAGCATCATGATATTGTTCATCCGGTTCTTCGAAACCTCCTGATGATGCTAATACAACTTCCTGCCTACGCCGATACCTTTCCACATAGCGACAACAGGATAAACCCGCATAGAGGGATTTCTTAATATCCTGATGACGATGACGTCATATCCTGATGACGATGACGTCACACATCATCCTGATGAACTCTTCAACACTTAGCCAAAAAAAACTTAACTTTCACACCCGCATCCGTTAGCGATATACGGATGATGACCTTCCCCGAGAGATGATCCTGACTGCGATATATACACTGAGTATATATCCAACTCAAAACATCATGATGCACCTGCAACATGCAAATTTCACCAACTTCATGACCCGATCCTGATGGCGATGGATTCGCAGATGATGTTGCGGCTCGTTCCGACTGGAAACGCACATGCAGACTCCTGTGTATCCTTCCACTGCATGAAACACTCACAACCGCATAATTTCACAAAGATCATGTGACGACCGGGCCGGATCACCTCCAAACCAAAATCTAACAGTTTATCTTCTAGACCTAGCACATGAGGATGCTAGGCTGATTTACAGCATGCTTCTAACAGATCTCCTGAACAATGCAATGCATAAACAGAAAACACAAATGCAATCTAATCTATGATACAGGACCATTCCACCGATTTGCAGGATCAACCGGTGGAAGGGTTGAAAGTGGTCATTAGCTTGCAAAACGGAAAGGAAATCAACCCAGATGCAAACAGATAATGCAAAAGACGAGATCTTATTCAATTGAAATTCAATGTCCTGAATACAGCTTCACAATGTCTGAACTGCTCTCCTGAATATCTACTCAACACCAGTACATCAATATCAAAACTATCTCAAACTATATGTCTAAACCCTACAGATCGAAGGTATATGTAACAAATCCTTCGAGTACTACTAACAGCACTTCCCAGCGGCTGGGAGCTTCCAAGCGGCTGGGAGAGAGGACAGCTCAGACTCTCTTATCCCGATCTCTAACTGCCTACACTTACTCCTATGCTGAACTATTACATAGCATCGGTCACAGTGGACCTTATTACATGATAAGTCAAACATACTAAAAATAGATTATCCCGTCAGCATGATGATAACTATCCTACATCCTGATCATGTATGTCATCATGCGGACCTATATCCTGATCATGTGCGGGTGCTCCTGCACCATTAATGAAATCTGGATTACTATATTAGCATGTTAACCTAAGCAGTTGACTGAGGCTGAAGCAGCATGCTGCCTTGAATATGGTCGGACAGCCTGGATTAACTTTGCCTCGTCTCTGTCAAGCAACCAAATGGGGGAACTGGGGGGAAAAGCACCCATTTTGATTTAGACCTGTATAGCTGTCCCATCCTAATCTTTGACCAATTCAAATGGTAACCGAAGAAACATGAACCAAAGAACAATTGCAAGCGCACGGTTTGGGGAGAGATTTCTTGCTCTTATAAAAGGAGCAGATAATCCACTCCATCCAACGAGCTCCGGGATCAAGTCCCGGGCAACCCAGATTACGAGAACTACTACCTAGAGGTACTTTTATCTACTTATTCTGGATCCATTCCAATTCATGTTATCTATTGCTCTTATATTTATCTTGTACTCACAACTCAAAAATATTGGAGGTAGAAGATTTAAATTAAAAGACAACAAAGCCAATTAGTACATACCCACCAAGCCCATAATGACACTGCCAGTAATAAATATGTAAAATCAATTATTTTTTAAAAATTAGTTAAAAGGCTTTTAAAACTTACTACAAACTAACCTGAAAGAGGGGTGCAAGATCAAAATGCTTATTTCCTCCAACTCCAAATCAAGCCTTACCAAATATAATTAACAAAACCTGCCTTCCTTGCCTGTAATTAAAAAAGGGGGGAAAGAAAAAAATCATATCATTATGATAATTGAGGGATTGGAACACAAGACCTCATGCGATGTATTACTAGAAAAAACTTGTGCTCTAGAATGTAGAGTTAGAAATTGTGATTTAGGGGGGATTGGAAGTTCAGTTTTCTGTAAGAATCCTTGATCCTCGAGGGATTAAGACCGTGTTGTTGGAATTAGGGTTGACAACTGAGGGTTTGGGGGGCAGTTGAATTAGTTGTCTTAAAACTTTAATACTTGCTGCAGTTAATTCTTCTTTACCACTTCTTAACAAATTAATGATATAAGTAAGAATCAATAACACATGAGCAGAAACACAAATAACACACTTGACACCAAGATTTTTAACGTGGAAACTCGGTTAAGGGAAAAACCACGGTGGGGGTTAACCCACAAAGATTATAATCTGTTAAAAGTATTACAAAAGGGGAAGGCACATGCCTTCGGGCTCACTGCCCAGAGCTCACTATTCAAATGAGGTTCATTGCCTATAAGAATGATTACAAATGGATTACAGATTGTTTGAACTGATGAATAGCATCTGTCAATGCAAGAATTCAGTTTCGGTTAAGCACAGAATATTGATCTTACACACTTCATCTCTACTCTGCCTTGTTTATTGTTTTGCCATAATCCGGACCTTCGATCTCTTCTCTTTCGTTCTTTTAATTTGCCTTTTTCGCACTACTACATCATCGCACCTAAACCATCAATCAATACACTCGAATCCATCGGCTATATATATCTGCCTTAGGAAATTCAATCACCTTTTTGTCGGCCTTATGAAGAACTTAACAAACAATACAAGTACTTTGTTCTATCGGCTGAATCCATACACCAATATTGATGCGTACTAGAAAAACACTTGTAGGACACCATACATGTCAGCCACTAACATTATATCCCATACGCTCCTCACCAAAACACTTCTATTAGATCCGCACAAGGATCTAACACAAGTCAGCCTGTTCTTCACTGAAATGTTCTGTCATATTAGGACCCGGTACTCAGATGCTCATAACTTTTAATCCTGTTGTCATCGGAGGCTGAAATCTTGGATTTAAATTGTCCTGACATTCCTCTACACTCCCTCAGATTCGCAACACACAATGATTAACTGGAGAGATCCGCTGACCAAATTATTGAACTCTGCCATATACCTTGTTCCTGTCTATCCGGACTTGACAAATCTTGGAACTGACTTCTGGTATGATCTGATATTGCATTGCGGATGTGTGGAATGGACTTAGTTGCCATCAATGACAACACATGACGTGCCTTGCAATGTCTCTTACCAACACGTGTAGAAGGAATTAATTTAACAATTAAAAGTATCATATGTTTTTCCGACATTGGGTTCGACAGGAAAAATATTTGTGTTAATCTCTCTTTCATGTATGTTGCGTTATTTGTTTGCAAATTACAAGCACAATACTTGTTCATAACATCAGACAGAATTAGCTTTCATCTGCAACAAGATAATAGATCAATATACTCTTTGTTGTACTATTAGTCTTGTGAAATATACAGGAATAGAGCAGAGTTAAATGATGGAAGTAGCAGAGAAGAGATGAATTGTGATGCATAGGCATTATAGGCATCTATGCCAACATGTACACAACTGCAAAATGGATGCATGATGTAGCCATTGAGTTCTAGCAAACGTCATTCACTGCCTAATGTATATTGTTTTGAAAAGCCTAGAACTTTCAATCATCGTGAGGAAATATTGATCTTTCGACGGATCGTTCATTGGGATATCCATATTGATTACATATAAGTTTCCTCACCAAGGTGGTCCCAAACATGTATACTCACTTTGCAATAGCATTGTGTTCAATCATTTTTTGATTTTAATCCCTCCTTAACAGATCTAACTTTGCCTATTATGTAAAACTTTAAGAGCAAAATAGATGGAGCTTTTTACAAAATCTCTTTCATAAGACAATTGACAATTTTAGATGTGCCTTTTTTGATATAATTCCTAAGTGGATTGGAGAGCAAACATGCAAATTAGATAGTAATCCACAAGTTTACAATATAAGCAAACAAAACCCTAAGCGAGAATTCAAATACATTTTCAAAAGTGCAAAAGACTTTGAAAGGCAAGTATTATTGGAGAAGATATGTACAATTTACAAGTGCACAACAAAGATGTTGGTTTTTCTATGCAAGTATTTTATCTACAATGCAAGTATTTTATCTAGTTGGGTCGTCAACTAGACTCTGTATAAACACCAACAAATGTTGTATGTGTACGGTGCACTTTTCATGTGGATGGGGTGATGATAGATGTTTTGGATTAAGATAAGCAGGAAATAAGGGTCTTGATCCCTTTACAAGCAAGCCCTCGGGGCTGAACAAGCATGCCCAATTAGGCCAAAAACAATAGAACGACAACACAAGGACAACAACTTAGTTGCAAAAACACAACCAAAAGACCTACACTACACCAGATCCTGATCTATCAAACCTAACTCCCTTGACTCTGGGTGCAAAGCTGCCACAAAGTTGGGAAGTCCTTTCTTCTTTCGCTGAACCATTGTCTAGGAAAGCTCTGAGTCAAAATCTGTAGAGCAAAGTGAAAGGGGATCCTCACCTGGAGTCGCAATGAAAGAGGTCTCAAGAGGGATCTGAACATATGCCATAGCCAGAGATTCCGCACGCAGAGATGCCAAACCAGAAGTAGGCAAATCCAAAGATAGAACAAGAATTGATGAAGTAGCAATCCAACCCGAAGTAGGAGGAGCTGACATGGGAGAGGCGATCAGAAGAATCCGGATAAGTCATGGGGTTCGTTGTAGCCTTAGCCGCCATCACCCCCTCAGGTATTTGCTTAAGAGGGTGCTCATCCTCCTAAGAGGAATCATTCCTCTGAGATGAACCATCCTCCTAGGATGCGCTGATAGTCAAGTGATCCAGGAGAGCATCCTTCCACCAAGTTGCAGCACGAAAGAGGACAATCGGAGGTCAAATGACCAATAGTGAAACAATGTCTAGATCTAAAGGGGATACCCTCATAGTCCAACAGTTGTTTCCATGGCCTTTCCCCTACCAACATCTCCATGAAGGGGTTTGGAGATGTCAATATCCACTAAGATGCGAGCAACTGTGTAATGCCCCATAAACGAGGTAGTAGAATCTACCTTCAGGAAACGACCGATAGCATTATCCATGCCCTCATAGCAAAAATCCTCCCAAAACTGGAGAGGGAGATTTGGGAGCCAAACCCAAATTGGTCTGATATTAAGCAGCTTGGTGAGGGGATTGAAGGAAAGTGTCTAGGGTTTGATGGATAGGGAATGCTCATCCCACATCCAAACCTTGCCATCAAGCACTAAGTCCTGCTGCTCTGAACTTATATGGTGTCAGTTATTTGGTAGGAACATATGTAGGCATTGTCATATGTTGTATGTATATGGTGGCATTTTATGTGGATGTGAATGCACCATGTGTCACATGCATATGCCCTAGTGGGACACTGACATGTGCAAGGCTGTAAGATGCATTTAAGAAGTGTTGCATGATGGTGTGAGAGAATTGTGCACAAATGTGTGAGTATAATGTTTCCTGCAAGTGTGTTGGTTATGTGGTGTGCATTGAGTGAAGTTGAGAGCGTAACACCATCACTAAAGAGAATGCTCGAGGTTGCACCCAAGGCAATGCTTGGATCATTCATCCCTTCTTAAAGAGCAATGGTGCTCATTGCATCAGTGCTAAGTTGAGGAAACTAGTCATGGAGTTGTTGCAAGTTATAACATGTGCCTTGATTTGCATACTACTTAGTCTTAACTATGCAGAATAATTTATGTCCACTACTATGGGTACAAGTCATTGTGGTGTCAATGATCACATCCTTGGTAGTTGGATTAACATGTGCCAGATCCAAATTTGTAAGATGTTGAGATTATGTAGGCTATAGTAGTTTTATGGAAGTATGGTTTGAGGAGTTCCACATTGAAGGTTGGATGTAGGCCCAAGTATCGTGAAAGATCAAGAATGAAGGCATTCTCTTTAGTTGCACACAAAATGGTGTAAGGACCATAGCGCAATGGCTTGATTTTGCAGTGAGGACCCTTGAAGAGTTCTTTTTGAAGATAAAGACAAGCTGTTGTCAACTAGAAAGGTGTGTGGCATGTGATGGGTATCGTGACACTCCATGTATTTCTACTATTGGCACAAAAGAATCTACCAAAATTGTTAATGGATGGATTGAATGCATTGTAGGAAGCAATGCACTTTGTTCGCTTCTTGTTCCTACATGTGCATCTTCGATGTGGATGGTGCATCGTAGATGTTAAGGGGTGTTGTTGGCTAAAACCAAAGACATGTTTGGAAAGCACTATGCCTTGTAGAACCATGAAGAGCTTTGTTGTAGGCATGTTGAATGTACAATAAGCTTTCATCTCAAGTGTATGGATACACGTTATGGATGTGTAGGAGGTGTACCAACATTCGATTGACTACCTTTGATTGATCATTAATTTGAGGATGGAATGTTGTAGAATAATCCAATTACATCCCTAATATGGTCTAAAGAGTTTGCTAGAAAGGGCTAACAAATCTTGGGTTGTTGTCAAAGTCAATGGACATCATAAGCCCAAAGTGAATCCACACATGATTGAAGAAGATGCACATGGTATCTGGTACAATGATTATCTTCTTGTAGGCAACCATAATGGTCATTTTGGAGAACCTATAAACCACAACAAACATAATCATTTTGGCACTTGGTGGTTTGAATATTGTTGAGGAAGTCCATGCTAACAGACTCACAAGGATGTTGTGCTACCACTAAAGGAGTGTAAAGTCTTAGTGTATTTGCAAGCTTGGTAGTGCAATCAGGTATGCAAGACTTAATGTGGTACTCAATGTCTAGGCGCGTATGAAGCCAATATAAATTTTGCTAGTGCAACAAGTGTTTGGTGCTCTTAAAACACCCTGATGTATTAGTGTAGTTCACTTCCCAAATGAGTCATCGCAACGTGCCTATAGAGACACAAAGACTAGAGAAGTCCATCAAGAGATTGACAACCTATATAGTTTGCACAAGCATAGTGTAAGTATATGCAAAATATGTATTAGCTATGGAACGTAATGCCCAATTAGCGAACTTGTGGTCATCCAAGTGCAACACGATGATAAACACATGGACCAATGGGCAACTAAGGCAATTTGCAACATTGTTGTCAAACCCCTTCTTATGCTTGATCACTAGGTGGAACTATTGAAGGTAAGTCATCCACTTCATATGTTGCACATTCTCTAACTTGCTTGTGTGTGCAGGAATTGGAGTGACTGATGATTAGAATGGATGATGATCATTTTGTTGAGCATGTGATGGTGCCATTGTTTAACTAATTAGACAATGGCATAGAGTTTTTTTTCATAGGTGGAGTACGTACGCTTGTGTCACTGACTGTCTCCGAGTGGTAGGCCACATGATACAATCTTGGATGGAGGGTCTAATGAAAGACTGTCCAACCTTGTAGCACTAACACACAAATTAATCATACAATTGATAATTTCAAATACACAACAAATGAATAGAGAAATGGTGTATTATATTCATCCACAACAATTACATCAAACCTTTAAGTATTACAATCAGGGCTTGAAGCCTTACAACAATGGAAAGGTCTTATAGTCCAACACAATAGACTTTACCAAGAACTTATTCACAAATCATATATTGAGTATAGATCACTCCGGCAACAAGAGCACCACTAGTAGTCTTTTGTCCTCTGCCTATACCACAAGCAACACACATTTAGACAAACACTAATGGGCTAAAGGACTTGTGATCTTCCCACTTTATCTCTGGCTATTCAGACTCACATATGAATTTACCTTCTACCTTGATTTAGATTTTACCCTTTATATATGTAATTAAGAAAGAAACTCATGATCCAATGCTAATGAGAATGGCCTCATGATGTATTTATCAATTGAAACCTCTTTTCATTATCCCAAGGCATAAGAAAGCATCAAATTATGCAGCATCAAGAAATAGTTCTTCACTTAGAATCAACATGCTCCCAAATGATTGTAACTAGCCCCTTGCTTCAACATATTTTATGGTATGTATCCCCTTTGTCCTCCAAGTAACAAAAACAACTCTAATTTGAATATTTGAATTTCACACCACTTCAAATCATGAAAGATTAAGCAATAAAGATAAGGGGTGTTACTATATGTCCTCTAAATCATGAGTTATTCCTTAGGCATCATCGTACAAACTTAAGACTGTCAATTCGACCTCTATCTTCACATGGAAAACAAAACTCAACCAAATGACCATGTGCTACTGCATATTCATTCTTAGGGTTGATGTACACTACTGTTAGGACCATAAAGAAAAACTCCAAACAAAATTCCAAAAATATGTCAAAAGGAATAGAAAACATAAATAAAATTAAACATATCTTCTTAGGTATTGCAAAATTGCACAACCCTTGAAATCGTTGAAAAAATAAAGTGAACTATTGCAACATTAACATTAACCAAAGTGTACATATATCATCATGTTCATGTATTAAGCCAAATTAAATGAAATGGAGAGAACATACAATCAACAAACCATAATAAATCAACACATTATAGTAGATGTACATGGAAAAACCCTTTTGGGAATAAACTCCACCATCAAAGAGAGTACAAATCTATATTAATCTTCAATCAACAAATAATAGACACAACAAACTTCCACTCTTCAATTTGACAACACTCTGGTAGCACATGTATACTTGTAAAACAACATACTAAAACATCTATTTAATGCCTCCAATTTATAAAGCAAACATAATCTAGACACCATGAATAATTTCCAAAACAAGATGTAAATACCATGGGCCCAAACTAGATGCCCATCTCCCTTGTGCAAAAATTAAATGACCCACAATGAAGAGCATCTTCCAGGAATAGCAATTGTAACTCCTACCAACTATAATTCCCTCTACAATACATGCAAAGTTAATTGCAACTCCCAAGTGCCATATAAGGTAACTGATTACAACTCATGAATCATTGTATTCCAAGGTGACCTTTCATCTTCCTTTTCCCTCTTTCATGTCTTCTTGCAATAATAATTTCAAATAACCAAAGAAGAATAATTAATAATGTTGTCCCCACCACACATGGACATCCCATTTTACCCATTTCATGTTTAGACGAGAATACATTATTTATTTGTTTGTACAATTAAATAAATAATCTAGACTTAGGGATTTGCAAGAGATAGCACCTAATCCCAACAAAGATGCTCCTACATCATGACAAGATGTCTATGCTAGAGGAGGATTGTGTCAAGCACATAGTCTAAGGTGTTTAACTATTTTTCAATTGAATGCATAATGTCTAGCAGTACAAGAACATGTGTGGAATAGAGATGTTGCTTGAGCTCCTTAGAGGCATGTTGGTGTGTAGGGGTCCATATGAATGCATAATTGGTGTGCATAATCTAATTAAGAGACCAAGCCATGTGTGAAAATCCAAGGGCAAACGATCGATAGAAATTGGCAAGTCTAAGGAAATTGCTCGGTTTTATGAGGTCGCATAGTATCAACTAGTCTCAAATCTCTCGAATATTCTCTATATCAACATGGATACCGAAGGGGTTGATAATGAAGCCAATGTATTGGATTTGTGTTATGCCAAAAGTGCATTTGTCGAGGTTGGCTTGTAACTTGTGTTGGTGCAGTGTATCTAACACTTGTGAAATGTGTTGCATATCTCTCAAGTCTCACTGAAGATGAGGATGCCATCCAAGTAGATAAATGACTGGTAGCTTTAATCAATATAACAAATGTGAATTAATTTGACTATTGTCTTCCATGCACATCAAGGAAGTAACACTAGCCATGGCAATTGCATGTATATTGTCTTTATGTGGGATAGCATTAATGAAGTACACATCAAAAGAGTCATTGTTTGCCTTGCCGTGAGTTGAGAGTCCCAATGTATATAAATAGATTTGACTTTGAGGGAGATGGCGAGTTGTAACTCAACAATCAATGCCTCGTACTTGTCCACCCAAATGATAATGGTATGAGATCATCAAAAGGAGGGATCATAATCACTTCTACCCTTGAACTAGTCATGCATCTAGATCCATCATAGAACATGGTCCAAGGAGAGGAGGTATCAACATGTAAAATATCCTCATTGGGGAATGATGTATTGAGGGGTACTTGAGTAGGGGAAGGTGTTGTGACTAATTGATCAGTAATGAATTGTCTTTTTACTAAGTTTTGGGAGATAAATTTAAGATCAAACTTGGAAAGCAACATCACCATCATGCAACATGGCTCAAGGTTGGATTTTGACAACATACATTTTAAAGGATATTCTTTTATGATGACACGTGTCTAAGTTTTTTTAGATGAGAAGGCTAATAAGATAGTTTTTTCATAGGAATATACCATATCTCATAGTCCAATAAGATACAACTAATGTTGTACACTACATGTTCTTTTCCTTTTTTTTTGTTTTAAGCTAATAAATCTCCAATAGCATATTCAATGGACAATACATATAAAAGTAAAGGTTTGCCATGTATAATAGGTATGAGGACTAGATGATTCAACAAGTATTGTTTCTTTTCCTCAAATGCCTTTTGACAATCTTCATTCTAGTCAAATTTAACATCTCTTTAAGTGTGTTATGAATGGTAATGTCTTATTTGCTAATTGGTCAATGAAGCATCTAATAGATTGGATTTTCCCATGAAGGATGCAAAGTTGTGATAGGTTCTTTGGAGGTGGCATGTTAACAATAGCATCAATTTTCTTACCACATGAACACAAGGAAGTAATTAAATATAGTAATCAACACAAACAAAGATTTATGGTGGAGAAAACCATACGATAAAAAATCCTAGAAAACAACATTATTAAGAAAACTTACACATTTATTTGTATACTCACAAACACAAGAACCTAGGGAGAATCTCTTATTCCATCCAAATGGCCTCAAATAAACCTCTAGTTTAGAGTGTATTTTAATATTCATCATTTCAAATTCTCCTCTAATAATTTATCCCCAATGGGAATCCATTAAATATAGGGAAATAAAGTTGGTAGCACCCTTCTGAGAAGTTGCCATACCTTTTATAAACATCATTAGTATTAATTAATATTGAAAGATAAATATGTTTATATTAATAAATTTACTAATTAATCAAATATTCTTTGTAATATGCTAAAAGCATATTTATATTATAAGGTTTTATACCTTATATTATCAATGTTTAGGCATATTTATAAATGTTTAGGTCCCTAATAAACACTATGCTCTAATAAGTATAAGCACTCAAATATTGTCCTCGAGACTGAATATGATCATTTATCATTTTAATTTTTCTAAGATGTCATCCACAAGGATCTAATACTTTATCCATAAGATTGTGAAATATCAATGATATGGCCATTTGATATGTAGCTCCTACATTTTTCAACCCAAAAGGCATGACCATGTAGCAAAATGTACCCCTCAGTCTAGTAAAAAGTGATTTTGTGTTGATCATAGGGATTTATCATGATTTGATTGTAGCCCAAGAATTTTTCCATAAAGGATAGTAATTCATGACCAATTGTGGAATCTACAATCATATCAAATCGGGAAGAAGAGTTTAATCTTTAGAAGATACTTTGTTGAGATATTTAAAGTTGCTACAAATATAGGTGCAATGATCAGGTTTTGTTATGGGCACCATGTTAGAGATCCAAGATCAATAATCAATTGCTTATAAACTTGGTCTTTTATATCTTTTTTAATTCCTCTTTGACCATTAAAACAACCTTAGGATGCATCTTCCTAATCTTTTGTTTAACAAATGTAATATCATGCTCTAAGACAATGCTATGCATTATGATATTAGGATCAATGCCCGACATGTCTTGGTATGAATCTACATAGATCTTTGAATTCTTGAAGTAGGACAATTGTGTCGCATCGTTTGTATTGGCCTAGACAATTACCTAACTTGAGGATATTTTCTTTATCATTTTGGTCCATCTCTATGTCATATGTACTACTAGTTGTAAGCCTATTATGATAATAAATGTTTGGGTAGGTAAAATGTTCATACAAGGATCAATATCTAGAGAGGAAGTGTCTTCTCCAAAGTATGAACAAACCTCAATATGTGTGGGAAGCCTCTATTGTGATGATATGTAGGTAAGTCATCATATACCCCTAAGTATTTAGTTAATGAGTAGGGTAAGGTGTTTTGACTAATTGATCAATAATGACTTGTCCAAAATTACTAAATTTTGGGAGATGAATTAATCAAACTTGGAAAGCAACATCACCATCATGCAACATGACTCTTTAAAGGTTGGATTTTGACAACATACATTTTAAAGGATATTATTTTATGATGACATATGTCTTAGGATGTGTCATGTATTGTCTAAGTTTCTTGAGATAGGAAGACAATGACAAGACAATTTTTCCATAGGCATATACCATATCCCATAGTCTAGTAAGGTACAACTAATGTAGTACACTACATATTCTTTTCATATTTTTTGTTTTGAGCCAATAAACCTCCAATAGCATATTTTATGGATGATATATATAAAAGTAAAGGTTTGACATGGATACCAAGCATGGGGAGTAGAGCATTCAATGCATATTATTTCATGTCCTCAAATCCCCTTTGAAAGTCTTTATTCTAGTCAAATTTAATGCCTTTCTTTAAGAGTCTTATGAATGGTAATGTCTTATTTGCTAATTGGTCATGAAGTACCTAATAGATTGGATTTTCCCATGAAGGCTACAAAGTTGTGATAGGTTCCTTGGAGATGGCATGTTAACAACAACATCAATTTTCATACCCTCAACCTCAATGCCTCTTCAAGATACGATGAATCTTAACAAATGGTTGCACTATTGACTCTGAAGGACCATTTCTTAGGATTTAATAGTACATTGTATTGTCATTATTAGAGATTAATTCATTAGGAGAGTTAACTAAAGTATGCTTACAATAGATTGAATAATAAATTATAAATGTACAAGGAAAGAATTAAATATAGTAATTAACACACGAACATAAGTTTACGGTGGGGAAAACCAATATAGTATAAAAGACCAAAAAGCATCATAATTAAGAATAATTACATATTTGTCTATATACTTACAGACATGAGAACCTAGGGACAATCCCTTACTCTTTCCAAACGTTTTGATATAAACCTCTAGTGCAGAGTGGATATTTCACTATTCACCATTTCAAATTCTCCTCTAATATTTTATCACCAACAAGAATCCCTTAAATATAGGGAAATAAGGTAGGTAGCATCCTTATGGGAAGTTACCATACCTTTTACAAACAACATTAGTATTAATTAATATTGGAAGATAGATCTATTTATATTAAAATTTGCTAATTAATTAAATATTCTTTGTAATATGCTAAAAGCATATTTATATTATAAGATTTTATACCTTATATTAGAGATTTATAAATGTTTATTCTAGGCATATTTATCAATGTTTGGGTTCCTAATAAACATTATGTTCTAATAGGTATAATCAGTCAAATATTGTCCTCAAGACTTGAATATGATCATCTATTATTTTGATTTTGCTAAGATGTCACCCACATGCCTCTAATACTTTATCCATAAGATTGTGAAATATCAATGTGATGCAGGAGCATACAGTGGTGTAAGGGAAATCTTGCATTACCCAAAAAATGATGATTTTGTTTTCTTTTCTTTTCAATTTTTGTATTTTCAGATAGCCATTTGCTTGAATAATGATTTAGAACCTTCAAAGTTTCCAAAAAGGCTAAGAATACCAAGAATTACTATTTTTAGTAACACTATATCGAAGAAGCAGTTGGGCTTGAAATTTTTCCCAAAGCATCAAAATAGCAATATAAACATTCTTGGTAAATTTTAGCCCAAGATCATGTCTAGATTTCAAGATTAAAGTTTTAGTTTTTGAGGTTCATGGAAAAAGTTTCAAAATCAATTTTGAGGCACTTAAAAGTTCCGTAACGTCCCAAAAATTGACCGAAAACCAAACCTTCAGTTTTTCGCGAGCTTTCCAATGTATCAAATGGTTTGTCAACCGGATACTTGATTCAAAAGTTATGGCTCCCGAAAGTTGCGCTACCTAGTTTCTCAACTTTAAAATTTGAAAATTCTTTCTTGGGTAGGAAAAAAGGGACAATTGGGTTCATTTTGGTGCTCAAATGGGAGTTACACATTCCAAAGAAAGCTGAAATTGGGCAAAATTACACTAAGTGGTGTTGAGGCATATTTATAGCCCATTTTTAATAGTTCTAGAGGCAGTGGTAGGAAGGGGAGTTATTGGCAAGTCTTGTTCATGCAAATAAGGAGGTCAATAGATATCAAAAGATAGCTCTAGAATGCTCTGTAAGTCATATGCTTTTATTTTAAGATAGTCCATATTGTTGTAATAAGAGGGTATATGACCCTGGGAATTGTATTTCAGATTTGTAGCCTTTTACAGGAAAGGTTAATGAAGAAATTATGAAATAGTTTGTAGTTTGTTTAACTAATATTTCTTGAGATTTTGTTCATGTCTATTTGAAATCTTTAAATTTTTGTTATATATGTTTTGAGTGGAATTCACCCTCATCAAGTGGTACTAGAGCAAGGGTTTCTGAGTGTGTAGATAAATCAATGATCGTGAGGTAGTTTGCACCACGACCTGAGGTTGTGGGTTTGTTGTAGAGATCAAAATGTCTCCACGAAGAAACCGTGGTGGGAGAAATGCTTTGACAGAAGAGGGTTTTAGATCCCTTCAAAGGCAAATATATGCATTGCAAGAGGAGCTGTGAAGAGGGTTTGAGCCAAGAATAAGAGAAGAAAGTGAAGATGAATTTGAAATGGAAGAGTTATCTGAGGAAGAACAAGATGATGTAGGAGATCCTATGCAAGTTAGGTTGTTGAGGGCCATTTTGAAGATTGGAAAGAGGCCTAGGATTAAAGTCTCTACCTATTCTAGGGATCTGAATCCAAAAGAGTTTATTGATTGGATAAACAATATGAAGGAATATTTTGAGTATGAAGATGTGGAGGATCTAGACCAGGTCAAGTTTGCAAAAATGAAGTTGAAGGGCCATGTCATTATTTGGTTGAAGGAGGTCCAGTTAGAGAAAAAAAGAAGAGGAAAAGGAAAGATTACTAGATGGGATCGGATGGTGGACAAACTAAAGAAGAAATTCATTCTTATGGACTATGAGTTGGAGTTGTTAAAGAAGTTGCAAGGATTGACACACCATAACAAATATTTTAAGGAGTATATAGAGGAGTTTTATAAGATTATAATCAGAACAGGCCATGCAAAGGCCAACAAGGAGAAGGTAGCCCGTTATATTAATGGATTGAGGCCAAGTATGTTGAACACACAGAAGTACTGAGAGGGGGGGTGAATCATTACTATTCAAATTCTTTCCTTTTAACAATATTCAACCTACCATAAGCATTTAAAACATGAGAAGTATAAGAACATAGAAGCATGCATCCATAACACCAGATTTACATGGAAAACCCTAGAAGGGAAAAACCACGGTGAGCAAGTTGCTTGGATCTATTGTCCAAATCTAGCCTCACAAATAAAACCAAGATTACAATATTATTTATGGGCTACAACCCAAAAGAAGCTACATATCCTTGAACCTTTACAACTCTTACAATATTTACACAACAATTCTTCAATCTCTGTAACACAACACTTATCTGACCCAATTGTTCCTTTCACACATACTGATTGTTTCAGCCTTCTATTGATCACTTCAACTTCTGCACAACTATTTTACCTCTTCACCACAACAATATCAACTTCCACAATGTCAAAACATCTTCAGGAACTCTTCTCTATCATCACAATGTCTATAATCATGTCCGCAACAATATTACATCACATGAACTGATCCTTAGCACACTTCATCATTTTATCTACTTCTGCGGTAAGTTTATTCACACATTTCTAATGGTTTCACATACTACACAAATCATACATCACTTGAGACTTTTGATCTTACATTTTATATGCTCTGCAAGATCCAAAATCTTTCTCCTAATTGGTCGGCCAAGATGAAACATGTAACATGAAATATGTAGTGGCCACAATAGTCGGCTCCAAAAGATGTAGAAATCCAAAGCGGTCCAAAACAAGTGATAACCAAGACCTATTCTTCATTAACACATTCTTCCAAGTTGGCACACACTTCAAAACATCTGGCGGGATCATCAAAACACATGAAGGTTACCTAGCACACACTTATCCTTCCCTGAAATTGCTCTAGACCAAGGCAGTATCGAAGAGATAAATTAGCATCATGTAGATCATTTCACAAGAAACATGAGACTTCCAAAAACCTTCTTAAACCTTCCTTCCTTTGAAATTTATATATTTTCTTTCTGGTGCAGACAAATATATACTAATCCTGACATCACTTATAAACACTAGACACACAGTCTTGAGATAGATCATTGAAAAACCAACTTGCAGTGCACTTCAACACCCGAAACCTAAAATGAACAATCATATTGAATATATGAACTCATCCTCCAAACATCAAAGCTAAAATATGAACTATGGTTAAATACAGTGGCTTTTGCTTTCTTCTCCAGTTAGGCCTAATCAATAACTTGATATATCTTTGTTCTATTGACACCAGAGAACCTCTGCGGTACAACTTATTAATTGAAACTTGAATATAACAATCTTCTCTACTGTATCTGACCATCCTTCAAACTGTAAGACCCCATCTTCAAAAGTGGAGAGAAGCAGAGCACTTCTCTAAACATCCTGACTGTAACCATCCTGAACTTCTGTCTTCACTTTGCTATCTCTTAGAATTTTCTACAGTAACTTCCAAGCTCTAAAATTAGGAACATACAAACTTCACACTTGTCTTTGTCTAAATCCCAAACTGCAAGGCCATACCTTCAAATCTAGAGGAATGCAAAGCATTCTCCTGAGCTTCTTCTATGCAAACTCCAGTGCCTTGGACTTCTTGAATCTTTCTTTTAAAACTAAAGCAATGCTTTTCCTCAGGGAACAATAAATACAACATTCACCACATCAGAGACTTCATTCTCAATATCATACAACAATCACAACTTTTTCAACTCAACAAGAATCTTCATGTTAATACATTCTTCTGCTCACAACTTTCACTTTTTCATGAAATTCAAAAGATAAGGTGCAACTATGTACATAAGATACTAATCCAATCAGTATACATGGTACATGACTTCCATCATCTTACCCTTTACTTCACACCTTCTCTGGTCTATCTCTTCTTTGTCTTCTTCTTTGATCATTACTTTACAACTTCTCTGATCCATGTCTTCTTTGTCTTCTTTGATCATCACAACATATGCTCATCACTTTTCTCCTCTGTCTCACAACACTCTGCAACAATCTCCTTTAGTCACCACTAATATTTGGCATCTTTGAACATCACTGATCATCTCATCCAACATTCCTCAACACAACACTATTGACATCAATCCTATTCATCACACTGTTGACATCAATGACAACATATATGCAACATTCTTCCTGTTGCAAGTATGTGCTAACTGGTGTTGTCATTGATGTCAACATGATTGTGTTGACATTAGTGTCAACTGTGTCTTATGATATTGCTGATAGTTGCTTGATTGAGTTATCATGCTAAGGAAACTATCCAAATATTTTTCTCTGCATTTTCTCTATGTTGAAGATCAGAGGACGAGATTTGGATATGTTTTAGAAGAGTGTTTGAAGATGCTAAATCTAGAATTTGGTGATCTGGATTGTTGTGCAATAAAAGTTCTATTCACCAGTTTGAAGATTGTGCCTGGCAGTGTGATAGGGAGAAAGTATTTTGCTCAGCATTTCTCCACAGTTTGGATTTTGGTCTTGCAATTTTGGACTTAAACTTATAAAGTCCTTAGATATCTTCATTCCAAAGGATGCGTGATTTGGTGCTCCAGAAGGAAAGTTTTTGATTAGCAGAGTTCGATAGTATTATTTATGAGTAGATAGTGAATCATACTCAGAAGAAAAGAGTTGCGGACCTCTTTGATGTTTCTCTGGTAACTAAAGGCTATTTGTGGATGTCTCTAGATCATATTGAAGTGCTATGCCTAGTCCACAAGTCATGATAGTGGTCATGGAAGCGTATGCCTCAAGGTTTCTGGTGTGTACACCAGTTTTGGCCGACTCAGTTGTTTACACCTATTACGGAGGTGCTTTGTGAATTGTGGAAGTGTGTTGAAGCGTGTGAAGACAGTATTGAGTCCAAGCTAAGCCGTGAAGTGTTCATCCTTCATTCATTTGCTTCACAAGTTTGTTTAGGTCTAGACCTAATTTGATTTATGTATGTATACCGACATTGGAGACTGTTCCAATGGTTGTAAATTGTATTTCTGACCTTGATGAATGTTCCAAGGTTGATGATTGGTATAAATATATGTAATGAATCCATGAATGATGTGATTGAGTGAGAAGATACAAAGATAAGGTCTGTGTGGTGTAAGAGTAGCGAAGGAAATAAGTATTGCACTTCAATGGAACTAAACTCAGGCATGTTGTAGATGCTACTATCTTAGTTCATGGCAGTGAGCCACCCATCCTAGTAGTAAGCCACCCCTTGGCAGTGAGCCACCCTTTGGCAGTGAGCCACCTTTGGACAGTGAGTCCTCTTTGGGTAGTGAGCCCTAAGACAGTGAGCCTTTTTGTTATTCGATATTGTGACTACTTTATATTGTGAGCTAACACTCACCGTGGTTTTTCCCTTTTAGGGTTTTCCACGTAAAAATCTAGTGTTCATGTGTGTATGGTGTTGATTTGTTTATGTTTTGATTCTACTATTCATGTTTTATCTTCATAACAAAATAAGAAGTTAAAGTAAGTGGATGTGAATGTAATCGTGGTTAAAGAAGTTAAGGTTTTTGATACAACTGATTCACCCCCCTCTCAGTTGTCTTGTGCCTTCAACAATTGGTATTAGAGTGAGGTTCCTTGGAAGAAAGCCTAACAACTTAAGGTAGATTCAAGATGACACACAAGAAAGACATTCCTCAGTTTGATGGATCTGACTATGCCTACTGGAAGGTACGAATGCAAAGTTATCTTATTTCTATTGGTTATAATGTTTAGACAATGGTTAAAGATAAATACACTGTACCTGAACATGGTCCAAAGACTAATGAAGAGATTAAGGATTATGAGGCTAATCACAAAGCTAAAAATGCTCTATTTAATGCCTTGTCTAACACTAAAATGGCGAAAGTAGTGGATCTGGAAATCGCTCATGAGATCTAGGACAAATTTAAAAAAATCTATGAAGGTGATGCATCTGTCAAGAAGGCTAAGTTGCAAAACTTGAAGACCACATATGAAACCATGCGAATGTCTGAGGATGAGAACATAACAAATTACATACAAAAGATTGATGAAGTTGTTAGCAGCATTAAGGGTCTTGGTGGAAAGTTAGAGGATGGGGATGTTGTAGATAAGATAATCAGAACTCTTCCTAAATATTATAGTCACAAGGTATCTACCATTGAAGAATTGTTTGATATGGGCAAGCTTTCAAAAGATCAATTGCTTCGTAAACTGACTGCTTTTGAGATGAGAGAATTTGGTACTACTGATGGCCCTGTAAAAACTGAGACTACCTTTAACGCCAAGGAAGAAAAGTCTGCTAGATTAGATAAATACGCTGTGGAGTCAGATGAAGAAAATTTTGAAGAACTTGAGGCAAAATTTGCAAGTAGAATGAAAAGAGCCAACAAAGGAAAGTTCAAAGGTAAGTTACCTTTCAAATCTTTCAATTGTTGTAAAATTGGTCACTATACTTCAAGATATCATGACAGAGCTTTGAAGTTGAAAAATAATGAAAGTAAGGAAAAAATGGTAAGAAAGAGTTACTATGTTAGAGATGATGATTGTGTAACTGATGATGAACCTAATTTTGATGATGGTAAGTAGTGAGGGCTTGTTTATTGCACTTAGAGAATAACCTGTTTATGCTAATCTTGCAAGTTGTGTGAAGGAAGTCCAAGAGAGTTGTTTGCATTTTATGCTGAAAAGGAAAATGAATGGATCATTGACAACAGATGTTCAAATCACATGACATGAGATAAGAGTAAGTTTGTTAAGTTTGAAAAATATGATGGAGGACTAGTTAGGTTTGGTGATGATGCAACTAGTAAGATTTGTAGAAAAGGATCAATTAACTTTGATGGAAAGCATAATACATATGATGCTCTTTATGTCAAAGGCTTAAAGCATGATCTTCTGAGTGTTGGACAAATGTGTGACAAAGGGAATAATCTAATGTTTAAGGACAATGGGTGTGAGATAAGGAAAAGCTCTAGAACCTTAATTGTTGCTGGTAAGAAGACACATGGTAATGTTTATCATTTGAAGGGTACTAATAATTGTTGTTTGTTGGCTTAGACAAATGAAAGTTGGTTGTGGCATAGGAGAATGTGTCACATTAACTTTGACAATCTAGTGAGAATAAGCACAGTACAAGTAGTGAGAGACCTACCTAAGATTGTGAAGCCTGCCAATGCTATGTGCAAAGAATGTCAGTTTGGGAAGATGACAAAGACTACTTTCAAGAGCAAAGAACAATTCTCCACTAGTTTGAGGAATTGGTGCATACAGACTTATGTGGACCTACAAGAACAAGAAGTCTACAAGGTGACAGGTATTTCATGCTTCTTATGGATGATTATTCAAGAATGGCTTGGGTTACCTTTCTTAGAGAAAAATCAGAAGCTCTAGAAAAGTTTAAGACATTCAAAGCTATGGTTGAAAATGAGATGGATTTGAGAATCAAGTGTTTGAGTTTTGATAGAGGTGGTGTATTTACTTCAAATGAGTTTAATTCTTTTTGTGAAGAACATGGAATAAAGAGACATTTGTCTGCCCCCCAAACTCCTCAACAAAATGGAGTGGTTGAAAAGAAGAACATAACTATTCAAGAGGCTGCTGGAATAATGATCAAGGAAGCAGACTTACCGGAAGTATATTGGAAAGAAGCAATACACACTATTTTCTACATTCAAAATAGAGTGCAAGTCAGAGCAAAAGGAACAAAGACACCTTATGAGCCGTGGTATGGAATAACTCCTACTGCCAAATACTTCAAAGTTTTTGGAATCAAATGTTGCATCAGAAGAGATGAAGAATTAGGAAATTTTGATGCTAGATGTGATGAAGGCATATTCCTTGGGTACTCCACTAAGAGCAAGGCTTACCGGTGCTATAACAAAAGACTGAGAAAAATCATTGAAAGTGCAAATGTAAAAGTAGATGAAGATATTCAGTCAGATGGATATGAGTCAGATGGATTTGCTGATACATAAAAGATTGAAAAAGACAAAGAAAAGGAAGTTCAAACTGTAGTGCAAGTTGCTCCTGAAGAAGTTCGAGCTGAAGCTTCAAAAAGAATTCCTAAACCCCCCAAGTATGTGCAAATAGATCACTCTGAAGATTAGATTATTGGTGACAAAAGGAAAGGTGTGTTGACAAGAAGCAGAGCTGTAGAAGATCAAGTAAATCTCTGTTTACTCTTAAAGGTGGAACCTAAAACAATAAAGGATACATGCAATGATGACTATTGGGTTAAAGCAATGGAAGAAGAACTAATACAGTTGAGAAGAACAAGACTTGGGAACTTGTCCCTAGACTTGCAGACAAGAATGTGATAGGAACAAAGTGGGTATTCCAGAACAAACTAAATGAAGTTGGATAAGTTGTGAGAAACAAGGCAAGACTTGTGTGTAAAGGCTACTCACAAGTAGAAGGAATAGACTATGAAGAGACCTTTTCTTTGGTGGCAAGACCAGAAGCTATCAGACTATTTTTGGCATTTGATCCACATAAAAATTTCAAGGTATACCAGATGGATGTGAAGTCTGCCTTCCTGAATGATGAGTTAGAAGAAGTCTACATAGAGCAACCTGATGGGTTCTAGCTATTAGACAAACCAGACATGGTATGCAAGTTGAAGAAGGCTCTGTATGGATTGAAGCAAGCTCCCAAAGCTTGGTATGCAAGACTGGATAAGTACTTGTTGTAGCAAGGTTTCAGTAAAGGGTCCGCAGATAGTAATTTGTACACCAAGATAAGTGGAGATCAAATCCTAATTGTTGAAGTCTATGTTGATGACATCATATTCGGTGGAAATGAAGGTATGTGTAAGATGTTTGCAGATGAGATTCAAAAAATAATTTGAGATGTCTATGTGTGGTGAAATGAACTTATTCCTTGGATTGCAAATCAATCAAACTGATAAAAGTATTTTCATCTCTCAATCCAAGTATGTTAAAGAATTGTTGAAAAAGTTTGGAATGGAGGACTCTAAACTGGTATGTACTCCTATGATTACTAGTTGTAAGTTAGCAAGAATGACGAGTCTCCTAAGGCCGATTAGAGCAAGTACAGATCTATGATTGGAGGATTACTTTATTTGACTACTACTAGACTGGATATCATGCATGCAGTCTATCTTGTGGCCAAATTTCAACTAGATCCCAAAGAATTACATGTTGTGCTTGTGAAAAGGATATTTAGATACTTAAAGGGCACTCCAAATCATGGTTTGTGATATCCTAAGAACAATAACTTTTCCTTAAGTGCCTATACAGATGCAGATTGGGCTAGATGTGTTGATGACAAGAAAAACACAAGTGGAGGTGCATTATTTCTTGGAGATAGGGTAGTGTCCTGGCATAACAAGAAACAAGAATTAATTTCATTGTTTACTATAGAGGTAGAGTATATTGTTCCAGCATCATGCTGTACTCAGGTGCTGTGGATGAAACAAACCTTGAAGGATATCAAAGTTGAGTATGATGAGCCAATCCCTATTCTTTGTGATAACACAAGTGCCATAAATATTTCAAAGAATCTAATGATGCATTCAAAGACAAAACATATTTAAATCAAGTATGACTTTTTGAGGGAGAAAGTTGCAGAGAATGAAGTGAAGCTTGAGTATGTGCCTACAAAAGATCAAGTTGCTGATATATTCACTAAGGCTCTTCCAAAGGACACATTTGAGTATCTTTGAGAGAAATAAGGGGTTGTTGCCCCTCCTTCCTTGAACTAGATGCATAAGGAGATGCATCAATTTAGTGTGCCTCAAAGTACATTTCTCCTTCTTGGACTAATGTTGGAAGCTACCTCTCAGGGGAGCAGGTAGTGAATTGAGATGATTGTTGTAGACAGGGGAGTAGAGCATGATTTTAAATTGATCAGAGCAGTAGTGTGCAAGTATGTGTAGTAGAAGAGACTTGATGCCCTTTTCCACTGATGTTAAAGGGGGAGAGAGATCATGTGAAAAACTCAGAAGGAGAAAGAGTTTAGATGTATAAAAAGAAAGGGGGAGTGCTGATGCAGAGTTGTGTCTTGATGGAGGAACAGGTCTTTCACATCATATGTTGCCATCTATGACAAAGGGGGAGATTGTTGCAAGTATATGCTAATCAGTGTTGTCATTGATGTCAACATGATTGTGTTGTCATTAGTTTCAACTATGTCTTCAGATATTGCTGATAGTTGTTTGATTGAGTTATCATGCTAAGGAAACTGTCTGAGTATTTTGCTCCACATTTTCTCTATATTGAAGACCAGAGGACGAGATTTGGATATCTTTTAGAAGAGTGTTTGAAGATGCTAAATCCATAATTTGGTGATCGGGATCATTGTGTAGTAAAAGTTCTATTCACTAGTTTAAAGATTGTGCCTGGCAGTGTTTGCAGTGACAGGGAGCAAGTATTTTTCTCAACATTTCTCTGCAGTTTGGATTTTGGTCTTGTGGTTTTGGACTTAATCTTAGAAGGTCCATAGATATCTTCATTCCAAAGGATGTGTGATTTGGTACTCTAGAAGGAAAGTTTTTGATTAGCAAAGTTTGACAATATTGTTTATGAGCAAATAGTGAATCATACTCAGAAGAAAAGAGTTGCGGACCTCTTTGATGTTTCTCTGATAACTAAAGGCTATTTGTGGATGTCTCCAGATCATATTGAAGTGTTGTGCCTAGTCTGTAAGTCATGATAGTAGTCATGGAAGCGTATGCCTCAAGGTTTTTGGTGTGTACACCAGTTTTGGCCGACTCAGTTGTTTACACTTCTTGCAAAGGTGCTTTGTGAATTGTGGAAGTGTGTTGAAGCATGTCAAGACAATATTGAGTCCAAGACCTAATTTAATTTATGTATGTACGCTGACATTGGAGACTGTTCCAATGGTTGTAGATTGTATTACCGACCTTGATGAATGTTCCAAGGTTGATGATTGGTATAAATATATGTAATGAATCCATGAATGATGTGATTAAGTGCAAAGATGTGAAGATAAGGTGTGTGTGGTGTAAGAGCAGAGAAGGAATGAAGTATTGCACTTTAATGGAATTGAACTCAGACATGTTGTAGATGCTACTAACTTAGTTCATGGCAGTGAGCCACCCATCCTAGTAGTAAGCCACCCCTTGGTAGTGAGCCACCCCCTAGCAGTGAGACACCCCTTGGCAGTGAGCCACCCCTTGGCAGTGAGCCACCTTTCGACAGTGAGTCCTCTTTAGGCAGTGAGCCCTAAGGTAGTGAGCCTTTTTGTTATTCGGTATTGTGACTACATTATATTGTGAGCTAACACTCACCGTGGTTTTTCCCTTTTAGGGTTTTCCACGTAAAAATCTAGTGTTCATGTGTGTATGGTGTTGATTTGTTTATGTTTTGATTCTACTATTCATGTTTTATCTTCATAATAGAATAAGAAGTTAAAGCAAGTGGATGTGAATGTAATTGTGGTTAAAGATGTTAAGGTTTTTGATACAACTGATTCATCCTCCTCTTAGTTGTCTTGTGCCTTCAACACTCCCCCTTTGACATTGATGGAAACACTTAACCTGACATGCAAAATTTCTCTCCCTTTGACATCAAGGACAAAGGACTCTAGTGGTCTTCCTTTAGCTCCCCCTATCTGCATTCTTCTTCTTTTACTACTCCTTATCTGTTAGCTCCCCTTGACTAATCAATTCTTGTCATCTTTCTCAACTTCTTAACTACCTGCTTCCCCTGAGAGGTAGCCTCCATCAATCTAGGGATAAAGATATGTGATGAGGCATAAAAAACCTCATTCCTTTGATAAAACATATAACCCTTTTTGCATTACCCAATCACCCTAGCCTTGCCAATTTATTTGTTTTTATAAGCAATATTTATCTATTTATAATAAAATGTTGTACAAATCTTTATTTCCTAAATTGATTGAAATTAGCTATTAAATGTTGATATAATGGTATGTAGTGTTGAGTAATTGTGCAGGATTAATGCATGGCCTATGAGAGGAGTGAACTTGAAGTAGCTGAGGTCAAGTGCACTGGGAGTTGAGGGTGCTAGAAATTTTAGGCATGCATTGATTGGACACTTTTTTTGTTTACTTCTGTTGGTTATCTGAGACTTTATGGCTCCACTCAGAGCCTTTTATATGTTATTATTCCACAAAGACATTAGTAGTTAAATTTCTATTTTTCTATTATAAGACTTTTTCAATGGCATTTTACCGCCATCTAAAATATAGGATTTCATAATAGTTCAATTTTAGTTAGTTTCTCAAAACATGGGTATATATCATACTGTGGAGGAATGAATATAAATATATCTCTTTTTGGAAAATAATCAGAGAGTTATGTTCTGCAATATTTTCATGAATGCAAATAGTGTTATTTTGAGTATTTCCTTTTGAGTTATGAAGATATGAATGGTGTTACCATGTTGCTGTGGAAACGATTGAATGTGATCTGAGTTGAAAGATGAATTTCTCCCAAGAGCTGGCCACTCGTAGGATTGTAGAGTAGATAAGTATTTCCATTTCTGTGGATGTTTTGTTTCAGATAGTGTTATTTTATGTTTAGTTTTCTGTTGTGAGCCTGCAGGGTGTGATTTTTAAGACGTTAGTTCTTAGAGCTCTGTTTGTAACTTAAATATTTCTGGAGCATCTTCTTTAGTTTAAACTACTGTTTACTGTTAGTTGAAAGTTAGAATGTGTGTGCAATTATAGGATTTGTCACTGTTCAAGATCATAGTAAAAATTACATGTATGAATTTCTAATATAGAGTTTATATACTTTGTAGTATAGAGTTTATATGCTTTTTAGTATAGAGTTCAAATGCTTTCTAGGATAGAATGCAAATGCTTTCTAGTTTGATATGTTGTTTAAGTCTTTTTAAAGGAACTAGGAAATTGTTTCTAGATGAGATATCCAAACAATACTCCCTATTGCTTATAGCCTCGGACACTACCTCGGTCGATAAATTGATATTTTTCAACTAAAGTGTTAGGACCTCACGACAGTCTGTCAATATGTCTTGAACTTCTCCCCTTGGACAGATGCACCAATTATGCATCTAGTTAGAAGGAGGAGCAATAACCCCTAACTTCTATCTGTGATACTCAAATGTATCCTTAGAAAGTGCCTTTGTGAAGATATCTGCAACTTGATCCTTTGTAGGCACATACTCCAACCTGACCTCTTGATTTGCAACCTTATCTCTCAAAAAAGTGATACCTAATAGCTATGTCATGCCCACATTTCCAATGCGGTCACAACACATATTCACGCGTGTCATGCCCACATGTGTCATGTGGTCATGATACGAACTATCAAAAATTTTCTCTTACTACTCTGAAAACCCCCTCGCACGCGTAAGCGTGCTCGATGGCGTATGCTTAAGGAGTAAACAAAGCAGTTGTTAGCAGGGTATTACACTCACGAATTACATTTGTACAGTAGTTATTTTAGGTGATAGATCATTTTTCAACAAAGCATGATCATTTGTCCTCTCTTTCGTTTCTCTAAAATTTAATTTAAATATATATATACATATATGTATATATATCACCATTATCTCAGTTCACTTTAACTCACAATTTCATTAATAAGTTCCTTAACTGTAAAGAAAGTATATAATTATATATAATAAATAAATATATATATAATTTGTTAAAATAGATTACTATCCAAGAAATCATTAAAAACAGAGCAAAGAGTTAATTTTTTTTTTACAAATATAAACATTGTATTTCTGAATTGCAACTCTAAGTTTAAGCATCTATTCAATTTGTATTATACAATATGCATGAATAAATCCCACTTTTACTATTCACTATTCACTTTTACTATTCACTATTCACTATTCACTATTCACTATTCTGTTACTATTAACTATTCATATTAAGACAAACTTTTAATATGAGATTAGTTTCTATTTAACTCAATTACACAACTTTAATCCAATTTTATTTCCTTTCCAAATGGCAAAACTAAACGAACAATAAAACTACAACTATCAATACAATAAGGAAGTAATTTCCTCACAACTCCAAAATACCAAATTATACAACGAAAGAGAGAGAATGTTCTCCTCTTGTAAAATCAACAAGGATGAATCTATTAAAAGACCAAGCTCCCTTAATAGTAAAGGAAAATAAAATATTTTCTAAGATCCAATAATCTTCTCCAAGCTTCACCATAAGCTCCCAGAAAACCTACATATCACACAAGGGAAGAAACACCACACAAGCTGCTCTCCTCCCTACTGTAGACCCGCAAGAGGGTCACCCCCGAGCTAGGGAGATCATCCACACACCTAGGGGATTCAATACCACTTCACAACAAAATAAAAACAACACACCCAAACACAAATACACCCATAGATATTTACACAATACAAAACTCATCCACTGTGAGTTTAAAGAGGGGTAGGAGAGTGGACACACTCAACTCTAGAGTGTCACCCTTCAATTAAATTTCAACACAGTTTCCTTCTCATGGCCTCAAGCCAACTTGCCAACAAAGATTCCAAGGAGTTCATATTTTGACTCTCAAGCCAAATAACACGATTTCTCAAAGTCACACAAATGTCCTCAAGGCTTTCAACATCTCAAAAGAAACAAGGCATGTACTCGAGGAGGATCACTCCTCCCCTACCCCACACTTGATGAGCATTTCTCCCAAGTGGAAGAAGCTCTATCAACACCCAAATAAATTTTCCCACAATTACATAATTTACAACACAACAAATCAAATTTCATTTCACAAATCCATCATGCAAGAAATAGAAAATGCAAAGGAAAGGCCTTGAAATACAACCTTAAAAAGCCCTTTAATGGATGAAGTTGATGTAGATTTCCTCTCCAGCCTCCTCTCCAAATCTCCCTTCTCAAAAAAAACAATCTCTCTATGATCACAAGTAAGGGATAATGAATGGAGGATATAGGATGGCTAGAATAATTTCGGCATTATGAGGCTATGAAGAGGAGAATAGAGAAGGAATTGGGCATTATGAGGATGCCAGAAGAACATTTCCTAGAGGAAATTATGCATGATAAGAATGCAAGAATGAAGTCCCCCTGCAAGAATGAAGTTCCCCTGCAAGAATCAAGTTCCCCTTGCAAAATCTAGTCTTCTCTAATTGCTTAGAGAAGGGTCTTATTTATAAATTTTTGAAAAGATGATGGAGGGTGAGGATCAAAAGTTGAGATCAAGGGCTCTCATTATTTGTGAATTTTAAATTCATAGTGGATGAATTAAAAATTTATTTTTTTAAGATTGTAATATTTAAATAACCCCACTATCCCAAGTGGAATTAATAAAATATCCCCACTATCCCAAGTGGAATTAAAAAATAACCCCACTCATGAAGGACCACACCACTTCATGGCGACTCTCACCAAAAGTGAGGGAATAAGAAGATAAGCCCCTCCATTATTGGTAGATCATGGAGTCATTTCAAGCCTTGAAAATGGAGAAAGGATGGGCTTGAGTGTTGGTCCCACTCATCCTATCCTTCCCATACCTCCAAATTCGTCACTTAACTTCACTGTGAAGTTAAGGTGACCATACAGAGGTTAATCAAGGGTTACCAAAGTCAAAAGTGACCCTAGACCCATGGGGTATAACCCAGGGTCAATTTAAACTTAGTTAGGACACCCAGGGTCAAGTTAAGACACAAGAAAAGGGTCTCAAAAATTTAAATTAAAAAAATGAAATTCAAATACAATTCTTACAACACAAATCATAATTCAATTTTACAAAAGGGTAGACCTAACCCATTCAACCTCATGCAAGACAATATTACAATATTACAACATTGCACCAAACACAGAGTTGATCTTGGTTCCTCGTGGAACTAGATCGGCTTCACAAGGGATTACAACATAAGGTGCGGAATGATCTCCAATATCTGTGGTTTTGTTAAAAATACCTGCACACTCAATCTCAAAGTTAATTCCACATATACATATCATAGCTAAAGCAAATTAAACATATTAATGAGGATGTATAACCAATCACTACCTATATCCATCTGGCAACCATATTATATAATAATCAATCATTTTATCATTTTAATCTAGAGCTAGGTGAATAATAGGATACACACCAGTCGGACAAGGGCGAGCCTTACAAGCTATATGCTTGGTTCTAGAATTCATCACTGGATTCTTTGAAATATTGATAGTACTTTTATTGCCACAAAGAATAGGGATGGGCTCATCATATACTACCTTGATATCCTTCAATGTTTGCCTCATCCACAACACTTGAGTGCAATAGGTTGCTACAACTATATACTCTGTCTCTATTGTTGATAAGGACACTGAATCCTACTTCTTACTAATCCACGAAACTGATCTGTCTCCTAGAAAGAAATCTCCCCCACTAGTACTTCTTCTATCATCAACACTGCTAGCCCAATCTACATCAGTATAAGCACTTAGGGAAAAGTCATCACCCTTTTGATACCACAACCCATGTTTTGAAATGCTCTTCAAATATCTAAATATTCTCTTGATTGCCTTCACATGTGTTTCCTTAGGATCAACTTGAAACCTTGCAACCAAACACACATCTTGCATAATATTAGGCCTTGATGATGTTAGGTATAGTAGGCCCCCAATCATAGACCTATACAGAGTCTGATCAGCTTCAGGTGACTCATCATCTTTACTCAAATGGAAACCAGTTACCATAGAAGTACTCATTAGTTTATAGTCTTCCGTGCCAAACTTCTTTAACATCTCCTTGACATACTTTGCTTGATAAATAAATATATCATCATTTGATTGAGTAATTTGGAGTTCAAGAAAGAATGACAACTCACCTAACATAGACATTTCAAATTATTTCTATATTTATTCTACAAACTTTTTACACATCTTATCATAACCACAAAAGACTATATCATCAACGTACACAACAATAATTAGAATTAGTTCACCTTCAATTTTGATGTAAAGTTTACTATCTACGGTACCTATCATTCAATTTATTTCTGACCACTTCTACATCTTCATTCAATTTGTTCCTAAACACCCATTTTGTACCTATCACATTCTTATCTGCAGGCCTTGGCATCAACTCCCAATTCTGATTCTTCTCTATCTGATTTAGTTCTTCCATAGCTTGTATCCATCCTTCATCCTTTGTAGCCTCATCAAAATTTTTAGGTTCTACTCTTGACAGTAAAGAAAAGCTTACTTATTCATTTGCTCTTGCAAATCTTCTTATTTATACTCCTTCATTCTTTTCTCCAATGATCTAATCTTCTAAATGATTCTTCTAAACATACTTGGCAGTCTTCTCTTGAGTTTCTTCCTTTTCTTCAACTTCTGCTTCTTCTTCTATGCAAGCAGGCTCATCTAGCCAATAGTTCTCTTGCTCATCTAGAATTTTATGCGACTCTTCATCCACTCTAACATTTGCACTCTCAACTATCTTCCTCAGTCTTTTGTTGTAGCACTTGTAGGCTTTGCTGGTAGTTGAGTATCCAAGGAAAATACCTTCATATGCCCTTGAGTCAAACTTTCCCAGACCTTCTTCATCTTTCCTGATGTAGTAAAACACTCTGAAGTATTTGACTGATGTTGATCTTCCATTCCAAATCTCATAAGGTGTCTTGGTGTTGTGTCTCCTTAGTTGTCCTCTTGTTATCCTCAAATTTAGCTTGCTTCATTTGTGGGATAATCCCTACGAAACTTGTTTGTTTCATAGCCCACATCATCTAAGCATGCAAATCGAGATGATTCTAGGTTGTCTCAGGCATGGTTCAACCCCTTGAAGAATCTCATCGATTTGAGTAGTTCATTTTTTAGATTTTTGCAAGTGTTTGTTTTTTAGTGTTAGTCTTTTTTCTGAGTTTGATGTAAAAGTGCAAAAAATCTACACAATTGCATGAGGAATGTAATTGTGGGGAAATTCTCCACAACTACACATGTCATGTAGTTGCGGAGAAAATCTCTGCAACTACACTCCTAAAGCGGCACGTATGCCCCTTAATGGTCATTAATGAAGATCTTCAAAATATTTTTCCCCTTATTTCTTTTGATTTTTGTATTATTTCTTCACTTTGTTTCTCCTTGATGCGTCTCCGGCCTGTTTCCTCATGCCCTATGTGTTTTTATCAATCATTGCTACTGTTTGATCAAGCCATTATCGTGTTTGATTTCCTTCATTTTCTAGCTCAGTATATTCTGGGTATGTCTTTGATTTCTCTCTCTCTCTCCCTCTCTTTGTGTTTTCATCACTTGCAAGCTTTGTAATGTATGTTTCTTTGCTTTCAAAACCCTAGGTTAATCTATATAGGCAAGGTTTTGTTTTCAGTTTCATTTCTCTGTGGTTTCGAGTTTTCCCTTATCATTTTATTGTAACCCTAGTTTCCATGTTCATCTGTGGCATATCCCTAAAGAACATGTTTAGATTTTAACCTCCGAACAATATGATCTAAGGATCACATGTTGTTTGGAGGTTAAAATCCAAACAACACGTTTATTTTTTGTGATATCCATTACCAAGGTGTTGTGCGAGTTTTAAACTTTGCACAACACTTGGTGTTAGGTGTTGCGCAAAGTTTAAAACCTACACAACATCTCTAACACTTCATACACCTAACACTTGTGCTAGCACCCATGTTAGCCCCTTTTGAAGTCTACCAGCACCATGTTGTGTGGAGTTTATTCTCTACACAATATCCTTTGATAAGGTGTTGTGTGGAGAATAAACTCCGCACAACACAACCTACCTATATGCAACTCAAACAATATGTTGTGTGGAGATTTTTCTCTACTAAACACTATTGTTTAGGTGTTGTGCGGAGAGAAATCTCTGCACAACATATCATTTTTACCACTTTTCTAAGTGTTGTACAAGTTTTAAACTCCGCACAACACTATTGTCAATATTTTGTGTGGAGTTTAAAACTTGTACAACACTTAGAAAAGTGGCAAAAATGATATATATGTTGTGTGGAGTTTCAAACTTGCACAACACATTTATTTGTCCTATCCTTAAAATGCTGAGACTTAGATTTTTACAAAGATGCACTTAAGAGAATTTTCTCTGTAGTGCATCTCCTTTGCTCTTGAACTACCAAGTACATGTACTATGGAGATTTTTCTCTGAATTACATCTTATAAAATATCAAAATGCCTAAGTGGAGATTTTCTCCCACTTTGCACATGAAGGTTTTTGTAGTGCAGAAGTGTAGATTTTTCTGCAATTGCATGAGGATGAATGCATGAAAATTTTCTAACTCTGGGAAAATTTCTAAAAATTAAATTTTTGCAGTTGATTGCTAGATGTCTGAACCTTATCCAAAGAAGAAGATGAAGTACAAATATGAAGGTGTCATCCCAATGACCTCTGTGGAGTCTAACATTGATGACATCAAAGATACAAAGATTGGAAATGTAGACATGTCTAAGTTCTTGGAGAGGATAAACCAACGAGTACTGGCACACATGAAATGCATCCTTGACAGTGACATCCATTTGGTTCCATCTTCCTGATGTCTACTCAGAATCTTGATTTCATATTGGTAATGGCAGGGAAATTTGACAAAGACACCAGAAGCATATCAGATGTAGAAGGTAAAGTCATCATAAAGTTGGATGCAAATTTCTTTGACAAGGTCTTCATGTGTCCAGATATTGATGATCATGCCTACCTCAAATTGAAGATGCACAAAATCACTATGAAACACATAGAAAAGTGCAAGAAAATCATCAACTCATGGTGGCTCAAGACTCCTAGGCCTACAATTTCAAGATGGCCTAAGAACCTCTTCTGAAGTGAGTTTATGGATGAGGTAGGTGATCTCATAACCCTCCTCAGCAGGGTAAAAGGTCTTCCCACATCTAACACTTTTCAGGAGTGGATGTATTGGTACATTCATGTCATAAAAAAGGGGAATCAGAAGATATGGTGGGGGAAATATATCAGTGACTCCATTTGCGATCAATTGTCTATGGTGTCTACATCATTGAAGTTCTACATGACTTCATATTTGGTGTATGCTGCTGCTGCCATGAAGCATTTTCCAAGACTTACTTCAGAAGGAGACAAGAGGAATATTCTTGTATACGAGTACTACCCTCAACTAACACTGAAAGATAGAATCAAACACTTTGGGAGAGTGAATGGTGCATTTTTCTATAATTACATTTGCATGTTAGAGAAGGATCTTGAGAAGAAGAGAGTCTCTGATGAGGCTTGGGAATAGGTGAAAAAGTTTGGATGCATATTTCTTCAATTTCCTACCTTCAACTACATTAGAGATGGTTATTTTAGTGGATAGCCATATATGCTTCCAAGGTATCTAGGTGATAGGTTAATTTTGATGGAATTGTGTAGACAAGTTATGGATGTGCATATTAAGCAAGCAGGATCTCACAAAGGTGGTTTCAAATTTCAATTTGAAATTGGTAGATATGGTATTTTCATGACTCCTAAGATAAAAGCAATGGAAACAGAATTGTGATGGATCACCTTGAAGAAATACAGGAAAAGGCATGATTTTGATTACCAAGGGATGAAGGATAAGCTAAAAAGTAATTATATACATGTCCATAAGATTGAAGATGTCTGGGTTGAATGCCGAACTAAGGAAGATGTGAGGAGAATGGACTATAGTCGACTTTCTTTGGATCAAGTTACGAATTTTTAACTAGATGATATCCCAGAGGATATGCAAGATGAAGGCGATATAGTCGAAGATGTGTATATGGGTAATGAGATTGCTGATACTCCTCTTCCTACAATTCAATGGTCACAAAAGGAGATGACCTTGAGGTGAGAGAAAGGTTCTAGCTCAATCTTGCCAACACCAATGTCTAGCTACAAAAGAAAGGGATAAAATTGAAACCCTTTAAAATAGGATTAGAAGAGGAGCAAACAAAGGGACCTGTGGGTAAGAAGGAGGAGCTGAGGATGAAGAATAAAGAAGACACTCCTACCAGTGGTAAAAATCCTAGATATATCTTTAAAATAGGAGATAAAGGCAAGAAGGAAAAAGAGGGAACATCTTCTCAACCAAATGTTGAAAAAGAGGAAATGCCTACAGAAGAATCACAGGAACTTCCTATTAACTCTCAAGCTAAGTCTACACAGGTAACACCTCCTCATTCTTCTCCTTTAGATTCAAATGTTCAAGATCCCATGTCTCTTGTATCTTCAAGTACACAAAAATTGCTATTTGTTTCTATCAATCCCGAGTCATCCGATGTGTCAATACATTCTATTCATTCATCCCCTTCAACACCTGGTAATAATTCATTGTTTGATCTTCCCCATGATAACATTGATAATGTTTTTGGTTCTCTTTCATTCATACCTAGCTTATCAGATGTACCTACATCATTGATTGATTCAATTACACAATCAGAGTTTGAGAAGTTTTTGTCTTCTTCCTTTTCCAAAGTGTCAGTTCATGTTAATCCTACTGCTATGCAAACACAAGCTCCACCTATTGTTACTCTCACTCCACTTGTGTCCACATCAATGAAAGATTCTTCTATCCCACTAGTTTCACAAGAACTTGCAATTCCTACCATGTCCACCTAGACTTTGGTAATAGGATGTGATTCTTTTGTTCTTCCCCCATGGTTTGCAACACAAAAGCCAAAGAGAAAGAAGCAAGCCCTGTCTCCTGATGACTTTGATTTTGGTTAGTTGGTCCCAATAAAGTCAAAAACCACCAAGAAAGCCAAAACATTGTCTAGTGTGCTTGTTGACCAATCAGGCAACAAATATGCTGAGGTTGATGTGCCTCCACCTGACAAAAGTATCACAAAAATTTAGGCTTCAGATTACATTATCTCAAGAATTGAACTTGGTAAGCAAACATATGAAAGTGCTAAAGAAGATTTGAAAGCTACATTGGCTGCATTGCTAGAAAGGTATGATAGAGATAAGGTAATCAAAGATCAACTTAAGGCATAGGTGGAACAATTAACATCTGTGTTACTTAAGATAACCGAAACCTCAGAGCAGGTTAAACATATTGAGGTGAGTGTAAATGATGTAGCCATTCAGAAGGCTGAAAGAATAGGGGCTCAAGGCCAGATAATTAGTGCCTGGATTGAAATAATATTGGCCTAGGGCACTTAGTTGATAGTGTCATCAATTGAACTATACAATAATATGGGTGAAGTAAAGAAAGAGGTTGACCAGACACTTGAGATATTTTCTCAAGATAAATAGTTGATAGAACAAGATCTTGAAGCATGGAACAAGCTACGAGATTTCAAGATGGAAGTACTAGTCAAACATAGGGTCATCCCCAATAGGACAAAATATGTTCAGTACAGGGAGGCAATGATCAACAAGAAGGATGTTATCAAGAACCTGATCGAAGATTTAAAGAATGACTTGAAGAAAGGTATGGACAAAGGTCTTGATATTTTAGATGAGCTTGCCGAACTTCCTTGTCATATGTTTGATGACAACCAACAAACACTTCCTATGGATGCAGTTTTCCAAGAATTTACCACACTAATATTGATAGAGGTATCAACAGGAGCTTTCTCATTGGCTTTAATTGATAAATTGGTGAAGTTTCAAGTAGTTCTGGATAGACTTCAAAAGATGCTAGATAAGCATAAAAATAGATCTATTTCCCTAACAAACTCTATCACTAGAGTGTTAACCATCTCCGAGCTTACATTGGGACCTAACAACAATGAAGTTCAGGCTGCCATGAAAAGATACAAAGATTTCTTGGAGAATAATCGGAAAGAAGAGAATGTGCCTTCAGATAGTTAGTTTATTTTCCTAGCTTTTGTTATGTAATTTGTATTTTGTAGATGACAAACTACATGTATTTTTGTAAAATGAAATTACATGAAGTTGAGATACAAAGTCTCAAGTCAATTAGAAATCTATTTTTGAATAAGTCAAATTAGTTGTAAATTTCCTATTTTTGCTTGTAGCTTCTCCCTATAAATAAAGAGGGGCTCTTATATAAATTTTATCTTTTATCTATTGAAGCGAAGCGCTGCCATTTTGAAGAGAAAATTGAGACTTTGAGTTCATATTGTAAATCATTTTTCAATCAATACAAAGAACGCAAGTTGGCATCCAATCTTTGTTTTGGATCAAGTTTGTGATGTTTTAGAATTATTCTTACGTCTATTCTATTACATTACCTTGTGTGCATGGTTGAATTGTAGCGTGGAATCAAGTGTTTAGAAGGTGCTACAAATCTAATTTTGTAGACTTTGAGCTGTGATATCATCTTTGGAATTGTGTTTATGTTTGTGAGTGGAAGATACTTGTAAGATTTTGAGCTTCTAGTTATCTTCTATGTTCATTTGATCTCATTGTAGCATACGGTGAAGACTTTGGGCTGCAACTTATTCTATACTTTTTCAACTTCAAGTTAGCATAAGAAGCAACAAAAGACTTTGTACTTTTGTGGGTTTTATTGGTATTAACACATCCTAGTATCACTTTGGTTATTCTTACGATTATTCAATTTGGATATCAGTTATTATTATTCCAACAAGTAGTTTTTAGTTTATCACACTTTGTAAGAATCAAGAGTTTGTTATTAAAAGTTTGTAAGTGAACATATTTTCTGAAATAAGAGAAATAGATGATATAGAAACATCTACAGGTTAGTTTTAGTGTAAATAAACATAGTTGATTGTAAACGGCAATAAGAAGGGAGCCTCCCATTTATGAGAGGAGAGATTATATCTCATCACACTGTGGTTGATATAACCATTTTGTTATTAGTTAGTTGATAAGAAAATATTCACCCAACACCTCTATTAAGAATGTAGACTATGGTATGAATTGCTTCTTTCCAATATATATTAGGCATCTTAGCTTCGCTCAACATTGTCTTGGCCATCTCTTGAACAATCCTATTCTTTCTCTACAACACTATTTTATTGAGGGGTTCTGGTAGCTTCATAGTGTATTTTGATTCCATGTTCTTGACAAAACGCTTCAAAATCATTTGAAGTGAACTCACCACCTCTATCAAACCTTATGCATTTCATTTTCGACCATGTACTTGAAAATTTTAAACCGACTTAAAGCTTCTAATTTTTATTTCAAAAATTGACTCATGTCATTCTAGAGAAATCATCAATGAGAAGCATAAAATATCTCACATTGTAGACTTTTCACCCTAGTAGGCCCACACAAGTCAGTATGAACTAGCTCTAATGACTTTCTAGTAGAATACTCCTTGGACTTGAAAGTTATCCTTGTTTACTTCCCAGTTTGACACTCCTTACATATGGTACTTGCAAGCTTGATGATCTTTGGAATGTCTCTTACTACTTGCATGGAGTTGATCTTCATAAGATTATAAAAGTTGATGTGCCCCATCCTTTTGTACCACAACCAACATTCATTAGTTTGTCCTAGAAGAAAAGTCCTTTCATTAATTCCCTTAGATTGTACAAGTTGCCTTCTATCTTAAATCCTTCTGCCACCAATTTTCTAGACTTTTCTCTTTTGATTTCACACCCTTGATCATGAAATGTGAGACTATATCCTTTGCTAAACATTTGACTTACATTGAGAAGATTATGCTTGATACTTTTTACATAAAGAACATCATGTGTTTTAGATTTACCATAAATACTTATGGTGCCTTTTCCAATGATCTTTATAGATGAATTGTCTCCAAACCTAACCAGTCCACCATTCCACTTACCAAGATTTATGAATTGCTCTTATCATCTGTCATATGATTTGTGCATCCATTGTCTATCACCTAGAGATTTGTTTGTCCTTGAGCATGAAATATTGTTTGGACAATCATTGAATCTTCAACTATGTTTATTGCTTCCATTAGTAGAAGCCCCAACCATTCAAGGGGAAAGAGTAGATATATACTGATTAGATCCCCTGACCATATGTCTTATTTTAATCAGCAACTAAGTCCTCTGTACTAGGTAGAGACACACATTCCTCCTCCTCATCACTTTTTTTCCGTCTTCTTTCTCCATATCTTTTCCATTTCCTTATTTTGGTGAGCCACAATTTTCTCTATCTTCTTATGCTGAATAGATGGTTCCATAGAACCACTTTTGCATAATCTTTCTCTATGCCCCAAGTTGTTGCATTTGTAGCAAACAACATTATATTCTGGAGTCACACCATTTCTCCTTAATTTAGTTATGCACTCAATAGCCATGTGACCAAACTTATTGTATGCAAAGCAATAACCATAGAAGGAATAAGAGATTCTAGCATCATGCTTTGGAGGAACATATGAGTTCTTCCTCATGTTATCATTTCTTCTAACCTTAGTCCTACAATCGATAGCCTTTTGACCAAACTTAGTCCTAAATCAATAGCTTTATGACCAAACTTATTGCAAGAATAATAGTAATCATAAAAGGATTGAGAGGACCTAAGCTTAGTTGCTTGTTTGGGAGGAGATATCTTGGGATTTTTCTTCTTCTGATTGCTGACCTGTATGAAGTCATCATTATTCAACTTCTATTCCTCATCTTCAGTCTCCTTAGAATCTTCAGTACAAGGCTCTTCCTTTTTCATTTCAAACATGTCTTCAAGTATATCTATTTTATGACTCTATCTTTTCTCAAATCCAATGCCACCTTTATTATTCAGAGGTCTTTGACTACTAATTATCTCATCAAGGATATTGGTGCTTTTCTTCATTTTTAGACCTTTGTCTATCTGATCCTTTGCTTTCTCCAATTCTTTCCTTAAAGAGATAATTTTTTCTCCAAGTTTGGAGCATTCAATTGATTTGTCATTGAGTTTGGCATTTAGACCATCTGCAATCTTATTACCTTCTTCAACTTGAACTTTCAACTTGGCAATTACTTCTTTTGATTTTATGAGCTTGATCTTGTATTCTTCATTTTCACTTCTTTCTGCATCTAGATCTTCTAGGGCAGAAATGAGTTCTCCTTCATAATCAACTACATAGTCTTCTAGATTATAGGCCATCATGTCCACATCATCTTCCATAGGATTCTTTCCATTAAAGAATACTTCAGTTCCCATGTGTTCTACTCCAAGATCTACCTTAGTTATTAGGATGCATTAAAGGAACCTTGATCTGATACCAATTATTGAACACATAGAAGTACTGAGAGGGGGTGTGAATCAATACTTATTCAAATTCTTTCTTTTAATAGTATTGAACCTACCATAAGCATTTAAAACATGAAAAGCATAAGACCACAGAAGCACACATCCATAACACCATATTTACATGGAAAACCCTAGAAGGGAAAAACCATGGTGAGCAAGCTGCTTGGATCTACTGTCCAAATCTAGCCTCACAAATGAAACCAGGATTACAATATTATTTATGGGTTACAAACCAAAGGAAGCTGCAACTCCTTGGACCTTTACAACTCAAGATACAATCTTCACACAACAATTCTTCAATCTCTATAACATAACACGTATCTGACCCAATTGTTCTATTGATGGTTGTTTTGGATCATCAACTCAAGTAGAATGAATGATCACTCTACTTCTCCTGAAAAGTAACTGAATGATCTTTAGTTTACCCCAAGGTCCCTATTTCGCTGGGTCACAATAGTGTTGGAAAATTAGTGGACAATGTGAGTGTTTGTTTAAGGGGCCTGTGATGGTAATATCAATCTAGAATGCTAAGTAACCTATGATAGGCAGATGTTCAATCGAGTATGGTGTGCTAACCTACTTCTACACTATGAAAAGAAAAGGAAAAAAAAAGATGGTTAGGGTTTAGAAGAAAATAAAATGCAAATGATTTCAACAGCCTCTGCACCTAGCTTTTCACTTCATACAACATATGTTAGTGAGATCAAATTAAACAAGCAATGAGTGACCAGTATTCTACATAATCATAATCATTGCAAGTGCAAGATTCTAAGGGAGATAAGCAAAAGAATAAGAAATTGAAAATACCATATTGCATGTGCATAATTCAAACCCTCATTCATCTACTCAACTTATGATTTCAATAATTAAGCTCATGATTCACCAACAAAATGTCATATGCAAGGAAAAGAAACGCAAGCACATTACCACCATAGGGAAGAAACACATGAATGAGTCCCAAAATTTGTCTTCTTATTAACTAGAAAAATGCTGGCCAATTACAAAAGAGTAGTATTCACACACCCTACATACTCATCAAGTATGCCACTAACATGCCATCAAAATACAAGTATAGCTTGCGCTTGGACAAGTTCTCTATGTTTCCCCCCTTCACAATGCTCAAAATTTCCCTTTTGTATATGAGGATTCCCTTTATCACATTATACAATTTGTCCTTCCATTGGCCATATCATACATTACATTACATATCTTGACCCTTGTTAGTCAAAGTAGCATCATCTAATGCAAATGAGGTCTTCTTAGTCAAAGAAAGAAAGAAAGAAAGAAAGAATTAAAGAATAGGTGGGAGTGAAGAACAAGGATATTATGCCTTCTATCCAAAATGTCCCTTGAAATTGTTGGTGGCCTCCTGAATGTCATTCATATTCAGTACATTGTGATATTTGAGCTTGATCTACCATGAGTATAAGGACCTTTTAAGCCTGTCTTGAATCCCTGTCAATCCAACCAACTACTCTTAGAATTCAGTGAAGAGGGTCTTTAATATCATTAGGTCATCAATGTGTTGTTCTGTAAGCTATTGCTGAAAGATACCTGAAAACTCTTTTATTATTCTCACTGCAGGAAGGACCATCGAAGATCCATCCTTGAGTTGGTAAGGGGTGAAATTTACTAAGGCCTCTACCATGTTTGTGCCTTGTTTGGCTACATCAATATTCTTCTATAATTTACATTTACATTTCTACAATAATTTAACTTAGAGCTTCCCAGCTTTGATCCACTCCAGCACTACTCCTAGATCACCTTTATCCAAAATTCCTAATTGCAAAATTGTATTTGGAGGTGTAGCCTCCATCTTCACCAGAATTGGAAGGTACTCTTCCTAGACCAAAATCTCATCATCTATGCTAGTCATCAATCCATCATCTGCCTCCAAATCTCCCTCAATGTTATGATACATTTTGAGTGCCTCCCTAATGGTAGTATTTCCAAGGGTTTCTAATGATTTTTTCCAAGTTGTAGCTACTGGTAGAATACCCAAGGGGTCAGTGACAACACCTTCTTTGTTAATGGCTTCCATTAGGGTAGGAGTAGGGATTGAGGAGTCAACAGATCCCACCAGGTGTGTTATGTAGGCTGATAGTTGTGTTACCTACCTTTTCAACTATTCTTTGGTGACATTATCCTTTTTCATCCAATCCAAAATGGAAGACATAGCATCAGTTAAGGCCTTGTTATCACCTTCCTAGTTCCTTGAACCTAAGACCACCTACTGCATGCTATAGTCTATAGGGGTCATTGTTGACCCCTCTGTCAATCAATGGCATTGCAATGTGAGCAACCCTGATTCCTTGCTTATTGGTTGCTATGTGAGAGAGGGTCCTAGACCTCTTGCTCTTGGGAGGTGCCCTAGTACTTGGGCAACAATGGCTAAATCCTCCTCCTCTACATAAGTCCTTTTTCTCTTCTCCACTATCCTATTCAGCTAAACTGGGAGGCCTGACTCTATAGTAGCATCCTTTGGTGGAGAAGGTGCCAGAGGTGGAGATGGTGACCTTGTTGGTGAGGGAGTAAGCACACGAGTCTTCTTTGATTCATCAGACTCCCCACCAGAGGCAATGTTTTCAAAAAGCTCATCTAAGGCGGGCCCTTGACTACCCAAGATTCCTTCAAGTATTCCTTCTGTTTTATCCTTAGGAGCCTCTGCAAGAACAAATATTTGTTGCTCCCCTAAGGCAGTAGACACTTCTACTTGTTTGTCCCTGGCTGATTTAGATACATCTATCTTTCTTTGTTCTTCAATTATGAAAGTGTTCTCCTTCTCCATTTGCTCCTCAGCTATGAGAACATCCTCCTTTTCCCACTTCTCCCCAACTATTTGGCCAGGTGCGAATAAAGTTTCTATGGTAGTGGGAATAATTGAAGAAGGGGGAGGAAGTGATGTGGAAGGTGGAGGCTAAGAAGATATGGAAGGTTGTTAAATAGCGGGTGAATGGGGTGTAGGTGAAGGTAATGGAGTCTGATGAGTAGGAGATGAAGGTGGTGTGGTGGAAGAAGGAGCAACCCTAATTTCAGTTACTACTGCTGTGGATATAAGAACAGGAGAGGAGGCAATAGTGGTAGTGGGACCAAGGGTGAAAGCAATGGTGATAGCTTCAAGAGCAGTAACTAAACTCCTTATTGAAGTTCTCTTGGTGAGAGGTACAATATCCTCTTCTTCTTCTTTAGATTCTGTATTGATTGCTACTGCCCTCTATTTGCCCTTGATGGTAGTAGGGTCAAACTCTTTAGGTCCAGGGACAACAATAGGAGTAGATAGGGCTTGTTTCTCTGCCTTATTTCCCTTCTTCTTTTCCCCTTTGGATCTCTCTTCACCCTTGGTAGGGTTGAGATTGATCATGGGATAAGGTTTCCTTATCCATGCTCTTGTTCTTTTCAATACCTCATTGGCCCTGTTGTCCATTAAAATGTCCTCATTCTGATCCCACTTGATTGGGGCTAAGGGGAGGTTGTATATCTTCTAATTTTTCATAAGAGGGGTCTAATACAACACCATCCTCTTTCATGCCCTTTGGGACCTTGGGCAATCCTGGGTAGTCTAACCTCTTAAGTAGGTGGAGGCTAAGTCTATAATAATCTCTCTTCTTGACCTCATGGTCATCAGAGAAATTTTCCCAATGATCTTCAATGGCATATTCATGAACACACCAACTTCCTATCAAAGGGTTGAACCATCCAATTGGATCAAATCTACTTCTTGTGTCATCGAATAAGCTTAGTGATAGGGAATCCAACTCTGCTTTTGCATGCTTTGCATTTATGATGTTTTGGCAGCTATACTCTCCCACCTTGATTAGAAACTTAAAGCTAGACTTGTGTTTACCAGCTATCAACTTATAAACTTCATAGATTTGTCTACACATCTCCAATAAAATAACCCTATCACTAGAGTGTACCTTGGCAACTTGTAGGGGGCTTTATCAAATCCCATGACCTTGATGTATGTGAAGGTTTGAAACTGGATATACCAGTTTTCCTAGTTTGCTAGCTCTTCTACTGCTTCAACAAATATTCTCTGTGAGTAGTCATTCTCAAGCCCACAGATCACAACATAAACAAATGCATCATTAACAATGCAATAGCTTTTCAAGCTAGTCATCAGTTCTAGCTAAGGCAAGTGGTCATAACTAGGACTTCTCCCTGTTGGAGAGAGCCTACCTGTAACAAGCCTAGGAAGCTTGCTTGATATGTTAGCAGGTACAATAGGTAAGAGGTCATATTTAATTCCTTGGTCTCCATTACCTCAGAAAGCCGCTTATTAAGCTTATCACTTATGAAGGACCCCCCAATCAATCCTTTTGCCATCTACAATATTCATGTAGAAATGACACATCCATGGATGCCATTTGTTAGTAGCAGGTAGACCAAATACTCTACTTAAGAGGGTGATGGACCTCCTCCCATCCAATTTAAATTCACTATAAGGCCACACCAGGGCCATCTTCAAAGGATGATTCCTTTGTGTAATCTATTAGAAATGAAAGAAACACTACTTTAATTGAAAGCTGATTCAAGATAAATTTCAGAAATCTTTAAGTGTGCATTAACAATGGAGATTGTAACAAAACATAAAACCCACTACAAAAAAGATGTCAAACATGAAGAATTCAACACAATGACACAGTGTTTACATGGAGAAAACCCTTGTGGGTAAAAAACTCCACCAGGAAAGAGGCACACGTTTTTATTAATCTCAACAAGATTGTACAATACATCAACTACACAACTCTCTCCATCAGTCTTCAATCCGACAGCATTCCGGTAGCACCTAAGTACCTAAAATCTATATTACAACAATAAATACATGGCAAATACTTATAGAAATTTTTTCCAACTCCTCCTAGGAGTTCACCTTCTCTCTCCTAAGATTCTCCAACCTGTAAACATTCATTACCATCTTACAAGCATCTTACACTTGTCCAAAAACAACCATGCAAAGGTTGGGTGCCCAACACTAAATCTGGCCTCTTACAATATCTTATGATGTGTCATAATGGTCATATATTCCACAAAAGAATATCTTTCCAAGATCAGAACCTTGGGCTAAAAATAGCAAATATACAACTAACATAACCGTCATATGCATTATAGAATCTCAGAATCTTATGACAACTTGCAGCTATCATAGATTCACTTACCAAACATTATGACAGTTGTCATACATGCCAAAAATAGTATATTCCTTAAGGGAACACACCTACCCTCATTTACCATGAGTTTTTACATTTTCCAATAGTAAAAGTCACTCCATAATTACCTCCAGTTATGTAACATCCAATTTCTAAAAACATAGTAAAATCAATAATTTACCATAGAGTAATTCAACAAGGTAAAAATGAGATAGATAAATTTTTTCTTTTATTTAACATATAATCAAGTAACAACATATTACAAGATTCCTATCTTGAAATAAGCAACATAATATAATATAGAAAGATGACATTTTGTCTTTACAATTACAAATATCTGCATTAGATAATGTTTTACATAGTCTCAATAAACACAAGTCTCAAAGATATACTGCATCCAAAAATCTGACATCTTTATCACAAGCCTCGGCATGTCTTCTACTTGAAGAGAGAGAGAGAGAGAGTATCTTTCTAGTGATTTACCTCCATCCACAGACCGACGGTCTTCCACACATCTTCCACATAGGAAGTGGCCCTACCCTTCACGAGGAATATAGACCAAAGGTGACCAGTGGTAATTTGCCTTCCTGAGTACATAGTGTTGTATCCTACACAACTCTATCAATCATACAACCCTAGATACCCTCTAGCTAAGTATGATTTTTGATAGGATGTGCAATCCAGATACAGTGAACCGACAATGCATGCAGAGACATATGCATTACTATGGCCATAGTTTTAATATAAATTGATGTTCGCAATGAACGTTGTCGTAACGTTCACCCACCCCAACTCAACTTGGATACTATCATATTCCTACAATTTGACTAGGTCAACTACGTTTACTTATGAAGTCCTAACAATTTCATTATTTTAGTCTTCCCAACCTAGACAAGTTTACATTCAGTATCTATATTCCATAGACCTTATCGACTACCTTTCTTTACGAGGATTCTCATTGCATCATTGCAATATCCGAGATCCAAGACTTATCAATTCATAAGAATTTTAAATCAATTAATAACGACTAAGATGGTTACCTTACCCAAGTTAAGTATCGTAGTCTAGGAAATTATTTCCTTTCGTACAAGTAAGAATAAATAACATAGTTAGGGTACTTGTCCCTTTAATCATGAACTATAAAATGATCACAATGATTTAATATAAATAAATACCTTATTTGGTCAAGTTAAGGTTTAACTAAAGAGTTTTATCTAACTCAAATCTAGTCTTTCTGACTTAGGCGGATTCACAAGACACTGTCATTGCTCCATAGATCTTATGGAATGACTATCTATTCTTGGATATCTCTTTGCATCTTTGCAACATTTGAGATTCATCACTTATTGACAAGTAATAGCTAAGAGAAGTTGTGACTAAAAAGGTATAATAAACTTTATGTTTGACTAACCATTTAATGGTACCTCTTGCATGCTTGCAAAACCCAAAGTATATGACTTATATCTCAAGTCGACTTGTAACCAAACAAATAGGTTTCTCTACCTAAGGTTAAATATTATCGACTATTAACAAATCTCTTTTCAATAAGATAAATGAAATATTTATTATTTAGGGTTCTCGACCCTTTAATGTCTACCCCCATAAAATAGCTAAAATGAGTTATAACCATAAAGGTGTCATCATATAATCTTTAACCCTTCTAGGTTAAACTAGGGTTTTCATAATAACCTTTGAATAATCCAATATGTCAAAATAACCAAATCTCATAACTTAAAAGACTAAGATTTATAAACAACCTTTGGTTTAACTCAACCAAGGTTAATAATACTATGGTTTTGTAGTAGATAACAATTCCTATACAAAAGGAATATGAATACTTTCAATTACCCTCACGTGATGTCATTGACCATCACTTCTTATATACTTATATATGATTCCATAAAAGATCCCATCTAGTTATACTTAGTTCAATTCCATTGTAATGGTTTACTACAATGTTATTCTTATTTATAGAATACATAGTAAGGATGGTCCTATGGACCTTGTTTTCTCTATCATAACATTCCCAATGATCTATCACTTGATTTGTATAAAAGGTGTCTTTCTAAAGCTTAATAAGAATCTAGGTTCTCTTGAAAAGAAATCATTGTTGACATTTTTAATCTTAACAAGAAATGGTTTAAACTACCATTATCCCACCTCAAGGATTTAACCATCTTACTCAAACTACGAGAATACCTATCATAGTTTTTCATCACACTAATATATATGAAAGTTGTTGTATGATTATCTTATAACCAAATACTTGACCTGCCACATGATTATCCTTATTCATTATATCGATTGGTCTTTCTATATATATTTGACAACTTTAAAAAGACCCTTCTACAAGTATAAAGGAAAAGTAATGATCAATGATTCATTTTATCAGTAATATATATATCAATTAGACTTCAAAACAATTATAAAAGTGTTCGACTCAGACCAATTTATCTTTTACCAAGCGTCGACCAGCTAGCTACAATGACGCCATCAATACTTCTAATGGTTTTATTACATTTTGGAAAGGGTTACTGAATCAATCATTATAACAGGTTCGCTAGTTACGCATCGATTATCAATAGAATAGATTAAATGATAGAATTGATTTTCATATTCCAAGCATGCAAAGGATGATAAGAGCAAATGATAATTTGGTAATATCATAACACAAAACATATGTGTTACTTGGTGGTGGCTCAAGTAAGTTTATTGTTTATAGAAACAAATAACCAGTCGACGCTTATATGAAGTCACCTTCCCTAATTCACCTCTCTGTTCTTGCTCTTTTCCCCTTCTTTTTTATCACACCGATCTCTATGTTCTATATCCCCCTTTTTTAATCGTCGATTCCTATATGCTTGACTCTCAATGAGTTGTGTGGTATTAAAACTTTTGATCGCTCATTATGAGTCGTCTATCTTTACTCTTTTTCCACCACCATCCGTCATTAAGAGTCCATTTTGAAACAGTTAAATGACTTCCTCAGGCCGCGGGTATCTCCATCATTCTGAGGTAACTTCGATATAAAAAATATAAATATACATTTTTTGACTCAGCCACATCTTACAAATAATAAAGAACCACTATGCAGAGTTGAAATGACTTCCCTGGAAGTTTGCAGAAAACTTCCACTAAAGATTACATATAGGAGTCAATGTGGCTGATAAGGAGATAATTGTGGCATGTCTTACCACTCACTCGTCATAAATCGACTAATAGACTTATTGGAGATATAATGATACAGTTATATCTTACCTCTCTCTTCACTTGCAGTGGTTTCATAAATGTAAAATCAAAGAGGATAGATTATGATGAGAGAGGGAACTACGTGGTACACATCATCACTAAAATTCATAAGTGATTGACACTTTACAAAACCATGACTCAAGACAATTAAAATTAGCTCATGAGTCACAAAGACCACTACTTCTGTTGGTGTAGTTTCCACTATTTATGACTTTAGCTGCTCATGAGTGAGTAAGTATTAATATCAATCATGAGGTATTATCCTCATTTGGTTCAAAAATTTATTTATTTGCTTATATCAAATATGGCTTACATAACATTGATCCTATTTGATATTTATGGTTAATCAATAAGAATAATAGTAATTGTTAAGGGAAATTATGCATAACTATCAATGAAATCAACAATACCCATAACTCAATGAAATATAGTAATAAAGAAGATCTAAAACAATGAATGATACCTCAACAAACCTCTTTACTTCATGGCTTCCATTGATGACCTATCACAAATGATCTTGTGTATGAATATGCCCTCAGAAGGTGCACTTCCTTGCTATTCCAAGATGTCAAGTGGGAATGGCTGTGATAGTTTATTGCAATGAAGATGAAATTCACAAAAATGGTAATGGTGATATGGTAACAAGTTGATCACAAGAAAATGGAATGAATTGGGTGCCAAAGGTGTACTGTAATTCCTGCAAAGTAACGATACTAAAAGATTGGATGAATGAAATGGAAGAAGAGGGTTCCGTTTATAGACTTGAGAGATAAAAGATCAACAGTATAGAAAGAATGAGAAGATCAACAGTATAGAAAACTTGAGAGAATGTGTGCGAATAGAAAGAAGACAAGTGTCACACAAAAGCTATTTTGTTTGAGTTAACTACTTTCTTTTATAAAGATAAGATATACTTTCATAAATTAGAATGCTTTTTTTCTAATTCAAGAGTTATTGATAAAAACAAGGTTGATTAAGTCAGTTAACTCAACTTGTGATTTGCTTTTGCATAATTTGAGAGAAATTAAATAATAAATTATTTAATTTTGTGTGCATGAAGAAGAAGACTTATTTTTAGAAGATTTGGAAGATATTTTAGAAGATAAGAAAGCAAATTAAATAAATAGATTTATTTAATTGTTTGTGCATGATTTGGAAGAATAAATAAAATATTTGGTTGTATTTTATTTTTAGAGATTGAGAGGATTTAAATAAATTTGATTGATTTATTTAAATTTGGAAGAATTGACTTAATCAAATAATTAAGAATTATTTAATTGTTTGGAAGAATTTAATTAAATAAAGGATTTTATTTAATTTTGACTTTAGAAGAGGTAATTAAATATTTTGATATTTAATTAACTTAGAGGAATGTGAATCAAATAAATAAATTTGTTTATTTATTTATTGATAGAAGAATTAGAATGAAATAAATATTAAGAATATTTATTTAGATCGAGTCGTGTCATTTTTAGGTGTATACATTTTGCCCCTCTTTGATGCAATGCAGTTTACAACGTTGCTTCAAAGAATAAATTTCTGATAACAATACATGTCCCAGTTTGCCCTTGGTACAGGTTTAATGACGGTAGGATGCCCCCTCGGGAGATTGGACAGGACGAATGGTAGAAGGACGTGAGACGGACAATCTCACGAAGAAGAAGGTGAAAGACAGGTTAGGATGAAGTGAAGAAATTGGGTGAAATGATATGCTACGCAAGATAAAATGATAACAAACACAAGAAAGCAAGCAAGTATGCACAAATGATACAAGAATAAACAAGGTATTGCCCCTATCAAGCGGTAAACCAATGATTAATCGATATTGATATACGATGGTGTTGTCATGGTGGGGAACGATAGATCCCTAGAGCAACACAATAAGATAGTGTCTAGTTTTAGGAAATGAAACTTGTCATGTAAGACACATGTGTTGGTCTGATTTTGACAATGCAACATCCTTTATAAGACAATTGATTGATTATAATTGATTGAGTTGGTTTACGACCAGACAAGGATCCAGACCACTGATTGTGATTGGATCATTTGACAAGATTGACTTGACTTGATTGGTATGGATTAAAGATGGACCTGCATTTGGATCATTGCTCAGATTGATTGGATAGGGATGAGAGATATAATGATAGATAGAAGAATGACCGAACAGAAGGACTTACAAGATTTGTTTGATACTCTGCATAGAATCTTTATTGCATGGATGTTATGTGAAATGTAAATGGATATGGATACAGATACGAAATGGTTTTGCCATCTTGATATTGCAAGTACATTTGAAGTGTTTATTTCATCATTAGGCTTTTAAAATGTTGTAAGAAAATACAAGCATCTAGGTATAATTGAACCGAGATGATCGGAGTATCACTTACATGGATTTTGATTTAGCAAGTTAATACAAGCATCGAGGTATAAGTGAATTGAGATGACCTGAGTATTTCTTGCATATCAATAGACACGGATTTCCCCCTTTCATGTTAGTCCTGTGAAGTCCTCGATGATCTTTTGCCGATCATGTCGTTAGACAAAAATCGTCGCATTACTAAAGATTAATCCACAAACAACAGACAAAGAAGATGATTATGCCCCCATCATAGCATCTCTAGATTTTGGCATCCTCGAGTAGCATAGAAAGACATTATAACAAAAATCAAGACTCTGTAAGTTAACCAGATCAAACACAAAACATTCTTGCATTTAGATGTGTTTTTCTTGCCATAATTTAGATAGAATCAGTTTGAGTGTTTTAGGTACTTGCTTGCCTTGCTTTGGATAGGTTGATGTTTTGCATCAAGATTCCTGCTTGAAAGTGGGTTTTTCTTGTGCTTGCATGTATGCCTGGTAAAACAGACCCTAAGGGATTGACCTAATGCCTCGGGGGCACATTGTTAAATGACCTTGCCTACGTGACGACGCAGAGGCAATGTAGTTCGGGGACTTGGACCATGTGGATGGACTAGAGGATAGACAACAAGGTATGGGACGGACGGGAAAGCCTCGAGGGCGCATTGATAATGGCCTTGCCTATGTGATGATGTAGAGGCAACGTAGTATGGGGTGGACCCTATGATACTGACGACAAACGCTATGCTAGGATGACACTATGGATATGATATTGGATAAGACTTTAGTTGAGAAGGCAACAAAAGAGAGAGTATCAAGCCATGATAGGTTATCGTTAGGTTACACAAGGTATTTTATTATGGAACAGAGATGGATTGGATGAGAAATGGTGGTAGGAAGAATGGACACAAGGTGATTAGTTTCCCAAAGATGAAGAAAGTGATTTATCACAAGTAGCACCTGTTTACCAGGTTTTCACCACTTGCTTTTATTTGCACGAAAGATAAAAGTACACATGATGCCTGCTTGCCAGGTTTTCATCATGGTACCTATCCAAGGCGTCTGTTTGCCAAGTTTTCACCAGAGGATGATTTTTTTGTTGTTTTTCCATTTTTTAATTTATTTTTTGATTTTTTTGTATTTTTTGAATTTTTGCCCCCTTACATTGGGGTTCCCTTAGGTATAGAACTGGAAAAGATGCATACTGTTGATTGGGTCATCGAACAACTCACTCTTTGATGTTGCTAACTGATATACCCCCAATCCATAGGCAACAATGATGACATAGGGGCCAAGCCAATTGGGTTCAAACTTACCTTTCTTTTCCTGATCCTGTTGATTACAGGGATTTTCTTTAAGTACTAGATCACCAACATTGAAGACCCTTGGATGGACCCTATGATTGTAGCTTCGTGACATCCTCTATTGATATGCTTTGAGATGGTTGAAGGCCTATTACCTACTCTCTTCTAGCAGCTCTAACTCTTACAATCTAGAAACTCTATAGTCTTCATCAGTAATGAGACCTTTTAACGACACCCTTAGGGATGGTAACTCAACCTCGATGGGCAAAATGACTTTTGATCCATAGACAAGGGCGAATGGGGTAGCACCTATGGGAGTGCGTATACTGGTTCGATAGGCCCATAGAGCAAGATTCAGTTGTATGTGCCAATCATAGTTGACATCATTGACAGTCTTCTTGAGGATTTTCAAGATTGTTTTGTTGGATGCCTCTACTTGGCCATTGCCTTGTGGATAGTAGGGGGTGGAGAAATGGTGTTGGATTTTGAATTTGTCACAAAGCTCATGGACATCCTGGTTCTTGAAAGGTCTTTCGTTATCTGTGACGATGGATGAGGGAATTTCGTATCTGCAAATGAGGTAATTGAGGATGAAGGAGGCAATCTGTTTGCCTGTGACATTAGTGAGTGGAATGGATTCAATCCACTTGGTAAAATATTTAGTGGTGGTTATTATGAACTTGTGGCCGTTGGATGATGGCGGGTGAATTTTACCCACAAGGTCGAGTCCCCATTGACAAAAGGGCCAAGGTGTCGTTAAAGGTCGTAGCTCTTGAGCTGGTGCATGTATTAGGTTTCCATGTATCTGGCACTATTTGCACTTCTTCACAAATTGATATGAATTTGTTTCCATGTTCAGACAATAGTATCCCAAACACATGAGTTTATTAGCTAAAGAAGGACTGCTAGAGTGTGTTTCAGAAATTCCTTCATGTACGTCTCATAAGGCAGTTTCAGATTCTTCCCATTCTAAACATCAAAGTAAAGTACCATCCAGACCTTGGCAGTATAGGGTGTCAATGATAATGATGTAATGAGAGGTTTGGCGAATGAAGGTTTGATGTTGGTTAGAAGACAACTCAGGCGGTAGGGTATTATCCTTGAGGTAAGTGTAAATTTTACCATACCAAGGTGAATCAGATTTGACTAATAGGCATATGGAGTGTGTTTCAAGAAGATCATAAGCTGGTTGTGTAACTGTCTCCACTAAGAACTCATACTGTGACTCATTCTTTGGGATCTCGAGGAGCGAGGCAATGGTTGCCATGTCATCTGCTGCTTTATTTTCAATGCGAGGTATCTGCTCAAAGGAGATGATGACAAATTATTCTTTAAAGTCATCTACCATACGCTTGTATGGGATTAACTTGTCCTCTTTGGTCTGACAGCATCATTGACTTGATTGATTACTAGTTGGGAGTCGCCGTAGACATGTAGCTCCTTGATTTTCCATTCTGCTGCCATTTTGAGACTAATGACCAAGGCTTCATACTTTGCTATATTAGTTGTGCATGGTAATAGAAAACAATAAGACTTAGGTATGGTGTCACCGTGAGGAGTGACCAACAAGATTCCTACCCCCAATCCATGGTTTGTATAGGATCCATCAAAGTAGAGCTTCCATGAGTGTGTTGTGATATTGAATATGGCTTCATCTGGAAACTCAAATGTCATTGGTGTGGAATCCTATAATGGTGCTTCTACTAATTGATCTGCAATGATTTGACCTTTGATAGCCTTCCTTTCTACATACTCAATGTCATATTCTCTTAGGAGCATTACCCACTTAGCTAGGTGACCTGTTAGAGCTACTTTACTCAATAGGTATTTTAATGGATCTATCTTTGCAATAAGCTCGACTGAATGTGCTAGCATGTAATGTCATAGTTTTTGGGAAGCAAAAACCACAGCAAGACACAATCTTTCTATCTAAAAATATTGCAATTCGTAGCCCACCAATGTATGACTGATGTAGTAGATAGCCCTTTCTTTACCTTCATAATCTTGTTGTGCTAATAGGGCACCCAAAGCTGTTGGCGTAGAAGATATGTAAAGTAATAGCAGTTTTCCTTGTATAGGAGGCATTAAGATAGGTGGATTCATAAGATACTCCTTTAGTTTTCCAAATGCTTCTTCGCACTTCTCATCCCATCTAAATGGAATGTTTTTATGTAAGAGATGACTGAAAGGTTGGCACTTGTCTTCTAGTTGTGATATGAACCGATGGATTGCTTGTAACTTGCCCTGTAGAGACCACAGTTGAGTGATGTTCTTAGGTGGTGGCATTTCCATGATAGGTTTGACTTTAGTAGGATCTACTTCGATCCCATTTGCTAATACAATGAAGCTTAAGAGCTTGCCTAATGTGACTCCAAACACACATTTCTTTAGGTTCAACCTGACTTTGAAGTGTTCCAATCTCTGAAAGACCTTCTCTAGTACATCTAGGTAAGATCCTCTTGTGAGTGATTTTGCAAGGATGTCATCTACATAGTCCTCCATTGTGACATGCATCATATCATGGAAGATAGTGGTCATAGCATGCTGATATGTTGCCCCTGCATTCTTTAACCCAAATGGCATGACATTCCAGAAGAAGGTGCCCCATGGGCAAGTGAAAGCAGTTTTATGTTGGTCTTCTGGTGCTATTTTGATTTGATTATATCTGAAGAAGCCATCCATGAGAGATAACATGGTATGTCCCACTGTCAAGTTGACTATGATATCAATATTGGGCAACAGAAAGTCATCCTTGTGGCATGCTTTGTTTAGATCTCATAAATCATTGCACAATCTGACTCTGCCATTAGGTTTGGATACTGGTACTATGTTGGTACCCACTCTGGATAGTGTATTGCCCTGATGAACCCTACATCCAACAGTTTCTTGAGTTCCTCTATTACTAGTAATGCAATGTGTGGATGCATCTTTCTAAGCTTTTTCTTGATTGGTTTGACCCTTAGATCTAGTGGAAGATGACGTAGAATCAAATCTGGATCTAAATCGAGCATATCTGCGTATGACCAAGCAAAGTTGACTTGCTTTTTCTTGAAGAGTGGTACAAATTTGGTCTTTTCTGGTGGAGATAGAGACTTTGCAAAGTGAATGATCTTAGGACTATCCTTTGTTCCAATGTTGACTGGTTCTATAGGTTCCACAACAATCTGAGACTTCTCCTGATACATGTTAGTGGGGAAAGTGTCAAGCCTTCCATCGTATGGCACCTTAGAAAGGTTTTCACCATTCGATGTGTCCTTTCTTTTTACTATTTTGGGATCTGATACTACCGCAGAACAATTTTCACCATCATATCCATTTTTGATTTTTATGTTTTTGTGACTGGAAGGCTTGGCACCCTCTCCAAAATAAGCCATAGTGTTGAGTTCAATGGCGAAGCCAACTTTATGATCTCCTGTAGGTAGGAGGTCCGTAAGTTCCATGAAGTCAATATAAGCATCATCATTTTGGAACATGTCTAGTTGCAGGGTTCCTTGTAAGTCCCAGTCAATAAGTTCAAGGTGCACAAGGGGAAGGGGGTCGGAAGATAGATCTAATTCATTGGGTGTGATAGTTTGAATGGATATATGGTTAGGATTGAGATTGGTAGGGATAGGACCTGAGATGGTACTTTCCTCCAGATTGTTTATTGTGATGGAACTCTAACCTTCCTTGAAAGTTGTACTCTCAGGAGTTGGCAAATCAGACTCTAATGGTCTATGTGTTAGTGTTTGTCCGTCACAGTAGGGGCTATAGGTTTGAATGGTGTCAATTCCTTTGTCTTCATATGAGTGCTCAGTGAGTTCATCCCATTCATATTCATTGGAATCCGTGTCAGTGTCTTCTTGTAGGGCATGGATCTATTCCACAAAACAAGCATTGGCCTTAGCTTTGCCTTTATCCTTGCATCCTAACCCTTTCATATTTCTTGCCAATGAGGATGAGGAAGGATGAATGGGTTCGATGATTCCTTCTTTTCTTAGGCCAATGGGACCTTGTCCTTCATAACCCATTCTTTGTAAGATAGACTCACCACGCCCATAGATTTCTGTTGGGAGCTTAGGTGGTTCTTGTTGTGTATTATCTTCCTTTGTGTAGAGCCATTGCAAGACATCTCTCTCTTCACTCTCATTTGATAGGATTCCCCATTTTACAAAGGGAGCTTTGGGAGGTTTGGGAGAAGCAAAATGTTTTGGAATGTACTTAGGTGGAGGTCACCCAAAGGATCTCAGAGATAGGGGTAGTTTGGCTAAGTTGAGATTGTGCTCGATGGAGTATTCCCCTACACCTGTTTCTTTGATGGTGATTTTCTGCTCTTTGGGCTTGGATGAGGAAGCTTCAGAGGTAGAATCATGCTGTAGGATGGGGGATGTAGAAGCTCTATTGTTGGGAATGATGCAATTAGGCTTTAAGCAGATAGTGTTGCAATGCTGAAAAGGATCTGGATCACCTTGGATGGTGATCTGTTTGCCGTTATGAGGAAATTTGATGCATTGGTGATAGGTAGAAGGCACAACTTTCATGGCATGAATCTAGGGTCTACTTAGGAGGATATTATAGGCCAGCTCCCTATCTAGGACCTGGCAAACAACGTCCTTTATCACTGGTCCAACTTGTATTGGTAACACCACTGTTCCTTTAGTAGTTCTTTCCTCTTCATCATAGGCCTTAATAGTGATCTTTTTCCTTTGATCTACTACGTTTTTAGAGAACCCCAATGTAAGGACTAGCTTGAGTGTGCAAATATTTAAACTGGCTCCTCCATCAATGAGAACCCTTTTGATATGGTGTTTATGAATGAAGGCGATGATATGCAAGGGTGTGTTATGAGGCTAAGACACTGAAAGGTCATCCTGTTTGGTAAATGAGATAGTGCTAGAGGAGGTTAGATTTCCTACCATGGCTTGAAACTTCTCTTGGGCTAGGTTCATGGGCAGTCATTTCCACTAGGGCTTTGTCGAGAATTTCCTTATGGGAGGGAGACAGATGCAACAATTCTAAGATAGATATGTGGGCAAGAGTTTTCTAAAGTTGGTCTATGACACTGTATGTATGAGGGTTAGACAGAGAAGGTGACAACCTTGGAGGAAGCATATTTAACGTGACCTTACCACTGTAGGTGATGATGCTGCAATCAGTTTTGTTGGGTCCTAATTGTTGGTTGAACGTGACCACATTGACTTGTGGGATGTGCTCCGATATGCAGTTGATGGTATAATCGAATGGTACACTTGCATAGTTAGCATTGTGAATGGGTCGAGTTTACCTCCCCATCACAATCCTTTGTTAAAATCATGTCAAATTGATGAGATCATCATTTGACGTTAAACATTGACAATAAAACACTTAAGCGACTTAATAGAATAACACAACCATTTTATGACAATGACATCATAACTTTTACGTTAAATGTAAATGGTCATAATTGTTACTCAGATGATGTCATTTATGTTACAAACAACTATGATGACACACTACAAGTTGAAAAGATTTGAAAGATATCAACTACATGTCGATTGGGTTCAAAAGTAAACTGACAAGACAAAACTTACCTCTTACGACAATGGTTCACGTTTTCATTAAACACTAATACTCGTTTGGAAAATCATCACTCGTAACCTGAGGTCTATATCTCTCTCCTCAAAAGATACTCTCTCCCTCTCTTTTCTCTAAGAGTCTTCAGAAAACTTACAATCCTGTATCAAACTTGCAACCAACAAATTATGATTAGTGCATCATTATTCAAATAATAATGCAATATTAAATCAACAATAATAAAATATTCATTTTCATAATTCCATATATGGCATTTGATATAATCTATGTCTTTCCTCGACATTAATCTAAACATCATAATAGATTTACTTATGTCCAAGTAAAAGTAAAAAGTATAGCAAGACAAAATAGGGATGTAATAGGTTACTCCGAAATTACCCCTGCTAGTGAAACTAGTACATCTCCTCATGGATAATTAGAAATTACATATAGTAAATGGAATAAATACAATATTGGGATTTGCAAGGTTAATGGCACCTTACCCCAACATTCTCCCACTTGAAATTATACATTGTAAATCAACCCATAAGAAATGAAATGAAAATAATCAGGCACTAGAAACAAGGCCCATGGCCTCTCTGTACCATATGAACTTCTCTGTGCTCATAGGCTTGGTTAATGAATCTGCAACATTCTCCTTAGTGTCTATCTTCTTTAGCTCAATCTCTCCATTTGTAACCAACTCTTGAACAAAGTGATACTGAACATCAACATGCTTACTTTGAGCATGATACATGGGATTCTTGGCCAAACAGATAGCACTCTGGTTATCACAACCAATCTGAATGATCCTACAATCAAAACTAATACCTGTACATAGTCTCCTCAACCAAACTGCCTCCTTAGAGACATGAGTAGCATCCATATACTCTGCTTCTATGGTGGACAATGTTGAAAACAAGGTAGATAACTAAGAGGGAGCGTGAATCAGTTATCTCAAAAATTCCTTAATTTTCTTTTCTTTCATTATCTCAATAATCAGTGTTATATCAAAACATGAAAGCATATGTAATCATAAAAATAGAAATAAGATCAACACACATAACATAAGGATTTTTACATGGAAACTCTGTTAAGGGAAAAACCACGGGGTGATTAACCCGAGATGTATTCTCTGTTAAAAGAATAAAGGAGTACAAAATGGCATTTGCCAATTAGGGCTCACTACCCGAGCACACTGCTCACAAGAGGCACACTGCCTACAAGAGACTCACTATCTATAGAACTTACAGAAGATAATCAAGTGTTTGAACTAATGAGAAACATCTACAAATGCAAGAGTTTAGTTCTAGTTAGGCACAATATACTGATCTGATGCACTTCATTCTTCCTCTGTTCAATGTTGTTATTCAGTCACATACTGGACTTGAATTGCTCTTCTCACACTTATCCCTACTTTTCTTCACACCTTATTTCTTCACATCTTCAACACACAATTACATGCTGGAATCCATCTAGTATATATATCTGCATGAAGGATTTTCATCAACTTTCTAGTTGGCAACAAGAACTTCAAGATATTTGCAAGTTATTGATCCGTCGGCTGAATCCATGCTTGATTTGTGATGCATATCAAAAACATAGGCATAGAAATCATAAATCATGTTGGCTAACAATTTATAATATCATAGATTGCTTGATCAGGACCTTTTACACATCCAGATTAAAGTTTGATACTCTACCGGTCACTTCTTCCTTTGTCTGCTCTGCCTGATTGAAACCCAACACTCAGATGCTCATATCTTTTTCTTGCTTTATCACCAGAGGCTAAATCTTTGGAATACAATAGTCATGATACCCCTCTTGAATTTTCCAAGTCTATAACCTACTGAGTTACACCATTTGAGAGATCTGGACCTGATTGTCGGACCTTGTTACATACTCTATTCTTGTTCTTCGGACCAAAGCAATCTTCAATCTGTCTTCCGGTATAGACATATTATGTACTGCGGATGTGTGGGATAGACTTTGTTGCCATCAATGACAATAGTTATGAAGCCACACAGTGTCTCTTTCCAACAGAGAAAGCAACTACGGGTTGCCTCTTACTCATCCAACTCACTGCTCCTCCAAACAAAGTAAACACATAGCCACTAGTGGACCTTCAACTATCCAAGTCACTTGCCCAATCTGCATCAACAAAACCCTATATGTCTAAAGATTTATCAGCACTATCAGTACAAGAATAAACCAAACAATGATCAGGAGTACCTACAAGATATTTAAACACTCTTTGCATAATTCCAATGCTGTCTACCAGGGTTAGACATAAATTTGCTCAAAACTTCCACTGCTTGGGCAATATCTAGTCTAGTGCAAACCATTGCATACATCAAACTCCCTATAGCACTAGCATATGGCACATTAGACATATCCTCAAAACCATCTTCAGTCTTTGGACACATATCTAATGAAAACTTAGTACCAATGGGTAAAGGAACTCTAACTGGGTTAGAGTCTTGCAAACTAAACCTCTACAAAATAGTATTCACATACTTATTTTTTCACAACCAAAGCTTTCTGTTAACTCTGTCCCTCCTGATCTCCATTCCCAAAATATACCTTGTAGCACAAAGATCCTTCATCTCAAATGCACCTGAAAGTTGGGCTTTAAGCTCACTGATCATACCCTTAGTATTGCTGAAAAATAACATGTCATCAACATACAATGCAATAACTAGTATAGAATCATCAATACAATGAATGTAAACACAATGATCCTCCTCGATTCTAACAAAACCCAATTTCAAAACAAATGAATCAAACTTTTGATACCACATCCTAGGGGACTATTTCAAACCATAAAGTGACCTCTTTAACTTGCAAACCCAATGTTCTTTTCCTTTTACCTCAAAACTTGTAGGCTGTTGCATATACATTTCTTCTTCAAGATCTCCATGCAAGAATGCAGTCTTAACATCCATTTGCTCAATCTCCCAATCATAAGCTGTATCAATGGATATGAGAAATCTAATAGAAGTTAATTTAGCAATAGGAGAGAATATCTCACCAAAATCAACTCCCTCTCTCTAGGAGTAGCCCTTGGCTACCAGTCTAGCCTTGTGCTTCTCCAATGACCCGTCTTCTCCAAACTTCTTCTTGAAGACCCACTTACATCCTATGGACTTTCTTCCTTTGGGCAAATGAATAAGATCCCAGGTGTTACAATAGTCTAAAGCCATCATCTCCTCTTGCATGGATAATTGCCAAGACTCACTATCATCTGCAGAAATAGCTTCCTTGTAGGATCTAGGTTCATCCTTAGTACTCAATAAAGCATATACACAATGGAAATCTGGTGGGCTATACTTGTCAACTAGATTTTGTTGTCTAGTGGATCTTCTTAAGGGTGGAGTAAGAGACTCTACTCATTCTTCTGCATGATCATCTGCACCAACTTCTTCTATAACAATAGATTCATCTTCATCAGAACTACTCAAATCTTCTTCTTCTTCTTCACCCCCCAATCCATCAGTCTGTTCTTCCTGAGGTGCATCTTATTTCTCTAACTCAAATTACACTCTTTTTACCTTTTCATCTTTTTATTTTGGCTGCCTAGGTTCAGAAATAGCTCTAATTTCCCTAAAAATAACATCTCTAGAAAAGATAATCTTGCGGGTTAGTGGATTCCAAAGCATATAACCTTTGAAATTATCACCATATCCAATGAATGTACACTTTTCAGCCTTTGGATCCAACTTAGATCGCTTTTCCTTAGGCACATGAAAAAAAGCCTCATAGATAAAAACCCTTAAATGTGAAATAGAAGGTTTCTTACCTGTCCACACTTCATAAGGTGTCGAATCAAGAGCCTCACAAGGAGATCTATTTATCACGTAGCAAGCAATACACATATCCTTTTCCCAAAAACATTCCAACTGTGCATCACTAAGCATACTTCTGGCTCTTTCCATAATTGTTCGGTTCATCTTTTTTGCAACACCATTCTATTATGGTGTATACGGAGTTGTCTTTTGTCTAATTATATTGCATGCTTGCAAAACTCATCAAATTCCTTAGAGCAATATTCCCATCCATTGTTAGATCTTAATATTTTTATCTTTAAACCTGATTGGTTCTCTACTAAGACTTTAAATTCCTTAAATTTAGTGAAAAATTTAGATTTATGTTTCATAAAATAAATCCATGTAAATATGGATACATCATCAATGAAGGTGACAAAATAACAAGATTTTCTGATAGATTCATTATCCACAGGTCCAAACACATCCATATGAATAATTTCTAACTTCTCTTTTCCTCTATTACTTCCTGAAGGAAATTATTTTCTATTTTGTTTACCATACATACAATGCTCACAGAAATCAAAGTGCTCATCAGAATAGGAGAAACCATCCAACAAATTTTTATTCCTAATAGTTTTTAATACATTATTACTTGTGTGGCCCAATCTACGGTGTCACAACATACATGTATTTTTAGTAGTGTCCTTAGATACATAGGAGGCATTACAAACTGTAGTGGCTTCAAGCTTAAACAAGTTCCTGAATCTCTTCCCTTTCACTCCACCAAGTTCCCTCTCACCAATCTGTAGCCATGCTTGTCAAATGTCACATGCATTCCCAAATCATTCAACTTTGAAACTGAAATCAAATTTCTAGCTAATTTAAGAACATGCAAAACACCAAAGAGGGTTTTATTCCTCCCATCACTAAAACACAACAATACCTTTCCTTTCTCGACAATCAGATATGAAGAGTTGTCACCAAGGTAGATATTACCTCCATCATATTCTTCATATGTGGAGAACCATTCCTTATGTGGGATCATATGAAATGAGCATCTTGAGTCAACCAACCAGTGATCATTAGAAACAAGATTACATGCAGAAAGTAAAACTTCTTCACCTGCATTCGAGGACTTATTCGAAGCCCTCTCCCACTGTTTCTTGGGGTTTCTACACTACTTCTTCACATGTCCCCTTTACCACAGTTCCAATAGTTAACTCTATTCTTTTTACCAAGAGTCTTAGACTGGCCCTTGGACTTGTCCATAGCCCCTTTTTGATCTCCCTTTGGTCCTCTTTCCTTAGACCTTCCCTTGATACTAAGAGCATCACTTGAACTATCTGAACTCTTCTTCCTCAATTCCTATACCAGTAAAACTGCAACAAGAGCATCCAACTTCAGATCTATCAGGTTAGCAGTGATAGCCAAAATGATATTTTCCCATGATTCAGGTAAAGAACAAAGAAGCAAGATACATTTATCTTCCTCATCAACTTTAACATCTACTGAAGCAAGCTAACTCATCAACAAATTAAAATAATTTAAGTTCTCTACAACTGACTCACCCTCTTTCATTTTCAAAGAAAACAACTTCCTTTTAAATAGAGTTTATTTACCATACTCTTGGCTTGGTAGATCTCACCCAACCGATTCCACAATTTGTATGCGGTCTCTTCCTTTGCGATATTTAGTAGCACAGAATTTGAAAGACACAAATGGATGGTTCTCCATGCCTTCTTATCCAGTCTAACCCACTCATCTGAAGAGACATCATCAGGTTTCTTCTCTTTTTGAATAGCCAACCATTGGTTTATTTCTTCCAACAAATCTTCTATTTTCAACTTCCACAACTCATACCCCATTCTGTTGAACTTCTCAATGTCCATTTGAGAGGTTGATGCAACGGTGGATGCAGCCATAATAACAACACAAGATCTGCAAAACAAACACAACCAAATCTCCCACTGCAGCTACAACTTCCACACTACCACCCAAGAGTCAAAGCTAGCAAGGCTCTGATACCAAATGTTAGAAATGAAAGCAACACTACTTTAATGGAAATCTAATTCAAGATAAATTTTAGCAATCTTTAAGTGTGCATTAACAATGGAGATTGTAACAAAACATAAAACCCACTATAGAAAAGATGTCAAACATGAAGAACTCAACACAATGACACAATGTTTACATGGAGAAAACCCTTGCAGGTAAAAAACTCCACCAGGAAAGAGACACAATTTTTAATTAATCTCAACAAGATTGTACAATACGTCAACTACACAACTCTCTCCATTAGTATTCAATCCGACAGCACCTAAGTACCTAAAATTTGTTTAATTAGGTCTGGACAACTGAGAGGGGGGGTGAATTAGTTGTTACACAATTTAACAATTTCTTTCTCTTAATCTTCTTTTATAACTTATAATCAAAACATTTTAGCATTAATCAATAACACATGAGCAGAAATGAAAATAGTACACTTGACACTGAGATTTTTGACGTGGAAACCTAGTTAAGGGAAAAACCATGGTGGGGGTTAACCCATAAAGATTATACTTTGTTAAAAGTATTACAATGGAGAATGCACATGCATTTGGGCTCACTACCCAGAGCTCACTGTTCAAAAGAAGGCTCACTACCTACAAGAAAGAAGAGTTACAAAATATTTGAACTGATATTTGGCATCTATCAATGCTGGAGTTCAGTTCCAATTAAGCATAGAAAATTGACTTGATACACTTCATCTTTACTCTCCTCCTCTTACCATTCTACTAGCATCTAAACTTTAATCTCTGCTTCTTTTCATAATTACTCCATAGTCACAACACACACACACCAAAATCATCTAATTCCATCAGGTATATATATCTGCAGAATGATCTACAATCTTTTTACCAGTCAGCTTCAAGAACATTTACAACTTTGTAGAGTACTTTGTATGCATAATATGAGATGTGGATCAAGACTTGCACTTACAGATCATCAATCATGTCGGCCACCATCACTGATTATCACACATTGCCCAATAAACAACTTCTATACATCCGGAGTTAAGATCATTTGCAAGGTTGCCCTGTTCTTCTTCTGTCTGTTTTGTCAAACTGAGACCTGCTACTCAGAAGCTAATATATTTTGAGTCCTTCATCTCCGGAGGACAAAACTATGGATTTAGAGTGTCTTGACAATTCTTGAAACTACCTCAGATCCGTAACAAACCATGCCTTTCAACTAGAGAGATCTGGATCAAGATACCGGACCCTGTCATCTGCTTTGTTCCTGACTGCTCGAACTTAGATAAATTCTGATTCTGACTTCCGGTGTGAACAAATTGTGTTATGCGAATGGATGGGATGATCTTAGTTGCCATCAATGACAACACCTATCATGCCTAACAGTGTCTCTTGCCAACAATATTTCCCTTCAGCATTGATGGCAACACTTAGTGAAAAATGACTAAGTGTTGAAATGGCTCCCCCTTAGCTTGTGCTCCATACTATTGTTCACACTACTTTCCGGTGCTCTCCCTTAGATAGATTCCTCATTTTTCACTGAGCTTCACTTCCCTTTTTTCATCAATGGAAAAGGGTGGGGTCCGCAATCCAAAATTCTCCAAAAACTTGTATATAGGACCGAATATGTACAAGTAATCATTCTATTCACATGAACTTGAGAATATTTGCAAAACCATTTTTCAATTGCACAAGTTTAGAGGCCCAAGTACTCTTTATTCCATCCAAAATAGAGATGTAACCACTTAACAAAAATACATATGCTTCTGCCTTTGTCAGATCCGAAGGATTGCTTGTTTGAAGTGTAGTCTGAGCTTCTAATAAGGCATTAAACATAGTTTCTAACTTGGGGGCAATTAATTCCTAGAGCTCACACATTCTCTTCATAATGTTACTTTTCTCTTTACTGAGCCTCTTTATCTCATTTGTCAAGCTAATTACTTGACATTCCTGACTTATAGGTGAAACTGTTAGAGGATCAAAAGTTTGTGAGAGATTTGACAATTTCTGTTCTTGTTCCTTTATCTTCTTCTCAATATCCTCACTAATTTTGGGCCATGATAGATAGAATTTGTACATATCTCTTCCATTATTCAAAGCATTCTGAATACTCCTTATGCTAATGCAGAGAATCATCCTATCATTTCCTATTAGATTTTGTACTTCACTAAATTTCTTATCCAGAAACTCTTTCCGGACCTTTGCCTCTGCAATTTTTTCAAAGGATACAAAATGGGTATTTACATAACTTACAAGTTTTTTCAGATGTCTAGATGGGGAATCAGATGGACTCTTCTAGTAGGAGGGCATTAACTTCTCCAAAATCTTGGTTGCAAGCCCCAATAGCTCATTGTCCTCGATGTAGAACTTTAACATCTTTTCTCTAGCCTTTACTTGGGTGAATGATGCTATTTGCATCAATTGAATTGCAGAGAGAGCATTTGGATTGGCTAATCCTTGGAGTATTTTAGGCTCATCAAGCTCAATCATCTCTTTTTCAAGAAGTTTTTTCACTGCATCTGCAGTGTCTCTTGCAACATTTTTTGAACCATCCTTTTGTTCATTAGATTTCTCAGTATCTGCTTTAGGTGTTTCAACATTTACACCATCTTCTTCTACTTTGTCCTTCTTTTCTTTTTCCTCCTCTTTCTCTACTTTATTTTTCTTTGTGTTCTCTACAGAGGAACTCTTCCCTATTTGTTCACAACTTGCTACCTAATCCGGATGGCTCTGTGTAGTAGCAATATCCTCTTCTTTTCCAGAATGATCAGGTGTGTGAGTTACTCCTGCATCGACTATTTTATCTATCATATCTATGTCCTCTTGATTGACTTGTACCTCTTCCTGGACTTCTCCAACATTCAGATATGATGAATCAAATCCAACCTTAGTCTCTTCATAGGTTAACTCTGGAGGATCTAAATTAACACCTTGGTCATCAATTCTTTTGTTAATCTGTTCTTCTAGAGCTTCATGTTCCAGAATTGGAGGATTAACTTCTTCTACTTGTTTCTCTGAAATAATATAATATTTATCTTTGTCTAAAGCCTTTCTCAGAATTTCTTCTGTTTCTTTTGCAATTTCCTTAGTTTCACCAAGCATTAGTTTATTCATCCGAATTTTGGTTCTGAATTTATCTTTAACTTCTCTGAGGATTTTGTCAGCTTCTCTTCTAGTCATCACAGGGCACAAAGTGGAGAGAACATACTCTCCGAGTTCCATGTCTTTATCCTTAGCCGCTTCTTTCCTCATTTCCAGTAATTTCCTTAAACTTTTAGGGAGTTCTTGTAAAATTTCCATCAAGGCTCTATTAAATTTATTCAAATATATGATAATGGCATCTTCCAAAATTTTCTTATTTGCTTGATCAAAGTTATCATAGTAAACTCTAACAGGTTTTAAATTTCCATGAACAGTGATTGTTTTTACAATTTCATCAATAGTCATAGCTAACTTACTAGTTACTTGCTTTTTACTGGCATTATTGCTTCCAGAAGGCTGGTCTTCAGAAGTCTTTGAAGTTCTAGCTTTCTTGGATCTTATTTTTTTCTCTTCTTCATCTATCTCTATTTCCTCATCATCTTTTGTGCTCATGTGGGTTCTTGTGGTCTTGGTTTTCTTTCTTTTCCCTCCATCACCGAATGGAGTGGCTTCCAGCTTCTTAGTGGAAGTGGACTTGAGTTCCTCAGCAAGAGCTACAAAACTCCTTGTCTTTCTTGAGGAGCTTGGTGGGACTTCTGGAGCGACTGTTGGCTCACTTTCTACTTTTTCTTTTGTAGTCTGCTTAGTGCTTTTCTTCATCTTTTCAATTCTTTCTTTGTTCTGCTTTACTACCTCCTTGGTTAGGCCAATGCTCTCAGCATACCTTTCAACTTGTCTCTGCACTTTCCTCTTGGTCTCCAACTGTCTAAGCTCCACATGCAATTTTAGACTTAGTTCCCTGTAGGTTCCAAACCTTTCCACAGAGGTATCTTTAAGTGTGCTCAGAAGATGCTGAGCATATATATCCAAAACTCTTCCATCCACTTCTTAACCCATAGGGATTATCCAAACCGTGCTTCGTTCTACAGCTTCCATCAAGCACTAATCTATGTCAACCATGAAACATGTCATTTTCATACTTCTCCACAATTAATTTAAGGATTCTCTCCCTTGCTTGCATTAAACTCTGGAAGTTTTTGAAGTAGCCCCAAATGACAATCTTTTAGGCTTGGGAGTCACCAAGGCTAAGAAGGTGACCTCTTATTTACCATGCTACTGGTCTGTCAGCTGTCCAATGCACACCTTGAATTCTAGGTACTTCATTCATAAAATAGAAGAACAAGCATATAATCAAGGAACCATATTTGAAGGTATTTTTCCTATTTTTCTTTATTTTGCTCAGATTCTCAATCAACTGATTTTGTAGTAGCTGGCAAAGATCATAATCAACAATTTCCTTTACTATTTGATAGGCTAGATATATTGCAGTTCTGGAGATAGAATTTTCCCTGCTGGAATGGTAAATCTTATACCCAATCACCATGGAGGTAAATTTGACATCAGGTTCTATGATATCATTGATGGTCATTGCCCTTTTGTCAAACTTGGCACCAGTAGCTTTAGTCACTGTCTGGTTTTTCACAACTTTCAGCATGGGTAATCCGCCTGAGGAATTTAACCCAGTTATAGTCTTGATAATATCCTTTGTAATCTTAAATGGTTTCAATAGCCACATGAACTCATTGTGTATTCAACTCAATACATACTGAACCCATTCATTTTCATCAAATATCAGAAACCTAATGACTTGCAGAAAGTGTTTGCTTTCTAGGGCTTTGTATTCCAGTTTCAATTTATGGCTATCATTAGTTAAGTAGTTGTTGAGCAAATCCAAGAGTTTTAGGTTTCCAAATTCATCCATGTTACAGTGGATGTATGCCCTAATGTCTTCAACATGTAAAACCTCATATGGAACACCTGAAAAGGCACCTAGCGGTTCAACTTCAACAGATTTGTAAGGATGCTTCTTAAATTTAGGATGGGGCCTTTCAGTGACATCAATAACTAAAGGAGTAGCCATTTGCAGAGATTGAGAATTCAAGAGGTTTCATAGAAAATTGAAATACCTTGTTCCACAGGTTAGGGTTTTGCTTGAGGATCCTCTTCACGCTTCAATTCTTGGGAATTCTCAGCTTAGAGCTCTTCACTTCTTCACTTCTTGCTTTCTTATGATGCAAAGTGATTTGACTGGGGAATGAATGACCCTTTTATGCTCCGCAGTGCTTAATTTGTCTTTGTAATAAATGCTCTGCCCTAGTACATCTGGTTACTCTGTTGTTGAATAATTTCTCATGAATTATTCCATAATTTGTCATATCCACCTTTTTTCTTCCAGAAATCCTTTCAAATGATCTAAAACAATCCAAGATCTCTTTTCTCATTGTGCTAGATTTAGGCACTTGCTTACTGGCCAGAGAATTTTGATTTTTATTGTAGCTCCCCTTGAGCTATAGCTCCTAATTTAATTACCTGAGGAATTATCTACACTAGATTTTGGTGCGGACCCATCACTATGGTTCACAATTGCTTTCTTCACCCATGTCTCACTTGTTTCATTCTAGATCCCATTCTCTTCAATTTTTCTTTTGCCTTTTTCTTGTCTCTGCTCATCTAGTTTTTTGTTCACCAGACCTCTTCCTTCATTGGTCCTACTTCTGCAAAATCTTGCAAAATGACTGGATCAGTTACAATGGAAGCATAGAACATTTCTTTTCCCATTTGATTGATTTCCTCTTGATCTACACTGATTGGCCATATGTCCAAATCTATCACATGTAAAACATTTGCCATTGAAAGAATTCCTATTTCCTCTATTTGATGAGTCATTCATTATCATACATCTACATTCATTAGATTTATGACCATAACTCTTACAATTGAAGAATTGTCTAGACAAGGATGGATTATTTTGATTTACTCTACTTCTACATTGAGTGGCTTTATGACCAAATTTATTGCACTTGAAACAATTTCCATTGAAAGATGGATACCTTTGAGCATTAAGCTGTCTTATCAGAGGTCTTCTAGGTCTATTTCTCTCATTCCTTGGTTGAAAGTTTCTTTGTCCAGATCTAGAGCTTTCACCTTTCTCATATCCAAGACCATGCTTGTCTTCAGCCCTTTTCTAACCCTCAAGTATTGCTTCAAGTTTAGGTGAACTTATCTTGAACTTCTCCTTGTAGTCATTTGCAACCTCTAGATCATGTATGAGAATGACAATTTGTCTTTCAAGATCTCTTTCATTGTCTTTGCTTTCTTGTAGATCAGATTTTAGATGACTAGCAATACTGTCCAATTTGTAGCATTCATCAGTTCTTTCTCTTAGAGTTTGATTTAAATCTTCTTCAGTTTTCTTCCTTTGCTCAATTTATTTGGTAAACCTCTTTGCCGTAGATTCCATCTCAACTTTTAGAATAACAACTTCTTTTAACAACTTATCACACTCCTTTGTTTTTTCTTCCAAGGCTTCATTTATTCCATTTTCTTCAGTTAAACTGGATAATTGTAGAAGTAGCTCCTTATTCCTTCCCAAAGACTTCTTTAATTTATCTTTTAACATTTCAATGGTATCATCAGCATCCTTGATTTCATCTTTTAGATTAGATATTTCTGCTTTGGACTGATCAAGATCTTTTAGAGCTAGCTGAAGTTGATCCTTAAGTGAACCCATTGAAAACTTCTTCCAAGATCTTTCCTCAAGTTGTTAAGCTTCTTTTAAGGAACCTTGCTCTGATACTAATTGGTGAATTAGGTCCAGATAACTAAGAGGGGGGGGGGTGAATCAATTGTCACACAATTTAACAATTTCATTCTCTTAATCTTCTTTTATAACTTATAATCAAAACATTTAAGCATTAATCAATAACACATGAGTAGAAATGAAAATAGTATACTTGACACCAAGATTTTTGACGTGGAAATCCAGTTAAAGGAAAAACCACGATGGGGGTTAACCCACAAAGATTATACTCTCTTAAAAGTATTACAATGGGGAATGCACATGCATTCAGGCTCACTGCCTAGAGCTCATTGCTCAAAAGAAGGCTCACTACCTACAAGAAAGAAGAGTTACAAAATATTTGAACTAATATTTGACATCTATCAATGCTAGAGTTTAGTTCCAGTTAAGCATAGAAAACTGACTTGATACACTTCATCTTTACTCTCCTCATACCGTTCTGCTAGCATTTAAACTTTGATCTCTTCTTCTTTTCACAATTACTCCATAGTCGCAACACACACACACCAAAATCATTCAATTCAATTAGGTATATATTGTTGGCAAGAGACACTATATGGATTCATGGTTGTTGTCATTGATGGCAACAAAGGTCATCCCACATATCCGCAAGTTATGGTGTGTCTCTACCGGAAGTAAGAATGAAGATTGTTGTGGTCCGGTGAACAAGAACAGAGCATGTGGCAAGGTCCGACAGATTGGTCTAGATCTCTCAGAGGAAGTGTCTTGGTGCAGTGCAGATTTGGGGAAGTCAAGAGGACTACCTTGAGTAGTATATTCCAAGGATTTAGCCTCCGGTGATGAACAAAGAAAAAGATATGAATAGTTGAGTACCGGATTCCTGAGAGACAGTGAGAACAGAGGAAGAACTGACTGACAGAGTATCAGACTATTTTCCAGATGTGTTACTGTTGATGGTAAAGGTTGTGAAGGCATGAATCATGTTTGGCCGACATGATTAATGATATCTACAAGTATATGCTTGATCCGCATTGCTTGGTGAGCAAGGATTCAGCCGACATAACAGAGTTTGTAAGAAACTAGACTGTTCCGGATGCCGACTAGAAAGGTGATGAAATTACTTGTGCGGATATATATAGAGGATGGATTTAGTTGTGAAGGGTGTAATTGTGTGATGGTGTATGCGTATAAGTGCAGAACAGAGCAGAAGTAGTAAGAAAGATCCGGTATGTGAAAGGATAGCAGAATAAAGAACAGAGGAAAGATGAAGTGCAGCAGATCAGTGTACTGAGCCTAACCGGAACTGAACTCCAGCATATATAGATGCTTCCAATCAGTTCAAGATTGTGATTCTTATCACTTTGTAGACAGTGTGTCTCCTTGTAGGCAGTGGGCCTCTTTGTGAGCAGTGTGCTCGGGCAGTGAGCCCTAATTGGCAAGTGCCATTTTGTAATTCCTTATTCTTCTAACAGAGAATAATCTTTGGGTTAATCACCCCGTGGTTTTCTCCCTTAACAGGGTTTCCACGTCAAAAAACTGTGTCATGTGTTTTTCATTTCATGGTAATGTTTGTTTGTTTGATTCAATGCTGCATTGATTAATAAGAAAGTTCAAAAGAAGAAATAATTAGGATAACTGATTCACCCCCCCCTTCTCAGTTATCAACAATTGGTATCAGAGCAAGGTTCCTCCTAATAGAGCCTAACAGCTTGAGGAAGATCTGGGAGTTCAAATGGATGCATATGGTTTAAGGGAGCAACTCAAGACTACCCTTGAGGATCTTGAATAGTCAAATTCTGAAGTCAATGAATTAAAGGAAAGACTCAAACAGGCTGATGAATTCATGAGAGAATTAAAGGACAAATTAAGTCTCTCTATGAAAAAGAGAAAGGAGCTGCTCCAACAATTGGCAAGACAAAGTGAAGAAAGCAATACAGATGAAGAATTGACTGAGAAAACCAAGTTATGTGAAAAGTTATCAAAAGAAGTCATTATGTTAAGACATGAAATGGAATCAGGAACTATAAAGTTTACTCAAGAGATTGAAGAAAAAAGAAAAGATGAAGACAATCTAAGACAATCTCTTAAAGAGAAATCAGAAGAATGCCACCAGATGGACAGGATTATCAGACATCTTGAATCTGATCTTGAAGATGCCAAAGATAATGAAGAAAAACTTGAGGATCAATTTGTCTCTCTCAAAAGAGATCTTCAAACAACAAATGAATATAAAGAAAAATTCAAGATAAGTTCTGCCCAACTTGAAGTACTTCTTGGAAGTCAAAAGAGGACAGATGACAAGTATGGTTTGGGATATGAGAAAGGAGAAAGCTCCGGATCCGGTCAAAAGAATTTTGGATCAGAAAATCCAAGGAATAGGCCTAGAAGACCTCCGGTAAGACAACCCAATGCTCAAAGATATCCATCTTTCAATGGATACTGCCACAGCTGCAATCACTTTGGTCACAAAGCTAATCAGTGCAGAAAAAGGATGAATCAAACTAGTCCATCCTTCTCCGGACAGTGCTTTAACTGCAAAAGGTATGGACACAAGTCTCATCAATGCAGAAATATGCAAGTAAACAAATCATTCAATGGTAGATGTTTTACATGCAATAGAGTAGGTCATATGGCTAATCAATGCAGATCAAGAGGTTATCAGTCAAATATGCAAAGAAATGTTATTTGCCAAATCTGTAATAGGTCCGGTCATAGTGCAAAAGTCTGCAGAAGCAAGAATCAGGACAAAAGAGGTCCGGTATACAATCAGAATCAAGACAAGGGTAAACAAAAGATGAATGTGGATGAAGTTAGGAATCAAATGAACAAGATTTGGGTGAAGAAAAGTTCAGAGAATGTAGAGGTTGGATCCGCACCAGACTCTGGTGCTGATATTTCTCCCAGAAATTAAAAAGTGAGCTCTGGCTCAGGAGGAGACTCAAAGAAAATCCTGTTCCCCCAGCCAATCAAGTGGTGCTGGATGTGACACAAGATGCGGAGTAAAGGGTTTGAAGATACCAGTCCTGAGATGATCCAGACAAGATTTCAGAGGTCCGCATGAAGATATAAAGAAGTTGTGATCAATCAAGTAAAGACCTGTTCCGGGAGATGCTCCGGAATGACAGAGGACTACAAAAGGGTCCAGAGAGATCCGGAAGTACATTATTTTACTCTGCGGACTGGACAGAATGTTTGGGATGTTCTTGTAATGTGTCATCTCGATTTATCCATGATTGAAAGATCCGCATGATGTTCATAGATCAGGACTAATCTGGGATACTCCAAGCTATCCGGACAAGGCAAACTGGAATAATATAGGTGAAGCATTTATTGCAAACAGATATTAGGGTTTGCGAAATGATATAAGGGATTTCTCATAAATCATTTGCTCATTATGCACTCAAGAAGAAGCAAAAAGTGGAGCTCTGCAACAAGACTCATCAAGCACACCGAAGATCTCCTGCCGAAGTCATTACATACAGAAATCAATCCAGCTACTCCGTGCAACCAAAGACGCAAAAGGTATTTTCCACTTTCGATATCTTGCTACAAATCTTTTGAAGAAATGGCTACTCCAAATATAGTAAAAATCTCAGATAGGCCCCGACCTGAATTTAAGAAACATCCATACAAGTCATTGGAAGTAGATCCCTTAGGAGCATTTTCCAGTGTTCCTCATAGAGTTTTACACACAGAAGACATTAGGGTTTACATACATGCAAGCATTGAGGAATTTGGGGAATTCAAATTGAGAGATCTCTATCACAAACAACTGATAGACAATGCTTTTGAGCTTAAACCAGAGTACAAGGGTATCCAGAAGAAATAATTTAATCAATTCATTCATTTCCCCTGCTTTGAAGAAGATGAATGGGTCCGGTATGTACTGAGCAGGATGCATGACAACTTCCTATGGCTGGATAGACCCTGCAAGATCACAAAAGAGACAATTAGAGCAGTAACTGGTCTATACTCTTCCGGAGGGATACCTATCCTCAAATCTGTCAAAAATAACATTGTAACTGAGGCCATCGGATCAAAATTTGATAAGAGGGCAATGACCATTGAAGATATTTCTGATCCGGATATCAAGTATGCGTCCATGATAATAGGATACAAGATCTATCACTCCAGCAGGGAGAATTCTGTATCCAGAACTGCAGTATATACTGCCTATGAAATGCTAAGGAAGAATGCAGAATATGATCTCTGCGAACTGCTCTTAAGCCAATTAATGGAAAATATACAGAAAATCAAGAAGGACAAGAATAATTCCTTTAAGTATGGTACTCTTATATTATGTCTATTCTTCTACTTCATGAATGAGCTGCCCAGATCAAGTGGATGGGCATGGCAGAATGACAAACCTGTTGCAGTCCAAATAAGAGACTATCTACATGGGCTTGGGGATGCCAAAGCAAGAAATACAGCCCTATGGGGATACTTCAAAAACTTCCAAAGCATGATGCAAGCAAGAGAAAGAATTCCCCAGTCTCTTGTTGAAAAATACAAAGACTCAGTGTGCTTTATGGTGGACATTGATCAGTGCCTAATGGAGGCAGTGGAGCCAAGGACTATCTGGATCATGCCCATGGGGTATGAAGTGGATGAATAGATAGTGGAGCTGCATGTTCAACACATGCTAAGTCAGCCCAAAGATCCAAAGGCAGAAAGGTTTGGAACCTTTGAGGAGCTGAGTGTAAAGATCCATGTAGAACTCAGGGAACCTGAGATAAAGAGGAAGGTGAGAAAAGAAGTAGACCACATTGCTCAAGGCCTAGGCATCTCAAAAGAGGCACTTGATGCCAGCCGGGAAAAGAGAAGAAAATCTGAGGAAGAAAAGAAAGAAAAGAAAAGTAAAGAAAGTGTTCCGGTTGAAACTTCCACCCGGACCAGATCATCAAAAAGATCTGCACCTCCCACAACCAAAAGTTCAAAACCGGAAGTCCAGGCATCCGGTAAAAGATCTAAGACAAAAGCCACAAGGGCTTATGAAAGCCAAAAGGATGAAGAGGAAACTGAGTCAGATGAGGGAGTAAAAGAAATAAAGAAGCAGAAGAAGAAAGGATCCGGGAAACCCTCCACAGGCCAAGACAAGGAAGAAATGGCAGAAGAATTTGCTGAAAAGCCCACTCTATCCCTAGACAGTGTAGTCAAATCAGTCACTGTGGATGGGAACCTTCAACCGGTGGCTGAATTTTATGATGACTACAACGAGGTAGATCGAAAGATCCTGCAAGAAGCTATAATAAGGTACTTGAACATCTACAATAAAGCTTTTATTGAGATTATCTCTGAAATCCCTAAAAGCCTAGAAAAGGAATTAGAATTAAGAAAGAATAATGCTCAGGCAAAAGATCTTGAGATCCGGGAGCAGATAGCTATTCAGCTATATCCTCAAATTGATCCCAAGACAATGAACATAATATTCAAAGACTGCAAAGATGAGTTCAGAAGTAAAGCCAGGATGAATCAACTCATGCTTGGTGAGACTGACAAGGTGGCCAAAGAGATAGAAGAGATCCTCCGGAAGGCCTTCAAAAGGTTCAATCTTCCTGTTGTAGAGGACTTAGGTGCAGAAACAGCTGTGGACTTGGAACCCTCTGCTCCAGAAGAAGTGGCCTATGAACAGGCTAGCATCTCTCCTCCGGTTTCCCCTACAGTCTCTAGATCCAAAGAAGAAGAGAAATTATAGGAGAAGGAAGCAGTGGTGAAAGATAAAGAGGTTGACAGTACCAAGGGTGCAGAGAAAGAGAAGACTCCATCAGAGAAGACCATGACTGATAGTGGTAAGAATGTGGAAGGAGAGAAAATCCCAAAGGATAGTTCCAAGACTGCAGAAGAAAAGAAACATCTGTCTCCGGCAAGAGACACTGCACAAACTGTTCAACAATTTTTGAGCAAAGAAACAATAGAGATCGATGAACCGGAGCTACTACAAGGCCCATTCAACTTTGATTCCCTCTCTCCGGTGCAGACAATGAAGATAGCCTCATTTGCAAATGCTAAGGCAAATGAAAAGCTCCTAAAGTCTCATATGGAAGACTGTGAGTTGATAGAGGCTGCTTCCGAAGTGCTTGAGAAGATTATGCCATCGGTCCAGATAGATCCGACAGCCTCCTCTTCCGGTAATCTCAAAACCTTAGTCAGCAGTGTTAATACACATTTTGAATCTTTAGAAAAATCAGCTGCAGAAAAGGTCCGGAAGGAGTTTTTGGATAAAAGGTTCTCCGAGGTTCAGGGTTTGATCATTAATGATAGGAGAAACATGAACATTGGGATAAAGAGCTTAGAAAATGCTCTTAAGGATGGCGGTGAAATATACAAATTTTGTATCTCCTGGTCCAAGGTAACAGTGGACATTGAGAAGAAAATAAAAGCGCAAGAGGACACACTACTAAGCTTGTCTCAAAGTTTTGATCCTCTTTCTTCCTCTATAACAAATCAAGAATGTCAGACTATTGCAGTCTTGAGTGAAATCAAGAAATTGGAGAAGGAAAGGAAAAATAGAATAAGCAGGTTGAGTGAGCTCAGGGGGTTAATTGTCCCTAAGCTAGAGGCCATGCATGAGGCCATAGCAGAAGCTCAAATCACAGCCCAGACAAGTGATCCGAAAGATCTAAAAAGGGCAGATGCATTTGCATTTTTGTTGAGTGGTCACATTTCAATTTTGGATAGAATGAAGCAAAGTTGGGCTACAGAACTGATCCAACTGAAGACATCTTTTGCAGACATTCTTCAGTATATGTGAGTATGTAAATATGCGGCTATGTATAGAAAATTTTTGAAAATTTTGGTGTGTGGACCCTACCCTTTGCCATTGATGTCAAAGGGGGAGTGAGGAGCAGTGAAAAATGAGGAGTCCAACTAAGGGGGAGTTCCGGAAATTGTATATAGAGCATCAGCCAAGGGGGAGCGTAGTATAAACACTTAGTCATTTTTCACTAAGTGTTGCCATCAATGCCAAAGGGGGAGATTGTTGGCAAGAGACACTATATGGATTCATGGTTGTTGTCATTGATGGCAACAAAGGTCATCCCACATATCCGCAAGTTATGGTGTGTCTCTACCGGAAGTAAGAATGAAGATTGTTGTGGTCCGGTGAACAAGAACAGAGCATGTGGCAAGGTCCGACAGATTGGTCCGAATCTCTCAGAGGAAGTGTCTTGGTGTAGTGTGGATTTGGGGAAGTCAAGAGGACTACCTTGAGTAGTATATTCCAAGGATTTAGCCTCCGGTGATGAACAAAGAAAAAGATATGAATAGTTGAGTACTGGATTCCTGAGAGACAGTGAGAACAGAGGAAGAACTGACTGACAGAGTATCAGACTATTTTTCGGATGTGTTACTATTGATGGTAAAGGTTGTGAAGGCATGAATCATGTTTGGCCGACATGATTAATGATATCTACAAGTATATGCTTGATCCGCATTGCTTGGTGAGCAAGGATTCAGCCGACAGAACAGAGTTTGTAAGAAACTAGACTGTTCCGGATGCCGACTAGAAAGGTGATGAAATTACTTGTGCAGATATATATAGAGGATGGATTTAGTTGTGAAGGGTGTAATTGTGTGATGGTGTATGCGAATAAGTGCAGAACAGAGCAGAAGTAGTAAGAAAGATCTGGTATGTGAAAGGATAGCAGAATAAAGAACAGAGGAAAGATGAAGTGCAGCAGATCAGTGTACTGAGCCTAACCGGAACTGAACTCCAGCATATATAGATGCTTCCAATCAGTTCAAGACTATGATTCTTATCACTTTGTAGACAGTGTGTCTCCTTGTAGGCAGTGGGCCTCTTTGTGAGCAGTGTGCTCGGGTAGTGAGCCCTAATTGGCAAGTGCCATTTTGTAATTCCTTATTCTTCTAACAGAGAATAATCTTTGGGTTAATCACGCCGTGGTTTTCTCCCTTAACAGGGTTTCCACGTCAAAAAACTGTGTCATGTGTTTTTCATTTCATGGTAATGTTTGTTTGTTTGATTCAATGCTGCATTGATTAATAAGAAAGTTCAAAAGAAGAAATAATTAGGATAACTGATTCACCCCCCCTCTCAGTTATCAACATATATATCTGCAAAATGATCTACAATGTTTTTACTAGTCTGCTTTAAGAACATTTACAACTTTGTAAAGTACTCTGCTCTGTCAGTTAGATCCATACATAATATGAGATGTGGATCAAGACTTGCACTTGCAGATTATCAATCATGTCGGCTACCATCACTGATTCACACATTGCCCAATAAACTGTTGATAACTGAGAGGGGCGGTGAATCAGTTATCTTAATTATTTCAACTTTCTGATCTTCCTTAACAATTAATGCAACATTAAATCATATAAGAAAACATAACCATGAAATGGAAATAACATCAATACACATGACACAATGATTTTGACATGGAAAACCCTATTAAGGGAAAAAACCATGGGGTGATTAACCCAAGATTGTATTCTTTGTTAAAAGAATAAGATAGTACAAAATGGAACTTGCCAATTAGGGCTCACTGCCCGAGCACACTGTTCACAAGAGGCTCACTACCTACAACAGTTTATACAAGGAAACTAGATACTTGAATTGATGAGAAACATCCACATATGCTGAGGTTCAGTTCTGGTTAGGTTCAATACACTGATTTGCTGCACTTCATTCTTCCTCTTCTTGGTGCTGCTGTCTTGTCACATATCAGACCTGCCTTACTATTTCCACACTGCTCTTTTTCTTTTATTCATACACCTCAACACACACACACACACACCTTCATACCGAAATCAATCTGGTATATATATCCGCATTAAGGATTTCATCCACTTTCTAGTCGGCATCCAGAATACTTACTATTTTCCCAAACTCTTGGTCTGTCGGCTGAATCCTTGCTTATCAAGTGATGCGTATCAAATATATGCTTATAGAAGTCATCAATCATGTTGGCCAATCATGAATGATACCTTAAGAAACTTGATCACAAACAATAACTCATCCGGATTAAGATCTGATGCTCTGCCAGTCAGTTCTTCCTCTGTCAACTCTGCCAAACATAAGCCCAACACTTAGGTGCTCATATCTTTTCACTCTTTCATCACCGGAGGCTCAATCTCTGAAATGTATCAGTTAAGGTACACCTCTTAACTTTCCCAAGTCCACACTTTACTAAGATACTTCCTCTGAGAGATCCAGACCTGACTGTCAGACCTTGCCACATGCTCTGTTCTTGCTTACCGGACCATAACATTCTTCAATCTGACTTTCGGTATAGGCACACCATGTCTTGCAGATGTGTGGGATGAACTTTGTTGCCATCAATGACAACAATCATGAAGCTACAATGTGTCTCTTGCCAACAATCTCCCCCTTTGGAATTGATGGCAACACTTAGTGAAAAATGGCTAAGTGTCATACTACACTCCCCCTTAGCTGCTGCTCTATTCTAATGTACACTTTATCAGAGCTCCCCCTTTAGCTAGATTCCATATTTTTCATTGTTCCTCACTCCCCCTTTGACATCAATGGCAAAGGGTAGGGTCTGCACACCAAAATTTCCCAAAAACAAATCTATACTTGGCCGCAAAAACATATATACATGTTTTACTTACATATACTTAACTATATCTGCAAAAGTGGTTTTCAACTGTACTACTTCTGTTGCCCAACTCCTCTTCATCCTATCCAAAATTGAGATGTGACCACTCAACAAGAATGCAAAAGCTTCTGCCCTCTTTAGATCTATCAGATCATTTGTCTGGGCTGTGGTCTGTGCATCACTTAGGGCTTCATGCATGGCTTCTAACTTAGGGATAATTATCCCTCTAAGTTCATTCAACCTGTTTATTCTATTTTTCTTCTCCTTCTCAAGCTTCTTTATTTCATTTGTGACTACAATAGCCTAACACTCTTGATTTACTATGGAGGAGGAGAGAGGATCAAAACTTTGAGATAAACTTAATAGTTTATCCTCTTGCTCTTTTACTTTCTTCTCAATGTCCTTGGTCACTTTAGGCCAGGATAAACAAAATTTATAGATATCTCCGCCATCTTTGAGAGCATTTTCTAAGCTCTTTATTCCAATATCCATAACTCTCCTATCATTTTTTATTAGACCCTGCACTTTGGAGAATCTTTTTCCCAAAAACTCCTTCCAGACTTTATCTTCTGCTGACTTCTCTAAGAAATCAAAATGTGTGCTAACACTATTAACTAGAGTTTTGAGATTACCAGATGAAGAGGCTGATGGATTCTTCTGAAAAGATGGCATGATCTTCTCCAATACACCAGATACAGTTTCTATGAGCTTGCACTCTTCCATGTGAGACTTTAGAAGTTTTTCTTTTGCCTTTGCTGAAGTAAAGGATGCTAGCTTCATGGTTTGAACCGGGGAGAGGGAGTCAAAATTGAACGGTCCTTGAAGAAGTTCTAGTTCATCAAATTCCATCATCTCCTTGGTTAAGAATTCTTCAACTGCTTCTGCTGTGTCTCTTGCCAGTGACAGGGTTTTGTCCCCTTTTGCAACCTTACCACTATCATCTGTGGTCTTTTCTATTAAAGTTTTCTCTCCTTCTGCAGCCTTACTATTGTCATCTTTTTCCTTGTCCTCTACTTCTTGACGGATCTTCTCTTCTACTCTTTCTTCTTCTTTAGATCTGGAGTCTGCAGGGGAAACTGAAGGAGAGATGTTTGCTTGTTCATGGATCTCCTCTTCTGGAGCAGAGGATTCTAAGTCCTTATCTTTTTCTTCACCTATCTTCTTTACCTCTTTTGGTACAGTATTAGTAGATTCTTCTTTGTTATCTTTACCTCTATAATAGGAATATTGAATCTTTTATAGGCATTCTGGAGGATTTCTTCTATTTCTTTTGCCACTTTATCAATTTCTCCAAGCATGAGCTGATTCATTCTAGCCTTACTCCGGAACTCATCCTTGCAATCTTTGAAGATCATATCCATTTGTTTCAGAGTAATTGAAGGATAGAGCTGAATAGCTATCTGTTCTCTAATCTCTAAGTCCTTAGCCTTGGCATTTTCTTTTCTCATTTCAAGTTCCTTCTCTAAACTTTTAGGAATTAGAGAAATTATTTCAATAAATGCTTTATTGTATATGTTTAAGTACTTAACTGTGGCTTCCTCCAAGATCTTTCTATCTGCATCATTATATGCATCATAGAATTCTGTTATTGGTTGCAAGTTCCCATCCATAGTAACTGCTTTAACTACATCATCTAAGGACAGAGTTGGCCTTTCAACAAACTCTTCTACCTCTTCCTCCTTGTCTGCACTGAATACTTTCTTCTTCTTCTTCATCTTCTTGATTTCTTCATCAGATTCTGTCTCTTCTTCATCCTTCTGATTGATATAAGACCTTGTTGCCTTTGTCTTTGTTCTCTTTTCTCCTTTACTAGATGATTTTGCTTCCAGTTTTGATGCCTTTGAGCTCTTAGCAATGGCAGATGCAGAGCTCTTAGAGGATCTGGTCCGAGAGGGGGTTTCTACCAGAGCACTTTCTTTTTCTGCCTCTTCCTTTTCTTTTTCTATCCTTTCCATCTTTTATCTATGTGCATGAAGTGCCTCTTTTGAGATGCCATACCTTTTGGCAACATTCTCTACTTCTTTTCTCACTTTTCTCTTCATCTCTGGTTGTCTTAGTTCCACATGAATCTTTATGCTCAAATCTTCAAAGGTTCCAAACATTTCTGCCTTGGGATCCTTTGGCTAACTTAGCATGTGCTGAACATGCAGCTCTACAATTTTCTCATCCACTTCATACCCCATTGGCATGATCCACACTATTCTTGGCTCCACAGCCTCCATTAGACACTGATCAGTTTCTACCATAAAGCACACTGTATCTTTGTACTTCTTAACTAGAGATTGGGGGATTCTCTCTCTAGCATGCATCATGCATTGGAAGTTTTTGAAGTATCCCCATAGCGCCGTGTTTTGTGCCTTGGCATCACCAAGCCCATGCAGGTAATCTCTAATCTGAATTGCAATCGGTCTATTATTTTTCCATACCCATCCATTGGATTCAGGTAGCTCATTCATGTAGTAAAAGAATAGGCAGAGTATCAAACCACAGTATTTGAAAGAATTCTTCTTATCCTTCTTTATCTTTTGCAGATTCTCCAAAAGTTGGTTCAGAAGGAGCTCACAAAGATCATAGTCTGCATTCTTCCTCAACATTTCATAAGTAGTATATACAGCAGTTCTGGATACTGAATTCTCCTTGTTGGAGTGATATATCTTATATCCAATTATCATTGATGCAAACGTGATATTCAGATCTGTGATATCCTCAATTGTCATTGCTCTTTTATCAAATTTCGATCCGGTAGCCTCACTTACAATTTGGTTTTTGACAGATTTGAGAGTAGGCATCCCACCGGTTGAGTGTAATCTGGTTATTTCCCTAATGGCATCCTTAGTGATCTTAAACAACCTGTTCAACCACATGAAGTTGTCATGCATTCTACTCAAAATATACCGGACCCATTCATCTTTCAGAAAATAGGGGAAATGAATGCACTGTGCAAAATGTTTGTCTTGGATAGCCTTATACTGAGGTTTGAGATCAAAAGAGTCATCTATTAACTGATTGTGACAGATATCTGACAGCTTGGATTCTCCAAACTCTTCAATGTTCACATGAATGTATGCCCTAACATCTTTAACATGCAAAACCCTATGTGGAATGCTGGAAAATGCACCTAAAGGATCCGCTTCTAGAGATTTGTAGAGGTGTTTCTTAAATTTAGGGCACAGCCTATCAAAAATCTTCACAACATTCAGAGTAGTCATCTTTAAAGATTCAGAGAAAGAACGAAAAATACCTCTTACGCCTTTTAAGGTTCACGGAATGAGCCGAAGAGATCACTAGTTGATTTGAATTCTGTGAATGATCCTTGAGAGAGATGAGGTAAGCTTGTTTGCAGAGCTCTTCTTGTCTATTTCACTAATGCAAATGTGCAAATGAAGAGTAAACGAACCCTTTTCACTAAGCAAACCCTAATTTCACATTGCAATAAATGTGCAACTCAAGTCATTCTGGTTGCCTTGTGTATATCGAAAAATTTGGATTTATAAATGGAAATGATTCAAACAATGAAATGCAATAACCTAAACCCAAATAATTCAATACCTCGAAGATGCAAGATGAGCTCGATTGATTGATCGCTTTGTTGTGTTGATTGCTCGATTCTGCAGCATAACATTGATAGGGAGATAGATGATGGATGGTTAATGGTTGATAGATGCAAGCTAGATGGATTGAAGAGGATAGATAATGGATTGAGATGAAAATTCAGCAGAGTGAGGTTGTATGAAGAAGAATCATCCATTCCTCCAATGTCGCCCTCCTCTAATGGCTCAAGAGAGGCTTGTTTTATAGGAAAGGCTTGATTCAAATGGATGGCTAGGATCAATTAGGGCTTTAGATGAAATGGATGGATAGGATTAAGTTAGGTTTCCTTGCACATTAAGAAATTGTAGTCAATTGACATGTGGCAAGGGAAGATAAAGCTTAGGTGTGCTTGTGTAGATAAATACTAAAATTAGGTCCCATTAGTTGTGCATGTGAAAGATAAAAGTTGTACTACAACACATGATTAAGGGGAAATGGACAAATGTCAAGGTGAGATGAAAGGTCATGTGACTTAATTCAAATAAAATATTTGAATTAGTTGGGATATAGTTGGAAATTAATTAAATAAATAAAATTTATTTAATTAATTAGATAGATGAATAGGATGGGATAAGATATGGTGTGGAAATTAATTAAATAAATAAAATTTATTTAATTAATTGGGTAGATGAATAAGATGGGATAAGATATGATGTGGAAATTAATTAAATAAATAAAATTTATTTAATTAATTGGGATGAGGATAGGATAAATAGGATTATGCATGTGAAATTAATTAAATAAATAAAATTTATTTAATTAATTGGCTAAGGGGGATAAGGATGGGATTAAGATGGGATTTTAATTAAATAAATAAAATTTATTTAATTAATTGGCTTAATGGATAAATGGGATTAAGAATGGGATTATGACAAAATGCTACAAGATGTCTAGGATAATGTTTTAACAAGATGTTGGAAGACAAGGACAAATTTGGGACAAATTTGGGTGTCTACACCTTGTTCTCCTTGTTATGAGAAAGATCTTTTTTCGGATCACTGAGATATGCTTCGAATTATACTTGGTGATTATTGACAATCTATCTTTCTTTCCTCAATCATTTAATCTATCTGCAGATCATGATTCCTCAATTTTGAATCAAACCGGATCTAACTGCAAAGACCTGCTTCTTACAGGATGACTGTAAAACTGGATCTATCTTGGAAGATTTGACTCTTCAAACCTTCTTGCGGATCTTTCATATCTTTACCAAACCTTCTTTATATGTTTGTCTGAGAATCCTTTAATCTGCAACCTTTTATGTGCTAATTTTGGGCACCTAATGACTGGCTGGGGTAAAATGTTTTTCTTTTGTTACTCCCCTTGAGCTAGAGCTCATCTATTTAGTTTCCGGAAGGAATATCAGCACCAGATTCTAGTGCGGATCCATCCCCAACATTTTCTGTACTCCTCTTTACCCAAATCTTGTTCATCTCCCTTTGAATTTCATCCGCATTCATTTTTCCTTTTCCTTTGTCTTGGTTTTGATTATGATGTACCGGACCCTTATTGTTCTGATTCTTACTTCTGCAGAATTTGGCAATATGACTGGATCTATTGCAATTGTAGCAGACAACATTTCTTTGAATATTTGACTGATATCCTCTTGATCTACACTGATTAGCCATATGTTCCATTCTATTGCATGCAAAGCATCTTCTATTGAATGAATTGTTTATTTGCATATTTCTACACTCATGAGATTTGTGACCATACCTTTTGCAATTAAAACACTATCCAAAGAAGGATGAATTAGTCTGGTTCATTGTTCTTCTGCATTGATTTGCTTTATGACCAAAATTATTGCAGTTGTGGCAGTATCCATTGAAGGATGGATATCTTTGAGCATTGGGTTGCCTTACCAGAGGTCTTCTAGGCCTATTTCTTAGATTTTTTGATCTGGAGTTCTTCTGACCGGATTTGGAGCTTTCACCTTTCTCATACCCCAAGCCTTGCTTGTCATCTACCCTCTTTTGGATTTGAAGAACTTCAAGTTGGGCAGAGCTTATCTTGAATTTCTCTTTGTATTCATTTGCTGTTTGAAGATCCTTTTTAAGAGTGTCAATCTGATTCTCAAGTTCTTCTTCATTATCCCTAGCTTCTTCAAGATCAGATTCAAGATGCCTGATTATTCTATCCATTTTGTGGTAGTCTTCTGATTTCTCTTTGAGAGATTATCTTAGATCATCTTTAGTTTTCCTTTTCTCTTCAATTTCTTGGGTAAATTTCATAACTCCTGATTCCATTTCATGTCTTACCATAATGACCTCTTTTGATAACTTTTCACATAACTTGGTTTTCTCCTTCAGATCTTCATTTGTATCATTGTCTTCACCTTGACTTGCCAATTGCTGAAGTAGATCCTTTCTCTTTTTCATAGAGATACTTAGTTTCCCTTTTAGTTCATTTATGAAATCATCAGCCTATTTGAGTCTTTCCTTTAATTCATTGACTTCAGAGTTAGATTGCTCAAGATCATCTAGGGCAGACTGAAGTTGTTCCCTTATACCATACACATCCATTTGAATTCCCAGAGCTTCCTTAAGTTGTTAGGCTATGTTTGGAGGAACTTGGCTCTGATACCAATTGTTGATAACTGAGAGGGGGAGTGAATCAATTATCTTAATTATTTCAACTTTCTAATCTCCCTTAACAATTAATGCAGCATTAAATCATATAAGCAAACATAACCATGAAATGGAAATAGCATCAATACACATGACACAATGATTTTGACGTGGAAAACCCTGTTAAGGGAAAAAACCACGAGGTGATTAACCCAAGATTGTATTCTCTGTTAAAAGAGTAAGATAGTACAAAATGACACTTGCCAATTAGGGCTCACTGCCCGAGCACACTGCTCACAAGAGGCTCATTGCCTATAATAGTTTATACAAGGAAACTAGATACTTGAACTGATGAGAAGCATCCACATATGCTGAGGTTCAGTTCCGGTTAGGTTTAATACACTGATTTGCTACACTTCATTCTTCCTCTTCTTGGTGCTGCTGTCTTGTCACATATCAGACCTGCCTTACTATTTCCACACTGCTCTTCTACTTTTATTTATACACCTCAACACACACACACACCTTCATACCTAAATCAATCTGGTATATATATATCCGCATTAAGGATTTCATCTACTTTCTAGTCGGCATCCAGAATACTTACTATTTTCCCAAACTCTTGGTCTGTCAGCTAAATCCTTGCTTATCAAGTGATGCGTATCAAAGAGATGCTTATAGAAGTCATCAATCATGTCGGCCAATCATGAATGATACCTTAAGAAACTTGATCACAAACAATAACTCACCCGGATTTAGATCTGATGCTCTGCCGGTCAGTTCTTCCTTTGTCAACTCTGCCAAACAGGAGCCCAACACTTAGGTGCTCATATCTTTTCACTCTTTCATCACTAGAGGCTCAATCTCTAGAATGTATTAGTCAAGGTACACCTTTTGACTTCCCCAAGTCCACACTTTACTAAGATACTTCCTCTGAGAGATTTGGACCTAACTTTCGAACCTTGCCACATGCTTTGTTCTTGCTTACCGGACCATAACACTCTTTAATCTGACTTTCGATATAGGCACGCCATGTCCTGTGGATGTGTGGGATGAACTTTGTTGCCATCAATGAAAACAATCATGAAGCTACAATGTGTCTCTTGCCAACATAAACAACTTCTATACATCCAGAGTTAAGATCATTTGCAAGGTCAGCCTGTTCTTCTTCTGTCTATTTTGTCAAACTAAGACCCGATATTCAAAAGCTAATATATTTTGAGTCCTTCATCTCCAGAGGACAAAACTATGGATTTGGAGTGTCTTGACAATTCTTGCAACTACCTTAGATCCGTAACAAACCATGCCTTTCCACTGGAGAGATCCGGATCAAGATACTAGACCCTGTCATCTGCTCTGTTCCTGACTGCCTGGACCTAGATAAATTCTGATTCTGACTTCTGATGTGAACAAATTGTGTTGTGCGGATGGATGGGATGATCTTAGTTGCCATCAATGACAACACCTATCATGCCTAGCAGTGTCTCTTGCCAACAAAATATGTATTGCAACAACAAATACATGGAAAATACTTATAGAATTATTTTCTAACTCCTCCTAGGTGTTCACCTTCTCTCTCCTAAGATTCTCCAACCTGTAAACATTAATTACCATCTTACAAGCATCTTACACTTGTCCAAAAACAACCATGCAAAGGTTGGGTGCCCAAGACTAAATCTGGCCTCTTACAACATCTTATAATGCATCATAACCGTCATAGATTCTACAAAGGAATATCTTTCCAAGATAGGAACCTTGGGCTAAAATTAGGAAATATACAACTAACATATCCATCATATGTGTCATAGAATCTCACAATCTTATGACAATTTGCAGCTATCATAGATTCACTTACCAAACATTATGACAGCCATCATACATGCCAAAAATAGTATATTCCTCAAGGGAGCACGCCTACCCTCATTTACCATGAGTTTTTACATTTTCCAACAATAAAAGTCACTCCGTAATTACCTCCGGTTACTTTGAAATTACCCCTGCCAGTGAAACTAGTACATCTCCTCATGGATAATTAGAAATTACATATAATAAATGGAGTAAATACAATATTGGGATTTACAAGGTTAATGGCACCTTATCCCAACATAATCAAGAGGTGTTGGTTCATGTAACTTGTTGTAGTACCAGTCTCAGTGTTGTAGAAGGTGAGAGCCGTGTTTTCTATAATTTTATCATAATCTGTGTATGTTGTTAGTGATGCAGGAGCATCCCTGGTTCAAGAGCAATCTTGCATCAACCAAAAACATTTGCATTTCAGTTTGTTTGCATTTTAATTCTTTCATTTTCCAGTTTAGTTTAAAGCAGTTCAATAAGAAGCAGTTTCAACTTGTTTCTGGTTTTGGCATTTCACATCTTACAGATCTGGACTTAGCATCTATATTCATTCATCTTCATCATATCAAGAATTCAGATTATTTGAATTAATTATCGAAAAGATATTGCTATCAGAAGTTGACTATTTCTCAGAGCAGAGCATCCTGATTTTGACTGGCAACCAGCTGAAGGAGAAACTTGCGGAAGCATTTCCCAATCTTTGGAGACTAATGACACATCATTCGATGATCTTTGGTTCATGACTGACCTTCCTTGGAGATCCGCACTTCATTCCATTCATGTAATGGAAGTGTTCTATGCATTTAGTTCCGACCTATCTGTGTGTACACGTTATATCTCTTCTTTGAAATTTGTGATCTTCCTTCACTGACGCGGAGGAATCTATTGGTCTAGATTAGATATAAATTGATATAATAGATCCTTAGGAAAGAAGTTAACATAGTTATCATCATTGAGAAGATTGATAGTTTAGTTTATGTGTGAAGGGAGCTTAAAAGCCTTATCTTGCGCATGTATGTAATTAGGCCTTTGAGCCCTAATTGTAAGCCCGCATGTTGCCAACTAGATTATATTTGAATTCTATGATATATTGAATGACTGGATTTGCATTTTCTTTATTTCTTGAGTTGTTTCCATTATGTTTACTCTTGCTGCATAGTCTGGATAGTTCATTTTGTGAACCCTCCTACCGTGATTGCACCAGTTAGACCGAACACCCTATCAATCATGTCTAAAGAAATATCTAATACTACAGTCCATGAGGGTCCTATCACCTTCTTTCTACCAGGTTTGTATCATTGGGCCCAAGCCAAGACAAGTTTGGGTGCTTGTATAAAGATGGGGAACACAGAAGGCTGAAACAACCCAGATTTCTCCATACATTGGGTCTGAAATGATTTCTCCTCATTCCTTAGTTGCTACAAGTAACTCCACAAGTCCGAATGGCCAATATATGTGTCACCAATCTTCAAGTAAGGGTTGGTGAGTTTGGAAGCTTGTAAATATCCTTTGAATTCCTGCTTCTTCTTAGCTACTGGTGGTGGTGGTGGTGCTTCAACCATTTCCTACATCACACACAATTTATCACTAGTGTTTGAATGTAAATTGTAACATTAGTTATTAGCAAAACACCGTGAAGCATCAGAACCTTTAGAAACATCTAAATATAGAAAAAAGTCATCTTCTAATACTTTGTCAAAGGTTAGGGGTCGGGCCTAACCCATTTTGTATGCAACAAGATTTGGAAGAAGTAAAATGGAAGCCCTGACATCGAAACCCAGACACTTTAGTCTCTAAGAAATAATATTCATGTCTTAAAGCAAGGGTCTGAACTCTGATAATATGCACATAGTTGGGAGTCGGGGGTCAAGACCACTCCTTTATGACTTAAGAAAATAGAAATGGAAAACTAAGCAAGCCCAACACCCTAACTTTGATGCTATACAAATCCATTAGGAGATGGAGGGGAGAAGCAACCTCCTACTCAAGAGAAGAAAGGGAAAACCCTCAAGACCTGCTGTCTGAACTTTGATACTTTACCAAGTGATTGGGGAATGAAAGACGAGAGTATCATATTCTATCTAGAATCACACACGAAAATCCCAAACTCCTGAAACCCAAACCCCTATGCTTTACAAAACAATTAAGGATCATACCAGGATCTGAAAGAGAAGGCTACTTGGTTTGAAAGGGAAGCTAAAAGATCAGAGGTTTGATTTCTAAGGCTCCAACACTATTAAGAGAACAAAACAAAGTAAAGCCTCAAGTTGACAAAGAGGAGGAGAAAAGATTAGAAGTTCAATCTCTGATGCTCCGATAGGAAAGCAAATGGAAGAGGCATAAGTATAAACAACGTCGAAAACTGAGCCCATGGGAAAAATAGATTTGACGGCTATATGAAATGAAAAAAATAAACCCTCTTCATGAAACACAAAGGCATAATAAACATAACCAAAATTAACCTATTTTGACCCCAAAATAATAGTAAAACACTGGACATGGTCCCCATTGGAAGAATTTAATCATGCAAAGCCAATAAAAAGGGGAAAATGAGGAACCAACTTGGACTTTGCACGAAAACATGGTGAAATAGTTGAAAATGTAAAATCCACACTTCGAATACACAAATCTTCACTTCAAGCACATAATTTTAGCAGGGAAATGAATGATCTCAGGGCATCAAGCAAAAACACAGAGCTCAAGGAGGAATTTTAATTGCAAGAGAGTTTGAATGAAAAGAAAATGAGCTCAAAAAATTAATTAAAAGGACTAGTTTCACGTGCAGTAGACCACCATTAATGCACCACTAAGGGTAGGTGGAGGGAAATCAACTCACCTACCACGAGACTGGCCAATGAGTAGGTTGAAGAGCCAACCTCTGATGCTGCATGGGTGGTCTACTAACTCCACACTAGTGTCCTCAGGATTGGCCTGTTGGGGGATGCTGTAGAGTCATTCCAAGATTACCAACCCCAACAAAACAATGTCCATATGAGCAATGCAATAGTCCACAGGTCGGGGCATCAGAGATGGTTCTATTGTCATGCTAACATGATAAAATCTAATATCCTGATGGGAAGGTCAAGCGATGAGAAAACATGCCCAAGTTAAAAGAATAAAACATGGAGCTTTGGGCCTTCGCCTTCTGTCATGCTAGAAGGATGAAGTCTGATAGTCTGAAAACATGAAATTGTAAAGGGCCAAGTAATGAAATAAAAAAACAATCAAAACCAGAAGTTCAAAGTCTTGTCCCAAGTCATAATAAGGCATGATACTTCATAGGTAGGACAATGAATAAAAGAAGGGGGTCCCTACTTTGATCAAAAGAAATGGGGTGGGTTGTGAGGAACACAACAGATGCCAACCAAAACAAAGAATGCTCTAGAACATTCCAAGGTGTCACAGACTAGTTAAGGACCCAAGATCTTAGTTCATCAACCATAGTAGAAGTATGAATACCAAGCCTGACCATAAGCAAGAATGAAAAAGAACAAGATCAAATGCATCTGAAATCCAAGTGTGTACATGTGATTCATTCCCCTTCCTTAAGTACACAAAAAATCATCAATCACAAACCAAAAATTGGTCTATGTTGAATAAATCTAGCTTTCATGTGGTCACCCAGACATTGCTTCACTGCCAGCTAGGCATCTATAGCCCCAATGGAGATATCACTTGTCCCACCAAGGAATTTCTCTACTGCCAACTAGGCATCCATAGCTCAGGTAGAGATACCTGATCACCTAAATAGTTGAACCATTCTGGTGCAGGAGCACCTACCTGACAGCTGGCCTTCATGAGGCAGTTAGTTGTTTTAGGTCTTGTTTATGTTTCCAAGAAGGTCTGATAAGACCAACTGCATGTAATAAGGTCATGCTGATCATGATAAGATCATGCTAACCATGCTTTTACTATTTTTAGGTAGTTTGTTAGAACAACTGTCATGATGTATGTTTGGTTGGACCTCCCAGCCGCCTGGAGAGTTCCCAGCCACTTGGAGTCGGGTTAGTAGTACTCGCAGGAAAATCTATTTAAGCATGAGGATCGGTTGACTGTAGATCATCGATCAATAGGATAGAATTGCATTAAGCAGAGGAGTTAGAGTGTGCTGTGTGAGAAACAGTATATTGTATTGCATCTTTGAAATCAATAAAGATCCTGTTTTCATCTTCTGTTTGATCTCCTTTGTGTAATCGATTTGCTGGTTTGGTGGCTATATGGATTCGCTGATCCATTCCATCGATTGATTCGTCGGATCGGTGGAATGGTTATGTACAGTAGGGTAGATGTTAGTCTGTTTGTTTGCATGCAGGTGTGCAGGATCGCGGTTGAAAGGTGTTGAAGACCCTAGCATGGGCATGTGCTAGGTCGAGCTGATAAAGTGTGGAAGATCACCCTGGAAGTGGATCGAGTCATCCCAGGAGGTTCGGCAGATCAGAACAGTGAAAATTCGCTAAGGTTGAAAATTCGTTAAAACGGCATCATCAGGATATTTCTGCAAATATCCTGTAGTCGCTTCGGACATCGTCATCCGGATAAGTGGAGATGCGCATGATGCTTTCGATTGCATGAAGTGCAAGTGTGTCGGGGTGATCATCATCTGGAGGAACCGAGGAGGAGCGTATCGGCATCAGGTAGAAGATCAGGTTGATCGTGGGCCGAAAAAACTAAGTTTGGCCAACAGCAGGATATGACGTCATCATCATCAGGATATACGTCATCAGGATATTTCAGAGCAGCAGGATATTGAGGAGCTGCGGGTGACGTCATCGTCATCAGGATATACGTCATCAGGATATCGGGTGACGTCAGCATCAAAGGGACGGTGCGAGAAGTGAAGGTTGGTCATCATCAGGATAAATGGGAGGAACCGGATGTTCTTTATCCTGTTGATTATCATGATGTTGAATATCATGATGCTGAAGATAGTGAAGGCGGAAGTTGTCGCTGAAGTGAACAGTAGACGTCAGGAGGATGTTCGCGCTGGTCGAACATGATGATGCTGTCGATAATCAAATAAGGTGATACTGTTGACATGCGAACGGGCGAGGGCTTGTCATCAGGAGGATATCGGTCGGCAGGTGACATATGATGATGATGCTGACAGTGTTAAGTCAAATATGATGATGATGGGTTGCAGACATCCATGCTGTATGTTAAGGTTATAGTGTGGGTGCCTCTGCATCAAAAAGAGTGTGCAAGTGGGGAAAATGACAAGATAAGTGCGAAGGTGTGAAAGAGTAGAGTAGAGGAGATATACTATGCTTCAAAGGAACTGAACCCTGGCACAGAGTAGATGCTATCAAATCAATTCACCAATCTTGGCAGTGAGCCACCCCTTTTTGCAGTGAGCATCCATTCTAGACAGTGAGTCCTTAAGGGCACTGAGCCCTTTTGGTAGCGAGTCTTTGGTTTTCGGTATTTCTATAACATATATATCTTTGTGGGATAACACCCACTATAGGTTTTCCCTTATATGGTTTTCCATGTGTAAAAATATGGTGTCTCTGTGTTGATGATGTTGTGTTGAGTTTTTCAATTCATGCTTTCATTGTTAAATTTGAATAACAATAATCAAGTGTTTGATGTGTTAATGTTCATAAGAGGTTAAAGTTTTTGGAGACAATTGATTCACCCCCTCTCAGTTGTTGGGTACATTTCAACAATTGGTATCAGAGCAAGGTTCCTCGGAGGTAAGCTTAACAACTTGAGGTAGATCTAGAATGTCTTACAAAAAGGAGGCTCTACAGTTTGATGGAACAAATTATGTAACCTGGAAGATACACATGAAAATCTGTCTACTTTGTATTGGTTATAGAGTATGGAAAGTGACAGAGACTAAATATACCATGCCTCCAAATGGTTTGACAACTGAAGATGAAATCAAAGAATATGAGTTAAATATAAAAGCTAGAGATGCTCTGTTAAGTGCATTGACTGATTCTGATTTGATAAAAGTCATGGACCATGAAATTGCTCAAGAAGTCTGGGAAAAGTTGGAAAATCTATATGAAGAGGATGTGTATGTAAAAAGTACCAAATTGTAAGGATTGAAAGCTAAATATGAAGGTTTAAAGATGGGCAAAGACAAAAGCATAACATCCTACATGCAAAAGATTGATGAACTTGTCACTAGAATCAAAACTATGGGAGGAACTATTGAGGAGAAGGAAGTTGTGATGAAAATTCTTAGGTTATTACCTAAATCCTATAGTCACAAGGTAGCTGCAATTGAAGAAGTAATGACTATGAAAGAGATCAACAATGATCAATTGCCAAGAAAGCTTACAACCTTTGAGATGAGAGAACTTGGTGATGCCCCACCGAAGATTGAAACTGCCTTCAAAGCTAGTACTTCAGAGAAGATCTCTAGAGATGAAAAGTACAAGGTTGAACCTGATGATGAGTTCGATGAAATTGAAGCAAACTTTGTTGACAGACTACAAAGAGGTTCTGGTAAGTTCAAAGGTAAATTATCTTTCAAATGATTTACATGTGGTAAGGTTGGTCACTATGCTTCCAAATGTCTTGAAAGAATTGAAAGGAATAGAAAGAGATTTGAGAGTAGACCTAGGGTTCCAAATAAATGCTACTATGTTAGAGATCTTGATGAGGAAGGTGTGATAGATGATGAATCTGATGATGCTAGTACTGGTGCAAATGAGTGCTTGTTTATTGCAATTAAAGAAGAACCAGTGTCTACTAATCCTGCTAGCTGTGTGAAGAAAGAGAATCCGGTGGAAGAAAGTGCTTTGGCTATTCAGGTGGAAAAAGATAAGGATGAATGGATCATTGATAGTGGATGCTCACATCACATGATGGGTGACAAAAGTAAGTTTGTAAGTTTGGAAAAGTATGATGGAGGACTAGTTAGATTTGGAGATAATGCAGCTGGTAAGATTTGTGGGAAAGGATCTATTTTTTTTGATGGAAAGCACAACACTAATAATGTTTTATATGTGAAGGGTTTGAAGCATAATCTTTTAAGCATTGGCTAGATGTGTGACAAAGGATATGATCTGAGATTTAAAGATAATGGGTAAAAAATCATGGAAAGCTTCAGAACAATGATTGCTACTGGTAAGAAGACTAGAGGTAACATTTACTAGTTAAGAGGAACTAATGATTACTATTTATTGGCCCAAGTAGATGAGAGTTGGTTGTGGCATAGAAGGATGTGTCATATAAACTTTGATAATTTGGTGAAGATAAGTTCAAGTCAGGTTGTGAGAGATTTACCAAAGCTTGTGAAACCCACAAATACCATTTGTAAGGAATGTCAGTTGGAGAAGCAGACAAGAACAAGTTTCAAGAGCAAAGAGCAATTTTCTTCTAGTTTACTGGACCTAGTGCATACAGATCTCTGTGGTCCTACAAGGGTGAGAAGTCTACAAGGTGACATGTATTTCATGTTGCTTATTGATGATTATTCTAGAATGACTTGGGTTACTTTTCTAAGAGATAAATCAGAAGCCCTAAAGAAGTTCAAATCTTTCAAGGCAATGGTGGAGAATGAAATAGAACTAAAAATCAAGTGCTTAAGGTTTGATAGAGGAGGTGAATTCACATCAAATAAATTCCACATTTTTTATGAAGAGCAAGGGATAAAGAGATAGTTGTCTGCACCTAGGACTCCTCAGTAGAATGGAGTTGTGGAGAGAAAGAACATGATAGTTCAAGAGGTTGCGAGGACAATGATGAAGGAAGGAGATCTACCAGAAATTTTCTAGAAAGAAGCTATACATACTGCTATCTACATTCAAAATGGGGTTCAAGTGAAAGGTAATGGCACTAAAAATCCTTATGAATTATGGTACAAAATAATTCCTATAGTAAAATACTTCAAAGTTTTTGGAAGCAAATGCTATATCAGAAGAGATGAAGATCTAGGGAAATTTGATGCAAGGTGTGATGAAGGAATCTTCCTTAGATACTCTACCAAGAGTAAGGCCTATTAGTGCTACAACAAAAGGCTGAAAAGATTGTTGAAAGTGCAAAGTGAAGGTGGATGAAGACAAAGGTAGAATCTCATATCTGAGTGGCTAGGAATTAGATGAGCCTATTGCTATAAATAAAAAAGAATTAATAAGGAAGACAGTCAAGATGAGGAAGAAAAGGCTTTAGAAAGCACTACCAAGACTCCCAGGTATGTAAGAATTAATCATTCTAAAGATTAGATTATAGGAGACAAAAACAAAAGGGCATTGACAAGGAAAAGAACTGTAGAAGAACAGGTGAATTACTATTTGCTTTCAAAAATTGAACCTAAAACTATGAGTGAAGCTTGCAATGATAAAAATTAGGTAAAGGCTATGGAAGAGGAGCTGATGTAGATAGAAAAGAATCAAACTTGGGAACTAGTTTCTAGACCTGCTGACAAAAATGTGATTGGCACCCAATGGGTTTTCAAAAACAAGATGAATGAGAATGGTGAAGTAGTAAGGAACAAAGGAAGATTGGTATGCAAAGGATACTCTCAGGTTGAAGAAATAGATTTTGAAGATACCTATGCTCTTGTGGCAAGAATTGAAGCAATTAGAATGTTTTTGGCATTTACAGAATTCGAAGACTTCAAAGCGTATCAGATGGATGTTAAGTCTACATTCTGAAATGGTGAGTTGGAAGAAGAGGTCTACATTGAGTAACCGGAAGGATGTCAATTATCAAAACAACGTGATATGGTGTGAAGATTAAAGAAAGCCTTGTATGGACTGAAGCAAGCCCCCATACTCTGGTATGCAAGGCTAGACAAGTATTTGTTGTAATTAGGATTCAGTAAAGGCACTACTGACAACAACTTGTATTTCAAAATCAATGATAACCAGATCCTAATTGTTGTGGTCTTTGTTGATGACATTATCTTTGGAGGCAATAAAGGCATGTGCATGAAGTTTGTAGGTGAAATACAAAATGAGTTTGAGATGTCTATGTTTGGTGAAATGAATTTCTTTTTAGGTCTGCAAATTAATCAATCAGATAAATGAATTTTCATATCTCAGTCCAAGTATGTGAAAGAGTTGTTGAAGAAGTTTGGGATGGAAGACTCTAAACTGGTATGTACTCCCATGGCAACTGGCTGCAAGTTAAGAAAAACTAATGAATCTCCCAAGACTAATCAGAAAAGATGAAGATCCATAATTGGACGATTGCTTTATCTAACTCAAACCAGACTTGATATAATGTATGCATTTTGTCTTATTGCAAGATTTCAAGCTGATCCAAGAGAGTCACATGTGATGGCAGTTAAGAGAATCTTGAGGTATTTAAAAGGCATACTAGATCATGGCTTATGGTATCCAAAGGATAATGATTTCACTCTCGGTGCATATACAGATGCAGATTGGACTAGAGATGTTGATGATAGGAAAAGTACAAGTGGATGTACTTTCTTCTTGGGTAATAGATTAGTTTCATGGTTGAGCAAAAAGCAAGATTCAATTTCCTTATCCACTACAGAAGAAGAGTATATTGCAACAACATGTTGTTGCACTCAAGTGTTATGGATGAAGTAGACTTTGAAGGACATAAGAGTTGTGTATGAAGATCCAGTTTCAATCTTCTGTGACAATACAAGTGCTATAAACGTTTCAAAGAATCTGATGATGCACTCAAGAACAAAGCATATATCTATAAGGTATCACTTTTTGAGAGAGAAAGTGACAGAGAATGAAGTCAAGATGGAATATGTGTCTACTAAGGACTAGATTGTAGACATTTTCACTAAGCCTCTGCCTAAAGATACTTTTGAGCATCTCAAAGAAAAGTTAGGGGTCATTACCCCTCCTACTCTGAACTAAGATGCATAGGAATGCATCAGTCTAGTGGTGCTCAAAGTCTCATTCTTTGATCTGAATTGATGTTTTGAAGGTTACCTCTCAGGGGGAGTAGCTAGATGTTCTCGATAAAGAAAGTGTTGATAACAGAGAAAGTTCAGTGGATCAGAGCAACAACATGCAAGTATGTGCCCTTTTCCATTGATGTCAAACAGGGAGAGAAATCATGTGAAAAACTCAGAGAAGAAAGAGTGTATATGTGTAAAGAGTAAGGGGGAGAATCTTGTCTCGATGGTCTTTATAGTTTTTCACATCATATGTTGACATCAATGACAAATGGGGAGATTGTTGCAAGTATGTGCCTAACCGGTGTTGTCATTAATGTCAACATATCTGTGTTGTCATTGGTGTCAACTGTGCGCCTGATTTGATGAGTTAGATGCTTTGCATTGGCTTATGTAAGTATTGGACAAAATGAGTAAGTGATCCTGATATTGAGTTTCCAAGTGCTTTTGAGAAAATTTGCTCCTCCAGTGGAAAACAATGTGTAGAAGAGTATCTTTGTCTAAAGCAGAATAGTCCAGTAGATTGCTCCACATTTCTTGAAGAATGAACATCCTTGTCTGCAGATTGGAAGTTATTTAGAGGCATGTCTAAAGATGCTATATTCCAAGTTTGAGCCTCCGGTATGAAGAATTGAGTGAGTTATGTTCACTAGAGTGAAAACTTCTTTTTCTAAGTACTCACTAGTGACAGGGAGAAAGTATTTTGCTCCGCATTGAAGTATTATGATCTGCAGTTCATGAGTTAAGTTTGAAATGATGTTAAGTGCCTTCAACTCTAATGGATCATGATTTGGTGGTTTGCAAGCTATTCTTTCTTTATGACAGTAGCTGACAGTGTTGTTCTTGTGCTCCGGTGTGAATAATCTTCTTGACAAAGTGGTTAGAGATCGTGCAGTTGTTTCTGGTGATTACAATGAGCTTGTGAATGTCTCTTGATTGTGTTCCTACCTTTGGATTGGTCCATAAAGAGAAATTAGGATTGTGAATGAAGACCGTTCTTAGAAGACTTAGTGTTGACACCAGTCCTGGAGGACTTGGTTGTTTTCACTACTAGTGGAGATGCATCAAATATTGTGAAAGCGTGTCATGGTGAGGAAGATTGTGTTAGAGTCCCAGCTAAGGTGTTAAGTGATCCACATACATATTTTCCTTTGCTAATCTTGTTTAGATCCAGACCTATTTTCTATGTATGTTTATAATGCTGACCTTGGAGATTGCTCCAATGGTTGATGAATGTAATGCCGACCTTGATGTACATTCCAAGGTTGACTAGTTGTATAAAAACATGTAATGTAGTTTCGAAAAGAGTGTGCAAGTGGGGAAAATGATAAGATACGTGCGAAGGTGTGAAAAAGAAGAGTAGAGGATATATACTATTCTTCAAAGGAACTAAACCCTGGTATGGAGTAGATACTATCAAATTAGTTCACCAATCTTGGTAGTGAGCCAACCCTTGGTAGTGAGCCACCCCTTTTTGTAATGAGCATCCATTCTGGATAGTGAGTCCTTAAGGGTAGTGAGCCCTTTTGGTAGTGACCCTTTGGTTTTTGGTATTGCTATAACATATATATCTTTGTGGGCTAATACCCACTGTGGTTTTTCCCTTATAGGGTTTTCCACGTAAAAATATGGTGTCTCTGTTGAGAAGTTTGTCATTTATGTCAAAAGGTAAGGATGTTATTCGTGGTGTTATGTTGTTGAGTTCATGTTTGGCATGCATGATATGGTGTTAAGGGCATCATGCATGATATGGTGTTAAGGTGTTCATACCAGGAGTCTATAATCAAGGTTTATGTAGACTTCAATCATATCATATCTCTGTTGATTCATAAGGTTCATGTCTATCACATGCATTAGTCTTTCTTTCAATCTAGGCTTTCCTTGTGTTTCACAGATTGTTCAATATCTCTGTGAGGACCTTATGTGTTGTCTATGATCAAAGTTTGATCTTACATTGTCTGGTTTTAGTTTGTTCATAAAAGGACAACAAGTGCATTTCAAGACATCAGTTTGTCTTTCATAAGACTCCATGCTTGAAGTTGAGGTGCTCATCATGCATGGTCATGTCAAGTTGAGGTAAAAAGATGTCTTCATGAAATCAGATGGTGCTTAAAGTTGAGTTGAAGTAGTTTTGCATCTTTATCAGGATTCTTTGTCATGACAAGATATGCAGAGGTTTGATCTTCATGGTTGATTAGTGTTCATAGCATCACAAGACAAGGAGGTTCTTTATGTTGTTTCTTTTTTTTCATAGTATCACAAGATCATGGTCATAGTTGTTGAACATGCTTTCGATGATCTCAAATGCTTTGGGTTGATGTTGAAAGTGGCAGAGTCTTTATGTGGTTGAGATTCAGAGTTCATATCTGATCTAGTATGTTATAGTCACAAGGCACATTTGGTTATATTTTGTTGTGCTATCTTCATCTATTCATTATGCTATGATCTCAAGACAATGTTGTCATTTATATTGTTGTTATAAATGTGACTCATGCTCAGGTTCAAGAAGTTATAATATCAGGTGATAGGATTAACGGTGATGACTAACAAGAACATAAGGATCTCATGAGATAGAGAAACATGTGGCAGAAGACATCAAACATGTGATGGATTTAATTATGTTGTTCATGGCTTATCATACTTCTTGGTTCATCATGTCTGCTTGGGTTAGGTTGACTCATCATGCTTCATGCATCATGCTTTTTATCACATAGTTGAACAATGCAGATAGGGAATGATATTGATGCTATTATTGTCTAGCTCTTGTTGAACATTCATTCAATGTTGCAAGATTGGAGTAAGTTGATGCTTGATACTACTACATGTATGTCAGGTGCAGATTACATTAGTGCAAGGAAAGATGTTACAATCATGTCAAATATCTTGGAGAATTTTCTCTTGAGGTTTCTTTGTTCACCTAAACCTTAGTTGAATATCTAAACCCTAATAATGACCTAATGCACATCATATAAAGCTCTTAATGCATATCTATTAAACCCTATTTTCCCTGTCATACCTTTATTTCTATTTTTGAGTTGACCAAGAAAGGAGGTAAAAAGCAACTTAAGTTATAAACTTAAGTCTTCAACAATCATTGGTCACTGGCCCCAACTTCCTAGGGAAATTGGTAATTACAGGTTAATAAAGTCTTATGGGTGCCAAATACAATCAAATGACCGAGATTAAAAAGATGCAATAGTGTGAAAGGAAATTGAAAGGTCATAATTTAAAAGGCATTCGAATGCCAACGGTTTTTTTTAAAAGATAAAATTGATGGTTGGTTTCTTTAAGAAACCCTAATGACTCTGTCACTGCTTTCTAATTGAACTAGGAGGGCTAGGATATTGGATAACTTTCTCTGTATGGCTGTGTAGTGAGTGCTTGATGATGATATGTTATGTAGAGAACTATACCTATACATTGGTGTGCAGATTGTCATGGATGAAGGTGTAAATTATGTTTTTGAATGGTTCAAAGTTAAAATATGCTTTCAAATGTATCAAAGAGAGATGTGTGAGAAAAAGGAGTAAAGCTGAGTATACAGGTCTTTGAAGATATATTCCTTTGTGGTTATAGACATAAGAAGGCAATGTTTGTATGGAGTTGAAGCTCTATGTAGGAGAGAGTATATGAGGGTATCTTGTTCATGAATGAAAATATTGTGTAATACTTCTGCAGATAGTAGAACAATATTATGATGAAAAGACATTGCTATGAGTCAAGGTGTTTTTGATGGTACATATTGTAACAGGGTAACCCCTTGAATTTGTATTTCTTCTTTCATTGTTAATTGGTCATTAAGACCATGGAGTCAGCGAGACTTTAGTATGCCAGTGAGGTAGCAGTGAATATGAAAAGCTAGTGAGGTAGTTGTGAAACCTAATAGCTAGTGAGGCTCTATAATTAGTGAGTTTTGATTCTACCAGTGAGGCACTTGTACTTGTCAGACAATTTGATTAAGCCAGTGAGGCATTTACTGAGTGGTTTTTCTACCCTATGAGGATTTTCCACTCCTGAAATCTTTGTGTTATGGTCTCATTTGTTACATAGTTCATTTGACTTCCATACTTGAATGTTTAGTTCTTTAATGCACAGTTTCTTGCTTTAATCAAGATCATTACTTTCTGTCTTTTCAAGTTTTGATAAGAAATTAATGAAGTATTTTTATCTACAACACTGATTCACCCCCCCTCTCAGTGTTGTCTGTACTCCAATAGTCTCTATGTTGATGATGTTGTTGTGTTGAGTTTTTCAATTCATGCTTTCATTGTTAAATATGAATAACAGTAATCAAGTGTTTGATGTGTTAATGTTCATAAGAGGTTAATTTTTTGGAGACAACTGATTTACCCTCAGTTGTCGGGTACATTTCAACAATAAGCCCTAGGAGCTAGAAGACACAGGAGATCATGCCTACATGATTGTTTCTCCTGCAAAGCCTGTTCAGTGTTCATGACATGTTCACAGCTATCCCAGCCATCCAGTCATCAAATGTCAATCCAACAAGCATCCAGTTGGATATGTCTTCCTTAAAAACATACCACATACTCCTCTTGACCAGTCAACTCATTGGAAAAGCCATTTGTCTCATTAGACAACTTAAAAGGTTGCTATTTCATCTTGTTCCCATGTGCTAAAAAGTTGTAATCTCATCTTTTTCCTAAAGGACAAAAGCAAATCTAGGATTGTAACTACCCACTGAACAAAATTAAATGATGTTAAATCTAAGCCCTTGGTGATGAATTGATCATCCCAATTCATTGAAAAACTCACTATGCTTGCCTCTTTATATAAAGGCAACCCCTCTCATTGTAAAAACGTAAGAAAGCACTAAAGACAAAATTGTTCAGACTATGCCATTTTTCTAAATCAATACAAACAAATTTTTATTTGTTGCTACCATATGAGTTCATTTTGTTGGTTGAATATGGTTATAATGGTTCTTATTCACCTTTCCAATTAGTTATTCCGTTGCATTTGTGGTTAATTATTTAGATATTTGATGGATTTCCTATCCATACCATTGATGGATTACTGATTGTATGTCATTGTGCATGGTTAGTCTGGGCATATTTTTATGATCTAAGTTTGATTGTGTGAGTTCATTGAATTGCGCCAACAATTGGGTGTTGAATGAATCCTTCACACTTTGAAAACCTATATGTTCCTTAGAAGATTGCACAGTCTCTGTAGCGTTGTGGGATGCCTGCCTAAGTAGATATTTGTTTATTGCCGAGAATCTGTCTATTGTAGTTGTCTATAAGATCTCTTTACCCTTCCTCTCTCCCCTTTTCCTTTGGCATTTTCTTTACCAGATCCTGTTAGATTAGGTTTCATAAACTTGCATAGTGCTGTCACAAAATTCATGCTTAGTGAATGCAAGTTAGCAGATTGCTAGTTGCATGTTGAAATCCCATATTTTGTAGCAATCTAAGTATATATCAGTTCATCCATGCATTGTCAAATCAAAAAACTGATCAAGGTCATGTGCAATCAAACCCTAATGTATTAAAGTTTATCTATGATTGCACACAAGTCCCCTTGGTTGGAACAACAAAGAACATACCCATTGAGTTACCCTGCGAGCTAAGACCTAGCTATATAAACTTTGGGGCAGTCCTATTCTGAAGTTTTGGGATAGGATTCCTTTCAAGAGAGGTGAGATATCTTGTATCTTACCTACGTTGCTACATGCTAAAACTACCATCAACACTTTCCTCTAAGTGGAATTCATATGCACAGGACACCTATTACTCAACATATATTGTACTATGTCCTGGTACCACGGGTCTATAGTAATACTCTCTACCGAATAATGATGACATTCGATAGAAGGGTCTTATTCAACCATTGTCCTAGATAAACCTTTTCCTCTAACTAACTTCATGGGTATATTTCCAGATCAAACTCTTGTAAAATCATCATCCATTTAACTCTTCTTTCCCCTAACTCATTTTGCATTAACAAGGACTTAACTATGGGATCAAGAATGATTGCCATGACCTTGCTCCTTAGAATGTAGTGTTTGAACTTCTTCACTACCTTGACAAGAGCATAAGCTTGCTTCTCCATATATGGGTATCTGGCCTCAACATCCTTAAAAGGAGCAATCTTGAATGCAATGGGTCTCTCATCTCCTTCTCCCTTCTTCTGAGTAAGAACAACTACACAAGAAATCTCAGATGCAAAAGAGTAGATGTAGAAGGGAAGAGTGTAATCTGGGCTAGTCAACACAGGGGCTTGAGCAATAACACTCTTTATCTTTGAAAAGGATTTCTTAGTCTCAGTAGGCCACTCAACCTTAGCATCTTTATTTAGCATGTCATTCAGAGGCTTAACTATCTCAACAAACCAAGTGATGAATTTTCTAACAAAATTGATCTTACCAAAGAAGGACTTGAGTTTCTTTTTACTTCCTGGAAGTGGGACCTTCTGAATGGCTTCCACTCTCTTGGGGTCAATAGAGATTCCTTCTTCAGAGATGATGTGTCCTAACTATTGAACATAAGGAATATTGAGAGGGGGGTGAATCAATATTCTATAAAACCACTTCTTCACATGTTCTTTAATCCATTTACTCAATTCAATAACATGAAAGTAGAATAAACATAAGGGAAGAAACCATAAATTCATAACATACAAACACCAAGATTTTTACGTGGAAAACCTAAAAAGGGAAAAACCATGGTGAGTGTTAGCTCATAATATATTATGATATCAAAACTGGATTATAGAAAGGCTCACTGCCCAAGGACTCACTATCCAAAGAGGTGATCACTACAATAGGCTCACTGCCATAGAGAAAAGAAGATAGACAGAAGGTGGCTCACTGCAAAAAAAGAACTATTACAAATGCATCTACAGAATGCTGGAATACAGTTCCATTGATAGATCAATATATAGATTTAAAGGACTTCATCATGACTTCTCTGTTTCTTTACTCTATTCACATATGCTCTATTCTTCAGACTTCTGAACCCTTACTGCACTTTTCAGATCACAAGAATTGCATACACAACAACTTCACAACACACTCACACCCTCAAACATTGAAATTTATCAACTATATATATTTGCAACAAGATTAACTCAAAACTAGGTTAGCATGCCAAATATGAAACATGTACACAAAAGTATACTTTGTTGGCTTGATCTTTTACACAAACAGTAATGCAAACCTATACAATCCTTCAAGAACCTTCATATAGATGTGGACCTATTATAGAACCACTTAGGATGATGATCTAAACAAAATACCTTTACCGCACATCAATCCAACATGAGTGTCAGCTTCATTCTTAAGTATACACTTGACCATGTTGTTTGTCATATCACAACTTCTAATGCAGACCACACTAGTCTCCAAAATTCATACCAAACATTCAATATGAATCACCAATCATACCTTCATAATTGGAGGTCATAATATTCTTGTGTGGCAAGATACAGATCTTAGAATTATTGACTCTGTCTTTGTGAAACACTGTCAAACTGAATGCCGATACTTGGAAGCTTGTAGATGGTCTTCCAGTAGACTTCAGACTTTGTAAATTTGGAATTAGATACTTCTCATATGTGTTTACAACACTTCCAAACTACAACTCAAAACAACCAGTACCGAAGTAATGCAGATTGAAATCCTCAGGTGATCTACACTATTTATAACTGAACTTTGCTTACCCGGACTTAGGCAATTCACAGTATGGCTTTCGGAGATTGTCAAGACATGAAACTTGGCGTATAACATTGTCTAACAACTATGTACAACATACCAGAACCACACACCAAAATCTTCATTTGTGGAGGAATACTAGTTGAATCATTGTCACTACCTTAGTAAACTGCCAACACTTAGTCAATTTGACTAATTCATTCTTTCCGGACCAAAAATAATATGCATAACTGTTGTGTGGTTACACAACACGCCCCATTTTGACTTGGCAAAACAGGGACCCAGCTTTTGTTTTGGCTTGTGTTGTCTGTTTCTGGCGGTTTGGTAAAAATAAGTCAGGTGCATCATCATCATGAAGGTCAGAAGGGGGTAGGTCATCATCATGAGGTTAGTTTGTCAAAGTTCATATTTTGTTTCTATGACTTCATGGTTAGAAAGAGCTTGAAATTCCATGCAGGTTTGCCTTTTGCATCACTTGAAAATTCGTCCATATGAGGGAGTGGTGAGCAGTCAAAGTTTTGGTCAAACCTGATAATTGCTGTATGAACATCATCATCATGATATTTGGAAAGCCCCCCGATAATATCCTGAGGTCGAAACATCCGGACGTCAAGTTTAAGTTGTATTAATCCTTTCCCGTCGGGCGGTCTTTTGTGTCGCCAAAGGTCATCATCATGATCTTACTCTATCGCCTGATAAAAATCATGCAGTCCCGAAGCATCCGGACGTCAATCTTAAGTGCTAGTGTGTTTTACCCGTCGAGTAACCTTAGAAACATTGCGAGCATCATCATGATATTCCAACATCACCCGATATTATAATATCATGCTGATATTATAATATCACCTTACTTAGAGAAATCTGCCATCTGCATAATTTGCGCGCGCACGACCAAGTCTTGGTGATCAACATCATCATGATATTTCGAGACCCGACATTTCTTAATATCCTCCTGACCTCCTTTTGCGTGATCATGATGATCACCTTATCTTTCGAAGCGGAGGGTGATTTTCATTTCTTAAGTCATGTTGAACAAGATCATCATGATCTTGTTCGTCTCTCCCAACAGTTCGTAATATCATCCTGCCGACGAGTATAACCTTTTGCAAATATGATGATGACGATGGCGTCATCATCACCTTCTCCTTCGGCAAGATATTTTCCAGGGCGTGATCCATTTCACCAATATGATGATGACGATGACGTCATGTTCGAAGATTAACACAAGCCCCGGATATCCTGATGACGTCATCAGGACTTTCGGCAGGATCATATTTTTGATCACCCAGTGTGTATATGATGATGATGATGTTCATCATCCTGACCTTCCGGGGATCGCCTTAGCCGAAAAAGGGGTCATGCTGCTTTCATGACCTGATCATCTTCCTTAGAGGGAACCCGATATTCCATTTACCTCCTGATCTTAACGAAACATGACGGTGACGTCATCCCTTTGCATTTTAACCAAGCCTGATGATGACGATGACGTCATCATGATTTTCCTCAGCGGCAGGATCATTTTCCGAGTCCTCCTGTTTGTCTTCATCATGATGATGATGACGATGTCTTTCTTTCCCGAATGTGCAAAAAAAACAAAACATCCTGATGTGCTTTTCCTCAGAACATTCGGAGGGGAGGGGCATCATATTTCACAATATCCTGCGGCTGGATACAAGACATAGAGTTGGTCATCATCATGATTTCCGGCGTAGGTATAACTGTTGCCGTCGGCCAAGTCTAAAATTGTCACCCTGATCATATGTAGTCACGCCGATGCAAATATGATGATGATGCAAGGCCGGATTCTAAGGATGGTTGAAGGGCGATTATTTCCTTGTATAATTTGAGATCATCATCATCATATTTTGAACCTGATATACAAGAAAATGGGCAAAAACATGAAGCGATGGAAATTTGAAGGCCCGACTGCCTGAATTTTGGTCAACGAGGGTTGACCTGGTTGTTTTTATGCTGTTTATGCATTTAGTGCATATTTTTCACAGGTAAGACCTGTTTGCCTGTAGCTGCACGTGGGGAGGTATGTTTAATAAGGTGTTTACTTCCTGTTGTTTATCCTCATGATGACAAACTTAATGTTTGTCTGTTTATTTGTAGGAGGTCATCATGATGCTGCTGAAGCTCAACATTGAGGTCATGATGCTGCTGAAGCTGAGCGTGGAAATCATGATGATGCTGCTGAAGCTGAGCATTACAAAGTTGCGCATGGAGTCAACATGGACCAGACATGAAGAGGATATTGTCAAATATGCTGTTTGCCAGCTGGAGACCGAATCAAGTCGAAGATGCTGGAATATTCTGTGCCAGCTGTACATTTGCTAACTGATGAAGCATGTGCTTTTCATCTGGGCCGTTGTTTGTTATGAGAGGATCCTGATCCTTGGATCATTGTAACCATTTTCTGGCAGTTGCTCTATATAACATCCAGAGCTTGTCATTTTAAGAGAGAGAAATACACTAGAATACACCGACGCATCTGGCGCAAAAGTTAATTACTGTAGAATAAGTTAGGAGATCGGATTACTGAGACTAATGAGGATAGAATTGTTGAAATGTCAAGGTTCTTTCTTCAGATCACTGTAAATGTACCTGTTCTTGAGCATACTGAATGAAGATGAAGTCCCAGATTACATCTTAATTGTAAATTTTACATAATCTTTCTGTTGATTTCTGGATATGTACTGGTGAATGCTGTGTTCAACTGGAAGCGCTTTCATTTCATTACATGTTGTTGTCAACTTTCCTTTGAAGCTTTGCACTAGATCATGCGGATTTGTGGATTGTCCTGGTGAAGTATGATTTCTAGTTTTCCTTCTTTTCATTGCAAGTATGGGAGCTTGTATGTGAATCAGTGATCTAAGTCCAGTAATTTTAGGAATCTCACTCTCTAACCTTTTTCCTTTTTTCAATTTCATTAATTCATCACCATAACTGCAAATCATGATAAATAACAAGCAGAAACAGTGAAATATGCTGAAATCCCGTAGGTAACTGAAGATCCTTAGCATATTTGAGTTAAATGCATGTAGTATTGAAAATATCATGCAAAGAATCATAAATAATGGTAGAAATCATGCAAATATCAGCCTGTATGCACATTATTTGACTAAATTTACAGTGCAGAGGTAGAATTGTTGGAGACTTATGCAGAGCGAACATCCAGAGCAGGATATTTGAAGATGATGATGATGAACAGTGCAGAAACACGTAAGGCCCTTGAATGGAAAACAGCAACACACATCAACCACTGAGTAACGTCAGTAGATTAAGACCTAATCAACGGAGACTTGGGATCATGAATTCTTTGAATTCATCGTATCTTTCAAGATGAGTAAAGGTTGTTGTGTAACTTTTATTCTATGTTTGCGAATGACTAACATCATGACCAACATAAATTGGCGCTAGAAGGAGGGCCTGAGTCCGGAAGATCACGTTCATCATCAGTACTTTCAGGTTTGATGACGCTCAGAGTAAGGTAACTTCAGATCATTTGTGAATTTCATCATATTGCGTAAATATTTGCTGCGACAAGTTTGTATTTGCACATTCTGTGTAAAGATTTCCAAATTTCACATAAATATTGCAAGCTTTACAGTAGATTTCTTTAAATTCACTAAATATCGGCCAAAGATGCATAAATTTGTTCAAGCTTTGAGAATTTGAGCCTTAAACACGCGAGATCTGGTGCTACTGGTTGGAATATCCCAATATCCTGTCATATTTGCAGTATCTTCGCAAATATCGCATAAATATTCAGTCTGATTTGCAAGTTGACCACAAATATCACCTCGTCCGGTGGAATCCAGCCAATATTTGCAAAGTTTCAGCTAATTGGCCTCCGAATCGAGAAATCCTGGCTCACAGGATAAATACCAGGTCTAGACATAGTGAAATTTTCGAAGAATTGCCTGTTAGAGGTTTTAGACCTAAGACTGTAGACGTCCACCATACTCCAGAGTCTAGTACGTCCAGAGCTTCACCAGGACCTCCTCCTGTAACTCCTGTTGGTTTGCAAATACCTTCAGGTATACCAGTGACACCTCCTGTTCAACCTCAGGGTATACCTTTAGTCCAACCTCAGCCAACTGCACCACCAGTTCAGCCCCCTCAGGTTGCAATGTCGTTCTTTGCAGCAGAATCACCATTGACCTTTACTGCGTATCATGAGTTACCAAAGTATCCGGACAAGCTTTGTCCAAAATACCATCCTTACCAGGATGCGGATGATCATATCAGGACGTTTAAAGAAGCTTGCTGCAGAGCCAGAATAGAACATCAGGATGTGGTGTGCAGATTATTCCCTTTTTCCTTAGGGGAAGAGGCCTATAATTGGTTCATCAGTCTTGGTCAATCTTCTGTAGGTTCGTGGGCTGTCTTAGAGAAGGCTTTTCTTGACAGATTCAAGGTCCCTATTGATCCATCCATGAATTACCACCTGTTTGCCACAATCAAGAGATTGGAGCATGAACCTATTGCAAATTTCAATGCTAGGTTCCAGAAAATGTTGTCCAAGCTAGTTACCCCATATGTGGTGGCTGATGATGCTGCTAGAAGTATTTATTATTCAGCCCTGGATCCATTAACCGCCATGTTCATCAGGAGAACACATCCTGAGATCACCACATTGATAGGAGCTTTTCAAGAAGCTATCAAGGTAAATCAACAGCTGATACCTGCTCCTACTCCAAATATAGCATTCCCTGCTTTGCCCGGCATGCAGTCACAATATCCAGCACAGTATCCTGCAGCTTATCCTTCGCAATATCCTGCACAATATCCAAATGGAGCAGTGATGCCCCCAGCAATCATGCCTGCACCTTTGCAAGTACCTCCATTGAGTATCATGCCTCCTCCTAATGGAAATGGCCAATTGCCACAATATCCTGCACATACTCAGACACCTCAGGGTACAGATCTATCTCATAATAACCATGGATCTTCCTTTTTCTAGCCTCAGCCTGAAAATGTAGTGGCCAAAGCTCAAGAGGAGAAGGAGGAAATCAAAGAAATTGCTGCTCAGTTGAGAAAGCTCACCACAGAAGTAACACACTTGAGAAACCAAGGGTTTTATTCACAGCCAGGTCAGAATAGGAGTTATTCCAATGACAGACCAAATTACCCTGACAGAGGATACAACAATAACTTCAACAGTAGTGCTGCAAATAACAATAATCCTCCTAGGCAGCCTAGAGTGTGGAACTCCAGGCCAAATAATGGTTCATTACCATCACCCCTAGACAATCAGCCTCCTGTTGAAGCCAAACAGACTACTAGAGTCAATCTTGCTGAAGCAGCCCTTACCAATTGGTGCAGGATTCACAACACCAATGCACATGCAGAATTAGATTGTCCACAATTTAGGATTGCTGCCAGCATCTTTCAGACTGAAGTGTCTAATACTTCTGGAAATCCACCTCAGGCAGAAGGAAATGAAATAGTTCCTTGTGGATATGACTCAGCTTTTGTGCTGGAAACATACACTAATCAGCCTCATCAGGAATATAATCAGACCTGTGAAGAATCTGCCTTAACCTTTGAAGCAAATTATGTCTTCCCTTTTGAGGATGAAAATGAACCTACAAGAGAGCATGAGGAAGTACATGCATACCAGCAGCAATACCCTGGTAAGCACAATTATAACCTGAGGAGTAATGCCAACAGACCTGCCGGTCCATTGACATCATCTCTACCTCCAAACAACTTCAACACACCTCCTGATCCTAAGGCTAGCAATAACCCTGGGTTCCCTAAGGTGAATGCTCAATACTTGTCTCCTCAAAACACAGTAACAAAAGTCGCAAATGCACCTCATGAGTCTGACAAGTTAGTCAGCTATTTGGCTGATGAAATGAAGAAAATCAAGATCAGCCTGTCCCTATCTGAGTTACTGAAAACTCCTGCCATCAAAAGGGCATTCATGAAGTCGCTGGATGATCCTGCTTCTAAAGAGGATAATCACCTTTCGAGTCAATCCAATAGCAGAGACCATACTGCTAAAGATAACACTGTCAAGCCCAAAGTGTCAGCCACAGTCCAAGCTGCTGAAACCTCTCACATGACCTTGTACAGAGATAAAACTGAATCACCACCGTTTCTCCTCACCATAAGAATGTTCAGTAAGAATTTGCACAACTGCTTAGTTGATTCAGGAGCCTCAACTAATGTTATGCCTTTGTCAATATGCAACGCATTAGGACTGCATCCTGCTAAATCATTAAAGAAGGTTACTCAACTGGACAAGACAGAAGTAAGTGTCGTAGGAGAACTCACTCATATTCACATGCAGCTAGCGTCTGATCCTAGGATCCAGTATTACATTGACATTCAGGTAGTTGACATACCTGATACATATGGGATGTTGCTTAGCCGGGACTGGTCTAAAACGCTTAACGGATACATGTCCACAGACTTCAGTCACATGTGGTTGCCATGGAAAGGTATACCTAATCAGATCAGGATTGATGCTGAGCCTAGGATGAAACATATGATCACTGAATATAACAGAACAAATGAGATCATGTATGTAAACGTAGAACCTGGAGTTTACCACATCAGGCCGCAAACTGTCCAAACAGAAGAGGTCCTGATGCTTGATGTTCATCATCATCATGATGATGATTATCATGAGGATATGCCAGTTGTAGAACTTAATAATGATCCTGATAATGACAACGAAATAGATCGCTTCAGGGATTTTCAGATGCATTTATCTACTCAGATAAAACGTTGTCAATTATTAAATATACCTGCTAATGATATTTTGATCGACAGATGGTGCAGATTGCATGGAGAAGCACACTCGGAAAAGACTTGCGAACCATGCTTAGACATGATCATGCTGGAGCAGACGTATAGTGAAGCATCATCATCATATTCCGAGGTGAGTGCTACATCTGATGATGATGATGATACTAATTTTTATTTGTCTTTTGCAGGAACAGAAGAGTCGACGGATCCTGATGAGGATCATATCCAAAAAATAGAAGAGATCCTGGTGTCCAATCAGACGAATAATGCGAGAAAGGAAAAGATCACTCCTGGTAGTGATTGCTTCATGGAACCGAATTACGAGTTGTCTGATGAGGATAAAGGCAGTGACCTGACGAAGTTCGAAGAATTTCTGGTCAAAGAAATAAAAAAAATGACACAACAGTGTAGATCTCCCCAGGAGGTTTTAATCAAAGGTTGGTGTAGGCTGCATGAGGCGCCTCACTCAGAAACCACTTGCTCACTGTGCTTACACATTTTGAAGAAGCATGCAGTTGTATGTGCTGAACATCATCCTCCTGCTGGGATTGAAGAGAAAACAGAAAAGCCATCAGGCTCATCAGATAAAGGAAAGAGGAAGCTTGAAGATGACACACCTAAGTTAAGGTGGATATCAGGCGGAGCAGCAGCCAGAGCTGCAAAGAAAAAGGAAAGTTCAAATAAATGTCCCGCTGAAGATAAGCCTTGGATCCTGAGGTTTGATGGATCCAAATCTAAGCAAGGTTCTGGAGTAGGGATTGACCTTACTGATCCATCAGGGAAATCCCATTTAGCAGCTTACAGATTACAGTTCCCCTGCACTAATAATGTCACGGAGTATGAAGCTCTGATTCACGGACTGTTGTTTGCCCATAAGAAGAAGGTGAAGATCCTGCATGTCTTTGGAGATTCAGAACTAGTTGTGAGGCAAGTACGAGGAATTTACTCTTGCAACTACAGAAAGCTGTCAAATTACAGACATCGTGTGTGGGACCTGATTGAAGACTTTGATGCCTTCAACCTCGTTCACGTGCCAAGAGAACAGAACCAAAGGGCAGATGCACTTGCTCAGGCCGCCAGTACGCTGGAACCACTGTCTATATCTGGTCTGAAGAGATTTGCAGTAGAATTGGTGTCAGTACCTTCGGTACCTGACAATGTGACCAATCTCCAAGTGTTTGATGATGATCAGCACATCCTGGACTTCATATCAAACAGAGATGTATTTGAAGCTCAGATCATAGATGAAAATGGTATGGAAGATCATGTCTGGGAAGAAGATGAGATTTTAGAGTTGCCTGGCAACACAATTCCCAAAGGTATGATTGAATTAGAAAGAGCCTTTGATCTGGATAATATGCTCAAACATAAGGATCTGCCTAAGGCAGATGGAGGTCAATATTCACAGGTGAATATTGGACAAGCTGATGACAAGAAGAATGTCTTGTTGGGTAAGGTTTGTACACCTGAAGAGTTAGATGGAATAACTCAAGCCCTTAAGGATTATATACATGTAATTGCATGGACTTATGACGAGCTGAAGACGTATGACACTTCTGTCATAACTCATACTATACCCCTCAAGCCAGATGCAAAACCTTTCAGACAGAAGCAGAGGCCAGTCAATGCTCTGCTTGAGCCCATCATCCTTGAGGAGGTCAAGAAGTTGTTGAATGCCCGGATAATTTTTCCTGTAAGGCACTCCACTTGGGTGGCAAATCTGGTACCAGTCAGGAAGAAGAATGGAGACATCAGATTGTGTGTGGATTTCAGGAACCTGAACAGAGCATCAGAAAAGGATAACTATCCTTTGCCCTCTTTGGATGAAGTTCTGCAGATGGTAAATGGAGCCAAGATGATGTCCTTCTTGGATGGTTTTTCAGGATACAACCAAGTGATGGTTGATAAAATTGACAGATTAAAGACTGCCTTCACCACAAAATGGGGGATATTTGCATATAGACGTATGCCGTTTGGATTGATAAATGCTGGAGCTACATTCCAGCGAGCAATGGACATAGCCTTCAGAGGCTTAATAGGAAAATGTATAGTCATCTACATGGATGACCTGACAGTGTTCTCCAAAGAAAGGGGAAATCATGTTGCTGATCTCAGAAGTGTGCTGAAGAAGTGTGAAGAATATGGAATATCTTTGAATCCCAAGAAGTGCATATTCGGGGTCACAACAGGAAAGTTACTAGGCCACCTGATCACAGAAGATGGGATTATCATTGATCCTGACAGGGTGGAATCTATTATGAAATTACCACTTCCAGGAAGCAAAAAGGAGCTTAAATCTTATTTTGGTAAGATAAATTTTGTGAGGAAGTTCATCACTGGCTTTGCTGAGATTGTCAGACCACTGAATGCCATGTTAAAAAAAGATGCACAAATTGACTGGACACCAGAAGCCAGAGCTGCTTTTGAAGATATAAAGAAGGCCATTTCAGATGCTCCTGTCCTCATTAGTCCAGATTATACAAAAGATTTCTACATCTACTCATTTGCTTCAGAACATACTTCTGCAGCAGTGTTAACTCAAAGAAATGAAGATAAAGAAGAGAAACCAATTGCCTTCATGAGCTGTCCTTTCAGGGATGCTGAGTTGAGATATGTAGATGTTGAAAGACAGGCACTTGCATTAGTCAGAGCAGTAAAAAAGTTCAGACATTATATACTGAGAAGCAAAGTGATTGCTGTGGTACCAGATGCAGCAGTAAAGATGCTGCTGATGCAGAGTGAACCTGGTGAAAAAAGGGCCAAATGGATTACGGTACTACAAGAATATGACATGGAGATCACACCCATGAAGCTAGTACGAGGACAGGCTCTGAGCCAGTGATATCTGAAACTGATCCAAACATCATCAGTCAGCAGTATGTAATCGATGAGAAAGACAATAAAGAATGGTATTCAGACATCAGGCACATCCTGATCACTGGAAGATGTCCTTTGAGGATGCAGGCTTCACAGAGAAGAGCCTTAAAGATGAGATCCCAGAAATATATGATGAAGGGAGGAGCCCTGTTTAAAAAGAATTATGAAGGGATATACCTGAGATGCTTAGAGAAACCAGAAGCCAATAAAGTTTTGACAGAGTTACATGACAAGTTTGGAACTGCCCACGGATCAGCGTTGGCCACAACACATGCAATCCTCAGAGCAGGATATTACTGGCCTACAATTTTTAAAGACACAGCTGATCATGTTAAATGTTGTCATGTTTGCCAGGTTGCTGCCAACAAAGAAAAATATGCTGCACAACCATTGCAGCCAGTGATGGAGGAGCGCCCATTTGCACAATGGGGCATGGATTTCATAGGACCAATCAATCCTCCGTCTTCTTCAGGCCAGAGGTATGTCCTAACAATTACTGATTATTGTACCAGATGGACTGAGGCTATCAGCAGCAAAACTTGTACTGCTGATGATGTCATTAAATTTCTGGAAAGCAACATTGTCACCAGGTATGGAACTCCTTATGCATTGGTAAGTGATAATGGTTCTGCCTTCATTTCCACTAAATTGTCAAGTTGGGCTTTTGATCATGGGATTATACTTAAGTTCTCATCCAATTACTATCCCCAGGGAAATGGATTAGCAGAATCCACCAATAAGAATTTACTGAGTATCATAAGAAAATTGATAGAGAAAAATCCCAGGGAATGGAACTCATTTCTGAAGTATGCCTTATGGGTAGACAGAACTAGAATGAAAATTGCATTAGGAAACTCACCTTTCCAGCTAGTATATGGGGTAGATCCTATCCTCCCTGTAAACTTGAAAATTCCTACTCTGCAGTTTGCCCAAGACTATCTAGGCATAGATAATAAACAGGAAGTCAGGTTGCTTCAGTTGATGCATCTGGAAGAAAAACGAAGCCAAGCAATTGACCAATTTGCAAAACATCAGGCTGTTGTCAAACGCTGGTTTGACAAGAGAGCCAGAATTAAAGCTTTCAGGATATCCGATTTAGTCCTGATGTGGGATAAAGCCCATGAAAGGAAAGGTGATCATGGTAAGTTTGATAGACTATGGATAGGTCCCTTTCAGATTTCTAAAATTTTAGGAGACAGCACTTATAGGCTTAAGAACCTGACAGGTGAGGATGTCCCGTTGCCAGTCAATGGACAATTCCTCAAACATTATTTCCAGGCCTGAGTGACTTCATGGCAGTCTTGTGTATCATATTGTATATTTGTATAGTTGTTTGTACAGTGTTTGCTTGTTGTTGTTGTTGTTTTGTTGGTTGGGACCTTGTTCTGGTAAGTCAGGATGATGCACTTCATCACCTAAGAAAATAACTAAATTGTTAGGATTCAAGTGATGAGATCAGATTTAGATATAGATTGTAATTCATTCTGATAAATACTCATGATCAGGTTTATGATGTCTTTTCATCAGGGTACTTTTTCTTGTCCAAAGTGAATCAAACACAATGAAGCACCTAACAGCCTTGGGTTTGTTGAAAATATGAGTATAGGTGTTAAGTGAAAAATCTAAAGGGACTCCCTTGCTACCAATACAATCTCCAACCTAAAGCTGCAAGTGACTACACCTTGTACAAATGAGCAGACATGATGATATCAAATTTAAATTTTTAAAGGAAAATCAGAAACGAAATAAAATTAGGCCATCTAAGTAACTCTACCGGGGCTATGGACGCCTGCTGGCAGTGGGGCTCTACTTAGGGAGATTGTATAGATAACCTTGCCGGGGTTATAGACACCTGCTGGCAGCAAGGCTCTATCCAGGTTGGCTATGAGGGATGATCTCCAACTATGTAGTTTAACACCAGTTACTTATGTTTTCAACTTGCTTTCAAGATGAGGATAATTAATCATCTGCACACACCTGATCCTTTGTTAGCTTTATCACCATAATGAAATTTTATCATTCAAAGATCATGATGATTTTACTTAGACAGAATTAGAACACTATAGATAAATGTGATTACATCACTTGAATTATTTGAATTTTGTTGTTTTCTTTGGTGGCAAGTTGTTGTGTGGTTACACAACACGCCCCATTTTGACTTGGCAAAACAGGGACCCAGCTTTTGTTTTGGCTTGTGTTGTCTGTTTCTGGCGGTTTGGTAAAAATAAGTCAGGTGCATCATCATCATGAAGGTCAGAAGGGGGTAGGTCATCATCATGAGGTTAGTTTGTCAAAGTTCATATTTTGTTTCTATGACTTCATGGTTAGAAAGAGCTTGAAATTCCATGCAGGTTTGCCTTTTGCATCACTTGAAAATTCGTCCATATGAGGGAGTGGTGAGCAGTCAAAGTTTTGGTCAAACCTGATAATTGCTGTATGAACATCATCATCATGATATTTGGAAAGCCCCCCGATAATATCCTGAGGTCGAAACATCCGGACGTCAAGTTTAAGTCGTATTAATCCTTTCCCGTCGGGCGGTCTTTTGTGTCGCCAAAGGTCATCATCATGATCTTACTCTATCGCCTGATAAAAATCATGCAGTCCCGAAGCATCCGGACGTCAATCTTAAGTGCTAGTGTGTTTTACCCGTCGAGTAACCTTAGAAACATTGCGAGCATCATCATGATATTCCAACATCACCCGATATTATAATATCATGCTGATATTATAATATCACCTTACTTAGAGAAATCTGCCATCTGCATAATTTGCGCGCGCACGACCAAGTCTTGGTGATCAACATCATCATGATATTTCGAGACCCGACATTTCTTAATATCCTCCTGACCTCCTTTTGCGTGATCATGATGATCACCTTATCTTTCGAAGCGGAGGGTGATTTTCATTTCTTAAGTCATGTTGAACAAGATCATCATGATCTTGTTCGTCTCTCCCAACAGTTCGTAATATCATCCTGTCGACGAGTATAACCTTTTGCAAATATGATGATGACGATGGCGTCATCATCACCTTCTCCTTCGGCAAGATATTTTCCAGGGCGTGATCCATTTCACCAATATGATGATGACGATGACGTCATGTTCGAAGATTAACACAAGCCCCGGATATCCTGATGACGTCATCAGGACTTTCGGCAGGATCATATTTTTGATCACCCAGTGTGTATATGATGATGATGATGTTCATCATCCTGACCTTCCGGGGATCGCCTTAGCCGAAAAAGGGGTCATGCTGCTTTCATGACCTGATCATCTTCCTTAGAGGGAACCCGATATTCCATTTACCTCCTGATCTTAACGAAACATGACGGTGACGTCATCCCTTTGCATTTTAACCAAGCCTGATGATGACGATGACGTCATCATGATTTTCCTCAGCGGCAGGATCATTTTCCGAGTCCTCCTGTTTGTCTTCATCATGATGATGATGACGATGTCTTTCTTTCCCGAATGTGCAAAAAAAACAAAACATCCTGATGTGCTTTTCCTCAGAACATTCGGAGGGGAGGGGCATCATATTTCACAATATCTTGCGGCTGGATACAAGACATAGAGTTGGTCATCATCATGATTTCCGGCGTAGGTATAACTGTTGCCGTCGGCCAAGTCTAAAATTGTCACCCTAATCATATGTAGTCACGCCGATGCAAATATGATGATGATGCAAGGCCGGATTCTAAGGATGGTTGAAGGGCGATTATTTCCTTGTATAATTTGAGATCATCATCATCATATTTTGAACCCGATATACAAGAAAATGGGCAAAAACATGAAGCGATGGAAATTTGAAGGCCCGACTGCCTGAATTTTGGTCAACGAGGGTTGACCTGGTTGTTTTTATGCTGTTTATGCATTTAGTGCATATTTTTCACAGGTAAGACCTGTTTGCCTGTAGCTGCACATGGGGAGGTATGTTTAATAAGGTGTTTACTTCCTGTTGTTTATCCTCATGATGACAAACTTAATGTTTGTCTGTTTATTTGTAGGAGGTCATCATGATGCTGCTGAAGCTCAACATTGAGGTCATGATGCTGCTGAAGCTGAGCGTGGAAATCATGATGATGCTGCTGAAGCTGAGCATTACAAAGTTGCGCATGGAGTCAACATGGACCAGACATGAAGAGGATATTGTCAAATATGCTGTTTGCCAGCTGGAGACCGAATCAAGTCGAAGATGCTAGAATATTCTGTGCCAGCTGTACATTTGCTAACTGACGAAGCATGTGCTTTTCATCTGGGCCGTTGTTTGTTATGAGAGGATCCTGATCCTTGGATCATTGTAACCGTTTTCTGGCAGTTGCTCTATATAACATCCAGAGCTTGTCATTTTAAGAGAGAGAAATACACTAGAATACACTGACGCATCTGGCGCAAAAGTCAATTACTGTAGAATAAGTTAGGAGATCGGATTACTGAGACTAATGAGGATAGAATTGTTGAAATGTCAAGGTTCTTTCTTCAGATCACTGTAAATGTACCTGTTCTTGAGCATACTGAATGAAGATGAAGTCCCAGATTACATCTTAATTGTAAATTTTACATAATCTTTCTGTTGATTTCTGGATATGTACTGGTGAATGCTGTGTTCAACTGGAAGCGCTTTCATTTCATTACATGTTGTTGTCAACTTTCCTTTGAAGCTTTGCACTAGATCATGCGGATTTGTGGATTGTCCTGGTGAAGTATGATTTCTAGTTTTCCTTCTTTTCATTGCAAGTATGGGAGCTTGTATGTGAATCAGTGATCTAAGTCCAGTAATTTTAGGAATCTCACTCTCTAACCCTTTTCCTTTTTTCAATTTCATTAATTCATCACCATAACTGCAAATCATGATAAATAACAAGCAGAAACAGTGAAATATGCTGAAATCCCGTAGGTAACTGAAGATCCTTAGCATATTTGAGTTAAATGCATGTAGTATTGAAAATATCATGCAAAGAATCATAAATAATGGTAGAAATCATGCAAATATCAGCCTGTATGCACATTATTTGACTAAATTTACAGTGCAGAGGTAGAATTGTTGGAGACTTATGCAGAGCGAACATCCAGAGCAGGATATTTGAAGATGATGATGATGAACAGTGCAGAAACACGTAAGGCCCCTGAATGGAAAACAGCAACACACATCAACCACTGAGTAACGTCAGTAGATTAAGACCTAATCAACGGAGACTTGGGATCATGAATTCTTTGAATTCATCGTATCTTTCAAGATGAGTAAAGGTTGTTGTGTAACTTTTATTCTATGTTTGCGAATGACTAACATCATGACCAACAATAACCTGTCTCAAGAATTGTCTCCAATCATATATGGTTGTTTCCATTAATGAAAACATCAAATCTCCAATATATGAGCAGTGTCTCTTGACCATGTTGCCAACTATCTCCCTCTTTGGCATTGATGACAACACTTAGTGAAAAATGCTCACACTGCTCCCCCTTACTATGTACACTCTATTTTTTCTTCTTCCCTTAAGATGTTTGGCCATTTTTCATCCGTTCTTCTTCCCCCCCTTTGACATCAATGGCAAAGGTGTGTGTATAAGTAACAAAATTATGTCAAAATGGTAGAATTGTTATACTTGTCCGCATATGTATAGGTGCAATCAAATAGCTTCCCTACTAAAAGGTGAAGAGGATGTCTGAGTATATGAATTTCAATTGAGCTATCTCTCTATCTTATTTGACCTTAGCACTACTCAAAATTTGAATGTTTCCATTCACTTGAAACACTAATTCCTCTACTTTGTCTACTGTGGTAGGCACATCAGTTATTGTCTTTACCTTTGTTGCCTTTGCTAGAAGACCAGTCATAGAATCAATCTTGGATTCTATTATTTCTCTAAGTTGGCACATTTTGCTCTTAGTGGCCTCTTTCTTATTCTACAGACTGCTTATCTTTCATGAATGCCTTCAATTTCTACCTTTTTGTTGCTGATGGAGTTAGATGCAGGATCAAATGTTTATGAGATTTTTACCAATTGAAGTTCCAAGTCATCTATTTTCTCCTTCATTTCCTTTGTTGTCTTAGGCCATGTTAGACAAAATTTGTATATATAACTAACATCCTTAATAGTAGTATCTATGTTCTTGATGCTATTGTCTAACAAAATTGCATCTTCAGCTAGCTTATCCTTAAACTCAACTAACCTTTTATCATGAATTTCTGCTTTGACCTTATTATCAGTAGCTATTTCAAAAGATTCAAAATGTGAACTTACAAAATTTAAGAGCCTTTTGAGTTGCTTAGATGGTGCTAGAGATGTATCTTTCTGCAGTCCAGGCATCAATTTCTCCAAAACATCAGATGCCTTATCTATGAGCTCAGCATCTTGAATGTAGGATTTCAATATTTCTTCCCGAGCTTTTGCTTGGACAATTGACCCTATCTTCAATTTCTATAGGGGTGACATTGAATCCAAATTGATTGGCCCTTGTAGTAGCTCAGGTGAATCCAAAATCTGTACTTCTTGCTGTTTCTCCAAAAGTTCTCTGATAGTGTTAACCAGATCTTGTGTGGTTGCAGTGTCTCTTGCCACTTCTTCTTTAGACTGCTCTGGCGGTTGTTGACCTTCAGCTGCTTGCTCATTAGTTTTGTGTTCCAGAGGAGGGCTCTTCTTAGCTTGCTCATCCTCTTGATTTCCTTGATCAACATTTTCAGTTTGCTTTGAGGGGACTTTAGTATTCTCATGAGTCTTATCTCCTTCTTGCTCCTTTATTTCTTCATCTTTTCCAGGGCTTACCAGAGGAGTCTTTGTTTAATTCAAGTCTTGCTCAGAGTTGACTTCCGGAAGGGGATTGTCATCACCAACATTTGTTTCTTCCTTGTCATAGATTGTTGGGATGTTGAACTCTCTTAAAATATTAAGAGTCACTTTCTCTACGTCTTTAACCAATTTTTCTATATCTCCAGACATCAAGGTGTTGATCCTTTTTTTTTTATTTCAAGCATTTCTCCAAGTGTCTTGGTGACCTTGGTTTTCTCCTCAGTAGTTATGTTTGGACATAGCTTTAGCAAGACATATTCTCTTAACTCCACATCTTTAGCCATTGTTGCTTCCTTCTTAGCAGCCATTATGCTTGCCAAGTTGTCTGGGAGATCAATGATTACCTCAATGAGGGCTTTGTTGTACATCTCCAAATATTTAACCACAACAATCTCAATAATGTCTTTATCTACATCACTATACTCATCATATAGTTGTGCTATAGGATTTAGATTTCCATTGACTGTCATAGCATTTAGGACATCTTCCAAATTTATTGTAGCCTCTGTACTCTCAGACTTTGCTTGCCTTGGCTTTTTCTTGCTTCTTCCCTTAGCAGAGGGCTTGTCCTATTTGCTTTCAAAGGTTTCACTAGCCTTAGCATTCATTTTCTTCACTTCCTCATCTGATTCAGTCTCTTCATCATTAGCTCCTATACTTACATACATTCTCTTGCCTTTTGTTTTCATTCTCTTGTGCTCTTTTGTAGTGGTTTTCTTTGCAGGTGCTTCCACACTCATAGAAGGTGTGGGACCAGAGGATGCAGTTGTAGTTTGAGTAGAGGTTGAACCTCTTGTTCTTTTCCTTGTTACTGCAGGCTCCTTCAATTTATTCTTATGATCTTCTAGAGTCTTTTAAGGTTCACTTTGCTTCTTCTTTTCAACTGTCCTTACTGCTTCTGCCTTTGCTCTTGTTTCTGCAATTTGTTCTTTGGTAAACCCCTTGCTTTGGGCATATTATTTTGCCATTTTTCTAGCCTTATTTAAACTTTTATGCTTTCTCAGTTCAACATAAACTTTGACAAAGATTTCTTCATAGGTTCCAAATCTTTCTTCTATGGTGTCCTTGGGTTTTCTCAACATGAGATCAACATAACCATTCAACACAATTTCAGCTACTTCATAACCCATTGGAAGGATCCAAACTATCCTTGGCTCCACAGCCACCGTCATGCATTGATCCTTATTTACAATAAAGCATATGTCATTTTTGTACTTTTCCACAATTGTTTTAGGTATTCTTTCCCTTGATTGCATTTCCTTTTGAAAGTTTTTGAAATAGCCCCGCAGGGCTTCATTTTGAGTATCATGGCTGCCTAAACTGTTCAAATGATTTCTAATTTGAATAGCAACAAGTTTGTTGTCAAACTAGACCATATTCTTCATTTTGGGCAATTCTTTCATAAAGTAGAAGAATAAGCAAATGATCAACGTACCATATTTGAAAGGATATTTTGACTCCTTGGTCTTCTTCAAATTTTCCATTAGTTGTTGCCAGAGTAACTCACAGAGCTCATAATCAACATTCTTCTTAACCATCTCATAAGTAGTGTAGGTGGTTGTACCAAAGATAGAGTTCTCCTGGTTTGTGAAGTATATCTTATATCCAATTACCATTGATGCGAACCTCACTGCATGGTCTTCAATTGTGTTAACTGTCAATACCCTTTTATCAAATTGAGCACCAATTTCCTCCATTATAATGTTGTTCTTCACATCCTTTAGCACATGCACCTTTCTAGTGGAGTTTAGTCCTATTATAGCCCTTATTGGATCCTTTGTGATCATGCAGGGTTCATCAAGTGACATAAATTCATCATGGATCCTGCTCAGCACATACTGGACCCAATCGTTCTCTACAAATGTTGGAAAGTCTATGTATTGAATGAACTTCTTTTCTTCTAATGCCTTATATTCTTCCTTCAAATCAAAATTATCACCTCTTAGATGTTTTACCTACAAATCCACAAGTTGGCTGCCTTCATGTTCTTCTAGGGCAACATGTATGTATGCCCTAATGTCTTCCTCATGCATTACACCATATGGTACTTCCAAAAATGCACCATTAGGATCGACTTCCATAGATTTGAATGGATGTTTTTGAATTTTGGTTGAGGCCTTTCAATGATATCGATTACTTGTGGTGTCCCCATTTGCGCAATAATTCAAACAATTTCACTATAGGGTTTTAATTGTAAATACCTCTTTTTGCTGAAATTAGGGTTTTCTTTGCTTTGAATCGTTGGAAATCACTTAATTATCTTAGGGTTCTGCTTCTAATCTCCTTTGATGCTTGAAAAAATTGAATGCAAAGTGATTAATCTTTTGGATGTGACCCTTTTTAACCTTTGTTTGCAAAAACCTAATCGCCATAAACGCCAAGTACCAAAAAGATGTCAAACACCTCTTTGTCAAGCATAGTCGATCAAGATTGCTCTGTAATGCACCACATTAGATGTTTTTCTATGGGTAACTTCTTCAAAAGATTCATCAAATAGATATTTAACTCATATCCTCATGCTAGATCTCACCACCAACTATCTTGCTAGGGGATCAAGATTTTCAATAAGAGCTCCCCCTGAGCCAGAGCTCCCAATTTACTTCCCAGATGAAGTATCTACACTAGAGACTGGTATAGATCCATCCTTGACCTCATTTACATCCTTCTTAATCCATATTTTTTTTATTTCCTTTCTTGGTTTCTGCCAGATCAACCTTATCCTTTCCTTTATCTTCCCTCTCTGTTTTCTTCTTATCTGCAAGATTATTTCTTTTCACATTCTTGCTTCTGTAGAATTTTGCAATGTGTCTAGGTTTGTTGCAATTGTAGCAAACAACATTCCTATCTCCTTGGTTCCTTCCATTGATTGGATTAATTCTTGATCTACATTGGTTAGCCATATGCCCAAATCTATTGCATGTAAAGCATTTTCCATTGAAAGATTGAGTATTCCTTCCATTGTTGAAACCATTCCTTATCAGACTTCTACATTCATTTGCTCTATGACCAATTCTCTTGCAATTGAAGCATTGACTAGAGAATGATGGAACATTTTGATTCATTCTACTCCTACATTGAGTAGCCTTATGACTAAACTTATTGCAATTAAAACAATATCCATTGAAAGATGGGTACCTATGAGCATTTGGTTACCTAACCGGAGGTCTTCTAGGTCTGTTTCTCTGATTTCAGACCTAGTTGCCTTTGACTCTCTTCATCTCAGTGTTAACTTGTCTTGATTTAGAGCTTTCTCCTCTTTCAAAACCCAAACCTTGCTTGTCATCTGGACTTTTCTGACTATCAATCAACTCATCAAGCTTTGCAGAGCTTATTTTGAGCTTTCGTTTTTAACTATTAGCTACTTCTAAATCATGTTTTAGAAGCACATCTTTTGCTAGCTTTTCACATTCTTCAGACTTGCCTTTCACAACTTGATTTAGATGTTCCTCAACCTTTTCTTTCTCTTCAATTAGCATAGATAAATGATTTAGGGTTTCATTTGTTGCTTTCAATTGTTCACCTAGCTCTTTGCTCCTGTATTTGGATTTCTTGACTTGCTTCCTTAGCTTCAAGATGCATTCATTAGCTTCCTTGACATTCTCCTTCAAATCCTGGATATCTACTTCATACCTATCAAGATCTTCAAGGACAATTTTTAGTTCTTTATTGCTGACATATGTGCAATCATCAATTGTAATTTAACTTGGATGAATTCCTTCTGGAGGAGTGGGATATCTTCTGGCTTCCATGTGTTCACTTTCCCAGATCTTCCTCAAGCTATTAGACTTCTTCTAAGGAACCTTGCTCTGATACCAATTGTTGAACACAAGGAATACTGAGAGGGGGAGTGAATCAATATTCTATAAAACCACTTCTTTACATGTTCTTTAATCCATTTACTCAATTCAATAACATGAAAGCAAAATAAACATAAGGAAAGCAACCATAAAGTCATAACATACAGACACCAAGATTTTTACGTGGAAAACCTAAAAAGGGAAAAACCACAGTGAGTGTTAGCTCATAATATATTATGATATCAAAACTAGATTATAGAAATACTCATTGCCTTAGGGCTCACTTCCCAAGGACTCACTCTCCAAAGAGGTACTCAATGCAATAGGCTCACTACCATAGAGAAAAGGAGATAGAGAGAAGGTGGCTCACTACCAAGAAAGAACTGTTAGAAATGCATCTATAGAATGCTGGAATACAGTTCCATTGATAGATCAATATATAGATTCAAAGGACTTCATCATGACTGCTTTGTTTCTTTACTCTATTCACATATGCTCTGTTCTTTAGACTTCTGAACCCTTATTGCACTTTTCAAATCACAAGAATTACATACACAACAACTTCGCAACACACTCACACCCTCAAACATCAAAATCTATCAAGTATATATATATTCGCAACAAGATTAACTCAAAACTAGGTCAACATGCCAAATATGAAATGTGTACACAAAAGTATACTGTGTCAGCTTGATCTTTTACACAAACAACAATGCGAACCTATACAATCCTTCAAGAAACTTCATATAGGTGTGGACCTATTATAGAGCCACTTAGGATGATGATCTAAACAAAATACCTTTACCGCACATCTATCCAACATGAGTGTCGGCTTCATTCTTAAATATACACTTGACCATCTTGTCTGTCATATCACAACTTCTAATGTGGACCACAGTAGACTCCAAAATTCATACCAAACATTCAATATGCATCACCAATCATACCTTCATAACTGCATGTCATAATATTCTTGTGTGGCAAGATGTGGATCTCAGAACTATTGACTTTATCTTTATGAAACATTGTCAAACTGAATGCTAATACTTGGAAGCTTGTAGATGGTCTTCTGGTAGACTTCAGACTCTGTAAATCTAGAATTAGATACTTCTCATATGTGTTTACAACACTTCCAAACCACAACTCGAAACAACTAGTACTAGAGGAATGTGGACTAAAATCCTCAGGTGATCTGCACTATTTATAACTGAACTATGCTTACCCAAACTTAGGCAATTCATAGCATGGCTTCCAGAGATTTTCAAGAAATGAAACTTGGGGTATAACATTGTTTAACAACTATGTACAACATACCAGAACCATACACTAAAATCTTCATCTACGGAGGAATACTAGCTGAATCACTATCACTGCCTTAGTAAACTGCCAACACTTAGTCAATTTGACTAAGTCATTCTAATTTCTGGACCAAAAATACTATGCATAACCTGTCTCAAGAACTATCTCCAATCATATCTAGTTGTTTCCATCAATGACAACATCAAATCTCCAACATATCAATAGTGTCTCTTGACCATGTTTCCAACACTAACAACTTTCCTTCTTTTACTCCAAATATGCACTTCTTAGGGTTCAAGGAAACTCCACACTGTCTACACCTTTGAAGTATCTTCCTCAAATCATTCACATGATCAGCTCTATTTTTAGAGAAAATATTTAAATCATCCATATAAATTATGATGCATTTACCAATCAATCCCTTAAAGGAAATATCCATGGCCCTCTGAAAAGTAGCACTGGCATTGATTAGATCAAAGGGCATCCTTCTATATGCATAATTAGCCCATTTGCAAGTGAAAGTGGCCTTCAATTGGTCTTCCTCTTCAATCATGACTTGATTGTATCTTGAAAACCCATCTAGAAAGGACATCATTTGAGAACATTAACTATTTACAACACCTCATCAAGAGAAGGAAGTGGGTAATTGTCCTTTTCAGAGGCCTTGTTCAAGTTTCAGATGTCTACACAAATTCTTATTTCTCCATTCTTCTTTCTGACTGAAATCAAGTCAGATACCCAAGTAGAGTGCCTCACAAGGAATGTGATTCTAGTGGATATTAGCTTCTATACCTCCTTGTCAATGTTTCCAACAAGGCATTGTCAGGTCTGGTTTTCTGTCTAAATGGCTTGGAGTTGGGCTTTAGAGGAATAGTATGTGTGGCAACATAGTCAAGAGACACTACTATTATGTTGGAGACTTAATGTTGTCATTGATGGCAACAACTAGACATGATTTGGATCTGTCCCTGAGACAAAGTTGTGTGCAGGCTTTTGGTTCGGAAAGACTAACTTAGCCAAAATTGACTAAGTGTTGATAGTTTACCAAGATAGTGACAGTGATTCAGTTGGTACTCCTCCACAGATGAAAATTCTACTATGCAGTTCTAGTATGTTATACTTAGATCTTATGCAATGTTATATCCTAAGTTTCATATCCTAAACATCTCCAAAAGTTATGTTGTAAATTGCCTAAGTTAGGTAAGCAGAGTGGAGTAAGGAACAGTGCAAAACACTCAAGTAATTTACTCTGCATTTATCCGCTATTGAGTATCTCAATTTACAATTTTGAGGTGTTGTAAACACATATGAGGAGTAGCTAATTCTAGATTTGTAGAGTTTGAAGTTCACCGGAATATCATCTACAAGTTACTGAGTATCAACATTCAGATTGACAGTGTTCTACAGTGACAGAGTTAGTAGTTTAGAGGTCCGCAATTTTCCAAATAAGAATATTATGATCTATGGTTATGAAGGTATAATTGATGATGTGTAATGTATTTTTGATGTGAATTTTGAAGAGTCATGTGGTCCGCAGTAGAAGTTCTGGATGACGGTTGATCTGGTTACTTGTATACTTAAGAATGAAGCTGACATGCAGATTGAATCAATGTGAGTAAAAGGTATATTGCTTGAACATCAATTTAAGTGGTTCTATAATAGGTCTAGACCCAAATGAAGATTCTTGATGATTGTATGAGCTTGCATTTTTGTTTGTGCAGAAGATCAACCTGACAAAGTATAATATTTGTGTACATGCTTCAAGTTTGGCATGTCGACCTAGTTATGAGTTAATTCATGATTGTGGATATATATATTGGATAGATTTCAGTATTGGAGTGGTGTGGTTATGTGAATGTAGTATGAATTTGATGTGTATGTGATCTGAGGTAGTTTTGTGAGCAGAAAATGTTGGCAAGAGACACTGTGTGGCTTCATGATTGTTGTCATTGATGGCAACAAAGTCTATCCCACACATCTGCGGCACATAGTATGCCTATATCGGAAGTTAGATTGAAGATTGTTTTGGTCCGGTGAACAAGAACAAAGCATGCAGCAAGGTCTGACAATCAGGTCCGGATCTCTCAGATAGTGTAACTTAGCAAGTTGAGGACTTAGACAAGTCAAGAGGAGTACCATGACTACTATATTCTAGAGATTGAGCCTTCGGTGATAAAACATGGAAAAGATATGAGCATCTAAGTGTTGGGTTCTTGACAGGAAGAGCAGACTAAGGAAGAATTGACCGACAGAGTATTAGACTTCAGTCCGGATGAGAAATTGATGGTGATCAAGCTATTTGAGGGATCATACAATATTGGCTGACATGATTGATGACTTCAATGTCTATGATTTTGATACGCATCACATATCAAGCATGGATTCAACTAATAGATCAATATTTTGTAAATATCTTGAGTATTCCAGTTGCCAACTAGAAAGTTGTTGAAATCCTTGGTGCAGATATATATACCAGATGGATTTTGGTATGAAGGAGTGTGCTGGTGTAGTTGTGATGAAATAAGGTGCAAAGAAAGGTAGAGATAAGTGTGGAAGCAACAATACAAGTCTGGTATGTGACAGAGCAACAACACTAGAGTAGAGGAAGAATGAAGTGCATTAGATTTGTATATTGAGCCTAATCAGAACTGAACTTTAGCATTTGTGGATGCCTCTCATCAGTTCAAACGCCTGGTTACCTTCTATAAACTTTGTAGACAATGAGTTTCTTGTAGGTAGTGGGTGTGTGCAAGAAGTTGTGTCCACTTTTCGGCCAAAAAGTGGAAGTGTTTTTCCTGATTTTCAGAATTTGTCACATTTGACCTAAAAATTTGAAGCACTTAAATGTGGAATCTTGGAAAAAGTCACTAAATATGAAATGTAGTACTCACAGTCTAGTTTCTAAATATGTAATTTTTTTCAATACCTAGATGATAGAAATTAATTTTGAATAGGCGTTTCTAAAAACCACTGTTTAAAAGTCACTTTTTTTTACTATACCATGTACGTGTATGTCATCCATATTTTGACCTAAATAATCATATTTTTCAAAATCCTTTTGGGAAAAGCTTTGTAACTCACTGAAGCACGTTTTCCATATTTATTTGTAATTTTTTATTGAATAATTTTTTTTTAATTAATTTTTTATTAGTCATTTTTTGTCTTTTAAAAAATCATCGTGTACGTCACGCATAAGATGACCTAAACTTAACATTTTTAAATTCATTTATTTTTAAATTGAAAAGAATTGTCTAAAGTACGTTTTCATACAATTTTTTTTACAAAAAAATATTTTAATAAAAAGTTATTAAAATATTAAAAAACCCTAATAATTCAAGGTTATGAACCTATTTCATCAGAAATTGATTAAAAAATAGAAAAATTAATTCAATTGTAAAAAAAATTACATATTTAGAATCTACATTGTCTCCTCTATAATGGGTTTTAATTTCGTCAAAATATTCTACAAAATAGACATTTAAATATATGCCCAAAGTCACTATTTTGTTGTGACATTGACAGGGCCTTCAAGTTGCAGGTCAAACTAGGTCCAGAGGTCAGGGTCGGGTCCCCAAAGCATTTTTCGAAGCAGGTTACAAAGCAAAACCCGAGCCTAAAATTCAAATTTTGAATAACGGGATCCCGTTTATAAAACGCGATCCCGTTTCTTGCTTCATCGGTCGTAAATAAAATGGGATCCCGTTTAATAAACGGGATCGCATAGTAAATGGGATCCCGTTTAATAAATGGGATCCTGTTTCTTATTTGCCCATTTTTTTTAATAAGACTGTACTATGACTGTCATTTTTGCAACTTGCCCTACAGTACGGCCGACAGCGACTCTTGCAGCATTCTTTGGCATATTTCTTTCTTTTGCAGGTCCATCAACTTGAAGTATTGTTGGTATTTTGATAGAAGCCATCATGGAGACGTTATTTGAGTGGAATTTTGTTGAATTGGTACTTGTTTGAAGGACTTGAAACACATTCAAGTTTTTGACATTCATTTGTACATGCTTCATAAATTTTTTAATCATGGGATCACAAAGTCATAATAAGAGGAAAGATAGGAAGCTATTAACCCCTAAAGAAATTGAAGCAAAGAGAGAGGAGGCAAAAAGATAAAGAGATAGAAGAGTAAAGATTCAATCAATGAACAATGCTGAAGCATCCAATTCCACAACTATTGAAGATAAAAACATTGAGGAGACTATGGATATAGACGATGCAAGTTTGCAAGAGGTGAATGTGGAAACTAATATGATTATACAAACTACTCCTGGTATGTCTTCAAATCCCTCTATTAATGCTATGGAGAATGTTTCAATGGGCACAAATCTAGGTACTTCTTCAAATCCACTTTTGAATGAAATGGAAATAGTGTTGATAGGAGATTTAAAACAAGCTGGATATAACAATGTTGAGATTGATAATATTCTTAGAGATCAAAATTTGAAACAAATTGTAGTTGAAAATGAAAATAAAAATCTTTTTGTTGAAAATGAAAATGAAAATCTTTTTGTTGTTGAAAATGAAAATGAAAACCGTTTCGTTGTTGAAAATGAAAATGAAAACCGTTTTGTTGTTGAAAATGAAAATGAAAATCCTTTTGTTGAAAATGAAAATGAAAATCGTTTTGTTGTTGAAAATGAAAACGAAAATTCTTTTGTTGAAAATGAAAATGAAAACCGTTTTGTTGTTGAAAATGAAAACGAAAATCCTTTTGTTGAAAATGAAAATGAAAACCATTTTGTTGTTGAAAATGAAAATCGTTTTGAAGTTGAAAATGAAAATGAAAATCTAGGAAGTGATGTTGAAAATGAGAAATATTTTTTCAAAATTGAAAGAGATGTTTTGGATAATCTTCCTGGTAAAATTTTTTGGAGACAAATAAGAACACATGCCAATAGATTATACAAGAAATTTTTTTATCATAAAAAACTATCATTTCAATGTCAACTAATGATGCAATTAATGAGAATGTGGAAAATGACAAAAGTAATGAAAATGTTAGGCATTTTTGTTAAACCAAGAAGAAAAGATCAATCACTAAAACATGCTATGTCTACTGTTGCTAGTGCCATTGAGTCTATTAGAAGTAATAGTCGATCTAAAGATAAAAATGCAGCAAGACGAGCTATAACAACTGCTATAGTGAATAAAACAACTTTGAATAGAAGAATGGTAAGCAATATTAGTGGAATTCTAAAAATACATCCTAAAACATCGGTAAGAGCGGCAAAAAGAAGAGAAAGTATAGAAAATGATCCAATTAACCAATGTTGGAGTTTTAGTGGTCGACTCCCAAGATCTGACATGAAACTAAATGTTGAAATCAGATCTTTGATCGAAAAATATTGGCATGATAATACTAGGGTATCGTCTAATGCTAGAGATGTTTTAAAATTAAGAGTGGGGTCCAAAGTTCGCGATCCTCATCCAAAACACCTATTAGATACAATGCAAACTGAATTTTATAGAAAATTTTGTGATGAATTAGTGTTACCTGGTAATATTAAAATAAGTCAAAGATCTTTTGAAAAATGCAAACCGTGGTATGTAAAGATTAATAAGGAATGAATATCTTGTTGTTGTAAAATGCATGTTCAATTTCGTTATTATTATGATGTGTTTCAATATATACGTTGAACTTTACATTGTAACATGATTATACAGGAATGTGATATTAATATGCCAACTGAAGCAATAAAAGAGTTTATATCAAGTTTGTTCTGTGAAAGATCTAATGAAAAAGGTTTTTATTTAAGTTCATGTATTTCTGGACAATGCACTAGTTGTGGCAATCTTTCTTTGTTAAGAGTTTGTATGCATGAAAGTGTTGAAAATAATTTTGGACAACAATTAGTGGATGTTAAAAGATTTAAGAATGTTGAATATTCTTTAAAAGATGGAAAATTTGGAAAGCGTTGTGATTTAATTACAGAAAAGGTTAGTGTGCATGCATTCATATCAGAATTTAAAAGTAAAATTGTACCAAAATATGTCAAGCACTCTTAACAAGCTCGATGGCTTGATGGACAATTTCGTGAATGTAGAAACACATTTCCAGTTGGTACTATACTATCAGTGGTTGATTTTGCAGAAAAGTATACTTTAGCTCCGCAAGAGGAAATTCAATCACAATATTACAATTCAGTGCAGGTTGCTATGTTTGTTCATATTGTTTATAGACATGCATATGATAGCACAGAGAATGATAGAAAAGTTTTGAGGGAGTATCATTTCTATTTGAGTGACAACCGGTTACACTCGTCAGAGTTTGTTCAATATTGTTTCAATATATTTTATACAAATTTAAGAGAAAGAGGAATCCAGATGACTGAACATCTTATATGGTTAGATAATTGTACGGGGCAGTTCAAGAATGCTCGAATGTTCTATTGGTTATGTAGGGTTCACAAGGAGAATAATGTCCAACATATGTGGAATTTTTTTGAAGCTGGACATGGTAAAGGAGAACATGATGGAGCTGGTGCGTGTGTTAAAAGAATTCTTGCTAGACAACAATTAAAATTTGAGGATGCAGTAAAATTTAAAGATGCACGTGGGATTGTAGATTGGTGCAATACAAGATTATGTACACCTGGATCAAGCAAGTACTCTACAGTTTGTCGATTCTTTTGGTTGGTTGAAGAAGAAAATATTCTACCTAGACTTGATTGCTAGACAAATAGTGGATCTACTAAATGGCATTCATTTAGGAGTTCGAATGCAAGTACATGGACTATCTGGACAAGGAAGCTTGCATGTTTTTGTCAGTTTTGTATTTCAGGAGATTGGGAAGCATGTGAGAATACAGAATGGGTTGAAGAGTGGAAACAAAGACCATTGACACTTGCACAAGCACACAATCAAAGTGAAACAACAATTGAAGACAATGATCAACTGTTTGTATCAGACGATTATGACCGTGTTTCAGACCTTGTACAAGAAGGTAATTTAATTCAAATCATTTCATTTTATTTCACTTTGATTACTAATTTGTAGTGCTTTTATTTATTTATGTGTACATATGAATGCATGTATGTTGATTGGTCAAATTTTATGGACATGTGCAAGTTATTGAATCAAAATTTGTTTTGCAGCACATGTGTATGCTATTGTTGCACCAAAGAATAATGAAGAGGAAACTGAATATTGGTTGGCTCGTTGTGTGGAGACTAAACATAAGTTAACAACACCTTGAGAAGATGATGATGGCTTTCCTTATCCAACAGGTTTGGTGATCCCCTTAAGACATCCCCTTAAGCAAATTTTGATAACAAGTCTTTGATCCCCTTAAGCATATTTTAAGAACTTCTTTGATCCCCTTAAGCAAATTTTAAGTATTTCTTTGATGATGCCTATCATTATCCAATAGTTTCGGTGGTGGTTGTTGGCACTTGGCTACGGAAATACCTAATAAGGAAGAATGGTTTGCCTGCATTCGAAGATTATGAAACACATAAGAAGATTATACACTACTCACATTTGGTGTTGGCAACAAATATAAAACTGGAGAGGTATCGCAGAAAACCTACAAATAAAGAGCTATGGAACATTTCTATGGAAGACCATGAGACAATCATCGATGCGTTGGAAAAAAGAGAGGATGGAGATGGTACAATGGAATAAGTAAATACAGGGAAATATAGTTAAATAGATTTATATTGTTGTTTTAAATATGTATTAAATACATGTTTTGATATTTCTTGTGCATTATTAGTTGAAATTGATTTAATTTATCCTTTTATATCCTCAGGCCATCATCACAAATTCATCAAATACTTTGAAACAAAAACTTGAGAGGCACTTGTAAATACAGGTACAAATTGTGTATATCTAGATAGTTTTATATAAATTAAAATACATGTTTTGATTCAGATATATTGATAAATTGCTTGTATTATTTTTACATCAGGTGGCATGAAGACCTGCTACATTCTCCTCAAGTTTTGGATTTTCTTGAGATGGCATATAACGACATTTTGTATTTACATTATTTTGAGTTGGCATATATGTACATACACAATTACATTATTACACATTTTGTACAGAAATTTGTATACATGTGTATGTACACAATTTTATACTCTACAGTATTAAATTTATCAAAATTATTATTTTATGTATTTTATTTGTTAAATGTCCATGTTTTTCTACATAGAATTTACTTTAAATTTGATTTATTATATTGTTCAATTTGGTTGCCTTGGGCAACTTCACCAAATTTTGAGAACTTAAGACGTCCCCTTAAGACATCGTAAATTAGGACCCCTTAAGACATTCAAAAAGTTAGCATACAACTTCCACCTTAAGTGGACACTACAAATGCAAGAAGTTGTTTAATTTTGTTGAAGTTCTACATGGAGAACTCTACAAATGTATTATCTCTGTAATCCCATTCTTGAGATAATACATTGGGTTTGTGGTGCTTTGGAGGCTAGGTTTTTTCTAAAGGGGTTTTCCCAAGGTGCATCTTGTGTTATCTTGTAATTATGCTTTATTCTTCTTTTGTATTATAGATTCTGCATACTATTTAGCATAGTTTCTCTCATTAAGGTTATGTGGAATTAGTATTTGTGGCTTGAAACTCCTAACATTTGGTATCTATAAGTACTAAAATCACATCAAGCCTACATGACAATTTGATGATGATAAATAAGTCCTAATCATAGTCATGTAGGTGTGAATTACACTCCTACCAGTAGTTTCACTCTTGGTGACATGTCCTGTGTGTTCTTCCCCCTCTTGACCATCTTTTTCAACCCCCAAATTGACCTTCCCTACCTCACATTTTTACCTAGTGCCCCCTTCATTTTTCCTATTCAGGGTCACCTCTTTGTGTCTTAGGGTTGCCCCTAGTGTCTCTAGGTTACTCGAGTGACCTTAATTAGTAAAAGTGGTGACCTTATTCCTAAAATGGGTGACCTTGTGGTTTTTAATGCATGAAATAACTCATATTTTTATCTTTTCTTCTTGATTTTTAACCCATTTTAACTCCCATTTTTTGTGCTAACTTGTGCTTTTCCTCACTTTATTTCTATTTTGAACTCATGATCAAATCTTATCTTTTCTAAATTGTTTCCATTTTCTCTTTGAGTTCATTTTAGTTTTCTTTTAGTTTTCTTAAGTCTTCTAATTTTCTTTCTATCTTCTCTCTTATTCATGGAATTGCTTCCATTTCTTATTAAGTTAAATATTTATTTTGATCTGATCTCTTCTTCTCTTCCCTCTTATTTCTACCTATAAATACCCCTCATCTCTTCATTATTTATCATCAAGAAGTTTCACACACTTCTCTCATAGAAGCTTCTTTAAAAGCTTCCTCACAAACTTCATTAAGATTCTTCACAGGTCTTTGAGCGTCTTAGTTTAATTTGAGTTTTAATTTTGCAAATATTCAAATATTTCCTCTTAGGAGGTTGTCTTCAAGTATTATTTTCTCATCCAAGCTTATGTATAGAACCCCCTCTAGCTTTTTATTCTCACACAAGGATCAAGCCTTCCTTCTTTCAAATTTGTTTTTGATTAAGATAAGCTAGAAAAAGGGTCCTATTCCCTTACAAATCCAAAGAGTTCAACAAACTAGCATGAAGAAAATTAAAGACCACCAATACAACAAAAACACTAGCTACAATAAACTAGGATAGGTGACAGAACAGACAAAAAATAACTAGAAAATAACATACAGACAACAACAAAAACAACACCAAACCCTCCACAGAACATAGAGAAATTACTTCCTACAACTAGAAAGCAGGGAATCCCAATCCTTTCTCATAGAATTCAAGGTGTCATCCCAATTAGCCACACCCAAAACCAATTCTTTCAAATTTGTTATTCCTTCTAATCCACTTTTCATTCCCTTATGTCTCGAAATTCATGTAATGCTCATGAAGACACTTAATAAAATTCCAAATCTTCACTATTAATATCATCTTTTTAGATTACAATGCCCTATCATATCCCTTGAAAGAAAACCCATGAAAATTACAATGAAAATGCTCTAAAATCTATCACTAGAACAAAACCCTAGAGGTTTATGCATGTTTTTCTTAGTCTCTCCTTTGCAACTAGTTTTCCATCTCTCAGTTTAATGAGATACTATAATATATAGATCGTTCAATGTCAACAAGCAATGTTGGACAAGGACCTGTTGATCATGATGTTAGTCACAAACAAACATAGAATAAAAGTTACACAACAACCTTTACTCATCTTGAAAGATACGATGAATTCAGAGAATTCATGATCCCAAGTCTCCGTTGATTAGGTCTTAATCTACTGACGTTACTCAGTGGTTGATGTGTGTTGCTGTTTTCCATTCAGGGGCCTTACGTGTTTCTGCAAAGTTCATCATCATTTCTTCAAATATCCTGCTCTGTATGTCTGCTCTGCATAAATCTCTAACAATTCTACCTCTGCACTTATGGATTTAGTCAAATAATGTGCCTACAGGCTGATATTTGCATGATTTCTACCATTATTTACAATTCTTTGCATGATATTTTCAATACTGCATGCATTTAACTCAAATATGCTAATGATTTTCAGTTACCTACGGGATGTCAGCATATTTCTCTGTTCTGCTTGTTATTTATCATGATTTGCAGTTATGATAGTGAGATGCTCTGAAATTGAAAGAAATTAAAGGAAATGCTTCTAATTAAGTTGAACCTTCAGCTTTTGATCCACATACATGATTGATACTGTCATGAGGAGAAGAAATCAAACCATATGTTCACCAGGACATTCCACAGCTAGATACAGTTGATGCAAACTTCAGAGGATAATGAATGAAAACAATACATGCAACATGTGAGCACTCCAAGGGACGCAGCAAATCAAAGCACATATCCAGAATTCAGACACAGATTACTCAAGATTTACGAAGATTTGTAATCAAAATACTCTTCCCTTTCATTAAGTATGCAAAAGACATGTACATATACAGCAGCTTTGAAATAAGTCCTGAATACTTCAGCAATCAAATTTCAATTAAGTTTCGAATGAATATAACAAGGCATTCCACCACCTTTTATAGAATAAGGTGAGGAATCTGTTACTAAAGATCCACGGATCAGATATGTCAATACAAATCAACGGTCATCACTTCATGACTTGTCAATTTTACAAAAAGGCACAAGTTGCCAGCTGCCAACTATCTATACTGCATATGCAAGATACTCCCCCCCTCATGATGTATCTTCATCATGCTCTTCATCTGATGCATGCGGGTCATCATCATGTGTATCACTTTCTAAACTTTCACTATCCGGATGATGACGCTGTTGCATATGGGGTTGCAAGCTACTTTGGATTTGTTTGTATGCCTGCACAACCTGATCTATTCCTCCGCCATCTTGAGTCTTTGCCTTGATGATGGCGTGTTTGTGTGCTTCATACTTATCCCTGCTGTTGTCCAGCTTATTCTTTCTGTCCTACAGTGTATCATTATAGGTCTCCAGCTGGCAAACAACATATTTGACAATATCCTCCTCACTTCTGGTTCATGTTGCCTCCATGTGCAACCATACAATGCTCAGCAACAGCTCTAACAGCATCATGACTTCCTGCAAATAAACAGACAAACATTAAGTTCATCATCATGTGGATAAACAACAGGAATTTAAACATTTTATTAAACAGGCCTCCAAATGTGCAGCTACAGGCAATCGGGCTCCAAATTTCCATCGCTTCATTTTCCCGCCCTTTTCCTGTATATCGGGTTCAAATATGATCATGTATGTATCGGCGTGACTACACACTGTCGGAATGACAATTTTTTACATTAGGCCGACGATTAAACTTATATCGACGCCAAAAATCATGATGATGTCCTTCCAGCGGGAAGACATGTTCTATCGGCATGATAACTCAAGATAAGGCCGACAGCAAGACTTAAAACTTTCGTCTGCATGATATTTTGGAAATATGATGCTCCCCCTTCCGAATGTCCAGATGATGCAACCGTCATGTTTCGCTTCTGTATATTGGGGAAAAGAAAGACATCATCATCCTCATCATGTCGAAGGAAAATAGGAGGATATGAAATATGATCCTGCTGTTGAGGAAAGGAATATGATGGTGACGTCATCATCATATCCGGGCTTCATTAAAATGCAAAAGATGACGTCACCGTCATGCTTAGTTAAGATCAGGGGATAAATGTAATATCGGGTCACCTAAGGAAGATGATCAGGTGGTGAATGTAATATGACCCCTCTGCGGCCAAGGTAATCCTCTCGAAAGATCAGGATGATGATGATCATCAGGATATCTGGGGCTTTTGTTAAACTTAGAACATGACGTCATCGTCATATTCGTGAACCGGATCATGTTTTGGAAAATATCCTGCCGAAGGAGAAATGTGATGATGATGTCCTCCTAATATTTGCTTCTTCGTTTATCAGATCGGGATGACGTCATCAGGATATTAGCAAAAGGTCATATTTCTCGGCAGGAGGACATTACGAAATATCGGGTAGACAAACAAGATCATGATGATCTTGACAACATGACAGCATAAAAATATGATGACCCTCCTCCTCGAATATCATGATGGCATAACCATCATATTCTGCCTTCGAAGCATGAGGATGAGTTGAGGTCATCATCAGGTTAGCGCTAGGGTGATTTAAAATATGATCATGCTAAGGAATGGAATATCACCCTCCCTTAAAAGATAGGGTGATCATGTTGATCATGCAAAAGGAGATCAGGAGGATATGATGAACTTCATCATCATATTAGCGAATATCAGCAAATATGACACTCTCTTGAAAGATCAGGATGATGACCCTCCGATAGGACTTTGACGTGCGCATGCAAATTACAGATAGTGGATTTTCTAAGCAGGGGGATATTATAATATCAGCATGATATTCTAATATCAGGTGATGTTAAAAAATATCATGATGCTCGTTGTAATTTGAAATATCGGGTTACCCTCAAAACATGATGCTGACGATGCGCATAAGGTCATTTGACGGGTAAAACACACTATCACCTAAGACTGACGTCCGGATATTGGGACTGCATGATTTTTATCGGGTGATAGATCAAGATCAGGATGACCTTGACAACATGACTGAGGATATAAAATATGATGATCACTTGCAATTATCAGGTTTGACCAAAACTTTGACTGCTCATAACTCCCTCATATGGACGAATTTTCAGTGATGTAAAAGGCAAACCTGCATGGAATTTCAAGCTCTTTCTAAATATGAGGTCATAGAAACAAAATATGAACTTTGACAAACTGGCCTCATGATGATGACCAACCTCATCGAATATCATGATGATGATGCACCTGACTCATTTTTACCAAACCGCCAGAAAACAGACAACACAAGCCAAGCCAAAAGTTGGGTCCCTGTTTTGCCAAGTTAAAATGGAGCGTGTTGTGTAACCACACAACAACTTGCCACCAAAGAAAACAACAAAATTCAAATGATTCAAGTGATATGATCATATTCATCTACAGTATTCTAATTCTTTCTAAGTAAAATCATCATGATCTTTGAATGATAAAGTTTCATCAAGGTAACAGTGCTAGCAAAGGATCATGTGTGTGCATATGATTAATTATCCTCATCTTGAAAGCAAGTTGAAAATATAAGTAACTGGTGTTAAACTACATAGTTGGAGATCATCCCTCATAGCCAACCGGATAGAGCCTTGCTGCCAGCAGGCATTCATAGCCCCGGCAAGGTTATCTATACAATCTCCCTAAGTAGAGCCCCACTGCCAGCAGGCATCTATAGCCCCGGTAGAGTTACTTAGATGGCCTAAGTTTATTGTTTATATATTTTTTATTTATATATCTGATATCATCATGTCAGCTCATTTGTACAAGGTATGGTCACTTGCAGCTTTAGGTTGGAGATTGTATTGGTAGCAAGGGAATCCCTTTAGATTTTTCACTTAACACCTATACTCATGTGTTCAACAAACCCAAGGCTGTTATGTGTTTCATTGTGATAGATTCACTTTGACCAAGAAAAAGCACCCTGATGAACAGATATCACAAACCTGATCATGAATACTTCCTAGAATGAATTATAATCTATATCTAAATCTGATCTCATCACTTGAATCCTAACAATTTAGTTATTTTCTTAGGTGATGAAGTGCATCATCTTGACTTACCAAAACAAAAACTCAACCAAAACAACACAAAACAGAAGAAACACTATACAAACAACTAACCTACAAAAGGAAACAACAGAAACAGAACAAGAAAGCAAAACAAGCAGACTGTACAAACAACTAACCTACAAAATTAAATACAAACTACTACTAGGCAAACAAGAACCAGAAAATGACCTAAGTACACCTGTATTTGCATACTTCTTTTGATTGTGCAGGAGCATTAGGGTATCAGTTATGGTTCTCATCCTAGCAAATTTATCTTTATATTCTAAAAAATATTCTGATATTCTGAATTCACTGTATTCAACAGAACAACTCTTGATGATCAGCAACTGAGGCAGCTCATCATGTTCATGATTAATCCATATGCATGTCTTATCTCCTGAATTTCCATAATCAAAATAGTATTCAACATCATTTATTGTGGAAAGGAGAAATACAACTTGGTGTATTTCTGATTTTGTTGGACATGCTTCTTCATTGGCAGCTGATCTTCCATTTGTCATTATATTTTCACTGCTTGGCTCAGTGTCCGGTCTCGCTTCAAATTGAAGGATGTATGACTCTTGATGTATTAATTCTTCATCTTTATCCAACTTTATCCCTTCATTCTGGATGTTCAGTTTATCCTCCAGTTCAGGAAACTTCTCAATATTTTCTTCAATTTCCTGCACATCAGTATCTAAATAAGTATCTTTATTATCACAACCTGATATACAGAAATTTATCCCTTCTAAATCATGTGACTGTAAAAGAGAAACAACTTTCACTTGATAAGGACACCTCCCTGTTTCATTCTCAAAATATTTCTGGAGTGACGTCTGATCATGCACAACAACTCCAAAGTCTTCTACATCTTCATCTTTCAGGAATTGTTCATTAAATAATTCACATCTTCTATCTAGTAAAGGATCTGGTTCCATTAACCTGCAACATTCTTGTATTTGATCATTCAATTCAACCCAGTTAGGTAGTAAATCAGTATTTATTTTCTTCTCTATGACTCCCTGAGTTACTACCATAGGAACTTCATCATCAACAGTGAATTTAAATTGCTCTACTATCTGCTTACACTTCTCTTTACCATAGAATGACTCCAGGAAAGATATTTCATCTTCTTTATCAAAAGTATTAGGATCAGAATCACAAATATTATCCTGATGAGTGATTTCTTCTCTAAAATTTTCACAAGATTCATACCTGCATACTGACTGATCCTTACTTGTATTAGGAAGTAGAGAACTCCTATCAATCTCACCATAGAATGAATCAAGGAAAGATGTTTCCTCTTCATTACCTTCTGGAACCGACTCAGCTATTGTATTTTCTAGAATCTTTTTCAACATGATCAAGCAGGTGTAACAATCCCTTTCTGAATGCTCTTCATCATGTAATCTGCACCAGCTTTCAATCAAGACATCATCAGTGGATAAACCTAATATTTGACTACACTGTATATTTCTGGACAAGTATAATTCAAAATCTTCAGAACGATCCACTTCAGTGTCTGGACAATTAATAACTTCTAGTGCTGCATCTGCTTGTTGCTCCAGAATTTCTTCATTTCGCTGCCAGCCTTCTTCATTTTCCTGGCAAATTTCGGCCCTGAACACATCCGGGAAGAATATTAGTCCTTTCAAGTATAAATCCAACCTTGTAAGGAAAGTTAAACAATTTATTTCGCTGTGTTCCACAGTCTAGTGTATCCTGCAACAGGTGGATAAACCAAAGTTAGACAAACTGTGAGGGTAAAGCTGCCTACTCAAAGTTTCCTGAAGCAAAGGAATGTTAACTTGACAATTGCCTTCATATACATCCATCAAAATGAGACTCTATTTTTCAATTTTTAAGGAGATCCATCATATCTCAGGATAAAACTTGAAAGTCCAGAAAATCAAACTAATCTTTGATGCTTTGGGCTAGATCTTGGCAAAGGTGCAACCAAAACATCTTAGATAAGAGATATTTGCAGACATTTAACTCAAATAATGAAATATTTATGTAATATTTGCAGAAATCCAGAAAATGTGACAGGATATTGGGATATCCTGACCCGTAACACAAGATCTCGAGTGCGTAAGGCTTAAAAGTCTCAAAGTTTGAACAAATTTACGTACCTTTAGCCGATATTAGTGAATTCAGAGAGATCTACTGTAAAGCTTGCAATATTTATGTGAGATCTAGAAATCTTTACATAGAATGTGCATATACAATCTTTTCACAGTAAATATTTACGTAATTTACTGAAATTCACAGACGATCTGAGGGTACCTTACTCTATGCGTCATCAAACCTGAAAATACTGATGATGAGCATGATCTTTCGGGCCTGCCCTCCTTCTAGTGCCAATTTATGTTGATGATGATGTTGATTTATGTTGCGTTAGAAGCGAGGGGGGGCTGAACTGGTGGTGCAGTTGGCTGAGGTTGAACTAAAGGTATACCCTAGGTTTGAACAGGAGGTGTCGTGGATATACCGGAAGGTATTTGCAAACCGACAGGGGTCACAGGAGGAGGTCCCGGTGAAGCTCTAGACGCGCTTGATCCTGGAGTATGGTGAATGTCTACAGTCCTAGGTCTAAAGCCTCTAACAGACAATTCTTCAAAAACTTCACTAGGTCTAGACCTGGTATTTATCCTGTAAGCCAGGATTTCTTGATTTGGAGGCAAATTAGCTGAAACTTTGCAAATATTGGTTAGATTTCACTGGATGAGGTGATATTTGCGGTCAAATTGCAAATCAGACTGGATATTTACGAAATATTTGTGAAGACACTGCAAATGTGACAGGATATTGGGATATCCTGACCCGTAACACAAGACCTCGAGTGCCTAAGGCTTAAAAGTCTCAAAGTTTGAACAAATTTACGTACCTTTAGCCGATATTAGTGAATTCAGAGAGATCTACTGTAAAGCTTGCAATATTTATGTGAGATCTGGAAATCTTTACATAGAATGTGCATATACAATCTTTTCACAGTAAATATTTACGTAATTTATTGAAATTCACAGACGATTTGAGGGTACCTTACTCTATGCATCATCAAACCTGAAAATACTGATGATGAGCGTGATCTTCTGGGCCTGCCCTCCTTCTAGCGCCAATTTATGTTGATCATGATGTTAGTCACAAACAAACATAGAATAAAAGTTACACAACAACCTTTACTCATCTTGAAAGATACGATGAATTCAGAGAATTCATGATCCCAAGTCTCCGTTGATTAGGTCTTAATCTACTGACGTTACTCAGTGGTTGATGTGTGTTGCTGTTTTCCATTCAGGGGCCTTACGTGTTTCTGCAAAGTTCATCATCATTTCTTCAAATATCCTGCTCTGTATGTCTGCTCTACATAAATCTCCAACAATTCTACCTCTGCACTTATGGATTTAGTCAAATAATGTGCCTACAGGCTGATATTTGCATGATTTCTACCATTATTTACAATTCTTTGCATGATATTTTCAATACTGCATGCATTTAACTCAAATATGCTAATGATTTTCAGTTACCTACGGGATGTCAGCATATTTCTCTGTTCTGCTTGTTATTTATCATGATTTGCAGTTATGATAGTGAGATGCTCTGAAATTGAAAGAAATTAAAGGAAATGCTTCTAATTAAGTTGAACCTTCAGCTTTTGATCCACATACATGCTTGATACTGTCATGAGGAGAAGAAATCAAACCATATGTTCACCAGGACATTCCACAGCTAGATACAGTTGATGCAAACTTCAGAGGATAATGAATGAAAACAATACATGCAACATGATGAGCACTCCAAGGGACGCAGCAAATCAAAGCACATATCCAGAATTCAGACACAGATTACTCAAGATTTATGAAGATTTGTAATCAAAATACTCTTCCCTTTCATTAAGTATGCAAAAGACATGTACATATACAGCAGCTTTGAAATAAGTCCTGAATACTTCAGCAATCAAATTTCAATTAAGTTTCGAATGAATATAACAAGGCATTCCACCACCTTTTATAGAATAAGGTGAGGAATTCGTTACTAAAGATCCACGGATCAGATATGTCAATACAAATCAACGGTCATCACTTCATGACTTGTCAATTTTACAAAAAGGCACAAGTTGCCAGCTGCCAACTATCTATACTGCATATGCAAGATACTCCCCCCCTCATGATGTATCTTCATCATGCTCTTCATCTGATGCATGCGGGTCATCATCATGTGTATCGCTTTCTGAATTTTCGCTATCCGGATGATGACACTGTTGCATATGGGGTTGCAAGCTGCTTTGGATCTGTTTGTATGCCTGCACAACCTGATCTATTCCTCCGCCATCTTGAGTCTTTGCCTTAATGATGGCGTGTTTGTGCGCTTCATACTTATCCTTGCTGTTGTCCAGCTTATTCTTTCTGTCCTACAGTGTATCATTATAGGTCTCCAGCTGGCAAATAGCATATTTGACAATATCCTCCTCACTTCTGGTTCATGTTGCCTCCATGTGCAACCATACAATGCTCAGCAACAGCTCTAACAACATCATGACTTCCTGCAAATAAACAGACAAACATTAAGTTCATCATCATGTGGATAAACAACAGGAATTTAAACATTTTATTAAACAGGCCTCCAAATGTGCAGCTACAGGCAATCGGGCTCCAAATTTCCATCGCTTCATTTTCCCGCCCATTTCCTGTATATCGGGTTCAAATATGATCATGTATGTATCGGCGTGACTACACACTGTCGGAATGACAATTTTTTACATTAGGCCGACGGTTAAACTTATACCGACGCCAAAAATCATGATGATGTCCTTCCAGCGGGAAGACATGTTCTATCGGCATGATAACTCAAGATAAGGCCGACAGCAAGACTTAAAACTTTCGTCTGCATGATATTTTGGAAATATGATGCTCCCCCTTCCGAATGTCCAGATGATGCAACCGTCATGTTTCGCTTCTGTATATTGGGGAAAAGAAAGACATCATCATCCTCATCATGTCGAAGGAAAATAGGAGGATATGAAATATGATCCTGCTGTTGAGGAAAGGAATATGATGGTGACGTCATCGTCATATCCGGGCTTCATTAAAATGCAAAAGATGACGTCACCGTCATGCTTAGTTAAGATCAGGGGATAAATGTAATATCGGGTCACCTAAGGAAGATGATCAGGTGGTGAATGTAATATGACCCCTTTGCGGCCAAGGTAATCCTCTCGAAAGATCAGGATGATGATGATCATCAGGATATCCGGGGCTTTTGTTAAACTTAGAACATGACGTCATCGTCATATTCGAGAACCGGATCATGTTTTGGAAAATATCCTGCCGAAGGAGAAATGTGATGATGATGTCCTCCTAATATTTGCTTCTTCGTTTATCAGATCGGGATGACGTCATCAGGATATTAGCAAAAGGTCATATTTCTCGGCAGGAGGACATTACGAAATATCGGGTAGACAAACAAGATCATGATGATCTTGACAACATGACAGCATAAAAATATGATGACCCTCCTCCTCGAATATCATGATGGCATAACCATCATATTCCGCCTTCGAAGCATGAGGATGAGTTGAGGTCATCATCAGGTTAGCGCTAGGGTGATTTAAAATATGATCATGCTAAGGAATGGAATATCACCCTCCCTTAAAAGATAGGGTGATCATGTTGATCATGCAAAAGGAGATCAGGAGGATATGATGAACTTCATCATCATATTAGCGAATATCAGCAAATATGACACTCTCTTGAAAGATCAGGATGATGACCCTCCGATAGGACTTTGACGTGCGCATGCAAATTACAGATAGTGGATTTTCTAAGCAGGGGGATATTATAATATCAGCATGATATTATAATATCAGGTGATGTTAAAAAATATCATGATGCTCATTGTAATTTGAAATATCAGGTTACCCTCAAAACATGATGCTGACGATGCGCATAAGGTCATTTGACGGGTAAAACACACTATCACCTAAGACTGACGTCCGGATATTGGGACTGCATGATTTTTATCGGGTGATAGATCAAGATCAGGATGACCTTGACAACATGACTGAGGATATAAAATATGATGATCACTTGCAATTATCAGGTTTGACCAAAACTTTGACTTCTCATAACTCCCTCATATGGACAAATTTTCAGTGATGTAAAAGACAAACCTGCATGGAATTTCAAGCTCTTTCTAAATATGAGGTCATAGAAACAAAATATGAACTTTGACAAACTGACCTCATGATGATGACCAACCTCATCAAATATCATGATGATGATGCACCTGACTCATTTTTACCAAACCGCCAGAAAACAGACAACACAATCCAAGCCAAAAGTTGGGTCCCTGTTTTGCCAAGTTAAAATGGGGCGTGTTGTGTAACCACACAACAGGACCTTGGTCACTTGAGAGTTAAATGTCCACCCATACTTTCTCATGTCACTTTCACATGGCACACACTTGATTATCATGCTGAATTATACCATTATCCCATACCTTTATGCCCAAATCATATTTTTGAGGGGTCCACCGATGTTAAGAGGAATTTGGAGGAAATATTACATCATATCATGTCCATTGAAATTCATTAATGGTGGTCCTAAGTCATGCAGGGGAGTACTTGGGGTGGGTGGAATCTTTTGAAGAAGTTGTAGAAATTTGACTTGGGATAGGGTATATGAACTTGGCAAACTTTTGCAAAAAATGTTACAAAACTTCAGGTGGGAATTGGATGAAATGAATTGAAGAAAGGAATGATTTCTTCAAGGCAGTTAGGCTTCTACAATTAGGAAGAAATGAGTGTTTCGATGTTATGGGGAAATGATGTAAAACTAGACAATAGGATAGGAAGTGGGATGGGATAAATCATATCCTAAAGTTAATCTAGCTTTCACAAAGTGGAGGGAAGGGAAGATACAAAGGAATATAAATTGTGGGAGAACCATATGGGACCATAGCTAGGAAGTGGAGGGGAGAAATAGATGAGATCCAGGGCCTCAAGATGACTTGGGAAGAAAGTTCCATGGAACTCCAAGTATGTTATTCTATCTCCCTGAACAATAAACTTAAGCTTATCATCCATTGTTTTCTTGTTTGAATATGGTGTCTTCTTGATGATTATCATGATACACTTGTTACTAGATTCAACTTGACCATTCCCTTATGGATTATAAGGGGAAAAATGTATTAAAGCTATCCCATATTTAGAGCATATGCCAAGGAGGTCATGGGATCTAAAATAGATTGCATTATCAACAATTATCCTTGTAGGCACTCCTCCACCCATTTGGTGAAGAAGATGTGTCCACTTAAGACATTGTAAATTAGGACCCCTTAAGACATCCTAAATTATATGATCAACACAAGATGTTCAAGCACCAAGGCACTTGGATAAATATAACTATAACCATGCTAGGATCATTTAATATAACTTAGTTGATCTCTAGATGAGAAGATGTGAGAGATTGATCCCTCCTAGTAGGCAAGAGATCCTCATGAACTTATCTCACTTTTTAATTCTTTGTTTTGATTTGCTTACCATTTTATTGCTTAAAATTTGACTAGGACCTAAATATGCATACCGTGAATGAATGGAGGAACTTTATTAGGACCTCATCACTACATAAATTCTTTCAATGCAATTTCTTCATTAAGCGCAAATCTAGATCAACACTCTGACACTTGTAGATTTATATATGACAATTGATTATTTCTATTGATGTCAATCTATATATCTTATTATGGTTGATCTCAAATGTTTACATTTCTTTTCCTTCATGCACATGGTTAGATTAGAGTTTGATTTATGATTAAATTTAGGGATGCTTGTATATACATATATGTATGTGATGTTATGCTTTTATAGTTTATGATGTATATGCAATGTATGTATGCATGGATAACATATATATAAATATGGATGCACCTAAACTAAGATGATTGTTTTACATGATTATTACTTTGACACATGTGTATGATTTTGAACTACGACAAGATTGCATTTATTGTGTGACATGTAAAAATATATAGTCCAGGTTCAACAATATATATATATAAAGTCCAGGTCCATGTTCAAAAAATATATAAAGTCCACATGTTCAACAATATATATATATATATATAAAGTCCATGACAAACAGTATATAACAAATAGTCCATGAAATAGTCAAATATATAAAGTCCAGGTCCATGTTCAAAAAAATATATAAAGTCCATGTTCAACAATATATATATATATAAAGTCCATGACAAACAGTATATAACAAACAGTGCATGAAATAGTCAAATATATAAAGTCCAGGTTCAACAATATATATATAAAGTCCATGACAAACAGTATATAACAAATAGTCCATGAAATAGTCAAATTATACATAGCCCATGTTTGAAATAACCTATCACATACTATCTCTATCATCAAGAGTCCTCTTCACACCATGCAAACTACTCAGATGACCTGAATCACTCTGCAAAAGAGAAAGATTTATATGAAATTAGATGTAAGATGATAAGGAAATCTAATTTAATGACAATTTTTAAATTTATAATTTATCATAAAATTAAATTACCGTGTGAGGCTGAGAGGCATGCTCTGGTGCACCTGGACCTGTGTCTCCATGCTCTGAATCAATCTATTTAATACAAGAGAAAGTTCAAGTTGAAATTAGATATACTTGACGATTTTAAAAATGATTTAATTCAATTTAATTTATAAGAACTATCATATTTAAAAATTATTATACCGTAAGAGGAACTTGTTGTGAATCCTCTATTCCAAGACTTGTCACTACAGGCTTAGCTCCATGACATGTATCGAGCTATAATTTAAGAAAAAAGAATTTTGAATGTACATGTCAACATATATATATATATATATATATATATATCAAGAAATTTACTTTAAGTTCACAACGTATATTTTAATTGTTCAATTTAAATATAATCTAAATTTTAAATTATACCGTATCAGGTTGCCCATCTCCTCTGTCCTCCTGCTCTGCATGTGCTATGTGTTGATCATGAAACGTGTCACTAACAAGCTCCTACAATGTCATTTATATTTAAGTTAGCACATGTGTGTACAAATTAGGTTTTAAAACATATATATAATTGACTTACAGTGTACATGTTAAATACGTTTTTCAACAACCTGAAATGCAGTCGACTCTTGATATAAACTTGGATTATCCAAGTGTGCTACAATGCCCATCCTCATAGTTGTGTCAACCTGCATAGACATATTTATAAAATATTAAATAGTACATGTGCACGTTTTTAGATACACTGATATCAAAATAGAAAAATTTAAGTATATATACAGTTTTTTAAAACAATATACATACTATAAGAGTGTCATGTGAGATGCCCAATGATGGAGGAGCGCTCGAGACACCCTGAGATGGAGGATTCAATGTGGAAGAACCCTAAACCAGTTCATAAATAAGTTCATAAATATTTAATTGTACACACATTCAAGACTAAATTTTACAAATTTACAAATCATTGAAAATGTACCCCAAATGGGTGCCCGAGATGAACAGGTGTCGATGAAAAATTAATTCGATCAATTGTGACCCCTGTTGCCATCATCTACACCAAACAAACCAAACAATTCGATTGTTAAAATATTACAATTTAATTGATCATCTATATGTTGATTAAAAACACGTGGTTAAAAAATTATTTTAAATTCAACATGTGTACATAACCTATATATACCTGTGTCGAATGATTAGTGGGATGATCCTCAGCAAATAGATAATCAACAAATGATTCAGTGCCCACATTATCAGATGATGCATGTGTAGCTGAAGTGGGTGCAATTGCCTGATCAGGTCCATAACACAACTGATTGCAACTCGTACATGTATGAGGCATCGACACATGTGGAGTGGCACTAGGACCACTTCCATCATCAACTCCTCCATGCTCTCTAACTCGAGCTTCCATCATAGAAGTCTGCTCATGTAGGCTACCTGAGAGTGCACTCAATGTGCCTAGTGTGGATACCACTGCATGATGCTCGAAGGGCGAAGGAATGGCAGCAACAGGAGGGTCAATAAGAGGTTGAACAGGCACCGGTCATTGGGGATCAACCCGTGCCCCAAACCTTTGTTGTGGCATGCCACCACCAACACCCTGGAATGATCTAAAATCAAAGTAGTTGGGTTTTTTATTCATAACAAACTCTACATATAATTTTCTCAAAAAATATAAAGGAACCTCACAATTAGCATGAGGTGGATAATCAAACACCATCCACCATCTATCCCAAAAATTGGCAGACATTCCTTCATGCCTACACCACCTGATTGATATTCTTTTCTTATTTGCAGGAATAGGTTCATTTGTAATGGGATGTCTAAAATATTGTGCTAAATGAGCTTTTGTGATTTTAAGATCCAAAATAGTCTTATAGGAGAGGCCATCAGCATAAAATTGGTGCCTCTCCTCTCTCCATTTCTGGAATCCATCAAAATCTGAGTCAATAGACCTCACAGAATCTACAATGTTTTGCATCAAAGATGCAAAATGTACTACGTGAGGTGGCATGAATTGTTCACTACAAATGGAATTCAGTTTTTCTTGTATCGAATCCACATTTTCATTTATTATGGCTCGCAAGCGAGCTTGGTCAGTTCCAGGTGGGGGTGGAGGTGGAGGTGGAGGCGGGTCATTTGCAGGTGGGGCATCTAGAGGTGGGGCATTTGGCACTGGGGGTGGGGGTGGGGGTGGGGGTGGGGGTGGGGGTGCGGGTGCAGCCGGATCATCTTGTGCATTAAGGAAGTCCTCAACATCAAAGTGAATATCATCTAGATTCATGATGTATATATAAAAATCTAGATATGAACCTACATATATATACATATAAACATACAAACTTCAGTACAAATTTAAAATTAAATCAAATATATATATATATGTTTCAAGAAATTACACTTGAAATAAATTTAAATTAAAAAAATACAAATAATGTATACATGCATGTACAAATTTCAAAATGTAAGAGAGCTATTAGGACTACCATAATGATTGATACAATGGGCAATATATATTTCAAAATTTCAATGTGCATTTAAGTAAGGAAACTTCTCTGGACAATCATCATGTATTTCTTAAATGTGAATATGCATCCCAAATTTTGGACTATTTTAAAGAAATATGGTGCATGTTTAGGAACTTGGTGATTGTTGGGGTAAAGAGGAATATATGATCATGCTAGAAGAGGCACTGATTAGGCTTATAATTGGCCAAGGTTGCTTTGAATAAGGTTAAAACAAGGAGATACCCATGTTGATATTCACACCCTTTGGTCCACACCTACATTGGGATGGATTAAGCTTGAAATTTTGATGGGTAGCCAAGGGTAATCCTAGTGAAGTAGGAGGAGTATGTTTATTAAGAGATGATAGGGGAAAACCTCTACCTATCTTAAAGCTTATGATTTTGGTGTCAAGAACAATAATATGGTAGATTCTAGGGCCATGATATCCAGGGCCTCAAGATGACTTGGAAACTAAACAAGATATCCCTTAGTGTAGAAGGAGATTCCAAGATCAACATTGATCATATGAAAAAGCATAGATGAAGCTTGTGGTTATTGGAAATTATTATATATTGGAAGCTAGAAACTTGGTGAATACTTGTTTAAATCTATCTCCTTCAAACATATCAAAAGAAAAGGTAATTATATTCTAGACTAGGTAGATAATGGAAGAAATCATTAAATTGCTCCTAGACATCTAGCATTTGTTGGGAAGAATAATTTTTTTACATTCAACTTGAAATCCCTAAGTTGTGCCTCCATGCTATCAAATGTTACTTGTATCTACCTTCTATACAATGATATTGAAGGGGTAGAAGGTTAGGCTAAGGATTTCTATATTGCTACTTAGATAAATTCCACATCTTCAATGTGTGGCATGAGCATATGCACAAAGCCTTGGAGGATATTTCTAAGATAATGTTCAGATAAACCTTCATGTCTTGATGCTAAATTGGATGATTCTATCCACTATGAGAATTAAGATGAGGAGGAGGTGACATAAATCCCTCCTATCAAATTCGAACAATGTTAAAAATGTCAAGGAAGTGGTAGAGGCTTTGTAAGGCTTGTGTAATTTGTCCCACCACCCTAGGATAAAGTTTTTTAGTTTATTAGTAATTCTAACACTACTTCAACTTATTACTCTAGGGTTAGGGCCACTATAATTTTCCCTACCACTAATATATCTTAAGACACCTATTGGTTTATGTTTGATGTCATTGTAGTATATTAATTTTCCCTACCACTATTGATTGAACAAAACTATACCATATATATTAAGTACTCTAGCTCAATGATCTTAAGATTAATGAAATCAGGACTAACTATATCATCATTATGCTTAGATACACCCAACATGCTAATCAAGAACTTAATTACCTTCACAACCCTATTAGCATTGTATCACTCCTATTAGGGAGTGGACTTGAATGGGGCCAAAAGATTCTTTACCTCTTACGATTGTGACTTTGGGTTTGGCATGGTCAACTTGGAGAGGTTGTGTGGCATATCCCTATAAGAGGATGAAGGGTGATAGGAGGTTGTAGGATGGCTAAAAGCATTCAAATGATGATAATGTTCAAGTTTAAATTTCAAGATATGCATCATGGTCTACAAGGTTCTCTTGTTCAAAAGGTTCATCATATTCTAGACAAGGAACTCACAATCATTGGTACCAAATTCAAGACCTCCTATTACAAGTCTCCATATAGCTTTAAACATAACATCTATAAACACAAAATTTATAGGGCTTGAATACAAGCCCGCCTTCCAGTTAGGACACTTCCAAATAATTGGTGAACTCACATGCAATAAGGGAATAACACATGCATACAAAATATGTAGAAGAAATCCCTGTAGCATGACTTGTGATTAATTAAAGTTAGGGTTAGGGTTTCAATTAGGATTAGGCTTAGGGTTAGAATTGAGGTTAGGGTTAGAATAAGAATTCAAGGGTTGCTAAATTAGGGTAAGTATTAGAGCTACAATTATTGTTTGGGTTACGGCTAGAGTTAGGGTTACAATTACAATTACAAGTAGCTCGTTAGGGTTAGGGTTAGGGCTAGAGTTAGAGTTACAATTACAATTACAATTACAATTACAAGTAGAGTTAGGGTTAGGGTTATGATTAGGGTTATAATAAGGGTTAGGGTTTGAATTGCATATAGAATTAGGGTTAGGATTAGGGTTAGAATTAGTGTTAGGGTTAGGGTTGGAATTGCATATAGAATTAGGGTTCAATCTAGCTAGAAATAGATAAATTAGTCAAGATGGTTCTAGCTCAATTTTGTTTCCTATTTCCTAGAAAATGCAAAACTAGTTATTGTTTTCTATTTAGTTGTTAGTCCCAACTCTTTCCTTTTAAGAAGTATATCAAATCTAATGTAGTAGTAGATACTGCTACATATACAAGTTTCTGTTAGGAGAAAATATATTTTGCCAAATTTGTATAGAGTTGTCTATAGTGTGTTCCAGGGTAATCAAATGATGTAAGTCACAATTTAGAGGGTTGAGGGATAAGTTTGTGTTGAGTCTATAGGAGGTGTTTTCTATAGACTAAGCTCCATAATCTAGGTGTCTCCATGTCTAACTCAAATGTTTCAACTTGGTCCATATTATATCCAGATTAATGATAAAATTTTATATATATGGCTATGCACAAGATCCACGACCATATCAATGTTTGGTAGAGAAAAGTTATCTAAGTTGGGGTAGATCCTTTTTTGACATGTCTTAAAAGTTATTGCAAACATGAATTCCCTTAGTTTTCTTGTTAACTAAGACCACATTAGATCTACCCATTTAGGATAAGTAATAGTCTGAATGAACCCTGGACATCCAAGAGTTTATACAATTCTTCTATGACCACGAGGGCTACTTGGGGGTGCATTTTGCGTAGCTTTTATTGAATAGGTTTGGCATTGAGGTGAACCACAAGATGATGCATGACTTTAAAGATGGAGTCTCAAGGCATATCACCATAAGACCACATGAAGAAATCAATGTAATCTTTAACATGGTGACATGGTTATATATGCCTTCTTTGATGTCAAGGTTCAGTGGAGCTACTATCTTAGAGAGTTTAGGGTCCAAGCTTCTATTCACAGGTTGATGTTTATAGCATGTCCTCAACAAGGAGAGGGGAGTCATGTCTTGTATCTAAGTGGTATCTAATGGAAGGTGAAGTTTGTCAAATTGAGGAGCTCTTAGGAAGTGTCCATTTTTATTGTATCATTTTAATCGATCACAAGTTTCTTCTTATATAGATTGTTGCTATTCTGCCTAGACTAGGGTGCCTCAGGACTAAAGGGTTCTTTCTTTCTCTCCAAAATAAGCATATATGTAGGTGTTAAGTATGGTGGAAAAGTCTTTCTTATGATTACAATGGGGATGTGGTCTTGACACTTCATAAGTTTCATGATGGCTTCATCATTTTGGAAAACATCAAATCATAAAGGGTCGTGTTGGTCCCAATCGATAAGCTCAAGGTATTCTAGGTCTAAGGAGATGGTGAAGATAGTGACCTATCATGAAAGAGGTCAGTGGTGGAAAGATCTTCGTAAGGATCATGAGTGGAGCCTACATCAATGTCATTAAGATTAGGGAAAGCATTACCAATGTTGTTGAGCTCGTATCACAATTAACATCACGATGTTCATTCCAGGGGCATAACCTAGCTAGTGAGGATAGCTACTTGAGTATATCAAAAGTTACATAAATGTTGGCTTCATTTCATTCTTGATTAGTTGGCTATCACAAAAACTGTAAAATTTTCTAAATTCTTGATTAGTTGGTTGTCTCTAAATGTTTGATTATGAAGGATGTGATAACTTGGTTTTATTATGGTTTGTTGTAATTTTTTTACATGATAGTTAGCTATTCAATAATGCCTTTAAAATACAATGACATACATTGTTATAAGTAAATTTTATAAAAACCAAATATATATATCATCCCAATGCTATATAATTTTTGATAGTTTGTTCAAAATCTCTCCTTTCATATGATACAATCGTTTCAAAATTTCAATTGCATTTTCCAGCTAAAATGTTTAAATACAGCTATTCAACACTCAAATTGAACTCAAATTTTGACAGTTTGTTCAAAATCTCTCCTTTCATATGATATAGTATTTTCAAAATTTCAATTGTATTTTATAGCTAAAATGTTTAAATACAGCTATTCAACACTCAAATTGAACTCAAATTTTGACAATTTGTTCAAAATCTCTCCTTTCATATGATACAGTATTTTCAAAATTTCAATTGTATTTTACAGCTAAAATGTCTAAATATATCTATTCAATTCTCAATTTTAAACATAATTTTGATAGTTTGTTCAAATTCTAACCTTTTATATGATATAGTCTTTCAAAATTTCAATTGTATTTTACATCTAAACTGTCAAAAATCAACTACTGATTTCATAAACCCTAAACCCTAAATAACAATTCAAAATTTAAATTTTGATTGTATTTTACACCAAAACAAACAAGGGAAGCTTAAAACAATTGATGGGTAATTTGTAGAAGTGGAAAAATCCACTTACCTAGTGGCTGGATGGTCTCTGAACTCGGGATCCCATTTTCGCCTGTTGACTGTCGCTGTTGAAATGGGGTCTCTGCCATTTTTTTAAAAATTTAATACTTTTCAAAAACGGGATCCCGTTATATATAATGGGATCCCGTTTTATATAACGGGATCCTATTTTTGGCCTCTAGGTTCGGGATCTTGGGAAAAAATGGGATCGCGTTTTTGGTTCTAGGCTTGGGATCCTGAAGCAAAATGGGATCCCGTTTTTGGTTCCCTGATTTCAGATTTTTTTCTAACTCCGAAACTTCCACCTTAAGTGGACACAACTTCTTGCATTTACCCTAGTGTGCTCGGGTAGTGAGCCCTAATTGGCAAGTGTCATTTTGTACTTTTTATTCTTTTAACAGAGAATACAATCTTGGGTTAGTCACCCCATGGTTTTTCCCTTAACAGGGTTTTCCATGTAAAAATCCTTGTGTTATGTGTGTTGATTTTATTTCTGCTCTCATGATTATGTATGCTTATATGTTTTAATGCTGCACTAATTGTTAAAGAAGAAAAGAAAGTTAAGATATTTGAGATAACTGATTCACCCCCCTCTTAGTTATTTTGATGCAGAGTGGCACAAGGGAAGGTATCAACATAAGATAAGTTTGGTTTGTTATCCTTAGCCCACTCACCCACTTCACTCCTTCAATCCAACAAAATCAAAGGCACATTCAAGGCATATGAAGGATTTGATGTCCAGACTATTGTCCAACCCCTAAGGCTTCTCCAACACCTTAAGACAGGTCAACAAACACCTCCTATGTAGTTGGTTTGATTCCCAACTTCCCAAAACTCTCCAACCTATACTTTGACTAGTAAGGCTACTAGCCCTCCAAACTAGGTTTTCTCAACAAAACTTGACAAAATCCCAAATGACTAGGAAAACAAATGATGGTTTTAGATACCCTCTATGGAACCCTATCAAACTCCCAAGTCTCCTGTTCCAACTCTACTCCAGCAATCCAGAACACTCATTTGGTCTTCTAGGCCTAATTGATCAATTTAGGCTAGGTTACAACAAGTGCTCAAAATTGGGTGCATAGGTCAGGGGAAGGAACTTGGAATGACTCTACCATCCCCAAACAACACAAATCCACCATTCATTCACTCACTTTATCAGACTTTTGTCATTTACATCACCAAATTGCATAATTTCAGTCAAATACATAGAGATATTTGACCTAGGGCATCACCTTAAAAATAGAAGGCTGCATTTACCAACAAAAAGATTTTGGAATCAAGTAGTATACACCCCTAGCCTGCATTTCACCGAGTGGCATGAAATTTCATCAGTGGGAATGCATTCTAGGGCCAAATTTGTGGGACAGCCCTAGGAAACAGGGTTTCTAGACCAGTCCAGATTAAAAATGTAATAACTTTTCACTACGACCACTTCAGAACCTCAAACTAGTTGCATTCAAACCCTGACTCAGTCTAGTTTTAGAAAAAGTAGATTTTCTCACTTGGAAAATTCATACAGGCTGTACACAGCAAGAAAAATAGGGAAAAATAGTTAATTTTCTTGATTTTTGTGCCCAAATTCCGTACAAAAACTTTCTCCTCCGTACTGGAGTAAGATGTCCTCCATATCAACCTATCTAGGTCAGTATACAATTTCTACAAATAGTTTTAATAACCAAAATGAAGTTGCAACCGGTCAATGTGTCATTGACACCATTGACAACACTTGACACTATGGCATTTTTGGCCTTAACACAAAGAAAATGATTGGTTTAACTTGTGTAATGGATCTCAAATGACCAACATATTCCCTAAAACATGACAAAACACAAAAACAATAAAAAAAACTCAAAAACCAATCCTTAGACCTTCTAGGCCTGATTGGTACAACAAGGATCCAAGTGGACTAAGCATGATTGAGGTTTATATGATTACCCCAATCATCTTAACCACACAAGAGGACCTTACATCCATGGCTACAGCCTTATTACAGATCACATTAAACAAAAACCACAACCTTTCAAAAAAAAATGCAATCAAAATGATCTTGGAATGAAGGTGCTCCTAGGTGCCCTGCACCATACACCCACTGTCAAACAGAACTCAAGTCTCTTGAGTTAGGAATGTTATCAAATGTGAAACCTACCTTCTCAATATCTGCTCTACTCATCCAAGTGGCATCCTCATGAGGTTTGTTTAGCCACTTCACCAAGTATTCATGATAAGTGTGCCTCCTGGTTTGTTTTGCAATCCACTTATCCAAAATGCACTCAATCTAATTTGGAGATGAAGGAATGAGTTCCTGGAGTGTCTGATCAGTTTGATCTTCTTCAACAGCAGTCTAAGGATTAGTTCCTTTATAGGGATAAAGGTCTGAAACATTAAAAATAGGAGACAAAGCAATGCCATCTGGAAGTCTGATTTTGTAGGCATTTTCTCCACATTTCTTGAGTACTTCACAAGACCCAATCTTCTTCATGAGCAACTTGGTATGTTTACCTATAGGGAACCTCTCCTTCTTCAGATGGACCATTACCAAATCCCCTTCTTTGAACTGCAAATTCCTTCTTTTCCTGTCAGCAAACTATTTGTACTTCTGAGAAGTGGACAACAATTTCTATTGTACTTGTTCATGGACATCTTTCATGACTTGAATGAAGTCTTTAGCTAATGCACTGCTGTTTTCTAGTCCTTTAACCTCCCTAAGTTCCAAAATACCCCTTGGGTGAGTGCCATAAACAATTTGGAAAGGAGACAGGCCAGTGCTTCTATTGACAGTGTCATTGTATGAGAACTCTGCCTGAGCCAAAAGTGAATCCCAACTAGCACCCTGCTCCTTTGTTAGGCATCTTAGGAGGTTGCCAAGTGACCTATTAATCACCTCTGTTTGTCCATGAGACTGAGGGTGATAGGCAGATGATAAGGACAAATTTGTACCTAGTCTCTTCCAAAGTGTCCTCCAGAAGTGTCTTATGAACTTGGGGTCTCCGTCTGAGATTATGGACAAAGGTAAACCATGTAACCTGACTACTTCTTTGAAGAAAAGACCTGCTATGTGTGAGGCATCATGTGTGGTTCTACATGGGATGAAGTGAGCCATTTTTGAGAACCTATCTGCAACCACAAAAATGCTGTCATGTCCATTCTTTGTCCTAGGTAAACCAAGTACAAAGTCCATGCTTATGGAATCCCAAGGCTTTGAAGGAATAGGTAGAGGAGTGTATAAACTGACATTTGATGTATGCCCCTTTGCTCTTTGGCAGATTTGACAAGTTTCAACAAAATTCCTTACATCGGTTGGCAATTTTGGCCAAAAATAGTACCTCCTAACCAATTCTAGGGTCTTATCAATACCAAAATGACCTGACATGCTGCCACAGTGCTTTTCCCTAATTATATTTTCTCGAATAGACCCTCTTGGGATACACAACATGCTACCCTTGAAAAGATATCCATCTTGTAACAAAAAATCAGAAAAATCAGTGTTATACCTTCCTGTCATGGCCTTGCAAGATAGGTATGGCTCTTTGAAGTCTTCATCTACTGCATACTGATCTTTGATGGCATGAATACCTGTACTTTCCAACTGTATGGTCTGCACAACAAGATTCCTCCTACTTAAGGCATCGGCTACCTTATTGGCCACTCCTTTCTTATGTTTTATGGAGAAGGTGTATGCTTGGATGTACTCCATCCACTTGACATGTCTGTGGTTTAACTTCTGCTACCTGTTCAAGAAGCTCAATGCATGGTTATTAGTAAAAACTATAAATTCCTTTGGCAATAAGTAGTGTCTCCATTTCCTCAATGACTGAACCATGACATATAACTCTAGATCATAGGTGGAGTAGTTTTGTTTTTCCTCATTTAACTTCTCACTAAAGAAGGCTACAAGCCTCCCATCTTGACTTAGGACTCCCCCAACAGCCCTCTTACTTGCATCACACTCTACCACAAAGACCTTGTCAAAATTAGGTAGCACTAGGACTGGTTTTTCTGAAATTTTTTTCTTTAACAGTTCAAAGGCTTGAGTGGCCTCATTTGTCCACACAAATACACATTTCTTGCCCCCTTTTATGGTGTCAACAAGTAGAGCACAAATGCCACTAAACCCTCTAATGAACTTTCTATAAAAGCTACACAAACCATGGAAACTCCTTACCTCCAAGGCTGTTGTAGGTGTTGGCTAATTAAGAATGGCTTCAACCTTACTTGGATCCATTTTTAGGCTGCCCTTGGAGATGACAAACCCCAAGAATATCAAATATTCTTGTAGGAAGACACATTTGTCAAGATTGATTCTCAACTTCTCCTCTTGAAGCCTCTTGAGCACTTGATGGATATGCCTTACGTGGTCTTCCTTGCTATCACTAAAAATCAATATATCATCCAAATACACAACAATAAACTTGTTAAGGAAAGGTTTTAGCACTTCATTCATCAATCTCATGAAGGTGCTTAGTGCATTTGACAAGCCAAAAGGCATGACAACCCATTCAAATAGTCCTTCATTGGTTTTGAAGGCAGTTTTCCACTCATCCCCTTCCCTTAACCTGATTTGGTGGTAACCACTTTTTAGATCCATCTTGGTAAAATACTTAGCCCTACCCAAGCAATCCATTAAATCTTCTATTCTAGGCATTGGAAATCTATACCTGATAGTAATCTTGTTGATGGCCCTGGAATCAGTGCATAGTCTCCATGTTCCTTCCTTCTTGGGTGCAAGTACTGCAGGTACTGCACATGGGCTAATACTCCTCTTGATAAGTCCTCTATCCAACAAGTCTTGGATTTGTCTTGCCTCTTCAGCATTTTGCTCTGGAGTCAACAATCCAGGGATGAGATCAATGCAATGACTAATCTCTCTCTTTGGTGGAAGAGCATCCTTACTCTCATTGGCTATCACATCATGAAACCTTTCCAACAGTTCTTCCACTTCCTTTGGTCCAATCCTCCTAAGAGGTTGCTGCACTTTGGCCTTCTTGGGATTCACATCCTTGGGCTTGAGGACTACTGCAAAACATGGCACTTTCTCTTCCTTGAGGTTAGCCAAAAACTCTTTTTCACCTACCAACATAACTGAACTAGAAATGACCTTCTCTTTTCAATCATCAATCAAAGGAGTCATTGTAAACTTTTCACCATTTTTGGACAAATAAATCATATTTTGCTTACCATCATGTTGGGCACTTGTGTCATGTTGCCAAGGCCTTCCAAGAAGAAGGTGGCATGCATCCATATCCACTATCTCACAAAGAACCGTATCATGGTATTCACCTATCTTGAATTCAACCCAACATTGCTCTTTCACCACAATTTGTTGTTCCTTGGTTAGCCAAAAGACTCTATAGGGGTTAGGATGAGGCATTCTTTCCAATCCTAACTTAGTCACCATTTCATTAGAAGCCAAATTTTTAGAAGAACCTGAATCAACTATTACCTTGCACACTTTTCCTTTCACCTTGCAAGTGGTTTTGAACAAGTTGTTCCTTTGGGGCTACTCCTTGGTGGATAGCATGATGAGTGATCTAATAAACATGATGCATTATCCACTCTCAGGTGCTGCAGACTTGGAAGAGGCTGTTTGGTAACTTGTGGTGCTTTGACAGTCCTCTTCTTGGAGTTGTACTCTTCTTTCTTTCTGATTTGCAGCAGTGTTTCCCATCTTCTCCGGGCACCTAAAGGACTGATGTCCAATCTGATTGTAAGAGAAACACCTTCCAGTAAACACATTGGGACCTCTGACCCCACTTCTACCTCTGCCATTATCTCTCCCTCTAAACTGACCCTGATTTGCATTGTTTTTATCAGCCTGCCCTTGGTTGCCTTCTTGTGATCTGCCACCTTGGAGTCTAGAGAAATTATCTCTGTTTTGAAATCTACCTCTGCCCCTTAAGTTCTAATTTCCTCTACCTCTACTGCTGCTGTATGAATCACCTTTTCTTCTTTGTTTATCCTCAATTCTCAATACCATTTGAAAACACTTATGGACTGTTTCTGGGTTAAAGAGAGTTAATTCATCTTGAATGGAGAACTTAAGGCCATTGAGATACCTTGCAAGCTTCTATTTTTCATTCTCAAGCATCTTGGCTTTCAATGTCACCTTGTGGAACTCCTTTGTGTAGGAGCTCACGTCCATGTCCTTCTATCTCAAGTTGTGCAACTTCTTGTTCAAGTTGACCTCATAATCTTTAGGGACAAATTGCTTCTTGATCTCAAGTACCATCTTCCTCCATGTAGAGATAGGATTCCTATCTTCTATCCTTTCATTTTGAATAAAATTCCACCAACTCAAGGCTGGCCCTTTCATTCTTGATTTGGCAATCCTCACTTTCTGATTTTCTGCCACTTCATCACATTCAAAATAGTTCTCCATTGCCTCAATTCAATCAAGGCACTCCTCTGGATTCATCTTATCAGGAAACATAGGTAAGTCTGCCTTAGTGTCCTTCCTACCCAACTTTCCAAGTGCATCTAGGAATTGTCTCTCTGACATGCCTCCTTGTGGCTCTTCCATTGGCACTTCTTCTTTCTCATCTTGATCCTCTTCATTTGAATCCAAGGTGACCTCTGGCTTCTTCTTCTTGTCTTTGTCTTTCTTCAACTTTTCTATCTCAACCTCCATCCTTTTGTTCTTGGCTACTTGTTCTCTCACTATCTTTGCCAATTTGGCATTTGTCACCTTTGAAGGAATTTCTTCCTCTTCTTCTCTATCTCCCATCTCTTTGATGGCTCTAATACCACCTGATGTAGAGTGGCACAAGGGAAGGTATCAACACAAGATAAGTTTGGTTTGTTCTCCTTAGCCCACTCACCCACTTCACTCCTTCAATCCAACACAATCAAAGGCACATTCAAGGCATATGAAGGATTTGATGTCCAGACTATTGTCCAACCCCTAAGGCTTCTCCAACACCTTAAGACAGGTCAACAAACACCTCCTATGCAGTTGGTTTGATTCCCAACTTCCCAAAACTCTCCAACCTATACTTTGACTAGTAAGGCTACTAGCCCTCCAAACTAGGTTTTCTCAACAAAACTTTACAAAATCCCAAATGACTAGGCAAAAAAATGATGGTTTTAGATACCCTCTATGGAACTCTATCAAACTCCCAAGTCTCCTGTTCCAACTCTACTCCAGCAATCCAGAACACTCATTTGGTCTTCTAGGCCTAATTGATCAATTTAGGCTAGGTTATAATGCAAGTGCTCAAAATTGGGTGCATAGGTCAGGGGAAGGAACTTGGAATGACTCTACCATCCCCAAACAACACAAATCCACCATTCATTCGCTCACTCTATCAGACTTTTGTCATTTACATCACCAAATTGCATAATTTCAGTCAAATACATAGAGATATTTGACCTATGGCATCACCTTAAAAATAGAAGACTGCATTTCCCAACAAAAAGATTTTGGAATCAAGTAGTATACACCCCTAGCCTGCATTTCACTGAGTGGCATGAAATTTCATCAGTGGGAATGCATTCTAGGGCCAAATTTGTGGGACAGCCCTAGAAAACAGGGTTTCTAGACCAGTCCGAATTAAAAATGCAATAACTTTTCACTACGACCACTTCAGAACCTCAAACTAGTTGCATTCTAACCCTGACTCAGTCTAGTTTTAGAAGAAGTACATTTGCTCACTTGGAAAATCTGTACAGGCTGTACATAGCAAGAAAAATAGGGAAAAATAGTTAATTTTCTTGATTTTTGTGCCCAAATTCTGTATAAAAACTTTCTCCTCTGTACTGGAGCAAGATGTCATCCATATCAACCTATCCAAGTTAGTATACAATTTCTACAAATAGTTTTAATAACCAAAATGAAGTTGCAACCGGTCAATGTGTCATTGACACCATTGACAACACTTGACACTATGGCATTTTTGGCCTTAACAAAAAGAAACTGATTGGTTTAACTTGTGTAATGGATCTCAAATGACCAACATACTCCCTAAAACATGACAAAACACAAAAACAATAAAAAAAACTCAAAAACCAATCCTTAGACCTTCTAGGCCTGATTGGTACAACAAGGATCCAAGTGGACTAAGCATGATTGAGGTTTATATGATTACCCCAATCATCTTGACCACACAAGAGGACCTTACATCCATGGCTACAGCCTTATTACAGATCACATTAAACAAAAACCACAACCTTTCAAAAAAAAATGCAATCAAAATGATCTTGGAATTAAGGTGCTCCTAGGTGCCCTGCACCATATTTGCCTTGTTTCCAACAATTGGTATCAGAGCTAATTTCCTCTAAATAGAGCCTAACAGCTTGAGGAAGATCTGGGAATCTCAATGGATATGTATGGTATGAAGGAACAATTTCAGTCTCCCCTAGATGATCTTGAGCAATCTCACTCTGAAGTTAATCACTTGAGAGAAAGACTCAAACAAGATGATGATTTCTTAAATGAGCTAAAAGAAAATTGAGTATCTATGTGAAAAAGAGAAAGGAACTACTTCAAAAATTAGCAAGTCAGAGTGAAGCCAATGATACTAATGAAGATCTGAATGAAAAAAATAAGCTATGTGAGAAGCTATCAAAAGAGGTCATTATGGTAAGACATGAGATGGAATCAAGGGTTATGAGATTCACCCAAGTAATTGAAGAGAAAATAAAAATTGAAGATAATCTAAAACAATCTCTCAAGGAGAAGATAGAGGACTGCCACAAAATGGATAGAATTATCAGGCATCTTGAATCTGATCTTGAAGAAGCTAGAGATAATGAAGAAAAACTTGAGAATCAGATAGACACTCTTAAACAAGATCTTCAAACAACAAATGAATACAAAGAGAAATTCAAGATAAGCTCAGCTCAACTTGAAGTTCTTCTTGAAAGCCAAAAGAGGGTAGATGACAAGCATGGCTTGGGATATGAGAAAGGTGAAAGCTCTGGATTTGGTCAAAAGAATTTTGGATTAGGAAATCAAAGAAACAGGCCTAGAAGAGCTCCGATAAGGCAACCAAATGCTCAAAGATATCCATCCTTCAATAGATACTACTACAATTGCAACAACTTCGATCATAAAGCAACTCAGTGTAGAAGAAGAATGAATCAAACTAATCCATCCTTCTCCAGACAGTGTTTCAACTACAAAAGGTATGGTGACAAATCTCATGAATGCAGAAATATGCAAATAAACAATTCATTCAATGGTAGATGTTTTGCATGCAATAGAATGGGACATATGGCTAATTAATGCAGATCAAGAGGATATCAGTCAAATATGCAAAGAAATGTTGTTTTCTACAATTGTAATAGATCTGGTCATATTGCCAAATTCTGTAGAAGTAAGAATCAGGATAAAAATTGTCTGGTGCATCATAATCAAAATCAAGATAAAGGAAAAGGTAAAGTGAATGTGGATGAAGTTCAAAGGGAGATGAGCAAGATTTAGGTAAAGAAGAGTATAGAAAATGTTGGTGATGGATCCACACTAGAATCTGGTGCTGATATTCCTTTCAGAAACTAAACAGATGAGCTCTGGCTCAGGGGGAGTCACAAAGGAAAATAAAATCCCCTAGCTAGTCAATTGGTGCCTAAATTTGGCACATGAAATGTTGCAGATTAAAGGGTTCTAAAAAAATTGTCTATATAACCCTCAGTGAAAATATGAATGATTCGCATGGAGTTTTGCAAGAGTTTAATCATCCAAGATTGATCTGGTTTGACAGCCATCTGGTAAAAGTAGGATTTTCATAAACAGATCTGGTGTGATTCAAAGTTGAGATATCTTGATCTGCGGATTCATGGCATGTTTGGAGGAAAGAAGATACATTGTCAGTTATCACTAAAAATGATTCTAAGTGCATCTCAGTGATTCAGAAAGATCTCTCTCAGAACAAGGCAACTGGATGACTTAAGTTGTAAAAGGAAATTAGGGTTTGCGTAGAGATAAAAGGGTTCTTTTACTCATCATTTTCACATTTGCATTCGAGAAGAAGAAAAGAAGAGCTCTGCATCAAGTTTTTATAACTTTCTCAAAGATCAACTGCAGAATACAATTCAACCAAGGATTTGTTCTAGCTCTTAGTTTGAACCCTAAAAGTGTAAAAAGGCTGCGCCCAATGTTCAAGAAACACCCCTACAAATCCCTAGAAGTTGATCTCTTAGTTGCTTTTTCTAGCATTCCGCATGGGATACTACACGTAGAAGATGTTAGGGTTTACATCCATGCCAATATTGAGGAATTTGGAGAATCTAAGTTGATGGACATCTATCATAAACAGTTAATAGATTAAAGTTTTGAACTCAAACCCCAATACAAGGCCATCCGAGATAAGCACTTTGGACATTGCATCCACTTTCCCTATTTTGCAGAAGATGAATGGGTTCAGTATGTTCTTAGCAGAATACATGACAATTTCATGTGGTTAATGAAGCCCTTCAAGATAACAAAAGATGCTATTAGTGCAGTAACTGGACTACACTCTTCCGATAGATTACCTGCACTCAAATCTATTAAGAACCAGACAGTAAGTGAAGCTATTGGATCTAAGTTTGACAAAAGATCAATGACAATTGATGACATCACAGATCCGGATGTCAAGTTTGCTTCAATGATAATTGGATATAAGATCTATCATTCTAGCAGGGAAAATGCTATGTCTAGAACTGCAATATATACAGCATATCAGATGCTAAGGGAAAATGCAGATTATGATCTATGCGACCTTCTCCTGAATCAACTATTAGAAAACTTGGAAAAGATAAAAAAGGATAAGAAGAATTTCTTCAAATATGGCTATCTGATACTATGTTTGTTCTTTTACTATATGAATTAGCTACCTGGATCAAGTGGTTGGGTATGGCAAAATGACAGACCGTTTGCCATACAGATCAGAGACTATATGTATAGACTTGGTGATGCTAAGGCACAAAGCACAACACTTTGGGGGTACTTTAAAAACTTCTAAAGTATGATGTAGGCCAGAGAAAGAATTCCTCAATCCATAGTTGAAAAATACAAGGATATAATAAGTTTTATGGTAGACATTGATCAATGCCTAATGGAGGCAGTTGAGCCTAGAACAGTTTGGATTATGCCAATGGGCTATGAGGTTGATGAGAAAATCTTGGAGTTGCATATCCAACACTTGCTGAGTCAGCCTAAGGACCCCGAGGCAGAAAGGTTTGGAACCTTTGAAGAATTAAGTGTAAAGATACATGTTGAATTAAGACAATTGGAGATAAAAAGAAAAGTTAGAAGGGAAGTAGAGGAAATTTCCAAAACATATGGCATATCAAAAGAGGCAGTTGATGCAAATAGAGAGAAAATAGAAAGAGCTGAGAAAGAGAAACAAGAAATAGAAAAAAAGGGAGTGTTCCGGTACAAGCCTCCTCCCGGACTAGATCCTCCAAGAGTTCTACACCTGCCACCCCTAAGAGCTCAAGAGCCACCAAACCAGAAGCCAAGACATTCAGAAAGGGAGGAAAAAGAACAAAAACAAAAGCTACAAGGTCTTACATAAGTCAAAAGGATGATGAAGAAATGGAGTCTGATGAGGAAGTTAAGAAAATGAAGAAGAAGAAGAAAACATCCAGAGAATCCTCTGCCAGTAAAAACAAAGAAGAAAAGGTAGAAGAATTTGTTGAAAAGCCTACTCTTTCTATTGATGATATCATCAATGCAGTCACAGTGGATAGGAACCTGCAACTAGCCACATAATTCTATGATGAATATAGTGATACTGACAAAAGGATCTTGGAAGATGCTACAATCAGGTACCTGAATATTTATAATAAAGCTTTCATTGAAATCATTTCTTTAATTCCCAAAAGTCTAGAGAAGGTACTTGAACTTAGAAAAGAGGATGCCAAGGAAAAGGACTTAGAGATCTGAGAACAAATTGCAATTCAGCTGTATCCTTCCATTACTCCAAAGCAAATGAACATGATCTTTAAGGATTGCAAGGATGAATCCTAGAGCAAAGCAAGAATGAACAAACCTATGCTTGGAGAAACTGATCAGGTAGCAAGAGAAACAGAAGACATCCTCTAGAATGCCTTCAAAAGATTCAATCTTCCTATTATAGAGGAAATAGATGAACCTTCTACCATGGATGTCAAAGGATTAAATGCATCAAAGGAAGAATCTACTGACAAAAATGTAGAAGGGTTACAAGAGACAGATGAGAAGAAGTCTAAGGACTTAGGTTGCTCTATTCTGGAAGAGGAAGTTCTTGAAGAAGTTAACATCTCTCCTCTGGATCCCACTATAGACATTCCAAACTCAGGAATTGAAAGAGAAGGAAGAAAAGAGGAGAAAGTGAGTCAAGAAAAAGAGGTAAAGGGAAGAGAAGAAGAATAAATAGAGAAGATCTCTGATGACAGTTTAGAGATTCCAAAAGAAAAGAAGACTCAGTCTCTGGCAAGAGACACTACAGAGGTAGTGAAGAATTTCTTGAACAAAGAGCTGATGGAGATAGATGAACTTAAACTATTCCAAGGACCACTAAATTTTGATTCCCTCTCTCCGGTCCAGACAATGAAGATAGCATCTTTTGCTCAAGCCAAGGCAAAAGAAAAACTTCTGAAGTCTCACATGGAAGACTACAAGCTATTAGAGATTGCATTTAGTATGCTAGAGAAGATCATGCCATCCTTTCAAAATGATCCTTCGGCCTCTCCATCTAGTAATTTGAAATCTCTGGTAAACTCTGTCAGCACTCATTTTGATTCTTTAGAGAAATCAATAGAAGAAAAGGTCCGGAAAGAGTTTTTGGGAAAAAGGTTCACTGAAGTATAGGGACTCATTAATAATGATAGGAGGACCCTAGATATTGGGATAAAGAGCCTAGAAAATTCTCTTAAAGATGGTGGGGACATGTACAATTTTTTTCTATCTTGGTCTAAAGTGATAGAGGATATTGAAAAGAAGGTGAAAGAACAAGAAGGTAAACTGTCAAGTTTATCTCAAAATTTTGATCCCCTCACTACATCCATAATGGATCAAGAATACCAGGCTATTGCCATTATAAATGAAATTAAAGGGCTAGACAAGGAGAAGAAGAGTATAATAAGCAGGATGAGTGAACTTAGAGGGATAATTATCCCTAAGTTAGAGGCAATGCATGAGGCCTTACCTGATGCTTAGACCACAGCCTGACCAGTGATCCAACAGACTTAAGAAGGGTAGAAGCATATGCATTTTTGTTGAGTGGTCACATCTCCATTTTGGACATGATGAAGTAGAGTTAGGGAACAAAATTTGTACAGTTGAAGACCACTTTTGTAGATATACTTAAGTATATGTAAGTATAACATGTATATATACTTATGCGGCTATGTATAGGTTAATTTTTGCAAATTTTAGTGTGCAGATTTTGCCCTTTGCCATTGATGTCAAAAGGGGAGTGAGGAGTAGTGAAAAATGTGGAATCCAGCTAAGGGGGAGCTTCAGTAAAATAGTACATAAGACAGAGCATCAGCCAAGGGGGAGTTTGCTGCAACACTTAGTCATTTTTCATGAAGTGTTGCCATCAATGCCAAAGTGGGAGATTGTTGGCAAGAGACACTATGTGGCTTCATGATTATTGTCATTGATGGCAACAAAGTCTATCCCACACATCTGTGGTACATAGTATGCCTATACCAGAAGTCAGATTGGAGATTGTTTTGGTCTGGTGAACAAGAATAAAGCATGCAGCAAGGTCTGACAATCAGGTCCGGATCTCTCAGATGGTGTAACTCAACAAGTTGTGGACTTAGACAAGTCAAGAGGAGTACCATGACTACTATATTCCAGAGATTGAGCCTCCGGTGATAAAACATGGAAAAGATATGAGCATCTAAGTGTTCGGTTCCTGAAAGGTAGAGCAGACTGAGGAAGAACTGATTGACAGAGTATCAGACTTCAATCCAGATGAGAAATTGATGGTGATCAAGCTATTTGAGGGATCATACAATATTGGCTGACATGATTGATGACTTCAATGTCTATGATTTTGATACGCATCACATATCAAGCATGGATTCAACCGACAAATCAATATTTTGTAAATATCTTGAGTATTCCGGTTGTCGACTAGAAAGTTGTTGAAATCCTTGGTGCAAATATATATACCAGATGGATTTTGGTATGAAGGAGTGTGCTAGTGTAGTTGTGATAAAATAAGGTGCAAAGAAAGGCAGAGATAAGTGTGGAAGTAGCAATACAAGTTTGGTATGTGACAGATCAGCAACACTAGAGCAGAGGAAGAATGAAGTGCATTAGATTAGTATATTGAGCCTAACCAGAACTAAACATCAACATTTGTGGATGCCTCTCATCAGTTCAAACACCTAGTTACCTTCTATAAACTTTGTAGATAGTGAGTCTCTTGTAGGCAATGTGCCTCTTGTGAGCAATGTGCTCGGGCAGTGAGCCCTAATTGGCAAGTGCCATTTTATTTCTGCTCTCATGATTATGTATGCTTATATGTTTTGATGCTGCACTAATTGTTAAAGAAGAAAATAAAGTTAAGATATTTGAGATAACTGATTCACCCCCCCTCTCAGTTATCTACCTTGTTTCCAATAGAAAAGAACAGTAAGGGTAGAAAAATAGAGTATATGTAGAAGAGTAGAAAAATAGGGCAAATATAATGAAGACCTTTGAATCTGTATATTGAGCTATCAATGGAACTGTATTCCAACATTCTATAGATGCCTTTGTAGTAGTCCTTTCCTAGCAGTGAGCCACCTTCTTTCTATATTTCTTTCTTAGTGGACAGTGAGTCCACTTGGATAATGAGTCCACCTGTAGTGAGAATTTCTTTGGGTAATGAGCCTTATGTAATCTGAGATTGCTATCATAATATATTGTGAGCTAACACTCACCGTGGTTTATCCCTTTTTGGGTTTTCCACTTAAAAATCCTGGTGTCTATATGTTATGTATTTATGATTGTTGTTCCTATGTTTATTCTACTTTCATGTTATTTAATTTGGTAATTGGATTAAGGAACATGTTAAGAAATGGTTTTGTAGAATATTGATTCACCCCCCCTCTCAGTATTCCTTGTATTCAATAGTATGCTTGAAGATGGATGTGTCAAATGTCTTCAAATCCTCATAAGTCGACACTATAATATCTCTGAAGTCCCTCAATGCTTGAATGATTCCATCCTTTTCTTTAGGTCTGCAGGCCTTTCCAATGAAAACATTTTTGACCTGTTGTTCATCTCCCAAGTTGATAGTGTCATATTTGCAACCTTCTAAATTCTCCTAGGTTCTTCTCTATTTTTGATCTATATTAAACAATCTCTCTAGTGTGATTAGGCCTTTAGGTATGCTATTAGTCTCCAAATTGATAAATTCACTTTCATCAATCTCAAAAGGATCCATCTCACACTCATCAATAATCTGTGCTTTAAAAATCTAGTGTTAGTAAGAAAATCCAGGATATGTTTGTCATCTTTGAATACCTAGAAATGTTTGACATTATCCAAAACTACTAGACTTGGTACCAATTCCACTGATAAATTCTTCAATTTTGAAGCTGTCATTGGGTCCAAAGTGTTGGCTGCAATTGCCAGTGAATATGCTATTTGATTTATGCATCTAGGTATGGACCCTATATCAAATGCATCAAAATCTTCAATGAGATCCCAGACTCTGTTCCTATATGCAAACAATCTCTTATCATGGAAATCATATATGCTCCTTACTTGCCTAGTCACTATTTGGGGGTCTCCTTGTACTTGTGGCAACTTGGCTCCTTTATGATGAGCCAATAGTAGTCCTCTCAACAAGGATTCATATTCAGCCATGTTGTTGTTAGATTCAGGACAGACAACTGAGAGCGAGGGTGAATCAGTTATCCAAAACTTTCTTCCAATTAAATACTTAAACCCACTTTGTAATTCAGTCGCATCATAATAAATCAATCATGGAAACATAATGCATTAAATCAAGAACAGAAACACATCAACACATAAGACACCAAGATTTTGATGTGGAAAACCCAGTTAAGGGAAAAACCACGGGGTGATTAACCCAAGATTGTATTCTCTGTTAGAAGAATAGAAAGAACAAAATGGCACATGCCAATTAGGGATCACTACCCAAGCACACTGCTCACAAGAGGCTCACTTCCTACAAGAGACACACTATCTACAGAAGAATAAGTATCACATACTTGAATTGAAGAATAGCATCTTCACCATGCTTGAGTCAGTTCCATTTAAGCCCAAAACTTCTACTCTGCCTTTCACTCTTCTCCTTTCTACCACACTCTCATCTTTGCAAGATACACTTTGAAATGACTTTACAATTCCTGATTTATACAAGACATTGACTTAGGAATGATCATCTAAGTCGGAAAACATTACAGAGCAAATACATAAATACACCATGACTAATTACAAAAGACTTCACGTGGATCAACACATTGTCAGCCACACAGATCTGAGACTTCAATCTTCTTCTAGGAACACGCCAATCTTCACACAACATCTTCAAGATCATCCACAGGATGTGTAACTCATCCGGTCGGCCAAACTTAGGAAGAACACCATCATTCGGAAGTAATTCTTCAATTACGAGCTCAAACTCCAATGCAGACTGCCAACACGAACCAGACATGATCCAAAGACCTCCACAAGCTAGCCTGAATCACCAAGAACATCCACACTACATCTGCTTACTTAAATCCTTCTCTCCTTCATCCGGAACCTCAAGAACATAGTCTGTCATCACTGTCACAATGGAATAGATGCTTTCAGACCTCCAGATCACGAACCATTTGAGTTGTAACTCCACATGGACTTCCTAAACACTTCACCAAAACCCCAGAATAGGATAATGCATTTCTGGATCTCACCGGACCTATCTGTATCATTCTGTCACCTCTGAACACCTGCCAGAACTAGTTTTATTTGAGCGGCCACAACTTCTTCAGATCTTCATGCAGACCTCTGAAATATTTACTGGATCATCTTAAGACACATATCTATAGACCCTTTGAACCACATCCTCTGATCCTCATATTATCTTGGATCTTTACCTTACTGTGTTCACTGTTCTTCTCTATTACTGATATGACCAATTTTCTCAATATCCTCAGCAAACAGTTCATCCAATCCTTATCTTTAATGTATCAGAAGTATGTTGACATCAATGACAACACCGGTTAGGTCCATACTTGCAACAATCTCCCCCTTTGTCATTGATGGCAACATATGATGTGAAAAACTATTTTATCCATCAAGACAAAAACTTTCTCTTACTGACACAACTCCCCCTATCAACAACAACTATTCACATGTCTTCTCTTCCTTTTTTGCTCCCCCTTTGATCAGTAACCATTTTTTTTTCACATGTCTCCTCTCCCCCTTTGACATCAATGGCAAAGGGCACATACTTGCAACTCCACTACTTCAGAATCATACCAGCTACTCCCCCTGAGTAGCAACTCTCCATCATTAGTTCAGACCACAAGATATGACTGTGATATCCACCAGACTGACGCACATCAGTGCACCTTAGTTCATCATCGGAGGGGCAATAACCCCTAACTTCTCCCTGTGATACTCAAAAGAGTCCTTAGGTAGAGGTTTAGTAAAGATATCTGCAATCTGATCCTTGGAAGGCAGAAACTCCAATCTGACTTCATTCTTGTTCACTTGCTCTCTCAAAAAGTGAAACTTGATGGATATATGTTTAGTCTTTGAATGCAACACCAGATTCTTAGATATATTTATTACACTTGAATTATCACAGAGGATTGTGATAGGCTCCTCATACTCCACTCTTATGTCTCTTAGCATTTGCTTCATCCACAAAACTTGAGTGCAACTACCTGCTACTGCAATATACTCTGCTTCTACAGTGGACATAGATATTGCCTCTTGTTTCCTACTCAGCCAAGAAACCAATCTCTGTCCCAACAAGAATGCTCCACCACTGGTACTCTTCCGGTCATCCACATCTCCTGCCCAATCCGCATCTGTATATGCATGAAGAGAAAAATCATGATCTCTGGGATACCACAATCCATACTCAACTATCCCTTTTAGATATCTAAAAATCCTCTTGATTGCCAGGACATGAGATTCTCTAGGATTAGCTTGGAATCTAGCAACAAGACCAACAACATTCATAATGCCAGGTGTAGTTTGAGTGAGATACAATAATCCTCCAATCATTGACCTATACTTTTTCTGATCAGCCTTAGGAGAGTCATCATCTTTGCTCAATTTACATCCAATTGCCATGGGAGTATTCATTGGTTTTGAGTCTTCCATCCCAAATTTCTTTAATAATTCTTTCACATATTTGGTTTGAGAAATGAAGATTCCTTTCTTTGTTTGAGTGATTTGTAAACCCAAGAAGAATTCATTTCCCCAAGCATGGACATCTCAAATTCACTTTTCATTTGATTTGCAAAAGTTTTACACATACTATCTCTTCCTCCAAAAATGATATCATCAACAAACACTTCAACAATCAAGATGTTTTCATGATCAATTTTGAAACAAATTATTGTCAGTAGTACCTTTGTTGAAACCAATCTTCAAAAGATGCTTATCCAATCTTTCATACCAGGCTCTTGGGGCTTGCTTGAGTCCATACAGTGCTTTCTTCAACTTGCAAACCATATTACCATGATCAGACAATTGAAATCCATCTGGTTGCTCAATGTATACTTCTTCTTACAAGTCTCTATTTAGAAAGGCAGACTGGACATCCATCTGATATACTTTAAAGTCCTTGAAGGCAGCAAAGGCAAGAAATAATCTGACTGCTTCAATTCTTGCCACCGGATCAAAAGTTTCTTCAAAATCAACTCCTTTTATTTGAGAGTAACCCTTGCAGACCAATCTAGATTTATTACTGATTACTTCACCAACTTCATTTAGTTTGTTTCAGAAGACCCATTTGGTTCCAATCACATTCTTGTTTCTAGGTCTGGGAACAAGATCCCAAGTGTGATTTTTTTCAATTTGCATTAGCTCTTCCTCCATTGCTTTAGTCCAGTTTTCATCATTGCAAGCTTCATTCACTGTCTTAGGTTTAATCTTTGAAATCAGACAATACTCTTCTGAATCTTGAGTAATCCTTCTTCTTGTTTGTACACCTTTACTTTTATCACCTATGAGCTGATCTTCAGAGTGGTTCAGTCTTACATACCTAGGAACTTTGGGAGTTTCTTGCACTTCTGATTCTTGATTAGGCTCATTTAAACTCATCTCTTCTTCCTGATTTACCAGATCAGTTTGAATTTAAATTTCAGAAGAGGCTTGGGCTCCTTGAATTAGAACACCATTCTGATCATCTTCATCATATTCATAGAACCTTGAGGGTTTTTCAATTCCTTCATCAACCTTCACATTTGTACTTTCTATAATCTTTCTCAGTCTTTTGTTATAACATCGGTATGCTTTGCTTTGAGTAGAGTAACCCAAGAATATTCCTTCATCACTTCTAGCATCAAACTTTCCTAGATCTTCATCTCTTTTGATGTAACATTTGCTACCAAAAACTCTAAAATACCTCAGTGAGGGAGTGATGCCAAACCAAAGTTCATAAGGAGTCTTACCGGTATTGCTTCTAATTTGAACTCGATTAAGAGTGTAGACTGCAGTGCTTACAACTTCTCTCCAATAAATCTGAGGAACATTTTCTTCCATCATCATGGTTCTAGATGCTTCTTGGATGGTCCGGTTCTTTCTTTCCACTACTCCATTCTGCTGTGGAGTCCTAGGAGTAGACAATTGTCTTTTTATTCCATGCTTCTTACAGAATTCTATGAACTCACCGGATGTGAATTCTCCACCTCTATCAGACCTTAGACATTTTAATTTTAATCTGGTTTCATTCTCTACCATAGCCTTGAATATTTTGAATTTCTCAAGAGCCTTTGATTTCTCCTTCAGAAAAGTTACCCACATCATTCGGGAATAGTCATCAATTAATAACATGAAGTATCTATCACCTTGCACACTCTTGATTCTTGCCAGACCACATAAATCAGTATGAACTAGGTCTAATAATCTGGTAGAAGATTGTTGCTTGCTTTTGAATGAGACTCTACTTTGTTTACCCAACTGACATTCTTTGCACAAACTATTTGTAGGTTTCACCAATTTTGGAAGATCTCTTACAGCCTGAGTGTTGCTTATCTTGATGATATTATCAAAATTTGCATGACACATCCTCCTATGCCATACCAACTCTGATCAATTTGCACAAATAGATAACTTTTACCAGTACCAACTAAATGGAAGATATTACCTTTTGTTTGAGTACCGGATGTAATCTCTATTCTGGAACTTTCAAAGAACTTGCATTTTCCATTATTGAATTGGAGATCATAGCCTTTGTCCACCAACTGTCCAACACTGAGAAGATTGTGCTTCAGAGCCTCAACATATAGTACATTACTGGTTTTGTTCTTTCCATCAAAAGAAATAGTTCCTCTACCTTTGATTCTACCAGCAGAATTATCACCAAACTTTACCACTCCTCCTTCATACCTTTCCAAATCTATGAACTTATTTTTGTCACTTGTCATATGGTGAGAGCATCCACTATCAATGACCCAATCATCATTTTCTTCAATTTGGGTAGCCAGATCTCTTTCCACAGTTTTATGATTGACAGATACAAAGGACATTGGATCTTCTTCCTTGATGGCAATGGACACCTAGTCACTTCCGGATTTGTTTCCTGTCTCTGATTCATCATTTATTACTCCTTCATTATCATCATCTTCATGAACATAGTAACAATTAAAACACCTTGAAAATCTTATTGCAATCTTATTGCAATTAAAACACTTAAAAGGCAATTTCCCTTCATACTTACCAGATCATCTTGGTAGTCTTTTTGCAATAAGGGCTTCAAGTTTAGCAGTTTCTGCTTCTTCTTCCAGGTCTTTTCTTACTTTTTCATACCATGATGGTTTCCTTGAAGAGTTCTCTCCCAGATCAAACCTTTGTTTACCTTTTATAGAGGCACTAGCTTTGAATGCAGATTCAGTCTTGGGGGGTGCATCTCCAAATTCGGTCAATTCAAATGCAGCCAATTTACCAACCAATTGTTCTCTTTTGTTGCAAGGTGTGGCCCTTGGTCTCCTTGTTCAGTGCTATGCTGCGGTGGTTTGTGACAAGGGCTTAACCGCCTCCCATGCTTGTTAAGTCAAGTGGTTGTATCAGACATTAAAAGGTCGATCTTTTGGTGCAACGACAACTAACAGTTGGTATCAGAGCTGAGGTCACGGGTTCAAACCCTGCGCTTGCGCTGGGGGGTTGTTACAAGGTGTGGCCCTTGGTCTCCTTGTTCAGTGCTGTGCTACGGTGGTTTGTGATAAGGGCTTAACCACCTCCTGTGCTTGTTAAGTCAAGTGGTTGTATCAGACATTAAAGGTTGATCTTTTGGTGCAACGACAACTAACACTCTTCTGACACCTGAATGGGCTCTGAATTCTTCAATGGCAGCAACCTTGTATTTATAAGAGGTAGGAAGGGATCTGAGAACTTCACCAACAATCTCATCTTCATCCAAAACTCCACCAGCACATCTAATGCCACAAACAAGCTCATTTACTCTTGGCATAAAAGTAGTGATATTTTCATCTTCTCTCATCTTCAGATTTTCAAATTTTCCTTTCAGACTTTGTAGCCTTGCACATTTAACATACTTGTCTCCTTCATGCAGAAGTTCCAATTTTTCCCAAATCTCAAAAGCAGTTTGTAGGTCAACAACATTTGTAAGCTCTAAATTAGACAAGGCACTTAGAAGAGCTTCTTTAGTTTGCAGATTGTTTTCAGCATCTGTAATTTCATTTGCAGTTTTTGGGCCATTCTGTGGAGGAGTATACTTCGTTGTAGCCATGGTCCAGTACTGCATTCCTAGTGACATTGCATGCAACTTTTCAAAAGATTAAAATTGGTTCCATCAAACTTCGGACTATCCTTCTTGTAGGACGACATCTTGGATCTCCTCAAGTAGTTAAGCTCTTTTAGAGGAACTTAGCTCTGATACCAATTGTTAGATTCAGGATAGACAACTGAGAGGGGAGGTGAATTAGTTGTCCAAAACTTTCTTCCAATTAAACACTTAAATCCACTTTGTAATTCAGTACCATCATAATAAATCAATCATGGAAACATAATGCATTAAATCAAGAACAGAAACACATCAACACATAAGACACCAAGATTTTGACGTGGAAAACCCGGTTAAGGGAAAAACCACAGGGTGATTAACCTAAGATTGTATTCTCTATTAGAAGAATAGAAAGAACAAAATGGCACATGCCAATTAGGGGTCACTGCTCGAGCACACTGCTCACAAGAGGCTCACTGCCTACAAGAGACACACTGTCTATAGAAGAATAAGTATCACATACTTGAATTGAAGAATAACATCTTCACCATGCTTGAGTTAGTTCCATTTAAGTTCAAAACTTCTGCTCTGCCTTTCGCTCTTCTCCTTTCTATCACACTCATCTCTGCAAGATACACTTTGAAATGACTTTACAATTCCTCATTTATACAAGACATCGACTTAGGAATGATCATCTAAGTTGACAAACATTACAGAGCAAATACATAAACACACCATGACTAATTACAAAAGACATCACGTGGATCAACACACTATCGGTGACATAGATCTGAGATTTCAATCTTCTTCTAGGAACATGCCAATCTTCACACAACATCTTCAAGATCATCTGCAGGATGTGTAACTCATCCGGTTGGCTAAACTTAGGAAGAACACCATTATCTGGAAGTAATTCTTCAATTGTGAGCTCAAACTCCAATGCGGACCACCAACATGAACTGAACATGATCCAAAGACCTCCACAAGCTAGCCTGAATCACCAAGAACATCCACACTACATCTGCTTACTTAAATCCTTCTCTCCTTCATTCGGAACCTCAAGAACACAGTCTGTCATCACTGTCACAATGGAATAGATGCTTGTGGACCTCTAGATCATGAACCATTTGAGTTGTAACTCCACATGGACTTCCTAAACACTTCACCAAAACCATAGAACAGGATAATGCATTTTCGAATCTCATCGAACCTATCTATATCATTTTGTCACCTCTAAACACCTTCCAGAACCAGTTTTACTTGAGCGGCCACAACTTCTTCAGATCTTCATGCGGACCTCTAAAATCTTTTCTGGATCATCTTAAGACACATATCTACAAACCCTTTGAACCACATCCTTTGATCCTCATCTTATCTTGGATCTTTACCTTACTGTCTTCACTGTTCCTAATATGACCAATTTTCTCAATATCCTCAGCAAATAGTTCATCCAATGCTTATCTTTAATGCAACAGGAGTATGTTGACATCAAAGAGAACACTGATTAGGCCCATACTTGCAATAGTTGTTGGTGTAGGGAAACTATAATCTATATGATGCAAAGAATGATATCCCTTTAGGGTTTGTTAGTTCCACTCCAACACCACATCCTTGTTTGCATTTTGAACCATCAAACCTGAGAGTCCACAACTCCCTATCCTAAGGAGGGAATGCTTTCTGAACCAATTTAGTCTAGGCTGGTGCTTTCTTGACTTGATTAGTCTCCCCAGTAACCTCAATGTGCAAGATTAGGGTTGTCCCTTGAAGAGGTTAGATAGTTGTTTGTGCATCCTTGATATTTTCCTCCTCGGGTATTGCATCCATCTCTGGCTTGGCTTTAATGAAGTTTACCACTACAAGGCATTCAAAGTAGGATAATTTAGAATGGGACTCTTGATGAACTCTGCACCATCCGGGGAGCAGAAGCTCTGCGGTTCAGGCCTGTGGACCCAAAACTCCTTATCATGTGACAACTTCTACATGAACTCCTGTAAGCAACACTCCTATAAACTTTCAATGGTTAGTCCCATCATGATTTCCTTATAAACTCACAAATCTACATTTGTAAAGAATACCTCATTAGGAGCATTATACTCAGTAATTAGATGTTTCAATCTAGGTTCACTAAGGATCTAGATTTGATTAGCATTTCCTTTCTAAAGGATCTACATGTGTGAAAATCTATGGAAAAGTAGCCATTTAAGCTCCTAGTCTAGTTTCTACTTAACAACATACCATAGGATTCAGGGATATCCACTAGTTGAATATCAATGTGGCTCTGAATGCAAGGATTAGATACTAATTGTATGTGAATGTCCTTGATTTCACAATGACCCTTACCTTGGTTTTGTTTAGCTACACCACCTTTTTGTTGGTCTTGGTAGGAGTAAGGTCTAGATTCTAGCATATAGAATAAGGCATGGCATTTCCTGAAGCTCCAGAATCGACTAAACAGTTGTGCAAGTTTTTCCTGACCACCCTAACACTAAGCAAAAAAGTTGGCATACAAGTTTTCTCTTTGTATAAGGCAACCAGGACATCATTAGTTACAACCTTCACCTCAATATGTTTAGTTTGATCTTTCCCTTGTTGGATCTTGAGTAAGGATTCCCTTTGATCAGGGCACTCTTGTACTACATCCAAGATCTGGATATGTTAGCTTTTGTTTTCTTCAGATCATCCACTAGGACATACTTAGAGCTTGTCAAATTTTGTCCTTTGTATTAGTTGGCCTTGAATGTTCCAGCTATTGGCCCTGTTGGAGAAGTGGGATTGTTATTTACATTGGGATTAGGTTGAATACTACTATAGTTAGGTGGGGTGGATGTAGTGAGGGGCTCTTTGCCTTTGTTCCTCAAGTAGTAATTACTTTTGAACTATTGGTAAGCTTGAACTTCAATTTCGAGCTCATTATCTTCTTCATAAGGGAAAACAAATGTGTCAAATTACATAGCAATTCCTCTATCTCCAAGCTATGAGCCATTTTCTTCCTGTTGCATTTGTCGGTCAGCCTAGAAAATCTAAGTTATCTTGGACATCTTAGTACAAATGAGTTTAAAATGATTAGAGGTATCATGAAGCCTACACCAATGTGGCAAAGGTTTTATTTTAATACAATTTACTGAACTTGTGATGAAGGGGGTAAATCATAAAACACACAATAACAGAAATTACACACAGAAAATAGAATGATATTTTATTAATATGGGCAAAACATTACATTACAGAAGCTCAAATACAATCAAAGGATGAATCCCCTATAGGTTGCAACACATTACAGCTCCCTCTCTCAAGACTCTAGAATCTTCAGCCTTCTGTAACCCCAAATCAACTAGGGTTTCTATTTTCCCACCCTTTTCTTGACTCTACACCTTCCCCCTTAACTCTACTACCCAAGGGTTCCCAAAAATGGTCATATATAGCCCTTTTTGGTGGCCACCAGCTTAATTTCAAAATTTGCATCTCCCTCCATAAACAGGTCAACTACGTGGGGTTATAACTTTCGATCCAACCGTTGGATTTTCAATTATAATACCTTTCCAGAAAGCTCTTGAAAAGACAATGGTGCAAAAGCAACACCACAAAGTAGACTGCTTGGGTTTCCTACCAAATTTCAAGCCCATCCGGAGCCTCTAAGTGCCTCAAATTTGACTTTGAATATTTCAATAGGATTTTTAGAATTTGAAATTTTAATATCTCACAAATGACAAATGATATTAAAGTGATTTCTTCACCATTAGCTTCAATTCACCATTCTAGAGGTCTGTGTAAGATTTTGTATCCAACCGTGCACAAATGCAAACTTACTAAAAATAGTAACCCTACCAAATTTAGCCCTTATTGAAAAGAAACAACATTTTTTTTTGGTTAATGCAAGATTGCTCTTACACCCTAGATGCTCCTGCATCAACTTGTTTGGTCCAAGGGGGATGGCACTCCTCCATTGTTTGGTTTTTTGTTCCAAGGTCTATTCTATCTTTGAGAATTGAAAGTCTTGTTTTGGCCATGATTTTGATTATTTTGATGTTGGTGTGAATCTCCATGATTGTTGACTTTCAATCTAGTGAGCTCATTAGTGACCTAAGATAGTGCCTTCTTCATAGCCTCTAATTCAGATGTCGATTGTGAATTCTAGTTTGTATAAGGCTGTGGAACCACTGCGGATGCATTAGACTCATGATTGTATTGGGAGTTTACCAGATCAACATGATTCATTACAGGCTGCTCAAAAAATGAAGTATTCTAATGTTGTTGCTGATCAAAGTAGGAAATGCCTAGATTTTGTGTTGTGGTTTGGCTATTATAAGCTTGTCCTGGTGTAAGCAACATAGGGTTTGGACCAATCTAATTGAGAGGTTGAGCATAGCTAATCTATGGCCCATTATGCATACTTCCATTTGGAACTGGGTTTTCATCAAGGGGGTGTTATTGATAAGGGCATTGTTTATAACATGTATCTGATTCTACATTCCTGGGAAACCAACTGAAGGTAGAGTTCCAAAGGCTCCAATAGTAATAGAGTACATCTCCCTGTGTTATTTGAGGACTTCTGAATAGACCTTTGCTATCATGTCAAGATTCTATTGATTCCTATTCAGTAAGACAATTGTGAAAGGATTAATAGCCCTAAGGTAAGTTTGAACTGCAACTGCCTCAGTGACCATATAAGGTTTGGTGAGCCGTCTATACAATTGGTGGAACCTACTATTAAACATTGTCAAGGGCTCATTAGGCTAAATCTTACAAAAGACAAACTGTTGATATATGGTGCCAGGATCAGTGTATACCTTGAATTGTTCTGTGAAAGCTGTCTCTAACTTGTCCCAAGAATTGATAGATCCCGTAGGTAAGTACAAATACCAATAATAAGTGACCTCCCCTAAAGAGTAAGGGAAGAGGCATAGCACCACATCCAAATGGGGAATAGAAGCTCCACTAATGGCTTCTTTAAAAGCTTGAATATGTTCTTCAACGCTTCTACTTAGGCATCTCATGGAGAGGGGCTACTAGGGACAAGGGTGAGTGGTTCACCCAAAAGTAAGTAGCCATTTGTGGTTGAGGTGGTTCTTCAGGGAAGGTTTCTAGGTTTTTAGATTTAGCAGAACTAATTGACCTAGAGCTTAACCTTCATCATTTAACATGGTCACTCTTGATCTTTCGATGATGTTAGAGCTCTTGAAATTCAACTTCACTAATTGACCAAGATCTAGTGAGTCTTCTTCTTTCAAGGGTTAGGGGAAACCTAGGTGGATCTAGATTGATCATGCCCTACTTCTAACGCTAGTTCTATTGAAGGTTGTTTTGTCTCATCAACTCAAGTAGAAAGAATGATCACTCTACTTCTCCTGAAAGGTAACCAAATGATTTTTAGTTTCCCCAAGGTCCCTATTTTGCTAGGTCACAGTAGTGTTGGAACAACAGAGTGGACAATGTGAATGTTTGTTTAGGGGGCCTGTGCTGGTAATATCAATCTAGAATGCTAAATAACCTTTGATAGGTAAATGTTCAGTCAAGTATGGTGTGCTAACCTACTTCTACACTATGAAAATAAAAGGAAAAAAAGGAGGGCTAGGGTTTAGAAGAAAAGAAAATGTAAATTATTTGGACAACCTCTGCACCTGGATTTTCACTTCATACAATAGGTGTTAGTAAGATCAAATTAAAAAAGAAATGAGTGACCAGTATTCTACACAATCATAATCATTGCAAGTGCAAGATTCTAAGGGAGATAAGCAAAAGAATAATAAATTGAAACCACCATATTGCATGCACAGAATTCAAACCCTCATTCATCTACTCAACTTATGATTTCAACAATTAAGCTCATGATTCACCAACAAACTGTCATATGCAAGGAAAAGAAACACAAGTACATTACCACCATAAGGAAGAAACATAGGAATGAGTCCCAAAAGTTGTCATCTTATTACCTGGCAAAATGTTGGCTGATTACAAAAGAGCAGTATTCACACACCTTACATGTACATCCAGTATGCAACTAACATGCCATGAAAGTATAAGTATAGATTTCACTTGCACAAGTTCTCTATGTTTCCTCCCCCTTTACAATGCTCAAAATTTCCCTTTTATATATGAGGATTCTCTTGATCACATTATACAATTTGTCCTTCAGTTAGCCATATCATACATTACATTGCATATCTTGACCCTTCTCAGCCAAAGTAGCATCATCTAATGCAAATGAGGTATGCTCAGTCAAAGAATGAAAGAAAGAAAGAAATAATTAAAGAATAGGAGGGAGTGAAGAACAAGGATAATAAGCATCCTCTCCAAAATGTCCCTTGAAATTGTTGGTGGCCTCTTGAATGTCATTCATACTCGGTCCATTGTGATATTTGAGCGTGATCTACTATGAGTATAAGGACCTTTTAGGCCTGTCTTGAATCCCTTCCAATCCAAGCAACTACTCTTGGAATTTAGTGAAGAGGGTCTTTAATCTCATCAGGTCATTAATGCCTTGTTCTATACGCTGTTACTGAAAGATACCTGAAAACTCTTTTATTGTTTTCATTGTAGCCAGGACAACCGAAGATCCATCCTTGAGCTTGCAAGGGATGGAATTTATTAAGGCCTCTACCATGCATGTGCCTTGTTTAGCTTCATCAATCTTCTTCTGTAATTTACTTTTACATTTCTACAATAATTTAACTTAGAGCTTTCCAGCTTTGATCTGTTGAAATAAGGGTAAACAACTGAGAGGGGGGGTGAATCAATTGTCACAAATTTTTTTATCTTTTCTTGCAGCTTAAACTTCTTTATCACTTATTAATAGATGAATGATATAATCATGAAAGCATGAATCAATAACACATGAGCAGAAATAAATCAACACACATAACACTAGGATTTTTATGTGGAAACCCGGTTAAAGGAAAAACCACGGTGGGGGTTAACCCACAAGAATTTATACTCGGTTAAAAGTATTACAAATGGGGAAGGCACATGCCTTTAGGGTGCACTGCCCAGAGCTCATTTCTCCAAGAGGCTTACTACCTACAAAAATTATTACAAGAAGATTACAGAGTGTTTGAACTGATGAATAGCATCTACCAATGTAAAAATGCAGTTCTGGTTAAGTACAAAATACTGATCTTACACACTTCATCCTTATTCTGCCTTGTTTCACTTTTCGGCCATAATCCAAGCTTAGATATTCACCTTCGCACTTCTTTCTACCTTTTTTCATAGTTACTTCATTATCACCTCAAAATCACACCTCAAGACACTTGAATCCAATGGTTATATATATCCGCATCAAGAGATTCAATCAACTATAGTCGGCTTCAAGAAAACTTAGAACATTTATTAAGAACTCTACTTTGTTAGCTGAATCCATGCTCAAACAATAATGCGGACCAAAAACTTGTGTTCTCAAATCATCAATCATGTCGGCCAATACCACTGATTATCACAAATTGCTTATCCAACAACTTTTCTTCATCCATACCAATATCAAATACTAGGTCAGCCTATTCTTGTTCTGACTGTACTGACTAACTAGAACTTGATACTCAGATGCTTATAACTTTTGAATCCTTCATCACCGGAGGCTAAATCTCTGGATTTAGATAGTCCTAACAATCCTTATCACTCCCTCAGATCCACAACACACTATGATTTTCCACCAGAGAGATCCAGACCAAGATACTGGACCCTGTCACATGCTCTATTTCTGACTACCTGGACTTAGACAGATCTTGACTTAGACTTCCAGTATGAACAAATTATGTAGTGTGGATGTGTAAGATAGTCTTAGTTGCCATCAATGACAACATCTATCATGCGTAGCAGTGCCTCTTGCCAACAATCTCCCCCTTTGGCATTGATGGCAACACTTAGTGAAAAATGACTAAGTGTCAGAACAACTCCCCCTTACTTTGTACACTTATGCTTTTCATTGATCTTCATTGCTCCCCCTCAACTAGATTTCTCATTTTTCACTGCTCTTCACTCCCCCTTTGACATCAATGGCAAAGGATGGGATCTGCATATCAAAATTCATGCAAAATTTTTATGTACATGGGCATATAAACAACCTTATGACTCATTTACATGAGTTTAAACACATCACCAAAGATATTCTTCAACAGTGCCAACTCATTGTCCCAACTCTTCTTCATGCTATTCAAAATTGAGATGTGACCACTGAATAGGAATGCTTGAGACTCTGCCTTCCACAGATCTGTGGGGTCACTTGACTAAGCGTCAGCTTGGGATTCAGTCATAGTATTGAACATTGCTTCCAACTTGGGGGAAATCAGTCCCCGGAGCTCACTCATCCTTGCCTCAATGCTCTCCTTTTCTTTTTTCAACTTCTTTATTTCTTCAAGCAAGTTGATTGCCTGGCACTCCTTACTTGCCACTGATGTTGTCAAAGGATCAAAAGATTTGGATACACTTGACAATTTTTCCTTAGACTCCTTTATTTTTATTTCAATATCCTCTATAGATTTAGGACAGGACAAACAAAATTTATATACATTTCCTCCTTTTGTAAGAGCATTTTGAATACTCTTTATACTGGTATCCAACACAATTCTATCTAATACAATCATCCCTTTTAGAGCATCAAAACTTTTATCATTGAATTCATTTTGAACCTTCACCTCTGCAGACTTCTCTAGGGATTCAAAATGAGAACTTACCAAGTTTATTAGACTTTTCAATTGGCCAAAGGGAGATGCTGAAGAATCCTTCTGAAAGGTGGGCATGATCTTCTCCAAGATTCCTGATGCTAGACCGAGTAGATCACTATCTTCTATGTGAGACTTCAAAATATCTTCTTTGGCCTTAGCTTGAGCAATGAAAGCCAACTTTATCTTTTGTACTGGAGATAATGTGTAAAAATTTATTAGACCTTGGATTATGTCCTGATCTTCTTCATTTTGTTTGTCCCTATCCAAAATTTCCTTTACTGCCTCCGCAGTGTCTCTTTCCCAAGATGATGATGTGTCTATCTGATTCTTACTGGTACTGTCAACTGAATTGTCCTACCTGGGCTCTTCATCATCGTTTACAATCTCTTCTTCTTTATCATTTTTCTCCTTGACTTCTTCTACTTCTTGGTCCTTAACCTTTTCTATTTCATGCTCTTCAATCTTCAATGAATCATCTTCAATTTGATGATTTGTTTCAACATTCATCTATGTATTTTCTTTTCCAGATTGATCCGGAGGAGTTTGAATACCTCCTGCATCATTAGTTTTATCTATTATCTCCTCATCTTCTTTTCTTCTGCTGCTCTACATCATCCAGAACTGATGTGTTATCAACAAGTTCATCTGAAACCACAAAGAATTTGTTCTTGTTTAATGCTTTCCTCATAATTTGTTCAGTTTCTTGGACAACTTCATCTATGTCTCCAATCATCAATTTGTTCATCCTTGTCTTACTCCTGAATTCATTTTTGACCTCTTTAAAAATTTTATTTGCTCTTCTCTGCTAGAGATCACTAGACATAAAGTGGTTAACACATGTTCCCTTAGCTCTATATCTTTTATCTTGGCAACTTCTTTCCTAATTTCTAGAATATCTCTCAAACTCTTGGGAACTTCTGATAGGATCTCTACCAGAGCCCGATTGAATATATTCAAGTATTTGATAGTAGCATCTTCCAAAAGTCTCTTGTCAACATCATTGTAAAGATCATAAAATTTAGTTAGTGGCTTTAAATTCCCATCAGTAGTGATTGACTTAACAATGTTTTTCACAGAAGGAGTTGGCTTCTCAACATTAGCTTCTAACTTCTACCTCCTATTTGTCATCTTGCTTCTAGAATGCTTCTCTTTAGACACTTTGACTGCTTTGGTGCCTGTTGCCTTTAGCTCTTTAAGCCCATCATCTGAATTTGTCTTTTCTTCATCCTCCTTTTCCAAATTGCCATATGGCCTTTTTTGCCATTACTTTTGTTCTTTTCTTTTCCTTTCCAGATGATTTGTCTTCTGGATTCTTAGGATTTGTAGGTTTTGGGGGAACAGGGGCAGCAACAGAGCTCCTAGTGGTCCTTGGTATGGAGGAGGATTCTATCAGAGCACTTGCTTATTTCTTATACTGCTTTTCCTTCTCAGCCTTTTCAGTTCTTTCCCTAAATTGCCTCACAGCTTCCTTAGTGAGGCCTAGATTCTCGACCAACAGCTCAACTTCTTTCCTTACTTTCCTATTAGTTTTAGGATTTCTGAGCTCAACATGTAGTTGTTGGAAACAAGGTAGATAACTGAGAGGGGGGGTGAATTAGTTATCTTAAACTTCTTAACTTTCTTATCTTCTTTAACAATAATGCAGTATCAAAACACATAAGAATAAATGAACATGAAAGCATAAATGAAATCAACACACATAACACAAGGATTTTTACTTGGAAAACCCTGTTAAGGGAAAAACCATGGGGTGACTAACCCAAGATTGTATTCTCTGTTAAAAGAATAGAAGTACAAAATGGCACTTGCCAATTAGGGTTCACTGCCCGAGCACACTGCTCACAAGAGGCTCACTGCCTACAAGAGACTCACTGTCTACAAGGTATAAAGAAAGTAACCAGGTTTTTGAACTGATCAGAGGCATCCACATATGCTGAGGTTCAGTTCTAGTTAGGCTCAATATACTGATCTACTGCACTTCATTCTTCCTCTGCTTGATGCTGCTGTTCTGTCACATACCAGATTTATATAGCTACTTCTACTCTGCTCTCTACTTTTCTTCACACTTATTCAATCACACACACTCAACTTCACATCAAAATCCATTTGGTATATATATCCACACAAAGGAATTTAACATCTTTCAGTCAGCATCCAGGATACTCAAGGTTTTCCCAAACTCTGGTTTGTCAGCTGAATCCTTGCTTACTAAGTGATGCATATTAAAGAGATAGTTATAGAAGTCATCAATCATGTTGGCCAACCATGAATGATCCCTTAAGAAACTTGATCAACATCAATTCCTCATCCAGATTAAGGTCTGATGCTCTTTCAGTCAGTTCTTCCTTAGTCTACTCTGCCAAACAGGAACCTGACACTTAGGTGCTCATATCTTTTCACTCTTTCATCACTGGAGGCTCAATCTCTAGAATGTAGTAGTCATGGTACTCCTCTTGACTTCCCCAAGTCTGCACTTTGCTAAGATACTTCCTCTGAGAGATCTGGACCTGATTGTCAGACCTTGCTGCATGCTCTGTTCTTGCTCACCAAACCAAGACACTCTTCAATCTGACTTCCGATATAAACATACCATGTACTGCAGATGTGTCGAATGGACGTTGTTGCCATCAATGACAACACTCATGAAGCCACACAGTGTCTCTTGCCAACAATCTCCCCCTTTGGCATTGATGGCAACACTTAGTGAAAAATGACTAAGTGTCACACTACACTCCCCCTTGGCTGATGCTCTGTTCTAATGTACACTTTTTTGGAGCTCCCCCTTAGCTGGATTCCACATTTTTCATTGCTCCTCACTCCCCCTTTGACATCAATGGCAAAGGGTGAAATCCGCATACCAAAATTCAAAAAGTAGCCTATACATAGCCGCATATATACAAGTTATACTTACAAAAACTTAAGTATATCCACAAAAGTTGTTTTCAACTGGACAAATTCTGTTGCCCAACTCTGCTTCATCCTGTCCAAAATTGAGATATGACCACTTACCATAAATGCAAAGGCTTCTGCCCTCTTTAAGTCTACCAGATCACTGGTATGGGCTATGGTCTGGGCATCAGTTAGGACCTCATGCATTGCCTCTAACTTGGGGATAATTATCCCTCTTAGTTCACTTAGCCTGCTTATTCTATTCTTCTTCTCCTTTTCAAGCCTTTTTAATTCATTTATAGTGGCAATGGTTTGACACTCTTGATTCATTATGGAAGAGGTGAGGGGATCAAAATTTTGAGATAAACTTGATAGTTTGCTCTCTTGTTCTTCCACCTTCTTGGCAATGTTTGTTGTCATGGTGGACCAAGATAAACAAAATTTGTATAAATCTCTGTCATCTTTAAGAGCATTTTCTAAGCTCTTTATCACAATATCCAAATTTCTCCTATCATTTGTTATTAGTCCCTGCACCTCCGAGAATCTCTTTCCCAAAAATTCTTTTTAGACTTTATCTTCTGTTGACTTCTCCAAAGAATCAAAATGTGTGCTAATAGAATTAACAAGAGATTTCAAGTTACTGGATGAAGAGGTCGAAAGATCCTTCTGGAAGGATGGCATGATCTTCTCTAACGCACCAGATGTAATCTCTATTAACTCACAGTCTTCCATGTGAGACTTCAGAAGCTTTTCTTTTGCCTTTGCTTGGGCAAAGGATGCTATCTTCATTGTCTAAACTGGGGAGAGGGAATCAAAATTGAATGGTCCTTGAAATAGCTCCAGTTCATCTAATTCCATCATTTCTTTGGTCAAGAAATCTTTAACTATTTCTGTAGTGTCTCTTGCCAAAGACAGAGTCTTCTTTCCTTCTACAGCTTCAGAACTATCACTAGGGGTCTTCTCTGATTGATCTTCTTCTCTTCCCTTTACCTCTTCTTCTTGACTGATTCTCTCTTCTTTTCTTACTTCTCCTTCAGTTCTGGAGTCTGCTGGGGGATCCAGATGAGAGATATTTATTTTTTCATGGACTTCCTCTTTTGGAACAGAGTAATCCAGGTCCTTAGTCTTCTCCTCACCTATCTCTTTTGATTCTTCTGCAATTTTCTCTGTGGAATCTTCCTTTGATGCACTTGATCTTTCGACATCCATGGCAGAATGTTCATCACTTATATCCTCTATAATAGGAATATTGAATCTTTTGTATGCATTCTGGAGAATGTCTTTAGTATCTTTTGCCACGTGATCAGTCTCTCCGAGCATAAGCTTGTTCATTCTGGCTTTGCTCTAGAACTCATCCTTGCAATCCTTGAAGACCATGTTCATTTGTTTAGGAGTGATGGAAGGATAGAGCTGAATAGCTATTTGTTCCTAGATCTCCATATCCTTTTCCTTAGCATTTTTCTTTCTCATTTCAAGTTCCTTCTCTAGGCTTTTAGGAATTAGAGATATGATTTCAATGAATGCTTTATTATAGATGTTTAGATACCTGACTATAGCATCTTGCAATATCTTCTAATCAACTTCATTACATTCATCATAGAATTTTGTCATTGGTTGCAGATTCCCATCCACAGTGACTGCCTTGATGACATTATCAATGGAGAGAGTAGGCCTTTCAACAAATTCTTCTGCTTCTTCTTCTTTGTTCTTGCCGGCAGATGATTCCACAGAAGTTTTCTTTTTCTTCTTCATTTTCTTAACCTCCTCATCTGTCTCTGTCTCTTCATCATCCTTTTGACTTATATATGACCTTGTGGCCTTTATCTTAGTTCTCTTCTCTCCTTTTCTAGATGTCTTTGCTTCCAGTTTTGAGGCTTTTGGGCTCTTAGTAGTGGCAAGTGTAGAGCTCTCTAAGGATCTAGTCTAGGAGGGGGCTTGCACTAGAACACTTTCTTTTTCTGCTTCTTGTCTCTCTTTTTCTGCTCTTTGTACCTTCTCTCTGTTGGAATCAACTGCCTCCTTTGATAAGCCATATTTCTTTGCAAATTCCTCTACTTCCTTACTAACTTTTCTCTTTATTTCAGGTTGCCTTAGTTCAACATGAATTTTTACACTCAATTCTTGAAAGGTGCCAAACCTTTCTACCTCAGGGTCCTTAGGCTGACTTAGTAGGTGTTGGACATGTAGCTCTAGGATTTTCTCATCTACTTCATACCCCATTGGCATAATCCCAACTATTCTCGGTTCCACTACCTCCATTAGGCATTGATCAGTGTCTAACATGAAGCACACTGTATCCTTGTATTTTTCAACTAGAGATTGGGGGATTCTCTCTCTGGCCTGCATCATGCCTTGGAAGTTTTTGAAGTAACCCCAGAGTGCTGTGCTTTGTGCCTTGGCATCACCAAGCCCATACAAATAGTCTTTGATTTGTATGGCCATAGGTCTGTCATTTTGCCATACCCAACCATTGGATCCAGGTAGCTCATTCATATAGTAAAAGAATAGACATAATATCAAGCCACCGTACTTAAATGAATTCTTTTTATCCTTCTTTATTTTCTGCAAGTTCTCTAATAGTTGATTTAGGAGAAGCTCGCAAAGATCATAGTCAGTAATTTTCCTTAGCATTTCATATGCAGTATATATTGCTATTCTAGATATTGAATTTTCCCTGCTAGAGTGACAGATTTTGTAACCAATTATCATAGAGGCAAATTTGATATCTAGATCTATGATGTCTTCTATTGTCATTGCCCTCTTATCAAATTTTGATCCGGTAGCCTTACTTACAGTTTGTTTTTTGACTAATTTGAGAGCAGGGAACCCACCAAATGAGTGCAATCCGGTTACCGCCCTAATTGCATCCTTGGTTATCTTGAATGGCCTCATCAACCACATGACGTTGTCATGCATTCTACTCAGAACATATCGGACCCATTCATCTTCTACAAAAAGGGGAAATGGATGCAATATCCAAAATGCTTATCCCAGATGGCCTTGTATTGGGGTTTAAGTTCAAATGATTCATCTATCAGTTCCTTGTGATAGATATCCATCAGCTTGGATTCCCCAAATTCTTCAAAGTTTGCATGTATGTAAACCCTAACATCTACATGCAGAACCCCATGCGGAATGCTAGAGAATGCGCCTAGGGGATCAATTTCTAGGGATTTGTAGGGATACTTCTTGAACTTAGGGCGTGGCCTATCAGTGATCTTAACAACATTCAGAGTATCCATCTTTCAAAAAATTCAGAGAGAAATATTCAAGAGCGGAAATATCTTTTTACGCTTCTAGGGTTCACGAAGAGAGCTAAAAAGATCGCTGGTTGAATCAAATTCTGTAGTTGATCCTTGAGAGGGTTGAGGCAATCTTGTTGTAGAGCTCCTTCTTTCTTCTTCTCGAATGCAAATGTGCAAATGATGAACAAAAGAACCCTTTTATTTCAACGCAAACCCTAATTCCATTTTACAATAAATGCACAACTTAAGTCATTCCAGTTGCCTTGTTCTTCTTGTTTTGAGGGAGATCTTTCCAGATCATTGAGATGCACTTAGAGTTATTCTTGGTGGTTATTAACAATCTATTTTCCTTTCTCCAATCATTCCATTTATCCACAGATAAAAAATATTTTAATTTAGAATCATATTGGATCTAACTGTGAGAGTCCTGCTTTTACCGGATGATTGTCAAACCGGATCAATCTTGGTTGATTAACCTATTCAAAGCTTCTTGTGGATCTTCCATATTTTTACCTAGGGTTAATTAGATATTTCTCTGAGAACCCTTTTATCCGCAACTTTCCATGTGCCAATCTTAGGCACCAATTGACTGGCTGGGGGAATTTATTTTCCTTTGAGACTCCCCCTGAGCCAGAGCTCATCTATTTAGTCTTTGAAAGGAATATCAGCACCGGATTCTGGTGTGGATCCATCCTCAACATTTTCTGTGCTTCTCTTCACCCAAATCTTGTTCATTTCCCTTTGAATTTCATTCGCATTCACTTTTCCTTTTCCTTTGTCTTGATTTTGGTTATGATGCACCGGACCCTTTTTGTCCTGATTCTTACTTCTACAGAATTTGGCAATATGACCGGATCTATTGCAATTGTAGTAAACAACATTTATTTGCATATTTGACTAGAGTCCTCTTGATCTACATTGATTAGCCATATGTCCCATTCTATTGCATGCAAAGCATCTACCATTGAATGAATTTTTTATTTGCATATTTCTACATTCATGAGATTTGTGACCATACCTTTTGCAGTTAAAGTACTATCCAAAGAAGGATGAATTAGTTTGATTCATTCTTCTTCTACACTGATTTGCTTTATGACTGAAGTTATTGCAACTGTAGCAGTATCCATTGAAGGATGGATATCTTTGAGCATTTGGTTGCCTTACCGGAGGTCTTCTAGGTCTGTTCCTTGGATTTCCTGATCCAGAGTTCTTCTGATCGGATCCAGAGCTTTCACCTTTCTCATACCCCAAGCCATGCTTGTCATCTACCCTCTTTTGGCTTTCAAGAAGAACTTCAAGTTGAGCAGAGCTTATCTTGAATTTATCTTTCTATTCATTTGCAGTTTAAAGATCCCTTTTAAGAGTATCTATTTGATTCTCAAGTTATTCTTCATTGTCTCTAGCTTCTTCAAGATCAGATTCTAGATGCCTGATTATTCTGTCCATTTTGTGGCAGTCTTCTGACTTTTCCTTGAGAGATTGTTTTAGATTATCTTCAATTTTTCTTTTCTCTTTAGTTTCTTGGGTGAATTTCATAACTCCTGATTCCATTTCATGTCTTACCATAATGACCTCTTTTGATAGCTTCTCACATAACTTGTTTTTCTCATTCAGATGTTCATTAGTATCATTGGCTTCACTTTGACTTGCTAATTGTTGAAGTAGTTCCTTTCTTTTCTTCACTGAGATACTTAGTTTTTCTTTCAGTTCATTTATGAAATCATCATCTTGTTTGAGTCTTTCCCTTAGGTTATTGACTTCAGAGTGAGATTGCTCAAGATCATCTAGGGAAGACTAAAGTTTTTCCCTCATACCATACATATCCATTGAGATTCCTGGATCTTCCTCAAGTTGTTATGCTCTGTCTAGAGGAACTTGGATCTGATACCAATTGTTGGAAACAAGGCAGATAACTGAGAGGGGGGGTGAATCAGTTATCTTAAACTTCTTAACTTTCTTATCTTCTCTAACAATAGTGCAGCATCAAAACATATAAGTATAAATGAACATGAAAGAAGAAATGAAATCAACACACATAAAACAAGGATTTTTACGTGGAAAACCCTGTTAAGGGAAAAACCACGGGGTGACTAACCCAAGATTGTATTCTCTGTTAAAAGAATAGAAGTACAAAATGGTACTTGCCAATTAGGGGTCACTGCCCGAGCACACTGCTCACAAGAGACGTATTGCCTATAAGGTATAAAGAAAGTAACCAGGTGTTTGAACTAATCAAAGGTATCCACAGATGCTGAGGTTCAGTTCTAGTTATGCTCAATATACTGATCTGCTGCACTTCATTCTTCCTCTGCTTGATGCTGCTGTTCTGTCACATACCGGATTTATATAGTTGCTTCTACTCTGCTCTCTACTTTTCCTCGCACTTATTCAATCACACACACTCAACTTCACATCAAAGTCCATTTGGTATATATATCCGCACAAAGGAATTTAACATCTTTTAGTCAGCATCCGGAATACTCAAGGTTTTCCCAAACTCTAGTCTGTCGGCTGAATCCTTGCTTACTAAGTGATGCGTATCAAAGAGATAGTTATAGAAGTCATCAATCATGTCATCCAACCATGAATGATCCCTTAAGAAACTTGATCACCATCAATTCCTCATCTGGATTAAGGTCTGATGCTCTACCGGTCAGTTCTTCCTTAGTCTACTCTGCCAAACAGGAACCCAACACTTAGGTGCTCATATCTTTTCACTCTTTCATCACCGGAGGCTCTATCTCTAGAATGTAGTAGTCATGGTACTCCTCTTGACTTCCCCAAGTTTGCACTTTGTTGAGATACTTCCTCTAAGAGATCCGGACCTAATTGTTGGACCTTGCTGCATGCTTTGTTCTTGCTCACCAGACCAAGACACTCTTCAATTTGACTTCTAGTATAGACATACCATGTGCTGTGGATGTGTGGAATGGACTTTGTTGCCATCAATGACAACACTCATGAAGCCACATAGTGTCTCTTTCCAATAGAAGTTTCACACTTAGCTCCTCATATGTCCCAAATCTTTCAACTATTGTGTCCTTAGGCTTGCTCAAAAGGTGGTGCAGTCATGGTAGGAGGGTTCACAAAATGATCTATCTGGACCATGTAGCAAGAGTAAACACAACAGAAACAAGTCAAAAAGATGGAACAAATGCATATTTAGTCATTCAGTATATAATAGAATTCAAATACAATCTGGCTGGCAACATACAGGCTTAGACTTAGGGCTCACATGCCTGATTACATACATGCACAAGATAAAGCTTTGAATTTCTCTCTCAAAGGAACCAACTATCTATCTTCTAAATCATGAGAACTATATCAACTATTTTCCTAAGGATCTATTACATCAATATATATCTAATCTAGATTAATAGATTCCTTTGCATTAGCTAAGGAAGATCACAAACTCCAATGAAGAGTTGTAACGTGTTCACAAATAGGTCAAACCTAAATGCATAGAACACTTCCTCAAATGAATGGAACAACATGCGGATCCTTAGGGAAGGTTGGCCATGAACTAAAGGACATTGAATGATGTGTCATTGAGATCCACAAGTCAAGGAATGATCTGCAAGCCTTCTTCAGCTGATTGTCTGAGACTGTCAGGATACTCTACTCTGAGAAAACAATTGACTTCTGATAGCGATATCTTTCTGGTAACTGATCTAAATGCTCTGAATTCTTGATATGATGTAGATGAATGAATATAGGTGCTAAGTCCAGATCTATAAGATGTAAATTGCCAAAACCAGACCACAAGCTGAAACTGCTTCTGACTAAACTGCCTGAACTGAACTGGAAAATGAAAGAATTGAAATGCAAACAAACTAAAATGCAAATGTTTTTGGTTGAGGCAAGATTACTCTTGAACCAAGGATGCTCCTACATCAAAAGGTGTTGAGTATACATATTTAAAATTTTCTCATCTACCTCATACCCCATGGGCATGATCCAAATAGTTCTGGGTTCTACTGCTTCTATTAAGCACTGATCAGTGTTGACCATGAAACAGATTTCATTATTGTACTTCTCAATAACTGATTTAGGGATTCTTTCCCTAGAATGCATCATAGTCTAAAAATTCTTGAAGTATCCCTAGATTGTAGTTTTTTGTGCTTAAAAGTCACCAATGCTGTGTAGATGATCTTTTATTTGAATAGCAATTGGCTCATCATTAGTCCAGTGCACACCCTTTACTCTAGGTACCTCATTCATGAAGTAGAAAAATAGACACAGAACCAATGTACCATATGTAAAGGTGTTTTTCTTGTCTTTCTTGATTTTGTTTAAGTTCTCAATCTGTTAGTTCTGCAATAACTCACATAGGTCATAATCTGCATTTTCCTTTAACATTTGATATGCAGCATATATAGCCGTTCTAGAAATAGAGTTCTCCTTGCTGGAGTGATAAATTTTGTAACCAATTACCATTGAAGAAAACTTAACATCTGGATCACTAATATCATTGATAGTCATTGCCCTTTTGTCAAATTTGGCACCAGTTGCATCAGTCACAATTTGATTCTTTATAGCCTTCAACATTGGCAGTCCATCAGATGAGTTTAACCTTGTCACGACCTTGATGGCATCCTTAGTTATCTTGAATGGTTTCAACGACCATATAAACTCATCATGCATTCAGCTTAACACATACCAAACCCATTCATCTTCATCGAAGGTTGGAAACCGCATAATCTGAATGAAATGTTTACCATGTAGTGCCTTATACTCAGGTTTAAGACATGAATTTCATCCCTTAGATGATTCTCAAATAAATCTACAAACCTTGAGTCCCCAAATTCATCTATGCTCGCGTGAATATAGACCTAATATCTTCAACATGCAATACACCATATGGAACACTTGAAAATGCACCTAACCGGTCAACTTCTACTAATTTGTGTGGATGCTTCTTGAATTTGGGTCGGGGCCTTTTAGTGATAGCAACAACCAAAGGTGTAGCCATTGCAAAAGATTACAAGTTCAAAGCTTCGCAAAAAAATACCTTTTTTCATAGAATTAGGGTTAGCTAATGAATTCAACGGTAGCACTTCAAATCCTTGAAATCTTAGCTCAGGTGATCTTCTGCTTGCTCTCTTCAAATGCAAAGTGATCCAAATGATAAAAGGATTACCTTTTATGCTCTACAAAACCTAATTCTCCATTGTAATAAATGTGTTGCCCTAATACATCCGATTGCACTATTTCTGTACACAGTTGAACTTCAATTGCTCTGCAATCAATCATATTTGCTTCTTTTCTTTTGAAATTTGCTTTAACAGATCTGAAATAGGCTTTTCTATCGTCATTCATCATGCCAAATTTAGACCCACTTACTGGCTAGGGGAATTTGATTTTCAATGCAGCTCCCCCTGAGCCATATCTCCTAATTCAATTCCTAGAGGAATTATTAGCACCAGATTCTGGTGCGAACCCATCACCTTCATTGTTTGAATTTTTTTACCCTCGTTTTATTCATTTCTTTCTGAATCTCCTTCACATTTATTTTGCCTTTACCTTTGTCTTGACTTCGCTCATCCAGTTTTTTGTTTACCGGACCTCTTTTATTATTCATGCTTCTACAGAATCTTGCAATATGACTAAATCAATTACAATTGAAGCATACAATATTTGTTTGCCCATTTGATTGATTTCCTCTTAATCTACACTGATAAGCCATATGTCCAAATCTATTGCATGCAAAGCATTTGCCATTGAAAGAATTTCCATTTCCTCTATTGTTAGAGTTATTCATTATCATACTTCTGCATTCATTGGATCTATGACCAAACCTCTTACACTTGAAGCATTGACCAGAGAAGGATGATTCATTTTGATTTACTTGACTTCTACATTGATTATCTCTATGACCATACTTATTGCATTTGAAACAATTTCCATTGAAAGATGGATACCTTTGAGCATTAGGTTGTCTTACCAGAGGTCTTCTAGGTTTCCTTCCTTGATTTCTTGCTTCAGGTTTTCTTTGACTGGATCCAAAGCTTTCACCTTTGTTAAATCCTAAACCATGCTTATCATTTGCCATCTTCTGAATATCAAGTAGCACTTTAAGTTTGGCTGAGCTTATCTTGAATTTTTCTTTATATTCATTTGCAACTTCTAGGTCATGTTTGAGAATGACAATTTGACTTTCAAGTTCTTCCTCATTGTCCTTGCTTTCATGTAGATCATATTTTAGATGGCCAATTACTCTATCCATTCTGTAGCATTCTTCTATTCTTTCTTTAAGAGATTGATTCATTTTTTCTTCAGTCTTCTTTCTTTCTTCAATTTCATTGGTTAGCCTCATCACCCTAGATTCCATCTCATGCTTTATGACAACAACTTCTTTAGCTAACTTCTCACATTCCTTTGTCTTTTCTTTCAGGGCCTCATCCATATTATTGTCTTCATTCTAATTTGTTAGATGAAGTAGCTCCTTTCTCTTTTCATTTGATTTGCTCAATTTTTCTTTTAAGGTTTCAATGAAATCTTTAGCATCTTTGAGGTTCTCTTGCAGATCTCTGATTTCTATTCTGGACAGGTCAAGATCATTTAAGGCTACTTGGAGTTGTTGACCAAGACCATCAGAATGTTTGAAAAAAACCATTGAGAATACCTTCCCAGATCTTCCTCAAGCTGTTAATCTTCTTCTAAGGAACTTAGCTCTGATACCAATTATTGAAATAAGGGCAAACAACTGAGAGGGGGGGTGAATCGGTTGTCACAATTTTTTTTTAATCTTTTCTTGCAGCTTAAACTTCTTTATCACTTATTAATAGATGAATGATATAATCATGAAAGCATGAATCAATAACACATGAGTAGAAACAAATCAACACACATAACACCAAGGTTTTTACGTGGAAACCTGGTTAAGAGAAAAAGCACGGTGGGGGTTAACCCACAAGAATTTATCCCCAGTTAAAAGTATTACAAATGGGGAAGACACATGCCTTTAGGGTGCACTACCCAGAGCTCATTGTTCTAAGAGGCTCACTGCCTATAGAAATGATTAAAAAAGATTACAGAGTGTTTGAACTGATGAATAGCATCTAGTAATGCAAAAATGTAGTTCTAGTTAAGTACATAATACTGATCTTAAACACTTCATCCTTATTCTACCTTGTTTCACACTTCAGCCATAATCTGAGCTTAGATCTTCACCTTCACACTTCTTTCTGCCCTTTTTTGCACTTACTTCATTATCACCTCAAAATCACACCTCAAGACACTCAAATCCATTAGTTATATATATCTGCATCAATAGATTCAATCAACTGTAGTCGGCTTCAAGAAAACTTAGAACATTTATTAAGAACTCTGTTCTATCAGCTAAATCCATGCTCAAACAACAATGCGGACCAAAAACTTGTGTTCTCAAATCATCAATCAAATTAGCCAATACCACTGATTATCACAAATTGCTTATCCAACAAATTTTCTTCATCCGAACCAAGATCAAATACTAGATCGACCTGTTCTTCTTCTGACTATACTGACTAACTGGAACCCAATACTCAGATGCTTATAACTTTTGAATCCTTCATCACCAGAGGCTAAATCTCTAGATTTAGATAGTCCTAACAATCCTTATCACTCCCTCAGATCTGTAACACACTGTGATTTGCCACTGGAGAGATCCAGACTAAGATACTTGACCCTGTCACATGCTCTATTTCTGACTACCTAGACTTAGACAAATCTTCACTCAGACTTTCGGTATGAACAAATTATGTAGTGTGGATGTGTAAGATAGTCTTAGTTGCCATCAATGACAACATATGTCATGCGTAGCAGTGTCTCTTGCCAACATGATCCACTCCAACACTACTCCCAGATCACCTTTATCCAAAATTCCTAATTGCAAAATTGTATTTGGAGGTGTGGCCTCCGTCTTCTCTAGAATTGGAAGGTACTTTTCCCAAATCAAAATCTCATCATCTATGTTAGTCGTCAATCCATTAGCTACCTCCAAATCTCCCTCAATGTTATGATACATTTTGAGTGCCTCCCTAATGGTAGTATTGCCAAGGGTTTGTAATGAGTCTTTCCAAGTTGTAGCTACTAGTGGATTACCCAAGGGGTGAGTGAAAACACCTTTTTTGTTAATGGCTTCCATTAGGGCATGATTAGGGGCTGAGGAGTCAACATGTCCCACCAGGTGTGTTATGTAGGCTAATAGTTGTGTTATCTACCTTTTCAACTCTTATTTGGTGACCTCATACTTTTTCATCCAGTCCAAAATGGCAGACACAACATTAGTTAAGGCCTTTTTATCTCATTCCTGGGTCCTTGAACCTAAGACCACCTGCTACATGTTGTAGTCTATAGAGGTCATTGTTTCCTCCTCTTTGTCAACCAATGGCATTGCAATGTGAGCAACCCTGATTCCTTGCTCATTGGTTACTATGTGGGAGAGGATCTTGGTCCTCTTTCTCTTGGGAGGTACCCCTAGTACTTGGGCAATAGTGGCCAAATCATCCTCCTCTACATAAGTCCTTTTTCTCTTCTCCATTGTCCTATTTAGCTAAACTAGGAGGCCTAATTTTGTAGTAGCATTCTTTGGTGGAGAAGGGGCCAAAGGTGGAGATGATGACCTTGTTGGTGAGGGATTAAGCACATGTGTCTTGTTGAGATTAGGGCAGACAACTGAGAGGGGGGGTGAATTAGTTGTCACAAAACTTTTAACTCTTGCTTCTTTTAATCTTCTTTACCACTTATTAATCGATTAAAGATATAACCATGAAAGCATGAATCAACAACACAAGAGCAGAAACATAATCAACACACATAACACCAGGATTTTTACATGGAAACCTGGTTAAGCGAAAAACCACGGTGGGGGTTAACCCACAAGATTTATTCTCTATTAAAAGAATATAAAATGGGAAGGCACTTGCCTTTAGGTGCACTGCCCAGAGCTCACTACTCAAGGAGGCTAACTGCCTACAAAAACATTTATAAGTTTATCACGAAGAGATTGAACTAGAAAACAACATCTTCTTCATGCAAAGGTCAGTTCCATTTAAGTACACAATACTTTTGCTCTACCCCCAAACACTTCTTCGCTATCTCCTCATTCTTTACTGCTCTTCCTCTTCTGCTCTTCTTCTTTTCTGCTCTGCCTTTCTTCCTTTCTTAGGATCTTATCATTTTCGCACAAGGATGATTTTCCACAACTCAACCACACATTTATATGCTTCATCAACCTTGGAATAAACATCAAGGTCGGCACTACAAACATTTGACTTAATGTGGATCACTATACTATCAACCAAACATAGCTGGGACCCAAATCTTCCTCGAACAAAATGCCACACTTCATAGAACTTCTCTTAGATCAACCGCAACATGCACCATGCATTCGGTCGGCCAAGACTGAAAAGAACAACAACACCCAAAGAGAAATCTTCATCCACAAGCTCAATCCTCAATGTGAACCATCAACACAATAGGCACCTAATTCAGAGACCACCACAAGCACAATGAAATCAATAGGAATAACTGCACTACCTCAGATCACCAAAACCACTTGCACCTTCATCCGGGAACTCAAGAACACCAACTATCATGACTTTCACACTAGAAAGATTGCTTGCAGACCTCCAAACCATGAACCACTTGAGTTGAGGATACACACCGACATCCCAAACACACCTCTAGATCCGTAGATCATAATATTCCAATGCGGATCAATCCGGACTAAATTTCTGTCACTTTGTCACCTCTAAACAACTGCAAAACCTAGTTCTACTCAAATGGCCATAACCTCACCAATTCTCCATGCGGACCTCTCAAATATTGATTGGAGCAACTTCAGACAATCCTCTACAAACCCTTTAATCCACAAACTCTGATCTTCATCCTACTAGGAATGTGGAGCAATCTACTTCACCGAACTGCACTGTCTTCACTGTCTCTGACAGAGAGATATGTAACTCACTTGTTTCTTCTGGAGAGGCTAATTTTCTCAATATCTTCAACATACAAGTCTTCTAAACAAGCAATAGAATAAGATATAGTTGACACTAATAACAACAAGGATACATTGACATCAATGACAACGCTGATTAGGCACATATTTGCAACATGTCTTCCTTGATTTGTCAAACTTCCCATGAATCTCTTTGTACTAACCAGAGGCAATGTTTTCAACAAGCTCATCTAAGGTTGGCCCTTAACTGCCTAAGATTCCTTCAAGTATTCCTTCTATTTTATGCTTAGGAACCTCTGCAGGAACTTATATTTTCTACTCCCCTAAGGTGGTAGGAACTTTTGCTTGTTGGTCCCTTGCTGATTCAAATATATCTATCTTTCTTTGTTCTTTAGCCATGAAAGTGTCCTCCTTCTCCATTTGATCCTTGACTGTGAGAACATCCTCCTTTTCCCATTGCTTCCCAGCTATTTAAACAGGTGCCAATAGAGTTTCTTTGGTAGGGGAAATAATGGAAGAAGGAGGAGAAAGTGATGTGGAAGGTGGAGGATGAGAAGAGATGGAAGGTTGTGAAATAGTGGGTGAATGGGGTGAAAGTAGGATGAATTGATCCTACTTTCACCATAGTCAGATGAATAGGGGATGAAGGTGATATGGTGAAAGTAGGATCAATCCTGATGTTAGTTGCTTATTTTGTGGATATAATAATAGGAGAGGAGGTAGTAGTTGCAATGGGACTAGGGGTGGAAGTAATGGTGACAAGCTTTAGGAGCAATAGTTGAACTCCTTATTGAAGTTCTCCTAGTGAGAGGTACAATATCCTCCTCTTCTTCTTCTTCAAATTCTATATTGACTGCTACTACCCTTTGTTTACCCTTGATCGCAGCAAGGTCAACCTCTTCAGGTCTAGGGGCAACAACAGGAGTAGCAGGGGTTTGTTTCTCTACCTTCTTTCCCTTCTTCTTTTCCCTTTTGGAGCTCTCTACACCCTTGGTAGGGTTTGGATTGATCATTGGATAAGGTTTCCTTATCCATGCTCTTGTTTTTATCAATACCTCCTTGGCCTTGTTGTCCATTGAAATATCCTCAGCTTGATCCCACTTGATTGGGGATTTTCATAAGAGGGGTCTAATACAACACCATCCTCTTTCATGCCCTTTGGGACCTTGGGCAATCCTAGGTAGTCTAACCTCTTAAGCAGGTGGAGGCTATGTCTATAATAATCCCTCTTCCTGACCTCATGGTCATCAGAGTAGTTTTCCTAGTGATCTTCAATGGCATATACATGAACATACCAACTTCCTATGGAAGGGTTGACCCATCCAATTAGATCAAATCTACTTCTTATGTTGTTGAATGAGCTCACTGATAGGGAAGCCAACTCTGCTTCTGCATGCTTTATTTTTATGATGTTTTGGTAGCTATACTTTCCCTTGATTGGAAACTTCAAGATGGACTTGTGTTTACCAACTATGAGCTTATAAACTTCAGAGATTTTTATGCACATATCCAATAAAATAACCCTATCACTAGAGTACCTTGATTTATGTGAAGGTTTGAAACTAGATATACCAGTTTCCCTAGTTTGCCAACTCTTCTGCTACTTCAATAGATATTCTCTGTGAGTAGTCATTCTCAAGCCCTCGAATCACAGCATAAACAAATGCATCATTGATGAGACCATAAAGTGTCTCATCTTTAGTCAAATAAAAGCATATATTTTCTCTTCATTAAATCAGTTTTTGAAGTGCACTTGAGTATGGATTTGAAGATTTGTAGCTAAATATCAAATAAACTTGTCTAAATGCAACGATCAATGCCATGCATGAGTTTATCTTGATATTACATGTTCACTTTGAGATCAGCATTTATTTTATCAATAAAGTGAAGAGAAAGTCTATTTTATGTTAAGTTGCAGAGTTTCAGAATTACAGAGCTTCAGAGATGGACAGAGCTCCAAAGATGCATAGAGCACCAGAGATGGATAGAGTGCCAGAGATGGATAGAGCTCCGGAGATTTACAGAGTGCCGGGGATGGATAGAGCTCCGGAGATGCACAGAGCTCCGGAGATGCACAGAGCGCCGGAGATGGATAGAGCTCCGGAGATGCACAGAGCGCTAGAGATGGACAGAGCTCTAGAGATGGACAGAGCTCTAAAGATGCATAGAGTACCAGAGATGGACATAGCACCAGAGATATATAGAGCGCCAGAGATGCACAGAGCGCCAGAGATGCAGAAGTCAAAAATGTAGTTTCAATAAAACTGCAATATCTCACTCATTTCTTAACGAAAATCAAAATTTCAAAATGATCCAGAAAGATTAAAGAGAGAGGAACAAATCTATGAAGGTGTTTTGAAGAGATTTGTTAAAATGAATAAATAGTTAATGATATAAGTTGACTGTTACAGAACGCGAAGACGCAGAACAGAAAAGTCAAGAAAACTAGTTTCAGTAAAACTATGATATCTCTCTCATTTATTAACAAAATTTAGAAATTCAAAATGATCTAGAAAGCTGAAAGTTAGGGGAACAAAACCCAGAAATCATTTGAGGAGATCTCATAAATTAAATGAGTAGTTTATGATAGAAGTTGACTGTTTCACAAGCTCCGAAGATGTTCCAGAAATACTTTATGAAGTTGCTGTGAATTCTTCCAATCTACCAACACACACTCTGAGATTTTCTGAAGGATTGATTGACTATAATTACTCCTAAATTAATGGATCTAATTATGAGTAATTATTCCATGCAAAAAAATACACACTTAGTGTCATTGCATGTCTTTCTAAAAGACTGCATGTTTTGCCTTGTAATCAACAATTGTATAATCAGTTAACTAAATGAATAAGTTTAGTTAACTAGATAAATAAGTTTGGTTAGCTGCATGAATAAGTTCTCTGCTCTAGAGAGACTCTCAATTAGAATTTAATAACCATAGTTATATATAGAGAACTATGACGTAGAATTAAAAAAAGGGGAAGTTGTAAAAGAATTCATTGAAGGAAAGAAGAACTCTATTTTTTACAAGCAGCATATAATTTGGATCTTGAAGGTTTTTTGAATAAAGAAGTTGTTCTACCTATTTTCTGATTGCTGGAATTGATTAGTCTCTCCGAAGGAAGGAGCAAGGGCCCACTCCAACCAAAGGGCAGAGACTACATTTCTTAGTTTGTTTAGTTGCTTTGCTGTTATGCAATTTGTTTATTCAGAATTTCTTTAGCTGTTCCTTTATCCTAGAATTAGATCAGCTGCTCAAGTTATTGCTTTCCTTAGATTAAATTATCTTTTTGAGCAGAGTTAAACCTAGTTTGTTTCATGCAATTGTTGTCAAATCCCTTCTGTAGAAAAGACTGCCATGCAAGTTATTCCTTCTCCCTTTTGCTTACAGCCATGGACACCGCCTTGGATTGATATTTATTAAAATTAAATGATGAGGACTGCAACGACCCTCATCATTTTTGGTGCCATTGCCGGGGATAGGCGTCATTAGGGAGTTGCTGTTGATCTGGTGACAGCAGGTCAAAAAGAGGGGAAAATTGGTTTGGTAGTCTTTTTAGATTTATTGTTTTGAAGTCTAGGTAGATAAAAGAAGTTCCTCAAAAGAGATCTGTATGCCAAAAACCTCCCCAAACAATAGATCCAAATCATAAGGTTCTTGCATGCAAAGAAGGTGAAAAATCTTGTTGTTCTGTAATTTCAGCTCTTGTGCCGCCTCTTCAACTGGATGACCATGACTCCAATGTCCAGCAAGGAAAAATGCATTTTAGAAGGAGACATTAATGCCCTATTGCTTGCAATAGGTAACGAGTATAATGAAGAAATCTTGTCTCCACTGGAGGAGCTTGTATGGTAGAGTATTATTTAGATGCCTTCAAAGTCCAAGGAGGGCTGCCCGATCAGATATTTGAAGAACAACAAGGAGTTGCCTCTAATCATGCATGTACCAGAATATGAGGAAGGGTTTCAAGATCTCTCCAATCAGCCCATGAACAGCAAGGAGCTGTCTCTAATCATGCATACATCAGAATGTAAGGAAGGGTTACAGGATCTCTCTAATCAGCCCATGCATGTACTAGAGTCAGAAATTATGGAGGAGGCTGTTATTTCAGAGGAAGGTGAAGCATCAAAGTTCAAATTTTCAGTCATCTTCTTCTCATGGTTTTCCTTTTCTTTTAGAAAGTTAAATGCATGGATCCATAATTTGAGAAAAGGAAGTTATTTTCCCCAACCAGTTAATGGTTTTGTGTAACCTATCTCTACATCACTAAGTAGAGTAGGTTAGGGTAGGTTTCTTTTCTGCAAATAAGTACTTTGCATATGCTTTTTCTATACAATTTGCTGCTTCCAAGAACTCTTGCAGATATTTTGGCTTTCAAAAGTTGAAGACCTCTTTGCATGCATCATGCAAAACATGGGCTAAAAAGGATGGAGAACAAACTGGTGCATGATGGTCACATGGAAGAATATGATGGACTCAGCTAAAAATAACTCTAGAAATCTAAACAGTAGCTCTGGAGCTATCAGAACAACTTTGGAACTCTCAAAATAGCATCTCTAGATCACTCAGAACAGCAGTTCTGGAGATGGACAACAAGGTATCAGCTCTGGAGATCAGCAGAACAATAGCTCCAAAGTTCAGTATAGCACTAGCTCTGGAGATTAATAGAGCTTTTAGAACAACTCCGGAGATCCTCAGAATAGCAACTCTGGAGCATCTCCAGCACTCTTCTTAGAACAACATCTCTAGAGCTCTTAGAATTGCAGCTTCGGAGATCAATAGAACAGTAGCTTCCAGAGATGGACAACAGGGTATTAGCTCCAAAGATCATCAGAATGGCAACTCCAAAGATTATTAGAACAAATGCTCCAGAGAACACCAAATCAGCAACTATAAAGCATCTCCAGAACAACTGAAATAAAAGCAAAGAGGTTACCTCAAAAAGATGATTATGAAGTGCAGGAGGACCTGCAACCTCTTAAGTGTGGGGGAGATGATGAGACCATAAAGTGTCTCATCTTTAGTCAAATAAAAGCATATATTTTCTCTTCATTAAATCAGTTTTTGAAGTGCACTTGAGTATGGGTTTGAAGATTTGTAGCTAAATATCAAATAAACTTGTCTAAATGCAACGATCAATTCCATGCATGAGTTTATCTTGATATTACATGTTCACTTTGAGATCAGCATTTATTTTATCAATAAAGTGAAGAGAAAGTCTATTTTATGTTAAGTTGCAGAGTTTCAGAATTACAGAGCTCCGGAGATGGATAGAGCTCCAAAGATGCATAGAGCACTGGAGATGGACAGAGTGCCAGAGATGGATAGAGCTTCAGAGATGCACAGAGTGTCAGGGATGGACAGAGCTCTGGAGATGCACAGAGCTTCAGAGATGCACAGAGCACCGGAGATGGACAGAGCTCTGGAGATGGATATAGCTCTGAAGATGCACAGAGCACTGGAGATGGATAGAGCTCTAAAGATGCATAGAGTGCCAGAGATGGACAGAGTGCCAGAGATGGATAGATCTCCAGAGATGTACAGAGCGTCGGAGATGCACAGAGCGCCGGAGATGCAGAAGTCAAAAATGTAGTTTCAATAAAACTAAAATATCTCACTCATTTCTTAATGAAATTTAGAAATTCAAAATGATCTGGAAAGATGAAAGTTAGGGGAACAAAACCTAGAAATTATTTGGGGAGATCTCATAAATTAAATGAGCAGTTTATGACAGAAGTTGACTGTTCCACAAGCTCCGAAGATGTTCCAGAAATACTTTATGAAGTTGCTGCAAATTCTTCCAATCTACCAACACACACTCTGAGATTTTCTGAAGGATTGATTGACTATAATTACTCCTAAATTAATGGATCTAATTATGAGTAATTATTCCATGCAAAAAAATACACACTTAGTGTCATTGCATGTCTTTCTAAAAGACTGCATGTTTTGCCTTGTAATCAGCAATTGTATAATTAGTTAACTAAATGAATAAGTTTAGTTAACTAGATAAATAAGTTTAGTTAGCTGCATGAATAAGTTCTCTACTCTAGAGAGACTCTTGATTAGAATTTAATAACCATAGTTATATATAGAGAACTATGGCGTAGAATAAAAAAAGGGAAGTTGTAAAAGAATTCATTGAAGGAAAGAAGAACTCTATTTTTTACAAGCAGCATGTAATTTGGATCTTGAAGGTTTTTTGAATAAAGAAGTTGTTCTACCTATTTTCTAATTGCTAGAATTGATTAGTCTCTCTGGAGGAAGGAGCAAAGGCCCACTCCAACCAAAGGGCAGAGACTACATTTAGTTTGTTTAGTTGCTTTGCTATTATGTAATTTGTTTATTCAGAATTTCTTTAGCTGTTCCTTTATCCCAGAATTAGATCAGCTGCTCAAGTTATTGCTTTCCTTAGATTAAATTATCTTTTTCAGCAGAGTTAAACCTAGTTTGTTTCATGCAATTGTTATCAAATCCCTTCTGTAGAAAAGACTACCATGCAAGTTATTCCTTCTCCCTTTTGCATACAACCATGGACACCGCCTTGGATTGATATTTATTAAAATTAAATGATGAGGACTGCAACGACCCTTGTCAATCATTAACAATGCAATAGCTTTTCAAGTTGGTCATCAGTTCTAGTTGAGGGAAGTGGTCATAAACCAAGACTTCTCCCTATTGGAGAGAGCCTACCTATAATAAGCCCTAGAAGCTAGCTTGATATGCTAGCAGGTACACTAGGTAAGAGGTCATATAGAATTCCTTGGTCTCCATTACCTCAGAAAGTTGCTCATCAAGCTTATCACTTATGAAGAACCCCCAATCAATCCTTTTGCCATCTACAATCTTGATGTAGAAATGGCACATCCATGGGTGTCATTTGTCAGCAACCGATAGACCAAATACTCTGCTTAAGAGGGCAATGAACCTCCTCCCATCTGATTTGAATTCACTATAAGGCTGCACTAGGGCCATCTTCAAAGTATGCTTCCTTTGTGTAATAAGGAGGTGTTAGTTCATGTAATTGGTTGCAATACCATTCTTAGTGTTGTAGAAGGTGAGAGTTGTGTTTTCTATAATTTTATCATAATCTGTGTATGTTGGCAGACTGAACACCCTTTCAATCATGTCTAAAGAAATATCTAATACTGCATTCTATGAGGGTCCTATCACCTTCTTGCTACCAGCTTTGTATCATTGGGAACATGCCAAGACAAGTTTGGGTGCTTGTATAGAGATGGGGAACGCAACAACCTGGAACAACCTAGAGTTCTCCATACATTGGGCCTGAAATGATTATTCTCCTCATTCCTTAGTTACTGCAAGTAACTCCACATGTCCGGATGGCCAATATCTGTGTCACCAATCTTTGGGTAAGGGTTGGCGAGTTTGGAAGATGGTAAATATCCTTTGAATTTTTGCTTCTTCTCAGCTACTAGTGGTGGTGGTGGTGATGCTTCAGTCATTTCCTACATCACACACAATTCATCACTAGTGTTTGCATGTAAATTGTAATGTTAGTTATTATCAAAACACCATGAAGCAGTGGAACCTTTAGAAACATCTAAATATAGAAAAACTTCAGCTTCTAATACTTCATCGAAGGTTGGGGGTCGAGCCTGACCCATTTCGTATACCACAATATTTTGAAGAAGTAAAATGGAAGGCCTAACGCCAAGACCTAGACACTTTAGTCTCTAAGAAGTATTATTCATATCTTAAAGCAAGGGCTCTGAACTCTGATAAAATGCACATAGTCAGGAGTCAGGGGTCAGGACCTACTCCTTTATGACTTAAGAAAATAGAAATGGAAAACTAAGGAACCCCGACACCTAAACTTTGACGCTTTACAAAGCTATTGGGAGATGGAGGGGAGAAACAACCTCCTACTCAAGAGAAGAAAGAGAAAACCCCCAAGACCCGATGTCTAAACTTTGATACTTTACCAAGAAATCAGGGAACATAAGATAGGAGTATCAACTTCTATCTAGAATCATACATGAAATGACCAAACTCCTGAAACCCAAACCTTGACACTTTACAAAACAATTAAGGATCATATCAGGATCAAAAAGGGAAGGCTACTTGTTCTGAAAGGGAAACCTATGATTCAAGGCTCTGACACTATTAAGAGAACAAAACAAAGTAAATCCTCCAACTAACAAAGAGGAGGATGGAAGACCAGAAGTCTGATCTCCGATGCTTTGACAGGAAAGAAAATGGAAGAGGCATAAGTACAAACAACCTCAAAAACCAAGCCCACAGGAAAAATGGATTCGATGGCTAGACAGAAAGAAAAAAATAACCCCTCTTCATGAAACATAAAGGCACAGTAAACATAACCAAAATTAACATAATTTGACCCCAAAATAATAATGAAAGATTAGCTGTGGTCCCCATTGGAAGAATTCAATTGTGCAAAGCAAATTAAAAGAGGAAAATGAGGAACCAGCCTAGCCTTTGCATGAAAACATGATGAAATAGTTGAAAATGCAAAATGATCTCAGGGCATCAAGTGAAAAAATAGAGCTCAAGGAGGAATTTTGATTGCAAGAGAGTTTGAATAAAAAGTAAATGAGCTTGAAAAAATAATTAAAAGGGCTAGTTGCATGTGTGGGAGACTACCATTAATGCACTGCCGAGGGTAGGTGGAGTGAAATCAATTCCCCTGCCACAAGGTTGGCCAATGAGCAGGTCAAATAGCTAACCTCTGATGTTGTGTAGGTGATCTACCAACTCCACACTAGTGTCCTTAGGATCGGGCTGTTGGGGGATGCTCTACAGTTATTCCAAGATGACCAACCCTGACAAAATGGTGTCCATATGAGCAATGCAACAGTCCATGGGTCGGGGCATTGGAGATGATTCTACTACCATCCTAGCATGAAAAACTCCAATAGCTTGATGGGAAGGTCAAGCGATGAGAAAACTTGCCCAAGTTAAAAGAATAAAATGCGGAGTTTCAAGCCTCCACCTTCTATCATCCTAGGAGGATGAAGTTTGGCAGTCCGACAACATGAAACTGTAAAGGGCCAAGTCATGAAATATAAAATAGTCAAAACCAAAAGTTCAAAGTCTTGTCCCAAGTCATAATAAGGCATGATACTTCATAGGTAGGACAATAAATAAAAGAAGGGGTCCCTATTTTGATCAAAATAAATGGGGTGGGTTGTGAGGAACACAACTTGTTTCTTTCACACATACTGATTATTTCAACCTTCTATTGATCACTTCATCTTCTACACAACTATTTTGTCCTTGGTAATTCTTTGTATTAATTCATTGTATTTATTTATTTATTGTCTATTGTATAATTTGGATGCAAATCCTATGTTGTCATATTGTGGGAGTTGGCATGGTGATTTGTCATCCTACATGGCATATGACCACATGAAAATTTGTCCTCAGATGAGGAGATAGGCATCCCACTTAGTGGTAGGAATATTTTGCCATGTGTCAGCATCTTGGAATGTGTGTAAGGGAATATTGACCAAAACGGTCATGATAAATTCCTATGACAAAGTTATGACATGTGAGTCAGAAATAGAAGATCCTATGACAGGTATGGACATGTGTCAAGAAGCATATTTGAAAAAGGCATCTTTGGGCACCCCAAGGTGGATTATGACATGTTGTAAGAGAATATGCTATTTATATCCTGTGTATGACATATTCTCTTATAGTTGTAAGTTATGATAGCTATGACATATTCTATGACGGTTGTAAGAGTCATAAGAGCATCTGTCATAGCCCATTTTGGAAATAGGAGACCTCCTTGGGATGAGGTGACTTGACAAGTGTCAGGAGCATCCTACAATGTTGGACAAGTGTCCATAAGCATGGGTTTTGTACCATGAGGCCATGTTCGACACCCATCTCAATGTGGAGTCATTTTTGCCTTGTATTCTCTTTATAAACAGGTGCTTTGGAGAGAAGTTTTACAGGTTTAACAGGTATTGTTATGCTGCCGGATCATCTCTAGATACGAATGTCAAAGACTCCTACAAGAACATTGGCTCTATGATTGTATTGTAACCTTCTTTGTTTACGAAATACATTTAAGCTATGTTTTAGAGTGTGGGGTTTTTCACCCGTAAGGGTTGTCCCCACGTATATCTTGTGTCTCTCTTCTTCTGTCTTACATTCTTGTGTATGTGTTTTCTACAATATCTCTATTAGTGGGTTAACATAGCTATAATTGTAAATATAAAATTGAATTTGCACTCTCCTCCCCTCATTAGATTAGTGTAGGAAGTGGTTTCTGCACACCTAGCTTCCTTTCAGTTGGTATCAAAGCCTAGCCAGTTTTGGTTCTAGCTGTTGGGTAGGGGTTTTTTGAGCTAATCTTAGGTTGAGTGGGAGTTTTGTGTAAAGCATTCTATATCTTTTTGTAGCAAGGAGATGGCAACCACATCCGGAAGATTAGAGGTGGAGAAATTTAATGGCACTAATTTCAAGTTGTGGAAACTCAAGATGGAAGACCTACTTGTTGATCGTGACCTATGGGAAATCGTATCTGGTGTAAAACCTACAACAATTGCACAAGCTGATTGGGACCTCAAAGATTGGAAGGCTAAGGGTCTCATAAGACTCTATCCTATTGAATGGTCATGAGGATAAGTGCATGAAAGACCTTTGGAAGAAGCTGGGTGATGTTTATCAGGCCAAGTCCTTGGTAAACAAGATTTTTCTGAAAAAGAAGTTCACTCTGAAGATGGAAGATGGATGATTTGTTGTAGACCACATGAATCCTTTTAACATGATTGTTGCACAATTGACATCTGTGGGTGTGAAAATGGAGGAGGATCGATGTATGACCCTGCTTTGTTCATTGCTAGATTCATGGGATCATCTTGCCATGGCTATCGGAAGCACCACTACCACCTTCAAGATGGAAGATGTGGTGTCCTCACTGTTATATGAAGAAATACAGAGGAAGACATCCAAGTTAGCCAAAGAGGCTCTTGCAGTTCGTGGAAGACCCAAAGAGAAAGGGAAGAAGAAGGACAAGAAAGGTGAAAAGGGCAGATCCAAATCCCGTGGGAGATCCAAATCTCCTAGAAAGTCCAAGGCTCTCTGTTGGAACTATGGAAAATTGGGGCATTTCTGAAAGGAATGCAAAGAAGAAAAGAAAAAGAAAAAGAAGACCGCCCCTGATTTAGATTCTGACAAGTCACAAGATGATGGTGATGCCTTCATTGTAGCCCGAACCACCCATGCATCTGATGATGTGTGGTTGATTGATTCTGGTGCATCATTCCACATGACCTTGCATCAAAGTTGGTTCATGAAGTATGAAGAGTGCGATGGTGGAAGAGTGTACCTGGGTGACAACTCTCATCTGAAGATTGTTTGTCATGGAAGAGTCTCAATCTAATTCCCTAATGGATGAGTGAAGGGGATCACTCAGGTTATGCACATCCCAGGCCTAGCACGGAACTTGCTTTCTATAAGTATGTTGAATGATGCAGGTGTGCAGCTTGTCTTTTCAAAGGATGGATGCAAGATGACTATAGGATCTATGGTGCTTGTGAAGGGTACTCGAAGAGGTACTCTATTTCAGATGGAGGCATGCACTTCATAGTGTAATAGTTCTTCTGACTCGAATAAAAGAGCTACAGTCACTTCATCCCCATCATCTGAACAAGCAGCGAAGAAATCTATTGTAACTAGTTCTGATGGTAGTGCAGATGCTATGGAAGCTAAGCTTCCTGCTGAAAAGACTATGTTATGGCATTTGAAATATGGCCACATTGGTGAGAAGGATCTTAGAACCTTGAAAAATAAAAACCTTGTTGAGGGGTTAAATGATTGTAATCTCGAGTTTGACTTTTGTGAACATTGTGTATATGGAAAGTAAAACCGTGTTTAATTTTACTCTAGTTCTCACAAGTCTTCTGGTGTATTGGATCTTATTCATTCTGATGTGTTTGGTCTTGTTAATGTTCCTTCGATTTCCAAATCTGTATATTTTGTATCTTTCATAGATGATTACAGAGAAGGACATGGGTTTATTTTATCAGAAGCAAGACTGATGTCTTTAGTCAGTTTAATGAGTTTAAAGCCTTTTCTAAAAATTAGACTAGTTAAAGGATTAAGTGTTTGAGAACTGACAATGGTGGTGAGTTTTGTTCAATAGAGTTTGATAAGTTATGTAAAGAGCAAGGGATTGAAAGGCATAATAAAATTCCATACACCCCACATCAAAATGGAGTTGTAGAGAGGATGAACAGGACACTGATGGAGAAGGCTAGGAGTATGCTTAGTGGAGCAAGCCTTGAATAAAAGTTTTGGGTTGAAGTTGTAGCCACTGCTTGCTACCTAGTAAATAGGTCTCCTACATCAACTCTTGTTGGTAAGACACCTATGGAGGTGTGGTCTAGTAAGAAGCCTTCAGTTAAGCATCTTTGTGTTTTTGGTTGTGAGGCATATGCATATGTACCTAGGGAGAAACAGTCTAAATTGGAGAACAAAGCTATTAAGTGTATCTTCATTGGCTATGGTGTCAGTGTGAAAGGATACAAGCTTTGGGATCCTGTGGCTGAAAAAGTGTTGTATAGCAGAAGTGTTATCTTTAGAGAGCTAACACCTTCTTCCATTGTTCTATAGCCAGAATAGACAAAAAAGAAAGAAGATGCAGTTCAGTTTCCTTCTACCCTTGAGAAGACTGAACCGATAGACCCTGTCATATCTGATGATGAGGAGAGCTCTAGCAGCTCTGAAAGCTTAGAAGAAGAAGCAGAACCTCAACCTCAGCCATTGAGGAGGTCTACATGAACAAGAAAGCAACCTGATAGGTTTGGTTATTCATTACTTGATTCTAGTTGTGCTTTTGCTTTACTTACTAACACTGATGAGCCTAGAACTGTGAAAGAGGCTATGGGCATGAAAGATGCAGGTCCCTGGAAGGAGGCCATGGAAGATGAGATGGCTTCTTTGGAAAAGAATAAAACATGGGACTTGGTGCCTTTGCCTAATGGATGGAAACCCATTGGATGCAAATGGGTATTCAAGAAGAAATTCGGTGTAGATGGCAGTGTTGAAAAGTACAAGGCTAGATTGGTTGCGAAGGGGTACTCACAAGCGGAGGGAATTGATTATGGTGAAATTTTCTCTCCCATTGCAAAGCTAACATCCATTCGATTCTTATTATCTCTTGCAGCTACTTATGACTTAGAGGTAGAATAGATGGATGTGAAGACAACTTTCTTTCATGGTGATTTGGAGGAAGAGATTTACATGTCACAGCTAGAGCATTACATAGAGAAAGGTAAAGAATATTTGGTTTGCAAGTTAAAGAAGTCTTTGTATGGTTTGAAGTAGTCTCCTAGGATGTGGTACTTGAAGTTTGATGCCTTTTTGTTGTCGATTGGATATCTAAGATCAAAATCAGATCATTGTGTGTATTACAAATTTGACAATGATCGTATTCTCGTTATTGCATTGTATGTTGACGATATGCTATTGATTAGGAATGGTAAGAATATGATTTTTGATTTGAAGTCTCAGTTGTCAGCACCGTTTGAGATGAAAAATCTCAGGGCAGCTAGGTACATTCTGGGAATGGAAATCAGAAGAGATAGAGCTAACAAAAAACTTTGGTTAAGCTAGAGTAAGTATGTGAAGACCGTGTTGGACAGGTTCAGCATGGCAGATTGTAGACCATTGTGTGTTCCTATTTCTTTGGGGACAAAGTTGTCTATTAATGATTGTCCAAAATCTCCTAGTGAGGTGGAGGACATGAGCAGAGTACCTTATGCTAGTGATGTTGGTAGTTTGATGTATGTTATGGCCTGCACAAGACCAGATATTGCCCAAGTAGTGGGAGTCCTTAGTCGATTTATGGCTAATCCTGGACAGGTACATTGGGATGTAGTTAAGTGAGTGTTCAGATATTTGAGGGGTACTTCCAAGTATTCCATATGCTATCATGGTAATGTTACAGGACCTCTGCATTCAGTTTGTATTCATGGATTCTGATTGGGCAGGTGACATCGACAGTAGGAGATCCACCAGTGCCTGTGTGTTCACAATGTTTGGTGGTGCAATTAGTTGGATGAGTAAGCGAAAACCTATGGTTACTTTTTCCACGAAAAAAGATGAGTACATGGTAGCAACTCATGCTTGCAAGGAAGCCATTTGGCTTAAGAGATTGTGTTCAAAAATTGGTGTTGATGCAAGATAGATTACGATTTGTTGTGACAGTTAGAGTGCGATTTGCCTTGCGAAGAATCCAACTTCCATGCCAGAACAAAGCATATTGATGTATAGTTTCACTTCGTGTGAGACATGGTAGAGGATGGGAAGGTAAATTTGGAGAAAATAGATACTTTGAAGAATGTTGCAGATGCATTGATGAAACCAGTGGGCACATAGAAGTTAAGATGGTGTTCGGATTCTATGGGCCTCTTGGCCTATAGCAGTTAAATCATGTTAATTCTATTGGCTCTTACAAGGTGTTCGACAAGTGGGAGAATGTTGGGAATTAAGGTGTCTCAACCTTGGTAATTCCTTGTATTAATTCATTGTATTTATTTATTTATTGTCTATTGTATAATTTGGATACAAATCCTATGTTGTCATATTGTGGGAGTTGGCATGGTGATGTGTCATCTTACATGGCATATGACCACATGTAAATTTGTCCTCACATGAGGAGATAGGTGTCCCACTTAGTGGTAGGAATATTTTTCCATGTGTTGGTATCTTGGAATGTGTGTAAGGGAATATTGACCAAAATGGTCATGACAGATTCATATGACAAAGTTACGACATGTAAGAGTTGGAAATAGAAGATCCTATGATAGGTATGAACATTTGTCGAGATGCATCTTTGAAAAAGGCATCTTTGGGTGCCCCAAGGTGGACTATGACATGTTGTAAGAGAATATGCTATTTATAGCATGTGTATGATAGATTCTCTTACAGTTGTAAGTTATGACAGTTATGACAGATTCTATGACGGTTGTAAGAGTCGTAAGAGCATCTGTCATAGCCCATTTTGGAAATAGGTGACCTCCTTGGGATGGGGTGACTTGACAAGTGTTAGGAGCATCCTATAGTGTTGGACAAGTGTCCATAGGCATGGGTTTTGGTCCATGAGGCCATGTTGGACACCCATCTCAATGTGGAGCCATTTTTTCCTTGTATTCTCTTTATAAACAGGTGCTTTGGAGAGGAGAAGTATTACAGGTTTAATAGGTACTGTTATGTTGCCGGATCATCTCCAGATACGAGTGTCGAAGACTCTTGCAAGAGCATTGGCTCTGTGATTGTATTGTAACCTTTTTTGTTTACAGATTACATTTGAGCTATGTTTTGGAGTGTGGGGTTTTGCACCCATAAGGGTTTTCCCCACGTATATCTTGTGTCTCTCTTATTCTGTCTTACATTCTTGTGTATGTGTTGGCTGCAATATCTCTGTTAGTGGGTTAACATAGCTGTAACTGTAAAGATAAAATTGAATTTGCACTCTCCTCCCCTCATTAGATTAGTGTAGGAAGCGATTTCCACACACCTAGCTTCTTTTCATATTTCACCTCTTCACCACAACAATACTTCCATAATGTCAAAACATCTTTAGGAACTCTTTTCTATCATCACAATGTCTATAATCACCTCTGCAACAATATTACATCACATGAATTGATCCTTAGCACACTTCATCATTATATATGCTTCTACGGTAAGTTTATTCACACATTTCTAATGGTTTCATATACTACACAGCTCATAAATCGCTTGACACATTTGATCTTACATTTATATCCTCTACAAGCTCTAGAATCTTTCTTCTTGGTTAGCCAAGATGAAACATGCAACATGAAATGTGTAGTGGCCACAACAATCATCTCCAAAATATGTAGAAATCCAAAGCAGTTCAAAAAAAGTGATAACCGGAACCTATTCTTCCTTAACACATTTTTCCAAGCTAGCGCACACTTCAAAACATCCAGCGGGATCATCAAAACACAACTCCAAATCAAATGTAGTATTGGAGAGACAAATTAGCATCATTTGGATCATTTCACAAGCACCATGAGACTTCCACAAACCTTCCTTCCTCTAAAATATATATTTTCTTTTTGGTGCAGACAAATAGATACTAAACTTGCATCACTTACAAACATTAGACACACAATCTTGATATAGATCACTGAAAAACCAACTTGTCTTGTACTTCAACACATGAAACCTGAAATGAACAATCATATTGAATATATAAACTCATCCTCCAAACATCAAATCCAAAAGATGAACTGCGGTGAAATGCGGTTGCTTTTGGTTTCTTCTCCATTCAACCCTAATCAACAACTTGATATATCTTTGTTCTATTGACACTAGAGAACCTTTGCAGTACAACTTATCAATTGAAACTTGAATATAGCAATCTTATCAACTGTATGTGACCATCTTTCAAATCGCATGACCTCATCTTCAAAAGTGGAGAAATGCAAAGCAGTTCTGTGACACATCCTGACTGTAACCATCTTGGACTTTTGTCTTCACTCTGCTAGCTCTTAGAATCTTCTACGGTAACTTCCAAGCTCTAAAATTAGGAACATACAAACTTCACACTTGTCTCTTGCTAAATCCCAAACCGTAAGGCAATACCTTCAAATGTGGAGGAATGTGGAGCATTCTCCCAAGCTTCTTCTGTGCAAACTCCGGTGCCTTGGACTTCCTGAATCTTTCTTTTAAAACTGAAGCAATGCTTTTCCTTAGGAAACAATAAATATAACATTCACCACATCAAAGACTTCATTCTCAACATCATACAACAATCACAACTTATTTAACTCAAAAAGAATATTTATATTAGCACATTCTTCTACTCACAACCTTCACTTCTACATGAACTTCAAAAGATAAGGTGCACCTATGTACAAATGATACTGATCCAATCAGTATACATAGTACATGACTTCCATCATCTTATCCTTTACTTCACACATTCTCTAATCTATCTCTTCTTTGTCTTCTTCTTTGATCATTACTTTACAACTTCTCTGATCCATCTCTTCGTTGTCTTCTTCTTTGATCATCACAACATATGCTCATCACTTTTCTCCTTTGTCTCACAACACTACACAATCTCCTTTAGTCACCACTAATCTTTGGCATCTTTGAACATCACTGATCATCTCATCCAACCTTCCTCAACACAACACTGTTGACATCAATGACAACACATATGCAACAAAGTATTCAAGAGGAGCTGAGCTAGGTCAGAATGACCAACATAGAATATACATACCAATTTTTCCTAAAGGTGGAAGAGAAGTTGAGTAAAAGATTTGAAAGCAAGCAAAGAGGAAGAGGTCATGGAGGAAGGACTGGTGGAAGATCATATGGAGGCCAAAATGAAGATAAAAATAAAAGTGAGGAAGCAAGCACCAATCAAAATAAAAAAGGAGATAATGCCTACCGTCCTCCTGACCAAAATAATCATGAGCAAAGAGGAAGGGGAAGACCTATGTAGGGACCTGGAAGAGAAGGTTTCAGAGGAACCTATTTCCAATGTGGAGAAGAAGGACATCGATCCTATGAGTGTCCCCAACATCAAGAAAGACAAATAGAAGACCTGAAGGTAATGCACAAGTTGCACATGTAGATGAAGATTCTAAAGATGTTGAAAGGGGAGAAACCCTAGTTGTTAGAAGAACCTTGTTAAATGAGGAGAAAGAACCATGTCAAAGGAAGAGTTTATTCCGCACAAGGTACAAGTGTGAAGGTAAGTGTTGTGATATTATTATTGATAGTGGAAACACTGTTAATCTTGTCTCAGAGGATATGGTTAACAATTTGAATTTGACAAGGAGAAGGGATCCACATCCACATCGGACTACTTGGTTGCAGAAGGACCATAGAGCTTTGGTCAATGAGAAATGTTTAGTCAAGTTCAAGATTGGAGACTATCATGATGAGGTGATGTATGACATCATACCAATGGATGCATGTCATATGCTATTGGGAAGTCTATGGCATGATGATAGGTGTGTTGTCCATTATGGCCATGCAAACACCTATTCCCTACAAAGGATGGAGTTCATCATAAGTTGAATCCCTTGAAGGAGGTGAAAGAAAAGGCATGTAGTATTGATAGAATTTTCTTGGTAAATGGTAGGAAATTTTTAGATGGTATGAAGAAAGAGCATCATTTCTTTGTATTGATTCCTAAGATTAGCCAGGAGAAATGTGAAGATGTACTAACAGAAGTCTCGAATATGTTGAAAGAATTTTAGGATATTGTATCTGATAATGTACCAAAACTTTTACCAATGGTGAGGAAGATAAGTCACCAAATGGATTTGATACCATGAGCTAGTTTGTCAAATAAGATAGCCCATAGGATGACTCTTGCAAAGAATGAAGAGTTAAATAGACAAGTTCACAAGCTATTAAGGAAAGGAATGATAATGGAGAGCCTAAGTCCATGTGTGGTACCTACAGTACTAGCACCGAAGAAAGATGTAGAGTGGAGAATGTATACAGATTCTCGAGCCATCAACAAAATTACAATCAAGTACAAATTTTCATTGCCAACGATGGATGATATTATAGATTTCTTGAGTGGAGCCAAGTACTTTACGAAGATTGATCACAAGATCCGAATTAGAGAAGGAGATGAATAGAAGATAGTCTTTAAGACTAAGGAGGGCCTGAATGAGTGTTTAGTCATGCCATTTGGGATAACCAATGCACCAAGAACATTTATGTGGCTCATGAACGAGGTACTAAAATTTTTTTTGGTTAAATTTGTCATTGTTTATTTAGATTATATTTTAATTTTTAGTAAGACCTCATAGGAGCACTTGATGTATGTTTGAAAAAAATTTGAGAAGCTGAGGGAAGAAAAGTTGTTGATTATCTGAAGAAATGAAGTTTTGTGAAGAAGGAGTTGGTGTACCTAGGATTTGTTATCTCAGCTAAGGGTCTTAAAATAGATCCAGAGAAGGTGAGGGCTATCATTGAATGGCTTACCCCAAGGAGTGCTTCATAGGTATGGTCTTTTCATGGTTTGGCAAGTTTTTATAGAAAATTTATTAAGAAATTTAGTAGCATTTGTGGACCCCTAATTGAGACAATGAGAGGGGATATAAGAGAGTTTAAATGGTCTATAGGAATAGCTAAGAGTTTTTATATATTGAAGTAGAAAGTCATAGAGTAATCTGTTTTAGCCCTTTCAGATTTCAATAAGGTATTTCATGTAGATTGTGATGCTAGTGGCAGTGCTATAGGAGCTATTTTGAGTCAAGAAGGTAAGCCCATTGCCTATTTTAGTGTGAAGCTTAATGATGCCAAGAAAAAGTATTATGTTTATGATAAATAGTTTTATGCTATAGTTCAAGCTTTGAAGAAATGTAGACATTATTTGTTGTCGAAAGAGTTTGTTTTATATACTGATCATTAGGCTTTGTAGTATCTTAATAGTTAAGGAAAGTTAAATCAAAGGCACTTAAAATAGGTTGAGTTTTTGTAGAGTTATACTTTTGTTTTGAAGCATAGGAGTGAGAAGTCGAACAGAGTTGTAGATGCCTTAAGTAGAAGGCATTTTTTGTTGACAGAGATGAAGATAGAGGTTGTTGGGTTCAATGAACTCAAGAATTTGTACCCTAAAGATCTAGACTTTGCAAAGGCCTGGAAGGCTTGTTTGGACCATGTTACCATGGATAGGATGAGATGGTTGGATTATATAGTCCAAGATGGTATGTTGTTCAGAGGAAGCCAATTGTGCATTCTAGGGAGTTCCATGAGAGAGAACCTGATTACGGAGAAGCATGGTGGAGGATTGGTAGGACACTTTGGTTGAGATAAGACCATTTCTCTTGTTAGTGAGAATTATTACTAGCCATAGTTGCATCACGATGTGAAGAAATTTGTGCAAATTTGAAGAGTATGCCAGATGGCTAAAGGAGTGAGTCAGAATATTGGGCTATATCAACCATTACTTGTACCAGAGGGACCATGTGAGGATATCAGCATGGACTTTGTTCTTGGTTTACCAAAGGCACAGAGAGGGCATGATTCAATATTTGTTGTGGTAGATAGATTTTCAAAGATGGTACATTTCATTCCATGTCAGAAAACCAATGATGTTGTTCACATTGCAGAGTTGTTTGTGAGGCCTACCTTTTCATTCCCTTATATTTGACTACTTTATTTTACTGTTGGTGATACTTACTAGACTTGTGGGACTGTTGATCCTAAATTTCAAGACTATTAGACTTTATGATCTATGTGGATTTATTATGTTTAGCATGATTACGATGTGATTAGAACTTGATATTGATTTACTGACGATGTTGGATATATGGTTTATATTATGATGTTATTGAGATACTATTCATGTGATGTTAGTTAGAAATTTATTATGTGATTCTATCTTGGGAATGGATGTTTGAAATGTAGAATTTAGAATTTAATTGTAATGTGACTTCCTTGATGCTTATATGAACATGTGAGGTTGTATGTACTTGTTTCACTTTGCTTCAGCTATCATATACATGTCGAATTAACATTTGATTGGAGTGTGCAGATGTTTCTAACAAAGCCACAGATACTCGGAGATCATCCCACACAATGTGTTGTTTTCCCATGTAAAGCTAATCTAGTTCCAAGAGGAACCAAGATCAACTACGTTTGCATGATGAATTTTTGTAATGTTGATGCATGGTGTTAGTTGGGTTAGGTCTACCCCTCTTTTATTGATTTTTAATTGGTGTTGTAAGTTGTAGTGTCATTTGAATTTTATTTTTGAGTTATAATTTTTCATGACCCTTTTTTATGTGTTTTTACTCAACCTTTAGTGCTCAAAATGGGTTAAACTTGACCCTGGGTTGTACCCCTAGGGTCTAGGGATCATTTGAGCTTGTGTAACCTTAGGTAAACTTCCATTTGGTCACTTTAACTTCACCCTGAAGTAAAGTGACGAAAATGGAAGCTCGGGAGGGAGAGGATGAGTGGGTTAAACACTCAACCTCTTCCTTTCCTCTTCCCTAGGTTGGGGGAGTCTTCAAGACCCCTTAATTGTGGAGGAATTTACTCCAAGTCTCTCCCACAATTTGTGAGGGTACCTTGGGGTTGTGTGGTCCTTCTTAGGAGGAGAGGATTGGGATACATGTGGCACCCACTCCTTCTTAAGCTCCACTTTTCTCTCCCACATGTTTAAGAGAGGACAAGTGGAGGGGAGAGAGACTTGGTGGGGTGGGTGAATATCATGTGTCACCTCCCCATTTCAAGAGTCTTACTTGTAGTTGGGAGGAGTGAGGAGGTGACATGTGTCACCTCCCCATTCCTTAAGGCTCATGAGAAGAGCCTATTTTAATCCCTCTTGAAGGGAGGGATGGGGTTGTTGAATTTTTGGCAATTTTTTATTTTAATTATTTTGGGGAAAAAGTTGGAGGAAAATTGGTGGCTCAACTTGGAAAAGGAGTTAGAGGAGCTCTTTTCAACTACCTTCCAACTGGGATTTATAAGGTAGGTTTCAAGGCTAATGCCTTCCCTTATGCATTTTATTTACTTGTGTGATGCTATGTGTGAGTTTCCATTTTGAGTTTTTACTTGTTGTGGGGAAAAATTGTATGGGAGTTGTGAGAGCCTCTCCTACTTGGAAGAAGATGCTCAACATGTGTGGGGTGGGGGAGGAGTGAACCTCCTCGGGGTCACATCCTTGATTTTGTGGAGTTGTAGCCTTGAGGGCAATATGTGTATATGTACAATATGTGAAATGGCTTGAGAGCCAAATGAAAGCTTTGTGAAACTATGTTTAACAGTGTTGGCTTGAGGCCTTGAGAGGTATTTGTATTGGGAAGTTTTGGAGTGGCACTCTTGAGTTGAGTGATGTCCACTCCCCTACCCCATTTAAACTCACCTTGAGTGAGTTTTGTGTTGTGATAGCCATGGGAGTAAATTGTTTTGGGTGTTGAATGCAATGTTGTGTTGTGGTTTGAGTTTTTCCTAGTGTTAGGATGACCTCCTAGCTCGGGGGTGACTCATGAGTGAGTCAATGGTAGGGAGGAGAGCATGTTGTTGTGGCTTCTTCCCCCTTTTTGTGTTATTGCAGGATATTGGGAGCTATGTGAAGTTGAGGAAAATTATCATTGTTCTTAAGAGTTGTTATCTTATTTTTTTTAGCTCTTAAGAGAGCATGGCCAAGTTAGGCTTTGGATCATTATTAGATTTCAAAAGAGGAGAACCTTGTTCTCTCTCTCTCTCTTGTTGTAAAAGTATATCTTTACTTGTGTGTATAAACTATTTACATTTGCAATAGAAATTTTAATTTGCTGATTTCAATGCTTATGATTTAAAAAAAAGAATTATAGAGTAATGAAAGAAAGACACGGGCTTATGGCTATTTTATTTGTATGTTTTTTTTTTTAAATAGGAAAGTTGTTGCTTTATTTTTGAGAGACAAAAATGAAAATTTTACATTTTTCTTATGAAAAGGAAATTTAGTTGTTTGTTGTTATTTTGAAGAAAGAACTAAATGCATTTGCTTTAAAAAATATATATAATGAATAAATTCTTTGAAGAAATGATTATATGAAATATGTTTTTTTTACAAAAAAGATATGTTTATTTGCCCTCTATAAATCTGATAAAGAAAAAAATGTATCTTTTGCTTATTTGTTAAAAGCGAAAAAAAATTGTGAGATTGTGAAGGAAATATATAATTGAAAATACTGTTATCCATAAGCATATATATATGTGTATTTTTGAATGTATATATTCAATACTTTTAAATATAGATTTTTGTAATATACTGTCAAAAAAAATAAAAAGGAGACTCCATTATATAAACAACAGTATATGTATATATATATATATAATTTAAAAAAAAAACATTAAAAAAATATATAATAATAAACGCTACTGAAAAGGGACTGCATTTTTTTAGAGATCACAGATTTTTTTAAAGAAAAAAGAGTGTTTTTGGTGGGGGGTTCGAACCCCCCACCGCTATTGCATATTGTATGGGTGTGGGGAGGGGGCGGAGCCCCCACCCACACCCCACTGTGTGGGATGTGGGTGGAGGCTTCGCCCCCTCCCCACACTCCCCACACCTTCCTTCCCCACCGCCGTGGAGACTCCAACCCCCACGCAAACCCCTTGACGTCACCGCTGCTGCCAGTCCCTCTACCTCCCTGCGGCCTATCCCTCCTCCATCGCTCCACAGTCCCCACTCCACTCCGTCCATAGTTCCGCCACCGCTGTCCTGCAATGCCACCTTCACCATTGTTCGTCACTCTTCCTTCGGCCGCTCTATGGGCAGTAAACCCCACATCCATAGCATATTTAGTATACACATTTTATATATAATATATGCACTCCCATGAATGGCCCCTCCATTAAAACCTGCAAACACAAATCCAAAACAAAATAAGAGAAAAAAAAAAAGAAGAGAAGAAAAAAAACAAACACAGAGAAAAGAAAATGAGGTGAGAATGGAGGCTAGGGTTTCTTTTCCCTTCTCCATAAGGATATTGTTTTTTAATAGGATGGCTTTTAGGGTAAGTTTGGTTTTAAAATTAGTTTTTATTATTTATTTTGTATATCTCTTCCCTCTCTTTTTATTATTTTCTTTCCTTCATTGTTTATGTTCTTTATTTTAAAAAGGGATTTAGGGATAATTCTAAGGGATGTGGGTAATTCTTAAACCTCCTTATTGGGAGTGGCTAATTATTATTATTATCATTTGTTGTTTAGTGGAAGGGCAATTTATTAAATAGGTTAGTTTTTGGCTAAAGGAAATTTTTAGAGTAATGGTTTTAATGTGATTTTTGCAAAAGGGGTTTATTTATTTTATTTAAATTTTATACAATTTAATTATTTGATATGTATTTATTTTAACAATTGGGTTAATCCTTACTTTCAAACCTAATTCGACGAGGTTAATATATAGCTTAGTTGTTATTAATTTAATATTCTTTTTAATTACATCTAAAGAGATTTTATTAGTTTAATAAAGATGTCATTTTAATCCAACTTGGAAACCTAGTAAACTATCCAAATGAAGTTAGTATAACGTGCTTCCGTAATCTGGTCTACCAAGAAATTAGGAATAATGTAAAGAATGCAGTGATAACTCTGATTGATAGAAAACATGAAGGAGAACAAATTGATCGAGCTTTGTTGAAAAATGTTTAATTAATCTATTTAACTGATCTGCCAATTTAACTAGTGTAACGTAGGTAATTTAAAACCAACCCAGTAAACTTTCGATCAAAATTAGTTTTATTATAATAAACCCTAATCATGCCTCTGAGGCATTATGCTGCCAGATTTTTCCAAAATTTAGGGTTTAGCTAGGTTAGTGAAATTTAATCTTGCTTAGGATTAAATTATTATTTTTTGTTGGTTATTGACACTAGGTTTTGGTATTAAATTATATTTTTCTCTTGCACTTGAATTTGGCTTTTTGATTTTGACTTATGTCAAAGTCCCATCATTCACTTAAGATAACCTAGGGTTTCGATTGTTGATCCTAACCCTATTGGCGACGTTAACCGCGTCGCATCAACCCCCTAGTTGGCCTTCATTGTGAAATGGTATGCGCAAGTGAACGCATTACCCTGCATTCAACTGCCATGTTTATGCCTTATGTGTAATGCCACCGAGCACGCTTACGTGTGCAAGGGGGTTTCTAGAGAAGCGTGGTAAATTTTTTGATATTTCATGTCATGTACACATGACAATTGTGGACATGACACATGTGATGCATGTTGTGACCGCATGGGAAATGTGGGCATGACATTGTTTTTTAGAGAGGTGGTTAGACTACATGATCTACCAAGGAGTATAGTTTCAGATAGAGATACCAAGTTTGTTGGGTATTTCTACAAAACCTTATGGAAGAAGTTGAAGAGTGAGTTGAAATTTAGTTTTTTACATCATCCGCAGACTGATGGGAAGACAAAGGTAGTGAATCAAAGTTTGGGCAACCTAGTGAGATGCTTATTAGGAGATAGGCCCAAGGGATGGGGTTTGATATTACCACATGCAGAGTTTACTTTTAATAATTCTATCAACGAGAGTATTGGTAAATTTCAGGTCCAAATTGTATATGGGAGTAGACAAAGAAATGCTTCAGAGTTGAGAAAGATAGACAGAGGAGAGAAGAGTAGTGTTGAGGACTAGAGACTTTGCAGAGCACCTAAAGAGTTTGCATGAAGTGGTACGACAACATATTAATAAAATGAAGTCTTAGTACAAGGCTAAGGTAGATCAAAAGTGAAAGTTTAAGGAATTCAAGGTTGGTGATGAAGGCATGGTTCACCTAAGAAAAGAAAGGTTCCCAATGGAGACATATAATAAGTTGAAAATGAATAAATTTGTACCATGCAAGATCTTGAAGAAGCATGATTTAGGAAATGCATATGAGGTAGAGCTGTTGAGTGGAATCAACATTTCCCCTATGTTTTAAAAGGAAGTCAGGTATGAGGAAAACACTTCCTACACTGATCTACTAAGGAAAGATTTATGCAAATTTTATCTTTTATAGTTATAGATTAAGATGTACATTAATAGAAAGGTAATAACAACATCAAAATGCAAAACTCACAACACAAGATATACGTGGGGAAAACTCTTTTAGGTAAAAAACCCCCCACTCTAAAGCCGCCCAATATATTATTCAAGAATCAAGAAGATCACAATATACTTGCAAAGCAAGATTTCATAAGAGTATAAGCAACCAGATATTTAGGAGGTAACTCAACATCAATAAGACTCTTACACACAACCTCCATCTCAAGCTCCTAATATATAGGAGATACAATACAGTAAACCGTCAACGGTAATTTCAAAACCATGAGATAAAACCACCCAAAAGTGGCACCCAAACTATCTCCAATCAAAGATGTCTTGTGATGTGCCAAAACACACACCAACATGTGTAACTCTCCCCTTTACAGCTCTTTTATGTGTCCAACACATTTTTACATTTCCCAAAAATAGGAGGTCCAACTTCCGGAGGCCATAACTTTTGATCCGCGTGTCTGATTGACAATCCATTTGATGTGTTGGAAAGCTCGTGAAGAGATCTATGACCTTGTAACTTATGTTGTTGGTTATGACAATTTTTGGAGTGTTTAGAGACCTCTAAGTGCCTCAAAATTGAGTTCAAAATTTTTTCAACAATTTCAAAAAACTAAAACTTTAATATATTGTTATCTAGATATGATCTTGAGTTGAAACTCACCTGAGATGTTTACGTAGTTGTTCCAAACCTTCTGGGAAAATTTTAGGTCAATTTGAGGTCAAATGTAAACTTACTAAAAATAGTAAGTCCTGCCATTTTTAGCCCTTTTGGAAACTTTTAAAGTTCTAGATCATTCTTCAAGATAAAGGGTATTCGAAAAGACCAAAACTGGGAAGAATAGTAACTTTTTGAAGTTGCAAGGTTGAGACACTTTTCTTAACATTCTCCCACTTGTTGAACACCTTGGAAGAGAAAAGGGAGTATCAATACCATGATTTAATTGCTAGGGGCTGAGAGGCCCATAGACATTGAACACCATCTGAACTTCTCTATGCTCACAAGTTTTGTCAAGAATTCTGCAACATTCGTCAAAGTGTCAACTTTCTCCAAGTTTACCTTCCCATCCTCTATCATGTATTGAACAAAATGGTACTTGACATCAATATGCTTAGTCCTCGCATGGAAAGTAGGATTCTTTGCCAAACATATGGCACTCTGACTGTCACAACAACTAGTAATCTTCCCTACATCAAACCCAACATCAGAACACAATCTCTTAAGACAAATGGCTTCTTTACAAGCATGAGTTGCTACCATGTACTTAGTTTCAGTAGTGGATAAAGTGACCATAGGTTATCTCTTACTCATCCTACTAATAGCACCATCAAACATAGACACATAAGCACTGGTGGATCTCATGTTGTCAATGTCACCTACCCAATATGAATCCACAAATACATGCATACAAAGTGAATGTCAAGGTCCTGTAGGATAACCATGATAACATAAGGAATACTCAGAAGTACCCTACAAATATCTTAACACTCTCTTCACTACATCCCAATGTACCCATCCAAGATTAGCCATAAACTGACTAAGGACTCCTATTGCTTGGGCAATGTCTAGTTTTGTACAGACCATTGCATAAATCAAACTACCAACCACACAAGCATAAGGAACTCTGCTCATATCCTTCATCTTAGAAGGAGACTTTAGACAATCTGCAATAGATAACTTTGTCCCCATTGTAACAGGAACAGTTAAAGGTTTGCAATCCTATTGAACACCTAGAATATTGAGAGGGGGGTGAATAGATATTCTATTAAACCATTCACTTATTAAACCTGTTATCTATTTACCACATTCAATAACAACAAAGCAAATTAAGCACAACAAACACAACCATTAAGCATAACACATGAACACCAGGATTTTTATGTGGAAAACCTAAAAAGGGAAAAACCATGGTGAGTGATAGCTCAAAATATATTGTCTAGTAACAATACCAAATTACAAAGAGGCTCACTACCTTAGGGATCACTTCCCTTAAGGACTAACTATCCACAAAAGGATGCTCACTGCATATAGGCTCACTACCAAAAGAAAAGAAAGAAATAAAATGTGGCTCACTACCAAAATGAACTGCTATAGTTGCATCTGCAAATGCATGAATACAACTCCAATGTAGCTCATAAAACTGTCTCAAAACTCTTCGTCTTTGACTACTCTATCATACTGCTCTGTTCTTCATGAAAATAAGATTGCTTTTCTTCTAGACTTGTTGCCTTTAAAAAATCATAGAACTTCACATGTCACACACACACACACACTCATATTCGCACCTTCATTCATCAAACATCAACATGAATCACACATATATGTCCACAACACTTGCCACTTTCAAATTAGGTCAGCCTTCAAGGATGAAGCGTGTAGTTGTAGCTTGTAGGCTGAAAGCATTCACCAAAACACCTTGCAGACCAAGACAACACTTGAAACATATTCACACATGTCAGCTCTAAAAATAGAATTACTTAGAACATGATTCTAATCAACATATTCCTCCACACAGAGATTATACAATCAGGTCAGCCTCACGGACTAATTGTCACAAACTCAAATCAACTATCAGAACATAAATTTCAATGTGGACCACAAAACTCCTTCAAATTCACAACTAAGACTCTTTAGGCATCCCCAAGCTTATCTTCGGAACTGCAGACCATAATATAATCATGCAGTGAAATGCAGACTACGATAGGTAGAAATTAGGTTAATAAGGTCAAGCATAGCCATGAAAACCTAACCCTACCATCATCAAGGAATCGAATCCAAATGAAATAAAAAGCATGCAATTCAAGAACAATATCGCCTAGATTGTATGATTCCTTGTTTATGATGTGGATTGCTTCTCAACAATGAACAATTATGAAGATAAAAGCTGCCATGATGGATGGATGATAATGATAATGATAATATGCTCAATGGATGCTAAAATACCCAAGATGATAATGTAGACGCTATGAGAATGTTGGATAGATGTAGTATGGAATGAGAGGGTGTTTATATAGACCTCAACCAAACTCAATCAATGGTGGAGATTTGGTGGCAATGTGAATGTCTAAGATTGAATGATAGTCATAGGTGAACGTGTAAATGACAAGTGGAAGAGGATAAAGCTTATGTGTGACCATGTACATAAAAAAATACTACATGTGAAAGATATTAAATAAAAGATGTAGTACCACTTATCTTTTTTAAATGAAAGAGGCACACATGTCGGCTTATGAAGATAAATGATAAGAGAAATTAAAAAAAAAATTTATTTAATTAATTAGAAAGTGGGTTTATGGATGAAATTTTAATTAAATAAATAAGATTTATTTAATTAAAATAGATAGAAATAAGATAACTAAATAATTAAAGATTATTTAATTATAGATTAGAAGAAAATAGAAGAAATAGCTAATGAATTAATTAAATAAATATAAATTTATTTAATTAATAGAAGAAATAAGTGATAGAGACATTGCTCAAGTGTGTTAGACAAATGCAGATGATAGGTAATGTGATATTTGAATGCTAATGATAACTAGATCAATTTTGGATGTCTACATTTTGCCCCTCTTTGATACAATGTTCGATAGAGCGTTGTGTCAAAGAAGATATGATAATTCACTTGATAAACAAGGTGATGCCCCTGTGTAACTAGTAGGTGATGCCCCCGTATAACTAGCAGGTGATGCCCCCTCGAGAGGTAAGTCAGGCGGATGTGGAAGCGCTGGGTTGGCTCGCGATAAGATGAAAGGCTAGAAAAGGATGATGGATGAAAGATTGATCTTAGTTGAGGACTATAAAGATGTATCATGGAATGGATAGATGGAATGACAACTTTTGAAAGTAATTGCTCAAAAATGGAGAGAAATGCAATCCTTATGTTTGATATAGCATATGGATGTTATGCATTAGGGTATAGAAGACCAAGGTGTCAAGATATCCAATGCAAAACTAGCATACTACAATCTTGTCTAAACGTATGAGGTCAAGATGTTGAGCCAACATACACAAGATATGAATAGTAGCTAGTGTTCTGAGATGGACTTTGATGCTACAAGTAATGGTTTGAGCTTATCTCCACTACACATAATGACACCTTGTTGGTTATATGTATGGAGCTAGTATTAGCATAGAATAGTCTCAAGTGCATAAGAGACTGTTTAGCTTCGCAGATACTAGAGATATTGATATGTAAGATGCTAATCCCAACATGTACAAGATACCAATATGCATAGGAAGAGAATAAGATCATCCCACAAACACGGCATACGAAAGCAATATGACCATGCCCCATTCCATACTTCATCGCAATGTACCAAGTTATGATAGATCAAGGTAGTCTTGATTAGGCATGGGAAAGGGACAAAAGATAAATCAAAAGATAAAACAAAAGATACTATCATCATGTTCTCTTGCCAAATTTAGGAACTCTTGGATGGATTTAAGCTAGCGCCTTGTTAAGAGGAAAGTTGCATCCTGTTAAAGGCTAAAGATGTTGGTAAAAATGATATAGCAAATGTTGGCTTAAGACATGCGGACAAATAGCTTTTGGCGTATCCCTGATTGGTTAAAGTGTTTGAGCTTTCATTGGTGCGGATAGTCTGCTTCCTGCTTGAGCTGGTCAAAGAGAAGACGATGGAAGATGAAAGAAGATGAAGGTGGGGTGTATCATTTATGCTTGCATACTGGATACTTCCTTCATATACCAGACTGCCTACATACCCTATATCCATGTGATCAAAGCACATTTACGATGATGATGAGACATGATGAATATGTAGTTCTAGGTTTATTGATGATGTAAGTGATGAAAGATAGAAGAAAAGGGGATGAAAGATTGAAGGATGATTAGAAGAAAGATGAAAGATGGATGATGAAAAGAGGGGCTATTGTTTTTGCCTGAATTAGAGTGCTTCCTTTGCATCTCAGATTGCCTACATACCATGTATCCATGGGATCAAGGATTTAACGATAGACTTGGCGATGTAGTTCTTGCTTATTATGTTGATGGTTGATGTCAAAGGATCAACTTTATTGCTTGGAGTTTTTGCGATGTTTTGATTTTTTTGAATTTTGATATGTTTTTGATGTTTGTTTGAGCTTGGATTGATTGCTAAGATGTTGGTCCTAGTTTCAAATGTTTTCCAAGTTTGAAGCTAGATGTGTGTTGTGTTTGAAGTTAAAAGTTTGTTGTGTTATGAGCTTAGATGTTTGCTATGTTCAGAGCTAGAGCTAGAGATATCCACTTCCAAATAAGGCTCAACAAGTGCCCCCAGTGTGGGATGGGGTTTATTATGGAGAAGCAGCGATGGATGAGTTCATGCAACCAAGATGTTAAGGTGCCAAATGATATAATTACCCCAACGAAATCCAAACTACAAAGGCTAGGATGGCAGAGGCAAGGATGGAAAGACTTTTATTATGGATAAATGGACAACGATGTTTGTACAAGATGAAATATGGATTCTGTAGGTAAGATGGTGAAGTATGCCATGAAAAGCTATGATCAAAACAAACTAAGTGAATAATGGGAGCTGTGTTACACATAGCACCTGTTTGCCAGGTTTTCACTATGGTACTTATCTAAGGTGCCTGTTTACCAGGTTTTCACCAGAGGACGAGTTATTTATCTTATACTATTTTTATTTTATTTTATTTTTGCTATCCAAAGTGCCACAAAGTGGTTTTCACTATTGGACAAATTTTTTTTTTGGAATAGCTGAGATTCATGGATAGAACTTCTTGAGATGGATGTTGTTGACTAGCTCATCCAAGGGAATGCCTTCAGGTGTTGAAAGAGTGCATGCACCTGAGCCATAGACTGATGTAATGATAAAAGGACCAAGCCAATTAGGTTCAAACTTGTCTTGTTTCTCATGATGTTATTAATTCCTTTCTTTTTCTTTTAAGGACAAGATCTCCAACTTGAAATCTGCGTTCTCTAATCTTCTTATTGTAGCTACAATGTAGCCAATTCTAATAGACTTAGAGATGGTTGAGTGCTGTGCTGTAAGACACCGTTCATCTAGTAGCTCAAGATCATGAAGTCTGGATACTTGATATTCTTCGTCTAAGATAGTATGTTGTAGAGATACTCGCAGTGAGGGGATCTCAACTACAATAGGTAGGATAGCTTCAGCGGCATACACGAGAGCATAGGGTGTAGCTCTAGTGGGAGTTCTGATACTTGTTCTATATGCCCATAATGTAGGATTAAGTTGCAGATGCCAATCACGACTAGCTTCATTGACTGTCTTTTTAAGAATCTTGATAATTATTTTGTTAGAAGCCTTAGCTTGGCCATTGCTTTGAGAATAGTAAGGTGTAGAGAATCTATGTTGGCTATTAAACTTGTTACAAAGATCCCTAACCTCTTAGTTCTTGAAATGATGACCATTATCAGTGACAATAGCTTAAGGAACTCCATAACAGAAAATGATATAATGTAGGATGAAATTGGATATTTGCTTGCTAGTAATATAAGTCATTGGTATTGCTTCCACCCACTTTGTGAAGTACTCAGTGTCAGTTATGATAAACTTATGACCATTTGACGAAGTAGGATGGATTTTACCTATGAGATCAAGTCCCCACTATGAGAAGGGCCATGGAGTAGTGATAGGCTAAAGTTCATGTGCTGGTGCATGTATTAGATCCCCATGTTTCTGACATTGTAGACATCTCTTTGCAAATTGTTGTGCATCTTTCTCCATAGTTGTACAATAATATCCATCTCGTAGAAGTTTCTTAACAAGACTAGGGCCAGCGGAATGCAATCCGCAGACACCTTCATGTACTTCACATAAGACAACTTTTGCTTCCTCATAATCAAGACATCTAAGAAGGATACCATCAAGACTCTGATGATAAAGGGTGTCTCCTAAGATAGTGTAATGAGAGGCTCGATGGATAAAGGTTTTTCGTTGAGTATTAGATAGTTGGAATGGAAAGGTTTGATCACAGAGATACTCATCTATGTCCTCGTACCACGGCAAATTGGGACCAACAATCTCACATATAAGCTCAGACTGCGGTACTTCAAATGCTGGAATTAGAAGCTGTTCAACCAGAAACTCACATTTGTGTGTATTGGATGGCATGTCTAGAAGAGATCCAATCATAGCCATGGCATCTACTACTTTGTTTTGTAACCTTGGGATTTGTTCAAAGGTGATATTGTCAAAGTAATTTTTAAAATCATCAACCATTACTCGTATGGAAGAAGCTTCTCATCTTTTGTTTGATATTCATCTAAGACTTGTTTGATAACCAATTGAGAGTCACTAAAGACTTGTAGCTATTTGATAGCCCATTGTACTGCCATGTGTAATCCTGTGATTAAAGCTTCATATTATGCTATGTTATAGGTACATGGAAATGTAATTCTGTATGATTTCAAGATACAATCTCCTTGAGGGGTAACAAACAATTTCCCTACACCTGATCCATGTTGTGTGTAAGATCCATCAAAATATAGTTGCCACAATGTTGGTGAAGTTAGATTGAACAATTTTTCGTCAAGGAACTCTGAACGTATCAGATGAATATCTGTGATGGGTGCTACAACTAACTGATCAGAGATAACTTGTCCTTTTATGGCCTTTCAATCCACATATTGTATGTCAATTTCACTGAAGATCATAACCCATTTTGCTAATCTTCCCGTAAGGATTGCTTTGAGAGAAGATATTTGAGTGGATCAACGTTAGATATGAGCTTTGTTGTTTGGTTCAACATATAATGTCACAACTTTTGGGAAGCGAACACCAATGCTAAACATGATTTTTCCATAGATGAATAATTAAGTTCATATCCCACAAGAGTTTTGCTGATATAGTAAATGGCTTGCTCTTTCCTTGAATCATCATGCTGAGCTAGAAGGGCACCCAATGCTGCTGTTGTTGAAGAGATGTATAGCAATAATGGGCGCTCAAGTATAGGAGGTGTTGCCAGATATTCCTTTATTTTGTCAAAGGGCTGTTGACACTTTTCATCCCACTTAAAAGGTTCACCCTTGCAAAGCAGATGTTGGAAAGGATGACACTTATCTGCTAGTTGTGAGATAAATCTGCAGATGGACTGTAACCTTCCTTGTAGACTACGAAGCTACTTGAGGTTTGCTGGTGGAGGCATTTCCATGATAGCTTTTACTTTGGCAAGGTCCACTTCTATTCCTCGTTGAGACACAATGTATCCCAATAGTTTTCCAGATGTTACGCCAAATACACATTTCTTTGGGTTCAACCTGACCTGATATTTCTTTAGTTGATCAAAGATTTGTGCTAATACCTGTAGATGTCTTTCTCTTGTCTTGGATTTCATGTTGAATATCATCAACATAGTCTTCCATGATAGTGTGAAAAAGGTCATGGAAGATAACTGTCATGGCTCATTGATAAGTAGCTCTAGCGTTCTTGAGACCAAAAGGCATTACAACCCAATAGTATGTACCCCATGGACAAATGAATGATGTTTTATCTTGATCTTCCTCTACTATTCTGATTTGGTTATATCCTAAGAATATGTCCATCAAAGATATCATTTCATGTCCATCTATGAGATCTACAATGTTGTCTATTCTTGGTAGTGGAAAGTCATCTTTAGTGCATGCTTTATTAAGATCTCTAAAATCTGTACAACAATGAATTCGTCCATCAGGTTTGGCTACAGGTACCAAGTTTGAAACCCATTCTGGATAATCAATAGGTTTTATGAACTTTGCTTCTAACAACTTCTGAATCTCTACCTTAACCAATAGAGCTACTTGCATATGTATTTTGTGCATTTTTTGTTTGATAGGTTTTGCATTAGGAGATACTGCTAAATGATGTACCACAATTGATGGATCTAGACCTGGCATGTCAACATAAGTCCATGCAAAATTGATAGCTCTTTTTATGAAAAATGCTATGAAGTCTCTTCTTTCCTACTCTGATAGTGATGCTGCCAAAAAAGTGATCTTTGGATTCTGCTCTGTGCCCAAGTTCATGTCTTGTGATTTTTCAACTAGCACTGTTGATTTCTCATGATAGTCAGTGGCGATAGGAAGATCAAATCCCCCATCCTCAGGCTTCTCAGAGAGGTTTTCACCTTCAAATACGTCCTTTATTTTTACTTTTTCATGGTCAAGAGGCACCTTTCAGTTTTCACCTAGTGACCTATCTTTTTTTATTTTATTTATTTCACTTTTGTGACTAAAGGATTTGATAGTTTGGCCAAAATATCCTAGTCTAGGGAGATCCATCATGAAACCTGCTTTATGATCACCCAATGGGATGCCTTGTCATAATCCCATGAATTCAGCAATAACTTTGTCATTTTCAAATGTATCCAATATCGATACCCCCTGTTGGTCCCAATCAACAAGGTCAGGATATACGAGTGAAAGGGTAACAGATGAATGGTTATGGCTAGAGGAAGTTGTGGAAATCAGGAAGATGGAGGTTTCTTGACAAAAGTCAGTAATATGAAGGGAAGAGTCATCGATGGTATTTGAACTAGAAGTCTCTCCTACCAAGGAAGGTCCAGATTCCATATCAGAAATACACTTAATGTCTTTGGAACGTGGTACCTCCGGCTGATGCCAAGGCCTTGCTTATTAAATTTCTTAGACACAACAATGGGTTCAATAGGTCCTTGTTCCTGTGATCCCAATCCACCATGTCCTTTGTAGCCCATGTTCTTAATGATGTGGAACACATTGTTATATCTCTCCACTTCAAGTTGGACTTGGTCATTCTCATCAAAGAATATCCAAGAGTTGATATCATCGATGTCTTCAGCATCCAGGAATCCACCTTTAATGAATACTATGGGTGGGGCTTTTATGACAGCTTCAGATGAAGATGGCTTGGATGTAGAAGGCTTGCCATGAGATTTGGGAGACACAAGAAGAGTTCCAACACAACAAGATTCTTGCAATGTGTACTCACCTGGGCCATGTTCGGTGTACTTGATATGGAGATTGGAAGTGGCTTTGCTAGATGATGGCTTGAGTAGGGCGGATGGATCTACATATGATGAAGATGGATATGCTTGGGTGTTGATAGGAATGCAGTTAGAGCTTTGATACTTAGCTTGAAAAGCACAGCAAAATTTAAATGGATTGGGATTAGCATGGATACTAATCTCAACACCATTATGTGGAAATTTAAGATATTTATGGTATGTAGAAGGAACTGCTTTGAGGGCATGGATCCATGGATGGCCAAGGATGATGTTATAAGGAAGCTCAATATCAAGAACTTGACAATGGGTGTCAGTAGTGACCAGCCCAACTTGGATGGGCAAGTGAATAATCCCTTCAATATCTCTCTCAGCATCATCATATGCTTTTATACTAATGACCTTGGAAGTGTCAACATCTTTGTTAGAATATCCCAATTGTTTTATTAATCTTAAAGAACATATGTTAAGACTAGCTCCACCATCCACTAAGATTCGTTTGATATGGTGTTGGTTGACAAACACTTCTATGTGGAGGGCTTCATTATGTGATGGATTGATGGAAGGTTGAAGATCTTTGTCAAAAAAGGTGAGATGAAAAGGGGCTGCAATGCTAGCTACCATAGACTGGAATTGAATGGTATCGATATCGTTGGGCATCGAAGATTCTTGTAAGGCTTTGTCAAGGATGGCTTTGTGGGTAGGGGATATGCAAAGCAACTCAAGAATGGAGATATGTGCGTGTGTTTTTCCAAGGTGATCAAGGATATTATAGCTAGAGGATGGTCGAGGAGGATGGACAGGTGCTCCTTGAATGGTAACACAGCCTCTTCAAGTAGTTACAGTACAGTTGGGTGCTTTACCTTGGATAGTAATGGTAGAAATGTGATCATGGTCAATGCGGCCAATAGTGGATGATTCATAGTTGTACTGAATGACATTCCCAGTATGAGGGTTACTTGGTTTATCATGAGATGGAAGTGGATTCTTGAAAGCATCTAAATCATAATTTGATGTTGGTTGCTGTGTAGGTTGCGATGTTGGAGGTGTGATTCTAATTAAACCTTGATCGATGCAATCTTGAATAACATGCTTTAAACACATACAACCATTTGTTTTATGTCCTTTGACTCTATGGTAATCGCAATACTCATTCTCTTTGTCCCAAGGATCTTTGAAGAGTGGTTCGCCGTTGGGTGGTGCATCCGGTAATATGATATCTCCCGCTTGGAGAAGTTTTTGAAAGACAACTTCCATAGGTTCTGCTAATGGTGTGAATTGTCATCGAGGATTTGAAGTTTGTCATTGTCGAGTTCATTGAAAAGGTTGAGTTGTTGTAGAGGGAGCTTGAATGTTGATAGGAGCTTTCATTGTTTGTATGTTCTTTGCATCTACAACACCATCGTCGACAACATTCTTGTTCTTGTTCCAAAAGCGAGATTTATCATTGGAGTTTTGAGGATAGTCTTTGTTATCTCTAAAAATCTTGATAGTGCCCGTAGCAATTAAAGCGCATTCAATGATGGTTTCTTTGGAAACAAGTTCATCAAAGGTGCTAGCACTTTGCAATTGTAATTGGAACGAAAGCTCAGGATGAAGATTTTGGACAAAGATATCGAGTTGTTGTTTCTCAAGTATTTCCCATGATAGTTTGCTAGCCATATTATGCCATCATTAAGTAAATGAAGAGAAAGCTTCACCATTGCATTGTTTATTGTTGACAGGGTTGTTCATGTTCAATGTTAAAAGCGAAGTGTGATCAAAATTTATTTGCTAATTCCAGAAAAGATTTAATGCTCAGAGGTAAATGAGAGAACCATTCAAGAGCTTGTCCTACTAAGATTCAAGGAAATAGTCTCAGAATATATGTATCATCTTGAGCAACATTGAGACATGCCAGAAAGAATGCTCTAAGATGGTCTTTTAGATTTCCTTTTCCTTTGTATTTATCAAATTGTGGAATTTCAAAGTGTGGCGGAAAAGGTGTCATATGAAGCGACTTGTCAAATGGATAAGCACATGTCTTCTAAGGAAAATGTCTTCTTGCTTTGTCCTAGCACTTTGTTAATCATTTGTTGAACATCGGCTGGAGATAATTGTTGTTGTTGCAAATGGGGTTGTTGGTTGGAAGGTGAAGTGTAATATGATGTATATTGAGGTTGTTGTTGTGGGATATATGAAGCCATGACCATTTGTTGAGGTTGAGTACTCACAATGTATGTCAAAGGATTAGTATGTGACACATATGTGTTTGAGGATTGTTGTCCTTTAGACACAAGCGGTGGTTGGGTATATTGTGATGAATTAGAGCCAAGGTTTTACATCACATGGGAAGTAGCGGATGGATTGACGTTGGTCAATGGTTGTGAATTTGGAATTGGATTGGTGATATGGTAAGTGATGGAAGGATTGGTGGATGCAGAAGAAGGATGGACATTTGGGTTTGTGTTTTAGACAACATGAGGATTGGTATATGTCATGTGTTGGGTGACGATGGGTAATCCTTGAGTAGTATAAGATAGATTGATGGTTTGTGAAGGATTATAGGAAGATGGAAGAATTAATGTAAGCTGATCAACATAAGAGACTGTAGCGCTAGGATTATCTTGTGAAACAATAGGTGGGTCAGTCATGTCAATGAGACTAACATAGGGATTGTATGATGTGTTGGATGGATCCGTGGAAATCAAGGAGACCATATTAGCAGTGATAGGAATATAGGATGTGGTGTCCATATGTGATGTAATGGGAGTAGCAGATTGCAATGGTTGTGAAGCTTGGATAGTTTGTGTTGTTTGGATAGCTTGGGAGGCTTGTGAAGAATGGGATATGGGGATAGCTTGTGATGTTTGAGGAGTTTGCACTTGGGCAACATGGATAACTTGTCTCACTTGAGGCACAGATACAGTCATGGTAGGAGAAGGAGTATGTTGGGAAACATGGAAAGGTGGAATGTTCAGATTTTGCGAAAGGAAAGGGAGTACATTGCTTGGAGTTATCAAAGGTTCTAAAGTGTACTCCAAGTATGGTGGGTTGAATGAAGCAACAATAGGCAATGAAAGAGATGGGTTGGAAGATGGATTTTGTAATATGGTATACGATGGTGTGGCTATAGTGGATGGTCCCTTTGCAATGACAGCAGGAGTGCTTGGATCATGCTCTCAAATAGTGGATATGTCAAAGTCTCTTGGTAATTTGGCTCCCATGCGAGCAAGTTGCAAGAAGTAGCGATTAGGATCAGATAAAACAAGCTTCTCAACTTGGTCCCATACATGTGTGTCTTGATAGTTAGATAAATCCTCTTGGGAATTCTCTTCATAAGTTGCTGTGAAAGGGTGTGATTGCACTTGATGTGATGACTCATCAATGGTGTACTCATGGGGCACAAACATGTGAGAAGGCATGCCAGTTGTAAATTGAGTTGCATCTCTAAGGGGTGTTGATTGTGATTATTGCATCTTGGCTTCCATCTTAGCTCACATTTTTTTTCCATTTCAGCTCTATATTGGCTCCTAGTTTGAGGCATGATGGTTGATGTTGAAAATTGGACTTTAGCTTGTCAAGGTTTGAGACCCAAAAGATGATGGTTTGCTGATTGATTGGTTGTTGGTTGCTTTGCTAGGTTTTTATTGTTTTCTTTGTTGTTGTTGGGTTACTTGGTTGCTAGTTGTTGGTTGTTGGTTGAACTTCCCTAGAGAATAGCTCACACACTCAAGAGAAAAGTTGTTTGTTAACATTGTTGTTTTGCTGATGTTACTAAGGCTAAAACCAAAAGATGATGTTCTGCTGTTGTTGGGTTGATTGTTTGATGTTTGGTTTGCTGGTTTTGGGGTCTCAAGAGGATGGAAAGTTCACAAAGTCCAATTGTTTGGTATGCTCAAAGTAGGAGACAAAATCCAGGTATCTATAAATGATCAGAAGCAGGTTTGAAAGCTAACACTGAAGCTAAGCAAGCTGGAAATGTAGCTGATTTAGATGAGTTGCTAAGATTTGCTAATATTTAGCCATAGGCGACAGGTAATAGCTCAAATACGACTCAGAAATGGCCAAACACGACTGACAATAGCTTAAAAGTGATTTGGTTTCGGTTCAGGTAATAGACTATAGTATTAACCAGAGGCGAGCCAGTTTTCTATAGGTGAGTAGTGTTGATTCAGAGGTGATTTACTGTTGATTAAAAGTGACACAGTTCATATCAAAGGCAAGCACCTATTGTGCAAAGGTGGTTCCGTTTAAGCAAAGGGTGACTAACTGTTATTTAAAAGTGATCTAATTGTTTGTATGTGGGAAGTTAAAGCTCAAAAGTGGTCTGTGTCTGTCAAGAAATATGCCTGAATTGTGTTTTTGACAAGAAAATAGTGATTTCAGTCACTCACACTCACAACAATCACAAACTTGTACAACTTAGGCTAGAAAAGGATTGTATTTGTTGAGTCCCTTGGACGTGCTTATTCAAAGTGGATAGCTTTAGGATCTTGGTAGTACTGGATCCTCTCCACGGCACACACATCTCATGCATACCAAGATCTAGGTTTCCCAAGGCTTGTCCCCCCACAAAACCTTAGGATTGTCCCTGCTATCTCTACTAAGAACCACATGAATTAGGGTGGCTTCAAAGGTCCCACCTTTTGCATCAACAAATAGAAGGTTTTTGGCTACTATACAAGGTTGCTAATAAGGGCATCCGTTCAGGTGGCTATATGTGCGGCAGCACTACTCTTCATTGTGGAGTCTCCCAGCCTTCAAGGGTTATGCCTTAGAGGGTTTTGGGGGAGGTTGGTTGTCGGTATAACACAACAACACCCATTGTTTGTGGCTTTCGACAAAAATACTTTTCTTATATAGCAGTTTGGAAGGACTTGGCTTTAGCTCGTTACCACTTGGGTCGTACCCCTTCTCACACTGGGAAGACGGGCCCTCTAAAGATAATAACAAGTTCTCATGCACCCAAGATCCATTTGATAGGAAAGGGGAGAGAATACTTTTGCTATTAAATTTGGGTTACAAACATGCACATTCAAGCAATCAAGAAAGATAAATCAAGCACAGAGCAAGCAATGATTCTTTTTAAGTACTAAGCCCAAATGTTCCTAAATTAGTGAAAAATCACAAGTCTTGGACCGATTAGAGCTGCAATAGATATGTGAGTAGTTTGATAACCTCCTTTTCTTAGACAATCAATAAGATGTTGCACAAATACCCAATTAGTAGCCAAGAAAACTGAACTGCAAATGATAAAAAAACTGAAAGCGACATAGTAACCAGAGGCAATCAACTATTTATCAAAAGTGATCTGTATTCTGCCACAAGCAAAATGTTACATATCAGAAGCGATGCCAGTGAACCCAGATGCAGAATGATAAAGCTCAGAAGTGATGCAAAAAAAGCAATAGGTGACTGATTACACGTCATAAGCGACTCAGATCTATTAAAAACAAGATATAACAGAAAACACTAGCTTTGCAGAAAGTGATCCAGATAGCTAAAAGTGATCACTGTCAGATTAAAAGCGATGTAAATAAGAACATAAGTGACCACTGTTAGCTTGTAAGTGATACAAAAAAGATAATAAGTGACTACTATTCACTCAAAAGCGATCCCATGAATACTAAAAGCAACAGGTTTCAGCTTAAAAGTGATGTGTGTGTTCAGGTAGCGACTGGTTTTTGCTCAGAAGTGACTGGAACTTGCCATAAGCACTCAAAAAATCTGATCTTCACAAAAAACAACTTCAAATAGCAAAGTTAATCAAGCATGTGAGTCCCACCGAGCGTGCCAAACGTGATAGGTAAAAATCAGGTTAATAAGATCAAGCATAGCCATGAAAACCCAACCCTAGCATCACCAAGGAATCAAATCCAAATGAAATCAAAAGCATGCAATTCAAGAACAATATCACCTAGATTGTATGATTCCTTGTTTATGATGTGGATTGCTTCTCAACAACGAACAATTATGAAGATAAAAGATGCCATGATGGATGGATGATAATGATAATATGCTCAATGGATGCTAAAATGTTCAATATGCTCAAGATGATAATGTAGACGCTATGAGAATGTTGGATAGATGTAGTATGGAATGAGAGGGTATTTATAAAGACCTCAACCAAAATCAATCAACGGTGGAGATTTGGTGGCTATGTGAATGGCTAAGATTGAATGATAGTCATAGGTGAATGTGTAAATGACAAGTGGAAGGAGGATAAAGCTTATGTGTGACCATGTACATAAAAAAGTACTACATGTGAAAGATATTAAATAAAAGATGTAGTACCACTTATCTTTTTTAAATGAAAGAGGCACACATGTCAGCTTATGAAGATAAATGATAAGAGAAATTAATTAAATAAATAAAATTTATTTAATTAATTAGAAAGTGGGTTTATGGATGGAATTTTAATTAAATAAATAAGATTTATTTAATTAAAATAGATAGAAATAAGATAATTAAAGATTATTTAATTATAGATTAGAAGAAAATAGAAGAAATAACTAGTGAATTAATTAAATAAATATAAATTTATTTAATTAATAAAAGAAATAAGTGATAGCGACATTGCTCAAGTGTGTTAAATAGATGCAGATGATAGGCAATGTGATATTTGAATGCTAATGATAATTAGGTCAATTTTGGGTGTCTACACAGACCATCAAAAGTTGCACTGTGTCATTGTCAAATATTGTCAAAGCAAGTAGTGATACTCAGAAGCTTATAATTGTCTTACCAGTGAACTTCAAACTCTATAACTTTGGATTTAGAGGCTTCAGACATATGTTTACAACACCTCAAAACCGTAGAAGGAAATACCTATTACTGGAGGAATGTGGACCAACTCAAATAGGTGTTCTTCTCTGCTCAAGATTGTTCTCTGCTATGCCAAACTTGTGCTACTTAATACTATACTTTCGGAGATGATCAAGAGATGAAAATTTGGATTTAGGATCATCTAAGGATTAGAAACATCTTACCAGATCCACAAGACTAGATCTTCATCAGTGGTCCAATGCTGATCATAGTACTGTCTCACTATGGTCATCTCTATACTCTGCCAACACTTAGCCAAAATGTCTAAGTCTTCTTTCCGAACTAGAGATCTTTATATACATGACTTCAATAGGATTACTATAACCTCACAACCCTTCTAAATCCTTGTTTCCATCAATGACAACACTAATCAAACATCATGCTCAACCAATCCTCAACATACCAAGTTTCCAACAATCTTCCCCTTTGGCATTGATGGCAACACATGATGTGAAAAACCATCACACTACTCCCTGATTGGTTGAAATATTGACCTCTTTTTATGTTGTTTTTATATGCTTTTAGAAATTTTCCATATGATCTTCCAGATACTTTTTAAACATCACCATCATGATATATTGTCTTTTTATATACTTTGCAATACCTTGAATCTATGATTATTAATATGGAATATGGTGATGGTATTATTAATTGAATGATTTAAACATGAGTATGCATGCAATATAGATGAAATTCTGTGGTTTAATTATAGAGGTTATTTGCATACATATGTTTTGTGAATTAACCCTTGTGCAGTAGCAAGCACATGGCATCAAGGAAAGGAGAATTTGTAGCGAGTTGCAGAACAAGAGAATTAAAGGAAGTTGAAGTCAAGATGCCAAAAGTGCAGGCAACTAGAGGATGAATGTGAGCCATCATGGGAAGGAATAAATGCAGAAGAAGTAGACTTGTTTCAAATGCAACTTGTGTGTGTTCTTCATATGAGCTGTTGCATAAGAATTCTTGTTTGAATAGGATTCTCCTTCCTCTATTAAGTTAGAATTAATAAATCAATCTTAAACCTGTATCCTAATATCTAGGAATGGATTGATGATTGAAGTTAGTTGGTAGTTGCATAATACTCTCCCATTTTTGTATAAGTGAGAGGGGATGAGCTTGGTGGCAAGATAGTTACTTTGTTATCTAGTTATTCAGTTGTTACTCTATTTTCAATATTAGAAGTTTCAGACATGTTTGATTAAAAGAATGTCATTATCGAATACAATCTGAAAAAGATTTTGTTTAGATATGAAATGAATGGAACTATGTATTATGAGGATGCGTGAGTATCTGAAGTAATTTGATTTCCAACTAAGTGAGTCAGTCCCTTGAGCCGGCCACTCAAGGTGCCGATCTTCACTTCATTTATTTTCTTATTGCTTTATGCATTCTTGTTAAAGTTGTTTTCCATTAGTTTATAAATGCATTATGAGTCAATTAGAATATTTTGATTGTTAAATTACAGTGGTATGGTTCATGAACAAATGCATGCTTTATCTTCTTTAAGTCCTCCAAAGGTTAGCATTAGTTTTCTCACTATTTTGAATGTTTTGGATTCGTTCTGTAATTTTCTATTGTTAGCAATTATCTACAGCTTATGCTGAAGGTACCCGTAGCCACTAGATTCTGTAACTATTTTTACTATTCTTGCATTTCTATGAATTCTAGCAAAGTAAAGTAATCTAAGTAGGTTTGGATAAGATAGTTTAGAAGAATATGAGCCCTGAAGGCACATATAATGCAGTGCCATCATAAGCTTATGCTCCTTGGTTGATAATTTAATGTGGGAGTACAATGTCAAGTGGACTATTCAGATAGGTTTACCCTTGAATTATGTTAAGTCTACAACACATTAGTTTTCCTCTACATTTTTGGTACCATTGTCGGGGATGGTGCTACCTTCATAGGCTCATTTTACATATTTTCATAGCTTAATTTTGATTCCCGCATTAGGGTTAATAGATTCACTTTTTAGGAAACACCATAAATTATACTAACATTATGCAAGACCGTCAGAATATAAAGCTCAATTCACTATATGTGGAGGCAAAGAGAGATCCGAGGCAGATTCCTCCCTTCAAATTATCAGGATAGAGAAGATACAACTGACTTTATCAACTATACAGTAGAAATTGCTGAAGGGGAAGGACTTGTTCTTACATCTTCATCAACATCTTCTACATCTTCATCAACTTCTTCCACAACTACAGAAGGGACCTTCAGAACCATGGTAGATGTTGTGGTGGAAAATCTACCAGAGCAAGCAACGTTTGAGTTTCCTATCACTGATCAGGAGAGGGCTATAGTGCTGAAAAATATTCCACCATTAGCATTACCAGTCTTCTATGGCTTGGTGACAAAGGACCTAGATACATTTTTGTTTGAGTTTGATATCCTGTGTAGGATCTATGACTACACTTCAGATGCTCACAGGCTTAAACTCTTTCCTGCCACCCTCAAGGATGCAACCTTGATATGGTTTATGGGGCTGGGAAAAGATGTCATTCTAGACTGGGATACAATGAAGGAGAAATTCTTAGAGAAGTACCAAGATTACTGCCGAGGACATGAAAGGAGGAGAGATGACATCTTTAGGATATTACAAAAGGAGGAGGAGCCACTAGAAGATTATGTTGAAAGATTCTAGTTTACTATGAAGAAAAACCCCCAAAATAGATTATTTGAAGAATCATTAAAACGAGTCTTCTTGAGAGGGGTTAAGGATGATTGCATGGATGCTTTGAATCTCATTGGGCAAGGTGATGTTTCTCAACTACCTTTTGAGTCAATTTGTAAAGTTTGCCAAAATTATTCAAGAACTTTCACCAGACAACCAAGGGGAGAAAGGACATCAATTACAAACAAAGCAACTAATGGAGTTTCAAGAGTGGAAATCAGTAACTTGTTGTCCAACATGAAGGAGGATATAATCAGCCATATGGCTACACAGCTGGACACTCTTCACATCAAGAAGAAATAAGAAGAAGCGGATGCAATGCTTACTAAGTACTATCCCAGTTGTAGGCAAAGGAAGGCTAATTGTAAATAAAAAAGGGTGGCAAGCATCCAACAAGAGAAGGTTGAAAGGCCAAAATTTTAGCCATTTGAAGGAGAGAATAGACAATTGTTCTACATAGCTCAAAGGAGACCTTGGCAATAAAGGCAAGGTATGCCGTCTGATCCACTAAGTTTCAGTTCACCCTTTCCTGCTGCAAACCAAAATTTCTTTGCTTGGAACACTCAGCCATGTCCTAGTAATCAAAATCTCTGGCAAAACCCACAATGGCCTACTCCACAACCTAGTTGGAACCAACAACATCCAAACCCATGGCCCCAACAAATTTTTCAAGGTTCCAACTATAATCCCCAGTGGCCTACACATCAACCTCAATGGCAGCCCCAATGGAACAAGAACCAACAATGGCAACAAAATGCACATTACCAGCAACCTATGCTCCCATCTCAGCCACAGTAGCTAGCCATAATGCCTCCATCTACTCCTCAAAATCAACCTCCTAGACCTGTTGGCAAGAGACACTATATGGATTCATGGTTGTTGTCATTGATGGCAACAAAGGTCATCCCACATATCCGCAAGACATGATATGTCTCTACCGGAAGTCAGAATAAAGAATGTTGTGGTCCGGTGAAGAAGAACAGAGCATGTGGCAAGGTCCGACAGATTGGTCCGGACCTCTCAGAGGAAGTGTCTTGGTGCAGTGCGGATTTGGGGAAGTCAAGAGGACTACCTTGAGTGGTATATTCCAAGGATTTAGCCTCCGGTGATGGACAAGGAAAAAGATATGAATGGTTGAGTACCGGATTCCTGAGAGACAGTGAAAACAGAGGAAGAACTGACTGGCAGAGTATCAGACTACTTTCCGGATGGGTTACTGTTGATGACAGAGGTTGTGAAGGCATGAATCATGTTTGGCCGACATGATTAATGATATCTACAAGTATATGCTTGATCCGCATTGCTTGGTGAGGAAGGATTCAGCCGACAGAATGAGAGTTTGTAAGAAACTAGACTGTTCCGGATGCCGACTAGAAAGGTGATGAAATTACTAGTGCGGATATATATAGAGGATGGATTTAGTTGTGAAGTGTGTGTGGATGTGGAGAGATATGCGAATAAGTCCAGAGAAAGAGCAGAGGTAGCAAAAAGGATCCGGTATGTGAAAGATAGCAGAACAAAGAACAGAGGAAAGATGAAGTGCAGCAGATCAGTGTACTGAGCCTAACCGGAACTGAACTCCAGCATATGAAGATGCTTCCAATCAGTTCAAGACTGTGATTATCATCACTTTGTAGACAGTGTGTCTTCTTGTAGGCAGTGGGCCTCTTGTGAGCAGTGTGCTCGGGCAGTGAGCCCTAATTGGCAAGTGCCATTTTTGTAATTTCCTATTCTTCTAACAGAGAATAATTCTTGGGTTAATCACCCCGTGGTTTTCTCCCTTAACAGGGTTTCCACGTCAAAAATACTGTGTCATGTGTTTCTTACTTCATGGTTAATGTTTTGTGTTTGATTTTATGCTGCTTCAATTAAGAGGAAAATTCAATAAGGGAAATAATTAGGATAACTGATTCACCCCCCCCTCTCAGTTATCAACAATTGGTATCAGAGCTAAGTTCCTCCTAATAGAGCCTAACAGCTTGAGGAAGATCTGGGATTTCAAATGGATGCATATGGTTTAAGGGAGCAACTCAAGACTGCCCTTGAGGATCTTGAACAGTCAAATTCTGAAGTCAGTGAATTAAAGGAAAGACTCAAATAGGCTGATGAATTCATGAGAGAATTAAAAGACAAATTAAGTCTCTCTATGAAAAAGAGAAAGGAGCTGCTTCAACAGTTGGCAAGACAAAGTGAAGAAAGCAATACAAATGAGGAATTGACTGAGCAAACCAAGTTATGTGAAAAGTTATCAAAAGAAGTCATTATGTTAAGACATGAAATGGAATCAGGAACTATAAAGTTTACTCAAGAGATTGAAGAAAAAAGAAAGGCTGAAGACAATCTAAGACAATCTCTTAAAGAAAAATCAGAAGAATGCCACCAGATGGACAGGATTATCAGACACCTTGAATCTGATCTTGAAGATGCCAAAGATAATGAAGGAAAACTTGAGGATCAAATTGCCTCTCTCAAAAGAGACCTTCAAACAGCAAATGAATATAAAGAGAAATTCAAGATAAGTTCTGCTCAACTTGAAGTTCTTCTTGGAAGTCAAAAGAGGACAGATGACAAGTATGGCTTGGGATATGAGAAAGGAGAAAGCTCCGGATCCGGTCAGAAGAATCTTGGATCAGAAAATCCAAGGAGCAGGCCTAGAAGACCTCCGGTAAGACAGCCAAATGCTCAAAGATATCCATCCTTCAATGGATACTGCCACAGCTGCAACCACTTTGGTCACAAAGCTAATCAGTGCAGGATAAGAATGAATCAGATTAATTCATCCTTCTCCGGACAATGCTTCAACTGCAAAAGGTATGGACACAAATCCCATGAATGCAGAAGTATGCAAGTAAACAAATCATTCAAAGGTAGATGCTTCACATGCAATAGAGTAGGTCATATGGCTAATCAATGCAGATCAAGAGGATATCAGTCAAATATGCAAAGAAATGTTATTTGCCAAATCTGCAATAGGTCCGGTCATAATGCTAAAGTTTGCAGAAACAAGAATCAGGACAAAAGAGGTCCGGTGTATAATCAGAATCAAGACAAGGGTAAACAAAAGATGAATGCGGAAGAGGTTAGGAATCAGATGAGCAAGATATGGGTGAAGAAAAGTTCAGAGAATATAGAGGTTGGATCCGCACCAGACTCTGGTGCTGATATTTCTTCCGGAAATTAAAAATGAGCTCTGGCTCAGGGGGAGACTCAAAGAAAATCTTGTTCCCCCAGACAAACAAGTGGTGCCGGATGTTGCACAAGATGCGGATCAAAGGGTTTGTAAATATGAATCTTGAGATACTTCAGTCAAGTTTTCAGAGGTCCGCATGGAGTTATGAAGAAGCCATGATCGATCAAATAAGACCTGTTCAGGGAAATGCTCCGGTATGATAAAGGATTACAAAAAGGTCCGGAAAGATCCGGAAATACACTATCTTGTTCTGCGGATTGGACAGAGTGTTTGAGATGATCTTGTAATATGCCACCTCGATTTATTCATGATTGATAGATCCGGATGATATCCATAGATCAGGACTAATCCGGGATACTCCAAGCTATCCAGACAAGGCAAACCGGAATGATGTAGGTGAAGCATTTATTGCAGACAGGTATTAGGGTTCGCGGAGCAATTTAAGGGATTTCTCAAAGGTCATTTGCTCATTCTGCACTCGAGAAGAAGCGAAAAGTGGAGCTCTGCAACAAGGTTCTTCAAGCACACCAAGGATCTCCTGCCGAAGCTATTGGATAAAGAAATCAATCCAACCACTCCGTGCAAACCGAAGGCGCATAAGGTATTCTCCGTTTTTCATTACCTCACTGCAAATCTTTGAAGAATGGCTACTCCAAACATAGTTAAGATCTCCGATAGACCTCGCCCCTCATTCAAGAAACATCCCTACAAATCATTGGAGGTTGACCCACTAGGAGCCTTCTCTAGTGTTCCTCACGGAGTTTTACACACCGAAGACATTAGGGTTTACATACATGCAAACATTGAGGAATTTGGGGATTTCAAATTAAGAGACCTCTATCACAAGCAGCTGATTGACAATGCCTTTGAGCTTAAACCAGAGTATAAGGATATTCAGAAGAAACAATTTGAGCAATTTATTCATTTCCCCTGTTTTGAAGAGGATGAATGGGTCCGGTATGTACTGAGCAGGATGCATGACAACTTTTTATGGCTAGATAGACCCTGCAAGATCACAAAAGAGGCAATTAGAGCAGTAACTGGCCTATACTCTTCCGGAGGAGTACCTATCCTCAAATCTGTCAAGAACAACATTGTAACTGAGGCCACCGGATCAAAATTTGATAAAAGGGCAATGACCATTGAAGACATCTCCGATCCGGATATCAAATATGCATCAATGATAATAGGATACAAGATCTATCACTCCAGCAGGGAGAATTCTGTATCCGGAACTGCAGTATACACTGCTTTTGAAATGCTAAGGAAAAATGCAGAATATGACCTCTGCGAACTACTGCTAAGCCAATTAATGGAAAACATACAGAAAATCAAGAAGGATAAGAAGAATTCCTTTAAATATGGTACTCTTATTGTATGTCTATTCTTCTATTTCATGAATGAGCTACCCGGAACAAGTGGATGGGTATGGCAGAATGACAAACCTGTTGCAGTCCAGATAAGAGACTACTTGCATGGACTTGGGGATGCAAAAGCGAGAAATTCAGCTCTATGGGGTTACTTCAAAAACTTTCAGAGCATGATGCAAGCAAGAGAGAGAATTCCTCAATCTCTCATTGAGAAATACAAGGACTCAGTGTGCTTTATGGTTGACACTGATCAGTGCCTGATGGAGGCAGTGGAGCCAAGGACTGTCTGGATCATGCCCATGGGGTATGAAGTTGATGAACAGATAGTGGAGCTGCATGTTCAACACATGCTAAGTCAGCCCAAAGATCCTAAGGCAGAAAGGTTTGGAACCTTTGAGGAGCTGAGTATAAAGTTACATGTAGAACTCAGGGAACCTGAGATCAAAAGAAAAGTGAGAAAAGAAGTAGAGCACATTGCTCAAGGTCTTGGAATCTCAAAGGAGGCACTTGATGCCAGCCGGGAAAAGAGAAGGAAGGCCGAGGAAGAAGAGAAAAGCAAAGAAAGTGCTCCGGTTGGAGCTCCCACCCGGACCAGATCAACAAAGAGATCTGCACCTCCTTCAACCAAAAGTTCAAAACCGGAAGTCCAGGCATCCGGTAAGAGATCAAAGGCAAAAGCCACAAGGGCTTATGGAAGCCAAAAGGATGAAGAGGAGACAGAATCAGATGAAGGAGTAAGAGAAGTAAAGAAACAGAAAAAGAAAGGATCCGGTAAGCCCTCCACAGGCCAAGACAAGGAGGAAATGGCAGAGGTAACTGTTGAAAAGCCCACTCTGTCATTAGAGAGCATAATCAAGTCGGTCACGGTGGATGGAAACCTTCAACCAATGACAGAATCATATGATGACTTCAGTGAGGCCGACCAAAAGACTCTACAGGAGGCCACAGTGAAATATCTTAACATATATAATAAGGCTTTCATTGAAATAATATCTCTTATTCCTAAAAGCCTAGAAAAGGAAATGGAAGTGAGGAAAAATAATGCTCATGCTAAAGATCTTGAGATCCGGGAGCAGATAGCTATTCAGCTATATCCTCAAATTGATCCCAAGACAATGAACATTATCTTCAAGGACTGTAAAGATGAGTTCAGAAGCAAAGCCAGGATGAATCAACTCATGCTTGGTGAGACTGACAAAGTGGCCCAAGAAACAGAAGAGATCCTCCGGAAGGCCTTCAAAAGGTTCAATCTTCCTGTTGTAGAGGACATAGGTGCAGAAACAGCTGCTAATTTGGAATCTTCTGTTCCGGAAGAAGTGAGCCCTGAACAGACAAGTGAGGACTTGGGACCCTCTGCTCAAGAAGAAGTGGCCCATGAACAAGTTAGCATCTCTCCTCCGGTTTCCCCTACAGTCTCCGGATCCAAAGAAGAAGAGCAACTACAGGAGAAGGAAGCAGTGGTGAAAGACAAAGAGGTTGACAGTTCTAAGACTGCAGAAGAAAAGAAACATCTGTCTCCGGCAAGAGACACTGCACAAACTGTTCAACAATTTTTGAGTAAAGAAACTCTAGAGATTGATGAACCGGAGCTTCTCAAAGGTCCATTTGATTTTGACTCTCTCTCTCCGGTACAAACAATGAAGATAGCTTCATTTGCAAATGCCAAGGCAAATGAAAAGCTCCTGAAGTCTCATATGGAAGACTGTGAGTTGATAGAGGCTGCTTCCGGAATACTTGTAAAGATCATGCCATCAATCCAGATAGATCCGACAGCCTCCACTTCCGGTAATCTAAAAACCTTAGTCAGCAGTGTTGATACACATTTTGATTCTTTAGAAAAATCAGCTGAAGAAAAGGTCCGGAAGGAATTTTTGGATAAGAGATTTTCAGAGATATTAGAGTTAATCTCTAAGGATAGGAAGATTGTAAGCATTGGAATAAGGAGCTTAGAGAATGCTCTTAAGGATGGCGGTGATATCTATAAATTTTGTATATCCTGGTCAAAGGCAACAGCAGCACTTGATAAGAAAATAAAAGAGGAACAGGATAAGCTACAAAGCTTATCTCAAAGTTTTGATCCTCTCTCTTCCTCTATAATAAATCAAGAATGTCAGACTATTGCAGTCTTGAACGAAATAAAGAATCTTGAGAAGGAAAGGAAGAACATCACCAACCGGATGGGAGAACTTAGAAGGATTATAATCCCTAAGTTGGAAACCATGCATGAGGCCATCAGTGATGCTAGGACCACCGCCCAAACAAAAGATCCGACAGATCTCAAGCGGGCAGAAGCGTTTGCATTTTTGTTAAGTGGTCACATTTCAATTTTGGACAGAATGAAGCAAAGTTGGGCTACCGAAATGATTCAATTACAGACATCCTTTGCAGACATTCTTCAATATATGTGAGTATGTAAATATGCGGCTAAGTATAAGAAATTTTTGAAAATTTTGATATGCGGACCCTACCCTTTGCCATTAATGTCAAAGGGGGAGTGAGGAGCAGTGAAAAATGAGGGATCCAACTAAGGGGGAGTTCCGGAAACTGTATATAAAGACAGAGCATCAGCAAAGGGGGAGCATAGTGAAAACACTTAGTCATTTTTCACTAAGTGTTGCCATCAATGCCAAAGGGGGAGATTGTTGGCAAGAGACACTATATGGATTCATGGTTGTTGTCATTGATGGCAACAAAGGTCATCCCACATATCCGCAAGACATGATATGTCTCTACCGGAAGTCAGAATAAAGAATGTTGTGGTCCGGTGAAGAAGAACAGAGCATGTGGCAAGGTCCGACAGATTGGTCCGGACCTCTCAGAGGAAGTGTCTTGGTGCAGTGCGGATTTGGGGAAGTCAAGAGGACTACCTTGAGTGGTATATTCCAAGGATTTAGCCTCCGGTGATGGACAAGGAAAAAGATATGAATGGTTGAGTACCGGATTCCTGAGAGACAGTGAAAATAGAGGAAGAACTGACTGGCAGAGTATCAGACTACTTTCCGGATGGGTTACTGTTGATGACAGAGGTTGTGAAGGCATGAATCATGTTTGGCCGACATGATTAATGATATCTACAAGTATATGCTTGATCCGCATTGCTTGGTGAGGAAGGATTCAGCCGACAGAATGAGAGTTTGTAAGAAACTAGACTGTTCCGGATGCCGACTAGAAAGGTGATGAAATTACTAGTGCGGATATATATAGAGGATGGATTTAGTTGTGAAGTGTGTGTGGATGTGGAGAGATATGCGAATAAGTCCAGAGAAAGAGCAGAGGTAGCAAAAAGGATCCGGTATGTGAAAGATAGCAGAACAAAGAACAGAGGAAAGATGAAGTGCAGCAGATCAGTGTACTGAGCCTAACCGGAACTGAACTCCAGCATATGAAGATGCTTCCAATCAGTTCAAGACTGTGATTATCATCACTTTGTAGACAGTGTGTCTTCTTGTAGGCAGTGGGCCTCTTGTGAGCAGTGTGCTCGGGCAGTGAGCCCTAATTGGCAAGTGCCATTTTTGTAATTTCCTATTCTTCTAACAGAGAATAATTCTTGGGTTAATCACCCCGTGGTTTTCTCCCTTAACAGGGTTTCCACGTCAAAAATACTGTGTCATGTGTTTCTTACTTCATGGTTAATGTTTTGTGTTTGATTTTATGCTGCTTCAATTAAGAGGAAAATTCAATAAGGGAAATAATTAGGATAACTGATTCACCCCCCCCTCTCAGTTATCAACAAGACCTACCCAACTCCCTGCCCAACCTACACCTAATCCTAACAACAAGCCTGTTCAACATGCTTTTACCAATGAGGTGATGCAATACCCCATGTACGAGATAGAAGTGAGTAATGTTCATCTCAGATCAGGGAAGCAACTTGCGGGCCCTTCATCTCCCCAAATTACATAACTTGAAGATGAAGAACCCACAGAGGAAGCCTCAGATAAGCCACCTTTGAAACCCAAATCAAATCAAGGTCCCCAGATCATTTCACATCCTAAGCCTCATTTCCCTAAATGTTTGGCTATCCAAAAGCAACCAACACAGTCTAAAACTGACCTCATAGGCCAGTTACAAGATATAAGCATAAAGATTACCTTAATCCAAGCCATCAAAGATATTCCTATCTATACTAAGACTATCAGAGATCTCTACATAAAGAAACCAAGAAGGAAGAGAACAAACCCAAAGACAGTCCATGTTTTGGGTAACCTTGCTAACATAATGTTGGGAAATATAATTGTTCCCAAATATACAGATCCAGGTTGTCCAGTAGTGGATGTCAAAATCAATGGGACTCTGATTAAGAATACTCTGATAGATTTGGTGTTGTAATTAATGTAATGACTAAGGAGAGAATGCAGATACTCCAGCTGAACAATCTTAGGCCTACCCAGACAGTCTTGCAATTAGCTAATAGGTCTATAGTTAAACCTAAAGGAGTCATTAAGGATTTGGTAATTGCATTAGATTCTTGGGAATACCCTATTGATTCCATACTCCTCCAACCCAAGGTTAATCTCACTAGTTATCCTCTTATACTAGGCAGACCATGGCCTGCCATAGAAGATGCATTTATAGGTTGTCGGTTAGGGAACATGATCATATCCAATGGGATTGTGACCAAGAAATTCGTCTTATATCCACCAGCCCAACCATACCATGAACTTGAACAGACCATTTGGCCTACCCTAGATGATGAGGATAGCTGTTCCCTGTAAACCTTGATGACTATTGAACGCAACCCCTTGCTAGATATTCAGGATGAAGATGAGCTGATAGCTCACATTATAAAAAATAACCATGGGAGGCACCCACAGCAACATGACTATTTATATTGCTTGCAAGATCCTTTAAGTAGTATAATACCCACCAGTTCCTCAGAGGAGGTATCCCAAATATTTCATACTTTGTTACCCAAGTAATGTTTTCCAGTAATACCTAGCCTTGATTTGTCCTTTGTACAAGAAATGTCCAAGCAATTAGAAATCAAGCGAGGAAAGATGTTGACTATTAATAATGCATTAACTGATTAGCAACAACAGTCCCTGCATGCAATATTACAGACCCACTCAGTAGCGTTTACATGGGATTACAGTGACATGAAATGTATTAATCATGCCTTGTGTATGCACAAACTTTACATTGATGATGGCTACAGACCTATAAGATAGCCGCAACGACGCATGAACCCTGCTCTCAGAGAGATAGTGAAATCTAAACTTCAAAAGCTTTTAGATGCAAGATTTATATACCCCATTTCAGACAATGAATGGGTTTCACCATTGGTCATAGTTTCCAAGAAAGGTGGCAAATGGAGAGTTTGTGTTGACTACAGGGAACTAAATGATGCCACCAGAAAATATCACTTCCCATTGCCCTTCATTGATCAAGTCCTTGACTCTTTGGTAGGGAAGAAATATTTCTCGTTTCTTGATGGTTTCAGTGGCTATAACCAAATCAAGATTGCACCAGAGGATCAAGATAAGACAACATTTACCTACCCTTGGGGGACCTATGCATATTATGTCTTGCCTTTTGGTCTATGCAATGCTCCAACCACATTTCAAAGAGTAGTCCTCAGTATTTTCTCTGATTTTGCCCATGACAGCATGGAAATTTATGTTGGTGTGAACATGGTTATTACCTATCTAGTTTAACCTTTGTTCTGTGGATAACTCATATGTTCACATGTTAAGTTGACTTAGTGAGTCTACTAGATGTCTCTAGTTGTTTCTAGTTGTGTCTAGTTGTTACTAGGTGTTGATAGTTGTCTTATCCTACACATGTGGTCTAGTTGGCATCCTATCCTATAGTTTTCATATGTAATAGGAATGTGACACTTGTCACATGACTACAACATCCTAACTCTCAACCTTGGTCTATATAACCAAGGCTTCTCATTGTATCATATCAACTAATCTTGTATCAAGTCATTAGCTTGTGTATAGAATATTATTCTATCATGTTGATCTTCTTTGATTCTTGTGATTAGCTCTTAGATATCTTGATCCTAGGATAGCTACCTCCATAGCCAATCCTAACATGGTATCAGAGCCTGTTGATTGTCTAGAGTTAGTTCTTTTTTAGAAGATCTTAGATAGTGTTTTTTTCTTTCTTGAAACCAAGTATGCTCTTCTCTTGCATCCCTGGATGAACTGGAGAATCGGAAAGGTTGAAAGAAATAACAATTTTTAGGGGCTTTCTTTCTTGTGATTTGAAATTGCAGGTTTTTTTGGTGCATTTTGTGGCAAAACTAACCTCACCATTGAGATCAGAAGGGTCAAATCTGTTAAGATCGACTGTAAACATGATATACTTCTATTACAGTCAAATCTGACATTTTTTTACCCCCTCTGCAGATTTTTTTGTCCAAAAGGCAAAAAAAATTTAGCAGAGGGCCATTCTGCCCCCTGCCAATTTTCTGGGTTGATCATCTTATCAGCAGGTTTTGCAGGCCCGATCTATATTGCAAGCCTCATCTTCAGTTTTTGGCCTGATACAGGCCCCAATAGTGCTCTGCATGTTTTGGTTTTTGGCACCATTCGGCCTGCCCTGAAACTCAGATCTAGTCTCAAGATTTGGACCAATAAATTTTTGGTGGAGTTTTTTGGTGATTGCGGAGGTGATTTTATATTTGTACCTGGTATTCCCATAGTGGATTGAAAGCTTATTGCCACTGATTTCTGGTAGAGTTATTTTTCTCAGGCCTTCAATTGATCTCGGCCTTGCATCACCCTCCACAACCCAGATTTAGTTCCTTGAGACAATCGGCTCCATTTTGACATTGGAAATTTGAACTTCACAACGATCGGTGGCTTGTTCAATCCATTTTTTGGATGATTTCTTTTGTATGTTTCAAGATCTCGGCCTGCATCCAGATCCGATCTCTCTGCAAACTTGTGATTGGTTTCAGACTTCTTACTATAGTGTGTCGAGAAAATTGGAAGGCCTACGGCATTGGATATTAGCTATTTGTTTGGCCGTTATTTTTGAAACATCATAATCACTGTTCTTTGTTTTGGGTCGAATTTCTAATGCCTTGGGGTCGATGGCTTTTATTTTGATAGCTAATCTCATGTTTGCTTCCTTTGAGAGATCTACAGTTTTTTTAGCAGACGGCATTGCTGTTAAATACTAGTTTTTTGGAAGACATTTTTGGTGGTCGCGGGCTCCCTTACACATCATACGGCCTGTGTTTGGGCTTTCATACCTCAGCAGATTCTTTTGGCTGACTTTGTGATTGCTACAAATGAGTCCAAATCTCCTTTAATCATCAGCTTTCTCCATCGGCTCTGGAGTGGTTTGGATTGCCTGCTTTTGGCTTTCTTTCAACGAATCTACCTTTATTTCCATGATCCAATGGTCTTCCCTTGGTCGATTCCAACGGTCTTGCAGCGAGAGTTTGTCAGTTTTCATCAACAGCATTTTTTTTACTTCAGACCGGTATTTATACCAACGACCTCAGTGGATATTCGACCTAAGTCTGTTAGCCTCTCCTGGCGTCTAATACCACCGAGGTCGCAGTCTTCAGCGAGCATTTTGAAATTGATTCGTCGGTTGTTCTCGGCGGTTGTCTTCAACAAATTTGTCAACGGTTAATTAAAACCGCCACCCCTACGGTCAAATCCTCATAGCTCGAGTGAGATCTTGCATCTCAGCGGCCTTCAAAAGTGTTCTTGTCAGCGTGCAAATTCCAAGCTTGTCGGTTGTTTTTTATCAGCGATTATCTGGCATCTGAGGGCAGTCACAGTTTTCAGTTGTCTTTTATCCAAGCTTCTGCAGGTTTCACAAAGTGTTTTGTCAGTGATCTCAGGCGAATACACTTTAGCATTAGCGGCTTGTTAAAGTCTTCACTTCCGCCGGTAGTCAAACTGTAGTCAACAGACTATACACCATTGACCAAACACTAGCGGTGGTCAGCTTCTACCGACCTTGGTCTGCATTGTTTCCAAGGCGACCTTCTTTGGCAGGCAGTTAAAACTGTTGGCTGCGACTTTCTTTTCTCTAGTGGCGAGACCCTCCAACCTCTAAGCATCATTTATTACCATCCGCGACCGGCTTACATTTTTCTGGTGGTCAACAAACTTCCTTGATGATTTTAAAACAAAACCGTAGTTAAAATCATGGTTTTTCCTCTGTATGGTGGTTTTCGTCAACCTCAGGCAGTTTTGCCTTTGACTAGGAGGGGGATTTTTTCTTTTTGTCACAACTTGCACCCGGGGAGTCAGCTTTTCGCGTTCTTATAGTCGTTGGAAAGGTGGTTCCAAGTACTTCGCCATGGTATAGGTGATTTTTCCCCAGATTGTTGTATTTTTCCAGAATTTTCCTCCAAATGACATTTTTTGCTTGATTCTTTCAACATTTTTCGACAGGGCATAACATTTGCTCACAATGTCGAAATTGAGCAAATTTTTTTTTTTTTGAAATTGATCAGAAAAATGCAAGGAATCTAATGGTACAGGTCATTTTTTGTTTTGGCAAGCCAATTTTCTTGAAATTGTAAAATCACCGTATGTTGTGAACGGTCGATTTTGGCTTCCACATTGACAATATTGTACTCAATCTTGTATTTCTTTCTGGGGGGCATATTTTGCAGCACTATTTGTTATGGGGGTTCATTATTTGTAGTTTGTTGTCATTTGTTTGAGTTTTGTAAGGCATGCATGGTCAATGTCTTCATTGTTCACCTCATGACATCAACTCATTCAGTCCTTATTTTTGGACATAGCATGTATCCATTGAAGGCACTTATTGGTTTGTAATCACACTGAGATAAAGTGCCACATATTGTACTTGTAGTTTAGGGATCTTGCACATCATGTTGTGCCATTTTTGTACTCGCACTACTTATAAAGTGCCATGGGGGGTTGTGTTAGTGCCTTGTTATTTGCCATCACAATCTTGTCCGGTGAGTGTCCCTCCACGACAACATTTTCAGCCTCATGCGTGTGTGCCTTGTTATTTGCACACCCTTTACTAAGTTGCAGGTACTACTATGTGCAACTTCTGGTGTTGCTTCTTCACCTTCTTGCACTACATTATGACACATAGTTTCAGTGGAGCTGCCATACATCTCCCTTGTTAGCATTATGGGGGGTATCATACTACATGTGCTAATGCTTCCTTGGTTTTGCTTGGAGTGAACTATGTATCCAGTTTTTGTTCCTATATACTAGGCGGATGCAGCGGCTGGTTACCCATGCATTTCGGTGAGATGGAACAGATACCATATAGACAATCTTGCATTCTTGTGGAGGCAACCTTCTACCTTATTCAGATGATCAGAGTTCTTGAGACTATTGGCACCTGTATTTTCAACTATCAAATTGGTTGAGTAGTGTCGTTGGGGTCACTCGTACAAATTGATGTGCCATTTGTATCTTTGACTATCAGATGGTTGTCACTCATGCAGATTTTTTGTCTCCTTGATCCTGATCTTCATCCTATTTTTAGTGAAGGTTTTTCAGCAGTGTAGCAGTTCTTCAGCAATTGTTTGCAGTTTTTTTGTGCTTTAGTGGAGTTCTTCATGTGCATCTTCATGTTCCTAATCTTTTTGGGACATCATTTGTGGGGGCTTCTTAGTCCTCCTTTTATCTCCTATGGGGGGATATCTTTTGTATCTTTGTGATGGAAGTAGTCCTTGGGGGGTCATGTTGAGTCCTCCTTCCTTTCTTCCTTCACTTTTCTCTCTTTTGGAGAGGAGTTTTTCCCATGAGGTTTTCTCCTTTTCTCCACTTGTGAGAGATCTTTTGTACATGGGTACCTAACATGGCCTTGTTGTCGGGACCCATCCTTTGCATGTTTGCATTTGTTTGTTCCTCCCTAAGTTGCACTTAAGGGGGGGTGTTGGTGTGAACATGGTTATTACCTATCTGGTTTAACCTTTGTTCTGTGGATAACTCATATGTTCACATGTTAAGTTGACTTAGTGAGTCTACTAGATGTCTCTAGTTGTTTCTAGTTGTGTCTAGTTGTTACTAGGTGTTGATAGTTGTCTTATCCTACACATGTGATCTAGTTGGCATCCTATCCTCTAGTTGTCATATGTAATAGGAATGTGACACTTGTCACATGACTACAACATCCTAACTCTCAACCTTGGTCTATATAACCAAGGCTTCTCATTGTATCATATCAACTAATCTTGTATCAAGTCATTATCTTGTGTATAGAATATTATTCTATCATGTTGATCTTCTTTGATTCTTGTGATTAGCTCGTAGACATCTTAATCTTGGGATAGCTACCTCCATAGCCAATCCTAACAATTTACATGGATGACTTCACCACATATGGTGAAACATATGATGAAGCTTTACACAACTTGGAGAAATTTTTAAATAGATGCACAGAGCACAATCTATCTTTGAGAAATGATAAATGTTTTATGATGATGACACAGGGAATAGTCTTGGGACATTTTATCCCAAGTGTAGGAATACAAGTTGACCCAAAGAAGATTGAAATCATATCTACCCTACCTGTTCCACAGAGATAGAAGGATGTAAGGATCTTCCTTGGACATGCAAGTTATTACAAGTGGTTTATTCAAGATTTTAGCAAAATGGTTGCCCCTCTGTTTACTCTGTTGACAAAAGACATTGAATTTGAATGGACCCCAGACTGTCAGAATTCATTTGAGAAGCTAAAAGCATCCTTGACACAAGCTCCAATTCTCAGAGGTCCAAATTGGACACTGCCTTTTCATATCCACACAGATGCATCAGACTTTGCCATTGGAGCAGTCTTAGGCCAACAAGAAGGAAATAAAGAATATGCAATATACTATGTAAGAAAAAACTTACAAGGAGCTGAGTTGACCTATACTATGACAGAAAGGAAATGTTCGCTGTTGTTTATGCCATTAACAAATTTAGACAATACATTATTGGTTATAAAGTGTTCATACATACAGATCATACAACAATTAGATATTTGATGAATAAGCCAATAGTGGGTGGAAGACTAGTAAGATGGTTGTTGTTATTGCAATAATTTGACATAACAATAGTTGACAAACCAAGAAAGGCTAATGTAGTTGCTGATTTTCTGTCTAGACTGCCTACACAATCATCAGAAGGAGTGGTTGATGACTCTTTTCTTGATGAACATCTATTTGATCTAAATGTACACACTACATGGTATGCAGATATAGCTAATTATCTGGTCATAGGGCATATTCCAGGTTACTTTTCTCCAAGGGAGAAAAGACATCTAGTTCACAAATGTTTCCCTTATTCTTGGATTTCTAGATTCCTATTCTACATTGGCCCGGATAACATTATTAGATGTATCAAAGAGGATGAGGTGTTTGATATATTGAAGGCATGTCATGATGAACCTTGTGGTGGACATTTTGCAGCCAAAAGGATAGCCTTCAAAATCTTGACAATAAGATATTACTGGCCAACACTTCATAAAGATTCTGTCAAGTATACTAGAAGCTGTGATCGGTGTCAAAGGATGGGGAGACCTACAAGAAGTGATGAAATACCTTTGCAGCAAATAGCATTAGCTCCTTTTGATAAGTGGGGGTTGGATTTTGTTGGTCCTATCTCTCCTACTTCAAACAACAAGGAATATATATTGGTATGCATTGATTACTTAACCAAATGGGTGGAAGTCAAAGCTCTGCAGTTTGCCAAAGATGGCAATGTGGAAAAAATTTTGTATGAGGAAATCTTCACTAGATATGGTGTACCTAGGGAGATAGTCCACTCCATACCATCCTCAGGCTAATGGTCAAGTTGAGGTCACAAATAGGGAGATTGAGAATATATTGACAAAAATAGTACATCTTCATAGAAGAGATTGGGTTTCCAGGTTACCAAAAGTTGTTTGGGCATATAGAACTACATGGAAGACAACTACATGATTCACTCCTTATGAGTTGGTGTATGGCAAGACAATAGTACTGCCTATAGGATTTGAATACAAAACTTTGAGGACAGCACTAGAATTAGGGATGGATTTGACAGAAGCTCAAAAGGACAAATTACAATATTTGAATGCTCTTGATGAAATCATATTAGAAGCCATCCACCACAGAGAGGTTATATAGAAACAAAGAATTAAATGGCATGACAAGTATACAAAGACTAAAGAATTCACTGTTGGTGATTGGGCCCTTCTCTACGATTCCAGATATAAAGATTTCAAGGGTAAGCTTCAATCTCGATGGCTGGGACCATATGAGATTCAACAGGTATTCGCTAATGGTCCAGTCCAACTACAAACCATTAACAAGGTCCAATTTTCATTGCTAGTAAATGGACAGGCTAAAACTTTATAAGAAACCACTTTAGAAGATGATTTTCTTATCTCTCTATCCACTCAGTATGGTACTCATGGCACTCTTGATGAAGGCTCTGAGACACACACTAATACATAGTTAGAAGATGATCCACCAATCCTGTCTAGTGATGCAGAGGTTGAGTTGCATGACTCAACCCATGTCACTGAGACTTAATTTTTCATGCTTTGTACTTCATATGCACACACAACACACTACCCATGGTGACTACAGTTAGCTCCAGTGGGACCTGTTCTTCACTCTCAGTGGGGACCTATTACAATCAGGACCTGACATAATACATATGTAACTATTCAGTTAGGACATGTACTAGAGGAAGCCGTAGCAACTCATGTCTACAGATGTCTTCAACATTTTGGTGAACAGTAAACCATTTTCCTGCTCATTCCATATACTTCATTCATTTTGAAATACATCCAACGCCGTTGCAAAAGTGTTCAACTCAAGCTCATGAGTTGTTCATTCACGCATTGTGAGTTTTCACCTCACATCACTTCTGAAGTACCCACCACCTTACCATTTACTTGCATGCATGTCATCTTGCTCATATCAAATAAAATGCCAAGTACGTGTTCTCCAGTTCCAAGGTACCTGATCATTTATTTCCATAATGTATGTACATAAGGTAACTTTCCATGATTGCCTTCAATTTTTTTCTATATTCATTATTACTCTTTGTTTATTTCATGCATACAAAAATATATATCACCATTCCATTTAATAAATACTCTTCCTTTCATATCAATTCACATGTGAAGTGAGTTCACTTAACACATTAGTTAGGGGGAGGGGTTAAATTTTTCAATTTTCACCATCCAAGTCTTTAGAGATACTAGATAGAATTCTATGCCATTTCCCAAAGATAGTAAACCTACCATGTTTCACCCAAAGTGTGAACTTGTTACCTCGAGAAAATTACAGTTGGGAAGAATAGGAGAAGGTAGCAAATCGTAGGTTGGTTCTTTTGAAGGTGGTGGAATTGGAATAGAGTAGAAATTGACACTCCAAGAGGTTGTAGAACACAGAGATAATGGGAGGTGATGTGATAAGATGAGAACCATTTGCGCATAAGGAAATATTAGAGGATGTGTTGGTTCTACCACTCTTCACTAGAGTAGGATGGTTGGACTACTTTTTGAAGCTAACAGAATATGATAATGAAATGGTGAAAGAATTTGCAGCTACATTGTAGTATGATGAGGCAACAATCAAAGGATTGGTTATAGATTCTTCTAAAATGGCCATTGCCCAAGTTACAGGATTGTCATGCACAGGGTCTGAATATCCAGCTCGTGTTGATGCAGCTACAGCAAGGGAATAATTTTGTGAGCATGGAGAACACCTAGACTCAACATCAAAAGGTACAAAGAGATTGTCCCTTCCATTCTTTTGGGGAAAATGTGCTTCTTATATCATTAAATACTTTACCTGTGATGGTCGGCACAATTTGTTGTATATTGTGCATTTTAAGTTGCTTAATCACTTACGCCATGATAAGCTAGTTAATGTTCCCAATTTCCTCTATAACATGTTGAAAAGGATGGCATTTGAATATCAAAAAAAGCAAGTGAACACCATGTTGTCCCATCACTATTTAATAGCCCTATTGGTTAAGAGAAGCCTGGGAATTCAACACCCACAGGTTGATTGGGATGCCTTTAAACAATGTATAGATATCACAACACTGTTGGAATTACCTGAAGTAGAGGATGAACTTCAACATGAGCCTAAACTAGAGATTGAACCTAAGAAAGAGGGGCCACAGGAGGAAAATACTCCAGAAGATAGGCCGGTGGCAAAAAAGGAACCCTCAACTTCTAACCCTAAAGCTATGAGAGGTACTAATTCAACACATATTAGGGAAAAGAGAAACAAGAAAAATGTTGAGAAACATAAGAGCACTGTGAAGGGAGAAGATGCAGGAGAAAAGAAGAAGAGGAGTAAAAAGAAGAGGAAAAATGAAGTCAAGCGAGAAACTGTTACTCCCAGGCACTTAGGAAGGTTGAAAAGGTAGAGTGTGAAGGAAAGAATTGTTGAGGAACAGGGGCAGGAGGAAAAAGGTGAAGAACAGCAGCACCATGATCCCACACTGCTAAATACAGATTCAGATAAAGAAGGAAATGCCCTAAAGATGTCCTTGTCGATGCTCATGAGAGTGTTAATGTGTCTACAAAAAGGAGAAGGTATGTTTCTGTTGCAAGTATGAGGTGATCCAGTGTTGTCATTGATGTCAACATACTCATATTGCATTGACAAGAAGGATTTGATGAGCTGTGTGCTGAGGATATTGAGAAAATTAGCCTCAGTCAGGAACAGTGAAGAACAGTGATGAGAAGAAGGTAAATGTACTGTATAGGATGAGAACCGGAGGATGCGGATTAAAGGGTTAGTAGATATGAGTCTTGAGATGCTACAGTTAAGATTTCAGAGGTCCGCATGAAGATCTGAAGGAGTTGTGGCTGCCAGTATAGAACCGGGTCCGGCAAGTATCCAGAGGTGACAGAGGATCACAAAAAGGTCCGGTGAGGTCTGGAATTGTATCATCCTAATCTGCGGATTGGACGGAGTGTTTGGGATGTCCTTGTGATGTGTCATCCTGATTTGTGTATGATTTCGAGGTCCGGAAGTACCTCTTGCATTATGACAGTGGCGACAGACTATGTTCTTGAAGTTCCGGATGAGGAAGACAAGAGATCCCAGTAAGTAGAGGAAGTGCGGATGTATCCGGACATTCAGACAGGCTTGTGAAGGTTCTTGGATCATGTTTAGGTTGTGTTGTTGGTCCGCATTGATGGTAGAGCCCGGAATTGAAGTTATTCTTCCAGATGAAGTTCTTGCTCTATTTAGCCGACCGGATGAGTTGTTCATCCTGCGAATGTTCTTGTGATGGCCGACCGGATGTGTTATTCATCTTGCAGATACTCCTATGGTTGTTTGCCGACTTAGATGTTTGTTCCTAAGTCGATGTCTTGTATAAATAACGGTTTGTGAGTTCATTTCAAGGTGTGGTGTGTGGATGAGTGTGGCATAGCGAAGAAACGTGTGAAAGGCAGAGCAAAGATTTTGGGCTTAATTGGAACTGATCCGGACATGGTAGAGATGTCATTCTCCAGTTCAAGACTGTGATTTTCATCACTTTGTAGACAGTGTGTCTCCTTGTAGGCAGTGGGCCTCTTTGTGAGCAGTGTGCTCGGGCAGTGAGCCCTTATTGGCATGTGCCATTCATTTTTCTTTATTCTTCTAACAAAGAATAATTCTTGGGTTAATCACCCCGTGGTTTTTCCCTTAACCAGGTTTTCCACGTCAAAATCTTGGTGTTCAATGTGTTGATGCTTATCTGCTCTTGTGTTTATGTATTATGCTTCCATGGATGATTATTTGATATGCTGCTAACTAACAACAGAGAATTAAGTGTTTGAAAGAAGAAGAAGTTTTATACAACTGATTCACCCCCCCCCCCTCTCAGTTGTATGCCCTAGATCCAACAATTGGTATCAGAGCTAAGTTCCTCTAATAGGAGCTTAACCGCTTGAGGAGATCCAGGATGTCGTCATACAAGAAGGATAGTCCGAAGTTCGATGGAACCAACTTCACTCTCTGGAAAGGTCGCATGAAGTGTCACTTGGAATGTATGGGAAAAGCATACTTGGCTATGATTTCAAAACCATATATACCTCCACAAGGTGGTCTGACAACTCTGAATGAAATCACAGAAGCTGAAAACAATCTGCGGACCAAGGAAGCTCTTCTAAGCGCATTGAATGACTCAGATCTCTCGAATGTCATTGACCTACCAACTGCATATGAGATCCTAACTAAACTGGAACTTCTGTATGAAGGAGATGAGTTTGTCAAAAGTGCAAGGCTGCAAAGTCTGAAAGGGAAATTTGAAAGATTGAAAATGAGAGATGATGAAAACATCACTACCTTTATGCCAAGAGTAAATGAGCTGGTATGTGGAATCAGAAATGCTGGTGGAACTTTAGATGAAAATGAGATTGTCTGCAAAATCCTAAGATCCCTTCCTGCTGCCTACAAAATCAAAGTTGCTGCCATTGATGAATTCAGAGCCCACACAACTGTCACAAGAGAACAACTGGCTGGCAAACTAGCTGCATTTGAAATGACCAAGTTTGGAGATGATCCTCCCAAGACTGAATCTGCTTTCAAAGCCAGTGCCTATGTGAAAGGCAAACAGAGATTTGATCCGGGTGAAAACTCATCAAGGAAAATGTCATGGTATGATCAAGCAAGAAGAGACATGGAAGAAGAAGAAGCAGAAACAGCTCAACTTGAAGCCCTCATTGCAAAAAGACTGCCAAGAGGATCCGGTAAGTATGAAGGAAAACTACCCTTTAAGTGTTTCAACTGCAATAAGATTGGTCATTTTGCCTCAAGATGTCCGGAGAGATCTGCAAGATCTAATACTCACAGACAAAGGTTTCAAAAGAATTGCTATTATGTTCATGAAGAAGATGACAATGAAGGAGTAACAGATGATGAATTAGAACTAGGAAGCAAATCCGGAAATGAGTGGGTGTTTATAGCCATCAAGGAAGAAGATTCAATACTCTCTGAATCTGTCAATCACAAAGTTGTTGAAAAAGCCTTGGCTGCTCAAGTGGAAGAAAAGGATGATTGGGTTATTGACAGTGGATGTTCTCACCATATGACTGGTGACAAGAATAAGTTCTTAGACTTGGAAAGATATGAAGGAGGAATGGTAAAGTTTGGTGACAATTCTGCTGGCAGAATCAGAGGTAGGGGAACTATTTCCTTTGATGGTAAAAGCAAAACAGGTAATGTACTGTATGTTGAAGGATTGAAGCACAATCTTCTCAGTGTTGGTCAGTTAGTGGACAAAGGCTATGATCTCCGGTTCAAGAATGGAAAATGCAGAATCTTTACAAGCTCCGGAACTGACATTGCATCCGGTACTCAGACAAAAGGTAATATCTTTCATCTGGTTGGTTCAAATAAAAGTTGTTTGTTTGTTCAAATTGATCAGAGTTGGTTATGGCATAGAAGAATGTGTCATGTAAATTTTGATAACATCATCAAGATAAGCAACACTCAGGCTGTGAGAGATCTTCCAAAATTAATGAAACCTACAAATAGTGTGTGTAAAGAATGTCAGTTAGGTAAACAAAGCAGAGTCTCTTTCAAAAGCAAAGATCAGTCTTCTACCGGATTGTTGGAATTAGTACATACTGATCTATGTGGTCCGACAAGAATCAAGAGTCTGCAGGGTGATAGATATTTCATGTTGTTAATTGATGATCATTCCCGGATGATGTGGGTTACCTTTCTAAAAGAAAAATCAGAAGCTTTTGAGAAGTTCAAAATCTTCAAAGATATGGTGGAGAATCAAACCGGATTGAAACTAAAGTGTCTAAGGTCTGATAGAGGTGGTGAATTTACATCTGGTGAATTCATTGACTTTTGTGAGAAACAGGGTATAAGGAGACAGTTGTCTGCTCCTAAGACTCCACAGCAGAATGGAGTAGTTGAGAGAAAGAACCGGACCATCCAGGAAGCTGCTAGGACAATGATGTTGGAAGCAAATGTTCCTCAAATGTTTTGGAAAGAAGCTATTAGCACTGCAGTCTACACTCTCAATCGAGTTCAAATCAGAAACAACACCGGTAAGACCCCCTATGAACTCTGGTTTGGCATCACTCCTACTGTGAAATATTTCAAAGTATTTGGTAGCAAGTGTTATATTAAAAGAGATGAAGATCTAGGAAAGTTTGATGCTAGAAGTGATGAAGGAATTTTCTTGGGCTACTCCACTCAAAGCAAAGCATACCGGTGTTACAATAAGAGATTGAGGAAGATGATAGAAAGCACCAATGTAAAGGTTGATGAAGGAATTGAGAAGCCTTCAAGATTTTATGAGTTTGATGAAGATGACCAAGACAGTGTTCAAGGACCTCAATCCTCTCCGGTGAGACAGAGTCAGCCTGATCCGGTAAATCAGGAAGAAGAGATAGGTTTGAATGAGCCTGATCAAGAAACAGCAGTGCTGGATACTCCCAAAATTCCAAGGTATGTGAGACTGAATCACTCTGAAGATCAGATTATAGGTGACAGAAGCAAAGGTGTACAAACTAGAAGGAATATTGCTCAAAATCAGAATGAATGTTGTCTGATTTCAAAGATTGAACCTAAAACAATAAATGAAGCCTGCAATGATGAAAACTGGACCAAAGCAATGGAAGATGAATTGATGCAAATTGAGAAAAATCATACTTGGGATCTTGTTCCCAGACCTAGAGACAGGAATGTAATTGGAACCAAGTGGGTCTTCCGGAACAAACTAAATGAAGCTGGTGAAGTAATCAGAAACAAAGCTAGATTGGTCTGCAAAGGCTACTCTCAAATAGAAGGAATTGACTTTGAAGAGACTTTTGCTCCGGTAGCAAGAATTGAAGCAGTCAGATTACTTCTTGCATTTGCTGCCTTCAAAGACTTCAAGGTATATCAGATGGATGTCAAGTCTGCCTTTCTAAATGGTGATCTGGAAGAAGAAGTCTACATTGAACAACCAGATGGATTTCAATTGTCTGATAATAATGATATGGTCTACAAGTTGAAGAAAGCTTTGTATGGATTGAAGCAAGCCCCAAGAGCATGGTATGAAAGGTTGGATAAGCATCTTGTGCAGATTGGATTCAACAAAGGTACTGCTGACAGTAACTTATATTTCAAAATTGATCATGAAAACATTCTGATTGTTGAAGTGTTTGTGGATGATATCATTTTTGGAGGAAGAGATAGTATGTGCAAAACTTTTGCTAATCAGATGAAAAGTGAGTTTGAAATGTCTATGCTTGGTGAAATGAATTTCTTCTTGGGACTGCAAATTACTCAAACAAAAGAAGGGATCTTCATTTCTCAGACCAAATATGTGAAAGAATTGTTAAGGAAATTTGGTATGGAAGACTCAAAGCCAATGAACACTCCTATGGCAACCGGATGTAAGCTAAGCAAAGATGATGATTCTCCAAAAGCAGATCAGACAAAGTATAGATCAATGATTGGTGGATTGTTGTATCTCACTCAAACTAGACCAGATATAATGCAGGCTGTTGGTCTTGTGGCAAGATTCCAGGCTGATCCTAGAGAATCTCATGTTATGGCAATCAAAAGAATTTTTAGGTACTTGAAAGGAACAGCTGAGTATGGTCTATGGTACCCTAGAGATCCGGATTTCTCTCTTCATGCTTACACAGATGCAGATTGGGCAGGAGATGTGGATGATCGGAAAAGCACTAGTGGTGGAGCATTCTTTTTGGGGAAGAGATTGGTTTCTTGGCTAAGCAAGAAACAAGATGCAATATCTCTGTCTACAACTGAAGCAGAATACATTGCAGCAGCAGGTAGTTGCACTCAAATCTTATGGATGAAGCAAATGCTAAGAGACATCAAAGTTGAATATGAGGAGCCTATCACAATTTTCTGTGATAATTCAAGTGCAATTAATATTTCCAAGAATCCGGTATTGCATTCTAAGACTAAGCACATATCTATCAAATTTCACTTTTTGAGAGAACAAGTAAACAAGGAAGAAGTCAGATTGGAGTATGTTCCCTCCAAGGATCAGATTGCAGATATCTTTACAAAACCTCTTCCCAAGGACTCTTTTGAATATCTCCGGGAGAAGTTAGGGGTCATGGCCCCTCCGGTGATGAACTAAGATGCACTGATGTGCATCAGTCCGGTGGCTATCACAGTCATATCTTGTGATCCGGACTAATGGGGAGCTGCAACTAAGGGGGAGCAGCTGGTATGATTCTGATGTATGAGAATTGCAAGTATGAGCCCTTTGCCATTGATGTCAAAGGGGGAGAGAAGACATGTGAAAAATAAGTGGTTGATGATCAAAGGGGGAGCAGTAAAGGAAGAGAAGACATATGAAAAGTTGAAGTTCTTGTCTTAATGGTTTTTCACATCATATGTTGCCATCAATGACAAAGGGGGAGATTGTTGCAAGTATGAGGTGAGCCAGTGTTGTCATTGATGTCAACATACTCATATTGCATTGACAAGAAGGATTTGATGAGCTGTGTGCTGAGGATATTGAGAAAATTAGCCTCAGTCAGGAACAGTGAAGAACGGTGATGAGAAGAAGGTAAATGTACTGTATAGGATGAGAACTGGAGGATGCGGATTAAAGGGTTAGTAGATATGAGTCTTGAGATGCTACACTTAAGATTTCAGAGGTCCGCATGAAGATCTGAAGGAGTTGTGGCTGCCGGTATAGAACCGGGTCCGGCAAGTATCCAGAGGTGACAGAGGATCACAAAAAGGTCCGGTGAGGTCTGGAATTGTATCATCCTAATCTGCGGATTGGACGGAGTGTTTGGGATGTCCTTGTGATGTGTCATCCTGATTTGTGTATGATTTGGAGGTCTGGAAGTACCTCTTGCATTATGACAATGGCGACAGACTGTGTTCTTGAAGTTCCGGATGAGGAAGACAAGAGATCCCAGTAAGTAGAGGAAGTGCGGATGTATCCAGACATTCAGACAGAGTTGTGAAGGTTCTTGGATCATGTTTAGGTTGTGTTGTTGGTCCGCATTGATGGTAGAGCCCGGAATTGAAGTTATTCTTCCGGATGAAGTTCTTTCTCTGTTTAGCCGACCGGATGAGTTGTTCATCCTGCGAATGTTCTTGTGATGGCCGACCGGATGTGTTATTCATCTTGCGGATACTCCTATGGTTGTTTGCCGACTTAGATGTTTGTTCCTAAGTCGATGTCTTGTATAAATAACGGTTTGTGAGTTCATTTCAAGGTGTGGTGTGTGGATGAGTGTGGCATAGCGAAGAAACGTGCGAAAGGCAGAGCAGAGATTTTGGGCTTAATTGGAACTGATCCGGACATGGTAGAGATGTCATTCTCTAGTTCAAGACTGTGATTTTCATCACTTTGTAGACAATGTGTCTCCTTGTAGGCAGTGGGCCTCTTTGTGAGCAGTGTGCTCGGGCAGTGAGCCCTTATTGGCATGTGCCATTCATTTTTCTTTATTCTTCTAACAGAGAATAATTCTTGGGTTAATCACCCCGTGGTTTTTCCCTTAACCGGGTTTTCCACGTCAAAATCTTGGTGTTCAATGTGTTGATGCTTATCTGCTCTTGTGTTTATGTATTATGCTTCCATGGATGATTATTTGATATGCTGCTAACTAACAATAGAGAATTAAGTGTTTGAAAGAAGAAGAAGTTTTATACAACTGATTCACCCCCCCCTCTCAGTTGTATGCCCTAGATCCAACAGTTTCTTCATCTTCTAATTCTGATTTAGAAGATATGTTTATTACAAAGAAAATGAGAAAGTCAATTCCTAGTAGTTCTACTAAGGAAATTTTTGATATTACCAGGGATGATGATGATGAAGGTCTGAATTTTGTAAAGGAAAAAGAATTGTTGGAAGATAGGAATATAAGAAAAGAGATTCAAGAAGGTCTTGATAGGATAAAACAATTGCAAGAGTGGGTGAAAGGATATGAGGAGAAGGACAAAGAGAAAGAGAAAAGAATACATGAGTTGGAGGAGAGAATTCAAACCTACGACCATGGAACCAACTTAGATCTGTTAGCACAGATGGCTGTGAGTAAAACAAAAACTAAAGAAAATGAAGTATTAACTCCACAACCTCATGTATCAAGGACTCCAATGTATCACACCACTTTGTCTTTAGGTTTTGAATTAATGAAACTCACTCACAAATCCAAATAGGAAAAAGAAAGCTGGGAGAAAGAAAAATAGAATCTCAATGCATCAATGGAAGATAAGAATTTGGCAATAAAAAGGTTGGAGGATAAGTTGACCAAGGTAATAAATAGAGCCATTTAGATCATTGAGTGTAGACCTCCACTGAGGGTGTATGTATTGTTTTTGAAAGAAAAATTTCTCAGTTTTCAGTTCAATAGGTTCATTAATGATCAGTCTGCTTTACATTCAAGGCATATTTTTTTCAGCTATTTTAAAGAAGTCAGCTTAGAGGAGCAAGATCAACTATGTGAGTATTGTTTAAACAACTATCTAATGGTAGAGAATACAGAATGGAACCCCTCAATTTATGTTGGGGATCTACAGGTTAGGGCACTGTCATCATATTTCAAGCATGAGTAGCTTAGAGGTGAATTAATGGACAAATATGAGGAACAAGAGAAAATAGTGGCACTGCAAATTAGAAGAGAAGCACTGAATCCTGATGTAATCCTTACTCAATGGTTGACACTCCTCTCACACAAAGGTCCAGGAAAAATAATTATGGATTTGAGACTGCGAGATCATAGAAGGATACAGTAGTTAGCAGGACCTATGCTTCAAAATTGCCTAAGGTATGTACAAAGCAAATGGAATAGTCTGACCCCAGCATTGCAGAGGAAAGAGCCTCACTCTTTCCATAATTTTATGAACATGTTTGAAAGATTGTGCAAGTACATCTAGATTTCAGAACAAATAGGAGTGGGGTGTTTACCACTTACTTTTCATCCTCCTATTCTCCTCTATCCAGTACCACACTGGACAAGAGAAAAGAATGATGAATGTAGGAATACAAAATCAATCAGGATGGATAGGCTTGCATGTTATAATGGTTTCTATCTTAAGCAGGGGGAGGGAGTCAAAGAAGTAATGGACCTTAAGCAGATTACCTTGCACTACAATCTTCTCCCCTAGATGTTTAGTTCAATTATTTTGCTTGAGGACAAGCAAAAGGATAGTTGGGGGAACGATAAGTTGAAATATTGACCTCTTTTTATGTTGTTTTTATATGCTTTTAGAACTTTTCCACATGATCTTCTAGATACTTTTTAAACATAACCATCATGATATACTATCTTTTTATATACTTTACAAGACCTTGAATTTATGATTATTAATATGGAATATGGTGATGGTATTATCAATTGAATGATTTAAACATGAGTATGCATGCAATATAGATGAAATTCTATGGTTTAATTATGGAGGTTATTTGTGTACATATGTTTTGTGAATTAACCCCTGTGTAGTAGCAAGCACGTGGCATCAAGGAAAGGAGAATTTGCAGTGAGTTGTAGAACAAGAGAATTAAAGGAAGTCGAAGTCAAGATGCCAAAAGTGCAGGCAGCTAGAGGATAATGTGAACCATCATGGGAAGGAATAAATGCAGAAGAAGTACACTTATTTCAAACGCAACTTGTGTGTGTTCTTCATATGAGCCGTTGCATAAGAATTCTTGTTTGAATAGGATTCTCCTTCCTCTATTCAATTAGAATTAATAAATCAATCTTAAACTTGTATCCTAATATCTAGGAATGGATTGATGATTGAAGTTAGTTGGTAGTTGCATAAGACTCTCCCATTTTTGTATAAGTAAGAGGGGATGAGCTCAGTGGCAAGATAGTTACTTTGTTATCCAGTTACTCAGTTGTTACTCTATTTTCAATATTGGAAGTTTCAGACATGTTTGATTAAAAGAATGTCATTATTGAATACAATTTGAAAAAGATTTTGTTTAGATATGAAATGAATGGAACTATGTATTATGAGGATGCGTGAGTATTTGAAGTAGATTTGATTTCCAGCTAAGTGAATCAGTCCCTTGAGCCGGCCACTCAAGGTGCCTATCTTCAATTCATTTATTTTCTTATTACTTTATGCGTTCTTGTTAAAGTTGTTTTCCATTAGTTTATAAATACATTACGAGTCAATTATAATATTTTGATTGTTAAATTACAGTGGTATGGTTCATGAACAAATGCATGCTTTATCTTCTTTATGTCCTCCAGAGGTTATTATTAGTTTTCTCACTATTTTGAATGTTTTGGATTCGTTCTGTAATTTTCTATTGTTAGCAGTTATCTACAGCTTATGCTGAAGATACCCGTAGCCACTAGATTCTGTAACTATTTTTACTATTCTTGCATTTCTATGAATTCCAGCAAAGTAAAGTAATCTGAGTAGGTTTGGATAAGATAGTTTAGAAGAATATGAGCCCTAAAGGCACATATAATGCAGTGCCATCATAAGCTTATGCTCCTTGGTTGGTAATTTAATGTGGGAGTACAATGTCAAGGGGACTATTCAGATAGGTTTACCCTTGAATTATGTTAAGTCTACAATGCATTAGTTTTCCTCTACACTCCCCCTCACTTTTTACACATTGCTTTGCCTAACTGCATGCATCTCTCCTTTATTTTTTAGTTATTTTCTTTTTCTGTTTTTCACATGCTTCACTCTCCCCCTTTGACATCAATGGCAAAGGTGAATGATACAAAAATATGTACAAGTGATAGATTTTTATATACACCAAAACTCTAAAACTATTTCTATTGTCCGCATATATACATGTGAAGTCAAATACCTTATTGGCTTCTAGGGAGAATATATTTGTAGATCTTGTTATGTCAGAAAAAGTAACCTTAGGAAATTTTTCCTATTAAGGTTTACCTCTTGGGTCCTATTGATGCATTTAGAGCATTTTTCATGATAATTTGACATCCCAATGAGAAAACCCTAAAGTTTCATGGCAAATGGGACCTAGGGGGTGCACTTGACATGATTCCTTCTTGAAATAGGGGGGAGGACTTGGATGCCCATACCCTAGTCCTGCCCTATTTTAGGTCAGGACCAATTTTTAAGTGTCAGTTTATGACCATTATTTAGGTCCTAGGCTGACACGATAAGTTTCAATTACAAAATTCTTAGCAGGAATGTTTGTAGTTGCATATATAAGCATGATTAGTGATTCATTTGTAAACTAGATGGCAATTGTGAACTTTATGCATTCTTGTGATTAGAGCATTCAAAATATTCATTGTGTTGAAGAGCAAAGCATTGTTATTATGTTTGTATTTGCAGATTTGGCATCCATCTCCTCATGGCATGAAGAGCATCATCCTTCCATGAGATCTTCACTACAAGGTGATATCAATTGTGTTTTCAATCATTTATCATTTGGATTTTGCCTCTATCGAGCCCATAGGTATACACACTCTTAATCTGACAATGGTGCTCGGAAGACTTGAATGTCTCTCCGGGGTTTGACTAAGGCAAGCCTCTAAACACCACAACCCCCAACCCATTTTTTCATTACTGCAGGTTACATGTTGTAGGAGTAGAAACAGTGGAGTTGCAGGAGAGCAGTGCAAACTGTCAGAATTGCAGATTACAAGAGAAAACAGGGACCTGGACTCAGGCACCCGCTCATTAGTCCTCTAAATTCTGCAACAGAAAAATCTCTGGAACAATAGGAATAGGTTGTAGACAAGATTCCTAGATCCTGACAGAAATGGTGGCACTGGACTAGGGTGCCCACTCATTAGTCCCCAACTTTTCCATTTTCTAAACTTTAAAATCTAGTATGCATTTGATTGTCATTTGATATCTCTGTGTGCGAGCATTTTTCATGATTTATCTATTTACGTCCAAATTTGCATTATAGACACCCAAAATTGACCTAATTATCATTAGTATCAAATATTGAATTAGCTCTCATCTGCATTTGTCTAACACACTTGAGAAATTTCCCTATTTTATAAAAATCACCTATTTCTTCTATTAATTATATAAATTCATATTTATTTAATTAATTCATTATCTATTTCTTCTATTTTCTCTAATCTATAATTAAATAATCTATAATTATTTAATTATCTCTATTTCTAATTATTTTAATTAAATAAATCTTATTTATTTAATTAAAAATCCCTTCATAAGTCCACTTTCCAATTAATCAAATAAATTTTATTTATTTAAATAATTTTCCTTATCACGTATCTTTATTTTTATCATGAGCCGACATGTGTATCTTTTATTTAAAAATGTGTGTGGTACTACATCTTTTATTTAATATCTTTCACATGTAGTACTTTTTTGTGTACACGGTCACACATAAGCCTTATCTTCCCTCCACTTGTCATTTACACATTCACCTATGATTATCAATTCATCCTAACCATTCACATAGCCACCAAATCTCCATCATTGATTGGTTTTGGTTGAGTTCTATATAAACACCCCCTCATTATATACTACATCTATCCAGCATTTTTTATATAGTGTCTACACTATCATCTTGAGCATATTGAACACTTTAGCATCCATCTAGTATATTATCATCATCATCAATCTATCATGGCATCTTTTATCTTCATAATTGTTCATTGTTGAGAAGCAATCCACATCATAAACAAGGAATCATACAATCTAGGTGATCTTGTTCTTGAATTACATGCTTTTGGTTTCACTTGGATTTGATTCTTTAATGGTGGTAGGATTAGGTTTTCATATATATGCTTGATCTTATTAACCTAATTTTTACCTATAACATTTTGGCATGCCCGATGGGTCCCACGTCCTTGATTAACTTTGTTGTTTGAAGTTGTTTTTGTGAAGTTCAGATTTTCAGAGCACTTATAGCAAATTGCGGTCGCTTTTAAGTGAAAACCAGTCACCTTCAGAATTTTTGAATCACTTTTAAGCTACCAGCCACTACTTTCAGCATTTCTTGGATCGCTTTTAAACCAATAGTCACCGCTTCGAGCCAATCTGCATTTCTTTTAACTTGAAACCGATCACTTCTGGTTGTCTGGGTTGCTTCCAGCAATTTAGGGTTTTCTACTAACATCTAATTTGTCATAGGGAATTTTACGCATCTAGTAGAAACATGCCACTTTTGAGCATTAACAATTCACCTCCAGATTATCTATATCACTTATGAGCAATAACAGTTCGTATATGGTAGAATACATATCACTTTTGAGCAACAGTCAGTCACCTCTGGTAACTGTGTGCTACTTTCAATTTTATCATTCACAGTTGGGTTTTCTTAGTTATTAATCATCTCTTTGTGCAACATCTTATCAATTGTCCAAGAAAAGGAGGTTGTGAAACTACTAACATATCTGTTGCAGCTATGATCAGTCCTAGACACTTCATTTTTATCACTAATTTAAGAATATTTGGGCTTGATGCTTAAAAAGAATCATTGTTTGCTCCGTGCTTATTTCATCTTTCTTGATTGCTTATTGTGCATGTTTGTAACCCAAATTTAATAGTAAAAGTATCCTCTCCCCTTGCCTATCAAATGGATATTGGGTGCATAAGAACTTGTTATTATCTTTAGAGGGCCTACATTTCCGATGTGAGAAGGGGTACGACCCAAGTGGTAATGGGCTAAAGCCAAGTCCTTCCGAACTGCTATATAAGAAAAGTGTTTGTATTGAAAGCCACAAACAACAGGTGCCGTTGTGTTACACCGACGAATGTTTCCCCAAAACCCCTTAGAGCGTAACCTCTTTGGGCTGGGAAGCCTCCATTAACGAAGCGAATCGCTACACATGTAGCCACCCGAACGAATGCCCTTACTAGTAACCTTGTGTAGTAGCCAAAATCCCTCTATTTGTTAATGCAAAAGGTGGGACCTTTGAAGCTGCCCTGATTCTCGTGGTTCTTATTAGAGATAGCAAGGACAACCCTAAGGTTTGGTGGGGGGACAAGCCTTGGGAAACCTAGATCTCGGTATGCGTGAGAAGTGAGTACTGTGGAGGGGAGCCGATGCTAGCAAGATCCTGAAGCTATCTGCTTTGAATAGGCACAGCAAGGGGACTCAACAAATATAGTCCTTTCCTAGCCTAAGTTGTACAAGCTTGTGATTGTTGTGAGTGTGAGTGACTGAAATCACTATTTTCTTGTCAAAAACATCATTCAAACACATCCTCTGATAGACACAGATCACCTCTAAACAATAACTACTCACTTTTAGAAATCCATATCACTTTTAAACAACAGTTACTTGCCTTTTGCAAAAGCCAGATCACCTTTAACCGACAACTGCTCGCTTCTAGCAAACATTGTGTCACTTTTAAACAGTAGTAGCTTGCTTTTGAACTGGAACTGATTGCCTCTAGTAAAACTACTCACCTCTAGTTCATATTGCAATCTGTCATCTGAAACAAATCCAGATCACTTCTGAGCTATTACCCGACACTTTTAGCATTTTTTGAGTCACTTCTGAGCTATTACCTATCACTTCTAGCCAAAACATCAGCAATCCATATCAACCTAGCCAAAATAGTTGCACTTTTAGATTTCTTAGCTCTGTTGCTAGCTTTCAGACATTCCTCTGATCATTTGCAGTCACCTAAACATCACTTCCTATTTTGAGCATATCAAAACCATTGGACTTTTGAGCTTTCCATCCTTTGAGACCCCAAATAGCAACCAAACATCAAAACAATCAACCTATCAGTAGCAAATATCATCCCTTTGGCTTTACTTAGCCCCAACAACACCAGCAAACAACATCAGCAACTAGCTTTTCCCTTGAGTTTGTGAGCTATTCTCTAGGGAGTTTACCCAACACCAACAACCAACAAAGCAACCCAATAATAACAACCAACAACCTCTTAGCAAACCAAGCAACCAACAAACTAGCAAAATAAACCATCAACAAACAAACAGTAAACCATCACCTTTTGGGTCTCAACCTTGACAAGCTAGTCCAATCCAAAACATCAACCATCATGCCTCAAACGAGGAGCCAATATAGAGCTAAAATGGAAGCAAAATTGCGAGCTAAGATGGAAGCCAAAATGCAACAATCCCGATCAACTCCTCTTAGAGATGCAACTCAATTTACAACCGATATGCCTTCTTACATGTTTGTACCCGAAGGATACACTACTAGACCATCATCTTCACAACAAGTGCAACCTCAAACATTTTCAGAGACCTATGAAGAGCAATCCCAAGATGACTTATCAGAATTTAGAGACACACACCTATGGAACCAAGTTGAGAAACTTGTTTTATCTGATCCTAATTGCTATTTCTTGCAATTAGCTCGTATGGGAGCCAAATTACCAAGTGACTTTGACATATCCGCTATTCAAGAACATGATCCAAACACTCCTGATGTTGTTGCAAAGGGACCATCCACTATAGCCACACCATCTTATACCATGTCCATGCTACAAAATCCACCTTTCAACCCATCTCCTTCATTACCTATTGCTACACCATCTAACCCACCATGTTAGGAGTACACTCTAGAACCTTTGATAACTCCCACTGAGGTACTTCCCTACCTTTCACAAAATTTGAGCTTTCCACCTTTCCATGTCTCACAACACACCCCTGCTCCTACCATGAGTGTATCCATGCCTCAAGTATAACAAGCTATCCCAATACCACAAATTCTACAAGTTTCACAAGCTATCCAAACACCACAAGCCATACAAGTCCCCCAACCATCACAAGTCTGTACTCCTATCGCATCACATGTGGAAAACACACCCCAAACTAATGTTTCTATCACCTCTAATATGGTCTCCACGATTTCCACGAATCCATCTAACACACCATATAACTCCAATGTTAGTCTCATCAACATGACTGACCCACCTATTGTCTCACAAGCCAATCCTAGCATCGTTGTCTCCTATGTCGATCAACTTACATCACTCACTCCACCTCCATATAATCCTTCACAAAACGTCAATCCGTCTTGTCACCCAAGGATTACCCATTGTCACCCAACATATGCCATATACCAATCCATCTCAAAGCACTCATGTTGTCCAAGACATAAACCCAAATGTCCATCCTTCTTCATCCACCAATCCTTCCATTGCTTACCATATTGCAAATCCAACTCCCAATCCTCAACCATTGACCAACGTCAATCCATCCTCTACCTCCCATGTGATGCAAAATCTTGGAGTTAATCCATAACAATATACCCAACCACCACTTGTGCCTCAAGAATAGCAATCTTCAAACACATATGTGTCGCATAGCAATCCTTCGACATATAATGTGAGCACGCAACCTCAACAAATGGTCATACCTACATACATTCCACAACAACAACCACACTATACACCATATTTCATTTCACCTCCAACCCATCAACCCCTTTTGCAACAACTACAATTATCTCAAACGGATGTTGAACAAATGATTAACAAGGTGGTAGGACAAAATAAGAAGAAATTTTCCTTGGGAGATATCTGCTCTTATCCATTTGACAAGTCACTTCACATGACACCTTTTCCGCCACATTTTGAAATCCTACAATTTGACAAATACAAAGGGAAAGGAAATCCAAATGACCATCTTAGAGCTTTTTATGTTGCATGTCTCGATGTCTCTCAATATGATACATATCTTTTGAGAATATTCCCCTGAAGCTTAGCGGGACAAGCGCTTGAATGGTTCTCTCACTTACCTCTGGGAATCAAGACTTTTGTGGAATTAGCAAACAAATTTCAATCCCATTTTGTTTTCAACATTGAAAATGAAGTGAATATGAATGACCTTGTCAATAACAAACAACACAATGGTGAAGCCTTCTCCTCATTTACCCAACGATGGCATAACATGGCTAGCAAACTATCATGGCAAATTCCTGAGAAACAACTTAACATTTTTGTCTAAAATCTTCATCCAGAGATTTCCTTCCAATTTCAATTGCAAAGTTCTAGCACCTTTGATGAACTTATCTCCAAAGGAACCACCATTCAACAAGCATTAATAGCTAAAGGCACTATCAATATTTTCAAAGACAATAAAGACAATTCTCAATCCTCCAATGACAAATCCCGCTTTTGGAATAAAAATAAAAATATTGTTAATGATGGTATTGTGGATGCAAAGAATATACAAATAGTGAAAGCTCCCATTAACATCCAAGTAGCATCTACATCTAATCAATCTTTTCAATGAAATTGACCAAGAACAAACCCAACACGCAAACGACAATTTACTCCTTTAGTGGAACCCATGGAGGTAATCTTTCAAAAACTTGTCCAAGCGAGAGATATCACATTACCTGAAGCTCCACCCAATGCAAAACCTTTCTTCAAATCTCCTTGGTACAAAGAGAATGAATATTGTGAATACCATAGAGTCAAAGGAAATAAAACAAATGGTTGCATGCGCTTAAAACATGTCATTCAAGATTGCATCAATCAAGGTCTAATTAAAATTACACCACCAACATCACAACCGGCACACCAACTTCGAACTATGACCTAGATACTTTCAAGAATCCACTTCCATCTCATGACAAGACAAGTAACCCTCATACTGGGAATGCTATCCATTATAACTATGAGTCATCCATGATTGGCCGCATTGACCAAGCCCGCATTTCTACCATCACTATCCAAGACAAAGCACCTGATTGCACTATAACTACTAGACGAGGCTGTGTTACCATTCAAGGAACACCTAACCCCCCTCATCTATCTTCTAGTTATATGAACCTTGATCACCTTGGCAAAACTCCTGCACACATCTCCATCCTAGAATTACTTCACATATCCCCCACCCATAAAGCTATCCTTGAAAAAGTATTGCAAGAGTCTTCAGTGCCTAATGATATCGATACCACACAATTTCAATCCATGGTAGCCAGCATTGCATCCCCTTGTCATATCACCTTCTCTGACAAAGATCTTTGACCATCTATCAACCCATCACATAACGAAGCCCTCCACATAGAAGTATTTGTAAACCAATGTCGTATCAAACAAATCCTAGTGGATGGTGGAGCTGGTCTCAATATATGCTTTTTAAAACTAATAAAACAATTGGGATATTCTAAGAAGAACATTGACACTTCCAAGGCCATTACTATCAAAGCATATGATGATGCTGAGAGAGATACTGAAGGAGTCATCCATTTGCCTATCCAAGTTGGTCTTGTCACTACTGACAACTGTTGTCAAGTCCTTGATATTGAGCTTCCCTATAACATTATCCCTAGTAATCCATGGATCCATGCCCTTAAAGATGTTCCTTCCACATACCATCAATGTCTTAAGTTTCCACATAATGGTGTTGAATTTACTATCCATGTCGATCCCAATCTATTTGAATTTTGCCGCACTTTTCAAGCCAAATATCAAAGTCCTAACCATATTCCTATCAACACTGAAGCTTATCCATCCTCATCCTATGTTGATGCATCCACCTTACTCAAGCCATCATCTAGCAAAACCACTTCAAATCTTCATATCAAGTATACTAAACACGGTCTGGTGAGTACACATTGCAAGAATCTTGTTGTGTTGGAACACTTCCCTTATCTCCCAAATCTCATGGCAAACCTTCTACATCCAAGGCATCTTCATCCGCAACTATTATAAAATCTCCACCAATAGTATTCATTAAAGGTGGATTCCTTGATGATGTAGACATTGATGACATTAACTTTTGGATATTCTATGATAAGAACAACCAAGTACAACTTGAAGTGAAAAGATATAACAATCGGTTCCATATTATTAAGAACATTGGTCATAAAGGACATGGTGGATTGGGATCATAGGAAAAAGGATCTATTGAACCCATTGTTGTGTCTAACAAGTTTAATAAGCAAGGCCATGGCTATTAGTTGGAGGTACCGTCTTCCAAAGATGTTAAGTGTATTTCCGATATGGAAGCTGGACCTTCTTCTGTAGGAGAGACCTCTAATTTAGATACCATCGATGACTCCTCCTTTCATATCACTGACCTTTTCCAAGAAACTTCCATCTTCATAATCTCTACCACCTCATCTAGCCGTAACCCTTCATCCATTTCCCTTTCACTTGTATATCTTGACCTCATCGATTAGGACCAACAAGGGGCACCGATATTGGACACATTTGAAAATGATAAAGCTATTGATGAATTCATGGGTTTACAGCAAGGCATTCCATTGGCTGATCACAAAGCAGGCTTCATGATGGACCTCCCTAAACTAGCATGCTTTGGCGGAAGTATGAAATCCTTCAGTCACAAAAGTGAAATAAATAGAATCAAAAAAGATAGGTCACTAGGTGAAAACTGAAAGGTGCCTCTTGACCGCAAAAAAGTAAAAATAAAGGACATATCCGAGGGTGAAAACCTCCTTGAGGTGCTTGAGGATGGGGGATTTGATCTTCCTATCACTATTGATTATCATGAAAAATCAACAGTGCTAGTTGAAAAATCTCAAGAAATGAACTTAGGCACAGAGCAGAATCTGAAGATCACATTTTTAGCAGCATCACTATCAGAGCAAGAAAGAAGAAATTTCATAGCATTCTTCATAAAAAGAGCTATCAATTTTACATGGACTTATGCCGACATGCTTGGTCTAGATCCATCACTTGTGGTACATCATCTAGCAGTATCTCCTAATGCAAAACTGGTCAAACAAAAGTTGCACAAAATGCACCCGCAAATAGCTCTTTTGGTTAATGTAGAGATTCAGAAACTATTAGAAGCAAAGTTCATAAAGCCTATTGATTATCTAGAATGGGTTTCAAAACTTGGTACCTGTGGCAAAACCTAATGGATGAGTTCGTTGTTGCACAGATTTCAAATATCTCAACAAAGCATGCCCTAAAGATGACTTCCCACTACCAAGCATAGACAACATTGTAGATCTCATAGCTGGACATGAAATGCTATCCTTGATGGATGAATTCTCAAGATATTATCAAATTAGAATAGCAGAGGAAGATCAAGACAAAACATCATTCATTTGTCCATGGGGTACATAATACTGGGTTGTAATGTCTTTTGGTCTCAAGAATGCTGGAGCCACATATCAACGATCCATGACAGTTATTTTCCATGACCTTTTCCACACTATCATGGAAGACTATGTTGATGATATTCTAGGGAAATCCAAAACAAGAGAAGGACATCTTCAGGTACTAGCACAAAAAGTATCAAGTCAGGTTAAACCCAAAGAAATGTGTATTTGGTGTGACATCTAGAAAATTGTTGGGATACATTGTGTCTCGATGAGGAATAGAAGTAGATCCTAACAAAGTAAAAGACATCATGGAAATGCCTCCACCATCAAATATGAAGTAGCTTTGTAGTCTACAAGGAAGGTTACAATCCATTCACATGTTTATCTCACAATTAGCATATAAGTGTCATCCTTTTCAGCATCTCCTCCGCAAGGGTAAACCTTTTAAGTGGGATGAAAAATGTCAACAGGCCTTTGTCAAAATCAAGGAATATCTAGCAACACCTCCTATGTTAGTACCTCCTGTACTGGATTGACCACTATTACTTTACATATCTTCAACAGTAGTGGCATTGGGTGCCCTTTTAGCTTAGCATGATGATTCAGAAAAAGAATAAGCCATTTACTACATCAGCAGAACTCTTGTGGGATATGAACTTAATTACTCGTATATGGAAAAACCATGTTTAGCATTGGTGTTTGCTTCCCAAAAGTTATGACATTACATGTTGAACCAAACAATAAAGCTCATATCTAACTTTGATCCACTCAAATATCTTCTTGCCAAAGCAATCCTTACGGGAAGACTAGCCAAATGGGTTATGCTCTTAAGTGAATTTGGCATACAATATGTGGATCAAAAGGCCATAAAACGACAAGTTATCGCTGATCAGTTAGCCGTAGCACCTGTCACATATATTCATCTAATACATCCAAAGTTCCCTGATGAATAATTGTTTAATCTAACTTCACCAACATTATGGCAACTATACTTTGATGGATCTTACACACATCATGGATTAGGAGCAGGGATATTGTTTGTCACCCCTCAAGGAGATTGTATCCCAAAGTCATACAGGATTGCATTTCCATGTACCAACAACATAGCAGAATATGAAGCCTTAATCACAGCATTACACATGGCAGTACAATGGGCTATTAAATATTTACAGGTCTTTGGTGATTCTCAATTAGTCATCAAACAGGTCTTAAACGAGTATCAAACAAAAGATGAGAAGCTCCTTCCATACAAGGTAATGGTTGACGATTTCAAGAAATACTTTGACAATATCATCTTTGAGTAGATTCCAAGGATACAAAACAAAGCAGCAGATGCTATGGCTATGATAGGATCTCTTATAGACATGCCTTCCAACACACATAAGTGTGAGTTTCTGGTCAAACAACTTCTGATCCCAGCATTTGAAGTTCCACAGTCTGAGCTTATATGTGAGATTGTTGGTCCTAATTCACCTTGGTATGAGGACATATACAAGTATCTCTACAATCAAACCCTGCCCTTCCAACTATCTAATACCTAACAAAAAACCTTTACCCATCGAGCCTCTCGCTACACTAACCTAGGAGACACCCTATATTGCCAGAGTCTTGATGGTATCCTTATTAGATGTCTTGATTCTAAGGAAGCAAAAGTTGCCTTACGTGAGGTACATGAAAGTGTCTGTGGATTGCATTCCATTGGCCCTGGTCTTGTTAAGAAACTTCTATGAGCTAGATACTATTGGCCAACTATGGAGAAAGATACACAACAGTTTGTAAAGAGATGTCTACAATGTCAGAAACATAGAGATCTAATACATGCACCAGTACATGAACATCAGCCTATCACTACTCCTTGGCCATTCTCATAGTGGGGACTTGATCTCATAGGTAAAATCCATCCTACCTCATCAAATGGTCACAAGTTCATTATTACTGCCACTGATTATTTCACAAAGTGGGTGGAAGCAATACCGATGACCTACATCACTGACATACACTATATCATATGCCGATATGGAGTTCCTCAAGCCATTGTCACTGATAATGATCGTCCCTTCAAGAACCAAGAGGTTAGAGATCTTTGTAACAAGTTCCATATCCAACATAGATTCTCTACACCTTACTATCCTCAAAGTAATGACCAAGCTGAGGCTTCTAACAAAACAATCATCAAAATCCTTGAAAAGAAAGTCAATGAAGCTGGTCGTGATTGGCATTTACAACTTAATCCTTTACTATGGGCTTATAGAACGAGTGTCAAAACTCCCACGGGTGCTACACCTTATGCCCTTGTGTATGGTACTAAAGCTATTTTACCTATTGAGGTTGAGATTCCCTCACTATGAGTATATCTACAACATACTATCTCAGATGAAGAATATAGAGTATCCAGAATCCATGATCTTGAGCAATTAGATGAACGGTGTCTTACAACACTAACCATCTTCAAGTTTATCAAAATTGGCTACACCACGGCTACAACAAAAAGATTAGAGAATGAAGGTTTCAAGTTGGAGAGCTTGTCCTTAAAGAGAATCAAAGGAATTAGCAACATCATGAGAAACAGGGCAAGTTTGAACCTAATTGGCTTGGTCCTTTTGTCATCACATCAGCTTATGGATTAGGTGCATACACTCTCTCAACACCTAAAGGTATTCCCTTAGATGAAACAGTCAATAGCATTCATCTAAAGAAGTTCTACCCATGAGTCTCAGCAATTCCAAAAAAAAAATCCTTCCAATAGTGAAAACCACTTTGTGGCGCTCTGGATGACAAAAAAATAGTACAAGATAAATAATTCATCCTCTGGTGAAAACCTAGTAAATAGGCACCTTGGATAAGTACCATAGTGAAAACCTGGCAAATAGGCGCTATGTGTAAAGACCAACTTCCATCATTTACTTCGTTTGTTTGATCATAGATTTCCATAATATCATCTACTATCTTGCCTTCATAAGCCATATCATAATCCACTATCGTTCCTATCCATACATCACAAGCCATTATCCTTTATCCATCCATAATAAAAGCCTTTTCGCTCTTACCTCTGCCATGCTAGTTTTCATAGTTTGGACTTGTGTGGTTACACAACATGCCCCATTTTGCCTTGACAAAACAGGGACCCAACTTTTCTTTCTGCTTTGGCTTGTTGTTTTCTGCTTTGGGTGGTTTGGTAAAATCAGTCATGCATATAGCCTTGTAAGAGGGTGGATTTGTCACCATGATGAGGTCATTTGTCAAAGTTAGTAATTCCCATTATTAACGTCATGGTTGGAAAGTACACAAAATTCCAAGCAGGTTTGCATTTTAGATCACCCCAAAATTGTCTAAGGGAAGACAGTTATGTTGAGTCAAAGTTCATTCAAACCTGATATACTGCATAGGAGGGGGGTCATATTTCAAACATCAGTCATATTAGATAAGATCACCCTGATATATGATTATCACCTGATAATCGCCTGGTGCGCGATGTGCAGATGTCAAAATTAAGTAAGAGCTGATATCTACATGTCGAAAGACTTCAATAGTCTCACGGGGGGTCATATTTTTTAATATCAGTCATCTTACAAATATCAGCCTCTTCGCATATATCACCCTATGTCAATATGATGATGACATCATCTAATTCCAATGGATGAAGGAAATCACGCTGATGATGATGTCATCATTCCATTCTATCCATGGGGAGGTATATATCCGATATCCGTTATATTCTTTAACATGACGGTGATGTCATTAAAACATAATGATTAAACAATGTCACTGACATAATGATGTCACCCTGATCTTTTCCAAAGGGGGTCATTTTATCCATGGGGTCATATTTTTTAATAGCCCCTGATCCTAATTTCGTGACCTGATATGCACATGGTCAAACTTTGACCATATCACTCGATCCTTTGCATTCAATTTTATCCAGAGAGGGGTCATATTTTGAATATCCCCCGATCTTTCGAAGATCACCCCCCCTTCTTGACATTAAATGCAATTAAATGCAGTAGATGAATTCCCACCGATTACAAATGTAAATTGAACACTTGGCAGAATCTACGGATTCTCTACAAATGATCAACGAATTTTTACCCTAATCTCCTATTGACCTGCTTTAAAGGTAAATTTTGAAGGTTTTTTTCATTTACCTTGCAAAAAATAGAGAAATTACAGAGCTCCGAGTCAAACCCTTAAACAGCTACCTACTAAAGGATTAGATCCTTCAATGTAACAGAACAAGTGATCTTAGGCGTTTTATAGTACTTCTCCATAATCAGTCATCTAATCCAAGAAGAAAGCATTGTCAGGTAAGTAACTGTAAACCCTCCTATGGTCGCTTTCTATGTTTTCAAGTAGGGCATTTGTTTTTACATCTGGTTTGGCTTTGTGATAATATGTATCATTATGAAGTGAGGAATAATATAGAGAAGTATACATGATATAGAAGTACATGATGTTGTAGAAATGCATCTGGACACTGTAGGGTAAAGCATATCATGTTTATTCTAGGAAGCCATGGCAGATCTTAGAAGAAATAGGTCTAAGGTAGAGTTCCTCAAGCCCATGTTTGTCCAGCCTGAGGGGGTGCAGTTCAAATACGGAGTTATTGGTGATACACACCAAGGAGATATGGACCTGGCAGTATGGTTGACAAGAGTAGATCATGATAAGGACAATCCCATTCTGGATGGGGTATATGTCTCAAGTATGTGGCATGTAGCTAGTTTTTCGTATGCTATAGATTCCCTGGAGCTGGTAGTCGAATGTGCCAAAAATTATAACCCTGAAACCAGATGGGTGGAGAAGCATGGGAGAATATATGTAGACTTCTCAATCAAGGGCATTACTGCCAGTTTCAATCTGCCAGTTGGGAAGAAGGTAGTTGTTGTGATGTTCACAACATGCCCCATTTTACTCCTTAGCAAAATGAGGACCCTTGCTGTGGCTTTTTGCTTTTTGCTTGTGTGTGTCGTTTTGCTTGGTGGTAAAGGGAAAAAGGAGTTAAAATTGCAAACTTTGATAGAAATGAAGAAAAAATGCATTTTCAGAACCAGTGCATGATATGGTTAGATTCCTTGTGGAAAATGAGCTAGGGTTGCTTTTTGAACCATCTAAAAATTTGCCATATTTTGCAAGTTATGATCATTTTGGTAAAATGTACATTCAGGTTTGTATATCGCTTTGCATATACAAAGTCCTTTGTATGTGCAAGGTCCTTTTTATACTTAGTCACTTTTTGCAGTCGGGTTGCATATGCATTATTCGTTTGCATGTTGGGTCGTTGTAATGTTACATACATTGCCCTTTATACATTGCTTTCATATACAAAGGCAATTGTATATTCTTTTTTACCTTGCGTGCATTTTAATAAAGGATGGTATATACAAGGTGGACCTGAAGTAATTTAGGGTTAAAATGGATAAATGTTTAAGTTCCGCTTTGTATCTCACATTTGTATATTTTGGCAGGTCAAATATACAAGACACTTTATACATGGCGGACCCGAAGTATTTATGGAATATGGTTTAGCGGTTGAATGTTTCCACGCTTTGTATATTCGAGGATACAAGTGTTATATACAAGCCGGAATCCAAAGTGTCTCGAATCGAGTTAAATTGATGTATTATGTCCGAAATGTATAATGTTTTATACATTGCTCGATATGCGGTAAATATACATTACAGAATATACATCCGTCGGAATCCAAAGGGTTATGAATTGTGGTTAATTCATTGAATATTCCGTGGCTTGTATGTTACGAAACATACAACACATACATACAACGCGGAATCGAAGAGAGGTTAGAATCTGATTAGTTCATTGTATCACGTCCAGATTGTATATCGGACATACAAGTGCCGAAACCAAAAGTTTATCAAACAAAGAAAAGTCCATGTATGTTTTCGGACTTGTATATCTAAAGATACAAACAATGCATACAAGCCGATATACAACGTCCATATACAACGCGGACCCAAAAGTTTATTTAACGGACTTAAATACTTGTATGTTTCGGAATATACAAAAGCATGACATACAGCATGGGCATACATTCTGAAATATACAATGCCGAATCAGAGTGAAAATAAGATGTGGTTAAGCATTTGTATCACGTCCAGATTGTATATCGGATATACAAGGATTTAAACAAAGAAAATGGGCAGGAAAGCAAAGCGATAGGGATTTTGAAGTGATCTTTGAAGCCCGAATGCATATTTTCGGTCAACGATGGTTGACCCAACTGGTTTTAACGCTGTATAGGCATTTTGATGCGCATTTTCCATGGTTTTTGAGCCTGATGGTTGTGTTTATACATTTGGAGCCTGATTTAATGTAGATGTTCATTTTTCCTATTGATTTATTAAACGATGGTGCTGATTCCTACTTGTTTATTGCAAATTGTTGGAGTAGCTAGGAAGAAGCAGAGTTGCTGACACAGTAACGGTGTATAGGTGAAAGCAAAGGCAGGGTTTTAAATGACGATGACATCCCAGGTGACGAGTCAGATCCCAAGAAACCAAACACACCAGAGGGAGATGAAGCTTTCAATGCGGAGGAGTTTTGCAGGTGGAAACATTATTGAGGGAGCGGTGCGCTGTCTGGGTATGCTGCTTGAATTCTTGGCGGGATTCATTCCCCATTATTGGATGCTGCATCTCAAGATGCTGACTGTTGATCTCCTAGGGTTTTTGGGTGCCAGATTGGGGAAAAACTAGAGATATATATATATTGAGCCCCTATACTGTACAAAAAGAGAGGAGGAGGTCAATCATACAAAAAAATAGACCTGTAATAGTTTTAGGAAATATCGGATTACTGAGCCTAGTGAGGACTAGATTGTTGAAATAATCAAGGTCCCTTCCTCAGATCATTGTAAATGTACCCATTTTATGAACATACTATATGGAGATGAAGTTTTAGACTATACCCTGATTGTAAACCTTAAGTAGTCTTCAAGTTGATTTCTAGATATGTACTGGTGAATGCTGTGTTCTATAGAAGCGCTTTCATTTCATTGCATGTTGTTGTCAACTTTTCCCCTAAAGATTTGCACTGAATATGCGGATTTGTGGACTGTCCTGGTGAAGTATGATTTTAGTTTTCTTCTCTCTATTGCTGTATGGGAACATGTATGTGGATCAATGATCTCAGTCAAGTAATTTTAGGAATCTCACTCTCTAACCCTTTTTCTCATTTTAATTTCATTGAAAACACTTACATAACTACACATCATGATAAATGAGAAGCAGAACAGAAAAATATGCTGGCATCCTGAAGACAACTGAATATCATTAGCATATTTTGAGCTAAATGCATGTAGTATTGAAAATGTCATGCAGAGAGTCACAAATAAGGGTAGAACTCATGCAAATATCAACTTAGACACATCATTTGGAGATATATGCTGTGTAGAGTAACCTCCCTGTATAGCATTGTTGCAGGAACATAATCTACTAATCTACATAAGGCCCCAAAATGGAAAACAACAATACACATCAACCACAGAGTAACATCAGCAGATTATGAACTAATCGATGAGGACTTGGGATCATGAATTCTTGGAATTCATCGTATCTTTCAGGATAAACAAGGGTTGTTGTGTGACTTTTGTTTTGTGTGCTTGGTTGTGACTGACATCACGAACCAATCAACAGGAAAATGGCGCTAGAATGAGGGCCATTGTCAAAGGAAACCGTAGATTCTGGCATACATTGCTTAAACGTCCTAGCGGTTTGAATTCTGGCCATAAAATCGCCATTTTTGCCTTAAAAACTTGAGAAATCCTGGCTTTCAGGCCAAATACCAGGTCCAAATCTAGTGGACTCTTCGAAGAACTACCTATCAGGGGATTTAGACCTAGGACTATGGACATTCATCACACCCCTGATTCTAGTACGACAGAAGCCTCACCAGAGCGTGCTCCTGTAACCCCTATTGGCTTTCAAATACCCACAGAACCACCTATTACACCTTAGGCCTAGCCTCAGCCTGTCGTAACCCAGATCCAACCTCCACCAGTTGCGATGTCATTTTTCACAGCAAAGTCACCGCTGGCCTTCAATTCGTATCATGCTTTGCCTAAAAATCCAGATAAAATTTGTCCTAGGTACTATCTGTATCAAGATGCTGATGATCATGTCAGGACCTTCAAGGAAGCTTGTTGTAGGGCTAGAATTGAGTACGAGGATGTGGTATGTAGATTGTTTCCATTCTCCTTAGAGGAAGAGGCCTATAACTGGTATACCAGTCTAGGTCAGGGTTCAATCCGTTCATGGGATGCCTTAGAAAAGGCTTTCAAGGATAGGTTCAAGGTGCCTATAGATCCTTCGATGAACTATCATCTATTTGCCACCATCAAGAGGTGTGAAGGAGAACCCATTGCAAACTTCAACGCTAGATTCCAGAAGATGCTGTCTAAACTGGTTACTCCCTACGTTCTAGCAGATAAGGCTGCTAGGAGTATTTATTATTCATCTTTAGATCCCCTGACCTCCATGTTTATCAGAAAGACACACCCTGGTGTAACAACTTTAGCACAGACTTTTGAGGAAGCTATCAAAGTTAGTCAACAATTGGCTCCTACTCCCACACCAAATATTGTTTTCCCTACACTTCCTAGTTATCTTACATATCCTGTCCACCAATAGACCAATGGAGCCATGATGCCTTCAGCTGTGATGCCGGCCCCTTTGCAAATACCACCACTCAGTATCATGCCCCCACCAAGTGGGAGTAACCAGATGTTACCATATCAAACACAGGTGCCCCAGTGTGTAGAACAATCCAACAATAACAATGGGTCTTCCTTTTTCAAGCCCCAGACAGAGAATGTGATGGCCAAGGTTCAGGAAGAGAAGGAAGAAATCAAAGAAATATTAGCTCAGTTAAGAAAACTTACTACTAAGGTCACTCATCTAAGAAATCAGAATTTCTACTCTCAACCTAATCAAAACAGAGGTTATGCCAATGACAAACCTAATTATCTTGACAGGGGATACAACAATAATTACAATAACAACAATGGCAACAATAATCCTCCTAGACAGCCTAGAGTGTGGAACACCAGGCCTAACAATGGTTCCTTGCCATCACCCCTAGACAATCAGCCTCCTGGTGAACCTAGGCAGACCACCAGAGTAAACCTTGCAGAGGCAGCACTTACGAACTGGTGCAGAATACATAACACCAACGCTCATGCAGAGTTGGACTGTCCTCAATTCAGGATTGCTACTAGCATATTCCAAGCTAAAGTGGCCAATACCTCAGGTAACCCACCTTGTGCAGAGGGAAATGAAATTGTCCCTTGTGAATATGATTCTGCCCTGGTACTAGAAAGCTTCGTGCATTGTCCTTATCAGCAGACAATATCATCACATCAGGATTACACTTCAACATGTGAGGAATCAGCCATGGCTTTTAGTCTAACTACATTTTCCCCTTTGAGGATGAGAATGAGCCATCAATTGAGCATGAGGAAGTCAATGCTTATGAACAGCAACCTCAGGGTAGGCATAACTACAACTTAAGGAATAACTCAAATAGATCTGTTGATCCTTTGACTACCTCATTGCCTCCAAACAATTTCAATACTCCACCTGATCCCAAGGCAAGTAATAACCCTGGACTCCCCAAGGTCGATGCTTAATATCTGACACTGCATAACACAGCATCAAAAGTTGCAAATCCACTTCCTGAATCTAACAAATTGGTTACATATCCGGTAGACGAAATGAAAAAAGTAAAGATTAGCCTACCAATGTCAGAATTGCTTAAAACCCCTGCTATCAAGAATGCTGTCATGAAATCATTGGATGGTTCTACTCAAAAGGAAGATAGCCATACCCTGGGCCAATTTAGAAATAAAGATCATGTTGCCAAGGATGTTAACGTCAGACCTAAAACCTCAGCTACTGTTCAAGCTGCAGATACCTCCCACATGACCCTATACAAAGACAAGAGTGAGTCACCTCCCTTCCTCCTTACCACAAGGATGTTTGGTAAAAATTTGCACAACTGCTTAGTAGACTCAGGAGCATCTACCAATGTAATGCCCCTATCCATATGCAACGCTTTAGGGTTACATCCTGCTAAATCATTGAAGAAGGTAACACAATTGGACAAAACAGAAGTAAGTGTGGTAGGAGAACTGACCCACATTCACATGCAACTAGCATTGGATCCCAGAATCCAGCACTATATTGATATTCAGGTAGTAGATATACTTGATACATATGGAATGTTACTTAGCAGAGACTAGTTAAAAACCCTCAATGGATACATGTCAACTAACTTTAGCCATATGTGGCTACCTTGGAAGGGTATACCAAATCAAATAAAGATCGAAGCTAAACCTCACATGAGACACATGATCACCGAATATAACAGAACCAACGAAATCATGTATGTGGATGTGGAACCTGGAGTTTACTCCATCAAACCTCAAACCTCTAGCATAGAAGAAATCTTGATGCTTGACATACATGATCATAATGGTGACCTTTGGAGTGATGAGATAAATTCAGAGCCTGATTGTAATCTTGGAAATAAAATAGAACTGGATCATTTCAACAAATTTGACATGCATTTGTTTAGACAGGTGAAATGATGTCAATTATTAAGTGTGCCTGTTCACGATATTCTGATTGATGGATGGTGCAGGTTGCATGATGAGGCTCATTCTGTAAAAACTTGTGATGCCTATTTAGACATGTTGGAGTTGGAACAAGCATATGGCGAAGCATCTTCACCCGCGGTGAGTTCCATGGATAACGATAGTGATACTGATTTATGTTTGTCTCCTGCAGGAACAAGAGGATGCACACAGAAGGATGAAGGTTCTGTCCATATGATAGAAGAGATACTAGTATGCAACGGGGGTAATGATAAGAACAAGAAGAAAATCACCCCTGGAAATGATTGTTTAGTGGAGTCAGATTAAGAGTTATCTGATGAGGATAGTGGCAGCAATCTGTCCAAGTTCGAGGAGTTTCTGTCAAAAGAAATCAGAAAGATGACACAGCAGCATAGGCCTCCCCAGCATGCCTTGATTGAGAAGTGGTGCAGGTTGCATGAGGCACCTCACTCGGAGACATCTTGCTCATTGTGCCTGCATATCTTGAGAAGGCATACGCTGCCTGGTCCAGAGAATGTTCCTCTTGGTGATAAGAGAAAAGAAGAAGTATCAGCTCCCCATAAAGCTGATGAGGTGGTGTCTGTGAAAACTGGGACTCCAAAGCTAAAATGGATATCCAATGGTGCGGCTGCTAGAGCCAAAAGAAAGAAGGAAGCACCAGACAAGCTTTTAGCTAAGGATGAGCCATGGATCCTTAGATTTGACGGATCCAAGTCAAAACAAGGAGCTGGAGAAGGAATAGACATCATTGACCCATCTGGAAAATCCTATTTGGCAGCATACTTATTGCAGTTCCCATGTACAAATAATGTGACAGAATATGAAGCTCTAATTCATGGGATAATGTTCGCTCTTAGGAAGAAGGTGAAAATTCTGCATGTCTATGGGGACTCAAAATTAGTTGTCAGATAGGTAAGAGGTATATACTCTTGCAATTATAGGAGGCTGTCCAATTACAGACACAGGGTGTGGGACTTAATAGAAGAGTTTGATGCATTCAATATCACCCATGTACCCAGAGAGCAAAACCACAGAGCAGATGCTTTGGCCCAGGCTACCAGTACTCTAGAGCCACTGTCCATATCAAGTTTAAAAAGATTCTCAGTTGAATTAGTATCAGTGCCTTCAGTACCTAATAATGTAACTAATCTCCAAGTATTTGAAGATGATCAGAATATATTGGATTTTATTTCTAATAGAGATGTTTTTGAGGCATAGATCATTGATGAAAAGAATCTAGAAGATCATGTCTGGGAGGAAGAAGAAATCCTGGAGCTGCCTAGTAACAAAATCCCTAGGGGAATGATAGAGCTGGAGAGAGCATTTGATTTGGATAGCATGCTAAAACAAAGGGATCTTCAAAAGGCTGATGAGGGACAGTATTCGCAGGTCAACCTTGGGCAAGGTGATAGAAGAAGAAATGTTCTGATTGGGAAGGTCTGTATAGAAGAAGAGTTGAAAGGGATAACTCAGGCCCTTAAAGATTACATCCATGTCATTGCCTGGATGTATGATGAATTGAAAACTTTTGATACATCAGTCATCACTCATATGATACCTGTGAAGTCAGATGCCAAGCCTTTTCGGCAAAAGCAAAGACCCATCAACGCTTTACTGGAGCCAATTTGATGCCAAGATCATATTTCCTGTGAGACACTCCACGTGGGTGACAAACCTGGTCCTAGTGAGAAAGAACGGTGACATCAGACTATGCGTGGACTTCAGGAACTTGAATCAAGCTTCTGAAAAGGATAATTATCCTTTGCCTTCTCTAGATGAGGTCCTACAAATTGTGAATGGCGCCAAGATGATGTCCTTCTTGGACGGTTTCTCTGGATACAACTAGGTGATGGTGGACAGAATTGATAGATTGAAAACTGCATTTACCATGAAATGGGGGATCTTTGCCTACAGGCGCATGCCATTTGGATTGATAAATGCTGGAGCCACATTTCAACGAACAATGGACATAGCCTTCAGAGGCTTGATTGGTAAATGCATAGTAATATACATGGATGACTTAACGGTGTTCTCCAAAGATAGAGCGGACCATGTAGAGGACCTGAGAAAGGTGTTGAAGAAGTGCGAGCAGTACGGGATATCCTTGAATCCCAAGAAGTGCATATTTGGGATGACCATGGGGAAATTGCTGGGCCACTTGATAACTGAAGACAGGATCATCATTGATCTTGACAGAATAAAATCCATCATGAAGATACAACTACCTGGAAGCAAGACAGAGCTCAAATCTTACTTTGGTAAGATTAATTTTGTTAGGAAATTTATCACTGGCTTTGCAGAGATAGTCAGGCCCTTGAATGCCATGCTCAAGAAGGATGCTAAAATTGAATGGATCCTAGAAGCTAGAGCAGCTTTTGAAGACATTAAAAAGGCCATATCAAATGCTCCAGTCTTGATTAGTCTAGATTACACCAAGGACTTCTACATCTGTTCATTTGCTTCAGAACATACCTTTGCAGCAATACTGACACAGAAAAATGAAGAAAAGGAAGAAAAGCCTATAGCCTTCATGAGCCGCCCTTTCAGGGACGTAGAGCTCAGATATATGGACGTTGAAAGATAGGCGCTTGCTTTGGTCTGAGTAGTTAAGAAGTTCAGGCATTACATCCTGAGAAGTAAGGTGATTGTTGTTGTACCCGATGCAGCAATGAAAATGTTGCTAATGCAAAGTGAACCAGGTGAGAAAAGGGCTAAATGGATCACTATCCTCTAGGAGTACGATATGGACATTACCCCTATGAAACTAGTAAGAGGGCAGGCATTAAGCCAGATGATATCAGAGGTTGATCCCAATATCCCGAGCCAGCAGTACGTCGTAAATGCAAAAGATGACAAAGGATGGTACTCAGACATTAGGCACATCCTGACCACTGGGAGATGTCCCTCAAGACTGCAGGCCTCACAGAGGAGAGCCCTGAAGATAAGGTTGCTGAAATTTATGTTAAAAGGAGGAGTCCTTTTCAAGAAAAACTATGAGGAGATATACCTAAGATGCTTAGAAAGATCAGAAGCAGATAAGGTGCTAATAGAATTACATGATAAATTTGGGACTGCACATGGGCCGTCCTTAGCCACCACTCATGCTATCCTCAGGGCAGGGTATTATTGGCCCACAATTTTCAAAGATACAGCTGAGCACATCAAATGCTATCATATATGTCAGGTTGTTGCCAATAAAGAGAAATATGCTGCTCAACCTTTGCAGCCAGTGATGGAGATGTGCCCCTTTGCTCAATGGGGAATGGACTTCATAGGACCCATCAATCCTCCCTCATCCTTAGGCCACAGGTATGTTTTAACTATTACTTATTACTGTACCAGGTGGACTGAGGCTGTCAGTAGTAGGACATGCAATGCTGAAGATGTTATTAGGTTTTTGGAAACCAATATAGTGACCAGGTATGGAGTTCCATATGCTTTAGTATGTGATAATGGGCCTGCTTTTGCTTCAATTAAATTGTCAAGTTAGGCTTTTGATCATGGGGTCATTTTAAAATTCTCCTCAAATTACTACCCCCAAGGGAATGGATTAGCAGAATCCACAAACAAGAACCTATTGAACATCATAAAAAAGCTGATAGATAAGAACCCAAGGGAATGGAACACTCTATTGAAATATGCCTTGTGGGTAGATAGAACCAGGAATAAAGTTGCATTAGGAAATTTACCTTTTCACTTAGTATATGGGGTGGATTCCATCCTCCCTATCAACTTAAAGATTCCTACGCTGTAGTTTGCACAAGAGTACCTAGGCATAGATAATAAACAGGAAGTTAGATTGCTACAACTAATGCACCTAGAGGAAAAAAGAAGTGTAGTAATTAACCAATTCGCTAAACATAAGGCTTTTGTCAAGCACTGGTTTGACAAAAGGGCCAGAATCAAAGCTTTCAGGATCTCAGATCTGGTCCTGATGTGGGACAAAGCACATGAACAAAAGGGTGATCATGGTAAATTTGACAAACTCTAGATAGGCCCCTTTCAAATTTTTGAAATTCTAGGAGATAGCACCTACAGGCTCAAGTCCTTAATAGGTGAGGATGTTCCATTACCAGTTAACGGACAGTTCCTCAAACACTATTTTCAGGCCTGAGGATTGCATCATGACAGTCATGTGTATCATAGTGTACTTTCTTTGTACAGTTGTTTGTATAGTGGCTTTGTTTTGCTTGTTTTATTTTGGTTGCTTCGTTTCCTTAGAAAGGATCTTTCATTTTACTTTAGAGTATTAAGGAGCAACTAACAACCATTGAAAACAGTGGAGAATTCAAATCATTCAGGTTAATTGTTTGAAATCTACGCATAACTTGTTGTGACTGTCATGAATGTAGAGAGTTGTTTAACTTGTGAAATTTTGTATACAATAAGAATGGGTTGAGTATTCAAGGAATGTTTCTCACAATGACACACCTAAAATCCTTGGTTTTTTTGAACTTACTAGTGTAGATATTAGCTGAAAAATTAGAGGTCACCCTTGCTACCATTACAATTCTCAGCTTAATTTCAGCAAGTGACCACTCCTTACATCATGAAGTTACAAATGCAATACCCTATGAAATACAAAAATAAATAAAATAAATAAATAAAATGGATTATACTGAAAATCTAGATTAAGCCATCTAAGTAACTCTAGTGGGGCTATAGACGCTCACTGGCAGTGGGGCTCTACTTAGGAGAATTGTAACGATAACCTTGCCGGGGCTATGGACGCTCACTGGCAGCAAGGCTCTATCCGGTTGGCTATCAGGGAATGTCCTCACCTACGTACTCTAATATCAGTCATTGGTTTGTTCAACTGATCTTCAAGATGAGGCTTATTAACCACGTGCACCCACTTAAACTGAAATGAAAATTCATGCACCTTATTGAATACATTGAGTCTCAAGTTGGATAATAATTTACAGAAAAGATAGTTGGAAGTTATGAATTTATTTCATTCAATTTTCTTTAATGCGTTGAATTTGATTGTTTTGTTTGGTTGCTAGTTGTTGTGATGTTCACAACACACCCCATTTTACTCCTTAGCAAAATGAGGATCCCTGTTGTGGCTTTTTTCTTTTTCCTTGTGTGTGTTGTTTTGCTTGGTGGTAAAGGGAAAAAGGAGTTAAAATTGCAAAATTTGATAGAAATGAAGAAAAATGCATTTTCAGTACCAGTGCATGATATGGTTGGATTCCTTGTGGAAAATGAGCTAGGCTTGCTTTTTGAACCATCTAAAATTTGCCATATTTTGCAAGTTATGATCATTTTGGTAAAATGTACATTCAGGATTGTATATCGCTTTGCATATACAAAGTCCTTTGTATGTGCAAGGTCCTTTTTATACTTAGTCGCTTTTTGCAGTCGGGTTGCATATGCATTATTCATTTGCATGTTGGATCATTGTAATGTTACATACATTGCCCTTTATACATCGCTTTCATATACAAAGGCAATTGTATATTCTTTTTTACCTTGTGTGCATTTTAATAAAGGATGGTATATACAAGGTGGACCCGAAGTAATTTAGGATTAAAATGGATAAATGTTTAAGTTCTGCTTTGTATCTCACATTTGTATATTTTGGTAGGTCAAATATACAAGACACTTTATACATGGCGGACCTGAAGTATTTATGGAATATGGTTTAGCGGTTGAATGTTTCCACGCTTTGTATATTCGAGGATACAAGTGTAATATACAAGCCAGAATCCAAAGTGTCTCGAATCGAGTTAAATCGATGTATTATGTCCAGAATGTATAATGTTTTATACATTGCTCGATATGCGGCAAATATACATTACAGAATATACATCTGCCAGAATCCAAAGGGTTATGAATTGTGGTTAATTCATTGAATATTCTATGGCTTGTATGTTACGAAACATACAACACGGAATCGAAGAGAGGTTAGAATCCGATTAGTTTGTTGTATCATGTCCAGATTGTATATCGGATATACAAGTGCCGGAACTGAAAGTTTATCAAACAGAGAAAAGTCCCTGTATGTTTTCGGACTTGTATATCTAAAGATACAAACAATGCATACAAGCCGATATACAACGTCCATATACAATGCGGACCTGAAAGTTTATTAAATGGACTTAAATACTTGTATGTTTCAGAATATACAAAAGCATGACATACAGCATGGGCATACATTCTGAAATATACAATGTGGAATCAGAGGGAAAATAAGATGTTGTTAAGCATTTGTATCACGTCCAGTTTGTATATTGGATATACAAGGATTTAAACAAAGAAAATGGGCAGGAAAGCGAAGCAATAGGGATTTTGAAGTGATCTTTGAAGCCCAAATGCATATTTTTGATCAACAATGGTTGACCTGACTGGTTTTAACGCTGTATAGGCATTTTGATGCGCATTTTCGATTGTTTTTGAGCCCGATGGTTGTGGTTATGCATTTGGAGCCTGATTTAATGTAGATGTTCATTTTTCCTGCTAATTTATTAAATGATGGTGCTGATTCCTGCTTGTTTATTGCAGATTGTTGGAGTAGCTGGGAAGAAGCAGATTTGCTGACACAGTAACGGCATGCAGGTGAATGCAAAGGCAGGGTTTTAAATGACAATGACGTCCCAGGCAGCGAGTCAGATCCTGAGAAGCCAAACACACCAGAGGGAGACAAAGCTTTCAATGCGGAGGAGTTTTGCGGGTGGAAACATTATTGAGGGAACGGCACCCTGTCTGGGTATGCTGCTCAAATTCTTGGCGGGATTCATTCCCCATCGTTGGATGCTTCATCTCAAGATGCTGATCGTTGATCTCCTAGGGTTTTTGGGCACCAGATTGGGATAAAACTAGAGATATATATATTGAGCCTTTATACTGTACAAAAAGAGAGGAGGAGGTCAATCATACAAAAAAATCAGACGAGTAATAGTTTTAGGAGAGATCGGATTACTGAGACTAGTGAGGACTGGATTGTTGAAATAATCAAGGTCCCTTCCTCAGATCATTGTAAATGTACCTATTTTATGAACATACTGTATGGAGATGAAGTTTTATACTATACCCTAATTGTAAACCTTAAGTAGTCTTCAAGTTGATTTCTGGATATGTACTGGTGAATGTTGTGTTCTATAGAAGCACTTTCATTTCATTGCATGTTGTTGTCAACTTTTCCCCTGAAGATTTGCACTAAATCATGCGGATTTGTGGACTGTCCTGGTGAAGTATGATTTTAGTTTTCTTCTCTCTATTGCTATATGGGAACATGTATGTGGATCAATGATCTTAGTCAAGTAATTTTAGGAATCTCACTCTCTAACCCTTTTTCTCATTTTAATTTCATTGAAAACACTTACATAACTGCACATCATGATAAATGAGAAGTAGAACAGAAAAATATGCTAGCATCCCGAAGACAACTGAATATCATTAGCATATTTTGAGCTAAATGCATGTAGTATTGAAAATGTCATGTAGAGAGTCACAAATAAGGGTAGAACTCATGCAAATATCAACTTAGACACATCATTTGGAGATATATGTTGTGTATAGTAACCTCCCTGTATAGCATTGTTGGAGGAACAGAATCTACTAATCTACGTAAGGCCCCAAAATGGAAAACCACAGAGTAACATCAGCAGATTATGAACTAATCGACGGGGACTTGGGATCATGAATTCTTGGAATTCATCATATCTTTCAGGATAAACAAGGGTTGTTGTTTGACTTTTGTTTTGTGTGCTTGGTTGTGACTGACATCATGAACCAATCAATAGGAGTGAGTGTGGACCTATGCAAGTTGGAAACAAAGTACAACAATAATAAGAAAAATGCAAGGAAGAGGATATACCAATGGAGGTCAAAGAGCAGCACATATGCCGCCTCAACCCAACTACCAGTGCATATGTATAAGTTTGATTTTGATGATGAGTACTAATATATGATTGCTCTACTGAGTAGGATGCCCGGCAAGCCTGATGCTGGAAATGTTGAGAACTAGATATTTAGGGTCATCTAGATGGTCTTATATGCAGACAACAGGCCACTACGGGCTAAGATCATCAGTGACGCAATGGATGAGGGAATGAGGAGCCTAGGAGGACAAACATGCTTATTTTACATGACTTCATATGTGGTATACTCATGTGCATATAAAGGAACTTTTGATGCTTTGAAGATAGTGGGTAAGACTGGTGCTGGTGCTAATGATGCACACATATGGGATCATTATCCCCAATTACAAAGGAAAGAATACCTTCTAGACTACAAACTAGTAAATGATGCATTCTCCATGCATATGGTCAGAACTATGGAGAAGGACAGGACTAAAAGGCTAATCATGGAAGCTCAAGAAGTTGTTTATCAACACGGATCCTGGTTTATCAAATTTGCCACTTTTTTCATACATCAGGATAGAAGGATTTGAAGGACAGCCTCTTATGTTTCCAAGATACCCTACTGATGGGGTTGTCTTGATGGAATTTGTCAGGTAGGTATCCACAATAATTGAAGCCTACAAGGTAGAGAAGAAGATATCTCCAATTTTATTTCCAGTATCCATGGGCTAGTACATGTGCTCAGATTCAGAGAGCATAAAACATGTCATTGGGGGGTTAAAATTGATGTATCTACAGCCATTTCCCCTAGCCAGATCATATGATCCTTATGGTAGGATGCAGAAGATACTAGGAAAACCAATACATCAAAAGCATCTAGAAGACTTCAGACCGATTGTGATGATGAAGCTGAGGTGAGAAGAAGGAAATATCAGCGACTCACCTTGAATCAAATTAAAACCTTTGACTACATCCGGGTGCCAATACAGCTGCGTAAGGATGATGGGAAAATCATGTCCAATGAGTATGAGGACAAAAAGGTGTATAAGGACACCATATCATCCCCAGATCTTACACAGTAGGAGGATATATCCTTGGATCAGCTAACAAGTGGGGAGATCCAGCTAACCTAGGCCTGAGTGGATGAAGAGATATCTAGATTGAAGAAAAGGGGTGTTTCCCTTACAATTGATACCAAGAAGAAGAGGTAGGAGGTATCTGATGAGGAATATGATGATTTCCTCAATGAAAAGATAAAATCAAATGGGGAAAGATTGCTACAGAAAAATAAAGGAGAGTTCCCCCTAAAGGTAAGAAAAGTGAAGATGAACCAAAGGGGGTGATAATAGAAAGGATTGTCACATTAGCTGCAAGTACATCTACATCAGCTCAAGCATCTACATAGCGTCTAGTTGAAAAACCAAAGACTAAGAGAATTTTGAGGACCACTATTGAGGCTACAGAGATGCAGGTAGAAGGCTAGGCCCTGTAGCAGGAAGTAGAAGAGAGTGTCCCTTTGGAAGGAAAATAGTTAAATAAGGAACATGGAGCTAATGACCTACTGGTAGCCAGCAAGAAGAGGAGGGTGATGCCGCTGACGTCACCACCTAAGAAACAAAGAATGGCAAGGAGGGGGGATATCCGTGCTGACCCCATCATATTGAGAGGAGCCGATGGTGAAGCTTTCAGAAGGGAACTGCAACATGAAGTTCCACTTCCAACCATAATTAAATTCAAAACTGAGAAGGCAGAGGAGCAAACGAGAGAATTGTTTAAAGCAAGTCAGGGTGCTCCTTTCTCTTTGGATGATACCGTAGACTTGTCAGATGACAAGGTGGTTCAGAATGTGGCCTCTCAATAAATGGAAACTCTAGTTTCCAACACCCGCATGACTCCTCATGGAACTCCATTAGCATAGATGGTGGTATTAGAGGAAGTAAAACAAATAAAGGAAATGAAGCAAGGTTGCCCAGAGAGGGCAGCCCAATAGATAGGGCTCGACAATTTGGTTGAGCAGGTGACTAGACCTGCCGTCGTAGATTTAACATATAGGGGTGATGTAAGCCCTAAAGATAAAATAGGTGCACCCAAGGAACCAAAGAAGACTGAAGTGGCAGAGCATGTAGAAAAAAATAGTACTGCTCCTAATCAGGGTCAACAACAACATGAGACACCTACAGAACCAAAAATAGTAGAAGTTCAATAGAAGAGTGAGGGTGATCAGGATATATCAGATGTTGGTGTTGCTTAGACTCAAGGAGGGAGAAGCCTCAAGAGTAGAAGATAAATTAGGTCAAGAGGACCCTAAGCCACAGGATATTAGTGCATCGGGTGAAGAACAAGAAATGACCCATGATCAGGGTGATGTACAAGGGAAAAATACACTAGCATCCAAAGATGTCAATATGCCACTAGATGAGAAAAATAATAAAGAAGATGAAAATCCAAAGGAGGGAGTACAAGATCAGAATGTGGAAATTCCACAAGATCCTCCTTTGCAGAAGGCAACCCCTCAACAGGAAGAACTTCAACAAGATTATCCTCATGAAGAAATACATGAGGAAGAAATTAAGAAGGTGCCTTCTCCACCAAGGATAGAAGTAGATACTCGAAAATAGGGCATACATGATATTAACAAAGGCCACCAAGGATCTAGAGGTGATGTACCTCAGTGGCTAGAAAAGGAAATAGGTATGGAACAAGGGTTAGAAATTCAAGAGTTTGATGTTTCTACCTTGTTCACTAAGAAAATGATGAAGCCAAAGAGGAAGGCCAGATTCACATCTACCATAAAAAGAGATCCTACCACAAGTAGAAGAACTACACAGATAGCATTCCCACAGTTGAAAAGGAGAAAGGAAAAATTAGCCTAGAGGAATTCCAAATCACAACTGTTGATTTGGGTTTTTCCAATGAGGACCAGGAAGGTCAAGAGGGAAAGGATATTATTGATTCTTTAACCCAAAGGATGAAGAAGGAGAAAGAGAAAAATAAAATGCATAAGGAGCACATTGCTCAACTACATTCTTTCATAAAAGGGTTAATTAACCCTAATAATACACCAATTAATCCTGTAGTCCCATTAAATGTCGTATCACAGGAAGAGGTCACCAAGTTGGACCTAATGAAACATGAGGCAATGGTCATGGAAAAATGGATGTTATCAGCTCTCACTGGGGCTAAAGATGTATTGAGAACCTCTTTACAAAGGTGGAATTCTTTGAGTAGTCTAAAGAGAAAGGTAGATAAAATGCAAAATGATATAGGAAAAAGGTCATTCCAATTGGAAAGGGACCTGACTGCACTAAGTGAAATGAAGAGAATTGATCCACAAATTTTGATAAGCAATCAAGTATTGGATAATAATATTTCCCTGCTGACAAGCATATGGTATGAGGATATCAGGTTTGAGTGTGATATCTTGAAGAAGTGCAATGGCAAACTCAGGGATATTAGTGTTAATTTGCATAGCATGATGGCGTATGAAGCAGAAATCCTTGAGGCCCTGGAAGGAAAAATAGAAGGCAAAATTGAGAATCAGGATGCACACTTTACTATTAAAGCCCTGCATGATAATTTTAAATCAGTAGTAGATGATCCTCTCACCCACCTAATAGAAGAAGTAATGAATAAAATTATGAGGATAAAAGTTAAAGTAGAAACATACAATGAGACATTGAACAACAGGAAAGGTAAGTTGGATGCTCTCAAAGGTAAGTTCTAGTCTCATAAACATGCAATAACAAAGGCTAGAATTTAGTATGGGGGAGAGGTTGATAAAATAGTACAAGCACATGAACATATCAGGACAGCAGTAAAGGTCCACATACAAGACGATGTATATCGGAGTGACAATGATGGAGAAAGTGATGAAGATGAAGAGAACGGTGATGAAGAAGAAAATGAAGAAGAACCTGAGGAATGAATGAAGATGCATCACAAAGTGAACATATGCATGAGGTACTCATAAATAGTGAGTCATATAGCTGGTTGCCAACTAGCAACCTGTGCCATGAGATAAATTTGATTAAGTCACAGGAGAATTGTCAACCGTTGACCTGAATTGGTAAATCTTGACCGTTGGTCAATTGTAATTGCCTCCTCACCTTATTCTATAAAAGGTGTAGGGGTGCAATCTTTTAGACATTTGAAACTTAATTTAAATCTGATTGCTGAAAAAATTAGGACTTATTTCAAAGTTGTTGTAAATGTACATGTTATGCATCCTTAATGAAAGAGAAGCCATTTTGATTACAAATCATTGTAAATCTTGAGTAATCTGTGATTGAAATCTGGATATATGCATTGATTATCTATGTCCCTTGGAGTGCTTTTCATCCTGCATGTATTGTTTTCATTCCTAGTTCCTTTGAAGTTAGCATCAACCACATCTAGCTGTGGAACGTCCTGGTGACCTATGGTTTGATTTCTTCTCTCCATGAATGTATCTTGTGCGTATGTGATTCAATAACTAAAGATTTACTAACAATAGAAGTATTCTTTTAAATTTCTTTGAATTTCATTACAGATCATCTCCATAATTGCAAATAACAGACAATCAAAAGCAAATAAAACATTAAATATGTAGATATCCTGTAGGCAATTGAAAATACAGAGCATATTTGGAGTAAAAACATGTCAAATTGATAAATATCATGCAAATTCAGATAAATATCCATGAAATACATATCAATATCCACTTATAGACATATCATTTAAATAAATATACAGTGTAGAAGAAAGAGCAAGTTCATAATGATCAATGATCAGAAGAATTGATCAAACTTACAAATATCTCAGCAATCTTTGAAAATAGAGTAGAATTGACCTCTCTGTGGAGTGAATTTATAGGATACAGTACAATACTGATCACCTAGACGAATGTAAGACCCCTTGAAATGGAAAACAACATGTTGCATCAACCTCTGAGTAACATCAGATGATCATGACCTAATCAATGGAGACTTGGAGTCCTCAACTTATCCTAAGCTAATCGTACTTTACATTATAATAAAGGTTTGTTGTGCAAATTTTTATGCATGTTGTTATGACTAACAATCATCATCAACATAAATTGGTGCTAGAAGGAGGAGTCTCCATAGAGTATATTTGTCTAATTTGATGATACAGAAGGAAAGGTAATACTCACGCAGCTTTGTACTTAAAGTTGTGTGCAAAGATTTGTTGTTTTGAGTCTGTTTATGCTTGTCCGTTGCGAAGTTTTGAAAATTGAGCTTAAATATTTTAAGCTTTGCGGTAGATCACTATGATATTCAAAATATAAGTTCTCTTTCAAGTCTTTTTGCTAAAGCTTTGAAGCAATTTGCTTAAGAGACCTGATATCTTGTTGCTTGTGTCCAAAAGTCTCACATCACCTCATATTTGCATCATCTCTGCAAATATTGCATAAATATCCAGTTAGTTTCAGTTTCTGATCATAAATGCATCCTCTGCTCAAGTGTTTTAGTTGATCTTTATAGTAAACAAGCCAAATTTTCTTAAATTCAAGAAATCTTGGCTCTCAAACAAAATACTAGGTCCAGATCCAGTGGACTCTTTGAAGAATTGCCTATCCGGGGACTCAAACCTAGAACAGTAGATATTCATCTTTCTCATGGTTCTAGTGTGTCAAGAGCTTCACCAGAACACACTCTGATAACTCCTATCAGGTTGCAAAGACCTACAGGACCACGTATCACAGCCCCAATCCAACATCCACCAGTCACAATGTCATTCTTTACTATAGAGTCACCTCTGACTTTCACTGCCTATCATCCTTTACCTAAAAATTTTGATAAGATTTGTCCTAAATATCATCCATATCAAGATGTTGATGATCACATTAGAACATTCAAGGAAGCCTGTTGTTGGGCAAGAATTGAACATCAGGACATGGTATGCAGGTTATTTCCATTTTCCTTAGGGGAAGAGGCATATAATTGGTATATCAGTCTTGGTCAAGGTTTAGTCAGTTCATGGGCTACCTTGGAGAAAGCCTTTAAGGACATATTCAAAATACCTATAGATCCTTCAATGAATTATCATCTGTTTGCCACAATCAAGAGATTTGAGGGAGAACCTATTGCCAATTTCAATGCAAGGTTCCAAAAGATGCTCTCAAAGCTAGTTGCTCCCTATACTGTAATAGATGAAGCTGCTAGGAGTATATACTACTCAGCATTGGATCCCTTGACTTTTATGTTTATCAGGACAACACATCCTAGTGTCACAACCTTGGTAGGAGATTTTGAAGAAGCTGTCAAAGTCAATCAACAGTTGATTCCTGCTCCAACACCTAATATTGCATTTTCTACGCTCCATGTTTATCCTACATATCCTGCTCAACAACAGACCAATGGAGCCATGATACCTCTAGTTGTAATGCCAAGCCCTTTACAAATACCTCCACTCAGTATCATGCCACCTTCAAATGGAAATAGTCAAGTGCTACAATATCCAGGACATACATAGGTACCTCAGGTTGTGGAACAGTCTATTAACAATAACAATGGCTCTTCCTTCTTTAAACCCCAAACAGAGAACGTAGTAGCCAAAGTTCAGGAAGAAAAGGAAGAAATTAAAGAGATATCAGCACAACTAAGGAAACTCACCACTGAGATCACTCATTTGAGAAGTCAAAATTTCTATTCTCAACCAAATCAGAATAGAGGATATGACAATGATAGATTTGGTTATCCTGATAGGGGATACAATAATAACTATAATAACAACAATGGTAACAATAATCCCCCTAGACAACCTAGAGTGTGGAACACTAGGCCAAACAATGGTTCTCTACCATCACCCCTAGATAATCAACCTCCTAGTAAACCTAAGCAGACCACAAGGGTGAATCTGGCAAAGGTAGCTCTTACAAACTAGTGTAGGATACATAAAACCAATGCTCATGTAGAGCTAGATTGTCCTCAATTTAGGATAGCCGCCAGTATATTCCAAACTAAAGTATCTAATACTGCAGGTAATTCACCTTGTGTTGAAGGAAATGAAATTGTCCCCTATGGATATGACTCTGCTCTTGTATTATAAAGTTTCATGAATCATCCTCATCAGTAGACAATGTCACCTCATGAGAATTACACTTTAGCATGTGAAGAGTTGGCTATGGATTTTGAAACCAATTATGTTTTTCCATTTGAAGATGAAAATGAGCCATCAGTTGAACATGAAGAAGTACATTCTTATCAATAGTAGTATCAGGGTAGACATAATTACAATCTAAGGAATAACTCCAACCGACTTGCTGGTCCTTTGACTACATCCTTGCCTCCAAATAATTTAAACACTCCTCCTGATCCTAAGGAAAGAAATAACCCTGGATTTCCTAAAGTTAATGCTCAGTACTTAGCACCACAAAATGCAGTACCAAAAGCTGGTAATCTGCCCCCTGAGTCTGATAAATTGGTCACATACTTAGCAGATGAAATGAAAAAGATCAAGATCAGTCTGTCATTGTCAGAATTACTCAAAACCCTAGCTATTAAGAAATCTCTCATGAAATCCTTAGATGATCCTACTCCAAAAGAGGATAATCATGCCTCAAGTCAGATTGGGAATAAAAATCATACCATTAAGGATATTAATGTTAAACACAAAACTCCAGCCACTGTTCAAGTTACAGAGACTTCACACATGACTCTTTATAGAGATAAAACTGAGTCACCTCCTTTTCTCCTTACCATAAGGATGTTTAGTAGGAATTTGTATAATTGCTTAGTAGATTCAAGTGCATCTACTAATGTAATGCCCATGTCCATATGTAATGCCTTAGGGTTACATCCTGCCAAGTCACTTAAGAAAGTAACACAATTAGACAAAATAGAGGTGAGTGTTGTAGGAGAATTGACTCACATCCATATACAGTTAGCATCAGATCCAAGAATCCAATACTACATTGATATTCAGGTAGTAGATATACCAGATACCTATGGGATGCTGCTCAGCAGGGATTGGTCAAAAACACTCAATGGATACATGTCCACTGATTTTAGTCACATGTGGTTACCTTGGAAAGGAATACCTAATCAAATAAGGATAGATGCTGAGCCTCGCATGAAACATATGATCACTAAATACAATAAAACCAATGAGATCATGTACGTAGATGTTAAACCCAGAGTCTATTCCATCAGACCCCAGACTATCAAGATAGAGGAGATCCTCATGTTTGATGTTCATGTTCATAATGACAATCTTCAGGATGATAGAATAATTTTAGAATCTGATTGTAGTTCTGAAAATGAGATAGAAGTAGACCACTTCAAGAATTTTGAAATGCACTTGTCCAAAGAGGTGCAACATTGCCAATTGTTAAATATGTCTGTACAAGATGTTCTAATTGAAGTATGGTGCAGGTTACATGACGAGGTGCATTTTGAAAAGACCTGTGATGCTTGCTTAGATATGATTGAACTGGAACAGACATGCAGTGAGGCATCATCATCATCATCCGGGGTAAGTTTTGCAGATAGTGATAGTGATACTGAGTTTTGTCTGTCATTTGCAGAAATAGAAGAAAGTACATATCATGATGAAAGTCCTATCCAGATGATAGAAGAGCTATTGGTGTGTAGCGAGAGTAATTTTAAGAGTAACAAGAATATCACCCTAGGGACCGATTGCTTAGTTGAGTCAGATTATGAAATATCCGATAAATATGGAGAAAGTAATTTGTCCAAGTTTGAGGAATTTTTATCAAAACAAATTCAGAAGATGATATAGTAGCAAAGATCCCCACAGGATGTTCTAATTGAGGGATGGTTTAGGTTACATGAAACACCACATTCAGAAACTACTTGTTCATTATGTTTACATATTCTGGAAAAGCATATTTTGCCCTATTCAAAAGATCTTCCTTCTGATGACAAAGAAGAAGAAGGAATATCATCTTTACATCAAGTAGATAAGGTGAAGTTTGAGAAGATTAAAATTCCAAAATTAAGATGGATATCAAGTAGTGTAGCTGTTAGAGCTAAAAAGAAAAGTGAAGGCCCAGACAAACCTTTAATTGAATATAATCCATGGATCCTCAGGTTTGATGGATCTAAATCAAAACAAGGGGCTAGAGTAGGAATAGATCTTATTGATCCAACTGGTAAATCCTACTTAGTAGCATATAGATTACAATTCCCATGTTCAAATAATGTGACAGAGTATGAAGCTCTGATCCATGGGATATTGTTTGCACTCAGAAAGAAAGTAAATATTTTGCATGTCTATGGAGACTCAAAATTGGTAGTAAGACAAGTATGGGGCATATATTCTTCTAATTACAAGAAGTTGTCTAATTACAGACATAGGGTATGGGATCTGATAGAAGATTTTGATGCATTTAACATCACCCATGTGCCTAGAGAACAAAATCACAGGGCAGATGCCTTGGCCCAAGCCGCAAGTACTTTGGAGCCATTATCCATATCTGGTTTGAAGAGATTTTCTATTGAATTAGTGTCAGTACCCTCTCTACCGGACAATGTAGTTAACCTTCAAGTGTTTGATGATGACCAGCATATTTTAGATTTCATATCCAATACAAATGTGTTTGATACACAGATCATAGATGAAAGAAATGTGGAAGATCATACCTAGGAAGAAGAAGAGATCATAGAGCTCCCCAGTAACAAGATTCCTAAAGGAATGATAGAGTTGGAAAGAGCATTCAATTTAGATAACATGCTAAAACAGAAAGATCTCCCTAAAGCAGATGAAGGAGAGTATTCACTAGTCAATATAGGACATGATGTAGAGAAAAGGAATGTCCTGATTGGAAAGGTGTGTACAGAAGAAGAAATAGTAGGAATAACCCAAGCACTTAAAGATTATATTCATTTTATTACCTAGACATATGATGACTTGAAAACTTATGATACTTCAATCATCACTCATACTATACCGTTAAAGCTAGATGTCAAGCCCTTTCAACAGAAACATAGACTTGTTAATGCTTTGCTGGAGCCCATCATTTTTGAAGAAGTGAAGAAATTGCTTGATGCCAGGATCATATTTCCTATGAGACATTCTACATGGGTGGCTAACTTGGTCCAGTACAGAAGAAGAATGGTGACATTAGGTTGTGTGTAGACTTCATAAATTTAAATAGAGCTTCTGAAAAGGATAATTATCCTTTGCCTTCTCTAGATGAGATCTTGCAGATAGTAAATGGTGTAAAGATGATGTCATTTTTGGATGGTTTTTCAGGTTACAACCAAGTGATAGTAGACAAGAGAGATAGATTGAAGACTGCATTCACCACTAAGTGGGGAATATTCGCCTACAAGCACATGTGATGGTGACAGGTTGTCATTGATGTCAAAAGTGTGTTCAGTTGATGTTGCAAAGTTGCCATAGTTGTTCATTGTTTGGTCAGTTCATAGAGATGTGGAGTTGGTTTGGTGTAATGCAGTATTGATGATAAGAGTTTCTTCTTGTTTCAGGATGTGGTTGATCAGGATATCTTCAAGATGCTCTCAAGATGGTTTCTCATGTTCTTGATGTCTCATATTGATCTTTGGAATTCTTAGTTTTGTGTTAGACTATTAATTTGTTTGATCATCATCTTCTTTCATAGTGGCAGCATGACAAGGTTGACATTGTTAACAGGTTGAATATGATGTGGTGTATTGGTTGAAGTGTTGAACAGCTTGCATGATATATATTGATCCTTGCATGATATATATTGATCTTTATCTCATCAGGGTGTCATGGTTTTGATTCATCTAGTGATACATACTCATCTCCATGAAGGTTGAACAAGAAAATTAGTAAATCAACTCACTCTCAAGGTGCAAAAATGAAAATGCAATTCTTGAAGGTTATCCTTCAATGCAGAGATCATTTTTTTTTGTAATCTGGTTTTTATTGATATGTTCATGATGTTTGTTTTGAGCAAGGGTTTGAGATATTTTCTTAGAGTTGTTTTGAGAAGAACATCATCAGAATCTTAGGTTGTCTTGGTGACATTGTTTGGAGAAGTTCTCTCATGCATATCAGGATCATGGCTTGGTTCAGCAGTTCACATTCATTCTTAATGTCATGGACTGGTGTTGTAGAGAATAAAGCATTCATTTAAATCTTCTAACATGTCTCTACCCATCCTAAAATCTGCACTTCATCTTATGATTAAGGGTTGACTTGCAATAGCAAGTCGCCTTCACTTAAGGTGACCTGTTTAAAGGCTCTTAACACATTAAGAAAACTGGCCCCAATTTCTAGTCATCAACAGTGGTGAGGGTAATTGTTTTCAAAAAAAAAAAATTACATATTCGAATACCTTATAAGATAGTCAATGTTGGAGCTCGATTTTCATAAAGAGGATTATATGGGCACGTTTCATAGACCATGCTTCTAAGGAAACAAAATAAAGTTTTTTAAGCTCGATGAAATGAAGGTCTCCATTTTATTTAAGGCATCGAATTGCCTTTTTAGGGGAGCATAGTATATATTTTATTAAAGTTTCTATTGAGGATGCCAATCTCTAAGCCTTTTATGGATTTAGTTTTTTTTAGAAACTTTGCTTAAAACCTCTAAATGGTTGGCCCATATCCATGATGGTGATTTTTAATTTTAAAATCTATCAATTTTTTTTGTGGTGATAAAATTAGAAATTGTTTTTTTTCTAATTTAAAGAGATGACATCAAGATTTTTTGAGGAGAGATTTTTTAAGATGAATAGTTTATTTCTATTCTTGTGATTTGGAAACAAATAAGGTGATTTTCCTTTAGAAGGCAGATTGGATACAAAATTTTTGAAGACAATTTTTATTGACATAATTGATTGAAGATTTTCTTGAGAAGATAAAGAGTTTGATGATTAAATAAGATTGCGGGAATATGCAGAGAAGAATTTGAGAAGTTTTTCTTAAGACAAAGAAAATTTATTTTTGGCAGAGATATATTTTTTTTGTGGAAAACTTTATTTGCAGAGAAGGAGAATAAATTGTTGAAGGAATATGAAAAGGTTTTGCAGATGGATTTTTGTGGGAAGCTTCAAATGATTTTTCTTGGAGAGTCTTTTCATTTTGTTTCTTGCAGATTAAAAGAGAATATGAAAAGTTTTGAATGGGATTTAATTTTATATTATCCTATTTTGTTTGGAAATGATTTTTTCAGAAAGATGAAAAGAAAATGAAAGGAGATAAATTTATTATCAGATGGAAGAGGAAGATGAAGGATTTTATAGATGTTTTATTTTTGCAGGTTCCAGATTGAGGTGTGAGAAGTGTATAGATGAATGATGAAGATGAGTGGATGATACAGTTGTAAAATTATGAATTAATATGAAGAAAATTTGTATGACATGGTTTGAAATTGAATGTATAAAGATAATTTAAATCAGGTGTTTGGATTGAGTGATTGTATGGTTCATCATGTAGGATTGAAGAGATGATTTAAATTGTTTTGCAGAGATGGGTTAATATTTGCAGAGACACATGTGTGTGCAAAGAAGCCAAATAAATTTGCAGAGATATTATTGAATTTGTGTAGAGATTTTGTGTAAGGATAAAAAGCAGAAATGATGACCTCTTTATTCATCAAATTTACAAAGACAATTTGCAGTTGATTGAGTATCAGGTGATTTGGTAATGAGATTGATATTCATATGCAAAAGAGAAGACAAGTTATGTAATGGTGCAAATCTGATTCAGTGGCAATCACTTCTTGCACACTTAGCAGTTTGTTCTATATCAGGGGTTGGTGCTCCTTGAAGTTGGTGCTTCTAAACATTGTAGTCAGTAAGATTTTTGATAAAGCCAGTGAGGTAGTTTTGGAGTGGTTTTTCTACCCCTGGAGGGTTTTCCACTCGTGCAAATCTTGTGTCATAATGTATATTGATCTTCTCTATGTGTGTGTATGATTTACTCATGAGGTCTTGTTCTCTTTCTTCATTCTCAGTCATATGCATATGTGTTTGACAAATCAATGATATCTTTCTCTCTTTGTGTCTTGAAAGTTAAAGTTTGCAAAAAGATTTGAAATTTTACACAACACTAATTCACCCCCCCTCTCAGTGTTGTCCTGGACTCCTACAATTGGTATCAGAGCCACGTTCCCTTTTGAAGCTTAATCAACTTGGGTAGGTCCTATGTGTGGAGTTTAATGGGAAAGTGCAGAAGAAATAAGAACATGAGAAATGTCAAGCTTCGTTCTGGTCAAAAGACACAAAAGACATCATCCATATCAAATTTAGGTGTTAATGTTCAATCAGTTGATAAGGATGCTTCACAAGTTGAATCAGTGAAAGAGTCTTCTAGAGTTCCTTTGTTTAATGGTTCAAATTTTTCAGTTTGGTGTATGAGAATGCAAGTCTATTTATCCTCTTTAGGATATGATGTATGGATGTCTGTTGAGAATGGAAGTGACAAAGAAGCCATTGAATGTAATCATATTGCAAAGAAGGCAATTTTGTCTGCTCTGTATAATGATGTTTCTTGTAAAATTATGGACTGTGTTACAGCTCAGGATATGTGGAGAAGATTGAAAAGAATTTATCAAGATAATGATAAAGAAGAGGACACTCTGGTGTGTGAAGAAAGTGGCAATGAAAGGAGAATTTCAAATGAAGGAGTTGAAGTTCAAACCCAATCAGATTCAAAAGAATCCAACATCACAAGTGATGATGATCAGGATTATGATGAACAATATTGTGAGATTGATTTGGAAGGAGAGCTCATATATGCTCTAACTAAACTCAAGAAATATAAGAGAGAGAATCAGAAACTAAATTTGTAGCTGCAGCAAGAAAGAGAATCTAAAGACAATACACTTTCAGAACTTGAAATTGTATCTACAGATCTTGAAGAGGCCGGATGTCAGATTATAAGTTTAAAGACATATATTGATGATTCAGACAAATTAATTGCTAGATTAAAGACTGAAATTGAGGAAGCCAAGAGGATAGCAGATGTTTCAAAAGCTAACCTTGAAGTTAGAAGGATTGAGAATATGAAATTAGAGGGTGATATTATCAATCTAAGAAAAGAGTATGATGGTCTCAAGGCTTTATCTAAGAAATATCAAGTGTTTGAAGACAGCTCAAACAAGTTGCATGAGATGTTGGGCAAATAGAAGAATCATCAGGATACTACTAGTTTAGGATTTGAAGGACAGTGTTCAAAAGCTAGAGAAACTCCCAGAAGGAAAATTGATATTGCTGCCACAAAAGGTAAAAGGAAGAGTGAAGCTTAACAAAAAACCAGAGATGAATTTGTGCACAATCAAAGAAGAAATTTCAGAAAACCTGCAGCTATAAGACAAGCATACATGTACAGTTATAACTATTCATTTAATGGTTATTGTTATACTTGTAATCAATTTGGACACAAATCAATTAATTGTAGAAGGAATACTAATATTATTTGTTACAAGTGCAATAATGTTGGACACATAAAAAGAAATTGTAAAGTACATAGAAGTTATGATCCTGCATGGAAGCTTAACATGAGTGCTCAAAGGTACTAGCAGTCATTTGATTATGATTATAACATAATTTATTATAATTGCAATTTTGTTGGTCATAAAGCTCATAGTTGCATAAAAGCATCATCTAATTTGATAGGTTGGAAATGGAAAGAGACAGAAAAGGTTTGGAGGAAGAAAGCACCTGTGAAAATTTGGAAGCAAAAAGAAAGTAAAGAGAAGTCAAAATCTAAGCTTGTGCATCTTGCACAAGTCACTTCATCAGTTACATAACAGATAGCATGAAGTAAGGGGGAGTTGTTCATGTTCTATCAATTATCCCCAAGAAGTTACAGGAGGAGAGTAGTTGATGTTTATGATCTTGTTTTGTTTATCATGCTTGCCTAATAATGATTGATATGAAGTTTATGATGATATTGAGTTTCATTGTATGTTAGTAATACAGGTGTTCATGATGAGTGACATGTTTAGTGGTTCTTGATGCATACAAGATGTTGAAAGGATGTTTAGAGGTTCAGTTCACAAAGAGTTTGTTGATATTGAATAATTTGGTTTTGGAAAGTGTTGTTGCAAGAAGATATTAATTGATTGTTTTGGATTATAGAGTCAAGAGGCATTAGTCTTGTTAATTACAATATATATCAGATTTGACATTGTGTTGCAAAAAGTGTCATGTGCAGGTTCAGCCTAGTGATCTTCATAACCTTTATTAATTTTAGATGGTCTTCATTCTTTTTCATGTCAGAAAGGGTGTGCAAATAGATTGGTTGCAGGATGATAGTTCATGTTGGAATCCTTTGGCAAGGACATCTCTTATTTGATATTCATGTCATCATGGATTGTGATTCATACTGATTTTTATTTGTGAAAAGTGTAGTCTTTGCATGAAATTTAGGTTCATATATTTCATATCAAGGAGTCAGTTTGATGATCATATCTATTACTTTGTTGAGTTATGTTTTATGACATGTGTCTTGGAGCTTTCAGGTGATTTGAAGATAGTGTTAAAAGAAGATGATAAACTAGAGATATTGACAAGTTTCTGGTGTGATAATTTCACATGTTTCATTGATGATCTTCCTCACTAATACATTTCAAATAGAGTTCTTCAAACTATGACATTGATGGTGATATCTTGTATTTCATCAGAGGAAGTTAAAGGATAACAGGAGTTTATGTCTTCAAAATGCTCATAATGCAATGTGATGATCATGCTATAACATCTTTCAGTGGAGTTGTTCTCAGGGGGAGTTAATTCAGTCTTTGTCATCAGATGTCAAAAAGGGGGAGAGAGAAAGACTGTATTATGAAGTTTTGTCATCAATGACAAAGGGGGAGATTGATGGTGATAGGTTGTCATTGATGTCAAAAGTGTGTTCAGTTGATGTTGCAAAGATGCCATAGTTGTTCATTGTTTGGTCATTTCATAGAGATGTGGAGTTGGTTTGGTGTAATGCAGTATTGATGGTAAGAGTTTCTTCTTGTTTCAGGATGTGTTTGATCAGGATATCTTCAAGATGCTCTCAAGATGGTTTCTCATGTTCTTGATGTCTCATATTGATCTTTGGAGTTCTTAGTTTTGTGTTAGACTATTAAGTTGTTTGATCATCATCTTCTTTCATAGTGGCAGCATGACAAGGTTGACATTGTTGCCAAGTTGAATATGATGTGGTGTATTGGTTGAAGTGTTGAACAGCTTGCATGATATATATTGATCTTTATCTCATCAGGGTGTCATGGTTTTGATTCATCTAGTAATACATACTCATCTCCATGAAGGTTGAACAAGAACATTAGTAAATCAACTCACTCTCAAGGTGCAAAAATGAAAATGCAATTCTTGAAGGTTATCCTTCAATGCAGAGATCATTTTTTTTGGTAATCTAGTTTTTGTTGATATGTTCATGATGTTTGTTTTGAGCAAGGGTTTGAGATATTTGCTTAGAGTTGTTTTGAGAAGAACATCATCAGAATCTTAGGTTGTCTTGGTGACATTGTTTGGAGAAGTTCTCTCATGCATATCAGGATCATGGCTTGGTTCAACAGTTCACATTCATTCTTAATGTCATGGACTGGTGTTGTAGAGAATAAAGAATTCATCTAAATCTTCTAACATGTCTCTACCCATCCTGAAATCTGCACTTCATCTCATGATTAAGGGTTGAATTGCAATAGCAAGTCACCTTCACTTAAGGTGACCTGTTTAAGGGCTCTTAACACATTAAGAAAACCGGCCCCAATTTCTAGTCATCAACGGTGGTGAGGGTAATTGTTTTCAAAAAAAATATTGCATATTCGAATACCTTATAAGATAGTCAATGTTGGAGCTCGATTTTCATAAAGAGGATTATATGGGCACGTTTCATAGACCATGCTTTTAAGGAAACAAAATAAAGTTTTTTAAGCCCGATGAAATGAAGGTCTCCATTTTATTTAAGGCATCGAATTGCCTTTTTAGGGGAGCATAGTATATATTTTATTAAAGTTTCTATTGAGGATGCCGATCCCTAAGCCTTTTATGGCTTTTTTTTTTTTTAGAAACTTTGCTTAAAACCTCTAAGTGGTTGGCCCATATCCACGATGGTGATTTTTTATTTTAAAAGATATCAATTTTTTTTGTGGTGATAAAATTAGAAATTGTTTTTTTCTAATTTAAAGAGATGACATCAAGATTTATGAGGAGAGATTTTTTGAGATGAATAGTTTATTTCTATTCTTGTGATTTGGAAACAAATAAGGTGATTTTCCTTTAGAAGGTAGATTGGATACAAAATTTTTGAAGATAATTTTTATGGACATAATTGATTGAAGATTTTCTTGAGAAGATAAAGATTTTGATGATTAAATAAGATTGCAGGAATATGCAGAGAAGAATTTGAGAAGTTTTTCTTAAGACAAAGAAAATTTATTTTTGGCAGAGATATATTTTTTTTGTTGGAGACTTTATTTGCAGAGAAGGAGAATAAATTGTTGAAGGAATATGAAAAGATTTTGGAGATGGATTTTTGTGGGAAGCTTCAAATAATTTTTCTTGGAGAGTCTTTTCATTTTGTTTCTTGCAGATTAAAAGAGAATATGAAAAGTTTTGAATGGGATTTAATTTTATATTATCCTATTTTGTTTGGAAATGATTTTTTCATAAAGATGAAAAGAAAATGAAAGGAGATAAATTTATTATCAGATGGAAGAGGAAGATGAAGGATTTTGTAGATGATTTATTTTTACAGGTTCCAAATTGAGGTGTGAGAAGTGTACAGATGAATGATGAAGATGAGTGGATGATACAGTTGTAAAATTATGAATTAATATGAAGACAATTTGTACGACACAGTTTGAAATTGAATGTGCAAAGATAATTTAAATCAGGTGCTTGGATTGAGTGATTGTGTGGTTCATCATACAGGATTGAAGAGATGATTTAAATTGTTTTGTAGAGATGGGTTAATATTTGCAGAGACACATGTGTGTGCAAAGAAGCCAAATAAATTTGCAGAGATATTATTGAATTTGTGTAGAGATTTTGTGTAAGGATAAAAAGCAGAAATGATGACCTCCTTGTTCATCAAATTTACGAAGATAATTTGTAGTTGATTGAGTATTAGGTGATTTGGTAATGAGATTGATATTCATATGCAAAAGAGAAGACAAGTTATGTAATGGTGAAAATCTGATTGAGTGGCAATCACTTCTTGCACACTTAGCAGTTTGTTCTGTATTAGGGGTTGGTGCTCCTTGAAGTTGGTGCTTCTAAACATTGTAATCAGTGAGATTTTTGATAAAGCCAGTGAGGCAGTTTTGGAGTGGTTTTTCTACCCCTGGAGGGTTTTCCACTCGTGCAAATCTTGTGTCATAATGTATATTGATCTTCTCTATGTGTGTGTATGATTTACTCATGAGGTTTTGTTCTCTTTCTTCATTCTCAGTCATGTGCATACATGTTTGACAAATCAATGATATCTTTCTCTCTTTGTGTCTTGAAAGTTAAAGTTTGCAAAAAGATTTGAAAATTTACACAACACTGATTCACCCCCCTCTTAGTGTTGTCCTGGACTCCTACAGCATGCCCTTTGGATTGATAAATGTTGGAGCTAACATTCAGTGAGCAATGGATATAACCTTCAGGGGGCTAATTGGTAAATGCATCATCATATACATGGATGACTTGACAGTTTTCTCTAAAGAGAGAGGGAATCATGTAGAAGACCTCAAGAAAGTACTAAAGAAATGTGAACATTATGGAATATCCTTAAACCCTAAGAAATGCATATTTGGGGTAACCACAGGGAAGTTATTAGGTCACTTGATAACAGAGAATGGGATCGTCATTGACCCTGAGAGAGTAGAATCAATCATGAAGATACAACTTCTTGGGAGTAAGAAAGAGCTCAAATCTTATTTTGGTAAGATCAATTTCGTTAGGAAATTCATTAATGGTTTTGCAGAGATTGTCAGACCATTGAATGCAATGCTCAAGAAGGATGTCAAAATTGAGTGGACACCTGAAGCTAGAGCAGCTTTTCAAGATATTAAGAAAGCCATATCTAATGCTCCTATTCTAATTAGTCTAGATTATACCAAAGATTTTTACATATACTCATTTGCTTCAGAGCATACGTCTACAGCAGTATTAACACAAAGAAATGAGGCTAAAGAAGAAAATCCTATAGCCTTCATGAGTTGTCCTTTCAGGGATACAGAACTTAGATATATGGATGTTGAAAGACAAGCACTTGCTCTGGTCCGAGTAGTCAAGAAGTTTAGACATTACATCTTGAGAATTAAAGTGATCACTATAGTACCAGATGCAGCAGTAAAGATGCTTTTAATGCAAAGTGAATGAGGTGAAAAGAGAGCCAAATGGATAACTATTCTCCAAGAGTATGATAAGGACATAATACCCATGAAATTAGTGAGAGGACAAGCCTTGAGTCAGATGATAACTGAAATTGATCCTAACATCATGATTTAGCAATATGTCATAAATACAAAGGAAATTGGAGAATGGTATTCAGACATTAGGCATATCTTGATTACTGGAAGATGTCCTTCAAGGTTGTAGGCCTCACAGAGGAGAGCCTTGAAGATAAGATCCCAAAAATACATGATAAAAGGAGTTCTTTTCAAGAAGAACTATGAGGGAATATATCTTAGATGCCTAGAAAGGCAAGAAGCAGACAAAGTGTTAACATTATGGAATATCCTTAAACCCTAAGAAATGTATATTTGGGGTAACCACAGGGAAGTTATTAGGTCACCTGATAACAAAGAATGGGATCATCATTGACCCTGAGATAGTAGAATCAATCATGAAGATACAACTTCCTGGGAGTAAGAAAGAGCTCAAATCTTATTTTGGTAAGATCAATTTCGTTAGGAAATTCATTACTAGTTTTGCAGAGATTGTTAGACCATTGAATGCAATGCTCAAGAAGGATGCCAAAATTGAGTGGACACCTGAAGCTAGAGCAACTTTTGAAGATATCAAGAAAGCCATATCTAATGCTCCTGTTCTAATTAGTCCAGATTATACCAAAGATTTTTACATATACTCAATTGCTTCAGAGCATACGTCTGTAGTAGTAGTAACACAAAGAAATGAGGCTAAAGAAGAAAAGCTTATAGCCTTCATGAGTTATCCTTTCAGGGATGCAGAACTCAAATACATGGATGTTGAAAAACAAGCACTTGCTCTGGTCCGAGCAGTCAAGAAGTTTAGACATTATATCTTGAGAAGTAAAGTGATCGCTATAGTACTAGATGTAGCAGTAAAGATGCTTTTAATGCAAAGTGAACCAGGTGAAAAGAGAGCCAAATAGATAAGTGTCCTCCAAGAGTATGATATGGACATAACACCCATGAAATTAGTAAGAGGACAAGCCTTGACTCAGATGATATCTGAAATTGATCCTAACATCATGAGCCAGCAATATGTCATAAATGCAAAGAAAAATGGAGAATGGTATTCAGACATCAGGCATATCTTGATTACTGGAAGATGCCCTTCAAGGTTGCAGGCCTCACAAAGGAGAGCCTTGAAGATAAGATCACAAAAATAGATGATAAAAGGAGGAATCCTTTTCAAGAATAACTATGAGGGAATATACCTTAGATGCCTAGAAAGGCAAGAAGCAGACGAAGTGTTAACATAATTACATGATAAGTTTGGAACCACACATGGATCATACTTAGCTACCACTCATGCTATCCTTAGAGCAGGGTATTACTGGCCCACTATTTCTAAAGATACTACTGAACACATCAAATGTTGTCATATGTGTCAAGTTGCTGCAAATAGAGAAAGGTATGTTGCTTAGCCCTTGCAACCAGTGATGGAGATGCACCCATTTGCTCAATGGGGGATGGATTTCATAGGACCTTTCAACCCTCCATCATCTTCAGGCCACAGGTATGTGTTAACAATTACTGATTATTGTACCAGCTGGACTGAAGCTATTAGTAGTAAGACATGCAATGCTAAGGATTTGATCAAGTTCTTGGAAAGCAATATAGTAACCAGGTATGGAGTTCCTTATGCTTTAGTATGTGACAATGCATCTACCTTTGCATTGATAAGATTATCAAGTTGGGCTTTTGACCATGGAATTATTTTGAAGTTTTCTTCAAATTACTATCCTCAAGGGAATGGATTAGCAGAATCTGCAAACAAGAATTTGTTGAACATCATAAAGAAATTGATAGAAAAGAACCCGAGGGAGTAGAAGACCCTATTAAAGTATGCATTGTGGGTAGATAGAACCAGGATGAAGGATGCATTAGGAAATTCTCCTTTTCACCTAGTATATGGGGTAGATCCCATCCTCCTTGTTAACCTAAAGATCCCCACATTGCAGTTTGCACAAGAATATCTAGGAATAGATAACAAACAAGAAGTCAGGTTGCTTCAATTAATGTATCTAGAAGAAAAAAGAAATAGAGCAATTGATCAATTTACTAAACATCAAGTTGTTGTCAAGCGTTGGTTTGACAAAAGAGCCAAAGTTAAGGCTTTTAGAATTTTGAATTTAGTCCTTATGTGGGATAAAGAACATGAAAGGAAAGGAGATCATGGTAAATTTGATAAACTTTGGATAGGTCCTTTTCAAGTTTCAAAAATTTTAGGAGATAGTACCTACAGGCTCAAGACTTTAACCGGTTAGGATGTCCCATTACCAGTTAATGGACAATTCCTCAAGCATTATTTTCAAGCCTGAAATAGTGTCATGTAGGTCAAATGTATCATAATGTGCATATTGTATAGTTGTTTGTACAGTTTTGTTTTGTTTGTTTGTTTGCTTGTTGAGTTTTGTTTTGGTTAGTCAAGATGATGCAACTTATCACCCTAAGAAAATAACTAAATTGTTGAGATTCAAGTGGTGAAAACAAATTCCTATATAGGTTATGATTCATTTTGAGGAGTATCGGTGATCAGGTCTGTGATATCCTTTTCATCATAGTGCCTTTTCTTAACTAAAGTGATTTTTTACAATGACTCACCTAACAGCCTTGGGTTTGTGGAAGACATAAGTATAGGTGTTAAGTGAAAAATCTAAAGGGACTCCCTTGCTACTAATGCAATCTCCAACCTAAATCAGCAAGTGACCATGCCTTGCACATTAAGCTTACATGATGACATCATATGAACAAGAAGAATAAATATTGAAAATTCAAAAGGAATAAGATTAGGCCATCTAAGTAACTCTACCAGGGCTATAGACGCCTGCTGGAAGTGGAGCTCTACTTAGGGGGATTGTATAGATAACCTTGCTAGGGCTATAGACGCCTGCTGGCAACAAGCCTCTATCCAGGTTGGCTATGAGGGATGCTCCCAAACTATGTAGCTTAACATCAGTTACTCATGTTTTCAACTTACTTTCAAGATGATGATAATTAATCATCTACACACACCTAATCCTTTTCTAGCATTGTTGCCATGATGAAAACCCTATCATTCAGAAAGATTATAATACTTATACTTAGAAAGAGTTAAAATGCTATGTTAGAATGTGATCACATCACTTGAATCATTGGAATTTGGTTATGTTATTTGGAGACAAGTTGTTGTGTGGTTACACAACACGCCCAATTTTGCCTTGACAAAATAGGGACCCAACTTTTATTTCTACTTTGGCTTGTTGTTTTTTGATTTGGGCAGTTTGGTAAAATTAGTCATGCATATAACCTTGTAAGAGGGTGGATTTGTCACCATGATGAGGTCAGTTGTCAATGTTAGTAATTCCCATTATTAATGTCATGGTTGGAAAGTACACAAAATTTCAAGCAGGTTTGCCTTTTAGATCACCCCAAAATTGTCTAAAGGAAGAGAGTTATGTTGAGTCAAAGTTTAGTCAAACCTGATAGACCACGCAGGAGGGGGGTCATATTTCAAACATAAGTCAGATTAGATAAGATCACCCTGATATAGGATTATCACCTGATAATCACCTGGTGCACAATGTGAGGACATCAAAATTAAGTAAGAGTCGATATCTACCTTTCGAAAGACTTCAGTAGTCTCACGGGGGGTCATATTTTTTAATATCAATCATCTTGCGAATATCACCCTCTTTGCATATATCACCCTATGTCAATATGATGATGATGTCATCTAATTCCAATGGATGAAGGAAATCACGTTGATGATGATGTCATCATTCCATTCTATCTGCGAGGAGGTATATATCTGATATCTGTTATATTCTTTAACATGATAGTGATGTCATTAAAACATAATGATTAAACAATGTCACCGACATAATGATGCCACCATGATCTTTTCTAAAGGGGGTCATTTTATCTGTGGGGTCATATATTTGAATAGCCCCTGATCTGAATTTTGCGACTCGATATGCACATGGTCAAACTTTGACCGTATCACCTGATCCTTTGCATTCAATTTTATCCAGAGGGGGGTCATTATATCTAGAGGGGGGTCATATTTTGAATATCCCCTGATCTTTCGAAGATCACCCCCCCTTCTTGACATTAAATGCAATTAAATGTTGTAGATGAATTCCCACTGATTACAAATGCAAATTGAACACTTGGTAGCATCAATGGATTCCCTGCAGATGATCAACGGATTTGATCAAGACAATGCATTTTTACCCTAATATGTCCTATTGACCTACTTTAAAGGTAAAATTTGAAGGTTATTTTCATTTACCTTGTGAAAAATCAAGAAATTATAGAGCTCCGAGTTAAAACCCGCAAACAACTACCTGCTAATGGATTAGATCCTTCAGCCTAATGGAATAGGTGATCTTAGGCGTTTATAGCACTTCTCTGTAATCAGTCATCTAATCCAAGAAGAAAGCATTGTTAGGTAAGTAATTGTAAACCCTCTTGTGGTCTCTTTCTATGTTTTTAGGTAGGGTATTTGTTTTTACATGTTGTTTGGCTTTGTGATAATATGTATCATGATGAAGTGAGGAATAATATACAGAAGTATACATGATATAGAAATACATGATGTTGTAGAAATGCATATGGACACTGTAGGGTAAAGCATATCATGTTTATTACAAGAAGCCATGGTAGATCTTAGAAGAAATAGGTCTGAGGTAGAGTTCCTCAAGCCCATGTTTGTCCAACCTGAGGGGGTGCAGTTCAAATATGGAGTTATTGGTGATACACACCAAGGAGATATGGACCTGGTAGTATGGTTGACAAGAGTAGATCATGATAAGGACAATCCCATTCTGGATGGGGTATATGTCTCAAGTATGTGGTATGCAGCTTATTTTCCATATGCTATGGATGCCCCGGAGCTGGTAGTAGAATGTGCCAGAAATTATAACCCTAAAACCAGACGGGTGGAGAAGCATGGGAGAATATATGCAGACTTCTCAATTAAGGGCATTACTTCCACTTTCAATCTGCCAGTTGGGAAGAAGGTAGTGAGTGTGGACCTGTGCAAGTTGGAAACAGAGTACAACAATAATAAGAAAAATGCAAGGAAGAGGATATACCAATGGAGGTCAAAGAGCAGCACATATGCTGCCTCAGCCAAACTACCAGTGCATCTGTATAAGTTTGATTTTGATGATGAGTACCAATATATGATTGCTCTACTGAGCAGGATGATTGGCAAGCCTTATGCTGGAAATTTTGAGAACTGGATGTTTGGGATCATCCAGATGGTCTTATATGTAGACAACAGGCCACTACAGGCTAAGATCATCAGTGATGCAATGGATGAGGGAATGAGGAGCCTAGGAGGACAAACATGCTTATTTTACATGACTTCATATGTGGTATACTCATGTGCATATAAAGGAACTTTTGATGCTTTGAAGATAGTGGGTAAGGCTAGCGGTGATGCTGATGATGCACACATATGGAATCATTATCCCCAATTACAAAGGAAAGAATACCTCCTAGACTACAAACTAGTAAATGATGCATTCTCCATGCATCTAGTCAGAACTATGGAGGAGGACAAGACTAAAAGGCTGAGCATGGAAGATCAAGAAGTTGTTTATCGGCACGGAGCTTGGTTTATCCAGTTTGCCACTTTTTCATACATCAGGATAGAAAGATTTGAAGGACAACCTCTTATGTTGCCAAGATACCCTACTGATGGGGTTGTCGTGATGGAATTTGTCAGGCAGGTATCCACAATAATTGAAGCCTACAAGGCACAGAAGAAGATATCTCCAATTTTATTTCTAGTATCCATGGGCTGGTACATGTGCTCAGATTTAGAGAGCATAAAACATGTCATTGGGGGGTTAAAATTGATGTATTTGTAGACATTTCCCCTAGCCAGATCATATGATCCTTATGGCCGATGTAGAAGATACTAGGAAAACCAATACATCAAAAGCATCTAGAAGACTTCTGGACTGATTGCGATGATGAAGCTGAGGTGAGAAGAAGGAAATAGTAGTGACTCGCCTTGAATCAAATTGAAACCTTTGACTGCATCTCGGTGCTAGTACAGCTGCGTAATGATGATGGGAAAATCATGTCCAATGAGTATGAGGACAAAAAGGTGTATAATGACAGCATATTAGCCCTGGATCTTACACAACAGGAGGATATATCCTTGGATCAGCTAAGTGGGGTGATCCAACTAACCCAAGCCTGAGTGGATGAAGAGATATCCAGATTGAAGAAAAGGGGTGTTGCCCTTACATTTGATACCGAGAAGAAGAGGCAGGAGGTATCTGATGAGGAATATGATGATTTCCTCAATGAAAAGAGAAAATCTAATGGGGAAAGATTGCCTACAGAAAAAGAAAGGAGAGTTCCCTGTAAAGGTAAGAAAAGTGAAGATGAACCAAAAGGGGTGATAATAGAAAGGATTGCCACGTCAGCTATAGGTACATCTACATCATCTCAAGCATCTACGTCATCTGCACAGCCTCTAGTTGAAAAATTAAAGACTAAGAGAATTTTGAGGACCACTGTTGAGGCTACAGAGATGCAGGTGGAAGGTCAGTCCCTTTGGAAGGAGAATAGTTAAATATGGAACCTAGAGGTGATGACCTACTGGTAGCCAGCAAGAAGAGGAGGGTGATGTTGCTGACGTCACCACCTAAAAAACAAAGAATGGCCATGAGGGGGGATATCTGTGTTGACCCCATCATATTGAGAGGAGCCGGTGGTGAAGCTTTCAGAAAGGAACTGCAACATGATCTTCCTCTTCCCACCATAATTAAATTCAAAACTGAGAAGGCAGAGGAGCAAGGAGAGAAGTGTTTAAATCAAGTCAGGGTGCTCCTTTCTCTTTGGAGGATATTGTAGACTTGTCAGATGATGAGGTGGTTTAGAATGTGGCCTCTCAACAAATGGAAACTCTGGTTTCCAACACCCGCATGACTCCTCATGGAACTCTATTAGCACATATGGAAGTGTTGGAGGAAGTAAAAAAAATAGAGGAAATGAAGCAAGGTAGCCCGGAGAGGGTAGCCCAACAGATAGGGCTCGACAATTTGGTTAAGCAAGTGACTAGCCCTGTCGTCGTAGATTTAACATATAGGGGTGATGTAAGCCCTAAGGATAAAATAGGTGCACCCAAGGAACCAAAGAAGATTCAAGTGGTAGAGCATGTAGATAAAGATAGCACTACTCCTGATCAGGGTCAACAATAGCATGAGACACCTACAGAACCAAAAATAGTAGAAGTTCAACAGAAGAGTGGGGGTGATTAGGATATATCAGACGTTGGTGTTGTTCAGACTCAAGGAGTTCCGGGAGAAGCCTCAAGAACAGAAGATAAATCAGGTTAGGAGGACCCTAAGCCACATGATATCAGTGCATCAGGTGGAGAAGAATAAATAACCCATGATTAGGGTGATGTACAAGGGCAAAATACACAAGCATCCACAAATGTCAATATGCCACTGGATGAGAAAAATAATAAAGAAGATGAAAATCCAAAGGTGGGAGTATAGGATCAAAATGTGGAAATTCCACAGGATCCTCCTTTGCAAAAGGCAACCCCTCAATAGGAAGAACTTCAACAAGATCCTCCTCATGAAGAAATACATGAGGAAGAAATTAAGAAGGTGCCTTTTCCACCAAGGATAGAAGCAGATACTAGAGAATAGGGAATACATGATATTAACAAAGGCCACCAAGGATCTGGAGGTGATGTACCTCAGTGGCTAGAAAAGGAAATAGGTATGGAACAAGGGTCAGAAATTAAAGAGTTTGATGTTTCTACCTTGTTCGCTAAGAAAATGATGAAGCCAAAGAGGAAGGTTAGATTAACATCTGCCATAAAAAGAGATCCTACCATAGGTAGAAGAATTGCACAGATAGCACTTCCCACAGTTGAAAAGGAGAGAGGCAAAATTAGCCTAGAGGAATTCCAAATCACAACTATTAATTTGGATTTTGCCAATGAGGACCAGGAAGGTCAAGAGGGGAAGGATATTATTGATTCTTTAACCCAAAGGGTGAAGAAGGAGAAAGAGAAAAATAAAATGCATAAGGAGCACATTGCTCAACTACATTCTTTCATAAAAGGGTTAATTAACCTTGATAATACACTAGTTGATCCTGCAGTCCCATTGACTATCATATCACAGGAAGATGTCACCAAGTTGGACCTAATGAAACATGAGGCAATGGTCATGGAAAAATGGATGTTGTCAGCTCTCACTGGGGCTCAAGATGTATTGAGAACCTCTTTATAGAGGTGGAATTCTTTGAGTAGTCTAAAGAGAAAGGTAGATAAAATGCAAAATGATATAGGAAAAAGGTCATTCCAATTGGAAAAGGACCTGACTGCTCTAAGTGAAATGAAGAGAATTGATCCACAAATTTTGATAAGCAATCAAGTATTGGATAATAATACTGCCCTACTGACAAACATATGGTATGAGGATATCAAGTTTGAGTGTGATATCTTGAAGAAGTGCAGTGGCAAACTCAGGGATATTAGTGTTAAGTTGCATAGCATGATGGTATATGAAGTAGAAATCCTTGAGGCCCTGGAAGGAAAAATAGAAGGCAAAATTGAGAATCAGGATGCAGACTTTGCTATTAAAGCCCTGCATGATAATTTTAAATCAGTAGCAGATGATCCTCTCACCCACCTGACAGAAGAAGTAATGAATAAAATTATGAGGATAAAAGTTAAAGTAGAAATGTACAATGAGACATAGAATAGTAGGAAAGGTAAGCTAGATGCTCTCAAAGCTAAGTTCCAGTCTCATAAACATGCAATAACAAAGGCTAGAATTCAGGACGGGGGAGAGGTTGATAAAATAGTACAAGCATATGAACATATTAGGATAGCAGTAAAGGTTCACATACAAGAGGATGTATATCAGAGTGACAGTGATGGAGAAAGTGATGAAGATGAAGAGAATGATGAAGAAGAAGAACTTGAGGAATGAATGAAGATGCATCACAAAGTGAACATATGCATGAGGTATTCATAAATAGTGAGTCATATAGGTGGTTGCCAACTGGCAACCTGTGCCACGAGATAAAGTTGATTAAGTCACAGGAGAATTGTCAACCATTGATCTGAATTGGTAAATCTTGACCGTTGGTCAACTGTAACTTCCTCACCTTATTCTATAAAAGGTGCAGGGGTGCAATCTTTTAGACATTCGAAACTTAATTGAAATCTGATTCTTGAAAAATTTAGGGCTTATTTCAATGTTGTTGTAAAGGTACATGTTATGCATACTTAATGAAAGAGAATCCATTTTGATTACAAATCATTGTAAATCTTGAGTAATCTATGATTGAAATCTTGATATATGTATTGATTAGCTGCATCCCTTGGAGTGCTTTTCATCCTGCATGTATTGTTTGTTGATAACTGAGAGGGGGGGTGAATCAGTTATCCTTAATTCGCTTCCAGTTCAAACACTTAAATCCACTTTGTTAATCAATAGCATAGCAATTAATCATTCATGAAAGCATAAGGCATAAACATCAGAGCAAATATACATCAACACATAAGACACCAAGATTTTGACATGGAAAACCTGGTTAAGGGAAAAACCACAGGGTGATTAACCCAAGGATTATTCTCTGTTAGAAGAATAAGAAAAATGGATGGCACATGCCAATTAGGGCTCACTGCCTAAGCACACTGCTCACAAAGAGGCACACTGCCTACAAGAGACACACTGTCTACAAAGTGATAAGAATCACAAACTTGAACTAGAGATTGACATCTTTACCATGCCTGGATCAGTTCCATTTAAGCCTGAGAAACTTCTGCTCTGCCCTTTGCTCTTTCGCTATTCCACACTCATCCACTTCACAACACACACTTCGAAATGAACTCACAAACCTTTATTTATACAAGACATCGACTTAGGAACTATCATCTAAGTCGGCAATCAGCCATAAGAGCATTTGTAAGATGAATAACTCATCCGGTCGGCCAGTCTGAATAAGAACATCTTCATCCAGAAGAATATCTTCAATTCTAGGCTTTAACACTCATGCGGACTGACAACACAACCTCAACATGATCCAAGAACCTTCACAAGCTTTCCTGAATGACCAGGTACATCCGCACTTCCCTTTCCTACTGGAATCTCTTCTCCTCTTCTTCCAGAACTTCAAGAACACAGTCTGTCATGACTGTCAAACTGAAACAGGTTCTTCCGGACCTCCAAACTACGTACAAACTGAGATGACACATCACAAGGACATCTCAAGCACTCCTTCCAATCTGCAAAATTTGAGAATGCACTTCTGGATCTCACCGGACCTTTTTGTAACACTCTGTCACTCCGGAGCATCTCCCAGAACTGGTTCAACTTGATCAATCACAACTTCTTCATACCTTCATGCGGACCTCTGAAAGCTTAACTAGAACATCTCAAGACTCATATCTACAAACCCTTTAATCCGCATCCTCTGATCCTCAACCTATTGAGTATTTTTGCCTTCTTCTCATCACTGTTCCTGATTGAGACTAATTTTCTCAATATCCTCAGCACACAACTCATCCAATCCTTCTTATCAATGCAATATGAGTATGTTGACATCAATGACAACACTGGTTAACCTCATACTTACAACATTGTTTTCATTCCTAGTTCCTTTGAAGTTAGCATCAACCATATCTAGCTGTGGAATGTCTTGGTGACCTATGGTTTGATTTCTTCTCTCCATGAAAGTATCTTGTGTGTATGTGATTCAATAACTAAAGATTTACTAAAAGTAGAAGTATTCTTTTAAATTTTTTTGAAGTTCATTACATATCATCTCCATAATTGCAAATAACAGATAATCAAAAGCAAATAAAACATGAAATATGCAGATATCCCGTAGGCAATTGAAAATACAGAGCATATTTGGAGTAAAAGCATGTCAAATTGATAAATATCATGCAAATTCAGATAAATATCCATGAAATAGATATAAATATCCACTTATAGACACATCATTTGAAAAAATATACAGTGTAGAAGAAAGAGCAAGTTCATAATGATCAATGATCAGAAGAATTGATCAAACTTACAAATATCTCAGCGATCTTTGAAAATGGAGTAGAATTGACCTCTCTGTGGAGTGAATTTACAGGATACAGTATAATACTGATCACCTAGACGAATGTAAGACCCCTTGAAATGGAAAATGGCATGTCACATCAACCTCTGAGTAACATCAGACAATCATGACCTGATCAACGAAGACTTGGAGTCATCAACTTATCCTAAGCTGATTGTACTTTACAAGATAATAAAGGTTTGTTGTGCAAAATTTTATGCATGTCGTTATGACTAACAATCATCATCAACAGGACTTTGTCGAGGCTAAGATATCATTGGGCACCTTAGCATACTATCTGCATAAACACATCCATCACAGCCTCTCCCTAACAAACTTCATCCTACACTAGGGATACTTGTTGAGCCTTATTTGGAAGTGGATATCCATAGCTCTAGCTCATATCATCCAAACCAAAACCCAAAAATTAGCAATCATCCAAACCACAACCCAAAACATAACAAACAACCAAAAACATCAAAACATAGCAAAAAAATCCAAAAAAATCAAAACATCACAAAATCCAAGCAAAAAAGTTAATCCTTTGACATCAACCACCAACACAATAAACAAGAACTACATCACATCTCTATCATTCAAAGCCTTGATCCTGTGGATACAGGGTATGTAGGCAATTTGAGATGCAAAGGAAGAACTCTGATTCAGGCATATATGATAGCCTCTCTCTCATCATCTGTCTTTCATCTTTCTTCTGATCATCCTCTAATCTTTCATCTCCCTTTCTTCTATATTTCATCACTTACATCATCAATAAGCTCAAAACTACATATTCATCATGTCTCATCACCATCGTAAATGTGCTTTGATCCTATGGGTACAGGGTATGTAGGTAGTTTGGAATACGAAGGAAGTATCTAGTATGCAAGCACAAATGATCCACCCCACCTTCATCTTCTTTTATCTTCCGTCATCTTCTCTTTGGCCAGCTCAAGCAAGAAGCAGACTATGCACATCAACAAAAGCTCAAGCACTTTAACCAATCAATAATAAGCCAAAAGTTATTTGTCCATATGCCTTAAGCCAACATTTGCTATAGCATTTTATCAACATCTTTAGCCTTCAACAGGATATAGCTTTCCTCTCAACAAGGCGCCAACTTAATCCATCTAAAGAGCATTTAATTTGGCAAGAGAACATGATGACAGTATCTTTTGTTTTATCTTTTGATTTATCTTTCTTATGCCTAATCAAGATTGCCTTGATCTATCTATATCTTGGTACGTTATGATGAAGTACGGAATGGGGCATGGTCATATCGCTTTCGTATGTTGTAACTGTGGGATGATCTTATTCTCTTCCTATGCATATTGGTATCTTGTATGTGTTGGGACTAGCATCTTGCATATCAATATCTTTTGCATCTGAGAAGCTAAACAGTCTCTTATGCATTGAGACTATTCTATTCTATGACTATTTCCATACATATAACTAGCAAGGTGTCATTATGTGTAGTGAAGATAAGCTCAAACCTTTTCTTGTAGCATCAAAGTCCATATTGGAACACTAGCTGCTATTCATATCTTGTGTATGTTGGTTCAACATCTTGAGTTCATACGTTTAGACAAGATTGTAGTATGCTAGTTATGCATTTGATACCTTGACACCTTGGTCTTCTATACCTTGGTGCATAACATCCATATGCTATATCAAACATAAGGATTGCATTTCTTTACTTTTGAGCAATTACTTTAAAAGTTGTCATATAATTTATCCATTCCATCATCATCCTACATAGTCCTCAACCAAGATCAACCTTGTTTCTAGCCTTTCATCTTATCACGAGCCAACCCAGACCTTCCTAGTTAGCCTGGCTTACCTCTCGACGGACATCACCTGCCAATTACACTCGGGCATAACTTTGTTTATCGAGCAAATCATCGTATCTTCTTTGACACAACATTCTAACGAACATTGTATCAAAGAGGGGCAAAATGTAGACACCCAAAATTGACCTAGTTATCATTAGTATCAAATATTGCATTAGCTATCATCTACATTTGTCTAACACACTTGAGCAATTTCCCTATTTTATCAAAATCGCCTATTTCTTCTATTAAATAAATAAAGTCATATTTATTTAATTAATTCATTATCTATTTCTTCTATTTTTTCTAATCTATAATTAAATAATCTTTAATTAAATAAATCTTATTTATTTAATTAAAAATTCCTTCATAAGCCCACTTTCCAATTAATCAAATAAATTTTATTTATTTAATTAATTTTCCTTATCACTTATCTTTATCATGAGTTGACATGTGTGTATCTTTTATTTAAAAACATGTGTGGTACTACATCTTTTATTTAATATCTTTCACATGTAGTACTTTTTGTGTACATGGTCACACATAAGCCTTATCTTCCTCCACTTGTCATTTACACATTCACCTATGATTATCAATTCATCCTAACCGTTCACATAGCTACCAAATCTCCACCGTTGATTGATTTTGGTTGAGTATTATATAAACACCCTCTCATTCTATACTACATCTATCCAACATTTTTCATATAGCATCTACACTATCATCTTGAGCATATTGAGCACTTTAGCATCCATCTAGCATATTATCATTTATCATCCATCCATCATGGCAGCTTTTATCTTCATAATTGTTCATTGTTGAGAAGCAATCCACATCATAAACAAAGAATCATACAATCTAGGTGATCTTGTTCTTGAATTGCATGCTTTTGGTTTCACTTGGATTTGATTATTTGATGGTGGTAGGATTAGGTTTTCAATTATATGTTTGATCTTATTAACCTGATTTTTACCTATAACATGCATAATTAGGGTTTTGAGAATAAGTGGACTTAATTGAACAACTAAATCACATAATTCTAATTTTCCCCTATATTATGAGTGACCGAAGGCCTGTAGTAGACTTTCTACTCAGCTGAAGTCCTTGAATGTTTAGAGGTTAGCAAAATCAACCCTAAACACAAAAATCCTCTTCATCATTTTTCACCTTAAACATTTTGGTGAACCTGTGTTTTTAATGAATTTTGAACCTTTCTGAGTGTTGTCCTTCATATTTACATTCATTTCATTCATTCATATCATTGTTCATCTTATTGCATTTGAAAAATTACAAAAAAAAATTGAAAAATTGGAAGAATTTGAAAATTTGGCATTTTTAGCTTGCATTTTCAAATAATTTGAATTAGTTGGCATTTAATTTCAATAAATTTTTGTCATTATCATTAGATCTAATTTAAAATATAGAAAATTTTTATTCATCATTAATTTAGATTGCATTTTCATGTTCAAATTGATAAAAATTGCTTGAAATTGTGCATTTTTTCATATAACCTAGTTTTGCATTAGCTAGGGTTTGTAGTCAAAATCTTGTTTAAGATTTTACTACCCTTTTAAAACACTCATTAGGACTAATTTCTAACTATAGTGTTGCATCATAGTGGTTTGCTTGCAAAATTTCATGTCTAGGGTTTGAAAACCTTAATTTTTCACTAGATTTTGGCCTTATCGTCTCTCTAGATTTGCATCATAGGCATGTTGTAAAGAATTTTTCTGCACTAATTTTATGTTATGATGGTTATTATCTACTTCATCTCCTATAATTATTTACAACATCTTTTTATTGGGCTCTTACAGTGGAAATTTGGTGAAATTTTGCATATTTTGGCTATATTTTCCCTAGGGTTTGACCTTGAGTGGCACTATAAGCGTGTTGTGACAGATTTTTTGGCATTAGGTGGTTGTTATTACTGTTATAATTTTATTTCCATCATCATTTTCCTCACAACACCCTTTCTCATACTCTTTTGCATTGAAATTTAATGAAAAATTGCGTATTTTGGCTATATTTGACCTAGGGTTTGACCTAGAATTGCACTCCAAGCGTGTTGTGATAGATTTTATGGATTTAGGTGAATAATATTACTATTATTATCTACTTCATCTCCTAAAATTCTTTACAACACCCCTTTTATTGGGTCTTTGCATTAAAAATTTGTGAACAATTGCATATTTTAGTGTATTTTCACTAGGTTTTGACTTGTCCTCATTCTAGATTTGCATCAAAAGTGTGTTGTGAAGAATATTATTAATTTATTGGACTAATATCATACATATTAATTGCTTCACTTCATCAATTTCCTTACAACACCTTTTCTTTCACTTATTTGCATTGAAAAAAGTTGAAAAAATCAAGCATTTTAGGTCATTTTTGCACTTGTCTTTTGCATAACTTTTGAAAAGATTTTAAAATCTGATTTTACATTAATGTTACAAGAAATTTCACCATCAAATCTTCATCTCATTTCTCTTTGGTATCTTTACATGCATATATCAAAAACTTTAATAATTTCTACAAATTTCTTAATATGAATCCTCATGTTCTCACTTATATACAAGGTATGTATCACAAGGATATATTTAAATTCTCTTCATTTGAAATCCTTGACTATGTATCTGATTATGACAACCGTATATCTCTCATGAGTACATACCCTTGGGTAGTAGAAGATTTAACAAGACACATTGAGAATAATGAGTGTGAAACTCCTCTTAATGCATTGGAATTCATAGCTAAAACATGTGATGATGACATAGAAAATGATTCCTCCTACAAGGATATACTAACACAAGAGTATGAAATCATTGACACATTCTTAAACATTACCCTTCCCTCTATGAAAAATGAAACACTAGTGGATAAAGGGCTCCCTCTCAAGAAGGATTCTTCATGGGTGGAAAAAGACTATTCACCTAATGATCATTTGGTGCATGAGACCTCTACGGATAATCCATTAGACCTTCCACCTTTGATTGAAAACTCAAGAACCTTCAATGAGAAGACTATGGATAGCTCTATTTTTCCTAACAACACCATATCTTCCTCTCGTCCCAATGCTCTCCCTAGCCACAATGTAGCGTTAGTGGATGAGAAAAGGTCTCTCACATTAAATCCTTTAGGGATAGATGTTGGGTATAATCAAGAGGAAAACAATGTTAATTCAATCTTCACTAATAGATTTTATAGTGATATTCCTAAGATCATTGTGCGGGGGGCACCTAGTGCACCTTCTTGCTTAAAACTAGTGATTACGGTTCAAGGTGCTCAACAACCACACCACAATGTGATTTCTCACACATACAACACCTGTAATAAAAAGAAAAGTAAGCAAGCACTCCATGTGCCTGTCTCTCTTCCATGTTCTCAACCTATGCTCCCTCCACCACCTCATCTTACTCATAAAAATGGTCAAGAATATGATCTTGTTGAGCAACTTCACACTACTCCAGCTAAGATCTCTCTTTCGGATTTGATACAAACATCGCCTACATACCATGGAATGCTCCAAGAAGCTTTACAAAAGGTGATTGTCCCACCTACTACTAAGCCTAATGATATAGCAGTCGTATTGGATAGTATGCATGTGACAAAAACAGATATTAGCTTTCAACCACATGAATTACCGTCAATTGAAGTTCAAAACCAATATGATCCACTTATGATCTTTGTCACAATAAATAAAATGTTGGTAAAATGAGTTATGATTGACAATGGATTGGCTCTTAGTGTTTGTAGCATTGACCTACTACACAAAATCAAGGCCGACACATCACAAATCAAACTGAATAAACTTAGCATATGTGGCTTTGATAATCATAGTAGTCAATCAGTAGGTGCTATAACCTTACCTGTATAGGTGGGTCCTGTGATTGTACCTACTCTTATTCATGTCATGCCTAGTTCTTTATCCTACAACATGATTCTTGGTAGACCTTGGGTTCATGCATTGGGGGCAATCCCTTCCACTCTACATCATTCAATCAAATTCATATTCAAAGATAAACTACATACTATTCATGTTGATCCTGAACCAGATAATTGTTTAAATATTGAAATGCAAAAATAAGTTTACAATCATGCGAGTCTAAACAACTTACAAGTTGGTTCATAAAAAATTCTTGCCACAGATAATGTTGTGCAAGACTCTAAAACATCAAATGCACTTTTTGGTGATGATTGGGGCTCGTTAGATTTTAATCCTTGTAGTATAGGGGAATATAAAAATAATTGCCTTGACACATCAAAAGTAGCATTGATCTTATCTAAGCAATCTTTTGAAGCACCTGGGAAACCTAAAGTCCCCTTGGTAGAAAATAAAGACAATACTCGCACTTATACTACAAATTACGAGACCTATGAGGCTTCATTATCCCCTAAAGAAATGACATCCCTCTATGGTCGAGGATTTAAAATCCTTTATAACAACTGTGAATATGTAGGTAAGGGATGTGATGTAAATCAACAAGGGATTTGAGTACCTATAGAATCTGCTTCAAGACATTACTCAAGCAGCATTGGATATAATCCTTTTAAAGAAAAGAAAGCTTCTCGTCATCCGAAACTCAATAGTAATACAATTTCAATAGGACCAAATCAACATGTGAGATATCTTGAGCTGATAGGCCACACTCATTGAAGCAATTATTATAGTTGCTCTCAAGGGTGACCTCCTCCTAGATATGTATGTTCTTAACATTGAGATGAATCAGGTAAGTATTTCTAACCCTTTACCTCTCGTGATGTGTTTCTCCTGTGATGTGTTATGTGTTGTTTAGGCCTCCTGGAATGACCCTTGATTCTCTTGTAAGATCCAGGATACCAGGAGACCGCCTCTGTTGTGACCCTTCTTCTATTTGTATCATCATTCTTCTATATTGCTTCTCCTCTATTTTCATTGTTGTGTGTTGTGTCGTATGGACATAGCGTTGTGGTTGGTGACTTGGGGGCACCCTCCTATGTGAATTTCCCTAAGGTACTTGTTTCTTCTCTCTCAATTTATTGTTTCCCTTCCTCTAGTGTTTCTATCTAGTGGGTGGATGACAAAAAACATATTATACTGATGTGGACCTAGTGTCCCTTTAGCGAGAAATCAAAAATTGGACTTAGTTCTTCTATGATGATGGGGTTGTTATATATTATCCGATGCTTGGCTAGTAGAATCACTCCATGTGATCTTGATGGTGTCTTATCACACTTACAAAACATAACAATACTGCTACTCCGTGCACTTTGTCTATCTTGAATCTCGCATTCCTCAGTTATTTATGTGATTGATCATATGCATTGATGTTGTTGTTTATCATGACTATATGGACACTAACACTTTTATTACAGGGATGTATTTGTGGGAACATTTGTCCATCATGAAGTACATCTCACCTCCGAGGGGCATGGGCTTTGTGAGAGCTCGTGTTCCCTTGTGTGTCTTCTTCCTACCTTAATGTGCTTGATATCGGTACCTGATATCAACCACCTTAAGGTGGGGAGATATATAAGGTAAGCTGTTTGTTTTAGATGTTAGAAATGTGCTTGTTCTTAGGTGTAGTCTTAAAGACTAGTGGCGATGAGTCCCTCCTGCACTCTGAGATTTGTTTGCAATCACTTAAGCCCTCTGCGGAGGCTAGATATCAAATCCTTTTCTTAAGCCCTCTGTGGAGGCGGGGATGGTGTATTTCTCGTGGAGAATGCACATCCTGTCATTTTCAAAAAGTCCTCTATGGAGGCGGGGAGCAGTTCTGTGACTAACTCAACCCTTAATTGTATCTTCAATGATTGTTGTGGCGAAGCCCAATCATTGGTGTGTACCTATAATGTGCCTGAGATAGTGATGAACCTAGAAATAGGAACACTCCATCGCTTGTCTACCATGTTTTCTTTGTGTCTTCCAACTGTGTGTGCATTGCGTGTTTGTTCCCAAGCACAGTTTTAAAGACCGTGGTGATGAGTCCCTCCTGTGCTTTGGGATTCGTTTGGCGTGCTTGATTTGTATGGTGTGCTTGATTTGTTTGGCGTGTCTGTTACCCCATATGCAGTCTTAAAGACCAGTGGTGATGAGTCCCTCCTGCATTATGGGTGGTGTGTTTACTTTCCTTGTACTTGCATCTGCATTTCATATATATGAAAAGAAAAAGAAAAATAAAAGCATTCATTGCATTCACTATATTCTTTGTGTTTTGTGTGTCTTCAATGTTGTCTTCTCCATGTTTTGCATGATTGTAACTGTCTTCTCCATGTTTTGCATGCTTATTATTGTCTTCTTTGTGATTGGCATGTCTTCTCCGTGTTTGGCGTGTTTGTTGTGTTTGTTGACCATACTTTAATGCATGTATTGGCCTTGTGTTTATACATACATTAAAGTGGGGGCTAAATGTTATGTAAGAAAAAGTAACCTTGGGATCTTTTTCCTATTAAGGTTTAGCTTCCGAGTTCTGTTGATGCATTTAGAGCATTTTTCATGATAATTTGACATCTCGATGAGAAAACCCTAAAGTTTCATGGAAAATGGGACCTAGGGGATGCACTTGACATGATTCCTACCTGAAATAGGGGGGAGGACTTGGGCACCTGCACCCTAGTCTTGCCCTATTTTAGGTCAGAACCAATTTTTAAGTGTTGGTTTATGACCGTTATTTAGGTCCTAGACCGACACGGTAAGTTTGAATTATGAAATTCTTAGCGGGAATGTTTGTAATTGCATATATAAGCATGATTAGTGATTCATTTGTAAACTAGATGGTAATTGTGGACTTTATACATTCTTGTGATTAGAGCATTCAAAATATTCATTATGTTGTAGAGAAGAGCATTGTTATTGTGTTTGTATTTCTAGATTTGGCATCCATCTCCTCATGGCATGAAGAACATCTTCCTTCCATGAGATCTTCACTACAAGGTGATATCAATTGTGTTTTCAATCAGTTATCATTTGGATTTTGCCTCTATCCTACAGGGATACGCACTCTTTATCTGACAATGGTGTTTAGAAGACTTGAATGTCTCTCTGGGGCTTGATTGAGGCAAGCCTCTAAACAACACAACCCCCAACCTATTTTTTCGTGATTGTAGATTACAAGTTGCAGGAGAAGAAAAAGTGGGGTTGTAGAAGAGTAGTGCAGACTGTCAGAATTGTAGATCAAAAGAGAAAACAAGGACCTGTACTCAGGCGTCCACTCATTAGTCCTCTAAATCCCACAACAAAAAAATCTCTAGAATAGCAGGAACATGTTGCAGATAAGATTACCAGATCCTGATAGAAATGGTGGTACTGGACTAGGGTGCCCACTCATTAGTCCCTGACTTTTTCATTTTCTGAACTTCAAAATTTGGTACACATTTGATTGTCATTTGATATCTTTGTGTGCGAGCATTTTATGTGATTTGTTTGTTTGCTTCTGAATTTGCATAATTAGGGTCTTGAGCATAAGTAGACTTAATTAAACAAATAAATCACACAATTCCAATTTTCTCCTATATTTTGAGTGACCAAAGGCCTGTAGTAGACTTCCTACTCAGCAGAAGTCCTTGGATGTTTAGAGGTGAAAGGAGGATTCATACAAACTAGCAAAATCAACCCTAAACACAAAAATCCTCTTCATTATTTTTCACCTTAAACAGATCTTCAATTGAATTGCATCTTCATCCCACTTGACCTTGGCATGACTCAAAACTTGTATGTTCTAATTGACTTGAGACACCAACTCTTCTGCCTTCTTCATAGTAGCAGGGGCCTCAGTGATTTGCCTTGTCTAATCAGCTGTTGCTACAAGCCTTGTCATGGATGCAATCTTAAAACTTACAATCTCCCAGAGCTGACTCATCATGTGTTTTATGACCTCCTTTTGGGTCTACAACATATGTATGTCAGAATGGATAGTTTCAATTGCTTCTCTTTGATTCCCAACAACATCTTTCACCAAATCATAAGTTCTAGAGATCTTCATCAGTTAGACAAAATTGATATATTTCACTAGCTTCTGTAATGGTCATATTTGCATATTCTATACTCTTATCTAACAAAATTTTATCTTGAGAGTATTTGTCATTGATCTCAACTAACCTTTTACTATCAATCTCATACCTTACCTTCTTTTTAGCTGCTTGTTCAAGGGACTCAAAATGAGAATTGATTGACTCCGTAAGCTTCTTCATTTGTACTGCAGGAGTCAAGGAGGTGTCTTTCTTCACATCAGACATGATCTTCTCAAAGATTACCATAGCTTCTCCCATAAGCTCATTGTCCTCCATGTGAGACATCAAGATCTCTTCTTGTGTCATGGCTTGAAAAATTGTCCCTAGCCTTAGTTTTTGTAGTGGAGACATTGTAGCCAGGTTTATTGGTCCTTCTAACAACTCAGGTGCAGACAAAATTTGAGTTTCCTTTTGTTTCTCCAAAAGCTCTCTTAAAGAGTCAACTGAATCCTTTCTAGCAGTGTCTCTTTTATCTTCATCATGTGACACTTCAACATCATGTCTCTCTGGAGGGTCTTCTTGAATGGGCTCTTGTTCATTTCCCTCTATTTTCAGAGAAATATCAGTCATCTGTACATTAGCTTCTTCTCTTTGCTCACCTTGTTCTTTAGAGGCTTTTTCCTTAGGGTTCTTCTCTCCCATGGACTCTTTCATTTCTTCATCATTTCTTGTGTTCATCGGAGAAGTTATTTTACTTTGATTCACACTCTATTCAACATTCACTTCTGGAATTGCATTAGAATTGTCAGTATCAACATTTTGTTCCTCTTTATCTGTGTCAACCATAGTTAGAATGTCAAGTTCATAAAGTACATTTAGAGTTTTCTCCTTAATCTCTTTCACTAGTTTCTCAATATCTCCAGACATTAGAGTATTGATTTTCTTCATGGTTCTAAATTCTTCATTGAGCTTCTTAGTGACTTTAACTTTTTCTTCACTAGTGAGACTGTGTCCAAGTGTATCAACAAAAATGAGAGAGGAGAAACAAGTGCCTTAGGGACAATCATGTAGGAGGGTGCCCCCAAGTCACCAACCGCAATGCTATGTTTGTAAAACACAACACACAACAATGAAAATAGAGAAGCAATGTAGAAGAATGATGATACAAATAGAAGAAGGGTCATAACAGAGGTGGTCTCCCAGTATCCTTGACCTTACAAGAGAATCAAGGGTCATCCTAAGAGGCCTAAACAACACATAACACATCACGGGGGAAAAACAACACAGAGGTAAAAGGTTAGAAATACATACCTGTAAGGACAACCAGGCTAGCGGTTGTCAATGAGCAATCCAATGCCATTTTTCCATGGGCATAGTGAATTCTCAACTTTCTCCTTATCCACTTCTATCATACCAATTATCTCATCATAGTTTAGATAGTCATTTTCTACTTCTGCCATGCCAATTATTTCATCATAGTGGTAATAATCTAGTGTTATTATTATGTCATCCTTCTTTTCTTTCAATTAAGATGCTAGCTAAACTATCTGATAAGTCATCTATAACTTCAAAAAATGCTTTATTGAACATGTCTAAAAATCTTACCACAGCTGCTTCAATTGTTACCTTGTCAACATCTGAGCATTCATCATATGCATCAGTAATTGGCTTCAAGTTCCCATGCGCAGCCATGCATTAACTATGGCTTCTAGAGTCATTGTAGCCTTATCTTTCTTAGTTTCAGTTTTCTTATTCTTCTTTTTGCCTTTATCCTTTCCAAAGGGCTTCTCCTTTTTGCTTCTAGTGGCTTCATCTATTTTTTCCCTCTTTGCCTTTATGCCTTCATCAGACTCTATTTCTTCTTCTTCTTCTTCACCACCAAGGCTCACATATACTCAATTGGTGGCCTTTGCTTTCTTTCTCTTATGCCTTTTCTCTTCAGGCTTCTTTTCAGGAAATTCTTTCTCACCATTAGCAATATGAAGGGGTCCGAAACTCCCAGAGGTAGCTGCAATAGAAGAGGAGGCTTGTTTTCTTCTTCTTGTTCTAGAAGTAGGTTTTTCTTGCTTAGTCTACACTTCATGCCTTTCTGGAGCCTTTTCTTGTTTAGTTTTCTCTTCCAAAGCCTTTGCTTCTTGAGAGGCTTGAGACTTGGATCTTGCTTCATCTATTTGTTCCTTTGTGAACCCTTTTCTCATTACATAATCATCTACCCATTTTCTTAAATTTCTTTTGATCTTAGGTTGTATTTGTTCCATATGCACTTTGAGAGACTTTTCCTCAAAAGTCCCAAATCTTTCCTCTTTGGGGTCCTTTGGTTTGCTCAACATTAAATCTACCAAACCAGTCAAGATGTCCTCTGTAACCTCATATCCCATTATTGGGACCCACAGTGTTCTTGGTTATGATGCCTCCATGAGGCATTGATCTTTGGTCACCATAAAGACAATATCTTCTTTATACTTCTCTACTACCTTTCTAGGGATTCTAACCCTAGCCTGCATTTTGTTCTGGAACACCTTGAAGTATCCCCACAAAGCTGCACTTTGAGCATTATTATCTCCAATACTCTGTAAATGGTTCTTGATTTGTACTGCTACAAGGGAATGATTGAACCAAACAATATTAGTCATACCTAGTAATTCCTTTAGGAAATAGAATAGTAGGCAGATGGTAAGAGTACCGTATTTCAATGGGTACTTTGTAGCTTTTGTGCTCTTTAGATTCTCCATCAACTATTATTGAAGCAACTCACACAAGTCATAATCAGTATTATTATTCACCATCTCATAGGCAGTGTAGATGGCCATTATAGAAATAGAGTTCTCCTTGTTGGAGAAATATACCTTGTATCCAATGACCATTGTGTTTAGGGGTAGAAAAGGGTGGATATGTTTTGGTTTAAGTTTCAAAGGCAAATCCTCCCTTCTCACCAAACATTAAGGGCATATCAACCAAATTGAATCTCCACTAGGAGAGAGAAGTCACCTACAGGTTGGGCTACCACTTGGAATGATGCAAAAGTTTAGATGTAAAAAACAATATCTCAATTTAACGCTTAATTACTCTTAAAACCCTAAATAGACAAAATAGTAAGCAAATCAATGAATTACAACAAATCCTTTCAGACTAAGGTTAAGGACAGAGATTGTTAACTCACTGTATTTTGAAGTTTAGAATGAGGAACTGTCGGGGACACCAGCACTAGTGCCCTAGTCCAAGGTACTATTTTCGTCACAGAATCTGAATCTCCTCCCGACACTGATTTGCACTGTATCTTCTATTTCTGCTCCAGAAAAAGTGGAGGACACGGGCACTAGCGCCTTAGTCCAAGGCCTGGTGTTTTTTGAGGTGTTGGAAGCTCTGCAGATGTTGATTACCACTATTTAGTTTATTTCTTTCTCTACAATTCTGGAGGACACTGGCACTAGTGCCCTTGTCCTGAAATGTTCACCTTTGTCCTCTTTCTTTCAAATCTTGAATCCCTACTGTCTGCAAACTCCTTTCCGCAACTCCACTTTGAGTAACTCGGTACCTATAACTTGCAATCACAAAGGAGTGTGGGAGGGGTTTGTGGTGTTTAGAGGCTTGCCTCGATCAAGCCCCGGAGAAACATTCAAGTCTTCTGAACACCGTTGTTAGATGAGAGTGCATATCCCACCAGGATAGAGGCAAAATCCAAATGATAAATGATTAAAAACATGATAGATATCACCTTGAAGTGTAGATCTCATGGAAGGAAGATGCTCTTCATTCCATGAGGAGATGGAGTCAAATCTGCAAATACAAACACAATAAAAATGCTCTGCTCTGCAACACAATGAATATTTTGAATGGTCTAAAATCATAAGTATGTATAAAGTCCATCTCCAGTTTGCAAATGAAACCTAAACATGCTTAAATATGCAACTACAAAGATTCCCGCTAAGAATTTCATAATTCAAACTTGAGATGTCGGCCTAGGACCCAAAATAGAGGTCATAAAGCCGATATTGACATTTAGGGCAGACCCAAAATATGGCAGGACTAGGGCACTAGTACCCAAGTCCAACCCCTCATTTCTTCTCAGGAGTCATCAAAATGCCATCCCCTAGGTCCTATTTGACATAAGACTTTAGAGTTTTCTCATCAGGAGTCAAAATTATCATGCAAGATGCTCTAAATGCATTCTAAGGACCTGGGAGCCAAACCTTAAGAGGGAAAAGCCCCCAAGGGGACAATTTCTAACATAACATTTAGCCCCAACTTTAATCTATGTATTAAATTTAAGGCCAATACATGCATTACAGTAAGTTCAACAAACACAGCAAACATGCCAAGCATGGTAAAGACATGCCAAACACATCGAAGACAGTAACATGCACACAAAACATGGAGAAGACAACATTGAAGACATGCAAAACACAGTAAATGCAGTGATTATTTTTCTTTTTCATTTTCTCATATATGAAATGCAAAATGCAAGTACAAGGAAAGTAAACACACAACCCAAATGAAGGAGGATCTCATCGCCACCAATCTTGAAACTGTATAATGGGCAACAGACACGCCAAATAAATCTCAAAGTGTAGGAGGAGCTCATCGCCACTAGTCTTGAAACTACACTTGAGAACAAACATGCCATACAAATCCCAAAGCATAGGAGGAGCTCATCACCACCGATCTTGATTATGCTTGGGAACAAGCACGCCATACACACACATGGAAGAGATGGAGAAATATGGCAAACAAGCGATGGAAGAAATGTATTGATAGGTTTACAGCCATCTCAGCAACATTACAGGCACACACCGATGATTGGGCTTCACCATAACAATCGTCAAAGACACGCTTAAGGGTTAGGATAGTGCCAGATCCGCCCTGCCTCATTGGAAGATTTTTAGAAAATGATAGGATGTGCAGTCTCCTCAAGAAATACACCATCCCCGCCTCCATAGAGGGCTTAAGATAAAAAGGATATGCATGATATCCCACCTCTATAGAGGGCCTAAATGATTTGCAATAGATTTCAAGATTTTCAAACACACTTTGCTAGCATCTAAATCAAACAACTTACCTTATATATGCCCCCACCTTAAAGTGGTTGATATCATGTACTGATATCAAGCATGTTAAGGTAGGAAGAAAACACACAAGGGAACATGAGTTCTCGCAAAGCCCATGCCCCCAAGAGGTGACATGTACTTTACGATAGCAAAATGTTCCCACAAACACACAATTTCCTACAAGAAAAGGTGTTAGCATTTGTATAATCATGATAAACAACAATGCATGTAAAAGAGCTAAGGAAAGTAAGATCCAAGATAGACAAAGTGCACAGAGTAGTAGTAGTGTTATGTTTTGTAAGTGCGACAAGACAACATCAAGCTATCACATGGAGTGATTCTACTAGCCAAGCCTCAAATAATATTAACAACCTCGTTGTCATGTATGGACTAGGTCCATTTTTTGATTTCTCACCGAAGCGACACTAGGTATGCATCAGTATAATATGTTTTTCGTCATCCGTTGGCTAGATAGAACCACTAGAGGAAAGTAAACAATAAATCAAGAGAGGAGAAACAAGTGTCTTAGGGACAGTCATGTAGGAGGGTGCCCCCAAGTTACCAACCACAACGCTATGTCCGTTAGACACAAAACACAATAATCAAAATAGAGGAGAAGCAATATAGAAGAATGATGATACAAATAGAAGAAGGGTCACAACAGAGGTGGTCTCCTAGTATCCATGACCTTATGAGAGTATCAAAGATCATCCTAGGAGCCATAAACAACACATAACACATCACAGGGGAAGTACAACATGGAGGTAAAGGGTTAGAAATACTTACTTGCTAGTACAACCATACTAAAATTTGTAACTTGTGAGCCTCTTGGAGAGATGCTCTATCAAGTTTTGTGCGAAGCTTGAGTGATTCATAGTAGAGTTTTGTTTATTGTCAGGAAGTCCATGTGATGCTTTTTTCTCAAATCCTTTTGTATGTGAAATCTTTTGTTGCTTATGAAGAGGAGAACCACTATTATTTCCAACTGATGATAACTGTCTTGCTCTTTTCCAAATTTTAGTTCTCTTATTTTGTTGATTCTATCTATAGTAGTGGCAAGGACTATCTTGTATTATCTCAATCTTTTCTTTTGTCATGATCTCTTGCTTTGGTTTTTCTAGTTGTTTTTCTGATGCATTTTGATTATCTCCCAATCCTTGAAGGCATAATGGGGGAGGAACCTTAGCATAAATACCACTCCTTCGTGGGTGAGGTAATACTTCAATATTTTCCTGGTCCACTTCTATTATAGCAATTATCTCATCATAGTTCAGATAGTCATCGTCTACTTCGAGTGTATTTTGTTCCATCATGTTGTTATCAGTTTTCTTAGGGAAAGGATAGGTAAAGATCTATAAATTATGATTCAGCGAAGCAACTGACTTATTTCCATTATCATTCACACCCAATACTTGTATAACATTTGAGTCGATGAGGTATTGTATTTCGTGTTTAAGATGCATACATCGTTCAGTATCATGTCCTTGTTGCCAATGGTAATGACAAAAAGCATCAACATCGAAATAAGGTCCTTGCATTCTACTAGGATCCAAAGGTTTAATCAAAGGAAGCTTCATGAGGTTATTGCTAACAAATTGATTCATGATGGAGTGATAGGATTCAAATAACGGAGTAAACTTTCTTTGTTGAAATGGTGCCTTATTCGGATTAGTGATAACAAACACTTGTGAGAAATTATTTGAATTTTGTCCATTAACCTTGATGAAAGTCTTATTATTCCTCTTAAAGTTGTTTTGTGACAATCCACCCATGGATTAATGAACTTGAGCCAATGAGTTTTGGTTTTCATACTGACTAGACAAAAGTTGATAATCATGAAGGACAGTGCATAAATGTTGGAAGGAGTTCTACTTCATCAAGAGAATCTTATCATAGATGTTAGGTTGTAAATTTGTAATAAACACCTTATGAACATCCTCATCCTTCATCTGATATTGAATTTGCGCATAGAGAGATTGATACCGATTAATGAACTCAGTTAACTTCTCTTTTGGACCTTGCTTGCAATGAACTAAATCAATCAAAGAGACTTGAGGCCCAATGTTGCTTGGAAATGTTGTAAAAATTGATCAACTAACTATGAAAAAGAATGTATTGAATTTGGAAGTAGAGAGCAAAACCATTCTAAAGCAGTATCGTTAAGAGATCGTGGGAAAAGCTTTACTAACAAATCCTCTTCAAAGTAGAAATCACTACACATAGTTGTGAATGTCGCCACATGAGTATTAGTATCACCTTTTCCACCATATTTTTCAAAGTGATGAGTCTCAAACCTCTCAAGCATAGGAGTTCTCAAGATTGCATAAGATAGGGGATTATGGGCATGATAAGTTGGAATGTTAGGTTGTGAAGAACTCATCAAGTTTGTCACCTTTTGTTGTAAAGAAGGCATGCCTTGCAAAAGTTGGTTTAAGATGGCACCATTAGGAGATGTAGTTTGTTGTGAGGAATTGGAAACAAAGTGTGGAGGTGATTGAGTCTGAGTAGTGATAAGCGGAGACTATGAATAGGTAGGTGGTGGTTGAACATAGTGATAAGTGGAAGGTGGTTACAAATAGTTGTATGTAAAAGGTGGTTGAGAATAGGTGGGATTGAGAAGTGGTTGAGAGTAAGAGGTCACATTATGTGTCGAGTTCTAATAGATAAATCCCACAGCTTTGTAATTTTGTGAATTAGTACCATTAGATACTCCAATACCAATGGCAAAATTACTACAAGCATTTGCATTAGTAGTTAAAATCATTGATGTAAATGTAGATATTCCCATAGTTGGTATAGGTGTCAATACTTGTGTATGAGATGGTAATGACATGCTATTAATAACTTTTGCACATTTAGTCACCGGCATAACATTAGTTTGTACAATGTGTCAGACCTCGAATAAAATTAATACCATCTTGTTCTTCTTTTATCAACTCTCTCATGTTGTGAATCACAGGTATAGCTTCTTCCTCTTTCCTTTCATTTTCAACAAATGTTTGAAAATCAGCTAACTCTTTATCAAGTTTGTTTATTTCCTCATTAGGTACATGTGCGACCACCTCAATAGTGTCGTCAACATAATGAAATATTTGATCTTCCATAGTGGTTGTAGGAGGTATAGTGTTTTGCAAAATTTGTGTCTCGCCTTTTGTATATAAGGTATTTAATGGATTTTCAGAGGTGCTAGGGTTAGATGACAGAAGATATCAATTAAATGTAAATAAAGATTAAACAGAGGAATGAAAAATACATAGAAAAAATAATAGGGAGAGACAATTTTAACGTGGTTCACCCAAACTCGGCCTACATCCACCAACAGAGAGTCCAATATTATTATCCAGTAAATCAAATTAATTACAACTAGCAATCCCTGCAACTCAATACCATTGCAAATGCTACAATACATCAATAGAAACTCTAACCCTTAGCCGCTTTTATCAAGCCTTATGTCAGTTACAAAAATAGGGTTTTTTATGTCGGCCAATAGAAAAATAACTCCTGATGCCTTTATAAAATAATAAAAAAATCATTGGGGGTGCTGCCCCCAAACCCCCGCAAGGGGTGCTACCCTTTGACCCCGTTAAACAATTTGGGGGAAAATTGCACCAATAAAAGTGGGGTAAATTTAACCTCTGAGTCTGATTAGGTTCCATATAACAACAATCTCCCACTTGGAGACTGATTAGACTCCACACCATATCATCTCCCACTTGGAGATGAATCATAACACCGCTGACCCTGTAGCTCCCACTAGAAATAAGCACCATGGACTCTGCTATTGTGATTTTTTGTTTTCAATCTTGAAGACCAATTGAAGATGAAGAGGAGCTTAGCTTCTCCCTTGTCACTGCCTTCGTAAACATATCCGTTGGATTTTCATCTGTATGGATCTTTTCCAACCTTAACTATCCATCATCTAACACTGACCGATTGAAGTGATACCTCAATTGTATGTGTTTGGTCTTTGAATGCAAGGCAGAGTTCTTTGCAAGATGTATGGCACTCTGGTTGTTCGTAAACAAAGAACTGTTAGCATGTTGTTTGCCCAATTCTTTCATGAAAGATTACAGCTATATCATCTCCTTGCTTGCCTCTATTGTAGCTACATACTCTACCTCTGTGGTGGATAAAGCAACCACCTTTTGCAACCTGGAGGTCCAACTCACCGTTGTCCCACCTACAGTAAAGATATAACCTGTAGTACTCCACCTGGTATCAATATTCCCTACCAAATCTGAGTCCACATAGCCTACTATATCAATATTAGAGCCCCCAAAACATAAGTGTTTATTGGATGTACATTTCAAATATCTGAGAATCCATTTCACCACATTCCAATGCTCCAATCCGAGATGACTCATATACCTTCTTACGACTCTTACAGCATGTCCAATATTCGGTCTCGTGCATACCATGGCATACATTAAACTTCTTACAGCTAAAGCATATGGTACCTTGGACATTTTGTCTTCCTCCTCTTGTGTCTTAGGACACATCTCCTTAGTCAATTTCAAATGACTAGCCAAAGGTGTGCTGACAGCTTTTTCATTCTCCATATGGAATCTCTACAACACCTTTTCAACATAATCATCTTGAGATAGAGTCAATTTTGTATTCTTCCTATCTTTGCAAATTTTCATACCAAGGATTTGTTTTGCTGCCCCCAAATCTTTCATAGCAAATGATTGTGCTAACTGTTGTTTTAACTCTCTTATGTGATCCATGTTAGACCCTGCTACAAGCATGTCATCAACATATAAACATAAAATAATGTAGCTATCATTATCCAACCTCTTAAAATAAACACAATGGTCAGAATTACACTAGCTATAGCATGGCTCAGCCATAAAACTATGAAATTTCAAATACCATTGTCGAGGTGCTTGTTTCAAGCCATACAAACTCTTCTTCAATCTGCACATCATTTTCTCCTTACCTTTGACCTCAAATCCCTATGCTTGTTCCATATAGATCTCCTCCTCCAAATCACCATGGAGAAAGGCAGATTTCACATCTAGTTATTCCAAATGTAAATCTTCAACTGCCACAATACTTAAAATAATGCAAATAGAAGTCGTCTTGACAACTAGAGAAAAAATCTCATCAAAATCAATACCTTTTTTCTATGCAAATCCTTTTACAAAAAACCTGTCTTTAAATCTTTTCTTACCTACATCTTCCTCTTTCATCCTATAAACCCATTTGTTTGGTAAATCTTTTTTACCTACAGGCAACTTACATAATTCTCAAGTTTAATTTTTCAGTAAGGAGTCCATTTCTTCTTTCATTGCAAGCTCCCACTGAACCTTTATATCCACCTACATAGCTTCATCATACCCTTCTGATTCACCAGCATCTATTAAGAAAATAGAATACAAAGAGGGAGAAAACCTTTCAAGAGGTCTACTTAGCCTTGTTGACTGTCTAACATTCACTCGAGTTTGTGGTACTTCTTGTTGTTGTTGCAGAGCATGAGGAACCACAAGAACATCATTATCTGGAGTATCATCTAGCACCACATAATCCTTTTCTTTCTTCTCATGCTACTGCAACTAATATTTGTACAACATCTTATTGAATACAACATCCCTGCTTCTCACAATTTTCTAATTTTCAAAATCCCAAAGCCTATAACCAAATTCATCAATGCCATATCCAACGAAGATACATTTTTTTGATTTTGCATCCACCTTGGTTCTATTTTTAGAATCTACATGTGCAAATGCTTCACATCTAAAGGTTTTGAGAAAAGAATAACTCACCTTTTTACCTATCCATGCTTCCTCTGGAATACCAAAGCCCAAAGAAACTTAAGGACCTCTATTAATTAAATATATAGTGGTATTGATAGCCTCCACCCACATGTTTAAAAGCAGCCCGACATGCAATCTCTTGGTCCTTGCATGCTCCATTATTGTCCTATTCATGTGTTCAACCACTCCATTCTCTTGTGGAGTCCCTAGAACCTTTTTCTGCCTACGAATTCCATTAAAGGAAAACTAATCCTCAAATTCTTTATTGTAATACTCACCACCATTATCAAATCTAAGACATTTTAATCTTTAACCTATCTCATTCTCAACCAAGCTTCTCCATTTCTTAAATGTTTCAAATACATCAGATTTATGTCTAAGGAAATAAATCCAAACCTTCCTAGTTGCATCATCTATGAATGTAACATAATACCGAGAGCCACCAAGACAAGATACTTGAGCTAGTCCCCATACATCTGTATGCACAAGCTCCAACTTTTCATCTTTCTTTTGCTTCCCATCCTTGAGAAAACTGACTCTCTTTTGTTTGTCATACACACAACTTTCATAGAAATCCATATTAATACATTTCAGACCTGGTAAAAACTTTCTTAGAATGAAGTACCTTCATACCTTTTTCACTCATATGCCCAAGTCCGTTATGCCACAGCGTTGTCTCAGAACCTGCAACAAATATTTTAGTCTCTTCCTGCGAACCCGCAGCAACTGTTCATGAACCTGTTTGGTTTTTCTCTACAACAACTAAAGTAGAAGGAATAGTATTACATGTACAAAGATATAAAGTGCCTACTTTCACACCTTTTTCTACTATTAAAACACCTTTTGAAACCTTCCAATTTTTATCACTGAAAGTAGCTATGCAACCTTCATCAGCTAGCTGCCCTATTGAAATTAAATTCCTACTCAACCTTGGAATGTACCTTACCTCTTGTAGTAGCCAATGATTCCCATTCTACAACTTAATCTTGATTCTTCCCTTTCCAACAATCTTACAAGGTTCGTTATCTCCCAAATAAACCAGCCCAAAATCCCCTTGGACATAATCAAGAAAATAACTTCTATGGGGCGTAGCATGAAATGAGGCCCCTGAATCTAAAACCCATGAATCATCAGCATTATATAGGGAAAGAATCAAAGCATCATCTTTAGATTTATTACTTACCACATTTACCTCTTTATTGCCTTCTTGTTTGTCTCCTTTATTCTTCCAAGACCAGCAATCTTTCATCAGATGACTTGGTTTCCCATAGTACCATCAATCCTTTTGTCCTCTAGATTGGGACCTCTTGTCCTTTGATTTTCCTCGTGTCTTCCCATGACCTCCAAAACCTTTTCCTGTCTCCTTTGATCTACCCCTGCTTTCTGCATTCAAAACACTACCTAATGTGGACCCTCCTGAGCTTTTCCGTTGCATTTCCTTGCTAAGGATGACACCAACAACATCATCAAATTTGAAAGTATTTGAACCAGAGACAGAATTACAATCATTACCAAACTATTCCAACTTCTAACAAAGAACATAATATCAAGAGAGCCCTCACCTCTTCATCAAATTCCACTTTTACAAAAGTTAACTGACTGGTAATCATATTAAACTCATTTAAATGATTTGTCACAAACCCACCTTCAATCATTTTCAGATTAAACAAACATTTCATGAGAAATACCTTGTTTGAGGCTGAGGGTTTTTCATAGAATTTAGCCAAAGCTTTCATCAATTCACTTGTTGTCGTCACTTCTATTATATTGAACGCCATAGATGGTGCCAGGCACAACCTAATGGTTCCCAGTGCCTTTCTATCCAGAAGATTTCAATCCTCATCAGTCATTGTTGCTGGTTTCATGGCTATTCCTTCTAATGGCCTCTATAAATCCTTCTAATAGAGATAATCCTCCATCTGCATCTTCCAAAACTGATAGTTCTTCCCATTGAATTTATCTACCTTCAATTTACCCTCGTCTGCCATTGCTCCCACTCAACCGTGAGACTCCCACTCAACTGTGAGACCTTCCTGTAGATGATAATCGAACACAACCCGCTCTGATACCACTTGTTAAGGTTAGATGGCAGAAGATATCAATAAAATGTAAATAAAGATTAAACAAAGGAATAAAAAATACACAGAAATAATAACAGTGAGAGACAATTTTAACGTGGTTCACCCAAACTTGGGCTACATCCACCAATAGAGAGTCTAATATTATTATCCAGTAAATCAAACTAATTACAACCAGCAATCCCTACAACTCAATACCATTGCAAATGCTACAATACATCAACAAAAACCCTAACCCTTAGCTGATTTTATCAAGCCTTATGTTAGTTACAAAAATAAGGTTTTTTATGTCGGCCAATAGAAAAATAACTCCCAATGCCTTTATAAAATAATAAAAAATTGTTGGAGGTTTCAGGGGCGTCGCCCCTTGAACCCCGCAAGGGGCACTGCCCCTTGACCCCGTCTTGAGGGCGCTGCCCCCAAACCCCTGCAAGGGGCACTGCCCCTTGACCCCGTTAAATAATTTGGGGGGAAACCGCACCAATAAAAGTGGGGTAAATTTAACCTTCGAGTCTGATTAGGCTCCATATAACAACAAGAGGTACGAATATCATTTTCTTCAAGAGCACTAGATCCCATGAGTCTTCTACTTCTTATTAAAGGGATATTTCTATTAGGGCAGTGGGCCATAAGACTCATACAAAATCATACAACACTCAATGCATAAACTAATAGAACAAACCCAAGAAACAAGATATGTTTAAGATCCAAAATGCTTGATTTTTCACCTTTTTCATAATTTTTCAATGCAAATGAGTGAAAGAAGAAGTGTTGTAATGAAATTGATAAGGGAAAGCAAATAATATGTCTAATATCAGTCCAATAAAGCAACAATATCCTTCACAACATGCCTCTAGTGCAGATCTATAATGATGACAAGTCAAAACCTAGTGAAAATACACCTAAAATATGCACTTTTTCACCAATTTTCAATGTAAATGCCTAATAGAAAGGGTGTTGCAAGGAATTTAAGGAGGGAAATCAAATAATAACCCTAATAATAGCCAAATAATGCAATAAAATTCCTCACAACACACTTGTAATGCAATTCTAGAGAGACGATAAGGCCAAATCTAGTGAAAATACAAAGTTTTCAAGCCCTAGACATGAAATTTTGCAAGAAAACTGCTATGATGAAACACTACAATTAGAAATCATTCCTAATGAGTGTTTGTAAAGGGTAGTAAAATCTGAAACAATATTTTGACTATAAACCCTAGCTAATGCAAAACTAGGTTTTTATGAAAAATGCATAATTTCAAGCAATTTTTGACAATTTAAGCATGGAAATGCAATTCAAATAAATACTAAATGATGAATTTCTATAATTTAAATCAAATATAATGAAAATGATAGAAATTTGATGAAATTAGATGCCAATTTAAAAAAAAATTCAATTCTTTTTATTTTTTTGTAATTTTTCGAATGCAAGAAGATGAATGAATGCAAATATATCACACAACATTCAGAAAGGTGTAAAAAGTCCAAAAACACAGGTTCACCAAAATGTTTAGGGGTAGAAAAGGGTGGATATGTTTTGGTTTAAGTTTCAAAGGCAAATCCTCCCTTCTCACCAAACATTCAAGGGCATATCAACTGAGTTGAGTCTCCACTAGGTGAGAGCAGTCACCTACAGGTTGGGCTGCCACTTGGAATGATGTGAAAGTTTAGATGTAACAAACAATATCTCCATTTAATGCTTAATTATCTTAAAACCCTAAATAGGCAAAACAGTAAGCAAATCAATGAATTACAGCAAATCCTTTCATACTAAGGTAAAGGACAGAGATTGTTAACTCATTATTTTTGAAGTTTAGAATGCGAAACTATCAGAGACACTAGCACTAGCACCCTAGTCCAAGGTACTATTTTCATCATGGAATCTAAATCTCCTTCTGACATTGATTTGCAATGTATCTTCCATTTCTACTTCCAAAAAAAGTGTACATGGGCACTAGCGCCCTAGTCCAAGGCCTGGTGTTTTTTGAGGTGTCAGAAGCTCTACAGATGCTACTTACCATTGTCCAATTTATTTTTGTCTCTGCAATCCCAGAGGACACCAGCACTAGCGCCCCTATCCCAAAATGTTCACCTTTGTCCTCTTTCTTTCAGATCTCAAATCCCTATTGTCTGCAACCTCCTTTCCGTATCTCCACTCCGCGAAACTCAGTACCTATAACTTGCAATCATAAAGGAGTGTGGGAGGGGGTTGTGGTGTTTAGAGGCTTGCCTCAGTCAAGCCCCAGAGAGATGTTCAAGTCTTTCAAACACCGTTGTTAGACGAGAGTGCGTATCTCAATGGGATAGAGGCAAAATCCAAATGATAAATGATTGAAAACACAATAGATATCACCTTGAAGTGTAGATCTCATGGAAGGAAGATGCTCTTCATGCCATGAGGAGATGGAGTCAAATCTGCAAATACCAACACAATAACAATGTTCTACTTTACAGCACAATGAATATTTTGAATGCTCTAAAATCACAAGTATACATAAAGTCCATCTCTAGTTTGCAAATGAAACCTAAACATGCTTAAATATGCAACTACAAAGATTTCTGCTAAGAATTTCGTAATTCAAACTTGAGATGTCAACCTAGGACCCAAAATAACGGTCATAAAGTGACATTAACATTTAGGGCAGACCCAAAATAGGGTAGGACTAAGGCGCTAGCGCCCAAGTCCAACCCCTCATTTCTTCTCTGAAGTCATCAAAATACCATCCCCTAGGTCCTATTTTCCATAAGACTTCAGGGTTTTCTCATTGGGAGTCAGAATTATCGTGCAAGATGCTCTAAATGCATTCTAAGGACCCAGGAGCTAAACCTTAAGAGGAAAAAGCCCCCAAGGGGACATTTTTTGACATAACACATTGCAGCAAATTTTACTCCCAGATCCTCTACATCTTTAACAATTAATGCTTTCTTGTCAAATTTGGCACTAGTTAGTTTCATCATTATGTCATTCTTCACAGATTTAAGCGCCAGAACAATTCAGGAGGAACACATACCTGTAACTGCCTCAATGGCATGCTTAGTTATCATATGAGGCATATTTAGCCAAAAGAATTCATCATGGATTTTGCTTAGAGCATACCTAACCCAAGCATCTTTAGAGAAAATGGGAAAATCGATCCTTGTGTCCAATTTCTTCTCAAGCAGAGCACTATATTCTTCTTTCAATTCAAACTTATCACTGGTCAGCTCATTCAAATAAACTTGCCCTAATTTTAAGTGATCATACTCTTCCATATTTGTGTGGATGTAAACCCTAATATCTTCATTATGCATTACACCATACAGAACCTTACAAAATGCACCATCTTGATTTGTTTCTAGGGATTTGAATGGGCTTTTCTTAAATTTGGGTCGAGGCCTTTCAATGATCTCAATTACTTGAGTAGACATCTTTACAGTTCAACAAAAGCTTTCAAAAGAATAGACTGTAAGTACCTTATTCTTCACTTTCCAGTTAGGGTTTCTTCACGCCAAACACTTGAATTCACTTTAGCTTCATTACTCAGATCTCCTTGGTCACTTGAGAGTTTGAATGCAATATGATTTTTCTTCAAATAAACTTCCTTATAACCTCTTTCCATTAAAACCTAATTTCCATAAATGCTAGTTTCCAAAAAGTTGTCAACACTATCTCTGCCACTCACAATAGATGTAAATTGCTCCACAATCTTATGCATTAAGTTTATTTTCTATCAAAATTTTCTCCAAAAGATCTAATATATTATTCTTCAATTCATATCCTCATGTTGGTTGTTAGCACCACATTCCTAGCTAGGGGAACAAGATTTATCATTGAAGCTCCTTTGAGCCAGAGCTCCCAATTCACTTCCCAGAGGAAGTTTCTACTCCAAAGTCTGGCATAGACTCATTCTTGGCTTCAATAACATCCTTCTTAACCCACATCTTGTTCATCTCCTTCTTGATTTCTGCTGCATCAACCTTTTGCATTGGTTTCTTCTCGTCTACCGGATTCTCCTTCTTCATGTTCTTACTTTTGTAGAACCTTGCAATATGTCCAGGCCTATTGCAATTATAGTGTGCACAACATTTCTCGGATTGTTATTCCTTTCATTCATTTTTTATATGCATTAGCTGGCCTTATGTCCAAATCTATTGCATGTAAAGAAGTTACCATTGAAAGATTGAGCATTCCTTCCATTGTTATAGCCATTCCTTATTTGACTTCTACATTCACTAGCTCTATGACCAACTCTTTGGCATGTAAAGCACTGACTAGAGAAAGATGGAACATTTTGATTTACTATGCTCCTACATTGAGTAGCCTTATGACTAAATTTATTGCATAAATTACAATAACCAATGAAAGATGGGTACCTTTGAACATTTAGTTGCCTGACCAGTGGTTTTATAGGTCCATTCCTTTGATTCTGGATCTTCTTACCTTTGTCCTTCTTGTTCTCAGCATTAATTTCTTGACCTACTTTAGAACTTTCTCCTTTCTCAAATCCCAAGCCTTCTTTGTCATTAGAGTTCTTCTAGCTGGCAAGCATCTCATCAAGTTTTGCAGAACTTATCTTGAACTTTTCTTCATAACTCTTTGCCTTCTCCAAATTTGACTTCAAGTTCACAACTTTTTCAATCTTTGCACATTCTTTTGATTTACCATTCACCAATTGATTTAGGTCTTCTTCTATTTTTGCCTTATCTTCAATTTGCACTTTCAGATCATCCAAGATTTCATTTGCTGATCTCAATTTTTCACTAACCTTCTTATGCTTTTCTTTGAACTTCTTGACTTGCTCCCTCAACTTCCTGATGCACTCATCTGCGTCCTTTATATTATCCTTCAAATCCCAGTTTTCTTCTTTGATTCTTTCAAGGTCTTCAAAAGCAACTTTGAGTTCTTCATTATTGACAAACATGCACTCTTCTTCTGTAGTTGCAACTGGATTTATTTCTTCCAGAGTAGGATACCTTCTACTTGCCATGTGTTCAATCTCCAAGATCTTCCTCAAGCTGTTAGACTTCTTCCAAGGAACCAAGCTCTGATACCAATTGTTGAACACCCAGAATATTGAGAGGGGGGTGAATTAGTATTCTATTAAACCATTCACTTATTAAACCAATTATCCATTTACCACATTCAATAACAGCAAAGCAAATTAAGCATAGCAAACACGACCATAAAGCATAACACATGAACACTAAAATTTTTACGTGGAAAACCCAAAAAGAGAAAAACCAAGGTGAGTGTTAGCTCATAATATATTATGTAGTAACAATGCCAAATTACAAAGAGGCTCACTGCCCTTAAGGACTCACTATCCACAAAAGGATGCTCACTAATTATAGGCTCACTACCAAAAGAAAAGAAAAAAAGAAAGGGTGGCTCACTCCCAAAATGAACTACTATAGTTGCATCTGCAAATGCATGAATATAGCTCCAATGTAGCTCAGAAAACTGTCTCAAAACTCTTCATCTTTGACTGCTCTGTTCTTAATGAAAATAAGATATCTCTTTTTCTACACTTGTCGCCTTTACAAAATCACAAAACTTTGCATGTTGTACACACACACTCATATTCACACCTCCATTCATCAAAAATCAACATGAATCACATATATATATCCACAACACTTGCCACTTTCAAATTAGGTTAGCCTTCAAGGATGAAGCATGTAGTTGTAGCTTGTCGGCCTATAGCATTCACCAAAACACCTTGTGGACCAAGACAACACTTGAAACATATTCACACATGTCGTCTCCAACTACAGAATTACTTAGAACATGATTCTAATCAACAGATTCCTCTGCACAGAGATTATACAATCAGGTCAGCCTTACATATTGATTGTCATAGACTCAAATCAACTGTCAGAACACAAATTTCAATACAAACCACAAAACTCCTTCAAATTCACAACTAAAACTCCCTAGGCATCCCCAAGCTTATCTTCAAAATTGTAGAGCATAATATAATCATGTGGTGAAATGCGGACCATTAGAAGTTCTATTGTGTCACTGTCAAACACTGTCAAAGCAAGTAGCAATACTTAGAAGCTTATAACTATCTTACTGGTAGACTTCAAACTCTGCAACTTCAGATTTAGAGGCTTCAGACATGTGTTTACAACACCTCAAAACCACAATAGGAAATACCTATTATTGGAGGAATGTGGACCAGCTCAAGCAAGTGTTTTGCTCTGCTCAAGATTGTTCTATGCTATGTCGAACTTGTGCTACTAATAATATACTTCCAGAGATGATCAAGAGATGAAACTTTGGATTTAGGATCATCTAAGGATTAGACACATCTTACCAAATCTACAAGACTAGATCTTCATCAGCGGACCAATGTTGATCATAATACTATCTCACTGTGGTCATCTTTGTACTCTGCCAACACTTAGCCAAAATGTCTAAGTCTTCTTTCTGAACCAGAGTTCTCTATATACATGACTTCAAGAGGATTATTATAACTTCACAACCCTTCTAAATCCTTGTTTCCATCAATGACAACACTAATCAAACATCATGCTCAGCCAATCCTCATCATACCAAGTTCCCAAAAAATCCACCATGTTGAATCTCTCTAAAACAGTGTTAACATACTTACTCTGGCCTAACCAAAGTTTTATGTTTTCTCTGTCTCTTTTGATCTCCATCCCTAGAATGTACTGATCTGCCCCTAGATTTTTCATCTCAAACTGTGTTGATGTAATGTCCCTCTTATTTTTTTATTTTTATTTTAGAATATAACAGCAACAAAACAACATAGGAACATTGAATTTTCAAACACAAACCAAGGATAAACATATACTGGAACAATAGCTTTATTAATTCATGTCTCCCAATGAGTCTATTTACAAAATAGAAATGCAAATACTGAAAATATATAAATAACAGCAATCAGATATAAATTTCTGCCTATCAGGATAAGTGCTGGGAATCACTAAAATATTTGTCAAATCCACTCCTAGACTCCGAATGATGCCAAATCAGTTGTACATGACTCCTAGAGCCTGGACGCTCAAACTCCAATGGTGAAACCCTGACGAAAGTTGTAGAATTATTTATGCATGGATCCCAATGCAACCTCCAGGTTGGCCGTACCTTCCCAAGAGGGCGAACTGCTCAAAAAAATTAAATACTCTGTTAAAGCTTCTGAAAATGCAAGAAAAGGGGCACCCTGGGATGAGAAAGAGATGGGTCAAATACCCAGAATGATATTTGTCTTTGATTTTTCTCCACGAATCAATCTTTGGTCCAACAATGTAAAAACCAGCAACACAGAAATCTCCAATAAGCACCTGTGCAACCTCTGTATGAAGTTGCTCCTGAAGAATCAGCTAGGGATTGTCTTTCAAATTTGAAACTAATGTCATCTATGAGGGTTTTCGTCCTCAAAGCCCCGAATCAATGGAAAATCCACCAACATTTCATTATCAGCAATATTCAACATACCCAAATGAGGGGACTTTGCACCCCTTTTATTCTTTTCTCCTTGAACACATTCAGAAACTTCCTCAACTTGGGTGCTCAAATTAGAGGGAAACCTTTCTTTTTTAGAAAATTGGAAAGAAAACTTTTATTTCCATCATTTTAATTACTTTCCATCTTTTTTTCCCTTATTTCCATCATTTTCTTTATTTCTATCTTTTTTCCCTTTATTTTTATTTTCTCTATTTTTTTTCCCTCAAGGTGTTCCTCCTTTTTGCAAAATTAATTCATTTTATTATTTTATTAAATATTCACATGGCCCTCTTTTTAAAACAACTTTAAGTTGTGACTCCTAGGCATAGGGGTACAACTTAACTTTATAACTTTATAATATTCAATTATGCCTAGATTGCCTTTTTGTGAATAAAATAATAAAATATTCATATTAGAATGTCCTTGTCCATTCCAGATATAAATTGTCAAGGAAGACTCCATGTTGAACCCTGCCATAACCCATGCTTCCAGAAAAAGCACTTACTAAAAATAGTAAGCTTAGGAAAGTCCTTAGTTGCCAATGTAGAACATACCACCCTAAAGCTCTCCTAAAACCCAGAAGGAATCTAGTGATCAAACTGCTATACATTGACAAACCAATCCCTGAAACTCAAAAGAGATCACCACATAGTTGAAAACCCTAATTTTTGCCTCCAATTAGCCTATGAGCCTTCGGAATAGGCTAACGATCAATCCTGGATATCACTGATGAGAAGGGGACATTACAACTGACAATTGAAACTTCAACTCAGAAATCAAACTTTTACCATTCCCAACGAGTAACATATCATAGACATACAATGCAATAATGAGAATGCGATCATTGTCAAACTTGTAATAAACACAATGATCTGATTTCGATCTCAGAAATCCAATACTCAACACAAAGGCATCAAACTTCTGGTACCACATCCTAGGAGACTATTTCAAACCATACAAAGACTTTTTCAACTTGCAAACCAGATTTTCTTTACCTTTCACCATGTAGTGCTCTGGTTGTGACATATATTTCCTCATCCAAGTCACCATGAAGGAATGTTGTCCTCACATCCATCTATTCCACTTCTAGATCATACGCATAGATGTCAGCTTTACAAAAGGAAAGAAAATCTCACCATAGTCAATTCCCTGCACCTGAGAATACCCCTTCACAACCAATCTAAGATTATATTTCTCAACACTACCATCTATACCAAATTTATTTTTGAACACCCATTTGCATCCAACAGGTTTTCATCCTTCAGGAAAATGCACCAAATCCCATGTATTATTCTTTTCTAAAGAAGCCATCTCCTCTTCCACGGCCTCCTTCCAGGAACCTGCATTTTTCATACCCATAGCCTCTTTCATAGTTCTAGGCTCATCAGTGTTAGAAATCAAAGAAAAATACAATTGGAATCATGCAATGAATAACCAAACCTATTAGATTTCTCCCTTATCCATGTGGACCTCCTCAAAGGTTGAGGTTGAGGTTCTTCATCTTCTTCTGAAATTTCAGAGCTACTAGAGCTCTCCTAATTATCAGGTCCAATAGGTGTTTTTGGTTCAACTTTCTCAGGGGTGGAAGAAATCTTAACCACATCCTCTTTCTTCTCTTCTTTCTCTAGCTGCAAGACAACAGAAGAAGGGTTGAGTTCTCTGAAGATCACACTTCTGTTGTACAGAACTATCTCAGCCACTAGATCCTAAAGCTTGTACCCTTTCACACCGATGCCATAACCGATGAAGATACACTTCACAACCTTGTTCTCCAACTTAGACCTCTTCTCCTTAGGCACATGTGCATATGCCTCACAACCAAATACTCGCATGTGTCTTAATGAAGGCTTTTTACCATACCATACCTCTATAGGTGTCTTATTAATGAGCGTTGATGTAGGAGACCTGTTAACCAGGTTGCAAACAGTAGCAATAGCTTCATCAAAGAACATTTGTTCAAGACCAACTCCACTTAGCATACTCCTTGCCCTCTCCATCAACATTCTATTCATCCTCTCTACAACTCCATTTTGCTAAGGGGTATACGGAGTTATCTGGTGCCTCTCAATCCCCTGTTCTTTACAGAACTTGTCGAAATCTACTGAACAAAACTCACCACCATTGTCAGTCCTCAAACAATTAATCTTTCTATCCTTTTGATTCTCTACAAGAGCTTTGAACTCTTTGAATCTACTAAAGACTTCAGATTTTCTTCTAAGGAAATACGCCCATGTCCTTATACTGTAATCATCAATGAATGAAACAAAGTAAACAAATTTTGAAATTGAAGGAACTTTAACAGGACCAAACACATCAGAATGAATCAAGTCCAACACCTCAGAAGATTTGTGAGAACTAGAGTAAAACTGAACACAATTTTATTTTCTATAAATGCAATGTTCACATAAATTAAACTCAATATTACAGTCATTCAAACCCTCAACAAGATTTTTATTTTTTAGGGTCCTCAAACCCTTTTCACCAATGTGACCAAGCCTTTGGTGCCATAACATTGTCTTCTCAGCTGGAAGTTTCATCTCCATAGAATCAACACCCTTAGGTACCCAGAAAGCATGACCATTGGAAGTAGATGCAACAGTCTTCTTCGCTGTTGGTTCTAATGGTGAGGATGAAGATTCTGTAGCTCTCTTCTTTGTAACAGAGGCACTATTGCACTAAACCATGCATACATCAAGTTGAAATAGAGTGCCAGTTTGAACACCCTTAGCCAACACCATAGATCCTCTAGTCATCTTGCATCCTCCATTTGAGAAAACAACTTGCACACCCACATCATTCAACTTACTTATAGAAAGAAGGTTATGTTGGAGCTTGAATTGGCAGAGGGTTTGCCAGTTCCAATGCACAGGTAGATTTGACGAACTAATACAGGGGGTTGCGTGAGCTGCCTCCCCTTCACTTCTGGTTTTGCCGCACCAAGGGGGCTATCCCTATAACTAAAGATTTGATCTTGACTCGCCTAATGACAGAAAGATTTAGCTTTACAACAACAGGCAGAATACTCTCATATGTGGACCAAGACATGCCTGATAGATCACAAGGCTGGCAACATTCTTAGACATATCTAACTAGTTATGGATGAGAGTATGTAGGGGTCCTAATCCTACTCCTACAACTAACAGGTTGGAATTATGAAATGGTTTGAATTGATGTTTTGGATGCAAGACAAGGGGTTTTGGATCATAACTACTACACAAGAAGAAGACCAGTGTCTATCTCAGGGCAAGGAGTCAACTAGACGTATACAAGAGAATGGCTTGCAACTGGCATTCAAGTTTCAAGGGGTTAAGACTGGTATTTGCCTTACAAACACCACCCAAGGATAAGTATTTAACTGTCTCTTCTTACATACATACTAGCTGACATACAATCTTCTCCATATTCCACCTAAAACAATTTAATCCACTCCTTGAATGGAGGTTACAGATTAAGCATGTGATACATAAATCTATACCCTAGAATCTGAGAAACCCTTAGCAACTAGATTCAAAAGAAGAGAATGCATACTACACATGGAGACAGATAGATAAACACATGCAATCATGTATTTTTCATATAAAATGACAAGAAACTGAACATATGTGCAAGGTGCACTCAAATGCAACTCATAAACTCCAACAGAGATAAAACAGCCAAGAAAATGCTTTGTCTTTCATTATTTACACAAAAATGCCCAAGTCTTCAACAACCTAAACGAGTAACACAGTCTGCATTTTTATATCAAGACTGTGTACCCAGCAATAAAAGTATATGGTCTTTCAAAAATTTACCAGAATACAATGCACCAAGAATGGCGCCCAAATCAATCAATGCAGAAGAAGGAGGGAAAGCAGGTGGGATCAGGAAATGTGCAGTCGTCTGAGGGTTTTCCATTAAAAATGGTGGTTGGCTAGTTAATCATCAACCCATGCCTCTGCATTTTGCCATTAATGGCCCAGCTACCCGCAGCTCCCTTTGAAATGTAGCAGCGAATGCATAAGAAGTTTTCCTGCCTGAAATGCGGCCACGGATACAAAGAAATCCTTCGTTGCTTGAAAGTTTAAAACCGGTCGTCGATCTTCCTCCTATCGCCAAAATCAATGGCGCCAAAACACGCTGAAAAGTTACCAACCAATTAGAACATGCCATGTAGGCCCCCTGTGCTTCTATCGCTGACTTTTCTGCCACCTATTTTGCCTATTTCGCCCTGTATATGCAAAAGAACATGCATATACATTCAACTGCCTGCATACAAAGTGCGGACCCCAAATATTCATAAAATAAGTTGAAAGCTCATTTGGGTCCCGCCTTGTATCTAAACTCATGCATCTTCCCTTTGTATATTGCAGATACAAATGCAATATACATTCTGTAGATTTTAAATTTTTATGAAGCATTTTGAAATCTCTTTGAAATCCAGCCTGTATCTCTATTTTCTTGTATATCGGCATATACAATGCCATATACATGCAAGCCGCGGATGCTAGCCCTTAATTAGCCAAATCTGACCTTTTGAATCGAGTTCGGCTTGTATCTTAACTTTTGCATCTTTGCAATGTATATCGGCACATACAAGCACCCACTATACACGCTGCGGACCCCAAACCTTTATCCGCCACAGTACATTTTCCTTTTCACGTCCGGGTTGCATGTTCTTCCTTTGTATATGACCAATGTATGTCGCATATACAATGTGAACATACAAGCAGATTATACATAAAAACAACGGACTTCAACCTTATCAATCGGAATGCATGCTCATTTCAGATCCGGCTTGTATATTAGGAAAGTATATTTGATTGTATGTGCAAACATAAATCACAAATATACAAGCAGTGGGCCCTAGCTTTGAATCACTTTCCTCTGCATGTTAACTTTGCACATTTCTCCTTGTATATAGCAAATGTATATTGCATAGACATTTCGTTTTGTATGTGAGGCGGACCCCACCAAATGTATCTTCTACTTTAAATGTTGTCGAATATACAGGACCCCTTGTATCTTTGCAATGTACATGTTTCTTCTTGCATATGCATCGACCAATCCATCGTTCCGTTGTATGTGGCGAATGTATATTGCACTTGCATCTTGCACATACAAACCCCTTTCACTGTAGTGAATGCATGCCGGCTACGTACATTTCCTCTTGTATGTTTGGCTTGCATCTTTGCAATGTATATTTCCCTTGCACATTTCCAATGTATCTTTCCATTGTATGTCTGAACATACAACACAAAATATACATGCAACCCGATATACAAGTATAGAATATTCTCAGAATCTATGATAGATTCCCCAAATGTATATGCAAACCCGATATGCATACAAAGATGCATACAACCATTTTTTACCATTTTCAAAGGCCGATTGAAATTTCTACAAACCCGCCAAGGTATATTTGCATTTGTACATACAAACCCCTTTGTATATACAAAGATATATGTATTTAAAACTATTTTTTGCATTTTTCAACTGCAAAGGCCAAAAGACTTAGCAATTTTTGGATTTTATGGAAGGGGCCTACATATTTAAATGCTTGAAACCTAAATATTCATGCAAGCACCAACACTGGCTCTATCTGGGGAGGCATGCCTCTTGTAGGCATGGCGAGAACCATAGAACTCTGGGATGCAGACTAGTCCCTTATCCATTGGGCACAGAGTCAAACACATACCAACCTGCATCACAAATCACACATAAGGAAAAATTAAAATTTTCCTCTGTCAAACACTTGATTTTCTCCTGATCTCACTGGGTCAAGCCTGAAGATGCTGCCATGATTTACCCACAAACAACCCTTGTCATTTGCATATTCAACCATCTTATTTAGCTTGTCACTATCAACCTTATGCAAACAACCTTTAGCATCAAGCAACATGTGAATGTCCCATTCATTAAACAATGCATTCCCATATGAAATATAACACATATTGTCATCTATATCAACAATATGCATTGTAAAATGATCTCCCAGCTGGACTGAAAACTGAAAGCACTCAAAGTCCACCATATAGCTAGGAACATCAGATATCATTCTATCATAAGCTGGCATATCAAAGAAGAAGCTTTCACATTCATAATTGTGCACATCATGCACACAATCATCAGCTACACCAAATTGGAAAGGATCAGACTCAAGCACATCTTTGCAGCAATCTTCATGATATATGTTGGTCTCTCTTTCACCAAGATGAAAATCAAAATCCATATCAATAACAGTGCTTGGATTATCGTCATACTCAAACAGATCCTCATCACTATATGTGTCAAAAAAGGTTGATCCAAGTGTTTCAGCTTCATTATGGTATGCCACTGGTTCATGGGCAGCAGAACATGCATTTTCATTACCAATGAATTCCTTGTGTGGAGGAGTATCAGCCTGTGTGTCACAAACAAAACTATAATCAAATAAAGAACAATCATGCTCAGCACTACTACTTGTTTCATTCTTTGATTGCTCTTCATCATCTCCATGTGTATGAATAAAAGGCAATGATTCAAACATGGAAATGCTCCTTTGTTTGCTTATTTCTTCTCTATCTTGAGCACAATATTCACAATCATCTCTACAAACCCACTCAAACAGAAAATCATTGATGTCCATAACCTCATCATTGTTTTCAGAACCAGACACCTCAACTTTAAAATGGAAGTCATCATTGATCCTCTCATTGGCATCCTTTACTGGTGAACAATCTAGTTGAGCATTATTATCAACATTATGTTCAAACATAGCATTCTCAACTTTTATATTTTCATTTTCACACCTATCTTCAAATGATGTCATGATCACTTGGTCATTTGCAGCCATACAATTATTATTCACACCAAAGCCTGTGGACAGGGAATTCTGTATGTGCAAATTTCTCATTTTTTCTGTATCTTCTAGAAACTTGTATGCCATTTGCATACCTGCTATCTTGAATTCCTTCAACAATGCACTAGAGCCCTCCTCAAAAGCTTCAAAGAATATGCCAATACAGGCTGAAGTATCAAGTTTGAAGTCTTCAGGGATTTGTGAAAGGGCTACTACAAATCTATGACTGAAATCAATACTGGGCTCTTCATCTTGTCTTCTGATTTCTATTAACTCTAAAACAAGATCAGCAGGTTCTCTTGCAAATCCTTTTCGAAAACAGTCAACAAGTTCATCCCAATAGGCAAAGGATCTCTCTGGAAAGCTCAAATACCAATCTATAGCTCTAGCACCAAAGGATCTAACAAAAAACCTCATCCACATATCCTCATCTCTAAATGAATATTTCTCCATGAAGCTGTGAAAATTTTGGATATGTGCACCCCCATCACACACACTGTGTCTACTAAATCTAGGCATCTGATTGTAAATTTTAGCAGGCATACTTTCAACTTGATAATCAACCCATGACAAATCTAGTTTGTCATACAAAGGATCAAAAGAGCTAACAAGAGGTTCAGCATTTTGACTGGCAGACACAACAGGGATACTATTTAACTGAGCCTGCCTAGCCTCTAAGGATATCAACCTATTCTTTATTTCTTCATTTTTTTTACACAACATTTCATCCCCCTCTTGACTGAGTATGGGCGAATACATACTTGGATTCATAAAAATTTCACTCTTAGACATCTTATGTCTGCCTAAGACTTAAGGTTTCCCCTTGGCATTCAGCTTATGCAACCAAATAACAAATGCAAGCGGGAAGAAACCATGTACCTTTTCTCATCCAGACGCTGAAGTCTTGAACAGAATATTTTTTAGATCACAACAACATACATCTACCTTTCATGTGCATTAAAACTTTTTTGCAGAGTCACCTCCTCTCCAAAGAGGATAAAATTTTCAAACAACTAAAAGCTCATCATAGAATAAATATTCTTTTGAGTTCATTCCACCAGTAGAGCACCATATTCACATGAAAGAACAAGATATGCAGCAATGATTTCACACTATTTGACTCTTGTTCCCTAGTAGAGTCACCATCTGCTGGTGAATCGGATGGGCATAAATTCACTCTTTCTCTTCACTCCCCAGTGGAGTCACCATCTGTTGGAGCTCGAATCGGCAGATGGTTTGCCAGTTCCAATACACAAGCAGATTCAGCTAACTAATATAGGAGGTTGCGTGAGCTGCCTCCCCTTCACTTCTGGTTCTGCCGCACCAAGGGGGGTATCCCTATAGCTAAAGATTTGATCTTGACTCACCCAATGACAGAAAGATTTAGCTTTACAACAACAGGTAGAATACTCTCATGTGTGGACCCAGACATGCATGATAGATCACAAGTCTGGCAACATTCTTGGACATATCTAACTAGTTATGGATGAGAGTATGCAGGGGTCCTAATCCTACTCCTACAACTAACAGGTTGGAATTATGAAATGGTTTGAATTGATGTTTTGAATGCAAGACAAGGGGTTTTGAATCATAACTACTACACAAGAAGCAGACTGGTCCCTATCTCAGGGCAAGGAATCAACTAGAAGTATACAAGAGAATGGCTTGCAACTGGCATTCAAGTTTCAAGGGGTTAAGACTGGTATTTGCCTTACAAACACCACCCAAGGATAAGTATTTAACTGTCTCTTCTTACATACATCCCAGCTGACATACAATCTTCTCCATACTCCACCTAAAACAATTTAATCTACTCCTTGAATGGAGGCTACAGATTAAGTATGTGATACAGAAATCTATACCTTAGAATCTGAGAAACCCTTAGCAACCAGATTCAAAAGAAGAGAATGCATACAACACATGGAGACAAACAGATAAGCACGTGCAATCATACATTTTTCATATAAAATGACAAGAAACTGAACATATGTGTAAGGTGCACTCAAATGCAACTCATAAACTCCAACAGAGATAAAACAGCCAAGAAAATGCTTTGTCTTTTGTTATTCACACAAAAATGCCCAAGTCTTCAACAACCTAAACGAGTAACACAGTCTGCATTTTTATATCAAGACTGTGTACCCAACAATAAAAGTACATGGTCTTTCAAAAATTTGCCAGAATACAATGCACCAAGAATGGTGCCCAAATCAATCAATGCAGAAGGAGGGAAAGCAGGTGGGATTGGGAAATGTGTAGTCATTTGAGGGTTTTCCATTAAAAATGGTGGTTGGCCAGTTAATCATCGACCCATGCCTCTGCATTTCGCCATTAATGGCCCAGCTACCTGTAGCTCCCTTTGAAATGTAGCAGTGAATGCATAAGAAGTTTTCCCACCTGAAATGCGGCCACAGATACAAAGAAATCCTTCGCTACTTGAAAGTTTAAAACTGGCCGCCGATCTTCCTCCTATCGCCAAAATCAATGGCGCCAAAACACGCTGAAAAGTCGCCAACCAATTAGAACATGCCACGTAGGCCCCCTGTGCTTCTATCACTAACTTTTATGCCACCTTTTTGTCCTCTTTCGCCCTATATATGCAAAAGAACATGCATATACATTCAACTGCCTTCATACAAAGCGCAGACCCCAAATATTCATAAAACAAGTTGAAAACTCATTTGGGTCCCGCCTTGTATCTAAACTCATGCATCTTCTCCATACTCCACCTAAAACAATTTAATCCACTCCTTGAATGGAGGTTACAGATTAAGCATGTGATACAGAAATCTATACCCTAGAATCTGAGAACCCTTAGCAACTAGATTCAAAAGAAGAGAATGCATACAACACATGGAGACAGACAGATAAACACGTGCAATTATGCATTTTTCATATAAAATGACAAGAAACTAAACATATGTGTAAGGTGCACTCAAATGCAACTCATAAACTCCAACAGAGATAAAGCAGCCAAGAAAATGCTCTGTCTTTCGTTATTCACACAAAAATGCCCAAGTCTTCAACAACCTAAACAATTAACACAGTCTGCATTTTTATATCAAGACTGTGTACCTAGCAATAAAAGTACATGGTCTTTCAAAAATTTGCCAGAATACAATGCACCAAGAATGGCGCCCAAATCAATCAATGCAGAAGGAGGGAAAGTAGGTGGGATCGGGAAATGTGCAGTCGTCTGAGGGTTTTCCATTAAAAATGGTGGTTGGCTAGTTAATCATTGACCCACGCCTCTGCATTTCGCCATTAATGGCCCAGCTACCCGCAGCTCCCTTTGAAATGCAGCAACGAATGCATAAGAAGTTTTCCCTCCTGAAATGTGGCCACAAATACAAAGAAATCCTTCGCTACTTGAAAGTTTAAAATTGGCCGTCGATCTTCCTCCTATCGCCAAAATCAATGGTGCCAAAACATGCTAAAAAGTCACCATCCAATTAGAACGTGCCATGTAGGCCCCCTGTGCTTCTATCGCTGACTTTTCCACCACCTATTTTGCCTCTTTCACCCTGTATATGCAAAAGAACATGCATATACATTCAACTGCCTGCATACAAAGTGCAGACCCCAAATATTCATAAAACAGGTTGAAAACTTGTTTGGGTCCCGCCTTGTATCTAAACTCATGCATCTTCCCTTTGTATATTGCAGATACAAATGCAATATACATTCTACGGATTTCAAATTTTTATGAAGCGTTTTGAAATCGCTTTGAAATCCATCCTGTATCTCTATTTTCTTGTATATCGGCATATACAATGCCATATACATGCAAGCCACGGATGCCAGCCCTTAATTAGCCAAATCTGACCTTTTGAATTGGGTCCGGCTTGTATCTTAACTTTTGCATCTTCGCAATGTATATCAACACATACAAGCACCCAATATACACGTTGCGGACCCCAAACCTTTATCCGCCACAATACATTTTCCTTTTCGCGTCCGGGTTGCATGTTCTTCCTTTGTATATGACCAATGTATGTTGCATATACAACGCGAACATACAAGCAGATTTTACATACAAACAGCGGACTTCAACCTTATCAACCAGAATGCATGCTCATTTCAAATCTGGCTTGTATATTAGGAAAGTATATTTGATTGTATGTGCAAACATACAATCACAAATATACAAGCGGTGGGCCCCAACTTTGATTCACTTTCCTCTGCATGTTAACTTTGCACATTTCTTCTTGTATATAGCAAATGTATATTGCATATACATTCTGCTTTGTATGTGAGGTGGACCCCACCAAATGTATCTCCTGCTTTAAATGTTGCTGAATATACAAGACCCCTTGTATCTTTGCAATGTACATGTTTCTTCTTACATATGCATCAACCAATGCATCTTTCCATTGTATGTGGTGAATGTATATTGCACTTGCATCTCGCACATACAAACCCCTTTCACTGTAGCGAATGCATGCCGGCTACGTACATTTCCTGTTGTATGTTTGGCTTGCATCTTTGCAATGTATATTTCCCTTGCACATTTCCAATGTATCTTTCCATTGTATGTTTGAACATACAACATAAAATATACATGCAACCCGATATACAAGCATAGAATATTCTCAGAATCTGTGATAGATTCCCCAAATGTATATGCAAACCCAGTATGCATACAAAGATGCATACAACCATTTTTTACCATTTTCAAAGGCCGATTGAAATTTCTACAAACCCGCCAAGGTATATTTGCATTTGTACATACAAACCCCTTTTTATATACAAAGATATATGCATTTAAAACTATTTTTTGCATTTTTCAACTGCAAAGGCCAAAAGACTTAGCAATTTTTGGATTTTATGGAAGGGGCCTGTATATTTAAATGCTTGAAACCTGAATATTCATGCAGGTACCAATAGGTTCCATGCTAAACCAGGGATATACAGAACACCATTGATTCCCTTCACTCATCCATCAGGGAATTGAATCAAGACTCTTCCATATCCAACAATCTTCAGGTGAGAATCGTCACCCAAGTACACATTTCCACCATCATATTCTTCATACTTTGAAAACCAACTCCGATGCGAGGTCATGTGAAAAGATGCACTAGAGTCAATAAGCTACACATTCTCATATGCATGTGTTGCCAAGGCAGCGACAAACACTTCTCCTTCATCCTGAGAGGACTTGTCAAAATTCAAATCATAATTCTTCTTATTTTTCTTTTTCTCCTCCTTGCACTCCTTGCAGAAGTGACCAAGTTTACCGTAGTTTCAACACAGGGCCTTGGACTTTCTGGGAGACTTAGATCTCCCACAGGATTTGGATCTTCCTTTTGCTTTCTTTCTCTTTAGATCTACCACAAACCGCAAGAGCCTCCTTAGCTGATTCAAAAGACTTTCTCTGCATCTCTTCAGACAAAAGTGAAGAAACCACTTCATCCATCTTGAAGGTGGTAGTGGTACTCCTAATGGCCATATCAAGGTTATCCCATGAATATAAGGAACATAGTAATGTCATACATCGATCCTCCTCCTCCATCTTCACACCAACAGAGGTCAATTGGGCAACAAGCATATTGAATGTATTCAAGTGATCAATGACAGATCCTCCATCTTCCATCCTCATAGAATACAATTTCTTTCACGAGAATAAATTGTTCACCAAGGATTTAGCCTGATAAATATCTCTAAGCTTCTTCCAAAGATCCTTTGCAGTCTTCTCTTCATGGATATTCAGGAGCATTGAATTAGCCAAACAGAGTCTTATCAAACCCTTAGCTTTTCGATCTTTGATATCCCAATCTTATTGAGACATTGCCATTGGTTTTGGACCAGATATGGCATCCCATAACTCCCAATCTACAAGCATGTCCTTCATTTTGAGTTTCCACAACTCAAAATTACTACCATTAAACTTCTCTATCTCAAACCTCCCAGATGTGCTCACCATCTCTTTCCTGCAACAATGATTTCAAAATACTCTACACAAGCTCCCACTCAAACAAAGATCAGCTCAAAAAACCCTCTACCCAACAACTAGAACCAAAGGTGATCAGGCTCTGCTACCAACTGAAAGGAAGCAAAGTATGCGAAAAATACTTCCTACACTGATCTACTGAGGAAAGATTTATGCAAATTTTATCTTTTACAGTTACAGATTAAGATGCACATTAATAGAAAGGTAATAACAACATCAAAATACAAAACTCACAACACAAGATATACATGGGTAAAACCCTTTCAGGTAAAAAAACCCACACTCCAAAGCCACCCAATATATTATTCAGGAATCAAGAAGATTACAATATACTTGCAAACCAAGCTTTCATACGAGTATAAGAAACTAGAGATCTAGGAGGTAACTCAACATCTATAAGACTCATACACACAACCTCCATCTCAAGCTCCTAATATATAGGAGATACAATAGAGTAAACCGTCAACAATAATTACAAAACCATGAGCTAAAACCACCCAAAATTGGCACCCAAATTATCTCCAATCAAAGATGCCTTGTGATGTGCCAAAACACACACCAACACATGTAACTCTCCCCTTTACAGCTCTTTTATGTGTCCAACACATTTTTACATTTCCCAAAAATAGGAGGTCCAACTTCCGGAGGCCATAACTTTTGATCCGGGTGTCTGATTGATGAATCGTTTGATGTGTTGGAAAGCTTGTGAAGAGATCTATCACCCTGTAACCCACTTGGTTGCTTATGACAATTTTCAGAGTGTTTAGGGACCTCTAAGTGCCTCAAAAGTGAGTTCAAAATTTTTTTGACAGTTTTATAAAATAGAAACTTTGATATCTCGTGATCTAGATATGATCTTGAGTCGAAACTTACCTGAGATGTTTACTTAGCTGTTCTGCACCTTCTGGGAAAATTTTAGGTCAATCCAAGGTCAAACATAAACTTACTAAAAATAGTAAGTACTACCATTTTTAGTCCTTTTGAAAACTTTGAAAGTTCTAGATCATTCTTCAAGATAAAGGGTATTCAAAAAGACCAAAATTGGGAAGAATAGTAACCTTTCAAAGTTGCAAGGTTGAGACACTTTTCTTAACATGTTCAACATTGTTGATTTAATTAAGTATCATAAAGGTGGCACAAAGGATGGACCAAAAAAGAACAATGAAGTATCCTGGCATCTACATCAAAGGAGGATATTGAAGAAATCTTGGATAGCCATGTGGGAAGAAATACTGAGAACATACAATATGAAGAATATTCGATGAAGTGGAAAGGAAGGCTTGTCGAAGATTCTTTCTAGTTGTCTAAGGTAGAGGTTGACCATTTGGATTTTCCTTGAACACCTGAGATGTGACAAGGTCACTTCTCAAATTACCCTGGGTGTCTGATGCAAGAGCATCCAGCAGTGTAACGGCAATCTTGCATCACCCAAAAAAATTATGATTTTTCTTTTCTTTTCTCTTCAATTTTTGTATTGTCGAATACCCATTTGATTGAATAATGTTTTAGAACCTTCAAAGTTTTGAAAAAGGCTAAGAATACCAGGACTTACTATTTTTAGTAACCCTATATCAGAGAAGCAGTTGGGCCCGAAATTTTCCCCAAAGCTTCGGAATAGCAACATAAACATTCTTGGTAAATTTCAGCCCAAGATCATGTCTAGATTCAAGATATTAAAGTTTTAGTTTTTGAGGTTCATGGAAAAAATTTTAGAATCAATTTTGAGGCACTTAGAGGTTTCGTAACATCCTGAAAATTGATCAAAAATAAAATATCCCTCAGACCTTCAGTTTTCCATGATCTTTCCAACACATCAAACTATTTGTCAATTGGACACTCGATTCAAAAGTTATGGCTCCCGGAAGTTGCGCTGCATTAAGTTGCAAGAGTTGTCTTTGACAATCGAACCTACAAACCCACAAGTTAGTAGTTTTATGATTTTTTGATCTTGGACCTATGAACCTACAACAAAATAGGTCAATAAACAACCAAACATAACTTGCAAACCTAATGTTAAAAAAATGTGAAATAAATTATTTATGATATGATGATGGTTGCACCCAAAAAAAATCAATGTTAGAAAAAAGCACAAATAAACTATACCACTAAGAAGAACATGAAAAAATATGAACTTTCAAAAAAATAGCACCCAAATCCAATTTTGTTGGTGACAGTTATAAGGTGTTGAAGCACCAAAAATTGTGACTATACAAAAATAGTTGAGAGAAAACATGAATTCTAAAAAAATATATGTATTATAAGAAAAAACTAGTTAGACCAATGTGAAGAGCATTCTACCGTATTTCAAAAAAATCTCTGAAAAAGGCCTCCATATGATTGAGAAAAAGTTGTTCAAAGTTGTCCTCCTTAGTTAAAAAGTGTAATGGAGGGGGGATCTAGGACCTAGGTGGCTACTATGCAGATCATGAGAAGTAACTAGGTGGTGCTACCAGCAAAGGTGACGACCAGGCTGAGGGAGGGAAACATTCAAATTGAGGGAGGTTGACAATCTGGTTGGAGGGATGACTAAATGATGGGGAGAGGGAGAAAAGGCTACTAGAGAGCAATGTAGAGGGAGGACTGTCGGTTGAGTGGTAGAGGAGGGGAACGAAGGCCATTAGGAGGCTGACATAGAGGGAGAAGCAAAGGAGTGGTGTAGAGGATGGGTCGAGTGGGGCACAAGTTTTTGGCTAAGCGAAGTGCCAGAAGAGTGGAAGAGCACAAAGGGTGGTGGAGAGGAGTGTGCATGGTGGTGCTACTAGAAGGTGTCAGGGAAGGGATGCTAGTGACATGGTTTTAAAACCTTTCCAAGGGTTGGGCATGGGTCCATACCTTGCCACAACACATGGTATGGGGTACCCTATTTACTTGGTCCTATGTAGGATTTTTATAACAAGTTCTTTTATTTTTATTTGATACAATTTTTTAATTTTAAATTTTTTAAAAAAGAAAATAAATAAATTAAAACTATTTTTTTTTAAATTATTAGTTTTATTTACACATATGCAAGTGTTTGTATGGACTTGAGTTGCATACCTAATCGAGGCTAAAAAATGTTTTTTGCAACTTCTCCAAATTTGACAAACTTTATATGGTTTTATATATTTTCAGCCCTTTTGAATGCAAAGGCAAGGTCCATTTTGCATCAAAGTGCCCCAAAATATAGGTGACTTGCAAAAAATCAAAACCAAACCCTACAAGTACAACACTTTCAAGGTAATCAAATGGGGTTAGATAAAGGGATCAAGTCCCACCAGGCATGCCAAAAATGTGGTGGTAAAATTTGTACTAGAAGGAAGTAAAAGCATACAAAACAATCACTCAACCCAAAGAAAAATATACACCCCTGATTAGAGCATAAATGGAAATACAATTTAACATAAATAATGCAAAAATCAAGCAATGATTATACCTTCCATTGTTGTGTGAGATTCCTCCAAGATGTGTGGATATAATGATTGATTGATATGTAGGTTGCTCTTTTTCTTGGGAGTTTCTCAAATGGACAGAATGTACCTAAGATGAATTTTTGTTATTTGTCCTTTGGAGAGGACTTTTTAAATAGACCTCCAACTATGAGGATGGAGGGTGAGGATTTATTTGGGAGATTAAGAGTGAAGATTAGCTTGTTGGTTGTATAAGCTCGCGATGTGACAAATGGAGGGAGATGGTGAGTCGAGGGTGATAAGAGGAAGATTCACACATGTGAGACAATATGGGAATGTGTGTGGAAATGACAAGTGGAAGGTCTCGCACATGTGAAACAATATGGGAACTTATGTGACAATAATAAGTGAAAGATCTCACACATGTGAGAGAATTTGGGGATTTGAGTGATAATGACAAGTGAAATATCTCACACATGTGAGAGAATGTGGGGATAAGTGTGATAATGATAAGTGAAATATCTCACATGTGAGAGAATGTGGGATAAGTGTGATAAGTACAAGCGAAAGATCTCACACATGTGAGAGAATGTTGGGATAACTAAGATAATGACAAGCGAAAGATCTCACACATGTGAGAGGATGTGGGGATAAGTGGAAGATCTAACACGTGAAAGAATGTGGAGATTTATGTGATAATGACAAGTGGAATCTCTCACATATGAGAGAGAATGTGGAGATTTGTATGATAATGACAAGTGGAAGCTCTCACATATGTGAGAGAATGGAGGGTAGATGTCCTTGAGATAATGGATGGTGGAGATTAAAAAGAAAAAAATGATTTATTTAAATTTTAAATTGGAAGAATTTAGATAGATAGATTATCTTAATTAATTAAATAAATAAGGTCTATTTAATTAATTAGTCAGAAGAAAGGTTAGACTAGGTTAATTAAATAAAATGGGATTTAATTAATTAACTAATGACAGGAACTAGCTTGAATAATTAAATTAAATTTATTTAATTATTGGTGGTGGGAGAAATTAATTTGATTAATAAATAAGATTTATATAATTAACCAATGTTAAGGATTAATTAGTTGGATTAATTAAATTTGAAAGTCAACTCAAATAATCAAATAAATAAATTTTATTTACTATTGATGATCAAAAGATTAATTTAATTAAATAAATAAATATTATTTAATTAATCAGTGATGAGGTTTAATTAGCCAATTTAATCAAATTTGAAAGTTATCTCAAATAATGAAATTAATCAAATTTATTTTACTATTGACAACAAAGGAATTAATTTAATTATTTAAAATTTATTTAATTAACCAGTGATGAGGATTAATTAGTCGATTTAATTAAATAAATAAAATTTATTTAATTAACTCGTGATGGGAAGATGCAGGCAAAGTGTCTATATATACAATAAGGTGATATACATACAAAAAACATGTTTTGATTAGGGTAAGTTGGTTTTAAAGGGACCATAAACCCTTTACAAACCTCTGGTTTTGACAGGCCCTAAAACTTTACAAAGTTGCAGCCAAGTTCCCCATGGGAACAACATTCCCACAACATGGGGCCACCTTACACTAGACTGGATCCCAAACAGGTGATCCACACACCCTTGACTTGAGGGTGAGAGTTAGACATCGAAGTGGGAAGACCATTCTTCCTGCGATGAACAATTATCTAGGAAATGCCACTATTTGAAACATACGAGGGAGGAGAGAAGAGAAGGGGTCATCTACCATGTCCTCCACCAAAACCACCTCTTGCATTGTGGAGGTTGAAATTCATATAGATTCGATACTCATAGCTGGAGTAGGGGTCCCGCCACAACAAGTCGTGGGGGGAAATAGGAGTTGACAAGGGAGCAACCAAAGATAGTTTAGAAGAAGAATACTTGGTAGGAACCAAGGAAAATGTCAAATTTGCACCACCCCAAGAGGAAACCACCTCAAGTACGAGATCCACCATAGGGGAAACTGAAGAAGAAGGCTTGTCAAAATCCCCAATAGTCAAATGTTCAGTGAGGGAATTTTATCACCACGAAGTCAGGTATGCCTTGCGATGAGAAGGAAAATCAGGCGTCATGTGTCTAATAAAGAAACAATGTTGACAGCAGTAGGGAAGAGCCTCATAGTCGAGCAACTAGTTTATGGCTAATAATCTTAGTTTTGTGTCAAATTGTTCATTGGGTTGTTTTGGATTGTATGGCTATAAGGTGTTTTAAATGGAATTCAATCCAAAATTGTAAAAATTTAATATAGAGTTCTAATATATTCATCTCCATTTTTTATCTTTTAATATAATCTAATGGCAGTGGGCCCTATCCACATTCATCTATTAAAAAAAAGCAATTAATTTTAGTTCTAATTTAGTCACCTATATCTTGTTGCGAGGATATTTGCTTTTAGTCTAGATGACCATGCCTTCTTATGAGATTATTGATTAGTTTTGGACATGTATGTCTTGTGATCAATACTAATATTCCACAGACTTAGTGGTATTTTATTGAGATGATTGCAATATTAAAGGTTGTCATCATATCATATCACATAAATATAATTTTATTTAGTAGTACATGAAATTCAAATTACCTTTTTAAAGAAATGAATTCTTTGAATATAAACTTGTGTAAAGTAAAATAAAATTTCCTTACACTCTAGTCTAGGAGAATCCAATAAGATGCATACACATAAGTAAGGTTATGATCATAGTTGGGAATGACAAATCAAATTAGTATAATAGTTATTTTAGAAAAATAAATATGATGGATAATGTTATTTATCTGGTTGGCCAAAGAATGCAAGCCTTTGATGAAGATTTTAGGATCTTTCTACTATCTACTCAAGAAATGTGATCTCTCTATCAGTAAATGCATCGAAGCCTGCTTGGATCTATGCTATAGCTAAGAATAAGTCTATAGGTATAGGTCAATTCTATGGTTGTAGACTTCCTCTAAGTTCCTATATTATGCACAATGTGGAATTTTTCTCTCTCGAATGATCTTCTTTTGCTCTTCTTTTTTTGATAGCTAACTTGGGCTAGTGGTATTTAGAAATACCTAGAAAGCATCACCATTATATCACAAGGACGCATGTTCTTCTATGTCATCCCCCAAAAACGTGTACAAAAGTTTGAAGACAACAAGCAAGGGCCCTAGAATGATGTATGCAACTTTCTTACTCCTTTTAGTGCACCAAATAAAAATATTTCACTATTCATTGTTCCTTTAATGCTCTAAAATGAGAGAGGACTTTTGAATTCCCAATGATCTCAAATGAATGCTAATGAATGCCTTTAAATGTTAGCACATAACATCAATTTTTTGCAAAACATGTACTTAGTTGACTCAAGTTGAGAAAATAAAGGGGTCTAATTGGCCAAATGAATTTGAATTTTAGAAAGGCAAGGGCTAGGTTCATGACTATGGGGTCGACCACACAACTGCAAAAATGACCTTAAGTAGGAAAACAATCATATCTAGGTGGATAATTGTTATATCTAGGTATGTTTATGAATACATGTAATAAATGAAAGGCTTATGTGAATATATTGGAGAATGTGCATATAAGGACAATGTGGGGGATAAAATGTGGGAATATGTATGTATAAGGATAGGTAAAGATTAGGGGAATGAGTCTAACTTTGCACAAGATTGCACCATTTGTCAATATGTACATTTATCAAGGTATTCTCCCAAAACGGGCACAAAACTAAACAATAAATGGCATGGGTGTACAAATTTTACCATTACATTTTGCCCCCACTTTGAATTGCATGTGAGCCTAGAATGATCATGTATCTCAAAGTATGTAGCACTCACAAACATGCATGTAGAGTAAATATTCAAACTTCAAAGGATGCGAAAAGGGGTCCATATAAAGTAATAGACACTACAAGGTGTCATCATGTAAGTGTCCTTTGGTATGTTCTCTCCATAAGAACTTGCAAAACAAAGAAAAAGTGTACGATGAGTAACTTATGTATCACAAGTGAAAAGTAGGTACAAAATAGGAGCTTGCCAACTATCTAGAAAATAGGAACAATGAGAAATGAGGAATGAGGAAATTTCATTTATTCAGAAGACGATAATGGTATGTTTGGCGTAGTGGTCATACGATGACATGATGCATAGGGTGCAAGGCATGTCATGTGATAATGCTCCATTTAGGCATTTTAATTAGTCTTTATCACTTATCACTACCTAAAAACTCAATATAGGGATGTTAGTGACAATATATGCCCCTTCAATCGGTTATATCCATAGGATACAAGGAGTTGAAGGAGAGGAAACATTGTACATGAATGTAAACACAATCTATATATAAGCATGTGATCATGTAATCATGTTAAGTAATAGCAATAGTGAATGCATCATGTGGTAAGCATGTGTAATATCTAGAATGATGTGACAAGCATATATAGGTTGGAGATAGAATCTATGAAGTAATGTTGCCCCCAGCATGGACAATATAAAATGGTGATGCAACCTTTAATGGCTAGGAACACTCATGTAAGTACATAGGGCACTAGAGTGGCATATGCCCCCAATGTGGCATCCAAGAGCATGACCACATAGTGGTGTAGGTAAGGTGAAAAGTCCCTGGTGGATGTAGGTAAGAACAAGGCAATATATGGGGGATGGTGTGATGCCCCTAGTGTATAAGGAACATATGGTAAAACATGTGAAAGGGAGAAGGCACAATGCCCCTAATGTGAAAAAATATGATTATAAATCCTAGGATGTAATAAAGGGCAGATGTGATGCCCCCCAATGTAAGAATGTAATCATGAAGGTGCAAAGTATGGAGAGGGAATACATGATGCCCCCAACATAAGGATGTAGCGTGGTAAGTTCAAGTGTGATGGAGAAAGGCATGACACCCCCAATGTAAGAGTAAAGCTAAGTCCAGGGAAAGAGGAGTACAAATGGTAGAAAAGGTGTTCTCTAGAAACATGATATGGTAATGTAGGCTCAATAAGTGACTCTAAAAGTATGATGTATCAATATAGGCATAAAATGTAAGCAATAATAAGCATGGTGTGTTGATGTAAGCGCAATATACAAGTTCTAGCAAGCAAGATATAACAATACGAGATCAAATAGGAAATAGGTAGTGATGAAAGGCTAAGAAACAACCATGGTCATAAGCATAAAATAAGAAGCCAACATGATAAAAGAACAAGAGCCATAAAAGAATAATAGAACAAGAGCCATAAAAGCATAATAGAACAAGAGATAAAAATAGACAAAATGTAATGCTACTTTTCCCTAGAGTTATTTAATTATTTGCAATGGATTTAAATATAGTTATTACTAGAGTTAAACAATTTAAAGTATACAAGGTTATCAATTCCAATGTAAATTGCAACATATGATAATTTAATAGGAACTCTAAAGTAAATAATTAACATTTATAATTGAGTAACACAATCCATAATCAGATTAACATCAAAACCCATATAAATTAATTCCAATATCTTTTATTAATAATAAGTTCAGTACTTATCTGAAACAGAGTACTTGGATTTGCCACTCTCACCCTAGGAAGATCTCAGTGGTTTTGGCCCACATAGCTATAGTGCATTTATAGAATATGTGTAAAAACACAGTGTGTGCCTACTCGCACCAACTATTATACCTACTCGTACAGTGTTCAAATATGTGCCTACTCACACCAACTATTGTGCCTACTCGCATAGTTTTCAAACCCTAGCCAGGACAATCTTGAGAGTACTTTGTACCCCAAGTTGGACAAACTCTGTGTGCCCCCTTCTCCAATGCCCATAGCCCACCAGACCACTTACGTCTTCCTTGAGTGTTCTCCATGCCCTTTCCAAGTCTCACATAAATTCCTTATATAACCTTTTAAGGGGTAGTTTCCAAACCATCACACCCTTTCACAAAGGTTTTCATTAATAATTATTAACATACATAATAATTCCTCCCTTTTAAATGGGGTTTTTATAAATATTCTTTATTTATCTCCATTATTACCAAAAGATCATAATATCCTTTATTTTTTCATCTCCCTTTTAATTATAAAGGGTTAAATAAACTTTATCCTCTTATAATTTTAAAGGGTTATTCATAAATGACTTTCTTTTCCATTTTGGGGAAAAAGTCCCATAACACAAAAGCAAGTGGACAACCCGAGGTGGAAATAAAAGCAAAGGCAACTTGGTGAGTAAAACATAGGCATAAAGAGGATGCAAATAGCAAAGTGAAATAGAAAATTAAAATTGTCCTCAAGTGTGGGAGAATAGGTATGAAATCAATTATAGAAGGTGAAATGGGTGTGAAAAGCACCACAAGTTGAAGACATAAATAAAAGGCCAAAAAGTGAAGGCAAAGGGTAAAAGGCAAAAAGGAAATCTAAGTTATAGGTATATATATTTACACTATAGTGATGCTCATGTATCATGTAACAAATCTTAGTTTAGCCATTTCTTCAAATAATAGTTATTATTTTTATCAAATCTATCATTGTCGTCCTCAAAAAATTGTCAAGTTTTTGTCTTCATGGCTTTGTGTTTTGTCTTCTTTATTTGATTTTTTTATGTGTCTCTTGTTGATAAGTAATTGGTTGCATATTAGGTGGTTTATCTTTTATTTCATGTGTAATTTCAACGTAGGGTGAGTTAGGACCAATCTCTTGATGTACATCATTTTCTTTCATATGGTCAACCACATCAAGTGAGGGGGTTGTAATCTCATGAGTAATGTCCATCCCCCCTATATCTATGAGATGTTGAACTTTATGTCAGAATGCAATGCATCTATCTATAAAATTTTCATGTACGATGATAAGAATTAAAGTATTGATCCCTATGTGGTGTGATCTTAGACATATCCATTGGCTTAATCAAAGATAAGGTAATGAGATTATGTTTCAAAAGTTATTCTGATAAAATATGTGGAGGCTCTCCCAATGTAGTGAATTCTCTAAATTTCTTTGCTTTGAGGTATGCATGATGATCATCATTAGCTACATCCTTATTTCCTTTGTTTCGTAAATGTGATAATGATGTTGACTCATGGAAAGAGGAGGAAGTGCTAGAAATACATTGATATAAGAGGGAATCTTTTGATAAGACATGCTCACATTTACATACAATAGCACATAAATTTGAAAATGAAATGTGAGGAATGGAAAACACTCAACTTTCAAATATTAGAAGAAAACCATCCATAAATAAACATTGAAGTTCGTCATCACATAATGAAGACAACATATTATTAGACAAAGCTTGAAATCTAAAAATATTATTGGCTCTTGTTCCTTTTATTTGCATTACATGTGTTGAGTAATAAATGTCTTAGGATCACTATTGTAAATTAAATGTTTCATGAAAGCATTAGCCAAATCTTTGAAGGAATTGATGGAAGCATGATGCAATGAATAAAACCATGTAAGTGTATAATTGATCCTCATGAAAATAAGGGAGGCACATAACTCAGAAGTATTTTACATATTGTAATGGATCACCTCTACCATCATATTGTTTAAAGCAAGGTGTCACAAACCCATTTGGTGAAGGATAAGTCAAAGTGCCATATGCCAAAGGATTGTGGTATAGTTCGATATTATCTTGTGATTGAACTCTTTGTGCATAAGCATCAACAAACCATTCTAGATTGTTAATCCTAGTAATGAGGCAGTTCACATAATGTTAACTATCATGCTTAACAACTAGGTTTTGGAATTGTGGAAACCCTTTGTGGAGGCTAAGATCAAGCTTTATTCTGGTGCTAGGGGATTTTTCATTGCGACCTTTGCTTCCTCCAAGGAGCGGGTCTTAGTGTTGTATGGTAGGGTTTGGATGTGGCATGAGCATTCACTCTCAATCAAACCTTGGGCTTGGTCATTCAATCCACTCACTGATCCACTAAATATCAAACCAATGTGGGTTCAACTTCTGAATCTCCCTCTTTAGTTTTGGGAGGATTCTTGTTATGAGGCCATCGGCAACGCTATTGGTCATTTCCTGAAGGAAGATTCTACAGCTTCACACATAGGGCATACAATGTTTTCTCGCATCTTAGTGGATATTGACATCTCCCAACCTCTACATGGAGATGTAGTGTTGATGGTAGGGCAAAGGCCTTGGACACAATAGTTAAACTATGAGGCCCTCCCTTTTAGGTGTGGAAGATGTTTCTCTATTGGTCACTTGGCCTCCAGTTGTCCTCACTCTCGCCACAAGGGTGGAGCAAATTGGTGGAAGAATGCACTCATTGATCATTTGACTTCTAGCTCCCCAAAGGATGGATCCACCCAAGCGGACGAGACTTCTTATGAAACATTGCTCTATCCCTCTGTGGAATTGCGGGTGTGCTAGTGGATAAGGTTGTTGTTTCTGTCAAGTCTCCTTTGTTGGCTCTGATTGTTTCTTCAGCTCCTGTTCAAGACCAGACTGCTACTTCATCAATCCCAGTCATATCTTCGGCTCTACCTGCTTTTGGATTAACTTCTTTGTGTGAGGCTTCTTTGGTTGTAGCATCTGGTGAGGATCCTCTCCTCTCACCTTGCTCTAAGGATTTAGACTTAGAGTTTTCATGGATAGTGGTCCAACATAGAAAGAAAGGACTTCCCAAATATGTTGTTGATTTGCACCCTAGGGCCAAGGGAGTTCATTTGCTTCTTAGGGATCTGGTGTTGTTTAGATCTCTTGTTGAGTTGTTGCATCTTTCAAGCAGGTTGTGTGTTGTTTGTTAACCTGCTCCCATTTTATTGTTGTCAATGTATTACATGTGCACTATTTTTGGCTTGTTTGTGCCTATTTTGGCTGCCCTTTGGGCTGGTTGTAAAGGGATCAACACCCTTGTTTTGCTGCTTATCTTAATCAAAAACTATCATGCTCAACATGTCCCACATTCATGTATATGCCTCATGTCATATGTAGTAGTTTTAGAGGATGCAAAAGATGTACCATCAACTAAGAGCACATTATCCTCACACATAACCAGTAAAAATTGTAAAAGATTTGCATGTTATTTTTCATCCTTGGGCATGTCTAAATCATGTGTTTGTTTAATAGTAGATGAAGAATGTGCTCTGAAATGACTAAAAGGTATATCTGAGGAAAACATGAGAGGATCCGGATGTGGGTCTCTATCAAATAGTTGTATACTACCATGGTGCATAGAGAAATCCATGAAATCCATTGAGAAAAAGCCATAAGAATGTGTGTAAGGTAACAAATCATCATGAAACAACATGCCACCATTTTCATCATGATAATATAAGGAACTATCATCGTGTGCATCATTAAACATTAATTAATAAATCATGAGGCACAAGATAGGACAAAGGATTAGAAATCATATGTGAAGGTGAAGAAGGTGTATCATATATAAGCATCTCACCAGTGATAGACGAAGTACAATCATCATAAAGCTAAAAATATGGTGTGAAATCAAAAAAGGAAAATATGAAAAACCTTAATAATGATAGGAAACCCTGGGAGGAAACTAGATCGTTGTTTGATTGAACAGGTTCACTAGAATGTAAAGGAAAATAAACTTTCGTTATGCTTTAGTCTAGGCTAATCCAATAAGATGCGTACACATAAACATAAATTAACTTAGATTAAATGACAATAGTCAAGAATGATAAATCAAATTATTGCAAAAACCATTTTAGAAAAGTAAATGTTGTGGATAATGTTACTTAGCTCACTAACCAAAGAATGTGCACCTTTGATGAAGATTTTGGGATCTGATTGCTCAAGAAATGTGATCTCTCTAAAGTAAATGCCTCAAAACTTGCACTGGCTCTATGCTTTCTCTAAGATCAAGTCTATAGGTATGGGTCTCATTTGTGGTCATGGCTTCATCCCTTGAGTCTAGGTTCAACCCTACACAATATGAAATTCTACTTTGTTGTTTGCTTGGATGATCTTCTCTGTTCTATTTTTATATTTGAGGATTGATAATATTTAGAAATACCTAGAATTGATTATTGTTATGTCACAAGGAAACATTTTCTCCTAGGTCAACCCCCAAAAATGTGTACAAAAGTTTGAAGACAAGCAAGGGCCCTAGAATGATGTACGTAAATTTCTTATTCCTTTTAGTGCACCAAATTCAAATATGTTACTTTTGATTGATAATTTAATGCTCTAAAATGATATAGGACTTGTGAATTTTAGATGGTCTCAAATGAATGCTAATGGATGCCTTTAGATACTATCACAAAACATGTACTTGGTTGGCTCAGGGTAAAAAAATGAAGAGGTGCAATCAACCAAAATCCAAATTTGAATTTTAGTAAAACAAGGGTTAGGTCTATGACCACAAAGTTGAACCCACAACTACATAAATATCCCTATGTGGGAAAATGGTCATATCTAGCTATATAACGGTTATATCTAGGTAGGTGTATGAATAGATATAATAAATGCAAGGCTTATGTGAATATATTAGAGTGTGCATATAAGGATAAGGTGGGGGCTAAATGTGTGGGAATATGCATATATAGGGATAGGTAAAGGCAAGGGGAATGCGCCCAACTTTGCACAAGATTGCACTATTTGTCAGTATGTACATGTATCACGACATTCTCCCAAAATGGACACAAAAATAAATGGGAAATGGCATGGGTATGCAAATTTCACCATAAATTGAAAGGAAATAAAATCTCGTTTACATAAATCTAGTCTAATTAAATAAGTGCAAACAATAATCACACAATTAATTTAGATTTTGTACATAAGGGTTAGGGCCCTTTCAAAAACCCTCCTTTTACCCTTTATAAAACAAGTGTGCAAGGAAAACTACAAAACTACAATGAACCAATAGTAGCCCAACTACAAGGCCAAAACTCAAAAACAAAGGGTGAATAGCCCTACAGCCAAAGGAGATCAAACAATCAAGGTGGTTCAAAAGCAAAGCTACCTGAGGGACAAGAAACTACCTCATCTAAATGATCCATACTAACATTATCTATCTTGGAAGGACTCCCAAAAAGGATCACCGTAGAGGCAGAAGGGCAATGTACTGATGATGTCTTCCTTCTATCTTCTCTTGGAGTGTTGGGAGCCTAGATCTCCTTGGAACCTTTATTTTCCACTGCTCCTTGGACATCCCCACCCAAGACGCAACCAAGGATCTATCCCCACAGGGCGCCACAATGTCCAACGTAGGGGCTACCACACCAAGAATAACAATCCACAAACCAATCTACAAACCCAAACCTATAGTAGGCAACAAATCTCCAACAAGAGAGATGGCATCCAAAAGAGCAGAGGGTTAACACTGTTCTTGTAACCTACAAAATTGTTGTAGATCGACACACCTCATTTGCATGGCGAGGCCAAGAGACTATTGCAAGGGAAATCGTCTACATTGAAGCAACCTCGCTAGAAACACAAACTTTAGCCACTAAGGGAGAAAGGAATCTTTCTCTCAATGCCTTAGCAACAATGCAAAAACCTTCCTATAAGACACCTTCCTCGACTGAGACATATACCACTACACCTCCAGCCAGAGCTCCAAGAGAGTCTCCTTCACATCCTCATCAAAAGGAAGATGTCACTCATCTAGATCAAGATCACCGTCCTCATCTCCCTCTTCCTCATCTCCTCCCAGGCTACCCCCACTCTCACCCTACAAGAAATTTGAAATCCCGCTCTTGCTTGCCATTTTGTAGCATAGCCAAGGTATATTAAATTAATGCTCATAGTCTAATGAATGCTTATGGCTTTGTGTAGCCTCAAAATCTCTGTGGCTAGAATTTGAGTCCCTTAGGATCAAAGCTAAGTGTTGCGATGACCAAATGCACAATAATGAACTATGACTTGCAAGAATGACCTGCAAAAAGTTGTTGCAAAGATCTCGTTGCCTTCACCTTCTCTATGTCTTATTCTTTCAAGGAAATGCTTACAAACACCTTGAAGGAGACTATCAGATCACTAAGGTCAAGTTCTCCAAGGTCAAATCCCTATTTGGGTCAACTTTATGGTTCTAAAAAATGATTGAAGACATACACAATCATGCAAATGGCCTATATGATTCCAAGTTATATTGAATGTGTTCTTTGTAAGCTCCAAATCCAAATGTTCCTAATGTGAGTCATCCTTGTTTGTGTTGGATTTAGGACAGACAACTGAGAGGGGGGGTGAATCAATTGTCACCAAAATCTTGTTCCTTATTTACTTTAAACCTTCTTATATTTCAACAGCATATCAAAGATTCAATCATGAAAGCATAATGCAATCATTCAAGAGCAGAAACAAATTCAACACATATAACACCAAGATTTTAATGTGGAAAACCCGGTTAAAGGAAAAACCACAGGGTGACTAACCCAAGATTGTATTCTCTATTAAAAGAATAAGATGAAAAAAATGGCACTTGCCAGTTAGGGTTCACTGCCCGAGCACACTGCTCACAAGAGGCCCACTGCCTACAGGAGACACACTGTCTACAGAAAAATATAAGTATTACATACTTGAACTGGAGATTAGCATCTTCACTATGTTTGAGTTAATTCCATTTAATCTCAACACCTTTGCTCTGCTTTTCACTCCTCTTCACTACCACCTTCTTATCATAACTGTTGACCTATTTTCCTCTGCCCATAGTTAAATAGTTCACCTTGCATTTTCCTTGAAAATCCTTTAGGAAATCACCCCAAAAGGCTTGAATCCTTCAAATACTCATGCTGTGTCTTGCAAAAAATCCCAAAAATCTCACCTTGAGAATCTTTGTAGAAAACCCAGAAAAACCCAGAAATCTTTTGCCTTCAAGTGTTTTCCATCGCAGATGTTTCCTAGTTCTATACTTAGTCATTTTTAGATGAAAAAGCATTGTATGTTTGTTTGTATGTATATTCGCATTGTATGTTCATATATACAATCACACATACAAAGGAAATATGCAAAGGTAGACATACAAGGTTTTTTCTTTGGCATGACAATATCTATCGGCAGCCAACTCGAAGCTCTCCCCGACAGCTGATGATGGAACATACAAAAGGTTTTGTGCATAGGAAACATACAAAGGAGTCATCATTGTGACAATGTTCATCGGCAGCCAAGCTAGAGCTTTCTTCGATGGCCGATGCCAATATGCAAAGGTGAATGTATATCGGCCGATGTACAAGGCAAATGTGAAGCGGGTTTATACGTATCTTTGGTTTGTATATTTGCTTTGTATATTTGAACATACAAAGAAATATACAATGGAAAATATGCAAAGCGCCAGACAAGTAGGACATACAAGAGGTGGGGTCCACAGATACAAAGGTGTTTGTATATTGGGCAATTGTATCTTACATACAAGTCATGGATACAATGCAAACATGCAAGGCAAGATACAAGGGGTAGGGCCCACCAATTGTATATATATGCAATTGTATGTTTGCACATACAATCGAGCATACAGGGGTATGCAATCCAGATGCAAAGCCCGGACCCGAAATGAATATACATTCCGGTTAATAAAGGCAGAGGTCCGCTTGTATGTATCTTGTTCTTTGTATATTCGCATTGTATGTTGTGATATACAAGCCGATATACAAAAGGATACATACAAACCGGACCCGACTGTGGAATTAGGCATAGCGGATAATCATTTCGAGTCCGCGGCTTGTATATTGGCATTGTATATTTGAATATACAAATGCAATATACAATGGGAAAGATACAAAGTCAAATGCACATCGGTGATATGCAAAGGGCAATACAAGGTTTTGCTTGTACATTCGCATTGTATATGCGATATACAAAAGCCACATGCAAGCAAAAGATACAATTGCTGATAAACATGCAAGCAGCGGGTAAAGGCAAGATACAAAGGGATGGGCCCACCAGTTGCATGTATGCGATTGTATGTTTGCACATACAATTGAACATACAAGGAGTTACATACAAGGCCCGGACCCGATAGCAATTTCAATGAGTTTTTTATAAAAATTTGAAGTCCGGGCTTGTATATGCATAGTACAGATACAAAGCGATATGCCAAAGGAGGAGATACAAGTCGAACCTGATAGCAATTTCAAATTGTTCCATAAATACTTGAGGTCTGTGCCTTGTATGCAAGTGATTGTATGTATATACAATCTCATAAACGCATATACAAAGGCCGATATGCAAAGGGATTTTCGGCGTGACAAGGTGCATCGGCAGCTCAACTAATAGTCATTCCGACGGCCGATGAAGATGCAGTTGTTCAGCAATAGGTCCCAGTTTCCATGCGGCGGTGAATCAGGTGGTGCCACGTGGCATGGGCGACAGATGCAAAGCGATATACATGGGCAGTTGACCGCAACCTTTGACCACGAATATCTTGCTCATCCTGGCGAATTTCTACATGCCGCAAAAGGCAAAAATGCTTGTTTTTGCCTCCTCTTTCATTTGGCAGACTTTGAGCAGGATATTCTCACTTTCAAAATTTTGGACATGGATTTGCATGTTCATTCGACTGGACATCTCAGCGGCCTGATTTAATTTTGTAGATGATCTTAGACCCGATGAAAAATATAGAAAATATCAAGAGGCGATACGTCCCATCCGCCATCAGTGCGAATCTGATCTTTTCCCTGCCATGTTTCAGATATTTCATATGTTCATTATTGAAGATAGACATCCAAGCTGCTCGCATTCAATGCCCAGAATATCTTCCACCGATTCATTGTTGAAGATTGATGATTTAGCAGATTGCATTGAAGACAGAAAAATATCTTCCATCTGCACTGTTTCCAGATTTTTTGTGCCATAACTTCTTGCAATTGGACGTCCCTTCGGGGAGAGATATTTTCCTATTGCAGCTCTTTTGAGCGAATTTTTGTAACCAACTTAGGTCAGATTGAAACGCTATATATGCATAGAGTGAGATGTAAATAGGTTTGGAAATTTTTTGGCTTTCAGTCCTTCTGTTTCCAAACAAAACTTTCTGCTACTGTAACTGAGCCTTCTTATTAAATATATGGAAGTTATTTTTACCTCTTTTACTGATTTTAGTTTAGTGTGAATCTGCATGTGATTGTCTGTGAACATTTTATTCCTCTCAATCATTATGTTTCTCACCTCTGCTAGGATCATTTGAATCTGTGTATGCTTATTTGTTGTATCTAGTTATGTTGTGCATCTTGTCAGTGCTATGAGGGTTCATTTATTCAACTTGGTGAATCACCCCTTTATTTTCAAGTTTTCTTGTTTCATCCTTCATTTTTAAAAGCATTCCTTCTCCCTTTTCCTATGAAAATTTAGTAGTTTTAGGTGATAACCAGTTAAGGAAGTCGGCCTTCTCTGGAGGTCTGATTTCATTTCGCAAGGTCCCACACTTCGAGATCATTCTCATTGTGTCATTGGAATGTTTGGACTCTCTCCAAGCAGGGTGCAATTTCATGTGACAACAATAACCTCAAGATCCATTTGAATGACTCTCCAACTCTTATGTAACATGACATTGACTTTGGAATTATCATTAAAGTCAACACAACATACACTTATTTTATTATAGAGCAATTACAAAAATACAACTTGACTTATTACAAAAATGTCATGCGCATCACTACACTGTCAGCCACACATAGCTGGGACTTCAATCTTCTTCAGGGAACACGCCATGGTTCGCAAAACATCTTCTAGATCATCCGCAATATGCGTAAATCATCCAGTCAGCCAAAACTAGGAAGAACACTATCACCCGAAGGTAAATCTTCAATCACGAGCTCAATCTTCAATGCAGACCACCAACACGAACTGGACACAATCTAGAGACCCCCACAAGCTTGCTTGAATCACCAAGAACATCCGCACCACTTTTGCTTACTGTAATCATTCGCATCTTCAACCGGAACCTCAAGAACACAGTCGCCCATCACTATCACATTAGAAGGATTACTTGTGGACCTCCAAACCACAAACCAATTGAGTTGTCAATTCAAATTAGCCTCCCAAACATGCCACCAGATCCACAGAACATGATATTGTATTTCTGGATCTCACCGGACCTATTTGTGTCACTTTATCACCTCTGAACAGTTGTCAGAACCGGTTTTACTCTCATGGCCATAACTCCTTCACATTTTCATGCGGACCTCTCAAATCTTGACTGGATCATCTTCAAACACATATCTACAAACCCTTTGATGCGCATTCTCTAAACTTCATCTAGCTAGGATCTTCACTTCATAGAGCTTCACGTCTTCACTGTTCTTCTCTGTTTTTGATAGGACTAATTTTTTCAATATCCTCAACACACAACTCATCCAATCCTTGACATCAATGCAACAAGAGTATGTTGACATCAATGAGAACACCGGTTAGGCCCATACTTGCAACAATCTCCCCCTTTGTCATTGATGGCAACATATAATATGAAAAACTATTTTAACCATCAAGACAAGAACTTCTCCTCACTGACTAACATAGCTCCCCCTATCAACAACAACCATTCATATATCTTCTCTTCCTTTACTGCTCCCCCTTTGATCAGCAACCACTTTTTGTTTTTCACATGTCTTCTCTCCCCCTTTGACATCAATGGAAATGGCACATACTTGCAACCACTTCTCATACTTTAGAATCATACTAACTGCTTCCCCTGAGTAGCAACCTCCTAAAATAAATCCAGATCACAAGATATGACTGTGGGATCCACCAGACTGATGCACATCAGTGCACCTTAATTCAGAACCGGAGCGGTAATAACCCCTAACTTCTCCCTGAGATACTCAAAAGAGTCCTTAGGTAGAGGTTTAGTAAAAATGTCTGCAATCTGATCCTTTGAGGGCACAAACTCTAATCTGACTTCATCATTGTTCACCTGCTCTCTTAAAAAGTGAAACTTGATGGATATATATTTTGTCTTTGAATGCAACACCAGATTTTTTGATATGTTTATTGCACTTGAATTATCACAGAAGATTGTGATTTCATACTCCACTCTAATATCTCTTAGCATTTGCTTCATCCACAATACTTGAGTGCAGCTGCCTGTTGCTGCAATATACTCTGCTTCTGCAGTGGACAAAGATATTGCCTCTTATTTCTTGCTTAGCCAAGAAACTAATATTTCCCAAAAAGAATGCACCACCACTGGTACTCTTCTGGTCATCGACATCTCCTACCCAATCATGATCCTTAGGATACCATAATCCATACTCAACTATTCCCTTCAGATATCTAAGAATTCTCTTGATTGCCATGACATGAGACTTTCTAAGATCAGCTTGGAATCTGGCAACAAGAACAACAGCATTCATAATATCAGGTCTAGTTTGAGTAAGGTAGAGCAGCCCTCCAATCATTGACCTGTACTTTTTCTAATCAGCCTTAGGAGATTCATCATCTTTACTTAGCTTACATCCGGTTGTCATGGGAGTATTCATTGGCTTTGAATCTTCTATCCCAAATTTCTTCAACAATTCTTTCACATATTTGGTCTGTGATATTAAGATTCCTTTCTTTGTTTGAGTGATTTGCAGACCCAAGAAGAAATTCATTTCCCCAAACATAGACATCTCAAATTCACTTTGCATTTGATTTGCAAAAGTCTTGCACATACTATCTTTCCCTCCAAAAATGATATCATCAACAAATACATCAACAATCAAGATATTTTCATGATCAATCTTAAAATAAAGATTACTGTCAACAGTACCTTTGTTGAAACCAATCTTCAAAATATTTTTGTCCAATCTTTCATACCAAGCTCTTGGGGCTTGTTTGAGTCCATACAATGCCTTCTTCAACTTGCAAACCATATCTCCATGATCAGACAATTGAAATCCATCTGGTTGCTCAATGTATACCTCTTCTTCCAAATCACCATTTAGGAAAGCAGACTTGACATCCATCCAATACACCTTGAAATCTCTGAAGGCAGCAAAAGCAAGAAATAATTTGACTACTTCAATTCTTGCCACCGGAGCAAAAGTTTCTTCAAAGTCAACTCCTACTTGAGAATAACCCTTGCAGACCAATCTGGCTTTGTTTCTTACTACTTCACCATCTTCATTTAGTTTATTTCGGAAGACCCACTTAGTCCCAATCACATTTTTGTCCTTAGGTCTGGGAACAAGATCTCAAGTGTGATTCTTTTCAATCTGCATCAATTCTTCCTCCATTGCTTTAACCCATCTTTCATCATTGCATGCTTCACTTATTGTTTTTGGTTCAATCTTTGAAATCATACAATACTTCACTGAATCTTGAGCAATTTTTCTTCTTGTTTGAACACCTTTGCTTCTATCTCCTATGATCTGATCTTCAGAATGATTCAGTCTTACATACCTAGGAGTTTTGGGATTCTCTTGCACTTCTAATTCTTGGACAGGTTCATGCAAACTTGTCTCTTCTTCTTGTATTTCAAAATTCTCCGGATCAGTCTGAATCTGAACTAGAGTTGGGACTTGTTTTCCTTGGTCTAAGACATCATTCTGGTCATCTGCTTCATACTCATACTACCTTGAGGGACTTTCCATGCCCTCATCAACCTTCACATTTGTACTTTCTACAATCTTTCTAAATCTCTTGTTATAACACCAGTATGGTTTGCTTTGAGTAGAATATTCTAAGAATATTCCTTCACCACTTCTAGCATCAAACTTGCCAAGGTCTTCATCTCTTTTGATATAGCATTTACTACCAAAGACTGAAATGCTTCATAGTAGGAGTGATGCCAAACCAAAGTTCATAAAGGGTCTTACCAGTATTTCCTCTTATTTGTACCTGATTAAAAGTATAGACAACAGTGCTTATGGCTTCTCTCCAATAGATCTGAGGAACATTTGCTTCCATCATCATGGTCCTAGATGCTTCCTGGATGGTCCAGTTTTTTCTCTCCACTACTCCATTCTGCTGTGGAGTCCTTGGAGCAGATAACTGTCTTTTTATCTCGTGTTTCTCACAGAATGATATGAACTCACCGGATGTGAATTCTCTACCTCTATTAGACCTAAGGCATTTTATGTTTATGTCAGTTTCATTTTCTACCATAGCCTTGAATATTTTGAACTTCTCAAGTGCTTCAGATTTCTCTTTCAAGAAAGACACTCACATCATCCGAGTGTGGTCATCAATCAACAACATGAAATACATATCTCCTTGCAGACTCCTGATTCTTGCCGGACCACAGAGATCAGTGTGCACCAAGTCTAACAATCTGGTTGAAGATTGTTCCTTACTTTTGAATGTGACTCTGTTCTGCTTACCCAACTGACATTCTTTGCACAAACTGTTAGTAAGTTTCACCAGTCTTGGAAGATCTCTTACACTCTGAGTGTTGCTTATCTTGATGATATTATCAAAATTCACATGACACATTCTCCTATGCCACAACCAACTCTGATCAATTTGAACAAATAAGCAACTTTTGCCAGTACCAACCAAGTGGAAGATGTTACATTTTGTCTGTGTACCGGATGCAATCTCAGTTCTAGAGCTTTCAAAGATCTTGCATTTTTCATTTTTGAATCAAAGATCATAGCCTTTGTCCACCAACTGTCCAACACTGAGAAGATTATGCTTCAGGCCTTCGACATACAGAACATGACTGGTTTTGTTCTTTCCATCAAAGGAAATGGTTCCTCTGCCTCTAATTCTGCTAGCAAAATTATCTCCAAACTTTACAACTCTACCTTCATATCTTTCCAAGCTTAAGAACTTACTCTTATCACCAGTCATATGGTGAGAGCATCCACTGTCAATAACCCATTCATCATTTTCTTCAACCTGAGAAGCCAAAGCACTTTCTATCATCTTATGATTGGTAGATTCAATAGGCATTGGATCTTCTTCTTTGATGGCAATAAACACCCAGTCACTTCCGGGTTTGTTTCCTATCTCAAATTCATCATCTGTTACTCTTTCATCATCATCTTCTTGAACATAGTAACACTTCTTCTGAAACCTTGATCTATTAGGGTTTGGCCTTGAAAACCTTTTCGAACATCTTGAGGCAAAATGATCAATCTTATTGCAGGCAAAGCATTTGAAAGGTAATTTTTCTTCATACTTACCGGATCCTCTTGGCAGTCTCTTTGCAATGAGAGCTTCAAGTTGTTCAACTTCTAATTCATCCTCTTCCAGATCTTTCCTTGCTTTATCATACCAAGTTGATTTCCTTGAGGAACTTTCTCCTGGATCATATCTTTGTTTGTCTTTTGTAGAGGCACTAGCTTTGAATGCAGATTCAGTCTTGGGAAGTGCGTCACCAAACTCAGCCAACTCAAATGCAAATATCTTACCAACCAATTGATCCCTTGTAATAGTTGTTAAAGATTTGATTTCCTCAATAGTGGCAACTTTGTGTTTGTAAGCAGGAGGTAAAGATCTGAGAACTTTGGCAACAATCTTATCTTCATCAAATATTCCACCAGCACATCTAATGCCACATACAAGCTCATTTACTTTTGACATATATAAAGTGATATTCTCATCTTCAAGCTTTCAAACTTTCCTTTTAGACTTTGCAGCTTGGCACACTTATCATTTTTGTCTCCTTCATAAACATTTTCTAGCTTTGTCCAAATTTCATAAGCAGTCTTCAATCCCATAACATTTGTCAGCTCTGAATCAAACAAGGCACTCAGTAGGGCTTCTTTAGCTCAAACATTATTGTCTGCATCTCTAACTTCATCTATAATTGTTGGACCATTCTTTGGGGGAACATATTTAGTTGTTATGTTCCAATACTGATCTCCCATGCATTGTAAGTGACATTCCATGCGGCTCTCCCAGGCAGTGAAGTTTGTTCCATCAAACCTTGGACTGTCCTTGTAGGTCGACATCCTAGATCTCCTCAAGCGGTTAAGCTTCTTCTAGAGGAACTTAGCTCTGATACCAATTGTTGGATTTAAAACAAACAACTAAGAGGGGGGGTGAATCAGTTGTCACCAATATCATGTTCCTTATTTACTTTAAACCTTCTTATATTTCAACAGCATATCAAAGATTCAATCATGAAAGCATAATGCAATAATTCAAAAGCAGAAACAAATTCAACACATATAACACTAAGATTTTAACGTGGAAAACTCGGTTAAGAGAAAAACCACAGGGTGACTAACCCAAGATCGTATTCTCTATTAAAAGAATAAGATGAATAAAATGGCACTTGCCAGTTAGGGTTCACTGCCCGAGCACACTGCTCATAAGAGGCCCACTGCCTACAAGAGACACATTGTCTACAGAAGAATATAAGTATTACATACTTGAACTAGAGATTAGCATCTTCACTATGCTTGAGTCAGTTCCATTTAAGCTCAAACACCTCTGCTCTGCTTTTCGCTCTTCACTACCACTTTCTCATCATAACCTCAAGATCCATTTGAATGATTTCGCAACTCTTATTTATACATGACATCGACTTTGGAATGATCATCAAAGTCGGCACAACATACACTTATTTTATTACAAAGCAATTACAAAAATACAACTTGACTTATTACAAAAACTTCACGCGCATCACTACATTGTCGGCCACACATAGCTGGGACTTCAATCTTCTTCAAGGAACACGCCATGCTTCACAAAACATCTTCAAGATCATCCACAACATGCGTAAATCATCTGGTCGGCCAAGACTAGAAAGAACACTATCACCCGAAGGTAAATCTTCAATCACGAACTCAATCTTCAATGCGGACCACCAACACGAACTGGACACAATCTAGAGACCCCCACAAGCTTGCTTGAATCACCAAGAACATCCACACTTCTGCTTACTGTCATCATTCGCCTCTTCATTCAGAACCTCAAGAATACAGTCGCCCATCATTGTCACATTAGAAGGATTGCTTGTGGACCTCCAAACCACGAACCAATTGAGTTGTCAATTCAAATTAGCCTCCCAAACATGCCCCCAGATCTGCAGAACATGATATTGTATTTCTAGATCTCACCGGACCTATTTGTGTCACTTTGTCACCTCTGAACAATTGCCAGAACCGGTTTTACTCTCATGGCCATAACTCCTTCACATTTTCATGCGGACCTCTCAAATCTTGACTGGATCATCTTCAAACACATCTACAAACCCTTTGATGCGCATTCTCTAAACTTCATCTAGCTGGGATCTTCACTTCATAGAACTTCACTGTCTTCATTGTTCTTCTCTGTTTCTGATATGACTAATTTTCTCAATATCCTCATCACAACTCATCCAATCCTTGACATTAATGCAACAGGTTTATGTTGACATCAATGCAACAAGAGTATGTTGACATCAATGACAACACCGGTTAGGCCCATACTTGCAACAGTTTGACCATATGAAATAATTGCACATTGAATGTCTTTAAATACCAATACATAACAATTCACAAAAACATGTACAAGTTGGCTAATAATAACTCATAGAAATGAGAGGGAAATTAGAATTTGAATGTGTATATTTGAATTTTGGGGTCAATCTCAAGGCACTCAAATTGACCCAGGACCAATAAAAAAAGTGCTAGTTTCGAGTCAATGAATAAAAGTGTGGATATGGGTACAATAAATAGCTAATAAATGATGAATATATAGAAATATGCATAAATAGGTATCATACAAAGTCGAATGCATGAAAATAGTTGTAAATGGATAAAGTGAATAGGAAAAAGTATTGGGTTGTGAACCAAACTTGGCACAAGGGTGTGCCATTTATCAATATGTAATTGTATTAAGACCTTCCATCAAAATGGATCCAATACAAATGGAAATAGGCATGTGTATGTAGATTTCACCATTATGAAACTATGACGTAATAATATGCAACTGATAATTATCCACAACTAAATCATTTAGAGAATCGTTAAAACTTCAACTGTTAAATGTAATGGCTTCGGGGCATGTCATGTTAACTATACATGATCAAGCAAAGTAAAATACATGGCAAGCGTAAATTGCTTTAAAGCACCCCACAATACACTTTACAAGACTTCTTTATGACAAGAAATTTCAATCATTAAAATTTCATAGGGGCTACTTATGTTTAAAGGCAACTTCCTGCTCGTTAATTATGATGTCATTTTGATTTTGGTTATGTGTACATCAATTAGTTTCTTTCTCAATGGAAGTCTAGTATATATAACAATCAGTTACTAATACATCATACATGATCACATACATCTACCATCTTCGTAGATAATACTGCATTTAAAAGATTACCATGTAAAAAAGTAAATCATAAAATAGTAAATTACATTCGCCATCTTCATAGATAATACTCAAAAAAATGTTATATTAAAAAGTCTAATCAGAGTAATGTTTACTAGCAATATGGTGTTTCAGACCAAACTTGGAGTAAACAGAAATATACAACAATAACTATAAAGCATATGATTCATACCAGAATTGCACAGGATAAAACATTGTTCCATTCATTGAATATATCAATATCACCCTACAATGTCACAATGCCCTTCTACCTTGGAATGACGATACATATATAGGTTGTCTAACAGTTGCCAACCGTCGCCGACACCGGTCGGGAGTAACTACTCACCGATACCAACTAACCAACATATTTACCGATACAACAACATAACAAATATAATTTCCGCCTAACATCATCCCCTCCAAAAAACTTGTCATCTCCCAGACGACTACAAAGCAAGATCCAAAAATAACTAGGAAGAACGAGGGTCAGTGGACGTCCCTGGACATGTGGATGCCGTCTATGCTGAACCAGGAGTCCCCTGCTAAGATTGAACTAATCGCTGAAGCCTGTAAAGCTCCTCAGTCCTTTGCTTCAGATGTGTCGTGGCAATAATATGCTTGTCTCTGGTGAGATGTACCATCTGGACAGCCTCGGCCAACTGCGTCTTTATTTATTCTTGTGTTGCCTGAGAGTCGGCCAACTGTTTCTTTGTAGCCTCTAGCTCTGCTCTGAGTGCATCGGCCTTGTTCCTTTCTAGCTGTGTGAGCTCGGCTTCTTGTGCCAACTGCCTTTTTTTTCTTCCTTCAACATCTCTTGATATTTGAATTTGCATTCCTCTTCCTTGTGCTCTGGTGACCCTATTTGCTGGTGAAAATGACATTCTGTCCCCCTTCTATACTGCTCAGTGAATTCAGTTATGCCTGTTAGGGTTTGATTTTGCTTGCTATACTGGCACTTGGCGATGAGAATTCTGGCAAGTTGGAGCCCTCCTCTTAGATCGTACGGCTTTTACAGTAGGTAGGCCGTACGGTGGAGCGTACTACAAAATTTTTGAACGTACCCTCAAACCGTACGGATGTACGGCAGACAACAACAGAAACGTACGGCAGTAGAATTGGTACAGCCGGCAACTTGCACGGTAGATTTCGTATGGCGGTGCTCAGAGAGGTCGTACGGTTTCTGCAAAACACTCGTACAGTGCACAACAAAATGTGGATCTTCTTCGTACAGTAGACAACTGCACTTGTAGGTGATGGAATGAACTAGTACGATCGAGCGGTAGAACACGTAGGGTGGCAGTAAATTTTTTCTCTCTGTATGGCCCTGAAAACAAAAAACTCGTACGATAATAGAAAATTCTCGTACGGCGATGAAAGAAAATCCCCGTACAGCGATGGCAGAAAATTCCCGTACGGCGATGGCAGAAAACTTCCGTACGACGATGTCATAAATTTCCCATACGGCGATGGCAGAAAATTCTCGTACGACAATGGCAAAAAATCCCTGTACGGCGATGGCAAAAAAATTTCGTACGACGATGGCAAAAAATTCCTATATGGTGATGGCATAAATTTTTCACCTCATTGAACCATCTTTACAACAACAATAGTGTGGTGTACGGCAACCTCCTTGACGGCCTTATGTAATCCCTGAAGTCTTGTGTACGGTTTCCCTTCGTTCGGCTCCTTCCTTGTACGGCCTTCTCTGAATTTGTACGGCAACCTTTGTGAAATCTGTACTTGGCAGACTAATGTCATTTTCTCTTCTTTTTCTGACTCCCTCTTCTTCCCGTACAGGCGTTTGGACAGTTTTGTGTTTAATTTGCAAGGGACGGGGGATTTTTAATTTGTGAGGGGCATGGAAACACCGTATGTTGTACGTTGTACGGCCCATGTCGTATGTCGTACGAATTTTTTTAATTTTTTTTTTAAAAAAAATTTGGGTCAGGCCGTACGTCGTATGAATTTTTTTTTTTGAATTTTTTTTGCTCAGGCCATACGTCGTACGGCCTGGTCGACATTTTTTTTTCATCTTTTCCATGTCAAACTGAATCTGATTTGTCTATTTTTCTCCAATGGGTTCCACGTTCGATCTGCAACTCCGACTGGAATTGTTGTCTTAAAAAAAATAAACTATCTGACTTTTGAACATTATTTTTTCTCTGTTAATTGTCACCGATCACCAAAACATTGTCAGTCGACGGAAATACTCTATAGTCCTTATTCTTTCTGTATGGTCTCTTTATGGCCAGTGTTTTCAATGCTTGTTCCCGTCGTTAGTTTCATCACCCCGATTCACCTTGCTTGTCAATGACTTCATACCTGATTACCTCGTCTGGTTCAAATGTATGTGCAAGTGTATCATCTATCTTGGCTTCACCCTCTATATATTCTTTCTGTGCCTCTCCTAGTTGACTTGTCTCTACCACTATTTGCTCTGTTACTTCCGGCTGATTATTATCTTCCTCCCCTTTGTCACTCATTACTGGTTCCCTCTTGCCAAGTGGTCGAATGTTTGTCAATCCATCAAGTGCTTCATTCGTAAACCATGTTTCACTCATCGGCCTAGAGTTGCCCAGACTTTCACTCGTCGGCCTAGAGTTGCCCAGAGTTTCAGAGTTGCCGAGTGTTTTACTCTTCGACCAAGTTCTGCCAAGAATTGCACTGCCATGACTTGCATTGCCAGGACTTGCACTACGAGGACTTGCATTGTTCATCGGAGAGCTCTCGCCTACTTTTATTGAAATCATATTACATTCCGGTTGAAAGAACTCGTAATATTCCATCTACCAGTGGAAGAGCCCACTAAAGGAATTAGTTTCATCCTCATAACATTCTTGCAATTTTAATACTCCTTCATCATCAGGTTCCATTGGCCCTCTGCCAACTGACTCCCTTCCGTCTGAATCGAAATCCGATGCTAGTTCCTCACTTATAACTTGTGTTTTCAGATTGTATGGACATTCAGATTGTATGGGCATTCCTTGATGGAATGTCCCATCACTTGGCAGATATCACAAAACAATTTTTTTGGACAATTTCCCTTTGTATGACCTTCCCCCTTGCAATCTGTACACAACAGTTCTCTGGCTTCCCTCGTACTCTCCTTGTCGGCCTTCAGTTCTTTCATCATTCTCATCATGTCCTTCCTGAGTGCTTGCACGGTCTTGGACTCACTGTCGCTGTTGTCATCCGTACTATCCTTTCAGATTGTATGGGCATTCCTTGATGGAATGTCCCATCACTTGGCAGATATCACAAAACAATTTTTTCGGACAATTTCCCTTTGTATGACCTTCCCCCTTGCAATCTGTACACAACAGTTCTCTAGCTTCCCTCGTACTCTCCTTGTCGGCCTTCAGTTCTTTCATCATTCTCATCATGTCCTTCCTGAGTGCTTGCACGGTCTTGGACTCACTGTCGCTGTTGTCATCCGGACTATCCTCGTCGTCCGTCGTCCGTCTTCCTTTTCCCTCGAAAGGATATTTTATTTTCACTCTCTATATCCATCGCTTGATTGTACGCTTTATCGTATGATGACGGAGGCACTATTTTCATTTTCTTTCTCAGGGATGGGCGTAACCCTTCAATGAACCATCGCTTCTTCAGCCCGTCGGCTGGCTGAGTCTCCAGTTTTCCCAACAATTCTTTCAGTCTCCGGTTGTAGGTTCGCACGTTCTCGTGCTTCCCTTGCTTCGTACTATAGATCTCTGCTACAATTTCACTGTCATCCCTCAGAAGTTTGAATTCGTCTTGGAATGCTTTCTTAAGTAATCTCCATGATGCCTTGTGTGCTTGGGCCGACTCTGTGTACCAGTCGATGGCACTATCTCTCAGTGTCGCTGAAAATGCTTTCAGCCAGTAGTTCACATCATCTTGCCCATTGGCTATCCAAATCGTCTCGCACGTCTTACAGTGTCGTACTGGATCTTTTGACCCATCCCCCGTAAATTTTGGCAGCTTCTGCCTCTCGGCTAGCAGAGTCACCATCCTTCCCTGATGCCCTCCTTGTGTGTTGGACCTGACTGGACTAGTTCTCTCGCAATGTCCTGGTGCGTCACTTGCACTCTCGGCCATGTTCGAGTCTTCCCTGTGTCCTCTGTCAGCGTCCTCTACACCTTGAGTCTCCTCGGGTTCGTTCTGATACTCCCTCTGCCCTGAGGTCTTAGGGTCAAATCTTCCAACTCTCGGCCCTTCGTCGTCCAATATGGATAACTCTCCGATGCGGCGTATGTTGTTTTCAATTTCTTCTGTCAATTCATTTTTATTCCCTTTTTCTTTATTTGTCAGCAGTGTCTTGAAAATTCCTTTGTTGGCATAATAATGTTCATTGACAATTTGTCTCAGTGTTTTCTTTCGTTCTTCTTGTTCCTTTAATCTCAATGATCTTCGTGTTCTTTCCTCTGGTGTTTCATGCCCACTTGGTACTCGGTTCTTATCCTTATTGAGTTGTATGGGCATTAATTGCTACTTGGGTGAGATGGTCGACCTCTTGGTCGACGTGCAATTGATCCCAGATGACCGACTGAGGGATATCTCTTCTGAGAGCCTCCCTCCATACGTGGTCCTTCAACGAATTTTCCCACAAACTGCAGAGGTCTTCCGTAGTTAGCTTGTACTGGCTCTTCAGTCGGCTGCCCCATCACGACGCCATCTTCATTGTGTTTTTCTCGACCTTGGTTACACCCGACAGTTTGTTTGTTTCTGACGATGCCATTTGTCTGATGGTTACCGACGACTCAACTTGTCATCGACAGCCAACTTGTCATTCGATGGCCTCGGACGACTCAACTTGTCATCTACTTGTCACCCTCGACCCGTTTTCAAACTGGCAACGGCGCCAAATGTTTACTAGCAATATGGTGTTTCAGACCAAACTTGAAGTAAACGGAAACATACAGCAATAACTATAAAGCATTGATTCATACCAGAATTGCACATGATAAAACATTGTTCCATTCATTGAATATATCAGTATCACCCTACAATGTCACAATGCCCTTCTACCTTGGAATGACGATACATATATAGGTTGTCTAACGGTTGCCAACCGTCGCCGACACCGGTCGGGAGTAACTACTCGCCGATACCAACTAACCAACATATTTACCGATACAACAACATAACAAATATAATTTCTGCCTAACAACTAATACATGCAGAAAGATGTTTAGAAAAACTGTAGATCATTTGTAGGGCCAACAAGCCAAGTACACTTTAGTTTTCATTGTACTGATGACAAAACCTATAAGAAAAAGAAAAAGGCATATAGAGTTAACTCATGGCCAGAACTGTCCAGAACTCCAAAGCATGTCTTATCGACTCAGCTTTAACAAAAATGTCAATTGCAGCATCAAACTTGGCATCTAATGAAAGATGTTGACCATCTGCATCTGGACCTTGAATTATATCAGCTACACAGTTGATTGCTAATAAATTTAGAGTTATGTATTGTTGTGACCAAATCACACATCGCCCCATTGCAAATAGGGACCCCCTTTTTTTTGAGCTTCGATGTTTTGCATGAGTTCTGACGATGATGCCTTAGGTTCATTTCCTCTGCCAATCCAATAATGAGTTCCTCTCCTAGGAGATTTTTGCTTCATAACTGGAGGTCTCATCTCGAAAATGAAGAATTTTGATTGAATTCTATCCAAGTAATGAATAATGAGACCCTTCTTGATGTATGTTTGAGATCCTGAAAGACTGAGTCTGGAGCCTGAAATCCTGAAAATCCTAAAAAAATGGGCAAGTCTGAAATTTGGTGAATCCTCCAAATTCTAGATTTTGCATGTTAAATCCGGTGGATTCAAGACCTATCTCAAACATCCTGAAAGGTATATTGAAAAATATTTAAGGTATAAGAAATTCAATCTCTCAACTTATACTTAAATATATTTTTCAATATACCTTTACCTCACGAACCCTGAAAACGCCCAACTACTCCAGAGGATTCAAAAAGCTGATCCAATCCGACGGGATATCCAAGTGGCGCAAAATCTTCATAAATCACGTCGCTTTCAAGAGGATTTCAAGTTGATGATCCCTCGCGCTTGAACAAATGCGCCCAAGGATAGAGGATAGAAGAGGATTCCGAACCCTCCAACCAATGCGCTCAATACAAGAGGATTTCAAAACCTCCATCTATTGCGCCATACTCTAGAGGATCTTGGAAGGCCTATCTAATGCGCAAATTGCAAGAAGAATTCATCCCCTTGAAGCAATGTGTCAAGATGGAGAGGCAGGTTCTAAGTGTTAGAATGCAAATTTTAGGATGTTTCAAGGGGATTTTGAAACCCTTATCTAATGCAAAATTCTAGAGGAAATCAAATTGTTAGTCTAACGCGCCATTTTAAGGTAATTGGAAGAGAGATTTGAAGGTGCTAGTCCTAGAAGATTGTAAACACCTCATCCAACCCGCCACATGTGAAAGAAAATCTAGAGGATTCTAAACATTTCATCCAAAGCGCCACTATAGAGGAAATCGAATCTTTGAAGCAATGTGCCAAAAGAAGAGGAAATCTAATCCTTGATCTAATGCGCCCTTGTGGAGGGATAAGATAGAAGAATTCTAAAGGGCTAACCAATGCGCCAAGATGGATGATAGGTAGTTTCTAAGGGTCAAAGTGCAAATTTCATATTGTTTCTAGAGGATCTTGAATACCTCAACCAATGCGCCACTAGATAGGGTGGTCTAGTTCAAGATTTTAAAGGCAAATCAAAGGCGAATTCAACAACCTTGATCTAATGTGCTCAACACCTTTCCAGAGGATTTGAAATCTTGAAGCAATCCGCCAATTATGGAGGGGAATCTAGTTTAAGTTCTATGTGATCAACTAAAGGATAGAATTGGCATCACTAATGTGATGCTTAGTTTGAAATTTTGTGATTGCTTTTAAGAAATCAAGTAGTTTGGAAACCAATGCACTTAGCTTAGAAATACATAAACTGATTCTTATATGTTTTCGAATGGGGATTGATGCTGTTTCTTTACTTGTGTTGCAGCGATAAGGAAGAATCATCTAAAGATCAAGTGAAAAGAACCTTTGACAAGCAAGGAATGAGAAAAGAGCAAGGGTATCCTTCATCATCCTTATGTTGGAACTCTTCATCAAAGGACATCATCTTCATCAAGACTTTCCGAAGGCATCCACTCTACTTCAAAGAAGAACCTCATGTAGCTGTTTCAAGGGTATCCTTCATCATCCTTGTGTTGGAACTCCTCATCAAGTGGCATCATGTTCGAAGACAAGGCATTCACTCATCCAAGCTTCAAGTCAAGTTCTTCCAACCTTCGAAGATCATCGTGCAAGATCACTTCATCAACTTCTACATCATGTCAAAGACACTTCATCTATCATACTTCAAGTTCTATTCAACCTTCAAGTCCAAGAGTCTTCTACTCCGATTCATGAAGCAAGCTTCATCATCTACTCTTACATAAAAGAAGTATCATCATCATCTTGTACTACTCTACATCAAGAGCATCATCAAAGAAGATTCACATCAATCTACCTGCAAGAAGAAAGAATCATGAAGTTAATCAAGTGAAGCAACAAGTATCATACATCCAGTTGCAAGAAGATGTACAAGGCGAGATCTACAAGATGTATTCCTAAACATACAAGTTCAAGCAATCACATTGAATACATCACACAAAGATGATACAATTTTCAAAGTATGCTGAGTTGGCATCTATGTGGCGAGTACACATCATTCAATTTTGTTAGCCGCATTATTTAATGCATTAAATGTATCATTTAATAAAAGAAGTCAAAGGGATTCCTATGTGGAGGGATGTTTTAAATGCTTTCGCCTTACCTTATCACATTGGAAAACGTGTCTTCATTGCCTCCCTCTTTTATGCTAAAAATAACAATTTGTTGTAACTACCTCTGAAGTGGCATGATCTGAGCCCTTAGCTATCAAATTGATCTTAGCCATTCAATGTATTCTAGGCACTATATAAAGGGTTTGTTGCCTCATTTGTAATAGATAGATTTAGATTGTAGGCAAGTAGGAGTAGAATAGAAGAGACTCTCAAAATTTCCTAAGAGGGCTTGAAATTGTTGTAAATATTTTTCAAGATTAATGCAAAAGACATTGGAGCTACTTGTTTGGTGTTAAGTGTTATCTTGTGGAGTAACATGATTTCTTGTATCTTGATGAAATGGAGAGGTGTTTCAAAGTAAATTAGAAGCTCATTGATGTAATGCATGTATGTGTTGAATATTTGATCAACTCCTAGCTCATGCTTTTAACATTCATCGTTGATGAAGTGTTGTGTAAAGCTAGTCTGAGCTATAATTTGTATAAGTTCGATTGTGGATGCTTGTTTGAGCTGCGCCGTCTTATGGGTGCTCATATGAACTTTCATGATTTGAAAACCATTCGCGTAACCTTAGGAGAGAGCACCAACTTCATGTTGTAGTAGGCATCCTTGGCGAAGTGAAGTTAGGTTAATCAGGGAGTTTTGTCTATTCAATCGTCATCATTGCTTCATTGACCTTAGATTAGTTTTCTAAACCCTTATCTTTTTTTATTTCTTTATGATTGAGACCTTGTATATACATCATCCACACTGAAAGGAGGAATAAGCTGAATGAAATGAGAAGAATCTGCGTAAGTCCCTTTGTGTTTAACAGCAAAATCATACTTAGTCACTGAGCTGTCTCTTACAAAATCATAAGAAAGGAACCTTGGAGTCATCTTGTTTGATCACATAGTTCAGCGTTCAAGAGGCTTTGCTCCAGAGGGAGTCAGATACTTTGTATTTCACTCTAATTGTTGACTTGTCTAAAAACAATCATCAACATGTATTATTCAAGATAACAAATAAACGTTGGATATTTTGTTCTTAAATCCATAAAATCTTCACAATTTCCTGCTACTATATGTCACAATAATACTTTTATATGTTTTACATTATGCTTGAGTGTGATAAAACGCATATCATTACTGCACCACTCGTGAATCATGCAGGCTATTTTCTTGTTAAATCGTATGGCATCTTCACAAATTTTTTGTAATATATATCACAATAATGCTTTTACATATTTCAGATTGTGCTTTGTATGCCACAAAATGAACATCCAAATACTCCCCTCAACTCAATACTGCACCACTCAAACTAAAATTTGTAAATTTCCTGCAGACAGTGTTGATACATGCAAATATATGAATAGCATGTAAAATATGTAAATACCTAATGAAGGAATAGCTACCACACAAACTATATGGCTGAAACTGTGGTAGGGTAATATTTAAAAAGAGTATCTTTAAATAAATAAGATCAAAGCATGCATTCATGCTGTAAACATAGTTTAAGTAAGTTGAATGCAAAATGCTCACTTCGAAACTTCAGAGCTGAACTGATCATGACTGGAGCATACAGCAAGATTTGATTTGCTCACAATAAATTGCCTCGGGAAAAGTCCAATAAGCTCACATCTCAATGATATAATGGTTATGTAATAAACAATTTATAAGTAGAACTTACCACAGAACTCCCCAAATCTAATGATAGGTTCCAAGACGGTTAATCACATAATGATAAATTCATGAATAGTACACGTTACAAACATGAAGGAATAGTTAGTTCCATTCAGTCAAAGATCCCTTCCGCTTTGCAACCAGACATTTTCTGTATAATGTATCAGGACCCCCTCTACCATCCAAATCTCATTATTTTATGGTACAAGTTTAGGGACTGCATTACATCAAGGTTTCCAAGCAAATGAAGTTAATTATATGGCTTAAATAGATTGAATAGGGAAACACGTCTAGAGAAGGTATAAAGCTTCAAAGCAAATTATAACCAGACACGATCTACTTAAACATAGACAAGTTGGATGAATTTTAGCATATACTTCAAGAATGAAAAAAGAAAACAGCACAGAATATACGTAAACAAAAGTAATTAGTGGTCATCTTTAGACTGCAAAGTGACAGAAGGTAAGTTTATATATAAACAAAATGATAACCTCCCAAGAATATGTGGGCATACATTAACACCAAAGAAGTAAAGGAGGTTGGCACATTGACAAATAAGGCTCACTTATGACATACAATAAAACTGGACAATCATGAACCGCATCATGATTCATAGCTCAAAGGCTCTGGTTCAGAAAGTAGACAGCATAAAAATAATCAAAAAAATTGGAAGCACAATATTTATATTGTTAACATAAACTAATCCTTGATGAAACAAGAAAACAGATCTATCAAACAATTCAAAATTCTTCCTGTTGAATTCCGTATCATGCGCTGAAGCAATAGTATGCGATTGAATTGTAGTATACATAATAAACATATAGCTCTGCCTGCCAAGGACTATTGCAAGACATCACTTGCTATTGCCGTGCTCATCTACTGCACAGTAACCTGCTTATTATGCAGGCACCAGATTCTTAACTGGCATTATCCTGACTGCAATATGCTAAATGGAGTAAATTCTTATTTTCATAACATTCACATGTTAAGAAAGCCCCCGAAAATTTATGCAACAGGTGGCTGCAGAAAAAGAAATAATAGGTGATTCCAGGTTTCACATGCTTAACAGATAGGAGTTTTTAAGGCTAAACCTGATCATTGCTGTCAGTCCTGAGGCTGAACACTTTTACAGCTCCATTTCTGCCCTTTCTGGAGCAGATCATGCTGGCTTCATATATGGTCTCTTTATTTTCAAGATCCTTTAAAGAGACCTGTCAGTGATTTTTAACATCTCAAGTAAAACAGACTGTTGTGGAAAGCATGCCAGATTATCGATTTTTCAGAGTCTTGTATCGCATGCCTTCTTTTAGAGATGATGAAGATGACGAAGATGACATAACCGACTTATCAAGTTCTGCTTTATCCTTGCTGAATGCTTCTGATAGATCACCTTTGAGCTCATCAAACCGCTGCCGTTTTACTCTCTGTTCATCTGGAGTGCCTCTCTCTAAGCAAGTGAGCTCTGACAAATCATCGTCCATAAACTTATTTAAGAGCTCTGAGCATCGAGGGAAGAAATGTTTCCCTAACTCCACTGCATGAATAAGTCCAGGTGAATCAGTTAAATTACCTTAAATTTTTATATCAAAGATGGAATCTTCAGTTGTTCAAGGAATACTCAGTTCAAACAATTTTGCTTACCAGTTCTTGACAGTGCTGCCATTCTAGAACTCAGTTTCTTCTTCATTGCAGCAGTAGGGGTCTCATTCAGATCCATGACAGTTTTTATGTGCCCAGGTGCAGCATTGGAAGCTCCAGAGCCTATGAACTCTGAAGTTGTGTCCACATGTGCAATTTCCATGGCTACTTTTGCTTCCGTGGGAAAGAGAATCTTTGCTAAGGCAACTGTTGAATAAAGGTGTCATTGTTATTTAAGATTCAATTTCTTGGTGAGTCCAATACAAAACAATACAAATTTCTTTGACTTGCACTGAAAATGGTTCGCCTTTATACCATTTACAAAGCACAAACTAATGCGGCCGACAGGAGAATCTCAAACAAATGTTTCCATGTTTATCTTACTATTATAGCATTTACAAACACAATACAATTTTAAATAAAAGAAAAATCTCAGTCAAATGTGTTCATGTTTATTTTATACTCTTTCCTCCGATAAAGGTGTAGAGATTTTTGAAACATAAGAGATGTATACCCTATGATTATAATCAAATTATTTATAGCTCTAAAAATATACCATTATAAGTAAGTCCTAATGCTTTTACAAGATAATTAAATATTCTAAATGAATATGTAACTTGATGGAATGCAAATTTTCTGCATAACAGGAGGAACAAACTAGTACATGGCTATCATCTAATAAGTAGAATCATATGGAAATAATGCATGAAACCATTCCCACTAATAATTCAAAATGGTGATATCCCATAATTCTATCAAGATACAACAAAATTTATATAGATTGTCAGCCCTTATAAATGTTGTAGGTCTTACGCATAGTTTATGTTGAGGTGGCAAACATATATGTTCTAAGCAGCTAGATTCACTTTTCTGGGTTGTGTACATAATACAATAAGGAGAAATATCACGGAGTAACTATAAATAGGTAAAATCCCAAAGCACCCACCAGGGATCAAGTCTTGATGAGTGCAAAATCCTGATGCTCTAAAGGGATAAGGCTGCGGCCGTGCCCCTAGTGAATTAAGCAGAATCAATACCCCACAATCCTTGGTGCTAAGCTGAAGGAGGCCAACTATTCATTCACCCAAAGAACCTGATACCAATAGGCTACAAAAAGATCAAGATGTTTATCGCCCCAACAAAAAAAAACCCCATTTTAGGGTTCCCTGATCTCAAAGACTATTTAAAGTTCAGTTTTAGGGAAAACTCAACATCATCTCTATCTATGCGTAGAGTATTAAGAGATGACAACACTGAAACTTAAAGTGTACAAGGTGCATGGATGAGAGGAACAAAAACTATTCTTCTTGTGGGATTGTGCTCTATTTAGCTTTCTAGTCGAGCAAGTATATAGTTATTGAATACCAGTTTGACTAACTCTTAAAAAGAAACAAATTTAAATCACACTTTCAGTCCCCTTCAACCTTGTGTGCAACCTACATAATTATGCAATCAGAAAATAGAAGTATTGGAAGGGAGAGTCAAACTACCTTCATTCTTTTTCCAAACTACAACCACTATCTTTGCAACACATAATTACGTCTTTTTATTTCAACCATTTCTCGCAACAATTTGCATAACATAACAACTTAAAAGAAATAACGAACTATAATCAAAGTGCTACCTGTTATGTACCTAAGGATATGATATTATAACATATATAGGTTGATGGAGATGCCGAGATGTGGCACACATCCCTTAAGTTAGTTATATTGGGTTATACGGACAACTCGTGTAATTAATTATATCAGGTAATGTGTAGGCCTATATGGGTTTAGTGGTTTACCTCTCCATTATGTTATTAGGAGGTCCATATAAAGGAGGTAAATATCATTGTAAAGATATGTGAAAAGTATGTTATGTATTTGGGATCTCTTGGAGATATAGCGTGGAATGGCTTCTTCTATAAGGAGTATTGTATGGTGTTCCCTGCCTCAAGGGTTTATTCTATTTCTACATAAATTGGATATTAAAACATCCTGGCCCACGAACATTTCTTGTGTTGTGTGTGATATCTCTTCTAATGTGTGGATTTTATCAAGTGGTATTAGAGCTACAATTTGGGCAAATGTGAAGATGAAACCCTATTTTTTGAAGATTTGCCTATATCTCACAAACAATTGCGAATTTTTATAGACCTACTACTAATATCATATTGAAGGGGTAAACCACTAAATCCGTGTAGGCCTACTCATTACCTAATATAATTAATTACACAAGTTGTCCACATAACCCAATATAACTAACTCAAGGGATGTTGCCACATGTTGGCATCTCCATCAACCTATGTACATTATAATATACCTGGGTACATAAGATGCCATCCCTCCTTGACGCGTTTCATCCTTGAAACATAAGAAGAAGCCAAATAGTAAGACTATTGCAAGTCCTTACAAATATGATGCCATGTCCTATCATCCAACCATCCATAAGTGATCTTTGCAATAGTTTTAGCTTGTGGTGCCTAGATCCCATTCTTGATCCACAATTCACTATGCTTATCTGATTCCATTCTTTGCCATAGTAGGTCCTCCTTTTGTTCCCTGAATAGTCATTACTTCTACAATGCCAATGATTGTTGTAGTTGCTCCCTTAGTTCCATGTAGATCCCTAGTGATTGCCCTGCTAGTTCCATGTAGTATCATGCCTCCATGACGGTTACCTACTACTGCAAGTCCTTACAAATATGATGCCATGTCCTACCATCCATAGGTGATCTTTGCAATAGTTTTAGCTTGATGGTACCTATATCCCATTCTTAATCCACATTTCACTGCATTTATGTAATTCCATTTTTTGCCATAGTAGGTCATCCAATGATTGTTGTAGTTGCTCCTTTGGGCAAATGTGAAGATGTACATCCATAGTGATTTCTCTGCTAGTTCCATGTAGTATCATTCTTCAATGATGGTTGCCTCCATGATTCTACCCCTCACAATGATGTAGATGTCTATATATTGCACCCTTTGCTATCTCTGGAACCTTCTTTGAATCTTCACCATTTTTTCGGCTTGTTTTTTTGGCTCATGAAGGGATATAGTCTTTTCCTCTTTTTTCTTTCAATATTGTTCCTCTTGTTCGTCTTTTGATTCTTTGGTGCCTTCTTCGGTAGATTCATGAACCTATGCTATCTTGACTTTCATTTGGTCTCCATTATGTGTAATATCCTGCAATGTTATTTATACCAAAGCTTCATGAACTCTTCTGCACATTAATGTTTATTGTCCCCAAAGATTCTGACCAAGGATATCCAAAAACAATATCCAACCCATCCATATCCAAAGCATAAAAATTTGAGTGCAAAGCATATTTAATATTTATCCATAGAGAGCTTCAAATATTCAAAAATTTGAATATACTTACCCTCTATTTGAATATTCTTGATTTGCTTTGTTTGTACTTGTAGTTGCTTGGCTAAGTCCATGCTAATGAAGTTATACTTGCTACTAGGGTTTATAGAAACAATAACCTTTGCCTTTTGAATGCATCCATTAAATTGAAGGCTTGAATCTTCCTTCCTTGGAGCTAAAATGTATGTACTTGTATCCTTCATCTTCTCTTCATCTCCTTCTCCTTCTCCCTCTTCCCCTTGTTTTTCGTCTTCTTTATCATCATCATTATCATCTTCTTTCTCATTTCCCATAGGAGTCACAATAACTTTACAATTCATATGATCCATGATACAATCTATTTTTTTGACTAATTCATTGAAATCTTCTGTCATAGCACCTCCATGAAACTAGGGTTTCTAAAACAATTCTTTCAATAGATCACCTTTCTACCACATATAGTTGATCAAACATTAAATGGATCATTTCATAATGATGTCAGCCCCAAATAAAAAACTGCAAATAGCATACCCTCAATGAATTTTGGCAAGCTTCCCAAAAATGTAAACAACTGAGAAAAATTCCACAAATTCAGCCTGTATAACAAATTTATGAAAAACCCTAAAATTGCAATAACTCAATATTGATGATAAAAGCCAAAATTTGAGCTATAGCTTCCTTATACGATCCTTCAACTTAATAAAAAATTTGCAAAAAAAATCGTAGTTGTTTGTGAGATATAGGCAAAACTTCAAAAATTAGGGTTTCATCCCCACCTTTGCCCAAATCGTAGCTTTGATACCACTTGATAAGATCCACACATATAATAATGGAAATAAGATAATATAGAATAGATATCACACAACACGAGATGTTTGTGGGCCAAGATGCTCTAATATCCAATATATGCAAAAATAGAATAAACCCTTGAGGTAGGGTAACATTGTACAATACTCCTTATGGAAGAAGCCATTCCACACTATATCTCCAAGATATCCCAAATACATAACATACTCTTCACATGTCCTCACAATGATATTCACCTCCTTTATATAGACCTCCTCCTAATAACATAATGGAGGGGTAAACCACTAAACACATGTAGGCCCACTCATTACCTAATATAACTAATTACACAGGTTGTCCACATGACCCAATTTAACTAACTTAAGGGATGTATGCCACATGTTAACATCTCCATCAACCTATATACATTATAATAGCATATCCCTAAGAACGTAACATTAGCAAACTAGCAACAAAACATTATTTGGTCTAAAATTTGCCTAATGCTACATCAATCCATTCATTACTATCTTTTAAATTTGCACTTTGCACTTCTTGGGTTTATCATAGATTTGTCATTTAAGCTAAAGTTGTAGGAAATGCCATAGGGGATTCCCATTTTGTCATTTCTAGGACAAAAACAAAAATGGAAATGCCCTGGAATACTAGGGCATGTCAAGAAACATTCTGGAAATGACAAGGCCATTTCCTATAGTCCATGCATTTCCAAGGTTTATTAAATTAAACCTTTTTATGAGAAAATTTTGAAAAGCGTTTATATTTTTTGTCTAAATATGAATTTCTTTATTATTTAATACTTCTTAACAAACATTCCTATGCCATTTTTTTAGGTTCCTCAAAAAATTGCATTTCCCATATAGGTATCCATTTTTGTTCCCATTTCTTCCTAAATTCCATAGTTCCACGAAGTCTCGAAACAAGGGGACAGATCTCAGGGACAAGGGGACCTGTTGGTTGTTTTAAATTCCCAACCACATCTCAAGGAAAAACACACAGGTCTATAGGGTAGCCATTCTCTAATAACTGACCTGCCTTGAGGGATTGGCCAACGAACAGGAAACAAGGGTGTTCAATCCCTCTTTCCTCTGTACTTTAGGCTCTGTGAGACCAAGGAGGGTGTTCCTATTTCTTTTGGATAACAGTGTTCTACTCAAATGGGTGGGGTTCATGAAATACTTGTTTAACAACACTGCTACAATAACAGATATGTTCCTATAAGACTGCTTAAAGAACGTCTGGTAAAGTGAAAAGATGGGCTAGTTTCTTAAGCATTTATTTTGTTTCTTTGCAGAGGAACATGTGAAATAACATTAACTTCTAACACCTATTGCTGAAAGGAAAAATGCGTTGATTTCTTTGTAATAATGATGAGGGTGTTTCGAAGGATGTAAGCTCAATATAATATTCTAGAACAAACCAGTGCCAATCCAAGGGCCATAGAGTCAAGAAACTTACAGAAACATCCAAAGGGCTATGATATAATAAAACTTAGTTTACTGTAAAGATGTAGTAATGCCTTACATTAAAACACTCTACTAGTCTTGAAGTCTACCATACTTAGTTATCCTTGTAAACCCAAAATACATTCTATATCCTCAGACAGCCAATTATTTCACTACTTGAGCGAATGCTGCAAGAAAAATATACAACACAGGAAAAACTGTGGCGATGAATAAGTCTGATCCTTAATCAAATATATTCATAAATGCAAAACTATATACTCCGAAGACTCAATAGAAACTGTAAAGTAAATCATTCAGCAAATTATAACATAGTCTTTGCAGATCTATAAAGACATCTTAAAACTTAGAATGAAGACTTAGAAATGTATGATTGGTTTATTGCAGAAAACAAACTATTTACAATTCCTCCCTAATCAGATTGATCCCATATTTCAGACTAAGTCTAAAGATATGACCTCGAACCAATGTTTTTTCACAAGCCCTGAATTCCCTTTTATAAAGATAAGGGAGCAGACAAGCTTCAGGCTTAAGTTAAAAGAAGTTACAACTTCTCAATAACCAAAAGATGTAGTTGCGAGAAGTGGCCGATGTAACCGTGTCGCTACTGTATGTTCAGCTTCCATGTTGGCGGGAAAAGGAACAGGGCCTTTGATGATGGATGCATTTATCGGATGCCGTTAGCGCCAAGCACTCCTCAAATGCCATCAAAGTGCTTAATGAGAGTCTTCATTGCTCTGCCTTTCCAAACTGCACACCAAGGGATGAGAAAACGTGCAAGGAACAATATCGAAAGGAAACCCAAGATGACAGAATCTCCTTCACTATTTCCGGGTTCCATTGCACAGGTGAGATTTCGCCCTCTAAGTCTCGAAGTATCATGCAACTTCAACCGAGTAGAAACTTGGGGAATCCGCACCTAGCTGGCCTCAAAAGTACTAGGAGCCAAGCCAAGAGAACAGCAGCAACAACAATTCTCCTCTTATCCCTTATCTGTATCATCCTGGGGGGCAATCTCCCTACACCTAGACTTGATGCTCTGTTAGGAAAATTAGATGTTGGGGAGGGGTAGAGGAAGCTGAGAAGCTTCTCTACTCTAGAAGGGAATCTGCCAACTCACAGAAATAAGGAACTTCTGGAGCTGGGAGACAAACCCTCAGGACCCACCGTCAGATGAGATAAGAGACCGAAGAAGAAATCACAGAGGCTCAATGGACGCTGCTGCTAATCTCTAATTTTCCCTGCACCACCTATTCTAGAGGAGATAATTCCAGGTCTTTCTAATTCTCTAAGGATAGATTGATAACCATGAGAACAAGGAAGAAAACCCAATCGAACAGAGGAGCACACAAATAACATAGGAACAGGGGAAAGCCATACTATCAAAACACGTTTCAAACAGTATATGGGGTAACATCAGCACTTGTCTATTTATAGAAATTTCAGGATGCAGCATACATCCGCACATCTTTGGTCCAATTAATTTCCAATCACTTCAAGGCATTTCAGTCATAAATGGAAATCCTGTGGAGATTACCACAAATAAATTTAAAGATTGGATTTCATAATTCCGCATAACTGGGAATGTCACTTGTTGCACTGAATCATGCCAGATCAGCTGTCTTGGTTTCCTCATTTTAGCATTGTCGTTATGTCCAATTTCATCACATAGCAGATGAAATGTCAATTCGGGTAGAAGCGCAGATTTCTAAAGGTCGAGCCTGCATAAGCCAAATCTTTCTGTTAATAATTTCCTGTATGGTGGCTGCGATGGAGATTCAGCACACGCCTGAGCAGTTAATGCTTGTAATAAAACACTATCAGATCAACGCCAACATATCTCCCTATCACACTTTTAAATTATGGCCATTGATCCTGATCTTAGCTGGCTTGATTTGAACGGTGCTGATTTGGTCCTTAACGAGGTAAGAGAATGATGCTTTTCTTTCCCAATGACGACTTGCCACCTAGGTAGTCCTCCTAACCACGATCCCGAGAAAATATCTCCCCTTAAGTGTAATTAAGACCATATTCCGCAGTTCCGTAGGCGAGAAGTACGGCTAGAGATATGATCCTAGCGGAATGGCGAACAACCGTTGGATCAACTGCACGAAATTCAGGACAACTCTCCAACAGGTGGCCACGCCCATAAGATGACACATCATATTTTTGCTACTTAATGCACTAGCCCCAGCGCTTTAGAATGTTGTATGTCAAGATTTCTGCCATTCCGCAAATGCTAGCTGGGACTATGGAATAAAGTTTGACGAAATGGCAGAAACAATTAAGATTGCCCCCACTCTGGACAAGGCCCACCATTATTGCTTTTGTGGCAACCAGAAATGGTTTTTATGAGTTGGTGCCTTGTTCTACAATTCCGTAGTCACCCAAAAGGTCCCCTTGGTGAAGCATGGCGGAACGGCAGAAATATAAAGAAATTCCCTTGCATCGGTTCTGGGCCCACCGCTTGCCGTCCTCGAGAATCATCAACCAGCTGTCACTCGTTCCGCAATTCCGCAAGCGCCAAGATTGTCTATTTTATTGCTAGCGGAAAGGCAGAAATGAGACCATCCATCGCCACCTGTCAACAAAGAGTTAGCAGGATGTAACGTAGGCGACTAAAATAAAGATTTTAAGGGTGCGGGCTAGAAAAGGTAATTACTTGGCGAGGGACCGGTCAGACAACATATCAAGGGGGACGTAAGAGGGCAACTTAAACCATAGGTAACGGTGGCAGGAGGTCACTGAAGAAATATAACGATTTTGGCCTTCACACTTCACTTTGGCACGGGGGTTTAGGGTTTTAGTGTTTCCTAGAATTTGCAAAGAACCCTAAACCTAGAAATATATCAACCTAATGACAGGCTTGAAGAAAAAACATTAGAACCTGTGAAAAAATTTAATATGGCTCTAACAGGACCAAAGCCTAGATTTGGAGATGGTGGAGAGATGGTGGGGGGACGATGGTTGACAAGGGTCTAGGGGCGGAGCCTCTACCACCGAGCCCAACTTAAAGCCTTTGAGACCACATAGATCTTCATGGCACACTCCATTTTCATAAATTTATCGCCATGTTTTCTTCAACACCAAGTCCTCACTATTTCTAACCAAATATTCATTCTTCAAAGAATTTACAGTGAAGCTAAAGAATCTTTAGTGTTTAGGATGTTGGTGGGGCCCATTAGACTATTTGGGTTAGGGTTAGCAGCCCAAATTTTTAAAAAATACCAGATTTTCTTAAAAACTTGCTTTTTTCAGCAGTTTGATGTGAGGGATGGTTGGGCATTTCTAGTGCATTTGAGGGACGCGAACAAGTCCCCTGAGGGTCCCAAGGATGTCTTGGTGTATCCTAAAGTCTCCAAATCAAGGGGACCACTTGACAACGTCCCCTCTGTGAGGAAGATGTCTCAGGGACATGCTATCTATTGGCCACTCCCCATTTCCTGAGGACATCCCTATCCCAGAAATGACAGGAATTTGGGGGGATGCATCCCTGTGGAACACTATCAAATTCGGATTTACGCAATGCATTTAATGGTTTGTTACAACTTCAGCAATTTTAAGTATACATTCCAAAAATACTATTGCATAAATAAGAAAAGATGTATTGAACAACAAAAGCAACAAGGCTACTTATATATAATATAACTAAACCAAAAACACTAGTACTCCAATAACGAAAATCTTAGGTTCTCCGAAGTCTCTGTCATTCATAATCTTCCATATTTTTTAAGAAACCTGTGAGTTTATTAAGTCATTGTTTCAAGGTTTTCTGGCTGTTGTAAATACTAAATTGTACTTCTTGTATGAAAGATAGAAAGCAAAGATGTTTAAAATCAAAACAATAACAATGAGGCTATCTGTATAGAAGAATATAGTATCATTAAGTCAAGAATCTCCATATATTATGGGATTCTGAATAAGTTAAATATGTCAGTGTCATATAAGACTTTCGTCATTCTATGGAGCTTGTTTGGATGGATGAACTATCAGATAAATTAGGTCAATCCTAGTATATTTGGGATAACTAATAATTGTTTGATTAGTCTCAAATAGGTGGCTTGTTAAAAGCAAGTTCCCTTTGTTATCTGTTATTCTGAGTCAATTGTTACACAGTTATTCTATGACCGGCTTATATAAAGTGGCTGTAATGTCCCCAATTGGAACAATACTAATTTTACCCTAAAAATTCAAATCCCACAAGTTTAGGGTTAGGGTTTCTAATTCCTAGAACAAAATGGTTTGATAGGGTGCCCAAAAAACCCTCTACCCTAAGCCCAAGAGCGGGTGCTCCACCCCTCTTGGCCCCATGTGGCCTCTTGCCATCCATATGGGGTGGTGTGCCTAGTGAGGCGTCCTATCACCGTACCCCTACCAAAACCATTTTGTTTCCTCTTATGATTCAATGAATTCCCATGATGGAGGGTTGGGGAGCAACTACAACAGGGTGTCCCGGAAATCACTCCTTCTAAGCCCAAGAGCGGCCTCTTATGCCCCCTTGGCCCACATGTGGCAGGCCTCAGCGATCCACCATGGGGTGGCATACTTAGAAGATGATCCCAACGCCGTTTCCCCTCCTCGTAGGCCCTTAATTCCCTCATCATAACATTCATACAAGAATCCATATTAATGCATAATAAACTAATCAAACTTCATAGTTGCAAACAATCATATCAAATGTGTTGTGAATATAATCTATATTTCATAACAAGTTTCACAATGCTTATGTCACTAATGATAACCTTTCAATCATATGCATTTGTCATTATTTATCATAAGGCATATATCATAAGAGACATAGGGTTAGACACATCATACCAAATGGATAAATCTTACCTTTGTATCCTTGGAAATCTAAGGATTTGTCTTCCTTTAGTGCTGATTGTATATTTGCCTGTGCACATGATTTATCTTTATTACTCAACACAATCCAAATTATTCCTCGTATCTTCTTGCTTTGATTGATATTCCATTCTCTATTCTCCTAATCATGCAGATCTGAATATTAATTCAGATATTATTCATTCATTTCTCAATCTCTATATTCCTCTTTTATATTCTAGTAATATTCATGACCTGTCCATTTGACAAGTATATCAGATATATATATTTTATTCTGAATTATATATTCTTCTTCTATTCCAACCAGCTAGTATTCCTTTGTTCTCAGAAATATATCATTCGCTGCTTTTGGTCTGCTGTATTATGTCTGTTATTATCTGGTGTTCTTATTATTTCCATCCTGTTCTATTTCCTTGGCTGACTGTTGACTGTAGCTGACTGTATTTGACTGACTTTATTTTCTGCTGTTCCTAATAATATAAAAGTATCTTCTCTTTTATTTTTCCCCCATCAATGCCTTTTTTACCCCCTCCCGATCTCCTCCTTTATAATTATAATGGGATGCAATCCCTATGGGATCGTGCCTCTTTGGAGGCATCCGTTGCCTCTTTAAGTGCCCGTTGGTCTTTTACAATAATCTTTATTCACATTTATAATAACAATAAAATATTTTATATATATATTCATTCATATTTATAATAATAAAATATTAATATTAATATTGTATACACATATATATAAATTTTAACCTTAATTGAATATATATACATATATTATATTAAATGGATGCTCATATCTATTTTTATTATATTAATTACTTCTCTATTATCGATCTACAATTATAGCATTATATAATAATAAAATTGCAATTTTATATCTGTTCTTTGATATTCATTGAATTCCAATAGTTTATATTACGGGACAAGGATATGATAAACACCGTTTATCGTGATGTTTAAATCTTTAATTTAAACAATGCCTCAATATCAGGACATTACAGTGGCTTAATGTAATGTAAGTTGACGGCTTGTTTTCCCCAATAATATGGTATCAGACAAAGCTTCTGTGGAATCTGACAGTAAATGCTTAAATTTGCTGGGTGGCATAATTGAATGTGTATCAAAATTTGACACACATTTACTCAAGTTGTCAACTGGATTGTGGTTTGCACAAACCTTCATACATTTAGCTGAGCAGCAATTGTATTATGAAGTAATTAGCAAGGCAATGAGCAAGACATTATTCAGAAACATGAAGCTCCGTGTATTCATAGATTTTATGCTGTATGCTGAACTCCAAAGGGGTGGCCATTAAACAATTTTTTAAGGTGCATGACCTTGGGAAAGGTGCACGCCTTTGCATGGTGACATCCCTTATGTAGGAAGCAGAAGGAGCTATTTGTGGCAGCATCAGGATGTTTTCTTGGATCTTTTGATACACCTGACCTTGCAGTGCTGAAGGTGGAAGGAGGGACATAACGCAGCTGTGGCAGCAACAAATGAATGGTTGCAGTCAGGAGGAAGTGCAATTAAGAGATGGAAAGGGTTTTGGGTGTTTTATTTCCATTCAATTAATAGGATGTTCAGCAGCCCTAGTGAATATTCCAGGTAGTGAAGTAAAGAGCACAAGTGCCAGTGCAAATCTGCAAAGAGACATTGTATGGATCATGATCAAATGATAAGATGTTCTAATTTATTTTGGGTCTCAAATATTTATTAGTCATTTAGTTTTATCAAAATCATGTGTATATAATTCTATATGTTTTTATTTGTGGTTTTGATACAAAGCTAAAAGTGCATAGAACCACTTTATGTTTTATAGTAACAAAATGTAAAGGGCATGTCTAGGTCCCTAGGTTAAGCACATTTGAGTTGTTGTAGTGTTGGGATGGGTGACCTCCCAGGGAGCTCCGATGTGAGTGTTAAGTGGCCTATCCATGCTCATGAGAGATGAGTTCATGTGAAACACTACTCATGAAATATGGGTCAATGAGTTTGACTGAAAAACTACACAATTGAATCCTGATAAAACATCATAATCTGATACACTACAGAAATACCTCCTACTTGTCATAGGTCCCTAGGTGTCAAAAAAGCCTTTTGTTAGCATTCACCATCAATGGTTAAAACTATGGCTATGGCCAATATATAGGCTTTCATTTTACTAGTCTCAAAAGTCAACTAGGAAAAAATATTGTCTCACAAAATACTCACTATTTGTGAATATCATGACCTTGATCAAATTGTGTTGAAGAAAGAAACAGGACCTGTCGATGACCCTGAGAATTTTGACAGGAGACATAAAAATTCTTTAATGATTCTAAAGATGTCAATTGCAAATGGTTTAGAATAGCAGGTCCAAAATGTCATGTTGGCACCAACTCTAAGGGAAAATATTAGAAACAAATACCATACATCAGAAGTTGGACAAGTTTTATATTTAAATAATCTCTTATTTTCTCTTAAGTTGCAGGAAGAAGGATCCATCTCTGGATACCTATTGCAGGGAAGGATCTCAATAATCAATTATCAGCTATCCAAAAACCAATGGATGATGATGATATGGTAGCTTTGATCTTAAAAAGTGTACCATCATCCTATGATTCATTTCTTGAATCCCTAGATATCATTGCAGAGACTCAAATGCTCGACTTTAAGAAGTTATCGACACTTATTTTGCAAAAGGAGTGAAGGATCAAAGGCAGTATAAAGAATGCATTTAGTGCAAGGATCAAAGGCAAAGGCAAGAACAACACTAGAAGCTCATCAAATGACTCCTTCAAAGGCAGTAATATATATAAAAGATCAAAACAGAAATGTTATTGCTGTAATGAGCCTAGATATGTTAAGAGAAATTGCCAGAAAAGAAAGAGTGACCTAGCACACCAGTGGAGATCAAGGTAGGAAAATGTTACTAAGAGTAATGAACAAGATGCGAGAAAAGAACTTTCATTTGTTGCATCCCAAGGACCAATCAACTGAGTCTGCAACCTAGTATTTTGACTCAGGTGCATCTCGACACTATATATGTTGTAGAGACTAGCATGTAAGTTCTTGTTGAAGATAAAAGTAGAAGTTTGATTGGGTGATGGTTGGACACACTACGTTGAAGGATGTGCCGATGTTCGTGTTACATGAAACAATATTTTGAGTTATACTTTCAAGAATGTTTGATATGTTATTGACATGAACAAAAATCTTCCATCTGTTAGTGAAGAATCCTGCTCTTTTAGTAAATTTTCATACATCATACAACTGCAAGAACTACTCAAACCAGTATTTTAAAATTGTTCAACATCTTAGAGATTCAAGATCTAGAAGTTATTCAAATCTCAATCTCCACATCAAAATCAGTGGTGATGACAGTGATCCTAAATGTTTAGGCCAATGATCTTGCCATCATTAGAATTGGGGCCAACATCATAATATTAGTTCTATTTTTAACATGACATATCTAGCCCTCCTATATTATTGCTTAGGTGTAGAATTTTGGCAACTTTATCATGTTATTTTTATATCACAAACTAAGTATGCCAAAGCATTACTAGAAAAGTTCAATATAACTTTTTGTGTAATCCAACATCTACACCTATAGAAGTTGGGATAAAACTCTCAACTTATGCTAATTCACCACAAGTTAATGAATCAGTGTGTCGTCAATTAGTGGACAGTTTGAATTATCTTACTAAAACTCAACCAGATCTATGTTTTGCAATGAGTTGTATTTGTCAATTAATGTCTAAGCCATAAGACGAACACTGGCAACCTGCAAAATGAGTTCTTCAGTATTTTAAAGGAACACTTGACTTTGACATTCTTTACTAGAGATTTACAGACTTCATGCTATCAGGATATATTAATTCCGATTGGGTTGGATCAGTTCACACTAGAAAGTCTGCAACAAATTATGTTTTCACTGTTGACCAAACAGCACCGACCTCACCTTTTTGTGACAATCAAAGAGTGCTAAGGATGGTGAAGAACTTGGTTTATCATGCTAGGACCAAGCATATTGAAGTTCGTCATCATTACATGCAACAGTTGGTTGATAATGAAGATGTTTGTCTTTATTATTATCCTATAGAGGAGCAAATTGCTGGCATAAGGAGTCAACCCCTTGGCAGAGATAAATTTGTCAAAGTAAGAGAAAAACTTGAGATTGAATCTGCTTTAGTCATATTAAGAGAGGGTATTATATAAATGAGGATGTCTCTTACAACATTCAAGCTAACTAATAATTGTTTTGATTAGGCTAAAAGTACATGGTTTGTTAAAACCAAGTTCTCTATCATTTGCCATTTTGAGTCAATTGTTGCACGGTTACTGTGTGGGCAACTTATATAAAGTGGCCTAAATAATGTAATTTTACAACTTGTTTTCCATGATAACATAAACTTGCTGTAGGGTCTCAATGTTGTTACCAATATGAGAGTGCAGTAAATGTTTGCACTGTTATGAAAGCCAGAAAGCATGAGCATTGGATATGCGTTATGCAGCTCTATTGCTTAGCATACAAGCATCAGTTCGGAGATTTATTCTTCAACCTGTTGTGAATATAGGTATCCTATCACCAAACATGATGCTTCAAACTTCATCAGCTGAACATACTCAAAGAACCACTTTGAAGTCTCTGAAAATACCGTATCATATTTTAAGCAGATATAGTTTGTGCATACACTTTTGAGCAGTATAGTAGAATGCCAGTACCCATTCAATACCAATCCCTGATCTCATAGGTTACTTGGTATGCAGCATACTAGGTTACTTGGTATGCAGCATACTAACTAACCACAAATCCTACTTTGCAAGTTTGCAAACTGTCGGGGCAAAGCAATTACATTTTCACACTAAGGAAATGTCTGCAACAAATGTAAATGAATTATTTCACTGATGATAATTGCACAAATCTTAACTGTCCCTTGAATGAAAAAATATTCATCTTGACATCAGCAAGATATTACTTAAAAGGCTTGTGATTGCATATGTGTGTGTTTCAACCCTCTATTTTCTATGTACATAGTTTGCACTTTCCATAAAAAAAACATAAATTTGGATAAAATCTTTCTTAATCAGTTAGCTATTCAAGCATTCACATCCACTAGAATACTCATATGTATATAAGTGTGTGCGTGTATGGGTACATAAATATCCTATATCCTTGCTGGAAAGGTATATACTTCATTACAGTTAGATTGATTTTTTACAAGAATCTTGCAAACTATATTAACCAGAACAAGGTAACTTTTAAACCAGTCACTGAATTCTAACAACATTATGGCTTATAAAATTGAATTCCTTTTAGAAATTCACTGTCTATGCTAACAAATGTGGAAAGGCTATCAAACAGATAATGCTGTAGATAATGCAAAACAATGTTAAGAAGTGCATCCTTTGCTTATAAACCAATTCACTACAGGGCTTCAGATACTTGCTCCACATCATGCTACCACTTCTATAAAATCAAAACAATTAGAACAGCAAATGTAATTTCTAATTCAATGTATGGCTAAGAACCCTCTCTCAAAAGTTTATTATTTTGAGTACAATAGGTTCCTAAGAATAGTATCTCACCTCTGTTTTCAAGGTAGAGCAATCTTATCCGCATGTCCTCGCCTGCAAAAGAAAGTGAAAGAGGCACTGTAGCCACTAATGGATTCTCTATCTCCGCCCGTTCCAGTATCTCAATGCATAGGCGATCTGCGTGGGATTCCTTTCCTTGGATACTAGGTTGACAATAATCTATAGCCCTAGTTAGCCTCCTGGCAATCTGAAGTGCTGTTCGATCATCAAATGTCACATCAGACGGACGAGCTCCTTTTGTCAAGAGTGCTGCAATTGTCCTAGGGTTTCTGCGCATTGCTGCTATGTGAAGTACAGTATATCCTCTTTGGTTGATGCGATTAACATCTGCATTTTGAAGCTCCAACAGCTCTGCTGTGACCTTTGGATCACAATATGCTGCAGCATAGTGCAGGGCATAAGCATCATCTAAAGTTGTTCGGCCCTCTCCCTCTGCCAATAGCAATTTAACCAATTCAATATCATCAGAGTCAAGTGCTCTCTGAATTCTCCGTATATTCTTATCTGCTGGTGCAATACTTGATGTTCCAACTGAATCCAGCCGGAACTTGAGCACAATATCTACAACTTCCTTTGGAAGTTCCTTTTCAAGTGCTACAATGTCGAGATTAGATCTAGCCATTCGATGTATGCAACGACTCAACAACTGATCATTTCCAGCCTCACATGAATTTGCTGCGATCACAATAGGTATTACATCCTCTATTAGAGCCTTCTCCACAAAGTTCAGAAGACGTCGCTGCACCCAAAAAGATTGATTTCAGAACATGCTAGCTAGAAAGATGCACACTGATAGGTCAGAATAACCATGACAGATAATACAAAAGAAAAAAAGAAAAAAATGAAACAATTAAACTTGTTAGCAAGATACTGTCTATGTTGAAAAGTAGTTATAACTATAAACCAAAGTCATTTCCAACAAGAGATAGAAATTACTTTAATGCAGCTTATCATCAGCATGACTACGCTAAACCATATATCAGATATTCTGCAGCTTCCAATGTGTAGAGGCACAAAAGATGCAGTGAATGAATTTGAGATATCAAACATTTGGAATCATAGGAAATACATTGTTTACCAAATGAAATTATGAAAGTAAACAATTCTATTGGTTGACTATTTAAGTATCATATCTCTTTTGCTACTAATTATTATACTGTGCATGAACAACAGCAAAGGAGCATCCTTTACAAGTGAATTGTCTGTTTCAAAGTTGTTTACCAAATGAAAGTAAACAATTTTGTTGGTTGACTAGTTTAAGTATCATATCTTTTTTGTTACTGATTATTATAGTGTGCAAGAACAACAGCAAAGGAGCATCCTTTACAAGTGAATTGCCTGATTGATTTCCTATCAGCTAAAGTTGAAAAAGTGTAATTTTTTTAAAAACACTATTTCATGATTTCCCCTACCCATCACTTTAAAGGAGCATAGCTACCACTATTTGGGGAAAGTCCCACCAGTCATCGTTTTAAAGCAATAAAGCCACCATTATAATGGAGAGGTTCCCCTAGCCCCATCATTTAAAGTAGCATAGCCATTACTGAAATTGATATAGTTGTCTGATTTTAAGTCTAGTCTATAAAGCAACTTCAATTTTTTTAAATATGGGCTTAAGTTAAATAAACTTAAAGAAAGAAGTAGATTGATAATTAAAGACTTTTTTCATGTGACCTGAATCATGACATAGCAACTATCATAAACTAAGCATACCAATTGATTACTCGTTACATTTATACAATATTCTTAGTAAGAAAATTAGAAGTTTGGAGTGTTAAATAAAGTGCCATTTTTATAAACATCGTTCTGCAAAGAGAGAAAGGTAAGGCCGTTAAACTTGTTAACAAGGTTGAAAATCTGCTTTGGGAAGGATAAACGCTATTTTTATTAACACTGAAGGCACAAGCTGTAAATCTTTGTTACATTATGCCAATCTATATAAGCTGGCAATTGATTAACAAATCCAGTATCCATGTAAAAAGATATACAATATGACAAATAACAACATGAACTTATTTTCAAGATTCCATCTAATTTAGCCTTTAACTAAACTACTATTAGTTTGTAATATCCCACTTAAATTTTTTCAATATATCATACCCGAAATAACCCTTTCTCACGACCGGTAATCAGTCCCAATACTGCAGTGATTTATTTCTCAATGAAGCGCCTTTTTCTGCCTTAAAATCTGCCTGATAACTGTCCTTAAATTATCACGACCTGCTGCCAGTTGTTAAAATACTTTAATCCAAACTGAGATAATCAAATTTGCACAAAGGTGATCACCGTGTGAAATCACTCTTGGGATTTGTGGGTTTTCATCCTCCAATTCCAGACAGACCTAGAAGGGTTTTGTCCTCAGGTTAATTGAACCATAGTTCCATGCTCCACAAGGAGTAATAATTAGATAATAAAAATGTATTCTCCATGATGACTTCTCCTTGCTTGGCCTCTCTTAGATAGCTTTTTCCCTCCAAGTCATAACTCTTCAAATGTCCCTTGATAAACTTTAATTATAATTTTATTTTAAACTATTAATTAACCCTTCCTTGATTTCAAAAGATTTATCTCAGGCTGCGATGGTATTAATCCCTCAATATGCTGCGACCCTCAACCGTATTGTTTATAATTTGTATTTCTCTTTAGAATATGGACGGAAGTTAATGAACTCTCAAAGCTGATAAATATTATAAAACAGAATCAGCCCAGGCTATTCAGATTTCTGTGTCAGAAATTCTCCTTTAAAGCAACAAATACGTAATACGGGTCCCACCAAACTAATTCAGACTTAATTCCCTTTTTCATTTCCAGCGGTTTCAATATGTAAGGTAGGAATTGATGATTAGTACGGCCAGAATGTAACCACTTTATAGCAACCACATAACATTAAAATAACAAGGATAATTATAGATTGATCGCTGCAAATCAATTATGAATTGTAGGTTTAATTTTGAAGAGGAAACTGTTGTGACCAAATCACACATTGCCCCATTGCAAATGGGGACCCCCTTTTTTTGAGCTCTGATGCTTTGCTTGAGTTTTGGATGATGTATTCGATTTATTTTATGATGAAGTCAGTAGTGTTGAGTCTATAGCTTTGTGGTGGATACCATAGTATCCTAATGTTCTAAGATCCTGAAAATGACTAAATCTGATATCCTGAAAATCCTAAAAATTGGCTAAGTCTGAAATCTGGTGGATCCCTCAAAATCTAGAATCTACATGTTAAATCCGCTAGATTCGAGACCTATCTCAAACATCCTGAAAGGTATATTAAAAAATATTTGAAGTATAAGAACTTATACTTAGATATATATTTCAATATACCTAACCCTGGAGACTTCATTTCCTAGGTGTGAATTTGCTCCAGAAAGTTAGGCGCGCTTTCTCACCTCTGCAAACCCAATTATGCGCCTAAGATTCAGACCCAAATGTGTGCCTTAGGCAGAGACTTGAATGTGCGCCTAGAGAAGAACGAGCTTCAAATCACTTCCAATTGTAGCGCCTAGTGTTAGAAGCCTCCAAATGACTAAAACTTACCAAGGAAGATCTAGGCGCCTATTATCACTTGGAACATCATAAAAGTGCGCCTAAGAAGAAGGCGATTTAACATCAAGAACAAGGCGCATTTTTTGTTTAAACACCCTCATTTTGGCGCCTAAGGAGAAATCAGTTTGAAGCTATAAGTTTGGAAGGTGGCTGACTTTGGAGAGGTGTTAGAGAACAATTACCATGATCTGATGACAAGGAAGATAAAAAACAAGTTAAGAAGAAGCCTAGGCGCCAATTCATGTTCAAAACAACCCCAATATGCGCCTAGGGGTAAGGAAGCTAAGAGTCTTGAATTTTGAAGTCACCTTGGAGTGAGAATGTTCTAATGCCTAAGGGTAGGCCAAAAGGGATAGGCGCACCTTCTTGTTTAAACAACCATCAAATGGTGCCTTAGAGCCTCGCCAATTCCTTATCTATATTAGGCACCATTTCTTATGGTTTTAATCATCATGAGCGCCTTGAGTGGAATCAAGAAGTTATGGGAATGATGCAAGTTCACAGAGGTCTCTAGAAAGCTTAAGGGAATGAATGAAAGTGTTAAGAGTTAGAAGAAGTAAACCTACTTAAGTCTAGGCGCATTTGTTACACTAGAACCTCCTTGGAGAGCCTTGGTATAGAATGGACATCTTGAAGCATCAAGGAGGGCGCCTTGAAGGAAGTAATTCACCTTGATTCCCAAAGTTCATCAAACATATCAAATTGAGTATCATCAAGTAAGGTGCACTTTGTGTTGGAGAGATCAAGTTTGGGCGCCTTGGAAGAAAAGGGATGTTTGAGACCATTCAAAGATAGTGCCCAAGATGAGAAGGACTCTCTCAATTGGAAGAATGAGCTAGGAAGTAAGGCACCATTTCTTGTGGTTTTGATCATTATGAGCGCCTAACAATCTAGGATTTCTAAAGACACTTCAACATGCGCCTTAAAGAAAAATGCTTCAAATCCCTTTAGATAGTGGGTGCTAAGAAGAAAGAGGTCATTCTAAAACATGTTTAATCATTTAAGATTGCCAAATTGCAAGTGTAAAGACATTGAAGTCTAGGCGCACTTAGCTATCATGAGACTCTTAGATTTGCGCTTAAGGAGAAGATTATCACATGTATGATTGCATGAGTCAAGAATTCATCAAGTAGGTTGGGCGCACTCTATCACTTGAGGGGACTTGCATGTGCGCTTTGTCTATGAGAGGGTTGGAGAGGCAAGTTTGAGGCATTCATCAAGCTACTTCAAGGAGTTAAGTATTGGAGCACATATTGAAACCTTATAAGTGTTTGGATGCATAAAGATGAAGTAAGTATCTTTGGGAGAGTTAGGCGCAATTTCCACTCTGTTCTACCTCAAATCAGCGCCTTGATGGAGTTTAGAATTGAAGTCTCAAATAATATGCTTAGACCTTAGGCGCAAATTTACTCCTTCACATACTAAGGTGGGCGCCTAGGTGAGAACATCTGAATATTATAATAGGCATGATGGTATGAAATCTAAACAGCATTAAGCGAGTTTGGGCGCACTTCATCACTGGAACAACCTCAATGTGCGCCTAGAGGGAAGAGGAGTCTTCTGGAGTCTTTGGAGAATGATTGGGGTCATTTGAATGACAAGTAACTAAGTTGGTGTTGTCTAGGCGCCATTTTCAACTATTTTCACCTCAAGTCAGCTCCTAGTTTAAAGAGCAACTTTTACTGTGTTAAGGCGCTGATTTCCATCAGCATAATCATCACTATGCACCTAGAATAGCATTGATCATTAACACTTACATGAGTACCTTGGAGGTAGGGTGCACTTTCTTGTTCATATCATCCAATTTTGGCGCCTAATTTGTAGATACTTTGTTTTAAATTTTTGAAATTTAAAAAAAAAATGTATTCAATGCTTAATTTGGCCAACCTGCCTAGCCGACCAGCCCATTTCTCAAGGCAAATTGCCTATATAGAGAGGAGCGCCCTTGTCATTTTAACATCATTCATTGCAATTTCATTTTAGGAGTGAATTTAAGAGGAGAAAGCAGCGAATTTTTAGCAGGTCTGCACTTTTCCAAGTCTGATTTTGTCAAATTGCAGCTGATATTCCATTGTTTCCTACAGAAATCTGCATTAGATTATTTTAAATTTGGTTAAGAGGTATGTTGTAATTGCCCTAATTCCATAAATTTGTCTTCTTACATATCTTCAGATTTCCATATCTTTGCCATTCAAAAATCAGTTTTATAAAGGCAATTTTATCATTTGGTGTTGTCTTGTAGGAAGTGGGGATGAGCATGAGCGCCTAGTACCAAAATGCATTCTATTAAGCAAGTCAAAAGAGAGCATGGACAAAGCTAAGGAGTCATTCAAGGTCCCAAACGCTTGGAATCACCAATAAGTGAGGAATAAAGCTAGAAGGTCATTACTAAGGAAGAGACATCTCGTTGCTGCTCCAAGAGGTTACATTAAGTTCAGCACTTCATCATCTACATCGTCGAAGACATTCATCACTTCAAGTTCTCTCAATCTCCAAGTCTCCGAGATAAGTCTCCTAATTCGAGTCATGAAGCATCATCATCTACACTACTCTCTACATGAAGAAGCCTTCAAATAATATCATTGTTTATCCTGCCAAGAAGAGAAAGTATACAGAGTTAGTCAAATGAAGCAACATATATCATACACATCCAATTTACAAGAAGATGAACGAGGCAAAGTCAACAAAAGATACATTCCCAAACATTCAAGTTCATCAAAGCAATCGTGTTCGAAGACATCACACAAGATGATGCAATTTGGGAATATGCCCACAGAGCAAAGTAAATTAACAGTTGAAATCCACAAGTTTACTAAGATGGCACTTATGTGGCATGTACCTATTATCAGTCCAACATAATTCGCCACATCATTCAACAAGCAAGAAGCCAAAGAGGATGTCCGTGTGGAAGATGCTCTAAAAGATTCTATTTTATCTTTATCTTCTTGGAAAGCGTGCCTTCATTGCTTCTCTTATGTACTAAAAATAGCAAGTTGTTGTAACTAATTGCTGAGATGGCATGATCTAGGCCCTTGGCTACTTGAATTGATCTAGGCCATTCATTGTAATTCTGGACTCTATATAAAGGCCTTGTTGCCTCATTTGTAAATCGAATAGTTAGGCAAGTAGAGTAGGAGAGTAGAGTCGAAGAGACTCTCAAAGTTCTCTGAGAGTACTTGAAGTTGTTGTAAATATTTCTCAAAATTAATGCAAAGACATTGGAGCTTGTTTGGTGTTAAGTGTTGTCTTGTGAAATGACATGGTTTCTTGTATCTTGATGAAGTGAACAGATGTTTCAAAGTAGATTCGAAGTAGATTAATAGCTCATTGATATAATGCATGTTGTATTGAATATTTGATCAACGCCTAGCTCATGCTTTTGACATTCATCTTTGGTGAAGTGTTGTGTAAAGCTAGTCTCAGCTTTATTATTTGCTTAAGTTCGATTGTGGATGCTTGTTTGAGCTGCGCCGTCTAATGGGTGCTTATATGAGCTTTTATGATTTGAAAAACTTTCGCTATCCTTAGGAGATTGCACCAACTCCATGTAGTTGTAGGCATCCTTGGCAAAATGGAGTTAGGTTGATTAAGAAGTTTGTCTATTCTTGCATCATCGTTACTTCATTGACCTTAGATTAGTTTCTTCAAACCCTTTATCTTTTGTCTTTTCTTTATTATTGATATATCATCCACACTAAAGGAGAGATAAGCTAAATGAAGTATGGAGAAGTCAGCGTAAGTCCCTTTGTGATTATCAGCAAGATCACATGTAATCACTGAGTTTATCCATCATAAATCATAAGAACAAGAACCTTGAAGTTACTTCACTGGATCACATAGCTTAGCCTTTGGGGAACTTTATTCAAGAGAGAGTGGGATACTTAGTGTTTTACTCTATTGTTGAGTTGTCTAAAAACAATCATCAACAAAAACATTACATAGTTTCCCTGAGATATCGTATAGTTTATCTAATAGTACCTCTTAATGACTAAATCAGATACAATCACAAGTTTATCTTCCAGAAATTATTAAAAATAAATTGTTTTGTAATTATTAATAACAGTGCTTCCAGAAATGAATACGAAAAAACATTGTTCGACTGTAAACATATTTTGCTCAAATAGCAGAAAAAGAGATTCAGAGGAACAACTGTGAAATAGAAAATTGCAGATATCTTCATAAAGTAAATGTTGAGCAAAAATAATAATTCCTTTGTTGAGAAAATCATGTGGAAGTATGAAACCCAAGAAAAATAATTGTTTTTAGTTAGTGTAAAACAAAGTTTTGACTTTTGTTAGTGTCTCCAAGTACAATTATCTTTCCCCAATATGCAATCACCCAATATGATTACCTACTGGCCAATTTAAGCCTTTTTTCTAGGGGTTATTGTGCTCATTTTGAAAGTACTTCATCATGCCAATGTCATCCACTCCTTTCTAGTTAAATCACCCTAGCTCCATGACAAAAGCCTTCTTGGCAGCAAGAAGTTATAGTTGAACTAAGTGTTGAATCATGTCAATGCCATGCCATGAATGAGATGTGTTTCAAGGTCGAACAAGTGTTACGAAGGAAAAAATAAGTTATCAAAAAGGACAAGAACAGTTGGATGAAGCAAACATACAGAGAAATTAAATTATCATTGATATTAGGTCTTAGTTATCCATAGTGGCTATGCTTGCAAATCTATTTTGGTCTCCATAGATTTTAAACTATATCACAACCCATTTCCAACAGCTTGGAATTCGTTTTCAATCATAGAGAATGCATGATGTCTCTAGCAAGTATAAGGAACTTGAAAGTTGAAACATCTGAGTAGTTCCCACCTATCTATGGAAATTACCAAGAAACCCAGTTGCCATTGCCAACAATTTCCATGGTTTCTTAGCTAAGGGTTTTTGGGTGTTTCCATGTAAAAATTCCAATCTAGATGACTAATTACCTAATGTTAATAAGCATTGAAATAATCACATAATAACTGAAATTCAAACTATGGAAACAAACACAAGTACACGAACAATTTACACCTTCAAATCAGCTTTACATTCCTTCGAAAGCTTACAAGGAAACCTCCACAACTGTCAAACTAACAACTACATGGAATTATCACACTGTACTGAGCTATTAAACTTCTATCTTGCATCTTTCTTTATACTATGCAGCTAAAAAACTAATCTTCCAAAAATAAAATTCTTATCTCTTAAAAGAAAGCATCATTATCTCACACAGAAGATGACTTGGAAGATAAGTCTAAAATAGTCTAAATCATTAGTGCTTATCCACACTTTATTAAACTTTATCACCTAAAATTAAGAATTTCACTTTAATACTTTAAGTGAATTACAAAATAGAAATAACTCGAGCTTCTTGCATGTTCACATTGAACCTGTGTAGAAGTTCCGAACTGAGCTAAAAATCTCAACACTCCCTCTTGGCAAGGAAGGAATTTTGCATCAGCTACTTGTTGATCGACACTACTTTTTGGAGGCTGGAATACTCAATGATGTTGCTCATCAATGCTATGTAGTTAGGAAACTTCTTCGGAGGCCTACTCTCCGTGAATGTGCTCCTAGGAGCCTCAACATGCTCCTGAGCATCCCTCAATGTCTGTTCGAACCATCGAGGTCTCCTAACAGAAGAAGGGGTTGAAGTTTCTCCCTCCTCACCTGAAGGTTGTTATCCTAAACTAGAAACAACTAGAATCTTTGGAGACTCAACCTTCGAAGCTTACTACTCATCCTTTGTTATTGGAATGAATTCATGAGATTTTCTGGATGCAAAGTCCTCCTCAAACTTGGCATCCCTACTAACTATAACTTTCCTTAGCTCTGGAATATAGACCCTACAAGCCTTTGAAGTCTCACTGTAACCCACAAATAAACCCTTCCTACCGGAAGGTTCCAATTTTGTCCTCTTCTCTAGAGGTATATGGATATATACTAGATAACCAAAGATACAAAAATGACTCACCTCTAGCTTCACACCACTGAATGCCTCCTCTTGTGTCTTGTACTCCAAGATCCTGTGAGGACACCTATTCTAGATGTAGATTGCTATAAGAAATGCTTCTACCCAAAGAAACATCAGCAATTCCAAATCAAAAATCATGGCCTTAGCAGCCGCTATGATGAGTCAATTCTTTCACTCTGCAACTCCATTTCGTTGTGGGTTGTATGGAACTGTTAACTCCCTCTTTATCCCTGCTTCCTTGCATAAACCCTCAAACTCCTTGGAAGTATACTCTCTCCCATTGTCTGATCTCAAGATCTTGATCTTCTTCCCTATCTAGTTCTCAACTAGAGCTTTGAACTCCTAAAACCTGCTAAAGACCTCATCCTTGGTCTTTAAGAAGTAGATCCATTCTTGTGAGAGAAATCATCAATCAAGGAAACATAATACATGCTTCCTACAATTGATCCTATTGACATCGGTCCACACACATCTAAATGCACTAAGTCTAAAATCCCCTTAGACCTATGCTCGTTGCTTGGGAAAGCAACCTTGGCATGCTTGCCAAGTGTGCATCCTCTACAAACTCCCTATTGATCAATATTGAACTCTAGAAGTCCTATGACAATCTCCCTTAGAATTAGCAACACTACATGATGCAAATGCCCCATCCTCTCGTGCCATAACTCACAAATTGTCACTATTATGAACTAGAGCTTAAACTAGTTTACCCTGTAACCTATAAAGGTTGCCTTCTCTAACCCCTATAACCTATGTTGTAACTGGGCTAGATTCCTTCAATCTGATAAGAACTTGCCGATCCTTGTATTCAATTGCAAAGCCCTTATCCTCCATTACCGAAACTGAAAGCAAATTTTTCTTGAGATTAGAAGCATACAAAACATCATCAAACTCCAAAGAGTTACCTGACTATAATCGAAAGGAATCATACCAACTCCTACTATTGGATACTTGGCATCATTACCAAGCTCAACCTGAACTCCAAAGTCATGCTCAGTTAAGTTGGTAAAACATTGTCGAGCTTATGTCATATGCCGAAAGGACCCACCGTCCACATACCAAGCATCCTTTGAAGTCATGTTGGTAGAAAGACAAGAAACCATTGAGAATTATTTCTCAAACTTGGCAGCAAACTCATTCATCTGAGTTTTTGCAAAAGCTGCCACTTCCTTCTGCTACTACTTCCCTTTGCCTTTCTTCTTGTCTGGACACTGTTATGGCAAATAAAGCACTTGATTTTACTCAAGTCCTTCTTCCCTATCTATGAGGATGAATCCTCATCCTTTCCATTCCCCTTGTTCCCTTTTCCTTTATTTCCCTTTGTTTGTCCAATGAGAGCTAAATTTCCATCACCACCCTTCTTGTTGGCTTTTGACTCCATCCGAGTTTCCTCCTGGATAGAATCATCCCACAATCTTTCAAATGAAGGAGGTTTTTCACTGGCACAAATGCCCTAAACAAATGCAAAGCATGAAGATGAGAACCCATTCAAAGCTAAGTTCACTAGGTCTGCATCTTCAACCTTCTAATTGCTACAAGCTGGTCATGAAGCTAAGTCACCTTCATCAAGTAACTAGTAATAGTATCCATATTAGACATCTCTATGGATTTGAGTCTGTTTCTCAATATCATTTTCCTATTAATGTTTTCACTCTGTAAAAGACTAACCAAAGCATCGAACATCTCCTTGGTTGTTTTCTTCTCTGACAAATGAGGAATTAAATGAGCCTTAACCGCATCCTGAATCATCCGCTTGACCTTTATTTCTTTCTTTTTATGAATTGTCAAATCCTACAGATCTGTAGCCGAAGCCCACCTGATCCTTGATGATTTCCCAAAGATCATTTTCCTCCAATAACAAAGTCACCCTAACTTTCCAGGGCAAGAAATTTAACGCACCATCCAACCTATCCTCGAAACGAAGACTAGGTGATGCCATTAAAAAAAAAAATTTCGTAAAAAACAAACTCCCAGATCTTGAAATAATTAAACTGCTCTAAAAAATTTTGAAAATACCTTCCTCAAAACCCTAGGTTACATCTGTAAACCCTAGCTCACTAGTTTCTTCAAAAACCTAGTTTTCTTCAAAACCCTAATTGGGTCTAAACACCCTAGCCGTAGCTTCTAAAACCTACTCAAAAAACTGATCAAGTTGCTAAAAACCCTAGCTACTAGTTACCTAAAACCCTAGTCATGAGTTGCCCTAGCTACAACTAATAAAACTAGTCACTAATCAGCAAACCTAGCGCACGAAAAAAACTACAAACCTTGAAACTCTTTCTAGCCGCAAACTTTTTACAACAAATGGCACAATTTGCAGATGAAATCTTGCGCAATTTTTGTTATTAAATAACCTGCAATTTTTACAAATTTATGGTCACAATTTTATGTTTCTTTCTGGTCACAATTTTCACCACAACCTGTTGCGATCTTTCTTTGAAACTGGTGCGGTTTCAATATAGAAAACCACGATTTTAGTTAAAAAAACTACATATTTTACATCAAAAAATCTAGCCATAAATTAGCTACAGAATCCTGCTTGCAATTTGATGAAAATCAATGCAATTTTAATTAAAAAAACCTACACAATTCTGCCCCTGCTCTAGCCACGATTTCACTCAAAAATCCTGTGATTTTCCTCCTACCTAGGCTCTGATACCATGTAAAAATTCCAATCTAGATGATTAATTTCCTAATGTTAATAAACATTGGATTAATCACACACTAATTGAAATTCAAACTAAAGAAGCAAACACAAGTATGCAAACAATTTACACCTTCAAATCAGCTTTGCATTCTTACACTATACTTACAAGAAAGCTTACAAGGAAACCTCCACAACTGTCAAACTAACAGCTGCACGGAATTATTACACTATACTGAGTTATTAAACTTCTATCTTGCATCTATCTTTATACGATTCAACTAAAAATCTAATCTTCCAAAAATAGAATTCTTATCTCTTAAAAGAAAGCATCCTTATCTCACACAGGAGATGACTTGGAGGATAAGTCTAAAGCATTAGTGCTTATCTGCACTTTATTAAACTTAATTAACTAAATAAAAGAATTTCACTTTAATACTTAAGTGAATTACAAAATAGAAATAACTCAAACTACTTACATGTTCAAACTGAACTTGTGCGGAAGTTCTGAACTGAGCTAAAAAACTCAACATTTTGGTTCCAATTCTACCTTAATGGCATTTGCTACAATCATCAACCTTGCACCCTATGCATTCCTATTTCCAAAAGCACATTTTCTCATTTCCCCTTTCTTAGTTTTGAATCCTAGATCATGATATATATTTAATCCTAAGATAATGAATATCTCAAGTTTGGCAATGATACATTTATAAAATGATTATTACAAGCCTACAGAGAATATTCAACTCTTCAACAACATAACCTAGAGAAAACTCCAGTCAACCATTTCCTTTGTTTTCTTTAGTTCGTATTCACATGAAAGATTCATTTTCAGTGGGATAACTTTGAGAATGAATAGAACAGCAGAGTCATTACTCAACACCAGCTGTTGAATCACATATGACATCAACAAAGAAAAAACCATTGAAAACCATTCTCATGTCAAATGGACATCGAGCAAATATCTCGAAGATGTTCTTAATGTACCATAATGCTTTTAACTGCATGATAAGATCCTGGAATCTAAGTTCAAATTCTTTCTAGGTATTATTCCTCTCTAATAAGAAAATAGATAATATATTAAGACATAACTCTTGGAATATTTTGGTGAGGAACTTTCTTCTTTCATTTACTAGGATTCAACGTGTGAACAATTAGCTTCAACTTTTCTTGTATATACTCCAGACCTTCAGGCTATTATAATTACACATTTCAAGAAGAATATGGGCACGATACATACTTCTTTCATGATAATATGATCTTATTGACTCCTAAATAGTTTCCTGCATCAAAAGCCTTTTCACCCTGTGCTAATCGTCTATGATCCTTTTAACTAGCAGAATCATATCAAGTAACAATTGTGGAGAACAGTGTAACCTAATTCCCTTGAATCACAGGATAAGACTATGTTTAAAATAATTAAGAATTGGAAAATAAAAATGTAATTTAGTGACAAGTAATTCTATGAATGATTTTTGGTGAAAAAGAATTTTAGACAAGGTTACACGGGGACGCATCCCCGCCTCTTCCCGCGGCGTCCCCATCCTCGGTGGCATTTTCGGGATGGCAGGGGACGTCCCCTTGGTGTCCCCTGAAAAACAAAAACTAGCGTAACGTTTTTGGGACGGCAAGAATTTTAGGGGACGGCAAAATATTTTTTGGGGACACTTGGCCGTCCCCGGCGTTAAAGCATTAAAAAGCGCCCAGAAATTTTTTTTAAATAGCCGCAGGGGATGTTTATTATGTTTTAATAGGGGCGTGGGGTCCACAAATCCTGCCATGCCCCTTTCAAACCCTAAGATATTAAACATTTCATTACAATTGTCATTTAAACATTCCTGATTTCTGTGTTCAGCTTCTGAGTTCAGCGTTCAAGTTCATTGCTCAACGTTCAACCAAAGGCCAAAAAAAAGTGTTTAACAGACCAACAGACCTGCGGAGGGAAAGAGAAACGTTGGGGCCTCAAACAAAGATTGACATATATGATATCTCTATTTCTTTCTGTCTCTATATAACATATTGATATTTTAAAAAATTCATATATATATATATATATTTGAAAAATTCATATATTGTCATCCCCCCGCCGTCCCCAAAAATTGGCCCTTGGACTGCCGTCCCCGAAATGCGTCCCCTGCTGTCCCCCCGTCCCTGTCCCCGAAACGCCATGGAACACAGATTTTAGATTAAAAAACCTAACAGATTTCAAGATTTCAGAAACAATGTAATGTCATTGGAATTCTAAAATTTAGATCATAGCCTTGAATTATATTGCATATTTACAAGTTCAACACATGTGCAAGTATTTGCCGCCCATTATGAACCACCACAATTTGGGTGTGCAGGTGTGAGGATGCAAGGGTATGCAAGGTGGGGACCCACAAGAGAAGGGTGGTACACTGGGTACACTAAAACTAAAAACATGAAACATGAAACATTTGAGATATATATGATTATTTTTCTTATGTAATGCAATATAAGATCATCATGAAAAAAAGTAAAGTCTAAATCAAAATTATCTTATCATAGATGTTATATGCTTTTAATATATCAATACAAATCCAATTAGAAAATAAACAAAAAATCCAAAGTGTTCAAGAAGTATTGTTTACTACATGTATTACAAAAATTATAAAATAATGCCGTTGTCATATGACATTAGGTTTCAATAAAAATTGTTAGTGAAAGAGTCATGAATGAAGACAAGCCAATCCCTGTTTGCTGGCTGAGAATCTTTGCTGGCTACAAATTGAAACCTTTGTGTGCTGGCTTTTCCTGAAAAACAGTTGGTTGTGAATTATACAAAAAGATGAATGGTGGTTGAGAATAAGAATGAATAAATGATAGTAGATATTAGATAAAGTTAGGTTAAACAATTAACTTTTAATGTTGTTTTTTACTTCTTAAATTTTATAATTTTACTACTGTTATTTTTTTGCTTTTAAATGTATTTGTAAATGAGTTTGTAACCTAATTAGGAGAAATTGACAGTGCATTGAGCTGGATGCGATACCTCTAGGGTGCAGAAAAGAGTGCATTCACACCCACAAATTATAGACTAGACAACATTCATTTACTTTGGCAACTAATGTTCTACAAATGGCAGCCTTTTTATTACATGCAAGACAGTTAGAAGCATCTCTTTAAGGCCCTGTAAAAGTGGCTGCTGGGTAACCATACAGTCCTCTAATTGGCCATTATTTACTTAGGTTGTGGGGATCAGATGTAAATGGTTATATTGATGAACAGATACTCAGTCATTCATGTGAAACTACATAGTCTTGAAAAGCATTAGGCACTCCTCAAGATTTTGTTGCATAATTTTCTCAGCCAACTTAACATAGTGATATGATTGTTTCTGAGATAATCTCTGGGTGAATATTCACAAAGGCGGAGCTTGTATATATAAGCTAAAATTATTATAATGGCATTTGATGTTTCTAGCTGTCTACCTAACCTTTCTGACTGTTCCAGCCATCCAACTAATTTTAATTCATATTTTTCCTTTACAACGGTTCCAGCTGTCAACTACTTTTTGATTTATTTCTAGCTACTTTTATAGCTGTTCAAGCTGTCCACCTTCTTTTGATTTTTTTTCTACAGACTTGTATATGGATACAACAATAATTAGATGACTCATCACATGGACTACATTTCAATCATCTTCGAAAAAACAATATGATTTGCTACTTTTCTTTTGGTTCTGTGCAATTAAACATTTTGTAGGCTATATTCAGATTGGAGACACTTTTGAGACTATCTTGAGGTTTTTATAGATGGTGTTTTAAGCAGTGCTTCAGTTCACAGTTGTTTAGCCATCTGCAGAGATTATATAACTTCCTTCATCTTTGTTTTCAGTATTTAATAATTTATGCATATAACCATTTTGTATTTAGTCCAGTTATGCCTTATTAGACATTTCTTTAAAGTGTAATATGAGACATTTTAGAGTCCCATAAGAATAATAACTCCATTTATTTCCACATAGTAACTGGACTCTTTTGACTTGCGCACCAATGCCCAGTGGCGTCTCTCTGAAGATGAGTCACAAATATCATGTGCCAACACTTTGTCAGCCCCTTGCCTTAATTTTCATTGCTTTCACTTTCTTTTGTTCTGCTCTTTTGGTCATTCTTTTTGGCTAAGATACTTGAAGACTAACAGACTCCAGTTCTCTTCCAGGGACTAACAAACCCCATGCCCCACATTACACCAACAGGACACATGGGTGGCCCAATTAAAAACAATGATCTTTCAAGCGAATCTCAAATACCGTTTTCATTATGGTAATTGCTCCCACCATACAACCCAACCAAGCCCAGTGAACTGTGCTTTCAGTCATTTTGAGTGCTGATTTCTCCTTTGTGATTATATACACAACTTCAGCAACTGAGATTTAAATATTTTGAGCCAGGGAACAGAGATTTTCATCTTTGATAATGAATTTCAGACTCTTGACAAACATAAATTTGATAATTAATGTGTCACACGAATCCATAAACTAATGTAGATAGTCAACTACATAATTTATCAGAACAGATCCTATACTTCCGAAATGTAATTTGATTGCACGATTTTCTGTTCTTGGAGTGGAAATAAGGAAAAACACTAACATTCCTATGATCATATTTTAGAGTTGTGAAAAGCAAAGAACAAAGTAATGAAGTATTTGTCTACAAGCAAAAGAGCATAAAATATTAAAAACAGCACTATAAATGAGAATTAGAAATAACAGCAATATGACCTGGAGAAACCAAAAATGAGGAAAAAGTAAAAATTCCAGAAGAGTGAGGTGCTGTTCCTCGTCAAGCCACTATCTCATGAGCTATTACAATGGTCTCTTGCCTAGAACAAGGCTTTTAAGGACTTCTTCTTGCCTACGAAAACAACATCCCACACCATACAAGCTCTCCAATGCTCTCACACTCCCAGAATCTCTGCTATAGCTCCCTAAGACTTGTAGGATTCCAACCACAAGCCCTTACGACCAAACTCCATATAAACACTAAGGAAGAACCAACTAGTTAAAATAGCCTCTCTTGCAGATTCTTAACAAGATAACTTACAAGAAGATTCAAAGAAAGAAGCCCAGGCGTCCTTATAACACAAAGAAACCATTTTGACAGATTTTGAGGCTCTTCGATCCTGCAGGCACTGTCTATCACCTTCTGTGACGTGTTTGACCACAGTCAAACACACTCTACGTGTCCGGTTCTGACAGAGAGATTTAACCGCATGCATACTAGTGAGATGTGTTGACCACAGCTGAACCAGTCCTTTGTCAGGTCCAGTTACCGTGTGCAGTCAGTTTCTTCAGTTCCATCTTCCTTTGCTATCTTTGACATACAACTTTTGCAAATCAGTTTATGTGATATTTTTCAAGAACAAGCCTTCAAGTTGTTTTAAGCATAAGGAGTTAGCTTCACTGAGAACATTAAGCAACGAAATTAGCCCACCTGACTAACTTAACTGATCCAAATTTGGATCACACATAGTATGAATAGTTTGGTTTGGCTATATATAACTTTATTTTTGAATGTGCATAGTCTGTCTGATTTGTTATCTAAATAATGGAATTCTGATGTATGGGTTCAGCTCTTAATTGTTTTCTGTGAATTTGAATGCATCCCATTTTGTATGGTTTCATGCATTTTGCCAAGATTTTGCCCGGTCACTTGTCATGGCTCAATGTTGAATACTGAAACTTTAGCTTGACGAGATTCTTTCTAGTTGGCAGCCTGCCTACATGTTGAAAAAGAAATGTATAAATTTAAGTAAATTCTCAAAATAGGGGAAAATCTGCATGCTGGGTATAAAGTCTCTCTCACCAAAAAAAAAAAATACAGAAAGTTCTACATGTTGAATGCAAAGTGCAAACTCTGGCAACTGAGGCAAAAAATGGAATAGAAAAAACAAACCTACAAAATACTCCATGACATACTAAGTGTGCTTGCAAAAATAAAGCTAGTAATTCCCAGAAAAGCACGAGCAAGACAGTTGAATTACACATACATCCTACAAGTCCTCTGTCAAATACTAATAGCAAATTACTACTCTAAGGAAACACCAGAAAAGTTGGTCCTGCATACTGCACATCCAACACCCAAAACATCAAAATTGCATAATTTTTTTTTTGGCACTTCTGATTTGCTATTGCAAATTGTTGTACTTCGTAGTCCCATTTACCTACTTTACTTTGTCTTTGGTCATTCGTGGCCATTAATATAATTCCTTCCTTTCTCTTAAACTCTTAAATCAAATTAGTTTTACAGAAAGACAGACCAACAATTACCTACCTGCGAGAGTGATACAAGTTCTGGTATCATGAAAACATGTGCCCCATACATCAACTGCACTGCAAAATCCACTGCAGGCCTGCATGCATCATGTGCACAGCTGCTATCAACACACGTACAAACCTCAAGAGGCGGTGCCTTCACCTTCCCACTGTACAAATAACCCAGCAGTATCATAAAGGCTTCATAGCCAACATTTCCCTGCATCACCCAATCCTTCAATTCATATCGCAGCTTCGCATTTCCGGTCTGGCTGTTACCACAAAATAACTTTTCTTTGAAAAAGGGGCTCCTGGCTGCCAAAATGCACCTGTGAACAGGTACATCATGGCCCTCCACCACAATTTCAGCATCACTGCAATCAATATCACTGCCAGACAAAAGAGACTCAATATTTGAGCTGAGCTTTTGCAGTGCAGCAATCTCAGGCCCATTGGAGGCTCCTCCAGGGATGGGAAAAGAATCCACAGAATAAGCTCCTGTGTCTCCCATAGGGCTGGAAGTAGACCTATAGGAGCTATTATTGGACACAATTGAAGAGGAATTAAAGCTAGGAGAAAAGGCATTTAGGCTAACTTGAGCCATTGGTGTGCACAAGAGGTCAGGCATACGATGGCAATGCTTGCTAGGGCTGCCGAACACTATGATTGGACTTTTTTACTCTTTCCACAAGCTGGTACCTATATATCTGGAAAGAACTGTGTTCATATTACGAGCAGTTGACAGATCTCATAAAATTGTGTCAAATGCATCTGATCAAGGTCATAGGTAAGGGTTAAAAGCCAGAACACCATTGCGAGGTCTTTATAGTGAACTTTATTTGTAAGAGTTTCAAAACATAACTACACAGCGGTGGCCTTGATTTACATTTATTCTGAGGGTTTTGACTCAACGGGTATTCACAGAGAACCTCAAATTCATTTAATTCTGCAGAAATGAGAAGAATTTATAGGGATTCAAAACAAAACTTAACAGAGGCTAGACTTAATTTGCACCCATTCAGAATTTGGGGTTATTGTATCAAAGGATGTTCATCGAGGCCCTCAAATTTGTCTAATTCTGAAATGACAACGTTAGGCTGTTTTGGATTTCAAAACAGGATTTCACAAGTCCATTCACGATTTGAGGGTTTTCTCCAAGTGGGCATTCAAATACACAGAGCCTCAAACTGTTCTAATTCAGCAAGAATGACATGATGGATTCAAATAAGTATTTGACTCTGGGTGGGGAGGGTTACCTTAATTTGTATTCATTTAGACTTTGAAAGTTTTGTCTAAATGGGTATTCAAATATACGGCGCCTCAAATATGTTGAAATTTTAAAGAATGACAATGAGGGTTTCTAGGGTTTCAAAGGAGAATTCAACAGGGCTTGCCTTGAATTATATCCTTCGAAAAGTTAAAGAGTTTTAACTCAGTGGGTATGCGCAAATAGGCTCAAATCGCTTTGATTGTGCTATAATGACATGAAAAAAGCACGCCAAACGAATAGTAGCGATTAGGCTTAGATGACCTCAAACAGAAACAAAATCTTACCGAATTTCGTTCAAACAGGGTCGTTGAATTTATGTGGGCCTGCAAAGGATTTCGGTTTTTGCAAAATCGAAAGAAATTGTGGGGAATATGGGGCTCCCTCAACAGGATCGGACAGGACGCTCTCTGACGGGACATTTCCCGGCAATTGACGGATATTTGCCGGGTACGGTACGCGGGTTGATACATGCAGTAAAACTCTCTCTGTCCAGTGACGGTGAAGGTTCGTGGAAGTTATTTTTACTTGTTTTCCTGACAGGTGACAGAGGGCGGAATACGTCAAAAGCAAGCATGGAAATGATGTCGTCGAGTGTATTGTCAAAAAAGACTATTCTGTACGTCATATGACGCTGAAGCTTCTGTGTCTTTGCCTGTCGGTGAAAGTTAGAAGAAAACTTTAAATTGATAAATGACACTGACCTCCCTAGTTAGGTGTAATTGGACAGTTACAAAAGAGAGACCCTCTATTAATGGGAGACCACTTGGCCAAATACTTATTCAAAGATTATAAATTACTTTTTTTTGGTCATATATTGTTATTGCTATTCATCACATGTTTATTTGCCTATAAATTATTAGGAGACATAATACAGCAGAGTCCATGAAATGTCTTTGGTATAATTGTGTGTGAGTTTTTTTAATCAAGCTTCCCTTCCTATTTCATAGTTCATGATTCCTATGAAGAAAAAATAAATGAGAGTACACATATATTTTTATATATAAAAATTATATAAAAGAAACTTAAATAATGAGTCCTTTGTATAATTGTGTGAGAGTTTTTTTTATCAAGTTTCTTTGTCATATTTTATAGTTCATGATTAGGATGAAGAAAAAATAAATGAGAGTACACATATATTTTTTATATATACAAGTTATATAAAAGAAAGTCAAAAAATTTGTTCAAGGGTCCCAAATTTCTTGTTAAAAAGTCAAGCAACACAAATTTCTTGCAATGTCCATCCAATATGTGTTTTTAAATTATGTTGCACAACAATGTGAAGAATATTTTTGATAGGTTTTTTGAGAGTATTGATTTTAATAGGTTTTATGAGAGTTGATTTTAATAGTATTAATATGAAAAAAAAATTGATGAGTTTTATGATGGTATTGATTGAGTCATAGAAAGTGACAGGGATGTATGTTTATACAAGTTATGTAAGAGAAAGTCAAATAATTCGTTAAAAAATCAAATGCACAAATTTATTGCACTATTTATCCAAAACATGTTTTTGAATTTTAATTAATTGTTATTTAGGGTCAAATGTGCATCCAATATGTGGATAGATAGTATGAAATTTTCTTTATATTATGTTGAGTATATTTATATTATATAGTGTATAGATAGTTTCCAATTGTAAATGTTAAACAATTATGTATAATTTGAGAATCTATGCATTGCATAGATATTAACATCGTTACATACATTGTAAATTGTTCATTGTATATTGTTGCTAATTTTGTACACTAAGTTCAAAAACATAGTAAAATAAAAATATGGTTGTTAGTCTTTAAAGAAACACATTAGGGTTTTTGTACATCCTTTAGCCTTTAAAGAAGCATACAAGAGTTTTCTAACCTCAATTTTGAAACAAAGCAAAACAATAATGTGGCTAAAGACATGATATTTCCATAGTCCATGCTATAAATTGTAAAGTTTTTGGTAGGCAACTGTGTATAGTTTTTTCATTGATGTTGCAAATCACACTCTATGATCCATCATAAGGAAGCTTTTTTGCATCGACGTTTCGGATCACACTCTATGATCCATCATCAGGAAGAACAATTAATATGGCTACTAATAGTTAAAGAAGCATAAACATGTGAGTTTTTTAATTGAATTTAAGTTGAAGATTACACAAATATCAAATTACTATCAAGACAAAAACTATTTGGCAAAAAAGAGGAGAATAATTGAAACAATTCATTAGAACTATTAAACATATAAACATAAACAACCAAAGCTAGCACAAATTAGCAATAAACTAAAGGAGTTGTGTTGGAAAAGCTAGCAATCTTAAATCTTTAGCACTTTAGCTATCTTATCAACCAAATATTCATGTCTAACCTCAAGAGCCACTATGAATCAAGGTTGTTGATCTACAAAGCAAACTTGCTATTGACTTTGAGTTTTTCTTGCATGACATTAGACAAGTTGACCATATAAAGAGAGAGATTAGTGTAGAGTAATCGCATTTGAACTTCATGAGGATAAAAAGATTGGGAGAAAGCTACCATGCATCTAATTTCCAAATGAATTTTATAATCACTTGTCTTCAAGATTTAGAACATCCTGAGAGACTAAAATACCTAATAAAGCAACTTTCCAAGACCACATGTGCATTAAGATGGTAGGCAGAGTGACCATAATATCTTCTCAAATTATTTTAGTGTGTGGGCAAAACCAAAAAACATGTTTCACTAGTTTAGATTTTGAACAAAAAGGGCAAGTGGAAGGAAGTTGCAAGAACTTAAGGTACCCTCTAAGGGATAATTTAAAATGCAACTTCCAAGCAACTAGCTACAACTATGCGTCAACTTTTTCTTTCTAAAGACACGGGCTAAGCTTTCACCATTTAGGGCATGTATGGGAGAAGTCTATGGTAGATGGCTTTAAGAGGAAAGAACCAAATGCTACAAGCCTAAGGCCACAACCAATCCTTAAGGAAATTGCACTAGTAGGAGACTAAGAGATTGAGAGTAAGAGAGGAGGAACCAACTCTTGGATTTCAACAATAGTCACTTTATCATAACTTTTGAGGTGATATTTAGACTTAAGATTGCTCCATGACTTCCATTGCAATCTATACAAGTCCCATAAGTCTTTAAATGCCTAAAGACCTTTCTTGAATAACTATTTACCTTTAAGTGGCTACTATGAATGCCAAGATGGAGATCATTTAATTGAATTAATATATACCACCAAATTGAAGAAGAGGAGAAGTTGATCTCGTGTCCGAGAGATTAGTCATGCCAAGTTAGAAGTTTAGACAATCTGTCATCTCTTCCATATGTTATTGAATGGAGTAGACCCATGGGTTTTGATGAAAGGTGTTAGAGGAATCTTATATTTCCAAACAACTTCATTCTAAGGGTTACTAGTAGTGGTAGAATTTTTTTTGAAATGGACCAAATGTTTCCAAGGTTCATCACCTTCTAAGGCATGAATAATCCATTTAGCAATAAGGCATACTCCTTGTAGGTATGGATCGAGAATGCCAAGAATCCTCATGCATAACCAAGGAGACACCAGATCTCTTAGCTACATATGTGATGGGCTTACTCAACATAGCATGAGTTGTAGGCCTAACAACACTAGTATTTAAGGGCCCTAGATTTGTAGAGTGTAAGGCATCAACATCATTATTTACATGGCTTAATCACCATTTGGAGATCTTTGCAAATGCTATCGACCTAAGGTTTGATAATATATGAGTAACAAACTCCATTTGAAACCTATAGCTATATTCGTCTTGTTCTTCCTAATTTCAGTTTTTTATTATGGATTGTTTGTGTTATTGCTTACTTTTTTTGTATTGGTCCAAAGCAAGTAAGATTACATAGAAGGAATGCAGCATACAACTGCAAAGAATAATCAGCTGTCAAAGAACAGAGCTGAAACAAAACAACCAAAATTACAACAACAAGTCCTTGCCTACAAACAAAAACTAGTACTCATAAAACAGAAACAAGAACAACATACAATGACTTCCTCGTATCCTTCCTCCCACTGATATATGTTTTGACTAGCAAACAGAGGAAGGTGGAGCTTCCAACTCCTATAGATGAGTGTCACACAAAATTAACCGGCTTGTGTCAATAAAAATTATATCTTGTGTTACTGCTTACTTGATCAACTATTACTCAATGTCATGTTAATGGGTATAAAGTTGGAAAAGAAAATTGTGAAATTAATTTATTTTTAATAATGAATAAAACTTTAAATAATAAAATTTGAATATAAAATTAATCTAACATTAAAAAAATAGGGAGCATTTGAAACCAATAACTATTAGGTTCAATGGTTATCATTAGTAATTAAATTTTTTATATCAAGCTTCCATATTTTAAGTAGAATGACATTGATTATGTAATTAATGTATGTAGATAAATTAAGTTAATTAGGATTACAAGAGGTTGTATATTATCAAAGCATACGTTTAATGTGGGAGTTAGAGTTTTCAAGAGAATTAGTAATAATTGTAAGATTTTATTATTATGATGCATTAGAGACTTTATTATTAATACACTTCCATATTTTAAATAGAATGACATTGATTATGTAATTAATGTATGTAGATAAATTAAATTAATTATGATTACAAGAGGTTGTATATTATATTATCAAAGCATAAGCTTAATGTGGAAGTTAGAGTTTTAAAGAGAATTATTAATAATTATAAGATTTTATTATTATGATGCATTAGAGACTTTATTATTAATCCAACTAACTTTTAAACTCGAACGCCATCTCCAAAGGTTTTAAGTAGGAAAAAGCCATATATGTGGATTAGGGTATTGTAGCATCTCAAATTCTCTTGTCCCCACTTAGTTTCGGCAAGGTTAGTATTTTTTATTTCTAACACGTGCGTGCAATAAGTTTGACATCATATAGGGATTTATCTTAGGTTGCTCAACAATACTTGAAAATCTTGTCAAGTAAAATTAAAAAAACATGTGAATGAGAATAGGATTCAAGTCACGTCATGTCACTTGAGGGACAAGAAGAGGATAAGTCATAGATTTTTAGACTTTTGTGGCACTTAACCAACTATGGAAAAATATCTTATCTCACCTCAAACAAACAACGAATAATTAGGGAAAGTTATTCCAAGGTCTAACCTTTGAATTCATTCTAATTAGATTTGATTATTAAATTACATGGTAGACAATTTTACTCACATAAATTATAATTAATTAAGCCTAATTGTAAGTTAGGCAAAAGAGGTGGTTTGCTACATAATCTTCACTTTCTATTAATTAATTAAATGATAATCTGAAATTAGATGGATTTAAAACGAAAAGGAGAGTTTAAATATTAATTTATAAAGAAGAAATAAACTTTAACAAAGGAGTTGAAAGTTGTATTGTTATTAACGAGGCCATGTTTCATATAAATTAAGGTTTTGTTGTTGTTAATGAGGTGTTGGTTCAAGAAATGTGTAAGTTAGGTCCATCATTTACTAATGTATATTTTCACTTGTTTAACATACTCTAAATAATGAGAAAAAAATAAGTTCAATTATTTCATATTAAAAAGTAAAGAAGAAATTAACAGTGATATTGCAGCGATGGTTATGGCGTGGCTTTTACAAGCACGTAAGGAGCGGTGAGTGGTAAAATCGCTGATGCAGCGGATGGTTAAAGCCCGGTGGAGAGTGGGGATGGAGATGGTTTTGGGAGTGGGCAGTGCCGGGGCGCGGCCTTAATCCTACAACTGGTGTTTGGCCAGCTTTGACAACCCATTATAATGGACCATGGATCCCTTTCATCGTTTGGAGTGTGGGCGAAGATAAAGAGGTGCGGATGCTAGAAGTGAGTGGCTTTGTGACTATGCTTAAGGAGATTTATGGCTTCAACAGGAGGGTAGCGGAATTACCTTTGGCTCTGCCAATTGCACCGATGATGTTAGCAGTTGAAGAAGAAGCCAGCAGAATTGAAGGGGTGGAGCTAGTAGCGGTGGAAGATTGAATCTGGGTAGCAAGGTTTCATAATGGCTCTAAGCCAATTTTGGTTTTGCCTTTAGTTTGACTAATGTTACTCAGTCCTATTTTTTCTGTGGTTTCAGGTATGGCCCGCTTAGCGCCATTTTGATGTATCCAAAAAAAAAGTAAAGAAGAAAGAAGAGAGAACAATTATATGAATGGATGTATATTCATATAAATATTATTATTCTTGACGAAGAATGTGTAGTGTGACATATTGGATCTATACTTTAAAAAGATGAGTTAATTAGAATAAAACACAAAATTGTTAGTGTAAACAATATTTAAATAGGCAAAACACATCTCCAATATTGTTAATTACTCACTAAATTAATCGTGCCAGAAAAATGCTAGAAGACTCTTGATCAATACATCATATATTGAATTGGCATTAATAATGCTATTTACTTTAGTTGTCTGTTGGTAAATCTTTGAAATAATAGAATTGCAAAATTGGTTATAACCTTCCAACTTAGAAGGAACTGGCCATTAAACTTGGAGGCATATAGGTATTTTTTTTAGTTCTCCTTATTAATGCAAATATTTTAGTTAGGACTCAATCTATTGTATCAAAACACTTTAGTTTTGTGGTTATAGTGATTAGAATTGGTGATCACCTTAACAAAACACAAAGAGACCCCATGGTATTGATGACTCGGGCATCATTTATATGAAACATTACTTTTAGTCATTAGGAGGGGGTGTGTAACAACACTAATGTTGATTTATATCACCATTGCTTATAATCCTCATTGGAACAATGAAGGACATTTCCAATACAAGATGAGGTAGGAAGTGATTTAGCAAAGTGAATCCATGACTCATTGGAGAAGAAACATGGCAAGAGTAGCATAATGATGGTCAAACACAATCTTTAATCATGTTGGTTATAGAAAATTTAAAGTCTCCCTATATTGTTAAAAACAATCGATTATAGTTTTATAAATTCATCATTCCTTTCCCTATTAAAATGTTTAGAGGTGTTTGTGTGTTAAGTGGGTCAATGAAATACATTAAGCAAAATCACATTAGTATAATGACTACATATAAAAATCATCATAAATTGAAATAAAAACACACTTGTCACATCCCATAAAAACTAATATTTGTTGAACACCCAGAATACTGAGAGGGGGGGTGAATCAATATTCTTTTAAACCCTTCACACAATAAGCATTTAATCTATTTACCAAATTCAATAACAGTAAAGCAAATTAAGCATAAAACATATAGCCACAAACCACAACACATGACACCAGGATTTTTAAGTGGAAAACCCTAAAAGGGAAAAACCACGGTGAGGATTAGCTCACAATATAATGTAGTAGCAATACCGAATTACAAAAGGCTCGCTGCCAAAGGGCTTACTGCCCAAGGCTCACCGCCCAAAAGAAAGAATGCTCACTACAGGTGGACTCACTATCCATTGAGAAAGAAAGAAGAGAAAATGAGTGGCTCACTGCCATGATTTGAACTGTTACAATTGCATCTACATATGCATGGATTACAGTTCCAATGGAGCTCAAGTTATAGAAACAAAACTTCTCTTACTGATCTGAAATATCTCATTGTCCTGCTCTATATTTCCTCAATTCGCATTTGTAGGCACTTGTCGCATTCTTTGGGTCACACCCACATCGCATTATTGCAAAGATACTGAAAACATTCCTCTATATATATCCATAACATCCACAACACCAATTAGGTTGGCCTAATTGAGTATAATGGTCACAATATCAAACTTGCAAGTAGTTGGCCCCCAAATCTTCATGCACACGCTTCGCGCCAAGAATCAAACAATGAAACAACTTCAAATAGGTCAGGATGGACCTAAAATAGCTCCCACTTAACCTCATAAAACATGTTTACCTCCCGCACACCATCACTACCTTCAGGTTGGCTTCACTGGAAAAGTAACACTAATATAAACCAACTGTCAAACCACAAAATGGTATCCAGAACTCAAATTGCCTCAAACCTGGAATATACACACTTCAAGTAATCATAAACTTATCTTCAAATCTGCACAACAAAAGGTTCACCTGCGATGGAATGCAGAGTAATTCAAATCACCTATGGCACTGTCAATGCACTATCTATTTAGGATGCGATACTCAGACAACCCTAACTTTCATTCCAGAGGACACCAACAGACAAAATTCTAGAATTAGATGCATTTAATGATAAACAACAACATATCAAAGCCACAAGACCTAGTCTTCAATCGCAGAACAATGTGGACCAGAAAACTGGAACATTGTACACTGAAAGCAGTTATACCGACACTTAGCAAAATTACCTTACCGGATCAAATATCTTAGCACAATTAACTTCTAAGAAAGAGTAGATGAATCCTGAATGGAAGAGGATCAAATCCTCTTGCAAAATTCCCATTCAAACTACTCTACACCTTACAAATGTTGTTTCCATCAATGACAACACTGCATAACATCATGCTCTGCCTTGTCTTCTACATGCTAACAATCTCTCCAACACTGATGTTGCCAACAATCTCCCCCTTTGGCATTGATGGAAACACATGATGTGAAAAACCATCAAGACCAAGTTCTTCAATCATTCTCCCCCTTTCTTTTGCACATCTTACTTTCTCCAAAAGACATTGTTTCTCCCCCTAAGATATATGTGTCTTTCCTTTTTCACATGACTTTCTCTCCCCCTTTGACATCAATGGCAAAGGGTGTACCCCCTAAGTAGATGATTTATATATTCACGAAAATATCAAAATTATCTTTTAACCTTATGCATATTTACATAAGAAATCAAAACTTACTGAATTTTTGGGAAGAGGTCTTTGTAGATGTTCTTGAGTTGTACCACATCTGAATCCCACTATGCCTTGGCATAGATCAGTATCTGTATGTGCCCATTGATCTGTAAGAGCAATTCCTCTGCCTTATCCACAGTAGTAGGGGCATCAGGTATTTTTCCAGCTTTCTTAGCTTCTTTTATCAGACATGTCATAGAAGCCATCTTGAGGCTAACAATCTCTCTTAGTTGGTGCATTTGGTCTTTTATGGGCTCCTTGTGATTTTTTAGTTCCTTTATGCTTGCATGAGCCTTTTCTATTTCAGCTCTTAGGTTTCCATTTAGATCTTTCAAAGTATCATAAGTTCTGGAAAGCTTTACAAGTTGATCCTCAAAGCCCTCTATCTTATCCTTTATGTCTTTTGTCGTTATGAGCCAGGATAAGCAAAACTGATACAAGGCATTTGCATCATTCATAGTTGTCTCAATATATTTTATACCATTTTCTAGAAGAGTGTATGCCTTTGATCACCTATCAATCAGTTCTAACAATCTCTTGTTATCAAACCCTTCTCTCACCTTTTTCTCTGTTGCTAACTCACAAGATTCAAACTGACTGTTAACTTTACTCATCAAATCCTTCATTTGCAATAACAGAGTCAAAGTAACATCTCTATTTGTATCAAGCACCAACTTCTCAAAAATCTTCATGGCTTCTTCTATTAACTCTTTTCCTTCTACGTGAGATTGCAAAATCTCCTCTTGTGTAGATGCCTGAAAGATTGTTCCTAATTGAAGCTTTTGCAAAGGAGAAATGGTAGACAAATTAATCTAACCATCTAAAGTTGGCACTTGTAGAAGTTGTGGGGCAGATAAGACTTGTGACTCCCTTTGCTTTGCCAAAAACTCCCTGATAGAGTCTAGTGGAGAGACTCAGGAGGACTCACCAACCTTATCATCTTTCTTCTCTTTTGAAACAGGGGAATCCAAAGGAGGATTTGCATTATGCACTTCTCTTTCCTCAACATCTTCCGGAATAGAATTAGTATCCAAAATGTTTGCATTCTGATCCCAAATTGCCTGATTCTAATCTTCTTTATCTTCCTCTGTCTTTTCTTCTGTAGGATCCCTGTGATCATCAATTATTTTTGTATTCACCAAAGGGCTAGTTGTATTGACTTCTCCTGAAGGTGAAGGCAAATTTTGCTCAGTCACCAAGGGTAGTTCAGCACTTTTCTGTACATTAGCCTCGGACTGGTTATCATTATTTTCCTCTTTATCAGAATGATAGTCTTCAATGGTAGCAATCTGAAGTTCTTTCAAAACATTTATAGTTATAATCAAATTTTATTTTTCTAGTCTCCTTATGTCCTCTTCATTGTTTGACATCAAGGTGTTTACTCTTCTTTTTATTATGAATTCTTTGTTCAATCTCTATAAATCTCTCTTCTTGTTTAGTATAGAGATGATAGGACAGAATTTTTCAAAAATTCTACTCTTTATTTCATTATCTCTACTAACTGATTCATCTCTCTTCTTTGTCAAAACATTGGCTAAACTATCAGGTAGTTGATATGTTATTTCAATTAAAGAAACATTAAAAATATCTAGATACTTGATTATTGCAGCTTCAATAATTGCCTTGTCATCATCTGGCCTGTCTTCATCATATAATTCTGCCACTTGCTTCAAATTGTTATACTCTGTGATTGCATTACTTGTAGCATCTAACTGTAGAGGGGAACAAAATTCTTTGTCTAATTTCTTTTGTTTTCCTTTCCCTTTGTTCTCAATTCCACCATTCTTCCTTTTCTTATCTTTTCCTTTCCCTTTCTTGGAAGACTCTTCTTCTTCACCAAATATTACTTCTCTTCTCTTGAAGATAAAGCCTTCTTTCTCTTTCTCACTAATTTCTTCTTCTTCAATAGTAATATCAATTTTCTCTCTCTTTTTCCAAACCAGCTTGGGTCCTTCTTCTTCCTCTTCTTTTTCCTCACTAATATCATGACTGGCATATACTTGTCTGGAACCTTTTACTTTCACTCTTCTCTTTTTAGCAAGCATGGTGGTAGGGACTTCAAAAGAGGTAGCAAACCTTGTTCTTGGCCTTACCAGAGGGGATTTCTCAAGCCTTCACTGGAGCAGTTGTCTTTTTCACATTAGCAGGGGGAACAGTCCCGAAGGACTTCTGAGAAATAGGAGGAATCGTAGCAGTTCTACCGGATCTCCTGGAGGCATTGGAGCTTTCAGCAGCACTTGTTTCTCCTTGTCCTTGTGCTCTTGTTTTTTGAACTTGCTCTTTTGTTATCTCCATTCTTTTCGCAAGCTCATCAATTATTTTTCTTACTTTTCTCTTTATTTATGGCTTCTTGTGTTGCAAATGAACTTCAACTGATTTCTCCTCAAAAGTACCAAATCTCACTTGTGTATTATCTTTTGGACTCTCTAGCAAAACATCAGCTAATGCCACAATTTCTTGCTCACCTATCTCATAACCCATAGGTGGGATCCACATAGTTCTTGGTTCTACGACTTCCATTATACATTCGTCAGTGGAGACCAAAAATGTGATGTCCTTTTGGTACTTCTCCACCATTTTCCTTGGAATTCTTTCTCTTGCTTGCATTCTCTTCTAAAATATGGCAAAATAGGCAGTAAATAAATCATCTTGAGCCTTTGAATCACCAATATTGTTTATGAAATATGCAATCTGATGGGCTACAGGCTTACCCTAAATCCATATAATTCTTTGAGTATCAGGAAGTTCTTTTAAAAAGTACAACAGAATGCAAACAACAAGGGTTCCAAATTTGAAAGGCTATTTCTTCTCCTTTGTCTGTTTCAGATTTTCCAAAAATTGTTATCTAAGAAACTCACACAAATCATAATATGTGCCCTTTTCTACCATTTCATAAGCTACATTGATAGTTGTAGTGGACACTGAATTCTCCCTGTTAGAGAAGTATATCGTATAATCTACCACCATAGCAACATACCTGACTATCAGATTCTTGATAGGGTTTACTGTTAAGGCTCTCTTTTCATAAGTGGCACCTATTAACTCCATCACCACTTCATTCTTAATGGATTTCAAAACAAGAACGGGTCTGGAGGAACACAGACCAGTAACCTCCCTCATCACATCTTTTGTGATCATGCCAAGCATATCCAACCACACAAACTGATCATGAAATCTTCTTAACACCAATCTGACCCATTTGTCATCAAAATAGAAACTTGGGAACCACTGCCAAACATCAAGTTTCTTATCGATTAGGTTTTGGTATTCTGGTTTAAGTGCAAAGTTAGCTCTTGTGAGCTCTTTTTCCCAGATGTCTCTAAGCTTTCTATGATCAAATTCTTCTATTTTTCTGTGGATATATATTCTTATGTGTTCCATCGGCAAAACCCCATAGGGGATGGAGGAAAATACCCCCAACGTATCATCCTCTAACACTTAGCCAAGAATTTATTGAACTTAGGTTGTGGTTTCTCAGACACCTCAACAACTCTCAGAGTAGCCATTCAAAATATTATCAAACTTATCAAAATAGGAATCTCTGAAAAACTATGGCAAACTAAGGATAGATGAATACCTCTTCTTCACTAGGGTTTTGATGCACTGATCTCTAATTCATCTTGAATTCTTCTTCTGCTCGAATCCACTCTCATCTCTGCTCGTCGAAAGCTTTGTGAATGATTTTGTAGAGTAAAATCTTCTTTTATAACTCTTCACACTTAACCTAATTCACATTTAATTCATCAACCAAAAAAATTGTCAAAACAGTCTCTGCAACTATAGTCACCTTCAAGTGCTCTGCAATAAGAGATTTTCTTCTACAATTTTCATCAGTGGATCAGGCATGTTGATCTTCAACTTGTATCTTTGCGCTGAGACATCAGCATCAATCCTTTGGTAGGGGTGAAATATTTCCATTAAAGCTCCCCCTGAGCCAAAGCTCTCATCTCAATTTTTGGAGGAAATGTTTGCACCGAATGCTAGTACAGGTTCATCATTAACCTTTGTTACTTCCTTCTTTATCCAAATCTTATTCATCTCCTTCTTAGTCTCTGCCAGATCAATCTTCTTTACTGGTTTGTTCTCCTCTACCGGAATGTCCTTCTTCACACTTCTACTTCTGTAGAACTTTGAAATGTGTCCAGGCTTATTGTAATTATAGCACACAACATTCCTCTGACCATTATTCCTTCCATTCATTTTGGATCTGCATTGGTTAGCTTTGTGCCCAAATCTATTGCATGTAAAACAATTGCCATTAAAGGGTTGAATCTTTCTACCATTGCTATAGCCATTCATCCTTTGACTTCTACACTCATTAGCTTTATGACTAACTTTCTTGCATAAAAAACATTGACCAGAGAAAGATGGAACATTTTGATTCATTCTGCTCCTACATTGTGTAGCCTTATGTCCAAATTTATTATAGGAATAACAATAACTGTTGAAGGATGGGTTCCTTTGAGCATTAGGTTGTCTGACTGGTGGTCTTCTAGCTCCTTTCTTCTAATTCTAGATCTTATTTCCATTGTTCTTCTTGTTTTCAGCTTTTGATGCTTGACCTGATTTTGAACTTTCATCTTTTTCAAACCCTAAGCCTTCTTTATCATTGGGATCTTTCTAACTTGCAATCATCTCATCAAGCCTTGTAGAACTTATCTTGAATTTTTCTTCATAACTCTTTGCCTTTTCCAAATCTAATTTCAGTTTCACAACTTCTTGTTCAAGCCTTGTACATTCTTCAGATTTGCCTTTCACCATTGAGTTTAGATATTCCTCAATTCTTGCTTTTTCTTCAACTTGCACTTTCAAACCAATCATGGATTCATTTTCTAACCTCAATTGTTCACTGACCTCCTTATATTTTTCTTTGGATTTCTTGACTTGATCTCTTCACTTATTGATACATCCATCTGCTTCTTTGACATTCTCCTTTAGATCTCTGATTTCTTCTTCAATACTCTCTAAGTCTTCAAGAGCAACCTTGAGTTCTTCACTATTGGCAAACATGCATTCATCTTTTGAGAATTCAACAGCAGGAATCTCTTCTGGAGGAGTAGGAAACCATTTAGCTCCCATGTGTTCAATCTCTAAGATCTTCCTTGAGTGGTTAGGCTTCTTCCAAAGGACTTGGATCTGATACCAATTATTGAACACCCAGAATACTAAGAGGGGGGTGAATCAGTATTCTTTTAAACCCTTCACACAATAAGCATTTAATCCATTTACCAAATTCAATAACAGTAAAGAAGATTAAGCATAAAACATATAGCCACAAACCACAACACATGAACATTGGGATTTTTACGTGGAAAAACCTAAAAGGAAAAACCACAATGAGGATTATCTCACAATATAATGTAGTAGCAATACCAAATTACAAAAGGCTCACTACCCAAAAGAAAGAATGCTCACTACAGGTGGACTCACTGTCCAAGTGGACTCACTACCAGGATTTGAATTGTTACAATTGCATCTACATATGCATGGATTACAGTTCCAATGGAGCTCAAGTTACAGAAACAAAACTTCTCTTACTGATCTGAAATATCTCATTGTCCTGCTTTGTATTTCCTCAATTCACATCTGTAGGCACTTGTCGTATTCTTTGGGTCACACCCACATCACATTATTGCAAAGATATCGAAAACATTCCTCTATATATATCTATAACATCCACAACACCAATTAGGTCAGCCTAATTGAGTGTAACGGTCACAATATCAAACTTGCAAGCAGTCAACCCCCAAATCTTCATGCACACACTTCGTGCCAAGAATAAAACTATGAAACAACTTCAAATAGGTCGGGATGGACCTAAAATAGCTCCCCCTTAACCTCATAAAACATGTTTACCTCCCGAACACCATCACTACCTTCAGGTTAGCTTCACTAGCAAAGTAACACTAATATAAACCAATTGTCAAACCACAAAATGGTATCTAGAACTCCAAATTGCCTCAAACCTGGAATATACTAATCATAAACTTATCTTCAAATTTGCACAACAAAAGGTTCACCTGCAGTGGAATGCAAAGTAATTCAAATCACCTCTGACACTATCAATGCACTGTCTATTTAGGATGCGATACTCAGACAACCCTAACTTTCATTCCAGAGGACAACGGTAGAAAAAATTCTAGAATTAGATGCATTTAATGATAAAGAACATATCAAAGCCACAAGACCTCATCTTCAATGGCAGAACAATGCGGACCAGAAAACTAGAACACTGTACATTGAAAGCAGTTATACTGACACTTAGCAAAATTACCTTATCGGATCAAATCTCTTAGCATAGTTAACTTCTAAGAAAGAGTAGATGAATCATGAATGGAAGAGGATCAAATCCTCTTGCAAAATTCCCATTCAAACTGCTCTGCACCTTACAACTGTTGTTGCCATCAATGATAACACTTCATAACATCATGCTCTGCCTTATCTTCTACATGCTAACAATAACAATATTATGATAATATCATAATAATTACATTTTGTGTAAGATTATAGGAGTGTGAATATGCATTAAGAAAGATACAAGGGTCTTGTAGGCATCTAAACATACATCATTGAGAAACATTTAACAATCAATGATGATCAAAAGGCCTCTAGGCCCAAATTCTTGTAATGTCATAAGCTAACCTCACTTGTAGAAGTTCCAACATCCTAGCTATGATCAAATCCTATTAGGATGACACCTAGTTTTTTCTAGGTACTTAGGTGGTAAAGTTAAATTACTTTAGGTTGGAAATGGTTGTACAATTTCCACCTATTTAATACAATGGTTATGTTATCACCAATGTTACACAACTATCATGGCATTTGTCTAATAGCCCAATAATTTTATCTTTGACTCGATAATTGAAAGGTCATGTGATGAAGAGGAAGTGCTCCTCTTTCCCTTTCCCCTTTATTTTCAATCTCTCTTGCTTCATTTACATGGAACAAACCCTAAAGCTATATTTTCATATAAATATGGGTGTTCTTACCTCTCCCCATGTCAAAAAGTCATGTATCATAGTGATATTATATGCAAATTCATGACTACAACCTAATTCTACTATCTTTTTCACTTTTAGTTCTATTGTTGCAATTTATGATAGATTTTTTTTGTCTTTTAAAATTTCCAAGACAAGTTCACAACCAAAATATCAATTAGAGGTTCTTCAAAGTTAAGGACTCATTTTTGGAATCATCACAATCTACAATAGGTTAGGATTTAAATTACAATTAATTAGTTTAGTAATTATAATAATTAGTAATAGTTAGTTGTCTTCATCTTACAATACATTTCAATTCACAACTTTCAAAACTACCTATCACTTGTTTGTGTGTATTTTAACAATGGTTTGGGATGCCCTTATAAATGGGCTAGGAGCTAAAGTAGTTTGGAAGAAAGGTCATTAGATAAAGTCACCTAATGGTATCCTAAAACTAAACTTTGATGGTGCTTCATAGAGGAATCCTAGCTTGGTAGGTGCGGGTGTGGTTTTCAAGATGCTCAATGGAAATTTGTGAAATGAGGTTCTTTTTTCTAAGCATTTATACCAAAAATGAGGTAGACACGTCGGCTATAGTAGAAGATCTCAACCTAGATAGAGAGTTAGGTTGTAGGAAGATTATTGTAGAAGGGGACTCTTTAGTTTTCATTCATGGGTTGACTAAAAGAGATCTTGTCCCAATTAGTAGGTGAAATCATTTCTAGATGAAGATATTGCTATTTGTGATGGTTTCAATGATATTTTTTCATTCACTACTTTTGTGAATGTAACAAGGCAACATATATAATAGATAATAATGATGTTGACCTAGTTCCTTTCTCATGTTTGGTCCTTGATTATGTTGAGGCTTGAGAAGGTTTAGAAAAAGTAATTATTTTGGCCCAACCACTATAAGTCATTCACTTTTGGGGGATTGAGTGTTTAAGTGGTCCCCCTTCCCCACTTCCAAGATTTGATATCTCTCTCCTTGTCCTTCTCTTTAAGTTTGCTTATTCCTCACAATTTCTCATTATATTAGATTTTAAGAGGTGACGGTGACAGTGACAGTTGCCTTGTGTGAAAGTTGTTATGTGGTTGATGTCTTGAGGAGGCATAGTTGTACCTTCTATTTATCATGATGTAAGTTTACTATGTTTAAATCTTAGGGATTGTCTCCTCCATCTTCTATTTCCTTTTGGTGATTGTGTGTGGGCCTTTAATTTTTTGTTGTAATTTAGTTGGGCCCTAATCCTAATGCCTCATAAAAGGAAAGGTTCAAAACCCTATGATCCCTTTCTTCGTGATTTTGTTTTAAATTTTCAATTGAAAGCTATTTTTGGCTACTTGATTGCAAGTTCTTTGAGTTTAGTGAAATATATTCTAGGGCCAAATGAAGTTGCAGATTTTGAGAGATTTCATAGAAAATCTTCTATTTGGGAACAATTCATGTAGTGTTTGAACATGAAGATCTCTAATAGTGTAGTGTAGATCTAGGCATGTAGTTTCTTTCTCTTTGGGGAGTCTCTTTCAGTGCTACTAGCAAAAATGCCTTCTTCTTTAGTGTGTGTAACTTTAATGGAACCAATTTCTTGGGGTGATGTCTATATGTTGAATAACGAAGTTTTGGCAATTTATTGTCAACTAATGGATTTGTAATATTTTTGTTTAGACTTATGCTTTGTTTTGCAACATCTATTGGTTACCAACTCCAAGGGTACCCTAGAGGTTTCCAATTATCTTACTCTTTTGTAGGTGTTAAATGACATCCTTTATCATTTGTTTTAACATAAGGCAGTGATTCATTGTGTTAACTTTATGTAATTGATTGATTATGGCTCTTCGACTTCTAAAGTTAAAAACATTTGGGTGGCATAAGTTCCTCATATGGGTTTGCCCCTTAGAGTTAGCAGTGGTTTAGATAGCTAAGGTGTCTCATCCCAACCATAGCTTTTTTTTGTGAATACTAGTTTAGATGTCCCTTCTTCATTGGGCTATTTTTGGTTTTTTGTTCTCTTGCTTGACTTTGGCCTATGTTATGGCATGGTTTTTAATTTTCTCATTGGGCTTAGTCTCCCTTTCTATTAGCTTATTATGTAATTTGATTGATTTTTCAATGGTGAGAGCTACAATAGAATCCTTATGTAAAATATCAAAAAAAGAGCTTGGGAGGTCGAATAGAGTTCTCCATAACTCTTACCTCACACCCTACCATGCTTCTTAACCTAACTTGTTTGTTGATTTTTCAAATTTAGTTCATCTTTACTTACTTGCATTTCTAGAGATTTGAGATTTACTTTCTTATAGTACACTCCTCAAAGTCTTTAAGGACCACCAAATATAACTTTCTTGATTAATTTAGTATTGTTTCTTTTTTTGTTTCAATTGTAGGTGATCTTAGTTGGATCATCTATTCTCCATCTCTTTCCTTCTTCATAGCTGGTGTTTTGTTACAATTTTAGTATACTTTTGACATATACACAACCTTCTCACTTGTTCTACAATCTTCTCCTTTGTTCTTGATTGTTTGTGAGTATTCATAATTTGTATTTAATCTCTTCCTATTTGTTTTCCCTTCCTTTCTTGCACTTTTGATGGTTTAGGATTGTGTTTTAGTCCCAACTCAATTTAGCAACATTTGTTTTATTCCCCTTGGATCCATTTTTAGACAACTCCTTCCTTCCATCACCATCTTGCCTCGGCTCAATGCTAAATGGAATTGTACCTTCCACCGGTCCAAATGGAATAAGCTTAGTCTTCAAATTTGGAAGTCCAAAGCAGATGCTCGGTCGCAACTCTTGGTGTGGAAAGTGCTTCATGTTAAGCTACCCATTGGTAACCGCCTCAAATTTATCTCCCCACTCCCACTTGTCCCTTTTGTGCCAAATTGGAGTCTATCAAACATGCTTTTTGGTTCCACACTCATGCTCGTCAGTTGTGGCACTCTCTGTTGGCCTCTCTACTTGCACTCTTCCCTCAAACATGGTCTTCGAAAGCAACTCTCCTTGGTGCCTCGTCATCATTTGATATCCTCACCCACACATGCAGACATGTTATAATCAATATCATTTGGAAACTGCATTGTTTAGCTATTTTCTCTAACACTATTCTTCCTCTGCAAATTGAAACCCAAATGGTCTGTGCTAATTTATCCCTCCATCTTGTCAATCTGCCAATAGCACAATCCACTACTTTATTGGATAGGAAGAGACAAGACATCCTCCTTTAGCTTCATGCTAATGAGGAACGACATCAAGGAGCGACTGATTCATGAAAATCTCAGGGTGGAGACTTAGCTTTACCCTCTATTTAGTCATGGTCAGCTTGGTGGCATCCATAAGAGCTGCTGGTCACTGACATTCAACCATTCTGAAAGTCTTCATTGGTGTAATTCTGTACATGCTGCTGCATCTTCTGCGGTGGAGGGCTTCTCTTGGAGGGATTCAGAGGATGGATTGCGAGTTCACCCTACAGTTTAACAAAGGTCCAGAATTGGTCCAGATGTCTTCTCTGAGGAGCAATAGAACTCATGGACACTTGTATATTGCTGATGTTGAGGTGTCTTCTTTTTTTTTAGCTCTAGCTGCAGAACAAGCTCAACTTATGAATCTTCTGCACCATTTACCCAACAAACCCAAGGATTATGTTTCCATCTATTTCATGTTTTGTGCCTTTTGGGAGGTCTATCCAGGGTCATTGGTGCAGCTTCAAACTTCTCTATGGTCCTTGATGGTGTTACAGGTTTTGACGGATGACTGCCAAACTAGACCTAATCAACCACTAAACTAGCATTCTCCAAGGGTAGATAAATCATTTACAAAACAAGATTCAAGGACATACAATCATCTTCAAGAGGAGAGGAATTGGACTGGAACTGGGCAGTTTTCATGATCTCATTATTGTCCTTCTTCTTGCATACTTGACTGGCGTGTTGTCAGGGTTCACAATATGGGAAATTATTGAGGTTTTTGTCTGAAGATGGATGGTTTCAGGCTTCTGTTGATTAGCATATGGTGTTATGCCCTTTATTGGGTCATTTTTTCAGGTGTTTGGTCTTCAATTGGGAGGCTGGGCAGTGTTCAGTCTATAGATGAGGCTAGAGATTGGGTTCTAAAACAATGCAGCAGCATGTCTGCAATCTTGTGGTGCATGCAAGGAATGTTGCCCCTGCTATGCCATCATGATCACTTGGCAACAAATACAGTTGTGTCTCTGCTTCAACCACTGGTCATCTTTGTTTATGGTTGTTCTGTTTCTTACTGCCATTGTATTTGTAATGTTGTCTCTACTTATTTGATCCCCGTGGTATTCTTTGTTGATTGTTGATTGATCAGTGGCTGTTTATCAGTCCCATGTGGATTGTGTTATTATTTGTAATTTGCTTTTAATTCAATACAAAAAAAAAACATTTGTTTTATTATTTCTATTTCATGTATTGGTCATCCTAGTTATTGTTTTTCAAACTTTTGGATTCATTTCATTCTTGTATCTTTGTTGTTTTACAAATTTTGTTTGATTTCTATTTACTTTTATCCATGGCTATTTGTGTCCACATTATTTTTCACAACTCCAAAACTTGTTTATGTTGGTTTATCTTGTCAAAGTGAGCATATTATCATATCTTGTTTTTAATGTGTATTGAATAAATCTTGTTTATTTACATGTGTGTTTGTAGAATCATCCTCAGGGTCAGTTGCATCCTTAAATTGCACTTGCATTAGCTATAGTATTGTTTTAAGATGTAAGAAGCATATTACATTCTTTAATAAAAGAAAGAACATGGTATAGTCAAGATGCAAATTAAAATTCATAATTATTTAGATTTAAAGTAGAGTACTAATTCTTGTTTGGACTATGAGTAATTTTATAATTATTTAATTTTTATATTTATTTATAGATTTTTTTTAAATTATTTTCTTCCCTACTTTTTATAGTATTGTGAGTTTTATTATTTACTTTCCTATTTCTTTGTTGCATTATGGGAAAGATTAGCAAGGTTAAGTTAACTTGTAAATTTGGTTATGAGGTCAAAACTAGAGATACATTTTATGATGTATAAAATAAATTATGATTTTTTAATATGAGTTTTTTCTAAAGAAGTCCTATAAATCAAATTAACCAATTTGGTTAGAACTTTAAAAGTAATCTTATCTTAAATTTTAAATTTAAGTATGTGCATATGCATATCTGTGGATAACTATTGAATGCCAAAATAATCATTTAATGTTGAATAACATAATAGTCACCTGAAAACAAAATTTAATTTTGTTAGGCTAAATTAACTTATTAAGACAAAAATTATAAAAGTTTACAAAGTTTAAATGAAAAATATTACCTTTAATTGAAGAATTGAAGCCTTTAGGTCCCATCAAAAGTTAAAAGAACACTAATATTCAATTTCACTTTCATATTTTTTGTTGGGAGGATAAACAACCTAATATATTTTGTAGCTCGTATATATTAGATGTATAAATCATCAACCTCATTCAACTTAAAATCAATAACTAAAAGATATCTATTCTACCAATTTTTTCTAAGACTCAAACACAACTTCATCCATTAAAATACCTAACCTTTAAATGCAAATATAATAATCTCACTAATTATTCTACCAATTTTTTGTAAGACTCAAACACAACTTCATCCATTAAAATACTAACCTCTAAATGCAAATATAATAATCTCACTAACGAACCCTCATATGTTTATTCCCTTGCATGTTATCTTTATAGTTGCAAATATCCTCTCATATATGGGGAGGGGAAGGCTTACCTCAAATGAAATTAATTTTAGATAGTTTCTTTTTCACTAAGTAACTCTTTAGAATAGCACATATGCTATACTATATGGATTCCCACTAGAAAAAGGATGCTTAACCAAGAAGTCATTTAAAAAGATGGCTAGAATTATACCGTGTCATTTGGGATGTTTTTATGGAATCCAAGGATTTCTCCCATGATTTTTTTATTAAATTATTCCTTTCTTGTCGGTGGTCAAAGGCCAATGCACAAATATCAAAGAGGGATTCTTTGGAACCCATATGAAGTAATGGTGTGGAAACATGGATAAGTTCCCATACTTTTTAAATATGAAGTAATGGTGTGCAAACATGGATAAGTTCCCATACTTTTTAAAGGGAATGAACATGCTTGTATCCACGTTTACATTAAAAAAAATGACTTAGCATCTTACAAGCATCTCCTTATTAAGGAAAGACTTTGTATATGTGTGGGTGATTTCCACACTTACAAAAAAAAAAAAAAATTTCCCACCATTTCAATTTTAGAAGTATATATACTAAGAATATCAATGAAGATGGATACTATTTATGAACTTATAAGTATGTATGAATTTGCTTTAATGAGGTGGGGAATAATATAAATTTATTAGTATGCATAAGCTTGCTTTAATGAGGTGGAGAATAATATATAGTATAAAGGGTGACCAATCTTTATGAGTTGACATAACTTTTCTATGATTTTGAGTAAGAGTGTCACTTAGAGTAGATATCCATATACATTTCATAATGTGAACATCTAGAGTTGAACTTGCTTCAATAAAGTGGAGAATAATATAAATTTATTAGTATGCATAATCTTGCCTTAACAAGGTGGAAAATAACATATAGTACATTAGTGAGAGTGACCAATCCATATGAGTTGACACAACTTTTCTATGGATCTCCTATAGTAGATATCTATTTCACAATGTGAATATCTTGAGTTGGGGAGATTTCACCTCCTTTCTTGTTATGGGTGTCATCTTCTTTAATAATGATAACAAATAGTTCGCAGTTATATGTAAAGCTCCTACCATGATGACCACTAGAAAAATTTCATCCACAACCACATTCCTAGACATGGAAAATCTTTTATTGATATTGATGGCTTCAAAGTTTCTCTATAAAGAGATTAACGTATATTATAACAAGCCATTGGATGTTTGCATTCCCTTCCATTAAGCAAATTCTTATCATACTATTCTTGTAGTACCTTATTTTAGATTACTTAAACAATTAATAATTTCATTTATAATAATTTTTTTAAGCTTGGATAATTGTTGATTTATGTTTTATTGGATTTTTTGGTTATATTCAATATTTAATGTATATATTATTATGTATTTATGTCTAATTTTGTGACAATTAAATATATCGGCATAAAATTATTTTATATTAATTTTCGTTATTATTATATACAATATAATATTGGACACACACACATTGCTAAATAACTTGGGTTAGGCACCTAGAAGCTGCAAAAAAAAGTGTTCAGCATGATATTCTGGTAACATATGGTTCACCAAATCCAATAAAAAAAGTATTTAACCTTCTCTTTTTTATTTTCCACAAATTCCCTCACAATCATGTTGTTCTCTAGATTACACCAAATATTTACTATGTTACCCTCTTTAACCATGTCTTGTTGTCAATATTTGTTTGCATAAGGGTACATTGATCGAAGCATCAATTATCCATCTAGGGTAAATAATGTTATTTGATTCTGGTGAAGGAGTAATCTTCCACACTCATTTTTTTATATATAAGAGAAATCTCATTCCTACAATAAAGTATATCCAAAATTAATATCAAGGCACTTTTTTAAAAAATCCATAGTTCAAAAGCATGAGATATCAAAACACATGTTTTTTTTTTAAAATTGAATTAAGCAATAAACTGATTACAACGAATAGCTGAAACAAAAGACAAAAACATAGCTGAAAAGCTGATAGAAAGGACAAAGAATGAACAGCTGTGAGCAACAGCTGTGAACAAGCAAGAACTCAGCAAGATCACCGGGCTGCTAAAAGAACAACAATTACAAAAGATCAATCAAAAGTTAGAGTTAGGTTTATAATTTTAGAAGCCATTCTTTTAAACTTATATCTTTATGCAACTTTATTGAAGGTGGTACTAGTCTCAAATAGCATGCACGAATCCTTAGGGATCAAAAGGATGAATGAAGAGGAATGAGAGAGCTAGTGCTAGGGAAGGCAAAAAGACACCCTTAATAGTCATTGCTTTCTTCTTCCTAGATGAGTTTGTTCCTTGGTGGTATTTGTTGTCTATATTGTTTGTTTTGATTTTTTAATTTTTGTAAAAGTTCTTTGCTGTTGTGCTTGTCCATAGGGTTTTGGGTTTTACCAGTCCATTCCTTCTTTTTATTTCTTTCGTGTAATTTTTTTGTCGACTTGGTTATCATTTTTGTTTCAGTTTCATTTCCCCATAAGGGGAGGTGAGGTAAAAAGGTGATGGTACCTACCTACTACAATGTCTCTTCATGGTGGTTCTTTGGGGTTTGGTTCATATAATAGTAGTAAAGATGGTTGTGGAAATTTGTATCTAGGAGTGCTTTGGTTTTAGAAGAGAGAGTTGTTATCTTGGAGGGTGTTGCTTTGTCAAAGATGGAAAGTGATAACAAGGAGACTTTGTCCAATGTAACCAATTTGTTAGTTCATTAAAAGTCATGCCAAATGATGAAATGGTGAATGCTATTGACATGGAAGAACAAAGACTTAAGAATGTTGGCATTTTCTTTATTTGTCTCAGAAAGGATTTTATACCATCTAGAAAAAAATTTGATAATTGGATTATGTCTGTCTGAAGCAAAAATTTGGGCTCTATGTAAATATGTGTAGACTGATAAAGAAGGGATTTATTTTTATTTGCTTTAAAAGTAATGGCATGGAAAGGAGAATTGTTGCTAATTTTTTTGGAATGTGGGCAAATCTATTTTTAGAGCCATTTCTTGGGATCATGTTGTTCAACCTAATGAATTAATTTTTTATTCCTCTCCAAGATGGATTGAGGTTTGTGATATTCCTCCTAATGTCTAGTTTCTTTTGCTCCATCTTTTAAAACCATTAGGACAGGTGGTTAAAATTGAGGATACCAAGGCTTCTTTGCCTCATATGAATGTTAGGGTTCTCATTTACATGGATATTTCTAAGGAGTGCATGGATAATATTGTATTTTCATTGCATGGTAAATATGTTTGCTATAAAATATATGATTTGGGAGGCTTGGGCTCTCACTTCTTTTGTAAAAAAGATGGGCATGTCAAGATGAACTGTCCCAATCTCAAAATTTGTAGTAATTATGTGAGTGAAGAAAAGAATGTTAATAAAGTGGGGGACTCCTTAGCCATGGTTCCCACTAATGAATGTGTGAACAAAGAGGATATTAGTGGGGCTTTAGTCCTCTTTGAGACAAGTAGTAATCTTGAGAATATCCTTAAGGAAAATCATTATATTTCTAGCCCTAGTTTAATGGTTGTTGATGATTCATTAAAAAGGAAGATTTTTCCCATTCCTTCCTTAATGAAGGCTTGTCTACATGCTCCTAAATTGTTTGATAAAGTTGACAAGCAACTTTCTCCTAAAAGGATCAGGCATTTTGTTGATGACTTAGCTAGGAATGGATCCGATCCTATGGTTTTTGATGATGAGAATACTAATGATTCATCAACTCTAGTGTGTATTAATGATGGACTTAAAAAGTGGGTTAAGCTTCCCCTAGTTTTAAAATTTTATGTACAGAAAAGGGAGGCCCTTCCAACCTCTAATATTCTTATTTTTTTAATGAAAGTGGTTAGTTGCAATGTTAGAGGGGTGGAGGATTCTAAGAGAAGATATGTCATTAGATCTTTTTCTAAATCTATTAAGGACTTAGATGTATTATGTTTGCAAGAAGTTAAATCTATTGGATTTTCACTAGAATGTGCATTAAATTCATTTGGCCTAAATTAGTCTTTTTTACTTTTGATCACTTTAAAGGTAGAGGTGGTACCATTATTTTGTTAAATATGAATTTGGCAGGTTTTTTGATTGATAAAGGATTTTCCTCTTGCTCTAGAGTTTCTTGGATAAGGTTGTATGTGAATGCGAAATATTTTTTATTCTACTCTATTTATGCCCCTAATGAATATAAGGCTAGGGATGACTTATGGATGTGATTATGTTTAGGTCTACCTAAAGTTCCCTAGATCTTTGGAGGTGAATTTAATGCAGTGGAAAGCAAAGAAGATAAAATTGGTGGTATTGATTTTGCTTGGAAAGGAATTGAATTATTTTCTATTCTAACTTTCTAAAGAAACTTAATTTGGTTTATCCTTTGAAAGGATGTAAAAATGACATTAAAGGTGTTTAGTGTACATGGTCTAATATGCAAAAAGGAAATAAGAGAGTTTTCTCTAGATTGGATAAATTTTACTTGATAGGAATTTTTAAATTTTTTTGTCTACAATGATAGAAATGTGGTTATTGTTTCTCTTATTTCCTTATTTGATCACCATCCTATCAATTGAATGTTATTTTTAATTTGAAAGTTCTATGCTGTAAGCTAAATTAGCTTTTAAAGGTCTTTTTAAGATTAATGCTTCTCTTTTAAAAAACAAGTCTTGTCTCAAAGTTTATGGAACGTATGTTTAGCTAATAGTAAAGGTAAATATTGTATCTTCAATTGTTCTATGGCTATCAAGTTTGTTAAAAAAACTTAAGGATTGCAGGTAGAAAGCTTACCAAAAAGAGGGCCACCCTTATTAGGAGTCTTCACTTTAACCTGTCTAATGCAGAGGAGAGATTGTAAGTAAACCCTTGTGATCCTCTTTTGCAAGAGAAGGTTGATATTCTCAAGCACAAAGTTAGATGTGATAATGTTCTTAAAGCCAAAGGTACCACAATTAAGTCTACTCTAAATTGGTTGAAGTTGGGAGATAAGAGATCTAGTTTTTTTTTTTAATTTTTTGAAGGGCAAATTTCCTAGAGAATGAATCTTTGGGCTAAAATTGATGGAGAGTTGATTGAAGATGGGGTGACGATCTTAGAAGTGCATTTATGAAGTTCTATAAAGAACTTTTCTCTTCACATGGTGAAGACTCTATGATCCTTAATTGTAACCTAGCAGTCATTAAGAAAATCATCCCAAAAAAAGTTAATGCCTTAGACACTTTAAAGATAGATTCTTTTCTCTTTGGAGAAGGTTAAGAAGGTCATTGCATCTTTGAGCAATGATAAATCTCTTGGTTTTGATGTTTTTTTTTGTAAAATTTTATAAACATAACAAGGTCTAGATTTCTCCAATCCTATTGCAGCTTTATAATGAGGCTATTGATGCAGGCACTCTCAAAAAGGATATTAATAAGGATATCATTAAATAACAAGCTGGGAAGGTATATGTTGACATAAAGGTTTTGGGTAGGATGTGTATGGCATTAATTAATTTTGAAAAAGCTTATGACATAATTAAGTGGGGGTTTATCTTGTTGGTTATGAAGTCTTTGGGTTTTGGTGATAAATTTTGTAGGTTTGTGAGCATTTTGTTTAAATATTTTAATGATTAAATTAGTGTTAATGGGGAACTGTCTAGCTCTTTTGATCTCCAAAGATCTATAAGGCAAGGTTTCCCTTTAGCTCCTTCACTTTTTGTAATTGTTGATGAGGTTGTTCATTATGTGTCAAGACACTCTTATTTGGGTCCTCTTGTCTTGGGGTTTTCTCTTCCTAATAATAATTTTTTAAATTGAGCGTCAGTTTGCAGATGATACAACCTTATTTCCTATTCTAGATGAGGACTTTGAGAATAATTTGCAAAATAGGATAGATTGTTATTATGTTTCTTTTGGATCTATTTTTCACAAATTAGTTATTTTATCTTGGAAGGAAAAGCCTCTTGATTGGGTGGTTGGTAAAGGTCGGGAGTGGGGTGGGCCTTTTAAATAGGTTAGGTACTTGTGATTCCTTTTGCTCTTTCTCCTTCCTTGAAAGGCATGTAGACATGGGTGATTGTAAAAGTTGTTAAGAAAATTTTGAAACAACATGCTAATCTTTTATCTATTGTTGGAATGTTCCAAGTTTGCTAGAAAGTGTTTTCTTCATTTTCCTTGTTCTTTTCCTCTTCTTGGTTAGTATGTTATTCTCACATGAATTAGCTAGAGAAATTGATTAGATCTTATCTTTGGTCTAATGGTAAAGATGGTAAGAAAATACATGTTGTTCATTAAGATATTTGTTGTAGACCTAGGTAAAAGGTGGTATGGGACTTAAAAAATTATTTTTGCATGGTGTCTCTCTTGCAATCAAGTGGATTATTAAGGCTCTTGATGGTTGCAAGACTTGGAGGGTCCTAATAAGAAATAATACTAAGGATGTTTTTCCTAAAGGTAAACCATTGTGGAAAGCTATTGGTCTAGAAGACTTACTATTTGATAATTTTAGCAATCATGTTAGGGGTTAAGTGATTTTTTGCTCCATTTGGAAAGCTTGGGAGAAAGTCAGGAAATACGTGGTGGATTGGAATGTTAAGGATATAAAAAATGATCCTTTTTGCCCATTTAAATATATATGGTGGTCTATATAGGGGTGGCCTACCCTTAAATGATTTAATAAAGGTATTGAAGTCTTTGGTCATATTATCAATGAAAATGAGCTTGTCCTAGAGGATTCTCTAAGAGTTTGTTTGTTTTACCTTATACTTAGAAATTGATCATCAATAACTAAAAATGAATTATAATATAAAATTATAAGATAATTTCTCTTGGAGCTATGGTGATAAATTGTTAGATGTTATAGTTAAGAATGTTTATGGAATTCTCTCTAATGTTGATAAGTTTCATGTTCACTTCAACTCCCTTTGGAGGGTGGACAATTATGAGATTAGATGGATAACCAGGATTGGCATTATTTGTTCATGTCATTGAGCCAAAAAAGTCCTTTAGATGGTTTTTAATTTTGAAGAGGTTGGTTGAGGGTGAACTTCTTGGGTCTGGTAGAAATTTATGTCTTGTATGTGGGTCTTGTGAATCCTTTGACCACATTTCCTTTATGTGTCCTTTTGTCAAAGTTGTTTGGAATTATTTTGTGCCTCTATGGGCCAAATGGGTCGGGGTTCAATTTATATCTTGGTGGGATACTTTATTTGGTTGTTTTGAGAATTATGTTATTAAGTTGAGTAATTTGTTCAAGAAGGTCTGGTTGGTTATGTCTACTGAAGTATTGTGGTTTCTGTGGTCTAATAGGAACATGCATGTTTTCTAAGGAAAGAGTAGAGTGGTTGTTGACTTACCTCCAAAAGTCACAATGTTTTTGATCTACTTGTAGGTCTGTGAGTAGGTGGGTTTATCTGAGGATGAGATCAAGTGAGCCATTATTAGTCACTTGGTCAATAAAAGAAAATTTGATGGGGGTGGTGCTACTGCAACTAATTCTGACGATGTGTTTGGCATTGAAGATCTTGGTAACTTTGATAATGCCCCTTTGTTTGCATTTCTAGAATGGTGGATTAGAAAATGTCTCAAGTACATTATGGTCGACCTTGTTAAAAATATTTCAAGAGTCATTGAAGCTGAGGAGTTGGTAGAGAAAAAAATAAGAATAATGTTGCTTATTTTTTTATATTGGATTTTCTTTTGAGGACTGTTTCATCTTTGCTAGTCTTTATGTTATAGTTTATGAATATATTACTAGTCTGGATACTTCTTATAAGTTAGTTATATGAAGGCTTTTAGCCTTGATACAATTTTGTTATAATTTTGGATGTATTAGATTTTGTATCCTTGGTATTATAGTTGCTCTTTGAGCCATATTTGTAAACTATTTTTCCAATATAAAAAAAAACTTTAATGAAGGTGTTGTAACTTCCCTCTACTTCAAGATTTGTGATAAACTTGTGAGTGGGAGCTAAAGTTTGTTTGTCTATTATAAAGCTATTTTTCATATTATTAATCTTCGTTATAGCAAGGTAACTATTATTCACTATTGTAGTGGGGTAGCTATAATGACTGATAAGTTAGATAACTACTAAAAAACAATAAAATATTTATTTATACTAATAGTCTTAGCTAACAAATCAAGCATTTGTTAGCAAATAGATAAGTATATGTAACTAAGACTATTGTTGCTATTGCGAACAAAAAATAAATACATATTTTTTTTTCTCTACTATTTAAAAAATTCTTTAAAGAATATTAAGTGCATTACATATAACCCTTATTTGAAATGTCATATTTTCATACTCAAAACATATCTTAACTAAATTACTAACACATCATTTAACCAAATAAATTAATTTTTAAATAAATAACAATGAAACAAAACCTAACCACTATACAACACTTATTTATTAAAAATAAAAATTATTTAACCAATATTTTGTAGAGGATGTGTTTTCTACCTTTCAATTATATAACTTTTCCAAATTCTTTGGATATATAAGAAATTCTCACCCACGTGAAGGACATAAATAAACTCTTCCCACAGTATTTGTATTAAAAAATTAGGTCTTTATAATGTTATAATAATATTTATGAATCACAAAATGTTAAGTGTTGCATGACCCAACAAGACTAAACTAACATGATGAACAAGTCCTTAGAAAAACATGGTTATTATTTAATTGGAAAATTAGAATAGTTTAAAGAGATTGCATATAATGTATAGACGCCCATACCATATGACATCACTCCTATTTGTCCCCTTGTGACATCACTCATATAAATGTAAATATTATATTAGAACTCAAAAAAATATAACAATATTCTATATTAATTGGACTTTTTTGGTTAGTTGAAAGCTTTTGCATGTAAATGGCATATTAATCCCTTTTGCCATGGGGAATGTAATAAGGTTGCAAATCTTTTAAATAATGTTGGCTGTGGCCAACTCTTCTCCTTTGTTCAAATCTGCTTTGGTAGGGTAAATGAAAATTTAGAGGAATGGGAGAGTTTAAGGAGAATGGTAAATTTTATTTCTTTTTGAAAAAGGGTGTTTATTTTTCATTTTAGTTGTTAAAATTGGGAACTTTGTGTTTGATTATGAGTGATTCTTTTATCTATGTAAGCTTCATTATTTATTGTAATGGTTGTTAGTTGTCTATTCCATAATATTGTTTTAGAAAGGTTCAAGATAACTAGTGTAAGGTATTTGTTCCTTAAGATCTTGATGCATGTGATATAATATTCTCAACCAATTTTAATAAAATATCTAACACTTTCTGATGACTAAGATTCTGTGAGGGCGAGGTGAAAGCATATGGTGAGTAAATATTATTATTCACCACATTTTAATCACCTAGTGAGACCATGTGATGAATGAATAATGATTTCTATAAATATATAATTTCTAATAACAACAATGCCTAAAAAGATGTAACAATGGATTACAAAAATAATATAGATATGGTGAAGCTTCAAAAAATAACACACAAATATGAGTAAAGCTTCCTCCACAATAGGATGTTGCTTCAATGGTTACAAAATATTTGTTTCCACAATAAGACAAATCTTCATAAATACAAAATTCACTGTAAATACCAAATATTAAAATATATGTTGAAATCTAAACAAAGCTTTGAAGTACAAATACAACCTCTGTGTGAGATTACCCTAAAAAATCAAATGGTTTTCATCCTCCAATTTCCAAGAAACCAAAATGTTTCATCCTTTGATCTTCAGAATCCAAGGGTTTTTGTCTTCGAATCCTATAGCTAAACACAAATTTTCAACTATGACATAAAGACTAAATAAATTGGTAGATTTTACAAAGGAAACTAAGCACCTCAAATATAGCACCAGTAGGACACACATTTCTAACAACCCACTTTTCCTATAACAATTAAAATATTAATGACATTCTTTCTCCAAAATAGCCCCCACTTTGTTATGAATATCAAATTGTCAAATTGTAACTCCTCATTAATGTCTTGTCATAGAATTTGTCATGAAGAAGCTACCAAGTGTTCTAGGTTACCACAACCTTTTATGAAAACCCCTTCCATATTATTTATTATTATTTGATTTATTGCTACTAAACCATGGATTCTTTATTAAAATATATTTATATTCCTTTTGGGAAAATAAAGATAGGGCCCACATAAGCTAATTAATAAAAATGGAAATTACATGTGAGTATATTTATTTGGCATGGACAACATCCCCTCATATATATATATATACATGATTTTCCTTAGCTGACCTCACCTCCACAACAAAGCACTTTGGGCTAGTCTCTGGATCGTGTGCCCTTCAATGCTTATCTAGTACATATGGAAGGAGTGCAATAGGGGAACTTTTAACAATTTGGAGTGTAGTATTGATCAAGTACTCCACAAGGTTGAAAATGGCATTTGTGAATTGCTGAATACAAGAGTAAAGGAGATGGGGGGTACTTCTTTTATGAATTGGGATGACAGAATTATGAAGAATTGGACTGCTTTAAGAATTCCTTCCTAGTTCTGCAACAGAGTTGATTCCAATTCCAGAGAAAGAGAAAACTAGCAAAATGGCTAGCCCCTTTGAGTGGTAGACTAAAACTCAACTTTGGCAGGGCCTTAAGAGGCAACCCTGGGGCCTTAGGTGTAGGTTGCATCGTCTAGAATGAGGTAGGACTCCTCGTGTGGGATTTATCCAAGAAGCTCCAATTTGGTACCAATAATGAAGCATAAATGGAGGCCCTATATGAAAGTTTGAGATTATGTGAGCAGACAAACCTTAGGGTGGTGGATATCGAAGGAGATTCGATGGTATGCATAAATGTAATAAAAAGGAAAAATGTTGTGAATTGGCAGCTTCAAAAATGGGTTGAAATGATATGGGAAACACTTGCTATCCTAGAAGATTTCTACATAGTTCACAATTATAAAGAGATAAACATGGCAGTGAATTTATTAGCTAACCATGGCATTATCAGCTTGAAGTCATTCTCATGTCCAATTAGTCTACAGATTGGTTAGACCTTGGTTGAGTTTTGGAGATGAACATCCTTTCTATGGTAGGATAGGATGATTTGGTAATCAAGATCTCATGATTCTTTCCAGGTTGAGGATGGGCTTAGTTCTCTCGCTTCACGTTTCTACCAGGGTAGTACAGGGATGAAGATGGCTATAAATTCCTAGTATGAGGGCAAAGTGATCAACAATGGTGTGGTAGATGAGCTTTGAGATTGAGTGCAGGTTTGTAGCGGAGGATGCAGAGACTCACATCCGAAGACTATTCAGGGCTGATAAGGAGGGCATTGTGAAAGCCATTCAACAAACAATAGGGATGGCTCTATTTAGCTGAGAACACATTAATGATGGGCATTTATATGAGGAATTTTTTACTATGGTCGTTTTGATCTTGGGCAAGAAAAAGTTTGCTAAAATTTTGGCTCACGACTTTCTTAAGCCAACTATGAGGGAGCAAGCATACCAAGCCATATCTTCTTTTGATAAGAGACCGAGTGAAGATCTCTTGGGGGATGTCTTTGATGCCAGCGCTATAAAATTGAACAAAGTCACCATTGAAGTTATCGATCTAGTCAAGGACATGTTGAGACATTTAATTTCTACCTCAACAACTATGCAGACCTTCTCTCTCCCCAACAGATAGAGCAGGCCTTCAAAGTATCTGAAGGCCTTCGCTTCTTGTTGCATCTTTGGATGCCCGCTGATTGATGTATGGATGCACGCTCCAAGTTGGAGCCATGCTGTAATTTCTTTTTTGGTTTTAATATAAATGGGAGCTACCCCCTTGGTAGCACTTACCACATATAAACATATATATCCTCATTGTTTGTTTTCTTCTACTATCTAGGATGTAGCAACATGGTAATGTTTATCGTGATTTCTCTTATGGAGGAGCAATATCAAATTGAAGGTCAAGGAATACATTTTTATTCTACATTTAGAGACCCTTAATTTTTTTGCACTTTTAATTGTAAGCAGTATGTAATAGTTTTAATTAGTGTGTAGGGGGTGTTCATGTATAAAAAAATAAACCACCAAGGTACAAATCATATTGACATAGGTTGAGACCATGTATAACCCCTAAGAGAATTGCATTGAATAGTACCCTCTTATTAGACATCTTAAGGTGAACTTGACTGAATAGTAATATTGATTTCTTAAATATACAATTTTATATGAAGGTGAGATGCCAATTAATCATCTCTATATTAACTCAACCCAACTATAATATAATCTTTACAAACATCTCATAACAAATTAAATATACCACTTTACCCAAGTTCTCCTTGCCTACTTATATTAGTCATGCCTACACCTAATGGCTTAAGTCATTGTTCCCATTTGCCCATTGGACCATTATGCAAAAGGTACACTGCTTAGCACTACCTTGATCACCGACTACAAATTAATATAAAAGTTAAAGCAAGGTCTTTCCACACCTCACTAACTTTAAAGTAAAAAAGAAACAAATTCCCCCTTTCACTCGTACCCCCTTAAACACTCCCCATAAAAAACCACAAAGACATCGAAGTTTGAACAAAGACTTCTTGAAAGATCATTACGATTCTCCAAATAAAACAACATTTACTATTAAAAAATCCATCTTAATCATGATTGCGTGTAATCAATCCCATCAAATTATATGATATTTTACCCAAATTCAATTACATATTGAAAGTTTTCAAAGTTGTGATTGACCCTTCTTGCTTGACCAAGACCAAAGAAGCAACACATGCACTACGGAGTGGAAGAGAAAAAAATACATGGAATACATCATTAAAAAGTTTTGTCCTACTTTATCGGATCCATTTCCTCATGACTCATCCCACTCACTTTATCTTTCCTCCATTGTTGACATTTTGTTCAAAATTCATTGACTTGAGAGCAATTGTTTTTACCTCACATGTTCAGCATTTTATTCAACATTCAATTTTGTTTTTAGTGGAAGGGAGGTAATCCACCAACCCTAGAAAATAATATTAAAACTCTTTAAAAACTGCTTCGTACGTCACCTTTGCCCACATTTCTCGAACTCATCCTCCAACGTTCTGTATACGTCATTGCTTACGTCATTCCATCATACAAGCCCGATTTACAAGAGGACAAGGAAACGTGAGATTATTATTCAATCTGTTTTAATATTGGAATTTGGTAGTCTGCTTTACTTTTTCCATCATTAAGTGCCAAAGTAGTCCCTGAACAGTTGGTGGGTTTGCCTGTTTTAAATTAAAAAACAAACAAGATGTAGGTTTGAGTCTTCTTAAAGATATAGGTAATCTGTATGGTTTGTTTACCTTTTTTTTAATAGATTTAGCTTTATTATTATAAAGGAACTTGAACATTATCCATATGGTTAAATGATGTCTTTATTGGGTTTTGAGTTCATAAAGTCTGTTGGTTTGCTATTTTAAACAAGATTGAGGTTTGAGTCTTCTTAAAGAAATAGATAAATTGTACAGTTGTTTATTATTATTTTTAATAAAGCAGATTGGTTTTAATTTAATGAGCTTGAACATTATCTCTATAATTATATAATGTTTTATTGGGATTCAACTAGATTTATATTTTATTAGTGTTTTATAAGAAAGTATCTCTCTTTAGTATGAATGATTTATTTAGTACTTATTATATCTAGTTAATATGTACACATGGGTGAAGCATTGAGACTTTTTGAGAGGTCACCTATCCTAGTACTACATTGACTCAAGTGCACTTAACCATAAAATTTATCTCGAGATCAAACCCACTCAACTAATCCCACACACAAACACATTTTTGTATATAAAGAAGAGTTAGAGAAGGAACTACTATACTATTAGTATGAATGTGCATGGAATATAGTACCCACTTAATCTATAATTCTAGTACTATAGAAGTGCATAATTATTAGTTCCTCCCAAGGCACGAATACTATCGCATTTGTCTGATGCAATTAATTCAATTCAATTGACCAATGAGAATTGAGTATTAAATTCATTTGGCAAAATCCCTAAAGTTGAAACTTATTTTTTTTATTTAATGATTTAATAAATGCAATTTATCTGTTGTGCTATTGGTCAATTGGGTGAATAGTAATGGTGAAAAATTGAATTTTTTATTTTTAATTATATTACAATTCAGTTGACCAATGAGCATTGAGCATTAAACTCATTTGGCAAGATCACTATAGTTGAAACTTTAAGTTTTTCTTTTTAATCTGCCTTCCAAGTACCAAGTTGGCAAGTTGGCACTATGATAAATCAATCCACATGTGTGGCATCTACAACGGGATGCAAAATAGACTCCATTCGATTCATGTTACTTATGAGCAGCAACACGAAGCTTTTTGCAAATTGATTTGAAGTTTCGTCAATCTCTTCTGAAAGGTAACGTCAATTGCTCTGTTTAATTTGTTTGGGTCAATTGCTTTTCATTATATTTTGAATTACTCAGAAATCATGGAAGGAATTCCTTTATGTTGATGGACTTTTGGCTTACAAAAACTGTTTGAATTGATATTGAAGCAGGACCAATGGAGGCGTGGATAAGTTCTGTGAGTTGCTCTGTTCCTCAGAGGTCAGAGGGGATGGATTTGCCTCTATTAGAGGCGCTGGGAAGGGTGGTGCTTGCTCCATGTCCTCAACGAACAATCTTCACCATTATTGATATTGTTTTGTGCATTCTTTGTTTAGAAACTGTGCTCTAGACTACTGTCGATACCAAACTCTGTTCCTCCTAAAACTAATCAACGTCTCAAAACTGGCCTCAAATTCAAGGTGACTTTGGCAATTTTAGGAATTGAAAGTTTGTTGCATATTTGGCTATGCATCTAGAGATTTAGAAGAGGCCTTGGAATGAAATGGGCTACTTACGAGACAATCTTTATAGTATTATAAACACTTTCGTGGATTGTATTTGCAACAATAACTAGTCATGAAAAGAAATTCAAGGCTACAGTCCATTCAAAGTCTCTGTGTCTGTGGTGGGTCATCTACTTCATTCTGAATGTGATATTCTTAGTTTCTGCAAGCATCAGATTCATGTTTGGAGTCTACAGTATAGATATCAATATCCACGTGGATGATCTTTTTGTATTGATAATGTTGCATGCCAATGGGTTTCTTCTTGTACCAGCCATTACAGGGGCTACAAGGATTAGTATTCTTGAGGACAAAGAAGAAAAATTAGAGGAACCGCTTCTTGTAGAAGAAAAAGAAGGGGATGGTAGTACTTCGACTTATGGAAATGAAAATGACTCTGTAACCCCTTATGCTAAAGCAAGAATTTTATCAAGAGCAACATGGGCATGGTTGAATCCGGTACTAAATAAGGGATATAAAAATGCTTTGAAATTAACAAATGTTCTAGCACTAGCATCCTCTGACAGTGCAGAAAAAATGTATGAGCTGTTTAGATCAAATTGGCCAACTGATAAAGTCAGTCACCCTATTTGCCAAACGTTGCTTTGCTGTTTTTAGCCGAACCTTGCATTAACTGCATCCTTGGTCATTGCAAAGCTCTATGTAATGTATATAGGCCCAGTTTTAATACAAAATTTTGTTGATTTTACTTTTGGAAAACAAATTTTTCCTTATGAGGGCTATGTGCTTGTATTGATCCTCCTACTAGCAAAATCAGTAGATCTCCTTCATCCTCCACATAAATTATCATTGTATGTTGCTCATCCTTCACCTTCCATTCACTCATGCCTTTTGCACTAATCAATACAATGTGTTCGCCCTTAGATATCACTTTATCATGACTGGCTTAAAGCATAATACCTTCTTAAAATGTCCATCTATTTCGATTTGCGGGAATCTGACCTCTCATAGGAGCTTGCGGGGAAATGGCGTATCAAAGGATATTGCAGAGGTTTGCTACCCTACCCAACTTGCGAGGAAATTGGACGGTGGTGGACATTACGAAGGATGAAGTATTTACTTGATATTTGCAGAAATTTTACGTACTTCAAGATATGGCGGGAAAAAGGATAATGATAGGATAAAGCGGGGAAAATGAGTGACTCGGGACATGCGACGGATATACTTGCCATAGGATATTGTCAGGTGAGACATCAATTCCCTGCATCTGGTCGAGTATACAATTCCCACAAACATATGATATCATGGTGCCTTAATAACTCATATGCCTTGTCAGTGCTTCCGCATTCCAGTATATAGTCTTGTCATTGCAATTATAAATGTTCTTGCTAAAGAAAATTCATCATGTTCCATAGATCACCCTTTGGAGATCACACAATGCAATATGTCTTAAACATTTCAATGGCCAGTAAAACATCACCAAGCTACTTCACAGCTCGACGCCTTGCCCAAGATTCTACATTTTACACACATATTTAGTAGAGTATCTCTACTATAACATCTGGCAAAAGTACTTCATCCTTCATGTCTTCCTGTTCTAGAGATGTCAAGCCAAGATTTCATCCTCCTCTATTTGTCAATCCTTACCAGCTGTCGTTCATTTGGATGCACTCTTGATCAATCTTGAGACTTACGAGTAAACTTTATGTTTCTTCCTGATGCATCATCCTTCGAACTATTGAGAAAAACATTATTTCTACAAGCTTAGCTCCAGCGCTATGTAGCAAAACTTGGAGAACCACTAGGCCAAGGACTAGTGCCATTTCTATATATAGAGAATCCGTTAGCTTCTACAAAACTTGAAGAAATAACCCACATTCTCTTACTCCTTTGTAGCAATTGGACACAGTTATTCCTATCTCTTTCAACCATATTGCTACATAGAATTGCTTTGCCTTTTCTCCTATCCTCTTGTTGAGCAATAAAAGGTAAAGAAATACTATTAGACAAAAAATCATGATCATAGTTAATGAAAGTATTCACATCTGTAGATTCATCATTCATAAAAATACTGCTCTACGCTAGCCTCTCGTAGCTTTTTCACACTCTTACTCCTGTATAGAAAATCCTTCAAACTTATTCACCTCTTCGACCCAAACTTCCCCTTCTTAGCCACTGAACCTACCATGGATACACCTATTCCTCCATTCTTTATATTACGTTGAATGTTCCATTTGCATAGATAATTTCTTCGCTCATTGTCTGCTTAAGAGGTTTGCTCTTTTCTCCTTGGTGATCGCCATTGCATATTTAATTTGGCATTCTCATGACCTTCCATGCTTAGACATTGTGCAGTGCATCAATATTTTATGTTAAGCATTGGGGATATTCTCATGGCTAATGGATGCGGGGTTTTGATATGTGATCAGATATTGCAGGAGAGCAACACTGCATGGGACATATCTAGTAGGGGGACAAAGTCCCGCATCCAGATAAACACGAATTTCCCACTATGAGACACCATTATTTTTGAGGCATTTTGTCCAATGACTCACGTACCCCATCCATGCCACCACCTTGGCATATGTATCTTAGCTACCATGTCATTAATTGGTATTTTGTCCTTAAAAAAGTATGATCACTGGTAAAACAACTTGCCTGAATGGTATACATTCTAGCACATCGCATGCATACCCAATAAGGTGGCTGTCATTCATAATGTCTAGCAAACATGTTGCAAATCCCCTCGTTTTACGCTGCAAGATAACGCACCAGTGATTGCTCATGCATCATCTTTTTCATGGCATAGGCACGGTTTAAGGTTATTGCCAAAGGTAGTCCTTCTGGTATTGTAACTACAACAATTGTAACTACTATTGCAAAGAATTATAAGATCTCAATAAAGCCATCTCTAGACCAGCTCATATGTTGCCCATTGATAATCTTTTGTCTCTACACCATTGAGCTTGACCTGTAATTGTGTCTCATTTTCACTACCTTCACTCTATATATCCCACAATCATGATATCCTGTGCTTACTGCTCTGACTGAACAATTTAAATTGCATATCTTTCTTCATTCAAATAATATGAGTTTGCAGGGATTTGGCCTTTTCACGGGAGTTGGTGGAAGATATCAATGCAACAGGAGGCTTGCAGGAAAATGACGGTCTACTGGATTTTGTGGAAAAAGCGAGTGCAATAGGACAAAGCGGGGAACCTAGCGAGCATCAGATATATCCATTGATAATGAAAAGCTCCATGAATCATAAGTGTTAGAGTCAGGCAGGTTTTGGAATACCAACGGAGGAGCGGGGATTTTGGTAAGTAATGGACATGTCTAGTGGAGGCCAATTTTAGCGCATGTCCGGTGCAAGGGAACTTTAGCGTAGACTTGTGGTAAGGAAGATTAGCGCTAATATCTGATAGTAGAGGATATCAATGCTAATGTAGTGAAGTGCACTTTTAGCGTAGGACAAACTCAAGGGTATTAAATCTCAACTTAATGCATTCAAACCACTTATATTCAACTCACAAGGGACTCAGTAAGGTCATCATACCATATTCATGCAATCAGACTCAAACATGCGCAAACAAGCCTTACAATCAGAACATCACATCATCATTTCACTCAAGCAGCCAACTGGGACCAAACTGAACCAAAAGCGAATCAAAAGAAAAAGGGGGTCTCCATTTGTAAAAATGGGGCGTGTGTGCAAGGCACAATAGATATATTTTCATTTTCTCATTTTTTAATGAAAATAATCGGATTACATAGATATTCTAGTATCCCTGTCTTTTTATGAATAAGTGGATTACAACATGATGAGTAAGCATAAATCGCCTAGGGGTCGAACCTAGCCCGATCACACCTCTGAGGGTTTGAACCTTGGTGGATGGCATTATCAACATATAGCATCATCCTCGCCAATTGAGCTACAACCCTTTGTTGACTTCATAGTTTGAAAATATGGTCAAAAGTGTAGAGACAATAGTGTATATTTTCCTTTTGTTTTTCTTGTTTCGTATTAGGTTTAAGGCCCTCTTTTATAAACATGATTTATCTCTATTCTATCATTCAAAGAATTAATTTATACTTTAGTCCATGCCACACACCCACACTAAGCCTGCAATACTTTCAAGCACCCCTCATAACCCATTCTTAGTCATTCCCCCATCTTAGACACTAGTGTTTCACACCCACGTCCTCTCAAATGGGACCATGTATAGTGTTCCCAAAATTTGAATTATTTCTTCACAATGGAATTCATGATAACCAAAAATACTTCCCATACACAATTCAACTTCCACATCAGTAGGAACCTGACACAATGCGTCTCTTGTTTATTTTGCCATTGTGAATTATTAGGTCTAACTAGTGTCTTGTATGAGAATAGTTAAGATCAGTATCACATCAAATTTTTTTGTCACATTTGGTTGTGTTTCCCAAACTTTAATTATCTAATCTAATTTTAAATGGGGAAACCAATAAAATCAAGGAGTAATTTTTTTTTAGTTCCACCAAAAGAGAGGAATAAAGGAATGTTGAATAGACAAATTTGAAAATTCATGCCATGACCTCCCTAGGAACCTAAGGGGATGATGATGAGGTAAAATCAACCTCATCCTAATTGGACCCAATTACCCCTTTTATAATAGTCAGTTGACCCAATTATACCAATATATTCAAAATCTTATGATAAATATTGTTTATTTATAAAGAAATAGTGTATAAAGCTTTATAATTAATTTGATTACTTAAGATTTGACTACTAATGTTGACAAAGTGCCGTGAAAAAAAAAGATTTGTTATTGCACAAACAGGACTTGGAAGCAACGAAGTGGAGAAGGCAGTGGTTCAATGAAGATTGGAGTAATCAACGTTGGAAGTTAGAAGCACTGGAAAAGAAGGAAACTAGTAGTTGAAGACTTCAATTACTTTATGCTTCTCCACTCATATAGCTTTTTCTTTAGTTTTTGTTATTTCAAAACAACAAAACATTTAAGCTCCCACTCGGAGCCTCTTTTATTACATTGCAAGTCAGACTCTTTAAGGTAGTTTGTTATATTTTCTGTTATAAGACTTTTTAAGTGGCAATGATAAGCCTCCCTGGATTTCTGGATGTTCAATAGATATAAAAACTCCATGTTTTTATTATGAAGATATTCAATGATAATAGAATGTTTTGAGTTTTTCTAATAGTCAATAAGTTTTCTGCGTATACTTTTTATGCAAGTTGTGAATGGATTTGTGTCGTTACTGTTTTGATATGATATGAGTAGTTCAAATATTCTAGAGAATTGGCCACTCGTTTGGATTAGGAAATAGATAAGTATTTGTTTTTATGTTATGTGAATGTGTTGTTGTAATTCTTGTTAATGTTATGAAAATGTTCTCTATTATTTAAAGATGTGGTAGTTAGTCTGTGATAACCTGTAGGATTAGTGTCGTAATCATTGTTTAATTGAATTTAGAAATTGTTATAGTTAAGATTTCATAAGTGATGTTAAAAACATTATGGAGTTCTGAATCTCTTTTCTACTGTTCAGTGGTTGAGAAGTTCCAGAGTTCTGTTGTAGTTTAAAATTTCGTAGTTGTATAAATTTCCACTATGAGTATAGTTTAGTTCTCATTTTCTTCTACAAGTTTCCATATTTTCCTAAATTAGATTTATGAGTTTTCTCTATTATAGGATGCTGATGATTTCTAGTTAGTTCTTAATTCTTTCTTTAGTATAAATTTCCATGCTTTCTAGTTTTAGAATTTGTTTGCAAAATTCATTTAAGAAAGAAAATCAAGAGATTACTTCTAAAGTGGGATACTTAAACCTCCTATTTCATTTAGCCTTGGACACATCTTGGTTGATAAATTGATATATTTCAATTAAAGTACAAGGTTCAATGACACCTTGTCAATTTTTGGCACCATTCCCGGGGACCTCCACATTGTGTCATTAGGAGAGTAGTTAGATAACTCTCATATAGTAGTCCAAAAAGATTCTCAACTCCCTTTTCTGCATGGTAAAAAAAAAGGGGTCCACATGGAAGATTTGTAGCAAAAAACCCCTAACTACTCGTTCCAACCACTGATCCAAGAGAGGTAGAAGCCTTAGTCGAAGAACTTTTTCAATACGAATTGGTTAGTCAGGTCCAACCTGAGACTTCTCAAAATACCTTGGACACCCAACCATTACAACACGAGCTTAGAGAGGAATACATTCCTTTAGACACAATGTATGATAACAATAATGACCCTTTCAATAACCAGAATGGAAGGAGAGCAACAAATAACCATGATGAGAACCAAAATGGAAAGAGAGCAACTTGAACATTCACTTACCTCGTTGCTCTCAACCCAGATGAAGATGTACTGATGAAATATTTCACCTTCTATCCTACCAACCTTTAGATGATTGGCTTTCGAAGATCTGGACCAGTTTCTCTTCCAATTCAAAGTCCTTTTCCAGACATACGATTACAAAACTGATAACCAAAAAATGAAACTGTTTCCTTCTACCCTACAAGATTCTACTATGAGATGGTTCATGGGTTTGGTTTCAGGATCAATCACCTCTTGGAATGACATGGAAATTGTCTTCTTGGATAAATATCAAAATTATTGTAGGGTTAGTGATAGAAATGAAGAACTATTTAGGTTCAAACAAAAAGAAGATGAAATCCTAGAGGACTTTTTAGACAAGTTCATCTTTGTAGTGAAACATTGTGGTGAAGAAACAATGAACCGAGAAATCCTTAGAACTATATTCCTCAAGGGCCTTGGTGAGGACACTCGAAGAAGTCTAGACTTGATGGGAAAAGGAGATGTGGCTAAACCACACCTCCCAAAAATCTTTGAATTATGCAGAAACTTTTCTCAAACTCGTGGGGGAATTAGGAAGTCTAGCCTGATGAGAGGATCAAATTAAATTGGTCAATTTAGAGGAAATACAAACTCAAAAATTGACATTCTTATTCAGTTAAACACCACCTTAGATGGGATACAAGCTAAGATGTGTAATCCTGAAACTTTATCCATCTATTGTCCTAGATGTAGGAATAAACATTTGTTAAGGGAGTGTCCATTGGATAAAGTGACAATTGTCATATTTGTGAAAAGAAACACCCCACTGACCAATGTGAAATACTCAATGTGATTAAAAATTCCCAAAAAGAAGACCCCTCAAGCGGAGGAAGAAGTCAACAACATGGGACAAAGACCGAGAGGGAATTTCTCCTATGGCCAAAATTCAAACCCATCCTGGCAACCTCAAACTAATTGGAATAATAACTAGAGGGCAACACCTTGGTCACAAACACCACCTAAATGGGGACCTTATCCATGGGGACACCCAAAATGGATAAATCGACCTTGGACAAACCCTCAATGGATGAATCAATCAGAACAACAGTGGTATCCTCAAAACTCTACACCTCAATGGAATCAAACTTTTAATCAATTCTATCAAGGACCTCAACGAATGCCAAATCCACAACAAAACCTCTTACCAGCTCCTCAAAACAATCAACAACCTAAGCAAGTAAATCAACCCCAGTTGCCGACACATCTAGTGGCTAATCCAAAGAACAATCGTCAAGCTGCACTGGTATACTCTATAAGGCGAGAAAACATGACCGAGGTTAATGCTATCTACTGTGGTAACCTACAATTAAGATCAAGGAAAACACTTCAACAACCTACCATAGTTGAAATTACAGATAGTAAAGAGGAGATGTCTTTTAAAGAAATGAAAAGGGCCACTACACCCATGAAGAAAACTCTTGAGAATAACTAAAACATATCGATCGATATTTCAAAGATTTATTCCAAAGTTCTACCATCATCTTCCGAAAATCCCTCGAAAAAGTTTCCCACCAAATCTTCAGAAACATTGGTGCAGTCATGGTAGGAGGGTTCATAGAATGAACTATCCGAACCGTGCAGCAAGAGTAAACACAACGGAAACAACTTACAGAAATAAAGCAAATGCAGATTCAGTCATTCAGTATATCATAGGATTCAAATAGAGATCTACTGGCAACATGCGGGCTTATAATTAGGGCTCACAGACTTGATTACATACATGTTGAAGATAAGGCTTTGAAGCTCCCTTTGCACAAAATCTAAACTATCAGCTAGCACTATGTTAGGAACTACTTTCCTAAGGATCTATTACATCAATATATATCATTTCCTGATCAATAGATTCCTCTACGTCGGCCAAGGAAGATCACAAATTCCAAAGAAGAGATGTAACGTGTGAACACAAATAGGTTGGGCCTAAATGCATAGAACACTTCCAGTAAATGAATGGAATGAGGTGCATATCTCTTGGGAAGGTCAGCCACGAACCAAAGAACATTGAATGATGTGTCATTAGGCTCCAAAGATCAGGAAATGCTTCTGCAAGTTTCTCCTTCACCTGGTTGTCAGTGAATATTAGGATGCTCTGCTTTGAGAAACAACCAACTTCTGATAGCAATATCTTTCCAGTATTGACACGTGGATCTCTAAATTCTGAATATGATGTACATGAATGAATGTAGATGCTAAGTCCAGCTCCACAAGATCTAAAAATGCTACTGGACTAAAATACAGAATCTATTTCTGACTGAACTATATTGGAAAATGAAAAGAAACGAACTGAAATGCAAATGTTTTTGGTTGATGCAAGATTGCTCTTGAACCAGGGATGCTCCTGCATTAGACATTCGAGGTTATTGAAAAAGTGAGTCCCTCACTTTGCTGGGGCTAGGGGAGAACCAAGATAGTCCACCTCAACCTAAGAAATCCATGATGAATCTTCTTCCGGTCTGCCTTTCCACTTCACAAGATATTCTTTGTATTATTTTCCTCTAGTGCTGCATCCAACTCTGCTGTCCAAAATGTCTTCAATCTGCTCCGGTGCTTGTTATGGTAACTTCTTCTTCAAGTCTTCTGCCATGCTGTCACTGAACTCTACTTCATGATACTGATATAAGTCTGTAATATTGAAAATAGGTGATATACCCAATGTCTCTGGTAATTCCACTTCATATGCATTGCCTGAATCAAATTTCCTGAGTATCCTACAAGGTCCAAACTTGTTCATCTTCAACTTGTTATATGTCCCAACTGGAAATCTTTCTTTTCTCAAGCATACCATAACTTCATCTCCAACTTCAAATTCCTTACGTTTTCTCTTCTCATCAGCCTTCTCTTTGTACTTATTGGTCATATCCTCCAAATGCTTCTTCACTTGATCATGCACTGTCTTCATGTGTTCTGCAAATTCTTCTACTTCTGCACTTCTCTTTTCTTCCATATTGATGTCTCTCAATTCTGTAACTCCTCTAGGGTTTACTCCGATAACAATCTCAAAAGGTGTTCTTCTGATACTTCTATTCATTGAATTATTATATGCAAACTTTGCTTGTGAAAGAATCAAATCCCAACTTCTGGCTTTCTCTCCAACCAGACATCTCAACAAGTTTGGAACCCAAACTCCTATTCACTACCTCTATCTGTCCATCAGTCTGTGGATGTAAAGCTGAACTGAACTTCAAATCTATCTTCATCTTCTTCCAAAGTGTCCTCCAAAAGTATCCAATAAACTTTGTGTCTCTGTCTGAAACTATACTTTTAGGTAATCCATGCAATCTCACAATCTCCTTGAAAAATAGGTCAGCTACATGCACTGCATCAGTTGTCTTCTTACAAGTTATGAAATGAGCCATTTTTGAAAATCTGTCAACCACTACAAATATTGAATCATGTCCTCTTTATGTCTTTGGCAATACCATTACAAAATCCATGCTTATGTCTTCCCAAGGTCTCTCCGGCACTGTCAAAGGTTTATACAATCTAGTATTCTGACTACTCCCTTTTGCAACTTGACAAACTCTACAATTATGCACAAATATCCTAATATCCTTATGTATCTGAGGCCAAAAGTAATTTTCACTCACCAAATCCACTGTCTTATCAATGCCAAAATGTCTTGCCAATCTGCCACTGTGTTTCTCCTTGATTAGATTATCTCTCATTGAACTCTTAGGTATGCACAACTGATTTCCTTTGAACAACATATCTTTTTGAATGAAATAGTCTAACCACTTACTCCTATCTGTCACAACAGGTTCCTTACATGCTTTCCAAGGTTCTACAAAATCAATGTCTCCCTCATACATGTTCTTCAATTCATCAAAACCCAACACTTCAACTCTCATCTCTGTTAACAAGTTTCTTCTTCTACTCAAGGCATCAACAACTTTGTTTGATTTTCCACTCCTATTCTTCAACACAAAAGTGTAACTTTGCATAAACTCTACCCATCTCATATGTCTTTGATTCAACTTACCTTGACTACTCAGATATTGCAAAGCTTGATGATCTGTATACAACACAAATTTATTAGGCAACAAGTAACATCTCCACTTCTTCAAGGCTTGAATTATGGTATAGAACTCTTGATCATAAACTGAATATCTTTTCCTAGCATCATTCAACTTCTCAATGAAATAAGCTACATGTCTACCTTCTTGACTTAATACTGCTCCAATTGCATTTCCACTTACATCACAATCAACTTGAAATACCTTATTGAAATCTGGTAATGCCAAAACAGGTTGCTTTGTCACTTTCTGCTTCAACAACTCAAAACTTTTATCTGCTCCAGATGTCCACTTGAAATCTTTTCTATCACCTCTCATTGTCTTTGTCATAGGGTTACAAACTGAACTGAAATTTCTGATGAACTTCTGGTAGAAACTAGCCAATCCATGAAATGATCTAACTTCTCCAATGCTCTCTGGTGTATGCCATTCAACAATTGCTTTCACTTTCTCAGGGTCCATCTTCAATCCTTCTATAGAAATCACAAATCCCAAATATACTAACTCTTCCTTCATGAAACTACACTTCTTGATGTTTATCAGCAATTTCTCTTCTCTCAACCTCTACAAGACTTGTCTAATATGCCACAAATGTTCCTCTTTTGTCTTACTGAAAATTAGAATATCATCTAAGTACACAATCACAAACTTACCCAAGAATTTCTTCAAGACTTTATTCATCAATCTCATGAAAGTACTTGGTGCATTTGTCAATCCAAAGGGCATCACTAACCACTCATACAATCCTTCATTTATCTTAAAAGCAGTCTTCCATTCATCACCTTCTTTGATTCTGATATGATGGTATCCACTCTTCAAGTCTATCTTTGTGAAATATCTTGCTCCACTCAAACAATCCATGATATCATCCAACCTATGTAAAGGAAATCTATACTTAATGGTGATCTTGTTTATGCTTTAGAGTCAATACACATTCTCCATTCTCCATCCTTCTTAGGTGCCAAAACTGTAGGTACTGCATAAGGACTTAAGCTTTCTCTAATCAAACCTTTCCTCAACAACTCTTGTATCTGTCTATTTAGTTCCTCATTCTCTGCTGATGTCATCCTATGTGCTACTTTATTAGGCAAACTTGCTCCAAGTATAAAATCCATGTGACGAATGATACTCCTTACAGGTGGCAATCCATCAGGTACATTATCTGATATAATGTCTTCATACTTTGTCAACAATTCTCTTATCTCCTTCGGTTGTCCTACTTCAATTTCTTTCTTCAAAGTTTCAGGCTTCTTAGGAATCAAGCCATAACACATATTCTCATGTCTCAAACCATCCAGAAATTTCCTTCCATCTACCAAACAAATTCTAGCATTTCCACATACCACATCTTTAGGATCATCCTCCAAAGGAATCAAAGTAATTCTTTTCCCCTTTGCTGTTATAGTGTAAGTATTCTTTCTCCCATCATGTATAGATTTTCTATCATACTGCCAAGGTCTACCCAACAAGATATGACAAACATCCATAGGCATAATATCACACAAGACTTCATCATGATAAGATCCAATATAAAATTTCACCAAACATTGTTCACTCACCAGTACCTTATGATCATCCTGAATCCATGCTATCTGATATGGCTTAGGGTGTTTCAATCTTTCCAACTTTAGCTTAGTCACCATCTCCTCTGAAACTAGGTTATCTGAACTACCACTATCAATTACAACTTTACAACACTTACCTCCGAATTTGCATTTAGTCCTGAACAAGCTCTTCCTCTGCGGTGGTTCCTCATTTGTCTTTGCTTGAAAAAGTTCTCTCCTCATCACCAATGATTCTCCTTTCTCAGGTTTGCCAACAGAACAGGGGTCATCTAGTTCAACAGGTTCTTCTTCAACATAGGCTGCTCTTCCACTATTTTCTATCCTCTTACTTGTACTACCCTGATTACATTCAAATGCTCTATGTCCTTCACCTCCACACTTGAAACAAGTACCTCTGAATGTCTTCTTATCAAATCGTCTTCCTTCTCTTCTGCATCCTTCATTCTGGTATGAATTATAGTTGCTTCTGGGATGAAATTTTTTGTCATTTCTCCGGTATGCATTAGTATCTCTGTCATCCTTCTTAACTGGGTTGTCAAACTTGTTCTACTTCGGATAAGGTCTATCTCCTCTAGAAAAAGTCCTACCTCTCTGAAATTTACCTCCTCTTCCTCTCTATCTCTGATCATGCCTCTTATTCAGCTTCTCGTCAACCTTCAGGGCAAACTGATATGCTTCCTCCAAAGATGTCATCCTTACCAAGCTTAGTTCCTCTTGAATGTTCAATCTCAGTCCATTGATGTATCTAACCACTTTTTCCTTGCTTGCTTCACTATGTGCTATCCTTATGATCATCTTATGAAATTCTTCAGTGTACTCCTTCACAGATTTCTCATTTTGTCTGAGGTTTTGCCATCTTTTCAACAACTCCAACTCATAGTCAGTAGGTATAAATTGATTCTTCAACTTTGTCACCATCCTATCCCATTTTGTAATCTTTTCCTTTCCTCTTCTATTTCTTTCCAACTGAACTTTTTCCACCATATAGCAGCATGTCCTTTCAACTTTGTCTTTGCAAATTTCACCTTCTCCGGATCTTCAATTTCCTCATATTCAAAATATTCTTCCATGTCATTTATCCAGTCAATCAATTCTTCTGGATTCAAATTACTAGTATAATTCGGCACATCAACTCTAGGTCTCTTTCCAATTTTTGAAATAGCTCACAACATCTTTACCTGATCTGATTCTTCTTCTTCATCACCTCCTAGGGTTTCGCCATTGTGTTCAACAGATTGAAATTCTTCTTCATCATCGCTTTCAACATTAGGTCTCAGTGTCAATCCTCTTCACCTATCTTCTTCAACATCATCCAAATGAATTCGCATAGTTTTCATTATCTCCATCAACTTATCTATTCTACTAGCCATTGTTCCAACAACAGCAACTCTCCTCGGTGACATTCTTCCTAGGATCAAGTGTAAACTACCTTAGGTTCGATGATCAGGCTACAAGGTGACAACTGCTTCACAATCAGCGATTGGTTACAACACAAGTAACCTGCCTCAATTCGGTGATCTGTCCACAACAAAATCTTACAGAATTCCCTCACCAACTTCGCTCAATTCGCTCCCAAAGATTTGAACTTTCGCTCTGATACCACTTGGTGTAGCCACTGTAGGAGGGTTCACAGAATGAACTATCCGGACCGTGCAACAAGAGTAAACACAATAGAAACAACTCAAAGAAATAAAGCAAATGCAGATTCAATCATTTAGTATATTATAGGATTAAAATAGAGATCGGCTGGCAACATGCGGGCTTATAATTAGGGCTCACAGGCTGTTTACATACATGAGCAAGATAAGGCTTTGAAGCTCCCTTCACACAAAATCTAAACTATCGGCTAGCACTATGTTAGGAACTACTTTCCTAAGGATCTATTACATCAATATATATCATTTCTGGATCAATAGATTTCTCCGCATCGGCCAAGGAAGATCACAAATTCCAAAGAGAGATATAATGTGTGAACACAAATAGGTCGGACCTAAATGCATAGAACACTTCCGGTAAATGAATGGAATGAGGTGCAAATCTCTTGGGAAGGTTGGCCATGAACCAAAGAACATTTAATGATGTGTCATTAAGCTCCAAAGATCAGGAAATGCTTCCGCAAGTTTCTCCTTCAGCTAGTTGTCATTGAATATCAGGATGCTCTACTCTGAGAAACAACCAACTTCTGATAGCAATATCTTTCTGGTATTGACATGTGGATCTCTAAATTCTGAATATGACGTAGATGAATGAATGTAGATGCTAAGTCCAACTCCACAAGATCTAAAAATGCTACTGGACCAAAATACAAAATATGCTTCTGACTGAACTACCTGAACTGTATTGGAAAATGAAAAGAAACAAACTGAGCTGCAAACAAACTAAAATGCAAATGTTTTTGGTTGATGCAAGATTGCTCTTGAACCAGGGATGCTCCTGCATCAACCATCTATGGAGAATATGAAAAAGCAACACTCACCACTTTTTCCAAAGGATGAACTCAACATAAAAGATAAATATCGAGCACATTTTTTGGAGCAACTTAAGGAAGTTTCTTCAAAGAGTCCTCTAGAAGTAGTAATGCCAACAGAAACCACTCTAATCCAATAGATTAAACGACTTAACATTGAGATACCTTTATTGCAAGCAATCAGAGAAATTCTAGAATTAAATCATCTAGTTAAATAGTTATGCAAAAAAACACCAGGAAGGAAAAAGAAGCAAATTAATATTGTTAAGATTGAATTCTACTTGGCTAATCTTCATTTCAGAGAACTTCTTCACCAAAATATGGTGACCTTGGTAGTCCTATGATAACTATAGTAATCAATGAGGTGGAAATCCCTAGTGTACTAGTTGGTTGAGGGGCTGCAATTAATGTCATGACTTTAGACGTCATGGAAAAGTTAGAACTCACAAACTTGTGCCCCACAACCACTATTTTACAAATGACAGATCAGTCTATAGCTGTTCCCAAAGGAGTTCTGGAGAATATTCCTATTAAAGTTGAAAAATGGGAATATCCAATCAACTTCCAAGTGATTCAATCACATACTCCTAAAGATAGCTATCTGTTAATATTAGGACGACCTTGGTTAGCCATGGTCGCAGCTAGAATAGATTATAGATCAAGAGGCACGATAATTTCAAATGGCTCTAATAGAAAACACTTGTCATTATATCCTCATGCTCAACCTTCTACAAATAAAAATGGTAAAGTCTGGATAGATGAACCTAATCATCTTTGTAAACAAGAAAATTTGGCTTCACTAGCAATGGTGCTTATCAAGCAACATGGTGAAGAAATAGGAAATGAATTGGAGAATGACACAGATGACAACACCATAAATTTAAATGGCGAAGAGGTGTCCAAAACTGATGAGACTTTAGAAAGCTTCATCTAGACTAGTGTTGTAGAACTCGTTCACGATGAAAAGAATAACTTCCTCACAACATTCCATTGCCCATTAACCAACATAATTCCAAGAACATATCACTTTCTCAAAGATGTAACTGTTGGATGTTGGTTTGTCGTTGAGGTCAAAAGGTCATTTGTTATGATCATGTTTCATGTCTACTTCAGATGGTGTTCATGTCTTGATCATTGATATCAACATGTCTTGATCATGCTTAAATACCTTGAGGTTACTTGATCATGGTACAAGTAAAGATGGAATTCATGTCTTGATTAGTGACTTGATGGATGTTTTCATGTTGTTGAAAGTGTGCTGATTGATGAGATTGAGTGCAACAGTGTTGTTGTTTGAGAAGGTTTTTATTTGAGTTGATGTGTGATCATGTACAATGTTGAGACTCATCTCTGTTGTTGATATAAAATCCAAAGGAAATGAGTTTGGTACATTATTGAAGAATTGCTTCATGTCATATCAGAGTTTATGGTGTGTGTTCATGCTTCATGTCAATGTGGTGTCAGTATGGTGTTGTTGCTGATACTCATCTCTATGGCCAGTCAGTGGTGTTAGGAGACCAAAGGAGTTGTGTCATTGGACATGTTAGCACTAGGAGGTAACATGTCAGCATCAAAAGGCATGCAACATTCATGTTATGTTTCTTTCATGTGAATCAAGAGGTATGCCTTCATGATCCTGTGACAACAAATCTTTTCATGATGACAAGTTTATGGTGATGATGCAAATTGGTGTTGCTCATGTCAAGCAGTGTTGATACTTGATGCAAAGAATTGTTCCATGTGAAAGCATGATAGAGTTGCCTTCATGACAAAATGTTTAATGATTAGTCAGAGGTTTATTGAGTTGGTGGTTGGTAAAGTTAGTGATATGGGCAGAGTCTGTTGATTGAGATCTTCACTTAAGGGTCAAAATCCTAGTGCCCTTAATGCCCTCTAAACAATTCTTTTTAGGAGTAAAAATCTATGGGATGGTCTTGTGTTTTCTGTGACTGAAGCAGAGGTTAAGGTTTGTTGGTATTTCATTCAGTAGCATGTGATAAAAAGTTGGAGTTTTGTCTCCTTTAAAAGGTCCAATGTCCTAAATACTCTTAAAAACCCTAAGTCTAAAGGTTTAAACCCTAAGGATCTTAAAGTAAAACTCTTTTAAGATGGTCATGCACTTTTGTTTTATTTGGAAGGTGAACTAATAGCGGCGGTCATCGTGTAACTTAAGTGACAATGTATGCCACTATCCTCGTAGGTTGACCGACCCTCTTACCTAGCTGAAATCGTTGTCACCAAAAGAAATATCAATGGTGATATTTTGATTGTTCGAAGGCATGAACACGGAGATCAACAATGTAGGTTTAAAGTGTTTTCAAATGGTAACGGCTCTTCTCCAAGGAATGAATGTTGACAGGCTTCTAGCTATCATTCTGTTTACAGAGCAGTTTTACAATTTTCTTAACTATTTTTGGTACGAGAAAGTGATGATGATTAAATTGCTATGATGGAAATTATTCAGGGGTTCGAGCAATGGATATTGAATTCTTATGCATATGGTTTTAGTGCATACTATTTGATATGATTGGTGGATGTAGATTTAGTGAAGACAAATGAGTAAAAATTGAGACTTTATACATATGATTGTTTTGTTCAGATGTATCTAAAACTCAGATTGAATAGTGAGGGAGTGTTATGATTTGCAGAGGCTTGGAGTTGTCTTTAAAAGGCTTGTAAATGTAAACATGTAGATTGGGAAATCACTTTTATGATTATATGTAGAGATTAATGATGGAAGATGGAAAATGAATTTTGTTGATGCATTGCAAGAGGAGGGAAATGAGCTGTGAAGGTTTTTTTGTTTTAAAGGTAATTGAATAGTCATGCAAGTATGTTGTATCTCATTTTTTTGTATAAGGTATAATGAATATTTTGTATAAAATAAAAAAGGGAGATATATGTGTCTAGGGGGCAGAGTGAGTATGGTTGCAGATATCTTGATGTTTTCATAGGCAAAGTGGTAATCTAATTAGATATCCTCTTGGTCTTTAAGGTATTCTCAGGTTATAGAGATTTGATGTGAATGCATAATTGATTGTGTCAAGAATCTTGTATGCAAAGAAGAAGGTGTTCAATAAGGATGCGAATGTGCCTTGAATTTAGGTGTTTCTATGTAGTCTATGATGTCAATTGAATGTATAGAGATCCTGAAGAGTTGTTCTTTTGTGCCAAATTGGGAGAAATAATGTGTTTGTATAAGAGTTATAGAACTCATCTATAACCTTTGATTTTTAATGTAAACAGAGTAGTACTCTGTGTTTATCTTCCTGTATTGAGATTGGAGTTGATGTGATCAGTGAGATCCTGTGATCAGTGAGATTGCCAGTGAGGCTTGTATGTGATCAATGAGATCCTAGCCAGTGAGGCTTGCATGTGATCAGTGAGATCGTATCTAGTGAGGCTTGTATGTAATCAATGAGATTTTGGTTGGTGAGACCTAATAAAGTTTTGGTGAGGTTAGATAGTGGTTTTTTCCCTAGATAGGGTTTTCCACTTAAAACATTTGTGTTATGGTTTCATGTTTATGTTGCTCTCTATGTTTTTGATATGTTGATGTTGTTTGCATTCATATTGGGATGATGAATAAATTAGTTTTATCAGATCACTGATTAACCCCCCCTCTCAGTGATCCTTAGTATTCCAACAATAACCACATACCATATGGTGCAACCACATAGTTGTCCACTCAACACTCTAATGAGTGAAACCTATACCATTACCTCCAACTATCCAAGAACCAAAATGATAATGCTATTACCTAGAAAGACCCTTAATATCAATTGTTGGTTAACCAAAACATAAGAACTTAAACTATTCGATGCGCTGGTGAATAGATCTAAAGATTTTGCTTGGGACTATATAGACATGTGTGGAATACACCCCAATGTTTGTACTCACCACATCTACACTGAAGATGTTTGATCAATTTGCTAGCCACAACATAGACTCAATCCTACACTCTGAGATATAGTAAAGACAAAAATAGAAAAACTCCTATAAGTAGGCTTCATTTACCCTATCTCTGATAGCAAGTGGGTCTTACCTCTTGTGGTTGTTCTGAAGAAAGGACGGAACTGGAGAGTATGTGTGTATTACAGAGAACTTAACAAAGCAACCTTTAGAGACTACTTTCCATTACCATTTATAGACCAATTCTTGGATAACATGGTTGGTAAAAAATATTTCTCATTCTTGGATGGGTTTAGTGGATATAATCAAATACAAGTAGCAACTAAGGATCAGGACAAAACTACTTTCACCCGCCCTTGGGGAACTTTTGCATACTGAGTCCTTCCCTTTGGACTATGTAATGCTCCTGCAACCTTTCAGAGGGTTGTGTTAGCAATTTTCGTTGAACTTGTAAATGAATGTGTGGAAGTATACATGGACGATTTCATAGTGTATGGGTCTACATAAGATGAAGCACTCAAAAATATGGATAAGGTTTTGCAACAATGTGAAGAACACCAACTATCCTTAAGTCATGAAACATGTTTAATAATGGTAGAACGAGGGATAGTACTGGGACATCACATCTTGGTAGAAGGAATAAAAGTGGATCTTAGAAAATTGAGGTGATACAAAAACTAGAACCTTTGAAGAACCCAACTTATGTCTGGAGCTTTTTAGGACATGCCAGCTATTACCGAAGATTCATAGAAAACTTAGTAAAATCATGACCCCGATGTTCTCTCTTTTTTAGAAAGATGTAGAGTTCTCTTGAACTCCAAAATGTCAAACATCGTTTGAATTCATTAAGGAAAAATGTACCACTACTCCTATATTGCGCGGGCCCAATTGGAACCTACCATTCTATATTTACGCAGATGCTTTAGATGATGCAATCGGGGTAGTCCTAGGAAAAGAAGATGAAAATGGAGGAAAAATGCCATATATTTCATAAGTAACAATTTGACCCCCACTGAGAGAAACTACACCACTACTGAAAAGGATTTTTTAGCTGTAGTCCATGCCATTAATAAATTTTGATGCTACCCATGAATTTACCTCTTCCTTTATGATATGTATCCCTTTTATAGCTTATTTAGGCATATTATAGTGTATTTAAGGCTATTTAAGTGGTATGTAGCCCATATATGGGTCTAGAAATTATCTAACATGTACCTTACAACCTCCTATACCTACCAACATGGACCATTCATACTCATGAGAGATGGGTTCTTGTGAATCACTACTAATGAAATATGGGCCAATAAAGATTTATTAAAAAATTATGTAGTTGAAGTATAATTAAACATCATAAAATTTGATACATGGTGAAAACACCACCTAAATCTAAATTATCCATATAATAAAATATAATCATTGAGCATGACGTGGAGATAAAACATTGTCATATATGTAAGTCACAAAGACTTTAGATCCTTATTTACATATGATACACTTAATAGAAACTTATACACATTATATTTCTAAGCTTTCTCTAACTTAGATTTTAGTATTTTTTAATTAAAAAAATACTCAAGTATTAAATCAATACTAAAAACAACTAGTAATCAAAATAGTTAAAAGACAACAATATTTCATAAGATTGTGGTACTTCACTACTTAACTTAATAAATATGCATTTATGTTATGTTTTGAGATTGTTCTTATACCTATGAAATTTCCTCTCTTCTATTCTAAATTGTAAGATATTATACTAGTTTGCATTTTAAAGTAAAAGAACTTACATGATATGAAGATTTTGCTAATAATTTTAATATTAGAAGTATCCCTCCTATTAATCTTAGTGTAAGGGAACATAAACTTTAATGCATCATGTTGTAGATAATAATGGTGTGATTAAGATTTTTAGTGGATGAATTCATAGAGAAATGGTGAAATTGCAAGATTCCTAGGTTACAGGAGTGTTGTGGATGTATATGTATGGTGAAATGCTGAAAAACCAACATATAAAGCGAGGAGGGTAACATTAATTTTATGGGAAGTCATAAATGAAGTGCATGACAATTTTGTAGGTAAAATATGAAGTTGCACAAGAAGTCCAAAAGTCTATGGGATTGACCAAATTAGTTTTGAGGATGGGGATGTAGCTGTTAAATGTATTTAGAAGAGTGCAAACTACATTTAGTATCCCAATAGAGTTAATATGATCAAGTTTTCAAGGTCTAATGGTAAGTTGTTAATAATTGCATGACTACGAAGGAGCTTCAAAACTCTAGAAACTTTTGTGGTGAGGCTTTTCAAAAGTCAGAAGTAAGTTGGTAGTAGTTGCAAAGCTATGACTAAACTCCAAAAATTAAGAACGAATAAAGACTTCAAGACTTTGGGGTTTAATGGTAGATTTGTAACTACCAAGGTGCATGAAAATCCTAAAACCTCGAAAAAAAGAGAATTCTAGAAAATTTAACTTGGGATTTTTAACCTTCCTTGAAGCTTAACTTTCCTAAGACTCCTATGAATAATTAAGCATCTAGATTCAAAACTTTTGTGACACATTCATCACATCTAAAATTGGATCAATAGATTTTGACCAAAAAATTAGGTGACCCAAGAAAAGGCAAAGATAACTTTTGACAAAAATTAAGGGCATGGAATTTGAAAAAAAAAAAAACTTTAAAAATTTAATAACAACACAACTAATATGTTTTTTGTCTATTAGATAACTCTACCAAGTCCCCAGTATCATTATTCCTTAGTACAACCATATCCCCACCATGTTCAATGCCCAAGACTCATAATCATCAATTTCCATTACCACTTTAATTGTTCTAGGCTCATAAGTTTTAGTTATCAAACCAAATATACATCTAAAATTAGGTAGGTTATAGATATCTTTCTGGTTGCCTCCTCTATCTAGTGGACGCCCTTAAAAGTTGAGGTGGAGGTTCTACTTCTTCTTCTGAACTCTCTAAGCTCTTTGTATAGTCCTCATCTCATCCAACTTGAACCTTTGGTTTAGCATCTAGTGCATCCTTCTCAATCTTTAACTATAGCTAAAAGATTGATTTCCCATCCTCCTTTGGCTACTCAATTATAGTGGAAGGTTTGATGCCATTAAAAATCATATTCTAATTGTAGAGAACTTTTTCCGCCACATGATCCCAAATCTTAAATCCTTTCATATTGATAACCATAGCCAATGAAGATACATTAATTCACAACCTTATTATCCAACTTTGTTTGCTTCTTCCTAGGCACATGAGTTTATTCATCACAACTAAATACACAAAGATGCTTAAGTGAGGATTTTGTCCATCTAAACACCCATGGGGATTTTCTCCACAATTGATAATGGAGGAGACCTAGTGATCAGGTAACATGCAGTAGCAACTGCTTTTGCCTAGAACTTCTATTCTAGGATAGACCCATTGAGCACACTCCTTGCTGTCTCCATCAATGTGATGTTCATGCATTTTACAACTCCATTATACTAAGGGGTGTATGGAGTTCTCTTATGTCTTTCTCTATTGTTCTTCTTATAGAATCTATCAAACTTTGTAGAACAATACTCATCACCATTGTTAGTTCTCAACACCTTAATCTATCTTCTAGTATGGTTTTACAAGAGAGATTTAAACTCCATCAATTAACTAAAGACCTTAGATTTAATTTTGAGAAAATATACCCATGTCCTCCTAGAATAATCATTAATAAATGACACATAATACAAATAGTAATTAACAAGGAAGGAACATCTATAGGGACAAATACATTAAAATCAATTAGATCCAGTGACCCCAAATATTTATGAGAATTAGAGTAAAATTGAACACATTTTTTTTCTTCCATAAATACAATGCTCATAAAAATAAAACTCAAGAGAACAATCAACGAGCCCCTCTACAAGATTTTTGTTTTTTAAGATCCATAGGCCTTTCTCACTAATATGGCCCATGTGCTAGTTCCATAACATTATCTTCTAAGCATTAGGGTAACTTGTTCTCAAGGGTAAGAGAATGCTTAGGTACCCAAAATACATTGCCATTGGAACTAGATACAATATATCTCTATACTCTAGGTTCCAATGATTGAGGTGTAGGCTCTATGGATTTCTTCACCTAATGTATTGAAGAACTATTACATGATATGTAAGTGCATGTATCAAGCTAAAAGAAAGTACCAAATTAAACTCTCCTCATGAACACCATATCTCCTTGAACCATCTTACAACCTCCATTATCGAATACTACCTACACACCTACATCATTCATTTTAATTATAGATAAAGGGTTCCATGCCAAAGCATGGATGTTCAGAACTCTAGTTGAGGTATACCTTCCCACCATCATATTTTTATAATTTAAAAACCATTCCCAATGATGATTCTTGCAGAAAGAAGTTCTAAAGTCTACCATCCATACATCCTCACATGCATGCATTGCCAAGGCCACAACAAAGGCATATCCTACATCCTCCTAAGAAGATTTATCAAAGCATTCATCAGGTTCAACCCTTTTCTTGTTTTTCTCCTCCTTACAATCTCTTTTGGAGTGGTCTATCTTACTATAGTTCTAACATTTTTCACTAGAATTTCTAAGAGACCTAGATCTCCCACACGATTTAGATATACTCTTGTCCTTCTTAAATTTTTCTTTAGATTGCCCACAAATAGCCAATGCTTCCTTGGTGGATTTGGTAGCCTTGTACCTCATATCCTCTAAGATAAGAGTAGCCACAATATCATCAAGCACAAGTTTTGATACAATGCTTCCAATAGCCATTACTAGGTAGTCCCATGACTCTAGTAAAGAACATAGAAGGGTCATGCATCGATCTTCCTCTTCCATGTTCACACCCATATATTGTAACTGGGTTATAATCATGTTGAATGGATTTAGGTGCTTAGTAATACAATCACCATCACCCATCCTCAAAGTGTACAACTTCTTCCATAGAAAAAGTTTATTAACTAGGGACATATCTTGGTATAGACTCACCGAATTTTTCTATATGGTTTTTGTGGTGGATTGTTCATAGACACTTAGTAACATAGAGTTTATCAAGTAAATCCTAATAAGACTTCTTTCCTTTAGTGTCCAACATTGCCTAATCATCTGATTACATTATGTATAATTGGTTTGGATTCATGTACTATAGCCCACATATCTTGATGTATGAGAAAATCCCCCATCTTGAGCTTCCACATATCAAATGTAGTGCCACTATATGTTACCATCTCTAGTCTAGACATGATTTCCGTCTTCCTTGAAACAAATATATTCTCTATGCACATACCTAGACTCAAACCAAAATTAGTACAAAAAACCTTGTTCGTACCACCTAGGACTTGAGTTGATCAAGGTTTGATACCAAATGAAAGGAATTTAAGATGTAAAAACACTTCCTACACTAATCTATGATGGGAGATGAATAAAAATATGATCTAAAATAAATTTAAGGAAAGAAACAACATAATAAAATCATTCACTATAACACAATGATGTATCCTAGGAAAACCCTTTTGATAAAAAACCTAGCCTCCAAACTCTTAACCAATGTATTAATAAACAATAATAGTGGCTATAATATAATCGAGGAAAGGATCCTTTACAAGAGACACCACCAACACCTAGATCTAGGGTAATAGTGACAACATAACAATATCTACAAAATACACTATACAAACTCCATCCCGAGAACCCGATAAATAGAGAACTAATACATGAAACCACTAAAGGGGAATCACAAAACCATGATCTAATACCACCCAAAAGTCGCACTCAAATGCCCTAGTCTAATTCTAATCCCCAAATCCCAAGAAGAGTCTCATGCTAAATGTAGCATATTTCTTACAGTTGTCATATCTTGAATATGTAATAACATAATGTCATAGTTATCCTCCCAACCTAGGTGCTCCACTTGATCTTATTCAAACCCTTTAAAGATGATTCATGATATCATAATGACATGTCATAGGTTGGTGAATGTTCTTGGTCATCATGTGTAGCTACTTCTTATAAATCTCTTATGCATCATAGATGTTCTCACATTTTTGATGTGGGCGGCCTAACTTGTGGAGGACATACTTTTTTATCTAGGAAGCCAATTAAGCCTATTTTTTAAATTGAAGATCTTAGAGAGGTCAATGTCATCATAACCCACTTTAGCTAGTTAAATCTCACTTCAATAATTTTAAGAGCTAAAAAAGGCCTCTATAACCTAGAAGATGCGTTTAGTGTTCTCTACATTAAGATGGAAGGTTTAGATACCTTCCCTAACATTTTAAAGCCATGCACCTTTTGGTGTCAATAACTAGAAACCCTATGGTATTGGGAAAAATATTAGGATCATAGTTTTCTTGGGTAAGGAAAGTGATTTATTGAGAGGACAAATTAGCAGTAATTGGAAAATTTTAGTGGAGAGGAATTGGGTCGTGACATTTTGGTAGGAGTCTGCTAGTCTTGTGAAGTGCTTGAATGGAAGTGGTTTAAGGGAAATGACATTGGTAGAGGATGGTAATGAAAGTGAAGGAGGAGTGGTGGTTGTGGAAGGTGTAAAGGTTGTAGTGATGTAATAACTACATCCTTTGTATTGTTGTTGAATGGTTTATGTATAGTCCTTCACACTCTTTTCCTTTTGTTTTAGATTTTGAAGCCTTTTCAATAACTCCAACTCATAATATCTAAGAAGGAGTTTTTATTTTAACCTTTCTACCATCTAATTCCATTGGGTGATTCTCATGTCTCCATGCAACACTTTATCTTTGCAATTCTCTCCACCAAAGGGCTGCATGTTCCTTAAGTTTAGTTTGTTCCATCTTTACATTGTGAGGGTCATTAACATTTTTATATTCAAAATAATCTTCTAACTAATTGATCCAATCAATTAGTTCCTTCAAATTCAAGGCACCAGAGAAATTTGAATCCTCTATTTTTGTTCCTCTACTAATCTTCATAAGAGCTCTCAAAAATCACACTTCTCCTTCATCCATTGGTTGCTCATTTTCTCTTTCTCCTTCTATCATAGTTTCTTCATCACTAACATCTTCTTCATCATGTTCTATATTTCTTCTTTTGTCACCGACTAAAGCAGATATCTCATTTTAGAGCTTAGTTTAGAGTTGTTCAATCATTTCCTCCATCCTATTCGCCATAGGAACTCTCCTTCTCAGGGGCATATTTCCAATATCAATGTCACTTTCAAAACAAATCTCATATAATAAAAACCTTGTTGTTTTTCTACTTACACACTATTGTGGAAAAATAGGAACTTACTAGCTTAATTTTTTTTTTAAGATCAAATGAGGTCTCTCATAGCCCTCTGCAATTGCAAGACTTCTTCTCACACTACAAAAAATCCTATAGAGATTTAAGACACTTGTAACCTCTCTAATCCTCACTCTAATACCAATTGTTACAGTCCAGCTTAGGGGGATTAATTAAAATTTACCTAAACTAGCAACCATTCACAAATAATTCAAACACAAACAAATTGGAAACAAAACACCATAAAGTAAATTTAATCATCTTCTTATAGCTCAATGTAACATGCTTAATAATTACAAATGCTTTAGGAAGCTTGTCCATCTTGAATTCAATTTTTAGGCAATATACCTTGCTACTCACATATTTTCTAGATCCATACCTTGCATAAAGTGTACTCTATTTTATTTCTACACAATCTCTGTTGAGATCTTCTCTATTCCTTCCTTTCCTTTGTTTAATCTCTCTTTTCCCCTTCTCCTATCTCTATCTTTTTACAACATTCCATTAAAAAATACCCTTCTAAAGCTTCACCTTTTCTTATTTGAATATGTTCTCCCTTTTTGTCTATCCATCTCCCCTTTCTTTAAAGGATTTAAATTTCTTTTTAATATGTCCGCATGGTCCTTGCAACATAAAAGGAATAGCCAAGAAATGTTTTGGCTCTCCTTTTGTAGATCCTATTGCTTCCCTTCATGCTTGCTCATGTAGACCAACAAAATTAATAATGAAATAATTAAGATGTGCTTGGATGGCAAGAGAAGAATATAGTATACACACATGGTGAGAATAAAATTTATTTTGATTTGAACAAGTAAGATAGTGTAATCCCTAGTGGCTAGAGGTAAAACAATAGTAGAATGTTAAGCAAACAAAAATTTGAATGTACCAAGCTAAAACCAAAAGCCACAATTCACAATGGGCATCAAGAGTCGTGGCCCAAAAGGGAAAATAATTCAAGTTAAAATAGAAAATAAAAGATACATGCTATTAATGGTTGTGGAAACTACTAAAATCAAGGAAGAAATCACACCTAATCTAATTTCTTCTTATGTTACCAAAGAGTGTAAATAATAAGACAAAAGCCTCTTTTGGGAAGTTGAAAGCTAGAAAATAAAATCAAAAGGAAAAATAACTTGAGGTTAAACATAGTGTCATGAATTTCCCAATGTAGAGATAATATTGTATAAAGAAATAGCAAATAAAACATCCAGTCAACATACACTCGATGTATAAATTATGTCACTTCCTTGAGGAATGAAACAACAAAAAACACACATAATGTCTTCTTATAGTTGACTACACAGTCCTTGTTGCAACTTCTACAACTCACATAGCTCCTAAAGCTTAATGCAGTTTTATAGTTTTACACATACAAATCATGTAGCACTTTTGAAATAGTCCTATAAATAAGAAATAGATCATTAGCATTATGATCTTTGTTTTAGAATAACACATTGACAACTCTTAACATTACTAAAGTGATCTTCATAGTGTATAAGAACCTAAAATCTTCCTGAAACTCTCTTAAAATAGCAAGTTGTCATAGACAAAAAGAAGGCAAATGTACAACAAAACACTAGAAAACTAAAAACAAACTCAACTAATATTTTTGGTGATGTAGGATTGCCTATGGGCTCGGATGCTCTTGCATCACTATTGGTATGTGTTTTTTGGTGGGCTAGTTTATGTGTAGTGGGATCCCTACATTGGTTTATTTTTTGTTTTTCTATTGTATTTACTATTTTTTGTTATTCATTTTTTGCTATTTCAATAGGGCCCACTATAAATCCCCTAGAATTTAATAGTAAAACTAATAACTCCTAATGAATTTAGGTGAGATTGAGGTGTAACAAAAATGAACTAAGTCCCATATAGATAACTACACTTGATATTAAGATGATAAGGGTAGTTAAGATATTCTAAGAATTATTCATGATTATTTATAACTAAAACTTGCACCATTAGGAGATTCAATAGGTATGTCGATAGGGAAATTTGGAGAATATTTTGGTTGACAAGAAATTTTGTGCCAAGTTTTTTGATTTCAAATTGGATGGAAATGCTAGATAAATAGTGCAACTTAAACATTTCAAAGATCAAGGGGACATATATAACTTTAGAGTGGTGATTTTTCTGCTACTTAGCAAAAAAGGGTGATGCAGAGGTCTTCAACAGAAACGTGCAAAATGTTTGTTTTGATCAATATCGGCAAGAGACTTTCAACGTCTTCCCGAACTATGCTTCTTTATCCTTATCGGCCTGACTTGCCTTGTCGGCCTTCCCCTGTTCTTTCTTCCTGATGGTCTCCCTCTCGCCGATGCCATTATGTTCGTTGGTCAAACACTTGTTATCGGCCTAGCTTTCTCCTTGCTCGTCGAAACCAAAACTCACATTGATGAGTATTTCATTTAGGTGCCTATCGGCAAGATATTACCTATCGGGCTCTCCACACTGACTTGCTCTGATGACTAAGGTCACACCGAAACATGCAAACCCTAACCTACTGAACAGGTTCCCGTTACCTCTGCTATCGGTCACCTCTATCACCAAAGTTGCTTATCGGCAACACTTACAATGTCGATCTAGCTGCGAAAAGTCTTCCCGACACTCCACTTCACGCCAACTCCCAACTTCTTATCGCCAAGACATATAACTATCAGCGAAGACTTCATTCCCTCTGCCGATGTCACTTGTCACTCCGAAAACCTTTACGCTAACTCCTTCGTCGGCAAGACCTCCACCGTCGGTCCAACTTTAAGCCACTCCACCGATACACCTCCTTACGCCGATGGGCATCTCATACCGATCTCTATTATCTCCCCGACACTACCAATGCTGGGTTCCACCGTCAGCTAGACTATGACTATCGGCGACACCTTTAACTTCTCCACCGATGGCATATCTCATGCCGATATACTCTTCGTCAGCAAGACTTTCACCTTCAGTCGAACTTCACTCTTCTCTTCTGATCATGCTTCTCACACCGATATGCCTTCTATCGGCATGACCCTATTGTTCGCTGTGACTTCCAAATTTGCTTCCGACGACACTCCTTATGCCGATACTCTTCATCTTCGACTATACATTTATTGACTTGACGAGTTGGTTCTCCTCCCTGCTATCACCGGTCATCCTTTGCATCTACGGATCAAATACCCTTCCAACATACAAACTAGCTACCATTTCTGCCGGTCACCATTTGTATCAAATACATTATATGTCTCCGTTGTATCTTCAACATACAACAGCAAAATGCAATTGTAGTATACACACAAATTGACAATCATATACAATAACGATATGCACATACACTGTCTAAGACATACCATGGACATATACATAGGAAATGTATTTCCTCAGATAATCTCGACATACACCAGGTTTAACACAGAATGTACACTAGCGATATACACACTAATGGATACTTAGATGCAACAACAATATAAACAAAGCAAATACCTACATTCATTTGCGATATATACAGGAAATGTATGTTCAAATTTTCCCGCTGATAACCCTCTCTGAAACGGATTCTGCCATTTCTATACTGCCATGTATAACAAACAAAAGAATGAAACAAAACTGGAAAATTATTTTACAAATCCATTCCACTGATTTCACAGAAATCCACCAGTGGAATGGATTTAAACCTGCATCACGGCAACAGGGAAACTAAGCTAAATATGAAACCGTTCTCTACATATAATATACAGAACAATTCGATATACGAAGGCTTCACACAGGTTTCAGACTTTTCAAAACACAATTTTTAGAATTTCTATTTCCTCATTTCAACCTTTTCAAACACAGACTAATTACAGAGATATTCCTAGAGATGGAAGAAGAATGCCTCTGTTCGACCATCTCTTCCTATTTTTGTTAATCCCTCTCCTCTGTTTGCAGGATATTGATTGCTTCAATATTAACGGCAGAGACCCTAATTAATCACACGGCATCTGCATTGCTTGAGACAACAAAACATCAGATAATGCGACACATTTGATTTAATCCTGCACATAACCCAATTGCCTGTTGTTGTCCATGATTTCAAATACTAGCCTCGGGAAGAGAGATGTGAAAACATACAATGTCAACATAAAATGTTACATTAGTTAATGACATACAAATGTTACAAGGTAACATGAAATGTCAAAATATATGTTAAAACCTTATTCTTCTCCCTCTTGTGCATCTTTATCCTGTTGAAGGGGTTCTCCTGCACCATACTCCCTAAGAGAAGAGATCTCAAGCCCCGTTTGAGATCAGAGTTTGAAGGTGTATACGCCTAAAAATGACACAAATCATCCTAAATAAATATTCTAAATATTTATTCCATTCTTCTATTAATTAAATAAATATTCTAAATTTATTTAATCGATTCACTGTTCCATAATTAAATAAATTCAATTTATTTAATTAAAATTCTTCCATTTGTCCTTCACAATTAAATAATCATAAATTATTTAATTAATCCTATTTCCTCTATCCTAAAGTTCTAAATTCAAAATTCCACCTCACCTTTACACCTCACCTTTTCCACCTCACCTTGTCCACATCATCAGGTTGCACATGTAATTAAATATATTTAATATTTAATTATCTTATTTTCCCTCACCCACATGGCCTATTTCTTCTCCAATCAGAGGTCAGTTAACCAATCAATCAAATCTGTTAACTAACCTGTCAGTTGAGTCAAATCCTCAATCAATCCAGTCAGTTCCACAATCCACTCTTCTAACTGATCAATCAATTCTGTTAACAGACCAGTCAATGGAGTTAACTCTCCAATCAGTTTTGTCACATCCCACCTTTCATGATGGAGCTGGGACACTTGTCACATTTCCACTGGTTGCACATTCCTCAACCATCCTCAACCGTTGATCTTCATATCTTCTCTCAACCGTTGATTCCTATTCCTCCGGGTCTATAAATGAAGCTTCATCCCTTCATTCTAATCATCCAGGCTTTTGACATCGTTACTCTGCAGAAATATCACCAGCGCGCCTTTGGCACCCATTTGTCATCCACAAGCTTGAGATCACCATTGTTGCATTGGAGCTCACCTTCCTCGCATGCCACACTATAGCCGTTCACCATCGACTTCCTCCAACAGCTTTTAAAAGATTGCACTCTCTGAGGGCTCATCTCATCTGCGAAAGGACGATTCGTGATAGGCGGACAACAAAAGTTTCGAAACGGAAGAGGTTTGCTGTGTTTGTTCATTGCTTTGTTCATTTGAATCTTCTTTGTTTCTCTATTCTGTTGATGTTTGGGTCATCTGTTATTCATTTGATTGATGCACTATTTTACCCTCACATTTTTGGCGCCCACCGTGGGGCCGTTGCCCCTTTATTTTACCGTTTTTGAGCTTTTTTTGAAGGCAGGTTCCGTACAGACCCCGCAGAGTCACGCACAGATTCTTTCGGCGCATCTGTTCATTTTTACGGCGCTTTTGAAGACTGTTACGGCGCTTCTGTAAAACTGCGCATTTGTTGACTGTAACTGCGCTTTTATAGACTATTGCTGCGCTTTTGTTTAAACTGCGCATTTGTTGATTCTAGCTGCGCTTTCATACAATATTGCTGCGCATACATTAAAATGGCGCATCTGTTGTCTGTTACGGCGCTTATAACGACTGTTGCTGCACATACGTTAAAACTGCGCATCTGTTTATTTTAACGGCGCATATGTTCATTTTTACAGCGCATTCGTTAATGTTGCGCTTCTGTGATCACTTCTGCGCATCTGATCACTGAAGCTGCGCATTTATAACTGGCTCAGGTTTTAGCACTTTTTTTTAGAGTATTTTGCTAACGCTAACCCTTTTGCAGGTGTTTGCTGGAGCGGTTTTGCAGGTTAGGCTCGGGTTCAGTTACATGTAGTCGCATCTAGCTAAGCTCACATTTCATTTTCTGGGAAAGAGTAAAATGGTTGTTCATTACAAATCTTCATCTAGTCTTAATTAGGGAGGAAGTAACTGGTTTATTTCATGCTTGCATTGCAAACAAACTTCCAAGTTATTGCTATCTAAGACTTAAAATTGAACTCACAACTGCATTTTGAAGTTAAAATGAACCATTGCTATATCGTGAGACCTGAATTTCAAAGTTAACAATCTCGTGCAACGTGGACTTAAAATTGAACTCACAACTGCATTTTGAAGTTAAAATGAACTATTGCTATATCGTGAGACCTGAATTTCAAAGTTAACAATCTCGCGCAACGTGGATTTAAAATTGAACTCACAACTGCTTTCTGGGACTTAAAATTGAACCACTGCAATATTGTCGAAATCACTTCAAAGTTTTGTTTGACTAGCTTAGCCCATTTAGTTTTTATCTTTTTTAACTAGGGTGGATTAATCAGTGTATTCTGTGCTTGCGAATGACAATAGGCTTATGCTCTCCCCTCTTCTGGGTGATCAGAGTGCCAGACTTGTCATTCTACTTGTTTAACCTTTAGGAGGGGCCTACCCTTGGATGCACGCTTGTCCAAGCGGGAACGACCCTGAGTGGTAACAGGCTAACGCCAAGCCCTACCGAGCCACTTAAAATAAATTGTGCTTGAGGTGAAAACCTCCTGCAACGAGTGCTGTTATGTTACACCGACGGCCAACCTCCCCCAAAACCCTCTCAGGCGCAACCCTGTGAGGCTGGGAGACTCCATAACGGAGAGTAGCGCCGCCGCACGTGTAACCACTTGAACGGTTGCCCGAATTACAAACCTCTTGTTTTAGTGGCCCAAATCCCTTATAATCCATTTCTCGCCTAGGATTTTGTACTTGCTTTTGTCCAAAATAGAGTCGAAAAACTACAAAAACAATGGAAAACTACAAAATACTCTTTGTGCTTGCTGTGTTTTCTTGCTAAATTAATTCATAAAATTAGATCAGGAAGACTTATTCCAGCCAAAAAATACCAAAAACAGAGAAAAATCCCAAAAATTTGCCCAAAAATACCAGAACTGCGCATATATCCATTTCTGCGGCGCATATACAGCGACTTGCTGCGCTTTTGTGCCGACTTACGGCGCTTTTGTACCTTTCTGCTGCGCATATACACTGTTCTGCTGCGCTTTTACAGCGACTTGCTGCGCATATACGCCGACCTGCTGCGCATATACTTTTCTGCTGCGCATTTGCACACTGTTACCGCGCATACATACCTCACCAGAGCGGCGCATATACAGCGACTTACTGCGCATTTACCTATTCTTGCTGCGCATCTGTTTCTGCGCATGTGTGACAGTGAGCATCTGCTCTATTTTTGAGAAATTTCCGTCAGCTGTTCGGAGTACCCATTTCAGCCTAGTTTCATTTTCTGAGGTCAGAATCAACCTTGCAGTCAGTTTCCATCCATTTCACCCATTTCTCTCTCTTTCGACGGTCGTCCCCGTCACCTTCTGTCCTAGTCACTCTTACCCCATCGTCATTCTGTCCCATACCGATTCGACATAGGTCCTTCTTTAGTGAATTCACGTAAGCCTAGTAGGTCACAGTACCTTTTGCTAGTAGTCTTGTTGAACGACTAAGCCCTACACAGTGAGACAGGTATCGACTACCCTTGCTAGTGGCTAGAGTCTTGTGTCAACCGTCTTACCTGAAGTCATTGAGCGAGAGAACCCTTTGTCCAAGTCTTGTCCTAGATATCCCATTCATTACAGTCTTAGTCGACACCTTGCCAAAATTTCTAATCCTTGTCCATTTCGTCCCACCCCACCTTGCATGGTTCTTACTCGATCCCAGTACAACAAGCTAACTAAAATGGCCGACCCTTCCGATCACATCGCCCCACCACGCGATGATGATGAAGAATTTTCTCGTGAAGAATTAGTGGCACACATGCAAGATAGCAAATTCCAACGCCTAGTGGAGCGAGTACTCCTTGAGGATCCCACCAAATATTTCCATCATCTTGCTAGTCTCGGACTCAAACTCCCCGCAGACTTTGACATTAGCTCCATCATGGAAAATGCAGACAATGAACATGAGAGGGACACAAATGACACAGTCCCAAAGGCACATGAGAGAGGCACAAATGACAAGGTCCCCCAGGCCAATGAAAGAGGAAAACAACACATAGATCAAAATGCTCCTATAGCGGATGTGAGACAACAAATTGAGAGTCTAAAGCTAGAAATCTCCAACCTTAAGATCGGCACCAGTTCCAAGAACTACTCCTTGGAAGATATAGCACCATACCCCTTTGACAGAAGTGTGGTCATGAAACCTTTCCCCTTTCAGTTCGGAATCCCGAAATTTGACAAATACAAAGGGAAGGGGGACCCTAGAGATCATATCAGGGAATTCACTGCAGCATGTTTAGAAGTAGCTCACAACGAGACCTACTTAATGAGACTATTCCCAAGATCTTTAGGGGGTCAAGCTATGGAGTGGTTCTCGTGTCTTCCACCAGGAATCAAAGCTTTTGATGAACTTGTCAATAAATTCATAACGCACTTCTCTTACAACATAGAACACGAAGTATCTATGCTAGACCTATGCAACACCAAACAAAAAGGTGGTGAGTCTTTCGCCACCTTCTTACAACGATGGTGACAGCTAGCTAGCAAGTGTTCTTACGACATGCCTGAGAAACAACTATTGGAAATGTTTGTCCACAATTTGAATCCCGATCTTAGCTATCAGATTCAGATACAATGCCCTACCTCATTCACCAAAGTCATCGAAATGGGGCTATTCATTGAGAAAGCTATGATCGCTAAAGGAACTCTCAAGCTCTACAAGGACACACCTCCTTCCAATTACACAACTGACAAGTCAAAGTTTTGGACCAAGAACAAGAATGTGGTCAACGATGGAGTAGTGGATGCCAAGGCGGCAGCCCCTAAACAACAACCCATATTCACTCTTAAGGAAGAAGCAAATAACGGTGCACTCAACAAGCCACCCCCTTGGGAATCTAGACCTTGGTTCAATTCGAATCCCAGGAGAAAATTCACGCCGTTAGGAGAATCTCAAGAGTCTGCTCTCAGGAAGTTGTTGGCTAACAATGAAATTTCTCTACCGCCAACAAGTGACTATGAGCCTATAGTCAAACCTCCCTATTGGAAGGACACAGACTATTGCGAGTATCATCGAGGAAGGGGGCACACAACCAATAATTGCATCCGTCTTAAGAACGTCATACAAGATATACTGGACCAGAATCTTGGAGGAACACAACAGCATACCTCCAATGAATCTCATGTGGCCTACCGAGATCCTCTCCTAAACCACAACCGGTCGTATAACAACAATCACAACGGCGGCCACAACAACAATGGTTACAACCACAACAATGGTCACAATGGCAACAACTCCAATGGTCATAACAATAATGACAACAATCGTAACAGGCCAAACCAGAACAGTGGGTCGAGTAATGCTAACTATGCAAGCGTTCCCTTTGAGTACACCATTAACTGCATTTCTGAGCATGTTCCGCAAGTCAACGTCATATCCCCCAACCAACAACCAGGACCTAACGGAACTGGTTGTAGTATAATTACCTGCAGTGGTAGAGTCACGATCAACACCACTCCTCCAAGGCCGTCGCCATCTCCGTCCAACCCCCGTCCATATAATGTCATCGACCAATTGCAAAAGACTCCGGCTCATATTTCTATATTGGAGCTCCTGCGTCTATCTCCTTCTCATAAGGAGATTCTTGAGAAAGCCTTAGTGGAGACTACTGTCCCCACTAACCTAGCCCAAGAAAAGTTTCAAACCATGGTGGGTAATTTGACATCCTCCCCTTCCATATCATTCACAGAACAAGATGACCTTTCCATGTCTCAACCCCACAACACTCCTCTACACATTGTCGCATTCGTACACAGGCACCGCATCAAGAGGGTTCTCATTGATGGGGGTGCCGGTTTGAATATTTGCACTTTGAAGCTAGTCCTTGCATTGGGGTTCTCTGAACAGGCAGTGGATCCACGGAGAAAGATTACCATAAAGGCCTATGACGAGGAGGAACGCACCACGAAGGGCACGGTTGTCCTACCCATTCAAGTGGGACCGGTAATTAAAGATGTGGTGTGCCAAGTCCTTGATCGGGAGCTTGCTTACAATATTCTACTAGGGAGACCATGGATCCACGCCATGAAAGTTGTCCCCTCCACCTACCATCAATGCATAAAGTTCCCACACGATGGCAAGCAGGTCACCATACACGGCGACCCCGACCCCTACCAGCATTGCAACTCATTCCAAGCCAAACCAGAATGTGTCATTCCCAACAACCGAGCCCATATCTCCCCTACTCCGCCACAAGACCATACTGCCGAAGCTTCCTCTTCCCAGCCCAAACCAATGAAAATCACCATAAAAGAAAATGGCGTGGGGGAATACCAGATTGAGCACAGCCTCAACCTTGCAAAAATGCCCTTGTCTCCTCGCTCCTTTGGCCAGCCCAAGCATCAACCCAGGCATTTTCCAAAGCCCTCTGCTCCTCCTACAACTCCCGCAAACCCCTTTGTAAAATGGGGGACCTTATCCGATGAATCAGAGGAGCGAGATCTCTTACAATGGCTCTATGCCGAAGAAGAAAACACATCCCAAGATCCACCCAGACTCCCTACAGAGCTCTATGGGCGAGGTGAAACCATCTTGCATAGGATGGGATATGAAGGACAAGGCCCTATCGGCCTCAGAAAAGAGGGGATCATCGAACCTATACAACCCTCTTCCTCCTCTTCGGCTAGAAACACGACTGGCCTAGGCTACAAAGGTAAAGGTAAAGCCAAAGAAAATGCCTGCCTAGTGGAGACAATTCAAACACTCCAAGAGGATAGTGACGCAGATTCAGATGATTCCAATCAGTATGAATGGGACGAGCTGACAGAACACTCCTACGATGACAAGGAGATTGATACCATCCAAACCCTTAGCCCATATCATGAGAGACAAACGCAACGGGACAGACCACTGGAGTCTGATTTGCCCCTCCCTGAAGTTATGGCTTTCGAGGAAAGTATAGATTCCATTGCGATAAACAACCTGGAAGAAAGTACCACCCAGAACACTACCCCCACCTGTGCTCCTAGTATTTCCATCCACACTATCAACGAATCAGGTCTTTCATCCGACTCCCTTCCCCTCTTACACCCTGAGCTTATTGACTGGGACCTGAAAGGGACCCCTCAATTAGATGTGTTCCAAAACGATGATGCCTACATTGACTATATGGGACTTCGAGATCATTTACCAAAAGGAGATCATAAAGCCGGTTTCACTATCGAACTCAATACTGTAGCATACTTTGGGGAGGGTGCCAAGCCTTCTAGTCGCAAAAATGTAAAGATCAAAAAGGGATCTGACGGTGAAAACTGCCATGCGGCAGTGTCAGATCATAAAACAGTAAAAAGAAAGGATGTATCTGAAGGTGAAAACCCAACTGTGGCACCTGACGATGGATTGCTTGACACCCTCCCAAGTGACATGTATCAAGAAAGGTCACAGATCGTGGTAGAGCCAACAGAGCCAGTGAACATTGGATCTGAAGAGCAGCCTAAGATAATCCACTTTGCAAAATCTCTCACGCCACCTGAGAAAACCAGGTTTGTACCATTCTTTAAAAAGAAGAGAGGCAGTTTTGCTTGGTCATATGCCGACATGCCAGGTTTGGACCCAAACCTGATTCTACATCACTTGCCATTGGATCCAGGGGTGAAACCCGTAAAGCAAAAACTGAGAAAAATGCATCCCCATATTGCCCTCCTGGTCAAGGAAGAACTCAAGAAATTGTTAGACGTGGGGTTCATCAGGGCCATTGATTACCCCGAATGGATATCAAACATCGTACCAGTGTCTAAACCAGACGGTAGGGTTCGACTATGCAACGATTTTAGAGACTTAAACAAAGCATGCCGCAAAGATGACTTTCCCTTGCCTAACATCGATATCATAGTCGACCTCACGGCGGGACATACAATGTTGTCACTTATGGATGGATTCTCAGGGTACAACCAGATCAAAATAGCACCAGAGGATCAGCACAAAACCGCTTTCACTTGTCCATGGGGTACTTTTTGCTGGAATGTCATGCCGTTTGGGCTGAAAAATGCAGGTGCTACATACCAGCGGGCCATGACAACTATATTCCACGACATGATGCATGTGACCATGGAAGATTATGTTGACGACATCTTGGCAAAATCACTCACCAGGGACTCACACCTGGACACATTAGAGAAAGTCTTCCAACGGCTGGACCAATTCCAAGTAAAATTGAACCCGAAGAAATGTGTGTTTGGGGTCACATCAGGCAAGCTGCTAGGCTTCATCGTGTCAGCAAACGGCATAGAGGTAGACCCGGCCAAGGTCAAGGCAATCATGGACATGCCTCCGCCCAAAACTCTAACACAGTTGAGATCCTTACAGGGCAAGCTACAGGCCATCCGCAGGTTCATCTCACAGTTAGCCGACAAGTGCCATCCTTTTAGCCACCTCCTACATAAGAACATTCCATTTAAATGGGATGAGCAGTGCGAAGAGGCATTCAATAAGCTCAAGGAGTACCTCACGAATCCTCCTATACTCATGCCTCCGATCCAAGGAAAACCTTTGATTCTCTACATATCCGCTACACCTACTGCTCTTGGGGCTCTCCTAGCGCAGCAAGACTATGAGAACAAGGAAAGAGCTGTGTACTATATCAGTCGAACCTTAGTGGGCTACGAGCTGCAGTACTCATAGGTGGAACGTTCATGCCTTGCGGTGGTTTTTGGCTCACAAAAACTCCGACACTACATGTTGGCACATCCTGTCAAACTCATTGCCAAGATCGACCCCCTAAAATATCTTCTCAGCAAAGCAGCTCTCACAGGACGACTAGCCAAATGGGTTATGCTTCTTAGCGAATATGATATAGAGTATGTGGATAGAAAAGCCATCAAGGGGCAAATCATCGCAGACCAACTAGCTGAGGCACCATTACAGGACACTTCACCAATGCAGTTTGAGTTCCCCGATGAATCTCTATTCACTCTGTCCACATCTCCTTGGAAACTCTACTTCGACGGGTCTTACACCAACCATGGATCGGGGGCAGGTATCTTGTTTATCACTGCCTAAGGCGACACAATTCCAAAGTCCTACAGGTTGTTATTTCCATGCACTAACAATATAGCAGAGTATGAGGCTTTGGTAATTGGTCTCAAGATGGCCACTGAGTGGAAAATTCAAGCACTACGTGTCTATGGTGATTCTCAGCTTGTCATAAACCAGGTCAACGACGAGTATCAGACCAAAGATGAGAAGCTCATCCCATACAAGCGAATGGTCGACGATCTCAAAGAACATTTTGGGACCATCTCGTTTGAGCAAATACCCAGGATAGAGAACAAAGCAGCCGACGCAATGGCGACCATAGCCTCTCTTCTTGAGATACCTGAATAGGAGTCACGGTATGAGTTCCTAGTAGAAACAATTCGACAGCCGGCTTATGATCTCCTTGAAACCCATTCCATCTGCCACCTAGTGGGATCTGATTCACCTTGGTACGGTAAGACCTACACTTACCTCAAGGACAATATCCTTCCTTTGGACCTCTCTTCCAACCAAAAATGAACCTTCATCCGACAAGCCTCCCGTTACACCATTATCGCCAATACCCTTTACCGACGTGGTCTGGATGGTACTTTACTCCGTTGTCTAGAACAGGAAGAATCTATAACTGCCTTGCGAGACGTGCACGAAGGGATCTGTGGCACACACTCCAGCGGTCCTTCCTTAGCTAAGAAACTCATGCGTTTGGGTTATTACTGGCCCAATATGGAAATGGATTCATATCAGTTCGTCAAAAAGTGCAAACAGTGCCAGATACATGGGAACCTGATTCATGCACCTGCTTAGGAGTTGAGACCTCTAACGACACCCTGGCCCTTTTGCCAGTGGGGACTAGACCTCGTGGGAAAGATTCATCCGCCTTCTTCCAACGGCCATAAATTCATCATAACCGCTACTGAATACTTTACAAAGTGGATTGAAGCCGTTCCCTTATCAACCGTCACAGGAAAGCAAATTTCCTCTTTCATTTTGAATTACATTATCTGCCGATATGGCATCCCTTCATCCATCATAACGGATAACGGGAGACCTTTCAAAAATCAAGATGTCCAGGAACTTTGTGAACAGTTCAAGATCCAACATCGCTTCTCCACCCCATATTACCCCCAAGGTAACGGCCAAGCTGAGGCATCAAACAAACCCATTCTGAAAATCCTAAAGAAGACTGTCAATGAAGCCGGTCGCGATTGGCACGTCCAGCTCAATCCCGCTCTGTGGGCCTATCGAACCAGCATACGCACTCCCACAGGTGCTACACCCTACGCCCTCGTCTATGGTTCCGAAGCCATCCTTCCTATTGAGGTCGAACTCCCCTCCCTTCGGGTGTCGTTGAAAGGTCTCATATCAGACGAAGAGTACAGAGTCTCCAGACTACAAGAGCTAGAACTGCTAGAGGAACGACGCCAGAAAGCTTTTGACCATCTCAAAGCCTATCAACAGATGATGTCAAGAAGCTACAACCACAAGGTTAGACCAAGATGCTTCAAGATTGGGGACCTCGTCCTAAAAGAGAACCCTTGCAATCAGCAGGACAGAGAAAAGAAAGGTAAGTTCGAGCCTAACTGGCTTGGACCCTATGTAATTGTAGCAGCTTACGGATCGGGGGCATATCAGTTGGCCACATCAGAAGGTGAGTTGTTTGATGATCCCATCAACAACATGCACCTTCGCAGGTTCTATACCTAAGAGAACCCCAATGCAAGGGGGCACAATAAAATCAAAAAAAATCATCAAAAGTTACAAAGAGAAAATACAAAAAAATTGAAGAAAATAGAAAGCATGCAAAAAAAAAATCGTCCTTTGGTGAAAACCTAGCAAACAGGCGCCTTGGATAGGTAGCCTGATGAAAACCTGGCAATCAGGCGTCATGTTACTTTCTAGCTTCTCGTGCAAATAAAAGCAAGTGATGAAAACCTGGTAAACAGGCGTTACTTGTGACAAACCGCATTCTCCATCTTTGGGAATCCAATCACCTTGAGCCCATTCTCCCTCTATTTTCCCCATTCGACCCATATCCATCCCACAGTAAACACTTGACAGTTACCTATCATGGCTTGATACTCAGCTTGTGGCCTTGTCAACCAAGGTTTTGTCCCATATCGTCTCCTCGAAGTGAGCCTAGCGTAGTGTCTCTCGTCAGTATCTGTGGTCCGAATCCATGAACTACGTTGCCTCTGCGCCGTCACGTAGGCAAGGCCATTATTCTAATGCGCCCCCGAGGCTTCCATCTCTCCCAAAGTCCCATTCGTCTCCCCCTCTTGTCTTCATTCTTGTCGTCTTTCTTCTAGTCCATCCATGGTCCATTAGGGTTTACCCCGAACTACGTTGCCTCTGCGTCGTCACGTAGGCAAGGCCATTTAGCAATGAGCCCCCGAGGCACTAGGTCAGTCCCTTAGGGTCCGTCTTCTCAATAAGGATAGTGCAACCTTCTCGTCAGGTAAGCAAATGCAAGTAAACACCCGCACTTCAAGCAGAAATCCCGACAATGAGCATCTTAACGTATCCAATACAAAGCAAATACCCAAGGTCTTCTAAATGATTTTATGCAAATTAAGGCAAGAAATAAACACTTATCAACACAAATGTGCTTTTGTAGATTGGAACCTAGGGTTAAGTTACAGAGTCTTGATTTTGCTATCATACCTTCCTATGCTACTCGAGGATGCCAATAGCTAGAGATGCTATGATGGGGGCATGATTACTTTCTTTGTTTGCTATTTGGGGATTAAACTTTAGTAATGTGAAGCCTTGTCTTAGGACGTGATCGGCAAAAGATCATCAAGGACATCAAAGGTCTAACACGAACAGGGGCAATCCTTGCTTGTTGAAACGCAAGAGGTACTCAGGTCATCTAGATTCAAATTTTGACTAGACGCTAGTATTAACTTGCTCAATCACAACCCATGTAAGCGATACTCAGGTCATCTTGGTTCAATTATACCTCGGTGCTTGTATTCACTTACAACATTTCAGAAAAGTACCAAAAACAAAATGCCCAATGATGAAATAAAGCAATCTAAAAGCAAAGCATCCGTCCTATATCCATACACCCATCCATACAGTCCTCATCATTCAAACTATGCAGAGTAACGATATCAAGAAAAATTCCTAAGTCATTCTTTCGCAACCATTCCTCTATCCATCATGTCATTCTTCTGTCGATAGAGTACATTTGGACATCACAAAAACAAGGCATATATGAGCATATCATATCATTCGTAGAAACTAGTCATGCACATGAGTAGGTTAGTAGAATGCACCATCCAATGCATTAGGTCACCAATACAGTTGCATCACATCTTAATCTTAAAAGCCCAGAAAATCAAACAACATAGCTAAGTGCATCACATATATAGTTACATCACCCCATAGTACTCATGTTACAAATGCATACATTTAAAGCATTACATCATATAAATATCCAGTAGCATCTCACATATCTATACAACATCATAACATAGAAATCATGTTCCATACACACATCTGCATTAGCTCATTTACACACCACATATACAGCATCATAACATAGAAATCATGTTTCATATACATACATTTGCATCATCACAAGAACATCATATTAACTTTGCATTCATTTGTCACATTAAATCATATAGACATCATATAGCAGCATATCAAAGTATTTCTCATATAGCATCATATAAACCATCTAACTATGCAATAGAACCACATCATGCAATAGAAATAATCATCTCATACACGCATGCAATAGATACACAAAGCTGCATCATCATCCATACTATCATATACAAAGATGTCCAAATACACAATATCACCATCTCTCTCAAAATCAAAGTGTCATATATAATGTACGTCTAAATAGACGGTGATACATGTCCCAAAATGTACAAAATCTGGTCTCTGACTACCCCTGCGGCTGTGGGCCACCACTGCCAGCTCCTGACTGCTGAGGTCCCATGACGGAAGCCCCTGACTGGGATGGACCTGCTCTGTGAGCCACCCCAGACTGAGTCTTGAAACTCCCTGCCCTCTGGCTCGATGACACGGCACCATGGTACAAGCCTCGGTAGTACTGTGCCTGCTGCTGCGCTCTGGCTAAGTCTGTCTGCGCCTGTGCCAACTGCGTCTGCAACTGACCTACCTGTGCCTGTGTCTGCTGCACCTGCCCAACCAAAAATGTACTCGCTGCATCTGTGCCCATGGCAGCTACTGCTGTGTCCCTCTCTTCTCGGATCAGGCGTACCCGGGCATCTGCCATGTCTCGCTCGCGAGTCAAACCAGCGATCACTGCTGCATCTGTATCTCGCATCCTCTCCACTCTCCTCAGCTGTGCCTGCAGCTCCCGCACCTGTCCTCTCAGGCTGGCTATGGTCCTCTCATGTGCCTCACCCTGCACCGGCCCCTGTGCTGCCTCTGCCTGTCCTAGCCCCTGCTGCTGGGGCACCTGCTGCTGGGGCACCTGCTGCTGGGGCACCTGCTGCTGTGGTACCTGCTGGGGTGGTGGCATCTGTGCCTGCTGCTGCACCTGCTGCTGTCCCTCCCCCTGTCCTGGCACTGCCTGCCCAGCCCGGTCTATCCTCCTCTGCTGCCTCGGCCTCTCTGCAGCTCGGCCACCACGTCCTCGTCCTCCTCTAGCGGCCCTCTGCCCTGGGCCAGCCTCTCCCTCCTCCTCTGAGTCCGCCTCGTCGATACGAGGCACCAGCATGCCAGGTCCTGAATATCTCGGGAATGGATGTGCAGTAATCCAATCCTCATAACTCCTGTGTAACCCCCGCATCTGCAATCTCTCGCCTCATATCCCATGCCACATAAGGCAACTGCTGGAACTCTGCCAGAGCCTCCTCATAAGAAGCCATCGGCCCCCATCGGACCCTCTCTGCATGTGTCCGTGCAAACATGGCCTGTCCCTGTGGCATGCCCTGTCTCCTGCCGAACTGTCTCAGTACTCGGCCCACCGTCTGCCTCTCCAAGATGTGCCGTGTCCGGCCTATCAACCACCTGGTCTGAAAGCAAAATGGCAGCTCATCTCCCTCATCATCCCAAGGCTCGCAGTCCAGATATGGTCGCCAGACGACCACATCTATCCCATCCAACGTATGCCGCCAATACTCCAGCTTCCCCAGCCTGTGCTGGGAAATCACTCCTGCGTAGCCATAGCTATACGGCTCTCCCCTCTGCCTAGCAAAGACGCATATCAGCCTGGTCACCGCTATGTGCTCCCACAGCCAAAACTGTAACAGCAACACCCCAGCCGATAGACTCGTGCTGCGGTGGTACACCACCTGATGCATGTCATGATATAAGTGGGCTAGCACGCAAGGTCCCCACGCATATCGAGTGCCCTCAGTCAGCATCCGCTCCATGATCCTGCCCCATCCAATAGGGAACCCGTGCGATCTCCTGTCCGGGCATACAACGCCCGCAATCAGTCCAGCCACAATCCCAGGGAAGTAGTCGTAACAGTCGTATATGTCCTGCCAAGGGATGACCTGTCCCACCAGCTCGGGATCGTCAAATACTCGCTGACACTCGGCGAGTCCCGCGTCCCGCTGTGCGTCGTACTCCACCAACTCGCCTACCACGGGCAAGTGCAATATCCTATAGACGTCCTCCAGCGTCACAGTCATCTCTCCAGTAGGGAAGTGGAAGGTCCCGTCCTCGCTGTGGAATCTCTCCATGGTAGCTGTCAACAGTCCTCGATTCGCCCGCACCTCGGGCATAAAGCAAACATAATCTAGGCCCATGGCACCAAGCGCCACTCTATCAGCCTCCGTCAACATATGTCTCTGCAATAGAGGCATAGGGAACGTCTCCCTCGACTGCAATGTCTCTCGTATCTCCTCCTGCAAGCACGCAAAGCAAGGCGTCAGTCTCAAGCCGCATATACCATACTCAACATATCTATTGGACTATATCAACTAAACTTAGCATTTCAAATTGATCAAAACAGCACACTACATCTCTTGACTAGATTCCTACAATCTCGGAGATAGCTCATCGATTCCTGCGTCAAACAAGACGCTAATCGAATCAGTTTGGCTAAGTAATTTGCCATCCCAAGCAAATGCGCCACTACAGGTGGTAAATGCGCCGCAACAATCAACATATGCGCCACAAAAATGCATATGCGCCGCTACAGGCCACATATGCGCCGTTCTAACGCATGCGCCGCATAAATCCACGTATGCGCCGCTAAATTACGGATGCGCCGCAGGAAGTCACATATGCGCAACTTTAACAAATGCGCTGCTACATTTCACGCATGCGCGGCGAAAATACAAAAGTGCCGCTTAATTACGAAAGTGCCGCCAAAATGAACACATGCGCAGCTTTCACGCATGCGCTGCCGAAACAGGCATATGCGCCGCGAAATCACAAAAGCGCAGCTTCGCGAGGCATATGCGCCGTTCTACGTTTCGGCGCATTCATTTCACCTATTTTCTACGAGCATTTATGACACCTAAACTCGACCCTAGGAGAATTTTTTCGAAGCACATACCGGGGGTCCTACCTCTGCTGGCCGCTCGAATCGTCGGACTCGCTCGAATCGGTGCTCCTCGCGTGGAATGTCTGCTGCTCTGGCCGCCATGCTGCTCTAGGTTTGCTCTGAGCTCTCTTTCTCCAATCCAGATCAACCAAGTGTGCAAATGACTATTCTTGTGGACCCAGCTCCTATTTATAGCCTCCAAACCCTAATTCTGGCTAGGTGATGACTGTGACTACTTCCCGCGTCCATTTTTCCTCCCGTTTTCTTCCCGCATCCCTGACCGCGTCCCTTTTCCTCCAACCTATCCTAACCCCTTCCTCGTCGTGAGATCGTCCGTCTCCAAAACTTTCGCCGTTTTTCCCGTCCAATCTCCCGAGGGGGCATCCTATCGTCATTTAACCTATACCAGGGGCAAACTGGGGCATGTATCATCATTCAGACTATCAATTTCTTTGAGGCAACGCTGTAAACTGCATTGCATCAAAGAGGGGCAAAATGTATACGCCTAAAAATGACACAAATCATCCTAAATAAATATTCTAAATATTTATTCCATTCTTCTATTAATTAAATAAATATTCTAAATTTATTTAATCGATTCACTGTTCCATAATTAAATAAATTCAATTTATTTAATTAAAATTCTTCCATTTGTCCTTCACAATTAAATAATCATAAATTATTTAATTAATCCTATTTCCTCTATCCTAAAGTTCTAAATTCAAAATTCCACCTCACCTTTACACCTCACCTTTTCCACCTCACCTTGTCCACATCATCAGGTTGCACATGTAATTAAATATATTTAATATTTAATTATCTTATTTTCCCTCACCCACATGGCCTATTTCTTCTCCAATCAGAGGTTAGTTAACCAATCAATCAAATCTGTTAACTAACCTGTCAGTTGAGTCAAATCCTCAATCAATCCAGTCAGTTCCACAATCCACTCTTCTAACTGATCAATCAATTCTGTTAACAGACCAGTCAATGGAGTTAACTCTCCAATCAGTTTTGTCACATCCCACCTTTCATGATGGAGCTGGGACACTTGTCACATTTCCACTGGTTGCACATTCCTCAACCATCCTCAACCGTTGATCTTCATATCTTCTCTCAACCGTTGATTCCTATTCCTCCGGGTCTATAAATGAAGCTTCATCCCTTCATTCTAATCATCCAGGCTTTTGACATCGTTACTCTGCAGAAATATCACCAGCGTGCCTTTGGCACCCATTTGTCATCCACAAGCTTGAGATCACCATTGTTGCATTGGAGCTCACCTTCCTCGCATGTCACACTATAGCCGTTCACCATCGACTTCCTCCAACAGCTTTTAAAAGATTGCACTCTCTGAGGGCTCATCTCATCTGCAAAAGGACGATTCGTGATAGGCGGACAACAGAAGTTTCGAAACGGAAGAGGTTTGCTGTGTTTGTTCATTGCTTTGTTCATTTGAATCTTCTTTGTTTCTCTATTCTGTTGATGTTTGGGTCATCTGTTATTCATTTGATTGATGCACTATTTTACCCTCACAGAAGGTTTGCACCATGGTTTGTAATCTAATCTGCAGTCATCCAAATGGCCTTTGAGTCAGGTTGCCCATGCCAAGTCACCAAATACTCCAGGTATTCTTTATTTCTTGTTTTCTTTATCACTCTTGAGTCTAAGATATGCTTCAACTTTGGTGGATCATGCTTAGGAATATCATCATCTACTGCATCCTTGAATGGTTCCTACTCTGCATCTGCTGGCTGCTTGTATGGTGTTAGATCACAGACATTGAAAATGGGTGATAATCCAAGATCAGAAGGAAGTTGGATCTCATATGCATTCTATCCATACTTCTTTAAGATCTGACAGGGTCCAATCTTTCTCTGCATTAGCTTGGTATATTTACCTTTGGGGAGCCTCTCCTTCTTCAGATTTACCCACACCAAATCTCCAACCGCAAACTGTAAATCTCTTTTCTTTTTGTTAGCATAGGTTTTGTACTGCAATGTAGTTTGTTGGAGCTGGTTCTTCACTTGATCATGTACTTCTTTGATGGCTGAAGCAAAATCTTCTGCATTTGCACTAATAGGCTCTCCTATAGGTAGATCTCTTAGTTCTAGGATACCCCTTGGATGAATTCCATACACTATCTGAAAAGGTGACTTTCCTATACTCCTATTGATGGTGTCATTATAGGAGAATTCTGCTTGGGGTAGGATATTATCCCACTTCTCTCCATGCTGCCTTGTTAAACACCTTAACAGGTTTCCCAGTGAATGATTAACAACTTCAGTCTATCCATCTATTTGAAGATGGTAGGCTGATGAGAAGGACAAATTGGTTCCAAGCTTCTTCCAAAAGTCATCCAAAAATAGCCAATAAATTTTACATCTCTGTCTGAGACTATGCTCAATGGCAATCCATGGATCCTCACTATTTCCTTGAAAAACAGGTCTGCAACATATGAAGCATCACAAGTGGTTTTGCATTGCAAGAAATGTGCCATTTTACTAAATCTGTCTACTACCACAAAAACACTATCATATCCTTTCCTTGTCCTAGGCAAGCCTAGTACAAAATCCATGCTTATGCTCTCCCATGGCCTAGAAGGAATGGGTAATGGCTGATACAAACCTGCATTTGTGGATCTTCCTTTGGCTTTCTGACATATTACACATGCTTCCACAAATCTTCTCACATCTAACTACAGCTTAGGCCAATAGTAATGCCTCTTCACAAGATCAAGAGTTTTATCAAGACCAAAATGTCCTGCCATGGCCCCACAATGTTTCTCCTGAATAATATTCAGTCTCATAGAACATCTTGGAATACATAGTTATCCACCTTTGAAACATAATCCATCTTGGATCAGAAATTTAGAGAATTCAACATGATATTTGTCTCCAAAAGAAGTACATACCTTGTAGATCTCGCCAAAATCTTCATCATCATCATGCATTATCTTTAAAGAATCAATCCCAACACTCTCCAATTGGATCTGATTGATGGTTAGAACTCTCCTACTCAAAGCATCTGCCACTTTGTTCTTAACCCCTTTCTTGTGGTTGAGTGTGAAAGTGAAAGCTTGTAAAGTTTCCACCCACTTCATATGCCTATAGTTCAGCTTCTCTTGATTGTTTATGAAACTGAGGCCCTGACTATCTGTGAACACTATGAATTCTTTTGGCATCAAGTAATGCCTCCATTTCTTAAGTGACTGGACTAGAGCATACATCTCCAAATCATAGAATGAGTATCTCTTCTTAGCATCATTTAATTTCTCACTGAAGAATGTAATAGGCCTACCTTCTTGACTGAGTACTGCTCCAATTGCAATATGACTTGCATCACATTCTACTTGAAAAATTTTGCTGAAGTCAGGAAATGCAAGAATTGGCTGCTCTGCCACCTTCTTCTTCAATGTTTCAAAGGAATTATCTGCCTCCTTTGTCCATGTAAACTTGCACTTCTGTCCTCCCTTTATAGTGTCAAGCATGGGTGCACAAATATGACTAAATCCCTTTATAAACTTCCTATTAAAGGCTGCTAACCCATGGAAACTTCTAACATCATTCAAGGTTTTGGGAGTTGGCCAAGACAATATGGCACTTACCTTCTCTTGATCCATTTTCAGTTTGTTATGTGAGATAACAAATCCCAAATAGATGATCTCTTCCTGCATAAATAGACACTTTGCTAAATTGATCATTAGCTGCTCTTCATATAACCTTTTGAGAACCAAGTCTATATGGATGAGGTGCTCTTCCCTCATATTACTAAAAATCAGGATGTCATCTAGATATACTATGACAAATTTTCCTATGAATTCCCTCAAGACCTCATTCATCAGCCTCATAAAGGTACTAGGGGCGTTGGACAAACCAAAAGGCATGACCTTCCACTCATATAACCCCTCATTAGTCTTAAATGCAGTTTTCCACTCATCACAAGGTCTAATCCTAATTTGATGATAGCCACTCTTCAAATCTATTTTTGAGAAATATTTGGCACCTCCTAAACAATCAAGTAAATCTTCTGTCCTAGGGATTGGAAACCTATACCTGATGGTTATCTTGTTAATCACCCTTGAATCAGTGCAAAGTCTCCAAGTGCCTTCCTTCTTTGGTGCTAGTACAGCCGGTACTGCACATGGACTTAGACTTTTGCCAATTAGGCCTGTCTCCAACAACTCTTTAATTTGCCTTGCTACCTCTGTATTCTGATCTGGAGTAAGCTTATATGTTGCTTTGTTTGGAAGTGTAGATCCTGGGATCAGATCTATACAATGGCTAATGTCCCTAATAGGTGGTAGGGAACTTGGCATTCCATCAAAGATAATGCCTTTGTACTTGTCCAATAGCTCTTGGATAGCTGGGTCTATGAATTTTTGTCTCTTCTCTCCCTTGACTTGTTGCTGCTGTTCTTTGTTTACCTTTAGGCAAGGGATTAGAGCATATGTAACTGCTCCTTCTTCTCCTATCCCCTTCAGGAATTGTTTGCCTTCTACCATCATCACTTTCACTTCTTTTCCTTTTGACTCCACCTCCTTCTCCATTAATGGAAGCAATTCTATCACCTTACCATTCTTGGTAATTGAATAGGTGTTTCTAACTCCATCATGGTATGCTTTCAAGTCATACTGCCATGGTCTTCCAAATAGGAGATGGCAAGCATCCATCTTGGCAATGTCAAACAATAACCTATCCTTGTACGGGCCAATCTGAAATTCTACCCAAGCCTGTTCTTCTACAACTGTTTGCTGACCTTGGGTGAGCCATGAAATTTTATATGGGCAAGGATGTGGTAGTCTCCTAAGCTTAAGCTTTTCTACCATCTCAATGGACACAAAATTCTCAGTAGATCCAAAGTCAATAAGAACTTTACATACCTTTCCTCTTGCCTTGCAAGTAGTTCTGAAGAGAGACTTCCTTTGTGAAGGTTCTTTTCCAGGCACCTTCATGGTGGTCATTTCTCTCCTAATCATCAAAGATTCTCCATTCTCAGGATACCCATAACTGTCAGGAGCATTCACACTTTGATTAGTGCTTGAGCTTGCTACACTTTGACAATCAGATTCTTAGATCAGATTGATCCTCTTTTCTCCTATTGAACTTGTTGTCTTTGCTGGACATCTGCTGACTATATGGCCTTCTTGATTGCAATTGTAACATCTGATAGGTCCTCTGCCCTGAGATTTCCCTCTAAATGGTAGTCTTCTGCCCCTAAAATTTCCTCTTTGATTGTAACTTCCCCCTTGATATTGACTGCTATCTCCTCTGCTGTTCTCTTGGTTGGATTCACTTTGGTATCCAAATCCTCTGCCTCTAAAAAAACTTCTTCCTCCTCTCTGTTGTCTCCCACTTCCTCTATTGTTCTGTTCATGCCTTCTTTTTAATTTATCTTCCACTTTGAGTGCTAACTGATAGCACTTTTGAATTGTCTCTGGGTTATGCATACTTATGTCTTCTTGGATATTAAACCTTAATCCATTGAGGTATCTTGCTACCTTTTCTTCCTCACCTTCCTTTACCTTCGTTTTTACACACAGTTTCATGAACTCTTATGTGTATGAGCTGACATCTAGCTCCTTCTACTTCAAATTTTGTTTCCTCTTATGTAATTGGATATTATAATCCAATCGAACATAGGCTTCCTTCACTAAAGCCATCATTCTCTTCCATGTTGCAACTTTGTTCTTTCCCTCTTTCACCCTATCATCTTGGATGAAATTCCACCAAGTCAGTGCAACCCCTTTCATTTTGGACTAAGCCATCTTCACTCTTTGGTGGTCTGGTATTTCCTCGGTCTCAAAGAAATTATTCAAGGAGTTAATCCACTCCATCACCGAATCAGGTTCCATTTTCTTGCAAACACTGGTAGGTCTATTTTCATATCCATGGTCCTTCTTTCCATGGACTTGAGGGCATTGAGTAAGGGTCTCTGGTCTGCAGGAACCACTATCTCTTCCTGCTTTGGGGTCTCCTCTTCATCCCCATCTTCTTGTTCACCAGAGTTTTCTTCCCCTTTTTCCACTCTGTCCCTCAGCTTCTCTAGTTCTTATTTCAATGCCTGATTCTGAGCTCTATCTGCTCTGCTCTCTGCCATGTGCTTTCTTACTAAGGCTGTCAACTGAACATTGGTCATCTTTGTTGGGTACATTTCTGATCCTTCTCCTTCTGACATCTTGTCTTCTTCTTCTTCCCAAAGAACACTCCTAACTTGGCTCTTATACCACTTTGATGCAGAGGTCTTCAACAGAAACGTGCAAAATGTTTATTTTGATCAATATTGGTAAGAGACTTTCAACGTCTTCTCGAACTATGCTTCTTTATCCTTATCGGCCTGACTTGCCTTGTCAGCCTTCCCCTGTTCTTTCTTCATGATGGTCTCCCTCTCGCCGATGCTGTTATGTTCATTGGCCAAACACTTGTTATCGGCCTAGCTTTCTCCTTGCTCGCCGAAACCAAAACTCACACCAATGAGTATTTCATTTATGTGCCTATCGGCAAGATATTGCCTATCGGACTCTCCACACTGACTTGCTCCGATGACTGAGGTCACACCGAAACATGCAAACCCTAACTTGCTAAACAGGTTCCCGTTACCTCCGCTACCAGTCACCTTTATCACCAAAGTTGCTTATCGGCAACGCTTACAATGTCGGTCTAGCTGCGGAAATTCTCCCCAACGCTCCACTTCACGCCGACGCTAAACTCCTTATTGCCAAGACATATAACTATCGGCGAAGACTTCTTTCCCTCTGCCGATGTCACTTGTCACTTTGAAAACCTTTACGCCAACTCCTTCATCGGCCAGACCTCCACCGTTGGTCCAACTTTAAGCCACTCCACCGATACACCTCCTTACACCGATGGGCATCTCATACTGATCTCTATTGTCTCCCCAATACTACCAATGCTGGGTTCCATTGTTGGCCAGACTATGACTATCGGCGACACCTTTAACTTCTCCACCGATGGCATATCTCATGCCGATATACTCTTCGTCAGCAAGACTTTCACCTTCGATTGGACTTCACTCTTCTCTTCCGATCATGCTTCTCACACCAATATGCCTTCTATCGGCATGACCCTGCTGTTCGCTGTGACTTCCAAATTTTCTTTTGATGACACTCCTTACGCCGATACTCTTCATCTTCGACTATACATTTATTAACTTGATGAGTTGGTTCTCCTCCCTGCTATCACCTGTCATCCTTTGCATCTACAGACCAAATACCCTTCCAACATACAAACTAGCTACCATTTTGGTCGGTCACCATTTGTATCAAATACATTGTATGTCTTCGTTGTATCTTCAACATACAACATCAAAATGCAATTGTAGTATACACACAAATTGACAATCATATACAATAACGATATGCACATACACTGTCTATGACATACCATGGACATATACACAGGAAATGTATTTCCTCAAACAATCTCGACATACACCAGGTTTAACACAGAATGTACACTAGCGATATACACACTAATGGATACTTAGACGCAACAACAATATAAACAAAGCAAATACCTACATTCATTTGCGATATATACAGGAAATGTATATTCGAATTTTCCCACCAATAACCCTCTCTGAAATAGATTCTGCCATTTCTATACTGCTATGTATAACAAACAAAAGAATGAAACAAAAATGGAAAATTATTTTACAAATCCATTCCACTGATTTCACAGAAATCCACCAGTGGAATGGATTTAAACCTGCATCATAGCAACAGGGAAACTAAGCTAAATATGAAACAGTTCTCTACAAATAATATACAGAACAATTAGATATATGAAGGTTTCACACAGGTTTTAGACTTTTCAAAACATAATTTTTAGAATTTCTATTTCCTCATTTCAACCTTTTCAAACACAGACTAATTACAGAGATTTTCCTAAAGATGGAAGAAGAACGCCTCTGTTCGACCATCTCTTCCTGTTTTTGTTAACCCCTCTCCTCTATTTGCGGGATATTGATTGCTTCAAGATTAACGTTAGAGACCCTAATTAATCACATGACATTTGCATTGCTTGAGACAGAAAAACATCAGATAATGCGACACATTTGATTTAATCCTGCACATAACCCAATTGCCTGCTGTTGTCCATGATGTCAAATACTGGCTTCGAGAAGAGAGATGTGAAAACATACAATGTCAACGTAAAATGTTACATTAGTTAATGACATACAAATGTTACAAGGTAACATGAAATGTCAAAATATATGTTAAAACCTTATTCTTCTCCCTATTGTGCATCTTTATCCTGTTGAAGGGGTGCTCCTGCACCAAATGGATTTGATTATCTCGTATTCAATTGAGTAGGGGAGCATGTTCTATTTTCCTAAGTGGGGATTTGAAATGGTGTGGATAAAAGATTTTGGAGTAACTGAAACATGAAGTGAGATGAAGGCAATGCAGAGAGTAGTGAAGACCATGCCTAAATGCTATAGTTTTACATTATAATATATTACAATTCCAGATTTAATCAATTTGTATGTGAAAGCATACACTAAAATATACATGCATATGCAAAAACAAACATGTATTTTAAAAAACACACATATAATATTAAAAAAAACCTAATATCTTTTTAATGATTATTTGTATAGTTAACATTCAACAAGATTTGCTTATAGTTGTATATGATGCCTTGATCCTAATCTAACATTATAGCTATGTCTATACCAATGTCATTAGAACTAAAATCTTATTTTATAATCTACTATCATCTAACATTAGAATCATTAGTGAGTTAGAAGATATTATTATCGTGATTGCTTTATAATTGTAAACGAAAATATAATTACTTAAGAGGATATCTATGTTAATTAATCCTATGGACAACTACCTACTAGAGGATTGAAAGTGTCTTAGGGGGTGTCTCTAACTTTCTTGAAATTAAAACAAATTCTAATTGCAATAGATAACAAAATTGTAATCACAAGTTAAAAAATCTTTTTAAGTCTCTTTTTAGGTTAGTATGTTTTAATAGTTAATAGTTAATAGTTTAAGATAAGATTGAAAATGAGCAGAGTGGTGCAGTGCAGTGGTGACAGAAGATGAGGAAGGGGACTTGAGCTTACCATGTTCTACATAGATTGGAAACAATATTAGAGTGCTTACGATCAATGTAGGAGGGTTCATTGTTGTAGTAGATGCATCTTCTACCTTGGAATTTTTTGGTCCAAGGTCGAGGCATTCAAATCAATGCTAGAGAAATTACATATCTAAAAAATAAACATGTTAATTGAAGTGCTTTGTTATATTCAGAATAAAGATTTATCGTATAAAATGAAATAATTTTGATAATTGAATAATTTACACTTTCTCTTTAAAGAATTGCAATGGTTAAACACATAACATATAAATGTTAGAGAATACAAAATGAAAGAATACAGTAAAAGACATTATTCCATTTACCAATTTTATTTCATTCATTTCTGTTCACTATCTTCGTCCTCTAAGTTGTCTTTATTTAAACCTATATCTATACTTAAGTCACAAAATACTTGTGTAGAAATACCTCCTCATAGGTGGTGCAGAAGCACCTCGAGACATTGAGGATCTAGAGGATCCCTCGTATTTTCTATTTTGTCCAAATGTCATGTTGTAAGCCTTTGAGCCATATCAAAAGATTGTATACGTGTCATTCCAAATTGTAAATGAATTGAAAGAGATTGTAACCGGACAAGTAGAATATAACCGATTGGCAGGGTGGTTGAGGAACGGTTCACCTTCCACCTTCTGTAACTGCCAATGTATGAGTCTTTTTATAGGTGGTTTGTAGATAGACAGACAGAGAGAAGAGGGAACGAACAGAGAGAGAAATTGTATTTTATTCTGAAGTAGAAGGAATAAAGAAATTCTGTGTTTTCTGGTCAAACTACAGTGATACCGATTGGAGTCATTCCACTGGTGGATTTCTTTGAAATCAGTGGAATGACCTCCATGTAGGTAGATTCATTTCTGTTCTGTAGGTTTGTAGTTTTCTGTGTGTGTGGTGTTCGGTTACAATGTGCAGAGAAGGAATTAGTACTTCATGTGTATACAAATGTATGCGGAGTAGATACATTGTATCGAGTCTATCGACTGTACATGGTGAATTCATAACGACACTGTATGTATAGAGTGGAGTCATCGGTATAGAGAGAGTCATCGGAAAAGAACGAACGAGTTCCACCGACGGTTGAAGTCTGACCGATGGAGAAATTAATATTAAGTATTTCGGGGTGAGAATTAAGAAGTCTCGCCGATGGAAGGCATATCGGTGTGAGTTTGTAGTTCGGCGAACAAGGAAAAGGCTACACCGATGGTGTAAGTCTGGGCGATGGACCCTATTCATCGGAGAGAGTTTGACCATCGGGTGGAGGCATTTGTGTGTTTCCGATAGTGAAAGTCTTATCGATGGAAGGGATTGTTAGTGCATCGGCAAGAGTGACCACATCGGGAGACTCACTAAAAGTTAGGCCGACAGTATCGGTCTAGCCGATGGTTCTAACCATCGGGGAGAGGAGACTTATCGGCGAAGGAATTTATGAAGTGGCCGATGATTTATGTCAAGCCGATCGGGGTGAGATTCGAGAAGTCTTGCCGACGATGGAGCGGATGCTAGGTCTATTGGTCTGACTAAACATATCGGTGAAGAAGATGTGTGCTAGCCCGATGCGGAAGGTCTCACCGATCGGGGAGATCATTATGAAGTGTTGCCGATGGAGAAGCTATGTGTTAGACGCTCATCGGTGTGACCGATAGCATCGGCAGAAGATTCGAGGAGCTCGCCGATAGAATAGCATCATGCCGATAGGCAAGAATATGGATATTTCGGTGTGACTTCTACCTTATCTGGCCGATCCACACTATAATGGCTATTTTGTGGGCTTTTCGAGGGATCTTCCACCTGTTGTGTATGTTATCTGGTCTTACTCTGCATCAAATTGGTATCAGAGCTAGCAAAAGCTCTGGGAGGAGATGTTGTATTGATTCTGTCACTGAATAGGCAGAAGAAGAAGCAAGAAGCTGAAAGAAAGAGTGCTAGAAAGGAATTTTGCTGACTTCCAGTTGCAGGTGCAGATTCACTCGCTACAGTAGGCAGATGAGAGATCTGTCATGGGCCTGAGAAGGAGGTCCAGTTGGTGTCGCCAAAAGTCCTGGGGAGAGAGGCAAGCAAGGACTCCTAGGTGAGGGACAGAAGTGTTGGTGTAGCATGAAGGAGTGGATTTCAGTTGTTACATTTCGGAGGTAGCCATTGATAGAAGGCACAGTTAGAAGGTAAAGAAGAAGCAGTAGAGGCATCCAGTTAGTATTGAAGACATCAAAGCCAAAAGATATTGCAGGCTTTTCACTGAGCATTTCCATGGGACATGGAAAATTTTCAAGTCTGGGAGTATGGTGCAGAAGCACCTCGAGACATTGAGGATCTAGAGGATCCCTCGTATTTTCTATTTTGTCCAAATGTCATGTTGTAAGCCTTTGAGCCATATCGAAAGATTGTATACGTGTCATTCCAAATTGTAAATGAATTGAAAGAGATTGTAACCGGACAAGTAGAATATAACCGATTGGCAGGGTGGTTGAGGAACGGTTCACCTTCCACCTTCTGTAACTGCCAATGTATGAGTCTTTTTATAGGTGGTCTGTAGATAGACAGACAGAGAGAAGAGGGAACGAACAGAGAGAGAAATTGTATTTTATTCTGAAGTAGAAGGAATAAAGAAATTCTGTGTTTTCTGGTCAAACTACAGTGATACCGATTGGAGTCATTCCACTGGTGGATTTCTTTGAAATCAGTGGAATGACCTCCATGTAGGTAGATTCATTTCTGTTCTGTAGGTTTGTAGTTTTCTGTATGTGTGGTGTTCGGTTACAATGTGCAGAGAAGGAATTAGTACTTCATGTGTATACAAATGTATGCGGAGTAGATACATTGTATCGAGTCTATCGACTGTACATGGTGAATTCATAACGACACTGTATGTATAGAGTGGAGTCATCGGTATAGAGAGAGTCATCGGAAAAGAACGAACGAGTTCCACCGACAGTTGAAGTCTGACCAATGGAGAAATTAATATTAAGTATTTCGGGGTGAGAACTAAGAAGTCTCGCCGATGGAAGGCATATCGGTGTGAGTTTGTAGTTCGGCGAACAAGGAAAAGGCTACACCGATGGTGTAAGTCTGGGTGATGGACCCTATTCATCGGAGAGAGTTTGACCATCGGGTGGAGACATTTGTGTGTTTCCGATAGTGAAAGTCTTATCGATGGAAGGGATTGTTAGTGCATCGGCAAGAGTGACCACATCGGGAGACTCACTAAAAGTTAGGCCGACAGTATCGGTCTAGCCGATGGTTCTAACCATCGGGGAGAGGAGACTTATCGGCGAAGGAAGTTATGAAGTGGCCGATGATTTATGTCAAGCCAATCGGGGTGAGATTCGAGAAGTCTTGCCGACGATGGAGCGGATGCTAGGTCTATCGGTCTGACTAAACATATCGGTGAAGAAGATGTGTGCTAGCCCGATGTGGAAGGTCTCACCGATCGGGGAGATCATTATGAAGTGTTGCCGATGGAGAAGCTATGTGTTAGACGCTCATCGGTGTGACCGATAGCGTCGGCAGAAGATTCGAGGAGCTCGCCGATAGAATAGCATCATGCCGATAGGCAAGAATATGGATATTTCGGTGTGACTTCTACCTTATCTGGCCGATCCACACTATAATGGCTATTTTGTGGGCTTTTCGAGGGATCTTCCACCTGTTGTGTATGTTATCTGGTTTTACTCTGCATCAATAGGGTATTTCCACAGCCAAAACACAATTAGTCAAAACCGTAGAGAATTGGCCTTTAAGGGGGGAAATATAAGATCCTCACTGACTAAAGATTATAGTAAAATTGAAGCTATCCTAAAGCTTTAAGCAAGTGTTTGACTGAAAAAAACAGATATTGGAGTGATATTGAAGTGAGGAAATGGACAAAAGAAGTGCAGACAACAATTAATAGCAATAATGGTATGAGGAGGATGACAACTTTCAGGGGGCGACAGGTTTCATATGGAGGTAGAGTAGTAAGATAATAATAATGAGAGAGATATCAATTATGGGGCGTGAAATTACTGCACGGCCCATTCAAAACTTGTGGTGTTGCTGTTTCCATTGCAGTTTTGGCTCGTAGTCTTTGATCCTCAACATTTGGATTGGGAGATATATTCTTCAGTCCTTTCTTCGTATGACTTAATGTGCAATATAAATTCAAGGCAACTAGATTTTTACAATCTTCCACCAAACACAAAGACAATGGTAGATGAAATAAAGTTGTAAGAAGTAAATGATTTGTCAAAATTAAATGCAATGCTAATCCCACAAAATTCGGGTGGCTTTTAAAAAATATCTGACAAATTAAAAGAAAACGGTCTGACACATGTTCAGGGATTGAATTCCAGGCATGAATGCCTACATAAAAAGCTTATCACATAATAAATTAAAAAACCAACTTATGTATATATTTTAACCTAAGTGCCAAACTTAATATGAAAAAGGTGTATAAGGGTAATACACCAACAATCTCGCCCTCATAGTAGCCAACGAGAGACCTACATCCTATAGTTTACTCTCCACAAAAGGATTAGTGATGTGTCTCAAATGAAAATTATACATCTTTTAATCTTGTGTGGGGAACTATGCCACACAGGGCATATAGACACTTTGATATGAAAATTTGGTTGTGATGTTCCACAATCAAACACACCTATAGTATGTTTCAAGTATACTTGAAATAAGGGAAGTTAATGTTCAAAAATGTTGCAAGTGTTTGTTGAGTTACTGTAGGTGTTTTTTGAGCTGTTATAGGTGTTTGTTGAGCTACTATAGGTATTTGTTTAGTTACTGTAGGTGTTCAGTAAATTGCTATAAGTGTTCTATAACTTATTATAGGTGTTCTTTTTATGCTCCAAGTAACATATGGTCTTTCAAGGAGTTGTTCCTAGACTTATGTGGGGCATTTTGACATCTTTTTTCTGTTGGAATCATTATTATGGGTTATTCATAGTGCTTTCAACAATGCTTAAGTGTAGGAAAAGATGGATATTGAGTGTGGTTGGAAAATGGTTTTGTAGGTATTTTGGTGAAGGTCTAGAACATCATCATGATGCATGTGGAGTCAACTATCCTTACCTACACTTGTTGGAGGTTAGTTATGGGTGAATAACAACAATTAGAAGGTTGAAAGGGTAGAGGAATGCAAAGGGGAAGATTTGTCTCTTATAAGAGGATTTATATTTTGTCTTGACCTTGTTTGACACTCTCATGGTTGGGTGACATTAGTTAGGGAAACAACCATTTGGCTTCATTAGCAAGTTTCTGATTCTTCCCTAGAGCTACCATGATTTGCATCCTATGGTTGAAATCATACCTTCTTCCATGCTGACAAATTTTATAGCTTGGATAGTGGTTGTTCTATATTACACATGTGATAACTATTGATGAAGATAATTGGGTAGTTACAAGAGGAAACCATTGCAATTCCAAGCAATTGTTCCTCTTCCATGCATAGGCATGATCAATAGATGATATAGGGGAAAAGATGAGACACTAATAGGGTTGGTTGGCTTGAGGGAGATAGTCTCTTTGCTAGTTTGAAGAGGCAAAAAGGTGTATAGGGTTTCTATGAGTTGCAAGAGTAGAGTGGAGGGAGAGGAGTCTATATAAATATTGATCAACTCCATAATAACCATTATAACAGTATAAAATTCATGTACTAGCATTGAATTCAGTGATGGGATTCTTGTAATATACTCTTCTTGGAATTTTTCACCCAATTGGTTTTTTACCTATGTGCCATGTTTTGTTTGTTTTCATTCCTTTTTGTTATTTTGAGCAACTTTTGTTGCTAGTTGTCGATAAGCCGTTAGAGCAATATGTGTTGAGAGTTGTAGGCATGTAGCTAGCTGAGGAAATCCATAATTGGTGCATCACTAGTATTATACACTTAGTGGTTTATGGATCAAGGAGTATCGAAGTTGCAAGTTTCTGGTATTTGAACAAAGCTATGGAAAGTTTATGCTAGCTATGAGTTCAAATAGCAATAATGTTCTAGTTTCATACAAAACTAAGATTAGAACTAGGTACTGGATGAGGGCTATAAGAGCTATGGATAGAGAATAAGTTGAAGGTGAAATCTATTTCAAAAAACTTGAGGAAGATGTGGCAAAAATCTCTAGTACAATAAATAAGATAGAGCGATTTGGAAACTTTATGGAAGCATTAGTCGACAAGTTTGGAATGTTTAAGAATGAGGGGGATGAAACTAAACTAGTAAAGTGTGAACCAAAATAAGGAGATGCATGTACTCAAAGTGTTTTTAAGGTTGAATTGAAGATTGACATGCAATAATATGATGGATAAACTAGCATTGAGAAATTGGATCAGTGGAAATCCTAGATGGAGGTGTATTTCATCCTTCATCATCTTATTCCTCATTAGTAGATTTTATTTTCTAGGCTCAAGTTAGTAGGCTCCACACTCTTACATTGTACAAAAGCTATGCTTCATCCCTTAATTGTGGAAAGGTAGCTCCCATATTAAAGCTTGGTAAGGCTTTGAGAAAGTCTTAAAGTAGTTTAATCCCATCTATTATGAAGAAGATAATGCAATACAATGACACTACTTTTGGAAGCATCAAGAATACAGTGTATAGGAGTGTAAGAGTGAGTTTTAGAAACGAACAATTTATAGTCAGGTAGAGATGTCATGGAGAAAGATATGTTGATGAAATATATAGGTGGCTTTGTTTGGGCACCTTAAAACACCATTCTCATGGAAAATCCTAAAGATACAGAAGAGACGTGTGCTTAGGCTCATTATATGGAGTTAGACAAGAATAAATAATCTTTGTTCATGAATAAGAACATGGATAAGGGATAAGAGCAAGGAAGTTATAAATACAAGGAGAAAAAAGGGAAAGTTGAAGAAGCATGCCAATACAATGGTCTAGAAGTACAAAGACAAATGTAAAACCAAATCTCAGTTTGCCCATTGTGGTAAGGAAGAATATATGGAATACAAATGCTAGAGATTCACTTAGATTTGAAATTGTGTTGGAGAGGAAAGAAAAATAAGGATGCCAACATTGTTGTGAAGAATAAACAATCCACTTCTTCCATGTTGGTACCACCCACACACGTCCCAAATCCACTTCTTCCAAACCCAAACTCGGTGCATCTCATCGCACCCCCAAATCATATGCCACCATCCCTCCTCATCCATCTTATTTCATCCATCAATCTAAAAAGCATGTGACTGTATATCTTCCTAAATCCACACTTCCTGCACTACTCCCAACTCCTAATATCCCCATCCTTAAATCCTCTTATCCACCCATCCTTAACACCCCTATTCGTAAATCCCGATCCCCCAAAATTCCAAATCAAGATCAATCTAAGCACACACAATCCAAACATGAAGCTATCAAACACCCCATGGGATTCCAAAATGATAATTTGGATGCCTCCCTACATAAAGCACAAAATCCACAAAAGCCTAAAGAGTATCATGTCATAGGGCATCGATACACAACATCTAAGAAAAATCCATCTCAAAGGCTACATAAGCCCACACCCCCAAAAGCACAAACCAAAATGGTGTGGGTACCCAAGAAAAAAGAAATAAATCCAAGTGGAGCATCCACATCCCATTCCATCCCCAAATCCCAAAAATCTCATCCCCCATTAAAAAATTATAAAATTCCTAAGACCGTTTGGGTCCCTAAATCCCCAAATCGGTAATCCCAAAATCCCCCATCCCGAGCCCACAATTCCATCCTGAATCCCAAATCCCCATTACTCCCCACTCCCCATCCCAAATATAATCTTCAAAATCGATTATGGTGTGTGCAACCATTGGTCTTGATTCCCACGACATTCCCACATACCTTCATCCCTCCATCTTATATCCCCTATCCCACATATCTTCCCCATCACATCCCTATGGTCCATGCTTTTGCATAATCTATCTATCTATCATCCATCCATAATATATATTTATTAATCTAAGCACCATACCATCCATAATCCACATCATAATCCACTATCGCCATCCATTCATCCACTCCATCTCCATCTCATGCAACCATCTACTAACAACCATGAGCATAGCGACATTTGACATGGTCCACGTGCACCATCCATCCACATGGGACATTATCACCCCCTCTTGGAAACTTACACTTGATTTCCCATCCTCCTCCAAATCCATTTTCTCCGTCCATTTCATCCATCCTTCCCATTCAAATATTCAAAAAAATCCAAACAAAAAAAAATTAAAAAAATCAAAAAATAGAAAAATAAAAAAAATAAAAAATATAAAAAAATTAAAGAGAAATAATTCATCCAATGGTGAAAACCACTCCTTGTGGTGCCTTGGGAAAGTACCATGATGAAAACCCCTTGTGGGTGTCATGCATATTCCCTTCCCCATTTGAACCATACACTTAGGGGCAAATCTCCGCTAGCCTATCATTTCCCCATCTTATCATCCTATCCATCCACATATCCACTAATCCACTTCACTATCCCTATCCACTTATCTTATCATCTCTAATCCATATCCCCCATCCCATCCTATTGTCATCCCATCCTATTTGCCTACTTGTGATCCTTTTAAGGATAGGGGCAAAATATGTAAGACTTGCCTTGCACACATCTTGACATACCTTCCTTCCACGCATATCCTATAATGTCCATCCATCTCCACCATCATAGCACCTTGTCATGTATGATACACATCTCGTGTGGGACATCTTCTTTCTATGTGACATAGTCCTCGAAGATCACCTTTACACTCCCTATATCCACCATCCTAACCCCTTTCCCATCTCTCATCCCTAGCCCCTTTGGTGGTTTTATAACATCACATCTTTACACCACCAAAAAGTTACCCAGCTGGTCACCCTATTACCTCCATCCATCCTACAATCATTATCCCCCTATCCTCCCTCATCCTCTATCATTTCCTCCTAATCCATCATCCCCCTATCCCCCTATCCCCATCCTATCCTCCCCTATCCATGATTTTGATACTTTGAATTTGGTCTGAGCACTCTATTCCCCCCATCTATTGCCCCATCACTTCATTACCCTATCCACACCATCCATTATGCTTTCATCCCTACATCCTTTCCTTTTACTCCCTATCCATTATCCATTATCCCCTTATCATTTCATCCTCATCATCCCATCATGCCTTGTGGGTAGGCTTGGATTTCCCTTGTCATTGGTATCTAGCTAAAGGCTACCTACATGCAAACTAATGCAATTCACTCCTAGCAATCTAAATCCCCAAATATCCAAATCTCCCAAAAATCCAAATTGCAAGATCATCCTTATCAATGCGCATCTTGAGCTAAGCGTCATAATCAACATCATCCAATAACATCCATGGTATTATTCCCAGCCTTGTTGCAAACCTTTGATCCAAAACATCCATCATCATCATCAGGATATATTGTTCCCAATCCTCGTGTTGTTCTTATTGTCAACAACACAATCCTACATCATCAATCCATCAATCTTTGGATTTTCAGCTTGACCAGAGGTAACATCATGTTTGTATTTGAATCATTTTTGTGCATGCATGCTTGCTTGTGTATGTGCATTATCTTTTATCTTGCATCATTATGGGTCCCTATAACCTGCTTGCCACAGCGGTATCATGGCATTCCATATCATGGTGCTATTACAACATAGGGTTGCTTGTGACCTTATTAGTTGGCTTTTATTCATGGGACACACTGTCACCCTGGTTTCTTATACCTTGGTGCATAACGTTTCATGCCATATCAAATAAGGATGGCTCTCATTTATTAGTGTAGCATAACACATACTACATGGGGTCAAGAACTATCATTACTACAACTAATATTCATATCTTGTGTGTGTTGGAACAACTTTTTGCATACCAGTCATCCTTTTGCATCTAAGGCCATTCAATACCTTCTATGCACTAAGGACTTATGCTCTAAGTTTTCTTCCTCACACGTATAGACAAGTTTGTATTATGTTTGACATGTATAAGTTGCGTCCATCCATTTTTCCTCCTTAATCCTTTTATCCCATCCTTCTATCTCATCATCTATCCTATCATTTAGCCCCCATCATCCACTTCCTCCAATCCCTTGCATCCAACCTATCTTATCCCTCCCATCCATGTGGTATTTTAAATTCCACTCTCTTCGTTCTAATCCAACCATCTTCATCCTTTCGAGAGCTCACACATGCTCTTTGAACCCGTCTACCCTCTCAAGGGAGCACCATCCCTACCAACATCCTTACCATCATTTCTCCTTGTCACTCTTGCTTCAAGTGGCTGGGGCATCCTTATCCTTAATCCTACCATGTTCTTCTAATCCCATATAGCGCTATGTTATATCTTTATTTGAAATGATGCATTGCTTCACAACACCATCTCAAAGAGGGGCAAACTGTATACAGTTAAAATTGTCCACTCTTCGTGCCATCCCTAAACATCCCTAATTCATCCCAAAACTCCTCTAAACCATAACTAATCATCTTAAATGTCCCTAATTAACATTTCTTCCATACATGGTGGAAAAATTACAAAGAATTCAGAGAACCTTCCTATGGACTGGGGTGGAGGAAAAGAAGAGGATTTTGCTAGTTGGTTGGGACAGAGTCTGCTTGCCCAAAATGCAAGGTGGGCTTGGAATCAGAAAAATTTAGGGAATGAATAAAGCTTTAATGACCAAAATTGGGTAGACCTTCCTTAAGGAAGAGAAAGAGTGGGTTCATATTATGAAAGCTAAATACTTGCAAAATGGACCCGAATTGGGTACCTTGGATAGAGATACTATTCCCAAAGGTTCTACCATTTGAAACAAAATGACCAAAAGCAAGAACACGCTCTCCCAAGGGATCAGATGGAAGTTAGGCAAGGGGGATAAAATCAAAATCTAGGAGGATAACTGGCTAAGGGAAGGCCCTTTGTCTGACAAAAATAACAGGAACACTAAGGAGAGAGCGATAAGTTTCTTTGGTAGTTCGGTCTGCAACTACATCTCTAACCAACCCAACAACCAAAGAAGATGGAAGAATCTCTCAGATTGCTGTAATCCCCAAGATGAGAGGGTGGAGTATTAGATTCTAAAAATTAAATTGGACAAACACAGAATCCCAATTTTTCAAAGGGACGATGAAATGCTATGGGGACAAGAGCAAACAGGAAACTTATCGGTTAAATTGGCTTACCACCTCCTGGTAAATAGTGGATTAGAGAATTAGTTCTAGAAGAGCATCTAGAATAATAAATTGCTTCCCAAAGTCAACTTCTTCTGGTGGGCGGTGGCTCACAATAAAGTCCTAACCATTGATAATCTCAATAAAAGGGGATTCCAACTGGTTAATAGATGTGTTCCCTGCCTTAAAGAACAAGAAACTATGCAACATCTTCTCTTCCACTGTGAGTTTACTAAAGAATTATGGGGGAAAACTCTTAAGATTCTCAACCTGGAATGGGTTCTCCAGGAAAACTTAATGGACTTCATCCAGAGCTAAAACTCCCCCTTCTCTCACCCCAGGATAAGGGAACTTTGAAGACAGATACCCCCCACCTTGGTTGGGGAGTCTGGAAGGAGAGAAACAATCGTATCTTTCGAGAAAAAACTTGATCTGCTAATGAGGTTTTTTTCTCCTTGTGCAGGGCGGTGGCGGAGAATTTGTCCTCCTGTTCTCTACACACAACCAAGAAACCCCCTACTCTTGTGGAAGTCTAGATTGCCAAAATTTGGCGTATGAATGCTGACATGAACAAGGTGGACAACTCCAAAAAGATGGCTAGAATCAACACTCTCTGGAAACTGCCCCCCAGAGATTGGATCAAGCTCAATTTCGATGGTGCGAAAAAAAAGAATACTGGGCTAGCTAGCAGTGGCAAGATTTTCAGAGACAACCATGTATCCTTCATTGCGGCTTATGCAGGGGGACTGGGAACCCAATCCAATAATATTACTGAGGGATTGGCTCTGTTAAAGGGCCTAAAAATTGCCCATTCTATGGGAATTGACAATCTACAAGTGGAAGGGGACTCAAAAATCATTATTGATGCGGCCCTAGGAAGGTCTAACAGTGGTTGGAAAATGAAGAACATCACAGATGATATTGTCTACTTACTATCTAAATTCAAACAGAGGGAAGTTGGGCATATGTACCGTGAGGGAAATAAAGCGACAGATGGAATAGCTAACATGGGTCAGAACATGGACACTTAGCACTACTGGAGAAATAAGAATAGTCTTCCGCAGTTGATTCAAAACCTTATTGATAAGGAGATATGTACCACCCCTAGTCAAGCATGATGATTAAAAACCGTGCTAGGGGGAAGCTCAGGGTGCCGACTGGGATTCTGTAACATCTGCCAGCTAGACCCTTGTCCCAAAGATTGGGATGCCATGAATCTACCTTGCCAGATCACTCAAGTCAGGGATGAGACTTGTCTTTGTCATAAAGCAAGCTTGGATGCCCAGTTGGGTAACTGCCAGCTTGAGTCATAGATCAATGCTAGGGGTTCCAAGAGGTTAGTGGGCTAGAACTATATGGCCAGTATGGGATTTTATCTCTGTAACAAAGGTTGCATAAGTACCATGCTGAGATGGAGGTCTGTGGAGGGGTCGTGCACACTCAAGCACGTGGAGTTTTGTGACTCCTTCTCGACGCCACATAGCATGAGATATAATGATGAGCAAGCTTGGCTCACTAATTATGATATGAAAAGAAAAGATTATTCATGCAAGGTGAATATTATCAAGTACGCACCCTACAGCGGGAGAAAGGATGACATTATCATTAACTCAAGATTTATTAGTAAATCGAGGGAGTCAAATTTCATTGCTAAGTTCAGAACAACAGTCTGTATTGCTAAGAGCTTTTCTGCTTCCTACATTGCTATTTCGAACCAGAGTCACTATTGTAACATGGGGGGAGATAGGTTGCACACAGAGCTAAAAACTTGTGAAGAATTCAAAAGAAACAAGACCCTTTGGCATATTTGTCAAGAGGATGGGGTCGCTTCTTACCTAGAGTGTTTACAAGGCCATGATGAGAGCCTTTCCATTCAGTTTCTGCGCTCCTATGAGGACAAGAAGATTAAAATTAGAACAGTGAGTTTCGACATCTCAGAGGAAGTGATTGGGCTTGCGATGGGGATGCCCACTGATGGTACTAAACACCCTAGGAAAAGTAAAGTGTCTGATACTGATGGTATGATGGCTTTCCTCAATCCTGGGGAGGTTCTGCATAACCTTCAGGGGGGATTCGATAGGTAGCTGCTACCTCAACTATGGGATGATGTATGTTACATGATCATGAAGTATTTCATTTTAGAGGGAAGATTCAGGAGATTCTTCCATTATCATTTCGTGTTGTTGAATCATTTTAGGCGAAGCAAATTCATTAGCTTTCCATTTTATTTACCCTTGTTGGTTTTTCTTCTGAATCAGCATCAGGGGTTGCCAGTTCTAATGCACAAGTAGATTCAGCCAACTAATACAGGAGGTTGTGTGAGTTGCCTCCCCTTCACTTCTGGTTCTGCCGCACCAAGGGGGGTATCCCTATAGCTAAAGATGTGACCTTGACTAGTTCAAAGACATAAAGATTTATCTTGACAACAACAGGCAGAATACTCTCATGTATGGACCAAGATCTGCATGATAGATCACAAGGTTGGCAACATTCTTGGACTTATGTGTCTGGTTGGGTATGAGAGTATGCAAGGGTCCTAATCCTACTCCTACAGCTAACAGATGGAAGTGATGAAATGGGTGGACATAATGTCTTGGATGCAAGACAAGGGGTTTTAGCTCATAACTACTGACCCAGGAGCAGACTGGTGCCTACCCATTGGGCAAGGAGTCAACTAGATGTCTACAACAGATGGTTTGCAACTTTCACTCAAGTTTCAGGGGGTTGGACTGATGCTTGCCTTACAAACATCACCCAAGAGTGGGTATCTAACTGCCTCTACTTACAGATATCCCTGCTGACATGCAACCTTCCCCATGCTCAACCTAAAATAGTTTAATCCACTCCTTGAATGGAATTTAGAGATTAGGCATGTGATATAGAACCCTGTATCCTAGAATCTATGAAACCCTTAGCAACCAAATTCAAAAGAAGGAGAATAACATGCAGCAAATGGAGACAAGCAGATAGACACATGCAATAAGCATTTTTCATATAACATTAACACTAAAACTGAAAATATGTGCAAAATACACTCATGCTGCAACACATAAACTCTAAAATGGGATAAAACAGCCAAGATCATGCCCTGTTCTTCGTTATTTACACAAAAATGCCTCAGGCCTTCAACAACCTACAAATGAGCAACACAGCCCTACTTATACAGCAAGGAGGTGCTCAGCCTTAACCACCAGGCAAACTCAAAATTCACTAGATATAGTACATTGAGAAAATGGCGCTCATCACATTGAATGCAGCAGGTAGGGGAGGAGACAGGAAGAGATCTCGAGCCTTGCGCCGCCGCCCGTGGATGTACAACTTCAGTCGGGTACCTAATTAGTCACGCCATCGCCCATACCTCTGTAACAACCGCCATTAATGGCGCACCAACTTGCGGCCTTGGGAAAAACATCATACTGTGCATCGCAAACTTTTCCTGCCAAAATACCTCATCCTAATATTTCAAATCATGCAGGATCAAATTATCCCACATGCACCTTGTGGCAACCTCCTTAACACTTTATATACTAGGTCATGAGCATATATGATGTCGGTGCTTTTGCTCCCGACGACACTAGTATAAGCCTTCATCATCATCATCCTCCAGCATGATATCCAGATATAAAATATCACCCTGACGTCATCATCACCCTGCATGATAATCGCCCTGATAATTCACATCACCCTGATGTGAAATATCACCCTGCAGAAAATATCACCCTGCGGGAAAGTATCATGATGTCCGCATCACCAGATAAAATATATCACCCTGACATAAGAATATCATCCTGATGACCGCCCTCACCTTCACGTGAAATATCAACCTGATATTCACCCTCATCAGCACAACCTGATGCATCAGAGGAAGATCCTCCTACTTAGCCGATACCAAATGTCTAGCCGATGAACATCCTGCTGACGTCATCAGCATATCTACCTATCGTGCCCCTCCTCATATTCGGATGACATCATCGTCATATTTGCAACATCAGGGGATCTCCATAAAATGACTGATGTTAAAATATGATCCCTGGGACCTTGATGACATCACCACCATATCGGCATCAGGATGATATTCAAAAGATAACCGGATATTTGGAAATATCACCCTAATGCACAAAAATCATGCTGCACTGTAGCTCCACTATAAGATCAGGGTGATAGATGAATATGACGGATATTTGAAATGATCACCCCCCACTAGACAATGCATGAAGCCAACAGGCGGATATCTCCCTTCAGAAATATGATGATGCAGACAAGCAGAAAAGCAGATATCACCCTGACATAAGAATGACGTCAGCATCATCAGGGTGAGAAAACAACGAACATGAAGTGATAAAACAACATCAGGATGATCTTAACAAAGATCAGCCGGTGTTCAAATATGATGACCCCGTGGAAGATCGGGTCATGCTTAGAACCTTGCAGCAACATCATCAGGATGATCATAACTAAGATCACCCAATGTTAAAATATCACCCCGATGAAAGATCATGCAAGCAGAAAATATGATGATGACCCTCACAAGCAACATCAGGCTGATAACTAGAAATATGATGATGATGACCTCCTCCTTGAAGAAAATATGATGCTGATGCTGAAACATGCTGAGGAGGTCCATGGACTTAGAATTTTTTGGATTTTAAGGGAAGGTGCCTGCATGTTTATATGCTTGAAAACTGACTGCTCATGCAGGCACCAACAACCCTCATCCCTGGAAACTTCCATTGTGGCTGCCAAAGAACAACATGCTTTAGACTTTAGCAAGCTTGAGATCCTGCTCCACTAGGGGCTTATAATGAGACTCTACAAGTTCCATCTTGCTATCTACCCGCCTAAAACCCTCACTCCTGTTAGGATGGAACTCCCCCAGTCACCTAATTCTGCTTAGGGAAAGGTTAAACTGGTTATAATAACTAAAGTCACCCCTGCTTCTTATGCAATTTCCTTAAAGTCTAGTAAGAAAAAGCATACCTCGGCCAAAATCCCTGAACCCACCATGAAAGACATCACTCCCAATTCCCCTACTATGACCCCTGCTAAAAGAAAAATATTACAAGGTAACCCTACCCATCCGACTCTGTAGAAGAAGTGGTGGGGTAGCCTTGAGGAAGAGAGTGGCACTGACAGTGGAATGACGGAGGATAAGGCTACTATGGTGGTGGAGGAGGTCAGCTCAGAGGAGGGAAGTGAGGGTTTAGATAGTGCTGGTGATGAAGACTACACTATCATGGATTGCAAGCCTTGAGTACCGTCAACTAGGAGGTCGACAAGACTCACAGCCAAACCTGCCTCTACTCCCCAGAGAATGGTTGCCTTGGCAGTGGATGTGGATGTGGTGGTGCAGTAGGTTGAGGACTGGTCCAAAGGAAAGAACAAGGAGGACTCGGTGAACCCACAAAGAGACAAAAGTTCTAAAGACAAGAGGGTTTCTATTGAGCAGTAGGAGGTGGATTCGAGTGACAACAACAAAATGGATATTGTGGTTGCGGAAATAGAACAAATGGGAGGAGATTTCTTTGTGAACAAGGAAAATAAGAAGGATAAGATGGAGGTTGAGGATGATGGCCCCAACAACTTCCTCGAGTTCAATGTTCAAGGTTCAGACTATATCAACTCTGAAAAGGGGAAAAAAGGAACTGACAAGAAGAAAAAGGTTGTAAGAAGATCAATAAAGATAAAGAAATCGAAACCCTTGCGACTAGACTCAGTGACCTGGAGCGGAAGTTCAATAGTCTAGCTAAGTTCTTGGCTAAGGTGATGCATAGGTCTGCTACCACTCTGGCAGTCCTTCGGGGTGAGGAATTTACAGGCCAAGGGAAGAAGGTTAAAAAATTGAAAGAGTACCAGGATGTTTTCTAGTTCCTGGAGGATGACTAGGATAAGATGTTTGGATAGCCCTTGGTGGCTTGGTCTGATGTCAATCTGTTGTCTCTCGGCTGAGTTTGTGGTTTTCTGTTTTATGTCTTTATGTTTACGCATGAACTTTGATGGTTTTGTTTAAACTGTTTTAAGCTTTTGGTGCGCCTTTTTTTGGCTGTTCTGTAATGGGATCGACACCCTTTTATGCCGCTTATCTTATCAAAAACATTTCTTCCACAATTAACTGAATAAACACATGTTTAGATGGTTAATTGATCAATTTCTCTTCAAACCGTGATTTTACAATATTTTATTGTTAAAATCACTATTCATTATTCATCTATACCTGCATTAGTACTTGCATCGGTACCTAGCCCTAGCCAAAATGATTTATTAATCATTTATCCCCCTCTCTAGAGTCCAAACATTAGATAAATTTAATTTATCTATTATGCCTTTATCCCATCCCACGAATTAAATAAATATTTAGATTTATTTAAGTCCCTATTTTCTACACTTTTGATTAGGTTTTCCTAAACCTAATTAACTAACATAATCCCCACTTGGACAAACTAAACCCTAATCTAATCTTGGTCAAATCCTCTCCATTCCCCTAAACGTACAAAGGCATGGGCCTCTTGTACATGTCCACATGGCCTTCTTACAAAAGGCATGGTCAAGGACCCATGTACAAAGGTCCATTTGTCCTCCATCCCCTATTCCTCCAATTTTAAATTGGGCATGTATCCATGCTTCCAATTTAAAATTCAAATATAAACCAACTCATCCTTATTCCTCCAATTTTAAATTAGGCATGTACCCATGCTTCCCAATTTAAAACTCCAATCAAATCCAACCCATACCTTCTAGCTACCAAGACAATCTCATCCCTCCAATATTCCTAAAGCCCAATCTTGACCATCCATTCCTCTTTGATCCAAGGACATCTCCTCTCATCCAATCTCATCATGACACTTGGCAAGATCTCCTTGCTTGTTAGCTCTCAAGAATCCTCCACCATTGATCTCCAAATCCAATCTTGACCATCCAATTGAGCCTCCAAAAATCTATAGATTAGAGCTCACTCCTTCACAAATCATATAACTTATTCATGCAACTAAATGTTGCCTCTTTTCCACTCCAAGATTCCATGAGAAGAAAGGTTATACTACCCATTTGAGGAGCCATCCACATCAAGACATCAAGGAGCACATCAAAAAATCAAGGTTTGCATGTAGTTAGCTTGTTTAACTTCATATGTTTGCATTCCTTTTGCTCAATCCGAGGTATATTAGGATTTGCATGAAATAGGTTATTGTTTTAGTTTGTTTCTTGTGTGTATTTTCTAGTATATATACTTGTTACTAAGTTTTCACTTTTTGGTACCAAGTTTTCACTTTTAGTTGGTACCAAGTTTTCCAAATATTAATTAATTATTCTCTGTCTCCCACACATAAAATAACTGACTAAATTTTACATACAACTTTACAAGCGGATCCAAATAAACATTTAAAGCGGCTAAACACATCCCCTAGATGCACCATAAATAAATATTTATTTTACATAATTAAAATATTTATTTTTATGCAAGGTATACAACACACCCTTTTCCTAACATTCTCCCACTTGTTGTATACATTGCATAAGGGTCAATAAATGAAATATATAATCATAGCAATACATGAAACCACATGAATCTCTAGCATGCTCTTGTGCTCCATCAATATACCTACAATAAGGCCTTGAGGTGATCACTATCTCAAGCAAGAACTCCTCTCATCCTCCAACATACCACCTATGGAAGAAAAGGATCATGCCAAGGTGAAGATGCACCAATCCAAAGAACACAAGCATCAAATCTAAGTGATAACAAATGATCCAAGATGTTGTCAAAGGTAAAAAACCCACATAACTAGAAATACCACCCACAACAAATGCTAATACATCAAACCATCCATGCCTCCTAAGTATCAACAACATCAGTAAACTTATGCCAACAATATGTCCAACCCATATATTGCAATCATGAGCTCCCTGTATAAAACATGTCAATGAAGAAATCACACATGCCAAAACTCCCACTACATGGGTAATGTCAAATATGAAAATAGATGAAGGCATACTAAGTCTACCAATCAACACTCAAACTAAGGTGTGGATAATGATCAAAACTATGCAGTACCAAGAACAATCACAATGATCCACACATGCAACACAAATAGCTACATACTCTCTCACAACATGCCTCCATAACTCTCCCAAGTCAAACCACATGAGCATGAACCTCTAGGAAGTAGCCATAGAACAAATAGAGAAAACCTGTAAATCATATCATGTCCTTCTACCAACACCTCAAAATGATAAGATGAGTCAAGTATGATCTCCTTTACAACCCCAAATGAAAAGCCTCAACAACACCCAAACAATCAATCTCATAGATCAAATGAAACATATGTATCACATAAAACCAACATGGATGTAATCCTCTCTAACCAAGGAATATCAACTCATAACCATTCCATAACTAGGAATAAGTCCAATAAATATCTCCTAAACTCCTCATAAATAACATCATAAATCAAACTCACATGCACAAGGAGATAACCATGTCGAACATCCCTCAAATGAATCCTCCAAAACTAACCACCATAGCTCAAGATCCATATCCATGAGAAGACAAAGCATAAATAAAAATACATCTAAAGAATGAACAATACCTCTTAGACGATAATCCATCGAGTAGACCAAGAGTGGGGAACGAGAATGATCCTCCAAGATATACCAAGCCACAATGACTCTCTCCAAGAAAAATCTCCTCTAGAGTCCATGAACTCACATCCATATCTAGGTGAAAGGCTCCTTGATCTTCTTGTTGAGACCTCCAAAGAGTAACCATCTCAATAAATGTCTCTAATCCCAAGAGAACTCTAGCCTCACCCAAATCTCGAAGTATCCATGAGCACCTCCAATCGATCAATCTATGCTAAGCTCCAAATGCAACACTACACTATCATGAAGCTCCCAAGCACATGACCAATGTACTCAATACCAAGAGAACCAACAAGATCATTGTCAAAGCTCCCACTACACATCTACATAATCTAGGAACACGCGATGACATCATGATCTAACATCTCCTCTTAGGAGATCACATGCTCCAATGAACATATCCTAGTCTCAAGAGAACCTGTATCATGCCAAAACTGAAACTAGTATCCAGAGTAAACCATGACACAATACCAACCATACTCTAAACCAAGAATCAACATCTCCAATCACATGAAGATATCCATCATCTAAAAATAGAACTCAAGATGTCAAATCACTCTCATTGCAATAAGAATCATGATGCAAGAGTTTGTCCATGACACCCAACCACTGTAGAAGATCATCCATCACTAGGTGATGAATACACATCACTACCAAAGTTCCCATTGAACTATGATATAAGATATCCATGACATTGTGATAACCATCTCCTAAATGAAGATCACCATTGTCCACACACACACACAACTGTAATACCAATAGCTCCAAAGTAGAACCAAGATCTCCAAGCCAAGAAGATAAACCATCATTGTTAAAAGCTCACACTAAACCATGTAATCAAGCTATCCATGACATCGTGATAAACATGCTACAAGTCCTAATAACTAACTATCCATTCACTCTAATCATCCATCATCTCATCCCAATGCAACATACCAATGCACAAATGACCATAGACAAGGCCAACTAACAAAGTCTGCATCAACACCAAATCAATCTCGTGGATATAGACAGTCCACATTTGAGTCATCCCACTACAATCAATGGGCTATACACACCCACAAACTACATAGCTTGTAGATCCCAAATAAATGCAACATGCAAACTCATCATCACATAAATAACCCACAAATTGGTATAACAAGAAGATAATTCTGTAGACCTCATGACTCAAATACCAAATCAACCCTAGATTTAATTTGCCAAACAAGTCCACAAATGAGTAACCATAGTCAACGAATTGTTTAAGGTGAAAAATGAAGAGGATTTGTTTAGGGTTGATTTTGATAGTTGTTTGTGTTGATCCTCCTTTCACCTCTAAACATTCAAGGACTTCCAGCCGAGTAGAGGAACCTACTATAGACCTTCTGTCACTCATAACATAGGGGAAGATTAGAATTGTATGATTTTGTTATTCAATTAAGTCTAATTATTCTCAAAACCCTAATTACATGAATTCATGAACAAACAGATAAATTATGGAGAATGATCATACACAGAGATATCAAATGACAACCAAATGTGTACCAAGTTTCAAAGTTTAGAAAGCGAAAAAGTCAGGGACTAATGAGCAAGCGCTTGAGTCTAGGTCCCTATTTTCTTCTTTGACCTGCAATTTTGACAGCCTACACTGCTCTCCTACAACTCCACTTTTTTTGCTTTCGTAACCTGTAACCTGCAATCACAAAAAAATGGGTTGGGGGTTGTGGTGTTTAGAGGCTTGCCTTAGTCAAGCCCTAGAGAGACAATCAAGTCTTCTGAACACCATTTTTAGATAAAGAGTATGTATCCCTGCAAGATAGAGGCAAAATCCAAATGATAAATGATAGAAAACACAATTGATAATCACCTTGTAGTAAAGATCTCATGGAAGGAAGATGCTCTTCATGCCATAAGGAGATGGATGCCAAATCTACAAATACAAACACAAGAACAATGCTATGCTCTACCACACAATGATTTCCTTGAATCACCTTAACATAATCTTATCAATCAAAATGTCCATCTAGTTTACAAATGATAACCTAATCATGCTTATATATGCAACTACAAACATTCCCGCTAAGAATTTTGTAATTCAAACTTACTGTGTCAGCATAGGACCTAAATAACGGTCACAAATCGACACTTTAAAATTGGTCCTGACCTAAAATAGGATAGGAGTAGGGAGCGGGTGCCCAAGTCCTCCCCCCTGTTTTAGATAGGATTTATCATAAATACATCCCCTGAGTCCTATTTGCCATGAAACTTCAGGGTTTTCTCATCGGGAGTCATCAAAATCATGCAAGATGCTCTCAATGCATTCTAAAAGACCTGGGAGCTAAACCTTAAGAGGGAAAATCCCCCAAGGGGACATTTTTTGACATAACAAGAATTAAAAAAACATCCAAGAGATAAGAATACTCTCATAAAAGTGAACCACATCACCACCTATAATCATGAGTCAATCATCACAACCCAAAATTGTCAACCACATACATGATCATGTCGTGCCAATGCTCAAATGTATCTGCATACCCATGAAACCATAATCATCACCATCGTTGTACTTGTACTAAACTCCCACTAAAAAAAGATTCATAGTCTCTCATGTGTATCAATCAAGCCCTCAAACTAGAAGACAACCTATGTACTTGTCTCCATCAAAGTCCAAACTCTGAAAACACCTATAAACCTATATCAAAAAGCACCAAATTTGATAACTTGCTATACCATCATATTGGTCTCATAACAACATTCACTTCCACAAGTTTGTGCCCAAAGAATCATTCGAATGCTCAAGTAATCACACCTTGAATCTCAAGCTCCCACAAGTGCTCAAACAAGTAAAAACCTCTCTCTGGACACCAAACTAGAAATATACTTGATCCACTGTGTAGTACTCTACAAATTATCTTCAACACTTGCTTGAAATCCAAAATTTAATTATGTAATCAAAAGTTATGATCATTTTACCATTTTGCATCAATGCTAGATTCAGGCACCAAATTCTAATACAAATAACAAAATCTAATCACCAAACCTATACCACTATGTGTTTCGTGGAGAGAGATTTCCAATGCCTATAAGAAATTGAAAATTTGATATTGTATGTGGAAGATATGCCCCTCAAAAATCATTCCTGTATTAGGCTTGAAAAACAAATTTTGGTGGCAGACTGGTGGTCAAATGGCGGATAGCCAGCAATAGTGGTGGACGGGTGGTTATGGTTGGTGGTGGCTACTTGAAGGTGTCTGGGGCTGGTGATGGTGGAGCTCAGCAGTGCAACCCATCCACACCTGTGAGGGTCTAACCCCCTTGGGCTGGGCGTGACCACCCATTGGGTGGCCCATGCGATTGCGGCTTGGCCCTAGGTGTTGGTTGCCCATGTGACTGAAGTTGTACGACCTTAAAACAAGCACTACCATTTTAATTTTTTTAATTAAACTTTATAATATTTGGTTTTTTTAAAATTTTTTAAACATATTTTCTTCTATAGACTATACATGTACATTCTGTAGACACCCAAAATTGTCCATGTCATAACATTACCTAGTCGATACATGACCTTGTAAAACTTCTTGTAATATTTTACCCTAGGTCATTACATTATCCCACTTATCCCACTTATAAATTCCACTTGATCACCTTTCCAATTAATTAAATAAACCCCTTTATTTAATTAATTCCCCTTCACATCTCCCAGAACAATTCAAATTAAATATTAAATCCCTCATCCCTCACTTTTCCACATTGCAACATGTGTCACATGACTACAACTCTTCACATGCACAAATAATTTAAATAATTTTATTATTTAAATTATGAGATTCCCACTCACATCCTATTTTTAGCCCCATTCATTGTGCGTCATAGGCATCTTTTCCTCCAAAATAAATAAAAGAATCCCACTTATTCCCTTACATCCTATTTTTAGCCTCATGTCATAACCCACTTAATGTGCATCATAGGCACTAAAATCAACTTTTAATCCTAGCCATACACATCACACAATTGACTTTTAATCTTGGCCATCGAATCCCATCAACATTTGCCTATAATCTAGCCTCACGCAAGCCATTTGAGATCCATCTTCTTCTAGTATCCCCACTCTGCCAAAATTCTTCCAATCTTCTCATCTATCTATCTATCTTCTTCTATTATCTTTCATCTCTATGTTATGCTGTGAAAATGAGCAACCAACATCAACATATCAAATCATTGAATCAATCAACGATCTTGCATGCATCTATCATTCGAGATATCTGAGGTATCAAAGGGTTTGGATCAAGATAAATGTACTTGTATTGTTTTATCTTTTTTGTTTGTCCAAATTTTTTGTATACATTTTTGGCATGTCCAGTGGGACCCACGTCTCTTGATTTTTGCAGGTTTTTGTTGTAAAAATCTGCATATTTTCTAACCCTTGTTTGTCAAATTTTGCAAAGGATTTGTTACATGTGACCTTTTGGGAAAAAACTAACTTCACCATCGCGTCCAAGAGGTCATTTTCATGAATTTTGACTATAAATTTGCTAGGGTTTGATCACAAGAATTTTTTTTTAAAATTTTAAAATTTGTTTACTTCACAAACTATACAATATGGATTCGTACCATACGGATCTGCTGGTTGGTCTGTGTAGGCTTCATGTTATCTTTGCAGGCTACATGCATTACTTTTATGGATCAAGGTTTCTAGCATGACTTTTGTTTGCTAGATCAGATATTAAAGCTTTCTGTCAACTGCTATTGCATACACTTGTCGATACCAAAATTACTTGCTGCTGACCCCTTGTTTAAACCCTTTGTTGACCTCCAAATCACTAGAATTTGCTTCATTTATATCCCCGCTTTTGACTCATGTCGCTGCCTGTAGAAAAATGTTGTTGGTGTCAGCTAAATCACAGTCGCTAAACCCTCCATTTCATTGTTGCAGCTTCTAAAAACTTGTTGCCACCTATTTTAGGTTAGTTGACACCATTTGAAAACCCATGGACCATCATCAAAGAACCCTCTGTTGACTTCTTCCTGTTAAGCAATCCTATCGCCTCCTCTTCATATCCCTGTCATTCTCAAAAGACCTGGTCTTCGCTTTTCAAACACTTCCGCAGACTTGGTCCCTGTTGCGGTCCTCAAAACCATTTTGGTTGCAGTTATAAAACCCTATCACCACCTTGGATTAAAACATTTGCAATCACTTTGTTGCCCACGGTTTGGCTTAGCTGTTGTGGTTACATCAGCTTACCCGCTTTGGTTACATTGGTTTAGAAATCGCAGGTTCTGTGTGCTGGCAAGAGACACTGCTCTGATGAAAATTGAATGTTGTCATTGATGGCAACAAGGCAAAGGATCTCTACCAGCATAGCAAAGAGACCTTACTTCAGAAGAATAAATGACTAAGTATGCGTAGTGTACAATATACCAAGTAAGTGACAATGTTTGAGATGGTATGCCTCCGTAGTTAAAGACATTTATATGCAGTTCAGGTATGTTGTCCATAGCTACCTAGTGATCACATGCTCCAGTGTTCAAGTCTTAACATCCTCCAGAAGTCAGATGGTAAAATATCTAAGTCCAGGTGAACAAAGTCAAGTCAGGAACAGTGCATAGTACTAGAGTAAAAGGGTCCGCATTCCTCCGTTGTGGCAAATTTTGTCTTGCAGTTCTGAGGCAGAAAAGATACACATCATGACTACCTAAATCCAGAGTTATATCTTCTAAAGTTCCTTTGATCACACTCTACAAGTTGTTCTTTATCGGCTTCCAGTTTGACAGTATTCACTGTGACAGTGCAACAATTCCAAGATCTGAATTTTGCTATAAAGGATTGTTATGTCTTGCGTATCTGAAGGTATGCTAAAAGGTCAATGATGAATGTTGGATACAATTTCTAGAGTCTCATATGGTTTGTAGTGGAAATCATGATGTGACAGTTCAATTGGTCAAGTATATGATTAAGGGATAGGCCGACAGGCAAGCTAGATCTATATGCAGAGAAGATACACTATTTGAAGAATTAATTCAAGTAGTTGAATGATTGATGCCGACCTTATAAAGACTATGTATGTTTGTTTGGGTCCGCATTCCTATTTGAGCACAAGATCATGTCAACAAGGTACAACACTTGTATACACGTTTCATGTCTAGGTTGCCGACTTGATTGGGAGATGAATCTTATTGTGGATATATATATTCGATGGATTTTGGTGTTGGATGTATGCAGAAGTGTGGCTAATGTGCAAATTTGATATGTGTATAATCTAAGGTAGTTTACAGAGTAGAAAAGGATAATAAGGGCAAAAAATAGAAGTATATGTAAAGCAGAGCAGAAAAATAGGGCAGATAGTATGAAGTCCTTTGAATATGTATACTGAACATATTGGTACTACATTTCAGCATTTTGTAGATGCACCTGTAGCAGTCTTTCCTTGGGAATGAGCCAATCATTCTTCTATCTTTCTTGCAGTGAGCACTTCTTGGATAGTGAGTCCTAAGTCAGTGAGCCTTCATGTAATTCGGTATTGCTATCACAATATATTGTGAGCTAACACTCACTGTGGCTTTTCCCTTTTTGGGTTTTCCATGTAAAATCCTAGTGTCTATGTGTTATGAATTTGTGGCTGCTCTTCTCATGTTTACTTTGCTTTCATGTTATTGAAATTGGTAAATGGGTTAATGAATGTGTAAGTGAAAAGGAATTAAGAATACTGATTCACCCCCCCTCTCATTATTCTTTGCACTCAACACTGTGGCCCCCGCCCTAGGGTCTGTGGTCACTTCCGTGACCAGGCCAGGGCTCATAGCTCTTTTCATTTTTATTTTTGTCTTTCCCATAGCCTCGGTCATATGGATGACCGTGGGCTCCACTGAGCCTAATTTCCCAATCAGACTGTCAGAACTTAACTGCCCTATGTGACCGAAGAAACCCCAAATTGCTAACAATTTACAGTGACTGCCAAGGTTTGCTTGTGCCTCCTATATGCTATAGAGGGGCCATTTTTTTCTTTTTATCATAACTTGAGCATACAACGTCAAAATCGCGCAAACGAGGACTCATCAGAAAGTTGACGGGATGAAATTTGTAATGGTAAAGAAATTATCAGGTGAATGTGTCATTTTCTAGGCTTTTTTATCAATCAAAGTCAAACTTTCTTTTAAACTTCAAATGAGTATATCTTGAGCAAAATTAATCCAATTTCGACATTTTTTTAAAGTGCATGAAATCTTCTAAATTTTCTATTTATGCAATCCATTCAGCTGTATCAACTCATTTTAATTAGATTTTTATTATACTTTATATTTTTCACATAATGGTCTTCTTTGCAAGTTTACTTGTTTCTTTTTCGATTTTATGGCTTGTAGGTGAATCAAAGGAGCTGGAGCAGCATTTAGATTAGTCACAACAACAACTTATAAAGCAAAAAACATTCAGGTGCACACATTCCATCTTTCATCTCTAATCATTGCTTGTCAGCACACTTCAATTTGGGCTCTAAAACGAATCTTGTCTTCAATCACACATCAAAAATTGGGTTAAAACAAACAAGTGTCTTCCTACACATTTGGCTTTGGATCTAAAAAGAACAAGTGCTTCTATTGTTTTCTCTCACACATCTCATTCTTCTAAAGGGAAATTAACAACTGTGAGTGTGAATTAAGTGTGTGTGTATGTTCTCTCCTCGTACCACAAGGTGATCTTGGAGATCAAAAACACCTCACTTGGTTCACTTTTGTCATACCCTTCTTAAGAGGCCTACTTGGAGACACACCACTCCAAGGGATGACCTCAACCAAGGTGTGAATCAAAAGACACCCTCTTTGGATGTTGAAATCTTATCACTCTTGGCTAAGCCCCAAAGAACTTTATGTTAGACTTAGGGCATACAACTGAGAGGGGGGGTGAATCAATTGTGCGAAACTTTCTCTTTTTAAACACTTGAATCTTCTTTAGTGATTAGCATAATATTAATCATGAACCATAATGCATTCAAATCAAAAGCAGAAACATATCAACACATATGACACCAAGATTTTGACGTGGAAAACCCGGTTAAGGGAAAAACCACGGGGTGATTAACCCAAGAATGTATTCTCTGTTAGAAGAATAGAAAGAACAAAATGGCACATGCCAATTAGGGCTCACTACCTGAGCACACTGCTCACAAGAGGCTCACTGCCTACAAGAGACACAATGTCTACAAAGAAATAAGCATCACCTTTATGAACTGGAAAATAGCATCTTCACCATGCTTGAATCAGTTCCATTTAAGCCCAAAAACTTCTGCTCTGCCTTTCGCTACCACACACTTATCACCACAAGAAACACTTCAAAATGAATTCACAATCCCTTATTTATACAAGGCATTGACTTAGGAACAATCATCTAAGTTAGCAAACACCTACAAGAACATCCGCAAGACGTGTAATACATCCGGTCGGCCAGTCTCAAGAAGAACACCAATATCCGTGGTTATTCTTCAAATGCAAACTCTAACTTCAATGCAAACCACCAACATTAACTGGACATGATCCAATGATCATCATAACCTTCCCTGAATCACCAAAAACATCTGCACTTCATCATCTTACTGGAATTCTTCTCTCCTTTATCTGGAGCTACAAGAACACAGTTTGTCATCAATGTCACAAGTGAATAGGCTCTTCCGGACCTTCAACCTACAAACTAATCTAGTTGATACTTCATAGGGATGTCCTCAACACTTCCTCAAATCCGTAGAATGGGATAATGAAATACTGGATCTCACCGGACCTATCTGTGGCACTCTGTCACCTCTGAACACCTGCTAGAATTGGTTCTACTTGAGCGACCATAACTTCTTCAGATCTTCATGCGAACCTCTGAAATCTTGACTGGAGCATCTCAAGACTTATATCTACAAACCCTTTAAACCACATTCTTTGATCCTCAACCTATCTTGGACTTTTACCTTGTTGTCATCATTGTTCTTCACTGTTCCTGATTGAGACTAATTTTCTCAATATCCTCAGCACACAGCTCATCCAATCCTTCTTATTAATGCAACATGAGTATGTTGACATCAATGACAACACCAGTTAAACCCATACTTGTAACACTTTATACCTTGGGAAGTTAAGGTGAAGGGTGGGTTACCCCTTCTCCCGGATGTGTGGCAGGATTTCATTTTCATTGCATCCCTAGTCAACCTTGTGCAACCTATCTTAAGCCCTAATTGGCCACACCTCACCTGACTAACATTAGGCTTGTTGTTGTGTCTTCAAGTGTTTGCTTAATCATAACATTTAATCTTGAAAGGAAAATTGAACATTGTGTTTGATATGTGTGTTCATGCATTTATATATGAAATTTTGTGTTTGATATTGCCCAAGTCAAACTATCAATAAACATTTGCCACATCATCCAATCTTTCCAAACCAAATCATCCTAGTCATTCAAGCAATCACATCCTAATCATTCTAAATCATCATCGTAATCCTAATCAAACATTTGCCAAAAGTGACACCATGCCAACATTTGAAGACCTAGTACCCCAATTCCAAGACCTTCTCCAAGCACTTTACCAAGAACCACAACCCTTAGACCAACGAGTCATTCAACGACTACAATCCTTCATCCAACAACAATAACTTCAAACAAGCCAATCACATCAAATGCAACACCTCATAGCACAAGCCCAACACCTCATGGCCACTTGTCAAACCCAACAAGCACAACATCAAATCCAATCACCACATCAACTTCTACATCATTCCTATGTGTCACCTTTATCATCATATCAACCAAATCCATCCACATGTCACATCAATCCTTCATCAACCTATCGTACCTCTTCTAATTTCAATCATTATCCATATCAATCCACCTCTCAACAACATTATCCTATGCAATCCCTCCACCATAACAATATCAACCTATTCAACAATTCCAACATCAAATAATGTCACAACAAAAATCATACCACAACAAGCCCAACCTCTACACATTTTATCTCAATCCCAGGTGTCACTTTCATCTACGCATCATCTCAATGCCATATCAACCTATCAATGTCCACCCCAAGATTATCCAATTCCTTATTCCAACATTCCAACACACCACCAAACCCATCCACAAGGCAACTGAGTGTTCTCACAAGAATCACATGCAAGTTCAAGTGACCCTGTGTACATAAATCAAGAGAGCTCAAGTCCACTTTTGTAGCAAGACCTAATAAACTTAAGTCCACTTTTGCAGCAAGACCTAATAGACTTAAGTCCACCTATGCTACAAGACCTAATAACCTTTGACAAGGGAGATACCGATCTAGACATTGCATCCTATGAGAATCCCCCATCACTATCCACTCAAATGCCAATCCATGAGCTTACTAGTCCTATCCTAACACCGCCATGTGATCCTACTCCTAGTCCATTGATCCACCAACCTTTTAATCCATCCAACCTTATTATCCCTCCATCCAATCTGAACCTTATATCCAATAATACTATTCCTCCATCCAATTCAAATCCTAATATGCCTAAATCCATTATCCCCCCACCTAGTCCTAATTCATCCAATCTAATTAGCCATCAACCTTATCATGATCCTAAGCCTACCACACCATCCAATCTTATCATCCATCCATTATATTATCCATCTACCTATACTCTTGTAAAGGATGTGATCCAATGGCTACTAGCAAGGAATTAAACATCTCCATGTCGTCAAACACCTATCCTTGACTCTCCCAATGAGCTCCCCATTAACATGCTTAGCCCTTCAAGCCCATTATGTGACCCACAATCCATTGAGCCTATTCAAGAGCCTCCCATCATGAGCCCAAGTCAAAGTCCATCATACTTTCTTATTGATGAATGTCAAGAACCCATCAAACTTATCCAAGAGTTTGCTACTTTCAATTTCATGAAACCACATGTGTTATGTCAAGAATATGATCCTAAGCATGTGGAAACATCAAGACCTAGTGCTACTCAAGATCAAATCACTTTCATCCAACCTATCCATAACCTATATATTTTCTATGATCAAGATATTACCTATGAAGAAGCTATCCATGAGCAACTTGATCCTATACCTACCCATGAGAAAGATATACCAAATACACCTCCACCTAGTCCTATCCATGATCCACCAACATCCACTTGTCATGATGAGACACATGCCTCCCAAGCCAACATAGAAGATCAAATTAATATCTTGGATCTTAGCGAGCATAACAATAATCAAAATCCTAATGATCCTTCCACATCCATTATCAACCATATTTCAAAGCCATCACATCCTATTGGTCTTTCCACCCTCATTCATGAATGTTCCTCCTGTTAGGTCTCAAAAATGCAGGTTGCAAATCCTAAGAAGATGCCAGATTCTATGAACAGATTGGCAACGTTTTTGAACTAACTTGACGGAGTTAACTTATAAGATTAATGACTCCCTGCACTTTAGGTACTGCTATACCTAGGCGGGTGGACCTTGGAAGTTAGAGCAGATTAGAGAATGTAAATGTTTTGACTAAGTTAAGGGATCTACCTATAGTGGCAAATGATGTGGAGTAGATGAAAGCTTGCTAATTAGTTCTACTTCTAATGTCTAAAAGATGATTGGTATAAATTGTATAAGCAATCTCAAGGTAAAAACTAATAAATGAATTTAACTATTGAAATAAGTAAGACCAGTGCCTTGTTGGGTAAACAGAGTCAAATGAAGATATAAGACTAGTGGCTTATATGGGCAATAACTCTAATTGTTTGGCACAATACTTTAGTTTATAACTTGTATAAACGTGCAGGGAGATGATTGACAGACTCTTCTTAATAATCCAACTGACACAATCAGATTTCTTGTTAGTCACCAGAAGGAATTTTAATCCTTTCTTGAAGGAACCAATTGAATGAATTATACAAGAACAAAAAACAATACCAACATGGAGACAAAATGACAATCCTAATTATATGATTCTTCTTAGTGATCCAAACCAACACTTCCAGATTACTGTGACTGATTAGAAGGATTTTAAATCCTTTTATGGAAACCAGTTAATCCAATCATACAAATACAACAAATGTGCATTGACAAATTGAATATATACTTGATATATTAATTTGAATAACGAGGAAATACTGAACTAGAGACAACCATATAATTGAATAATTTTAACAAACAATTGATGCCAAAATGAAACCATAGAATCAGAGAATTTCAATTTACTTCTTCAATATAAAGCTTGCAACATGGTCTTTTAAAACATTATAAACTTCATGCATATTATATCCTACTGCTGATGATTATTCATCACCATATGTCCAACTTATATAGAAATTTTGATGAAGAGACATAACTCTTCAAAATGTCTTTTGGGAATAACATTGATTAACACAACATAAACAAAGAAAATGATCTTAAGCCCTACTGAGCCATAAGTATATCTGAGCAAGGTGATCTAAGTACTCCTGGTTGTGATGCGTATTAGTGAACTCAATAGCATTTCTTGTGATCACATCTATCGTCACCATTTTCTCCAAATGCTTGCAGGCTCCCCCAGATGCAGAGTTTTTGTCTTTGAGGGCTCCTAAGGATTCATGCAATATCACTTGACACTCTTTACTCAAGTCATCTTTGCTCTTTAGATCTTTGTTGTTTCTGAATAATACAGGCACTCCTACTTTTGAAGCTTCAATACATTCTTTGGCATCATTTTTAAGCAGGTCATAATATTTTTGATGCTGTTCAATCAATTCTTTTGCACTAGAAGTAACTATAGTGTCAGAAACATCCTTACCATGCATCTCATGGAGCTTTTCTTGGAGCCTGTTGTGGAGCCTCTCGTGCTCTTGGATCACTTTATAGTTTTTAGAATAAACATCCCAAAATTTGACCATCCAATGCATCATGTTAACATGTCTATTCTGGAGCACTGTTGCAAGTGTGTCAATTTGGACCTGAGAAATCTGATCAATAGATGGTGATTGGGTGCTTTGTGAGCTCTCTCCCTGAGTTAACCTTTTCACTAAACCTCTGAAGGTATTCTTGACAGTATCTTTCAAGAAATCATTTCCTTTTGTTAACCTTTCACAACTTAGTTTATACACATCCTGTTCTTTGATCAGCATTTGAGCTTGTGCTTTGTTCAATTTTGCAACATTTATGCTAATTTTAGTAGTAATCAAGGGGTCAGTTTCCCCTACCTTCAAAGTCATGACATGCCCAAAAGCCTTTTCAATGTCTATGATGGTTGTCTTCTTATGAGGCGAGTACAAGGCCCATATCATTAGTAAATTTTCATCGTTGTTATATTTGGTGCCCATATACACTTTTGTGACACCCTCAGGAGTGAGCTTATATTTGTCATCTGTAGTATGTAAAAAACTATCAAATACCAAAGCAAAATTCAAATCAAGACCAGGAAATATCATAAGACCTGCTTCTCTGAGCAGTTGTCTACCTTTACCAGGAGTCATAGCTCTCAATTCATTGTCCACCGTTGTTTTTAACATATCAACTAATTATTTTTCATTGTCAGTTGTGACATTATCAACTGACTCCCTGATCTCTTTTCCTTTGCATTTATATAAACATGATTTAAACTCTTTAGAATGAATAAATTGATCATCTGAAATGAAAGAATCATATGCTAATTGTCTAGGGTCTTCATCAACAGGTCCCTCCTCATCACACTCTATATTAGGAGACTAATAGCTTTGCATTTTTCATTTGGATATTGTGGTTGCCTGCTGGTGTGGCTCTTCTTCTCCTGTAGATCCCTCATCAGCAGAGAACAACAACTCTATCTCTGTAAGCTGTCTCTTCTTCTCATCTAATTATCTATTATATTTCTCAATCACTAATTCAACTTCAGTTTCTTCCATATTCCTGATAATGTCATCATGTGGATATGGGACATATGTATATCAACTGAGGTTTTGTTTTCTCCGAGCAAGATCAATGAAACCCTCAGGATCAAATCCTTTTCTTGCCTCTGCATATCTCATGTTATAATGCATCAGTTTATCCATAATGAGACTATAACCTTCTTTGGATACCACAGTAAAATCTCCAAAGCACAGAGTACTAGGCATGAAGGATTGTTTGTCATAGGAGCTCAAGTGCATCACATTAGAGCAGTTCATTTGCCTAACTATTTCTAAGTAGGCAATTCGATCAGGAACTGTCTTGGGCAATATAAACGGGGTGTCCTCAAAACCATAAACTCTGATCATGGTTGAATCCTCAAAACAATACCAATCGTCCCAGTTGTTGGTGACAGTAGGACCACCAAAATCTTTGGGTCTAAGAAACCTCTTTATTTCATTTGATAGTGAATATTCACAAGGATGATTAAAATACCTAGACAACACTTTTACACAGTATTCTTCAAAATGAACATAGCTAGAATGGGCATACCCACTGTCCCATATCCTTGTCCACATTTGCACGGGTGACTTTTGCCCCCTTTGGTCCAGTGGAACAACTTTGAATTCACTTGACCATAATTCTATTTCTTGGCCATAATAAAGCACCATGTGCATGAGGAGTGAGTAGTGTTCAAAAGAGACCGATGGGGCATTATTTTTTATTGAAATTAAACCAAAATCAATTCTTCCAAAAACATAGGCAGCATAGTCAAACTAGCTGACATTGTGGCACTGGATATCTGTGGCTATCACCATCAAAGGAATTGTCATAAAATCAGGGACCTCTGACCCTAGGACTTGGCCCACAGAGTAGTATGTGTATTGTATGTATGGTTCAAATAATGACACATGAAATGGAGGTCCATCATTCTCATTGAGAGGCACTGTTTCCCCTTCTACCTTAGGCCTATGGATAGGTAATCTCCATCCATTATATGTGGTATCCATTCTCCAGTACTCTTTATCCAAATCTTCATAAACTATGGGAACAATACATAAATCATCTAAGTCAAATACTTCACATATGACATTCTTAGACAAATGTATAACAGGCTCTCCTTGCGGGTTGCATATGGCCTTGAGGCTTGGATTATACTGCTTAGCCAGGAGTTTGAGGAGTTCAACGTTTAGAAACACATCAGGAACAACCAATTTGCCCAGATTCAAGTGCCATGGGTTAGACACTGGGAAATTCTTGAATCTTCTATTGTAGTGGAATTTGAACAATTCATAACCTCTTATTGGAGTCCATACGTTGCCAAGATATTTGCACTTGTCTTCTAGTTTCTCTACTTCTGCCCTAAGTTGTGCAGACCTTCGGGCTTTGGGAGTCGATCCAGGCAATTGGTTAATTAAGTCCTGGTTCAATTTCCTGTCTTTTATTTTCTCATCAGGGCTTTTGTCAATTTTTTGTTTCTTGGGTTTACTAGTTTCACCTTGCTGTTTTCTGCCCTTTCCTTTCACTGGAGTTTCCATTACAATTTTGGACAGCAAATTCAAATTGCAGGCTATTGCACAGAGGTTTGTATATATGTACCTGTTATCTGAGGTGATGATCGAATTCCTGTAATGTCCCTTACCCGAGTTGCCCTAGAATTCGCTTGTAAATTAGGTTTAGGGTTTCTTCTCTTTTAATGGGGTAACCTTGGGTTGATTAGATCACATGTTCTTTTAAATTAGTACCTGCAACATCATGTATATTCAAGTCCATATTGCTACATGTTAGTTTTAACATTTAGTATTCATAGTCCAACATAAACACACTTGCAATTTGAAACACATAGGTGAAAGAAAACATTCATCATGCTAGGGGAGGGGAAGACATAATCTCTTAGTAGCCTAAGGCCTACCACAGTCCTGTTGCCCGAACCCTTGACTCAGGCCTATGGGGGCTGGTCCTTTTGCCCAATCCCTCGTCTTAGGTCTATGGGGGCATGTTCCAATGTGGGACCCCCATCCCTCCATGGTCCAAACCTTTGACTCAGGCCTATAGGAGCATAATACCCAAACCCTTGTCTCAGGCCTATGGGGACAGAACCTTAGATGGGGTTTATAGGCAATCTACTAAGGTTTATGCATTCTTCATGCCAGGGGAGGGGAAGACATAGGCTCTTAGTAGCCTAAGGCCTACCACAGTCCTATTGCCTGAACCCTTGACTCGGGCCTATGGGGGCTGGTCCTTTTGCCCAATCCCTCATCTCGGGCCTATGGGGGCATGTTCCAATGTGGGACCCCCATCCCTCCATGGTCCAAACCTTTGACTCAGGCCTACGGGAGCATAATGCCCAAACCCTTGCCTCAGGCCTATGGGGACGGAACCTTAGATGGGGTTTATAGGCAATCTACTAAGGTTTATGCATTCTCCCTTCCTGGTTAAATCACAAACGCAATACATGCTATTTCCACACACATTTCCAAAACGTACAATTTGCCTTTATTATTATGAAGGTGTTATACAGTAATATATGATACATTCTTTAATATTTATATATTATAGTATTTGTTATAATATTAATAATATCTCTATATTATATTATTATATATGTTATTAATAGTATTATATATATATGATTGCTTGCCAGCACTTGAATTCTATTGTTATTTTATTATTAACATAACTATATAATATATTACTTATTCATTACCATTTATAATATTACTATTATAAATATATATATTGATATCATTTAATTATTATATAATATATATATATATATTTATATATATTATATTATTATTTATTATTGTTATTATAATATCATTATTATTATAGTGTTATATGAATATAATTTTTAATAATATTTAATCACTCCTCCCATTTGTTGCTGATGTACATATCTCTATATATTAATTTATGATATCTTTTCTACTTATGACTCAGAAATATATATATATATATATATATAATGCAGATCTAAATATATGTATTTATCGGATACTCTTTTTATATTTTCTTCCGATGATCTTTTCCTTCTATCTCACAACCTTTATTTATTTCCCTTTGAAGGGATATGTTCGAAGAGGTACGTCTCTTATTATGCTTGGTGGTAAAAGACATACTTACGCTCTTATAATTTTTATTACTTTATATTAATCCCCTTTTGTGGTAAAACTAGTTCTAACCATACATAGCTCCCTTATCATAAGAGGATAGGTTAAAAGATGTTTATTTATATTATTATTTATTTATATTATTTGTATTTATATTATATCATTATAATAAATGATATATTATTTATTTTGTATCATTTATATCATAATAAATGATATATGATTTATATTATATTATTTATATGTGTTATTTATAAATATAATAATAATATATCTTGTTAATTGTTTTAAATAAATATTATTTAAATATATTAAATATATTCCATTTATAATATTATTCATATCTTTAATTTGAATGAATAATACATATTGGATTCAATTATAAATTACTAATATAGGGACATGACAACCCTCCCCACTCAAAATTGCTTGTCCTCAAACAATCACAACTAAGATTAAAGGATTACGCGAAAGTATAAGTAATTTAATATTAAAGTATACATAAAAAATGGTAATAATAAATTTAATATAATACTTCTAAAAAAATAAAAATTATTTATTTATTTATTTTTAAACATTATAGTTATGTTTAATAGGGTTGTGGATCTAAGCACATGGTTATTATGATCACAAATTAATTTATATATGTGTTTCTTGAAAATGCATCTATATGTATTTATACAACATATAATATTTATAATATTAATTGAATTTACTATATGGGGTTATATATTATGATATAATCTTATAACTATTAAATAACATTAAGTTGAGATGAAAATAACTTTTTCAAATATATTACTTTATGAGAACTTAGAGATATCTTACTACATATTTATTTATAAATTATATTTTAATTACTTTATTTTACTATTTCATTTAGTATATTTACAAGTTGTTTTATTTATTTTTTTATTTTATTTTATTTATTTATTTTTAATTAAGTATTATTCACAGGATGGCAGGATGACTACTCTGATACCACTATAATGTCCCTTACCCGACTTGCCTTAGAATTCGCTTGTAAATTAGGTTTAGGGTTTCTTCTATTTTAATGGGGTAACCTTGGGTTGATTAGATCACACGTTCTTTAGAATTAGTACCTGCAACATCATGTATATTCAACTCCATATTGCTACATGTTAGTTTTAACATCTAGTATTCATAGTCCAACATAAACACACTTGCAATTTGAAACACATAGGTAAAAGAAAACATTCATCATGCTAGGGGAGGGGAGGACATAATCTCTTAGTAGCCTAAGGCCTACCACAGTCCTATTGCCCGAACCCTTGACTCGGGCCTATGGGGGCTGGTCCTTTTGCCCAATCCCTCGTCTCGGGCCTATGGGGGCATGTTCCAATGTGGGACCCCCATCCCTTCATGGTCCAAACCTTTGACTCAGGCCTAGGGAGCATAATGCCCAAACCCTTGTCTTAGGCCTATGGGGACGGAACCTTAGATGGGGTTTATAGGTAATCTACTAAGGTTTATGCATTCTTCATGCTAGGGGAGGGGAAGACATAAGTTCTTAGTAGCCTAAGGCCTACCACAGTCCTATTGCCCGAACCCTTGATTCGGGCCTATGGGGGCTAGTCCTTTTGCTCAATCCCTCGTCTCGGGCCTATGGGGGCATGTTCCAATGTGGGACCCCCATCCCTCTATGGTCCAAACCTTTGACTTAGGCCTACGGGAGCATAATGCCCAAACCCTTGTCTCAGGCCTATGGGGACGGAACCTTAGATGGGGTTTATAGGCAATCTACTAAGGTTTATGCATTCTCCCTTCCTGGTTAAATCACAAATGCAATACATGCTGTTTCCACACACATTTCCAAAATGTACAATTTGCCTTTATTATTATGAAGGTGTTATACAGTAATATATGATACAACATGAGATATATTTGTAATATGCTTCTCATGCCTATTCTTTAATATTTATATATTATAGTATTTGTTATAATATTAATAATATCTCTATATTATATTATTATATATGTTATTAATAGTATTATATATATATATATATATATATATATTATTGCTAGCACTTGAATTCTATTGTTATTTTATTATTAACATAACAATATAATATATTACTTATTCATTACCATTATAATATTACTATTATAAATATATATATTGATATCATTTAATTATTATATAATATATATATTATAATATTATTTATTATTTTTATTATAATATCATTATTATTATAGTGTTATATGAATATAATTTTCAGTGTTCCACGGGGACCCGTCCCCCCCTAAAACCACCCGTCCCCAAGTCTAGGACGTTTCTGAGACTTGGGGACTTCTACGAGACATCCCCCCGTCGTCCCCCATTGCCGCCGGTACGTAGGAAACTTCAAGGAAACTTCAGGGACTTCTGGACGTCCCCGAGATGTCTTGGGGACTTCTGGACGTCCCTCAAGCATCTCGGGGACTTCTGGACGTCTCCCGCGCTGGGGGCAGCGAAAAGTTTTTTTTTTTTAAATTTTTTTTGGTTTTGCTGATGTGATAGATTTTGCTGATGCAATCCATCATGGGTTCAACTACCTAAGGTTTCATGTGGGTTGTTTTGTGATCAATATCCTAATGTTTCAAGGCAAGTTTCAAGTGATTCAGAGATGTATCAACCTATTGTTCCAACTGTTTAAGGGTGTTGTGTGTTGCGTGACAGATTGATTGAGCCAACAATAGATTCATGCTAGTTAGGTTTTAGATTCAAGTGTCTAGCATACCATCATGCTAGGGTTTTGATTCTTTAAAAGGTCCACAGAGTTTCAAATCATAGGTTGCTTCAGAATCACAGAGGTCACTCGTCAAAATTGCTATTTTTAGCAATGGTTATTTTCAGTTGTGTCTATTTCAAGTGTTCTATTACAGGTGATGGATAAGGGCCTATTTTTAGGCCGCTTTAATTAATTTTCTAAGAAATCTCAAATTCGACAATTTCATTTGTCAAATTCGACAATTTCATTTGTCTTTTAGTAATAGACTAATAGTATTCAAGTAAATTTTGCTATTTTACTAATTTGCCAAAGTTTAATTTGAAATGTTATTCTTAAACATCTTTTTATAACTAGTTATTCAAGTACCATATGTATATCAGTGCCGCCCCCCCACCGTCGTCCCCCCACCGTCCCCAAACTTAGACCCTTTGTCCCCCCGTCAGGAAACTCCGTGGAACATTGATAATTTTTAATAATGTTTAATCATTCCTCCCATTTGCTGCTGATGTACATATCTCTATATATTAATTTATGATAGCTTTTCTACTTATGACTTAGAAATATATATATAATGCAGATCTAAATATATGTATTTATCGGATACTCTTTTTATATTTTCTTCCGATGATCTTTTCCTTCTATCTCACAACCTTTATTTATTTCCCTTTGAAGGGATATGTTTGAAGAGGCACATCTCTTATTATGCTTGGTGGTAAAAGACATACTTACCCTCTTATAATTTTTATTACTTTATATTAATCCCCTTTTGTGGTAAAACTAGTTCTAACCATACGTAGCTCCCTTATCATAAGAGGATAGGTTAAAAGATGTTTATTTATATTATTATTTATTTATATTATTTGTATTTATATTATATCATTATAATAAATGATATATTATTTATATTATATCATTTATATAATAATAAATGATTTATGATTTATATTATATTATTTATATGTGTTATTTATAAATATAATAATAATATATCTTGTTAATTGTTTTAAATAAATATTATTTAAATATATTAAATATATTCCATTTATAATATTATTCATATCTTTAATTTGAATGAATAATACATATTGGATTCAATTATCAATTACTAATATAGGGACATGACAATTCCCCTATTTTCTCCTCCAAGTCTCCACTTGCGTGCTCCTTTCATAAAATTCTTTCAAACTTAATTGCAGTGATTTCAAGTGGCATTTCAGAGGATTCCTTCCTTGTCTGCAATTAATTGTTCCAGTGTATTGATTTTTGAAATCGTTGTGAGATGTCACATCACCATAACTCCCTTCATTGGTAGGACTTTTGTAATGTTGGGGTGATCTAAATTCTTCTTATGGCGTGAACATTTGCATGTGGATCAATCACTATGACCCTTCATTTGTCTCCTCGATGTCGTCTTTCATGTATGATTTTGTATCGGCGAGATATTTTGAGGTCTACCTGATATAGAAATGGGCATGTCTATCATCAGTTTGACTTACATTATCCCCGTGGGAATAACATCTTACTCTAACATCTCAAGTGTCTCTGATATGAATATCGGCACAAGTCCTAGCGATCAGTGCGGTCACTATCATTATCGGAGCAACATAGGACATCAGGATGACTTATTTCACACTACCCAATCACGGTTGTTTCCCCGATACCTTTCTCATAGCCTTCATTAGAGTGATTATTATAGTATGTTATCGATATCCTTCATCGTCGTGACCATCAGTTTGACAAGACTTGTAGGCTTTTCTTCCGACTTGTTTACTTTCACTGATGGTTTTTATCCTTCCTAGACATCAGTGTGACTCAAGCTAAAATAATGCCACTTTATCGCTGAGACATTGCGAAGTCAAAGATACTTCAATTTTTCACCCCAATGTGCATCTCTCCTCGATGATCATTAGTTTCGCCGGTTCCATGGGTAGCTCGGCAAGAGTCATACCGGACTCGATCGGTGTGATCTATATTGTCAGGGGGGTTTGGAGTATTCCCCGATAGTGCTTTCTTATGCTGATAGTCCTAACTTTTGATTAAATCAGTGTGACTGGGAATTCTATCTCCGATGAAGGGTCATCAGTGTTACTCCTCTCATCGGAGATCTCTGAAACTCTCTCTCCGACCATAGTTCTTTTGCTGATACACATTTAGCCCGTTTCAAAAGATCATGGATTGGTATAAATAAAATACCAAAGTCTCACCAAAATTAAGGAGCTGAAGCCCTTTATTACATTACCGTTTGAGGGGTGAGACACCCATTTGTGATGAAAGTCATGTGATTTTTATGGGATATACCAGTTATTATTATGATTTTGGGCGTAATGTTTTCTGATTTGGTCAGAAATGGATGGGTAGAAATATAAGAAAAACTTAAATTTCCCTATCCTAACACCTCCCTAGGAACACAACAACCATTGTCTGCCACCTCACCCTCTCCATCCAATAATGAACTCAAGTCTAGTTCCCAAACTACACCTAGTCCCATTGTCCATCACATGCTCCAAAGAATGAACTACCAAGGTAAAGGTTTAGGCCTTCATGAACAAGGTATTTTGGAGCCAATCCATGTCAAAGTCCCTTTGTGCTCATTTGGCCTTGGTTATACACCCCAAGGTAAACAATCTCAAGATGTTGGTACTTCCTCCATGCATCTTAAGGCCACTTTCCCTCCCAAATCCTATACATCCTATCATACCCCTAAGACATATGTTGCCATTCCACCTCCATCATCTTACAAATGTCAAAAGCATGTGACTGTACACCTTCCACCATCCACTCTACCACCATTGCTTCCAACTCCTAATATCCCACCATCAACTCTACCACCATTGCTTCCAACATGTAATATCCCCATTAACCATCTACCCATAAATCTTCTAAAAATCCTAATCATGACCAATCAACACACACATTGTCTAAACACGAAGCTTCCATTCATTCCACCATACCCATGGGATTCAAAAGCAAAAATTTGGATGCCTCTATGTATAAAGCAAAAAATCCTAAGGGTCCTCATGCCTTCAGACACAAAAGCAAAGAATCAAAGAAAAATCCATCTAAAAATATATATAAGCCCATACCTCCAAAAGAAAAGGCCAAAAATAAAATGGTTTGGGTCCCTAAGAAAATGGAAAGCAAGTCAAATGAGGCATCCACATCTCAAAAACCCCAACCATCCACTTCCACCTCACATTCCTACTCCATTCAAGAATCTCATATTCCATCCCACAAGAAAAATAAATGTCATAAAAATACTAAGTCTATGTGGGTACCTAAAGCACTTCGTCACCCGTCTCTTAAGCAAACATCTCCATTGCTTCCTACACGACCTCCTCATCAAAAGCTTCAATGTCTTTCACTGTGTGTGCAACCATTGGTCATGGTTCCTTTCCATTCCACGTCATTCATCCACTATCCTACATATTTCACCCATCACTTTGCTATGGTCCATGCTTTTGGCTAAGCCTCCCATTCATCTTTTGCATAAGTCCTATATAATCCACATCACAAACTACCATCTTCCCTACATAATTCGCATCATAATTCATTATTTCCATCCATAATCCATATCATAATCCATTATCTACCTACTCCATCTACCTCTTTCATGTCATCCCTTACCAACATCTATGAGCATAATAGACATTTGACATGGTCCATGCGACGACATCCATCTAGTGGGACTATCACCTTTCATGGAACTAGATACTTGAGTCCCTCCTATCCTTATCCCATCCAAAAATCTAAAAATAAAATTAAAAAAAATTAAAGAGAAATCCTTTCATCCAATGGTGAAAACCACCCTTGGTGACACCTTGGATAAGTACCATGATGAAAACCTAGCAAATAGGCGTCATGTGTAGGTTGATCTTCTATGTCACTTATACTTGGGAGCACAATGTCTCATCTATCCAACCTATCATATCATACCATTTCCATCCTACCTACCATCTTTAGTCATCATACATACCCATCATATTGAGTCCACTTATCCACCCTTCCCCTTTTGATCTTGATGAAGACATAGCGGCAAAAATGTTGAAACATGTTTTGGATATCTCTTGATATATCTCATCCTTTCCAAACAATTCTTTCATCACCCTATGGTCATAAGACTTGTCATGAAAAATCCTAAGTATTGTACCTAGAATGGGGAATGTTGTTCCTATGAGACATAGTCTTTGAAGATCACATCCTTACTCTTTTATGCATACATCCATCCCATCTACTATAGCCTATCCTTTCATCCGTCTATCTATCATGAGTAATCCATCGCACCCATTATAGCCTATCCTTTTTACCCATACATCTATGATGAGCTTTCTATCCCATTTACTATCGCCCATCCTTTTCATCTATCCTACCTTAATCCTTGCACCTAGACTTGGTTCCCCCTTGTCATTGGTATCTAGCACAAAGGCTACCCAAATTGTCATCCAATGCCATTCCCAAAATATTTCAAAAATCCAAAAAATTCAAAACATTTCAAAAATCCAAAAAAATCAAAACATTTCCAAAATCCAAAAAAATCAAAACATTTCCAAAATCCAAAAAAATCAAAACATTCCAAAAATCCAAAAAAAAAAAATCAAAACATTTCAAAAAAAAAAAAATCAAAACATTCCAAAAATCCAAAAAAATTAAAACATTTCCAAAATCCAAAAAAATAAAACATTTCCAAAATCCAAAAAATCAAAACATTCCAAAAATCCAAAAAAATCAAAGCATTTCAAAAATACAAAAAAATCAAAACATTCCAAAAACCTAAAAAAATCAAATATTCCCAAAATCCAAAAAAAACAAAACATTCCAAAAAGCCAAAAAATCAAACATTCCAAAAATCCAAAAAAATCAAAACACTCCAAAAATCCAAAAAAATCAAAACATTCCAAAAATCCAAAAAAATCAGAACATTCCAAAAATCCAAAAAAATCAAAACACTAAAAAATTCCAAAAAAATCAAAACATTTCAAAAATAAAAAAAATCAAAACATTCCAAAAATCCAAAAAATAAAAACATTCCAAAAATCCAAAAATCCAAAAAAATTAAAATATTCCCAAAAATACAAAAAATCAAATATCGAACAAAAAATCCAAGCACTAAGATCAATCACATCATCCATCACATCAAATCCAATCAAAACAAATCCAATCAAACCATCAAATCAAATCAAGCCAATCTATCAATCAATCAAAATCACATCAATCTAATCCATATCATCCCATCAATAACATCATATATCATCAAACATCTAATCAATCCCAATCAATCCATAACCCGATCAATCCATCCACCTTCATCATCACCACTAATAAAACATAAATCAGAACTACATCTTACCCCTATCGTTAAGTGTCTTGATCCCATGGATACAAGGTATATAGGCAATCTGGGATATGAAGGAAGTGCCCAGATTTAGGCATAGGCGATAGTCCATTTCCATCTTTCATCCTTCTTCTAATCTTCACCAATCATCATCTTTATCCATCTCATTTCTTCTATCATCTATCTCCCAAATCATCAATAAACACCTAAAATCCAATCAATCATCACTTCATTCCAATCAAATCACTTCCTCAAATCATTAATCCATCACTTCTTCCAATCAATCTCATCATCAATCATCCAAGCAATAAACTCAAATGCAAGTCAATCTTCAATCCATATCAATCAAGATAATCAATCGTGTCAAATTATCCAATCACAATCAATGTTCTTGATCCTAATCTTGTCGTAAACCAAATCAATCAATCAATTAATCAATTATCCTTGTGTTGATCTAGGGATATATCGTTCCCCGCAATGACACACTATCATCATCATCAATCAATCAATTAATCAATGGTTTATAGCTTGACAGGGGCAATACCTTGTTTATTTTGTATCATTTGTACATGCTTGCTTGCTTGGTTGTGTGTGTTATCATTTTTTATCTTGCATTTGCATCAAATCCGAATTACTCCTAGCTAATATTCATATCTTGTACCTAGACAAGGTTGTATTATGTTGGGGCATGAGACACATCGTCACCTTGGTCCTTATACCTTGGTGCATAACGTCTAGTGTTATATCAAACATCATGGTTTCTCACTTTCATTGCAGCATAACACATCATTCATTTCTTCTATTCATTCCCTTATCTTTCTTTCTTGACCAATCTATTTCATTTCGAGAGCCTACCCATGTTTGTCCAACCTGCCTATCCTCTCGAGGGGGCATCCTCATCCTATCTTTCCATCATGATCCCATCTTTCCATCATCATTCTATATTTACATTCATCGTCCTATCTTTCCATCATCATCCTATCTTTACACCATCACATCCTTTTCTTCTATCCATACCTTAGCTTCTTTGAAATGATGTTACTCGACATAAATCTCATCATCTCGAACATCATCTCAAAGAGGGGCAAAATGTAGACACCCAAAATTATCCATGTCATAACATTACCTAGTCGATACATGAACTTGTAAAACATCTTGTAATATTTCACCCTAGGTCATTACATTATCCCACTTATCCCACTTATATATTCCACTTGATCACCTTTCCAATTAATTAATTAATTAATTAAATAAACCCATTTATTTAATTAATTCCCCTTCACATCTCCCAAAACAATTCAAATTAATATTAAATCCCTCATCCCTCACTTTTTCCACATTGCAACATGTGTCAAATGATTACAACTCTTCACATGCACAAATAATTTAAATAATTTTATTATTTAAATTATGAGATTCCCACTCACATCCTATTTTTAGCCCCATTCATTGTGCGTCATAGGCATCTTTTCCTCCAAAATAAATAAAAGAATCCACTTATTCCCTCACATCCTAATTTTAACCTCATGTCATAACCCACTTAATGTGCGTCATAGGCACTAAAATCAACTTTTAATCCTAGCCATACACATCACACAAATGACTTTTAATCTTGGCCATCGAATCCCATCAGCGTTTACCTATAAATCTAGCCTCACACAAGCCATTTGAGATCCATCTTCTTCTAGTATCCTCACTCTGCCTGAATTATTCCAATCTTCTCATCCATCCATCTATCTTCTTCTATTATCTTTCATCTCAACATTATGTTTCGAAAATGACCAATCAACATCAACATATCAAATCATTGAATCAATCAATGATCTTGCATGCATCTATCATTTGAGATATCTAAGGTATCGAAGGGTTCGGATCGAGGTAAATGCACTTGTATTATTTTATCTTTTTCATTTGTCCAAATTTTTCATATACACAATCATAGAATCTATGGAATATGGCCATATGGATTTCGTACAGTCATATGGAATCTTTTCACCAAGATTCCTCCTAGGGCACTAAAAATGGTCAAATTTTTTCTATTGCCAAAATATGTCATGTTATATATGGATCCATAGGTTTTTTAGCCTTTTGGACTCAATGGTGAGGTTTGGTTTTACCCAACAGGCCTCTATCAAAAGCCCACCTTTAAAACACCCACACAAAGAGCCCTATTAGAAAACCCACTTGTCAAATCTCCATCAAACCCTATATTTGCAACGACCCAAGTCTACAAACACACTTGTGACCTTGAAAATGCCTTCATTCTCATCCTCCAAGTCCATGGATTCAACTATGCACAATAATCTACTCATTGCAACGGTTATAAAACCTACGACATCTCCTCCCACAATCTAGAAACAAGGTTCTGATACCACTTGAAATGAAAAATATAACAATAAAGAACATTTACACATAACCCATGAGAGATAAAATCCAAAAAATATTAACCATGATAAACTAGAATCCACCATGCCAAAAAATAGACAATCATACCACAAGGTGACACATGATATATCCTAGGAAAACTTTCAAGTGGGAAAAAACCTAGCCTCCAAAAGCATACACACTTAATATATTATTTAGCAATAAAAATTTACAATGCAGTTACATGAGTCTCATGAATACTTCTGAAACATCAAACTCCTCTATTGCATCCTCCATGTGTCCAAGCATGTCATCACACATCCTATACCATGCTTCACATATGCACTCACAAGAGAAACTCAATACAATAACAACTCACTCAACTAGCCAACCCAAACTACTAACCATGTGCTTTCTTTTATAGACTCAAACTCACACAAATATAACTTGTGGTATTGAGAAAACCATGTGTCTCAAAACCATGAGTACATAGAACCATTGGCCCCCTCATTTAATTTTTGTTACTAAGTTTTCACTTTTTGGTACTAAGTTTTCCAAATATTAATTAATTATCTGTCTTCCACACATAAAATAACTACCTCAATATTATATACAACTTTACAAGTGGACCCAAAATTTTTAATATGGATAAACACATCCCTAGGTGCACCACAAATAAATATTTATTTTACATAATTAGAATATTTCATTTTTATGCAAGGTGTACAGAACACCCTTTTTCTAATAGAGATATGAAGAGATTCTAATTTAGATGAAACAATCTCTTGTGATGTGTGTAAAGAGACATGAGTAGGTGGTGAAAATTTCAAAGTAAATGAAGAGGAGGAGATGACATAGCTTTTCCATATCAAAATTTTTATTAAGGACACAAAGGTAGACTCTCTTTTTGATACTTATCCTCAGGTCAATCTAATTTCTCAAAAATTCATAAATGAGTTGGTCCTATAAGTGATGGATCACCCATAGACTTATGCTCTTGATTAGCTTAAAGATGTGGAAATTGAGGTGAAGAAACAATATAAAGTCAAGTTCTCCATTGATTTTGAATACAGGGACAAAGTGCTGGTAGATGTGGTTCTATTGGACATTTTTTGAGTAACTTTTGGCAGTCCATATTTGTATCTTATGGATGCTACATATTGGAGAAGTCCTTATTAATACAAGTTGGTCCTAAATGTGACCCCATACACAGTATACATATTAGAGAAGATGACACAAATTACCATGGTAAGTACTTCAAAGGGGCAATGTTTAATCAACAATAGTGATAAATTTGCTTTACTGGTGTTGAAAGGCAAAGGAAAACAAATATGGTCTAGGAGTTGAAGGGGATTAAGGGATGGTATACTCATATGGAGTAGTAAGGTGTGATTGATTTAGTTACTAAATCTTATGAGTTATTTATGGAACCCAAGAGGTTGCCTCCATAGAGAGCTAAAACACCAAATTTAGCTACTACATGAATGCCCATTACCAAACCTTGGGTTGTATAGACAAAGTGTAATTGAGGTATATGAAGTCAACAAATAGCTTAGGAAACTATTGGAGTAGGGGGCAATCATATCTAGTACCTCTACATATAGATCTCACTTGTCATAGTGCTAAAGAAAGATGGAATATGGTATATGTGCATTAATTATCAAGGATTGAATAAGATAACTATGAAGAACCAATATTTGCTACTTGGAATAGATAATATGTTGGATCAATTTAAACATGCCAAATATTTCACAAAGTTGGACCTTAAGTTCAAAGAAGAGGGCATGCGGAAGACAACTTTACAAACATGGTAAGGTATCTTTGTGATTGGCTCTTTCATTTGGATTGTGGAATTCTCCAACCACTTTCAAGTACCTTATGAATGAGCTATTAATGCCCTTAATTGATTCTTATCTGATTGTTTATTTAAATGACATATTGGTACTCGACAGGGCCTATGAAGAATATTTGTCTCATCTTGAGACGGTATTTATAATTCTAAGGGAGAAGAATTTTATATTGAATAAGAAGAGAATCCTAAAACCTCTTTGGTGTAGTCATTTTAGGTCTTGAAATCTCTTCTCACACTACTAGAGGAATCAACTCACTTTAAGGCCATGGACTTGTTGTCTGGAGGTGAATCGATCAACTCATCAACATAATATGAGTGATTAAAGGCCAATTATTGAGAGTGGGCATGCTCTCCTTCATTTTGAGCTTAGCTAGACTTAGAAGGGTGTTGCTAGAGGTATCCTTAACATTATTAATAATAAAGAATGATATGCAAGACTAAATCGTTGCATCTATACCCAATGTATGGTTGACCCAAAAATTTATCACTAGTCTAAAGACTAGCCAACTACACATAAAACCTCTAATTAAGATACAAATACAACCTTGCATATGTAGCTATAGATGATAACAACATTATATCCCAAAAAGTGAATCCACTTAGCATATCATACACAAATGCAAGGCATAGACATGGATGACATGATTCTCTAACATTTTATCTGTTTGAGGTTGCTTAGGATGTTCCCCAGTTTACAATAATGAATCATGAAAGCATGTGAAACCCTAATCTACTCCTAAACTAAAGAGGATAGAGGGGATTGATTAAAAAGAGTGTATTTGATCTCTCACCAATTTGGATAGGTTTCTACTCCATTGGGCAACAAAATCATAAACTACAAGGAAGAGGGAGATATTTGAGAAGCATAACTGGAACCAGATGTACATATACATACAAATAAAAGATATATCACATGCAAATGAACATACTTAATAATCCATCTTAGAACTGCAATAACCCACATGAAATAAAGGAGAGACCATTACAAAAGCATTGTAATGCATTAGATGATGTCACACATACATCAAACCCCTTGTTACATTCATACTAGCAAATGTGGAGAGAAAAATCAAAATTATGATTACCTTGAATCATTACAAATTGTCATGGAGAGATACCATTTACAAAAAGATGTGCATTGAAAACCCTTCCAGTGATTCACAAAATGAGTTCCATCTCTTATAAACTAGACTTGCAATATTTAATGCCCTAAATTCTTCTCGAAGCACTTATAGTCAAAAAAGTTATATTAATGACCAACCCTTTGAATGATAAACATGTTACACATATGGTTCCTAAGGTTGTCATTGATATCACCTCTATCATGGATATGTGATTGTGTTCATGGTTGGATATCATGTCCTATCCAATAGAGAAGATATAGTTCATGGTTGGATGTCATGTTGAATATAATGTGGTTACTGAAGTTCATGGTTGGATGTCATTGTCTATCCAATAGAGAAGATATATTTCATGGTTGGATGTCATGCCTTGATCAATGCAGAGTTGAGTATGAAGTTATATTAAGATGGGAATACTAAGCATCAAGAAGATACATTAATATGGGAATTAGAAGCACTAAGATGATCAGATATGTTGCTGATGTTGGTAAGATGTTATTGGTGGCCTGAAGCATATTGTATGATCTCTTCTATTGTTCCTAAGAATGTATGTGTTGGTACAAAGAAGGTTTGGCCTCCAGAAGTTGGTGAAAGTCTCTGCTACATGAAAATTGCTTTGAAGACTATCTTGGAGATTGCTTCGCATTTTTATTCTTTTGATGTTGTGCCTCTGCAGATTGGAAGGTAGCTTCATATAGCATCAAAGTATGCATGTTCCAAGTTTCATGGTGTTTGGATTACCGTAAAGGTGTTTTGCAGTTGACAATTTGAAGACAATGTTGGTTTTAAAGAAGATATTCACTATACAACAATGTTTGGCTCCACATTTCTCTGCATTTGAAGATGAGGCCCTATAGTTCAGAAGTTAAGCTTAGTGTCTTGTAAAGGTGATAATTCCAAAGTTTCAGATCATTTGTCCTTCTGCTATGAAAGTTATGCATGATAGAGTACTGACATGTGTTCTAACAGAGTAAGGTGGTGTTGAAGGCCTGTTGGAATGTTTCGTATTCCTCTGAATGTGAATGCTTGCCTTTGCGGTTTTGTGAACATGTTTATGGATGTGCATTACATTCTTTCTTGTAGTTTCAAGGTTCTTGGTGATCCACAATCTCAATTTGTCAATGACAGAATGTTGCAGTGTGTTTCAGATGATTTGTTGTTCTTAGAATTCATGGTTGAAGATGTGTGGCACAAAATATTTGATGTGCAGATATAAAGGAGTGTTTGTAGATGTTGCATGAGTCCTATAGATTCATCTGGAATACTTTCATGAAGATCTTTCTTGTTTCTAGTGCCACACAAGGTTTTCAAGTTGTTGTGGCCGTTATGCTTCAAGTTTCATATATCTTTGCTTAAGGCTGTCCTATTTTCAAATGAGAAGAGTGTGTAGATGTAATTCCTTGTTGTTTGATGCTGTGAAGGATGTTTTGGACCTAGTTAATCAAGTGTTGATGTCCGCAAGGCATGGGGCTTCTGTTGGTGTAGCGTGTAGTCTTTTTTAGGACTTGTCCTCTACACATTTCATGTTGTGTGTAGTCTGGCCGACTTGTAAATGTATTTTTCATGTTGTCTTTGGCTGACAAGCAATGTAATCAATGTAATATCATGTATAAAATGTAAATCAATTTGAGCTAGGCTAGGTGTGATTGTAATGTGATCGATATGGTTTGCAAGCAAGAAAAGGAGCAGAATGAATGCATTATGATGTGCAACTAAAGGAGAAAGAGCAAATGTGTTAGAAGCTATCCTGATTCATCTCAAAGACATTTGTGTGACAAAAAGGAAGTGAAGAGTGTTCCTACTTGATTCAATCATTAGAAGTGTAAGGAAGCTAAGGTAGCAGAACAACTTCCTACACTAATCTTGAGAGGAGGATAATGCAAAAATTTATAGATCTTTAACAATTGCAGAAACTTAAACAGAAATAAACATAAATATCATGCATACCACAACACAATGATTTACGTGGGGAAAACCCTTTCGGGAGAAAAACCCCACACTCCAAAAGTCATCAAATATATTATTCAGAAATCACAAAGATTACAATATACTTGTAGAGAAAGCTTCTCATAGGAGTATTACCACCAGAGATCTAGAGACAACACAACTACTATCAGATTCTCAGAGTATGTCACGATACTGCAATCATAATACAACACCCTCATCAAATAGGGCTATCTTCTAGGGCAAGACAAGCCAACAAAATATCTAGCATTATATCTAAAACCTAATAATGAACAATCCAGATTTACAATATATCATTAATTTAATGTATGTCGGCCATTTAACAGTTTTTGTCAACAAAAAAATGTTAACATGCATCCCACTCCACCCCATGCTCCCATTGCGTATTACACCTATTGGTGTAACTAGAAAATCAAAAAATATATATATCCTATCAACAATAAACCTTATATAATTGCAAGGTTGAGACATATTTTCCCAACAAATCTCCCACTTGTCGAACACCTTGTAAGAGAAACGGGAGGGAGTAAACATCGTCTCTTAATTGCTAGGGGCTAAAAGGCCCATAGTCTCTGAACACCATCTAAAGTTTTCTATGCTCACAAGCTTAGTTAAATAATCAACAACATTTATCAAAGTCTCTACCTTAACCAGCTCCATCCTGCCATCTTTGACCATATCTCTAACAAAATGATACTATACATCAATGTGCTTGGTCCTGGCATGAAATGTCAGGTTCTTAGCTAGACAGATTGCACTCTGATTGTCGCAATAAATTGTCACCGCACCTTGTTTTATTCCAATATCTAAACACAATCTCTTAATCCAAATGGCTTCTTTGTAAGCATGAGTAGTTGCAATATACTCAGCTTCAGTATTGGACAAAGCAACCACAACCTGTCACTTACCCATCTAACTAATTGCAACACCAAATAAAGTAAACACGTAAGCACTAGTGGATCGTCTACTATCAATATCACCTTCCCAGTTTGAATCCACATAACCATGAATATCAAGGGAAATATCATCTTCAGTAAAATTACTATGATAACACAAGGAATATTCTGAGGTACCGTGAAAATATCTGAAGACTCTTTTAATTGCATCCCAATGAACTCTACTAGGATTAGACATATATCTAGAAAGAAATCCCACTGCTTGGGCAATGTCTGGTCTAGTACAAACCATAGCATACATCAAACTTCCAACTGCACTCTGGTAAGGCACTATGCTAATCTCTTCCATCTTTGATGGAGATGTTGGACAGTCTAAAATAGATAACTTTGTTCTAACTTAAAAGAAAACACACAATGGTCTACAATCCTACATGTTAAACCTCTATAAAATTGAATTGACATACTTACTTTGGCCAAGCTATAGCTTTCTATTCACTCTACTTCTTCTAATTTCTATCACAAGAATGTGTCTAGCTACACCAAGGTCTTTCATTTCAAATTTAGCAGCAAGTTGAGATTTTAGTTCTGAAATCATACCTTTCCCTTTACCAATAAATAAAATATCATCAACATATAATGCAATAAACATGAAATGATCACCATCAATTTTATAATAAACACAGTGATATGATTTAGAATGCTCAAATCCCCAACTCAACAGATATGTATCAAATTTATGGTACCACATCCTAGGACTCTGTTTTAGGCCATACAAAGATTTCTTCAATTTGCAAACCAAATTACTTTTACATTTCACCACGTAGTGCTCTGGCTGTGTCATATAAATATCCTCCTCCAAGTTACCATGAAGGAAAGTACTTTTCACATCTATTTTCTCAACCTCTAAATCATAAGCAACAACAATAGAAAGCAAAAATCTAATGGATGTCATCTTTGCAATAGGAGAAAATATCTCACCATAATCAACACCCTCAACTTGAGAGTAACCTTTTGCAACCAACCTTGCTTTGTACTTCTCAATACCTCCATCTGAACCAATCTTTTTCTTGAACACCCATTTTCAACCAACAGGTTTTTTTCCTTCAAGCAATGGTACAAGATCCCATGTATCATTCTTTTTCAAATATGTCATTTCATCATCCATAGCAATCTTCCAGGATTCTACATCATTCATACCTAATGCCTCTTCTATAGATCTGGGTTCATCCACATTAGTATTCAAAGAAAAAATACATCTCCAATCATTAGGTGAATACCTTTCAGGTGGTTGTCTATACCTTGTAGACCTATGAACAACCTGAGTTGGAGGTTCTTCCTCCTCTTCTGAAGATTTAGAGATGGATGAGCTCTCCTCAACTTCTTGTCTATCCATGGGCCTCGATTCAACTTTCTCAGGTGTAGAATAAATTTGAATCACATCTACATGTCTACTTTGTTCTGGCTGCAATGTAATAGAAGAAGGCTTAGTTTCTCTAAAAATAACACTTCTACTATATATTACCTTCTGTGTAACAAGATCCCCAAGCTCGTATCCTTTCACACCATAACTATATCCGATGAAGATACATTTCATAGCCTTGTTCTCCAACTTTGTTTGCTTCTCCTTTAGCACATGTGTATATGATATGCCTCACAACCAAAAACTCTAAGATGTCTTAATGAAGGCTTGTGACCCGACCATGCCTCTATAGGCGTTTTATCAACAAGAGCTGATGTATGAGACCTATTAATCAGGTAACAGGTAGTGACAATAGATTCAGCCCAAAACCTTTGTTCTAGACTAGTACCACTCAACATAATCCTAGCCTTCTCCATCAGTGTCCTATTCATTCTTTTTGCAACTCCATTCTGTTGTGGAGAATACGTGGTGCAAGAGCATCTATTTGACTACATGCCTCCATGAGGCCATTTTTGTAAAATTTGATTTGGTTGGGAGTCTTGATGTTGTAATAAGGTCTAATGGACCATTTTGAATATGTATGAGTCCATTTTGGGGTTTAGGTGATCATTTTAGAGTCATTTGTTAAAAATTGCAAAAATGATCAAAGTTGTCATTTTGTAAAATTGCAAAAAAAGTGCATAAAATGGAAGATGAAGGGTAAATGGGTAGTTGAATGGTTGGGAAGTTATAAAATGGTTGTAATGACTTAAGTATGTCTTGTAAAATTGAATCCCATGAGGGGCAATGGATTTGAGGAGTTAAAAAGAATTAAAAAACCCTGTTTTCTAAAATTTCAGTATGCTTTTTTCCTGTTCTAACATGTAGTACAGACTTGTATAGATGAGTCACGACCTAAGACCACTTGGGATTGAAATTAATATGAATATACTTTCCAAATCATTTTATTTTGTTTGATTTCATGGATTTTTGTGTATTTTATGAGCATTTCTTTGCCAGCAGGTCTGAAACCTTGAACTAGGGTTTTGAAGAACAAAAATGTGTATTTCTCACCATTTCTTTGGTAAAATCTTCTGTAACTTGGTGGAATGAGTGAAATAGGTTATATTTAAATGTTGGGATGGTTTTGGGAAGCATGGAAGGTGTTTGAATAGGTTTTTGATTGCTGCCCTAGGTGATTTTCATTAATTTTTGGCTTGAAAATGATGGCTCCAAGTTGAGACTTGCATAAAATGCATGATTTACGGTTATGTGATGGTTTTTTAAGCATGTAAAGACATATTTTGATGATTTTGATCCATTGGAAAGGTCAAAAGAAGTCTGGAGTATAGATTTTCACAAAACCCTCATGGAATCAAGCCTAGAAAAGGCCCAAAACAAGAGTTTGGTAGTTGGTTGACTTAGTGAGGGTCCCACCTCCTAAAAGTTGGATAATATGAAATTTGGAAACCTATGGAAGGAATTTTCATAGGAGTTAGAGGTAAGGACAAAGTTTTGAGGGTAGTTGCTTTGTAAAACAGGGCTAATTGGGCTTAGGAGAAAAATAGAACAGTCAATTTTTGAAGGGTTTGGTCTGAAACAATCCCTACCTATTTTGAAATATGTTAACAAAAAGCCAAATGGGTGCTCAAAAATGGTTTGATATCCTTGGTATGAGATCACCTTCAAAAGATATGCTCTAGCAGACCTATTTTGAGGGCTACAAGGAAGTAGGCTAGTTTGTGAAGAAAGTATAAGGAATCCTTGGAGTTAGTCAGAGTTGTGTGTTAGAATACGTTGGTAGGAAGGTAAGAACAATCCACACTACATCAAAGTAATCTGGTTGGGTCTGTAAGTGAAAAATTGCCTTGTAATGAAAGTTGCCTTAAAAGTTGAATGCCTTGAAAATTGTGAAGAGTGAAGCCCATTGTTGTGAAATATGGTATCAATGTTTTGATTGCCTCCTAGTATTGCATCAATACGGAGTTGTCTTTTGTCTATGAATACCACAATCTTTACAAAATCTATCAAAATCATTAGAGAAAAATTCACCGCCATTATCAGTCTTCAAACATTTTATTTTATTTCCAATCTGTAATTCAACCATTGCTTTAAATTCTTTAAATTGATTGAAAACTTCATATTTACACTTTAGAAAGTATACCCATGTCCTTCTATTATAGTCATCAATACATGAAACATAATATGTGGATTTTCCAATTGAAGGAACATCTACAAGACCAAACACATCAGAATGAATAAGATCCAATACACCACAAGATTTATGAGAACTTGAGTAAAACTGAACATGGTTTTGTTTACCATAAATGCAATGCTCACAGAAATCAAACTCAAGATTACAATAAGACAAACCTTCAAAAAGGTTTTTATTTTTCAAGGTCCTTAGACCATTTTCGCCAATATGGCCAAGTCTCTGGTGCCATAACATAGTTTTCTCTGCAGGTAACTTTGATTCAGAAGAAAGAGCACCCTTGGGTACCCAAAAGCCATGACCATCTGCTAAAGATGAAACCCTCACCTCTTCCACAGACTTGCTTTTCACAGAAGTACTATTGTACTCAATAGTGCATGCATTAAGCTTATATAATGTGCCATATCTAACACCTCTAGCAATCACCATAGCACCTCTAACCATCTTGCATCTTGCATCCGAAAATACTACCTGCACACCTGCATCTATTACTTTGCTCACAGATAACAAATTTCATGCTAATCTAAGGATATGCAACACACCATTAATCCTTTTTATTTTGCCATTAGGAAACTTGATTCTAACTTTACCATGGCCAACAATATTTAAATAAGAATCATCACCCAAATACACCTTACCTCCATTAAATTCTTCATATTCAGAAAACCAATCTCTATTAAAGGTCATCACTAAAGATCCAAAGATCTAGAGATAACACGACCGCTTTCAGACTCTCAGAGTACATCATGATATCGCAGTCATAATACAATGCCCTCATAAAATAGAGTTACCTTCTAGGGCAAGACAAGCCAACAAAAAATTTACCATCAAATCTAAAACATAATAATGAATAGGCCATATTTACAATATATCATTAATTTAATGTATGTCAGCCATTTAACAGTTTTTGTTAACAAAAAAATGTTAACACACATCCCACTCCAACCCATGCTCCCATTGTATATTACACCTATCAGTGTAACTAGGATATATATCCTATCAACAATAAACCTTATATAATTGCAAGGTTGAGACATATTTTCCCAACAAGAAGCAGAATTGCAATCATCAAAGGTGTGATCTTCATTGTCAGGTTTTAGATAGTAGAAGGACTGTCATTGTAATCTTTTCTAAGTTTGTTCTCAATTCAAGGAGTAGTTGCTTCCTTGGGAGTGACCCTAAAACAAAGTCTTCAAGGAGTAGTAGCTTCCTTAGGAGTGACCCTAAATCAATGTTTTCAGGGAGTAGTAGCTTCCTTGGGTTGTAGCCCTAAAACAAAGTTGTAATTTTGAGTTTCATATATTGTGAGTTAATCCTCACCATGGTTTTCACTTCTTGGGTTTTCCACATATATCTGGTGTTATGTGTTGATGTGCATTGTGTTAATCTTTCATGTTTATGTTGATACCGTAATGCTTAAGTTTTAATCTATTCCAGAGGACTTAAAGTTTGATTAGATACTGATTCACCCCCCTCTCAGTATTCTAGTGTGTCCAACAATTGGTATCAGAGCTAAGTTACTCAAAAGAATCTTAACCACTTGAAGAAGGTCTGGGATGGGTCGAAATGCTCTCAAGGTACCCATGTTTGATGGGACAAATTATTCCTTTTGGAAGCTAAGGATGGAAAATTACCTGACCTCTCTAAGGTATGGCATCTAGCAATTAGTCAAGAAAGGCTACACTGCTCCTAGTAGTGGTCCTAAAGATGCAGATGAGATTAAGTTGTATGAGAACAATACATTGGCAAAGAGCACTATCCTGAGTGGACTCGTTGATTTATAACTTGTGAAGATAATGAACTGTACATCTACTCAGGATGTTTGGAACAAACTTGAAAGTATTTATGAAGGAGATAGTAAAGTGAAGCAAGCCAAGATGTAAATTTTCAAGAGCAAATTTGAAACCCCGAGGATGACAGAAGATGAAGACATTGCTAGTTACATGCTCTGAATGGATGAAATAGTCAATGGCATCAAAGGTCTAGGTGGGGAAGTGAAAAAAAATGAAATTGTCAAGAAAGTATTGACATCTCTTCCTAAATCCTACAATCATAAGGTGTTTGCCATTGAGGAATCTCAGGATTTGAATAAATACATAATAGATCAATTGTTTGGCTCTCTCACAACCTTTGAAATGAGAGAATTTGACAAAGGTACCACAAAGAAGGAAGCAACATTCAAAGCTAGTAAGAAGACAAAAAATGTAGCAGCTAATCAAGATGATGACCTTGATTAGGTAGAAGCAAACTTTGTAAGAACCTTGAAGAAAGGCACAAGCAAATACATAGGTAAGTTACCTTTCAAATGTTTTAATTGTGGAAAGATTGGTCATTTTGCCTCTAAATGTCCTTTTAAAGAATCAAGGGGTAGTAACAAGAAAGACAAGTTCAAAAGAAGCCTATTTTCCATAGAGAGTGGTGGTTCTTTAGAAGATAAGGATCATGATGATTCAAATGATGAAACACTCCTCATGGCTTTGCATGTTGGTGACAAAAAGGATGATGTTGGAAAATGCCAGAAGACTAATGCCTTGCAATGCCAAAACAATGATAGATCAATGGTTTTATGGTATGCCTTTCATGCAAGAGAAGAAGCCAAGGCTTAGGTAATTGATAATGTTTGTTCAAATCATATGACTAGTGACAAGGAGAAGTTTATTAGCCTTGAAAAATGGAATGATGGAGATGTCAAGTTTGGTGGTGATGAGTCTACACAAATCTATGGAAATGGTGCTATAACTATTGATGGGAAGAACAAGACTGAGGATGTCCTCTATGTCAAAGGGCTAAAGCACAATCTTCTCAGTTTCACTCAAATGTGCAGAAAAGGATACAATCTTACCTTTCATGCTAAAGATTGTGAAATCAGAAAGGCAAGGTCTAGAAAACTAGTTGCAGAAGGCATCAAGTCATATACTGATATCTATCATCTGAAGGAGGTAAATGGAAGTGTTGCAAGTATGGGCCTAACCTGTGTTGTCATTTATGTCAACATACTCCTATTGCCTTAATGATAAGGATTGGATGAGCTGTGTGCTGAGGATATTGAGAAAATTAGTCTCAATCAGGAACAATGAAGATCAGTGATGACAATAAGGCAAAAGTCCAAGATAGGAAGAGGATCAGAGGCTATGGATTAAAGGGTTTGTAGATATGTGTCTTGAGGTGATCCAGTAGATATTTTAGAGGTCCGCATGTAGATATGAAGAAGTTGTGGCCGCTCAAGTAAAATTGGTTCCGGTAGGTGTTCAAAGGTAACAAAGTGACACAGACAGGTCCGGTGAGATCTGGAAGTACAGTTTCCTGCTCTGTAGATTTGAGATAGTGTTGAGGAAGTCCTTGTGATGTGTCAACTCGATTGGTTCATGAATTGAAGGTCCAGAAGTATCCATTCTTTGGTGACAGTGGTGACAGACTGTGTTCTTGAGGTTCCGGATGAAAGAGAGAAGGATTTCAGTATGCAGATGAAGTGCGGATGTTCTTGGTGATTCAGGAAACCTTGTGAAGGACTTTGGATTATGTCCAGTGTGTGTTAGTGGTCCACATTGGAGTTGGAACTTGCTATTGAAGACTGTGTTCTTGAGGCTCCGGATGATGGTGTTCTTCCTGAGACTGGCCGACCGGATAAGTTACGCATCTTGTGGATGTTCTGGTAGATGTTTGCTGACTTAGATGATTATTCCTAAGTTAATGTCTTGTATAAATAAGGGGTTGTGAAGTCATTTCAAAGTTGTCCTTGTTGAGATGAGTGTGTGGTAGCAAGGAGGAGAGCGAAAGGAAGAGCAGAAGTATTGAGCTTAAATGGAATTGATTCAAGCATGGTGAAGATGCTATTCTCCAGTTCACATATGTGATACTTATTTCTTTGTAGATAGTGTGTCTCTTGTAGGCAGTGAGCCTCTTGTGAGCAGTGTGCTCGGGCAGTGAGCCCTAATTGGCATGTGCCATTTTGTTCTTTCTATTCTTCTAACAGAGAATACAATCTTGGGTTAATCACCCCGTGGTTTTTCCCTTAACCGGGTTTTGCACGTCAAAATCTTGGTGTCTTATGTGTTGATGTGTTTCTACTTTTTGATTTAAGTACATTATGTTTCATGATTAATATACTGAAAAGGATTTAAGTGTGTAATTGGGAGAAAGTTTTGGACAACTAATTCACCCCCCTCTCAGTTGTGAGCCCTAAGTCTAACAGGAAGAACATGATTATTGGCTCAATCCAGTGAGTGTTTGTTGTGGCACAAGAGAATGTGACATACCGACTTTGACAATATGGTAAAGATCATCTCTATTCATGCGGTGAGAGATATGCCTAAGATAACCAAGCTTACAAACACATTATGCAAGGAATGCCAAATGGGAAAGCAGACAAAGACAAATTTCAAAAGAAAGGAGTATTCTTCTTCAATGCCATTGGATTTGGTTCACACTGACCTATGTGGTCCTACAAGAGTAAAGAGTCAACAAGGTGAAAGGTATTTTATGTTGCTCATTGATGATTATTCTAGAATGACTTGGGTTACTTTCTTAATAGAAAAATTGGATGCCCTTGATAAATTTAAGGTTTTCAAAGCTATGGTTGAAAATGAAATGGATGCTAAGATCAAATGTTTAAGGTCTGATAGAGGAGGTGAGTTTACTTCAAATGAATTTGAAAAGTTTTGTGAAGATCATGGTATTAGGAGACATCTGTCAACTCCTAGGATGCCTCAGCAAAATGGGGTGGTTGAAAGGAAGAATAGGACTGTACAAGAGATGTCTAGGGAAATGTTGAAAGATGCACTGGAAGGAAGCAGTTCACACTATTGTCTATCTAATTAAGAGAGTGCAAATGAGGGTCAATAGCACTAAGACCCCTTATGAGCTATGGTTTGGAAGACCTCCCACTATCAGATACTTTAGAATGTTTGGCAACAAATGCTATATTAGAAGAGATGAAGAAGACCTAAGAAAGTTTGATTCAAGTAGTGATGATTGGATTTTTATTGGATACTCAACCAGAAGCAAAGCTTATATATGCTACAACAAAAGATTGGGAAAGATGATTGAAAGAACAAATGTCAAAGTAGATGAAGACTTGTATCAGATCTCACAACATTTAGAGGACTCCAGATTTGATATCTTTCCATGGATTAAAGATGAAGAAGAATAAGAGAAAGAAGAAAAGGAACAAGAACCAGAGAAGATGCCTAAGACTCCAGCAAAGTATGTTTAGAAGGACCACTCAATCGATCAGATCATTGGAGATAAGAATGAAGGTGTACAGACCAGGAGAAGGTTTTCTCAGACACATGAGCAAGTAAACATGTGTTTGTTATCAAAAGTAGAGCCCAAAACCTTTTCTAATGCTAGCAAAGATGATGGATGGATAAAGGAAATGGAAGAAGAATTGGATCAAATTGAGAAGAATTAGACATGGGAATTGGTTCCCAGACCATCTAACAAGAATGTCATAGGAACAAAGTGGGTGTTCTAGAACAAGCTGAATGAAGATGGTGAAGTTTTCAAGAACAAAGCAAGATTGGTGCGTAAGGACTATTCTCAAGTTGAAGGCATTGATTTTGAGGAGACATTTGCTCCGGTAGCTAGGATGGAGGCAATCATAATGTTTCTTTCCCTTGTGATATAGGAGCATCCCTGGTTCAAGAGCAATCTTGCATCAACCAAAACATTTGCATTTTAGTTTGTTTGCAGTTCAGTTTGTTTCTTTTCCAGTTCAGTTCAGGCAGTTCAGTCAGAAGCAGTTTCTGCTTTTGGTCTGGTGTTTCACCATAGTTGCATTTTAGATCTTGTGGAGGTGGATTTAGCATCTACATTCATTCATTTACATCATATCCATAATTTAGAGATCCACACTTCAATACCGGAAAGATATTGCTATCAGAAGTTTGACTGTTTCTCAGAGTAGAGCATCCGGATAATCACTGACAACCAGTTGAAGGAGGAACTTGAGGAAGCATTTTTTGATCTTTGGATCCTAATGACACATCAATCAATGATCTTTGGTTCATGGCTGACCTTCCCAGGGGATCTGTACATCATTCCATTCATTTTCTGGAAGTGTTCTATGCGTTCAGGCTTGACCTATCTGTGTACACACGTTACATCTCTTCTTTGGAATTTGTGATCTTCCTTGGCCGACACAGAGGAATATATTTATTTGGAGATGATATATATTGATGTAATAGATCCTTAGAAAAGTAGTTGTTAAATTATCAAGTTGGAAGCATATGCATAAGTTCACAGTTTAGATTTTGTGCGAAGGAGCTTCAAAGCTTTATCTTGCGCATGTATGTAATCAGGCTTGTGAGCCCTAATTGTAAGCTCGCATGTTGCCGGCTGCTCTCTATTTGAATTCTATGATATACTAAATGACAGAATCTGTATTTGTTCTATTTATTTGAGTTGTTTCCATTGTGTTTACCATAGTTGCATGGTTTGGATAGTTCATTATGTGAACCCTCCTACCATGATTGCACCAAGTGGCATCAAAGCAAAAGTTTGAATCTTTGGAGTGAATTGAGCAAAGTCAGCAAGGGAATTCCATAAGATCTTGCTGTGGACAGATCACCGAATTGAGGCAGGTTACTTGTGTTGCAATTGATCGCTAATTGTGAGGCAGTTGTCACCTTGTAGGCCGATCGCCGAACCTGAGGCAGTTTACACTTGATCCTAGGAAGAATGTCACCGCAGAGAGTTGCTGCTGTTGGAACAATGGCTAGTAGAATAAATGAGATGATGGAGATAATGAAAACAATGCAAATTTCTTTCGATGCTATTGAAGAAGATAGGCGAAGAGGATTGACACTGAGACCTAATGTTGAAAGCGATGAGGAAGAAGCATTTCAATCCGTGGAACAAACTGGCAAAACCCTAGGAGGTGATGAATAAGAAGAATCAGATCAAGTAAACATGTTGTGAGCTATTTTAAAGATTAGAAAGAGACCTAGAGTTGATGTACCGAACTATACTGGTAATTTGAACCCTGAAGAATTGATTGACTGGATAAATGATATGGAAGAATACTTTGAATATGAGGAATTGAAGATCCGGAGAAGGTGAAATTTGCAAAGACAAAATTGAAAGGACATGCTGCTATATGGTGGAAAGAAGTTCAGTTGGAAAGAAATAGAAGATGAAAATAAAATATTACAAAGTGGGACCGGATGGTGATAAAGTTAAAGAATCAGTTTATACCTGCTAACTATGAGTTGGTGCTGTTGAAAAGATTACAGAACCTAAGACAAAAGGAGAAATCTATGAAGGAATACACTAAAGAATTTCATAAGATGATCATAAGGATAGGACGTAGTGAAGCAAGCAAGGAGAAAGTGGCTAGATACATCAATGGACTGAGATTGAACATTCAAGAAGAACTAAGCTTGGTGAGGATGACATCTTTAGAAGAAGCATATGAGTTTGCCCTGAAAGTTGAAGAGAAGCTGAATAAAAGACATGATTAGAGATAGAGAGGAAGAAGAGGTAAATTTTAGAGAGGTAGTACTTATTCCAAAGGAGAGAGATCATTTCCGGAGCAGAACAAGTTTAACAACCCATTTAAGAAGGATCAAAATCAAAATCAAAATCAAAATCAAAATCAAAGGAAAAGGAAAAGGAAAGGTGAATGCAGATGAAATTCAAAGGGAAATGAACAAGATTTGGGTGAAGAGAAGCACAAAAAATATTGAGGATGGATCCGCACTAGAATCTAGTGCTGATATTCCTTCCAAAAATTGAATAGATGAACTCTGGCTTAGGGGGAGTCACAAAGGAAAATAAAATTCCCCCAGCCAGTCAATCGGTGCCTAAAATTGGCACATGAAAAGTTGTGGATTAAACGGTTCTCAGAGAAATATCTAAATAACCCTTGGTAAAAATACGAAAGATCCGTGACGACAAATGCTAATTTGTCTTAGTTACATCGGGGTGACAAGGGATAATTGATACAGACGGAGATCCATCAGGAGAAATTGGCTAGTGGCAAGAGATCTTAAGGCTTGGCCGATAGCATTCATCTGGCCGATGAGTGATCGGAGTGACTAATGTATTAGAGACACAAAAAGGAAGTTTGTCGAAGGTTGAAGTCACGCTGATTGTTGGTAAGTGTTTGCCGATGATAAGGGTCACAACAAAGAGAGAAAGTGATCATGTATCGGAATTAACAAAATGATGGTTGCCGATAGTGTAGTCTCACCGAAGACAAAAGTCATTGGCGTATCGACGAAGTAGAATCTAAAGTAGCTGATAGCTTTGACAGTCATCCGGTAAAAGCAGGACTCTCATAGTTAGATCTGGTATGATTCAAAATTGAAATATCTTGATCAAAGGATAGATGAAATTGTATACGCCTAAAAATGACACGATTCAGTCTAAATAAATATTCTTAATATTTATTCCCTTCTAATTCTTCTATCAATAAATAAATCAACAAATTTATTTATTTGATTCACATTCCTCTTAATTAATTAAATATCAAAATATTTAATTATTTCTTCTAAAGTCTAAATTAAATAAAATCAATTTATTTAATTAAATTCCCTAAATTCTTCTAATATCTCACATAAATTAAATAATCCTACATTATTTAATTAATCCAAATTCTAAATTCCATAAATCCACCTCACCTTTTCCACCTCACCATGTTGCACATGTAATTAAATATTTTAAATATTTAATTAGCTAATATTCCCTCACCCACATGTCCTATTTCTTCTCTAATCAAAGTTAGTTAACTTATCAATCAAAACTGTTAACTAATCAATCAATTTCTGTCAGCTCCTCAATCTATTCAGATAATTGATCAATCAATTCAGTCAATTCCTCAATCCATTCTATTAAGTCTTCAATCAATTTTGTTAACTACCCTGTTACATGATGGAAGTGGGACACTTGTCCTCTTTTTATTCGTTGCACATTCCTCAACCATTCTCAACCATTGATCTACTCATTTCGTCTCAACCATTGATCTTCATCCTCCCAAGTCTATAAATGAAACCTCATTCTTCCATTCTTGGTATCTAGGCTATTCGTATTGTTACTCTACAGAAATTCACCAGCACACCTTTGGCACCCCAATACAATTTGCTTGAGATCACCCAAAGCTTTGAAACTCCTCTTCATTGCACATTTATCACCACAGCCATTCACTATCAACATTCTTGAAAACAACAAAGGAGTGCACTCTTTGAAGGCCTACTTCATACAAACAAGGACGATCTTGATAGGCAACAATAGAAGTTTCGATTCAAGGAAGGTTTGCATTGTTTTATTCATTTCTTCATTTGATCTTCTTAGTTTCACTATTCTATTGAGTTATGGGTATTTGATGTTGTTTGTTGCATATTCCTTATTGATCCTATTTTACCCTAACATTTTTGGTGCCCACCGTGGGGCCTTGCCCCTTTAATTAATCAAAATTTAAGCTTTTTTTGAAGACAGGTTCTGTACAGGCATTACACAGGCTAATCCAGTGCATTTGAACAATTTCGCGGCACTTCTGTCCTCTGTTCTAGCGCATATATTCTTCCTACGCATATGTTATTTATTACTATGCTTTTAAACTCTGTTACGGCGCATATATTTTTCTTGTGCATATGTTATTTCTTACTGCACTTTTAAACTCTGTCACGACACATATATTCTTCCTGTGCATATGCTCTTTCTTTCTATGCTTTTAACCTCTGTTACGGCGCATATGTGTTATTGCACTTTTGTTGACTATTTCTGCGCATTTAGTCACTGAAGTGGCGCTTCTATAGTAGGCAATGATTTTAGGGTTTTTCTAAGAAGATTTTGCTAACGCTGACATCTTTGCAGGTATTCTCTGGAGCTGTTTTGCAGGATAGGTTCGGGTTTAGTTTCATATAGTTGCATTTTGATAGCTCACACTTCACTTTCTAAAGGGATAGTAAAGTAGATACTCATGCAAAATCTCACATAGCTTTTAATTAGGAAAGAGGTAATTGGATCATTGCTATATGGCATTGCAACATTGCTATCTTTTCAAAGTTATTGCTATCTGGTATAAAACTGAACTCATCATTGCTTTCTGGGTTAAAACTGAACCACTGCTATCTCAATTGACCAACATTTCAAAATTAACTATTCATGGTACGTGGATTAAAAATGAACTCATCATTGCTTTCTGGGTTAAAACTAAACCACTGCTATCTCAATTGACCAACATTTCAAAGTTAACTATTTGTGCTACGTGGATTAAAACTGAACTCATCATTGCTTTCTGGGTTAAATACTGAACCATTGCTATCTTGCTAAATCACTTCAAAGTTCTGTGCTTGCCCAAGTAGATTAGCCCATTTAGTTTTTCTACTTTTAACTAGGTCTGATTAATCAGTGTCTTCTGTGTTTATCGAATGACAATAGGCTTATGCACTCCCCTTTATTGGGTGACTAGAATGCCAGACTTGTTATTCCATCTGTTTAACCTTTAGAGGGGCCTGCCCTTGGATGCATGCCTATCCAAGTGGGAACGACCCTGAGTGGAAACAAGCTAAAAGCCAAGCCCTACCAATCCACTTAAAATAAATGTGCTTGAGGTGAAAACCTCCTGCAACAAGTGCTGCTATGTTACACTGACGACCAACCTCCCCCAAAACCCTCTAAGGCACAACCCTTTGAGGCTGGGAGACTCCATAACAGAGAGTAGTGCCACCACATGTGTAACCACTTGAACGGTTGCCCGCATTAAACACCTCTTGTTCTAGTGGCCAAAAACCCTTGTAATCCATTTCTAGCCTAGGATTTTTGTACATGCTTTTGTTCCTTTTAGTCCAAAATAGAGTAAAAAAAACAACTAAAAAAAAAAAATTCAGAAAAACCATAAAAATTCTTTGTGTTTGCCGTGTTTTCTTGCCATTAATTCAGAAAATAAAATCAAGAAGACCTTTTTTTTGCAACCAAAGTACCAAAAAACATCAAAGAAATTCCAAAAATTGCAAAAACATTGAAGAAAGTCAGAGCGGCACATCTGTCCTCTATTCTTGCGCATCTGTGCCAACCTGCGGCGCATTTGACTAGACTTCCTACACTTTTGTTGTCTGTTGTTGCGCATACATCTTTTACCAGTACGACGCATATATCCCGACTTACTGCGCATTTGTTAAATTTTGTTGCGCATCTGTTTCAGCGCATATACGATAGTGAGCACTTGCACAATTTTCAAGAGACAAAGTTTACCAGTTCTGAATACCCATTTAAGCTTAGCTCCAATATCAGAGATCAGGTCCTGCCTTGCAGTCAGTTTTCATCCATTTCATCCAAAAAAGTCTCTCTTTCATCAATCATCCCATTCACCTTCTATCAAGTCTTTCTAATCCCCAAAGTCAGAATATCCCATATCAGATCAGCGTAGGTCCCTTTTTCGTATCATTGTGAATTCAAGTAAACCTAGTAGGTCACAGAACTTTGCTAGTGGTTTGTTGCACGACTAGTCCCTACACAGTAAGATAGGTATCGAGTACCCTTACTGGTGGCTACCGTCTTGTATCCGCTGCTTTACTTGAAATCATTGAGCGAGAAGGTCCTTTATCTAAGTCTTGTCCTAGGTATCCTATTCACAGTAGTCTCCGTCAGCACCTTGCTAAAATTTCTGGTCCCAATCCAATTCATCCCGTGTCACCTTGCATGGTTCTTACTAGATCTCAGTACAAGAAGCAACTTGAAATGGCCGGCTCATCCAACCACATCGTCACACCTCATGATAGTGACGAAGATATCTCTCACGAAGATTATCAAGGAAGCATCCAAGATCAGAAATTCCAATGCCTAGTAGAAAAGGTGCTTCACGCAGAGCCTCATAAGTATTTCTACCATCTTGCTAGTCTTGGAATTAAACTACCCGTGGATTTTGATATAAGCTCAATCATGGAAAACATGGAAAATGATCACGAAAAGGAAAAGAATGCCATAGACCCAAACGCAAATGATAAAGGAAAATGAACCAGGGATCAAAATACTCCTATGGAAGACATGAGGAAACAACTCAAGAGTCTAACGCAGCAAATCTCAGATCTCAAGATGGGTACAAATGCCAAAAACTACTCCTTGGAAGATATTGCACTGTACCCCTTTGACAAAAGTTTGATCATGAAACCATTCCCCTATCGATTCAAAGTTCCTAAGTTTGAGAAGTACAAAGGGAAAGGGGACCCTAGAGACCATATAAGGGAATTCAACGCAACATGTTTGGAAGTAGCTCACAATGAGATGTACTTAATGGGACTATTCCCTAGGTCTTTAGGTAGCCAAGCTATGGAGTGGTTCTCACGGCTTCCACCAGGTATCAGAACTTTTGATGAACTAGTCAACAAATTTATCACGCACTTCTCTTACAATATCGAACACGAAGTATCTATGCTAGATCTATGCAACACCAAACAAAAGAATGGTGAGTCATTCGCCACCTTCCTGCAATGATGGAGACAACTAGCAAGTAAGTGTTCTTACGATATACCTGAGAAGCAGCTATTGGAGATGTTTGTCCATAACCTCAATACCGATCTTAGCTATCAAATAAAAATACAATGCCCTACATCATTCTCAAAAGTCATTGAAATGGGATTGTTCATCAAAAAAGCTATGATCGCCAAGGGGGGCAATCAAGTTATACAAGGACACACCTACCTCCAACTACACGACGGATAAATCAAAGTTTTGGACCAAGAATAAAAATTTTGTCAATGATGGGGTAGTGGATGCCAAGGTGGCAGCTCCCAAGCAACAACCCATATTCACTCTCAAAGGAGAAGCAAATAATGTTGCACCCAACAAACCATTCTCTCGGGAACCAAGACCATGGTTCAGTTCAAATCCAAGGTGAAAGTTCACACCGCTAAATGAGTCTCAAGAATCTGCATTAAGGAAGTTGTTGGCTAACAATGAAATTTCTCTACCGCCAACAAGTGATTATGAGCCTATAGTCAAACCTCCCTATTGGAAGGATACGGACTATTGTGAATATCATAGAGGAAGGGGGCATACAACCAACAATTGTATCCATCTCAAAAATGTTATCCAAGATGTGCTTGATCAAAATCAAGGAGGAACCCAACAACATACCTCCAATGAGACACACGTGGCTTATAGGGATCCACTTCTAAATCACAACAGGTCATACAACAACAATAACAACAACGGCAATAATAGCAATGACAACAACAACAACAATCACAACAGGCCAAATCAGAATAGTGGAAATAGTAATGCCAACTACACAAGTGTGCCATTTGACTATACCATAAATTGCATTTCTGAGCATGTCCCACAAATCAATGTCATCACGCCCAACCAACAATCAGGACCTAACAGAACTGGTTGTAGTATCATCACTCGCAGTGGTAAAGTCACACTTAATACTGCCCCTCCAAGGTCATCACCTTCTCAATCCAACTTTCATCAGTATAATGTCATAGACCAATTACAGAAAACTCCAGCCCACATTTCTATCTTGGAGTTGTTGCATCTATCTCTTTCCCATAAGGAGATCCTCGAGAAAGCCTTAGTGGAAGCCAATGTCCCCACTAACTTGGCCCAAGAGAAGTTTCAGACCATGGTAGGTAATTTGACCTCCTCAAGCTCCATATCATTTACCGAGCAAGATGACCTCTTTGTGTCTCAACCTCATAACACCCCTCTACATATTGTTGCCTTCATCCACAAGCACCGCATCAAGAGGGTTCTCATTGATGGGGGGGCTGGTTTAAATATTTGCACATTAAAGCTAGTCCTTGCATTGGGGTTCTCCAAAAAAGCAGTTGATCCAAGGAAGAAGATTACTACCAAAGCATATGATGAGGAAGAGCGAACTACAAAAGGAACAGTAGTCCTACCCATACAAGTGGGACCGGTAATAAAAGATGTTGTGTGCCAAGTACTTGATAGGGAGCTCGCTTATAATGTCCTTCTAGGGAGACCATGGATTCACGCCATGAAAGCTGTGCCCTCGACCTATCACCAATGCATAAAATTCCTGCACAACGGCAAGCAGGTCACCATCCAAGGTGACCCTGACCCCTTTCAGCATTGCAACTCCTTCCTTGCCAAACCCAATTACATCATACCAAACAACAGAGCATCTATATCCCCTATCCCACAACATGATCATACCGCCGAAGCCTCCTCCTCAAGGCCCAAAGAGCAGAAAATTACCATAAAAGAAAGAGAAGTGGGAGAATACTCCATAGAGCACCACCTCAATCTAGCCAAGATGACTTTGTCTCCTCGATCTTTTGGCCAACTCAAACATTTTCCAAAGCCATCTACTCCTCCTATAGCTCCCGCAACTCCCTTTGTAAAATGGGGGACCTTATCTAATGAATCAGAGGAAAGAGATATCCTACAGTGGCTTTATACTGAAGAAGAGAGCACATCACAAGAATTGCCTAGGCTCCCAACAGAACTCTATGGGTGAGGTGAAACTATCCTACACAAAATGGCCTACGAAGGACAAGGCCCCATCGGCCTCAGAAAAGAAGGAATGATAGAGCCTATTCAACCTTCTTCATCCTCATTGGCTAGAAATAGAAATGGTCTAGGATACAAAGGCAAGGGCAAAGCTAAAGAAAATGCTTGTCTTGTGGAAATGACCCATACACTTCAAGAGGACAGCGACACATACTCCAATGAATATGAGTGGGATGAGCTAACAGAGCATTCTTATGATGACAAGGAGGTCGATACCATCCAAACTTTTAGCCCCTACTGTGAGGGACAAATGCTACCGAATAGACCACTAGAGTCTGATTCACCCATCTCTGAGATTATGGCTTTTGAGAAAGGTTCAAGTTCCATCACAATAAACAACTTGGAGGAAAGTACCATCCCGAACACCACCCCTACCTATACTCCTAGCGTATCCATTCACAATATCAATGAATTAGGTCTATCCTTTGACTCCCTCCCTCTTGTACATCCTGAGCTTATTGATTGGGATCTGTGAGGAACTCCTCAACTAGATATGTTCCAAAATGATGATGCTTACATTGACTATATGGAACTTAGGGACCACCTACCCAAAGGAGATCATAAAGCTAAGATGAAGCGGGTCCATCCTATCAGCCACCGCGTCTGATAGCAGTAAGGCAGCTCATTTGCCTCATCATCCCACGACTCACAGTCTAGATATGGTCACCACTCAACCACATCTACTCCATCCAATGCATGCCGCCAGTACTCCAGCTTCCCCAGCTTGTGCTGGGAAATCACTCTTGCATAGCCATAGCTATATGGCTCTCTTCTCTGTCTCTCAAACAAGTGGATCGGTCTAGTGATCGCTATGTGCTCCCATAGCCAAAACTATAGAAGTGACACACCTGCAGATAGGCTCGTACTCCTGTGATATACCACCTGGTGCATATCATTGTATACATAAGAAAGTACACAAACTCCCCATGCATATCGAGTCCCCTCTGTAATCATCCTCTCCATGATCCTACCCCATCCAATGGGGAACCCGTGTGATCTCCTATCGGGGCATACCACACCTCCGATCAGTCTTGCTACAATAGCAGGGAAGTAGTCGTAACACTCGTAGATGTCTTGCCATGGGATAACCTGCCCTGCCAGCTCAGGGTCATCAAACACTCGCCTGCACTCAGCGAGTCCTGCGCCTCTCTGTGGATCATACTACACCAGGTCACCCTGAATAGGCAAGTGTAGAATCCTGTAAACATCCTCCAAGGTGATGGTCATCTCGCCAGTAGGGGGTGGAAGGTCCCATCCTCACTGTGGAATCTCTCCACTGCAGCAATTAGCAATCCGCGGTTCGCCTGAACCTCGGGCATGAAGCAAACATAGTTGAGCCCCACGATGGGGGCCAAAAATGTTAGGGTAAAATAGGATCAACAAGGAATATGCAACAAACAACATCAAATACCCATAACTTAATAGAATAGTGAAACTAAGAAGATCAAATGACTAGGCTCCCAACAGAACTCTATGGGCGAGGTGAAACTATCCCACACAGAATGGGCTACGAAGGACAAGGCCCCATCAGCCTCAGAAAAGAAGGAATGATAGAGCCTATTCAACCTTCTTCATCCTCATTGGCTAGAAATACAAATGGTCTAGGATACAAAGGCAAGGGCAAAGCTAAAGAAAATGCTTGTCTTGTGGAAATGACCCATACACTTCAAGAGGACAGTGACATAGACTCCAATGAATATGAGTGGGATGAGCTAACAAAGCATTCTTATGATGACAAGGATGTCGATACCATCCAAACTTTTAGCCCCTACTGTGAGGGACAAATGCTACCGAACAGACCACTAGAGTCTGATTCGCCCATCTCTGAGATTATGGATTTCGAGGAAGGTTCAAGTTCCATCGCAATAAACAACTTGGAGGAAAGTACCATCCTGAACAACACCCCTACCTATACTCCTAGCGTATCCATTCACACTATTAATGAATCAGGTCTATCCTCTGACTCCCTCCCTCTTGTACATCCTGAGCTTATTGACTGGGATCTGCGAGGAACTCCTCAACTAGATATGTTCCAAAATGATGACGCTTACATTGACTATATGGAACTTAGGGACCACCTACCCAAAGGAGATCATAAAGATGGTTTTGCTATTGAACTTAATACCGTGGCCTACTTCAGAGAGGGTGCCAAGCCTTCCAGTCGCAAAAATATCAAGGTAAAAACAAGATCTAATGGTGAAAATTATTTTGTGATAGTGTCAAATCCCAAAACAGTAAAAAGAAAGGACGCATCCGAAGGTGAAAACCCAACTGCGGCACCTGATGATGGAAGACTTAACACTCTCCCCATAGACATGCACCAGGAGAAGTCCCAAATTATTGTGGAACCGACAGAGCCTATTAATATTGGTACAGAGGAACAACCTAAGATCATTCACTTCGCTAAATCTCTTACACCACTAGAAAAGACCAGGTTTGTACCATTCTTCAAGAAAAAGAGAGGCATCTTCGCTTGGTCATATGCAGACATGCCAGGTCTGGACCCAAACTTGATTCTACATCATCTTCCATTATACCTAGGAGTAAAACCAGTGAAGCAGAAGCTTAGAAAGATGCATACACACATAGCGCTATTGGTCAAAGAAGAACTCAAGAAATTACTAGATGTAGGGTTCATCAGAGCTATAGACTACCCGGAATGGATATCCAACATTGTACCAGTGTCCAAACCTGATGGCCGAGTCAGACTATGCAATGATTTTAGAGATCTAAACAAAGCTTGCCGCAAGGATGATTTTCCATTGCCAAATATAGATATCATAGTTGACTTAATAGCAGGGCATACCATGTTGTCTCTCATGGATGGATTCTCGAGATATAATCAGATCCGAATAGCACCAGAAGACCAACACAAGACAACTTCTTCTTGTCCATGGGGCACTTTCTGCTTGAATGTCATGCCATTCGGGCTAAAAAATGCAGGAGCCACATATCAACGTGCTATGACAACTATATTCCATGATATGATGCATGTAACAATGGAGGACTATGTCGATGATATCCTAGCAAAGTCATTCACAAGGGAATCACACCTGGATATATTAGGAAAAGTCTTTCAGAGATTAGACCAATTCCAAGTCAAGCTGAACCCAAAGAAATGTGTGTTCAGAGTCACTCAGGCAAGCTGCTAGGCTTCATTGTGTCAGCAAACAGAATAGAGGTGGACCCCACCAAAGCCAAGGCTATTATGGACATGCCACCACCCAAGACTCTTACTCAATTAAGATCACTAGAGGGCATGCTACAAGCAATCCACAAATTCATATCCTAGCTAGCAGACAAGTGCTAACCATTCAGTCATCTCCTGCACAAGAACATTCCATTCAGATTGGATGAAAGGTGTGAAGAGGCATTCAACAAACTGAAAGAATATCTTATGAATCCACCCATTCTCATGCCTCCTATTCAAGGGAAACCACTGATACTCTACATATCTGCTACACCTATAGCTCTTGGGGCTCTCCTAGTGCAACAAGATTATGAGAATAAAGAAAGAGCCGTCTACTACATCAGCCAAACATTAGTGGGCTATGAATTGCAATACTCACAGATAGAAAGATCATGTCTTGCGGTAGTTTTTGCTTCACAAAAACTCTGACATTATATGCTTGCACATCCAGTTAAACTCATTGCAAAAATAGACCCACTGAAGTACCTACTAAGCAAAGCAGCTCTCACAGGTCACCTAGCTAAATGGGTAATACTCTTAAGCGAATACGACATTGAATACATAGACAGAAAAGCTATCAAGGGACAGATCATTGCTGATCAACTAGCGGATGCACCATTACAAGACACCACACCGATGCAATTTGAGTTTCCGGATGAATCCCTATTCAGCATATCAACATATTCCTGGAAACTCTCCTTCGATGGGTCCTACACAAACCATGGATCAGGGGCATGAATCCTGTTTGTGACTCCTCATGGCGACACAATTCCAAAGTCTTACCGTTTGTTATTCCCATTTACCAATAACATAGCAGAATATGAAGCCTTAGTTGTAAGGCCCGCCCTTGTCCGACTGGTGTGTATCCTATTATTCACCTAGCTCTAGATTAAAATGATAAAATGATTGATTATTATATAATATGGTTGCTAGATGGATATAGGTAGTGATTGGTTATACATCCTCATTAATATGTTAAATTTGCTTCGGCTATGATATGTATATGTAGAAGTAACTTTGAGATTGAGTGTGCAGGTATTTCTAACAAAACCACAGATACAGGAGATCATTCCACACCCTATGTTGTATCCCTTGTGAGCCGATCTAGTTCCACGAGGAACTAAGATCAGCTTCGTGTATGGTGAAATGTTGTAAAGTTGTAATGTTGTATTGTCGCATGAGGTCAAGGGAGTTAGGTCTACCCTCTAATTTGCTTATATTATGATATGTGTTGTAAGAATTATTTTTGAAGTTTATCTTATTTTTAAATTTTAAAATTTGTGACCCTTTTCTTGCGTCTTAACTTGACCCTGGGTGTCCTAACTAAGTTTAAATTGACCCTGAGTTATACCCCATGGGTCTAGGGTCACTTTTGACTAGGATAACCTTTGGTTAACCTCCGTATGGTCACCTTAACTTCACAGTGAAGTTAAGTGACGAATTTGGAGGTATGGGAAGGATAGGATGAGTGGGATCAACACTCAAGCCCATCCTTTCTCCATTTTCAAGGTTTGAAATGACTCCATGGTCCACCAATAATGGAGGGGCTTATCTTCTTGTTCCCTCACTTTTGGTGAGAGTCCCCATGAAGTGGTGTGGTCCTTCATGAGTGGGGTTATTTTTTTAATCCCACTTGGGATAGTGGGGATATTTTTTAATTCCACTTGAAATAGTGGGGATATTTTTTAATTCCACTTGGGATAGTGGGGATATTTTTTTAATCCCACTTGGGATAGTAGAAAAAGGAGTGGGGTTATTTTTAATTCAACTTGTCATAATCCACTCTTCCCAAAAATGAATTTTTAATTTATTTTTGTCCTCCACTGTGAATTTAAAATTCATAAATAATGAGAGCCCTTGATCTCAACTCTTGATCCTCACCCTCCATTCTCTTTTTAGAAAATCTATAAATGAGATCCTTCTCTAAGCCATTAAAGGGGAGAAGGAGAACTTGGAAGAGGAGGCTAGGTATGGAGCTTTTCTTCAACTACATCCATAATAGGGCTTGTAAAGGTTAGTGAGCAAGTTTACTCACCCTTGTATGTTCTGTTACTTGTTTGATGAATGTTGTTTTTCAAAGGTTGTCTATGTGGTATTTCTGTTATTTTGGGTTTGTGATGGGTGTTTGAAAAAGTTTCTTCCACTTGGAAGACAATGCTCATCATGTGTGGGGAAGGGAAGGTGTGAACCTCCTCGGGTACATTCTTGTTCTTGGAAAATGGAAGTCTTGAGGGCATTTTTATGAATTTTAAGTAAATGGTTATAAGGCTTGAGAGCCTAATTGTGATATCCCCGGGATTTTGATTATTTGGTTGTCTTGAGGCCATGAGAAAAGTTAATTTTGTTGGCTTGAGGCCATGAGAAGGAAACTGTGTTGAAATTTAATTGAAGGGTGTTAATTTTGTTGGCTTGATGCCATGAGAAGAAAACTGTGTTGAAATTTAATTGAAGGGTGTTAATTTTGTTGGCTTGAGGCCATGAGAAAAGCTGTGATAAAATGTTGAGAAGAATGACACCCTTGAGTTGAGTGAGTCTACTTCCCTACCCTCTTTAAACTCACCTTAGTTGAGTTTTTGTGTTGTGAGTAAAACTATGGGTGTTGTGTGTTGTTTGTTTCTATTGTTGAGAAGTGGTTTTTGGTCTATTCTACCCTGGGTGTGTGGATGATCTCCCTAGCTCGGGGGTGACCCTCTTGCGGGTCTACAGTAGGGAGGAGAGCTAGTTGAGTGGTGTATTTTTCTCTTGTTTGTTATGCAGGTTTCTCTTGGAGCTTATTGTGAGAATTGGAGGAGTTTTTTTGTTTAGGGAAATGTATCTCTTGTTTACTTGTAAAGAGAGCTTGTTTCTTAAAGTTTCATCCTAGTTGAATTTTCTAGAGGAGAGATTTTCTCCCTCTGAGTTGTAAAAATTGTAATTGGGAGAAAAGAGTTATTCCTCCCTTAATGTGTTGTTAGATATGATTTTACAGTTTATTTCATTTTACCATTGTGGGAAAAGAAAGAAAGAAAATTGTTTGTCTTTAAAAGGACATTAGAATTGTTTACATTTCTTGTATTCCTAATCTGTTAAGTTGAGAGTTAGTTGCTGATTTAAATAGATTTGTATTAATTAAATTTATTTCACTATTCACTATTCACTTTCACTTTCACTATTCACTTTTACTATTCACTTTTCACTATTTACTATTCACTTTCCACTAATCACTATTCATTTTTAGTATTCACTATTTACTTTTACTATTCCCTTTTCACTATTCATTTGAAGGAAAACTATATGTAGTTTAAAACATTCGATTTGAAATAGAAATTTTAATCAAGGAAAGTGGGATTTATTTATGCATAATGTATAATACGAATTGAATAGATGTTTAAACTCAGAGTTGCAATTCAGAAATACATTGTTTATACAATTACAATTTAAAAAGAGCATAGGTAAATATATTTTAATTTTAAGGAAGAGTTTCTCAGAAGTTTTAACAATTATCCCAAATTAAATTTCAAGAAAAGGAAGAGAGGGCAAATGAACGGGCTTGGTTGAAAATGCTAAGTCTGAAGGAGGAGAATTAATATTAAATTCTAGAAAATGGAAAGAAGAAACAGATGACCGTGCTTTGTTGAAAAATGATTTATCACCTAAAACAACTGTTGTTCAAATGTAATTCATGAGATTAACCTAAGTCAGGAAACCACGCGTTTCCTTGCGTAGGGTGTGCACACATGTACTTGGTACCCCGTTGACAACTGTATTGTTTTCTCCTTAAGTGTACGCTGTCGAGCATGCCTACGCGTGCGAGGGGATTTCTAGGGAAGCATGGGGAAATTTTTTGGTAGTTCGTATCATGACCACATGATGCATGTGAACATGACATGCGTGAATACGTGTTGTGACTGCATGGGAATTGTGGGCATGACATTAGTAATTGGTCTCAAGATGGCAACTGAGTGGAAAATCCAAGAGCTACATGTCTACGGTGATTCTCAACTTATAATCCAAGTCAATGATGATTACCAAACCAAAGATGAAAAGCTTGTCCCATACAAGCGGATGGTCGACGACTTCAAAGAATACTTTGTAATCATCTCTTTCAAACAGATACCTAGGATCGAGAACAAAATAGCAGATGCCATGGCAACCATTGCCTCTCTCCTCGAGATACCTGAAAATGAGACATGGTACAAGTTCTTAGTGGAAACTATCCGGCAACTAGCTTATGATCTTCCTGAGACCCATTTCATATGCCTTCTAGTTGGATCTGATTCACCTTGGTACGGTAAGATTTACACTTACCTCAAGAACAACATCCTCCCACATGACCTATCTTCTAACCAACGATAAACTTTTATACGCCAAACCTCTTTCTACATCATCATTGCTGATACCCTGTCTGACATGGCCTAGATGGTACTTTACTCCATTGTTTAGAATGAGAAGAATCCATAACTGCTTTGCAAGACGTACACGAAGGGATCTGCGGAACACACTCTAGCGGTCCTTAGCCAAGAAACTCATGTGCTTGGGTTATTACTGGCCAAACATGGAAATGAATTCATATCAGTTTGTCAAGAAGTGCAAGCAGTGCTAAATACATGGGAACCTGATACATGCACCAGCAGCTCAAGAGTTGAGACCTTTAACGACACCTTGGCCCTTTTGCCAATGGGGACTTGACCTTGTGGGAAAGATCCATCCACCCTCCTCCAACGGCCATAAATTCATCATAACCACCACTAAGTACTTTACAAAGTGGATCGAAGCCGTGCCCCTCACCACTGTCACAGGTAAACAAATCTCTTCATTCATCCTAAATTACCTCATCTGCAGATATGACATTCCTTCATCCATTATCATAGATAACGAAAGACCATTCAAAAACTAGGATGTCCAAGAACTCTGTGAGCGTTTCAAAATCCAACACCGTTTCTCCACTCCATACTACCCCCAAGGTAACGGTCAAGCTAAAGCATCCAACAAGACCATCTTGAAACTTCTCAAGAAGACAGTCAACGATGTTGGCCGTGATTGGCATATCCAACTCAATCCCGCTCTATGGGCCTACAGAACCAGTATACACACTCCCATAGGTGCTACACCCTACGCCCTTGTCTATGGCTCAGAAGCTATCCTCCCCATTGAGGTCGAATTACCATCTCTCAGGGTGTCACTAAAAGGTCTCATATCAGATGAAGAATACAGAGTCTCCAGGTTGCAAGAACTAGAGTTGCTAGAAGAAAGGAGACAGAAATCCTTTGATCATCTCAAAGCATATCAATAGATGATGTCAAGAAGCTATAACCACAGAGTTCACCCAAGAATCTTTAAGGTTGGTGATCTCATTCTTAAGGAGAACCCTCACAATCAATAAGACAGAGAAAAGAAGGGCAAGTTCAAACCTAATTGGCTTGGGCCCCATGTGATTGTAGCTACTTACGGATCGGGAGTATATCAGTTGGCAAAATTAGAGGGTGAGTAGTTCGATGACCCGATCAATAGCATGCACCTCTGCAAGTTCTATACCTAGGAGAACCCCAATGCAAGGGGGCAGAAAAATACAAAAAAAAAAAAAAATTGGAAAAATGCAAAAAAATAAAAAAAATTAGAAAAGTACAAAAAAATATCCTTTGGTGAAAACCTGGCAAACAGGTGCCTTGGATAGGTATCATGGTGACAACCTGGTAAATAGGCATCATGTTTACTTTCTAGCTTCTTCGTACAAATAAAAGCAAGTGGTGAAAACCTGGTAAAACAGGCGTTACTTGTGATAAACCATCTCCCCCATATTTGGGAAACCAATCACCTTGTGTCCGTTCTTTCTTCACCCGTGTCCCATTTTTTTTGACCCATATCCATCCCATAATAAAATCCTGACAGTTACCTATCATGGCTTGATACTCTATCTCTTTGTTGGCCTTGTCAACCAAGGTTTTGTCCCATACCGTATCCGTAAGTGTGAGCCTAGCATAGTGTCTCTCGTCAGTTCATCCATGGTCCAAGTCTGTGAACTACGTTGCCTTTGCGCCATCACGTAGGCAAGGCCATTTTCAATGCACCCCCGAGGCTTCCACTGTCCCATCCGTCCCGTATCTAATCCTTCTATCCATCTGAGTCCACCTTCACTTTCTCTCGCCTAGGTCTTAGGTCTGTTAGTGTTTACCCCGAACTACGTTGCCTCTGTGTCGTCACATAGGAAAGGCCATTTCACAATGAGCCCCTGAGGCATTAGGTCAGTCCCTTAGGGTCCGTCTCCCCAATAAGGATTGTGAAATCTTCTTGCCAAGCAAGCAAGCGCAAGCAGAACCTGATTCAAAAGCAGAAATTTTGACACGAGGCACTTAACCTTTCCAAGGCAAAGCAGAAAAACACCTAAGGTCTTCTAAATGATTTTACTCAAATTATGGCAAGCAATAAACACATCTAAACGCAAAAATGTTTTATAAATTGGAAACATGGTTAAAACATTGAGTCTTGATTTATGCTATCATGCCTTTCTATGCTACTCCGAGGATGCCAAAAGCTAGAGATGCTATGATGGGGGCATGATTATTTTCTATGTTTGTTGTTTGTGGATTAATCTTTAGTAATGGAAGCCTTGTCTACAGACATGATCGGCAAAAGATCATTGAGGACATCAAAGGTCTAACATGAACGGGGGCAATCCTTGTTTGTTGACACGCAAGCAATACTCAGGTCATCTCGGTTCAATTATACCTCGAGGCTTGTATTAGCTTGCTAAATCAAAATCCATGTAAGAGATGCTTAGGTCATCTCGGTTCAATTATACCTAGATGCTTGTGTCAACTTATAACATTTCAGAAAAATACCAAAAACATCGCCCAATGATGAAATAAAGCACTCCAAAATATTTGCACCGTCAAGATGTAAAAATAAACAAAACATCCATTATACATCCATTTACACATCCATACATCCATATCCCATGCATTAAAAGATCCAAACAAGGCAAAGTAACAATACAAAGTGAAGCTTGTGAATCTTTCTATCGACTTCTTCTGTCAATCGATCGTCTATCTATCATCCTGTCATTTCTGTGTCGATAGCGTACATTTGGACATCACAAAAATAGAGCATATAGTTGCATATCATATCATATGAGATCGTCATTTACATGATTAAATCAGTTGCATACATAATACAATCCATTAGGTCGTCCATATACAATCATCATGTAGTGTCAAAACAAAAAACAACAAAAAACATAGATAAGTGCATCACACATAGATACCGTTTGCATTCACACACATTACAAATACATCAGATAAATCGTTTAAAACTGCATTAGACCATATAAAACATCACATAGCATCATATCAAAAAATTGCATCTAGATAACATCTCATATAGCATCAGATGAAACATCTAAGTCTGCATATGCATCACATCATACAATAGAAAAGAATCATAAACTCATAACATATAGAGCAAGCCACATAGCTGCATCGTCATATACATATCATAAAATGAGTCCAAATGTACAATATCATAGTATCTATCTCTGAATCAAAGTCATATACAAAAATACATCCCAATGGATGGTGATAACATGTCTCAAAAAGTACAAGTGTGGTACAAGTCTACCCCTGCTGCTGTAGACCACCACTACCAACAATGTCTCCCCCTCTGCTAACCCCTGACTGCTGTGGGCCTATCATAGAAGCTCCTGACCTTGACAGACCTGCTCTCTGGGAGGCCGCAAACTGGCTCCTGTAGCTAGAAGCCCTCTGACTCGCTGGCATGGCACCATGATATAGACCTCGATACTATTGAACTTGAGCCTGCGCTTTAGAAAGCTCAGCCTGCACGTGTGCTAGCTGCATCTGTGCCTGTGCTAACTGTGCATGTGCCTGCTGCACCTGCCCAACCAAGAAATTGGTCACTGCGTGTGTCCCTAAGGCTGCCAGTGTAGTATTTTGCTCTACACGGATAACTCGTATCTGTGCGTCTACCATATCTCTCTCTTTGGCCAATCCCGCAATCATCTCTGCGTCTGTCTCTCACCGGTCGTCGGCTCTTCTGAGCTATGCCCTCAGCTATCTGATCTCTCCCCTCAGGGTGGCTATCGCCCTCTTTTGTACATCTGACTGTGCTGGACCTTGAGCAGCCTCTGCCTATCTCTGCCCCTGTGGTTGAGGTCCCTGCTGTTGTACCACCTGTTGGGGTGGCGGCATCTGTGCCTGTTATGGTACCTGCTGTGCAACCTATGATGGCACTGCCTGCTCAGCCTGGGATAATCCCTCCCTACCTCTCCTCCTCGGTCTGGGTCGGCCTCCATCATCCCTGTCATCTCCTCCATCTCTTCCACCCCCTCGTCCTCCTCTCCTCCCTCTCCTCCTCCTCCGGCCCACCTGGCCCTCATCATTGGAGTCTGCCTCATCTATGCGAGGCATCAGCACCCCAGGTCATGAGTATCTCAGAAACGGGTGTGTAGTAAACCAGTCCTCATAATCCTGTGTCACCCCTGCATCTGCGATCGTCCTCCTCATGTCCTAGGCAACGTGTGGTGTCTGCCGAAACTCGGCCAGTGCCTTCTCATGGGATGCCATTGGCCCCCATCTGTACCTCTCTGCATGTGTCCTAGAAAACTGCACCTACCCCTGGGGCATGCCCTGTCTCTGCCCAAACTGCCTCTGTACCCGGCTGACTATCTGCCTCTCCAAGTTGAATCAGGTCCGTCCTATTAGCCACCGCGTTTGATAGCAGTAAGGTGGCTCATCTGCCTCGTCATCCCACGGCTCATAGTCTAGATATGGTCGCCACTCGACCACATCTACTCCATCCAATGCATGCCGCCAGTACTCCAGCTTCCCCAGCCTGTGCTGGGAAATCACTCCTGCATAGCCATAGCTGTATGGCTCTCCTCTCTATCTCTTGAACAAGCGGATCGGTCTAGTGATCGCTATGTGCTCCCATAGCCAAAACTGTAGAAGTGACACGCTTGTAGATAGGCTTGTACTCCTGTGATATACCACCTAGTGCATATCATGGTATAAATGAGCAAGTACACAAACTCCCCATGCATATCGAGTCCCCTTTGTAATCATCCTCTCCATGATCCTACCCCATCCAATGGGGAACCCGTGTGATCTCTTATCGGGGCATACCACACCTTTGATCAATCCTGCTACAATACCAGAGAAGTAGTCATAATACTTGTAGATGTCCTACCATGGGATAACCTGCCCTGCCAGCTCAGGGTCGTCAAACACTCGCCTACACTCAGCGAGTCCTGCGCCTCTCTGTGGATCATACTCCACCAGGTCACCCTGAATAGGCAAGTGTAGAATCGTGTAAACATCCTCCAAGGTGATGGTCATCTTGCCAGTAGGGAGGTGGAAGGTCCCATCCTCACTATGGAATCTCTCCACTGCAACAGTCAGCAATCCGCGGTTCGCACGAACCTCGGGCATGAAGCAAACATAGTCGAGCCCCATAGTGCCGAGTGCCTCTCTATCTATCTCCGTCAGCATTTATCTCTGCAGCATAGGCATAGGAAACTGCTCCCTAGACTGAAGTGTATCTTGTATATCCTCCTGCAAACACGCAAAGCAAGGCATCAATCCAACACGGCAAGTCCTATACTCAACATATCTATAGAAACATATCAACTAACTTAGCATTTCAAATTGATCAAACTAGCACACTACATCTCTTGACTAGATTCCTGCAATCTCAGAGATTGCTTATCGATTGACGTGTCAAGCAGGACACCAATTGAGTCAATTTGCTAAGTCCTTCACTTATCTATTTCATATGTGCCACAACAAGTGGTACATGCGCCATTTCTTGACCTATGCGCCACTTCTGGTATATGCGCAGTAGAAACACATGTATGCGCCACTCTATGCCACGCATGCGCCACTCTGGTATATGTGTCGTTACATCTCGTGCATGCGCAGCAAGATCATGTATGCACCAACTTATTTTGCATATGTGCCGATTCTACAGATGCGCAACAGAAACGTATGTATGCACCGCAAAACAACAAATGCACCGTTTCGTGCAACATATGCGCCACACTGGCTTTTGGCGCATCTGTTTTCCCTAATTTTCTCCTAGCATTTATGACCCTCAAACGCGACCCTACAGAAAGTTTTTCAAGCTACATACTGGGGGTCCTGCCTTTGCTGGCCAGTCGATTCGACGAACGCGCTCGAATCGATGCTCCTCGTGTGGAATGTCCATCCTCGTGCTGACTGCTTTATGCTTTGCTGCTCTAAGCTCTCCAATGCAAATCAAACCATGACAAGTGTGCAAATGAGTTATCTTGTGGACGCAGCCCCTATTTATAGCGTGCAAACCCTAATTTGGCTAGGTGGTGACTACGACTACTTCCCACACCCATTTTTCTTCCAGTTTTCTTCCCGTTTCTCAGAAATGCGTCCTGTTTTCTTCAAACCTAACCTACTACCCCTTCATCTTCGTGAGATTGTCCATCTCACGCCTTCTGCCTCTTTTCCGTCCAATCTCCTGAGGGGGCATCCTATCGTTGTAACTTGTACCAGGGGCAAACAGGGGCATGTATCACCATCATTTTTTAATTCTTTGAAGCAACGCCGTAAATTGCATTACATCAAAGAGGGGCAAAATGTATACACCTAAAAATGACATGATTCAGTCTAAATAAATATTCTTAATATTTATTCCCTTCTAATTCTTTTATCAATAAATAAATAAACAAATTTATTTATTTGATTCACATTCCTCTTAATTAATTAAATATCAAAATATTTAATTATTTCTTCTAAAGTCTAAATTAAATAAAATCAATTTATTTAATTAAATTCCCTAAATTCTTCTAATATCTCACATAAATTAAATAATCCTACATTATTTAATTAATCCAAATTCTAAATTCCATAAATCCACCTCACCTTTTCCACCTCACCATGTTGCACATGTAATTAAATATTTTAAATATTTAATTAGCTAATATTCCCTCACCCACATGTCCTATTTCTTCTCTAATCAAAGTTAGTTAACTTATCAATCAAAACTGTTAACTAATCAATCAATTTCTGTCAGCTCCTCAATCTATTTGGATAACTGATCAATCAATTTAGTCAATTCCTTAATCCATTCTATTAACTCTTTAATCAATTTTGTTACCTACCCTGTTACATGATGGAAGTGGGACACTTGTCCTCTTTTTATTCGTTGCACATTCCTCAACCATTCTCAACCATTGATCTACTCATTTCGTCTCAACTGTTGATCTTCATCCTCCCAAGTCTATAAATGAAACCTCATTCTTCCATTCTTGGTATCTAGTCTCTTCATATTGTTACTTTGAAAAAATTCACCAGCAGGCCTTTGGCACCCCAATACAATTTGCTTGAGATCACCCAAAGCTTTGAAACTCCTCTTCATTGCACGTTTATCACCACAACCATTCACTATCAGCATTCTTGAAAACAGCAAAGGAGTGCACTCTCTGAGGGCCTACTTCATACAAACAAGGATGATCTTGATAAGCAACAATAGAAGTTTCGATTCAAGGAAGGTTTGCATTGTTTTATTTATTGCTTCATTTGACCTTCTTAGTTTCACTATTCTATTGAGTTGTGGGTATTTGATGTTGTTTGTTGCATATTCCTTGTTGATCCTATTTTACCCTAACAGAAATGATTAGAGAAAGGAAGATAGATTGTCAATAATCACTAGGAATAACTCTAAGTGTATCTTAGTGATCTGGAAAGATCTCTCTCAGGACAAGGAAAACAAGACAACCAAAATGACTTAAGTTGTGCATTTATTGCAAAATGGAATTAGGGTTTGCACAGAAATAAAAGGGTTCTTTTGTTCATCATTTGCACATTTGAATTCAAGAAGAAGTAAGAAGGAGCTCTGCAACAAGTTTGTCTCAAACCTCTCAAAGATCAACCACATAAGTCGATTCATCCATCAATCCTATCCGGCTCATATCGTGAACCCTAGAGGCGTAAAAAGGTATTTTTGCTCTTAAATATCTCTCTCTGAATCTTTTGAAAGATGGCTACTCCTAATGTTGTCAAAATCACTGATAGGCCGCAACCTAAGTTCAAGAAACCCCCTTACAAATCTCCAGAAGTCGATCCTTTAGGTGCCTTCTCTAGCATTCCGCATGGGGTTTTGCACTTAGAAGATGTTAGGGCATACATTCGTGCGAATATTAAAGAATTTGGGGAATCCAAGCTGATGGATTTCTATCACAAGTAGTTAGTAGATGAATCTTTTGAACTCAAACCTCAGTACAAGGCCATCCGGGATAAGCATTTTGGACATTGCATTCATTTCCCTTATTTTGCTGAAGATGAATCGGTCCGGTATGACCTGATTAGAATGCATGACAACTTCATGTGGTTGATGAGACCATTTAGGATCACTAAAGATGCCATTAGGGCGGTAACCGGATTGCACTCATCCGGTGGGTTGCCTACCCTCAAATCAGTCAAAAACCAAACTATGAGGCTACCGGATCAAAATTTGACAAGAGGGCAATGACAATAGAAGACATTATAGATCTGGATATCAAATTTGCTTCTATGGTAATTGGTTACAAAATCTATCATTCCAGCAGGGAAAACTTAGTATCCGGAACTACCATATATACTGCATATGAAATGCTAAGGAAAAATACTGACTATGATCTTTGTGAGCTTCTCCTGAACCAACTATTAGAGTACTTACAGAAAATCAAGAAAGACAAGAAGAATTCATTCAAGTATGGTGGGATAATACTGTGTTTATTCTTTTATTATATGAATGAGCTACCCGGATCCAGTGGTTGGGTATGGAAAAATGATAGACTGGTTGCCATTCAAATCAGAGATTACTTGCATTGGCTTGGTGATGCCAAGGCTCAAAATACAACACTCTGGGGATACTTCAAGAACCTTCAAAGTATGATGTAGGCTAGAGAAAGAATCCCCCAATCATTGGTTGAGAAGTACAAGGATACTGTGTGCTTTATGGTAGACACTGATCAATGTCTAATGGAGGTAGTGGAGCCAAGGATAGTTTGGATTATGCCAATGGGGTATGAGGTGGATGATAAAATTCTTGAACTGCATGTCCAACACCTATTAAGTCAGCCTAAGGACCCTAAGGTAGAAAGGTTTGGAACCTTCCAAGAGTTGAGTGTAAAAGTTCATGTTAAACTAAGACAACCTAAGATCAAGAGAAAAGTGAGAAGGGAAGTAGAAGAATTTGCCAAGAGACATGGAATATCAAAGGAGGTAGTTGATGCCAATAGAGAAAAGGTGGAAAGGGAAGAGAAAGAAAGGCAAGAAACTGAAAAAGAAAGTGCTCTGGTGCAAGCCCCCTCCCGTACCAGATCCTCCAAGAGCTCTGCACCTACCACTTCTGAGAGCCAAAAAGCCTCTAAACTGGAAGCCAAGACATCCGGAAAGGGTGAGAAGAGAACAAAGAAAAAGGCCACAAGGTCTTATACAAGTCAAAAAGATGATGAAGAGATAGAAACAGATGAGGAGGTTAAGAAAATGAAGAAGAAAAAGAAAACTTTTATAGAATCCTCTGCCGGTAAAAACAAGGAAGAAGAAACAAAAGAATATGTTGAAAGGTCCACTCCTTCTATTGATAATGTTGTCAAGACAGTCACAGTGGATGGAAATCTGCAACCATTAACAAATTTCTATGATGAGTATAGTGACACAGATAAAAGGATCTTGGAAGAAGCTACAGTTAAGTACTTAAACTTGTACAATAAAGCATTCATTGAAATTATCTCTCTATTCCCCAAGAGTTTAGAGAAAGTACTTGGACTCAGAAAAGACAATGCTAGAGAAAAGGATTTGGAGATCCGGGAGCAGATTGCTATCTAACTCTATCCTTCCATTACTCCTCAACAAATGAACATGATCTTCAAGGACTGCAAGGATGAGTTCCAGAGCAAAGCAAGAATGAACCAGCTTATGCTTGGAGAGACTGACCAAGTGGCAAAAGAAACAGAAGATATCCTCCAGAATACATTTAAAAGATTCAATCTTCTTGTTATAGAGGACTTAGGTGATGAACCTTCTGACATAGATGTCGAAGGATTAAGTGTATCAAAGGAAGATCCTACTGAGAAATGTGTAGAAAAGTCAAAGGAGTTAGGTGAGGAAAAGACTAAGGACCTGGATTCCTCTGCTTCGGAAGAGGAAGTCCATGAAGAAGTAAACATCTCTCTTCTGGATTCCCCAGCAGACTCCGGATCTAAAGGAGAAGAAAGAATAGAGGAGAAAATCAGTCAAGAAGAAGAGGTCAAGGGAAGAGAAAAGGATCAAATAGAGAAAACCCCATATGACAGTTTTGAAGCTGCAGAAGGAAAGAAGACTCTGTCTCCGGCAAGAGACACTGCAGAAACAGTTAAAGATTTCTTGACCAAAGAAATGATGGAACTAGATGAACCAGACCTATTTCAAGAACCATTCAATTTTGATTCCCTCTCCCTGGTTCAGACTATGAAGATATCATCCTTTGCCCAAGCAAAGGCAAAAGAAAAACTTCTGAAGTCTCACATGGAAGACTATGAGCTGATAGAGATTGTATCCGATGTATTGGAGAAAATCATGCCATCCTTCCAGAAGGATCTTTTGGCCTCTTCATCAAGTAATCTGAAATCTCTTGTAAATTTTGTTAGCACACATTTTGATTCTTTAGAGAAAGTAGCAGAAGAGAAAGTCTGGAAAGAGTTTTTGGGTAAGAGATTCTCCAAGATACAAGGACTTATAACAAATGATAGGATAAATTTAGATATTGGGATAAAGAGCTTAGAAAATGCTCTTAAAGATGGTGGAGACCTATACAAATTTTGTCTATCTTGGTCCACCGTGACAACAGATATCACCAAGAAGGTGGAAGAACACAAGAGAAAACTATCAAGTTTATCTCAAAATTTTGATCCTCCCACCTCTTCCATAATAAATCAAGAATGTCAGACTATTGTAGCTATAAATGAAATAAAGAAGCTTGAGAAGGAGAAGAAAAATAGAATAGGCAGGCTAAGTGAACTAAGAGGGACAATTATCCCCAAGTCAGAGGCCATGCATGAGGCTCTAACTGATGCCCAGACCACAGCCTAGACCAGTGATCTAGCAAACCTAAAGAGGGCAGAAGCTTTTTCATTTTTGCTAAGTGGTCATATTTTAATTTTGGACAGGATGAAGAAGAGTTGGGCAATAGAAGTGGTACAGTTGAAGACCACCTTTGCAGATATACTTCAGTATATGTAAGTACATGTATATATATTTATGCGGCCAAGTATAGATTGATTTTTGGAAATTTTGGTGTGCGGATTCCACCCTTTGCCATTTATGTCAAAGGGGGAGTGAGGAGAGCAGTGAAAAATATGGAATCTAGCTAAGGGGGAGCTCTAGAAAAGTGTACATTAGAACAGAGCATCAGCCAAGGGGGAGCACAGTGTGACACTTAGTCATTTTTCACTAAGTGTTGCCATCAATGCCAAAGGGGGAGATTGTTGGCAAGAGACATTGTGTGGCTTCATGAGTGTTGTCATTGATGGCAACTAAGTCCATTCCACACATCTGCAGGACATGGTATGTCTATACCAGAAGTCAGATTGAAGAGTATTTTGGTCCGGTGAGCAAGAACAGAGCATGCAATAAGGTCCAGATCTCTCAGAGGAAGTATCTCAGCAAAGTGCGGACTTGGGGAAGTCAAGAGGAGTACCATGACTGATACATTCCAAAGATTGAACCTTCAGTGATAAAAGAGTAAAAAGATATGAGCACCTAAGTGTTGGGTTCCTGTTTGACAGAGTAGACTGAGGAAGAACTGACCGACAGAGCATCAGACCTTAATCCAGATGAGAAATTGATGGTGATCAAGTTTTTTGAGGGATCATTCATGGTTGGCTGACATGATTGATGACTCCCATAACTATCTTTTTTATACACATCACTTAGTAAGCATGGATTCAACTGACAAACTAGAGTTTGGAAATATCTTGAGTTTTTTGGATGCCGACAAGAAAGATATTGAAATCCTTGGTGCAGATATATATACCAAATGGATTTCAATGTGAAGGAGTGTGTGGTGTGTTGTGTGGTGCAAAGAAAAGTAGGGAGCAGTGTGGAAGTAGCAATACAGGTCCAGTATGTGACAGAACAACAACACTAAGTAGAGGAAGAATGAAGTGCAACAGATCAATATATTAAGCTTAACCGGAACTGAACCTCAGCACATGTGGATGCCCCTAATTAGTTCAAACACCTAGTTACATTCTATATACCTTGTAGACAGTGAGTCTCTTGTATGCAGTGAGCCTCTTGTGAGCAGTGTGCTCGGGCAGTGAGCCCTAATTGGCAAGTGCCATTTTGTACTTCTATTCTTTTAATAGAGAATACAATCTTGGGTAGTCACCCCGTGGTTTTTCCCTTAACAGGGTTTTCCACATAAAAATCCTTGTGTTATGTGTGTTGATTTCTTTTTGCTGTAATGTTCATGTATGCTTATATGTTTTTGATACTGCACTAATTATTAAAGAAGAAAAGAAAGTCAAATAATCAAGATAACTGATTCACCCCCCCTCTCAGTTATCAACAAATACCTCTTTGCATACTTGCAAAATTTGAGGTCTATGACTTATCGACATCTACTCCATGAGTCCATGACTCAAGTCAATTGTAATAAAACAATTTGGTCTCTCTACCAAGGGAAATCGCCATTAACTAAAAACAAATTTCCTTTAGACAAGTCTAATACAATATTAAAACTTAGGGTTCTTAGCCCTTCATTATCAACCCATATAAAATAGTTGTATATAAGGTTATATAATAGTCAACATGGTTATAATTAACCATAACCCTTTGAGTTCTCTTTCGAATAATAGTAAGTTTGTAAGTACTTATGCCCTAATATTACATAATAACAAAAATGTTTGAGGATAAAAAACTCTTATCAATATAGTCTTCTTGTTTGGGTCGAAACCCTTTGTATTTAAAGAAGTCAAATCGAGAGGATAGAACAATTGATATTCTCTCAAAATCATTGTTATCTATTTTGTATTGACATACTTTAAAACTATCTCGTAAATCCAATAGCTTGAGTACAATTTCCACACCATGTTCATGTAAAGTTTGATAGTGAATTCTATATCATACAACTAAGAGGTTCGCGGGTTCTCATTAACCCCTGAGTGTTTTGTTATCACTATGAATAGGTTGTAATACTAATCAGTACATTGAAAAATAGATAATAAGATAAAACTATCACTTATTGTTCATATAACTAATACATAACTTGTTGAAATAAGGGCAGACAACTGAGAGGGGGGGTGAATCAGTTGTCACCAAAGCTTTTATCCTTTTTTGTAATTAAACTTATTTACCACTTAATAATAGATGAATGATATAACCATGAAAGCATGAATCAACAACACATGAGTAGAAACAAAATCAACACACATAACACTAGGATTTTTATGTGGAAACCCGGTTAAGGGAAAAACCACGGTGGATGTTAACCCACAAGATTTATTCTCTATTAAAATAATAGAAAATGGGGAAGGCACATGCCTTTAGGGCACACTGCCTAGAGCTCACTGCTCCAAGAGGCTCACTACCTACAGAAATATTTATAAGTTTATCATAGAAAGATTGAACTGGAAAACAACATCTTCTTCATGCCAAGGTCAGTTCCATTGAAGTGCACAATACATCTGCTTTGCCCCCAAACACTTCTTCGCTATCTCCTCATACTTGACTACTCTTCTACTTCTGCTCTTCTTCTTCTCTACTCTGCCTTTTCTCCTTTCTTAGGATTTTGTCATTTTTGTACAAGGATGCATTTCCACAACTCAACCACACATATTTATAAGCTTCATCAACCTTGGAATAAAAATCAAGTTCGGCACTACAAACATCTAAATTAATGTGAATATGTTGTCAGCCAAACATAGCTAGGATCCAAATCTTCCTCAAACACCATGCTACACTTCATAGAACCTCTTTTAGATCATCTGCAATATGCACAAAGCATCTGGTCGACCAAGACTAGAAAGAACAGCAACACCCAAGGATAAATCTTCAACCATGAGCTCAAACCTTAATGTGGACCACCAACACAATAGGAACATGATCTAGAGACCATCACAAGTATAATGAAATCAACAAGAACAGCTACACCACCTCAGATCACCAGAAACACTTGCACCTTCATCTGGGAACTCAAGAACACCAACTGTCATGACTGTCACACTAGAAAGATTGCTTGTAGACCTCCAAACCATGAACCACTTGAGTTAAGGACACACATCAATGTCCCGAACACACTTCTAGATCCACAGGTCATAATATTCCAATGCAGATCAATGCGGACCAGATTTCTGTTACACTGTCACCTCTGAACAACTGCAAAAACCTAGTTCTACTCAGATGGCCATAACTTCACCAATTCTCCATGCGGACCTCTCAAATCTTGATTGGGGCAATTTTAGACAATCCTTCACAACACCTTTTGGTTTGTAGACTCTGATCTTCATCTCATTGGGTATGCGGAGCAATCTACTTCACTGAACTACACTGTCTTCACTATCTCTTACAAAGAGATATGTAACTCACTTGTTTCTTTCGGAGAGGCTAATTTTCTCAATATCCTCAACATACAAGTCTTCTAGAATGAGATACAGTTGACACTAATGACAACAAGGATATGTTGACATCAATGACAACATCGATTAGGCACATATTTGTAACAATCTCCCCCTTTGTCATTGATGGCAACGTATGATGTGAAAACTATTTCAACCATCAAGACAAGAACTTCTCCCCCTTTCTCTTATCACACCTACAACCATTTTCTTTATTTCTTTCTTTACTACTCCCCCTTTCATTAGCAACTACTCACTTCCAAGTTTTTCACATGAATTATCTCCCCCTTTGACATCAATGACAAAGAGCACATATTTGCAGTCATCTCTCACCCCTTTTGTTTCTTAGACAAACTCATATTGAACTCAGAACATACTGACTACTCCCCCTGAGTAGCATTCCCTTAACACCAATCCAAATCACAAGATATAACTGTGAATTCCACTAGACTGATGCACATTAGTGCACCTTAGTTCTGAACAAGAGGGGTAATAACCCCTAGCATCACTCTGAGATACTCAAAAGTATCCTTAGGTAGAGGCTTAGTGAAGATATCTGCAATCCAATCTTTTGATGAAACAAACTCCAATCTGACTTCATTCTCATTTACCTTCTCTCTCAAAAAGTGAAACTTGATGGATATATGATTTGTCTTTGAATGCAACACTGGATTCTTTGAAATGTTTATTGCACTTGAATTATCACAGAAGATTGTAACAGGTTATTCAAACACAACTCTGATATCCTTCAACATTTGCTTCATCCACAAAACTTGAGTACAATTACTTGCTACTGCTATGTACTCTGCCTCTATAGTAGACAGAGATATTGCCTCTTGCTTTTTGCTCAACCAAGAGACCAATCTCTTTCCCAAGAAAAATGCACCTCCACTAGTACTCTTCCTGTCATCCATATCTCCTACCCAATCAGCATCTGTATATGCATGAAGAGTGAAATCATCACCCTTAGGATACTATAAGCCAAAATTAGATGTTCCCTTCAGATATTTGAAAATTCTTTTGAATGCCACAACATGAGATTATCTAGGATCAGCTTGAAATCTAGCAACAAGGCCAACTGCATTCATAATATTAGGTCTGGTATGAGTCAGATAAAGCAGTCCTCCAATAATTGATCTATAGCTTTTTTGATTTGCCTTAGGAGAATCATCATCTTTACTCAACTTGCACCCGGTTACCATAGGAATACTCACTGGTTTTGAATCCTCCATTCCAAACTTTTTCAACAACTCTTTCACATACAGACTGGGATATGAAGATGCCTTTTTCTGACTGAGTGATTTGTAGACCTAAGAAGAAATTCATTTCACCAAGCATGGACATCTCAAATTCACTTTGTATCTGGTCAGCAAAATTTTTATACATACTCTCATTTCTACCAAAGATGATATATATAAATACAACCATAAATATCCATGTTTTTAGAAAGAAAACATATGAACCATGCTAAGAGGCTCGACTCTTACCTAAGCACACCTCACCAATGTGATACCAGAGATGTATAGACTCTATCCAGTTGACTAACCTGATGTGCACACCATGACCTGTGCCTAAACTCTATGCTACTGTCTTAAGCACATCTCAACAATGTTTCTGCCTCTCTCTATTCCATGTTTACTATCCCTTCTATCCCATGATAACCATTCTTCTTATCCCCTCGACTCACACTATTAAGTCGATTTAAGACTCCACTAGTTGCCATCTCTCCTCTAAGGAAGCATGAAATTGCTCTTTGATAGAGCATGCAAGTTGAGAGGAAACATGGTTATTAAACACCACAACTCTTCCATTCAAAGACCTCCTTAAAGTATTCCTATGTTATCAAAATGGTTTAGAGAGAATGCCTCTTCATTAAGAAGGCTATTATCATTTAAACCCACTAACAACCTTGAACTCCACTCAAGGATAACTTACATATTATAATCTAAGAATATAGATATTATTAACAATAGTAATTATGAGAATGCAATGTATACTTACATTGCCTCACACATTAAGCACCCTATGTGATTGGGTTGAGAAAAACTCCCCTTTCACGTATAAGAGAAAATCAAGTCAATTTAGATTTGATAAAATACAAAAATTCAACGTTAAAAACTATCAACAAGAAACACACTTTTAATTTCTTCCAACTACGTCAATGCAGAAGCAAACATATTCTCGTTTACATCACAAAGAACAATGTTTCAACATAAAGATCACCTTAGTCGCAAAACAACTATCTTTCAACCTTGATGATGTCAAATTCACAAAAATGACTAGGCTGATGTTAAAAAGGCTCTAAGCGACATTGACAACTTGTTGAGTCAAAAAATAAACTTAAACCAACTTGATTAAGCACGACTTACCTTAATCGACAAAGGTTCACTAACTGAAAGCAGACTATACTCAGATGACAAATGAACTATTCAAAACCAAATGTCTATTCTCCTCTCCTTAGAAGATACTCTCTCTCTCTCTCTCTTGGAGTGTGGTCGAAACATGTTTTCCTGATTACAACTTGAAATCACCAAACTGGGATTAGTGCATTGTTAGTCCATTCAAAAATCTTATGAATAAAAAATCAAAACCTCACAATGTAAATTTATGAATTATTCAATCACATGTATTATTCTTAATCACATGAACTAATATTTAAGAAATCAGTGATTTACTCTAACATTATATCACAATGTCTAAACATTTATCCATAAAATTCACTTCTAATCACATAAAAGTAAATAGTAAAATCAAAGACAAATTTTGGGATGTAACACCTAAACAACATTTAACACAACACAGGGGAACACAACACAATGCTAACAATGTATATATCTAGGAGGCCACCCTTAAGAGCAACTAGAGTAGGTGCTACATCGAGTGTTGTGAAAAGAGGGAGAAATATTTACCTGATTAAATAGGATATTTCCTGGTGGACAATCCATGTCCATCATCTCAGGATATATCATATTTGTTTATATTGTATTAACATTAAGAGTAGGATGACGGTAGGCTTTGGTGGGATTCAAAGAACAATATCCAATACCAACTGTGTAGTTAATTCCAGCAAAATGTTTTGGAGTAAAAAGTGGACACATACCTTTTTACCTCCTAGTTTAGCTCCTAGGTCCTATTTGCTTCATTACACATTCTAATTAAGCATCTTGAAGAAAATATCTTGACACCCATATGAATTTGGGACCTTGGGCCCTTCATTTAGCTTATCCTTGACTCAAATTAGGTCCTTGGACTTGGGTGCCAACCACCCAAATCCTCCCTAATTGGTCAGGGGAAATAAATGTTATGTCAACCTAGGACCTTTAAAAATGTTCCTCCTTGTCATCTTTTGTGATTTAATTTCATAAATGTTAGTGGGAAAGCATATATAAGTGAGTTTTTGATTTCATTTGTAACCTAGATGGATATTGCAAACTTATGATATTGGAGCTAAGAGAATTAAAGGCATTCATTGTGTTATTGTTGCAAATTTATGTTTGTATTTGTGTGTTTGTTATAGATTTGGCATCATCATCCATCTCCTTATGAGTTGAAGAGCTTTCATCCTCCTAAGGGCTTCACCTCTGAAGTGACATCATCGCTGTTTGAATCACTTCATCATTTTGATTATCTTTAGCCTCTGTCCTACAAGGACACACTCTCTCTAACAACAGTGTTGTGAAAGCTTGAATGCTAACCTAGGATTTGACTGAGGCAAGTCCCTAAACACCACAAGCCCCAAACCCCTCTCTTGTTGTCTTGTGTGCAGGTTACAAGTATAGGTTTCAAGAAAAGTGGAGCTATAGGAAGGCAGTGCAGGAATTAAGGTTTCAGGATCTGAAAACAGTTTTAGGACAGCTCTTTGAAAAGACTTGGGCAGTTGGTGACCTAGTCTACTGGGCTTCTAGGTTCTAGATCTAGTTTCTAAGCATCATTGACAACATATTCTTAGTTTTAACCTCTGATAGATTCTCATTTATGGACTTGGGCGGTTACCAAATTTGTCCTCTGACACCTCTACTTTCGAGAGACAGCTTTCGACATCTTACTAATCATCTCTATACTTTTATATTTCAAATTACTGTTACCATTTGTCCATTTCAAGTTGGTTATCTCATAACTAGGGTTTTACTCATACTTAACCTAGTGTTTGATAAAAGTCTTGGTTGAATCTCATCTTTCCCTGACAAACAAGGGTACAAAATTAGTAGTTGAGTCCTCTTTCATCTTGTAGTGACATAGTTCGATTTTATCCTTGAATGTTATAGTGAAAGGAGGTTTTGATCTAGTGTACTCTCCAACATACATTCATCATCTCCCATCTGCTTTTACTATATAACACCACCATTCAGGTGGGAGGAAAAGTAGTGGATCTTCTAGTGGGAGAAATACTCCTCCCAAAGTATGGGGATCCTAGGAATCCTGTCATAACAGTCCACATCTTAGGAGTTGAAATATCCAATATTTTAGTTGACTTAGGAGCAGCCAAAAACATTATGACAGTTCACACCCTGGATAGATTGGCCCTTACATGCATTCAAGCCACTTCCATAAGTATACAATTTGCTGATCAATCAATAGCCATCCCAAAAGGGGTATTGACTGACGTCCCAGTTGTTGTAGAATGATGTGAATTTCTAGTAGATTTCCTGATCTTAGAGCCAAGAAATCAAAGGAATGCTTATCCTCTGATTTTAGGTAGGCTATGATTGGCTACTGCAACAACATCCATTGATTGTAGAACTAGGGATATGGTCATCTCAAATGGCTTAGACATGAAGAAAATCTCCTTGAACCCTCCAGCTAAACTGTCTATATATTATTCAGGAAAAGTGTGGGTAGATGAGCCTAACAACATGGAAAATAGTGCCTCCTTGGCCATGGTTACTATCAAAAAACATTTGGGAGAGATGGAAGAAGAAATAAACTATGACACATCTGAAGATATAACTCACATCCTCATTGGAGAAGACACAACGGGCTTAGCTCAAGACTTAAGGAAAGAACTTTTGATTGCTGCCCATTGTACCCTTGCTAATATCATTCCTTGTGGGGAAACTTTCTACAGAGACCTAGCTACTTCTCATATGCTACTTCCACATTTTTCCCTCTTAACACTATGAGTCCAGAATATGGGTTAGGAGCATCCATGGAGCATATTACAAAACAAGACATGGTCTTACTTGGGAAAACATTGAACATCAACACTCAGTTAACAACACAACAAGAAGGAGAACTTCTTGATCTTTTTATTTCCCATTCAACAACTTTTTCTTGGGAATATAAAGATATGAAGGGCATCCCTCCTAAGATTGGCACCCATCACATATACACAGAAGATGTCAAACTTGTTAGATGGCCCCAAAGAAGGTTAAGCCCTACACTTAAAGACATTGTCAAAATTGAAATAGAAAAAGTGCTACAGGTTGGATTCATTTATCCTATCTTAGACAGCCAGTGGGTTTCACCCTTGGTTATAGTGCCCAAGAAGAATGGGAAATGGAGAGTATGCATTGATTATAGAGAGATAAAAAAATCCACAAAGAAGGATTATTTTCCCTTTCCATTCATTAACCAAGTACTAGATAACCTAGCAAGGAAAAAATACTTTTCATTCCTAGATGGGTTTAGTGGATACTACCAGATCCAAGTGGCACCAGAAGACAAGGATAAAACTACCTTCACATGCTCATGGGGAACCTTTGCATATAGATTCCTTCCATTTGGCCTGTGTAATGCTCCAGCTACCTTTCAGAGGGTTGTTTTAGCCATTTTTGCTGAACTAGCCAATGAGTGTATGTAGGTCTACATGGATGAATTTACTGTGTATGGGAACACTTTTGAAGAGACCCTAAAGAATCTAGAAAAAGTGTTGCAATGTTGTGAGAACAATCAATTGTCCTTAAGCCATGATAAATTATTTATGATGGTAGAAGAAGGAATTGTCCTTGGGCATCACATATCAACGAAAGGAATCAAAGTAGATCAAAACAAAGTAGAAGTGATCAAATAATTGCCCCCACCTAGAAACCAAACTGATGTTAGAAGTTTCTTAGGTCATGCAGGATACTATAGGAGGTTCATAGAAAATTTTAGAAAGATAGTTGCCCCTATGTTCTCCCTGGTGATCAAGGACACTAAGTTTCAGTGGATAGAAGACTACCAAACAACATTTGAAACCATAAAAAAAAACTTACAGTCACACTTGTTTTGAGGGGACCTTATTGGAATCTCCCCTTTCACATCCAAAAAGATGCATCAAATGAATTAATAAGGGTAGTCTTAGGATAGAAAGAATAGAAGGCATGCATGCAATCTACTACATATGTAAAAACCTTACCCCTTCTAAGAGGAACTACACAACAACTGAAAAGGAATTCCTGGTAGTCATCTATACTATTAACAAATTCAAACACTACGTCAAAGGATATAAAACCTTTATGCAAATTGATCGTGCAACCATTAAATACTTAATGAACAAACTGGTGGTAGGTGCAAGAATCATCAGGTGGTTGTTACTATTGCAATAATTTGATATTACCATCAGAGATAACCCAGGAAAGTTTAATTTGGTTGTTGACTTTTTGTCAAGGTTGCATACAGGTGGAGAAAACTAGCCAGTGGAAGATAGGTTTCCGAAAGAACCTTTTTGTTGTTTCTTCAATTACACCTTGGTTTGTTGACATAGCAAATTTCTTGGCTATAGGCTTGTTTCCTTCTCATTTCACTTCTAAACAGAAAAAGAGATTAGAAAAGGAAAGTTTATCTCACAAATGGTTGAATGGTTTGTTGTTTAAATGTGGTCTTGACTTTGTGCTACACAGGTGACGCAGAGCGCGGGGCAGTATATGGTGGAACAATCTAAAATGCGGCTGTGACTGTAGTTGAGTCACTGTACCCCTGCACCATATATTTTATTGTGTCAAATGCTATCAGCTCTCATGGTGAACCATCAGCTTGCTGAACCTTCGAACCTTGGTGAGCCGTTGAACCGCTAAACTAGTGCCTGTTGTTGAACCCGCCGGGCTCGTTGAACCATTGAACCGGTTCAATGGGTGGTTCAATGATCGTTATTATTCATTACCACCTTCTTCATTCCACTGGATCTCTGAACCGTTGAATCATTGAACCCTTTGAATCATTGAACCGGTTCAAAGGTTCAACCCAAAGGTTTTCTCTGCCAAACTTAACATGCCGATCACTTAGCTTCAAACGCTGTTGAAGTAGTGAACTCTTGAACTTTCAAAGTCGGTTCAAACAAAAGACTATGGCTTGATTTAAGTCATCGGCGGAGCCGATACTCTTCGCCCGATGATGAACTTCACACCGACACTACATGCTGCTTCTGCTAATTTAGCGAACCGTTGAACCATTAAAAATGGTTCAATCACATAAACTTAACACTTTAAACTTCACCAGTGGAATCTGCTGAAACCCTCATGATTTTGCAAAACTACTTCTCTCATAAACAAACAAACTTTTACACTTTGTCAGCCTAGCACATGCAGATGCTAGGGTTCATTCCAGCATGCTACCGATCAATCCTGTAACTGCAAAACTTGCACAAATAGAAAATGCAAAAACAAAATCTAATCTAATATGTATAGCCATTCCACCGATTACAGAGTAATCAACTGGTGGAATGGAGAAATCCCATATCGACTGTAAATTAGAAATCAACTACACAGATGTAATTCAAATGCAAAATAGGATCTTCTTTATTTCTCTGAGGATGAATACAAATGTCTGTTTTCACAGTACAACTCAAATTCACAATCTCTGCTCTGTCTAATTTCCCCTTTCTGATCTATATCTCTCTCTCTATATGTCTAATCGATCAAAACTTAGGCTATTTAACAACCCATAGAGAGTAGTACTGACAAGATTCCCAGCAGCTGGGAGACAATTCCAGGCGGCTGGGAGACATAACTAACTAACAGCCTGTCATTATAGATCGACAGGTGTTCTAACAATAGAAACAAACTAAAAATAGAAAGCGTTGGTCAAATAGACCTTATTACATAGTAAATGCATAACAACCCATTCAAGACTTTAGGCTTCTAATTAACTTGATGAAGGGGTGTTCCTGCACCATACTCCCCAAGAGAAGAGATCTCAAGCCCACTTGAGATCAGAGTGTGGAAGTCTGCTCCATGGTTCTTGATCTGGTCGGCAGTCATCCAAACTACCTCTGAATTAGGTTTCCCCTGCCAAGCCACCAAATATTCTATATATTCTTTGTTCTTGGTCTTCTTTACCATTCTAGAATCTAAAATCTTCTGCAAGTTTGGTGGATCATGTTTAGGAATTTCATGATCTGCTATATCCTGTAATGTTTCATGTTCCATATCTGCATTATGTTTGTATGGAGTTAAATCACAAACATTAAAAATAGGTGACAATCCAAGATCAGAAGGGAGTTGGATCTCATAAGCATTCTGTCCACATTTCTTCAAAATCTGACATGGTCCAAGCTTCCTCTGCATGAGCTTAGTATATTTTCCTTTGGGGAGTCATTCCTTTTTCAAATAAACCCATACCAAATCTCCAACATCAAATTGTACATCTCTTTTCTTCTTATCGGCATATTCTTTATACTTCAAAGTAGTTTGCTGGAGTTGGTTCTTTACCTGATCATGCACCTCTTTTATTGCTGCTGCAAAAGCTTCTCCATCCACACTAATTGAGTCTCATGTAGGTAGATTTCTTAATTCCAAAATACCTCTTGGATGCATACCATACACCACTTGAAAAGGTGATTTCCCTGTACTCCGATTGATGGTATCATTATAAGAAAATTCTGCCTGTGGTAGGATGTGATCCCACTTCTCTCCATGCTATTTTGTCAAACATCTGAGTAGATTTCCTAATGAACAGTTAACCACTTCAGTTTGTCCATCTGTCTAAGGATGATATGCTGATGAGAAAGATAAATTTGTGCCAAGCTTCTTCCAAAGAGTCCTTCAAAAATGACCAATGAATTTCACATCTCTATCTAACACTATACTCAATGGCAACCCATGTATCCTCACTATTTCCTTGAAAAACAAATCTGCAACATATGAAGCATCACAAGTAGTTTTGCATGGCAAGAAATGTGCCATTTTACTGAATCTGTCTACTACAACAAAGACACTGTCATAACCCTTCCTTGTTCTGGGTAAACCCAACACAAAATCCATACTTATGCCTTCCCATGGCCTAGAAGGAATGGGCAGTGGCTGATATAAACCTGCATTAGTTGATCTGCCTTTTGCTTTCTGACATATCACACATGTCTCCACAAATTTTCTTATATTTGATTGCAATTTAGGCCAATAGTAATGTCTCTTTACCAGTTCCAGAGTCTTATCTAAACCAAAGTGTCCTGCCATAGCTCCACAATGCTTTTCCCTAATGATGTTCAGCCTCATAGAACACCTTGGAATACATAATTGTACACCTTTGAACAACAATCCATCCTGGATCAGAAATTCAAAAAATTCAGTATGATATTTGTCTCCAAAAGAAATACATACTTGATAGATCTCTCCAAAGTCTTCATCAACATCATACATAGTCTTCAAGGAATCAATACCAACACTTTCTAGTTGAATATGATTTATTGTTAGAGCTCTCCAGCTCAAAGCATCTGCTACCTTGTTCTTTACCCCTTTCTTATGCTTAAGTGTGAAAGTAAAAGCTTGTAAAGTTTCTACCCATTTCATATGTCTGTGAGTCAGCTTCTCTTGACTATTAATGAAACTAAGAGCCTGATTATCTGTGAATACTATGAATTCCTTTGGCATCAAGTAATGCCTCCACTTTTTGAGTGGCTAGACTAGAGCATACATCTCCAAATCATATGATGAATACCTCTTCTTTGCATCATTTAACTTCTCACTGAAAAATGCAATAGGCCTACCTTCTTGACTGAGTATTGCTCCAATTGCCATGTGACTTGCATCACATTCTACCTGAAAAATTTTGTTGAAATCAGGAAGTGTGAGGACTGGCTATTGTGCCACCTTCTTCTTCAGTGTTTCAAATGAATCATCCACTTCTTTGGTCCAAGTAAACCTGCACTTCTGTCCTCCTTTTATGGTGTCAAGCATGGGTGCACAGACATGACTAAACCCTCTTATAAACTTCCTGTAGAAAGTTGCTAACCCATGGAAACTTCTGACATCATTCATAGTTCTCGGAGTTGGCCAAGACAATATGGCACTTACCTTCTCCTTATCCATGTTCAGTTTACCCTGTGAAATGACAAAACCCAAATAGGTGATCTCTTCCTGCATAAACAAACACTTCTCCAAGTTGATCATTAGCTGCTCTTCATGTAACCTTTTGAGGACCAAGTCTATATGTCTGAGATGCTCTTCCCTTGTATTACTGAAAATAAGAATGTCATCTAGATATACTATGACAAATTTGCCTATAAATTCTCTCAAGACCTCATTCATCAGTCTCATAAAAGTACTAGGAGCATTGGACAATCCAAAAGGCATAACCTTCCACTCATACAATCCCTCATTTGTTTTGAATGCTGTTTACCACTCATCTCCTGGCCTAATCCTGATCTGATTATAACCACTCTTCAAATCTATTTTTGTGAAATACTTAGCACCTCCTAAACAATCAAGTAAATCTTCTATTCTAGGTATTGGAAATCTATACCTGATTGTGATCTTGTTAATAGCCCTGGAATTAGTACAAAGCCTCCAAGTGCCTTCCTTCTTCAGTGCTAATACAGCTGGTACTGCACATGGACTTAAACTCTTGCCAATTAGGCATGTGTCCAACAATTCCTCAATCTGTCTGGCAACTTCTGCATTCTGCTCTGGAGTAAGCTTGTATACTGCCTTGTTTGGAAGTGTAGATCCTGGGATCAAATCTATGCAATGACTGATATCCCTTACAGGTGGTAGGGACCTTGGCATTCCATCAGAGATGATGCCTTTGTATTTATCCAACAACTTTTGGACAGCAGGATCTATGAACCTCTGTCGCTTCTCTCCCTTGATTTCTTGCTGCTGTTCTTGATTTACCTTCAGGCATGAAATTAGGGCATATGCAACTGTACCCTCTTCTACTATTTCTTTCATGAACTGTTTACCTTCTACCAGCATTACCTTGGCCTCTTTCCCCTTTGACTCTACCTCCTTCTCCATCAATGGTAGTAACTCTATCACCCTACTATCCTTGGTGATTGAATATGTATTTCTAACTCCATCATGTTGTGCTCCTAAGTCATATTGCCATGGTCTTCCAAATAGGAGATGACAAGCGTCCATCTGAGCTATGTCAAACAATAGTCTGTCCTTATATGTTCCAATTTGAAATTCTACCCAAGCCTGCTCTTCTACAACTGTTTGTTGACCTTGAGTGAGCGATGAAATCTTATATGGGTAAGGATGTGGCAATCTTTTAAGTTTTAGCTTTTCTACCATTTCAACAGACACAAAATTTTTGGTAGATCCAGAGTCAATCAAAACTCTACATACCTTTCCTCCTACTTTGCAAGTAGTCTTGAAAAGGGATTTTCTTTGTGGGGGTTCTCTGTCAGGTACCTTCATGGTGGTCATTGCCCTTCTAATCATCAAAGATTCTCCTATCTTAGGATACCCATAACTATCAGGAGCTCTTACACTTTGACCAGTGTTTGAGCTTGTCACACTTTGACAGTCAGATTCTTGTATCAGATTTGTTCTTCTTTCTCCCATTAAACTTGATGCTTTCTCTGGACATCCGCTAGCTATGTGACCTTCCTAATTACAATTGTAACATCTGATAGATCCTCTGCCCTAGGATCTTCCTCTGAATGGCAGTCTTCTGCCCCTAAAGTTTCCTTGCTATTTATAACTTCCTTTTTGAGTTTGACTGCTGTCTCCTTTGCTATTTTCCTGGTTAGATTCTCCGTGATATCCAAATCCATTGCCTCTGCCTCTGAAAGGACTTCTTCCACCTCTTTGCTGTCTTCCTCTTCCTCTGTTGTTTTGCTCTTGCCTTCTCTTTAACTTCTCTTCCACCTTCAGTGCCAATTGATAGCACTTCTGAACTGTATCTGGACTATGCAGATTTAAATCTTCTTGGATGGCAAGTCTCAACCCATTGAGATATCTTGCTACCCTCTGTTCCTCATTTTCCTTTACCTTTGTCTTGACACAGAGTTTCATGAATTCTTCAGTATATGAGCTGACATCTAATTCTTTTTGCTTCAAGATTTGCCTCCTCTTATGCAATTGGATGTTGTAATCCAATGGAACATAGGCTTCCTTCACTAAAGCCACCATCTTCTTCCAAGTAGCAACTCTATTCTTTCCTTCCTTCACTCTGTCATCTTGGATGAAATTCCACCAAGTCAATGCAGCCTCTTTCATTTTGGACTGTGCCATCTTTACCTTTTGATGCTCTGGTATTTCTTTTGTTTCAAAGAAATTGTTCAAGGAGTCTATCTACTCCATCATCGAATCATGATCCATCTTTCCTGTAAACACTGGTAAATCCAGTTTCACATCCATGGATTTGAGAGCATTCAATAAGGGTCTCTGGTTTGTAGGAACCTCTATCTCTTCCCGCCTAGGGATTTCCTCTTCATCCCTATCATATTCTTTACCAGAACTTACTCTGTCCCTCAATTTCTCCAACTCATCTTTCAAAGCATGATTCTAAGCTTTCACTGCTTTGCTCTCGGCAATCTGCTTCTTCACCAAGACAGCTAACTCAGCATTGGTCATCCTTGCTGGGATCTCTGATGATCCCTCTCTGTCTGACATTCTATCTTCTTATCTTCCCAGAAGATACTCCTTAGCTTTGATACCACTATGACGTAGAGCGCGGGGCAGAATATGGTGGAACCAATCTAAAATGCGATTGTGACTGTAGTTGAGTCACTGTACCCCTGTACCATATATTTTATTGTGTCAAATGCTATCAACTCTCATGGTGAACCATCGGCTCGCTGAACCTTCGAACCTTGGTGAGTCGTTGAACCGTTGAACTAGCGCCTGTCGTTGAACCCGTCAGGCTCGTTGAACCATTGAACCATTGAACCGGTTCAATGGGTGGTTCAACGATTGTTATTATTCATTACCACCTTCGTTGTTCTGCTGGATCTCCGAACCAACACACGATTGAACCGTTGAACCCTTTGAACCATTGAACTGGTTCAAAGGTTCAACCCAAAGGTTTTCTTTGCCAAACTTAACATGCTGATCACTTGGCTTCAAATGTCGTTGAATAGTGAACTCTTGAACTTTTGAAGTCGGTTCAAACAAAAGACTACGACCTGATTTAAGTCATTGGCGGAGCTGATACTCTTCACCTGATGAAGAACTTCACACTGACGCTACACACTGCTTCTGCTAATTTAGCGAACCATTGAACCATTAAAAATGGTTCAATCATAGAAACTTAACACTTCAAACTTCACTAGTGGAATCTGCCGAAACCCTCATGATTTCACAGAACTACTTCTCTCATAAACAAACAAACTTTTACACTTCGTCAGGCTAGCACATGCGGATGCTAGGGTTCATTCCAACATGCTGCTAATCGATCCTGTAACTGCAAAACTCACACAAATAGAAAATGCAAAAATAAAATCTAATCTAATATGTATAGCCATTCCACCGATTACAGAGTAATCAACCGGTGGAATGGAGAAATCCCATATCGACTGTAAATCAGAAATCGACTACACAGATGTAATTCAAATGCAAAATAGGATCTTCTTTATTTCTCTGAGGATGAATACAAATGTCTGTTTTCACAGTACAACTCAAATTCACAATATCTGCTCTGTCTAATTTCCCCTTTCTGATCTATATATCTCTCTCTATATGTATAATCGATTAGAACTTAGGCTATTTAACAACCCATAGAGAGTAGTACTGACAGGATTCCCAGTGGCTGGGAGACAATTCCAGGTGGTTGGGAGACATAACTAACTAACAAACTCATAACTAACTAACAACCTGTCATTATAGATCGACAGGTGTCCTAACAATAGAAACAAACTAAAAATAGCAAGAATTGGTCAAATAGACCTTATTACATAGTAAATGCATAACAACCCATTCAAGACTTTAGGCTTCTAATTAACTTGATGAAGGGGTGCTCCTGCACCAACAGGTGCTTAAGAGTTGATGAAATTTTTGATGTGTTGAGGGCATTGCCATGATGAACCCTCCAGTGGACATTACTCCTCACAAAGGACAATCCACAAGATCCTTGGAGTTGGTTATTATTGGCCATCTCTCTACAAGGATGTCAAGAGGTATGTCAAGTAGTGTGATCAATGCCAAAGGATGGGTCAACCAACTTTCACCTAGGAAATGTTACTTCAACCCCAAGTGGTTTTAGAACCATTTGAACAATGGGGCTTGGATTTTTTTGGGGCCTATTTCTCCAGCATGTTCAAAAAATTAATATATCTTAGTATGTACAGATTATGTAACCAAATGGGTAGAAGTTCAAGCACTACAATTTGCAAGAGAAGAAAAAGTTGTTCATTTCCTATATAACAAAATCTTCTTAAGGTTTGGAGCCCCAAGATTGATAGTTTTAGATAGAGATCCACAATTTACTTCTCAAGTGATACAAGATTTCATAGATTTGTAGTAGATCAAGCACAAAAAATCTTAACCCTATTATCCCCAAGAAAATGGGCAAGTGGACGTAACAAATAGAGATATGGAAAATATCTTGACAAAGATAGTGGCCATGAATAGGAACGATTGAGCTAGTACGTTACTTGAAGCAGTTTGAGCTTACAACACCACATGGAAGTCAACAACCAAGTTCTCACCTTATGAACTTGTCTATGGGAAGAAACCAATATTGTCAATAGAGTTTGAATTGCAGACACTAAGGACATCACTGGACATTGGACTACCATTATCTATAGCCCATCAAGATAGGATTATTCAACTCAATGAGTTGGATGAAATCATAATGGAGGCCATACAACAAACAAAACTCATTCAACATAAGAGGAAATAGTGGCATGACCAACGTGTTGCAAGTATGAGGATAACCAATGTTGTCATTGATGTCAACATACTCATATTGTATTAATGAGAAGGATTGGATGAGCTGTGTGCTAAGGATATTGAGAGAATAAGTCTTAATCAGGAATAGTGAAGAACAGTGATGACAAGAAGGCAAAAGTCCTCAATAGGTTGAGGATCAGAGGGTGCGGTTTAAAGGGTTTGTAGATATGAGTCTTGAGATGCTCCAATCAAGATTTCAGAGGTCCGCATGAAGATCTAAAGAAGTTATGGTTGCTCAAGTAGAACCGGTTCCGGCAGGTGTTCAGAGGTGACAGAGGGTCACAGAAAGGTCCGGTGAGCTCCAGAATTCCATTATCTCACTCTGCAGATTGGAGGGAGTGTTAAAGAAGTCTGTGTGAAGTGACAACTAGATTTATTCATGGTTTGGAGGTCTGGAAGCACCTTTTTCACTATGACAGTCATGACAGACTGTGTTCTTGAAGTTCCAGATGAAGAAGAGAAGAATTCCAGTAAGCTGATAAAGTGCAGATGTTCTTGATGACTCAGGAAAGGTTTTGGTGATCTTTGGATCATGTACAATTCTTATTGGTGGTCCGCATTAAAGTTTGAGTTTGCATTTGAAGAATAACCATGGATATTGGTGTTCTTCTTAAGACAGGCCGACCAGATGTATTACACGTCTTGCGAATGATCTTATAGGTGTTTGCCAACTTAGATGATTGTTCCTAAGTCGATGCCTTGTATAAATAAGAGATTTTGAATTCATTTTGAAGGGTGTCTTGGTGTGGATGAGTGTGGCATAGAAAAGAAGAAGAGCGAAAAGTAGAGCAGGAGTTTTCGGGCTTAAATGGAACTGATCCAGACATGGTAAAGATGTCAATATCTAGTTCAAGTTTGTAATACTTGTTACTTTGTAGACAGTGTGTCTTTTGTAGGCAGTGTGCCTCTTGTGAGCAGTGTGCTCAGGCAGTGAGCCCTAATTGGCATGTGCCATCTATTTTTCTTATTCTTCTAACAGAGAATAATCCTTGGGTTAATCACCACGTGGTTTTTCCCTTGACCGTGTTTTCCACGTCAAAATCTTGGTGTCTCATGTGTTGATGTGTATCTGCTCTGGTGTTTATCCTTTATGCTTTCATGAGTGATTAATTGATATGCTATTAAATAACAAAGAGGATTTAAGTGTTTGAATTGGAAGCAATTTTTTGTACAATTGATTCACCCCCCTCTCAGTTGTGTGCCCTAGATCTAACAATTGGTATCAGAGCTAAGTTCCTCTAAAAGGAGCTTAACCGCTTAAGGAGATCCAGGATGTCGTCATACAAGAAGGATAGTCTGAAGTTTGATGGAACCAACTTCTCTCTTTGGAAAGGTCGCATGAAATGTCACTTGGAGTGTATGGGAAAGGCGCACTTGTCCATGGTCACAAAAGCATATACACCTCCACAGGGTGGTCCGACAACTCTAAATGAAATCACAGATGCTGAAAACAATCTGTGGACCAAAGAGGCTCTTCTAAGCGCATTAACTGACTCAGAGCTCTCAAATGTTGTTGACCTACCAACTGCCTATGAGATCTAGATTAAGCTGGAACTTCTGCATGAAGGAGATGAGTATGTTAAGAGTGTAAGGTTGCAGAGTCTCAAAGGGAAATTTAAAAGACTGAAAATGAGAGATGATGAAAAAATCACTACCTTTATGCCAAGAGTAAATGAGCTGGTGTGTGGAATTAGGAATGCTGGTGGAGTTTTGGATGAAAATGAGATTGTTGGCAAAATTCTCAGATCCCTTCCTACTGCCTACAAAATCAAGGTTGCTGCCATTGATAAATTTAGAGCCCATACAACTGTCACAAGAGACCAATTGGCTGGCAAACTGGCTACATTTGAAATGACCGAGTTTGGAGATGATCTCCCCAAGACTGAATATGCATTCAAAGCCAGTGCCTATGTGAAAGGTAAACAAAGTTTTGATCCGGGAGAAAACTCTTCAAGGAAGCTGTCATGGTATGATCAAACAAGAAGAGACATGGAAGTGGAAGAAGCTGGAATAGCTCAACTTGAAGCCCTAATTGCAAAGAGACTGCCAAGAGGATCTGATAAGTATGAAGGAAAATTACCCTTTAAGTGCTTCAACTGCAATGAGATTGGTCATTTTGCCTCAAGATGTCCGGAAAGATCTACAAGGTCAAATTCTAATAGACAAAGGTTCTAAAAGAATTGTTATTATGTTCATGAAGAAGATGATAATGAAGGAGTAACAGATGATGAATCAGAGATAGGAAACAAATCCGGAAATGAATGGGTGTTTATTGCCATCAAGGAAGAAGATCCAATATCCTCTGAATCTATCAATCATAAGGTTGTAGAAAGAGCTTTGGCTGCCCAAGTTGAAGAGAAGGATGATTGGGTTATTCATAGTGGATGCTCTCACCATATGACAGGTGACAAGAACAAGTTCTTAGATTTTGAAAGGTATGAAGAGGAATGGTAAAGTTTGGTGATAATTCTGCTGGTAGAATCAGAGGAAGAGGAACTATTTCATTTAATGGAAGAAACAAAATTGGTAATGTGCTGTATGTTGAAGGTTTGAAGCACAATCTTCTCAGTGTTGGATAGTTGGTGGACAAAGGCTATGATCTCCGATTCAAAGATGGAAAATGCAAAATCTTTGAAAGATCCAGAATAGAGATTGCATCCGGTACTCAAACAAAAGGTAATATCTTCCACTTGGTTGGTGCTAGTAAAAGTTGTCTGTTTGTTCAAGTAGATCAGAGTTGGTTATGGCATAGAAGGATGTGTCATGTAAATTTTGATAACATCATCAAGATAAGTAATACTCAGGCTGTAAGAGATCTTCCAAAATTGGTAAAACCTGCAAATAGTTTGTGCAAAGAATGTCAGATGGGTAAACAGAGCAGAGTCTCATTCAAAAGCAAGGATCAGTCCTCTACCGGATTATTGGACTTAGTTCATACTGATCTATGTGGTCCGACAAGAATCAAGAGTATGCAAGGTGATAGATATTTCATGTTACTGATTGATGACCATTCCCGGATGATGTGGGTTACCTTTCTGAAAGAGAAATCAGAAGCTTTTGAGAAGTTCAAAATCTTCAAGGCTATGGTAGAGAATCAAACTGGATTAAAACTCAAATGTCTGAGGTCTGATAGAGGTGGTGAATTCACGTCCGGTGAATTCATAGACTTTTGTGAGAAGCATGGTATAAAAAGGCAGTTATCTACTCCTAGGACTCCATAGTAGAATGGAGTAGTAGAGAGAAAGAACTGGACCATCCAGGAAGCATCCAGGACAATGATGATGGAAGAAAATGTTCCCCAGATGTTTTAGAGAGAAGCTGTCAGCACTGCAGTCTATACTCTCAATCAAGTTCAAATCAGAAGCAATACCGGTAAGACTCCTTATGAAGTTTGGTTTGGCATCACTCCTACTATGAGATATTTCAGAGTATTTGGTAGCAAATGTTACATTAAAAGAGATGAAGATCTAGGAAAGTTTGATGCTAGAAGTGATGAAAGAATTTGCTTGGGTTACTCCACTCAAAGCAAAGCATACCGGTGTTACAATAAGAGACTGAGAAAAATGATAGAAAGTACAAATGTGAAGGTTGATGAAAGTATTGAGAAGCCCTCAAGATTTTATGAGTATGATGAAGATGATCAGAATGGTGTTCTGATTCAAGGAACTCAATCCTCTCCTGAAAGTCAGATTCAGACTGATTCGGTAAATCAAGAAGAAGAGATAGGTCTGAATGAGCCTGATCAAGAAGCAGAAGTGCAAGAAACTCCCAAAGTTCCAAGGTATGTAAGACTAAACCACTCTAAAGATCAGATCATAGGTGACAAAAGCAAAGGTGTGCAAACTAGAAGGAATGTTGCTCAAAATTCAGATGAATGTTGTCTGATTTCAAAGATTGAACCTAAGACAATAAATGAAGCCTGCAATGATGAAAATTGGACCAAAGCAATGGAGGAAGAGTTGATGCAAATTAATAAAAATCACACTTGGGATCTTGTTTCTAGACCTAGAAACAAGAATGTGATTGGAACCAAATGGGTCTTCTGGAACAAACTAAATGAAGTTGGTGAAGTAATCAGAAATAAAGCCAGACTAGTCTGCAAAGGCTACTCTCAAATAGAAGGGATTGATTTTGAGGAAACCTTTGCTTTGGTGGCAAGAATTGAAGCAGTCAGACTATTTCTTGCATTTGCTGCCTTCAAGGATTTCAAAGTGTATCAGATGGATGTCAAATCTGCTTTCCTGAATGGTGACTTAGAGGAAGAAGTGTACATTGAACAACCGGATGGATTTCAGTTATCTGAGCATGGTGATATGGTCTGCAAATTAAAAAAGGCACTATATGGTCTAAAGCAAGCTCCAAGAGCATGTTATGAAAGGCTGGACAAACATCTTTTGAAGATTGGTTTCAACAAAGGTACTGCTGATAGTAACCTATATTTCAAAATTGATCATGAAAATATCTTGATTGTTGAAGTATTTGTTGATGATATCATCTTTGGAGGAAGAGACAGTATGTGTGAAACCTTTGCAAATCAAATGAAAAGTGAGTTTGAAATGTCAATGCTCAGTGAAATGAATTTCTTCTTGGGTCTGCAAATTTCTCAATCAAAGAAAGGAATCTTTATTTCTCAGACCAAATATGTGAAAGAATTGTTGAGAAAATTTGGGATGGAAGATTCAAAGCCAATGAATACTCCCATGGCAATTGGATGTAAGTTGAGCAAAGATGATGACTCTCCTAAGACAGATTAGACAAAGTACAGATCAATTATTGGAGGATTATTGTACCTCACTCAAACTAGACCAGATATAATGCAGGCTGTTGGTCTTGTGGCGAGATTCTAGGCTGATCCCAGAGAATCTCATGTCATGGCAATCAAAAAATTTTTTAGGTACCTAAAAGGAACAGTTGAGTATGGTCTATGGTATCCTAGAGATCATAATTTTTCTCTTCATGCATATATAGATGCAGATTGGGCAGGAGCATTCTTTTTGGGAAAAAGGTTGGTTTCTTAGCTAAGCAAGAAACACGAGGCAATATCCCTGTCTACAACTGAAGCAGAATACATTGCAGCAGCAGGAAGTTGCACTCAACTTTTGTGGATGAAGCAGATGCTAAGAGACATTCAAGTAGAATATGAGGAGTCTATCACAATTTTCTGTGACAATTCAAGTGCAATAAATATTTCTAAGAATCTAGTGTTGCATTCTAAGACTAAGCATATATCTATCAAGTTTCACTTTCTAAGAGAGCAAGTGAACAAGGGTGAAGTCAGATTGGAGTATGTGCGCTCCAAGGATCAGCTTGTAGATATTTTTACTAAACCTCTTCCCAAGGACTCTTTTGAGTATCTTAGGGAGAAGTTAGGGGTTATTGCCCCTCCGGTGATGAACTAGGATGCACTGATGTGCATCAGTCCGGTGGATATTACAGTCATATCTTGTGATCTGGATTGATGATGGGGAGCTGCTACTTAGGGGGAGCAGCTGGTATGATTTTGATGTGTTCAAGTTGCAAGTATGAGCCCTTTGCCATTGATGTCAAAGGGGGAGAGAAGACATGTGAAAAAAAAGTGGTTGATGATCAAAGGGGGAGCAATAAAGGAAGAGAAGACATGTGAAGGGTTGTTGCTGATAGGGGGAGCTGTGACAGAAAGGAGAAGTTCTTGTCTTGATGGTTTTTCACATCATATGTTGCCATCAATGACAAAGGGGGAGATTGTTGCAAGTATGAGGATAACCAGTGTTGTCATTGATGTCAACATACTCATATTGCATTAATGAGAAGGATTGGATGAGTTGTGTGCTGAGGTTATTGAGAGAATAAGTCTCAATCAGGAACAGTGAAGAACAGTGATGACAAGAAGGCAAAAGTCCTCAATAGGTTGAGGATCAGAGGATACGGTTTAAAGGGTTTGTAGATATGAGTCTTTTGATGCTCCAGTCAAGATTTTAGAGGTTCGCATAAAGATCTAAAGAAGTTATGGTTGCTCAAGTAGAACCGGTTTTGACAGGTGTTCAGAGGTGACAGAGGGTCACAGAAAGGTCCGGTGAGCTCCAGAATTGCATTATCTCACTCTGCGGATTACAGGGAGTGTTGAAGAAGTCTATGTGAAGTGACAACTAGATTTGTTCATGGTTTGGAGGTACAAAAGCACCTTTTTCACTATGATAGTGATTACAGACTGTGTTCTTGAAGTTCCAGATGAAGAAGAGAAGAATTCTAGTAAGCTGATAAAGTGCGGATGTTCTTGATGACTCAAGAAAGGTTTTGGTGATCTTTGGATCATGTACAATTCTTATTGGCGGTCCGCATTAAAGTTTGAGTTTGCATTTGAAGAATAACCACGGATATTGGTGTTCTTCCTAAGACAGGCCGACCGGATGTATTACACGTCTTGCGAATGATCTTATAAATGTTTGCTAACTTAGATGATTGTTCCTAAGTCGATGCCTTGTATAAATAAGAGATTGTGTATTCATTTTGAAGGGTGTCTTGGTGTGGATGAGTGTGGTATAGCGAAGAAGAAGAGCGAAAGGCAGAGCAGGTGTTTTCAGGCTTAAATGGAACTGATCCAGACATGGTAAAGATGTCAATCTCCAGTTCAAGTTTGTAATACTTGTTAGTTTGTAGACAGTGTGTCTCTTGTAGGCAGTGTGCCTCTTATGAGCAGTGTGCTCGGGCAGTGAGCCCTAATTGGCATGTGCCATCTATTTTTCTTATTCTTCTAACAGAGAATAATCCTTGGGTTAATCACCACGTGGTTTTTCCCTTGACCGGGTTTTCCACGTCAAAATCTTGGTGTCTCATGTGTTGATGTGTATCTGCTCTAGTGTTTATGCTTTATGCTTTCATGAGTGATTAATTGATATGCTATTAAATAACAAAGAGGATTTAAGTGTTTGAATTAGAAGCAAGTTTTTGTACAATTGATTCACCCCCCCTCTCAGTTGTGTGCCCTAGATCTAACACAATGCATCAAGAAGAGGACATTTCAGCAAGGAGATTGGGTTATCCTATATGATTCTAAGTTCAAGAAGTTCAAGGGAAAACTACAAACTCATTGGATGGGATCTTACCAAATTAGGGAATTTTATGAAAATGGGATAGTCTTACTGGCACCCATTGATGGAGGAAAAACACATTCTTAGTGAATGGTCATAAAATTTGACTCTACCATCAACCAACTACAAAAGAGGAGTTTACCAAGGACTTGTACTTGGTGACAGAGGTCACATCCTCTGCCAAAAATTGAAAATATTCAAAGTACAATATAAAAAAAAGATGAAAATAAAAGAGGGGTTGAAAACCAGTAAATGTCAACCCTTCTAAAAAAAGAAAAAATATAATAAAAGAGAAAGATTGGAAACCAGTCAAGTGGAAGTCTTTCTCACCTAGGGAACTAAAAACCAGCAAATGGCAGTTCTCTTTTACATGCATGAATCCATCAGGCATATCTCCAGAGCCAACCAAGTGCATCTTTGGAGCCAACTAGGAGCACCTCTGGTGCTTCAATAGACAAGGAGAATTCCAACCTCTGAGCCTACCTTTCCAAATGTTAAAGTGGGGCATCAAAAGATGATGAGGTCATCATGAATCACATCCCACTATAAAAAAGGAGGCCATGTTGAGAACTCATTACATCTAGCTACCGACTGAACCTTATCTTCACATTTATTGATGACGTCGTCTGCTTACACAAAGCAGTCACATCCATCATCAAAGGGCCTGACATTCCATGCTTTATGGACATCATGACAAGTGACCAGGAAAGCTACACATCACATTGTATCTCATCAAGGCAGCAGTGTGAAAACCCAAACATACTGTCTAATCATTACAAATAGTAATCCAGGTGTTTCTCTTAAATTAGTTGATTATGATAGGTCTTTTCATTTTCTATTTTCGTAACTCACCTGGATACCGTACATTGTCATTATTGCCAAAGTACCATCCAATACATGTCACCTTAACTACCCACCTAACACATCCACTCCAGAGTGTCATAACCCTCCTTCATTCATGATTAACCCTCATTTTTGAAATTGCAAGCAAAAACTTCCCCCTGAGCTCAGCAGTAGTCATCAACAACATCTAAACAAAAGAAGTTTTCCAACTCCAACATTAAAAAAAAAATAGAGATCAGGAGATAAATTCATTCTACAAAAACAAAGGAGCTCCAGAGATAGGGTTATTCTGTGACAGTAGAGAGAGAGAGAGAGAGAGAGAGAGAGAGAGAGAGAGAGAGAGAGAGAGAGAGAGAGAGAGAGAGAGAGAGAGAGAGAGAGAGAGAGAGAGAGAGAGAGAGAGAGAGAGAGAGAGAGAGAGAGAGAGAGAGAGAGAGAGAGAGAGAGAGAGAGAGAGAGAGAGAGAGAGAGAGAGAGAGAGAGAGAGAGAGAGAGAGAGAGAGAGAGAGAGAGTATTGTTTTGGTAAGAACCACTCAGAGGAAGGTAGTTAAAAGTAAGGTTTTGAAAGCAAAAGAACAAAAGAAAAGGAGGGTCAATCATCTTCAAGTGTAGAATGGGGATATAAAAGAAGTTAGATCCTGACACATCAGAAGGGTGAAGACATGTCATAGTCCACCTTGGGGTGCCCAAAGATGCTTTTTTCAAAGATGATCTTCGACACATGTCTTCACCTTCATAGAATCTCCTATTTCTGACTCACATGTCATAATTTTGTCATAGGAATCTGTCATGACCGTTTTGGTCAATATTCCCTTACACAACATCCAAGATGCTGACACATGGCAAAATATTCCTACCACTAAGTGGGACACCTATCTCCTCATGTGAGGAAAAAAATACATGTGGTCATATGCCATGTAGGATGACACATCACCGTGCCAACTCTCACAATATGAAAACCCAGGATTTGCATCCAATTAATACAATAGGCAAATGATAAATAAAAACAATGTAAAAATACAAGGAATTACCAAGGTTGAGACACCTTAATTCCCAACATTCTCCCACTTGTCAAACACCTTGTAAGAGCCAATAGAATTAACAGGATTTAACTGCTATAAACCGAGAGGCCAATAAACTCTGAACACCATCTGAACTTCTCTGTGCCCACTGGTTTCATCAATGCATCTGCAAAATTCTTCAAAGTATCTACCTTCTCCACATTTACCTTCCCATCCTCTACCATGTCTTGCACGAAGTGAAACTATACATCAATACGCTTTGTTCTAGCATGGAAATTTGGATTCTTCGCAAGGCAAATTGTACTCTGATTGTCACAACTGATCGTAATCTAACCTGTATCAACACCAATATCTGAACATAATCTCTTAATTCAAATGGCTTCCTTGCAAGCATGAGTTGCAGCCATATACTCATCTTATGTAGTGGACAAAGAAACCACAGGGTGTCGCTTACTCATCCAACTAATTGCACCACCAAACATAGTGAACACATAGGCATTGGTGGATCTCCTGCTGTCAATGTCACCGGCCCAATCAGAATCCACAAATCCATGAATATAGACTAAATGTAGAGGTCTTGTAAAATTACCATGATAGCATATGGAATACTTGGAAGTACCCCTCAAATATTGGAACACTCGCTTAACTGCATCCCAATGTACCCGTCCAGGATTAGCCATAAATCGACTAAGGACTCCCACTGATTGGGCAATGTCTACTCTTGTGTAGACCATAGCATACATCAAATTGCCAACAACACTGGCATAAGGTACTCATGTCATTTCCTCCACCTCACTAGGAGATTTTGGACAATCACTAATAGATAACTTTGTCCTCAATGAAACAGGAACACACAATGGTTTACAATCTTCCATTCTGAACCTATTGAACACGGTCTTCACATACTTACTCTGGCTTAACCAAAGTTTTTTGTTTTCTCTGTCTCTTCTAATTTCCTTTCCTAGAATGTACTTGGCTGCCCCAAGATTTTTCATCTCAAACTGTGTTGACAATTGAGCCTTCAAATCAGAAATCATATTCTTACCATTCCCAATCAACAACATATCGTCAACATACAATGCAATAATGAGAATGCAATCATTGTCAAATTTGTAATATACGCAATGATTTGATTTCAATCTCAGATAACCAATTGACAACACAAAGGCATCAAACTTCAAGTACCACATCCTAGGAGACTACTTCAAACCATACAAAGACTTCTTAAGCTTGCAAACCAAATTTTCTTTACCTTTCTCTATGTAATGCTCTGGTTGTGACATGTAGATTTCTTCCTCCAAATCACCATGAAGGAAAGTTGTTTTCACATCCATATGTTCTACTTCTAAGTCATAAGGAACTACAAGAGATAACAGAAATCGAATGGATGTCAGCTTTGCAACGAGAGAAATCACCATAATCAATTCCCTCCACTTGTGAATACCCCTTTGCAACCAATCTAGCCTTGTACTTTTCAACACTGCCATCTGCACCAAATTTTGTCTTGAACACCCATTTGCAATCAACGGGTTTCCATCCATTAGGCAAAGGCACCAAGTCCCATGTTTTGTTCTTTTCCAAAGAAGCTATCTCATCTTCCATGGACTCCTTCCAGGAACCTACATCTTTCATGCCCATAGCCTCTTTCATAGTTCTAGGCTCATCAATGTTAGTAAGTAAAGAAAAAGCACAATTAGAATCAAGTAATGAATAACCAAACCTATAAGGTTGCTTTCTTGTTCATGTAGACCTCCTCAAAGGCTGAGGTTGAGGTTTTACTTCTTCTTATGAGCTTTCGGAGCTGCTAGAGGTCTCCTCATCATCAGGTCTCTTAGTGTCTGTTGGTTCAGTCTTCTCATGGGTAGAAGAAAACTGAACCATATCTTCTTTCTTTTCTATCAATTCTAGCTATACAACAGAAGAAAGTGTTAGCTCTCTGAAGATAACACTTCTGCTATACAACATTTTTTCAACCACAGGATTCCAAAGCTTGTATCCTTTCACACCGACACCATAGCCAATGAAAATACATTTAACAACCTTGTTCTCCAATTTAGAACATTTCTCCCTAGGCACATGTGCATATGCCTCACAACCAAAAACATGAAGATGCCTAACTGAAGGCTTCTTACCAGATCACACCTCCATAGTTTTTTTTCCAACAAGAGCTAATGTAGGAGATCTATTTACCAGATAGCAAGCAGTGGCTATAGCTTCAGCCCACAACTTTTGTTCAAGGCTTGCTCCACTGAGCATACTCCTAGCCTTCTCCATCAGTGTCCTGTTCATCCTCTCTGCAACTCCATTTTGCTGCGGGGTGTATGGAGTTGTCTTATGACTTTCAATCCCTTGCTCTTTATAGAACTTATAGAACTCTACCAAACAAAACTTAGCACCATTGTCAGTTCTCAAACACTTCATCTTTTTACTAGTCAATTTTTTAGCAAAGGCTTTAAACTCCTTAAACCGACTAAAGACTTTAGTCTTGCTTATGATAAAATAAGCCCATGTCCTTCTACTATAATAATCTATGAAAGATATAAAATATGCAGATTTTGAAATCGAAGGAACATTAACAGGACCAAACACATTAGAATGAATAAGATCCAATACACCAAAAGACTTGTGAGAACTAGAGTAAAACTAAACACGGTTTTGCTTTCCATAAATGCAATGTTCGCAAAAGTCAAACTCGAGATTACAATCATTTAACCCCTCAAAAAGGTTTTTTTTTGTTTTAGGGTATGTAGACCCTTCTCACCAATGTGGCCATATCTCAAATGCCATAACATAGTCTTTTCAGCAGGAAGATTAGCTTCCATAGCATGTGCACTACCATTGGAACTAGTTACAATAGATTTCTTCACTGCATGTTCAGATGGTAGGGATGAAGTGACTGCAACTCTTTTCTTTGAGCAGAAGAACTATTTCACTAAGAAGTGCATGCCTCCAACTGAAATAGAGTACCCCTCTGAGTACCCTTCGCAAGCACCATAGATCCTCTTGTCATCTTGCATCCATCCTTCGAAAAGACAACCTGCACACCTACATCATTCAACATACTTACAGAAAGCAGGTTCCGTGCAAGGCCTAGAATGTGCATAAATCCAGTGATCCCCTTCACTCATCCATCAGGGAATCGGATTGAGACTCTTCCACAACTAATGATCTTTAGATGAGAGTCGTCACCCAGGGACACTCTTCCACCATTGAACTCTTCATATTTCATTGACCAGCTTCGATGCGAGGTCATGTGGAATGATGCACTAGAATCAATCAACCACACATCATTAGATGCATGGGTGGCCAGGGTTGTGATGAAGGCATCACCATCATCTTGTGACTTGTCAGAATCTAAATCTGGGACTGATTTCATTTTCTTTTTCTTCTCTTCTTTGCATTCCTTTCAGAAATACCCAGACTTGCCACAGTTCCAACAGAGAGCCTTGGACTTTCCAGGAGATTTGGATCTCCCATGGGATTTGGATCTACCCTTCTCAGCTTTCTTGTCCTTCTTCTTCCCTTTCTCCTTGGGTCTTCCACAAACCGCAAGAGCCTCTTTGGCTGATTCGGATGTCTTCCTTTGTATTTCTTCAGATAACAATGAGGACACCACATCTTCCATATTGAAGGTGGTAGTGGTACTTTTGATAGCCATGACAAGATGATCCCACAAATCTAGCAAAGAACAAAGCAGGGCCATGCAACGATCCTCCTCCATTTTCACACCCACAGATGTCGACTGTGCAATGATCATGTTGAAAGCATTCATATGGTCTGCAACAGATCATCCATCTTCCATCTTTAGAGAAAACAATTTCTTTTTCAGGAAAAGTTTGTTTACCAAGGACTTGGCCTGATAAACATCACCCAACTTCTTCCAAAGATCTTTCATGCTCTTCTCCTCATGGACATTCGATAGGACAGAGTCAGCTAAACAGAGTCTTATGAGACCCTTAGCCTTCCGATCTTTAAGGTCCCAATCAGCTTGTGACATTGCTGTAGGTTTCACACCAGATACGGTTTCCCATAGGTCACAATAAACAAGTAGGTCCTCCATCTTGAGTTTCCACAACTCAAAATTAGTGCCATTGAATTTCTCAACCTCTAACCTTTCAGATGTGGTTGCCATCTCCTTGCTGCAACAAGATATAGAATACTCTACACAACACTCCCACTCAACCTAAGATTAGCTCAAAAAACCCCTACCCAGCAGCTAGAACCAAAACTAGCCAGGCTCTGATACCAACTGAAAGGAAGCTAGGTGTGTGGAAATCACTTCCTACACTAATCTAATGAGGGGAGGAGAGTGCAAATTTAATTTTATCCTTACTATTACAGCAATGTTAAAACCACTAATAGAGATATTGCAGCAAACACATAAACAAGAAAGTATGACAGAAGAAGAGAGACACAAGATATACGTGGGGAAAACCATTATAGGTGAAAAACCCCACACTCCAAAACACAGCTCAAATGTATTACATAAACAATGAAGGTTACAATACAACACAGAGCCAATGCTCTTGTAGGAGTCTGTTGGCAAGAGACATTATATGGATTCATGATTGTTGTCATTGATGGCAACAAAGTTCATCCCACACATTCGCAGGACATGGTGTGTCTCTACCGGAAGTCAGAATGAAGATTGTTGAGGTCTGGTAAACAAGAATAGAGCTTGTGGCAAGGTCTGACAGACAGGTCTGGATCTGTCAGAGGAAGTATCTTGGTGAAGTGTGGATTTGGGGAAGTAAAGAGTACTACCTTGAGTGATAGATTCCAAGGTTTTAGCCTCCGGTGATAGATGAGGTAAAAGATATGAATACTTGAGTACCAGGTTCCTGAGTGACAGTGTGAACAGAGGAAGAACTAACTGACTGAACATCAGACTATTTTCCGGATGCATTTCTGATGGTGGTAAAGGTTATGAAGACATGAATTATGTTTGGCCAACATGATTAATGATTTCTACAAGTATATGCTTGATCCGCATTACTTGATGTGCAAGGATTCAGTTGACAGAACAGAGTTTGTGAGAAGATTGACTGTTCCGGTTGCCAACTAGAAAGATAATGAAATCACTTGTGCAGATATATATATAGGATGGATTTAGTTGTGAGAAGAGTAGTGGTGATATGATATATGAATAAAAGTAGAGCAGAGCAGAAACAGTAAGGAAGGTCTGGTATGTGAAAGGAAAGCAACATAAGAGAAGAGGAAAGATGAAGTGCAACAGATCAGTGTACTGAGCCTAACCGGAACTAAACTCCAGCATATGTGGATGCTACCAATTAGTTCAAGTATTGTATAACACTCTTTTGTAGACAGTGTGTCTCTTGTAGGCAGTGTGCCTCCTTGTGAGTAGTGTGCTCGGGCAGTGAGCCCTAATTGGCAAGTGCCATTTTGTAATTCCTTATTCTTCTAACAGAGAATAATCTTTATGTTAATCACCCCGTGGTTTTCTCCCTTAATAGGGTTTCCACGTCAAAAAATATTGTGTCATGTGTATCTCCATTTCATGGTTATGTTTGCTTGTTTGAATTAATGCTACATTAATTAATAAGAAAGTTCAGAAAGAAGAAATAATTTGGATAACTGATTCACCCCCCTCTCAGTTATCAACAATTGGTATCAGAGCTAAGTTCCTCCTAACAGAGCCTAACAGCTTGAGGAAGATCTGGGAGTTCAAATGGATGCATATGGCTTAAGGGAGCAACTCAAGACTGCCCTTGATGATATTGAACAGTCAAACTCTGAAGTCAATGAATTAAAGGAAAGACTCAAACAGGCTAATGATTTCATGAGAGAACTAAAAGCCAAATTAAGTCTTTCTATGAAGAAGAGAAAGGAGCTGCTTCAGCAATTGGCAAGACAAGGTGAAGCAAATAATGCAAATGAAGAGCTGAAGGAAAAAACTAAGTTGTGTGAAAATTTATCAAAAGAAATCATTATGGTAAGACATGAAATGGAATCAGGAGTCATGAAGTTTACCCAAGAAGTTGAAGAGAAAAGAAAAACTGAAGATAATCTAAGACAATCTCTCAAGAAGAAATCAGAAGATTGCCACCAGATGGATAGAATTATTAGACATCTTGAATCTGATCTTGAAGATGCTAAAGATAATGAAGAAAAACTTGAGGATCAAATTGTCTCTCTAAAAAGGGATCTTCAAACAGCAAATGAGTATAAAGAGAAATTCAAGATAAGTTCTGCTCAACTTGAAGTTCTTCTTGGAAGTCAAAAGAAAGTAGATGACAAGTGTAGTTTGGGATATGAGAAAGGAGAAAGCTCCGGATCCGGTCAGAAGAAATTTGGATCAAAAAATCCAAGGATCAGGCCTAGAAGACCTCCGGTAAGACAGCCTAATGCTCAAAGATATCCATCCTTCAATGGATACTGCCACAACTGTAATCACTTTGGTCACAAAGCTAATCAGTGCAGAAAGAGAATGAATCAAACTAATTCATCCTTCTCCGGACAGTGTTTTAACTGCAAAAGGTATGGTCACAAATCTCATGAATGCAGAATTATGCAAATGAACAAATCATTCAATGCTAGATGCTTTACATGCAATAGAATAGGTCATATGCCTAATCAATGCAGATCAAGAGGATATCAATCCAATATGCAAAGAAATGTTGTTTGTCAAATTTGCCATAGATCCGGTCATATTGCAAAATTTTGTAGAAGCAAGAATCAGGACAAAAGAGGTCCAGTATATCATAGATAGAATCAAGATAAGGGGAAACAAAAAGTGAATGTAGATGAAGTTAAAAGTGAGATGAACAAGATTTGGGTAAAGAAGAGTACAGAGAATGTAGAGGATGGATCCACACCAGACTCTGGTGCTGATATTCCTTCTGGAAATTAAGAGATGAGCTCTGGCTCAGGGGGAGACACAAAGAAAAACTTGTTCCCCCAGCCAGTCAATTGGTGCCTAAAATTGGCACATGTGAAGCTGCGGATCAAAGGGGTTCTAGAGGAACATCTAAAGAAGGTCAGGTAAAGATTTGAGAGATCCGCAGGAAAATTTAAAAAGTTCAATTCCTTCAGAATTGGTCCGATTAAGCAAGTCTTCCAGTAAAACAGGTTTCTCACAAGATTGGCCCGGTATGAATCCAAATTGATATAGCTTGATCTGCGGATACATAAGATGATCAAAAGGACAAGTGGATATGACGATTCATCACTAACATTGATCACAAGAGAATCATAATGATCTGGATGAGTTTCTTCCTCCTTGAACAAGGAAAACAAGGCAAATCGGAATGAATTAGGTTGTGCATTTATTGCAGGGTAAGAATTAGGGCTTTTTGGAAATAAAAGAGTTCACTCGTTTGTCATTCACACATTTGCACATTTGAAGAAAAGAGAATAGGAGCTCTGCCACTACTTCTCTCAAAGACCAAGATGATTCTTCATACAACTTAGTCTGGATTTCATCGTGTGTGCCCTAATCAATGCAAAAGGTATTCTTTGTTCTTGATATCTCTCAGTAAGATTTCTTGATAACGGGTACTCTGAATATTGTAAAGATCTCTGATAGACCTCGCCCCACATTCAAGAAACATCCATACAAATCCTTGGAGGTAGATCCCCTAGGAGCCTTCTCTAGTGTTCTGCATGGCATTTTGCACACCGAAGATATTAGGGTTTATATACATGCAAACATTGAAGAGTTTGGGGAATTCAAACTAAGAGACATATACCACAAGCAGTTAATAGATGATTCTTTTGAGATCAAACCTTAGTATAAGGGCATCCAGGAAAAACACTTTGATCAGTTCATTCATTTCCCCTGCTTTGAAGAAGATGAATGGGTCCGGTATGTATTGAGTAGGGTACATGACAAATTTCTATGGCTGAACAGACCTTGCAAAATCACCAAGGAAGCAATTAGGGCAGTAACTAGTTTACACTCCTCCGGAGGAATACCTGTCCTCAAATCTGTCAAAAACAACATTGTATCTGAGGCCACCGGATCAAAATTTGATAAGAGGGCAATGACCGTTGAAGATATTACTGACCCGGCTATCAAGTATGCATATATGATAATAGGATACAAGATATATCATTCCAGTAGGGAGAATTCAGTATCCGGAACTGCAGTATACACAGCCTATGAGATGCTGAGAAAGAATGCAGATTATGATCTCTATGAACTTCTGTTGAGCCAACTAATAGAAAAACATATAGAAGATCAAAAAGGACAAGAAAAACTCCTTTAAATATGGTGGACTGATACTATGTTTATTTTTCTACTTCATGAATGAGCTACCTGGATCAAATGGATGGGCATGGCAAAATGACAAACCTATAGCAATTCAGAACAGGGATTACTTGCATGATCTTGGGGATGCAAAGGCAAGGAATACAGCTCTATGGGGTTACTTTAAGCAATTTCATAATACAATGCAAATCAGAGAAAGAATCCCTAAATTAGTGGTTGAGAAATACAAGGATGTAGTGTGCTTCATGGTAGACACTGACCAATGCCTAATGGAGGCAGTAGAGCCAAGGACAGTTTGGATCATGCCCATGGGCTATGAAGTTGATGAACAGATTGTGGAGCTGCATGTTCAACACATGCTAAGCCAGCCTAAAGATCCAAAAGCAGAAAGGTTTGGAACCTTTGAGGAGCTGAGTATAAAAATTCATGTTGAACTCAGAGAACCAGAGATCAAGAGGAAGGTAAGAAAAGAAGTAGAAAATACTGCCCAATGCCTTGGCATCTCAAAGGAGGCACTTGATGCCCACAAGAAAAGGATGGAAAGGGCTGAGGAAGAGAAGAAAGAGGCAGAAAAGAAAAGCAAGGAAAGTGCTCTGGTAGAAACCTCCACCCGGACCAGATCATCAAAGAGATCTGCACTTGTCACAGCCAAAAGCTCAAGAACATCAAAACCGAAAGTCCAGGCATCTGGCAAAAGAGAGAAAAGATCAAAGACAAAAGCCACAAGGGCTTATGCAAGTCAAAGAGATGAAGAGGAAACCGAATCAGATGAGGTGGTAAAGGAAATAAAGAAGCAGAAGAAGAAAGGATCCGGTAAACCCTCCATAGGCCAAGACAAGGAAGAAATGGCAGAGGAATTTGTTGAAAAGCCCACCCTGTCTCTAGAAAGTGTAATCAAATCAGTCACTGTGGATGGAAACCTTCAACCAATGGCCGAATTCTATGATGATTACAATGAGGCTGACCAAAAGATCCTGCAGGAAGCTACAATTAGGTATCTGAACATATATAATAAGGCTTTCATTGAAATTATATCTCTAATTCCTAAGAGCCTAGAAAAGGAGTTAGAAATGAGAAAGAACAATGCCATGGCAAAAGACATTGAGATCTGGGAACAGATAGCTATTTAGCTATATCCTTCAATCGATCCCAAAACAATGAATATGATATTCAAAGATTACAAGGATAAGTTTCGAAGCAAAGCCAGGATGAATTAGCTCATGCTTGGTGAAACTGACAAAGTGGCAAAAGAGACTGAAGAGATTCTCTGGAATACTCTTAAAAAGTTCAACATTCCCATCACAGAGGACTCTGGTAAAGACAAGAGCTTAGAATCCCCTATTCCGGAAGAGGTGGGCCCTGAACAGACTAACATTTCTCCTCTGGTTTCCCCTACAGTCTTCGAATCTAAAGGAGAAGAAAAATCATAGGAGAAAGAAGTAGAGGTAAAAGAAAAAGAAGATGATAGTGCTAAGGTTGCAGAAGGAGAGAAGACCTCAACAGAAAAGACCACAACTGCTAGTGGTGAGAATGTAGGAGAAGAGAGAACTCAAAAGGACAACTCCAAGATTGCAGCAAAGAAGAAACATCTGTCTCCGGCAAGAGACACTGCACAAACTATCCAAGAATTCTTGAACAAAGAAACAATGGAGATTGATGAACTGGAGCTTCTACAAGGTCCATTCAATTTTGATTCTCTTTCTCCAGTACAGACAATGAAGATAGCTTCATTTGCTAATGCTAAGGCCAATGAAAAACTCCTAAAGTCTCATATGGAAGACTATGAGTTAATAGAAGCTGCTTCCAGAGTACTAGAAAAGATTATGCCATCTTTTCAAAAAGATCCCATAGTCTCCTCTTCTAGTAATCTCGAAACCTTAGTCAGTAGTGTTAGTACACATTTTGATTCTCTAGAAAAATAAGCTGAAGAAAAGGTCCGGAAGGAGTTTTTGGATAAAAGGTTCTCCGAGGTATAGGGTTTGATCATTAATGATAGGAGAAACATGAACATTGGGATAAAGAGCTTAGAAAATGCTCTTAAGGATGGCGGTGAAATATACAAATTTTGTATCTCCTGGTCCAAGGTAACAGTGGAGATTGAGAAGAAAATAAAAGAGCAAGAGGACAAACTACTAAGCTTGTCTCAAAGTTTTGATCCTTTTTCATCCTCTATAGTCAATCAAGAGTGTCAGACTCTTGCAATCACAAATGAAATAAAGAATTTTGAGAAAGAAAAGAAGAACATAATTAGCCGGATGGGTGAACTCAGAAGGATCACTGTCCCTAAGTTAAAGGCCATGCATGAGGCCATAAGCGAAGCTCAAATCACGGCCCAGACAAATGATCCGACAGATCTTAAGAGGGCAGAAGCTTTTGCATTTTTGTTGAGTGGTCACATTTCAATTTTGGATAGAATGAAGCAAAGTTGGGCTACATAACTCGTCCAATTGAAGACATCCTTTGTAGACATTCTTCAGTTTATGTGAGTATGTAATATGCGGCTAAGTATAGTTAAATTTTTGAAAATTTTGGTATGCGGACCCTACCCTTTGCCATTGATGTCAAAGGGGGAGTGAAGGGCAGTGAAAAATGAGGAATCCAACTAAGGGGGAGCTCCGGAATATATATATAAAAACAGAGCATCAGCCAAGGGGGAGCATAGTGTAAACACTTAGTCATTTTTCACTAAGTGTTGCCATCAATGCCAAAGGAGGAGATTGTTGGCAAGAGACATTATATAGATTCATGATTATTGTCATTGATGGCAACAAAGTTCATCCCACACATCCACTGGACATGGTGTGTCTCTACCGGAAGTCAGAATGAAGATTGTTGAGGTCCGGTAAACAAGAACAGAGCTTGTGGCAAGGTCCGACAAACAGGTCCGGATCTCTCAGAGGAAGTATCTTGGTGAAGTGTGGATTTGGGGAAGTAAAGAGTACTACCTTGAGTGATAGATTCCAAGGTTTTAGCCTTCGGTGATAGATGAGGTAAAAGATATGAATACTTGAGTACCGGGTTCCTGAGTGACAGTGTGAATAGAGGAAGAACTAACTGACTGAACATCAGACTATTTCCAGATGCGTTTCTGATGGTGGTAAAGGTTATGAAGACATGAATTATGTTTGGCTGACATGATTAATGATTTCTACAAGTATATGCTTGATCCGCATTACTTGATGTGCAAGGATTCAGCTGACAGAACAGAGTTTGTGAGAAGATTGACTGTTTCGGGTGCCGACTAGAAAGATAATGAAATCACTTGTGCGGATATATATATAGGATGGATTTAGTTGTGAGAAGAGTAGTGGTGACATGTGATATGCGAATAAAAGTACAGCAGAGAAGAAATAGTAAGGAAGGTCCGGTATGTGAAAGGAAAGCAACATAAGAGAAGAGGAAAGATGAAGTGCAGCAGATCAATGTACTGAGCCTAACCGGAACTGAACTCCAGCATATGTGGATGCTACCAATCAGTTCAAGTATTGTATAACACTCTTTTGTAGACAGTGTGTCTCTTGTAGGCAGTGTGCCTCCTTGTGAGCAGTGCGCTCGGGTAGTGAGCCCTAATTGGCAAGTGCCATTTTGTAATTCCTTATTCTTCTAACAAAGAATAATCTTTGGGTTAATCACCCCGTGGTTTTCTCCCTTAACAAGGTTTCCACGTCAAAAAATATTGTGTCATGTGTAGCTCCATTTCATGGTTATGTTTTCTTGTTTGAATTAATGCTGCATTAATTAATAAGAAAGTTCAGAAAGAAGAAATAATTTGGATAACTGATTCACCCCCCCTCTCACTTATCAACAGAGTCTTCGACACTTGTATCTGGAGATGATCCGGTAGCATAATAGTACCTGTAAAACCTGTAGTAGATCACCTCCTCAAAACACCTGTTTATATACAATATACAAGGCAAAATTGGCTCTATCTTGGAATGGGCGTCCAACATGGCCTCATGGCCCAAAACCCATGCCTATGGATACTTGTCCAACCTTAGAGAATGTTCCTGACACTTGTTAGGTCACCCCAACCCAAAGAAGTCACCTATTCCCAAAATGGGTAATGACAGATGCTTCTACGACTCTTACAACCGTCATAGAATCTGTCATAGCTGTCATAACTTATAGCTGTAAGATAATCTATCATACATAGGCTATAAATAGCATATTCTCTTACATGTCATAGTCCACCTTGGGATGCCCAAAGATGCCTTTTTCAAAGATGCTCTTCGACACATGTCTTCACCTGTCATAGAATCTCCTATTTCTGACTCTTACATTTCATAACTTTGTCATAGGAATCTGTCATGACCGTTTTGGTCAATAATCCCTTACACAACATCCAAGATACTGATACATGGCAAAATATTCCTACCACTAAGTGGGATGCCTATCTCCTCATGTGAGGACAAAAATATATGTGGTCATATGCCATGTAGGATGACACATCACCATGCCAACTCCCACAATATGACAACATAGGATTTGCTTCCAATTAATACAATAGGCAAATAATAAATAAATACAATGTAAAAATACAAGGAATTACCAAGGTTGAGACACCTTAATTCCCAACATAATGATCCTAAAATTTAGACACACTTGAATAAGGGTGAAGTTAAAGGGATAGTTATGACCACCCTTCCTCAGCCATGGCAATCCTTGGCCATGTGGCTAATGAAGTACTTCACTTGTGATGGACAATTTTTATTGGTACTAGGGCCCATCATGAAAATGCTGATTTTCCTAAGGCATGGGCATGCACATCCTGAGTACAACATAAATTTGCCAAATTTCCTATATTCTATAGTCATAGCCTTAGCAAAAAAAATCAGTAGGGGGAGAGTCCCATGAAGCATCATGGCCTCATATAGTTAATTGTAAAACATAACTTTATCTCCAAAAGCGGAGGAGAGACCTTATGGAAGGCATTTCTTGATAACACACATAGGCCTAAGAAAAAGGGCAAGAAAACAATAGAAGAAGCACCTTCCTCCACTCAGGAGATAGAAGAAGAGAGACCAACCCCATCTACCTATTCCCTAGCTACTGAAAAGAGGAAAAAGGTGAAGGAGATTCCAGGAGAATAATCTGTTGCACTTGAGTAGGCAAAAGCCACACATGAAGAACAACCCCACAAGACACCCCACACAGCAAAAAGGAAGTTAACCTTGGCTGAGGAATTCACCCTAGCAAGAAAAATGAGAGGTGTTGTCATTGTGGAGGAAAAAGTAGTAGAGGATTCTGCCAAATCTCCCAAGCCTCATAAACACAAGAAGAAGGTGAGTGAGAAAGAAGCAACAAAGGAGTCTCCAGAAACTCCTTAATCACACAAAGAAAAAAAGGACTTTGCTACTACTGATACTCCTCCCTTGTTAAATAGAGGTAAAATGGGAAAGGTGACTAAGGAGAGCACTCTAGAGCTCTTTATTCCTCAAGCTACCCTAGCTCCAGAAGTGACACACGGTGAGCCCCAAACCATCTATTTAGATTTAGAAGAGGTTGCACTAGCATTGGAGTCACACCCAAATAGGAGCACTCCTAGCTGAGGTTTTTGCTCATTTTAGAACCTCCATGACCCATCCTCAGGAGAAGGTTGGGACATCACATGCCCTAGGATTTGTAGCAGACAAGGACACAGAAGAACAAGAAGAGGCATAGGTGGAGAGGGTGAATAACAAGAAGAGAAGGATGATGTTGGAGAACATGATAATATTGGGGTCCCAGATGTAGATATGGCAGAGGAATTAGAGACAGGAAGCTACTCGCATCCCTCTGACCAAGAGGAAATTGAAATACCAAGAGAGAAACAATTGATGGAAGAGATTGAAAATTTAAAGAGATTGTTGTGGGACAAACAACTGATCATCACAGACCTTAAAAAGATCATGCATGAGAAGGAATCAGCTAAAGACCAACAGATCAATGACTTGAAGAAGCAGGTGGAGGAAAAAGAAAAGGTCATTGATGTAAAGGAAGCTGAGATTAAGAAGAACGATGCAGAGATAACACAAATGGATGTTCATACTTCTAATGTTGTCAAGACCAGTGATAACAACATCATCTTGATCTCGGCCATGATTAAAAAATTACAGAATCAGGCCTAGGAATTGACAAAGGTCAATAATAAAATTGATGATCAGGCAGAGCTGATTTAGGAATTGGTTGTTCCAGCTTCCACCAAAGAACATGACACACAAACAGATGTCTCTCTGAGGACTTTTCACTTGGATATCCCTAGAGGCCTGTTCAAGTGGGAAAGAAGGTGCAGGGAGTTGGAAAAACAACTATTATGGTGCACTTGCAGAGGGAAGTCACTATCATGACTAAAAAAGTGAAGACCCTAGAAGAAAAATTCATGATAGTGACCACCCTCTCATCATAAATCCTTGCCCTCAGACCCCCCAGTGGCAACTATGCAATGTTCCTACAAGAAAGGGTCATTAAAAGGAAATTCTCATTAGTTTTCTCTAACTTGACTGAAAATATACAAGATGGGAATGACTTCCTCAGGATATATATTTGCATAACTTTTTCAGTGAAGACAACAGATTCTTTATCAACCTTTTGTAGGAGAGTGCCAACTAAGGGCATTCATGTCATTGATGAGGAATCATCAGATATGGAATGAGAGGATGGAGGCTTACATAGAAAAGGTAGTAGGTACCAACTTGTTTCTCAGGAGAGACTACCCAAACCCAATGAACTTTGAAATTCATCTGAGGGTAGCAGTCTATATCCCAAAAGAAAAAATTTGGCCACTATATGAGCAACACCTATAGGAGTGTGCCATTGAATTTGGGTTATTCATGCATTCCTCATCTCATCAGATCATGGCCATTTGTAAAAAGAGGTGGAATATCCTCATCCAGGATTAAAAAATGAGAGATATAGTATCTCCAGCCAACCTTAAGTAGTTTATGAAGAAGGCAAGGGCTATATCAAAATTGATGGACAAGTATAAGCAAGAGTTGATAGGGGATGATTTAGGCCACCCCTAATAATTGATCCCTTGCCCATGTGTGCAAAGTAGATGGAAGTGTTGATTTAAGACAGACAACTGAGAGGGGGAGGTGAATCAGCTGTCCCAAAACTTCCTTTTCTTTAAACACTCAAATCCTTCTTGTAATTCAACAGCATACTGATAAATCAATCATGGAAGAACAATGCACTAATTTAATAGTAGAAACACATTAACACATATGACGCTAGGATTTTAACGTGGAAAACCTGGTTAAGGGAAAAACCACAGGGTGACTAACCCAAGATTGTATTCTCTGTTAAAAGAATAAGAAGAACAAAATGGCACATGCCAATTAGGGCTCACTGCCTAAGCACACTGCTCACAAGAGGCCCACTGCCTACAGGAGACACACTGTCTATAAAAAAATAAATATTACATACTTGAACTGAAGATTAGCATCTTCACCATGCTTGAGTTAGTTCCATTTAAGGCCAACACTTCTACACTACTTTTTGCTCTTCTCCTCACTACAACTTCCTCATCTCCACAAATACTTTAAAATGACTTCACAACTCTTATTTATACAAGACATCAACTTTGGGATAATCATCAAAGTTGGCACAATACATACTTTATTTTATTATAGAGAAAATACACAAATGCAACTTGTCTTATTACAAAAAACTTCATGCGAATCACCACACTGTCAGCCACACATATCTGGGACTTCAATCTTCTTTGAGGAACACGCCATGCTTTGCAAAACATCTTCAAGATCATCTGCAAGATGTGCAAACCATCCGGTCAGCCATGATTAGGAAGAACATCATCACCTAGAAGTAAATCTTCAATTACAAGCTCAATCTTCGATGCGGACCACCAACATGAATTGGACACAATCTAGAGACCCCCACAAGCTTGCCTAAATCACCAAGAACATCCACACCACTTCTACTTACTGAAATCATTCTCATCTTCATCTGAAACCTCAAGAACCCATTATGTCATCACTGTCACATTAGAATAAATGCTTGCTGACCTCTAGACCACAAACCAATTGAGTTTTCAATTCACATTGGCTTCCTAAACACTCCAACAAATCCGTAGAGTAAGATATTGCATTTCTGGATCTCACCAGACCTATTTGTGTCACTTTGTCACCTCTAAACACCTGCCAGAACTGGATTTACTCATATGGCCATAACTTCTTCAAATCTTCATGCGGAGCTCTCAAATCTTGACTGGATCATCTTTGGACACATATCTACAAACCCTTTGATCCGCATCCTCTGATCTTCATCTTAGATGGGATCTTCACTTCATAGATCTTCATTGTCTTCACTATTCTTCTCTATTTCTGATAGGACTAATTTTCTCAATATCCTCAGCACATAGCTCATCCAATCATTGACATCAATGCAACAGGAGTATGTTGACATGAATGACAACACCGGTTAGGCCCATACTTGCAACAGGAAGATGATAGATTCCAAGAATTGGTGAAGCAGGTTGATCAATTCAGGGGGAGTGGCAATACAAACTTCACAACTTGGACAATCTATGAAAAGGAGTACAACCTCATAGATAGGTTGTACAAGCTCAACAAATCTAGGTTGTGAGTAGTATAGGAGGGCTTGCAAACCATTAATCTCGAGGGGAATGATGAGTGTTAGGTAACACTCATCTAAACATGCTTTTCTACTTCATTTTTGTTATCTTAATACGCTGCCTGTCCTGGTAATTGGACTATAGGAACTGTGAAGTCTTATTTTAATTATGCTAATAAGAGATGAAATGTTGAAGATTATTGTTATGATGAGAAGACCTATGTTGAAGTGAAACTGATAGAACTATGCAGAATTATCTCTTTTTGGTTTCAGAGCTATCCATCACTTAGGTGGAAGATAATTTAGAGGAACTCCGGAGATGATCCTAATTATCTCTAGAGCTGAGTAGGAAGGACACCACACATCACTCCAATGTTTTCCATCCTTGTTGGAGGATTTCCAGAGTTGATGCAGCATTATAGAGAAGATAGATGATTGCAAAGACCTCCGAAGCTATGTCTTAGTAGGTTTTGGAAGTGTCTCTAGAGCTCCTGGCAACAACACAGAGTCTTTGGAGATGTATAGAGTCTCTGGAGATGTACAAAGTCTCCTACGACGCTAACTACCAGAATATTTGAAGCTTCTGAGGAGCTACGGGGTACGCATATCTAGGCTTGAGTGTCCCAAAAGATAACTCCAGTGTTCCATGGGGAAATAATGCACTTTTATTTGTTTTTGCATGAGATTAGAGGATTTCTTGTAGTTCACTATTTTGGGAAGTTAAGTTCCTTTTTATCAGGGCCTTGCGGACTATTATTGTTAAAAGTCAAACTCTGGATTTAGTGACAACTTCAGTGTCCCTTAAGTCCTTTATAAGATTTGCATGATTATACTTTTGATAGACACTTGCATGTTTTAGTTCTAAGAATAAGAGATATGTTATATCTCATGTTGAACTGATATGAAAGGTAGTTAACTCCAGAAATATTATGTCAGTCAACCTGATATATATGGATGTGAATAGCAGAATAAGATTATTGGATTTTTAGCAGATGTTTATGTAATTTCATTTTTCAACAGAGACATATTTTTGAATACAATATATTTTAGAAAGACTGGATTAAAGAAAGTAGTACTGTTATACTTTCGCTTTGAGTTCTTTGTTTAGCCTTCAGTTCTGAAGGTGTGGAGCAAGGGTCCACTCCCACCAACAGACAGAAGGCTAGTATTTTCTACTTTATTATGTAATTGTAGTTTTCTTAATTATAGTTTTTCTATTTTCATAAGATAGATCAATTATTGTTAAATCAAGTTTGTTTTTGTTAATGAATGTTTCAGCTTTTGTGTGAATTAGATAGATCATTTCAGCAGATTATTGTTTTAGTTCTTAGATCAAGTTTTCCTTTCAAGAAAGTAATTGGAAGCATTAGTTTAATTAATTAAGGAAGTTCAATTCAATATTTTAGTTAAGGACTGTTGATTATCAGGTTTCTATTGCAAACAACCATGGACACAGCTCTGGATTTGACACATAAAATAATATTAAATGCCAAGGTACAATGACCCTTGTTAATTATGTTGATTAAGTGGATTAGTCAACTTAAAGTGCACAAAATAGGGAATAAAATATTTATTTAATTTTTGGATGAGGATAGGGATATTAGATGAATAAATATTTATCTAATCTTGGACTATGTAAAAAGATTGATTAATTGAATAAATGATTAAATTTATTCAATTAATGCTAGGAGATGGTACTGATGAATAATGTATGAATAATGATTTAATAATAAAATATTATTTAGTCATTGTTGGAAAGGGGATTGATCCATTGACTGTCTAAATAAGTGTTTATTCAATTAATTATGGAAGAAAGTGGTTTAGTGATGTCTTGATTGGGGTTGGATGATGTGTCACATCTCTTTTTATGGACAATATTATTATTTTAGATTATTGAACATTTACTATGATTGTTCTACTATGAGTAATTCCATGTGTGTGAAAGTAATTATAATAATATTATAAATGCAAGATTTTTAAAGTCGATTTAATAATTGAATAGTATTGGTACGATTATGGATATACAATATGATTTGCTTCAGTTATGATTTTGGGGAACTAATCTATTGATGTGGAGTTGAGTGTGACTGAATGCAGGTACTCGTCAAAGATGAGAACATGGTTGAAGTAGAGATGTTCTAGCCACTTGGAAAGAAATGATAGGATGGATAAACCTGATGCACTCACATAGTCACATAATCTCATGTCATAGTGAATTTTGAATGGCTTTAATACATGGTTAATGAATGTGATTGGTGTTTTGTCAGTAGTTAAATAATGTGTTTTAATTGATATAGTAAGTCTTTTCGAATGCATGATTTAGTCATAAATATATTATATCTCTTCGAATTATATTAATAGAATTATGTATATTATTAATTATATTATAAATTATAAAAGTATTTCTATATTTAAATAAATTGGATTAATAAATATCTTTTTTATATTTGCAAATACCTCTTGTTTGATTTAAAGTGATTATGTTTAATTAAAAATAAATAAATTATATTAATAATATATATTATATTTAGAAATCTAAATAAAGGAAATAAAAGAAAAGCTTTTGTCATACAAAACTGGGGAGAGCGACAGTAATAACAGAGTTGCTTTGTTTAAAGAAAAAGATCATTGGTTTTAAATGCCAGAGAGGCATGCAAACAAGAGTAAACAATTAGTTTTCAAGAAGGGAGAGCTAAATATACAAAAACCCAATGCCAAGATTAGGGAGGAATTCTGAAAAAAATAGAGGACAAAAGAAAGGGAAAAATCATCATTATTTTGAGTGACAAATGGAGAGAAGAGAGTAGCAACAAGAAAGGAAGAAGAAGCACAATGGCAGGAGACAGAATTGACTTTAGATAGCAAAGGAATCGAGTATTTTTCTTGAGTTTCTCTTTGCATAGAATTGTTGTGTAATCTCTTAAGTTTTTGGTCTACTATTGATTCCTGTTTGGTCTGGTATTTTATCCCTGTCGCCAACCTTTCTTTTCCTATGCATTTTGATTTTGGGATCAACCCTCTTGTCTTTTGGCAATTGGACTAAGTTAAACCCTTTTGTATCTTCTTAAAAGATTGACCACCTCCTCCTCTTGTTCGACTTGGTGGTCAAATCAACTCCCTTGTATTATCGGCCTGATCTATTTTTCCAATGGCCTGCTAAATGTTAGCCTGAAAAATTAGTTTTATGAACCATTAAATAAATCCTTTGGCTGCTTTTAGTTATTAGCTCATGCTTGCATTTATTTTTCTTTGTTTTACCTTAGACTCAGCCATCTCTCTGTATTCTTAAATGTCTTGAATCATTCCAATCAGCCTGTAGAAAAATGATTGGCCAAACTATCTATCTAATGACCTCCTAAAATTGTAATTGCCTACTTCCTTTCTCTATATTTTGTTGTTAGAAGTGATTCTTTTTGTTAGGTGTCAGCCTCTTACATTTTGGTTGATCTGTGTTTGCTTTGTTGGTCTCTATTTATAAATGAAGTGACCTATTTCTTGTTATTCTCGTCAGCTTATATTGCACCCCTACTGACATGATTTGAGTGGCCTTGCTATTGAGACAACCTCTTAAAACTTAGATGGCAGTAATTAAATCATTGTTACAGATCTATTTTTACTTTTTTTGTCATTGTTATCTTATTCTTCAGACATACTTCTGTAACCTGATTACTATACCTGTAGCTTTTGTTTTACCTCTATCGCAGAAATTCTTTATCCTGTTGCAACCTATTTATTTCTATATTAGACTTCCTGTGGGTTCCTGTAGCCTGATTTATAGATACATGTATCTTGTTATATAAGTTCTTGTAGCTTCATTTAAAACTCTTTGAAATAGTTATATTATTACTCAAAGCAGAGACAGTGTGTTTTTCTAATTTTTACCTATGCTTTTAAATTTAAGTTGTGAGATGCTGAAACCATTCATTTGTTGCAAGTATGAGCAGTAAGTCATTGATGTCAACACCTAAGGTTAACATCTAAGAAAATTATTTGAATGAGTTTGAGCAAGTGTCTAAGAAGAACAATACAGTGTTTTGCTCTGCATATCCTGTAGATTGAATATATTTGTCTCCGGTTTGGAAGTTATGTTAAGGGATGTCTATATTTACTATGTTTCAAATGTGAGCCTCTGGTGTGAAAATTTGAGCGAGTTCTGTTCACCAGAGTAAAAAAAAATTTTCTATGTATTTAATGGTGACATGGAGAATGTATTTTGCTCCACATTTCTTTGCATTTAAGTTTTTTAGTCTGTGGTTTTCAGATTAAGTCTAGAATGATGTTATGTGCCTTCAGTTGAAATGGTTCATGAATTGGTGCTCCATAAGTGAACTTTCCTTTATGTCAGTGGCTGACAGTAATGTTTAAGTGCTCCAGTTTGAAGAATCTTCTGGATAGAATGTTTGGGGGTTGTGTGAAGTTCTTGGTGATTGTAACGTGCTTGTGGATGTCTCTAGATCATGTTCCTTCTTTTGATTGGTCTGCAAAGTGTAATTTGGATCATGCATGAAGCGTGTTCCTAAAGGTCTTATTGTTAACACCAGTTTTGGCCAACTTGGTTGTTTTCAATACTTGTGATTATGCTTTGGAGTTTGTGATAGCATGCTGTTGCTTGGAAGATTGCATTTGAGTCCTAGCTAAGGCGTGGTGTGGTCCGCATTCATTTTTCTCATTCAAAAATATGTTTAGGTCTAGACCTATTCTAATGTATGTGTGTATGTCAACCTTGGAGATTATTCCAATGGTTGATGACTGAAATGCCGACCTTGATGTTCATTCCAAGGTTGATGAATTGTATAAATACATGTAATGAAGTTGTGAATAATTCAGGATAATGCCAAGATGCGAAGATAAGTGCAAAGTGAAAAAGTAGAGTAGAGCAGAGGAGATTTATTATACTTCAATGAAACTAAACCTTGGCATAGTGTAGATGCTACTATCTAAGTTCACCAACTTCTGGAAGTGAGCCCTTTTGGCAGTGAACCCCTTCTCTTGGTAGTGAACTGCTTCTTTTGCAGTGAACATTCTAGGTAGTGAACCCTAAGGTAGTGAGCCTCCAGCAGTGGGCCTTGTTGTAAATTTTGATATATCATTTATATTGTGAGATAACACTTACCATGGTTTTTCCCTTATTGGGTTTTCCATGTAAAAATATGGTGTCTCATGTGTTGAATATGTGAATGTGTTTAAGTTTTTGATTATATGCTTTCATGGTTAAATCATAATTAAGTGGTTAATGTGTTGATGTTTGAAAGAAGTTAAGTTTTTGCTACAACTGATTCACCCCTCCCCTCTCAGTTGTCTTGTGCATTTCAACATCATACACTCTTATTAAGCCTTTATTTTGATAAACAGTTTGAATTATAAACCAAGCTTTGGGTAGAAAGTAGTTAACATTAGTTTTCTACAAACTATCAAAACAAGGAAATACAATTAGATAATATAACGACATTATAAAATCTACATTTATATTTGCATTTAAATGAATGAATGTTCTTCTTTACTGCTTGCTTGAAAGTGTGTTTTTGTGAATGATGCAAAGGAAAGGGATTAAAGATGGTTATAGGAGAATATGGGTTGCTATTTATTTTGAAAAGTAGATTATCTCTTATGTGCGTTTGGAGTTACTTTTGGGCTAGGATGCTAAATGTGCAATATCAAAGATGACTTTTCCTCTTTTCGAGAATTGAACCTTAAACTATTTTAAATGCTTAGGCCTAAGTTGGGAATTCATTGAAAAAGATGAATATTTGTCTAGCAAAACTTTATTTATATATATCTCTTCCACATCCTATTTTGAGACAATTTGCATGTCATTATTTAGATTTGCACATTAGACTGCAAGTTGCATAAGGTGTTCCTTCCTACTAGTTGTTTCTAGGTTGCTAGACATTTCATGCAGGGTTGGGTTTCCTTTATGTTATGAAGGGATTCGGGGAGGTGTAATTGCTTCATGGTTGGGTGGAAAAGCTCCTGAGCCATGTTCTCGTCTCTCGGCTCGCAAGAGGACCATGTGGGTTCATGGCGACTAGAGAGTTTGTTTGATTTATTATACTTATATTGGACATGATTATTGTATCTTGTAATTATCATTGGATGATTTATAGCATGAAAGATAATGGACTTTGTATATTCTTTTATAGTGCTAACACCTGGATTAAGCACGTGATTTGTAAGATTTAATGACTTTTATTGATTCATGTTAATGAGATTTATCTTTTACTTGAGATGATGTAATTAAGTGGATTATTTACTTCATGTAACTTTTGTGATGGAATGAGTACTTTACATTTGGTATCAGAGCACTAGGTTTGACACTAGGGCCTATTTGGCACTATTATGTTAAGCTACAAATTTGATGTAGATTATTCATCATGAATACTAGAAACATTGATCATAGTGGAGGATCAAGAAGTGATCAAAATGGAAGAAACTATGGAGATGCAAATAATGGTCAAAATGGAAGGCATCGTGGTGAATTCAATAATGATCAAGATGGAAGATTGGCTCGCATTCTTTCTCTCTTAACCCAACAGGGTACAATAATGGACACTCTTGAGAAGGAGATCAGAGGGAACCATAGAGAGCAGAATCAAAATGAAAACCCAAGAGGTTTAAATCTGAATCAGGGTAATGAGAACTCAAGGGCTGATGCACAGATTCTTGAAGTAGAAGTGAATGTGAATAATCGTGGAAGGATTGTAGAAGAGTGTTAGAAATGAAAGTAACACTACTTCAATGGAAATTTGATTCAAGATAAATTTCAGAAATCTTTAAGTGTGCATTAACAAAGGAGATTGTAACAAAACATAAAACCCGCTATAGACAAAATGCCAAACATGAAGAACTTAACACAAGACACAATGACACAATGTTTAATGTGGAGAAAACCCTTGCGGTTAAAAACCTCCACACAGGAAAGAGGCCCAATGTTTGTATTAATCTGCAAAAGATTGTACAATACAACAACACCACCAATCTCTTCTCCAGTCTTCAATCTGACAACATTCCTGCAGCACCTAAGTACCTAAAATCTATATTGCAGCAAAAAAAATACATGGAAAATACTTATAGAAAATTTTTCCAACTCCTTATAGGCATTCACCTTCTCTCTTATAAGATTCTCCAACCTGTAAACATTGATTACCATCTTACAAGCATCTTACACTTGTCCAAAAATAGCCATGCAAAGGTTGGGGACCCAAGACTAAATCTGGCCTCTTACATCTTATGATGTGTTATAACCGTAATAGATTCCACAAAAGAGTATCTTTCCAAGATAGGAACCTTGGGCTAAATATAGAAAATATACAACTAACATATCCATCATATGCATCATAGAATCACATAATCTTATGACAACTTGTAGATGTCATGGATTCACTTACCAAACATTATGACAATTGTCATACATGCCAAATATAGTAGATTCCTCAAGGGAGCAGGCCTACCCTCATTTACTTTGAGTTTTTACATTTGCCAATAGTAAATGTCACTCTGTAACTACCTCTGGTTACTCTAAAATTACCCCTGCCGGTGAAACTGGTACATTTCCTCATGGATAATTACAAATTACATATAATAAATGGAATAAATACAATATTGGGATTTACAAGGTTAATGGAACCTTATCCCAACATTCTCCGACTTGATATCATACATTGTTGGTGCAGAAGCACCAAGACATCAGGGTTTTATTTGATCTTCAAGTAGTTTAATGAGGTCCTTGAGACCATTAAATGTTGTAATAAGGCTTGTAGTCATGCTTGTAGTGGACTATGTCCAAAAAGCTAGTATCTATTTTCATGTTGAAGTTGTAGTCCTCAAGAGGACAGTCTTGTGGCAAAAAGGCAGTCATTAAAGTCATTTAAGTTTTTAATGTTTGTAAGCCTTTAGAAGCATACCAAAGGTTTAGAAGTAGGTTATAACATTGTTCAAAGGTTAGAAAGCATTGTTAAACATAAAAAAAACATTGTCAAAGACAAAAACAGCTGGTGCAGTCCAAGAATGGACAGTTTCTAAAACTGTCATCTAGTGTTGCAATTAGAAAGCAAGTAAAACTTGATGGTTGAGGAGTTATATGGAATCCCAAATGACTCTATGCTTTGTAGAAGGCTATTTGAAGCCAAAGATGACTCATTGTAAGTAGACCATTCAGAGGAATTGGAAGAAATGATAAAAAGAAAACTATTTTTTCTATTTTTTTGCTTTTCCTATTTTCAGTCGCTGTTTTCTGCCGTACTGTACTCCTGTACGGAACAGTCATGGTCTCCATTTATATTGCATGTGTAGAGGGATGAGATGACTCTTAAATGCAATTACTTTGAAGTCTTGACAGTGGATAATAGGAGAGATATCCACATTTTCCTCAGACTGCTTTTAGAGTAACTGTTTTCAGAATTTGCTTTGCAATAGTCCTTACTATGTTGGGGTACGGGGTTGATTCTTCCATTGCATGAGTTGATCAGTAAAATTGAGGTGTTAACTTTCTTTTAAAGTTGATTTGAGGCTTTGAAACTCATATAGGAGGAAGTAATAAAGATTTCTTTGGAATTTGGTTTGATGAAACCCTAGCTTAGGTTTTGGTTGAACTTCTCACTTTTACCATCATTTTATTGATATAAGACCTCATCAGTGAATGGAAGGCGATGTAAAGTAGTTAGTCCATAGCCTTGTGAAGGTTGTAGAGGCTGGAGAATGGTGTAGAGTGAGTATGGGCATGTGAAAGACCTCTGCAGAATCATGTGTTAAAAGATTTGAGAAGGACAGCAGTCATACCAAGAAGGTAGTAAGTTTTGTCTATCATGTTGTTGTTTTGTCATTGAAGACATTATGTGTTAGATATGTTGTTGAGTTGGTTGGCTATATGGCATTGAGTTGTGTCAATGGAGATTACCCCAAGGAGGGTACCCTGACTGTCTCCTTAGAAATAGAAGTGTCTCCTTAGAAATAGAAGTGTGTGACTGTCTTTAATAAACAGTGTTGAAGATTGCTGTCCTGCATAGGGGTTGAATAGAAGTTTTAGATGAGTCTTGATTGGAGTTGGACATCTTGGAAGGTGTAGAATGAAGCTATTGGGTCAGAGACCATGTGTTGGTCATGTTGTGTTATGAAAAATGCTAGTATGAAGTTGATTCGTTCTTTTCCTCTGCATCAATTGTAAATCAACCCATAGGAAATCAAATGAAAATAATCAGGCACTAGAAACAAGGTCCATGGCCTCTCTGCACCACACAAACTTCTCTATGCTCACAAGCTTGGTCAATAAATCTTCAACATTCTCCTGAGTGTCTATCTTCTTTAGCTTAATCTCTCCATTTGCAACCAACTCTCGAACAAAGTGATACTGAACATCAACATGCTTAGTCTGAGCATGATACATGGGATTCTTGGCCAAACAAATAGCACTCTGGCTATCACAACCAATTTGAATGATCCTGCAACCAAAGCCAGTACATGTACACAATCTCCTTAACCAAACTGCCTTCTTAGAGACATGAGTTGCAGCCATATACTCTGCTTCTGTGGTGGACAAAGCAACTGTGGGCTGCCTCTTACTCATCCAACTCACTACACCTCCAAACAGAGTAAACACATAGCCACTAGTGGACCTTCGACTATCCAAGTCAACTACCCTATCTGCATCAACAAAATCCTGTATGTCCAAAGATTTATCAGCACTATCAGTACCAGAATAAACTAAACAATGGTTAGGAGTACCTGCAAAATATTTAAACACCATCTTCGCATAATTCCAATGTTGTCTACCAGGGTTAGACATAAATATGCTCAAAACTTCCACTGCTTGGGCAATATCTGGTCTAGTGCAAACCATTGCATACATCAAACTCCCTACAACACTAGCATATGGCACATTAGAGATATCCTCAAGATCATCCTCAGTCTTTGGACACATATCTAATGAAATGTTAGTACCAATGGGTAAAGGAACTCTAACTAGGTTACAGTTCTGCAAACTAAACTTGTGCAAAATAGTATTCACATACTTTGTGACAACCAAAGCTTTTTGTTAACTCTGTCCCTCCGAATCTCCATTCCCAAAATATACCTTAGAGCACCGAGATCCTTCATCTCAAATGCACTAAAAAGTTGGGCTTTAAGATCATTGATCATACCCATAGTATTGTTGAAAAATAACATGTCATCAACATACAAAACAATAACCAGTATAGAATCATCAATACAATGAATGTAAACACAATGATCCTCCTCACTTCTAACAAAATCCAATTTCAAAACAAATGAATCAAACTTTTGAAACCACATTTTGGGAGATTGTTTCAGACCATAAAGAGACCTCTTTAACCCACAAACCCAATGTTCTTTTCCTTTTACCTAAAAACCTGTAGGTTGTTGCATATAAATTTCTTCTTCAAGATCTCCATGTAAGAATGTAGTCTTAACATCCATTTGCTCAATCTCCCAATAATAAGCTACATCAATGGATAAGAGAAATCTAATAGAAGTCAACTTAGCAACAAGAGAGAATATCTCACCAAAATCAACTCTCTCTCTCTGGGAGTAGCCCTTGGCTACCAGTCTAGCCTTGTACTTTTCCAATGATCCATCTGCTCTAAACTTCTTCTTGAAGACCCACTTACATCCTATGACCTTTCTTCCTTTGGGCAAACAAACAAGATCCCAGGTGTTACAAGAGTCTAAAGCCATCATCTCCTCATGCATGGCTAATTGCCAAGACTCACTATCATTTGTAGAAATAGCTTCCTTGTAGGATCTAGGTTCATCGTTAGTACTCAATAAAGCATATAAACAATGGAAATCTAGTGGGCTACACCCATCAACTAGATTCCGTTGTCTTGTGGATATCCTCAAGGGTGGAGTAAGAGACTCTACTCATTCTTCTACATGATCATCTACACTAACTTCTTATGTCACAATAGATTCATCTTCATTAGAAATACTCAAATCTTCTTCTTCTTCTTCACCCCCCAATCCATCATTTTGTTCTTCTTGAGGTGCATCTTGTTGCTCTAAATCAAAGTGCACTTTCTTTACCTTTTCTTCATTTTCTTTTGGCTACTCAAGTTTAGAAATAGCTCTAAGTTCCCTAAAAATAACATCTCTAGAAAAGATAATCTTGTGGGTTAGTGGATTCCAAAGCTTATAACCTTTCACATTATCACCATATCCAATGAATGTACACTTTTTAGCTTTTGGATCCAACTTAGATCACTTTTCCTTGGGCACATGAACAAAAGCCTCACAACCAAAAACCCTTAAATGTGAAACAGAAGGTTTCTTACCTATCCACACTTCATAAGGTGTCGAATCAAGAGCCTTACAAGGAGATCTATTTATCAAGTAGCAATAAGTACACATAGCCTCTACCCAAAAGCATTTATCTAACTATGCATCACTAAGCATACTTCTGGCTCTTTCCATAATTGTTTGGTTCATCCTTTTTGCAACACCATTTTATTGTGGTGTATACAAAGTTGTCTTTTGTCTGATTATATCTGCATGCTTGCAAAATTCATCAAATTCCTTAGAGAAATATTCCCCTCCATTGTCAGATCTTAATATTTTTATCTTTAAACCTGATTGGTTCTCTACTAAGACTTTGAATTCCTTAAACTTAGTGAAAACTTTAGATTTATGTTTCATAAAATAAATCCATGTAAATCTGGATACATCATCAATGAAGGTGACAAAATAACAAGATTTTCCAATAGATTCAATATCCACAGGTCCAAACACATCCATATGAATAAGTTCTAATTTCTCTTTTGCTCTATTGCTTCCTGAAGGAAATAATTTTCTATTTTGTTTACCAAACACACAATGCTCACAGAAATCAAAGTGCTCATCATAATAAGAGAAACTGTCCAACAATTCTTTATTCTTAATAGTTCTTAATACATTATTGCTTGTGTGGCCCAATCTGCAGTGCCACAACATACAAGTGTCTTCAGAAGCCTCAAAAACCTAAGAGGCATTACAAACTATAGTGGCTTCAAGCTTAAGCAAGTTCTCGAATCTTTTCCCTTTTGCTACCACCAAGTTCCCTCTCACCAATCTACAACCGTTTTTGTCAAATGTCACATACATTCCCAAATCATTCAACTTCGAAACTAAAATCATATTTCTAGCTAATCCAGGAACATGCAAAACACCAGGGAGGGTTTTAATCCTTCCATCATTGAAACACAACAATTCCTTTCCTTTCCCGACAATGGGATATGAAGAGTTGTCACCAAGATAGATATTACCTCCATCATATTCTTCATATGTGGAGAACCATTGCTTATGCGGGGTCATATGAAATGAGCATCCTGAGTCAACCAACCAGTGGTCATTAGAAACAAGATTACATGCAAAAAGTAAAACTTCTTCACCTACATTCAAGGACTTATCTGAAACACTCTCCCATTGTTTCTTGGGGTTTATATGCACTCCTTCACATGTCCCCTTTTACAGCAGTTCTAACACTTAACTCGTTTTTTTTTACCAGGAGTCTTAGACCAGCCCTTGGACTTGTCCTTAGCCCCTTTCTGATCTCCCTTTGGTCCTCTTTCCTTAGACCTTCCCCTAATACTGAGAGCATCACCTGAACTATCTGAACTCTTCTTCCTCAATTCCTATGCTAGGAAAACTGCAACAAGAGCATCCAACTTCAAATCTATGAGGTTAGCAGTGATAGCCAAAATGACATTTTCCCATGATTCAGGTAAAGAAAAAAGAAGCAAGATACATTTATCTTCCTCGTCAACTTCAACATCTACTGAAGCAAGTTGACTCATCAACAAATTAAAAGAATTTAAATGCTCTGTAACTGAATCACCCTCTTTCATTTTCAAAGAAAACAACTTCATTTTTAAATAAAGTTTATTTACCATACTCTTGGCTTGGTAGATCTCACCCAATCGATTCCACAATTTGTATGTGGTCTCTTCATTTGCGACATTCAGTAGCACAAAATATGAAAGACACAAATGGATGGTTCCTCGTGCCTTCTTATCTAGTCTAGCCCACTCATCCAGAGAGACATCATCAGGTTTCTTCTCTTTTTGAATAGCCAACCACTGGTTTCTTTCTTCTAATAAATCTTCCATTTTTAGCTTCCACAACTCATACCTCATTCCATTGAACTTTTCAATGTCCATTCGAGAATTTGATGCAATGGTGGATGTAGCCATAATAACAACACAAGATCTAAAAAACAAACACAACCAAATCTCCCACTGCAGCTACAGCTTCCACACTACCACCCAAGAGTCAAAGCTGGCCAGGCTATGATACTAATTGTTAGAAATGAAAGCAACACTACTTCAATGGAAATCCGATTCAAGATAAATTTCAGAAATCTTTAAGTGTGCATTAACAATGGAGATTGTAAAAAAACATAAAACCCATTATAGAGAAAATGCCAAACATGAAGAACTTGACACAAGACACAATGACACAGTGTTTAACGTGGAGAAAACCCTTGTGGGTAAAAATCTCCACACATGAAAGAGGCCCAATATTTGTATTAATCTGCAAAAGATTGTACAATACAACAACACCACCAATTTCTCCTTCAGTCTTCAATCTGACAGCATTCCTACAGCACCTTAGTACATAAAATCTGTATTGCAGAAAAAAAAATACATGGCAAATACTTATAGAAATGTTTTCCAACTTCTCCTAGGTGTTCACCTTCTCTCTGATAAGATTCTCCAACCTGTAAACATTAATTACCCTCTTACAAGCATCTTACACTTGTCCAAAAATAGCCATGCAAAGGTTGGGGGCCCAAGACTAAATCTGGCCTCTTACAACATCTTATGATGTGTCATAACCATCATAGATTCCACAAAAGAGTATATTCCCAAGATAGGAACCTTGGGCTAAATATAGCAAATATACAACTAACATATCTGTCATATGCATCATAGAATCACAGAGTCTTATGACAACTTGCAGCTGTCATAGATTCACTTACCAAACATTATGACAATTGTCATACATGCCAAATATAGTAGATTCCTCAAAGGAGCACGCCTACCCTCATTTACTTTAATTTTTTACATTTTCCAATAGTAAATGTCACTCTGTAACTACCTCTGGTTACTCTGAAATTACCCCTGCCGATGAAACTAGTACATCTCCTCATGGATAATTACAAATTACATATAATAAATGGAATAAATATAATATTGGGATTGACAAGGTTAATGGCACATTATCCCAACAAAGAGTTGGGTAAAGACCTCAAGAAGGTCTCACCACCCAAATTTGATGAAAAGACAATTGGGGATGGAGCTGAAGCATGGATAATAGAAATGGAGAAATACTTTGAGCTCCAAAATCTTTCTGATCACACAAAGGCAATGTGGGGATCATATCAGCTGACTGGTGAAGTGGCAACATGGTGGGACAATGAGAAGGTAGATAAGAAACTGTTACCTGGAGAAATAACTTGGGAAATTTTCCTGTAGCTTTTCAGGAAAAGGTGGTTACCACAACTCTTCTTCGACAAGAAGATGACAGAGTTTCAGAATTTGACTCAAGGGGGAATGGTTGTAACCCAGTATTGGGAGAGGTTCTTGCATCTACTTAAGTATGTTCCACAATACCAGATGGATGAGAGATTCTGAATCAGAAAGTTTTAATTATGCTTAAGGCCCCAGATTGGAGCAGAGGTAGACATTCATAATCCACTATGGATGCATTTTTTGAGAAAGCAATTAAATAAGAGCAGAAGCTGCATCAAGCAACTAGTTACCATAAGTAGAGAGATGCAAAGTTTGTCAATAAGAGACCTTAAAATAACTAGTAGAACTATCATCAGAAAAAAAATCAAGGTAATAACAATCGGCAGATCAGGAATTTGAAGAGAGGTAATAACTCTCAAGATGGAAATGGTGGAAACCAACATGGAAGAAACAAAAGAGATGGCTATAAAAAATGTAATAAAAACCAGTGAGATAGGACTGAAGGACTGAAAGCACCTAGGGGCAGATGCTATGTTTGTGGAGGAGAACATTATGCTAATTCATGCCCCCGGAGATCCGCAGGAAGAGGAAACAAAAATCAGCAAGGATCACCTCAACATCAGATACACGCCGCAGTAGACAATCGACAAGTTAACTTTTAGGAAGCACCCATACAGTTTCAATTTTGATTGATACTAGCGCAACAAATGTTTTTATAGATCCTAGAGTAGTATCAAAGTTATCTATTAGACCTGGGCATATGGATAGCTCTTGGATGGTACAATATGGCAATAGAGCAGAGAAGAGAGTAGACTCATGTCTACCATGCATTGAATTAGAGCTCACAAGTTTTTAGATGCAAGTTAATCTGTATGTAGCACCTTTAGGGTCTTATGATGTGATTTTAGGAATCAATTGGTTAGCTGAACATAATTCTCTAGTAAACTATGAAGACAAAGTTGTTAGATGTTTGGATGACCTAGGAAATCATGTGGAAATTAATGGATCTAAGAGACCTTTAGAGCTTAGAAAAATCTTAGCTATGTAGTTGAAGAAAGTAAGAGGAAAGGGTGTGCTATTTTTGTTGTCCAAGTAAAGGACCTTGACAATGGAGAACCAACATTCAATGACTACCCAATCCTAAGAGATTTCTGAGATGTATTCCTTGTGGAGTTGATAGAGTTACCACCGTAGAGAGAATTTGACTTCTCAATTAATTTGTTGTACCAGGGACTAAGCCTCAATCTAAGGCACCCTATAGGATGACTACTACAAAATTGTATGAGCTTATAGAAGAATTGCAGGAATTGCTAAATCAAGGGTTCATTAGACTGAGTGTGTTGCCATGGGGTGCACTAGTTATCTTTGTAAAGAAGGATTGTACTTTACGTCTATGTATTGATTATAGGATACTTAACAAAGATACTATAAAGAATAAGTACCCACTCCCAATAATAGATGGGCTCTTCGATTAGATGAAGGGAGCTATGGTGTTCTCTAAGATAGACCTTAGATCTGGCTATCACCAATTAAGGATTAAGGATGAGGACATCTCAAATATAGCTTTTAGAACTTGCTATGGTCACTATGAGTTCACAGTGGTACCATTTGGGTTGACAATGCTCCAATAGCCTTCATGAATTTGATGAATAGCATATTCATTGATTCCTTAGATGATTTTGTGTTGATCTTCCTTGATGACATATTGATATACTCTAAATCAGTGGAAGAGCATGAAAGGCAATTGAGGATAGTCTTACAACGCTTGAGAGAGCAGAAACTTTTTGGTAAACTATCTGAGTGTACATTCTTTTAGGATAAGGTGCACTATCTTGGTCATGTGATCTCAGCAAAAGGGATTGCAGTTGATCCTTAGAAGCTTAAAGTGATAATGGAATGTCCTGCACCTCAGAGTGTGATAGAAGTTAGAAGTTTTATAGAACTTGTTGGATATTATAGGAAGTTTTTGGAATGTTTCTCAACTATAGCAACACCAATTACTTCACTACAAAATAAGGGTAAGAAGTTTGAATGGACAGAAAAGTGTGAGCAATCTTTCCAAGTGCTAAAGGAAAAGCTCACAACTGCTCCTATCTTGACCATAACATATCCTAATAGTCACTTTACAGTTATAACTGATGCTTCAGGAGAAGGATTAGGAGGAGTGTTGATGCAGAATGAGCAAGTGGTTGCATATGAATCAAGGAAACTAAATCATATGAGTTAAACTGTGTGCCACATGATCTTGAGTTTTTGCCATAGTTCATGCACTTTAGATGTGGAGGCATTATCTTCTAGCTAAGCCCTTTGAGTTAAAGACATATCATTTAAGTCTCAAGTACATTTTTACTCAACCTAAACTTAATGCATGACAGAGATGGTTAGAATTCCTTAGTGAGTATGACTTTGGGATTGAGTATATAAAAGGAAAGGAGAATAGAGTAGTAGATGCTCTTAGTAGAAGAAGACATTTTGGTTGACATGGTTATAACGAGATCCAATTTGAAGCAAAAAGTAATTTAGAATCTTCAATGGAATGAGTACTATGAAAGAGTGAAGCAAACTTTGTAATTAGACCCCTTAGATTGCAGGTTTGATGGTTATGTGATTGAGTTAGATGGACTTTTGAGATATCAGGTAAGGATGTATATTCTTGACTTGGGAGAGTTGAGGAAGTTAGTGCTTTAGGAGACCCACAACACATCATATTCGAGGCACCCTGGAGTGACCAGGATGGTCGAAGGTTTAAGACCCTTATACTTTTGGCCTAGACTTAAGAAGGATGTGACAGAATTTGTGGCTCAATGTTTGGAGTGCCAACGAGTTAAAGCTGAGCATGTGCATCTAGTAGGATTGTTGTACCCACACAGTTTTCCTGAATACAAGTGGCAAGTGATAAGTATGGATTTTATTTAGAGGTTGCCCATGTCTAAGAATTGACCTGATGTCATCTTAGTAGTTGTGGATAAGTTGACAAAGGTAGCACATTTTATTCTAGGGAATCTTTTAGATAGTTCTTTGGTACTAGCTAAGAAGTTTGTTCAGGAGATATTTTGATTGCATGGAGTGCCAGACAATCATTTCAGATCGAGACACTCGCATGACTTCCAAATTTTGGACAACTCTAAATGTAGCATTGGGAACGAAGTTGAATTTCAATTCAGCATATCATCCTCAAATGGATGGTTAGATGGAAAGAGTCAATTAGGTGGTAGAAGACCTTCTCAGGATGTATTGTATGGATCAACAGTATAAATGGGAGGAGTATCTTCCATTGGTGGAGTTCACATACAACAATTCATACCATGCATCTTTGGCAATAGCACCGTTCGAAGCTCTTTATGGGTGTAGGTATCGAACACCTATCAGTTGGGATAAGGTAGAGGATAGAATAGTGATTGGTCCTGATATGTTAAGGGAAATGGATGATCAGATGAGTTTGATCAAAGAGAAATTGAAGCAAGCTTCAAATCGTCAGAAGAGTTATGCAGATAGAAATAGGACGCCTAGACAATTTGTAGTTGGTGACAAAGTCTTCATGAGGGTCAAACCTTAGAAGATTTTAGTTTCATTTGACAAAGTGTCCAAACTTGCTCTTGGATTTGTAGGACCGTTCGATGTCCTGAAAGTGATCAATCCTGTAGCTTATAGACTTTCTCTATGGCCTGCAATTGGTAAAATCCATAGTGTTTTTCATGTGTCCTTAATTAAGCTCTATCATCCTGATGCGTCACACATTCTTGATTGGCATGCTTTATAGGTTCAGGATCTAGGAGTGGTGCTAGTGGAGCCCACTTGAATTTTGGAGATGCGTAATGTTAAGTTGCGTAATAGGGATATTATGCAGTACAAGGTCTAATGGGACCAATATTCTGTGGATAGTACCACATGGGAGGATACGGAGGAGATTGACAGATCTTTTCCTCATTTGAGGATATAGCATAGTTTTCTTATTCTTGCATAGATGATGATACTTTGAGTTGTTGTTATTGTTTTATGATACTTTGGATACATTATTAGTGGTAGACTGATACCTTATTATTTTTAGTTTGTGTAATAAGACATCGGGATGATGTCTCTTCCTAGTGGGGAAGGATGTCACATATCATTTTATGGACTATATTATTATTTTAGATTATTGAACATTTACTATGATTGTTTTACTATGAGTAATTCCACGTGTGTGAAAGTAAATATTGTAATATTATAAATGCGAGATTTTTAAAGTTGATTTAATAATTGAACATTATTGGTACGATTATGGATATACAATATGATTTGGTTCGGCTATGATTTGGGGAACTAACCTATTGATGTGGAGTTGAGTGCGAATGAATGCAGGTACTCATCGAAGATGAGAACATGGTTGAGGTAGAGATGTTCTAGCCATTTGACAAGAACTGATAGGATGGATAAACTCGATGCACTCATACAGTCACATAGTCTCATGTCATATTGCATTTTGAATAACTTTTAATATATGGTTAATGAATGTGATTGATGTTTTGTGAGTAGATAAATAATGTGTTTTAATTGATACAGTAAGTCTTTTCGAATGCATGATTTAGTCATAAATATATTATGTCTCTTCAAATCACATTAATAGAATTATGTATATTATTAATTATAAAAGTATTTCTATATTTAGATGAATTGGATTAATAAATATCTTTGTACTCTTGTTTGATTTAAAGTGATTATGTTTAATTAAAAATAAATAAATTATATTAATAATATATATTATATTTAGAAATCTAAATAAAGGAAATAAAAGAAAAGCTTTTGTCATGCAAAAGTAGGGAGAGCGAAAGTAATAATAGAGTTGTTTTGTTTAAAGAAAAAGATCATTGGTTCTAAATACCAGAGAGGCATGCAAACATGAGTAAATGGTTAGTTTCAAGAAGGGAGAGTCACATATACAAAAACCTAATGCCAAGATTAGGGAGGAATTTTGAGAAAAATAGAGGATAGAAGAAAGGGAAAAATCATCGTTATTTTGAGCAACGAAAGGAGAGAAGAGAGCAGCGACAGGAAAGGAAGAAGAAACATATCGACAGGAAATAGAATCGACCTTAGACAACAAAGGAATTAGGTATTTTTCTTGAGTTTCACTTTGCATAGAATTGTTGGGTAATCTCTTAAGTTTTTTGTCTACTATCGATTCCTGTTTGGTGTGGTATTTTATCCCTATCTCCAGCCTTTCTTTTCCTCTACGTATCGACCCTCTTATCTTTTGGTGGTTGGCCTAAGTTACAGTTCTGTATTTGCTTAAAAGACTGACCACCTCCTCTTCTTGTTCAATTTGGTGGTCAAATCGACTCCCTCAAGTATTATCAGCCTGATCTATTTTTCGAATGGCTTGCTAAATGTTAGCCTAAAAAATTAGTTTTATGAACAGTTAAATATATCCTTTGGCCATTGTTAGTTATTAGCTCATTCCTACGTTTATTTTTCTATGTTTTACCTTAGACTCGGCCATCTCTTTGTATTCTTAAATGGCTTGAATCGTTCCAATCGACCTACAAAAAAATGGTTGGCCAAACTATCTATCTAATGACCTAAAACTGTAATTGCCTGCTTTCTTTCTTTGTATTTTGCTGTTAGAAGTGATTCTTTTTGTTAGGTGTCAGCCTCTTACATCTTGGTTGATCTATTTTTGCTTTATCGGTCTCTGTTTATAAGTGAAGTGACCTGTTTCTTGTTATTCTCATCAGCCTGTATTGCACCTCTAATGACATGATTTGAGCAGTCTTGTTGTTGAGACAGCCTCTTAAAACTTAGACGGTAGTAATTAAATCATTGTTATAGATCTATTTTTGCTTTCCTGTCACTATTATCTCATTCTTCAGACATACGTCTATAACCTGATTACTATACCTGTAGCTTTTGTTTTACCTCTATCATAGAAATTCTTTATCCTGTCACAGCCTATTTATTTCTTTATCAGACTTCATGTGAGTTCCTGTAGCTTGTTATATAAGTTCTTATAGCTTCATTCAAAACTCTCTGAAACAATTATATTATTACTCAGAGTAGAGATAGTGTGTTTTTCTTATTTTTACCTATGCTTTTAAATTTAAGTTGTGAGATGCTGAAACCATTCATACACTCTTATTAAGCCTTTATTTCAATAAATTGTTTGAATTATAAACCAAGATTTTGGTAGAAAGTGGTTAACATTAGTTTTCTACAAACTATTAAAACAAGGAAATATGGTTAGAGAATATAACCCGATTATAAAATCTATATTTATATTTGCATTTAAATAAATAAATGATGTTCTTTACTACTTGCTTGAAAGTGTGTTTTCATGAATGATGCAAAGGAAAGGGATTATAGATGGTTATAGGCGAATATGGGTTGCTATTCATTTTGTAAAGAAAGTAGATTATCTCTTATGTGTGTTTGGGGCTACTTTTGGGCTAGGATGTCGAATGTGGAATATTAGAGATGGCTTTACCTCTTTTCAAAAATTGAACCTTAAACTATTTTAAATGCTTAGGCCTAAGCTTGGAATTCATTGAAAAAGATGAATATCCATCTAGCAAAACCTTATTTATATATATCTCTGCCACATCCTGTTGTGAGACAATTTGTATTTCATTATTTAGATTTGCACATTAGACTTTATGTTGCATAGGGTGTTCCCTTGTGCTAGTTGTTTCTAGGTTGCTAGATGTATCGTGCAGGGATGGGTTTCCTTCGTGTTATGAAGGGATCCAAGGAAGTGTAATTACTTCATGGTTGGGTGGAAAAGTGCCTGAGCCATGTTCCTATCTCTCAGCTCGCAAGAGGACCATGTGGGTTCATGGCGACTGGAGAGTTTGTTTGATTTGTTATACTTATATTGGACATGATTATTGTATCTTGTAATTATCATTGGATGATTTATAGCATGAAAGACAATAGACTTTGTATATTGTTTTATAGTGCTAACACCTAGATTAAGTGTTAGGGATTGAATGCAGAAGATATCAATTAAATGCAAATGAAGATTAAATAGAGGAATGAAAATACACAGAAATAATAATAGCGAGAGACAAGTTTTAACGTGGTTCACCCAAACTTGGGCTACACCCACCAACAAAGAGTCCAATATTATTATCTAGTAAATCAAACCGATTACAAACAACAATCCTTGCAACTCAATACCGTTGCAAAATGCTACAATACATCAACAGAAACCCTAACCCTTAGCCACTTTTATCAAGCCTTATGTTGGTTACAAAAATAGATTTTTTTTATGTCGGCCAATAGAAAAATAACTCCTGCTACCCCTTGACCCCATCTTGGGGGCGTGTTGATGATGATGATGAGTCATAACAACATGCATAAAAATTTGCACAACAAACCTTTATCATCTTGTAAAGTACGATCAACTTACGATAACTTGATGACTCCAAGTCTCCGTTGATCAGGTCATGATCGTCTGACGTTACTCAGAGGTTGATGTGACATGCTATTTTCCATTTCAAGGGGCCTTACATTTGTTTGACTAATCAGTAGATTCTATTTCCTGTAAATATACTCCACAGAGAGGTTATTGCTACTCTATTTCCAAAGATAGCTAATGTATTTGCAAGTTTGATCAATTCTTCTAATTATTGATCATCATGAACTTGTTCTTTCTTCTACATAGTATATTTACTCAAATGATGTGTCTGTAAGCAGATATTTGAATGATATTTGTCAATTTAACATGCTTTAACTCTAAATATGCTATGTATTTCCGATTATCTACGAGATGTCAGCATATTTCATGTTATTTGCTTTAAATCTTCTGTTATTTGCAATTGTTATGATGAATTGTTATGAAATTGAAGGAAATTTAAAAGAGTGCTTCTAATTTTGGTGAATCTTTAGCTATTGAACCACATACATACAAGATACATTCATGAGGAGAAGAAATTAAACCATATTTTCACCAGGATGTTCCACAACTAGATATGGATGATGCTAACTTCAAAGGATTAGGAATGAAAACAACACATGCAGACTGATAAGCACTCCAAGGGACACAGCTGATCAAAGCATATATCAAGATTTCAAACATAGATTACTCAAGATTTATGATAGTTTGTAATCAAATTGTCTTCTCTTTCATTGAGTATGCAAAACATGTATGTTTACAACAACTTTGAAATAAGTCCTAATATTTTAGCAATCGAATTTCAATTAAGCTTCTGAATCCTCAAAATATGGCATCCCTGCACCTTTTATAGACTAAGGTGAGGGAGCGGTTACAAATGACCTACAGTCAGGATTTGTCAATTAAGATCAACGGTATATAATCACTCTTTGACTTAGTCAACACCTTTCTCGTGGCACAGGTTGCCAGCTGGCAACCATTTGGATGACTCATTGTCTTATGAATACTTGATGCATATGTTTTCTTTGTTCTGCATCTTAATTCATTCCTTGGGTTCCTCCTCTTTATCTTCTTCTTCTTCATCATCATCATCCTCTTCATTGCTTTCTGTATCGCTATCACCCTGATGCACATCATCTTGTATATGGACCTTCATTGTCGTCCTAATATTTTCATAAGCTTGTACTATTTTGTCTACCTCCCCACAATCTTGGGTTTTGGCTTTAGTGATAGCATTCTTGTGAGCATGAAAATTATCTTTGAGTGCCTCCAGCTTGCCTTTTTTGTTATTTAAAGTTTCATTATAATTTTCCACCTTGACCTTGATCCTCATGATCTTATTCATCACCTCTTCTGTTAGGTGGGTGAGAGGATCATCAGCGATTGGCAGGAAATTATCATACAAAGCCTTGATAGCAAAGTCTGCGTCTTGGTTTTCAATATTCCCCTCCACTTTTCATTCTATAGCTTCAAGGATTTCTGCCTCATAGGCCATCATACTGTGCAGATTTATACTAATATCCCTTAGCTTGCCACTGCACTTCTTCAGGATATCGCATTCAAACCTGATGTCTTCATACCATACACTACTAGTAGGGCAGTGTTATTATTTAATACCTGATTATTTATCAGGACCTGAGGATCAATCCTCTTTATTTCACTTAGAGCATTTAAGGCTTTTTCTAGCTCGAATGACCTCCTTCCCATTTCATTCTGCATTTTATCCACTTTCCTCTTCAAAATGCTCAAAGAATTCCACCTCTATAAAGAGGTTCTCAATACTTCTTCAGCTCCTGTGAGCACTGATAGCATCCACTTCCTCATGATTATTGATTCATGCCTCATGAGGTCCAACTTGTTAACCTCCTCTTGAGAGATGACAGTCAATTGGACTGTCTGATCAATTGGTGTTTTATCAAGGTTAATCAACCCCTTTATGTATGCATGCAGTTGAGCAATGTGCTCTTTATGATATTTATTTTTCTCCTTCTCTTTCTTTACCCTTTGGGGTTAAAGAATCAATGATATCCTTCCCTTCTTGACCCTCTTGGTCTTCATTGGCAAAGCCCAAATCAACTATGGTGATCTAGAATTCCTTCAGGGTGATCTTACCCTTCTCCTTTTCTATAGTGGGCAATGCTACCTGGGCAGTTCTTCTGCCTGTAGTAGGATCTCTTCTAATAGCTAAGGTCAACCTGGCTTTCCTCTTTGGTTTCATGATTGTCTCTGCAAACAAGGTAGAAACATCAAATTCTTGAATTTCAAAGCCTTGTTCCGTACCTATTTCCTTTTCAAGCCACTAAGGCATTTCATCTCTGGATCCTTGTTGTCTTTTGTCATCATCATGTTCACCTTGTTCTCTGGTATCTGTCTCCATTCTAGGTGGAGAAGGTGATTTCCTGATTTCTTCCTCATGTTGTTCCTCATGAGGGGGATCTTATTGCATCTCTTCTTCTTGAGGGGCTTATTTTTGTGGGGGAGGATCTTGTGGAATATCCACATGATGACCCTACACTTGATCTTGTACTCCCTCTTTCTGTGTTTCATCCACCTTAGTATGTTCCTCATCTTGAGGCATATTGGCATCTGTGGATATATGTGTGTTTGGTCCTGGTGCATCACCTTGATCTTGGGTCGCATTCTATTCCGCACCTGATGTATTGACCTCTTGTGTCTTAAGGTCCTCATGACCTGATGTATCTTTTTCTCTTGTGGTCTCTTGAGTCCGAGCGACATCATCACCTGATGTGTCCCTATCATGCTTGCCCTTTTGTTGGACTTCTACTATCTTTAGCTCAGCAGGTATCTCTTGTTGTTGCTGGCTCATATCTGGAGTATGCTCTCTATTTCTGCTTGCTTGGCTTCTTCAACTTTCTCCATCCTATCAGGTGCACCTGCTTGGCCTCCGGGGGTCATATCCTCACTGTATGTTAAATCTATTATTGCAGGACTAGTTACCTCATCTACCAACTTCTTAAGCCCAATTTGTTGGGCTGCCCTTTCTGGGCTACTTTCTTTCTCTTCTTGAGTTGTTTGCTTCAACCCTTCTAATATCGCCATCTGTGTTGATGGGGTCCCATGTGTAGTCATGCGGGTACTGGAAGAAAGTGTTTCCATCCTCTAAGAAGCTACATTTTGCACCACCTCATCATCTGATATGTCTACGGTTTCTTCTAAGGAGAAAGAACCACCTTGACCTGCCTTGGAGGTTTCTTTTGCTTTCTCCTCTACTTTCTCAATTTTAAACTTGATAATGGTGGGAAGTGGCATATCATGTTGCATCTCCTTCTTGAACAGTTCACCACCAGCCCCTCTTAATACTATAGGGTCAGCCCTGATATCACCAGTCATAGATATTCTTTGTTTCTTAGGTGGTGATGTCAACGACGACGCCTTCCTCTTCCTGCTAACCATCATCGGGTCATCACCTATAGGCTCTTTACTTATCGGCTCTTCCTCAAGAGGGATGTTTTCTTCTCTATTCTGTTGTGAGGCTTGGCCCTCATCCTATACTTCTATAGTCTCTACAGCTGGCCTCAGAATTCTTTTGGTCTTTGGTTTATCCATCAGAGGCGGTGCAGATGAGGTGGATGCCTATCCAGATGTTGATGCACCTACACCTGGTATGGCAATTCTCTCAATTATCACCCCCTTAGGCTCATCATTAGTTTTCTTTCCTCTTGGGGAACCTTTTCTTTATTTCTGAGTAGGTAGCCTTTCCCCATTAGATTTCCTTTTCTCACTGAGGAAGTCATCATACTCCTCATCACCCCACATGTAAACTGATCCGAGGAAATGTCTTCAGGTTGTGTTAGGTCAAGGACTCAGATGGTGTCATTATACACCTTCTTCTCTTCATATTCATTTGACATGGTCCTACCCCCATCCTTCTTTAGCTGTGCTGGCATTAGGATGCAGTCAAATGTCCTTATCTGATTTAAGGTGAGCCGTTGGTATTTTCTTCTTCTCACTTTGGCCTCATCCTCACAATCAGTCCAGAAATCCTCCAGGTGCTTTTGATGAATGGGCTTCCCTATTATTTTCTGCATCCTACTATAGGGGTCATATGATCTAGCCAATGGAAATGGTTGTAGGTACATTAGTTTCATACCACCCATGGCCAACCCATAGATACTGGAAATAGTATTGGGGGAATCTTCTTCTGTGCTTTGTATGCCTCTAGTATGGTAGATACCTGCCTAAGAAATTCCATCAGGACCACCCCATCAGTAGGGTACCTGGGAAGCATAAGGGGTTGCTCTTCAAATCCCTCTATTCTGATATATGAAAAAGTGGCATACTAGATGAACTAGGTGCCATGTCTGTATACAGCTTCTTGAGCTTCCATGCTCAATCTCTTGGTTCTATCATCTTCCATAGTTCTAACCAGATGCATAGAAAATGCATCATTCACCAACTTGTAATCAAAGAGGTAGTTCCTTCTCTATAAATGAGGATAATGATCCCATATGTGGGCATCATCTACACCACCGCCAATCTTACCCACTGTAGTTAGTGTATCAAATGTTCCTTTGTAGACACATGAATAGACAACATATGAGGTCATATGGAATGAGCATTCTTGACCTCCCAGGGTCCTCATCTATTCATCCAATGCATCACTGATGACCTTGGCCCATAATGGCTTATTATCTTTATAAAGGATCATCTGGATGATCCCAAACATCTAATTCTTAAAATTTCCAGCATGAGGCTGGCCTGTCATCCTGCTGAGCAGGGCAATCATGTATTGATATTCATCATCAAAATCAAATTTGTATAGGTGTACTGGCAACTTAGCAGAGGCAGTGTAGGTGCTGCTCTTAGACCTCCACTGGTACATCCTCTTCCTTGCATTCTTCTTGTTATTATTATATTATGTCTCTAGTTTCTGTAAATCCACACTGACCACCTTCTTTCCAACTAGTAGATTGAAAGTAGATGTGATGCCCTTAACTAAAAAGTCAGTGTAAACCCTTCCATGCTTCTCCACTCATCTTGTCTGAGGATTATAATTCCTAGCACATTCTACTACTAGTTCTGGGGTTTCCATGGCATATGGGAATCCGGTTGCATGCCACATTCCTAATACATATATTGCATCCAGAAGGGTATTATCTTTGTCATGATCTATTCTGGTGGACCATGCTACCAAATCTGTATCTCCCTGGTCAGTGTCCCCAATGATGCCATACTTGAATTGTACCCCTTCGGGTTGAACATACATGGGCTTAAGAAACTCTGCATCAGACCTGTTCTGCCTGAGGTCCGCCATGGACTCCTGCAACAAACATGCCTGGTCTTACCATATGATATCCATATGCATTCATATAACACTATATATCTACGGCATCATGCATACTATATTCATTAATCTTTACTTCATCATGATATGCATTTTTACAAATCCAAACCACAAAAAGAACATACTACCTGGACATGCAGAAAATGACAACAGGAGGGTTTTCAATTACTTACCTGATAACGCTTTACTCCTTAGCTAGCCGGGTGATTATGGAAAATGCCTACGAATGTTGATGATCACATGATCTGTTGCGCTGGAAGATCTCGTCCGTTCACAGGTAGCTCGTATGAGGGTTTGACTTCTGCTCTATAAATTCTTGTTTTTTCGCAAGGTAAATGAAAATAACCTTGGAAACTTACCTTTAAACTCATTCGTAGGGCAAATTAGGGTAAAATCAAGTTAAATTGATTAAATCCATTGATCTTCTGTAGAGAATCCATGGATGATGCCAAGTGTTTGAATTAGATTCGCAGTCGGTGGAAATCCACCTACTGGATTTAAGCTCATTTAATGTTTGGAAACAGGGAGGGGGGTGATCTTCGAAAGATCAGGTGATGTTTAAAATATGACCCCCTCTAGGTAAAATTACCTTTCACCTTTGAGCGGCAAAACTAATGCAAGAGAATCAGGTGATGTGGTCAAAGGTTGACCATATGCATATCAGGTCATGAATTTAAAATCAGGGGATGTTTAAAATGTGACCCCACAACTAAAATGATCCCCTCTAGAAAGATCTAGATGACATCAGCATGTCTACGACCATATTTAAGCGTTGTGTTGTAATGACGTCACCGTCATATTATTGAACATGGTGGGCATTGGATACATACCTCTGCGAGGTAAAAAGAATGATGACGTCACCATCAGTGTGATTTCCTTTGTTCATCGATTTTAGATGATGTCATCATCATATTGGCATTGGGTGATGTTTTGCGACAGGGTGATATTTGTAAGATTGGGTGATATTGAAAATATGAGCCTCGCAAAACATATGGAGTCGTCTGACGGGTTAATAATAGCTATCACGTAAAATTGACCTCTGGAGTCCGCAAACCAAGTGATTATCAGGTGATAAACTTGTATCAGGGTGATTTTACATAATGTGACTGATGTTTGAAATATGACCCCCCTTTTGGGAATATCAGGTTTGACCAGAACTTTGACTTATCATAACTTTCTCCCCTTAAAGAATTTCAGGGTGATCCAAAAGGGAAACCTGCATGGAATTTTATACACTTTCCAACCATGAGGTTAATAACATGAAATGCTGACTTTGACAACTGACCTCATCATGGTGACCTATCTACCCCATTACAGGGTTATCATGCATGACTTAATTTTTACCAGACGCCCAAAGAAGAAAAACAACAAGCCAAAGTAGCAAAAAAAGTTGGGTCCCTGTTCTGTCAGGTCAAAATGGGGCGTGTTGTGTAACCACACAACAACTTGCCACCAAAGAAAACAACTAAATTCTGATGATTCAAGTGATGTGATCACATTCTAACATAGTATTCTAACTCTTTCTAAGTATAAGCATCATAATCTTTTTGAATGATATAGGTTTTCATCATGGCAACAATGCTAACAAAGGATCAAGTGTGTGCAAAAGATTAATTATCCTCATCTTGAAAGCAAGTTGAAAATATGAGTAACTGATGTTAAGCTACATAGTTTGGGAGCATCCCTCATAGCCAACCTGGATAGAGCCTTGCTGCTAGGAGGCGTCCATAGCCCCGGCAAGGTTATCTATACAATCCCCCTAAGTAGAGCCCCACTGCCAACAGGCGTCTATAGCCCTGGTAGAGTTACTTAGATGGCCTAATTTTATTTCTTTTGGATTTTCAATATTTATACTCCATTCATATGATGTCATCATGTAAGCTTAGTGTGCAAGGCATGGTTACTTGCTGATTTAGGTTGGAGATCACATTGGTAGCAAGGGAGTCCCTTTAGATTTTTCACTTAACACCTATACTTGTGTGTTCCACAAACCCAAGGCTGTTAGGTGAGTCATTGTGAAAGAATCACTTTGATCAAGAAAAGGCACCCTGATGAAAAGATATCATAGACCTGATCACCAACACTTCTCAAAATGAGTCATAACCTATATATGAATTTGTTCTCATCACTTGAAATTTAACAATTTGGTTATTTTCTTAGGGTGATGAGTTGCCTCATCTTGACTAACCAAAACAAAACTCAACAAGCAAACAAACAAAACAAAACCAAAACTGTACAAGCAACTATACAAATATGCACAGTATGATACACATGACTTACATGACACTGTTTTAGGCTTGAAAATAGTGTTTTAGAAACTGTCCATTAATTGGTAATGGAACATCCTCGCTGGTTAAGGTCTTAAGCCTGTAGGTGTTGTCTCCTAAAATTTCTGAAACTTGGAAGGGACCTATCCAAAGTTTATCAAACTTACCATGATCTCCTTTCCTTTCATGTGCTTTGTCCCACTTCAGGACTAGATCTGAGATTCTAAAAGCCTTAACTCTAGCTCTTTTGTGAAACTAGTGCTTGACAATAGCCTGATGTTTAGCAAATTGATCTATTGCTTTACTTCTTTTTTCTTCTAGGTGCAACAACTGAAGCAACCTGACTTCTTGTTTGTTATCTATGCCTAGCTATTCTTGGGCAAACTATAGGGTAGGGATCTTTAGGTTAACAGGGAGGATGGGATCTACCCCATATACTAGGTGAAAAGGAGAATTCCCTAATGCAGCCTTCATCCTGGTTCTATCTACCCACAAGGCATACTTCAATAAGGTTTTCCATTCCCTTGGGTTCTTTTCTATCAATTTCTTTATGATATTCAATAAATTCTTGTTTGTGGATTCTGCTAATCCATTCCCTTGGGGATAGTAATTTGAGGAGAATTTCGAGATGATCTCATAGTCAAAAGCCTAACCTGATAATTTTATTGAAGCAAAGGCAAACCTATTATCACATACCAAAGCATAGGGAACTCCATACTTGGTTACTATATTGCTTTCCAAAAACCTGATGACATCCTCAGCATTACATGTCTTATTGCCGACAGCTTTAGTCCACCTGGTACAGTAATCAGTAATAGTCAAAACATACCTGTGGCCTGAAGATGATGGAGGATTGATAGGTCCTATGAAGTCCATTCCCCATTGAGCAAATGGACGCATCTCCATCACTGGCTGTAAAGGCTGAGCAACATATCTTTCTCTATTTACAGCAACCTAACACATATGATAGCATTTGATGTGTTCAACAGTATCTTTAAAAATAGTGGGCTAGTAATACCTTACCCTGAGGATAGCATGAGTGGTAGCTAAAGATGATCCATATGTATTTCCAAACTTGTCATACAACTCTAATAGCACCTTGTCTACTTCTTGCCTTTCCAGGCATCTAAGGTATATTCCCTCATAGTTCTTCTTGAAAAGGACTCCTTTTATCATGTATTTTTGTGACCTTATCTGTAAGGCTCTCTTTTGTGAGGCCTGCAATCTTGAAGGACATCTTCCAGTAATTAAGATGTGCCTGATGTCTGAATACCATTCTCCATCATCCTTTGCATTTATAACATATTGTTGGCTCATGATATTAGGATCAATTTCTGATATCATCTGGCTTAATGCTTGCCCCCTTACTAATTTCATGGGTGTTATGTCCATATCATACTCTTGGAGAACAGTAATCCATTTGGCTCTCTTCTCTCCTAGTTCACTTTGCATTAAGAACATCTTTACTGCTGCATCAGGTACTACAACAATCACTTTACTGATCAGGATGTAGTGCCTGAACTTCTTAACTGCTCGAACCAGAGCAAGTGCTTGTCTTTCAACATCCATGTATTTGAGTTCTGCCTCTCTGAAAGAACAACTCATCAAGGCTATAGTCTTTTCTTCTTTAGTCTCATTTCTCTGTGTTAATACTGCTGTAGATGTATGCTCTAAAGCAAATGAATAAATGTAGAAATCATTGGTATAATCTGGATTGATTAGAGCTGGAGCATTAGATATGGCTTTCTTAATATCTTCAAAAGTTGCTCTAGCTTCAGGTGTCCACTCAATTTTGGCATCCTTCTTGAGCATGGCATTCAAGGGTCTGACAATTTCTGCAAAGCCAGTAATAAATTTTCTAACAAAATTAATCTTACTAAAGTAAGATTTGAGCTCCTTCTTACTTCCAGGAAGTTGTATCTTCATGATTGATTCCACCCTGTCAGGGTCAATGATGATCCCATTTTCTGTTATCAGGTGGCCTAATAACTTCCCTGTGGTTACCCCAAATATGCACTTCTTAGGGTTTAGGGATATCTTGTATTGTTCACATTTCTTTAGCACCTTCCTGAGGTCTTCAACATGATTTCTTCTTTCTTTAGAGAAAACTGTCAAGTCATCCATGTATATGACTATGCATTTACCAATTAAGCCTCTGCAGGCTATGTTCATCACTCGCTGAAATGTGGCTCCAGCATTTATTAACCCAAAAGGCATGCGCCTGTAGGTGATTATTCCCCTATTTGTGGTGAATGTAGTTTTCAATCTGTCTATTTTGTCCACCATCACCTGGTTATAACCTGAGAAACCATCCAAGAATGACATCATCTTGGCACCATTCACAATTTGCAAAACCTCATCCAGAGAAGGCAAAGGATAATTATCCTTTTCAGAAGCTCTGTTTAAGTTTTTGAAGTCTACACACAATCTAATGTTGCCATTCTTTTTCCTTACTGGGACCAAGTTTGCCACCCATGTGGAATGTCTCACAAGAAATATGATCTTGGCATTGAGTAGCTTCTTAACTTCTTCAAAAATGATGGGCTCCAGCAAAGCATTGACAAGTCTCTATTTTTGTCTAAAAGGCTTGACATCTGGCTTCAAAGGTATAGTATGAGTGATGATTGATGTATCATAATTTTTCAACTCATCATATGTCTAGGCAATAACATGGATATAATCTTTGAGAGCTTGAGTTATCCCTTCCAGCTCTTCTTCTGTACAGACTTTCCCAATTAGGAGATTTCTTTTTTCATCATCCTGTCCAATGTTAACCTGTGAGTACTCTCCTCCATCTATTTTTGGGAGATCTTTCTATTTTAGCATGTTGTCTAAATCAAATGCTCTTTCCAGCTCTATCATTCCCTTAGGAATCTTGTTACTAGGCAATTCTAGGATTTCTTCTTCTTCCTAGATATGATCCTCCACGTTTCTTTCATCTATGATCTGTGCATCAAAGATATCCCTGTTGGAAATGAAGTCCTATATATGCCGATCATCATCAAATACTTGAAGGTTAGTTACATTATCTGGTACAGAAGGTATTGATACTAATTCAACTGAGAATCTTTTCAAACTGGAATGGACAGTGGTTCCAGAGTGCTAGCAGCCTGAGCTAAGGCATCTGCCCTGTGATTTTTGTTCTCTGGGTACATGGGTGATGTTGAATGCATCAAAATCTTCTATCAAGTCCCAGACCCTATGTCTGTAATTGGACAACTCCTTGTAATTGCAAGAGTATATAACTCTTACCTGTCTCACAACCAATTCTAAGTATCCATAGACATGCAGAATCTTCACTTTCTTTCTAAGTGCAAACAATATCCCATGAATCAAGGCTTCATACTCTGTCACATTATTTGTGCATGGGAATTGCAAACTGTATGCGGCTAAATAGGATTTTCTAGATGGATCAATAAGATCTATTCCTACTCCAGCCCCTTGTTTTGATTTGGATCCATCAAACCTGAGGATCTATGGCTTATCTTCAATCAAAGGCTTATCTGGGCCTTCTCTTTTCTTTTTAGCTTTGGCAGCTGCACCGTTTGATATCCATTTTAACTTTGGTATCTCAACTTTCTCAAGCTTCACCTTATCTGCCTTATGTGAAGCTGATATTTCCTCTTTCCTTTTATCATCAGAAGGAAAATCTTCTAGACTAGGCAATGTCTGCCTTTTCATAATATGCAGACATAATGAACAAGTAGTTTCTAAATGTGGTGCTTCATGTAACCTACACCATCCCTCAATCAAGACATCCTGTGGAGATCTTCGCTATTGTGTCATCTTTTGAATCTCTTTTGATAAAAACTCTTCAAACTTGGACAAATTACTGCCCCTATCTTAATCAAATAGCTCATAATCTGATTCTACTAAACAATCACTTCCTGGGGTGATTCTTTTGTTTCTTTTAGCATTACTCTTGTTACACACCAAAACCTCTTATGTCATCTGAATATGACCTTCATCATGATATGTGCATTCTCCTGTTCCTGCAGAGGACAAACAACAATCAGTGTCACTATCACTATCTGTAGAACTTATCGTGAATGATGATGATGATGCCTCACTACATGCTTGTTCTAATTCCATCATGTCTAAGAAAGCATCACAAGTCTTTTCAGAATGCACCTCATCATGTAATCTGCACCATCCATCAATTAGAATATCATGAACAGGCATCATTAACAATTGACATCGTTGCACCTCTTTGGACAGGTGCATCTCAAAATTCTTGAAATGATCTACCTCTATTTCATTTTCAGGGTTACAATCAGACTCTAAAATTATTTTATCATCCTAAGGGTTATCATCATGATGATGAACATCATACATCAAGATTTCTTCTATCCTGACGGTCTGGGGTCTGATGGAGTAAACTCCATTTTCTACATCCACATACATGATCTCGTTGGTTTTATTATATTTTGTGATCATGTGCTTCATGTGAGGTTCAACATCTATCCTTATTTGATTTGGTATCCCTTTCCACGGCAACCACATATGACTAAAATCAGTTGACATGTATCCATTAAGGGTTTTTGAACAGTCTCTGTTGAGTAACATCCCATAGGTATCAGGTATATCAACCACTTGAATATCAATTTAGTACTGGATTCTTGGGTCTAATGCTAGTTGCATATGAATGTGAGTTAATTTTCCTACCAGACTCACCTCTGTTTTGTCTAATTGTGTTACTTTCTTTAATGATTTAGCAGGATACAACCCTAAAGCATTGCATATGGAGAGGGGCATTACATTGGTAGATGCTCCTGAATCTACTAAGCAGTTGTGCAATTTTTTACTAAACATCCTTATGGTAAGAAGGAAAGGAGGTGACTCATTCTTGTCTCTGTATAGGGTCATGTGTGAAGTCTCTGCAGCTTGAACAGTAGCTGGCACTTTGTGTTTAACATTAACATCTCTAGCAGCATGATCTTTATTTCCAGACTGTCCTGAGGTATGACTATCCTTTTTTGGAGCAGGATCATCTAATGATTTCATGAAAGCTTTCTTGATAGCAGAGGTTTTAAGCAACTCTAATAATGACAGGCTGATTTTAATCTTTTTCATTTCATCAGCTAGGTAAGCGACCAATTTATCAGATTCAGGAGGCAAATTAGCAGCTTTTGGTGCTGTATTTGGTGATGCTAAGTATTAAGCATTAACCTTGGGAAATCTAGGGTTATTGCTTGCCTTGGGATCAGGAGTGTTGAAATTGTTTGGAGGTAAGGATGTGGTCAAAGGACCGGCAGGTCTGTTTGAGTTATTCCTTAGGTTATAATTATGCCTACCCTGATATTGTTGTTGATAAGCATGTACCTCTTCATGTTCAATTGAGGGCTCATTTTCATCCTCAAAGGGAAAAATATAGTTAGACTCAAAAGTCAGGGCCGACTCCTCACATGCTAAGGTGTAGTCTTGGTGAGAAGACATCGTTTGCTGATGAGGATGATGCATGAAGATTTCTAGCACTAGGGCATAATCATATCCACAGGGGACAATTTCATTTCCTTCTACTTGAGGTGGATTACCTGAAGTATTGGACACTTCAGTTTGGAATATACTGGCAGCAATCCTAAAATGAGGAAAATCTAGCTCTACATGAGCATTGGTGTTATGTATCCTGCACCAATTTGTAAGGATTGCCTCTGCAAGGTTGACTCTAGTGGTCTGCTTAGGTTCACTAAGAGGCTGATTATCTAGGGGTGATGGCAGAGAACCATTATTTGGCCTAGTGTCCCATACTCTAGACTATCTAGGAGGATTATTGTTGCCATTATTGTTGTATCCCCTATCAGGATAATTAGGTCTGTCAGTAGCATATCCTCTATTCTGATTTGGTTGAGAATAAAAGTTCTGACTCCTTAGATGAGTGATCTCAGTGGTGAGTTTCCTTAACTGTGTTGATATCTCCTTAAATTCTTCTTTCTCTTCCTAAACCTTGGCCACTACATTCTCTATTTGAGGCTTGAAAAAGGAAGATCCATTGTTATTGGTACTGGACTGTTCCACACCCTGAGGTACTTGTGTATGTCCTAGATATTGTAACATTTTGCCATTTCCATTTGGAGGCAGCATGATACTGAGTGGAGGTATTTGTAAAGGGCTTGGTATTACAGCTAGAGGAATCATGGCTCCATTGGTCTGTTGGTGAGCAGGATATGTAGGATAACCAGGAAGTGTAGGAAACGCAATATTTGGTGTTGGAGCAAGAACCAACTGCTGACTAACTTTGATAGCTTCTTTGAAAGCTCTTGTCAAGGTTGTGACACCAGGATGTGCTCTCCTGATAAACATAGAAGTCAAGGCATCTAAATTTGAGTAATATATGCTCCTAGCAGCTTCATCTGCTACAACATAAGGTGCAACTAACTTGGAGAGCATCTTCTGGAATCTTGCGTTGAAGTTAGCAATAGGTTCTCCTTCAAATCTCTTGATTGTGGCAAACAAATGATAATTCATTGAAGGATCTATTAGTATTTTGAATATGTCCTTAAAGGCTTTCTCCAAGGTAGCCCATGAACCGACTGAACCCTGACCAAGACTGATATACTAGTTATATGCCTCTTCCCCTAAGGAAAATGGAAATAACCTGCACACCACATCTTGATGCTCAATTCTAGCCCTACAAAAAGCTTCCTTGAACATTCTGACGTGATCATCAGCATTCTGATATGGATGATACTTAGGACAAATTTTATCAGGATTCTTAGGCAAGGCATGATATGCTGTGAAAGTCAGAGGTGACTTTGTAGTAAAGAATGACATTGTAATAGGTGAAGGTTGGACCTGAGGTGTGACAGGTGGTCCTATAGGTGTTTGTAACCCGATAAGAGTTACAAGAGGACATTCTGGTGAAACTTCTGGAGTACTAGAACCAGGAGAGTGATGAATGTCTACAGTTCTAGGTCTAAATCCCCTGATAGGTAATTCTTCAAAGAGTCTCCACTGGATCTGGACCTGGTATTTGGCTTGAGAGCCAGGATTTCCTAAGTTTAAGGAAAATTGGCTTGATTACTATAAAGATCAGTTGAAACTCCCTAGCAAAGGCTGTATTTATGGTCAGAAATGGAAAATGACTGAATATTTATAGAATATTTGCATAAATGATGCAAATATGAGGTGATATTGAAGCTTGGTGACATACGCAACCGGATATCAGGTTTCTTGAGTGGATCACCTCAAAGCTTTAGCAAATTTACCTGAAATAGAGCTTATCTTTGAAAAGTCATGGTGATCAACCACAAAGCTTGCAATATTTATGCTCGATTTTGAAATTTTCACAAAGGATTAGCGTGCACAGACTTAAAACAACAAATCTTCACATATGACTTGAAATACAGAGCAGCATGAGTGTTACCTTACTGTCTGAATCCTCAAATTAGACAAAACCTATGAATGATGAAAATGAGGCCCTCCTTCTAGCGCCAATTTATGTTGATGATGATGATGAGTCATAACAACATGCATAAAAATTTGCACAACAAACTTTTATTATCTTGTAAAGTACGATCAACTTACGATAACTTGATGACTCCAAGTCTCCGTTGATCAAGTCATGATCATCTGACATTACTCAGAGGTTGATGTGACATGCTGTTTTCCATTTCAAGGGGCCTTACATTTCTTCGACTGATCAGTAGATTCTGATTCCTATAAATATACTCCATAGAGAGGTTATTGCTACTCTATTTCCAAAGATCGCCGATGTATTTGCAAGTTTGATCAATTCTTCTGATTATTGATCATCATGAACTTGTTCTTTCTTCTACATAGTATATTTACTCAAATGATGTGTCTGTAAGTAGACATTTGCATGATATTTGTCAATTTAACATGCTTTAACTCTAAATATGCTATGTATTTCTGATTATCTACGAGATGTCAGCATATTTCATGTTATTTGCTTTAAATCTTCTGTTATTTGCAATTGTGATGATGAATTGTTATGAAATTGAAAGAAATTTAAAAGAATGCTTCTAAGTTTGGTGAATCTTTAGCTATTGAACCACATACATACAAGATGCATTCATGAGGAGAAGAAATCAAACCATATTTTCACCAGGATGTTCCACAGCTAGATATGGATGATGCTAACTTTAAAGGATAAGGAATGAAAACAACACATGTAGACTACTAAGCAGTCCAAGGGATGCAGCTGATCAAAGTACATATCAAGATTTCAAACACAAATTACTCAAGATTTATGATAGTTTGTAATCAAATTGTCTTCTCTTTCATTTAGTATGCAAAACATGTATGTTTACAACAACTTTGAAATAAGTCCTGATATTTTAGCAATCGAATTTCAATTAAGCTTCTAAATCCTCAAAATATGGCATCCCTGCACCTTTTATAGACTAAGGTGAGGGAGTGGTTACAAATGACTTACGGTCAGGATTTGTTAATTAAGATCAATGGTATATAATCACTCTTTGACTTAGTCAACACCTAACTCATGGCATAGGTTGCTAGCTGGCAACCATATGGATGACTCATTGTCTTATGAATACCTGATGCATATGTTTTCTTTGTGCTGCATCTTCATTCATTCCTTAGGTTCTTCCTCTTTATCTTCTTCTTCTTCATCATGATCATCCTCTTTGTTGCTTTTTGTATCGCTATCACCCTGATGCACATCATCTTGTATATGGACCTTCATTGTCGTCCTGATATTTTCATAAGCTTGTACTATTTTGTCTACCTCCCCACCATCTTGGGTTTTGGCTTTAGTGATAGCATGCTTGTGAGCCTAAAATTTATCTTTGAGTGCCTCTAGCTTGCCTTTTCTGTTATTTAAAGTTTCATTATAATTTTCCACCTTGACCTTGATCCTCATGATCTTATTCATTGCCTCTTCTGTGAGGTGGGTGAGAGGATCATGAGCAACTGGCTGAAAATTATCATGCAGAGCCTTGATAGCAAAGTCTACGTCTTGGTTTTCAATCTTCCCCTCCACTTTTCCTTGTATAGCTTCAAGGATTTCTGCCTCATAGGCCATCATACTGTGCAGCTTTATACTAATATCCCTTAGCTTCCCACTGCACTTCTTCAGGATATTGCATTCGAACCTGATGTCTTCATACCATACATCTACTAGCAGGACAGTGTTATTATTTTATACCTGATTATTTATCAGGACCTGAGGATCAATCCTCTTTATTTCACTTAGAGCATTTAAGACTTTTTCCAGCCGGAATGACCTCCTTCCCGTTTCATTTTGCATTTTATCCACTTTCCTCTTCAAAATGCTCAAAGAATTCCACCTCTGTAAAGAGGTTCTCAATACTTCTTCAGCTCCTGTGATAGCTAATAGCATCCACTTCCTCATGATTATTGATTCATGTCTCATGAGGTCCAACTTGTTAACCTCCTCCTGAGAGATGACAATCAATTGGACTGTCTGATCAATTGGTGTATTATCAGGGTTAATCAACCCCTTTATGTATGCATGCAGCTGAGCAATGTGCTCTTTATGCTATTTATTTTACTCCTCTTTCTTTACCCTTTGGGTTAAAGAATCAATGATATCCTTCCCTTCTTGACCCTCTTGGTCTTCATTGGCAAAGCCCAAATCAATTGTCGTGATCTAGAATTCCTTCAGAGTGATCTTACCCTTCTCCTTTTCTATAGTGGGCAATACTACCTGGGCAATTCTTCTGCCTGTAGCAGGATCTCTTCTAATAGCCGAGGTCAACCTGGCTTTCCTCTTTGGTTTCATGATTGTCTCTGCAAACAAGGTAGAAACGTCAAATTCTTGAATTTCAAAGCCTTGTTCCATACCTATTTCCTTTTCAAGCCACTGAGGCACTTCATCTCCAGATCCTTGTTGTCTTTTGTCATCATCATGTTCACCTTGTTCTCCGATATCTGTCTCCATTCTAGGTGGAGAAAGCGATTTCTCGATTTCTTCCTCATGTTGTTCCTCATGAGGAGGATCTTGTTGCATCTCTTCTTCTTGAGGGGCTTCTTTCTCTGGGGGAGGATCTTGTGGAATATCCACATGATGACCCTGCCTTGATCTTGTACTCCCTCTTTCTATGTTTCATCCACCTTAATATGTTCCTCATCTTGAGGCATATTGGCATCTGTGGATATCTGTGTGTTTGGTCCTGGTGCATCACCCTGATCTTGGGTCACATTTTGTTCCGTACCTGATGTATTGATCTCTTGTGTCTTAAGGTCCTCATGACCTGATGTATCTTTTTCTCTTGTGGTCTCTTGAGTCTGGGCGGCATCATCACCTGATGTGTCCCTATCACCCTCGCCCTTTTGTTGGACTTCTACTATCTTTGCCTCGGTAGGTATCTCTTGTTGTTGTTGGCTCATATCTGGAGTATTGCTCTCTATTTCTGCCTGCTTGGCTTCTTCAACTTTCTTCGTCCTATCAGGTGCACCTGCTTTGTCTTCGGGGGTCATATCCTCCCTGTATGTTAAATCTATTACTGCAAGGCTAGTTACTTGATCTACCAACTTGTCAAGCCCGATTTGTTGGGTTGCCCTTTCTGGGCTACTTTCTTTCTCTTCTTGAGTTGTTTGCTTCAACCCTTCTAATACTGCTATCTGTGCTGATGGGGTCCCATGTGGAGTCATGCGGGTACTGGAAGCAAGTGTTTCCATCCTCTGAGAAGCTACATTTTGTACCACCTCATCATCTGATAGGTCTACGATTTCTTCCAAGGAGAAAGAACCACCTTGACCTGCCCTGGAGGTTTCTTTTGCTTTCTCCTTTGCTTTCTTAGTTTAAACTTGATAATGGTGGGAAGTGGCACATCATGTTGCATCTCCTTCCTAAGCACTTCACCACCAGCCCCTCTTAATACTATAGGGTCAGCCCTGATATCACCCCTCATAGATGTTCTTTGTTTCTTAGGTGGTGATGTCAACGGCGGCACCTTCCTCTTCCTACTGACCATCATCGGGTCATCACCTGCAGGATCTTTACTTATCGGCTCTTCCTCAAGAGGGATGTTTTCTTCTATATTATGTTGTGAGGCTTGGCCCTCATCCTGTACTTCTGTAGTCTCTATAGCTGGCCTCAGAATTCTTTTGGTCTTTGGTTTATCTATCAGAGGTGGTGCAGATGAGGTGGATGCCTGTCTAGATGTTGATGCACCTGTAGCTAGTATGGCAATTCTCTCAATTGTCACCCCTTAGACTCATCATCAGTTTTCTTTCCTCTTGGAGGACCTATTCTTTGTTTCTGAGTAGGTAGCCTTTCCCCATTAGATTTCTTTTTCTCACTGAGGAAGTCATCATACTCCTCATCAGGGATCTCCTGCCTTTTCTTCTTGGCATCCACTGTAATGGCTACACCTCTCTTCTTTAGCCTATTTATTTGTTCATCTATCCATGCTTGGGTTAACTATAGCACCCCACCTATAAATGGATCCAAGGAGATGTCTTCAGGCTGTGTTAGGTTAGGGGCTGAGATGGTGTCATTATACACCTTCTTCTCTTCATATTCATTTGACATGGTCCTACCGTCATCCTTCTTCAGCTGTGCTGGCACTGGGATGCAGTCAAATGTCCTTATCTGATTTAAGGTGAGCCTTTGGTATTTTCTTCTTCTCACTTCGGCCTCATCCTCACAATCAGTCCAGAAATCCTCTAGGTGCTTCTGATGAATAGGCTTCCCTATTATTTTCTGCATCCTACTAGAGGGGTCATATGATCTAGCCAATGGAAATGGCTGTAGGTACATCTGTTTTAGATCACCCATGGCATGCTTTATGCTCTATGAATTTGAGCATATATACCAACCCATAGATACTGGAAATAGTACTGGGGGAATCTTCTTCTGTGCTTTGTATGCCTCTAGTATGGTAGATACCTACCTAAGAAATTCCATTAGGACCACCCCATCAGTGGGGTACCTTGGCAGCATAAGGGGTTGCTCTTCAAATACCTCTATTCTGATATATGAAAAAGTGGCATATTGGATGAACCAGGCGCCATGTCTATATACAACTTCTTGAGCTTCCATGATCAATCTCTTGGTTCTATCCTCTTCCATAGTTCTAACCAGATGCATAGAAAATGCATCATTCACCAACTTGTAATCAAAGAGGTAGTTCCTTCTCTATAATTGAGGATAATGATCCCATATGTGGGTACCATCTACACCACCGCCAATCTTACCCACTGTGGTCAGTGCATCAAATGTTCCTTTGTAGGTACATGAATAGACAACATATGAGGTCATATGGAATGAGCATTCTTGACCTCCCAGGGTCCTCATCTATTCATCCAATGCATCACTAATGACCTTTGCCCATAATGGCTTATTATTTGTGTAAAGGATCATCTGGATGATCTGAAACATCTAATTCTTAAAATTTCTAGCATGAGGCTAGCCTATCATCCTACTGAGCAGGGCAATCATGTATTGATATTCATCATCAAAATCAAATTTGTATAGGTGTACTGGCAACTTAGTAGAGGTAGTGTAGGTGCTACTCTTAGACCTCCACTGGTACATCCTCTTCCTTGCATTCTTCTTGTTGTTATTATATTATGTCTCTAGTTTCTGTAAATCCACACTGACCACCTTCTTTCCAACTGGCAAATTGAAAGTAGATGTGATGCCCTTAACTAAAAAGTCAGCGTAAACCCTTCCATGCTTCTCCACTCGTCTTGTCTGAGGATTATAGTTCCTGGCACATTCTACTACCCGTTCTGGGGTTTCCATGGCATATGGGAATCCGACTGCATGCCACATTCCTGATACATATATTGCATCCAGAAGGGTATTATGTTTGTCATGATCTATTCTGGTGGACCATGCTACCAAATCTGTATCTCCCTGGTGAGTGTCCCCAATGATGCCATACTTGAATTGTACCCCTTCGGGTTGAACATACATGGGCTTAAGAAACTTTGCATCAGACCTGTTCTGCCTGAGGTCCGCCATCGACTCCTGCAACAAACATGCCTGGTCTTACCATACGATATCCATATGCATTCATATAATACTATATATCTACGGCATCATGCATACTATATTCATTAATCTTTACTTCATCATGATATGCATTTTTACAAATCCAAACCACAAAAGGAACATACTACCTAGACATGCAGAAAATGACAACAGGAGGGTTTTCAATTACTTACCTGATAACGCCTTACTCCTGGGCTAGACGAGTGATTATGGAAAATGGTTGCGAATGTTGATGATCACCTAATCTATTGCGCTGGAAGATCTCGTCCGTTCACTGGTAGCTCATATGAGGGTTTGACTTCTGCTCTTTAAATTCTTGTTTTTTCGCAAGGTAAATGAAAATAACCTTGGAAACTTACCTTTAAACTCATCCGTAGGGCAAATTAGGGTATAACCGGGTTAAATCGATTAAATCCATTTATCTTTTGTAGAGAATCCATGGATGATGCCAGGTGTTTGAATTGTATTTGCAGTCGGCAGAAATCCACCTACTGCATTTAAGCTCATTTAATGTCTGGAAACAGGGAGGGGGGTGATCTTCAAAATATCAGGTGATGTTTAAAATATGACCCCCTCTAGGTAAAATGACCTTCCGCCTTTGTGCGGTAAAACTAATGCAAGAGAATCGGGTGATGTGGTCAAAGGTTGACCATATGCATATCGGGTCATGAATTTAAAATTAGGGGATGTTTAAAATGTGACTCTCTAACTAAAATGACCACCTCTGGAAAGATCTAGATGACGTCAGCATGTCTATGACCATATTTAATCATTGTGTTGTAATGACGTCACCATCATATTATTGAACATGGTGGGCATTGGATACATACCTCTGCGAGGTAAAAAGAATGATGACATCACCATCAAGGTGGTTTCCTTTGTTCATCAGTTTTAGATGACATCATCATCATATTGGCATTGGGTGATGTTTTGCGACAGGGTGATATTTGTAAGATCGGGTGATATTGAAAATATGACCCCTGCAGAACATATGGAGTCGTTTGACAGGTTAATAATAGCTATCACGTAAAATTGACATCCGGAGTCCGCGAACCAAGTGATTATCGGGTGATAAACTTGTATCGGGGTGATTTAGATAATGTGATTAATGTTTGAAATATGACCCCCCTTTTGGAAATATCAGGTTTGACCAGAACTTTGACTTATCATAACTTTCTCCCCTTAAGAAATTTCGGGGTGATCCAAAAGGCAAACCTGCATGGAATTTTATGAACTTTCCAACCATGAGGTTAATAACATGAAATACTAACTTTGACAAGTGACCTCATCATGGTGACCTATCTACCCCATTACAGGGTTATCATGCATGACTTAATTTTTACCAGATGCCCAAATCAGAAAAACAACAAGCCAAAGCAGCAAAAAAAGTTGGGTCCCTGTTTTGTCAGGTCAAAATGGGGCGTGTTGTGTAACCACACAATAGGGCGCTACCCCCAAACCCCCACAAGGGGCACTACTCCTTGACCTCATTAAAGAATTTGGGGGGAAACTGCACTGATAAAAGTGGGGTAAATTTAATATTTGAGTCTGATTAGGCTCCAGATAACAACATTAAGCACGTGATTTGTAAGATTTAATGACTTTTATTGATTCATATTTATGAGATTTGTCTTTTGCTTGAGATGATGTAATTAAGTGGATTATTTACTTCATGTAACTTTTGTGATGGAATGAGTACTTTACATGATGAGAAGACAATTTTAGGTGTCTAAAATTTGACCCTCTTTGAGATGGTGTTGCAAAGAAGAATCATTTCAATGAAAGATAAAGCATAGCACTTGATTGGATAGAAGAAGATGGTTAGATTATAAATAATGATGCCCTAGTCACTTGAAGCGAGAGAAATGAGGAGGGATGATGGTAGGGATGATGTCCCCTTGAGAGGGCAAGTGGGTTTGAAGAACATGGGTGTGCTCTCGAAATGGATGAAGATAGCTGGATTAGAAAGATGATAGTGGCATTTAAAGGAAAAGTGATTTGGAGAATAGAAGGGAGGGGATGTAGGGGATTGAAGGGAAGGGGTGATGGGTGATAAAAAGGGGTATGGATGGATAGATGGAGAAGGATGGATGGAGTTATGTGTTATGTTGCACTAGAGTTTTAGCAATCTTATTTGATAATGCGTGAGATGTTGTGCACCAAGGTATGAGGAACCAATGTGACAAGGTGTCCCATGCATAAAAGGATACCCCAACACATCACAAGGCATTTGATGACCTTGGTGAGTATTGTGATGAGATAGTCGATAAGATCACAAGAAAACCTATGCCATATAACATCATGATATGGAAGACCATGATACCGCTATGGTAGGTAGATTACATCGACCAATGCAGATGTCAGATAAAATGATAATACACACACAAACAAGCATGCATGCACAAAAAGATACAAATACAAGCATGATGTTACCCTTGGTCAAGTTGAAAAGATAAAGATTGATGGATTGATGATGGTGGATTGTGTTGTTGACGATAAGAACAACACTAGGATTGGGAATGATATATCCTGATAATGATGATGGAAAGTGTGATCAAGGCTTGCAACAAGGTTGGGAACAAGACCAATGGATGCGATTAGATGATTGTGCATAGGGTGCTTAATCAATGATGCACATTGATTAAGACTCACTTGCGATTTTTGGATTTTTTGGAGGTTTGGGTATTTGGGAGATTTGGATTGCTACGAGGAATTGCATTGGTTTGAATTTAGGTAACCTTTAGCTAGATACCAATGACAAGGGAAAACCAACTCTGTCGACAAGGGAGTTACGGGATGATTAGGGGATAGTCGATAGTGGATGGAAGGAAAGGATGAGTGTAGGAGATATGATAGATAATTGAGGATAGATTGTGATCTCCAAGGACTACATCACATAGGAATAAGATGCCCCACTTGAGATGTGTCACTCATGTTGAAGCATTGGGATGTGTGGGTGAGATGGATGTTTGACATGCTTGGAAGGGATGTATGCCAAGAGATGTCCAAAGCATGTTTTGGATATTTTTCCTTGTCCTTATCAAGATTGAAAGTGGGAAGGGAGGGTAAGATGATGTTAGGATAGATAGGGAGATATAGGGTATGGGATGAATGTGAGATGATAGGATAAGCATAGTGTAGACCAAGGGTCAGATTGAAGAATACTTTGGTCCGGTAAGTAAGAACAGAGCATGCAGCAAGGTCTGACAGTTAGGTCCAGATCTCTTAGAGGAAGTATCTTTGTAAAGTGCAGACTTGGGGAAGTCAAGAGGAATACCTTGACTAATAGATTCCAGGGATTGAGCCTTCGGTGATGAAAGAGTGAAGAGATATGAACATCTAAGTATTGGGGTCCGGTTTGGTAGAGTAGACAGAGGAAGAACTGACCAACAGAGCATCAGAATTATTCCGGATGAGATATTGATGGTGATCAAGGTTCTTAAGGTATCATCCATGATTGGTCGACATGTTAGATGACTTCTATAAGTATCTCCTTGATTCACATCACTTGGTAAGAAAGGATTCTGCCGACAGACTAGAGTTTGGGAAAATATTGACTATTCCGGATGCCGACTAAAAAGAGGATGAAATCCTTTTTACGGATATATATACCAGAAGGATTTAGATGTGAAGGGTGCGTGTTGTGTATTGTGTGGTGCGAAGAAAAGTAGAAGAGCAGTGTGAAGGCAATAAGACAGGTCCAGAATGTAACAAGACAACAGCACCTAAGAGAGTAAGAATGAAGTGTAGTAGATCAGTATATTGGGCTTAACCAGAACTGAACCTCAGCATATGTGGATGCTTCTCATCAGTTCAAGTATCTAGTTTCCTTGTATAAACTATTGTAGGCAGTGAGCCCTAATTGGCAAGTGCCATTTTGTACTATCTTATTCTTCTAACAGAGGATACAATCTTGGGTTAATCACCCCATGGTTTTTCCCCTAACAGGGTTTTCCACGTCAAAATCATTGTGTCATGTGTATTGATGTTATTTCCATTTCATGGTTATGTTTTCTTATTTAATTTAATGCTGCACTAATTGATAAGGAAATTCAAAAAACTGAAATAACTAAGATAACTGATTCACCCCCCCTCTCAGTTATCAACAATTGGTATTAGAGCCAAGTTCCTCCAAAAAGAGCCTAACAGCTTGAGGTAGATCTGGGAACTCAAATGGATGTGTATGGTATGAGGGAACAACTTCGGTCTGCCCTAGATGATCTTGAGCAATCAAACTCTGAAGTCAATGAATTGAAGGAAAGACTCAAACAGGCTGATGATTTCATAAATGAACTAAAAGGGAAACTGAGTATCTCTATGAAAAAGAGAAAAGATGTACTTTAGCAATTGGCAAGTCAAAGTGAAGACAATGGTACAAATGAAGATCTGAAGGAGAAAACCAAGTTATGTGAAAAGTTATCAAAAGAGGTCATTATGGTAAGACATGAAATGGAATCAGGAGTTATGAAATTCACCCAAGAAATTGAAGAGAAAAGAAAAACTGAAGATGATCTAAGACAATCTCTCAAGGAGAAGTCAGAAGACTGCCACAAAATGGATAGAATAATTAGGCATCTAGAATCTGATCTTGAAGATGCTAGAGATAATGAAGAAATACTTGAGGATCAAATTGATACTTTTAAAAAAGATCTTCAAACAGCAAATGAATACAAAGAGAAATTCAAGATAAGTTCTGCTCAACTTGAAGTTCTTCTTGAAAGCCAAAAGAGGGTAGATGACAAGCGTGGCTTGGGATATGAGAAAGGTGAAAGCTCCAGATCCAGTCAGAAGAATTTTGGATCAGGAAATCCAAGGAACAGGCCTAGAAGACCTCCGGTAAGGCAACCTAATGCTCAAAGATATCCATCCTTCAATGGATACTGCCACAATTGTAATAACTTTGGTCATAAAGCAAATCAATGCAGAAAAAGAATGAATCAGACTAATACATCCTTCTCCGGACAATGCTTCAATTGCAAAAGGTATAGTCACAAATCCCATGAGTGTAGAAACATACAAATAAACAATTCATTCAATGGTAGATGCTTTGCATGCAATAGAATGGGACATATGGCTAATCAGTGTAGATCAAGAGGATATTAGTCAAATATGCAAAGAAATGTTGTCTGCTATATTGCAATAGATCCGGTCATATTGCCAAATTTTGTAGAAGTAAGAATCAAGACAAAAGGGGTCCAAAACAATATAATCATAACCAAGACAAAGGAAAGAGAAAAGTAAACGCGGATGAAATTCAAAGGGAGATGAATAAGATCTGGGTGAAGAGAAGCACAGAGAATGTTGGGGATGGATCTGCACCAAAATTTGGTGCTGATAATCCTTCCAGAAATTGAATAGATGAGCTCTGGCTCAGGGGGAGTCACTAAGAAAAACAAATCCCCCAGCCAGTCAATTGGCGCCTGAAATTGGCACATGGGAAGTTGCGGAATAAAAGGATTCTCAGAGAAACATCTAAAGAAAACTTGGTAAAGATATGGAAGATCCGCAGGAAGATTTGAAGAGTTTAATCTTCCAAGATTGATCCGGTTTAACAGTCATCCGTGGGGTTACTTCAAGAACTTTCAATAAATGATGCAAACTAGAGAAAGAATTCCCCAATCATTGGTTGAGAAGTACAAAAATACAGTGTGTTTCATGGTTGACACTGATCAATGCCTAATGGAGGCAATGAGCCAAGGATAGTCTGGATCATGCCAATGGGGTATGAAGTAGATGAGAAAATTGTAGAGCTGCATATCCAACATCTGTTGAGCCAGCCCAAAGACCCTAAGGCAGAAAGATTTGGAACCTTCCAAGAGCTGAGTGTAAAAGTTCATGTGGAACTTAGACAGCCTGAAATCAAAAGGAAAGTGAGAAGGGAAGTTGAAGAAGTTGCCAAGAGGCATGGAATCTCAAAAGAGGCACTTGATACCCATAGAGAAAAGATGGAAAGAGCAGAAAAAGAAAAGGAAGAAGCAGAAAAAGAAAGTGCTCCAGTAAAAGCCCCCTCCTGGACCAGATCTTCTAAGAGCTCTGCACCTACAACTGCTAAAAGCTGAAAAGCATCTAAACTGGAAGCAAAATCATCCAGTAAAGCAGAGAAAAGATCTAAAACAAAGGCCACAAGGTCTTACATCAGTCAGAAGGATGATGAAGATACAGAATCAGATGAGGAAGTAAAGAAAATGAAAAAGAAAAGGAAAACATCCGGTGAACCCTCTACTGAAGAAGTAATAGAAGAATTTGTTGAAAGGCCCACTCTGTCCTTAGATGATGTAGTTAAAGTAGTTACTATGGATGGGAACCTGCAACCAATAACATAATTCTATGATGCAGATAGAAAGATCTTGGAGGAAGCCACAGTTAAGTACTTGAACATATACAATAAGGCTTTTATTGAAATCATATCTCTTATTCCCAAAAGCCTAGAGAAGGAATTAGAGATGAGAAAGAATAATGCTAGGGCAAAGGATCTTGAGATCCGGGAATAGATAGCCATTCAGCTCTTTCCTTCAATCACTCAGAAGCAAATGAATATGATCTTCAAAGATTGCAAGGATGAGTTCTGGAGCAAAGCTAGAATGAATCAGCTTATGCTTGGTGAAACTAACAAAATAGCAAAAGACACAGAAGAGATTCTCCGGAATGCATACGAAAGATTCAACATTCCCATTGTAGAAGACTTAGATGATGAAACCTCTTCCATGAATGACAAAGAAGAATCCACTAAGACAGTAGCAGAAGAGGCAAAGGAGACTAGTGAAAAAAAAGCTAAGGACTTAGATTCCTCTGTTCTGGAAGAGGAAGTCCAAGGAGAAGTGAATCCGGATTCTCCAACAGTCTTTGGATCCAAAGGAGAAGAAAGAATAGAGGAGAAAGAAGAAGTGAAGGGAAGAGAAGAAGGTCAAGCTGAGAAGAACACAAGTGACAGTGCAGAAGGAAAGAAAACTTTGTCTCCGGCAAGAGACACTGTAGAAACTGTCAAGGATTTCTTGACTAAAGAAATGATGGAGATTGATGAACCGGAGTTACTTCAAGGACCATTTGACTTTGATTCTCTCTCCCCGGTTCAAACAATGAAGATAGCATCCTTTGCCCAAGCAAAGGCTAAAGAGAAACTTCTAAAGTCTCACATGGAAGACTGTGAGCCGCTAGAAATTGCATCCAGTGTGCTTGAAAAGATCATGCCATCCTTTCAGAAGGATTCCTCAGCTTCTTCATCTGGTAATCTCAAGTCTCTTGTTAGTTCTGTCAACACTCATTTTGAATCTTTAGAGAAATCAGCTGAGGTGAAGGTCCAGAAAGAGTTTTTGGATAAGAGATTCTCCGAGTTACAAGGCTTAATAACCAATGATAGGAGAAATATGGATATATGGATAAAGAGCTTAGAAAATGCTCTTAAGGATGGAGGAGAAGTATATAAATTTTGTATATCTTGGACTAAAGCAACAAAGGATATTGAGAAGAAAGTGAAAGAACAAGAGGATAAACTGTTAAGCCTCTATCAGAATTTTGATCCTCTCACTGTATCCATAATAAACCAGGAATGTCAAACTATTGTAGTAATGAATGAGATTAAGAAGCTTGAGAAGGAAAGGAAAAACATATTAAGCAGGATGGGTGAATTTAGAGGGATGATTATCCCTAAATTAGAGGCCATGCATGAGGCCCTAACTGATGCACAGACCACAGCCCGAACCAGCGATCCAACAGATCTTAAGAGCGTAGAAGCTTTTGCATTCCTGTTGAGTGGTCACATCTCAATTTTGGACAAGATGAAGCAGAGTTGGGCAACAAAATTTGCCCAGTTGAAGACATCTTTTGCAGATATACTTCAATATATGTAAGTGTATCATGTATTTATACTTATGTGGCTAAGTATAGTTGATTTTTTTGAGGATTGTTGGTGTGCGAATTCTACCCTTTGCCATTGATGTCAAAGGGGGAGTGAGGAGCAGTGAAAAATGTGGAATCCAGCTAAGGGGGAGCTTTGGAAAAATGTACATTAGAACAGAGTATCAGCCAAGGGGGAGTGTAGTGTGACACTTAGTCATTTTTCACTAAGTGTTGCCATAAATGCCAAAGGGGGAGATTGTTGGCAAGAGACAATGTGTAGCTTCTTTGGTATTGTCATTGATGGCAACAAAGACCACTCCACACATCCGTAGGACATGGTGTATCTTTATCGGAAGTCAGATTGAGGAATACTTTGGTTCGGTAAGTACGAACAGAGCATGTAGCAAGGTCCGACAGTCAGGTCTGGATCTCTTAGAGGAAGTATCTTTGTAAAGTGCGGACTTGGGGAAGTCAAGAGGAATACCTTGACTAATAGATTCCAGGGATTGAGCCTCCGGTGATGAAAGAGTGAAGAGATATGAGCATCTAAGTATTGGGGTCCGATTTGGCAGAGTAGACAAAGAACTGACCAACAGAGCATCAGAATTATTCCGATGAGATATTGATGATAATCAAGGTTCTTAAGGTATCATCCATGATTGGCCGACATGTTAGATGATTTCTATAAGTATCTCCTTGATTCGCATCACTTGGTAAGCAAGGATTCTGCCGACAGACTAGAGTTTGGGAAAATATTGACTATTCCAGATGCCAACTAAAAAGAGGATGAAATCCTTTTTATGAATATATATACCAAAAGGATTTAGATGTGAAGGGTGCATGTTGTGTATTGTGTGGTGCGAAGAAAAGCAGAAGAGTAGTGTGAAGACAGTAAGACAGGTCTGAAATGTAACAAGACAGCAGCACCTAAGAGAGTAAGAATGAAGTGCAGCAGATCAATATATTGGGCTTAACCAGAACTGAACGTCAGCATATTGGATGCTTCTCATCAGTTCAAGTATCTAGTTTCCTTGTATAAACTATTGTAGACAGTGAGCCTCTTGTGAGCAGTGTGCTCGGGCAGTGAGCCCTAATTGGCAAATGCCATTTTGTACTATCTTATTCTTCTAATAGAGAATACAATCTTGGGTTAATCACCCCGTGGTTTTTCCCCTAACAGGGTTTTCCACGTTAAAATCATTGTGTCATGTGTATTGATGTTATTTCTATTTCATGGTTATGTTTGCTTATTTAATTTAATGTTGCACTAATTGATAAGGAAATTCAGAAAGCTGAAATAACTAAGATAACTGATTCACCCCCCCCCCCTCTCAGTTATCAACAATTATGAGTACACACATGGATGTTGGTAGATGGTTGCATGAGATGTAGATGGACTTAATAGAATGGATGAAGGATAGATGGATAGATAGAGGGTGAAGGAATTAGGCAAGATCATGGATAATATGGATGGGATGGAGAATATAGATGGGTAGTGGATAAATAGGATGTTGGCATGGATGCATGAGGAAATGTCATGGGGTTGAGGGGAATTAGGACCAATGTTTGCACACACTATGTTGGATTTTGAAGATTATGTTTTTAATGGGGAATGGGGAGTAATGGGAATGTGGGACTCATGAGATAGTGGATATTTATAATGGGATTGGGATGGGGTGTGTAGGATTATCAATTTGGGGATTTAGGGATCCAAATGGACTTAGGATTTTTGGGGTTTTTGCATTGGGTATTGGATAAGGGAGAGGGATTTTATGATTTGGAGATGGAGTGGGATTTGGATGCCCCACTTGGATTTATTAATATTTTTTTGGGGACCCGCATCATTTTTGTTTTTTTTTCTTTTGGAGGTGTGGGCTTTTGTGGTCTTTTAGATGGATTTTTCTTTGATTTTGTGTATTGATGCCCTATGACATGATAACCTTTAGGCTTTTGTGTATTTTTATTTACATGTGAAGGCACTCAAAGTATTTTTTGAATCCTATGGGTTTTGGTGGTAGCTTTATTTTTAGACGATGTGTGCACTGGCTGGTTTTGATTAGGGATTTTGGGGGATTAGGGATCGGGGTGTTTAGGGATATGAGATTTATGGACAAGGGTGTTGATGATGGGGGGATTAGGGGATTTAAGGATGAAGGGATGAGGGGAATTAAGGATGGGGGTATTAGGGGTTGGGAGGATGGGAGGAAGAGTGGATTTAGGGATGGGAGGACATTTGTATTTATGGATGGAATAGGATGGAGGAGGGATAGTGACATGATTTTTGGATTTGTATGATGAGGGAGGAGGGATAGTGGCAAATGGTTTGGAGGTGCAATGACAGGCACCTATTTTGGGATTGGAAGAAGTTGCCTTATGTGGCGTGAAGGTGGTACCAACATGTTTGGATTGTTTTCCTTGAGATATATAACCAAGTCCATGTGAGCATGGATGGATTTAGATATGGATGGGCTCCAATATACCTTGTTCATGAAGGCCTAAGCCTTTACCTTGATAACTCATGTTTTGGAGCATGTGATGTGTGATGGGATATTTTTTGTTTTGGAAACAAGATGTGAGTTTATTATTAGATGGGGGAGGATGAGTGGTGGATATAAGTTGTTTCTCTCCTACAAGAGAACCACCATAGATGAAGATGTTGGGACCAAGAGGATAGGATGGTGGATTTGGGATGGGGTTGATAAGAGGTGGTAAAAGGGTTGATGGGAGATGGTAAATGATCGATAGGGGATGATGGGGGATCAATTCGAGATGGTGTGGGATTGGTAAAGGGATGAGCCAGGTTGACCATCTTATGCAAGGAAATAAAAACATCCCAACATAAATGCCTATGGTAAATAAGTACAAATAAACAATAATAAATAAAATATCACAGATAAAGAGCTATGCCTATAAATGAAAAGTTGATTAGATCTAAAAATAGAATGAATATTTAACAAGAATAAATGTGTACCTTGATATTGATGAAAAGGGAACAAATTTGACTACGACGAGTGACTGCTATCTTGAATTTGATGTCGAATATGAGACAAAAAAGTTGTTTGAAAATAATGACTTGGGAATTATGTGACTATGTGTTAGCCTGGTCACTTTTGCATTGCACAAGTGATCTCCATGTTTGAAGATTTGATCTGACTCATGGAAATGACCTTTAACCACAAATCTAACCTTGATGTCTACAAACCTTATATACCTATAAACAAAGGTTCACCTCGAGTGTCTAGGTTTGCAATGAAAATGAGTGGTGTTGATGAACACCTATTGGAACTTTCTATGTAGGGATCTTTCCCTTAGACAAGATTTGTTCATTGATTTGATGATTTTGAAAAAAGTAGGAAGACAACATATAATGAATGCAAATGATGTTGTAATGATATGGATAACTTGAAACTTGAACAAAAATGTAAAGGGTGATGCAATGACCTAATGTAAAATCTAAGGTTTTGGAATTTATTGACAAAGATGTGATGCAACTAGAATAGTTGATGAAGAGTGGTGTTATGACACATGGGAAAGAGTGATTTTGATAGGCATGAAGCTAAAAGTGAGTGATTCTAGATGATAAGGAGTGAAAATTGATGCTAAGTGATCTATTGATAATAACCCAAGGGTGATGTCCTTTTATGCATGATCTAGGCACACAATTCAAAAATTTTGGTGTGGGAATTAGTATATAGTGACTAGTTGAAAATGAGTTGAATTGGGCCTATGGTAAAATTTGAATTTTGAACATGAAGCTCAAATCCATGCCATAGAACTAACTTGGGTCAAATTTTTCGTACCTATAGATTCAACCTAGAAATAAGAATTGATAATCTAAGAACTAAAAAGTTATTTAAATTTGGGCTATATTTTACTTCTAAGAGTCAACTAGAAATTAAGGTCAATGGGAACACCAAATCAATGAAAATCATATAGTAATCTGACTTATGTACTTAAGATACCCACACAAAATAATGTAAAACAAAATATACACTTTTCACTGTTACATCTAATAATATTTTTTATGATGAATAGTGCCATACTTTATTATTAAAATATCAAAAATATAATACACAATTCCAATAAAACGTAGGTGGAATGGAATTTCACCCTAAAAAGTCTATGCTGGAGACAAAAAGGAAAAAACAAGAGTGACCAAACTACTAAGCTGCCAAGGCTATGTTAGTAGGAGGGGGAGAGGGATCACAATTGGGTGGGTGACCTCACACATCTAGGAGGTCTTGACCATCAACAATGGTCTCCTAGCATGCGATGGTCTTGCCTCAGTCTTTATCTTCATCTTGTTGAGTACTAGTAGTATACATAGGTGAAATGGTGAGGTCTAAGAGGGGTAAACTTTCCACTATTTGGCCATCCAACATGGCCACGATGAGAAGTAGAGGAATGTCCATGTGGTTAAGGGGTCCATCCACGATGCTGAGGACATGGAGAACACTAGGAACCACAATGGCATCATTTGAAACTATGGATGTAAGCATGGTGATGCCCACATGGTGGGGAGGTGTGCCCTTGTAGTGAAGAAGCATCCCTACTGGTAGGGGAAGGAGGAAAATGAGCAACTATATAGGGAGAATTGGCCCAGTGCTCAATTAAAGTCTATAGATGAGCAACCTCTAGAGTCATCTTGTTGGCTTGGACTTAGATTTGCAACATAACATTAGAATAGATGCTAGCTTTAGCAAACATGGAAAAGTGCTTATCCATGGGCAAAGAAAGAAAAACTTCTATCTTTTCAAATTGAAAATAGTATCTCCAATCTGAGAGCATGCCATATTTGGTTATATTAAGTTGGAATCCTTGGTCAATTGCCTAGAAGTATCATATGCCATGAGAAAGGCTTAGGGTGGAATGACTTACAGAAGTCATGTATCCAATGCCAAGTAGCTTGGGCTTGAGGACAAAACTAGAAGATATGCTTGATGGTTTTCCAAATGGACATAGGAGGGGCAATGCGGAGCTGTCACTCCCAGATGAACTAGTTGAGAGCCCATAGGAAGAACCTAGTAGAGAAAACACTAGGTGAAGTGAGCAAGTTTGGATTCAACCTTGAAGTGGTCCAAACTATTTGAAACTTGTGTCTCCATTGAGAGGAAGAAGACTAAAGATTCCACCTTGCATTAAGCTTGGGCACCATAGGTAGATGGGGACAAAGCCATGAATAATCTTTATAAGGTTTCTAGCTCCTAAAAGGAGTATATGGAAACAACTTCTAGTCCTTCCACCATGGATTTGTAAAATGAATTCCCACCTGGTGAGCCATTTCAAGGGGAACCAAATCCAAGATAGTCTGATAAGACTTCATATCATGATTACCAAGCTTGAATTTAACTTTAAAATCTAGCCAAGAGAGCTTGGTCTTAGTATTTCTAGAGAAAAGATTGAAAATAGTACAAACCTCATGTTTGTAGAGCCTTAAGGCACGAACCCAAGGAACTTTGGCAAGGGGTCAATCTTGGCAAGTGATCACAAGAGACCACCCTAAGAAATGTTGGTTGATGGAAATCCGAGTTTTGAAGCCGGTCCCATTCTAAATGAGCCAAGACTTGATCGCCTCCTAGACACGCTAGATGCTCTTGATGACAAAGATACCTTAAATTCGCATCAGTTCCTTTTTCATAAGGATGATGTGAAAACTTAGACCATGTCAAGCATTGCAGCTAGGAGTCCCATAAATAATGTAATGCTGGGTAAAAATGTTTTGCCTTGAGGTGAAGAGAGTTGTTAGAAAACATAAACTAGTAAGGAGAAAAAGAAAGGAGAAAAAGACAGCACATAATTAATAGTGGCTTAGATTTATTGTGGCATCTTGTCATATTTGAACTCCAATTCATGCGTTGGCAACGCTATTAGTTGGCTTTGTTTATTGGTGGCCAAAATTATGGTGATCATTGCCTATAAATCAAACATTCTTAGCTTATCTTTGTAAAGTTTAAAATTGTGGGCAATATGTGGACACCTATGAGAAACGCATGCTCATAACTTTAGGAAGAAAAGGCCTTGAAAAGTGATAGTGCCTACGTGTAATGTGCAAGCGCAACAGTTATGCATAAAAAGGCACTTGGCTTTCAGAGTCTTATCGTATCGTATACGATAAGCCAATGCAACTCTCTATCACACAATCTGTATGTAGTTTAAGGCTGGTTTTTATATTAACTCAATTAAAACTATTAAAAAATAGTTAGAAATGAACGTACTTTGGTTTTGATATATATATGAGAGAATAAAGATTGGATTTTTTTTTTTGAAATTCAGGTATTGGGTGTACAAATTATTTACTTCCTTCAACTTAATGTTTAAGAATTGAAAAATATTTATTAAATTAATTCTAAATTTTTTTGTGAGCTCAACATTCTTACCATTTCATTTTTTTTTAATACATCCTAGGTGATTCATTGGAAGGAGGCATAATTTTTTTAATACATCCTAGGTGATTCATTGGAAGGAGGCATAATCAGGATGTTCATAAGAAAAAAAAATATACCCAACTCTTTCTTTTTAAGAGTAACATATATGAGCTTTCTTCCACCATGTGTAATCTGTTGACAACAATGGCTTATTGGGAACATATATACCTTGTGATTATCAGCATATCGGACTTCATATATCAGCATTATCAGTGTGAATGACAAGTGTAAAGATGCAAGGAATCTAGTTGTTAAGACTACACGCATGAGACCATTGCTTATTTATATATCTGTATATTGTTTTATCAAATTCATAAACATGTGTGAGTAGAAGCACACTCTGTCAATCATCTGCACTGATTTGGCTCAATGTTTTGTAGCTTCCCTAGTTTGCATGTCTGAGGGCTGTTGTCAGGTAATGTGCGATGCAGTAGTCCTTTCAAATTTTGTTTTTGTTTTTAATTTGTGTGGTGATTGTTTTCAGGTTGAAGATTTAAAAAGAAATTAAAAATTTGTTTTTGGGTTCTCTTAGTTTGGAGTATTTGATGTTTTAATGTCAGATCTACCAGAAATTCTGCTTTTGATGTTTTTTTAAATTTCAAACTAGTGGTAGTTTTGATGGCATTTATCAATTTTGTTTTCTGATGTTTCTCTCGGTGCCTTTTTCCCATGGTATTATGGTATGTATTAAAATTCTGTTTTGATGTTTTTTTGTCTATATGGTATTTGTTTGCGTGATATTTATCAAATTTACTTTTGTATGCTCTTTTGTTTTTGGGTGGTGCTGTTTTCATGGCATTTATCAAAATTTATGTTTGAATTATTTTTCCCTTGAGGCGGGGATTGTTTCATGCCATTATGAATATATTGAAAAAACTGTTATCAATTTTTTTAGGGGAAGGAAGGAGATGAGTTGGATTTCTTGTTTTCTATGTCAATTTTTTATTAAATATCACTCATATGTCAATTTTTGATTAAATATCATTCATTTAATAGTTAAAATTAAATTTTAGGACAACTGATTATTACTTTTTGGTAGGAATGAGGTTTTAAATAATAAATATCACCTACTTTTTAGTTAATAAACGTAGGACAACTATTTACCACTTTTTAATAAGAACTAGGTGTTAAATTGCTATTGAGTTGGATTATTGACATATATGAAGTGTTTAATTGCTATTAAATTGGATAGTTGAGATCTTTTGTTTTTTATATGTTTTTCTTGGGTGACTTGTTTTTTATGACAACCATTAAAAAGAAATTAAGTTTTTGACTGTAGAGTATTAGCCAAATTTGGATGATAGATATATTGTGTTGTACTATTGTTCATTGCGAGGAAAAAAAAAAAACTTGAGATATATTGTGTTGTTTGTTGTCTTTTTAGATGAATTGAAGATCAAGAGAAGTTTACGACGAAATTATGAAGATGGATGCTCAGCATGACACTAGCAATTCAATTGACCAATTTCGAAAGCATGTTGATGTTGTATGCACAAAGGTTGGTATTTGCCAGCAATTTGAAAAAAAAAATCCAGCTAAAATTGTTGAATAATTCCTCTTGAGTGATACCCGTTATTTAGATCTTCCTCAATCAACCACATCAAAACTTAAATTTACAGCTATCTACAATTGTGAGAGTGTGATGTAGCTATCTATGATCAAGAAAGAGTGTACTTTGATGGTTAGGATTGCTCCTCAGTTGATTGTAGTTTTAATATGCCATTTAGTGTCAAGTGTTGGAAAAATAAGCAGTGCAAAATTGAAATAAGTAGTGAAATAGTAATAATTCACACAAAATAGACAGCACAGATTTACGTGGAAAACTTGTAATGTTCGAGGAAAAAATCATGGGCAAAGATCTCTCAATTTTATTCTCAAAGAAAATTTGCTGTTACAAAAATGTTTTCTCATGCATTCACATTCAAGCTTGACTAACGTAAATAACCATGAAAAAATACATGCAAAAAAAATCCTTTCCGAAGAAAGATTTCCATGCATAAAAGCGCGACTGGGCATTTCGGCCTGCAATTCTGTATGGTGAACACGTCATATGGCAGGGGTGCTAGGAAGCCCCCTTGCAACTTCAGTTGCATATTTCCTTGGCCTTCGGCCCCGCCTGACAGGTAGTTGAGGCACTACCGTGGTACTCCTTGTCAACTGCTCATCACTGCTGCAATATAATAAACTGACTTCACATACAAACACCAAACATCCTGTAGGTTGGCCAATCATTTGTTACTTGGACCATATTTGCAATTTAGCTTATATTAGAATCAATTTGGACAAGCCAGGTGAGAAATACGGACATCCATTTGTGACATCTCTAGGATTTTTAAAGTTTGGGTATGTTATTTTGTGGTGACAAAATAGTGTGTACAAAAGTATTTGGCATTTGCTTCAGTTTGAAAAGCTGATAAAATACTAATGAATATAGTTCTCTGAATTTACTATATATATCTGAGAAATTATATTTAATATAATCAGTTCATATTTGCTTCTTGTTTTTATCTGGATTTGAATGCTTTTCTATTTATTTTATCTTGATGCAATGCTTTAAAGAGGGATCTAGAAGTTCGACTTTGAACTTGGGCCATAACAGTTAAATTTAAACCTGGGCAATAAAATGAGAAAACTGTTACATTCAAATAAAAATAAAAACAAGAAAACGTTTACTTGAAAAAATTTCAAAGATATAATATTTATCATTCACTATCAGTAGTTTTTACCTTTGTTGAAAAACAAAAATATTATGAAAGATGCATCAAGGGGGTTGATCTCTGTTGGAACTGATAGACGTATATAAAATTAATTGTTTATTTTATAGCAATGGAAAAATTGGTGGTTATGAATTCAGTTGCATTAAAAAGCTCAATTGTTTGCAGGATCAAGATTTTGGGTTGAAAGGAATTGGTGAAATTCTCCTAGAACATGTTGATGCTGAAGAAAAGAGAAAAGCCCAACATACTGAGGATGGGTCAGTTGATAGATTTGGAACACCAGCAATCAGAGGCAAAACAGGGGGGTGGAAGGCTGCCATCCTAATATTAGGTACCCCAATTTTATCATTTTTAGTGGTCTTTGCCTAATGTCTATGAATGTAGGAAACCAGTCATAAGAAGCTAAATCATATGTAAAATTTAAAGATTGTTCAGAAAGATCAAAATGGTGTCTTCGTTATGTATGAATATATTGATGAAAATGCGAATCAGGTGAGACTCAAAAAAATTGCCAGTATACAGAACTAATGCATTTTGCTTCCTTTGTGAATAGTAAACCAAGGATTGGCAACTCTAGCTTTCTTTGGGGTGGGTGTAAACATGGTCTTGTTTTTGACAAGAGTCCTTCAGCAGAACAATGCAGCAGCAGCAAACAATGTGAGCAAGTGGACTGGAACTGTATATATGTTTTCTCTTGTTGGAGCCGTTCTTAGCGATGCCTACTTGGGACGCCATATGACCTGTGTTTTGTTCCTAGTCATTTTTGTACTTGTAAGTAACTCCACATACACTCAAAAGATTCAGTTTTTTTTCTTGGTAAATCTTGGGTAAAGTTATGGGCAACCTTTCACAAGGTTTAGGCTAAGGTTAGATTGTAATCAATAAGTTTAAAAGTCGAACATATGTTATAATGGTTACATCATTGTTGCCAAAAGGATCTTCAGTTTATGGGCCCCTTTGTTGCAGCTGAATTGTAAGCTTAATATCTTTATAAAGTGTTGTGCTTAGCTTTTATTCTTTAAAAAAGTAAGTAATATATTTTGACTGCAAATTTAAGAAGTAGATATTGATAGTGAATGTAAGCTGTCTGTAAATATAAATCATTCTCCAATACACAACAATCTCAACATAGATCCGCTGTAGCTGGACTGATGGGCAGCCTTGATGAGGTGGGATATTAGACTTTAATTTCTTAATGAAGTACTGTCACACTTTGCCGAGCTTTCATTCGTGCATAGTGTAGACTGGAGGGAGAGCTTGGGCTGTGAATAATACCATACCCCAACATATGCCATAATCGTTAGATCACAACCTAGCCACAAGTCTACTGGAGCTAGACTTATGGGCAGCCTCATTACAGTGGAATGTTAAACATTAAGATTTTAATACAATATTGGGCCAAAATTTTATCCCTAAAAGGTATATAATAGATTTTGAATCCAAAGACTATAGGAATCCCAGGTTGAACGGGTTCTCTCAAATTTATAATAAATTGAAGTAAGCGTTTTGCAAGAACAAGACAATATAACACATATTTTAGGCCACTTTGCATTTTTACAGGGAGCAATCATATGGTCTAATAGATTTGTTAATATATGTTGTTAAGTGACTGTCTGTTAATAAAGTTGCTTGGCTCACAAGAGTCTGCAAAGCATCCATTCTTGTCTAGGGGGATAGTTTCCTCTCAAACTTCGGCAGCACTTAAAACTATAGACATTTTCATCAAGTAAAAAATTCGGAGAAATTAGTTCCAGTTTAATTTTAATACTCTATATGTGGTGGCCCTATGAATGATGATGAAAAATTACTCTCTGGCATTAATTTATCATGGATGGAAAATTCTATCTGAAGGAAGTTCTACATTTATAAAAGGTTCTGTATATCAAATTTAAAGATTCTATTTTTAATTCAAAAGTTCTGTATATCAAAATTTTAGGAGTTCATTTATTTATTTTCTTGGGAACTAATGTGAAGGCTCCAATTACAGGGTATAGCAATGCTGGCTCTGTCAACTCAGCTCTTCTTAATAAACCCTGCTGGTTGTGGAAAAAAGAGTTTCAACTGCAAACATGTATTACCATGGGAGAATGGCATCTTCTACCTATCCATCTACCTGGTGGCCTTGGGGAGCGGAGGATACCAGCCTTCCATAGCCACATTTGGAGCAGACCAATTTGATGAAGAAGACACCATAGAATCTGCATCAAAAGTCAGTTTTTTCAGCTGGTTTTATCTGGCTCTTAACTTGGGCTCTCTTATTTCCAATACAGTGTTGGACTACCTTGAGGACAATGGCATGTGGGCATTAGGGTTTTGGGTGTCTTGTGGGGCTGCTGCACTTTCTTTACTTATATACCTGTGGGGTACTCCATTTTACCGTCATCACAGGCTTCGGGGCAATCCTTTGACTCGTTTTGCTCAAGTGTTTGTTGCTGCTACAAGAAAGTGTAATGTTGAGGTTGATTACAATAAGCTTTATGAGCTGCCCAAGAAAGAGTTTGCCCTTCAAGGGAGGAGAAAGATTCTGCACAGCGATGGATTCAGGTTCGTGACTTCTTAAAATTTTAATGTTAGTTCCACATGTTTTCATCTTTGAAATATATATTTAAAAACAATTGGGTCTTATATTGATTCATGTTGGTGACTTATATATTTTTAGGTGGCTTGATAAGGCAGCAGTAATGGAAGAATTAGGATACTCAACTAATCTTGACAAAACCCAAGAGCACCAAAAAGTTTCATGGCATTTATGCACAATAACTCAAGTAGAAGAAGTAAAATGCATATTACGAATGCTCCCTATTTGGCTATGCACCATAATATACTCAGTTGTATTCACACAGATGGCATCTCTATTTGTAGAGCAGGGCGCCACAATGAACACTCGCCTGGGAAAATTTAGAATACCACCAGCTAGTATGACAGTGTTCGACATTTTGAGTGTGGTCGCATGGGTGATGTTATACAGACGAGTTCTAATCCCCTTTGCCTCTCTTATCACAGGAAACTCAAAGGGCTTCACAGAGCTCCAACGTATGGGAGTGGGCTTAATAATTGGCATGACCGCCATGGTAGCAGCTGGTTTTGTGGAGTTGGAGCGCCTTAAAACACTAAAAAAGGGTACTACTTTTAAGCCACTAAGCATATTATGGCAAGTCCCACAGTATGTTCTAATAGGTGCTTCTGAGGTGTTTATGTATGTTGGACAATTAGAGTTTTTTAATGCACAAGCACCAGATGGCCTTCGTATCTTTGGGAGTGCTCTCTGCATGACATCAATTTCACTTGGGAATTATGTTAGCAGTCTGTTAGTGACAATTGTGATGGATATTACAAAGAGGGAGAATAGCCCTGGTTGGATACCTAAGAATCTTAACAAAGGTCACATGGACCGCTTCTATTTCTTATTGGCCTTTCTCACAACAATCGACTTTGTTGTCTATATAGTTTGTGCTAAATGGTATAAGTGCATTAGTGTATATAAAAATCCAACTATAGAAGACTTGGACCAAGAGCTCCAAAAGATATGAAGTGTAGAAAAGTAAGAATATTAAATACTACTTTAAATACTACTTATTTCAGTGTAGAGGTAGATCTATATAGTATTTTTAATGCTTCCATGTTCAGACTTAAGTGTAATCTACTTAAATGTTAGATTCTTTTCTTTTCTTTTTTTGAAACAAAGCTGGAAATTAGAGATAAAGCAGTAAGAAGAATACATCCCTTGAGGCTTGCATTGAATATGAAGAGACAAAGCATCGAGCTGTGACTGATACAACCAATAAGAAACATGATAGTAAGACTGATCCAAATGGATAAGATGAGCAGTATGATAGTTTATGAAAGCTTAATGAGGCAATCAATTTTACTCTGCACTGTCCAAACATCTTGACTCCACTTTGCACTAATCTAAGATGTTGAAATTGTATATGGGTTTTGACAACTATTTTAAAAATAAATCTAAAAAAAGTGTATCATGCATAACTAAAGAAACACTCTTTTAAGTGTAAATTTAACAACACAGTGAGCAGTATGATAGTTTATGAAAGTTTTATGAGACATCAATTCTACTCTGCACTGTCCAAACATCTTGACTCCACTTTGCACTAATCTAAGATGTTGAAATTGTATATGGGTTTTGACAACTATTTTTAAAATAAATCCTAAAAAAGAGTATCATGGGTAGTTAAAGAACACTCTTTTAAGTGTAAATTTAACAACACTAGATTTATGGGTTGTGGGAAAGGATATATCAATCTTATGTTCTCTAAAAATTTTAAGAAAATTTAATATTAAAAGTTATGAATTTTTAAACTTTAAATCGTATTATTCAATTTAATTCTTAAATTGGAGAAGCAAATTTTTAATTCAAATCTCTTGTTATATTCTATTTTCTTTAAAAATACTAAAAACTATATAGATAAACAAGCATGACATAATTCTTTTAATATAATATCTCTTTATAATTCGGGGCAAGTATTGCTCAATATTAGTTTACCTGGTTGTCTGCTATGGTTTTCTTGCAATCTCTGCTGATGCTTTAAACTTAATACAATATAAATAAAGGTATTGGTCAATAGTATTTTTTAGATATGCATGTTTGCATTCCTTTGTTTTTTATTGAATATGCTGCCGAGGATTCATACTCGGCACCAGTGCCTACAACTCATGTTTCAAAATTGTAATTAATGTATGCAAAATAAACCAATCAAACAACTTTGTCTTTGGTATATTGTTTTTCTAAATTTATATGTTCTCCTCTCAACTTTATCTGTCATTATCTTTCACAATCTATCTTCTTTGCTCTTATTAGATGTTTTCCTCCACCAAAACATCAAAACCGTTTATCTAGTGTGCTGAAGAAGAGTTACTCATTCTGTAATACTAATAGCAGGCACTTCGCAGTCTATTTCGAGCTAAGTTCCCAAAACTACAATCTTTGATGTGTACCCATGATATCAAACCGAATCTTCGGTTAGTGTACAATCTTTCTCTGTAGCATCCTTCTTATGAATACATATAAATGGCCCAATATTCAAAAATCAATTAAAAATAGAGTAACACAAAAGCCAGGGGTATTGAATCGCAACACAAAGCCAGAGAGTTAAAAATAGTTGCTAGCTTTAAAAGAAATAAAACAGAACAATTCTATCAGATACTGAAAATTCATTCAAAACCAAAACATCAATTTGAGGGCCCCAGAAAGAACGCAACCACAATCATGTCATTTCACTTACAGAGATACCTGGATAATGCAAGGAAAAAGGTCGCTTCTCTTCTTTTATCAGAGTGCAATACCGTCGTACTACTACACATCAAACCCAGCGATTTTAAGATTTCATAAGACCATTTAAAATCTGAATATAATAATCAGAATCACGTCTATATAAATATAGGTGCAGCCTGGTTAAGATGCGGTGAGCATGGAATTACTTTAAGAAGTTGGTATTTTTTATTTCCATTGTGAGGTTATTCTTAAATATCATCCACTTCCACAGTCAAATTTTTTGTTGTGAATGAGGTGTAAAATTGTTATTATTGAAATGGATGATATTTAAGTAGAGTGAAATTGTGAGGATTGACGACATACATAGCTTATAACTATGCAGGTGTGGATGCCCAAAGAGTACATCAATGGACAATACATCACAGATCAACTCCTCCTTAAAAGAATGAATAGCATATGAAAAAACAAATTAGAGAGTGATATGTATACCTTGGGTTTTACAATTTACTATATTTTCTTTTGAAATATATAATTAATGAAAATTAAATGTAAAGAATTATATATTATGAAATTCCAAGGTCAAAGTATTCATCCTACATATGTCAACCCTCTAGCATATGGTTATATGGTCATGTTGAGTCCACAAGTATGTAATTTATAACAAAACAGTAAATATACTATATATTTAATTTTTTGTTATATATCAATGATAATCTTAAAATGACATTTTAATGATGAATAGGTAGATGTTGGACCTCCAACATTACAAGAAGTTGGTGGGAGTAGTCATATATCAAGTTTTACTGGGGTAAATTCTACTATTTTTAATCATTATGTATATAAACAATGTTATGTAAATTTTAGTCAAATAACATTGTTCTATTTGTAGTTGATGACATCAATTCAGACTCCTCTTGATATTCATAACATAATAGAGATGGGCATCACTACAATAGTTTTGTCCTCAATTCCTTTGATAGAGGTATGTGCCAGTAATATAAATGTCATTATGTATTTCTTATTTTATCTCACATCATTTAATTTAAATAAATGATATTCATATTTAGTCTAATTTGTTTCTTTATGCTTGTGCACTTGTGGATGATTGAGAAGGATCATCAGCGTAAGGTAAGTGATTATTTACTTATATCATTATATATTTCATGCTTTCTATATTAATGTGTATATTGTTTAATTGTATTAATAAGTGGAGTTCCAAAAAATTATGAAAGGAGGTCTAGTTGACAGATTAGAGAGTAAGAGTCATGTTGGTGATTGTTTTGATGCAATCATAACAATAAGTTAAAATTCACATATAATGAATTGAAACTATACTTGAAAGATAAGAAGGAATCATTTAAGATTCAACTAATCCCAAGTCTACAATGGTTCGGTTGGTCAAGTTCAGTTGGTCAATGTGAAGCTGTAATGTTCAAGGGGCCTTACGTAGTTTAGAGTTTCTTTGTGGTTTACTGGACTAAGATTATGCAAACGATCATGAGATGTGTCAATGTTTTTCATTCCTTTGCATAAAAGTGTTACTGTGCTGCAAGTTTTAGATGGTTTTCTTGAATTATTGCAGCCTTCTCCTTTATACTTATGAAAAATGTCTACCTTAAACTCTGTTATGCATACTTCTTCAAATTTGAGACAACTTCCTTTTGATTTCTATGTTTTCAGCTAAATATTTCAGATGGGTTGGGAAAAGTTAGAAAGATCTAATCTACACCTCATTTACTCTACCAAAGGATCTAATTGTTCTGTTATGCACTATGTAAATACTACAGCAATTTGATCAAATCCACAGTAAAAACCTTAAATGCAAGTTCTGAGCATTTTCACAAACATACATTTAAAATTGCAATCTCTCAAAGATAATATTTCAAAACACAAAGAAGAGCAGGAGAACACTCAGAAAATAGATGCAGAACTCCAGATTCTATTGTATTAGAAACAAATAGTCATACATGATTTACAATGTAGGAATGACTCTTAGTTTCATTGATCAAACTACAGAGAACTTACAAGCTTTACAGATACAGTAAGGAAGCCAGACATTCCACGCACACCTTATTGCAGACAACAGGTGACCTCCTCTAAACTAAACTATGCCTAGAAAGACTCTACAATTATGGCAAAATACTAAAAATCCTTGTGTGTTTCTAAAAATCCCTGTTGTAAAGTATTACAGTGTAGAGAGGCACAATATAAAGGCTTTCTGATTGTCCTCACTACAGCAAAAAAACTAACTAAACCTCTGGTTCCAACCCCTAGTTACAACAATAAATATAGATGAACCAGTTCTTCAAAAAATATCTCTAAGCAGTGTCAAATCTGGGCAAAATATTGCCCCTTCTGAGAAGCTTTGGCAGCTCAGCAATAACTTCTATTTGTCTGTTGTAGTAATACCCTCAGCTGCAATTTTGTCCTTCATTTGGTCGGCCTTGACTTCTTTGCACCTCATCTTTATCTTCCTGCTCCTGAAATCAGATTTCCTTCCTTCATGATGTCACTGTGTTGAATTTCCAGCTGCTTCCTCAACTGCAAGCCTGCAAGATAAGACAAGCAATAAGTATCAAATTTACCAAATGAACAGCAGGAAACTTAAAATATCTGTTTAAAATAGGGTGACTATGCAAAAATGTGGAAATCCGGCTCAAAAACCCTCAAAAACGCATTCAAAATGTATATAGATTGCCCAAAACCAAACGGGTCAACCATCACTGACTAGAAAAATGCCATGGGCGCCAAAAATGTGTTTTAAAATTCCCACCGCTTCGTCCATTCCCGCCCATCGACGTGATAATCGCCATCGGCGGGTCCAAAAAATACTTGGGCGATGTTCGTTATTTGGCCGATGGCCTTTCTCGTTATTTCCTCTTTATTTCTTTCCATCGGCATGAGTCTGTACTATCGGCAAGCCTCAAAATTCCTTCGCCGATCACTCTCTTCCATCAATGCTTCTTCATTTCTCTCCATCGGTGTGAGGTTTGCCTATCGGCAAGCCCAAAATTTCCTTCACTGATCGCGTTGGCTATGCCGATACCCTTGTATTGGCGAGAGTGTTGCTGATGTCATATTGGCCCTCATTTCCTTCTCATCGGTGAGAGATTCGCCATCGGCGAACTCTAAATCTTCCTCGCCGATCCTCATTGTTAGGCCGATGGCCCCTTGCTTTGTTCCATCGGCGAGAGATCATACTGTCGGCGAGCTCCTTATTTCCTCCGCCGATGCCTCTTGTTTCATCGATGGCCCAACTTACTTGCTCATCGCCTTCATCGGCGTGAGGCCTACCTATCGGCAAGTTCCAAATCCTCTCTGCCGATGCCTTTACCTCGGCCGATGACCTCCACATCCTTACCTTTCCTTGCATCGGCCCAACCTTGCCCATCGGCAAAGGAATTTTGACCACCGCCGATAGCACAGACTTACGCCGATACCCGATATCGGCGAGAGTTTGCCGATATCCATCCTCCTATCCTTCGCATTTCGGCTAAGTCCTCCCTCCCTTTCCCCCATCGGCCTGACCTTGCCCATTGGCAAAGGCCCCAAAAACTTGGCCGACAACTAACACTATACCGATAGCCCTTGGCTATCGGCGAGACTATACCTTTCGGCACGATGAATTCAAACTCGGCTGATGCTCTTATGTTACGCCGATCACTATTGTTTCGGCCACAGGCTTACCAAAGCCTTTGAACCCAAACCATCGAACCCTGCCACTATCGGCGTGACTCCTATCGATCTCCCTTTCGTTTATTGAACTATTGAACCATTGAACCCCGCCATAAGGTTCAACGCGGCGGTTCAATGCGGCGGTTCAGCAATACATAGCGACTGTTTTAAAAAAGAAAATGAACCCCGCGAACTTTGAACCATTGAACCAAGAAAGAAAAGTTCAATACGAAGGTTCAACGTGCAGGTTCAAAGCGGCTATACAAAACAAATAGTCCGCCCCTTAGACACTTTTTTGAACATGCCGAACCACTTGAATCTCAAACCATTGAACCATCAAACCAAGGTTCAATGCACAGGTTCAACGCGCAGGTTCAAACCTGCGAAAAAACACCTCCAATGTATAAGTAATGGTGATTAAAGTGAATCGATGTATTTTCGGCAAAACGATCAACTGTAACATACAGAGTGGAACCCAGACAAAATTGCCCACGACCCGGAACCACTAAGTACAAATTTTTTTTTCAAAATTTAAAACGAATGCCAACAAGAAAAAGGCAAACAACTGACTGTTTATCATGCAAAACCTGATAGTACATTTTACCTAAATGATCATAACTTGCAAAATATGATGAATTTTAAGATGGTTCAAAAAGCAACCCTGGCTCATTTTTCACAAGGAATCCAACCATATTATGAAATGGTACTAAAAAATGCAATTTTCTATATTTTTAACAAGGTTTGCAAATCTGACTCTCTTTTCCCTTTACCACCAGACAGAACAAACACAAGCAGAAGCAAAAAAAAAAGCCAAGCAACAATAGGGGTCCTCATTTTGCCGAGGAGCAAAATGGGGCATGTTGTGAACATCACAACAAGTCATTGATTGCTTCTTCACCTTTTTGACAGGGCAAGAGTCATCAAGTATTCCACAACACTCCATAGGACTTTCTATGTTATAAAATTTTGTTGTATACCTATATGACTTTGTACAAATACATTTTTATTTTATTGATGTATATCAATGTATGTCTATATGGCTTTGTTTATACATTCATCGTATTCATGACATTATGTATACACTATATGGCATCTTTATTACATTATGTATATGACATTTTACATTATATATATGATAATCAATTATGATCATAGATGTTGTCATTGTTGGCAAGAGACACTATATGGATTCATGAATGTTGTCATTGATGGCAACAAAGTGTTGGCAAGAGACACTATATGGATTCATGGTTGTTGTCATTGATGGCAACAAAGGTCATCCCACATATCCGCAAGTCATGGTGTGGCTCCACCGGAAGTCAGAATGAAGATTGTTATGGTCCGGGGAACAAGAACAGAGCATGTGGCAAGGTTCAACAGTTTGGTCTGAATCTCTCAGAAGAAGTATCTTGGTGTAGTGTGGATTTGGGGAAGTCAAGAGGACTACCTTGAGTAATAGATTCCAAGGATTTAGCCTCCGATGATGGACAAGGAAAAAGATGTGAACAGTTGAATACCGGATTCCTGAGTAACAGTGTGAACAGAGGAAGAACTGACTGACAGAACATCAAATTGCTTTCCGGATTTGTTTCTGATAGTGGTAAAGGTTATGAAGACATGGATTATGTTTGGCCAACATGATTAATGATATCTACAAGTATATGCTTGATCCACATTACTTGATGAGCAAGGATTCAGCTGACAGAACAGAGTTTGTGAGAAAATAGACTGTTCCGGATGCCGACTAGAAAGGTGATGAAATTACTTGTGCGGATATATATGCACGATGGATTAGTTGTGAGAAGTGAAGTAGTATGTTGTTGTTGTGCGAATAAGTGCAGAGTAGAGTAGAAACAGCCAGAGAGAGATCCGGTATGTGAAAGGAAAGCAGAATAAAGAGAAGAGGAAAGATGAAGTGCAGTAGATCAGTGTACTGAGCCTAACCGGAACTGACCTCCAGCATATGTGGATGCTTCCAATCAGTTCAAGTATTATATAACATTCTTTTGTAGACAGTGTGTCTCCTTGTAGGCAGTGTGCCTCTTTGTGAGCAGTGTGCTCGGGCAGTGAGCCCTAATTGGCAAGTGCCATTTTGTAATTCCTTATTCTTCTAACAGAGAATAATCTTTGGGTTAATCACCCCGTGGTTTTCTCCCTTAACAGGGTTTCCACGTCAAAAATACTATGTCATGTGTTTCACATTTCATAGTAATGTTTGTTTGTTTACTTCAATGCTACATTGATTAATAAGAAAGTTCAAAAGAGGAAATAATTAGGATAACTGATTCACCCCCCCTCTTAGTTATCAACAATTGGTATCAGAGCTAAGTTCCTCCTAATAGAGCCTAATAGCTTGAGGAAGATCTAGGAGTTCAAATGGATGCATATGGTTTAAGGGAGCAACTCAAGACTGCCCTTGAGGATCTTGAACAGTCAAACTCTGAAGTCAATGAATTAAAGGAAAGACTCAAACAGGCTGATGAATTCATGAGAGAACTAAAGGACAAATTAAGTCTCTCTATGAAAAAGAGAAAAAAGTTGCTCCAACAATTGGCAAGACAAAGTGAAGAAAGTAATACAAATGAAGAATCGACTGAGAAAACCAAGTTATGTGAAAAGTTATCAAAAGAAGTCATTATGATAAGACATGAAATGGAATCAGGAGTTATAAAGTTTACTCAAGAAATTGAAGAGAAAAGAAAAGATGAAGACAATCTAAGACAATCTATTAAAGAGAAATCAGAAGATTGCCTCCAGATGGACAGGATTATCAGACATCTTGAATCTGATCTTGAAGATGCCAAAGATAATGAAGAAAAACTTGAGGATCAAATTGTCTCTCTCAAAAGAGATCTTCAAACAGCAAATGAATATAAAGAGAAATTCAAGATAAGTTCTGCTCAACTTGAAGTTCTTGGAAGTCAAAAGAGGGCAGATGACAAGTATGGTTTGGGATATGAGAAAGGAGAAAGCTCCGGATCTGGTCAAAAGAATTTTGGATCAGAAAATCCAAGGAATAGGCCTAGAAGACCTCCAGTAAGAAAGCCCAATGCTCAAAGATATCCATCCTTCAATGGATACTGCCACAGCTGCAATCACTTTGGTCACAAAGCTAATCAGTGTAGAAAGAGAATGAATCAGACTAATTCATCCTTCTCCGGACAGTGCTTTAACTGTAAAAGGTATGGACACAAGTCTCATGAATGCAGAAATATGCAAATAAACAAATCATTCAATGGTAGATGCTTTGCATGCAATAGGGTAGGTCATATGGCTAATCAATGCAGATCAAGAGGTTATCAGTCAAATATGCAAAGAAATATTATTTGCCAAATCTGTAATAGATCCGGTCATAATGCAAAAGTCTGTACAAGCAAGAATCAGGACAAAAGAGGTCCGGTGTATAATCAGAATCAAGACAAGGGTAAACAAAAGATGAATGCGGATGAAGTTAGGAATCAGATGAACAAGATTTGGGTGAAGAAAAGTTTAGAGAATGTAGAGGTTGGATCTGCACCAGACTCTGGTGCTGATATTCCTTCCAAAAATTAAAAGTGAGCTCTGGCTCAGGGGGAGACTCAAAGAAAATCCTATTCCCCCAGCCAATCAAGTGGTGTCAGATGTGGCACAAGATGCAGAGTAAAGGGTCTATAGATATAAGTCTTGTGATGATCCAAATAAGATTTCAGAGATCCGCATGAAGATGTCAAGAAGTTGTGATCTATCAAGTAAGACCTGTTCCGGGAGATGCTCCGGAATGACAACTTCCTATTCCTCAATACAAGTTGAGTAGGATGCATGACAACTTCCTATGGCTGGATAGACCCTGCAAGATCACAAAAGAGGCAATTAGGGCAGTGACTGGTCTATACTCTTCCGGAGGGATACCTATCCTCAAATCCATCAAAAATAACATTGTAACTGAGGCCACCGAATCAAAATTTGATAAGAGGGCAATGACCATTGAAGATATTTCTGATCCGGATATCAAGTATGCATCTATGGTAATAGGATACAAGATTTATCACTCCAGTAGGGAGAATTCTGTATCTGGAACTGCAGTATACACTATCTATGAGATGCTGAGGAAGAATGCAGATTATGATCTTTGTGAACTTCTTTTAAGCCAATTAATGGAAAATATACAGAAGATCAAAAAGGAAAAAAAGAATTCTTTTAAGTATGGTACTCTTATATTATGTTTATTTTTCTATTTCATGAATGAGCTGCCTGGATCAAGTGGATGGGTATGGCAGAATAACAAACCTATAGCAGTCCAGATCAGAGATTACTTACATGGACTTGGGGATGCCAAAGCAAGAAATACAGCTCTGTGGGGATACTTCAAAAACTTTCAGAGTATGAAGCAAGCAAGAGAAAGAATTCCCCAGTCTCTTGTTGAAAAATACAAAGACTCAGTCTGCTTTATGGTTGATACTGATCAGTGCCTAATGGAGGCAGTTGAGCCAAGGACAGTCTGGATCATGCCCATGGGGTATGAGGTTGATGAACAGATTGTAGAACTACATGTTCAACACATGCTTAGTCAACCTAAAGATCCAAAAGCAGAAAGGTTTGGAACCTTTGAGGAGCTGAGTGTGAAAATCCATGTGGAACTCAGAGACCCTGAGATAAAAAGGAAAGTAAGAAAAGAAGTTGAACATATTGCCCAAGGCCTAGGCATCCCAAAGGAGGCACTTGATGCCAACTGGGAAAAGAGGAGAAAGGCTGAGGAAGAAAAGAAAGAGGTAGAAAAGAAAAGTAAGAAAAGTGCTCCGGTGGAAACCTCAACCTGGACCAGATCATCAAAAGGATCCACACCTGTCAAAACCAAAAGCTCAAAAATATCTAAACCGGAAGGTCAGACATCCAATAAAGGAGAGAAAAGGTCTAAAATTAAAGCCACAAGGGCTTATACAAGTCAGAAAGATGAAGAGGAAACGGAATCATATGAGGGGGTAAAAGAAATAAAGAAGCAGAAGAAGAAAGGATCTGGTAAACCCTCCACAGGCCAAGACAAGGAAGAAATGGCAGAGGTATTTGTTGAAAAGCCCACCCTGTCTCTAGAGAGTGTAATCAAGTCAGTCACGGTGGATGGAAACCTTCAACCAATGACTGAATTCTATGATGACTATAATGAGGCTGACCAAAAGATTCTGCAGGAAGCCACAATCAAGTATCTGAACATATACAATAAGGCTTTCATTGAGATTATATCTCTAATTCCTAAAAGCCTAGAAAAGGAATTAGAAATAAGAAAGAACAATGCCTAGGCAAAAGATCTTGAGATCCGGGAGCAGATAGCTATTCAGCTATATCCTTAAATTGATCCCAAGACAATGAACATGACATTAAAAGATTGCAAAGATGAGTTCAGGAGTAAAGCAAGGATGAATCAACTCATGCTTGGTGAGACTGACAAGGTGGCCATAGAGACAGAAGAGATCCTCCGGAAGGCCTTCAAAAGGTTTAATCTTCCTATTGTAGAGGACTTAGGTGCAGAAACAGCTGTGGACTTGGAATCATCTGCTTCGGAAGAAGTGGCCCTTGAACAGACAAACATCTCTCCTCCGGTTTCCCCTACAGTCTCTGGATCCAAAGAAGAAGAGAAATTATTGGAGGAAGAAGCAACGGTAAAAGAAAAAGAAGCTGACAGTACCAAGGGTGCAGAGAAAGAGAAGACTCCAACAGAGAAAACCACAACTGATAGTGGTAAGAATGTGGAGAAAGAGAAAATTCCAATGGACAGCTCCAAGACTGCAGAAGAGAAGAAACATATGTCTCCGGCAAGAGACACTGCACAAACTGTCCAAAGATTTCTGAGCAAAGAAGCAATAGAGATTGATGAACCGGAGTTGCTACAAGGCCCATTCAACTTTGATTCCCTCTCTCCGGTGCAGACAATGAAGATAGCTTCATTTGCTAATGCTAAGGCAAATGAAAAACTCCTAAAGTCTCATATGGAAGACTGTGAGTTGATAGAGGCTGCTTCCGGAGTGCTTGAAAAGATTATGCCATCGGTCCAGATAGATCCGACAGCCTCCTCTTCCAGTAATCTCAAAACCTTAGTTAGCAGTGTTGATACACATTTTGATTCTCTAGAAAAATCAGCTGAAGAAAAGGTCCAGAAGGAATTTTTGGATAAAAGATTTTCAGAAGTACTAGGATTAATCTCTAATGATAGGAGAAATATGAGTATTGGAATAAAGAGCTTAGAAAATGCTCTTAAATATGGCGGTGACATTTACAAATTTTGTATCTCCTGGTCAAAAGCAACAGTAGAAATTGAGAAGAAGATAAAAGAGGAACAGGACAAACTACTGAGTTTGTCTCAAAGTTTTGATCCTCTCTCTTCCTCCATAGTAACTCAAGAATGTCAAACTATTGCTATCACAAATGCAATAAAGAACTTTGAGAAGGAAATGAAGAATATAATTAACCGGATGGGAGAACTTAGAAGGATTATTATCCCTAAGTTAGAAACTATGCATGAGGCCATAAGTGATGCTCAGACTACTGCCCAAACCAATGATCCGACATATCTCAAGAGGGTAGAAGCTTTTGCATTTTTGTTGAGTGGCCACATTTCAATTTTGGATAGAATGAAACAAAGTTGGGCTACAGAACTGGTCCAATTGAAGACATCCTTTGCAGACATTCTTCAGTTTATGTGAGTATGTAATATGCGGCTAAGTATAGTAAAATTTTTGAAAATTTTGGTGTGCAGACCCTACCCTTTGCCATTGATGTCAAAGGGGGAGTGAGGAGCAGTGAAAAATAAGGAATCCAACTAAGGGGGAGTTCTGAAAAATGTATATAAAGATAGAGCATCAGCCAAGGGGGAGCATAGTGTAAACACTTAGTCATTTTTCACTAAGTGTTGCCATCAATGCCAAAGGGGGAGATTATTGGCAAGAGACACTATATGGATTCATGGTTGTTGTCATTGATGGCAACAAAGGTCATCCCACATATGGACGCAAGTCATGGTGTGGCTCCACCAGAAGTCAGAATGAAGATTGTTGTGGTCCGGGGAACAAGAACAGAGCATGTGGCAAGGTCCGACAGTTTGGTCCGAATCTCTCAGAAGAAGTATCTTGGTGCAGTGCGGATTTGGGGAAGTCAGAGGACTACCTTGAGTAATAGATTCCAAGGATTTAGCCTCCGATGATGGACAAGGAAAAAGATATGAAGAGTTGAATACCGGATTCCTGAGTAACAGTGTGAACAGAGGAAGAACTGACTGACAGAACATCAGATTGCTTTCCAGATGTGTTTCTGACAGTGGTAAAGGTTATGAAGACATGGATTATGTTTGGCCGACATTATTAATGATATCTACAAGTATATGCTTGATCCGCATTACTTGATGAGCAAGGATTCAGCCGACAGAACAGAGTTTGTGAGAAAATAGACTATTCCGGGTGCCGACTAGAAAGGTGATGAAATTACTTGTGCGGATATATATGCACGATGGATTAGTTGTGAGAAGTGAAGTAGTATGTTGTTGTTGTGCGAATAAGTGCAGAGTAGAGCAAAAACAGCCAGAGAGAGATCTGGTATGTGAAAGGAAAGCAGAATAAAGAGAAGAGGAAAGATGAAGTGCAGCAGATCAGTGTACTGAGCCTAACCGAAACTAACCTCCAGCATATGTGGATGCTTCCAATCAGTTCAAGTATTATATAACATTCTTTTGTAGAAAGTGTGTCTCCTTGTAGGCAGTGTGCCTCTTTGTGAGCAGTGTGCTCGGGCAATGAGCCCTAATTGGCAAGTGCCATTTTGTAATTCCTTATTCTTCTAACAGAGAATAATCTTTGGGTTAATCACCTTGTGGTTTTCTCCCTTAACAGGGTTTCCACGTCAAAAATACCGTGTCATGTGTTTCACATTTCATGGTAATGTTTGTTTGTTTACTTCAATGTTGCATTGATTAATAAGAAAGTTCAAAAGAGGAAATAATTAGGATAACTGATTCACCCCCCCTCTCAGTTATCAACACAAAGTTCATCCCACACATCCGCAGGACATGGTATGTCTATACTGGAAGTCAGAGTGAAGAATGTTGTGGTCCGGTAAACAAGAATAGAGCAGTCAGTAAGGTCCGACAGACAGGTCCGAATCTCTCAGCAGAAGTATCTCAGTGAAGTGCAGATTTGGGGAAGTCGAGAGGAGTATCTTGACTGATAGATTCCAAGGTTTGAGCCTCCGGTGTGGAAAGGATAAAGAGATATGAATGCTTGAGTGTCAGGTTCCCAAGTGACAGTGTGAACAGAGGAAGAACTGACTGGCAGAACATCAGACATTATTCTGGATGTGTTACTGATATTGGTAAAGGTTATGAAGGCATGAATTATGTTTGGCTAACACGATTAATGATTTCCACAAGTATATCCTTGATCCACATTACTTGGTGTGCAAGGATTCAGCCGACAGATCAGAGTTTGTGAAAAGATTGACTATTCCGGGTGCCGACTAGAAAGGTGGTGAAATCACTTGTGCAGATATATATACAAGATGGATTTAGTTATGAGAGGCGTTGTTGTTGAAAGTGATGTGCGAACAAAAGTAGTAGAGCCGAATAAAAGCAGAAAGAAAGATCAGGTATGTGAAAGAAGAGTAGCATAAAAGAAGAGGAAAGATGAAGTGCAGCAGATCAGTATACAGAGCCTAACCAGAACTGAACTCCAGCATATGTTGATGCTCCTTATCAGTTCAAGTATTGTATTACACTCTTTATAAATTGTAGACAGTGTGTCTCTTGTAGGCAGTGTGCCTCTTGTGAGCAGTGTGCTCGGGCAGTGAGCCCTAATTGGCAAGTGCCATTTTGTACTTCCATTCTTCTAATAGAGAATACAATCTTGGGTTAATCACCCCATGGTTTTCTCCCTTAACAGGGTTTCCACGTCAAAAATATTGTGTCATGTGTATTTCTATTTCATGGTTATGTTTGCTTGTTTGAATTGATGCTGCACTAATTATCAAGAAAGTTTAGAAAGCTGAAATAATTAAGATAACTGATTCACCCCCCCTCTCAGTTATCAACAATGGGTATCAGAGCTAAGTTCCTCCTAAACAGAGTCTAACAGCTTGAGGAAGATCTAGGAATCCAAATGGATGCATATGGTTTAAGGGAGCAACTCAAGACTGTTGATAACTGAGAGGGGGGGTGAATCAATTATCCTAATTATTTCTTCTTTTGAACTTTCTTATTAATCAAAGCATCATTTGAATCAAACAAACAAACATTACCATGAAATGAGAAACATATGACACAGTATTTTTGACGTGGAAACCCGGTTAAGGGAGAAAACCACGGGGTGATTAACCCAAAAATTATTCTCTGTTAGAAGAATAAGGAATTACAAAAATGGCACTTGCCAATTAGGGCTCACTGCCCGAGCACACTGCTCACAAAGAGGCACACTGCCTACAAGGAGACACACTGTCTACAAAAGAATGTTTATACAATACTTGAACTGATTGGAAGCATCTACATATGCTGGAGTTCAGTTCCGGTTAGGCTCAGTATACTGATCTGTTGCACTTCATCTTCCCTCTACTCTTTATTCTACTTTCCTTTCACATACCGGATCTTTCTTATTACTTCTGCTCTGCTCTGCACTTATTCACATATCACATCACACACCTTCTCACAACAAAATCCATCCTCTATTTATATCCGCACTAGTGATTTCATTATCTTTCTAGTCGGCACTCGGAATAGTCTATCTTCTCACAAACTCTGTTCTGTCAGCTGAATCCTTGCATATCAAGTAATGCGGATCAAGCATATACTTGTAGATGTCATTAATCATGTCGGCCAAACATGATTGATGCCTTCCTAACCTTTACCATCAACAGTAGCACATCCAGAAAATAGTCTGATACTCTGTTAGTCAGTTCTTCCTCTATTCTCACTGTCTTTCAGGAATCCGGTACTCAACTATTCATATCTTCTTCCTTGTCCATTATCGGAGGCTAAATCCTTGGAATATACTACTCAAGGTAGTCCTCTTGACTTCCCCAAATCCGCATTGCACCAAGACACTTCCTCTGAGAGATCCGGACCAATCTGTCGGACCTTGCCACATGCTCTGTTCTTGTTCACCGGACCACAACAATCTTTATTCAGACTTCTGGTAAAGACACATCATGACTTGCGGATATGTGGGATGACCTTTGTTGCCATCAATGACAACAACCATGAATCCATATAGTGTCTCTTGCCAACAATCTCCCCCTTTGGCATTGATGGCAACACTTAGTGAAAAATGACTAAGTGTTTACACTATGCTCCCCCTTGGCTGATGCTCTAACTTTATATACAATTTCTGGAACTCCCCCTTAGTTGGATTCCTCATTTTTCACTGCTCCTCACTCCCCCTTTGACATCAATGGCAAAGGGTAGGGTCCGCACACCAAAATTTTCAAAAATTTACTATACATAGCCACATATTTACATACTCACATAAACTGAAGAATGTCTGCAAAGGATGTCTTCAATTGGACCAATTCTGTAGCCCAACTTTGCTTCATTCTGTCCAAAATTGAAATGTGACCACTTAACAAAAATGCAAAGGCTTCTGCCCTTTTGAGATCTGTCAGATCATTTGTTTGGGCGGTAGTCTGAGCATCACTGATGGCCTCATGCATAGTTTCTAACTTAGGGATTATAATCCTTCTAAGTTCTCCCATCCGGTTAGTTATATTCTTCCTTTCCTTCTCAAAGTTCTTTATTGCATTTATGATTGCAATAGTTTGACATTCTTGATTTACTATGGAGGAAGAGAGAGGATCAAAACTTTGAGACAAACTTTGTAGTTTGTCCTGTTCCGCTTTTATTTTCTTATCAATTTCTACTGTTGCCTTTGACCAGGAGATACAAAATTTGTAAATGTCACCGCCATCCTTAAGAGTATTTTCTAAGCTCTTTATTCCAATACTCATATTTCTCCTATCATTAGAGATTAATCCTAGTACTTCTGAAAATCTTTTATCCAAAAATTCCTTCCGGACCTTTTCTTCAGCTAATTTTTCTAGAGAATCAAAATGTGTATCAACACTGCTGACTAAGGTTTTGAGATTACCGGAAGAGGAGGCTGTCGAATCTATATGGACTGATGGCATAATCTTTTCAAGCACTCCGGAAGCAGCCTCTATCAATTCACAGTCTTCCATATGAGACTTTAGGAGTTTTTCATTTGCCTTAGCATTTGCAAATGAAGCTATCTTCATTGTCTGTACCGGAGAGAGGGAGTCAAAGTTGAATGGACCTTTTAGAAGCTCCAGTTCATCAATCTCTATTGTTTCTTGGCTCAGAAAATTTAAATTTTGAACAGTTTGTGCAGTGTGTCTTGCCGGAGACAGATGTTTCTTCTCTTCTGCAGTTTTGTCCTTTGGAGTCTTTACATTCTTTCCACTTTCAGTCGTGGTTTTCTCTATTGGAATCTTCTCTTTCTCTGCATCCTTGGTGCTGTCAACCTCTTTTTCTTTTACTGCTGCTTCTTTCTCCTATAATTTCTCTTCTTCTTGGGATCCGGAGACTGTAGGAGAAGCTGGAGGAGAGATGTTAGTCTGTTCAAGGGGCACTTCTTCCGGAGCAGATGATTCCAAGTCCACAGCTGTTTCTGCACCTAAGTCCTCTACAACAGGAAGATTAAACCTTTTGAAGGCCTTCCAGAGGATCTCTTCTGTCTCTATGGCCACCTTGTCAGTCTCACCAAGCATGAGTTGATTCATTCTTGCTTTACTCCTGAACTCATCTTTGCAGTCTTTGAATATTATGTTCATTGTCTTGGGATCAATTTGAGGATATAGCTGAATAGCTATCTGCTCCCGGATCTCAAGATCTTTTGCCTGAGCATTATTCTTTCTTATTTCTAATTCCTTTTCTAGGCTTTTAGGAATTAGAGATATGATCTCAATGAAAGCCTTATTGTATATGTTCAAATACTTGACTGTGGCTTCCTGCAGAATCTTTTGGTCAGCCTCATTGTAGTCATCATAGAATTCAGTCATTGGTTGAAGGTTTCCATCCACCGTGACTGACTTGATTACACTCTCTAGAGACAGGGTGGGCTTTTCAACAAATACCTCTGCCATTTCTTCCTTGTCTTGGCCTGTGGAGGGTTTACCAGATCCTTTCTTCTTCTATTTCTTTATTTCTTTTACTCCCTCATCTGACTCAGTTTCCTCTTCATCCTTTTGGCTTTCATAAGCTCTTGAGGCTTTTGTCTTAGATCTTTTACCGGATGCCTGGACTTCTGGTTTGAGCTTTTGGTTCTGACAGGTGTAGATCCTTTTGATGATCTGGTCCGGGTTGAGGTTTCCACCGGAGCACTTTTCTTGCTTTTCTTTTCTGCCTCTTTCTTTTCTTCCTCAGCCTTTCTTCTCTTTTCCCGGTTGGCATCAAGTGCCTCCTTTGGGATGCCTAGGCCTTGAGCAATATGCTCTACTTCTTTTCTCACTTTCCTCTTTATCTCAGGTTCCCTAAGTTCCACATGGATCTTCACACTCAGCTCCTCAAAGGTTCCGAACCTTTCTATCTTTGGATCTTTGGGCTGACTAAGCATGTGTTGAACATGCAGTTCTACAATCTGTTCATCAACCTCATACCCCATGGGCATGATCCAGACAGTCCTTGGCTCCACTGCCTCCATTAGGCACTGATCAGTATCCACCATAAAGCAAACTAAGTCTTTGTATTTTTTAACAAGAGACTGGGGAATTCTTTCTCTTGCTTGCATCGTGCTCTGGAAGTTTTTGAAGTATCCCCATAGGGCTGTATTTCTTGCTTTGGTATCCCCAAGCCCATGTAAATAATCTCTTATCTGGACTACAACAGGTTTGTCATTCTGCCATGCCCATCCACTTGATCCGGGCAGCTCATTCATGAAGTAGAAAAATAGACATAATATAAGAGTACCATACTTAAAAGAATTCTTTTTGTCCTTCTTGATTTTCTGTAATTTTCTATTAATTGGCTTAAGAGAAGTTCACAAAGATCATAATCTGCATTCTTCCTTAGCATTTCATAGGCAGTATATACTGCAGTTCCGGATACAGAATTCTCCCTGCTGGAGTGATAGATCTTGTATCCTATTATCATGGATGCATACTTGATATCCGGATCAGAAATATCTTCAATGGTCATTGCCCTCTTATCAAATTTTGATCCGGTGGCCTCAGTTACAATGTTATTTTTGACAGATTTGAGGATAGGTATCCCTCCGGAAGAGTATAGACCAGTTACTGCCCTAATTGCCTCTTTTGTGATCTTGCAAGGTCTATCCAGCCATAGGAAGTTGTCATGCATCCTGCTCAATACATACCGGACCCATTCATCTTCTTCAAAGCAGGGGAAATGAATGAATTGATCAAACTGTTTCTTCTAGATACCCTTATACTCTGGTTTAAGCTTAAAAGCATTGTCTATCAGTTGTTTGTGATAGAGATCTCTCAATTTGAATTCCCCGAATTCCTCAATGCTTGCATGTATATAAACCCTAACGTCTTCTGTGTGTGAAACGCCATGAGGAACACTAGAGAATGCTCCTAAGGGATCTACCTCCAATGACTTGTATGGATGTTTCTTAAATTCAGGTTGGGGCCTATCTGAGATTTTTACTATATTTGGAGTAGCCATTTCTCAAAAGATTTGTAGCAAGATATCGAAAATGGAAAATACCTTATGCGTCTTCGGTTACACGGAGTGGTTGGATTGATTTCTGTATGTAATGACTTTGGCAGGAGATCTTTGGTGAGCTTGATGAATCTTCTTGCAGAGCTCCACTTTTCGCTTCTTCTTGAGTGTAGAATGAGCAAGTGATTTTATGAGAAATCCCTTATATTGCTCCGCAAACCCTAATATCTGATGGCAATAAATGCTCAACCTACATTATTCCGGTTTGCCTTATCCAGATAGCTTGGAGTACCGGATCAGTCCTGATCTATGAACATCATGTGAATCTTCCAATCATGAACAAATCAAGATGACACATTACAAGAATATCCCAAACTCTCTGTCCAATCCGTAGAATAAGACAATGCACTTCCGGATCTCTTCGGACCCTTTTGTAATCCTCTTTCATTCTGGAGCATCTCCCGGAACAGGTCTTACTTGATCGATCACAACTTCTTTACATCTTCATGCGGACTTCTAAAATCTTATCTGGATCATCTCAAGACATATATCTTTAAACCCTTTACTCCGCATCTTGTGCCACATCCGGCACCACTTGATTGGCTGGGGGAATAGGATTTTCTTTGAGTCTCCCCCTGAGCCAGAGCTCACTTTTTAATTTCTGGAAGAAATATCAGCACCAGAGTCTGGTGCGGATCCAACCTCTACATTCTCTGAACTTTTCTTCACCCAAATCTTGTTCATCTGATTCCTAAATTCATCCACATTCATCTTTTGTTTACCCTTGTCTTGATTCTGATTATATACCGGACCTCTTTTGTCCTGATTCTTGCTTCTGCAGACTTTTGCATTATGACCGGACCTATTACAGATTTGGCAAATAACATTTCTTTGCATATTTGACTGATAACCTCTTGATCTACATTGATTAGCCATATGACCTACTCTATTGCATGCAAAGCATCTACCATTGAATGATTTGTTTATTTGCATATTTCTGCATTCATGAGACTTGTGTCCATACCTTTTGCAGTTAAAGCACTGTCCGGAGAAGGATGAATTAGTCTAATTCATTCTCTTCCTGCACTGATTAGCTTTGTGACCAAAGTGATTGCAGTTGTGGCAGTATCCATTGAAGGATGGATATCTTTGAGCATTGGGCTGTCTTACCGGAGGTCTTCTAGGCCTATTCCTTGGATTTTCTGATCCAAAATTCTTTTGACCGGATCCGGAGCTTTCTCCTTTCTCATATCCCAAACCATACTTGTCATCTGTCCTCTTTTGACTTCCAAGAAGTACTTCAAGTTGGGCAGAACTTATCTTGAATTTTTCTTTATATTCATTTGCTGTTTGAAGATCTCTTTTGAGAGAGACAATTTGATCCTCAAGTTTTTCTTCATTATCTTTGGCATCTTCAAGATCAGATTCAAGATGTCTGATAATCCTGTCCATCTGGTGGCATTCTTCTGATTTCTCTTTAAGAGATTGTCTTAGATTGTCTTCAGCTTTTCTTTTTTCTTCAATCTCTTGAGTAAACTTTATAGTTCCTGATTCCATTTCATGTCTTAACATAATGACTTCTTTTGATAACTTTTCACATAACTTGGTTTTCTCAGTCAATTCTTCATTTGTATTGCTTTCTTCACTTTGTCTTGCCAATTGTTGGAGTAGCTCCTTTCTCTTTTTCATAGAGAGACTTAATTTGTCCTTTAGTTCTCTCATGAATTCATCAGCCTGTTTGAGTCTTTCCTTTAATTCATTGACTTCAGAGTTTGACTGTTCAAGATCCTCAAGGGCAGTCTTGAGTTGCTCCCTTAAACCATATGCATCCATTTGAACTCCCAGATCTTCCTCAAGCTGTTAGGCTCTATTAGGAGGAACTTAGCTCTGATACCAATTGTTGATAACTGAGAGGGGGGGTGAATCAGTTATCCTAATTATTTCTTCTTTTGAACTTTCTTATTAATCAAAGCATCATTTGAATCAAACAAACAAACATTAACATGAAATGAGAGACATATGACACAGTATTTTTGACGTGGAAACCTAGTTAAGGGAGAAAACCACGAGGTGATTAACCCAAAGATTATTCTCTGTTAGAAGAATAAGGAATTACAAAAATGGCACTTGCCAATTAGGGCTCACTGCCCAAGCACACTACTCACAAAGAGGCACACTGCCTACAAGGAGACACACTGTCTACAAAAGAATGTTTATACAATACTTGAACTGATTGGAAGCATCTACATATGCTGGAGTTCAGTTCCGGTTAGGCTCAGTATACTGATCTGCTGCACTTCATCTTCCCTCTGCTCTTTATTCTGCTTTCCTTTCACATACCGGATCTTTCTTATTACTTCTGCTCTGCTCTGCACTTATTCACATATCACATCACACACCTTCTCACAACAAAATCCATCCTCTATTTATATCCGCACTAGTGATTTCATTATCTTTCTAGTCGGCACCCGGAATAGTCTATCTTCTCACAAACTCTGTTTTGTCGGCTGAATCCTTGCATATCAAGTAATGCGGATCAAGCATATACTTGTAGATGTCATTAATCATGTCGGCCAAACATGATTGATGCCTTCCTAACCTTTACCATCAACAGTAGCACATCCAGAAAAGAGTCTGATACTCTGTCAGTCAGTTCTTCCTCTATTCTCACTGTCTTTCAGGAATCCGGTACTCAACTATTCATATCTTCTTCCTTGTCCATTATCAGATGCTAAATCCTTGGAATATACTACTCAAGGTAGTCCTCTTGACTTCCCCAAATCCGCATTGCACCAAGACACTTCCTCTGAGAGATCCGGACCAATCTGTCGGACCTTGCCACATGCTCTGTTCTTATTCACCGGACCACAACAATCTTTATTCAGACTTCTGGTAGAGACACATCATGACTTGCGGATATGTGGGATGACCTTTGTTGCCATCAATGACAACAACCATGAATCTATATAGTGTCTCTTGCCAACAAAGACTGCCCTTGATGATCTTGAGTAGTCAAACTCTAAAGTCAATGAATTAAAGGAAAGACTCAAACAGGCTAATGATCTCATGAGAGAACTAAAAGACAAATGAAGTCTCTCTATGAAAAAGAGAAGGGACCTACTTCAGCAATTGGCAAGTCAAGGTGAAGCAAATGATTCAAATGAAGATCTGAAGGAGAAAACCAAGTTATGTGAAAAGCTATCAAAAGAAATCATTATGGTAAGACATGAAATGGAATCAGGAGTTATAAAGTTTACCCAAGAGATTGAAGAGAAAAGAAAAACTGAAGATAATCTAAGACAATCTCTCAAGGAGAAATCAGAAGATTGCCACAAGATGGATAGAATTATCAGACATCTTGAATCTGATCTTGAAGATGCTAAAGATAATGAAGAAAAACTTGAGGATCAAATTGTCTCTCTCAAAAGGGATCTTCAAACAGCAAATGAATATAAAGAGAAATTCAAGATAAGTTCTGCCCAACTTGAAGTTCTTCTTCAAAGCTAAAAGAGGGTAGATGACAAGTGTGGATTAGGATATGAGAAAGGAGAAAGCTCCGGATCCGGTCAGAAGAATTTTAGATCAGAAAATCTAAGGAACAGACCTAGAAGTCCTCTGGTAAGGCAGCGTAATGCTCAAAGATATCCATCCTTCAATGGATACTGCCACAACTACAATAACTTTAGTCATAAAGCTAATCAGTGCAGAAAGAGAATGAATCAGACTAACTCATCCTTCTCTGAACAGTGCTTCAACTGCAAAAGGTATGGTCACAAGTCTCATGAATGCAGAAATATGCAAATGAATAATTCATTCAATGGTAGATGCTTTGCATGCAATAGAATGGGTCATATGGCTAATCAATGCATATCAAGAGGATATCAATTAAATATGCAAAGAAATGTTATTTGCCAAATTTGCAATAGATCCAGTCATATAGCAAAATTCTGTAGAAGCAAGAATCAGGATAAAAGGGGTCCGGTATATTATAATCAGAATCAAGATAAGGGAAAACAAAAAGTAAATGCGGATGAAGTTCAAAGTGAGATGAATAAGATTTGGGTGAAGAAAAGTACAGAGAATGTAGGGGATGGATCTGCACCAGACTCTGGTGCTGATATTCCTTCCAGAAATTAAAAAGTGAGCTCTGGATCAGGGGGAGACACAAAGAAAACCTTGTTTCCCCAGCTAGTCAATTGGTGCCGAAACTGGCACAAGGAGAGCTACAGATTAAAAGGGGTCATACAAGAAACATCTAAAAGGGGTATGGTAAAGATTTGAGAGATCCGCAAGAAAATTTGAAGAATCTAATCCTACCAAAATTAATCTGGTAAAACAGTCTTCCGGTAAAAATAGATTCCTTACAAGTTTGGTCTGGTATGATTCAAACTATGGTGTCTTGATCTGCAAATAGATCAAATGACTAATGAAAGGAAGATAGATTATCACTACTCTCCTAGAATAACTTTGAAATTTGTCTCAGTGATCCGAAAAGGTTTTGTCTCTGAATAAGATAAACAAGGCAAACCGGAATGAATTAGGTTGTGCATTTATTGCAGAATGAAAATTAGGGCTTCTTAGAAATAAAAGAGTTCATTCGCTCATCATTTGTACACTCACATTCGAAGAAAAGAGAAAAGGAGCTCTGCAACTACTTCTTCCAAAGATCAAGACAATTCTTCATACAGCTCAATCCGGATTTCATCGTGTGTGCCCTAAACAGCATAAAAGGTATTCTTCGTTCTTGATATCTCTCAGTAAGATTTCTTGATGATGGCTACTCTGAATATAGTAAAGATTTCTGATAGACCTCACCCCATATTTAAGAAGCATCCATACAAATCCTTGGAGGTAGATCCCCCAGGAACCTTCTCTAGTGTTCCGCATGGTGTTTTACACACATAAGATATTAGGGTTTACATACACGCAAATGTTGAAGAGTTTGGGGAATTCAAACTAAGAGATATCTATCACAAACAATTAATAGACGATGCTTTTGAGCTTAAACTAGAATATAAGGGCATCCAGGAGAAACATTTTGATCAGTTCATTCATTTCCCCTACTTTGAAGAAGATGAATGGGTCTGGTATGTGTTGAGCAGGGTACATGACAACTTTCTATGGCTTAACAGACCTTGTAAATCACCAAGGAAGCAATTAGGGCAGTAACTAGTTTACACTCCTCCGGAGAAATACTTGTCCTCAAATCTATCAAAAACAACATTGTAACTGAGGCCACCGGATCAAAATTTGAGAAGAGGGCAATGACCATTGAAGATATTACTGACTCGGATATCAAGTTTGCATCTATGATAATAGGATACAAGATATATCACTCCAGTAGGGAGAATTCAGTATCTGGAACTGCAGTATATACTGCATATGAGATGTTGAGAAAGAATGCAGAATATGATCTCTGTGAACTTCTTTTGATCCAATTAATGGAAAACATACAGAAGAGCAAAAAGGACAAGAAGAACTCCTTTAAATATGGTGGACTAATATTATGCCTATTTTTCTACTTCATGAATGAGCTGCCCGGATCAAATGGATGGGTATGGCAAAATGACAAACCGGTAGCAATTCAGATCAGAGACTATTTGCATGGGCTTGGGGACGCCAAAGCAAGAAATACAGCCCTGTGGGGATATTTCAAGAATTTTCATAACATGATGCAAGCAAGAGAAAGGATTCCCCAGTCTCTTGTTGAGAAATACAAAGACACAGTATGTTTTATGGTAGAGACTGATCAGTGCCTAATGGAGGCAGTAGAACCAAGAATTGTATGGATCATGCCCATGGGGTATGAAGTTGATGAACAAATTATGGAGCTGCATGTTCAACACATGCTAAGTCAGCCAAAGGATCCAAAGGCAGAAAGGTTTGGAACCTTTGAGGAGCTGAGTGTAAAGATTCATGTGGAACTCAGAGAACCAGAGATCAAGAGGAAGGTGAGAAAAGAAGTAGAAAATGTTGCCAAAGGCCTTGGCATCTCAAAGGAGGCACTTGATGCCCACAGGAAAAAGATGGAAAGGGCTGAGGAAGAGAAGAAGAAGGCAAAAAAGAAAAATGAGGAAAGTGCTCTGGCAAAACCTTCCACCCAGACCAGATCATCAAAGAGATCTGCACCTACCACTACCAAAGGCTCAAGGACATCAGAACCGGAAGCATAATCATCTGGCAAAGGAGAGAAAAGAACAAAGATAAAAGCTACAAGAGCTTATGCCAGTCAAAGGGATGAAGAGGAGACTGAATCTGATGAAGAAATCAGGAAAATGAAGAAAAAGAAGAAAACATCCGGTCAACCCTCTACCAGATAGAAGGAAGAAGAAAAGAAAGAGGAATATGTTAAAAAACCCACTCTTCACATTGATGACATAATCAAATCAGTCACAGTGGACGGAAATTTTCAACCAATGGTTGAGTTCTATGATGATTATGGTGAAGCAGATCAGAAAATATTGCAAGATGCCATAGTCAGGTACCTAAATATCTACAACAAAGCATTTATTGAAATTATATCTCTGATTCCTAAAAGCTTGGAGAAGGAACTAGAAACAAGAAAGAACAATGCCCAAGCTAAAGACCTAGAAATTTGGGAACAGATAGCAATTCAGCTATATCCTTCAATCGACCCCAAGATAATGAATATGGTATTCAAAGATTGTAAGGATGAGTTCAGAAGCAAAGCAAGGATGAATCAACTTATGCTTGGTGAGACTGACAAGGTAGCCAAGGACACAGAAGAGATCCTTCGGAATGCCTTCAAAAGGTTTAATCTTCCTATTATAGAGGACTTGGGTACTGATCCCTCAACTACAAGTGTTGTAGAAGAATCTACTGAGAAAATGACAGAAGAGGTGGGCCTTGAACAAACTAACATTTCTCCTCCGGTTTCCCCTATAGTCTCCGGATCTAAAGGAGAAGAAAGAATAAAGGAGAAAGAAGCAGAGGTGAAGGAAAAATAAGATGACAGTACCAAGGCTGCAGAAGGAGAGAAGACTTCAACAGAGAAGACCACAACTGCTAGTGGTAAGAATGTAGAAAGAGAGAAAGCTTCAAGAGACAACTCTAAGAATGCAGAAGAGAAGAAACATCTATCTCCAGCAAGAGACACTGCAAAAACTGTCCAAGAATTCTTGAACAAAGAAACAATGGAGATTGATGAACCAGAGCTTCTACAAGGACCATTTAATTTTGACTCTCTTTCTCCGGTACAGATAATGAAGATTGCTTCATTTGCTAATGCAAAGGTTAAAGAAAAACTCCTGAAGTCTCACATGGAAGACTGTGAGTTGATAGAAGCTGCCTCCGGAATGCTTGAAAAGATTATGCCATCGTTTCAAAAGGATTCCACAACCTCCACCTCCGGTAATCTCAAAACTCTAGTCAACAGTGTTAGCACACATTTTGATTCTCTAGAGAAGTCAGCTGAAGAAAAGGTCCAGAAGGAGTTTTTGGATAAGAGATTCTCTGAAGTACAGGGTCTGATAACAAATGATAGGAAAGTTATGGATATTGGGATAAAGAGCTTAGAAAATGCTCTTAAAGATGGCAGAAATATGTACAAATTTTGCTTATCTTGGCCCACAGTGACCAAAGATATTGAGAAGAAAGTAAAAGAACAAGAGGATAAACTATTAAGTCTGTCTCAAAGTTTTGATCCTCTCTCATCCTCCATAGTAAATCAAGAGTGTCAAACTATTGCAATCACAAATGCAATAAAGAATTTTGAGAAGGAAAGGAAGAACATGATTAGCCGGATGGGTGAACTTAGAAGGATCATTATCCCTAAGGTAGAGGCCATTCATGAGGCCATAAGTGAAGCTCAAATCACAGCCTAGACCAATGATCCAACAGATCTAAAAAGGGCAGATGCATTTGCATTCCTGTTGAGCGGTCATATATCAATTTTGGACAGAATGAAGCAAAGTTGGGCTATAGAATTTGTTCAATTGAAGACAACTTTTGCAGACATACTTAAGTATATGTAAGTATGCCATATGTATAATGCGGCTAAGTATAGTTGAAATTTTGAAAGTTTTGATATGTGGACCCTACCCTTTGCCATTGATGTCAAAGGGGGAGTGAAGAGCAGTGAAAAATGAGGAAGCCAACTAAGGGGGAGCTCTAGAAAATGTATATAAAAATAGAGCATCAGCCAAGGGGGAGCATAGTGTAAACACTTAGTCATTTTTCACTAAGTGTTGCCATCAATGCCAAAGGGGGAGATTGTTGGCAAGAGACACTATATGGATTCATGAATGTTGTCATTAATGGCAACAAAGTTCATCCCACACATCCGCAGGACATGGTATGTCTATACCGGAAGTCAGAGTGAAGAATGTTGTGGTCCGGTAAACAAGAACAGAGTAGTCAATAAGGTCCGACAGACAGGTTCGGATCTCTCAGCAAAAGTATCTCAGTGAAGTGCGGATTTGGGGAAGTCAAGAGGAGTATCTTGACTAATAGATTCCAAGGTTTGAGCCTCCGGTGTGGAAAGGATAAAGAGATATGAATGCTTGAGTGTCGGGTTCCCAAGTGATAGTGTGAACAGAGGAAGAACTGACTGGCAGAACATCAAACATTATTCCGAATGTGTTACTGATGTTGGTAAAGGTTATGAAGGCATGAATTATGTTTGGCCAACATGATTAATGATTTCCAAAAGTATATCCTTGATCCACATTACTTGGTGTGCAAGGATTCAGCCGACAGATCAGAGTTTGTGAAAAGATTGACTATTCTGGGTGCCGACTAGAAAGGTGATGAAATCACTTGTGCGGATATATATACAAGATGAATTTAGTTATGAGAGGTGTTGTTGTTGAAAGTGATGTGTGAACAAAAGTAGTAGAGCCGAATAAAAGCAGAAAGAAAGATCAAGTATGTGAAAGAAGAGCAGCATAAAAGAAGAGGAAAGATGAAGTGCAGCAGATCAGTATACAGAGCCTAACCAGAATTGAACTCCAGCGTATGTTGATGCTCCTTATCAGTTCAAGTATTGTATTACACTCTTTATAAATTGTAGACAGTGTGTCTCTTGTAGGCAGTGTGCCTCTTGTGAGCAGTGTGCTCAGGCAGTGAGCCCTAATTGGCAAGTGTCATTTTGTACTTCCATTCTTCTAACAGAGAATACAATCTTGGGTTAATCACCCCATGGTTTTCTCCCTTAATAGGGTTTCCACGTCAAAAATATTGTGTCATGTGTATTTCTATTTCATGGTTATGTTTGCTTGTTTGAATTGATGTTGCACTAATTATCAAGAAAGTTCAGAAAGCTAAAATAATTAAGATAACTGATTCACCCCCCCTCTCAGTTATCAACAGTCATATGTATTATTTCTATATGTGTTCTTCAATGTTTCCATGAACCTCTCTTGAAAATGTAAAAGTGTGTGGATCTATGTTTAATCTCTCTATTAGATAGAAAAGAGAGACTAGCTCAATAGATCAAACTAGGTCAAACCCTCTTCTATCCAACATTAGGACACAAGCCAAGCTTAGATTCTTCCCAAAAAGGAGAGCCAAACTACAGGAGCTTTGTCCTTTTGTTTTATTAGAGGAGAATCAACCCAAATCCAACCAATCAAACTAGGGTAAGACAAGAGACCCTAATTGACAAAGATCAAAGTATAATAGGCTGTCGAAAGCATAAACCTAGAAACCAAATGAACAGCAAAGACGAGGGATCAGATCAGAACCTAGATCCAGGGGTAGAAATACCTAGGACTAGGGTGCTTGGGTGCCCTAGATCCTGATTAGGGTTTGCAAACTATGATAACTCCAATGCCTTCACCTTCCTATGTTCCTACTCTCTGCAACTTGTCTTCAGCCAATTCCTCCAAATCTGACCTACACACACAAGAAGGAAGATGATTGGGTGCTATTTAGGAGCTTGCCTAAGTCAAGCTCTGTGAATGGTGTTTCCACCTCCATAATAGCAAAGATGATAGATAAAGAGTGTGTGACCTAGGAGGATAGAGGCAAATCTGAAGTCACTATGAGTATAGAAACCTTAACATGCGTAATGCGGCATCACAACTTGACTCAAGAAGTTGGTGTAGCCCAAAGAAGTAGAAATATCTTCACAAGACCTGCAATAAGTTAGTGCCGCAACAATAATCCACTATAGAGAGCTTTAGAGAAGAGTAGAGAGCATGAGAGAGAAGAAGAGAGAGTGTAAGAGTGCCTAGATTGCTTAGATGTTCAAATGAATGAATTAAATTGATTTTATATCCATTCCCATTGATTCCTAGAGAATTAAACCAAATAAAGCCGACAAGAGGAATGACTTAAGATGCCTTAATCTGACAAGCCACCAATTTAGGTCAGGGCTAAAGGAGGGCCCAGTGCGCTTGGGCACCCTTGTCCTTTAGCCCCAAACTCTCAAGATAAGGCAACTTAAGTGTTATTAGCCCTGTCTTATCATTACTTTTCATGTTTTTGTGCATCAGGATCAAGAATTACATGTTTAACACTCAAAAAGGTGTTATAATAGGTCCTAATTAACAAGTGTAAACATTTCAAGTCTACCCAGGTGCTATTTACTAAGTGTAAATTGCTAGTGTACACATTTTACAACGTAACACTCTCTTAGCAAGGAGGGGTGATACTTGAAAGCATCACAATGGTTGGGAGATAACTATGCCCCCATTGGCTTGGACCTTGCACCTTCATGAAGATTGGACTTTTATTTAAGAGATTGTTAATCTTCAATTTCCTTATTTTAATTTATGTTGAAAGGTGATCTACAAGTTATAAAAGGAGATTGTTCCTTAACTAAATTCAAATGTTGTCAAAAAGTATTGAAACATGTATTATATGGAATTATATATTTAGAATTTGTGACTTAATTCATGTTATTTAGTTTTGGAAGAAATGAATAATAAAGTTGTTAAGATGATTTTAATGAATATGGAGATTTTTAAAATTCTTAAAATTATGATTTTAGCTCATAAATGAGTGACTGGATAGACTCATTGTTGTTTGAATCTATGAATAGGCCCCTAATGTTTTCAAATAAAGAGTTATTAAATAAACAGTTTTTAAGTTGCTATGGAAACATTAAATTTATTGTTAAACATTTAATATAAGTTTCATTCCATTTTATAATAATGGGAATGTGTAGGAATGAACTATATGATATGTTGTTTCAATAGGAAAATTCATCCCTTATCATCTTGGTTAAAAAATTATAGAAATTTTCAACTTTTGCATGCATATTGTCTATCTCAAAAAAATTGATTTACCAATAAGAATTTTACAATGATGAATGCAAGTTTGTTGTGGAGAATGGTAACTTATGGAAGTGAAACTATCTATTCACTATAATGAATGTAGAATTGAAATGAATTAGGTTTTATCCTTAAAGTTCTATCATGTTATAAGGTATGTGCATGGAAATGGGGGACCAAAAGGGGGTCAAAAGTGGCATTTTTTTCTGAAATCAATAAAAAGTGTTCTTGGATGAGAAATTAAAGATAGCCAAGGTCAAAATTTGAAAATGTGATAAGAACAAGATTTGATGCTCAGAATCTAGTTTCTAAACTACTAATTTAAAAAAAAAAATATGACAAAGATTAAGAGGTTCAAATAGGAGGAGCACACAAAGTGCTCATATTTTTGTTATAAGTGTTTGGTTTGCTCCCCCTAAAATGTTGATTTTTTAAAAGTATTTCACAAATCGCTTTGGTGGAAAATTAGCTAACGTCATGTAGTTTATGATTGATTTTTCTACTAATTTTTTAATGAATATATGATGTTTTACAAATTTTCAAAGTGGACACATCCTAAAAAATAGAAAGTTGAGCATGCTCCTCCTAAGTTTTTTGAAAACTAATCGAAAATAAAAAATTCTTTGTGTCTAGAATATAAAAATGTAATTTGATTCAAATTTGGATGAATGGATTAAAAATAACACCAAAAATACTATAAATAGGTTTTTGGTAAAAAAAAGATGTAAAAAAAACTAATTAGAGATCAAGACCTTAATAATTTTAGATTTAAAGGGGGTGGTTGGGAGGGATCCTTGCCACCTCATCATAGGTGGCAAGGTCGAGGCCTTAATTTCGAGTGAGGAAGATCTCGACATTTATGATATGATGGCGGGTAAGCTGGCGGAGTAGGAAGGTAATCATGATTTGGCAACAAAGGCCTTTGCTTCGAGAAACTTCCCCTCAAGTGGTGTCATTAAGAAGGCAGGCTTCTGTTAGTTTGGCAACATTTTCTATAGTCAATTTCGATGCCTTCTCATTTTGCAGTCATTTTCTCTACAAAGGCCATTCGCTGCGGAGGGATGGAAACGCATGTTAGGTTAGTGAGCACAAAAAGGCAAATGGCATTTCTTGGTCAAGTAACCAATCTCAGGTTGCATAGGATGCTTCGCCGTCCAGATAAGTTGATGATAGGAGCGGTCAGAATGATCCTTGGGAGACATTTTATGCAGAACGATGAGCGGTATCGAGTAGATACTGATATCTCCTCAAGGGTGTTGGCTATGCTGTTGAATTGGAAGTTCCAAAGGCAGAGGCTGCTGTGATTATGAAACGTTTAGTCTTTCCTGAGCATTTGGGCAACCTAGATTCCATTCTTCAAGCAGTGTGCATGGGAGTGGGAGCCCCTAGACCGAAAGACATGGTTCTTCTCAATGATCCAGAGGAGATGGTGAAGCTATATCCTTTCATTTTGGATATCAGAGGTTTTGAGCTTCTAGTTGCCAAGGAACAGGCTCAATTTGCTATCGATTTCATCAAGAAGGTCTTGGGTTTAGTGGAAGGGTTTGAGTGGGTGGCGGCTTTTAATTTGCATCTATTAGACTATGACAAGGCATAAGTGGTGCTTTGGTTCTCAGACTTCCTTTCTTTTATCTTATGGTTCTCTGCATATGGCTTCATTTTGGCTATGGAAGCCCTAAATAGTATAAGTGTAAATTGTATAGTTTTCATTTCATAATATCTAATAGACCCTGTGTGGTCCAGAGTAGGTAGCAAGTTGACCCTGTGTGGTCATGTTTTGATATTCTAGGCAGTCTAATAGCATATAGGCAGCAACAGAATGGTTCAGATAGCCAAGCTATGGCATACCACAATGTATATTTTTTCCAGTTTAATATAAATCTATGATTACGCATTAAAAAAATAGATTTAAAAAAAATTACATGGTTAGAAAGCTAAAATAGAGTTTTATCTCATAATGGTGTTATTTTTTAAATTATATCAAAAAATGCATGAACCTAATGGAGAGCACGCTCGATATTTGTGTGTTTTTTATATGACTTTTGTAAAACGCATCTTTGGCTCCCAAATTGAATCCTTGACCCTTAGGATTGGTAAATTAAAATGTGTACCAAGCCTAATAAAGGTATTTTATTGGTCAAAATAGGAACAACATTCTAACATTTTAAAAAATGTGTATGAGCCATAACATGCATGCATTATAATAGGCACACATTATGTTTTCCAAAATGCGAGCGTGTTTTGAAGAATTATAGGTGGTGGCCACTTTTTGGTCCCCCATCTTTTTGCACTTACCCTATAGATGTATTTGTACTACTCTCTTGATCCCTAGATAGCCCTTATATGATTTGAAATAAATTAGGGCTTATCCTTAAATATAAAACCTTAGGACATAAGTTAACATATTTTTGTACTTCAGTTGACTCATAATGGCTAGTTGGAGGAAGTCAATGACGCTCAGTTAGCAAGGGAGGTATATGTCTAAAAAGGGTGGAGACCACTATTACATAGGTTGAAAACCCTAGGTGCTAGCTATTAGGACTTAGGACAAGTAGACAAAGGATTTAGACACAAACCCAACTTGTCAAATTTACTATGAAAAGTAATGAAGCAAAAAATATTTTTTCTCTTAGGGGTCTTAAGAGACTCTCTTAGTCCAATGTAGTTTGAAAGGATCAAGAGACCTCAAGAATGAAATGTGGCCTCCACTAACATTCACCCACCCACCCTAACATGTTGGTGCTGTTAGTTCGGTCCCACAAGGTGTGGAAGAAAAATTATGGCTATTGACACCTTTACATTGAATGCAACTAACACATTTTTCAAGAATGTATTCATTGTCGGTATAGTCAAATGGTCTAGTTGATAGAAACTGAGATAGGCTATTGTAGAAGGACTCGACATTCATTTGTAGGTGCAAATAAAACATTCCTAGGTGCCACAAATTCTGAGAATCACTGCATTAAAGTTTGACAACTTTTTTTCTCTTAGGGCTCTTAAGAGACTCTCTCAATCTAATGTAGCCTGGAAGGATCAAGAGACCTGGAGAGTGAAACAAATCCTCCATTAGTATTCACCCACATACCCTAATGAGTTGGCATTATCAGTTCAGTCCTACAAGGTGTGGAGGAAAAAATATTGTTGTTTACACCTTTACACTACTCTCAAATGAGACATTTTGCAAGAATGCATTCATTGTCTATACAATCAAACAACCTAGAGTTGACAAAAATTTAGATAGGCTATTGTAGGTGGACCCAACATCCACTTCTAGATGTAAACAAAACATTCCTAGTGGCCACAAATTTTGAGAATTGTTGCATCAAAGTTTAACAACTTTTTTCTCTCAGGGCTATTTAGAAACTTTCTTGGTCCAATGTAGGTTGAAAGAATCAAGAGACTTGGGGAATGAAACAAGGCCTCCAATAGGATTCGCATTCCCACCCTAATGTGTTGGCATTGTCTATTTGGTCCCATGAGGTATGGAAGCAAAAATATGGCTATTGGCACCTTTAAACTACTCTCAAATGAGTCATCCTACAAGAATGAATTCATTGTTAGCAGGGTCAAATAGTCTGGAGTTGATAGAAATTGAGATAGGCTATTGTAGATGGACCTGACATCCACCTATAGGTGCAAACAAAATATTCCTAGGTGCCACAAATTCTAATAATCGTTGTGTCAAGGTTTGATTTTTTTTGCTCATAGGGCTCTTAAAGCACTCTCTTAGTCTAATGTAGCTTGAAAGGATCAAAAGACCTAAAGAATGAAATGAGGCCTCCAATAGCATTCACCTACCCATACTAACATGTTGGCATTGTCAGTTCACTCCCACAAGGTGTAGATTAAATAATATGGCTATTGGCACCTTTACACTACTCTTAAATGAGATATTTTGCAAGAATGCATTCATTGTCAGCATGTTTAAATGATCTGGATTTGATTCAAATTGAGATGGATTATTGTAGAAAAACCTAACATCCTCTTGTAGGTGCAAACAAAACATTTCTAGGTGCCACAGATTCTGAGAATCGCTACGTTAAAGTTTGATAACTTTTTTCTCTTAGGGCTCTTAAAAGACTTTCTCAATCCAATGTAGTCCAGAAGGATCGGGATACCTAGGGAATAAAATAAGGCATTCAAGAGCATTCACCAATCCACCTCGATGTGTTGGTCCTATTGGTTTAGTCCCATGAGGTGCAGAAGAAAAATTATGGCTATTGGCACCTTTAAACTACTCTCAAATGAGGCATTTTTAAGAATGAATTCATTGTCAACATGGTCAAATGGTTTGGAGTTCATAGAAATTGAGATAGGCTATTGTAGATGGACCTGACATCCACTTGTAGGTGCAAATAAAACATTCCTAGGATCCATGAATTTCGAGAACCGTTGCATCAAAGTTTGACAAATTTTCTCTTAGGGCTCTTAAGAAACTTTATTGGTTCAATGTAGCTTGAAAGGATTGGGAGACCTAAGGAATAAAATGAGGTATCCAATATGTATTCACTCACCCAACCGAACATGTTGGAATTGTTAGTTTGGTCCCACAAGGTATGGAAGAAAAAATGTGGCTATTAGCACCTTTACACTACTCTCAAATGAGGCATTTTCCAAGAATGCATTCATTGTTGGTAGGGTCAAATGGTTTGTCATTGACAGAAACTAAGATAGGTTGTTATAGATGAAACTAACATCCACCTATAGGTGTAAATGAAACATTCCTTGGTGCCACAAATTCTGAGAATCACTATGTCAAAGTTTGACAACTTTTTACTCTTAGAGCTCTTAAAAGACTCTCCAAGTCTAATGTATCTTGGAAAGATTGGGATACCTAGGGAATGAAACAAGCCCTCAACTAGAATTCACCCACCCACCCCAAAATTCTAGCACTATTGGTTCAATCCCATGACCTATGCAGAAAAAAATGGCTATTGTCACCTTTACATTAGTCTTAAATGAGACATTTTACAAGAATGCATTCATTGTCGGTAGGGTCAAACAATCTAGAGTTGATAGAAACTAAGGTAGGTTGTTGTAGATGAACCTGACATCCACTTGTATGTGCAAAAGAAATGTTCCTAGGTGCCATTGATTCTAAGACTCATTGCATCAAAGTTTGACAACTTTTTGCTCTTAGGGCTCTTAAAAAACTTTCTTAGTCCAATGTAGCCTAGAAGGATTGAGAGACTTGGGGAATGAAATGAGGTCTCCAATAGCATTAACCTACCCATCCTAACATGTTGGTACTATTAGTTTCATCCTATGAGGTGCAAAAGAAAAAATATGGCTATTTACACCTTTACATTATTCCCAAATGAGGCATTTTGAAAAAATACATTCATTATCAGCACGGTCAAATAATCTAGAGTTGATAGAAATTTAGGTTGGCTATTGTAGAAAAACTCTACATCCACATGTAGGTGCAAACAAAACTTTCCTATAAGATTTGGCTAAAAATCAACCCAAGAAAGCGAATGAAAAGTAAAATAGAAATCAGATATGAGCTAAATAAATTGTATTCAAATCAAGAGAATGCAAAGCATACAATGAAAATGAGATGCTCATATAAGAGAAAGAGGTGGGTGTATATAGGATATTCCACCAAAGAGACTAAAAACACAACCAATATGGGATAAAGTGAAAAGTCCCTAAGTAAACTTAACCTAGTGTGAAGAGAGCTAAGTGGAGAACTAGCTAAGAAAGAACTAGAAAGCTAAAGAACCCTATTCACACTAACACCCCCCCTTAAGTGCAACTTAGGGGGAAATGTAAACAAAGATGCAAATATGGGTCCCAGCAACTAGGCTTGATGAGGTACCCATGTACAAAAGATCCCATCAAATAGAAAAGGAAGGAGAAAACCTAGTGGGAAAAAACTCTCCCATGAGAGGATGAAGCAAGAAAGGCTAAGTGACCCCCCAAAAGAAATGTCTTGCACCCCCAAGAGAGATCAAAGATGGACATACTCAATGAAGGGTTTGGTGAAGATATCTACAACCTACTCTATTGTAGGATAGTATCGCAAATTGATGTCCTACTCTTGAATCAGCTCCCTGAGAAAATGCATGTGGATCTCGATGTGTTTGGTCCGCTGATGATGAACTGGGTTCTTTGAGATTTGGATGGCACTCTAGTTGTCACAGTAGATGATTGATGGCTTCTGAGAAGTGATGCCAAGTTTAGTGAGGATATTCTGAAGCTAAATAGCCCTAGTGGCGACATTGATAGCCCCCAATACTCAATCTCAATTGAAGAAAGAGCAATGGCATGCTACTTCTTGCTCTGCCAACAAATGGGACCAAAACCAAGGTGAAAATTGTAGCTAGATGTGGACTTGTGATCATCAAGATCACCAGTCCAATCAAAATCCATGTATCCAACTAAGTCTAAACCTATGTACACTGCATAGTGAATCTCATACCTATGATTACCTTGTATGTAGTGCAAGATGTGTTTGGTAGCCTTTCAATGAAGTGAAAGGAAGCTAGGTGTGCGGAAATCATTTCCTACACTAATCTAATGAGGAGAGAAGAGTGCAAATTATTTTCAACCTTTACAATTACAGTGTTGTTAACCCAATAACAGAGATATTGCAGCAAACACATACACAAGAATGTAAGACAGAAGAAGAGAGACAATATATACGTGGGGAAAACCCTTATAGGTGAAAAACCCCACACTCCAAAACACAGCTCAAATGTATTATCTAAACAATGAGGTTTATAATACAGTTATAGAGCCAATGCTCTTGCAAGAGTCTTCAACACTCGTATCTGGAGATAATCCAACAACATAATAGTACCTGTCAATCACATAATACATCTCTCCAAAGCACCTATTTATATAGAAGATATAAGACAAAAATGGCTCTATCTTGAGATGGGCATCCAACATGGCCTCATGGCCCAAAACCCACGCCTATGGACACTTGTCCAACACTGTAGGATGTTCATGACACTTGTCATATCACCCCATCCCAAAGAGGTCGCCTATTCCCAAGTTGGGGAATGACAAAAACTCTTACAACACTTATGACTATCATAGAATCCGTCATAGCTGTCATATCTTACAGTTGTAAGAGAATATGTCATACATAGGCTAAAAATAACATATTCTCTTACATGTCATAACCCTCCTTGGGGCACCCAAAGATCCCTTCTTCCAAGATGCCTTGTGACACATGTCTTCACCTGTCATAGAATCTTCCATTATGACTCTTACGCGTCATAGATTTGTCATAGGAATCTGTCATGACTATTTTAATCAATATTCCCTTACACACTATCCAAGATGCCAACACATGAAAATATTCCTACCACTAAGTGGGATGCCTATCTCCTTATGTGAGGACAAATTTACATGTTGTCACCTTCCACGTAGGATGACACATCACCGTGCCAACTCCCACAATATGACAAAATAGGATTTGAATCCTAATTACATAATAGGCAATAAATAAATAAATACAATGAAATATTACAAGGAATTACCAAGGTTGAGACACCTTAATTCCCAACATTCTTCCACTTGTCAAACACCTTGTAAGAGCCAATGGAAATAACAAGATTTAACTACTATAGGCCGAGAGGCCCATAGACTCTGAACACCATCTGAACTTCTCTGTGCCCACTGGTTTCATCAATGCATCCGCAACATTCTTCAAAGTGTCTACCTTCTCCAAATTCACCTTCCCATCCTCTACCATATCTTACATGAAGTGAAATTATACATCAATATGCTTTGTTCTAGCATGGAAAGTTAGATTCTTTGCTAGGCAAATCGCACTCTGACTGTCACAACAAATCGTAATTTGTCCTGCATCAACACCAATATCTGAACACAATCTCTTAATCCAAATGGCTTCCTTACAAGCATGAGTTGCTACCATATACTTAGCTTCTGTCATGGACAAAGAAACCACAGGTTGTCACTTACTCATCCAACTAATTGGACCACCGAACATAGTAAACACATAGGCACTGATGGATCTCCTGCTGTCAATGTCACTCGCCCAATCAGAATCCACGAATCCATGAATACAAATAGAATGCAGAGGTCCTGTAACATTACCATGATAGCATATGGAATACTCAGAAGTACCCCTCAAATATCTGAACACTCTCTTAACTACATCCCAGTGTACCCATCCAGGATTAGCCATAAATCGACTAAGGACTCCCACTGCTTGGGCAATGTTTGGTCTTGTGCAGACCATAACATACATCAAACTGCCAACAACACTAGCATAAGGTACTCTACTCATGTCCTCCACCTCACTAGGAGATTTTGGACAATCATTAACAGACAACTTTGTCCCCAAAGAAACAGGAACACACAACGGTCTACAATCTGCCATACTGAACCTATCCAACATGGTCTTCACGTACTTACTCTGTCTTAACCAAAGTTTTCTATTAGCTCTGTCTCTTCTGATTTCCATTCCCAGAATGTACCTGGCCGCCCCTAGATTTTTCATCTCAAACTGTGGTGACAATTGAGACTTCAAATCAGAAATCATATTCTTACCATTCCCAATTAACAACATATCATCAACATATAATGCAATAATGAGAATGCGATCATTGTCAAATTTGTAATACACACAATGATCTAATTTCAATCTCAGAAATCTAACCGACAACACAAAGGCATCAAACTTCAAGTACCACATCCTAGGAGACTACTTAAAACCATACAAAGACTTTTTCAACTTGCAAAGCAAATTTTCTTTACCTTTCTCTATGTAATGCTCTGGTTGTGACATGTAAATCTCTTCCTCCAAATCACCATGAAGGAATGTTGTCTTCACATCCATCTGCTCCACCTCTAAGTCATAAGTTGCTGCAAGAGATAACAGGAACCGAATAGATGTCAGCTTTGCAACGGAAGAGAAAATTTGACCATAATCAATTCCCTCCACTTGTGAATACCCCTTTGCAACCAGTCTGGCCTTATACTTTTCAACACTGGCATCTGCACTGAATTTCTTCTTGAACACCCATTTGCATCCAATAGGTTTCCGTCCTTCAGACAAAGGCACCAAGTCCCATGTTTTATTCTTTTCCAAAGAAGCCATCTCATCTTCCATTGCCTCCTTCCAAGAACCTGCATCTTTCATGCCCATAGCCTCTGTCACAGTTCTAGGCTCATCAGTGTTAGTAAGCAAGGAAAAAGTACAACTAGAATCAAGTAATGAATAACCAAACCCATCAGGTTGTTTCCTTGTTCATGTAGACCTCCTCAATGGCTGAGGTTGAGGTTCGGCTTCTTCTAAGCTTTCAGAGCTGCTAGAGCTCTCCTCATCATCAAGTCTCACAGGGTCTATCAGTTCAGTCTTCTCAAGGGTAGAAGGAAACTAAACCACATCCTCTTTCTTTTCTGTTTCTTCTGGCTGTAGAACAACGGAAGAAGGTGTTAGCTCTCTGAAGATAACACTTCTGTATACAACACTTTTTCAGCCATAGGATCCCAAAGCTTGCATCCTTTCACACCGACTCCATAGCCAATTAAAATACACTTAATAGCCTTATTCTCCAATTTAGACTGTTTCTCCCTAGGCACATGTGCATATGCTTCACAACCAAAAACATGAATATGTCTAACTAGAGGCTTCTTACCAGACCACACCTCCATAGGTGTCTTACCAACAAGAGCTGATGTAGGAGACCTGTTTACCAGGTAGTAAGTAGTGGCTACAGCTTCAGCCCAAAATTTTTGTTTGAGGCTTGCTCCACTAAGCATACTCCTATCCCTCTCCATTAGTGTCCTGTTCATCCCCTCTGCAGCTCCATTTTGTTGCGGGGTGTATGGAGTTGTCTTATGTCTCTCAATCCATTGCTCTTTACAGAACTTATCGAACTCTGTCGAACAAAACTCACCACCGTTATTAGTTCTCAAACACTTAATCTTTTTACTAGTCTGATTCTCAACAAAAGCTTTAAACTCTTTGAATGACTAAAGACTTCAGTCTTGCTTATAAAAAAATAAATCCATGTCCTTCTACTATAATCATCTATGAAAGATACAAAATATACAGATTTTGAGATCAAAGGAACACTAACAGGACCAAACACATAAAAATGAATAAGATCCAATACACTAGAAGACTTGTGAGAACTAGAGTAAAACTAACACGGTTTTTCTTTCCATATACACAATGTTCACAAAAGTCAAACTCGAGATTACAATCATTTAATTCCTCAATGAGGTTTTTTATTTTTCAAGGTTCTAAGACCCTTCTCACCAATGTGGCCATATCTCAAATGCCATAACATAGTCTTTTCAATACGAAGCTTAACTTCCAAAGCATGAGCACCCTTGGGTACACAAGATGCACTACCATCAAAATTTGTTACAACAGATTTCTTCATTGCTTGTTTAGATGGTGGGGATGAAGTGACTGCAGCTCTTTTCTTCGAGTCAGAAGAACTATTGCACTGTGAAGTGCATGCCTCCAGCTGAAATAGAGTAACTCTTCAAGTACCCTTCGCAAGCACCATAGATCCTCTAGTCATCTTGCATCCATCCTTCGAAAGACAACCTGCACACCTGCATCATTCAACATACTTACAGAAAGCAGGTTCCGTGCCAAGCCTAGGATGTGCATAACCCCAGTGATCCCCTTCACTCGTCCATCAAGGAATCGGATTGAGACTCTTCCATGACCAATAATCTTTAGATGAGAATCATCACCCAGGTACACTCTTCCACCATCAAACTCTTCATACTTCATGAACCAGCTTCGATGCAAGGTCATGTGGAAAGATGCACCAGAATCAATCAACCACACATCATCAGATGCATGGGTGGCCAAGGCTGCGATGAAGGCATCACCATCATCTTGTGACTTGTCAGAATCTGAATTTGGGACATTCTTCTTCTTTTTCTTTTCTTCCTTGCATTCCTTTCAAAAATGCCCAGCTTTTCCATAGTTCCAACAGAGAGCCTTGGACTTTCCAGGAGATTTAGATCTCCCACAGGATTTAGATTTGCCCTTCTTAGCTTTCTTGTCCTTCTTTTTCCCTTTCTCCTTGGGTCTTCCATGAACTACAAGAGCCTCTTTAGCTGCCTCAGAAGACTTTCTCTGCATCTCTTCAGATAACAACAAAGATACCACTTCATCCATTGTGAAAGTGGATGTGGTGCTCCCAATAGCCATAACAAGATGATCCCACGAGTCCGGCAAAGAACAAAGCAAGGTCATACAACGATCCTCCTCCTCCATCTTCACACCAACGGATGTCAATTGTGCAATTAACATGTTGAAGGCATTCATGTGATTTGTAACAGATCCTCCATCCTCCATCCTCAGAGAATACAACTTCTTTCTCAAAAAAAGTTTGTTCACCAGGGATTTGGCCTGATAAACATCTCCCAACTTCTTCCAAAGATCTTTTGTGGTCTTCTCCTCATGGACATTTAACAGGACAGAATCAGGTACACTAAGTCTAATGAGACCCTTAGCCTTTCTCTATTTGAGATCCCAATCAACTTGTGCCATTGCAGCTAATTTTACACTGGATACGGTTTCCCATAGGTCACGATCAACAAGCATGTCTTCCATCTTAAGTTTCCATAACTCAAAATTAGTGCCATTGAATTTCTCCACCTCTAATCTTTTGGATGTGCATGTCATCTCTTTTCCTGCAACAAGACTATAGAATACTCTGCACAGAGCTCCCACTCAACCTAAGATTAGCTCAAAAAACCCCTACCTAACAACTAGAACCAAAGGTGGTCAAGCTCTGATACCAACTAAAAGGAAGCTAGGTGTGAGGAAATCGCTTCCTACACTAATCTAATGAGGAGAGAAGAGTACAAATTCTTTTCAACCTCTACAATTATAGTGGTATTAACCCAATAACAAAGATATTGTAGCAAACACACACACAAGAATGTAAGATAGAAGAAGAGAGAGACAAGATATACATGGGGAAAACCCTTACGGGTGAAAAACCCCACACTCCAAAACACAGTTCAAATGTATTATCTAAACAATGAGGTTTACAATATAGTTATAGAGCCAATGCTCGTGTAGGAGTCTTCGATACTCATATCTGGAGATAATCCGGCAGCATAACAATACCTATCAATCACATAATACATCTCTCCAAAGCATCTATTTATATAGAAGATACAAGGCAAAAATAGCTCTATCTTGAAATAGGCGTCCAACATGGCCTCATGGCCCAAAACCCATGCCTATGGACACTTGTCCAACACTGTAGAATGATCATGGCACTTGTCATATTACCCCATCCCATAGAGGTCACCTATTCCCAAGTTGGGCAATGACAGATACTCTTACAACACTTACGACTATCATAGAATCCGTCATAGTTGTCATATCTTACAGTTGTCAGAGAATCTGTCATACACATGCTAAAAATAGCATATTCTTTTACAACATGTCATAACCCTCCTTGGGGCGCCCAAAGATGCCTTCTTCCAAGATGCCTTGTGACACATCTTCACCTGTCATAGAATCTTCCATTTATGACTCTTACGCATCATAGATTTGTCATAGGAATCTGTCATGACCCTTTCAGTCAATATTCCCTTACACACTATCCAAGATGCCAACACATGGAAAAATATTCCTACCACTAAGTGGGACGCCTATCTTCTTATGTGAGGACAAATTTACACATCACCATGCCAACTCCCACAAGATGACAAAATAGGATTTGCATCCTAATTACATAATAGGAAATAAATAAATAAATACAATGAAATATTACAAGGAATTACCAAGGTTGAGACACCTTAATTCCCAACATGAAGCTCATGTGGCTTCATCATGAAGCACAAAACAATGCCAATTGCAAAATAAATGTTGGGTTGAATATAAGTTAGGTAGATGAGGCTACTGGAATAAGTTGACAATACAAAGTGGCATCAACTAGTGGTGTAGAACACTTCACCTCAACCTTGAGTCCAGAAAGAGAGTCAGTGCAAGCTTACAATCAGCCATGTGAAAATCAGCCAAAAGATCAAGAGCATACTTGGGTTGTGCAATCTGAGAGATCCTGGAAGAGGTCTGAGTGATCTCAATCTCAAGAAAATAGTGTAAGAGACCCAAGTCGGTCATGGCAAACATGTTGTGCAAAGCAGTCTTGACGCTTGCAATGATGGATGAAATTAGGACATTAGTTAAGAGATGAAATTAGGACTTTATTGAAGACTTTCAATTAGGAGATGAAACTAGGACTTTAATTAAGATTTACAATTATGAGATGAAATTAACACTTTAATTATTGCATGAGATTAGGACTTGCAATTAGGAAATGAAAATAAGACATTAATTAAGAGATGAAACAAGGACTTTAATTAAGACATGAAATTAGGACTTGAATTTATAGGACTTCCAACTAGGAGATGAAAATAGGACATTAATTAAGAGATGAAATTGAGACTATATTACTTTGTTCATTGAATTACATTTGGCATATTATCATGTTTTTTCCATTATTGTCACATATAGTCACTTATATGCCTATTGATGAAGGCGGTAAATCATAAAACACACAACAACAAAAATTGCACATAGAAAATAGGAATGCTCTTTTATTGATTTGGACAATCACATTACGTTACAGAAGCTAAAATCAAATCAGAGGATGAATCCTCCACAGGCTGCAACACATTGCAGCTTCATATCTTTCGACTCTGGAACCTTCTGCCTTCTGTAACCTCAAATCTACTAGGATTTCTATTGTCCCACCTTTTCTTGACTCTACACTTTCCCCCTTATCTCCACTATGGCCAAGGGTTCCTAAAAATGGTCATAAATATCCCTTTTGGCGGCCTCCAACCAAAATTTTGAAATTTGCAACTCCCTCCAAAAATAGGTCAACTCCCAGGAAGCATAACTTTTGATCTGGGTGTCTGATTAACGAATCGTTTGAAGTACCAAAAAGCTCGTGAAGTGAACTACGACACCAAAAATTTGTAAATGGATTTCCATAAAATTTTCAGGACATTATGGGACGTTTAAGTACCTCATATCTGATTTCAGAATTTTTTTGAGAACCTCACAAAATTGAAACTTTAATATCTTGAAATCCACACATGATCTTGAGCTGAAATTTACCAAGAATGCTTATTTGACTATTTCGAAGCTTTGGGGAAAATTTTGGTCTCAATTGCTTCTTTGATATAGACTTACTAAAAATAATAAATTCTAGTATTCTTAGCCCTGTTGGAAACTTTGAAGGTTTTGAATCATTATTCAAGCAAATGGGTATCCAAAAACATAAATTTTGAAAAGAAATGAAAACAAAGTCATCAATTTTGAATCAACATTATTTTTGGGTGATGCAAGATTGCCCTTACACCTCTGGATGCTCCTGCATCAGACAGCTAGGGTAATTTTGAGAAGTGACCTTGTCACATCTCAAGTGTTTGAGGAAAACCCCAAACGGTCAACCTTTGTCTTAGACAACTGGGAAGAATCTTCAACAGGCCTTCCTTTCCACTTCACCAGGTATTCTTCATATTGCCTGTTCCGAGTACTTCTTCCCACACGACTATCCAAGATATCTTATATCTCCTCCTTTGAAGTAGATGCTGGAATACTCCACTGTTCTTCTGTTGGTCCATCATGTGTTCCACCTTCATGATATTATGTTAAATTAGCAATGTTGAACACAGGAGAAATGTTGATCCCACTCAGCAGCTCTACCTCATATGCATTTCCTATATCATGCTTCTTTAGGATTTTGCATGGTCCAAATTTCTTCATTTTCAACTTATTATATGTTCCAACTAGAAACCTCTCTTTTCTCAAGTGAACCATGACTTCATCTCCTACCTGAAATTCCTTATATATCCTCTTCTAATCTTCCTTAGCCTTGTATTAAATATTCATCTTATTAATATGCTTTCTCACCTCTTCATGCAAATTCTTTAGGTGTTCTGTAAAATATTTAGCTTCAACACTTGTCTTTTCTCCCTTGTCCATCTTCCTTAACTCTGAAGCATTTCTTGGACTACTCCCTTATACAATCTGGAATGGTGATTTACATGTACTCCTATTGATAGAATTATTGTAAGCAAATTTTGCTTGTAGTAAAATCAAATCCCATCCCTTGGGCTTATCTCCTACTAAGCATCGTAGCATGTTTCCCAAACTCCTATTCACCACTTCTATCTATCTATCAATCTGTGGATGGTGTGTAGAACTGAACTTTAAATTTGTCTTCAACTTCTTCCACAATGTCCTCTAGAAATAACCAACAAACTTGGTACCTCGATCTGAAACTATGCTCTTAGGTAGACCATGTAGTCTCACCACCTCTCTAAAAAATAACTCTGCAATATGAACAACATCATTAGTTTTCGTACAAGGAATAAAATGTGCCATCTTCGAGAATCTAACCACCACCACAAAAATAGAATCATGTCATCTCTATGTCCTTGGTAAACCAAGAACAAAATCTATATTAATATCATCTCGTGGCATCTCTAGTATAGTTAGTGGCTGATATAGCCTTGTATTCTAACTTGTTCCTTTTGCCATCTAACACACTCTGCAACTCTGCACAAATTTCCTCACATCCTGCTGCAACTGTGGCCAATAATAATGTTCACCAACAATAGCAATGGTCTTATCTCGACCAAAGTGTCCAACTAATCCTCCACTATGCTTCTCCTTAATCAGGTTCTCTCTCATGGAACTCCTCAGAATGCACAATTGGATTCCTCTAAATAGCATGCCATCTTGGATTATGAAATCCAACCATTTTGTCTTGTCCAACGTAACAGGTTCCAAACAAGCTTTCCAAGCCTTTGCACAATATGGATCTTCAGGATACAAACTTTTGAGCTCATTGAACCCAACGGCCTTTATCTTCATTTCTGTCAACAAGTTTTGCCTTCTGCTGAAGGCATCAGCAACTTTGTTTGACTTCCCACTCCTGTGCTTTAAAACAAATGTATAACTCTACAAAAACTCAACCCATTTTAAGTGCCTTTGATTTAACTTTCTTTGACTATTAAGATACTGCAAAGCCTGATGATCAGTATATAAAACAAACTCTTTCAGCAACAAATAATGTCTCCATTTCTTCAAAGCCTGAACTATAGCATAAAACTCCTGATCATAAACAAAATACTTTATCTTGGCATCATTAAGCTTCTCACTGAAATAGGCAATGGGCTTACCTTCTTGACTCAAAACTGCTCCTATGCACTGCCACTAGCATCACAATCTACTTGAAATACCTTATTGAAATCTGGAAGTGCCAAAATAGGTTGCTCTGTGACTTTCTACTTCAATGTATCAAAACTCTTGTTTGCTCTTGTAGTCCATTTAAACTCTTTTCTATCCCCTCTCATTGTCTCAGTTAGGGGTGCACAAATGCTACTAAAATTTATGTTAAATTTTCTGTAAAAACTTTCCAAACCATGAAAAGATCACACCTCTGTAGCACTCCTTGGTGTTGGCCATTTGATGATAGCCCTTACATTTTCTGGGTCTATCTTAAGACCTTAGTCTGAGACAACAAATCCTAGGTATACCAACTCCTTTGCAAAACTACATTTCTTTATATTGATCAACAACTTCTCCCTTAGCTTCTCTAAAACTCTTCTAATATGCAACAGATACTCATCCCAAGTCTTACTGAAAATCAAAATGTCATCTAAATAAACAATAACAAAATTTTCTAAAAGCTCTTTCAATACCTCGTTCATGAGTCGCATGAATGTGCTCGGTGCATTGGTTAACCCAAATGGCATGACTAACCACTCATACAAACCTTCCTTTGTCTTGAAGGATGCCTTCCATTGATCTCCTTCTCTGATTCAAATCTGGTGATACCCACTCTTCAGATCAATCTTCGCAAAGTACTTGTCTCCACTCAAATAATCCATTATGTCATCCATTCTCAGCAATGGAAATTTGTACTTGATTGTGATCTTGTTGATGGCTCAGGAATCTGTACACATTCTTCACCCTCCATATTTCTTCAGTGTTAGTACTGCAAGTACTGCACATGGATTTAGGCTCTCCCTTATTAGTCCCTTCCTTAACAACTCATGAACTTGTTTGTTCAGTTCTTCATTCTCTGTAGGAGTCATTCTGTGGGCTGCCTTATTCGGCAAACTGGCTCTTGGTATCAAATCCATTTGATGACTTATCTTCCTTACCGATGGTAAACCTTCTGATACATTATCAGAGACAATATCCTGAAATTCTTCCAACAGATCTGAGACTTCTACTCGTACATCTTCACATTCTCTTAGCTAATCTTAAGAATCAACGCAAAGAAATGACGCTCGTGCTTCATACCCTCCAAAAATTTCCTACCATCTACCAAGCAAATTCTGATAGTACTACATACCTTTTCTTCCACCTCCTTCAAGGGCTTCAACTTATGATGAACTCCATCCTTTGTCAGAGAATAGGTATTTGCATGGCCATCATGGATAGCACACCTATCATACTGCCACAGTCTTCCCAATAGCATATGACATGCATCCATTGGTATGATGTTACACAACACCTCATCATGGTAGTTGCCAATCTTGAACTTGACTAAACACTGCTCATTGACTAAAGCTCTATGGTCCTTCTACAACCATGCAATCCAATATGGATGTGGATGCTTTCTTCTTGTCAACTTCAACTTGTTGACCATCTCCTCTGAAACAAGATTGTCAGTGCTTCCACTATCAATAATAACATCACAACACTTACCTTCACACTTGCACCTTGTAAAGAATAAACTCTTCCTCTAATCTGGTTCTTCCTCCTCATTCAACAAGGTTCTTCTGATAACTAGGGTTTCTCTCCTTTTAGCATCTTCAGAATGCTTAGATTATGCATCTTCATCTACATGTGCAACTCGTGCATTACCTTCAGGTGTTCTGTTTGTCCTTCCTTGATGTTGCGGACACTTGTATGCTCGATGTCCTCCACATTGGAAATAGGTTCCTCTAAAACCTCCTCTTCCAATTCCTTGCCCAAGTCGGCCTCTTCCTCTTTGTTCACCATTATTTTGGTCACGAGGGTGGTAGACATTATCTCCTCTCTGATTTCGATTAGTGCCAGCTTCTTCACTTTTCTTTGGATCTTCATTTCGGCCTCCATAGGATCTTCCACCAGTCTTTCTGCCTTGACCTCTTCCCCTTTGCTTGCTTTCAAATCTTTTATTCAGATTCTCTTCCACCTTTAGGGAAAACTAGTATGCATCTTCTATGGTGGTCATTCTGACCAGGCTCAACTCCTCTTGAATACCTAGCCTCAACCCATTAATGTAACGGGCTACCTTCTCCTTGTTAGCCTCTGCATGGCCTGTCCTAATAGAAATCTTATAAAAATCTTCTGTATACTCCTTAACATACTTGTTACTTGCCTCAATCCTTGCAGCTTCTTTAACAACTCCAATTTGTAGTCCATAAAAATGAACTACTTAGTTTTCCCACCATCCAATCCCATCTGGTAATCTTTCATTTTACTCTTCTATTTCTCTCTAACTAGACCTCCTTCCACCAAGTACTGGCATAGCCCTTCAACTTTGTTTTTGCAAACTTGACCTGTTCTAGATTTTCCACATCTTCATACTCAAAATATTCTTCCATATCATTGATCCAATCAATAAGCTCTTCTGGGTTCAGATTCCCAAAAAATGTAGAGACTTCAATCCTTGGTCTCTCTCCAATCTTTGAAATGGCCCTCAACAACCTAACTTTTGTAGGATCTCCTGCAACTTCTTGTTCTTCCTCAGATAGCTCTTCTTCAGTTTCATCCTTGCTTTCTTCTCTTGTTCTTGGCTCAAACCCTCTTCGCAACTCCTCTTGCAATGCATCGATTTGCCTTTGTAGGGGTCTAAAACCCTCTTCTGTCAAAGTATTTCTCCCACCACAGTTTCTTCGTGGAGGCATTTTGATCTCTGCAACAAACCCACAACCTCAGGTCTTGGTGCAAACTACCTCACAGTCGGTGATCTGTCTACACACTCAAGAACCCTTGCTTTGATACCACTTGAAGGGGGTAAATCATAAAACACACAACAAAAAAAATTGCACACAGACAATAGGAATGTTCTTTTATTGATTTAGACAATTGTTGATGCTTAGAATTGTGTTGTTTCCAACACCAACATGGGAAACTCTGAGACATGGGAATGTTCCTCAGAGTAACCTATGTTGGTGTTAGAAACAGCGCAATTCTAAGCATCAAAAGTTTTTGGCACGCCCAGTGGGACAATTCTTGAAGTTCCTTTTCAAGACTGTATGAACCAGAGAGCTACAAGGAGTCAGAGTTGTGGACCAGTAACAAGGGCTCAATTTGCTGTGAACCCAGGTATTCTTTTATCACCATTGATAACTAATTCAAGAAGAAGGGTCAATCAGTTTACAGCAACACCAAGAGCAAATATGGGAGCACCTATAGCCCCAAGGAATTATGCAAATTGGAACACTAGTAGTGCTCTGATTCTCCCAGTACCACCAGCCACTTGGGATCCTATTCCAGCAAATGCCCTGAAGGCTCTACCCAAATTCAGTGGGAAGGATTTCAAAACACCTGAAGAGCATCTACAAGATATGTCTGATGTCTGTGCAATACATGTGATCACACAGCAGAATGTGGCTATAAGACTGTTAGCAGCTTCTTTTAAGGGGAAGGCTCTAGACTGGTATAGGTCTTTGACCCCAAATTCAATAGCCACATGGGATCAGCTTGGAGATGCTTTCTTTGCAAGATTCAAAGAGAAGGGTGATAAATCTTCTTTGTTACAACAACTGATTACCATCAAGAGGGCACCACAAGAAGCAATGACTGACTTCAATTCCAGATTTCAAAAGACTTGGGAAAGAATTCCTACTACATCAAGACCATTACCAGGTATGGCTATAGTATTTTATCTTAAAGCCCTAAATTCAGATATAGCAGTAATGATTCAATCACTTGGAGGCCAGACTCTGCCAGAAGCCTATGACTATGCAGTCAGAGCTGAAAACAATTTGATAGATGCTGGAAAATTGCCCCCAAGCCCCCCCATGCCTATGTTTCCAGAGATTACCCTACCATTGCCTCAAGAAGCTCCTAACCCCATAACCCCACCTGTGTCCATGTATACGTTTCCCCAACAACCTGCTAAAGCTATTGTCCCTGCCCAGTCCTCTGAGATGGATGATGTCAAGAACATCCTACGAACATTTTCTAATGAAATAATTAACCTAACAAAATAGCAAAATTCATTTGAGCTTGAAACAATGGAGGGTGAGCTTGAAGAGATTCCTGTGAATGGGATCTACTTGAAGCATTTCAATTAGACAATTTCTCCTGTGTAGTATAGTTAGTTAGTTTCCCCTTTTTTTCATTGTTGCTTTGTTTTTCCCGCTCTTTCTTTGAATAAGTGTTTTATAAACACGTGGCCACAGCTCAAGTCTTTTCAAGTTTCGAAACTCTCACATTCATTAAGTCTCTCCAATCCCCAAAATTCCCTAAAAGTACTCATAGCACAGCCGCTTTTATGACGTGTCTGACACTTTGTCCCATGCGGATTTTATAAGATTTACTAATGGTTTTCCGTTTTTATTGCCATTTATGAGACTTGATGTGTCATTAAAATACCCCAACAACATGAGTTAATGCTTAACTGAGTTTCATTTGTTTCTACTTCTGCTAAGTGTCTTCCCTGTTGCCTGCATTTTCAATTCATAGCAAAACCTGCTTCCTAAGTGTGTCTTCCCTGTTGCAAAGCTTCTATCCTTGTTACAAGTAAGTTCAACAGTTTCCAGCAAACACAGAGATGGCGGAGGCACAGTCTTCACAGCAGGGGCTTGGGATTTACGAGTCTATTGACAGGCTTCTCACTAGCAAATCATACGCATCGGCCCCTACACAACCCTTAAAGGCCTATCCAAGGACTAGGGTTCTCGAGGTTGGTTATGCGGTTGACCCAGCTAAGGTGCAGGATTTTGTAGACGGTATTGCTGAACCAGCCCTTCAAAAGTCTGGCAAAGCTTTGCGAGAGGGAGCACACCAAAGATGTCTCCTGAAGGCCAAGGCTAAACAATTTGAAACATTCAGAATGTGGATATGGACCTCTCAATTGGCAAAATTCGTGGTCCCAAGAGTGCATTTATGCCCCGACCTGATTGAGGTATGCGCAGAATTGTTTCATGCACCCTCAAGCACCATTCAAAAGGGACCCTTCATGGTGCAAATTACACCAAAGGCTATCAGGGACATGTTGGCCCTATACTATGACAGCATAGCCACATTTCCCATGATTGCCAAAATGTAGAAGACATGGGCAAACGTCAAGTATCAATTAAGGTTTCTTAATTCAAAGATGCAGCTGGGAGATGAAAACACCCAAATGCCGGTGCTACCAACAGGAAGGGCAAAATTTACACAAGCCAGTCAGGAAGCGCTATCCATGATGGCATTTATCTTCGGAATGAAGGAAGACATCACTGTCTATGATTGGCAACTCGCCATTTTATTCAGAATGAAGACCGTGGACAAGTCTCAGGAGTTTCGGCTGGATTTCTCAGAGCAGATTGCCTACTCAATGGCTGACCAACTCACCAATTTTAAATCAACAGGGGTTTTCAGGTATTCTTCTTATCTGTTTCACCTTATGTTATATCAAAACCATGCCATCTTTTCCCAATATTTGCATCTAAACATGTATGACCCAAGTTTCGGTCCCAATAGAACCATTCCTGTGTCCGCATGGACACATGTCTTATCTGAATCGTCTGACCCCTATGAATTTTGGGAATTTTTTGTTGCCCCTGTCTTTAGTCACCTAAGGCCAGAGCCTGTTGAGAATAGATTAACATTAAGTGTCAGAGGCCTCATGGCAAATTCCCCCATTCCTTGTGATTATTTCTTTAGGTCTCACCATACTATCATTAGGGTCCATGGTTTTAATAGAGAGCCAGTGTTGCTACCCAAGGTTTTGACTCCTAGATTAGCCTTTTTAGAGGTCACCCGGCAAATGTCTGTGGTTGATAATGATTATGGCGCTGGAAAAAAGAAAAGGAAAATGTATGATGTTCCGTGATTGAAGAAAATGGCCCCATGCAGGTCAGACTTGCTGAGCTCCTGGAAGTTCAAGAAAAGAGGGATTCCACACATGAATCATTATTGAAACATCAGAAAATAATCAAAGACTGTTTCGATAGGAAGACTTCAAATCTCCATTTTGAAGTAGGATCAGTTGTTTTGAAATGGGATGAGAGAGCCGCCAAGGCGGGTCGACACAGTAAATTTGAGTCATTATGGACTGGCCCCTATAAAATCTTCTCTTGTAAACAGTGCAATTCTAAGCATCAACAAGAATCACATTACATTACAGAAGCTAAAATCAAATCAAAGGATGAATCCTCCACAAGCTGCAACACATTATAGCTTCATATCTCTCGACTAGGGAACCTTCTACCTTCTGTAACCCCAATCTGCTAGGGTTTTTATTATCCCACCTTTTCTTGACTCTACACTTTCCCCCTTATCTCCACTACTGCCAAGGGTTCCAAAAAATGGTCATAAATAGCCCTTTTGGCGGCCTCCCGCCAAAATTTCAAAATTTGCAACTCCCTCCAAAATTAGGTCAACTTCTGGAAAGCATAACTTTTGATCTGGGTGTCCAATTGACGAACCGTTTGAAGCAGCGGAAAGCTTGCGAAGTGAACTACAATGATGAAAATCTGTAAACAAATTTTTGTAAACTTTTTGGGGTGTTATGGGATGTTCAAGTACCTCATATCTGATTTCAGAATTTTTCTGGGAACCTCACAAAATTGAAACTTTAATATCTTGAAATCCATACATGATCTTGAGCTTAAATTTACCAAGAATGCTTATTTGACTATTCTAAAGCTTTGGGGAAAATTTTGGTCTCAACCACTTCTTTGATATAGACTTACTAAAAATAGTAAATTCTAGTATTCTTAGTCGTGTTGGAAACTTTGAAGGTTCTGAATCATTATTCAAGCAAATGGGTATCTGAAAACACAAATTTTAAAAAGAAATGAGAACAAAGTCATCAATTTTGAATCAACATTATTTTTGGGTGATGCAAGATTGCCCTTACACCTTTGGATGATCCTGCATCACCTATTTACTCACATATTGTTGCTCCTGGTTATAAGCCTAGATCCCCTTAGCTTCATTATCTCATTTTCTAGGTCTAAAATTGTTTATCTACATCACTCTTACTCTCATTAATAAGATGTTGTTTCCATTCATATTACATGCTTTCTCTCCCTCTTACACTTGTTGTTTGACCAATTTTACATAATTTTGTGAACTTTGGAAACCTTAGGGTAACCATTTCAACCATCAATATTGTTATATATAACATAATTTCTTAAGCCTTATTAAATTGTAACCATTAAAGCCATTTTAAAACTTCAATGTTAGATATTCTTGAACACAAACATATTCAAACCATTTACAAAGAGATATTGGAGGTGAATTTAACCATTCCAAAGTCACACAAATAAGTTGTCACAAGAGCATGTGCATGGATCAAAATTGTCAACCTGGTCTATGGAAAAACACAATTAGTATAGAATAGTAAATAATACATCATTTTTTGCATTAATTAATGTTAATTAAAATGATAAAGTCATTCTTATATATTAATATTATGACCTTATACTTAAACATGTAATTGCATTTTCCTCTTACAATTAGAATTTTGACTTACTTATTAGAATTAGGACTCGGACCAATTAGGACTTCAATATTTAATTAAATGCATGATTTTAAGTAAATACTCTATGAAATAAAAGTTCATATAGACGCATAGTCCATTCAATAAATACTAAAATAGTCTATGAGATAAATACTCAAATAATAACAATCCATGAAAAAAATACTAAAATCTAGTCATAGTCGATGAAATCTATACAAAAATAGTCATAAAATCCATGAAATAAATACTCTAATACATGTATGTAGTTTGGACGAAATAAATACAACATCATCGTCAAATTACACCCTAATTTTTATCATCATCAATTTGAAGAGGCCTTTTGGTTCCACATGACACAGAGGGTGGCTCATGCTATGTACAAGAAAAAAGAAGCTTCAAATCAATTAATGTCAAATTTGCATGCATATTATTCAAATCAAATATTTAAAACCAAACCATGAAATTAAATTTTTAAATCTATACTTCAATGTGTGTAAGCATACGACAATGTGCTCATCATCTCTTGTATCCTGTTGGCCTGCTATAGATATCGATTATGTAGCACCAAAAGTCTCTGTTGCCAAATCCTATATTTAAATAAAACATGAATTAGGCCAATATATTTACAAAATGCAACCATGATAAAAGACCTAGAAATTGCATAGGATTTAACTATAGGACCTGAAATGCAGTAGATGACTCATGAATTTGTGCAGGCTCATCAATGGTAGGATTTGTTGATCCTACACCAATATTGCTCTTATCCTGCACATATATGCACATGTATATATAAAAATTCAACTCAAGATTAATTTAAAATTGCAAAGTTATACTTCGAGTGAATTTAAAGTAAAAATGTACAATTTTAAGCTACACACCAGGTAATATGAATTAGGCACAACAGATTGTTGGTTTTAGGACAGATAACTGAGAGGGGGGGTGAATCAGTTGTCACAAAAACTTTCTTTTCTTTAAACACTTAAATCCTTCTTATATTTCTACAGCATAATAATGATTCAATCATGGAAGTACAATGCAATAACTCAAGAGTAGAAACACATTAACACATATGACACCAAGATTTTAACGTGGAAAACCCGGTTAAGGGAAAAACCATAGGGTGACTAACCCAAGATTGTATTATCTGTTAAAAGAATAAGAAGAACAAAATGGCACTTGCCAATTAGGGCTCACTGCCTAAGCACCCTGCTCACAAGAGGCCCACTACCTACAGGGGACACACTATCTACAGAATAATATAAATATTACATACTTGAACTGGAGATTAGCATCTTCACCATACTTGAGACAGTTCCATTTAAGCTCAACACTTCTCTGCTTTTTGCTCTTCTCCTCTCTACCACTTTTTCATCTCTACCAAGGATACTTTGAAATGACTTCACAAATCTTATTTATACAAGACATCGACTTTGGGATAATCATCAAAGTCGGCACAACATACTTTATTTTATTATAGAGCAGTTACAAAAATACAACTTGATTTGTTACAAAGACTTCATGCATATCACCACACTGTTGGCCACACATATCTGGGACTTTAATCTTCTTTGAGGAACATGCCATGCTTCGCAGAACATCTTCAAGATCATCCGCAAGATGTGTAAAACATCTGGTCGGCCATGATTAGGAAGAACACCATCACTCGAGAATAAATCTTCAATTGTGAGCTCAATCTTCAATGCGGACCACCAACACAAACTGGACACAATCTAGAGACCCCCACAAGCTTGCTTGAATCACCAAGAACATCCACACCACTTCTGCTTACTGAAATCATTTGCATCTTCATCTGGAACCTCAAGAATATAATTTATCGTCACTGTCACATTAGAATAAATGCTTGCATACCTCCAAACCACGAACTAATTGAGTTGTCAATTCACATTGGCTTCCTAAACATTCCACCAAACCCACAGAACAAGATATTGCATTTCCGGATCTCACCGGACCTATTTGTGTCACTCTGTCACCTCTGAACAGCTGCCAGAACCAGTTTTACTCATATGGCCATAACTTCTCTAAATTTTCATGCGGACCTCTCAAATCTTGACTCGATCATCTTTAGACACATATCTACAAACCTTTTGATGTGCATTCTCTGATCTTTATCTAGCTGGGATCTTCACTTCATAGAGCTTCACTGTCTTCACTATTTCTGATAGGACTAATTTTCTCAATATCCTCAGCACACAGCTCATCCAATCCTTGACATCAATGCAACAGGAGTATGTTAACATCAATGACAACACCTATTAGGCCCTTACAACACAAATGATGTTGGGGGACCAACTGTTGCCACACCTTCTGGTTGGTTCAACATGGGAGTGTCAAGACCTCCCAACTACTATTAAAAGGAATCACATTTTTAAATTACTATATAAATTATTAAAATCTATCTAATTTTTATCTAGACCAATTTTTAATAACACATTGTATTTAATGAACGAGCTAGATCCAATTAAGGGCAATTTATTGGTCTACCGTATAAGGTGTGCCGAGTTGTATGATCGTCGACACCAATTGGTCTAACTGAGATGTAGTGGTTGGGCCAGTCATCTGCACCAAACAACACAATATAAAAAATTTATTAAATAAATTGATAACTGATATTTTAAAATAGATCTATATTTATTAAATTTAATATGTACAAATCAACACATACATAAAATATGGCATGTACCTCTATAGGAGAGAATAATGTGGCTAAGAAAGACTCCTCCTCTGTAGATGTGGTCCCAGGACCAAAACATGGTTGATTACAATTTTGACAAAAATACGGTGTAGACCACAATGGTGTTGATGACCATGAGGTGCTAGGACCAACACCATCTCCTCCAAGATTTCAAGGATTGACTTCATCTACCAAGCAGGTAGCTTGGTTAGATAAGTTTCCTGAGAGCGTACACAAAGCTCCAAGTGTTGAGACCACCATGTGCTAGTGAATGGGTGCAGGAATAGAGGGTGATGAAGGAACAATAAGTAGAGGGGACACACATCGATTTGGATCAATAAGTGCCCCTGGCCTATGTTGTAGCATGCCGCCACCCACACCCTAGAATGATTTCATGATAAAATAATTAGGCTTTAAGCCATCTAAAACTCAGCCCATAAATTTTTCAAAAAATATAAAGGAACCTCAAAATTGGCATGTGGTGGATGGTCAATACCACCCACCATTGCTCCCAAAAGTTAGTTGCTATCTGAGGATGTGCACACCATTTGATTGAAATTCTTTTTTCGATTGGTGCTATTGATTGGTTTGTTGAGGGATCAATAAAATATGGGGTTATAGTATGTTTCGTAATATGCAAATCATTGATCTATTTATAAGACAAACCATCAACATAGCATTGCCTCCTCTCCTCCCACCATGAATGGAATGTGTCAAGATCAATATTAACCGATCTAATAGAATCAATAATGGTTTGTATCGTAGATGCAAACCGTGCCACATAGGGGGGAGTATGTATTTGATTTTGAATGGAATGAACTTTGTCTTGTAAAATATTTATGTTCTCATTAATACTTGCTCGTAAGCGAGCCAAGACCACTACAAAACATGTTCATAAATACACATAAAAGTAAATAAATAAAATAATGGTTCTTCACTCTAGGTTCATGAAGTATAGGCTTTTGGGAACCTCCAAAGTGTAAAAGACCTAAGAGATACACATACTTTATAATGTAATAATTAATATATAAAATAGCTAAATAAGTCTAAACTACTACAATAATAAAAACAAGAAAATATTATATCTATAAGCAACTAGTACAATGAGATGGGGAAGATAAATTACAGTATAAATTTGGGAAATGAACATGGAAATGATTATTAGAAAGGCAATGTTAAATGAAAATTATACACATGATAAATTTGAAGTTTGATACTAGAAATAGCAGTGGGAGGTTGAAATTAGGCTTTATGATGTGTTGATAACTGAGAGGGGGGGTGAATCAATTATCTTAATTAATTTAACTTTTTGTTCTTCTTTAATAACTAGTGCAGCATCAAAACAAATAAGCATCCATAACCATGAAAGCAGAAACAAAATCAATACACATAACACGATGATTTTGACATGGAAAACCCTGTTAAGGGAAAAACCACGGGGTGACTAACCCAAGATTGTATTCTCTGTTAAAAGAATAGAAGTACAAAATGGCATTTGCCAATTAGGGCTCACTGCCTGAGCACACTACTCACAAGAGACTCACTGCCTACAAGAGACTCACTATCTACAAGGTACAAATAAAGTAACAAGATACTTGAACTGATGAGAAGCATCCACATATGCTGAGGTTCAGTTCCGGTTAGGCTCAATACACTGATCTACTGCACTTCATTCTTCCTCTTCTTTGGTGCTGCTGTCCTGTCACATACCGGACCTGTATTACTACTTCCACACTACTCTCTACTTTTCTTCACACCACACACCTTCATACCAAAATCAATCTGGTATATATATCCGCATCAATGATTTCAATCATCTTTCTAGTCGGCATCTGGAAAACTTGGGATATTTCCAAACTCTGGTCTGTCAGCTAAATCCATGCTTACTAAGTGATGTGTATCAAAAGGATAGTTATAGAAGTCATCAATCATGTCGGCCAATCATGAATGATACCTCAGGAAGCTTGATCACCATTAATAACTCATCCGGAAAAAGGTTTGATGCTCTGTCGGTCAATTCTTCCTCAGTCTACTCTGCCAAACAGGAACCCAATACTTAGGTGCTCATATCTTTTCACTCTTTCATCACCGGAGGCTCAATCCCTGGAGTGTATCAGTCATGATACTCCTCTTGACTTCCCCAAGTCCGCACTTTTCTGAGATACTTCCTTTGAGAGATCCAGACCTGATTGTCGGACCTTGCTGCATGCTTTGTTCTTGCTCACCGGACCAAAATACTCTTCAATCTGACTTCTGGTATAGACATACCATGTCCTGCGAATGTGTGGGATGAACTTTGTTGCCATCAATGACAACACTCATGAAGCCACATAGTGTCTCTTGCCAACATGATGAACTTAGGGTCAATATACATGAGTTTTTATGATAGGGGTACTAATGGACCCCACTTTAGGTAGTATAGTACCACAAGCTATGTTATAGGTTCCTTCTAGGGTGCTAGGGTATTTGACAAATAGAGATATGTAACTTTTAGGGCGTCTTTTTGACTATATATTAGTCTTGTTTCTCTTCTAGGCTCTTCCATCCACTCCAGAATCTCTCTAAATCTAAGTTCAAGCATGGGGACAAGAAAAAAATGGTTGTTATGCTTGGGATACTACTTTGGTTAGTATTATATATGTGGTTTATTTCAATATCCACCATAGAAATTTTGTAAAAATAGATATGTAGACTTGGGTGCTTAGTATTTGTGGTGTGTGTAATAATGGTGTTCAAAATGATAAAACCCTTTAGTAGGATGTGATCTATTAGATTGAGGAATTAGCTCATCTAGAGTCATTTAACTACGCCATGATCCTCATGTTCCCCATGCCATGACCTAAAATTTAATTTTGATGACCATTTGTTGGAGTCATTTAGCTACGTCTAAATGTAGTTATGCTTAGCTAGAGGGAGAGTATAAGAGTGAGTTTAAGTTTAAACTCTAATTGGGTCATTTACTTTAGGGAAGGCAACCAATTTTAGTGCTTAAATTAAAGATTTGAGTGGGATTTTGAGGATAAAAGTTCATTGCTAGCACATTGAGTGTTAACCAATTTTCTTACTTCTGTTGGCAGGTGGGTTATTGTTTTGTGTCCTAGGAATTGTGTATGTGCATGTTTGTGTGTGTGTTTAGTGTTATGGTTTGGTCTGGGATGTGAGTTTAGTTTTACGGTTTGGTTTGGGAATGTCAGTTTAGTGGTTTGGTTTGTAATTACGGTTTAGGGTTTTCAATTAAGAGTAGGGTTTATGATTTAGGGTTTACAGTTTAGAGTTCCAAGTTTAGGGTTTACATGTAAAAACAATAAAAAATATATGCTTACGAATTTAGGTTTCAAATTAAATATAAATTAAAATATAGTAAAAAATAATAAAAATAATAAAAAATAGAAAACCACCTACCTGGAAACACCTGACAATCACTCTAGAGAAGGCATGAGGTTGTGGAGGTTAAATAATGTGGGTGCCCATTTTTCTTTCCCTATTTTCATCCATGTCACCGTTTCAATAGTTCAAAATGAACTCGTAAGCGATTGTTAAAAAAACTTTTCATGAATGGGCGCTCGTTTATAAAATGGGCAACCGTTCCATATACAGGACCCTATATGGAACAGGCTCTCGAGCCTAAACAGGTGCCCGTTCCATACGAGCTTATGTTTAGGCTCGGGCACCCATTTCTATCGAGATTTTTTTTGCCTGCGAGACTTCCATGAAAATTGGACTCATCTTCTTGCTTTTACCCGTGTATCATCAAAAGAACATGAATCTATAGATATAGGATATCATGACATGCAAGAGCAATATCATCACAAAACACAACTACATCATGAATTGGTAAAGAAGTTGTAACCTCATCAATGTCCATTACAGAAGGTGCATCAATAACATTGTGTAAAGCCTCAATAAATGCATGTTCATCACTATCACAACATAGGAGAGATAGAATCAATATAAATATTATGGACAAATGAAATGAGTGTATCTAAAAGAAAAGGAGAAGCGCTAACCAACTCCATGAAGGACTCATGGGAAAGCATGTGGGTGATAGAACATCTTCATATAAAAGATATCTTCATTCATAGCACAAAAAGTTATAAGAGCACCAAGGATGGAAGGATTGAAAACCACAAAAGATCTAGGAATACTCAAATTAGTAAGGCATGCATGTAAATCAGCTAAATAAAATGACCAATGAGGATCCATGATAAAATTATGATATAACAAAGATGCTCAATCCAAGGGTGGGTGGATAAGACTCCAAAGGTATGACACAATAGAAGTCCAAACCCTAGTCAAATCTAATATAAAATGAACACAATTAGAAAAATTAGATCTGAAAACCATAAGCAATTTAAGATAAGTTGGTTCACCATTTTATGTAAGGGGATAACCACATTCACATAAACTATCTAAGCTAATTAAATAATTAAAGCAATGCACAAATAATTAACCTGAATTTAGGAATAGGGATTGATATCATATAATTAAAATTAATTAAATTAAATGCAAGGGTACTTAGCTCTAGTTATGATGTAGATATCATTGTGCAGATGTCAAAATTCCATTTGTTGTGACATCAAAATTTTAGAACCTACAAAATGCATGTCATTGATCCAAAAATTTGACTATGAAACCCTCTAGTTCACTTCCCCAAGTGTGGAGGTGATGTCTAGAAGTGTGGACCTAAACCTATGCTTGGGCCTAAACTTGTGTGTGAACCTACCTATGATTCATGGATCTAAACTAGCAAAATTCTACTAATTGAAACTTGTTTACCTTTGTGTATGTGTTATGAATTTGATAAGGAACAAGCGATTTTTACATACACTTTTAGGGAATATGTTCAATTGTGAGGTCATGTTCTCCTAGTTCAAAACCCTAGATGAATCGATTCAACAATAATGAAGTAGAGTCAAGAACAACAAACAAGTGTGTTAAGGCGTTCCTTGGATGATGATGCAATTTGTTTATCCATTTGTAATTAGATTCTAGATATGCTCAATAGATTCTTCTCTCAATCCTAGATGCTAGATAAATACTAGATGATTCATTTGAATTAGAGTTAGTCTTTAAATACACCACCCTAGCATGCAATTTGAAATAATTGCATTGTAGTCAGTTCATAACAACTAATATGAAAAGGTGGCAAAGGTTTAAATTTTGATATTTGGGGTCTACATTTGAAAGTGCAGGAATAATTTGAATCAATTATGCACTCATAGACTTGAATTGGGGCAATGAATGGAATATGTAGGAATCAGATTGATTTATGTTGAGTGATGATGAGATTGAGGTTTGGATAATGTTTTTGATATTATAAGGTGGCAAACCAAGGGCCGATCCCTTACAAAACAGAGCCCACAAAGGGGAAAAAAGGCTCAAAAAATAAAACGAGCCAGAACCACCACCGACAGCCTACATACAGCCAAAATACAATAATAAGAAACTAACAGCAAAAAGCCAGCTAACAGAAAGCATAGAAAAACTAGGAAGGGATGTCCTCCTCTCCCTTAGAAAGAAACTCTAGCATTTTGTCAAATTCTTTAACCCTGTCATTATCAGCACCATGAACAAGAATTTCATGTTCCCTCAGCAGGGAGAGATTAGCCATAGTAGTCCTGCATAACATGCTAGTAATGAAATTACCAAGAGACACAACTCTTTTTTCAAGGAACTCCACCCGGTCTTTCAGTTGAGACAGATCATCAGCACCATTTAATTCCTCAATAGTCTTCCTCCCTACCATCTTGAGCATTATTACCTTCTTCTTGAAACAGATCAGGATCAACATAAACAACAGAGGGAACAAAGTGGGCATCCTTCCCAGTGTTATCAATAGTATCAGTCACCTCCACCTGAGTAGAAATATCACCCACATCCACACAATCACCAGTGAGGATAAAATTATGAACCCCAATATTATCTTCCTTTTCAAAGGTTTCCACAGGAATGTCCTGCCCATCAATTCCTTCTTCACCACCGGAATCTTCAATAGCAATCTTCTAAACATCACCAGAATCTTTAGGATCTTCCTCCTCATGGGTAGAGGTTTTAGAATTGCTTTCAAAATAGTTAATCAGCTTTAGCTTGGGAGCACATTTTCCAACAATGCGACCAGACCGCCTAACAACAGCAAATTTACCACCCAGTTTAGCTTTTTTGAAATTCCTTGAGGGTCCCTCCCTACCCTGAATGTGCTCACTCTGGGTCCCAGAAACCCCAAAATCATATTTCAAAAGGTTAGACTCTGTGTCAACATCTGAGAGACATCTCTTAGATTTCAATTTGAATCTAGAGGGAGGGTTTTGAACATTTTTGGTAACAGACTTAGAAGTCTCAGAACAAGGATCACCTTCAGGAAGCCGTTTAGGAGTAGCTAGACCCATTTTCACCGAGTCAGTAGGGGTATCCTAACCAGAGGGCTGAAGAGAAGGGGGAGACAGAGCTAAATGAAACTGGTATAGTCTGCGAATGAGCCCTTGATGTAAGGGAATAGGTTTCTCACCAGGCTTCTTCAGCAGAGTCTTCTTAACATGTTGAATAGAGTGCTCAAGAGAAGAAAGCAAATAAAAAGGAAAACTAATGGTAGCATTCCATCTAAAATGATTCAACAATGGGAGATGATAGTGACAAAACCTGGTAAAACGGCCCTCAAGGGTGAAATACTTCATCACCATATAGCACATGTCAGCCCACGGTTCAGGAAGATGGGCTCTCTCAAAACCACCCTAGTAAGGCACCAGCTCCTCACCTTCACCAAGAAACAGTTTTTTATTCTGAGCATCCGAAACCCTAGACTTTTTTTGTATCTTCGTGCCTTTTGAAGAAAGACCCCTAGCCATAGCAATTACATTCTCTGAAACCACAAAACTGACATTCCCAATTTGTACCTTGCGATTATCCGATGACTGAGCAAATTGAATAGATAAATTTTTGTCATGCCCATTCAGACATTCAAGGAATGGGGTGACTCCTCCTTCTTTACAATAATGCCAAACCAAGGCATTCTCTTTGAATTCTCTGCAATTGTTAGGTTCAGTTCTAATCCTGTCGCCACCCATGATGAAAAACCAGTGAAACTGAATGAGCCTGGATAAGGGATAGGTAGGGTTATTATCCAGAAAACTTCTATCAATGCTATGGGAAAATCGAGACTTTGATCATAGTGCAATGAGTATGAAAGGCAAGGAGGACACGATCAGAGTTAGGGCTATCATTATGATAATAACCCGAGGTCCTTACATAATCTTTCCTTATTAAATGACTATCCTTCACATGCATGCAAAGCTGTCCAATCACACTCTCATCATTTATAGAGTGTCTCATCAGCATGCTCTTAATTAAAGAACTGGCCACATAGATAAGCCAAGTGAAATGATGAGTAATCATCATATAGTAACTTGCTCTTTTTTAATGATATCCCTAATCTGATGCGGGATATTATGGAGTTGGCGCCAACAACGCCAGTTTTGAAATTGCTGACCAAAATTTGCCAGGTTGTCAGCAACAGTATTGCCCTCTCTATAAATATGAGAGAAGGAAATGACAGGAATAGCCTGTGAGAGAGTTTGAATATCAAATGCAATATCCTTAAGATGCCAACCACACTCCAAGGCTTTAGACACAGCCTCAATAATAAATTTAGAATCACCCTGAACATGAAGCTGGCGGATACCAAGTGATATAGCCAACTTGAGGCCCCATAAAAGAGCAGAGGCTTCAGCAAAGTTATTAGTCTGGTTACCAATTCCTCCAGCATAAGCAACAATTAGAGCTCCTCTGTCATTCCTTATAATTCCTCCACCACTAGCCTTTTTATTTGACTTAGCAGCTCCATCAAAATTCAATTTAAACCAACCTAGGTCAGGGGGAGTCCAAATAGTGTTTAATTTTTTAATGCGTTTAGAATCATCAAAAGCTGGAATTTGATTCATAATCCCCCAGTTGGAAGCCACAAGGACTTCGTGTTGAGTAAGAGGTTTGTCAGCAATTTTGATGTTGGAATTAGAAACATTCTCTAGGAGAGCTTTAGAAAAAGAATAGAAAACCTATGAAGAATTTCGAGTAGTTTCTCTAAAAAAATTATTATTTCTTTCTTTCCAAAGAAACCAAGCAGCAAAAGGAAGAGCTTGAGTCTGTAATTCAACAAGCCAAGGATGGGATAGAAGAGGGATCCAATTGAGAATGAGATCTTTTATTTCCTTATTGCAGACCCATTGTAAACCAAAATTCAAAAGGACTTTATTCCATATCTCAGTTGCAAATTCACAATGCAATATAAGATGAGAGACATATTCCTCTTCTTTCAAGCACATAACACATCTATTAACCAGTGGCATACCCCTTCGTTGAAGATTGTCTTGAGTCAAGATCTTATTATGAACAACAGTCCACCAGAAAAAGTTTACCTTTGGAAGGAGTTTACAATTCCAGACCTTCCTCCAGACATCATCTTTAAACTCCTCCTCGATTAGCAGATGGTAAGCAGATTTGACTGAAAAAAAAACCCTTTTTTGTTAGCAAACCAAAAAAGTTGATCATTTCTAGAGAAAAGAGGTTTGGATAATGTTACTTTCTAACTTCCACATGAAATAAACCATCATACTTACTAATTGATGAATAAAAGACAACTTAATTGCCTTGAGCCTAAAACATAAGGGAAAAGGACATAGATATGTAATTTTCACTATTACAATAGCTAAGACACTAATAACCAAAAAAATTAATTCTAACTTCCACTACACTTAATATCTTAAAATTGATTCAAAACGTAAGAAATTCCTAAATGCAGCAGTAAAAATATTTATTATCGTTATGAAAATGATTTGTTCTAAGGATATTACTTTGTCAAACAATATTATAATTTTATTTATCACAATGGCATCAGAAATTAAACATGCATTATCTTGTAACCTTCTTTTACCGTAACGAAGGATCCAACAGAGACCCAAGACATCTGTATCAATGGCAGTCTATCCTAAACACTTAAATGAAGTGTTTACTACATAAGTATGAAGTATATTTGAATGAAAAATCCAAGAGTAAATGCCAAGTATAAAATTTCTTAAAAGCAAGGTTCTAAACAGTCAGGCAGAGGGTCCCTCTACCAACTACAATACTGTATGCTGTGACGTCCAAGCTACGTTATAATCCATCCCATAAATGAAAGAACAGAGTCGGATTGGCAAGCAAACCTATATAATCCTTTCTTGTAGAGTCTCTAGTATACTGGTTAGTTCTCTAGTGTGTTTGGTGTAAGGATTACTAAGAAGATGGCCATGGAGGTGGTACAAGGGGAGCAAGTTAAGGACTACAAGGATCCTCCTCCTGCTCTTCTGGTGGACAAGAAAGAACTGGCCCTATGGTCGTTCTATAGGGCCATTATAGCAGAGTTTGTGGCCACATTGCTTTTTCTCTACATAACAATCTCAACTGTAATTGGGAGCCAGAAGAATAATGCCAATTGCAAGGGGGTTGGGCCTCTTGGAGTTGCTTGGTCTTTCGGGGGAATGATCTTCCTTCTAGTGTATTGCACTGCAGGAATTTCAGGTACAATCTAATTTTAGATTTTTAAAGAAATGTATTAAAGACAATGATGATGGTTAGATCATTCCAGTGTGTATGATTCTTTTTCCTACAGCTCTCTACATCCTAATGATGGATTAGGGAGTGTGATCCCGAACGTTGATACTAACAAAATTAATACATAGTTAAATCTAGAAACGTGATTGAACAATATTATGGACTGTGGAATCTGATGTCTTTAATTGTATTAAAGACTTCAAACTTCGACAATTCATAATAGTTAAAATATTTTTTTGATCATGAAGTTTTAGGTGTCATGAAATTTTGATGATGGCTAGACCATTCCTCTGTGTGTGTGTGAGAATAAGATTTTGATGATGGCTAGAATGATGTGTGAGAATAAAATTTTGATGATGGCTAGATCATTCCAGTGTGTGTGTATAAGGCATGTGATATATTGTACTCTAAGGACAGTCTTCAGTTATCAATTGTGTAATTTATATATTGTCTAAGTTATATTTTTTATCCAATTTTCTTCTCCCTAAAAATGGATCTAGTACAGAGATCTGAAATGCCAGATGCAAATATTTCTGCTTAGTTGTTTCCATAACATCGTGAAGATGGATCCATTAGAGAAATAAGAAATGTAGAACACAAATATTTCTATAGCTCAATTGTTTCCATATCGATTTCCACAAGAACAAACTAACCTCAAATCTCTAATTTTTTCACTTTGTTTACTGTCCAAACTATAATTTTATATATGATTTTTTCTATGTTTATGTAAATAGAGAGAATATATTTTACCAATGTAGCCCTGCCACAGTTTATTCATACACAGACTTGATACAAGGGATAACATTTCTCCATAATTTGTGGACATCATCACTCCTCAGTTGTTACTTTTGAAACCTTGTGTGTCCATATGGTTGACAGGCTATCCATTTTCATTTATTCATATATGAATTTTAGTTTGCAAGTTTACAACTATTATAAATAAATTTCACAGTTTATGTTAATAGATAGCAAGTAAAATACATGATTTATAGTAATTTACACCAAGTGAACTTTTTCAGTGAGTTTGTAAATAAAACTTCAAAATTCTAAAAATTGAAAACTATAGCCAGTCAAAGTCCAGTATATTTTAAACTCCAAAAACTAGCTATAGCAAAACAAATTCAAAAATTGTATAGAACTCCGGAAAATAATCTATAGCCTGTCAAATTTGGATATTTTCAAAACTATGCAAAACAAGCTATAGATAGTTGAATTTGAGGCCCATTTAAAACTCTACAAACCAAGCTATATCCTCTCAAATTTAAGGACTGTTTAGGACGAGATAAGATGTGGATTCTTAAGAATGTTTAAGTGGATTTTTGGGCTTGAACATATTCCTATTTCATTGGTATGGTCTCTAATCTTACTTGTGAAATATGAATTACAAGAATACAGTCGAGTAGATAACTAACTTATCCGGAAATAGAGACCTTCCTAGAATCAATATCTTCTCTCATTATTAATGATGGGCCTTTTGGATGAGAAGACATGAATTAAATGGCAATGTTATAGGATTAACTGCATAGTGTTTATAGGTTCCGATGTTTTGGGCAACACTACTGTATGCAATTGATCCTAAAAGAACATCGTCATTCGATTCAAATGTGAAGAACACCCTAAAATATATGAATTTATATTCTAGTAGCTTCTCATTCTTGAACATATTCTTATCATTCATATGTATCTTCTATTATCCTACACATGAGACGTCTTTATGATGAGAGCAGAGGAGTTACAGGAAAGTCCTATTAGTTTTTCAGGCCAAACATATTCCTCTATATCTCCTTTCATCCGACTCATGGCCAATCTTTACAATGAGAGAAAAAACTTCATTCTTCAGCATATTTCTATAATTCATATCTTCTCTCATACTACTTAGAACCCATCTTCAAGATGAGAGAAGATAGATGGCAGGAATTCGGTCAATCAATTTATCAGTTTTAAACATGTTCCTGTATTCCACATTACCTCTCATCCTACAACCCATCTCCAAGACTCGTTGGAAGGTCAATCCACACTACAGGAAAAATAGAACTTGTGAGGAACTGGTAGCTGAGCTTCTAATTCTTGAACATACTCCTATAATCCACATCCTCTCTCATCCTAGGACCCATCTTCAAGATTGATTTGAAGGGCAATCCACGCTTCAGGAATTATGCATTTTTTATAAAAAGAATTATGTTTCAAATTTATGACATCTGAATCAAGTGTGTTTATGCTTACAGGAGGGCATATTAACCCAGCAGTCACATTTGCCCTTTTTCTTGCCCGGAAGGTGTCACTACCCCGTGCAGTTATGTACATCATGGCTCAATGTGTGGGAGCCATGTGTGGTGTTGCACTAGTAGACTGGTTTCAGAAGGGCTCTTATGTTTCAGGAGGGGGAGGAGTGAACAGTGTCCAGAAGGGATATTCAAAGACAGCAGGCCTTGTGGCTGAGATTGTTGGAACCTTTATCTTGGTTTATACAGTCTTTTCTGCCACAGATCCTAAACGCAAAGCCAGGGACTCCCACGTCCCGGTTAGAATAATATTAGGCTTTCATGGCATTTGTTTTTGTGATAATTTCTTTCTGAGATTACCATGTGTTTTTTATTTCTTTTTTATAATTAACTATTATAATGATTTTGTTCAGGTATTGGCTCCGCTGCCAATTGGGTTTGCAGTGTTCATGGTTCATCTTGCCACTATCCCTATTACTGGCACAGGCATAAACCCTGCCAGGAGCTTTGGTCCGGCTGTTGTTTATGGCCGTAAACAGCCCTTGGAACAGCAGGTAACAAATCTTTTTTTAGTTTGAATGTATTATTTCAGTCAACTTCTTGTACAGCCCGAGTAGGCCAAATGGTGAAGGCACTGAATTCTATGGAGGAAGCATAATTTCTAATTCTTGAAAGCTCAGTTTTCTCAGAAACACTTAAAATTGAACTCTGCTTTCCACCGATATACTTGTATTTGTCTATTTCATTTGAGATGTTTCCTATATAATTTCTAAATAGAACAGGAGGTCATGATGGCTGTTGATTGCTTTGGAAAAAACTAAATCTTATGAAAGGCTACTTGATTGCAATAACCTCTTTCTATATTTCATTCTTTTATGGGGATTACCCAAAGGACCTTTAACACATTTAGAATCACTATGCGGAAATCTTTAAAACCCACATTAAGCCCAAATGGTAGCCCCGGCTTACTTTATTATTAAAATTTTTGATGATGTCTCCTCTGTGAGGAAAATTCCATTGGCCCTCTTCGTTGATATTATTTGAGTCTTCTTCAATTTCCAGTGCCTCTGTCCACTTACATGGACCATATATTTTAGGGGAATGCATAATGTTTGTCATATAGATTTTCTATTTAGTTATAACAAATATTTCTATTAACATTTATCTTGCAATTTACTTGTAAATAGTGTTGGCTGATGCACTTATAATTTGTAATTGCTATCACATATGGATTTGAATATAGATCAATTCACTTGTAAACTTCTTAATTCTTATTTGGATGTCTCTTTTTAATCTCCAAAATGTGATTTTCAACATGAACAAAAACACAACTAAACCAGCTTTGGATCCATTAATTGTCAATATTAACAAGCTTATAATTATATCTTTCCTTTCTTCTGCCGGTTTAAATCTAGGGAGATCAAACCTCTTCTTCACAAAAGCACACATACACAGAAACATCAAAACCTCTATCAAGTTTAAACATGGAAAAAAAACTATTTTATGTGATTGCTTATAACTTCTTTTCATATTGATTTATAATTTTATATATTGTATTTGCAGTGGATATTTTGGGTGGGTCCATTGATTGGAGCTACAGCTGCTGCAGCCTACCACCAGTATGTGCTTCGAGCAGGAGGGATCAAGGCCTTTGGGTCCCTTCGTAGCCAGCCCAGTACTGCAGTGTAAAAATTATTTGATACTCAGTATCAAAAATAAAGCTCTCTTAAAGATCCTAAATAAGAGGAAACTTATCCGAGGCTTGTATATGTCTAGCCAGTCAAAGTATTTTTAAATATAACTGAAAATAACCACCTGGGTATTTGGAATTTTTCTTTTTTGCTGATCAGTCACTTTAAAAAAAAAAAAAAAAAATTCAAAGATGGATATGAAAATATAATACCGCACTCCTAACCATTCTTGATAGTCTATTGTAACAGTAGATTTGTTTGGCAACCTTTTTTATTGTAAAATACGTTAACGTCTACCAATTTCTATTAAATAGATACTAAAATTAAGGATTATACCATTAGCACGAATTAAAAAATGGTATTCTTACATATTAGAGTGCACATGAACACAGAAATTGTGATTGTAACCAGCAAAATCCACTTCATGTTAAAAGGAATAACTAAACAGTTTCCCGTTTTTCCTAAGGGTAATAAGGAATATCAATGCAGCAGCCAAATAAGATGAGCTTAAGTGGTGACGCAAAGGGGCTTCCATAGTGGAGAGTCTGGAGACCCATGTTTAACTCTCCAAGAGACCTGTTACATGTTCATGTGTACAACTGTTGAATGCTGAAAAGGATAAACTAAAATATCCAAATTTGAGTGTGGCTTGCCCCGGCAGATGAGGCCAGGTACAAGCCTGGGTGAATTTGATGTAAAAGATACCCCTCATTCATGGCATCTAATAACAATTTAAAAAATAATACATATGCAGTTGTTTTGTACTTGCCACTTCAGAACAATGATAGCTGATCGTTACAACCACAAGGAACAATTAGATGATTGATATAATGATGCTTAACTCTGAAGAGCATGATGGATGTAAATTGACTGACTACTACCATAATTACCATTGCAAGGATGAATGATAGCAATTATGAGTACTACTCTACGATAAAACCTGGGTTACTCTTGAAGTTTATGGCACATGATATACTGAGAGGAGAGATCAAATACAAAGCTCATGAAAATGAAAACTTGGCTATAACTAAAAAATCAAATGCTAGGAAACAGATCATGTTTGCCAGGAAGACCACACATGAATATTTTGATTTTCTATTGAATGAAAGAATAAGAATTAGAAGACAACAGCACTGCTCTTTGAGAAATTCCACATGTGGAGGACTGCAAAATGAAACATAACACAAGAATTCTGAAATGCTAGGAAGTAGCTAGAAGCATTTTATCTGGAGAGACAGTAGAGATTCATTGGCGTCCAATCCAAATAACGAAAGAAGTAAATTTTCTAATCCAAAATTTCCCTGAATAGCGGCGTAGAATGTAGGGTCTTAAGTGTCGGTTAAGTAAGCAGATTGAACACTGTGCCATCCAGATATAAGAAAATGAATACCTGTAAAAATAATGTCAGAAGTCAAAACTATAAAGAAAAAAAAAATTCATTGGGGGCATAATACAACTAGAGAAAGGACTACTGATTAACAATTGAAGTTACTCACCTCTTTCTATTGTTGTTATTTAGTAAAAGCCAGGCATTCTTTGTGGTCCAACAGATTCACAACCAGGAACATTATTGAACAAAGCATAAGCTCGTGGATGTTTGAAACTGTCATTCAATGCCAATGCATCAAATTCTGCACGTTCTGGACATATATGACTTTCAGTTGCAATATTAACCTTAATTTGTGTAAAGCTTTCACGGGAATATCTAAATGGCCTCATGGAATGCACCATAAATATTAGATACTGAAATTGTTTAAAATTTCGTCCACAACTTTACAACAGGATCTTGGATGGCAGCGCTAAAGTTTCCTAAAGAAATATTGGCAAAGAAAAATCCCCTTGAGAAGAGCATGCTTGAGTATCAGTTTAGCTTGCTAACTTAGGTCACCCTCCATCACACTTTACGTCCAGAGGGGTATTTTCCCTGCCAACAAGAAAGGTCGCCCTAAAATGCTTTGAAGACTCCAACATATAAGACAGTCAGAACTGGCAAAGATGGAAATGGAAAACAGTCCTATGGAGCAAACCCATTTCAGATAATTAAGGGGCAGAAGTAATTCGTGAGGAATCGTGTAAAGGGGATGTTAGCTGTGGATATTCTTGACAGTATTGCACAATTAGTTTCAGGAAAGATAAACATTGAAAGAAACATACTTGCAGCAAGAAATCTTGGCAAGGTACATGCAAGTTCACATATTAATTATCCCCTTGGTAAGTAGAATGATAGAATCCCTGTGAAAACTAAAGGACGGTCAAAACTTATAACTAGAGACATCATAAAGAAAACATAATAGAGTACATCTCATAAATGGTTTTCCATAAAGGTGGGAAGGGGCATAAATTGGCAAATCAGAAACGGAAACACATTAAAACTAAAAGTAAAAGTTTGATTTTTAGGTCACAACCAGACCAGACGCTAATTCGGCATATGAGACATATTGTAGAAGCCCATTAGGGCATTTCTTTCCATTTTATTTTATTTTATATATTGTTCAAATTTTATATTCCTGGGTTTGAACCCCATACTAAGCTTGGGAGTAACTTGGACCTTGAAAATCAGTATTGCTGAATTCTAACAGGGGAAATCAATGATGTTTAGTGTGGCATAGACATGAAAAAAATAGTTTAATTGTCATGTTTATGATGACCGTAAGACTAGCATGGGAACGTAAACATGGGCCTAGGGTATGCATTGCCAATAGCTGGTATAGAACTTCTCGAGTCATGTTGTTATATGCATTTTGAATTTTTGAGTGCTCAGGAGGCCAAAAGTGATTTTTTTCTTGACTGCATTGCAAAATTAGTCTCCGAAAATGAAATGATGAAGAAATGCACTTGCAGCAACAAATCTTCGCAAGATCAATGGAGTCACATTTTCATTATGCCTGCGGTAGGTAGAACAATAGAATGCATAAGAAAATTAAAAGATGGTTGAAACTTAGGAAGACATCATCAATAAGGCACTTATACATATAAGGAACATTCACCTCATAAATGATTTTCCAAAAAGGTGAGGAGAGACATAAATTGGCACATCAAAAGTGGAAGCATACTAAAAGGTAAAAGGTTGTTTTTGGGTCACAGACAAGCTACATGCCAATTTTCAAATTTTGTGTATGAGAGTCCCCTCGTTGAAGCCCACAAGGGGAATTCTTTACGTCTACATTATATATTTATCAAATTTTGTAATCCTGGATTTAGATTTCATGACCAAGCTTGGGAGTAAATCAGACCTTTTCCGATCCATATTACAAACGGGTAGGTATTCAGTGACATCTAGAGTGGAAAAGACATGACGGTTGGTGGCTTCATTGTCACATTTATAAAATTATATGGAACATTATAAGACAAGCATGGACATTGTAAACATGGACCTCAGGTATGTCGTTGCCATAGTTGCCAGGAAACTCCATTATGGGAACATAGGCAACGTACCCGTCCCCATACCCAAAATTTCCGGTGATTCATTTATGTATAAAATAGCCGTCTCCTTATTCATTTACTCACGTACCCTAATTTGATTGGCATCCCCGTCCCCGTACCGGTACCAGTACCCCTACGCCTCTTGGTAACTATGGTCATTGCCAATAGCTGGTACAGAACTTATTATGTATCATGTTATATATATTTCAAGTACTCAAGAAACCAATGATGGTTTCTTTTCTTGTTTATCACTACATGTAAGAAGCTGCAAGCCATTGTAATTGACTTTTACAAATTGGAAAAGAAAGAAGTAAAACTATAAAATGTTAAAGGGAAGAAAAAAAGTGCCTAAGGCAAATTTCACACACCATAAGCAAACTCATAACCAAGAAATGTCAGAAGCAAGAAACTTGTTAATATTAAATAAATAAATTTCATTTCCATCCATAATAGTTCAACCAGTGAGCAGATAGGCATGAAGGATGAACCAAAATACAGTCTACCATTGTTCAAAGTTTTCAATTGATATCTTGGTTGAATACAAATAGTAAGCCAGAAGTAACAGAATTTGGTGACACAATTGGAAATTCAAAGATCAAAATGAAAACATATCTTCAACAACAATATTGATCCTTTCAAAGTTTTGTAGAGTGATATATCAGAAGCCCTAAGTTACTGGGTACTCTGGGGCATCCCTTTCTAACCCAAGTCTATTTGTGCATTTGATTGTGGATTTGCATAGGAAACTTCATGGATGTGTATCCAATTTACCAGAAAAATTCATGCCATATCTGGATCCAGTGCATATAGGCAGTGCTGCATCCAGACCGTAGCTGTATAGGTACAACAATATCTGGGACGTATCCAATCAGTGGCCTCGTATGAATGGAAAAAATAGAAATTATGTCATTATATTCTATGTTCATTTTATATCTACTCACAGTTCGTTAAAAGCTGGTCAGTTTTTTGGTTTATTGCCAAGACATTAATACCTTCAAAATAATTTCTCATATCTGACATTACAAAGCTTGGGGTCTGTTAGAGATTAAAACAGTGTTGAAATTATTCAACCCATTCAAAGCACTAAGCATCAATACCAAAATGCAATAGTGGTGAATACAATATTATATATTGCATTATATGAAATGGGAAATAAATGAAAGAACAATATTAATAATGGTATATAAAATGAAAAATGGAGAAAATGAATAAGAGCATCAAGGTTCAAAACGGGGCCCCTGTCAATTAATGCCTCCTACAAACAAACACATGTCAATCAGATAAAATGACGAAGACTTCGAATTAAAGGGTGAAAGAGTGTGATAAGAAACAAACATACAATGTTCAACATCTGGAGCACACTTTTTTCATTTGTTGTTATAGATTTGTGTGTATTCTGTATGGAAGTATCCGTGCTGTATCATATGGTAACTTGGCAGCAACCATAGAATCAAGGCTCGAGATAAACAAAAGAAAAACATTGAATAAAATATGCAGTGTCTGTTTTTAAAGGTATAAATGTCCAAGTAACAAGCATCAGCCAGGGCATGGATTTAGGCCAATACCCTTTACTGGGAATGGAATTAGGCAGATAGCTTGTACTGCTTTTTGGTTAGATGAAATTACATGCAAGGGAGTCTAAATGTATTCATTTGGGAGACAACTTGCAGAAGATGAATGTGAGTGTGCAGTATGTGTTATAAAAGAGAGTTTACAAATAATCAGAGAGCTGTTTCTTGTGTGCTTCAAATTTATTAATCTACAAATCACATGAACAGAGACTCTAGTTATCTGTAACAAAAGATCTGCATGTTATATAAATTCAAATGGACAACAGATGCACAGAATTCATACAAGGTGTACCATTTTAGTACAAATGACATAATATGTCAGTTCCTCGCTCAAACTCAAAAATTACAATAAACAGCTTACTGCTCTTGGTCTGAAAAACTGCTCCAAGAACAGTGCAGTCCATTTAGTTTGTGAAGAAGAAAGAATCCAAAAAATCAAACTCTACACAATAAGACTGGTGAAAAGCACAGTGCATTCTTTGGTACAAAGTCTGGAAAAGGAGAGAGCAAGTGAATGACAATACCAGGTTATGGAAACTGAATTTTAAATGTAAACACTCCATCTGCCACTGCCTTTGAAGTTTGGAGCAAAAGGATCTCAAAGCAAGGACCTTCAATCTTTGAAGAAATCTCAAAACTGTAGGGATTGATTGATTTTACCATGAGATAGTCCTGGACACTTGTTCTAACCATGCAGCCACATCTGACATGGTTGGTCTTTCATTTGGATCATTCCTAACAGAAAGTTCTGCAATATCAGCCATTCTTAACAAAGGCTCTATGTTTCTTGGCAGATCCACAATACAGTCTAGAATGACCGCTGACTTTCCATAGCTAATCAGGGGTACCGCCCATTCCACAATGTTGGGTGGATCAAAGCTTGTATCATATGCCTTTCTCCCACTGAGAATCTCAAGCAAAACCACACCAAAGCTGTATACATCGCTCTTCTCTGTAAAACTCTGAGATTTATAATAATCTGGATCAATATATACAGCATCACCTTCATGCATAGGAGATGGAAGACCTTTATCTCCAGATATTGCTAACCCAAAATCTGCAACTCTAGCTCCCCATTCTGCATCCAAAAGAATATTGGAGGGCTTAATATCTCTATGAACAACTGGAGGCAAGGCCTCTTTGTGAAGGTATTCAATTCCTCGTGCTGCTTGTATAGAGATTTTCAATCTCAAATTCCAGCTGAGTGGAGAGAGGCCTCCATGCAAATGATCATGAAGAGTTCCATGGGGCATGAATTCATATACAAGAAGCCTTTCCCCCATCTCTTCACAATAGCCCAGCAAGTTAACCAGGTTGCTATGGCGAAGTTTGCATAAAGTTTCAAGCTCTGCTTCAAAATCACGACTGTTGCTATGAATTCTCCGAGCTGCATTGGCTCTTTTTACAGCAACCTGTCTCCCATCAGGAAGAACAGCTTTATAGACAAATCCATAGCTTCCTCTACCCAATTCATTAAACTCTTTAAACCCATTTGTAGCATCCCGAAGTTCTGCAAGACGGAAAGCTTGCATACGTATCAAATCATTGGCTGTAAGCCAAGGAGCTGTAATTGCAGTAGAAGATGATTGAGAATTATTATTTTGTTGGTTTTCAGTACCCAGTTTCCGTTTGCCAAAAAACCATTGGCTTTGCCCTCTTTTCCTCCTGATTAAACAGGGAACAAAGCATACAATGAATGCTAAAAGAAACACACCTGAAATGGATACCCCTAGAATCGTTGCAAGGGTCATCTCTGGCTGCTTTTGCTGTACAAGATTCGGCTGTTGTTGCTGCTGTGAATTCAATGGTGGGTATGCAGAGAAAGGTCCATGAGAACCATCGGCACAGACTGCTTGACAAGAGCTGTTTTGGCACAGCGAACAAGATGTGCAGACACGATCAGAAGTCTGAGTACAAGGATTGGAGAGAAAAAACCCAATTGGGCAATTCTCTGCACAAGGGGAACAGATATGTTCTTCTTTGCTCAGACATACCGTCATCAAATCTGGCAACCCAAGAACACTCACATTGAAGAAAAAATGATTTATTGGGCAAGGCTTACTACTGCACAATCCAGGGCTGCAAAGCTGTAAAGGTGGGTCATAATCTGATGCACTGCCCCAGCAATCCACTATCAAATTATCTTCCCTAATACCACATGTCACAACATTGGAGGCAGCCAAAGCCAGAAATCCTACACCTCTGGGGATGGAAGACTGATTGAAGCTTCCCCAGCACTCTACTGCATGATTATCTAGGCGGATTCCACACGAATGCTTTGCACCTCCTGCTAGGGCCATAAAGCTAGTTTGCTGATAAGGGTATCCCTGATTCATGGACTCACCCCAGCATTTGACAAATGCAGTTTCTTTCAAGATGCCACAGACATGGTTGCTCCCAGAGACAAGGCTCTCAAATTTGTCTTGGGGAGGGGTAGTTATATCGTTAGATGGTGTACCCCAACATATTGCGATTCCTTCTTGGTTCAATCCACAGGTAAAGTCATCCCCTGCAACAATGGATTTCAGGTAGAGATTGGTAGGTGGGCTAAATGAGGCCGAAGAGGACGTTTTAGGTGATTTTTCTTGCATAGACCAACAGTCTACCATGCCAGGATATGCATCCAAACTGTTTCTAATACCACAGACATGGTTTTGCCCAGATGCAATGTATGCATACCTCGTATTTTGGTTACTCAAAGGAACAAGATTAATACCTGTTTGGTTGCTCCTCCAGCACATAGGATAGGAAGTGTTGGCCTTGAGTCCACAGATGAACTCTCCTCCTCCTGAAAGAGCAGCCAGAGATGGGCCTGAAGTGGCATATGTAGCTGGCGAACTACTGTTCTTCCCCCAACACATGACTTGCTGTTTCCCACTGGCTTCAATGGCGCAAAACAAGCTTTCATCTCCAAATGATGCTGTTATGGAAGCCATGGAACCATACCCATGAGCTCCATTCAGCAGAAAAGAGATCAAGATCAATGCTGTTATGCACCAAAACTGGATACATAGTAGGTATGATTGCCCTGATAAGCCAAGGCATTGGGATTGCTCAGAATGCGTAGGCATTTGGAAGGAAGCAAAAATGGCATATTGGGCAGTGACGGTACTTTAAAAAAAAAAAACTGATGCCCACAAGAATGCCAAACCCACCCAGATAGCCCAAACACCCACCAAGCCAGTTGCAATGAGCTGAACCCAAGCAGGCCAAAGTGTGCTAGTGGGCATTCTATAAAGACAGAGATGGATTGAAAGCAAGGGTCATATGGGCTTATTTCTTAAAATGGTCCCTATATTGGGGAATCCTTCTTGGGGTCCTGTGGTCTTACTCCTTAACATGGTACCTACCAAACTGCAATGTACTCTCATCCTAGGGTGCTTGACTGCATTGAACAGACAATTTTTGACCTCAAAGATTGTGAATTTGTGACCCACCTCTTGTGCCATGCCAGCTGCTAGTGTGGTACTACTGTGTCAAGACCACATTCCCTTTTTCCTATATGTTGCCCAAGATAAAATATGCTGGCAGTCAACAATTGTTTGATTTAGTCAATGAGTTGGTATGGATTAAAAAATATGTTGGAGACAGTCAATTGCTTTAGTAAACATGAATTCCTAATCACTCTGTCAAAAAAGTGAAGTTTCAAGATAAATTCGTCAGACATGATGTTTTCTGACGTGTAAGCTGCAGATTCATTCCAGGGAGTGTATGTACACTTTCCCTTACAAAACAACTAACTGGAAATTTGAGGTTTCATGAAGCATCTTGGTTAAAAAAGTTCCAGCATTGTATTCAGGGATATACCAAAGTGGAAATTGAATATTCCTGGTTAGTGGGGAGAGGTCAGGGTATTCAGTGCTGCTCATATGGTGATTTCATTGAGCTTCTATCACCGTATAAAATAGCTTAAGATCTAGAAAAATGTAGAAGAAATTAAAAAGGTTTCTATGGTTAGTTATCAAAAATAATAATTGGGACGTGAGAATATACTCGCAGTTGTATTGCCAAATCCATATACATTGTAAATTTGCGTGGAAAGATTTTATATCCTTGCCACGATCCATAAATCCTAGAACTTGGAAGGCATCCGAGGTAGCTAAATCACATGGAAATAATTGGAAATTGAGATTCTCTCTTTTTTTATGGGAAAACAATAATGACAATAACATTATGAGTTTATACAACGTGGAAATCTTTTAATTCCATAACATTGTACTAAAAATTTTCTTTTTATAAAATAAATAAATTTTAAATTGATTTGAATTTTATATAATTTTCCTCATAGTAAATGGTATGGGATTGAAATTATCATTAACATTCCTATCATTTTGGAATCTTATGTTTCACTTAAATCACAAATCTATTTTTAAAAAAAGGTGCATCAAGAATGATATAGGATCTTTTACATTATTTTTTCTAAAGTTAAAGACAAGTATAAATTTCATGGTAAATATTTTCTATTCTCATTTGAAAATATGTCTATAAGAAGTTGGAGAAATGTTAATAACTTATAATTGTAATTTAGATTGAACGCAAATTTTAATTTAGTGAAGTGGTATATATATATATATATATATATATATATAAACTTAATGCATATAAATATTTATGTTCTTTTCATTTTAATATACCTATGTAATTGTATTTAAATATAATATATTTATATTCTTTCTAATTTAATGTGCATTTGTATTTAAATATATTTAAAGATAACATATATTAAATATAGGTTGAAATATTTAATTTTTATATTTCTACTTTATTTTATATTTTATTTTTTAATCAATATTATATATGCATTAAATATAGGTTGGTATCCATGTATGAATATTTAATTAATTATATTTTTGGCTTAATTTTTATCAAACATTAGCCCCCTCCCTTTTAGTTTTAAATTAAAATTTATGTGTCCATATATATGTGTGTTATATTTTATTGTACAAAAGTAAAAATGAAATAACATTTAATAACTTTTAAGTAAATTAAAAGTTACGTGTCCATATATTACTTCACAACTATTTTATTTGCTACATACATACATGAACACATAATTTTTTACTTATGTGTCCATATATGTATGTAGCATATAAAATAGTTGTGAAGTAAAATAAAATAACTCTTAAGTAAATTAAAATTTATGTGTCCATATATATGTGTGTGTTATATTTTATTTTTGGACTACAAATTAATTTTAAGTTGTATATTTTAACAATATGTGGGCCATATAATTTTTTATTAAAAAAACATAAATCAACAATATGTGGGTCATGTAATTTTTATTAAAAAAACATACTATAGAATGCCTCTCTCATAAAGAATATATTTTTATTAATAGTACAAAATTTACACAATTTGATGCCTAACCCTTTATTTTGTTTGGAATAAAGTTTTTTATTGATAATTAAATTGGAGTACAACATAGCTTCCAAAGCTCATGCAAAAATCAAGCTCACTTAAATTGAGAAGACTGAACTCATATGCTAAAATTAGCTTTGCCAACATCAAACATATTTCCAAATAAAAGCAACAACAGAAAGTCCTCAAATTGGGTGTCCAAGTTTGCCCAAACTCTTTCTATTAACTGAAGTGATCAACACACACTAATCCTCATGCAACAACTTGCACAATTGATGTCCCCAATGTTATTCTGAATTACCTTGTTCTGTACATGCAAGTGACATGCAAACACTGGATCCAACATGCAACTAATGCCCATTACATGAAACACTAAGATGTACCATCCTACAACTTTCAGGAGTTGGAGTGTCTTGCAAGTAATATCTTAAAACTGACATGCAAGGATTTTCAACAACATGCAACTGATACCCATTTCCTGAATCACTAAGATGGACCATCCTACAAATTTCTAGAGTTTGAGTGTTCTGCAAGTAATCTCACAAAATTGACATGCAACTACATGCAAGCTCATATAACTAACATGCAAGGTCATACAAGTCCATAGGAATGACATGCAACAACATGTAAGTACATGCAACAACATGCAAGGTCATACAAGTCCATAGAAATGACATGCAACAACATGCAAGCACATGCAAGTGACATGCAAGCACATGCAAGTGACATGCAACAACATGCAAGTCCATATGAGCAACATGCAACAATATGCAACAACATGCAAGTACATGCAAGCTACATGCAAAAAATATGTAATTCCATGCAAGCTATTCTAACCACATGCAAACAATATCTAAATCACGCATCTCTAACATTGTAGTTAACTCCAACATTACATCCATGCAAGGTGTCTCAACATTATCCACTCATGTACATAAAAAAGCACAACTCCAAGTCTAAATATAAGTCCCCATCAAAAGGGGACACCCAAGTTTAAGTCCCACTCACTAAGAGTTATCAAACTCTCAAACTAGACTTAGGAGAAGTCAACAAAGTCTTCATGGCCCCCACTCTAAAAATGGATGCCCAAGTTTGAACTTTATCAATTAGGAATTAATTACAAAAATTAAAGTGATATAATTAATAAATAATTAATCTCTCAAAGTCTTTATGTGTTGGGGAACACATTCCAAGAACTTTGGAGACACATGATTTGGTTAGGATTGCAAGTTAATGGCAACTTATCCTAACATTCACAACCTTTCATGTCCTTTTGGTGACTTAGAAACAAGATGTTCTTGTGAGATATTCATCACAGATTCAGTAGTGAAAATTGTCTCCCTTGTAACCTTGTGGTCATGGTGAGCCCCTTTTATCACTTTTCTTTTTGGATGTTTTCATTGGCCTTCTCCATGTTGGTACCCTTTAGGATGTGCTAGTTGATAATCTTTGGTGGCATTTGAAAATGTGGATCTCTTCACATTGTTCCCTTTGTATTCTACTAGGCTCAACTACATGGTAGATCTAACTCTATTTTATCCCTTCTCCTCTTCAAAAATATTTGAAGTTCTTTCGGTGTTAACACTCTCCTTGTTGTGCTAGCCATTGATGTTGAAGATGATATGATGGTTTGGAAATTCTTGGGATATCCTTTGTAAAATATAGTTGGACCTCTCCTTCAAAGATCTTTGTGTGGGAAACAACTTCTCCTCCTAGTGACATCAATAGATTTCTCTTCCCACCAAGCTTATTTGACCCTCCAAGTCAAACATTATAAATTTAAGGTGAATTCTTCCACCCCATGTTGAGCACACACCTCCATCACTCCAATGGTCCATTAATTGAAGCTACCATAAAAAATCTACCATGGGTGACCCAGATGGCTTCTCTTTCAAAGTCTAGGGCTCTCTCCATCAAAACATTATAGATAGTGCATGCATTTGAAAAAGGCCATCATGGCTCAAAAACTAGTAGCTAAGTAATTTCTCATTCTTTATTCTTTTGTAAATTCTCCTAGGTTCCCTTGGTTATTCTATTGTATAAATGATAACCTGTTTCTAGGTTGAAATGCCTATAAAGTGAAGGTTCACAAGGGGTGTTGATGTTAGCATGAAAAATATAATATTTATGGTGTAGCTAATGGATGTCAAAGGGTTGTGTGCAAATGAAGAGAGCCCATGGTACATATGTGATCCAACATGGCAATTAGAAGTTAGCAATAGTTTTAGGAATGGTGCATCATTTTAATGGATTTTTAAGGCATGTATAGATGTCAAAGCATATTAGATTAGTAGGGAAACATAATATATTACACAAGACAAAATATAAATGGTGTAATAATATAAGGCTTGGTTATAGATGAAATGTTTGTGTGGCCTTTTGCTATGCACAAATGCTAAGTATGGAGTGTCAAATGTGATCTTGGTGTAAACATACAATTTGGTGCACATGTAAGATGCCAACATGACAATAAGGACTATGTGGGAAATATCTAAACATGATGCAACATTTAAATATAGAGTGGCATGAGTAATTAAACATAACACAATGGTAGGAGAAGGATGTGCATTTATGTTTGGCTACCATTATTTTTATTAATCCAAAGGAAATGCATGAGAATGTAAGTCTAGCACAACAATAGTGGCCTTGTGGCACAAGCATGATTTGGTATTAGCACAACTACCAGTGTGATAAGAATATAGGGCTGTGTGGAGAATAGATTATTGGAGTGAGTTAATGAATGGGTTGGGCATAATAAATAAACATAGAAATAGGTTGTGACCTATGTAAACAAATTAGATCTACATTCAAGTTTGGGTGTGGTGACTTTGACCATGGCATAGGCATAGGTGGGGTTCATGCAAGTATGAGCTAGCAATAACAATAATATCATGCCATTAAGAAACTCCTTAGCATGGAGATATATAAGCCTAAATAGTGGAATGAAAGGCATAATATTGAAATACTAAGGGGCTCCATATAAGGAGGTGTGCTCAAAGAACTACTAGATTGATATGATAAGATGACAAAGTTGTTTCTAATTATGGCATGGAAAATTTAGGTTTTCCATAGAGGTAGGAGAGGAAGCTTCGTACAAGATTTGTCTAAATGAACACTCAAAAACCATTAGATTTTTTGATCTAATGGCCCACACCATCTTGGAGAGTTACATAGAATTATAAGTTTTAAAATTCTCACCATTGGTTGAGAGGGTTGAGTTGAAGTGTTCAAGTCCACAAATTTTAAAATAAAAGGGCACACCTTTACAAATCCCTTATACATCGAAAAAAATTAATATGTTTTATGAGAAAGCAACCACCATTAGTTTGTTAAAATTAACACCTCCTACTTACTCAAGGAACCATTAAGGTCAATGTTAAATGAAATGTAGCACCATTGGAAGAGAAGAAATAGCTCAACATGTGGGGGGAAGTCAAGAAGGAACACACATTAAATTAAAATATTGTGAATATTATGGTAATGTATTTTAAAAACCTACCAGCTCTATTTGATCAAAGTGCATCAATGACTTCCAAGGATTCAAAGAGAAAAGGTGGGAGATGTTAGAAATAAGGTCCTACCATTGGCTATAAAAGGCGATGTGATCTGTAGGATCATATTTTAATCAAATGATTAAAATAAAGTGTAATGAAATAACTTGCACAATGGAAGAAGATGATATGAAACATTCTGCAAATACTTGATAATAACTGAGAATAACAGGCCACTTTGAGGGGGCAACCTCCAAAGATCTCCAATGAGAACACACTTCACAATATGATGATGAAATAAGACTCACATCCTCCTATATATACCTAATTATGCTTAGGATGAATAGACACACCCCTATATAACACCTAGTCTGACCTATCTAACTAAATAATAATATAATAATGATAACATGACTTAATTAGGAGTTAAGATAGCCACAAGCTGACTATTCATAACCCTATGTACACCAATATTAAGGGCATAGCATGCCCCCCATCTTCAAAGAAGCATTGTCCTCAATGCTAACCAAGTGTGGGTTCTTTTGAATGAACTCCTCATCCTCCCAAGTGGCCTCTTCAACTAGTAAATTCTTCCATTGGATGAGATACTCAGTGAGGGTTCTATTCCTTAGCTTCTTCGTGCATGTTTGAAGAATGCACTCTGGTTCCAAAATGATTCTTCCTTCTTCATCGAGCTCTGGTAGTACTGTTTGAGTAGGAATATTACGCCCAATTACCTTCTTCAAACAAGAAACATGAAAAATTGGATGTATCTTTGTTGTTGGTGGCAACTCTAGCTTGTAGGCAACACTACCAATCTTTTGCATGATTTGGTATGGCCCATAATATCTTGGAGACAACTTATTATTCTTTTTTTGTTGTTTCAGTGAGATTTGTTTATAGGGCTGCAATCTCAAGAAGACCTAATCCCCGACTTCAAAATTTCTTTCACTACGATGTTAGTCCGCCTGTTGTTTCATTCGATTTTGTGCCATAGCTAAATTCTCCTTGAGTCCTGAAAGTACCTGTTGTTGATGAAGCAAGTGGTCCTCTACTTCCTGAACTCTTGGTGACACCTTTAATGATGTTGTGATGGAAGGAGGATGATATCCATAAAGTGCCAAAAATGGAGACATTTTTGATGAGCTATGAAAAGAAGTGTTATACCACCATTCTGCAAGTGGTAGCCAATCTACCCATTGAGACTGTTTCTCTGAAGTGAAACAACGTAGATATCCTTCCAAACACTTATTAACAACCTCGGTTTGCCCATTTGATTGAGGATTGTATGAAGAACTATGAGCCAATTAAGTACCCAAACACGAGAATAAATCTTTCCAGAAGTGACTAGTAAAGATAGGATCACGATCAGTGACAATAACCTTAGGTGTACCATGTAGCTTTTGCATATTCTCCAAAAAAACTTTTGCCTCTACACTTGCTGTAAAAGGATGTGATAATGCAATGAAATGTGCATATTTAGTGAGGCGATCAATTACTACCATGATGACATTATGACCTTTAGATTTGGGAAGCCCTGTGATGAAGTCCATGGATACCTCTTCCCAACGCTGGCTAGGAATAGATAAGGGTTGCAAGAGACCTAGTGTCTTAATTGTCTCCCCCTTATTTCTTTGACAAACCAAACATTTAGCCACAAATTTTTGAACATCACCTTTTAGCCCTTCCCAAAAACAATCTTTCTTCACCCAATGATATGTCTTCAAAAATCCTGAATGACCACCAACTGGGGACTCATGTGGCTCTGTGAGAATATTGTGTTTAAGAGTGGAATTCTTGCAGAGATACAAGTGCTCTTTATACCAAAGAATATCCCCCTTCAAACAAAACTTATCTGAACTACTAGGATCACTTTTTAATTGTTGGATGAGATTACTTGTCATAACATCATTTTGCCACTCTGCTTTGGCTTCTTCCACGCAATTTACTTATAATATTGAAAGGGCACACAATAAGGATTCATCTTTCTCATCCTTCCTAGAAAGTGCATCGGCCATAATATTTTCCTTCCCTTTCTTATATACAATCTCAAAGTCATATCCCAACATCTTAGTGACCCATTTTTGTTGCTCTTCAAAGGATAGTCTTTGTTCCAAAAACTATTTTAGGCTATCATGATCTGTCTTAACCTTGAAGTGTCGACCCATTAGATAAGGCCTCCATTGTTTAACTGCGTGAAGGATTGCTAGCATTTCCTTCTCATAAATAGGTTTGAGCTGACTCTTACCCTTTAATTGACGACTCTCAAAAGTAAATGGTCGACCTTCTTGCATGAGAACTACTCCTATCCCATTTCCAAAAGCATCACATTCCACAATGAATTCCTTGGTGAAGTCCAGAGTGGCAAGCACTGGAGTTGTACACATAGCCTCCTTCAATTGCTCAAGTGCTGCATTAGCGAACTCATTCCAATGAAAAGAATCCTTCTTCAATAGAGTGGTGAGGGGTGTTGCTATATGATCATAATTCTTCACAAATCTTCTATAGTACCCTGTCAATCCCAAGAAACCCCTCAGTTCTTAATAGTTTTTGGAATAGGCCATTCTATGATTGCCTTAATTTTGTTAGGGTCCACCTTTACTTCTTCATGTGAAACTATGTGTCCCAAATACTCCACCTCCTTAAGACCAAAAGCACACTTGGATGGCTTAGCGTAGAGTTGATGATCTTCAAGTAATTGTAATGCTTGATCTACATGTTGCAAATGTTCTTCCCAAGTCTTGCTATAAATCAATATATCATCAAAGAACACTAACACAAACTTTCTCAAGAACTTATTAAAAATGGAATTCATCAAACTTTGGAATGTAGATGGTGCATTGGTAAGACCGAATGGCATCACCAAAAATTCATAATGACCCTCATGAGTTTGAAATGTTGTCTTACAAATATCTTCCTCCTTAATCCGAATTTGGTGATAACCAAATCTAAGATCTAACTTGGTAAAATACATAGCTCCATTCAATTCATCTAGCAACTCATCAATGACTGGAATAGGAAACTTATCTTTAATGGTGTACATGTTGAGCACTCTATAATCTAGACACATGCGCCAAGTTTCATCCTTCTTACACACCATCACCACAGGCGAGCAGTAAGCACTTTGGCTATGCCTGATAATTCCTGCCTCTAGCATCTCCTCAACAATTTTTTCTATCTCACTTTTTTGTACGTGTGGGTACCTATAAGGCCTGATGTTTGGTGGTTGGCTCCGTGGAACTAGTTGTATGGCATGATCATGATCCCTCTTAGGAGGAAGTCCTTTAGGCATATCTCCAAGAACCACTGAGTGACGATCAATTATTGCTTGTAAATCTGGATGAGTAGGAGCATTAGATTGAGAGACTTCTAACGAACATAGTTGGACCACAAATCCATCCGCTCCTTTCTTAAGCAACTTTTGCATTTGATGAGAGCTTACCATCTGTGGGGATTTTGCCTTCAACCCCCTTAGCTCCACTACCTTTCCTTCTGATTGAAATCTCATGAATAGTTCTTGGAAGTTCATCTCAATTGTTCTCAATGGAGTAAGCCATTGTACTCCCAAAACAATATCTACTGCACCCATGGATATTGCATACATTGGGGTATCAAGTTGATAATCTCCCATGGATAATTTAATGCTATGACACTTCCTTGAACAACTAACTATACCACCATCTGCAATCAAAACCTGAAACTCTGGGGTTGGATATATAAAACAATTTAGACAAGTTGCCAACTTTTTGTTGATGAAATTATGAGTACTACTTGAGTCGATCAACACTATTACTTTCTGCTTCTTTAAGAAACCCATTACCTTGAGAGTTTGTGATGCACTGAAAGTTGAGAGTGCATGACAAGAAATGATTGGTTGAGAATCATGTGATTCCTCACTTGACTCCCTATCCTCCTCTAATATGGGTTCCTCCTCTTCTTCCTCACTTGGACCTTCAATATAGAACAATTTATTTTCACTACATTTATGTCCTCGACTGTATTTGCTATCACAATTGAAACACAACCTTTTTTCTCTTTTCTCCTCAATTTGTTGTGGAGTCAACCTAGTAGGTTGAGGAAGAGAAGGTCTTGAATATCCTTTCTCTCTTGTCACATTAGCCCCTTGCTTCCTAGGAATCAAATACTTCTCCTCTACCCTATGTGCCAAGATAAAAGACTTATTTACCAAGCTAGGACTAAACATGCGTACCTCATGTTGAATGTGATTCTTGAGACCACCCAAGAATAAATCATTCAAGTTCTCCTCTATAATTGTATACACGCTTAAGGATAGATTTTGGAATTTCTGAATATAATTCTTAGCTATTCATGTTTGTTGGAGTTTAGCAAGCTGGCTGAAGAAGTTGTCTGTCACATTATTGCTATATTGTGCTTGGAGTTCTAATGTAAAAATTGACCATGAGATGGTGAGACCCTTTTTCCTTCGATGAGTACAAAGCCAACAATACCAAATGAATTGATCTGGTTCTAGATATTGGGAAGTCATCGTAACCTTTTGTCCATATGGGATTTGATGTACTTCAAAAAAATTCTCCATTTGGTTTATCCATGTTAGAGGATCCTTGCCATCGAACTTTCACACATCCACCTTTGGAAACAAATTCCTAGATCCCATAGGAGTATTAAAATTTGTGTCAGTATTAGCCGACTTGAAGGTTTCACCTTGGTTGCTTGAGAACTCCTTTCTTGGTTCATTCATAAAGGCGCTTAACATGCTTCGTATATTTGATATATCTCCTCTTAGGTCACACATATCCCTCTTAATTGAGGAAACCTCTTCTTTGACCTTACTTATTTCCTCATTGGGATTACTATCCTCTATTGTTTCCCCATCCTTATCAAAGGATTTCCCCGGTGTGACAACATTCTTTTTGCCTCTTGTTGCAGGCCCCATCTGAAACCAATATTTTTGAAATAAATCACACAAATGAAATGTAAATTCTTTAAAAATTTTACTGTAACTTACTAGGGCCAAGATACCACTTACCCAGAAAAAACTCTAAAAAATTAGCAGATTTGCAGTCTTGAGAGCGAATTTGTTGGAAACCCTAAGTTTGCAATAACTTGCTTATTTTTGCTTCAATTTCTCCAATGTTTGGACTATAGACTCCTCTATTATGTCTTCAAAAACCCAATAAAAATTATGCTTCAATTCGGTAGGATGTGAGAGATATGTAGATCTCAAATAAATTGTGTAGAAATCATAATTCTGCAATAATTCGCTCAAATCTTCTCCAATTCTTCTGAAATCTGGACTGTAGCTTCTTTAATATGGTCTTCAAAAACTCTTTAAAAATATTTAAAAAATTCACTAAATTCTGAAAGTTATGCTCTTCCCAAAATCGCCTCCAATATTGAGAAAAAAACCTTGCCTCTACGATACCAAGATCATGCTCTGATACCACTTGTAATGAAATAACTTGCACAATAGAAGAAGATGATATGAAATATTATGTAAATATTTGGTAATAACTGAGAATAATAGGCCACTTCGAGGGGGCAACCTCCAAATATCTCCAATGAGAACACACTTCACAATATGATGATGAAATAAGACTCACATCCTCCTATATATACCTAATTATGCTTGGGATGAATAGACACACCCATATATAACACCTAGTCTGACCTATCTAACTAAATAATAATAGAATAATGATAACATAACTTAATTAGGAGTTAACATAGCCACAAGCTGACTATTCATAACCCTATGTACACCAATATTAAGGGCATAGCATGAAGGCCCATAAAAATTGCTAAATGGCTTGTGACTAATTGTATTAAGTCTACAACAATCAAAATATTAAATAAATGAGCCACCATATTCAAATCTTGCCTTTGTTTAAAGAATTCAAGTCTAGTAAAAGTACAAATCTTAACAAAATATTAAAGAGGCTTTAATATTTAAAAATGTTTGAGCAAGAAGCTCTTGAAAAAAAGAAAAATAAAAAAATGAATCCATGAATAGTAAACAAGGCCCGTGAAAGTGAAAATATATTAAATATTAAATGAAACTTTAACATTTGAAACGCATGAGAAGAGGGAAATTGACAAACATAAAATCAAAAGGAAAACATTCACTCATAGGTGAAAATGAAGGTGAAATATTTGTAAAGTTAAGTCAAGGGTGAGAAAATAAATACATTTGCAAGGTGGGCAGTTAAATGTTTCATGAGAAATCTAAGGTGAAACAAATAAAATATAGTAATATAAATTTATAGTTTGAAGATGGCAAATGTTTCACGGGAGCTGAAAAGAAAATGAGGTAAATATTAAAATAAAATATTTAATAATTATGTTTTCCTTATATGTGTGAACCAATATATTTTTGGTTGCCCAAATATTTGTAAAGTGAAGTCATGCAAAGGTCAAAGAAGGAAAAGTGAAACTTCCAACATATAAAGATATTAAGTGGGAGTTTTCAAAGTTAAACTATAGTCACATCAACGATCACTCTTTCATTCTTTCTTTTTCTTTTCCTACTTCTCTTTTTATATATATATATAATTTTTAAATTGTAAGGAGGATTATCATTTTGTAGATTTGAGTAGTTCTTCATGCCTTATCTAAATTATTTTATCTATTTTTTTTTTCTAGCTTTAGGGAACCTCAACACATGTTTAAGATAACTTGCTTCCATTTTATGCATGACTAAACCATGTATATTTTCATGAGCAATATAAGAGGTTGTGATTCAAAAAAAATTGTCTCCTACTTGTTTATGAATGAAATGGTCTAATGCATGGTTATTTTAGGCTATTTATTATTATCTATTGAATATTGTGTGGTGTGTTATAAAGCACTATCAAGTGAGATTGTAAAGAGATATCTCTCTTAGCTTATGGTATTTCAGTTTTAATTATTTACTTTCAAAATTTCTCCCTTTCCTCTTTTAGTTAGGCTTAAGATAGGATAAAGAAGGAACTAACATTTCAACTTAGAGATTTATTTGTAGTTCATGTCCCACACCTGTAAGTCTTTCCATACTTTGGTGGCCATGTGTGGCATATTTTCCCTCATAAGATAGATTTAGCATGCTCAATGGGATGCCAATCCAAGGCCTTTTGGTTTTATTTTGTCCAACAAATCTTGTTTTATATATTGTAATTTTGGTGGAAAATTATAGGAAAACCATCTCTAAAGGAGCACACATCATCCACTCAATGACTTTTTTGTTTGTAAAAAACTATTCCTTTGTTCTTATAGACTATTGATAACCCACACACACATATATATATGCTTATTTGGATATTAATCCTAATATTATTTCAAACCCTAGGAATTGACCTTTTTTGCCTATAATGTTAGCGGACTTGTGTAGCTACAACAATGTGGTCTCATTCACAAATGAGCTTTGAGAGCATTACCAGTCTTTTATGGGGATTAATCTATGTCTCTTATTGAACATATTCATGATGTGACTTGCTAATCTAATAATGTCACATCTAAAAGTGTTGCACTCAAGTTGCTTGCTTCATCTCTAAAAGGAAAGGCATTATGCTAGTTTAGAAGCTTGACACATGCATCTATCACAAGTTGAGATAAACTAGGAGTGTTATTGTGCAATCAGTTTGAGGAGAAGGTGGATAGCTTTACATTGGTTTAACATATCACCATGATAAAGAGGGCTCCAAGGGAGCTGATGGAAGATTTCAATGCTAGATTCAAAAGCACTTGGGAAAGAATATCTATTGATGTTTTTCCTCCATCAAATTTGTCCTATCTATACTACTTGAGAGCTTTAAATTTAGATATTTCTTTAATGGCTCAATTTTTATGTGGTCAAACCCTTTAAAAATCCTATGAACTAGTTGTCCAAGCTGAGAAAAATCTTATTCAAGATGGTAAAATTCCACATATATATGTAACCTCTTTATTCCATCAAGTTAGGGGCCCTCTTCAAGTTGTCTAAAGTTATCAAATACAAATTTTAAGCTCCCCATACACCTCTCCTAATTTTTTGATCCTAATGAGATGGCATAAATTAAAAACTTCATAGGTGAGCTCTCTCATGAAATTATGGCATTAAAAATTTTGTATGTTGCTTACAGTAGTCAAAATTATCTTGCTTTTGAGCATACCCAAGACCCATTTGTTGCCCCTAAGCCATATCAAGATCAAGATGGCATCCTTCAGCCTAATCATTTGTATCAATACCCTATATATCAACCCAATGAATCCCCATCTCTCTTAATTCAACATGTAAACAAACCTAATTTTAATAGTTTTAATAATTATCATGATAAAAATCTAGCAATTAGTGAGCCAATGTGCATGCAGATAGAAGTAGATGGCTATATTTTCTACCAATCTAAAGAAATAGATTATTATCCAACAAGAGAAGAGAGCTTGAGCATGAAAAATTAGCTTTAGATGAATGAAAATTAGAGTTTCTTAAGAGGTATTGAATGTGCAAACAATGATAGTTCATGTGAATCTGAGCAAAGAGAAAAAGTTGCTACTAAACATTCAATGTTTATAGTATATTTTGTGCATTCTTTGACTATAGACCCTAATGTTTTCTTAGCTATCATAGATATTGGCAAGTGCTCAAAGGTGGATGAGGAGTCTTTGTCTGCTTTAGAGGAAAGAAAATAGGAACATATCCTTGAGGGGCTCTTAGAGGAGGACATTGTTGATTTATTTCAAGAGTTGTATAGTTTTGTTAATTAAGATTGTAATAGTATGAATGAGCAAGAGCACTTGACAATGTCCTTTATTAAATTATTCAAGAGGTTTATACTCTTTTTTTGATTAAGATGTTGTATTAAAGTAAATTTCTATCCTCGACTTAATGTTTATATTTGAAGATGTTCACAAGAAAGTAGCTGGTGTGGTTTCAGATATGGGGATATGGATTTGTTTTCCATTGTAGGAGGATACACTATCTTTATTAAGTTAAGCTAGCATGAGTATGATAGATTTCATTGTTGTAGTAATGAAATATTTCATTTTGAAGACAAATTCATATTTAGCCTCACACTAGTGGAGGAGCCCCATTGATATTTACCTTTGTTTGTGAAGCACAATCATTTCCAATCCAAATTTTGGCATTCTCCAAAGTGGAAAGAGTGTTAGAAAACAAGAAGCTGTAATTAGTAGCCTAAGGCTTTTAAATATTCTCATTTACAAGTGTTAGTGAGTGTTTCAACACTTAAACATCCCTAAGCACCCTCTACCTAATATGGATTAGTACTCAAATCATGGACAAAGGCAAGACAAACCAAGTTTTTTTATTGCATATCGTTTACAAATATTCTACTCATACGAGCATCAACATGAGACCAATGCAAGCTCCTTACGAGAAAACACATTAGAAATCACCTAATGTAAGCTCCTTATGAGCAACCACATTAGAAATCACCTATGGAAGACCAAGAGTCACTACTTAAAAATTCACTTTTTATTAAGAAACCACATCCACATTAGAAGCCAACTATGGAAAACCAAGAGTCACAACTTAGAATTCCACATTAGATGTCCCTATGGGGATTTGAACTTGGGTCTCCACAATGAGAATCCAACATTTTAACCAATTAATCTCAACCCCTTGGACCAAACCAAGTTTTTGAGAAATGGAACATAGAAAATAAAGAATGTATAGGTTCTTATTTTTTTACTGCATGCATTTTTGTTGGTTGATTGTAGGTTGTAAGTTAACCTTATGACTTATATTGATAAGAAGAGGCTATTATTTTTGGTGTTGATGAATGCTAGTGTTTGACCATTTTTGGTTGTCCATAGTTGTTAGAATGTGTTTTATCTTTAACATTAAGTTGTCAAGGCAACAATAATCATAATGTGTCTTTATAATAAGTGTTTATAGTAGAAAAGATAGTACATATAGTCATGGTAGCAAGGTGCTTTAGTTTTAACCTTATTGGAATAGTGAGTGGTTATTTTGGGTTTTGTTTTTTAGAGCTCTTCCTCTTTGTTAGACTTCATTGCTCAATAAATTAAGGCTCAACTTTTGGTTGTGTTCATTCCTTCCCATGAGCTAAAAAGCCCTTGTGAGTCACCAAAATGTTGTGCAATTTTATATAAGTAAAAAATGTATCTCCCCATGGAAAGAGAATGTAGAGGAGTAGAGCAAGCTTGATGTGTGTCTTGTATTCAAAGGTTATTACCTCCTTAGAGTTATAGTTGAATTCATTTGCACATAGAGAGATTGCTTTATCAAAAGTGGAACCCATGGCTTTATGCAAAGGAATGATGCCTACCACAAAGAGTCTAGATTTCCCAAGACAATCTCAGATATTGACAAAGGTAATGTAGAGAGAGCACAAATTAATGGAAGTATGGTGTATTCATGAAAAGTATAACACATGCCTTTGTGTAGATATGCCAACACCCAATACCCAAAATGTCAAGACCGTTCAAAAATGTGCAAGAGAGAACACATGCCTTTGTGTAGAGATGCCAACACCCAATAAACAAATCAATAACATTGCTTCCTTTATTTTAAGTCTAGCATATTAAGCAAGATAGCAAAATATCATTTAAATTATGTTGAAGGTTTGAACAATGGTATCTTGTTTAAAGTTTGAAACTCATAAAACATGAAGGTGCACAAGGGGAGTAGATGTTAGAATGGAAAATATAATGTCTATGGTGTAGTTATTAGATGTTAGAGAGTTACATAAAAATTAAGAGAGTCCATGGTACATATGTGAGATAGCATGATAGTTGGAAGTTGGTAATAGTTTTAAGAATGTAACAACATTATGATGTATTGGACATACATGTATAGACACCAAGGTGGCATTAGAATCTAGCAAGGTAACATAATATATGGTGCAAACCAAAATATAAAATGATGCAATAATATAAGGCTTGGTGTCTAGATGAAATGCTTATGTGGCCTTTTGGCTAGGCAAAAATGTTAGGTATGGAGTGTCAAATGTGATCATGGCATAAACATACAATTTGGTGCAAGTGTAAGATGCTAGGATGGAATCAAGGACTATGTGGGAAATATCAAAACATGACACAAAATTTAAATACAAAGTAGCATGAGAAATTAGCCATAGCATAATGGTAGAGGAACAACACATTTGTGTTTAGCTTCCATTATTATTTTTAATCCATGGTAGTGCATGAGAATGTAAGTTTAGCACAACAATAGAGACCTTGTGATGCAAGCATGATTTGATATTAGCATAGTTCTAGCATGGAAGGAATACAAGGCTGTGTGGAGAATAGAGAATTAGTGCAAGCCAATGAATGGGATACCTATGTAAGAAATAAATAGATAGGGAGATTGTGGCATGTATAAACACACGAGGTCAACATTCAAGCTAGATTGATGAGTTTGACCATGGTGCAAGCATAAGTGGGGTTTGTGCAAGTGTGAGCCATCATAAGAACAATAGATTACCATAAGAAAATCGCTTGGCCTATATATATAAGCCTACACAATGGAATGAATGGCATAATATGAAATACCAAGGGCCATGACATAAGGAGGTGTGCTCAAATACCTACTAGAGTGATATGATAAGATGATGCAAATGTTTCTAATGATGGTGTGGAAATTTAGATTTTGGAATTGGGGAAGGAGAGGAAGATTGTAAAAGATTTTTTAAATGAAAACTTAGTAGCCATTAGATGTTTTGATCCAATAACTCATTCTATCCTAGAGAGCTATAAAGAATTATGTTTTAAAAGCCTTGTCATTGGCTAAGAGGGTTGAGTTGGAAGTGTTTGGGCCCAAAACTTTAAAAAATGTAGCATACACCTTTACAAAGCCAGGATATACATGGTAAAAGAAGTAATATATTTTATGAACTAACAACCACCATTGATTTGTTGAAGTTAACATGTCTCGCTAATTCAAGGAATCCTTGAGGTGAATGTTAAATAAAATACAACACCATTGGAGGAGAACATCTAGCTCAACACATGGGGGGAAGTCAAAGAGCAATACATATTAAATTAAAAGCTAATGAATATTAAAGTGGCAACGTATTTTGAAAATCAACCCACTTTATTTAATTAAAGTGCATAACAACTCAAGAATTTAGAGAGAAAAGATAGGAGGTGTTAGAGCCAAATGTCATGTCCCTATATTTACAATTGAATCGATTATATATTATTCATATAATAAATCAAATATTCTTACATTAAATAATAAAGATTAAATATATTAAAATAATAAATTAAATAAATCATAAACCAAATAAATATTCTAATATCAACAAATATTATATTTAGGTAACCCTAGGTTGGCAAGTGGAGGGGGGATTATAAGATCGGATAAGGGTGCCCTCATGGCTGCTTTTGCAGGGAGCCTTGGTGAAAATGCCAATAATATTGCGGAGGCCACGGCTCTCCTTTGGGGCCTCAAAATTGCCTTGGCTTTAGGCATCAAACATATTATAGTGGAAGGTGATTCCAAAATTGTCATCGAAGCTATTAAAGGAAATGTTAAAGTTGGTTGGCAGATGGAGGATATTTTTGAAGATATAAAAGCCCTCCTCTTAAGATTTGAAGGCAGGGAGGTGAGACATATATATAGAGAGGGCAATAGAACTACGGATTTTATGGAAAACCTTGGGATTAATCTTAATCCTCTAAGATGCTAGAGAAACATAGACAATCTTCCCCTAAATGTTAATGATAGCATTCAAAATGAGGTGCCCCACTAACTAATCATGGCTATTATCATAATTTATTTTGCTTGGTGTGGTATTTTTTCAGGCTTCCCTCACTTTGAGGGAAGATGTGGCATTAATGACGACTTTGGGAGCCCCACTCACCCCTCCATGATGATGTGGACTATGGAGACCGATGCAGATCTTGACCAACTCAGCAATAAACATGTTTGGTGGCATGGTAGATTTAAAAGGTCTTTTCACTCACCTCTTGAAGTGCTAGCTATAGGGGGCTCACACGATCCAATTTCTGAAGGTAATAATGATTCGAGTGCGCTTGGGATTGGGAAGGATGTGCTTGGAAACTTGAGTAGAGAAATGGAATTAAAGTTTTATATTTACCTTTCTAGATTGTTCGCTCGATGCTTCTCTATTCTTTGCAACTGCCTTCCTAGTGTTGTGTATTGTTTGTTTAGGAAAATGGGTGGTGAGAAAGTTAGAATAGAGCTCGTGAATTGTTGTGAATTTAAATAAGATTTATAGGTCTGGAGCATAGCTTATGAGGGAGGGGTGACCCCTTTTCTTGAAAGCCTAAATGGAATGATGAGCACTTATCAACCCAATTTGCTAGCTCTTGGGACAAAAATTTAAATGTGAAAGTGGGCAGAGTTCAGTTTGTGGTTTCTAAGGACTCCATAGCCAATGTTACAAGCCTACGTTGTTCAGGAAATAGGCTCAAGAAGTAGACGCAGGTCTAAGATAACGAAGGCTTGAAATTGTTCTATAGGGTAGGGGAGAAGCAAATTAGACTCCAAGGAGGCTTTGAACGGGAAAGCTTGATTAGCCCTTGGAATCGGGTATGTTTCTTAATTATGAAATATTTTACTCTAGAAGGGAGATATAGGGTTTTTTATCATTATCACTTTGCATTTCTTAACCACTTTCATCATAAAATCTTGGTCAACTTTCCCTCTTTTCTTCTCTCTAGCCTTGAGGCTTCTGTGCTCCAAACCAAAAAGGCCCACGAGGGTAATCCTGAGGTGGTTGCCTTGCCCCTGCACCAGGGGCTCATCTTTCATTTGTATCATTACCATCTTGCTCTATGTCCTACTAAACACCCTACAGTTTGTCTCGTGGATGGCAGCTCCAATGAAGACCTTGAAGATAAGATTCCCCTTAGTGTTAGGCTTGGAAAGCCCTCTAAACTGAAAACCCCAGTGCCTTCTGAGCCTAATTCTCCTACTAACCCTCCTATGAGTTGTCCTTTGGCCCCTATCTCTAGCCCTCATGTGTCTAAGGCCACTTTTATTTCGAAGGCTCAATCTGGTAGCCATACTCCGAGGGTCTCTGTTGAGCTAGATGGTTCACATGGTCAGTCCCAAGAAGAAGTAGCGGAAGGTTTCTGCAACCTCAAGAACATCACATTGAAACAGGGTAGTAAAAAACGTAAAGGAGAGAAACCTATTCCTAGCAAAAGTGGTAAGAAAAGTTGCAGTAGAAGTGTTGAGGGGTGGGAGAATGATGAACAATAGGCTTAGAAAAAGATGGACAAGTAGGAGAAATAGTTGAAAGAGGAGGTGATGGTTGTTAAAGATGATGGTGACTGGTTGTCATTGATGTCAAAAAGGTTGACCACATGGGGCTAATGTAGATGTCATTATTTTGGATCATCAGGGCTTACACTTGATCAGGATCATCAATCAGGAGTTGTTCTTTTGGACACGATAAGTGTTAGTCAGTATATCTCTTTCATATGGTGTATAGGTGATGGAGTTCATTATCTTGATAACATGGCTTGGTCATTCGATCTTAGTAGTCTTCATCATGTTGTTTGGAATTCTCTACAATAAGGATTGGTTTCATTATGTGTGGCATACTCTGTATCAAGGATTGGTTTCATTATGGTAGAAGTGATCACAAGAGTTATAATAGCTCATATGTATTGTCACCGGTGGTCAAGATTTAATTCAGGATGTTTGTTTCTTCTTTGAAATCCTTGATGTCTTGTAATAATCACATCATGAGAGACTTGTAGATGTGGACTTATATTCTTGATCTTCACAGGTTTGACCTTTTGAAGTTGATAGGTTAGTCAAGATACAATTCATATGGTTGAGAGTTGAGATGTATTTTTCCTCAGTTTTTCATGTTGTGTGGATAGTGTTGGTGATGAAAGTGATATGATGTGTGTTGCATAGGGTGTCAAAGTTCAACTTTGAAGGGAGTTCATTGATGATTGATATAGATATTCAAAGTTTGAGTGAAAGCTTGACAAAGTTTCTATGTAGAAGTTTATCAGGACTTTATTGTCTATCATCATGTATATGAGCACACGAAGATTTGATACTATATGTCATGATGTTACAAGCTAAGTTAGAGGGATCAAGCTCTACTTCTATATTCCATTATTTGCCTCTAAAAGACCTATTTTATAACCCTCTTTGCCTGTCAACATAGAAATCACTTTTTGATTTAATTGACTGTTGACCTATTATACAGGTCAGTCACTTAAAAGTGACTTGCTAAAGGGTTTATATCTCGTGCTATTCACCGGCCTCATTGAATTCTCTTACCTTTAGCATCGGTCTATTCTCATGTATGTCAGCGCCAATAAAGAATCAACGGTCTTATTCAAAAGAAAAGTGGGGGCGATTATGGAAATCAATGGATAGAATTTGAAATAAGAGATCAAACCATGTGTTGAACTTTGAAGTTCATTTGATCGTCTTCATGCTTTTTGACAGCAGATAAGTTTGTTTTTAAAGCTAATTTTTAGCTATTAAAATGGAAGGTTTTATTTTTATCCTTTTAACTTCAGTGTAACAATGAAGTGTTTAAGAAGTTTCTTTTGAAGATTTGTTTCTATTTAAAAAAAAAAACTCAAATAGCTCATCATATCTCGGAGTTTTAAGTCTTTTTTGAGGAGAGATTTTTTTAAGGGCAGATGGATTTTTTGAAAAAGATTTTCTATGAAGAATATGAAAAATTTGTTTATTGAAGATTGAAGAATACAAAGGATATTGTTTTTACAGATGAAAGTTAAAAAGGAAGATTGGAAGAATTTTTTTTGAAGATTGATTTGAAGAATATTAAAGAATTTGAGGAGTTTTTGAAGACAAAAATGACATATTGATTGAAGGCATCTTACAGATGAAAAGTTTAAAATGTTTTCTTGGAAAATATTTTTTGAGGAGATGATTTTATTGAAGGAATATGAAAAGACTTTGCAGATGTTTTTTTTGTGGGAAGCTTCAAATTGGAGTCATTTTTTATTTTTTGTTTTATGCAAGAATATCAAAGAGAAGACAAAATATGAAAAGTCTTTTGATGCAGGTGAATGGATTACAAGATTGGTTTATTGCAGAGCAAGAGGAAGATGAATGGTCATCTGATATTTATTGAGCTTACAGGTGCTTTGGTATGGGTGTTGAAGTGCAGAGCAACATACGATTATGAAGACAACTTTATGAAAATTCTTTTAAAAAGAAAACATAGAAGAATGTGTGCATGAGCTAATTTGTAGTGAGATATGTTTTTCCTGATCAGGTGAATTAAATGATTCAAGGATAGAATATCAGAGGATTGGAATGATGGAATATATGTTGTAGATGAGTTGATTTGAATGGTGCAAATTAGATTGAGCAGCAATCACTTCTTGCACATGAGATTTAGAGTTCTGATTGATTGAGAAATGCCAGTGAGGCTTGTAGGTCGGTAAGACCATTTGTCAGTGAGACACTTACATCAGCCAGTGAGGCTTGTAAAGATATTTTCAAGGTTAAGCCAGTGAGGCAATTTTGGAGTGGTTTTTATACCCTAGGAGGGTTTTCCACTCATGCAAATTTGTGTTATGTCTCATATTGATTTCATCTGTATATGTGTATGTTAATATGTTGCTTATAAGGTTTTGTTCTCTTTCTTCATTCTCAGTTTTGTGCATATATGTTTGATAAATCAATGATATCTTTCTCTCCTTGTGCTTTGAAAGTTAAAGTTTACAAAAAGATTTGAAAATTTACACAGCACTGATTCACCCCCCCTCTCAGTGTTGTCCTGGACTCCTACAATTGGTATCAGAGCTAGTTTCCCTTTTGCAACTTAATCAGCTTGGGTAGGTCCTGTGTGTGTAGTTCAATGGGTAAGTGCAGGAGAAATAAGAACATGAGAAATGTTAAGATTCATTCTGATCAAAAGACATCATCCATATCAAATCCAGATGTTGATATAAAGTCAGTTGATAATGATGTTCTTCATGTTGATTCTGATATTGTATTAGAAGAAAAATTTTTAGGAGTTCCTCAGTTTAATGGTTCAAATTTTTCAGTGTGGTATGTTAGAATGCAAGTGTATTTATCCTCTTTAGGATATGATGTTTTAATGTCTGTTGAGAATGGATATTCTAACTCTGCAAATAACAAAGAAGCCCTTGAATGTAATCAGATTGCAAAGAAGGCTATATTGTCTGTTCTGTCTAATGATGTTTCTTGTAAAATTATGGACTGTGTTATAGCTCAGGATATGTGGAGGAGATTGATAAAAATTTATCAAGGTAGTACACCTGAAGAAGAAAACAACTTATTATCTGAGAAGAGTGACAATGATGAAAATCTTTCACATGAAGGAGATGAGACTCAATCAAATTCAGAAGAAGCTAGCATCACAAGTGATGATGATCTCAAATATGATGAACAAGACTGTGAGATTGATCTGGAAGGAGAGCTCATATATGCTCTAACTGAACTCAAGAATTATAAGAAGGAGAACAAGAAATTAATGTTGCAGTTGCAGCAAGAAAGAGATTTAAAAGACAAAGCACTATCTGACCTTGAAGATACTAGAAGTCTGATTATGGATTTGAGGAATCAAGTTAGTGAATTAGATAAATTAATTATTAGTCTGAAGATGGAGTTTCAGGAAGCTAAGAGGATTGTTGATATAACAAAGGTTGAATTGGAAGCTAAATCAGTTGATTACCAAAAACTTGAAGGAGAAATAGTTTCTTTGAGAAAAAATCTTGAGGATGTTAAGAAGTAATTAGAAAAGAATCTGAAATTTGAAGAGAGCGCAAGCAGGTTAAATAAGATGCTTGGTAAACAAAAACTATATGGAGACACTACTGGACTTGGTTTTGAAGAAGGAGAATGTTCAAAAGCCAGAGAGACTCCTAGAAAGAAGATTGATTTGAATGCTGCCACTGAAAACAAAATGCATAATCAAAGAAGAAGAAATGCTCCTATAAGACAAGCATTCATGTACAGGCTTAATTATTCTTTTAGTGGTTATTGTTATACCTGTAATCAATTTGGACATAAAGCAATTGATTGCAGAAGGAATACTAACTCTGTATGTTACAAGTGCAATAATATTGGTCACATACAAAGAAACTGTAAAATGAATGGAAGGTATGATCCTGCATGGAAGCATAACATAATTACTCAGGGGATGTTAAAAAGGTACTATCATTCATTTGATTATGATTTTGACATAGTTTGTTATAATTGCAATACTCTTGGACACAAAGCACAGAGTTGCAGAATGTATGCTTCATCTGATTTGAAAAAGTTGAAATGGAAAGGGGAAGAAAAGGTTTGGAGGAAGAAAGCACTTGTGAAAATCTGGAAGCAGAAAGAAAGTAAAGAGAAGTCAGAATCTAAGCTTGTACATCTTGCACAAGTCATTTCATCTGTTGCATAACATAGCATGATGTGAGGGGGAGTTGTTCTTGTCCTATCATTTATCCCCAAGAAGTTTCAGGAGGAGATGATGATCTTGTTATATTTATCATTCTTGCAAATCTTGTGAAATAGTTGATGATGATGTTGCTAACTAAGTTAATCAGTGATACAGCTAATCTTTGGTTCAGTAAGCATACAAGATATTGAAAAGGTGTTTTAGAAGCTCTTTGCACAAAGAAGTTGATGTTGTTGTGACTTGATCCTATTTGTATACTGTTCATATCATGTTGGTACTTAAAAATTGTGTTGCAGTTCTGTGTGATCTTGCTTGTCAGGGCAAAGAGCTTAAGATGCTCTCAAGAAGCTCTTATCAGAAATTAGCATGTGTTGGCTAAGGTGGCTGAAAATGAAAATTCAATTCATAGCAATTATCTCTGCTTTTGATTTGTGCAAAGTGTTGTTGATGCAGTTTGTTTGTTGTTTGAATGACAAAGTCAAGAAACAGGAGGATAGTTCAGATGACCTTCAATCTAAAAAGGTGTCAGAATAGTTTGGTTACAGGATGATAGTTCATATCAAAGAAGTCAATTTGATGGTCATATCAACTACCTTGTTGTGTAATATTTTTATGGCATATGTTTTGCATAAGTATTGAAACTTTCAGGTGATTTGGAGATAGTGTTTCACTTGTTTCATTGATGATCTTCCTCACTAATATGTTTCAGACAGAGTTCTTCAAGCTATGACATTGATGGTGATATCCTGCATTTCATCAGAGGAAGTTAAAATCAGCAATAGCAGATGGTAATGTTCAAAAAGGTTTGTCATATGTTGGCTTCAGGATTGTTATCATCATAAATCATTTCTTCTTGTAAGAAGTTTATGCCTTCAAAGTGTTCATAATTTAATATGATTATAATGATCATGCTATAAAATCTTTTAGTAGAGTTGTTCTCAGTGGGAGATAATAGTCTTTGTCATCCGATGTCAAAAAGGGGGAGAAAGAAAAATATGCATCAGGTGGTTTTGCCATCAATGACAAAGGGGGAGATTGATGGTGACTGGTTGTCATTGATGTCAAAAAGATTGACCACATGGGACTAATGTAGATGTCATTATTTTGGATCATCAGGGCTTACACTCTATCAGGATCATCAATTAGAAGTTGTTCTTTTGGACACGATAAGTGTTAGTTAGTATATCTCTTTCATATGGTGTACAGGTGATGGAGTTCATTATCTTGATAACATGGCTTGGTCATTTGATCTTAGTAGTCTTCATCATGTTGTTTGGAATTCTCTACAATAAGGATTAGTTTCATTATGGTAGAAGTGATCACATGAGTTATAATAGCTCGTATGTATTGTCACCAGTGGTCAAGATTTAATTCAGGATGTTTGTTTCTTCTTTGAAATCCTTGATGTCTTGTAATGATCAAATCATGAGAGACTTGCAGATGTGGACTTATATTCTTGATCTTCACAGGTTTGACATTTTGAAGTTGATAGGTTAGTCAAGATACAATTCATATGGTTGAGAGTTGAGATGTATTTTTCCTCAATTTTTCATGTTGTGTGGATAGTGTTGGTGATGAAAGTGATATGATGTGTGTTGCATAGAGTGTCAAAGTTCAACTTTGAAGGGAGTTCATTGATGATTGATAAAGATATTCAAAGTTTGAGTGAAAGCTTGACAAAGTTTCTATGTAGAAGTTTATCAGGACTTTATTGTCTATCATCATGTATATGAGCACACGAAGATTTGATACTATATGTCATGATGTTACAAGCTGAGTTAGAGGGATCAAGCTCTACTTCTATATTCCATTATTTGCCTCTAAAAGACCTATTTTATAACCCTCTCTACCTGTCAACATAGAAATCACTTTTTGATTTAATTGACCGTTGACCTGTTATACAGGTCAGTCACTTAAAAGTGACTTGCTAAAGGGTTTGTATCTCGTGCTATTCACCAGCCTCATTGAATTCTCTTACCTTTAGCATCAGTCTATTCTCATGTATGTGGGTGCCAATAAAGAATCAACAGTCTTATTCAAAAGAAAAGTGGGCGCGATTATGGAAATCAATGGATAGAATTTGAAATAAGAGATCAAACCATGTGTTGAACTTTGAAGTTCATTTGACCGTCTTCATGCTTTTTGACAGCAGATAATTTTGTTTTTAAAGCTAATTTTTAGCTATTAAAATGGAAGGTTTTATTTTTATCCTTTTAACTTCAGTGTAACAATGAAGTGTTTAAGAAGTTTCTTTTGAAGATTTGTTTCTATTTAAAAAAAAAAAAAAAACTCAAATAGCTCATCATATCTCGGAGTTTTAAGTCTTTTTTGAGGAGAGATTTTTTTAAGGGTAGATGGATTTTTTGAAAAAGATTTTCTATGAAGAATATGAAAAATTTGTTTATTGAAGATTGAAGAATACAAAGGATATTATTTTTACAGATGAAAGTTAAAAAGGAAGATTGGAAGAATTTTTTTTTAAGATTGATTTGAAGAATATTAAAGAATTTGAGGAGTTTTTGAAGACAAAAATGACATATTGGTTGAAGGCATTTTACAGATGAAAAGTTTAAAATGTTTTCTTGGAAAATATTTTTTGAAGAGATGATTTTATTGAAGGAATATGAAAAGACTTTGCAGATGTTTTTTTTGTGGAAAGCTTCAAATTGGAGAGTCTTTTTTTATTTTTTGTTTTATGCAAGAATATCAAAGAGAAGACAAAATATGAAAAGTCTTTTGATGTAGGTGAATGGATTACAAGATTGGTTTATTGCAGAGCAAGAGGAAGATGAATGGTCATCTGATATTTATTGAGCTTACAGGTGCTTTGGTATGGGTGTTGAAGTGCAGAGCAACATACAATTATGAAGACAACTTTATGAAAATTCTTTTAAAAAGAAAACATAGAAGAATGTGTGCATGAGCTAATTTGCAGTGAGATATGTTTTTCTTGATCAGGTGAATTAAATGATTCAAGGATAGAATATCAGAGGATTGGAATGATGGAATATATGTTGCAGATGAGTTGATTTGAATGGTGCAAATCAAATTGAGCAGCAATCACTTCTTGCACATGAGATTTAGAGTTCTGATTGATTGAGAAATGCCAGTGAGGCACAACAGTATGCCAGTGAGGCTTGTAGGTTCATAAGACCATTTGTCAGTGAGACACTTACATCAGCCAGTGAGGCTTGTAAAGATATTTTCAAGGTTAAGCCAGTGATGCAGTTTTGGAGTGGTTTTTATACCCCAGGAGGGTTTTCCACTTGTGCAAATTTGTGTTATGTCTCATATTGATTTCATCTGTATATGTGTATGTTAATATGTTGCTTATAAGGTTTTGTTCTCTTTCTTCATTCTCAGTTTTGTGCATATATGTTTGATAAATCAATGATATCTTTCTCTCCTTGTGCTTTGAAAGTTAAAGTTTACAAAAAGATTTGAAAATTTACACAACACTGATTCACCCCCCTCTCAGTGTTGTCCTGGACTCCTACAAAAGAGAGGGCTATGGGAAAATGCAGCTTTGCTAGAAGACTGAGCATCAGGAGATCTTCCAGGTTGGCTGAGGGAAAAGCCTCAAGTGCTAAAGATAGTCAATTACTCCTCTGCCTCGGACTAGGAGGACATTGAGCAGGATATTGAAATAAAGGAAGTGAAAACCACCCCTGTGCAAGATCAGGAGGGCACTAGCCATTTCAAGTCCATGAACAACTCATTCTATGACACGAACAATGAAGACACTGAAATTCAGGAGACTTCGGATAAGGAAGTGATGAGCGCCAGAAAGGAGATGGATAACAAGAATCTTGAAAAGGATCTTGTGGAGGTCAAAACCTATCTTTCATCCATGGAGGGCAAAGTCAAGGCGCTGATCAAGTTGGTTTTGAAATCCTCTCACAGGGCTACCATTGCCTTCTCTATTCTGCAGGACGACCAAAACATTGGTGTGGATTCTCTACTCGAGGATAAGGAGAAAATGTTTAATTTGATCACTGATGATTGGAAAGAACTCCTTAGTTAGTTGTTTCTTTAGGTTATGCTTAAAAACTTGTACTCTGGTTTTTTTTATATTGTATTAATCTGCTATTTTTTGGTTGTTTGAGGCTTTGAGCCTGTTTTGCTACCTTTTTGGCTTTTGTTATCGGGACCTGCACTTGGGTTTGCAACTTACTAATATAAAAAACAAATATTATATTTAAATATAAATATAATATATTATTATTATATAATAATATAAGTATCAATAATAAATATAAATATTGTTAATACTATAGATATATATTATTATATTATATAAAACTAAATATAAATATATATTTTAATAATATATTTAAATATTATAATGGGCATCCAGATAAACGATCCCATAATTGGCATCGCTGGGTTTAAAGAAGACTAGCCACTAATGACATGAGTGGTCAACATAACTATCCATGATCCCATGAATAAACAATGATCAATACCCTTATAAAAATAACGATTATATAAGGAAGACAAGTAATGAGATTAAGACTTTGAAGAGTACCAATCATCATAAGAAGATATTAGTATATTAGGATCTGCCTTGGTATAAGGCAGCGATTACTATTGTTAAGGAACATCAAAGTAAACAAAAGGAAAGTCACATCTCCTTGAAAGGAGGCAACGAATGAAGAAAGACATCTTTCAAAGGTATATCAATAGGCATATCTCACCCATCAATCAGCATCAAATCATCTCATCAATTCAACAATCAATCATAAAATAATTCAAATATAAATCAAGCATCACTTACGATGAATTGAGCAGTATATAAATATACAAATATCAATCAAATTTAGATATATTAGAGGCAGCAATCTGCCATACAAATATCCATGTACAAGTGGTGGAAATATTCTCAAATTGATATAGTTCCTAGAAGGAACATCATTGCATAAGAGAATTTTGATTTGATAGCAGCCTTGTGAGAAATCAAGGCAATCATCATCATTTGTGATCCATAAGGATCACTTGTACTTCCTTAAGGAGAGCAAATCTACGAATCGGTATGATATTTCTAACTTTATATATCACGATACCTAGCCTTACCCATGATATATGAGGGACGTTACATGTCTTTCCGCATCATTAATATTTGTCTATTACCCCTATGAGAACATTTGGGTCATTAGGAAAGGGTGGTTTATTATTATTAATAATAATTCTCACACGGTAGGTGACTCTCAAGTGGTGAAGTATTGTCGGGTGAGCAATGAAACCCTTGAGCCAAGTGGTGAAGTATTGTCAGGTGAGAAATGAGACCCTTGGGCCTATGGCAGTGGAGCATTGTTATCTAGCACCTTAACAAGTATATTCCCCACATCCGCTAGGGTTGATGATTAGGTTAGATTAACGATTGGGTACAACGATCACCATTCCCAAAGTATATCATGAGGCAAAAGGCGTATTAAGTATAAGTATATTAAAATATGAAGAAATATAATTGAATATATGCTCTCTCCAATAATGTTATATTCTCGTTCATTGTTATTGATTATGATTATGATGTATTGATTTCATTACTAAATTGATCTTTTATAGTACTAATGTCCCTTTCTAGTAGTTATTCTTGTGTCCAGGTTAAGAGATCAAGGATATCCTAAAAAGGGACATTACAAGTGGTATCAGAGTAGTCATCCTACCATCTTGTAAATGATAGTTGACTTACACAACTCATGTGTATTTATGTACTCTGTATATTATATCTTACACGTACACTTTGTGTCTCACGTATACTTCAACATGGATCTTCTCTCCAGTGATAATCTTATTCATTATTGATTGTCTCCACACTATCATATCATCATCTATTATACACTTCTACAATTGAATTTACCTTCTCTACAGATTCATCTCTCTGAATTTTCAAGATGATTTCATCATTCATGTCTTTCATCAACTATAACTTAGTATTGTCTTTTTGCAGATGGTTTTTTTTTATTTTGAAGTATCAGACCCAAGAGCCTTACTCATCATGATATAAACAAATGCATTTTTTCTCTCTCATCATTCTTTCTTGATTAACACAATCATGGCTCACATTCTCAAGACTATTATGTCCTTTGTTATCAGTGTTAAGAGTTTACAACACTATATATAGTTACATTATAATAGCTAAGATAGTTTAACCATTATCACCCACAAATTTAGTTCTTGAAAATCCTAGTCTAGATATAATGATCAAAACATTATGCCTTGACTCTGAAATGTAAGTGCTAGGTTCATTTTTCACTAGGGCTTGTCATACAACTTTGCCTTCTACTATTACTTCCATCTTTTTATTGGATTGATATGATGTGGTGACTTCAACCTAACATGATCACAATTATTCAAGGACATCCACCACTAACACAAAGTAAATATTAATAACTATACACTTATAAATGTCAATAAAAACTCAATAGTTACTAAAATTTGAGAATGTACTAGAATGCACTAGTGTCCATGCTTGGATATTATTTCTCTTTATGATTAATACACAATTAGATAGATTTTGTATTCAATTACCTTTAACTAAAGAACTTAGTCATCACACACAAATCTAACCATCATGCAAACATAACTATTACATATAGATCTAGCACTATGCTATGCCCTTATAATAGACTATATGTTCAATCAGTTCATGGAAACGTATAACCCTTAAGTATCTAAGGTAAATAAAATTCACCTTTGATAGCAAGGTACTCTACTATTACCCTTAGTCTTATTAGGTATAACATTGATTTACAAATGTTAAGAAATATCAATTACTCTAGCATTCCACATTCAAATATTCATGTCACAATCCATCATGTCACTATGTTCTATTTCACACTCATGAAGGAGATAACGTTAAGGATTAACAATTATATTAATTTTAATATCTTAGGTACATATTAAATATAGAAACATTCATATAACAACACAAGTATTCTCTTCCACGGTTTAGGTTCAGATACTTAAGCATTGAGCTCAACATTTATATCTTCAAACAAGTCAGCCTAAAGTAACAAAGATGTCTTATGACTATCTAATCAAAACTACACTTAATGCTAAATACAAAACCTACAACCTAAGCACTAGAACACATAAATAGACCTATAAAGATTGAAGACAATCACCAAACTGGGTCCTAAGGAAGGGCGTCCCTTGACCATTCGCTACACTAAATTGGGACTCCAGTCAAATCCATTTTTATCTCTAAGTTTTAACACAAGATTTGAATTTTAATATGAACTTCAAAATGCATGAATACTTTCATTTTTTTTTCTCATTTTATTAAACACTACATTTAATACAACAGGTATCCCTTTTAGGATTGTTAGCTGAGTTGTTCACCATATTACACAGGAATAATGGCTAAAATAAAGAACCCTACTACTATGGCATACAACTGGGAAGACTATAGACTAAATAATTGATTCATCATTGCCACAAAGATTATTGGCTAAAACTTTAAATCAAGATCACCACCATCCTAATAACCTACCATCTCTTAAACGACTATCGATCCAATTTATCAACAAAAGTATCCCTTAAACAATACAATATTGAAATACCTCAAAGATATCCTAAAAGGGAACATTACGCCAAACTAGCTAGAAAAGGTGAAGTGGCTTGTAGGACCATATTTTAATTGAATGATAAAAATAAAGACCCACAAATAATATTAAATGGCCCATGACTAATTTCATTGAGCCTACAACTATCAATAGATTAAAGGAGTTACCAAATTGAAACCTTGTCTTTGTTTAAAGAATTCAAGTCCCATAAAGGTAAAAATCCTAGCTAAATATTAAAGAGGTTTTAATATTCAAAATATGTTTAAGTGGGAAGATTTTGAACCAAGGAAAAATTTAAAAAATGAAGCCACATGGAATAGTAAACAAGTCTTGTAAAATTGAAAATAGATCAAATATTAAATAAAACTTTAATATTTTAAATGCATGAGAACTGGAAAGTTGGAATCATAAAATCAAAGGGAAAGCACTCAACCATAGGTGAAAATGGAGGTAAAATAAAAAAGTTAAATATTTGCAAAGTTAAGTTAAGAGTGGGAAAAGTAATACATTTGTAAGGTGGGCAGATAAATGTTTCATAGAAAATTTAAGGTGAAACAAATGAAAGCAAATATTATAAATTTAATTTTTTGAAATGGAAAATGTTTCACAGGAGGTGAAAAGTAAATGAGTTAAATATTAAAATAAAATCTTTAATATTTATCTTTTCCATATATGTGTGAACAAATATATTTTTTTCTCAAATATTTGTAAAGTAATGTCACACAAAGGCTAAACAAGGAAAAGTGAAACTTCCAACATATGGAGATATCAAGTGAGAGTTTTCAAATTTGAACTATAGTCATATCAACAATTGTTCTTTCTAATTTCTTCTTCTTTTTCAACTTTACTCTTTCCCTTCTATATATATTAGATGATTTTTAAATTGTAAGGGAGATTGATCATTTTGTAGATAAAAGCTATTTTTCATGCCTTGTTTGCATTATTTTCTCTACTCTATTTTTATTTTATTTTTTGTCTCTACATGAACCTCAACAAATATGTTTGGGATAGCCGGATTTCCAATTTATGTGTGATTAAATTATGTATATTTTCATATGCAATATAAGAGGCTATGATTCCAAAACTCCTAACTCATATGTGTATATGAATGAAATGCTCTTATTGTTGCTTATGTTAGGTTGTTTGTTATTGTCTATTGACTATTGTGTGGTGTGTTGCGAAGTAATATCAAGTTAGATTGCAAAGAGACATCTCTCTTGGCATATGAGATTTCATTTTTAGTTATTTACAATCAATACTTCTTCATTTTCCTCTTTCAATTAGGCTTAGGCTAGGATAGACAAGGAACTAGCCTTTGAACCCACAGATTGATTTGTAGATCATTTCCCACACCCACAAGAGTTTCCATAATTTGGTTGCCTTGAATGACATATTTTTCCTAAAAAGACAGTTAGATCAATTAATAGTAAAACTATTTGTACAATCTTATATATATTTTAAATGACCACTCTTTATAGTTTTCATGAAGACTAGTAAGACTTTTACTTCTGATGTAGGAGCAATAAATTCCTTGTATTTTCTCATGAAATGTAGGATGTTGTTAAAAAAAATCCATGATAGCTCATTTTTATTGAATCTTTAAAAATTTATTTTAAGGACACTTCTCACTAGATGTGCTGATGTGGAGAGTTGCATGATGATTCACACCTCTAAACCTTAGTTGTAGATAGATAAGAGTCCATATCACATTTCTAAAAAAATAGAGGTCCTATAACAATATTCCATGTAACTTCTACATGGTTGTAAAGTTATCCCTAATGACTAATAGCTCCTCTCCCCTAATGCTAGTGAACATTTTTTCTTTTTTCTTTTTTGTTTAAATTGATCTATTAATTTAAAATTTATTATGATTATTTGTATACATAGAGTCTTACATTCTTGTCATTTTTCATACAAGAGATATTAGTCGGTTCATCCATGATGAGTCCTTCTCAATCAATGCAGGAGGCCTCGTTGGTGGTATGTGCTTGTTTTCTAGTAGATAAGTTTTTGTTTAGTGCAGTCTAGATTATTTATGTGTAACACATCTAACCTTTTATGCATTTCCTTTTTTGTTAATAACTATATATTAATTTTTTTCAATGTTACTTTGAGTGATGTGCCACCTTTGCCATCACCCTTCAGTAGGACACCTCATCATCTTAAGAGATAATCATTTGTAGAACAAATGTCTGAACGACAAGAGGTAATTGAGTTGAAGTTTTCTAAATAATTGATAGTTTATAGAGGTCTTATAGTTGATTGTAGTGATTTAGATGTATGTTAATAAATGAAAGTTCTAAATTGTAGTAGATAAGATTCTATTTACTAACTCTAACTTATTTATATTTATCATTGAACTAATTAATCAAATTTGTGGTTTGACTTGTTAATGCACTCAACTTTGCATCCATCAAATACTAGACATCATGGCATGAAGAGGACACTTTTTGGGGATCCATCATAGGTTGAGGATTCACCAGAGACATAGTGTCAAGTGGACCTTTAGTATTTGATGTAGCTATTCAACATGTAGATTGTATATAGATTTTGAGACATGGCATATGCCACATTTTGTAAAAAATGTTTTGAGTTGGCATATTTGCCAAATTTTTGTATATGTCTACCATTATGGACTAGATTTTAATATATATACACCTTGATATACAATATAATTTAAATTCCTTATGTGCATGTACATTCCTACTTTAAAACTTAAAAGTTTAATGTATAATTAGTTTACAATGGTTGAGTTATGATCAATAACATGTTATAGATTGATTTCTTGTTATATATGATTGTTTTTCTTGGTGGAAAGATGATATATGTAGTTTCATACCTCAATACATAACTTGATCTTAATTGCCACGTGATTGTAGTTGTAGTTAGATAAAGGATTTTCTTAGAACATTTGACATGTAAGCTTTTTTCATTCAAGAACACTAGCTTTGACATGTTAGCTTTTCTTAGAACACTAGATTTGATATAGAAACTACTAGATTTGATATGATAATCATTGATAATTTCTCATCTTACATGTTAAACATGCAAGATACATGTTAAAAATGACAAAACTTGTGATGTTTTTCATTCAATCCAAGATAGTTATTTTTGTATTAATGAGCAAAGACATATTTGTGTGTTTACTAATTTTGTTATCTAGTTTATCTAAAGAAATGTCATCCACAACCCAAATTCAACAATTGTTGCATTTGGAAATGTAAATAGGTGTACATCTTAAATGGAAGTATGTTTCAATATCATATATACCCCACGTTTCAATATCATATCCTCATTTCACGGTTTGTAGGTCTCCATGTAGGGAGAGAGACATGTTTGGCATGATTCACCTATCATAATTTCACCTTCTATATGGTCTCCATGATTTGCATATCCTCATTTTACAGGTCCACATGTTTGACATGATTCGCTTATCGTAATTTCACCTTCTATATGGTCTCCATGCTTTGCATATCCTCATTTCATAGGTCCACATGTTTGACATAATTCACTTATCCTAATTTCATCTTCCATATGGTCTCCATGCTTTGCATATCCTCATTTCATAGGTCCACATGTTTGACATGATTCACTTATCCTCATTTCACCTTCTATATGTATAATATATCCTTATTTCACCTTCTATATGTATAACATATCCTCATTTCACCTTCTACATGTATAATGTATCCTCATTTCATCTTCTATATGTTTGACATTTTTTTTCTTAAGCTCATTACACCTTAGATATATGTTTAACATCATTTTCCTATCATCATTTCATCATCTATAGGTCTGTATATCCTCATTTCACCTTCTATATGGGTTATGGTAAGAGCAAAATGAGGTAGAGAGGAAGAGAAAGAGACATAGGAAGAGAGATGTACATTTGGCATGATTCGCAATCCTTATTTCACCTTCTATATGGTCTACATACTTTGCATAGCCTCTTTTTTCCTCGTATCTACATGTTTGACATGATTTGCGTAGCCTCATTTCACCTTCTTCATGTATAACATATCCTCATTTCACCTTCTATATGTTTAACATGATTTTGCTATCATCATTTCATTGTCTATAGGTCTTGTATACCCTCATTTCACCTTCTATATGGGTTATGGAAAGAGTAGAATGAGGTAGAGATGAAGAAAGAGAGAGATATAGGGAGAGAGATGTACATTTGGCATGATTCACAATCCTCATTTCACCTTCTTTATGTATAACATATCCTTATTTTACCTTCTATATGTTTAACATGATTTTCCTATCATCATTTCATCGTCTATAGGTCTAGTATACCCTCATTTCACCTTCTATATGGGTTATGGAAAGAGAAGAATGAGGTAGAGAGGAAGAGAGAAAGAGACATAGGGAGAGAGATGTACATTTGGCATGATTCTCAATCCTGATTTCACCTTCTATATGGTCTACATACTTTGCATATCTTCATTTTCCTCGCGTCTACATGTTTGACATAATTTGCTTATCCTCATTTCACCTTCTTTATGTATAACATATCCTAATTTAACCTTCTTTAAGTTTAACATGATTTTCCTACCATCATTTCATTGTCGATAGGTCTAGTATACCCTCATTTCACCTTCTATATGGGTTATGGAAAGACTAGAATGAGTTGTGCCCTTGGTGTGTTCCAATGTTTATGGGGGAGTGGACATTTTTCCCTTGTAGACGATGAAGATGACTACATAGGGAGAGAGATACATTTGGCATGATTCACATTTGGACCTAATTGATGACACCAACTTGTTAAGGTGGGTGAGTTTATGCTAGTGGAGGTGTTGTTTCGTTCCCCATGTGTCCCAATCGAATCGGGCTACAGTGTACCGACAAAGTCTCTTAAGAGACCTAAGAGCAAAAAATTACTAGACTTTGACGGAGTAGTTCTCAAACTTTGTGAAACCTATGAATGATCCATTTGGACCTACAGATAGAAGTTAGGCCACTTCACACTAACCTCTCTCGGTTTTGACCAACTCAACATTGTTTGACTATGGCAACAACGAATGCATTCTTGAAAAATGCCTTAGTGACATTTAGTGTAAAGGTGCCAAGAGCCATATTTTGCATTCTTCACCCTGTGGGACCTAACCGATGGTGCTGACAGGTTAGGTTGGGTGGGTTTATGCTAGTTGAGGCCCTGCTTCATTCCCCATGTGTCCCAATCAATTTGGCTATAGTGTACCGACAAAGTCTTTTAAGAGACCTAAGAGCAAAAAATTGCCAGACTTTGATGGAGTAGTTCTCAGACTTTGTATCACCTACAAATGATTTGTTTGGACCTACAACTAGATATTAGGCCCCTCCACAATAAGCTTTGACAGTTTTGACCAACTCAACATTGTTTGACCGTGCCAGTGGCGGATGCATTCTTGAAAAATGCCTTAGTGTCATTTAGTGTAAAGGTGCCAAGAGCCATATTTTGCATTCTTCACCCAGTGGGACCTAACCGTTAGCCTTGATAGGTCAGGGTGGGTGGGTTTATGCTAGTGGAGGCCCTATTTTGTTCCCCATGTGTCCCAATTGATTCAGGCTACAGTGTACTGGCAAAGTCTCTTAAGAGACCTAAGAGCAAAAAATTGTCAAACTTTGACGGAGTAGTTCTCGCGCTTCATGGCACCTACAAATGATTTGTTTGGACCTATAGCTGGATGTCAAGCTCCTTTAAAATAAACTCTCTTGGTTTTAACCAACTCAACATCATTTTACCATGCTAATGGCGGATGCATTCTTGAAAAATGCCTCAGTGACATTTAGTGTAAAGGTGCCAAGAGCCATATTTTGTGTTCTTCACCCTATGGGACCTAAATGACTGTGCCAATAGGTTAGGGTGGATGGGTTTATGCTAGTGGAGGCCTTATTTCATTCCCCATGTGTCCCAATTAAATCGGGCTACAATGTACCGACAAAGTCTCTTAAGAGACCTAAGAGTAAAAAATTGCCAGACTTTGACAGAGTAGTTCTCACACTTTGTGGAACCTACGAATGATCCGTTTGGACCTATGGCTAGATTTCAGGCCCCTCCATAATAACCTCTCTCATTTTTGACCAACTCAACATCATTTTATCATGCCAATGACAGATGCATTCTTGAAAAATGCCTCAGTGACATTTAGTGTAAAGGTGCCAAGAGCCATATTTTGCGTTCTTCACCCCATGGGACCTAATCGATGGTACCGACAGGTCAGGGTGGGTGGTTTTATGCTGGTGGAGGCCTTGTTTCATTCCACATGTGTCCCAATCAAATCGGGGTACAGTGTACCGACAAAGTCTCTTAAGAGACCTAAGAGCAAAAATTTTCTAGACTTTGACGTAGTAGTTCTCAAACTTCTTGGCACCTATGAATGATCCATTTGGACCTATAGTTGGATGTCAGGCCCCTCCACAATAACCTCTCTTAGTTTTGACCAATTCAACATCATTTTACTGTGCCGATGATAAATGCATTCTTGAAAAATGCCTTAGTGACATTTAGTGTAAAGGTGCCAAGAGCCATATTTTGTGTTATTCACCTCGTGGGACCTAACTAATGGCACTGACAGGTTAGGGTGGGTGGATTTATGCTAGTGGAGGCTCTATTTTGTTCCCCATGTGTCCCAATCAAATCGAGCTATAGTGTACCGACAAAGTCTCTTAAGAGACCTAAGAGTAAAAAATTACCAGACTTTGACAAAGTAGTTCTTGGACTTTGTGGCACCTACGAATGATCCATTTGGACCTATGACTAGATGTCAGACCCCTCCACAATAACCTCTCTCATTTTTTACCAACTCAACATCGTTTGACCATGCCAATAGTGGATGCATTCTTGCAAAATGCCTCATTGACATTTAGTGTAAAGATGTCAAGAGCCATATTTTGTGTTCTTCACCCCATGGAACCTAAATGACAGTGCCGATAGGTCAAGGTGGGTGGGTTTATACTAGTGGAGGCCATGTTTCATTCCCCATGTGTCCCAATCGAATCGGGCTATAGTGTACCGGCAAAGTCTCTTTATAAGACCTAAGAGCAAAAAAAATCTAGACTTTGATGGAGTAGTTCTCACACTTCATGGCACCTACGAATGATCCGTTTGGACTTACAGCTGGATGTTAGGTGCCCCACATTAACCTCTCTCAGTTTTGACCAACTCAACATCATTCTATCGTGCCAATGATGGATGCATTCTTACAAAATGCCTCAATGACATTTAGTGTAAAGGTGCCAAGAGCCATATTTTGCGTTCTTCACCCCATGGGACCTAACTAATAGTGTCAAAAAGTTAGGGTGGGTGGGATTATGCTAGTGGAGGCCCTGTTTCGTTCCCCATGTGTCCCAATTGAATCAGGCTATAGTGTACTAACAAAGTCTCTTAAGAGACCTAAGAGCAAAAAATTGCCAGACTTTGACAGAGTAGTTCTCACACTTTGTGTCACCTATGAATGATTTATTTGGACCTATAGTTGGATGTTAGGCCCCTCCACAATAACCTCTCTCGGTTTTGAACAACTCAACATCATTTTACCATGCCAACATTGGATGCATTCTTGAAAAATGCCTCGGTGACATTTAGAGTAAAAGTGCCAAGAGCCATATCTTGCATTCTTCACCCCATGGGACTAACCAATGATGCTAACAAGTCAGGGTGGGTGGGTTTATGCTAGTGGAGGCCCTATTTTATTCTCCATGTGTCCCAATCGAATCGGGCTACAATGTACTGGTAAAGTCTCTTAAGAGACCTAAAAGCAAAAAAATTCTAAACTTTGACGGAGTTGTTCTCACACTTTGTGGCACCTACATATGATCCATTTAGACCTACAAATGGATGTTAGGACCCTCCACAATAACCTCTCTCAGTTTTGACCAACTCAACATCATTTTACCGTGCCAACAGTGAATGCATTCTTGCAAAATGCCTTAGTGACATTTAGTGTAAAGATACCAAGAGCCATATCTTGCATTCTTCACCCTGTGGGACCTAACTGACGACACCAAAAGGTTAGGGTGGGTGGGTTTATGCTAGTGGAGGCCCTGTTTAGTTCTACATGTGTCCCAATTGAATCGGGCTATAGTGTACCAACAAAGTCTCTTAAGAGACCTAAGAGCAAAAACTTGCCAAACTTTAATGGAGTAGTTCTCGCACTTCGTGGCACCTACAAATGATCAATTTGGACCTATAGCTGGATATCAAGCCCTCCACAATAACCTCGCTCAGTTTTGACCAACTTAACATCATTTTACCATGCCAACTGGTGCAAGAGCACCAAGAGATTTTGCCTTGTTTTTGACCTCCATTTTGTTTTGTTTTGTCCAATAAGGTCCTAGAAACCATTCTCATAATGTACTAAGGCCAAAATGCCATGTTGTAATAAGGACTTGGTCCAAAAGTCTATTGCTATCATAGGATCATGGAGGACAATCATATGTTTTGCATATTTGTAAGCCTTGTTAAGGCATGGTCAAAGAGTCTAAGGCATGTGATAGTCTTGAGGACATTGTTAATTCATAAACAAATCATAAACAAGTCCTAAAACCATCAATGACAACATGCCATAGTTGTAAATAGTTAAAAATGCCAAAACAAGGTGATTACTGTCCTAACACAAGGTAGTTGCAGGAAGGTATTCGATGGTTATAGATAGTCCATCGACCAAACTACCTTCTAACTACATTAAGGAGATTGGAGAAGGCTTCTTAATGCCTTGAACATGATGATTGTAGTGTGTATGGAGGAGTTTGAAGCAAAATAAAATAGTTCTCTGCATTTCCTATGTCATTTTTCTAAATTTGTTGCATAACAGTCTGTACTTCTCTGTTGTACGATTTTGTCATGGGGTCTAGATTGCATGGAAGAGGAATATGATGGAATAACTATCTACCAAGTATAGTTTGGGCTCCTGTCATTGAAGGTGAGACGTTCTACAGCCATTGGACATCAAACTACTCACTGAACTTGTTGTTTCCTTAAGGAATTCGTTGTTTCTGTGCATGCCCCGTACCTGTACGGTCAAGTGGTGACTATTGGCTATGATGGAAAGTTAGATTGGTGAGTCATATTTCAATTGCAAGTAGTTTGAGTTCTTGACATTCATTTATATTGTTGTATTCCTCTTTCCTCTACAGGTGGTTTGGAAACCCTCAACTAGGGTTCTGACAACAACTTTAAGATGTTTTCTCCATTCCACTGAATCACCAAACTCTGTGATCAGTGGAATGAGTTATCTAGTATCTATTTTTATGTCTTGTAAGGTTTTTGTGGGTAGAGGGCTGTTGTTGTTGAGATTCCATTGATTGGACTTAGCAAACTCATGTGCTAAGTGATTGACAGAAGCTACAGTAGTATGATTTTTGATAACAGTCGGTCAAGACACCAAAGGGAGATTGAATCTTGTGGTTTTGGGATGCCATTGATATGTTCAAATGGTCTTGGGGGTTTCAAGCTACCATTTGAGGGTACTTGCTTCACAAAATAGGCCTAATTAGGGCTTAAAACCACGAGGAGGGTTATTGGTTAGGGCATACTTTCCAAAACAACCCAAACCCATTCCTGAGTATGTTGTGGGGAAGCATAAAGAGTATCTTCCAATTGTCTGAGATTTGCATTTGGATGTCTGTGCAAGAAGATATCAGGATTGTTCTCTGTTTTTAGGGCTACTAGCCATTTTTGAGGTTTGTGAAGGAAGTGTTGGTCCTGTAGGTGATCTACCTTAACCAATGGTTGGAGTGAGTCCTCTAGCATCCCAAATCAATCTTTCCATGAAGAACCAAGAGTTTCTTTCTGCTTTTCCCACTTTTCCATGAAGATCCTTATTTTTGGGCTTTTAGGGTGAATAGAACCTTGTCTTGTTGTCCATCTTCTTGTATCCAATTTGCCTCTACATCATAGTGGTATTAGAGCCATAAAAGGTTTTGTTGTTGGCCTGGTATATATCAATAGAGGAGAGTGAAGGAGAGGCTAGCAATATGCCTCCAAAGGGGATGACCACCGAAGTGGTCAAGAAGTTCAAGGAGATGGAAGAGAAGATCAAGAGTGGAGTCAAGGAAGCACTCCAAGCAGAGTTGAAGGCATTGAGTATAGGGAAGAAGATAGATGAAGGTTCAGATGAAGAGGAAGAGAAAGAGGAAGAAGAAGAAGAGAAAGAAGAGGTAGAGGTGTCAGCTGATCAAAAGCATTTGCTTGAAGCCATTAAGGTAATCGACAAGGATTCTTCGGAGGCTAAGATAGAGATTCCTATGTTCAGTGCAAAGATGATTGCTGATGAAGTCATGGAGTGGATTGAGGCTCTAAACAACTATTTTGAGTACAAAGAAGTTCTTGAAAGTAAGAGGGTTAAGTTTGCAAAAACTAAACTCAAAGGTGCTGCCCTTACATGCCGGAATTACACCTAAGGAGAGAGGGTAAAGAATGGGAAGAGCATGATCTCTTCATGGAGCAGAATGTTGGAGAGGATCAAGTCCCAATTCCTTCCATCAAACTATGAGGTGCAGATCTACAAGAGGATGCAAAATTTCAAGCAAAGAGATTTGGATGTGGCTACTTACACCGAGGAGTTTCACAAATACACTCTTCGTTGTGGGTACATGGAGGATGAGAAAGCCAAGGTAGCAAGGTATCTAAATGGTTTGAGGTTCAATATTCAAGATGAAATTAGTTTATTGACCCCTGAAACTATGGAGAAGTGCTTTCAAGTGGCACTAAGGGCTGAAGAGAAGTTGAAGAGGAAAGGTGAGCAGTAAAGTAGAGGAAGAGGTGGCAGAAATTTTAGAGGTAGGGGCAGTTTTGGGGGCAGAAATCAGTCTCAAAGAAGCCAAGGGGAATCTAGTTCCCAAGAGCAAAGTGGAGAATCCAGTTCTAGAGGAGGCTTTAGAGGAAGAAGGCCTAATGGGAGAGGTAGATTTGGTGGACCAGGAAGAGGTCCTAATGTCTTCATGAGAAGATGATACAATTGCAACCAAGTGGGACATCCAGCCTTCAAGTGTCCTAAAAAGCAAGCCTCAAGCTCTAATGGAGGAGAGAGAAGGAACCAATTGATCCAAGAGGAAGATTGCCAAAGTGTCAACTCTCTAATTGGAAGTGCAGCCCCGGTCCATGAAGGAGAAAGTTTGATGATGAGAAGAACCATGTTGAAGGTGCCTCAAACACAAGAACCACCTCAAAGGAAGACATTGTTCAGGACAACATGCAAGGCCTATGGTAAGATTTGCAAGGTAATTGTTGATTCAGGCTCAACTGAAAATTTGGTTTCCATTGAAATGGTAGACAAATTGAAATTGAAAAGGCTTCCTCATGTTAGTCCTTATAAAGTATCATGGTTGAATAAAGGGCAACAAGTTTTGGTAGATGAACAATCATGGGTTGAATTTGAGATAGGAGAATATAAGGACAAAATTTTGTGTGATGTGATTCTTATGGATGCTTGTCATTTGTTGTTAGGACATCCATGGAAATATGATGTTCATGTTGGATCTAGGGCATACAACTGAGAGGGGGGGGGGTGAATCAGTTGTATAAAACTACTTCTTATTTCAAACACTTAATTCTCTGTTGTTAGTTAGCAGCATATCAAATAATCATCCATGGAAGCATAATACATAAACACAAGAGCAGAAAAGCATCAACACATTGAACACCAAGATTTTGACGTGGAAAACCCAGTTAAGGGAAAAACCACGGGGTGATTAACCCAAGAATTATTCTCTGTTAGAAGAATAAAGAAAAATGAATGGCACATGCCAATAAGGGCTCACTGCCCGAGCACACTGCTCACAAAGAGGCCCACTGCCTACAAGGAGACACACTGTCTACAAAGTGATAAAAATCACAGTCTTGAACTAGAGAATGACATCTCTACCATGTCCGGATCAGTTCCAATTAAGCCCAAAAATCTCTGCTCTGTCTTTCACACGTTTCTTCGCTATGCCACACTCATCCACACTCCACACTTTGAAATGAGCTCACAAACCGTTATTTATACAAGACATCGACTTAGGAACAAACATCTAAGTCGGCAAACAACCATAGGAGTATACGCAAGATGAATAACACATCCGGTTGGCCATCACAAGAACATTCGCAGGATGAACAACTCATCCGGTCGGCTACATAGAGCAAGAACTTCATCCGGAAGAATAACTTCAATTCCGGGCTCTACCATCAATGCGGACCAACAACACAACCTAAACATGATTCAAGAACCTTCACAAGCCTGTCTGAATGTCCGGATACATCCGCACTTCCTCTACTTACTGGGATCTCTTGTCTTCCTCATCCGGAACTTCAAGAACACAGTCTGTCGCCACTGTCATAATGCAAGAGGTACTTCCGGACCTCCAAATCATACACAAATCAGGATGACACATCACAAGGACATCCCAAACACTCCGTCCAATCCGCAGATTAGGATAATACAATTCTGGACCTCACCGGACCTTTTTGTGATCTTCTGTCACCTCTGGATACTTGCCGGAACCGGTTCTATACCGACAGCCACAACTCCTTCAGATCTTCATGCGGACCTCTGAAATCTTAACTGGAGCATCTCAAGACACATATCTACTAACCCTTTAATCCGCATCCTCCGGTTCTCATCCTATACAATACATTTGCCTTCTTCTCATCACTGTTCTTCACTGTTCCTGACTGAGGCTAATTTTCTCAATATCCTCAGCACACAGCTCATCAAATCCTTCTTGTCAATGCAATATGAGTATGTTGACATCAATGACAACACTGGCTCACCTCATACTTGCAACAATCTCCCCCTTTGTCATTGATGGCAACATATGATGTGAAAAACCATTAAGACAAGAACTTCAACTTTTCACATGTCTTCTCTTCCTTTACTGCTCCCCCTTTGATCATCAACCACTTGTTTTTCACATGTCTTCTCTCCCCCTTTGACATCAATGGCAAAGGGCTCATACTTGCAATTCTCATACATCAGAATCATACCAGCTGCTCCCCCTTAGTTGCAGCTCCCCATTAGTTCGAATCACAAGATATGACTGTGATAGCCACCGGACTGATGCACATCAGTGCATCTTAGTTCATCACCGGAGGGGCCATGACCCCTAACTTCTCCCGGAGATATTCAAAAGAGTCTTTGGGAAGAGGTTTTGTAAAGATATCTGCAATCTGATCCTTGGAGGGAACATACTCCAATCTGACTTCTTCCTTGTTTACTTGTTCTCTCAAAAAGTGAAATTTAATAGATATGTGCTTAGTCTTAGAATGCAATACCGGATTCTTAGAAATATTAATTGCACTTGAATTATCACAGAAAATTGTGATAGGCTCCTCATATTCAACTTTGATGTCTCTTAGCATCTGCTTCATCCATAAGATTTGAGTGCAACTACCTGCTGCTGCAATGTATTCTGCTTCAGTTGTAGACAGAGATATTGCATCTTGTTTCTTGCTTAGCCAAGAAACCAATCTCTTCCCTAAAAAGAATGCTCCACCACTAGTGCTCTTCCGGTCATCCACATCTCCTGCCCAATCTGCATCTGTGTAAGCATGAAGAGAGAAGTCCGGATCTCTAGGGTACCATAGACCATACTCAACTGTTCCTTTCAAGTACCTAAAAATTCTTTTGATTGCCATAACATGAGATTCTCTAGGATCAGCCTGGAATCTTGCCACAAGACCAACAGCCTGCATTATATCTGGTCTAGTTTGAGTGAGATACAACAATCCACCAATCATTGATCTATACTTTGTCTGATCTGCCTTTGGGGAATCATCATCTTTGCTTAACTTACATCCGGTTGCCATAGGAGTGTTCATAGGCTTTGAGTCTTCCATACCAAATTTCTTTAACAATTCTTTCACATATTTGGTCTGAGAAATGAAGATCCCTTCTTTGGTTTGAGTAATTTGCAGACCCAAGAAGAAATTCATTTCACCAAGCATAGACATTTCAAACTCACTTTTCATCTGATTTGCAAAAGTTTTGCACATACTATCTCTTCCTCCAAAAATGATATCATCCACAAACACTTCAACAATCAAAATGTTTTCCTGATCAATTTTGAAATATAAGTTACTATCAGCAGTACCTTTGTTGAATCCAATCTGCACAAGATGCTTATCCAACCTTTCATACCATGCTCTTGGGGCTTGCTTCAATCCATACAAAGCTTTTTTTAACTTGCAGACCATATCATCATTATCAGACAATTGAAATCCATCCGGTTGTTCAATGTAGACTTCTTCTTCCAGATCACCATTTAGGAAGGCAGACTTGACATCCATCTGATATACCTTGAAGTCTTTGAAGGCAGCAAATGCAAGAAGTAATCTGACTGCTTCAATTCTTGCCACCGGAGCAAAAGTCTCTTCAAAGTCAATTCCTTCTATTTGAGAGTAGCCTTTGCAGACCAATCTAGCTTTGTTTCTGATTACTTCACCAGCTTCATTTAGTTTGTTCCGGAAGACCCACTTGGTTCCAATTACATTCCTGTCTCTAGGTCTGGGAACAAGATCCCAAGTATGATTTTTCTCAATTTGCATCAATTCATCTTCCATTGCTTTGGTCCAGTTTTCATCATTGCAGGCTTCATTTACTGTTTTAGGTTCAATCTTTGAAATCAGACAGCATTCATCCTGACTTTGAGCAATATTCCTTCTAGTTTGTACACCTTTGCTTCTGTCACCTATGATCTGATCTTCAGAGTGGTTCAGTCTTACATACCTTGGAATTTTGGGAGTATCCAACACTGCTGTTTCTTGATCAGGCTCATTCAGACCTATCTCTTCTTCCTGATTTACCGGATCAGGTTGACTCTGTCTCACCGGAGAGGATTGAGGTCCTTGAACACTGTCTTGGTCATCTTCATCAAACTCATAAAATCTTGAAGGCTTCTCAATTCCTTCATCAACTTTCACATTGGTGCTTTCTATCATCTTCCTCAATCTCTTATTGTAACACCGGTATGCTTTGCTTTGAGTGGAGTAGCCCAAGAAGATTCCCTCATCACTTCTAGCATCAAACTTTCCTAGATCTTCATCTCTTTTAATATAACACTTGCTACCAAATACTCTGAAATATTTCACAGTAGGAGTGATGCCAAACCAAAGTTCATAGGGGGTCTTACCGGTGTTGTTTCTGATTTGAACTCGATTTAGAGTGTAGACTGCGGTGCTGATAGCTTCTTTCCAAAACATTTGAGGAACATTTGCTTCCAACATCATTGTCCTAGCAGCTTCCTGGATGGTCCGGTTCTTTCTCTCAACTACTCCATTCTGCTGTGGAGTCTTAGGAGCAGACAACTGTCTCCTTATACCCTGTTTCTCACAAAAGTCAATGAATTCACCAGATGTAAATTCACCACCTCTATCAGACCTTAGACACTTTAGTTTCAATCCAGTTTGATTCTCCACCATAGCTTTGAAGATTTTGAACTTCTCAAAAGCTTCTGATTTTTCTTTTAGAAAGGTAACCCACATCATCCGGGAATGATCATCAATTAGCAACATGAAATATCTATCACCTTGCAGACTCTTGATTCTTGTCGGACCACATAGATCAGTATGTACTAATTCCAACAATCCGGTAGAAGACTGATCTTTGCTTTTGAAGGAGACTCTGCTTTGTTTACCTAACTGACATTCTTTACACACACTATTTGTAGGTTTCATCAATTTTGGAAGATCTCTCACAGCCTGAGTATTGCTTATCTTGATGATGTTATCAAAATTTACATGACACATTCTTCTATGCCATAACCAACTCTGATCAATTTGAACAAACAAGCAACTTTTATTTGAACCAACCAGATGAAAGATATTACCTTTTGTCTGAGTACCGGATGCAATTTCAGTTCTAGAGCTTGTAAAGATTCTACATTTTCCATTCTTGAACCGGAGATCATAGCCTTTGTCCACTAACTGACCAACACTGAGAAGATTGTGCTTCAATCCCTCAACATACAGTACATTACCTGTTTTGCTTTTACCATCAAAGGAAATAGTTCCCCTACCTCTGATTCTGCCAGCAGAATTGTCACCAAACTTTACCATTCCTCCTTCATATCTTTCTAAGTCTAAGAACTTATTCTTGTCACCAGTCATATGGTGAGAACATCCACTGTCAATAACCCAATCATCCTTTTCTTCTACTTGAGCAGCCAAGGCTTTTTCAACAACTTTGTGATTAACAGATTCAGAGAGTATTGAATCTTCTTCCTTGATGGCTATAAACACCCACTCATTTCCGGATTTGCTTCCTAGTTCTGATTCATCATCTGTTACTCCTTCATTGTCATCTTCTTCATGAACATAATAGCAATTCTTTTGAAACCTTTGTCTGTGAGTATTAGATCTTGCAGATCTCTCCGGACATCTTGAGGCAAAATGACCAATCTTATTGCAGTTGAAACACTTAAAGGGTAGTTTTCCTTCATACTTACCGGATCCTCTTGGCAGTCTCTTTGCAATGAGGGCTTCAAGTTGAGCTGTTTCTGCTTCTTCTTCTTCCATGTCTCTTCTTGCTTGATCATACCATGACATTTTCCTTGATGAGTTTTCACCTGGATCAAATCTCTGTTTGCCTTTCACATAGGCACTGGCTTTGAAAGCAGATTCAGTCTTGGGAGGATCATCTCCAAACTCGGTCATTTCAAATGCAGCTAGTTTGCCAGCCAGTTGTTCTCTTGTGACAGTTGTGTGGGCTCTGAATTCATCAATGGCAGCAACTTTGATTTTGTAGGCAGCAGGAAGGGATCTTAGGATTTTGCAGACAATCTCATTTTCATCTAAAGTTCCACCAGCATTTCTGATTCCACATACCAGCTCATTTACTCTTGGCATAAAGGTAGTGATGTTTTCATCATCTCTCATTTTCAATCTTTCAAATTTCCCTTTCAGACTTTGCAACCTTGCACTTTTGACAAACTCATCTCCTTCATACAGAAGTTCCAGTTTAGTTAGGATCTCATATGCAGTTGGTAGGTCAATGACATTCGAGAGATCTGAGTCATTCAATGCGCTTAGAAGAGCTTCCTTGGTCCGCAGATTGTTTTCAGCTTCTGTGTTTTCATTCAGAGTTATCGGACCACCTTGTGGAGGTACATACGGTTTTGAAATCATAGCCAAGTATGCTTTTCCCATACATTCCAAGTGACACTTCATGCGACCTTTCCAGAGAGTGAAGTTGGTTCCATCGAACTTCGGACTATCCTTCTTGTATGATGACATCCTGGATCTCCTCAAGCGGTTAAGCTCTATCAGAGGAACTTAGCTCTGATACCAATTGTTGGATCTAGGGCATACAACTGAGAGGGGGGGTGAATCAGTTGTATAAAACTACTTCTTATTTCAAACACTTAATTCTCTGTTGTTAGTTAGCAGCATATCAAATAATCATCCATGGAAGCATAATACATAAACACAAGAGCAGAAAAGCATCAACACATTGAACACCAAGATTTTGACGTGGAAAACCCGGTTAAGGGAAAAACCACGGGGTGATTAACCCAAGAATTATTCTCTGTTAGAAGAATAAAGAAAAATGAATGGCACATGCCAATAAGGGCTCACTGCCCGAGCACACTGCTCACAAAGAGGCCCACTGCCTACAAGGAGACACACTGTCTACAAAGTGATAAAAATCACAGTCTTGAACTGGAGAATGACATCTCTACCATGTCCGGATCAGTTCCAATTAAGCCCAAAAATCTCTGCTCTTTCTTTCACACGTTTCTTCGCTATGCCACACTCATCCACACTCCACACTTTGAAATGAGCTCACAAACCATTATTTATACAAGACATCGACTTAGGAACAAACATCTAAGTCGGCAAACAACCATAGGAGTATCCGCAAGATGAATAACACATCCGGTCGGCCATCACAAGAACATTCGCAGGATGAACAACTCATCCGGTCGGCTACACAGAGCAAGAACTTCATCCGGAAGAATAACTTCAATTCCGGGCTCTACCATCAATGCGGACCAACAACACAACCTAAACATGATTCAAGAACCTTCACAAGCCTGTCTGAATGTCCGGATACATCCGCACTTCCTCTACTTACTGGGATCTCTTGTCTTCCTCATCCGGAACTTCAAGAACACAGTCTGTCGCCACTGTCATAATGCAAGAGGTACTTCCAGACCTCCAAATCATACACAAATCAGGATGACACATAACAAGGACATCCCAAACACTCCGTCCAATCCGCAGATTAGGATAATACAATTCCGGACCTCACCGGACCTTTTTGTGATCCTCTGTCACCTCTGGATACTTGCCGGAACCGGTTCTATACCGACAGCCACAACTCCTTCAGATCTTCATGCGGACCTCTGAAATCTTAACTGGAGCATCTCAAGACACATATCTACTAACCCTTTAATCCGCATCCTCCGGTTCTCATCCTATACAATACATTTGCCTTCTTCTCATCACTGTTCTTCACTGTTCCTGACTGAGGCTAATTTTCTCAATATCCTCAGCACACAGCTCATCAAATCCTTCTTGTCAATGCAATATGAGTATGTTGACATCAATGACAACACTGGCTCACCTCATACTTGCAACAGTTCAATCACAACATGATGGTAAAACTAATTCTTTCATCATAACTAAGAATGCTAGAAAGTATAGAATGGATCTATTGCCTAATGAGCATGTAGAAAAGAATGTTGGGTCAAGTGTCATGATTGTGAATGGTAAAGAGTTTCTAAATGCCCTTAAGGAGGAAGGAACCCAAGGGTATGCTCTAATTTTGAAGCCTAAAAACAGTCCTAGTTTGCATAATCCTAGGAAGGAAGAAGTTCCTAATGAGGTGCAACAATTGCTAGAGAAGTATAAGGAGATTATGGTAGAAGAAATGCCTAATGAGTTGCCACCTATTAGGGACATAAGCCATCAAATTGACTTCATACCGAGATCTAATTTGCCAAATAAGGCAGCCTACAAGATGACACCTTCACAAAATGAAGAGATTGCCAAGCAAGTGCAAGAATTGTTGGATAAGGGATTGGTGAGAAAAAGCCTTAGCTATTGTGTTGTCCCAATAGTCCTAGCCCCTAAAAAGGATGGTAAATGGAGGTTGTGCATGGATTCTAGAGCCATTAACAAGATTACCATAAGATATAGGTTCCTTATGCCAAGAATTGAGGACCTAATGGACTATTTGGGAGGGGCTAGATACTTTTCCAAGATAGACCTTAAGAGTGGGTGTCATCAAATTAGAATCAAACAAGGGGATGAATAGAAGACAACATTCAAAACAAATGAGGGTCTTTATGAGTGGTTGGTGATGCCATTTGGTCTATCTAATGCTCCAAGTACTTTTATGCATCTCATGAATGAAGTGTTGAAGGATTTCATTGGCAAATTTGTTGTGGTATATTTGGATGACATTCTTATTTTCAGTAGGACTAAGGAGGAGCATTTGCAACATTTGGATCAGGTTTTGAGGAAGTTACATGATGAACAATTGATGATCAACATGGAAAAGAGTGTCTTCATGAAGGAAGAACTCATCTATATTGGTTTTGTGATTTCACAAGGTAGTTTGGAGATGGATCCAACTAAGGTAGAAGCCATTTTGTCATGGCCAACTCCAAAAACAGTAGGTGATGTGAAACGTTTTCATGGTTTGGCAACATTTTATAGGAAATTTATAAGGGGTTTTAGTCATCTTTGTCCACCAATTTTGGATACCATCAAAGGGGGGCAGAAATGTAAGTTTTTGTGGACAAAGGCAGCCAATGATTCTTTTGAAATTCTGAAACAAAAGGTAGCACAACAGCCCATACTTGTTTTTCCCGACTTTAATAAGTTGTTTGTGGTGGAATGTGATGCTAGTAATCTTGCTATAGGGGCTGTCCTAAGTCAAGAGGGCAGGCCTATTGCTTTCTTTAGTGAAAAATTGAATGATGCTAAGAGAAAGTACTCTACTTATGATTTGGAATTGTATGCAATGGTGTAAGCTTTGAAAAAATGGAGACACTATCTTTTGCCAAAAGAATTTATTGTTTATACTGACAACCATGCACTTAGTTTTCTAAATTCTTAGGAGAAACTCAATCATAGGCATATGAAATGGGTTGAACAACTCCAAGCATATACTTTTTCAATCAAACACAAGAAGGGGTAGGCTAACAAAGTGGTAGATGCATTGAGTAGAAGAGTGTGTATGGCTCAAGAAATTCAGTTGCAAAGTGTAGGGGTTGATGCTCTCAAGCATATGTATCAGGATGATGAAGATTTCAAGGAGGTATATGAAGTTTGTTCACAATTTTTAGACTCTTATCATTCTAATTTTTCTGAGTTTTTGTTGCAGCAGGGGTTGTTGTTCAAAGGCAGCTAACTATGTGTTCCTAAATGCTCCATGAGGGAGAACATCATAAAGGAAAAACATTGTGGTGGACTAGGAGGTCATTTTGGATTAAATAAAACATTGGATCAGGTGAAGAGGTTTTATTTTTGGCCTAAAATGCAATCAGATATCAGAAAATTTGTTGAATGTTGTAGTATTTGTCAAAAGGCAAAGGGTACTTTATCTAATGCTAGTCTATATCAACCACTTCCTATTCCTAATAGGCCATGGGAAAGTATTAGCATGGATTTTGTGTTGGGTCTTCCTAGGACTCAAAGAGGCTTTGATAGTATATTTGTTGTGGTGGATAGATTCAGTAAGATGGCTCATTTCTTTCCATGTAAATGCACTAATGATGCTTCTCACATTGCTGGTTTGTTCTTCAAAGAAATTGTTAGAATCCATGGTTTGCATCTTAACATTGTGACTGACAGGGATCCAAAGTTTGTAGGCCATTTTTGGCACACTTTGTGGAAGATGTTGGACACTCAGTTGTCCTTTACTTCAGCCTATCACCCTCAGAATGATGGCCAAACTGAGGTGGTGAATAGGTCCTTGGGAAACCTTCTTAGGTGTCTTACCAAGCAGCATGGAGAGGCATGGGATATGATCATCCCTCAAGCAGAGTTTCCCTATAATGATTCCACCAATAGGAGCACAAGAAGGAGTCCATTTGAGATTGTTTATGGTCTTCATCCAAGAGGTGTTCTTGAATTGAGAGACCTCTCTGGACTGGAAAGGAAAAGTGCCCAAGGTGAAGACTTTGCATTGGCCATGAAGGAAATTCATGATAATGTCAAGGAAACTCTTCAAAATAATAATGACAAGTACAAGGAGAAAGCCAATGAAAGAAGGAGAGATGTACAATACAAGGTTGGGGATTTGGTCATGGCACATTTGAGGAAGGAAAGACTTCCTAAGGGGCAGCCAACCAAACTCCTCATGAAGAAGATAGGACCATGCCGGATTGTGCACAAGTTTGGGCCCAATGCCTATGAGATTGAACTTCCTCAAGGCTTGGCCATCTCTCCTATCTTCAATGTTTTAGATTTGTTCCCTTTCAAAGGTGATTCTAATGCAGATCTAGGGGTAGATATGACAACAATAGGAGATGAAGATTGGAATGCATTCTTGACACCAAGGTCTTGAAGAAGACAAGGAAGAAGACATACAAGCAATTTCTTGTCAAGTGGAGTGGCTTGCCTATTGAAGATGCCACTTGGATGACTAAAGAAGACATCTTGAAGCATGGTGTCACACTGACTAATCTACTTCCTCAAGAGACTTGAGTTCTCTTTCCACTCGGGGAGTATGGTGCAGGAGCACCAAGAGATTTTGCCTTGTTTTTGACCTCCATTTTGTTTTGTTTTGTCCAATAAGGTCCTAGAGACCATTCTCATAATGTACTAAGGCCAAAATGCCATGTTGTAATAAGGACTTGGTCCAAAAGTCTATTGATGTCATAGGATCATGGAGGATATTCATATGTTTTGCATATTTGTAAGCCTTGTTAAGGCATGGTCAAAGAGTCTAAGGCATGTAAAAGTCTTAAGGACATTGTTAAGTCATAAACAAATCATAAACAAGTCCTAAAACCATCGATGACAACATGCCATAGTTGTAAATAGTTAAAAATGCCAAAACAAGGTGATTATTGTCCTAACACAAGGTAGTTGTAGGAAGGTATTCGATGGTTATAGATAGTCCATCGACCAAACTGCCTTCTAACTACCTTAAGGAGATTGGAGAAGGCTTCTTGATGCCTTGAATATGATGATTGTAGTGTGTATGGAGGAGTTTGAAGAAAAATAAAACAATTCTCTGCATTTCCTATGCCATTTTTCTGAATTTGTTGCATAACAGTCCGTACTTCTTTGTTGTACAGTTCTGTCATGGGGTCTAGATTGCATGGAAGTGGAATATGATGGAATAACTATCTACCAAGTATAGTTTGGGCTCCTGTCATTGAAGGTGAGACGTGTTGCAAGTATGAGGTTAACCAGTGTTGTCATTGATGTCAACATACTCATATTGCATTGATAAGAAGGATTGGATGAGCTGTGTGTTGAGGATATTGAGAAAATTAGTCTCAATCAGGAATAGTGAAGAACAGTGATGAGAAGAAGGCAAAAGTACTCAATAGGTTGAGGATCAGAGGATGTGGATTAAAGGTTTTGTAGATATGAGTCTTGAGATGTTCCATTTAAGATTTCAGAGGTCCGCATGAAGATATGAAGAAGTTGTGATCGATCAAGTAGAACCGGTTCCGAGAGATGCTCCAGAGTGACAGAGTGGTACAAAAAGGTCCGGTGAGATCCGGAAGTGCATTGTCAGATTCTGCGGATTGGAAGGAGTGCTTGGGATGTCCTTGTGATGTGTCATCTCAGTTTGTACATAGTTTGGAGGTAAGAACCTATTTCAGTTTGACAGTCGCGACAGACTGTGTTCTTGAAGTTCCGGATGAAGAGGAGAAGAGATTCCAGTAGGAAGAGGAAGTGCGGATGTACCTGGTCATTTAGGCAAGCTTGTGAAGGTTCTTGGATCATGTTGAGGTTGTGTTGTCGGTCCGCATGAGTGTTAGAGCCTGGAATTGAAGATATTCTTCTGGATGCAGATGTTCTTATTCAGACTGGCCAACTGGATGAGTTATTCATCTTGTGAATGTTCTTGTGGATGATTTCTGACTTAGATGATAGTTCCTAAGTTGATGCCTTGTATAAATAAAGGTTTGTGAGTTCATTTCAAAGGGTTGTTGTGAAGCGGATGAGTGTGGTATAGCGAAAGAGCGAAAGGCAGAGCAGGAGTGTCTCGGGCTTAAATGGAACTAATCTAGACATGGTGAAGATGTCATTCTCCAGTTCAAGTTTGTAATACTTATGACCTTGTAGACAGTGTGTCTCTTGTAGGCAGTGTGCCTCTTTGTGAGCAGTGTGCTCGGGTAGTGAGCCCTGACTGGCATGTGCCATCCATTTTTCTTATTCTTCTAACAGAGAATAATCCTTGGGTTAATCACCTCGTGGTTTTTCCCTTAACCGGGTTTTCCACGTCAAAATCTTGGTGTCTAATGTGTTGATGTTTATCTGCTCCGGTGTTCTTGCTTTATGCTTTGATGAATGGTTAATTGATATACTGTTAACTAACAAAGTAGATTCAAGTGTTTGAAGTAGAAGCAAGTTTTTATACAACTGATTCACCCCCCCTCTCAGACGTGTGCCCTAGATCTAACAATTGGTATCAGAGCCAAGTTCCTCTGAAAGGAGCTTAACCGCTTGAGGAGATCCAAGATGTCGTCATACAAGAAGGATAGTCTGAAGTTTGATGGAACCAAATTCTCTCTGGAAAGGTCGCATGAAATGTCACTTGGAGTGTATGGGAAAAGCATACTTGTCCATGGTCACAAAACCATATGTACCTCCACAGGGTGGTCCGACAACTCTAAATGAAATCACAGATGCTGAAAACAATCTACGGACCAAAGAAGCTCTTCTTAGTACATTAAATGACTAAGAACTCTCAAATGTTATTGACCTACCAACTGCATATGAGATCTGGGTTAAACTGGAACTTCTGCATGAAGGAGATGAGTTTGTTAAGAGTGCAAGGTTGCAAAGTCCCAAAGGGAAATTTGAAAGATTAAAGATGAGAGATGATGAAAATATCACTATCTTTATGCCAAGAGTAAATGAGCTAGTGTGTGGAATCAGGAATGCTGGTGGAGTTCTAGATGAAAATGAAATTGTTTACAAAATTCTCAGATCCCTTCCTGCTACCTACAAAATCAAGGTTTCTGCCATTGATGAATTCAGAGCCCATACAAGTGTCACAAGAGAGCAATTGGCTAGCAAATTGGCTGCATTTGAAATGATCGAGTTTGGAGATGATCCCCCCAAGACTGAATCTGCATTCAAAGCCAGTGCCTATGTGAAAGGAAAACAAAGATTTGATCCGGGAGAAAACTCTTCAAGGAAGCTGTCTTGGTATGATCAAGCAAGGAAAGACATGGAAGAGGAAGAAGTAGAAACAACTCATCTTGAAGCCCTCATTGCCAAGAGACTGCCAAGAGGATCCGGTAAGTATGAAGGAAAATTACCCTTTAAGTGTTTCAACTACAATAAGATTGGTCATTTTGCTTCAAGATGTCTGGAAAGATCAGTAAGGTCAAACTCTAACAGACAAAGGTTCCAAAAGAACTATTATTATGTTCATGAAGAAGATGATAATGAACGAGTAACAGATGATGAATGAGAAATAGGAAACAAATCCAGAAATGAATGGGTGTTTATTTCCATCAAGGAAGAAGATCCAATATCCTCTAAATCTATCAATCATAAGGTTGTAGAAAGAGCTTTGGCTGCCCAAGTGGAAGAAAAGGATGATTGGGTTATTGATAGTGGATGTTCTCACCATATGACAGGTGACAAGAACAAGTTCTTAGATTTGGAAAGGTATGAAGGAGGAATGGTAAAGTTTGGTGATAATTCTGTTGGCAGAATCAGAGGTAGGGGATCTATTTCTTTTGATGGAAAGAGCAAAATTGGCAATGTACTGTATGTTGAAGGATTGAAGCACAATCTTCTCAGTGTTGGTCAGTTGGTAGACAAAGGTTATGATCTCCGGTTCAAGAATGGAAGATGCAGGATCTTTGAAAGTTTCAGAACTGAGATTGCATCCGGTACTCAAACAAAAGGTAATATCTTCCATCTAGTTGGTTCAAATAAAAGTTGTCTGTTTGTTCAAGTTGATTAGAGTTGGTTGTGGCATAGAAGGATGTGCCATATAAATTTTGATAACATCATCAAAATAAGCAATATTCAGGCTGTAAGAGATCTTCCAAAATTGGTGAAACCTATAAATAGTTTGTGCAAAGAATGTTAGCTAGGTAAACAGAGCAGAGTCTCCTTCAAAAGCAAGGATCAGTCCTCTACCGGATTATTGGAATTAGTTCATACTGATCTATGTGGTCTGACAAGAATCAAGAATATGCAAGGTGATAGATATTTCATGTTACTGATTGGTGATCATTCCCAGATGATGTGGGTTACCTTTCTGAAAGAGAAATTAGAAGCTTTTGAGAAGTTCAAAATTTTCAAGGCTATGGTAGAGAATCAAACCAGATTGAAATTGAAGTGTCTAAGGTCTGATAGAGGTGGTGAATTCACATCCGGTGAATTCATAGACTTTTGTGAGAAGCATGGTATTAAGAGACAGTTGTCTACTCCTATGACTCCACAACAGAATGGAGTAGTTGAGAGAAAGAACCGGACCATCCAGGAAGCTTCCAGGACAATGATGATGGAAGCAAATGTTCCTCAGATGTTTTGGAGAAGCTGTTAGCACTACAGTCTATACTCTCAATCAAGTTCAAATCAGAAGCAATACCAGTAAGACTCCTTATGAACTTTGGTTTGGTATAACTCCTACTGTGAGATATTTTAGAGTATTTGGTAGCAAGTGTTACATCAAAAGAGATGAAGATCTAGGAAAGTTTGATGCTAGAAGTGATGAAGGAATTTTATTGGGTTACTCCACTCAAAGAAAAGCATACCGGTGTTACAATAAGAGACTGAGAAAGATGATAGAAAGTACAAATGTGAAGGTTGATGAAGGAAATGAGAAGCCCTCAAGGTTTTATGAATATGATGAAGATGATGAGGATGGTGTTCTAGTTCAAGGAACTCAATCCCTTTCAGAAAGTCAGATTTAGACTGATCTGGTAAATCAGGAAGAAGAGGTTTGTCTGAATGAACATGATCAAGAAACAACAGTGCAAGAGACTCCCAAAGTTCCAAGGTATGTAACTCTAAATCACTCTAAAGATTAGATCATAGGTGACAAAAGCAAAGGGGTACAAACAAGGAGGAGAATTGCTCAAAATTCAAATGAATACTATCTGATTTCAAAGATTGAACCTAAGACAATAAATGAAGCTTGCAATGATGAAAACTAGACCAAAGCAATGGAGGAAGAGTTGATGCAAATTGAGAAAAATCACACTTGGGATCTTGTTCCCAGACCTAGAAACAAGAATGTGATTGGAACCAAATGGGTCTTCCGGAACAAACTAAATGAAGTTGGTGAAGTAATCAGAAACAAAGCCAGATTGGTCTGCAAAGGCTACTCTCAAATAGAAGGAATTGATTTTGAAGAAACCTTTGCTCCGGTGGCAAGAATTGAAGCAGTCAGATTATTTCTTGCATATGCTGCCTTCAAAGACTTCAAGGTATATCAGATGGATGTCAAGTCTGCCTTCCTAAATGGTGATTTGGAAGAAGAAGTATACATTGAACAACTTGATGGATTTCAATTGTCTGATCATGATGATATGGTCTGCAAGTTGAAGAAAGCACTATATGGATTGAAGCAAGCTCCAAGAGCATGGTATGAAAGGTTGGATAAGCATCTTGTGCAGATTGGTTTCAACAAAGGTACTGCTGATAGTAATCTATATTTCCAAATAGATAATGAAAACATCTTGATTGATGAAGTATTTGTTGATGATATCATTTTTGGAGGAAGAGACAGTATGTGTAAAACCTTTGCAAATTAAATGAAAAGTGAGTTTGAAATGTCAATGCTTGGTGAAATGAATTTCTTCTTGGGTCTGCAAATTACTCAGACAAAGAAAGGTATCTTTATCTCTCAGACCAAATATGTGAAAGAATTGTTGAGGAAATTTGGAATGGAAGATTCCAAGCCAATGAACACTCCTATGGCAACCGGATGTAAGTTGAGCAAAGATGATGATTTTCTTAAAATAGATTGGACAAAGTACAGATCAATGATTGGAGGTTTATTGTATCTCACTCAGACTAGACCAGATATAATGCAGGCTGTTGGTCTTGTGGCAAGATTCCAGGCTGATCCTAGAGAATCTCATGTTATGGCAATCAAAAGAATTTTTAGGTACTTGAAAGGAACAGTTGAGTATGGTCTATGGTATCCTAGAGATCAGGATTTTTCTCTTCATGCATATACAGATGTAGATTGGGCAGGAGATGTGGATGATAGGAAGAGTACAAGTAGAGGAGCTTTCTTTTTGGGAAAAAGATTGGTTTCTTGGCTAAGCAAGAAACAAGAGGCAATTTCTCTGTCTACAACTGAAGCAGAATATATTGCAACAACAGGTAGTTGCACTCAAATTTTGTGGATGAAACAAATGCTAAGAGACATTAAAGTAGAATATGAGGAGCCTATCACAATTTTCTGTGATAATTCAAGTGCAATAAATATTTCTAAGAATCTGGTGTTGCATTCTAAGACTAAGCACATATCTATCAAGTTTCACTTTCTGAGAGAACAAGTGAATAAGGATGAAGTCAGACTGGAGTATGTACCCTCCAAGGATTAGATTGCAGATATTTTTACTAAACCTCTTCCCAAGGACTCTTTTGAGTATCTCCAGGAGAAGTTAGGGGTCATGGCCCCTCCAGTGATGAACTAGGATGCACTGTTGTGCATCAGTCCGGTGGGTATCACAGTCATATCTTGTGATCCAGATTGATGAAGGGGAGCTGCTACTAAGGGGGAGCAGCTGGTATGATTCTAATGTGTTAGAATTGCAAGTATGAACCCTTTGCCATTGATTTCAAAGGGGGAGAGAAGACATGTGAAAAATAAGTGGTTGATGATCAAAGGCGGAGTAGTAAAGGAAGAGAAGACATGTGAAGAGTTGTTGTTGATAGGGGGAGTTGTGACAGAAAGGAGAAGTTCTTGTCTTGATGGTTTTTCACATCATATGTTGCCATCAATGACAAAGGGGGAGATTGTTGCAAGTATGAGGTTAACCAGTGTTGTCATTGATGTCAACATACTCATATTGCATTGATAAGAAGGATTGGATGAGCTGTGTGCTGAGGATATTGAGAAAATTAGTCTCAATCAGGAACAGTGAAGAACAGTGATGAGAAGAAGGCAAAAGTACTCAATAGGTTGAGGATCAGAGGATGCGGATTAAAGGGTTTGTAGATATGAGTCTTGAGATGTTCCAGTTAAGATTTTAGAGGTCCACATGAAGATATGAAGAAGTTGTGATTGATCAAGTAGAACCGGTTCTGAGAGATGCTCCGGAGTGACAGAGTGTTACAAAAAGGTTCAGTGAGATCTGGAAGTGCATTGTCAGATTCTGCAGATTGGAAGGAGTGCTTGGGATGTCCTTGTGATGTGTCATCTCGGTTTGTACGTAGTTTGGAGGTCCAGAAGAACCTGTTTCAGTTTGACAGTCGCGACAGACTATGTTCTTGAAGTTCCGGATGAAGAGGAGAAGAGATTCCAGTAGGAAGAGGAAGTGCGGATGTACCTGGTCATTCAAGCAAGCTTGTGAAGGTTCTTGGATCATGTTGAGGTTGTGTTGTCGGTCCGCATGAGTGTTAGAGCCCAAAATTGAAGATATTCTTCCAGATGAAGATGTTCTTATTCAGACTGGCCGACCGGATGAGTTATTCATCTTGCGAATGTTCTTGTGGATGATTGCCGACTTGCGAATGTTCTTGTGGATGATTGCTGACTTGTGAATGTTCTTGTGGATGATTGCCGACTTAGATGATAGTTCCTAAGTCGATGCCTTGTATAAATAAAGGTTTCTAAGTTCATTTCAAAGGGTTGTTGTGGAGCGGATGAGTGTGGTATAGCGAAAGAGTGAAAGGCAGAGCAGGAGTGTCTCGGGCTTAAATGGAACTGATCCAGACATGGTGAAGATGTCATTCTCCAGTTCAAGTTTGTAATACTTATGATCTTGTAGATAGTGTGTCTCTAGTAGGCAGTGTGCCTCTTTGTGAGCAGTGTGCTCGGGCAGTGAGCCCTGACTGGCATGTGCCATCCATTTTTCTTATTCTTCTAATAGAGAATAATCCTTGGGTTAATCACCCCATGGTTTTTCCCTTAACCAGGTTTTCCACGTCAAAATCTTGGTGTCTAATGTGTTGATGTTTATCTGCTCCAGTGTTCTTGCTTTATGCTTTGATGAATGGTTAATTGATATACTATTAACTAATAAAGTAGATTCAAGTGTTTGAAGTAGAAGCAAGTTTTTATACAATTGATTCACCCCCCCTCTCAGTTGTGTGCCCTAGATCTAACAAGACGTTCTACAACCATTGGACATCAAACTACTCACTGAACTTGCTGTTTCCTTAAGGAATTCACTGTTTCTGTGCATGCCCCATACCTATACGGTCAAGTGGTGACTAGTGGCTATGATGGAAAGTTAGATTGGTGAGTCACCTTTCAATTGCAAGTAGTTTGAGTTCTTGACATTCATTTATATTGTTGTATTCCTCTTTCCTCTGCAAGTGGTTTGGAAACCCTCAACTAGGGTTCTGACAACAACTTTAAGATGTTTTCTCCATTCCATTGAATCACCAAACTCTGCGATCAGTGGAATGAGTTATCTAGTATCTATTTTTATGTCTTGTAAGGTTTTTGTGGGTAGAGGGCTGTTGTTGTTGAGATTCCATTGATTGGACTTAGCAAACCCATGTGCTAAGTGATTGACATAAGCTACAGTAGTATGATTTTTGATAACAGTCGGTCAAGACACCAAAGGGAGATTGAATCTTGTGGTTTTGGGATGCCATTGACATGTTCAAATGGTCTTGGGGGTTTCAAGCTACCATTTGAGGGTACTTGCTTCACAAAATAGGCCTAATTAGGGCTTAAAACCACGAGGAGGGTTATTGGTTAGGGCATACTTTCCAAAACAACTCAAACCCATTCCTGAGTATGTTGTGGGGAAGCATAAAGGGTATCTTCCAATTGTCTGAGATTTGCATTTGGATGTCTGTGCAAGAAGATATCAAGACTGTTCTCTATTTTTAGAGCTACTAGCCATTTTTGAGGTTTGTGAAGGAAGTGTTGGCCCTGTAGGCAATCTGCCTTAACCAATGGTTGGAGTGAGTCCTCTAGCATCCCAAATCAATCTTTCCATGAAGAACCAAGAGTTCCTTTCTGCTGTTCCCACTTTTCCATGAAGATTCTTATTTTTGGGCTTTTAGGGTGAATAGAACCTTGTCTTGTTGTCCATCTTCTTGTATCCAATTTGCCTCTACATCACCAATGTCATATGCATTATTGCAAAATGCCTTAGTGACATTTAGTGTAAAGGTGCCAAGAGACATATCTTGCATTCTTCACCTCATGGGACCTAACTGCCAGTGTAGACAGGTTAGGGTGGGTGGGTTTATGCTAGTGGAGGCCCTGTTTCATTCCCCATGTGTCCCAATTGAATCAAGCTATAGTGTACTGGCAAAGTCTCTTAAGAGATAAGAGCAAAAAATTGCTAGACTTTGACAAAGTAGTTATTGCACTTCGTGACACCTATGAATGATCCGTTTGGACCTACAACTGGATGTCAGTCCCATCCACAATAACCTCTCTCAGTTTTGACCAACTCAACATCGTTTTACCATGCCAATGGTGGGTACAATCTTGCAAAATGCCTCAATGACATTTAGTGTAAAGGTGCTACGAGCCATATCTTGCATTCTTTACCCCGAGGGACCTAATTGACGGTGCCGACAAGTCAGGGTGGGTTGGATTCTAGTGGAGGTAGCAACAAGAAGATGTGTTTTTCATAAGCAAAGACCCTAGTTTTCATAGGGGGAGACATGTGATTTGAAGAGGTTTTGGAATTGTTTTTAAGAGATTTTTGGGACTAATTTGAAGAGATATACTAGTTTATTGTTAAAATATTTATGAAATCAAATCACTACATAAATAACCATCAAATTTAGCATAAACATAAAGAAAAGACACACCTTAAAGAGTGTGCTACTAAAATCACATGAAATGGTTATCAATTCTCAGCACCAGATATGAATAAACACTAGGAGGATATGTAAGATGGAAACATTATTATATTACGGTCATAATCTCCTCATAGGATATACAAAATATACAAATATAAAAATATAAAATATAAAAATGTCTCCACGATGGAAGCTAAACGCTTTAACCACTTATCTCAATCCCTTGAATACAATAGCTTTATAGTCCAAAACACTTGCATTTATAAGTTAAAAATTGTTAAGCAAAGTAAACACTGTCAACTAAAACTAACTTAATATTTTTATAAGAAGTTTGATGAAAGATATCTTATATGTCACCTTAGGAATTATATCGTATGTCTCCAAAATGAAAGCTAAATGCTTTAACCACAAATCTCAGTCCCTTGAATGTACAATAGCTCTATTCTCCAAAACACCTGCATTTATATATTAAAATTTGTCGAGCAAAAAAAACTTTAACCTACTATTAACTCAGCAATAGTGGATGTATTTCCATTGTAACCATGAGTCATACTCAAAACATAGTCATGGTCAAGGTAGAATACACAAAATGTCATTTCCAACCACATAAGTAGATCTAAGTACTCCAACCCTACATGTGAAATACACATTCATTTATAATGTGTTAAACATTTGTTAAGCAAAGTAAACACTATTAACTGCAACTAACTTAAAATAATTTATAATAATAAGTTTGATGGAAGATTAAGAAACACTAAGTTTATAATTCTATCTTATACGTCACCTTACAAAATATATCAAATGTCTCTAAAATGAAAGCTAAATGCTTTAACCACTAATCTCAATCCTTTGAATGTACAATAGCTCTATTCTCCAAACACCTACATTTATTTATTAAAATTTGTCAAGAAAAAAAAAACTTTAACCTAGTATTAATTAAGCAATACATGACCAAATCTCAAATACATAAGCAATATGATTTTAGCTATCAATCCACCTTGCAGCCATGACAGTGACATCTGAGGAAATATGAGGTTGAAGTTTGGCATGAACAACCACCTTGCAAGCCACCTAGGATATGATGCTAAGACTTTGTGCACAATGCCACCTTTCTTGAATGCTAACCTAGACTATTCTAAAGAGTTATAAACCTTAAGACATTCTAGAGATTTTCATGTAGGCTGTCATATTGGAATGGAGTGATGAAGGGAGGGCAGTCATGAGAAGAAGTTCTTAGGAAGTGTGAAGGAATGCTTCTAAAAGACCCTAATACTATGATAGTCATAGTGGACTAATGTACATAAATAGTTTTGTTCCTTCAAGACTGTCATGAGTATTTCCATAAAGGAAAATAGGGCTGCGAAGAAACTCCAAAACTATTCCAAGAAACTCCAAAACTATTTGAAACCATAAGATGTTGAGAGATCACTATTTAAAGGTAAAAATACATGCATAAGTTGCTGATCAAGTGTCATTAGGTAAGGTTGTTTTGTACAAAATGGGTAAAAATTGGGCTGTTACAGTCAAATTAGGCCTATTTTTTTAGGGCTATTTTGTAATAACATAGGGTAAATGGATTGATCAAGTCATAAGATTTATATGGAAGATGTAAATAGGCATATATAAAATGTCTAAACACTCACCTTAGAATTATCACTCAAAAAACACAAGAAAACTCAAAAAAAATGCAGTCATACTACCCTATAGAAGCCTGCAGACCAAGGGTTTGATGAAAAAGACACTTCCACATGTGAAGTAGAAACGAAACTTGGCACACTTTATATACACCTGTAAGCATCAAGAATCCAAAATTTGGAGAATTTTGGCTGGTGGAATCACAATTTAACCTCTTGCCCTAGTTTGAGGTCAAAAACACATAATTAGGCCTAAAAATCACAAACTGAGTATCAAGACTTCAAATAAATTTTGTTAGCCTTGTTTTGACATTGTTGAAGAGTAGGTACCTTCACAAGGGTGAAATGATTACCCAAATAGCTAATGTCAACTTCAAGCTTGTTGTCCTGTCTGAGACAACATGATAGTTTTGAGGAATATATGAACAAAACTCACAAAAATTACCTCAAACTTAACTTATATTGGGCCCACTTGCTACTTTGTATAGATGGGGATGTAATGCAATGTGTAAGTTATTGGATTTATGATTTTTCCCATTTCATGACTAACCCTGTCCATGCAAACAACTATTGTAAAGCCTTATTCAACACTCAAACCTCATGGTTGGATCCTCACATGTGTGAAAATATTCAAGGGGCATTTGTGCTTCATTGTTAATTAAAACTCATCTTTCATTGTTACTTCCATGTTATTGCAGTCCTAGTCATGGAAGAGGGCTAAAATGCATTGTTCTTTTATGGTTTTGGGTTATTTTTCATGATGATTAACTTGTTTGCAGGCCTAGACTAAAAGAATGTGGTGTTTATCTAATGTTTTTGTGTAGGGTTTTGCCTCCAAAGTGAGATATAGAGGACCTAGGGTTTGGTTGCCAATGGCAACTCACAAAACCCTAGCATCTATTTTGTTGAAGGAGGTCCTATTTTTTGATCCGTGATGCATACTTATCATTTCATGATATCAAACTCTAATCTAATTCTTGTGTTGTTGGTTTCAATTCCAAATGAATAAAGATTCAAATCCATCAATTAGTTTTCACAAGGTTTTCAAGGGTTGACTATTGTGACAATCATAGTAGACTTTCTACATTTCATGAAGGATTTTAGTCACAAGACCACAAAGAGAGGAAGTTGTATAAGGATTTCATGGGAAAGATTGTTAAAACTATAATGGCTTCGCTAAGTTGTTATCCAACCCTTGTTGTACATTCTAGGCTTCACATGGCTTCACATGACCATCACAACCCCAAGAAGAAATATAGTCTTCTTACTTGAATGATGCCAATTTTTAATCATGGGACCATCCTATCATTTTGTCTCATGCATAGAATGCACTGCTATGCACATGTTCTACATTTAGTCATGGTGGAGGGGATTATGTTACTTAGATTACCCTAGATATCCCTATACTTTGTGATAGTCATAAGAAATCTTTAACACTCTGTTTGGTTTCAACTAAGGTCTCTTGTCATAAGCAACCTAAGGAGTTAAGGAAGGCCACCAAGAATGAACCATGACCTGAACACAAATTTGTCTACCCATGCCATCCATTGTTCACATTTTAAAGATCTTGTTATCTTGCAAAAACCAATAATGGGATTGCTATAACTAAAATAACACATGACAATGTCTAGGGTTATTGTTTACTATGCAAGTATTGTTATAGATGGTGGGTGGGACTGTAAGGATTCTTGAAGGTTGTTTTCCAATAGATGATATCATAGATGTGGTCATTAGAACTATCATCCATAGAACCTAAACACAAGTATAAAATACATTTTAGGAAGTTTTTCCTTGCTCCTATCACTATCTAAAGATGACTTTATAGTCCAAAACAAGGTTATCATAGTGATGAGGGAAGATATTCATAAGTGTGAGGGGTTTGCACTAGTGTCGATACTATTATAAACTCATTTTTCTCCCCCTATCCTTTTGGGATAAGTCCATGTTGAAAAGATATCAATGGGGCATCTAACCTTGGAAAATAGTTGCATGAGAATAGTGGGTGCTACTTGGTCACTAGTAGATTGTCACAACTCAGTTTTGGGTGGTATATGCATGAGGTAGAGTTGATGATCATCTCTATGCAAGCACTATTTTATGAGAGCATGGTGGTGAATAAGACAGAATGAAATGTCTTTCTTTGAACTCTATTGTGGACTATCAAGACAATAGTGTGCCATAGGCCTACCTGAGAAGATGTGGACTTTTTTACATTGAGTGTCTATCAAGACATTAATATGACCATGAAATCAAACCACTAGCTAGAGATGAGCATGACAGTTCATGAAAGATTTCAAAGTTGTCAAGACAATGGTCCTTTTAGGTTTAGGACTGTCACAGTCTAATCAAGGATGATGTAATCTTATTTTGGTTGAGTATTATAACATTATCAATCTATTAGTGAGACATGGGATGTTAGGGTTTGGCGTTAGTATACCAGTGGTTCTAGATAAAGCATGGCTTTCCATTAAGTGACTACTACTATCTAATCAAAGCATATGATAGTCATAAATGTAGTAGTCAAGAAAGGTTGCCACTGTAATCATCATGTGGCTCTTGTTGTTTTAGGGTAATAGTAATGAGTTCCTTTATGATAAGGTTGGTGGCATGTACTTGAATAGTCTTGGTCTCATTGTGATCAAAGTATTAATGAATTCATTCTACATCACTCCCACATCCATGATGGGCCAATAGGAGGCAGTCACCTAGGGACTATCATAACTTCACTGTTATACTAGTCCATATGAACATGGTCATGATGTCCCTAAAGATTTTTTATCCTAAGCTCTGGAGAAGGTTGAAGAGGCTATCTTAGAGCATGCAAAGATCAAACACATGGATGGTGAAGACCAAAAAGAAAATCATCTTAATACCTCTGTGGCTGTTCACTTTTAGCTAGGACAGTCATGAAGATCATACAGTCTAGATTGATCATTTCATGGAAATGTATGGATGAAGGTGTTGGGAATTAAGGTGTCTCAACCTTTGAAAATTCCTAATGTTGTATTTATTTATCCCATGTTGAGTTGGCATAGTCAGCACCTTGTGTATATGCAGCAGGATAAATTTTGGTGACTTTGGCAGCCACGGTTTCCCCCTTAAATAATTAACAAGGGTTTGGGGGTAGCGCCCCCAAGACAGGGTCAAGGGGCATAGCCCCTTGCAGTGTCTAGGGGTAGTGCCCCTGGTGTGCTCCCTATCATAGTACAAGGTGGGGTCGAGGGGCAGTGCCCTTGTGGGGGCTCGGGGGCAACACCCCCGAAACCTCAACCGATTTTTAATTAATGACAAGTGTCGGTGAGCATCTTTGCACGAGAGAAAGGCATCTTTGGTTAGGGGAGGTTATGACATGTAAGAGGAATATGATATTTTTAGTCAGTGTATGACGGATTCTCTAACAGATGTAAGGTACGTAAGAGCATCTATCGTAACCTATCTTGGGACCAGGCGCCCACTTCAGGATGGGATGTTGGACAAGTGTCCTTAGGCATGGGTTTGGGGGCATGAGTCCAAGATGGACGCCCATCTCTAGAAGGTTCCATATTTTCCTTGTAAACTCTATATAAATAGGTGCTTGGATGGGAGATAGATAACTTTGGTACAAGTACTGTTATGCTGCCAGAATATCTCCAGATTCGACATTCGAAGACTCCTGAAAAAGCATTGGCTCTGAAACTATATTGTAATCTGTTATTGTTTACTGTAATACATTTGAGCTGTGTTTTGGAGTGTGGGGTTTTTCACCCGTAAGGGTTTTCCCCACGTATATCTTGTCTCTCTCTCTTCTGTCTACTTTCTGTGTGTATGTGTATTGCTGCTATATCTCTATTAGATGTTCTATGTTGCTGTAGTTGTAAAATTTAAATTAAATTTGCATACATCTCTCCTCATTAGATTAGTGTAGGAAGTGATTTCTGCACACCGAGCTTCCTTTTAGAAGGTCTGTTTATGGATTAAATGATGAGAAAATAGAAAAAAATAATTTGCACACAAAGGTCATGATGCCAAAACTACACATAGTATAGATGCATACTAATTTATATGCTTGAAACATGAGAACCTAATGCTACAAGGGAAGTCTTGATAACAAAATTAGCTATCAGCTTGTAATTTATGCTTGAGATATGGCAAGTAGGCATGGCATATGGGATTTGAAGAAGTATCTAGATCAACACATGCCTTCCTAACCAAGTCATCAACTTGAAAATTACATCCTTAAGGAACCTATGTTGTTAGAGGAGTTACTTAGAGGAGTTACTTCATGAAAAGACAAGGCACATGAACTTTTTGATAGAAAACCTCAAAGAGATGTTGTTTGATGGAATGCAATGTTTGCAAGATATGCACAAAATAAATTTATTTCTTTAGAAAATTTTAGGAAAATGCAATTGGCAGTTGTAAAGCCAAATTCCACAACCTTTTCTAGCATGCTCCTTGCCTATGCTAAAATGGGATGTTTGGAACATGATATGGACATCCAGCAAAGTATAAAGGATATGAGAGTTTTTTTAGATGTTATAGTTGCAACTGCCTTAGTAGACATGTATGCAAGTGTGGAAGCATAGACAAGCCACGTGAACTATTTGACAAAACAACTCAAAGAGATGTTGTCTGATGGAATGCAATGATTGCAAGATATGCGCAAAATAGATTTGTTGCTTTAAGGATTTGAGAATTTTGTCAGATGTTGTAGTTGCAACTGCCTTGGTAGACATGTATGCAAAGTGTGGAAGCATAGACAAATCACATGAACTATTTGACAAAACAACTCAAAGAGATGTTGTCTGATGGAATGCAATGATTGCAAGATATGCACAAAATAGATTTATTGCTTTAAGGATATGAGAATTTTGTCAAATGTTGTAGTTACAACTGCCTTGGTAGACATGTATGTAAAGTGTGGAAGCATAGACAAGCCACATGAACTATTTGACAAAACAACTCAAAGAGATGTTGTCTGATGGAATGCAATAATTGCAAGATATGCTCAAAATAGATTTGTTGCTTTAAGGATAGGAGAATTTTGTCAGATGTTGTAGTTGTAATTACCCTATGACACATGTATGTAAAATATGGAAACATAGACAAGGCACATGAATTGTTCATCATAACACATCAAAGAGATGTCATCTCATGGAATGCCTTGATTGTAGGATATGCACAAAATGAATGTAGAAATTAGTATGTACAAAAAGCTAGAAAGCAAAATATTAAGAAACACAAATGCACACTAAAAATTGTACCCCGTGTCTATGATGCCATGCAAAATAACCTCATTCACAGTCCTATATAGTCAAAAGCATGCATTATAGTTAAAGAAACAAGATTTTTAATAAAACAAATCTAAAAAATAGAAAAACAAGAACAGGTTAAGATAAAAATTGTCATACTTGTCCATCTGGAAGTTTAAATGATAGTCAAGCATACATGATGGGTCATCTCTTACCTTCAGAGTATCCAATATTGCTTCATGATCAACATTACTAATTGTCCATAGTTGTTTTATTTTTGGTTTTGCATGATGCTTTAGTAACTTAACATTTGTTTCTACAACTAGGTGCAAATACATCAATATGGTTTTATGCTTCTCAAAGTCTTCAAATGTAGGGATGCCACTCTTTCTAATCATATATGTTCACAACCAAGTCCCGACAATAACAACTGATCCTTTAGGATATATGAACCCATCATCATCTTTCGTAGGTCGTGTTAGCTTTTGTTTTCCTGTACATATCATGACAACCAATAGTCTGATCTCTCTTCATTTCTATGTGGTGTGACAATTGCATAAACATGACCTAGTTGTACAAGGTTTGAAAGATGTTCATAGCCAAATGAGCTCTCCATGTCATTGACTAAAGATGATTGACCTTGAGATAAAGGGTTTAAATATCATGGAATCCATGCATCTACCCACCCACTTGAATCATGATTATCCCAATCACATTTAATACAACTCTAAAAAAAAAGCTAATTCTCATGTCCAAATAGTCCTTGAACTTGCATCTGAGCTTCGAAATGAATGCATCTTTGATGATTCATTGGTTCTCTGACAATCCAATTTCTCTCTCGCTATCCTCTCATCAACCAACCAAAAGAACCTACACACTTCTGAATCAAGAACCATTGCTTGTGACAATGCATAGTTACACCACTTAACAATAGAATCTATATCATTGAATGTAGCACCACCTCTAATCTTTAGTTGTTCTTTAAAAAGAGCTCTCTTCAACATGCACCTGCTCCATCATGTTCCCTTTTTCCATGCCTAGCTTCAAAAAAATTCCAAATATGAGGTATACCCTTCTCTACATGCATTCTGCTCAACCAATAGAACATATGAGCATTCTTGAATTGACCGGTGCGATTATTTGACCAAATGAGATGTTGATCCATTCTAATATCTTTTTCTTGCAAGAACCCATAAAATTGTTGAAAACAATATTGCACATACTCTGATGAATGAGATCATCATCACTCATGTAAAAATGGTATTCTCTGACAATCTTCCTATTCTCTTTTGTACTCTTAGGGGCATGTCTATATGTGATGTGAACAAAAATAGCAATCTGAATAGAATTGTAGTACTGGGATTGCACTTTATTTTGGGGTTACAACGTGTAGTTTTCTGCAAAATCAACTACAAAGACAATAGTTCCAATTGGGAAAAAGTGTTTACACATTATAAATTGTTGATCTAACCATCGAGACCTGTGGCTATGTCTCGCATACTTGTTAAAAGGATTTTTCTTAAAATCATTAATAAAATAAAAAATACTTACCTCTCTTGCAATCAACCCACATCTAGAATCTTCACCTCCACTTTTCAAATTGTATTTCACTATCTCTTATCTCTTTTGCTCAACCATTTTCTTTCCAAAATCTTGCTCGCTGCCCTCATGAAAACATGATATAAACTTTGATAACCCACCACATTGTAAACACTTTTCGTTTAAACAATCATTCTTGTAGAAAATGCAACCATCATCTCCAATACATAGAAATAAATACATTAAGTCCCTAGATGATTTTGGTAGTTGAATTGCACCACTCTTATAACATTTCGTTAGTGTGCAAAGTAGAATGAATATTGCATAATAATTCACGATACATAGAAAACTCTACATGGTATTTGCAACAACATGTATTATGAAATTTAAGAGGAACACAATAAAACAGATTAAGAGATTCAAATGCTCTTTGTGAGATTGTCATACCTGGGCGTGTTTCACAATACTGTTTGTACAACGTTGTTTGGCTACATTCCAAGTAACGTTTAGGATGTGGTGTGCAGTCTTTATCACCAATTCTTAACTTTAAAACATCTTTTGCATTTGGTTATACTCTAGAGTTAGTGTGCCAAAATCATTCAATTTCTTCCTTTGTGCTATTGATTAGCTTCATATCAACTCATGGATGCCTACCATTGAAATCCCAAGTATCATTTCCAAGAGGACTATCTAGTCTTGATCTTAATGCTAGTAGTTTTTGGTGCAGGAGCACCTAACACAAGGTGGCCTCCGTGAGGCATTTAAGTTCATGTTTTGTGTTGTAATAAGGTATATTTGACCAATGCATGTAATCTTAGTTTGTATCTAGGTTCTTCAAGACCTAGAACAAATTTTGTAAGTCCCAAGCGACTTAGGTCACTTTTGTCAAATTGTTAGTCTTTAGACGGTTGGTCTCCCAACCGCTTGGAATCGATTGGTTTTTCTCCCAGCTATTTGGAATCGATTGGTTTTCCTCAGGGGCAAGTTATAAACCCAGAGGAATGAACCAAATGAGTATTGTAATCAGATCGTAGAGGAGGTGAATGTGATTGTGTATTGTGCTAAGGAGAAATAGAATGATTATGTTCCGTCAATTTGATTTCCGCTTCCTGTAATTGCAAATTGTATAGCTATAGATTTGCTTTCTTCCTGTGCTTTCCATTGTTGCAATATGTCGATGTGAAGCATTCCACTGGTAAGATTTCTGTCAAAATCAATGGAATAGCTTCATTATACAAATGTCCATTTTTGTTTTCTATTTTGTTTCATTGTTTGGCGGCACAGAGGATCCAAACAGTGCGTGCTACACAGTTGGTTGACCTAGCATCCCCATGTGCTAGGGTTCAGGAGAAGGTAGACTATGCAATGACGTATCGGCAAAGTAAACCCTAGTGTGGCTGATAGTAATTGTCATGCCGCCGAGAGAAGGTCAAAGGTGACATCGGAGTGATCGACGTATCGACAGCTTCGGAGTAAGTCCCATTGACAGAGCTAGTCTCGCCAAGGGTGTTGGTTCATCAGCGCATTAGCCAAAGATTGCAAGTGTTCACTGACAGAACAAGTCTCCCCGAAGGTAAATGCCATTAGCGCATCAGGAGACAAGTTAAGAGTTTTGCCGACGGGAAGAGTCTCACCGAAGACACATATATCAGCATATCAGTAAGAGTTGCGATATCGGGAGACAAGTTAAAAGTTACACTGATGGAAGTAAGTCTCGGCGAAGGAAGTGTCATGGTCACATCGGCATAAGATTGATCAACGGTAAGACTTGAGAAAGTCATACCGATCATTGTTGTCTGATCGATCGAGGTGTATCGGTGGCCAATAAGTGGAGTCTGGCTGACAGAAGACAAATTTGATCATTGTTCTATGGTTTCCACTGTGCGCTCCCCATCATATTGGTATTATAGTTCGAAAAGATTTGGGCGGCAAGTCGAATTGAGGATTTGTAGGAGTGTTGGGTGCTGTCTGTGAATAGTGTATGTCAGATAGAGAAAGTGAAGGAGAGGCTAGCAATATGCCTCCAAAGGGGATGGCCACCGAAGTGGCCAAGAAATTTAAGGAGATGGAAGAGATGATTAAGAATGGAGTCAAGGAAGCACTCCAAGTAGAATTGAAGACACTGAAGATAGGAAAAAGGATAGAGGAAGGTTTAGATGAAGAAGAAGAGAAAGAGGAACAAGAAGAGGCAGAGATACCAGCTGATCAAAAGCATTTCTTGGAAGCCATTAAGGCTATTGGCAAGGACTCTTTGGAGGCTCGGATAGATATTCCCATGTTCAGTGGAAAGATGAATGCTGACGAAGTCATGGAATGGATTGAGGCTCTGAACAACTACTTCGAGTACAAAGAAGTTCCTAAAAGTAAGAGAGTTAAGTTTGCAAAAACTAAACTCAAAGGTGCTACCCTTACATGGTGGAATTACACCCAAGGAGAGAGGGTAAAGAATGGGAAAAGTATGATCTCTTCGTGGAGCAGAATGCTGGAGAAGATCAAGTCTCAGTTCCTTCCATCTGACTACAAGGTGCATATTTATAGGAAAATGCAGAACCTCAAGCAAAAAGATATGGATGTGGCTACTTACACCGAGGAGTTTCACAAATATACTCTTTGTTGTGGGTATATGGAGGATGAAAAAGCCAAGGTAGCCAGGTATCTAAATGGTCTAAGGTTCAATATTCAAGATGAGATAAGTTTGTTTACCCCTAAAACTGTGGAAAAATGCTTTCAAGTAGCATTAAGAGCTGAAGAGAAGCTGTAGAGGAAAGGCGAGCAGCAAGGTAGAGGAAGTGGTGACAGAAATTTTGGTGGCAGAGGCAATTTTGGAGGAAGAAGTCCTAACTAGAGGCCTAGTGGTGAGTCTAGCCAAGAAGAGCAAGTTGGAGACTCAAGTAGTAGAGGAGGCTACCGAGGAAGAGGGCCTAATGGAAGAGGTGGGACAAATGGATCAGGCAGAGGATCCAAGTTCTCCAATATGAGATGTTATAACTGCAATCAGATAGGGCACCTGGCTTATAAGTGTCTAGAGAAGGCCTCAACTTCTCATGGTAATGAGAGAAGAACCACATTGACTCAAGAGGATGCAAGGAGTGTGACATCGCCTAAAGTGAATTTGACATCAGAGATAGGAGAAAATCTGATGATCAAGAGAACGCTGCTCAAGAACCAGTGCAGACTGAACCATCACAAAGGAGATCACTTTTCCGGATCAACTACAAAAGCATCGATAAAATATGCAAGGTAGTGATAGATTCTGGTTCAACAGATAATATGATGTCTAGGGAAATGGTGGATAAATTGAAATTAGAAAGGATTCCTCATCAAACTCCTTACAAAGCATCTTGGGTAAGTGATAGTCAATCACTTTTGGTAGATGAACAAGCATATGTTGATTTTTAGATTGGAGAATATAAGGATAGAATTTTATGTAACATTTTGCCCATGGAATGTTGTCACCTACTTTTAGGTAGGCCATGGCAATTTGATAGGCAAGCATTATATGATGGATATGCTAACACATACACCATCAAGAAGGATGGGAGGACTTTTTGATGACACCATTACAAGAGGATGCTAAAGTAAAGAAGGTAGCCAAGGTCATTTTGGTGGGTAAGAAAGAGTTTGTAAACATCAATGAAGAAGAGACAAGGATAGTGGAGGATACCTCAAGGAGTGGGGTTGCCAAAGATCAAAGTTTGAAGGTGATTTCAGCTTTGAATGATGGAGATCAGACAGTGATGTCTAAGATGGATCAGAAGGAGGTCAAAGAGCAATTTTACAAGCAGCCACAAGGTGGTTGGAAAGAAGGAGATGCTATCATAATAGGGACCATTGTTTGTCCTCTAGAGCCAATAAGAGTTGAAACACCATCACATTCTACTATAGCAGCAGTACAAGAGGATCAACCAAGGTTTTGAATGGAGGTGTTCAGGTAGATATGACAGTAAGCAATCATGGCATACAACATCCAAGTTTGATTGCAAGCACTCACCCATGGCAAGGTGTGGGTAGAGCCTACAATGTTAGGCATGAGTTTTTGCTCCCATGGAAGAAGGTTGCAGTCCAAAGATCATGGCGAAGACATGAGGCAGCAAAGGATAATGGTGGAGCACAACAAAGATTTAACTCGTGGCATGAGTTCTTTTCTAGGTGGCGTGTATGGTGCAGGAGCACCTAACACAAGGTGGCCTCTGTGAGGCATTTAAGTTCATGTTTTGTTTTGAAATCATGTTTTGTGTTGTGTTAGGACAGTAAAAATTTGAAATTTTTACTATCTCCTCATTCCATCATATTTGAATAAATCTCGAAAAATATCCCAAAAGACCATAATAAATTTTTTTTATGTATCTCACAAGAATGAGCAGTGCCAAATTTCTTCAAAATCAATCCATCGTCAAGATGTGGTTTTGCTTACATCGATACATAAGGGATCATTTGAAAGTAACCATCGGTGTGAGAAGACAGATCGGAAAGAGAATTATGGAAGTCACCGATGGAGTAAGTAATATCGATGACCTTACATCGGCAAGAGAGGCAAGTGGTCATACCGATCGATATGACAGATATCTATCGGATGACCTTTTAAAAGTTGCCCCGACGGTATATATCATACCGACAAAGCATTTCGGCAAGAGTTTCATCGAACGTCTTGCGGGGACAACGAAGCAAACGACTGTCGGCAAGAAATAAACTATCGGGATGAGACATAAAGAAGTTTCCGATGCTTAAAATCTGGGCGATAAAAGAACTTTCGGCGAGACTCACAGCGATACATATACCTATCAGGATAACTCAGCATATAGGGACAAGGGAGTCAGGTCTCGCCGATTCAAAAGTCATGGCGATCAAAAGGCATCGGTGACACTTTAACATACTCTGTCCGATGAAGGATATGAAAGGGGCATCGGGGAGATGATTTGAATCGGGATATCTTTAGAAAGCTATCCCGATAGTGTATGTCATTCCGATCAAGATAAAGTTCATACCTGAGAATAACTATCGGTAAGACAACAAAGATCGGGGGAACATAATTATGTTATCCCGATAGTGTTAATCACTCCGATAAGCAAGTCATATCGGTAGGACCCGCTACATCGCAGAGAGATCTCAAACACATGGCGATGAAGGAAGTCATGCCGATGGTCGTGCCCACTTAAGATGTGACATTACATAGTGTCGGGAATACAGTTGAGGGGTCACGCCGATTGACTGTTCGTGCCATAAAAGCATTAAGGGTCGCCCAGACATTTTAAAAATCACGCCGATAAGAAGAGTTATGGCGATGTGACACTTCACAGCAATGAACATTGAATTGATCAGATAGTTAATACAAACGGCTACGAAATTCATACGATCATTATAATTGCAAAAAAAACCGTCCGAGAAGAGAATATAGAGGAATTCTTGAGGCGCAAAACAGAGGATTCCAATCTCAGCCACTAGATGACAGGTACATATACATTGCATAGCCTGTATTTAAATTTTCTGCTAAAGTTTTAAAATGGAAACTCCGGGAAAGGGGAAAGGAAGAAAGTTACAAGGGGAAACCAGTAAGCCTAAAAAACAAAAAACTGAACAAACCCCTGAAGAGAAAGTGAAAGATAGAAAACTAAATCAGGACCTAATTGATCAATTGCCTGGGTCAACTCCCAAGGCCAGGAGGTCTGCCCAACTCAGGGCAGAAGTAGAAAAATTGGAAGATAAACATAAATGCCTGGGAGATATCTGGACCCCAATTCGGGGATATGAACTTTTTAGATTCCACTATAATAGAAGGTTTAGGAATACCCCTGTGTCAAACCCATGGCACTTGAACTTGGGAAAACTGGTTGTGCCCAATGTATTCCTGAATGTGGAACTCCTCCAACTGCTAGCCAGACATTATAATTCAAACCTGAAAGCCATCTGCAACCCACAGGGAGAACCAATTGTGCATTTATCAAAAAATGCCATTTGTGAGGTTTTTGATTTAGATGATTTGTGTACTGTCCCTATCATTTTTGAAGATCTGGACAAAGAGTATTGGAGAATGGACACAACTTACAATGGATGGAGGTTACCCATTCATAGGCCTAGGATTGAAGGAGAAGTGATACCCTTGACTGAGAATGATGGCCCTCCCTTTCATGTAGCCATTTTTGAACCATACATACAATATACTTATTTTTCTGTAGGCCAAGTCCTTGGCTCAAAGGTCCCTGAGTTCATGACTATTCCTCTGATGGTCATAGCCTCTGATATTCAATGTCATAATGCCAGACAATTTGATTATGCCTCCTATATTGCTACTAGAATAGACTCTGGTCTATCTGCAATAAAAAACAATGCTCCAGCATGCTCTTTTGAGCATTACTCAATGCTTATGCATATGGTGTTATACTATGGCCAGGAAGTAGGGTTATGGCCAAATGAGTTTCGAGTTGTTGCTGCAGATAAGAAAGGGGAAAAGATACCTGTGCAAATGTGGACCAGAATCTGGGATAGTAGATATGCCAAGTCCAGCTATGCTCAATTTGAAGAGCATTGTGTAAAAGTGCTGTATAGGTATTTCAACCACCCCTGTGAATATTCAATTTCAAATGAAATAAAAAGGTTCCTCAGACCTAAAGATTTTGGTGGTCCCCCTACTGTCACTCATAATTGGGGAGACTGGTATTGCTTTAAGGATGCCACTATGATCAGAGTTTATGGATTTGAGGATACTCCATTCATATTGCCTAAAACTGTCCCTGACAGACTTGCATATTTAGAAATAATTAGGCAAATGCATTGTTCGAATGTGATGCATCTAAGTTCACATGATAAACAATCATTCATGCCCAGCACTTTGTGTTTTGGAGATTTTACTGTGGTTTCAAAAGAAGGATACAATCTCATTTTGGATAAACTAATGCATTATAACATGATAACTGCTGAGGTGAGGAAAGGGTTTGACCCTGAAGGTTTCATTGACTCTGCAAGAAGAAAACAGAATCTCAGTGGATACATGCACATACATTATCCACATGATGATGTCATTAGAAATTTGGAAGAAGCTGAAGTCGACTTGGTGGTAGAAAAATATAACAGAGATTTAAATGAAAAGAAAAAGCAGTTGGCAGAAGTTGAAGTGGTTTCCTCTGAAGATGAAGAACTCACTGAACAAGAGCAGCCACAAGATAAAACCATGGAAATGTCCAAAAGAAAAATACAACAATATCAGCCTCCAGTTGTGCTACATGATGAGGAGGGGTCTGCTGATGAAGATCCACGCCAAACGGCCTATGATTCTTTCATTTCAGATGATGCATTTGTTCAGTCAAAGGAATTTAAATCATTCCTGTATAAATACAAAGGAAAAGAAATTAGAGAGTCAGTAGATGATGTTTCTGCTGATAATGAAAAATAGTAATTAGATATGCTGAAGGAAACAGTAGATAAAGAAATGCAGGACATGACACCTAGCAAGGGTAGACAGTTACTCAAAGATGCAGGGGTTATGATTTTTCCTGGTTTGGACTTAAATTTTGCTTTGGTTTTTGACAGCTTTCTGAATAGTGTTGATGATAAGTATAAGCTTACTCCAGAAGGAGTTAATGAAGTGTATATGGGAACAAGATATAATATTGATGAAAATTCCTTGATGATATGGGCATTGTACCCTCCTCATAAGAAGACGGCCATCATAGATACTGCAAAGACTTTTGGCCATGTTATGACTTTGAAAGCAGGGGAAACTGACCCTATGATTACTGCAGACATTGGTATCAATGTCGCAAAGTTGAATAAAGCACAGGCTCAAATGTTGATCAAAGAAAGAGATGCTTATAAATTGAACTGTGAGAGATTGACAAAAGAAAATGATTACTTGAAGGATGCTGTTAGGAGCACTTTTGGCCAATCCACAAAAAGAATAACTCAAGGTGAGAGCTCTCAGGGCATTCAAGTATTATCCCCTGACCAAGCCACACAAATTCAAATAGATGCGTTTGTTACAATACTGCAGAGCAGGTATGCAAACATGGTGCGGTGGTTGAATTAGTTTTGGGATAATTACTCAGAAAATCATAAAGCAATCAAAGAACATGAAAGACTTGAAAAGAGGATACAAGAAAAATTGATTGAGTTACAAAATAAAAGTGCCACTGATAATACAGATCTCCCTGATGCCAGAGCATTGCTCAAACAGCACCAACATTACTATGACAAACTTAAAACTGATGCTAAGGAAGGTATTGATGCTTCAAGTGCAGGAGTGCCTAGGTTATTTAAAGATAACGGAGAGGTGAAGAGCAAAGAAGAATGGATTATTGACTGTCAGATTATATTACACAAAGCCACAAGAGCTTTGAAAGATAAAGCCTCTGCATCCAAAGAAGTTTGCAAACAATTGGAGGAGATGGCTACTCTTGATGTAATTACCAGAAGCGCTATTGAGCTTACTGATTCTCATCGTGATCAAGAGTATCTAGATCATCTGGCTAAAGTTTATTTATGGCTGAATAGAGCATAATTACGCTTATGTAATTATTGTTAATACTTGTTAAGTTCCCAAAAGACTTATTGAAGAGTTATGTCTCTTCATAGAAACATCTATATAAGTTCAAACAATTTATGCTGAAAAGATCATCAGCAATAGAAGATATTCATATATACATAATATACAATGTTCCAAAATGACTATGTTGCATATTTTATTTGAAGAAGAAGTTTGAAGTTCTCTAATTTAGTATTTCTACTTTGGTATCAGTTGTTTGTTGAAATTATTCAATTGTGTGGCTGTCTCCATTTCTGCATTTCCTTGTTATTCAGATTAAGATATCAAGTATATATTTAACCTGTCAATACACATTTGCTGTATCTGTGTGATTAATTTGGTTGGTGTCCATCTGAGGAATTAAACCCTTCTGATTTAGTCACAGTAGCCTGGAAGTAATAAGTTGGGATTACTAAGTAGAGCCATATAATTAGGATTGCCATTCTGTCTCTAGTAAAATATTATCTGTTAATCTTGTCCATTCATTTCATTTGGTTCCTTCAAGTAAGGATTAAAATACCTTCTGGTGAATTATAAGATATCTGATTTTATTTGGTTGGATTATCAAGAAGAGTCTGTCAGTCATTTACTTGCACGTTTATACAAGCTATAAACCAAAACTGTGCCAAACAACTAGAATTATTACCATTAAGAAATTACTGGTCTTGGTCCTTCAAATTGACTCTGTTACCCAACAAGGCACTAGTCTCATTTAACTCATAAATTAAAACCTTTTACCTTGATATTGCTTATACAATTACTGCCAATCACTTATCAAACATTATACATAGAATTAATTAGTCAGCTTTTTTATCTATCCTACATCCTATGCCATTGTAGATAGATCTAGTTAATCCACTCATCCACACTCAGACTGCTTTAATATTTTAAGGTTCACCCACCTAGGTGTAGCAGGACCTAAAGTGTAGGAAATCATCAAACCTTGAAGGCTGATTTCGTCAAGTTAGTTCAAAAACGTTGCAAATCCAAACATAGAGCCTGGCATCCTCTTAGGATTAGCAACCTGCATTTTTGAGACCTAACAAATTTGGCAACTCTACTGGGGAACTAGTAAAAGACCTTAGAAATTAATCCTTTCTTTCATAGAGTCATTTCAAATTTAAGTTGGTAACTCTGCTGGTGACAGGAACCCTACAGATAAAATATAAACTGTTCCTATTTAATAGGTGGCGACTCTAGTTACAATTATAAAGAATTCAAATGGATGGTAGGAGATCCAAGATGGAAGGTAGAAATTTGCAGTCATCTCCACCACTTAGAAACATTTCCAAAAGAAATGTGAATCCAAAGCATTCCCACCAAGATAATAATCTAGACATCCAAGACAATGATTCAGAACAAAATATATCAATTCACAACAAATTCACACCTCTGCATGATTCAAACGAGAACCTTAGTGGAGCAATTGATGATATTTTGGCAAGGTACAGACCCACTCCTCAAGCACAGCGAGATCATGATGCAAAGGTCATGAGGGATATTGATAGGAACCAAGCTGAACATGATTTCAAGATATCATTTGATCAGGGAGAAGAGATAGGGTATGAATTTTCAAATCAAGGAATGACTGATAATCCAGAACATCAGGAAATAAATAATCAGGACATGAGTGAAGAGCAACAGGAAATACTCATGCTCCGAAAGGAACTTGAAAGGTACAAGATACAGGAAGAAAGGGAGTTGTTGCAGCAAGAAATTCAACAGAGGAAAAATAAAGCCAAAACAGCTCCCCCAAAGTATGTACCCCCGCATAGAGGGAATATTTCAAGAAATACACAGCAAAATACAAGTGTTGCTCAAAACTCACATGCTTCCAGAAGTCATCAGAACACTATTCCCCAAAACCCTAGACCACCTCCTATACATAATGTATCTCAACACATAGTAAATACCTACCCACCCCCTGGTCAACAATACTATAGACCACAAAATCATCACACAAACCCCCACATGAACCAACATCAACAATATGCATATCATCAGCCACCAGGTGGATACAATTATTATCCCAATCCACCACCTTTGAATTTCCCACCCCAAAACCTTGCAAATATATGCAGTCAATTTGATTTAACTGGATATCAGCTATATCCATATCCTATGGATAGTACTTGGAGAAATATGGTTCCCAAGTTTACTGGAAATAATGCAATATCTGCGGAAGATCATATCAGAAGTTTTAATGCTTTTGTACAGGACATTGGTATGGATTGGGAAGACGTTAGAATGAGGTTATTTATGATGTCCCTCACTGAAGATGCCAGAGATTGGTTTAACAGCTTGCCTGACGCATCAATCAATTCAATAACTGATTTCCATAACCAGTTTAAGGATCAGTATGGTAACCAATATGCTCCTGAGTTTGCACTACATGAATTAATAAGTATACAAAAGTATCAAAATGAGTTAGTATTTGATTTTAACTTGAAGTTTTCCAAGCTACATAATAAGGTACCACATGGGGCTAAGTTATCTGACCAGGCAGCACTAAGTATCTATATGAAAGCATTTGACCCTAAAACAGGGTATGAACTTAGAAACAGGTGTCCTGCAACCTTGGCCGAAGCACAGAAAGTGGCCATAACTATTGAAAATAATAGGAAGGCTGCAGGAATGGTCAGTAAGAGGGATAATCATAGAAATCTTCAAAATCAAAATGCTCAACAGATTAAACCAGAGGGTCAGCATAGGCATGAAAGACCTAGGTTACATGATATGCCCTACAATACAAATTGGAAGGATGGAAGACCTATAGATAATAATAGAAAGCAACCATATGGAAAGGATACTCCTGATCCCTTGAAGAGAAATGTGGCACATATGGCAGAAAATAAACCTTGGTGTTTTGTATGTAACTTACCACATTTACCTGAATACTGTGAGGTAGCTAAATCAATACAGCAAGAGGAAATGCTATACAACTATAATAGGGATAATCACACCATCAATATGATGCAGGATACACCATGTGTGGTAACAGAAGATTATTCTTCTTCTTCAGAAGAAGGATATTAGTATGATGTAGGGAACCAAAAGTATCATATTAACATGGGAGAACAAGAGGTATTCTCAGACCAGGAAGATAGTTGTAACAACAAATCATATGGTCAATGGAGAAAACCTACTGAGGATGAAAGAGAAACTCTCACAGTGGCTGCAGTGGCTCAAGCTCGAAACACTTATAACTTGAGGAATAGAACAACAAATGTTGGGCAAGGAACTCCTGGAAGTGTATTTATAAAAGACCAGAATAACAAAGGGAATAATACAAAATCATCACCTAAAGAACCAGAAAAGGGGGATAAAAGTAAAATGAAAGAAAATCAAGAAAAAGAGAACACAAAAACAGAAAAGAATGACCAGATGATAGCCCCTTCTTTTGACATTGCACAGGCAGTGTCTCAGGTGAAGATATCAGTCCCACTCCCCGAGATGATGAAAATAGATAAATATAGGAGTACAGTTGTCAAGATGATTTCTGATACACCAAATCCAAAACATAAAGGGTTTGAAAAAACAACAAATAATGTGCATCAAGAAAATTTTAAGATGCCTGAGGTATACCTTGGTGACACACTTACAAAAAATCCCTCACAGGTAGATCCATTCTATACTACACTAGTAATCAAAAATAGAATAGTCAGGAATTGTATGATTGATTCAGGTGCTGCTATGAATATCATGCCTATAGCAGTGATGAAAGAATTGGGGATGTGGGTTGATACTACGTATGGCCAGTGTTATGCAATGGATAACAGATCTATTCCAGTAGTTGGTATTATGAAAGATGTAGAGATAAAACTTGCTTCGCATCCTGAAGCAACATATAACATTGACATCACTGTGGTTGATATCCCACCATATTATGGAATGCTTTTATCAAGGCAATGGGCTGCTATGGCAGGAGGCAATGTTCAGTTAGATTTATCATATGCCACCATACCAGTGGGTGACAAGGAAATCAAATTGTGCAGAGAGCCAAGGTATGACAATATCATAGAAAGAATGGACCGGCATCAGGTGAATTTCTTTTGTGACACAGATTTGGGAGTCTTCAAAGTTGGAGAAACTACACCAGAGTTACATAACACTGACCCAATACACACTGAATCTATGAAAGAAGAAAATGAGTTGTGGAAAATGTATTTTGATGGTGCATGTAGCAAAGTAGGAAATGGGGCTAGAGTAATTTTCATTTCACCAGGAGGTAAAACTTTTAAATACTCTTTCCTATTGACATTTGAATGTACAAATAATGTAGCTGAGTATGAAGCCCTGCTCATTGGCCTAAACATAGCCACCAAACACAAAATAAAAAAGTTGGCTGTTTATGGTGATTCTGAATTGGTTATCTCCCAAATAAGAGAAAAATACTTATCTAAAAATAAAAGATTAAGACAGTACAGAAATGCAGTTTGGGATAGTGTTGAATTATTTGATGCCTTTTCAATCAGCTGGGTTGATAGGTCTAAAAACATTATGGCAGACTTTTTAGCAAACATTGCATTAAAGAGAGATGATGTCACATTGGGAGGAATCACAGAAGTTGAATTTAAAACTAGACCTACCATCCCTGATAATATACAGAACTGGCAAGTATTTGATAGTGATGCTGACATAATCAATTTCTTGCATTGTGCTGATTATTACGAAAATCAAGAAATTGATTTCAGTGCATTTGTGGAGGAACATGATGGGAAGCAAACCCTTTTTGGCCAAGAAGTGGTCCAGTTGAAAACGAATAAGATACCCAAAGGACTTATTGCATTAGAAAAGACATTTGATGGCCATGACAGGTATAAAAAGAAAGACACACCAGTGGTACCTAGTAACCTTGAAGAAATCAATTTAGGGACACAAACAACTCAAAAAAATGTGTATATTGGAAGAAGTCTTGACCCAAAAATCAGAAGCAGACTTATCAACCTGCTCAGGAAGTACAGGCATGTGTTTTCTTGGTCATATGATGACTTAAAAGCATATAGAGAGGATCTATTTCAACATTAGATACCACTGAAGCCAGATACAAAACCATTCAGACAGAAACAGAGGCCGATTAATCCTACATTGGCTCCTAAAATGCTAGAGGAACTTACAAAGTTAAGGGATGGAGCTATAATCAAACCTATTAGACATTCTTCCTGGGTTTCAAACTTAGTACCTGTCAAGAAAAAGAATGGTGACATTAGACTGTGTGTGGATTTCATAAACCTGAATAAATCTTCCCTCAAAGATAATTATCCTCTTCCCAATATGGAGGCAATATTGCAAAAAGTTACTGGGTGTGAATTGCTATCCATGATGGATGGTTTCTCCGGCTACAATCAGGTAAAAGTTAAGGAGTCTGAACAATTTAAGACGGCATTCACCACTCCGTGGGGAACATATGTATACTTGAGAATGCCATTCGGATTAACTAATGCTGGAGCAACATTTCAAAGAGCGATGGATGTAGCTTTTGCTGAATTGATCAATAAGATTATGATAGTATATCAAGACGACTTAACAGCATATTCAAAAAGGGCCGAAGATCATTGCACACATCTAGAACAGATATTTGTCAAAGCCCTAGAATATGGAATATCATTGAACCCTAAAAAATGCCATTTTGCAGTAACAGAAGGAAAATTGCTTGGCCATATAGTCTCGAAGGAAGGAGTTAAAATAGATCCTGAAAGGGTAAAAGCAATTGATCAAGTCCCTATTCCAAAAAATGTAAAAGCTATACAATCATTCTTTGGTCAGATAAATTTTGTCAGGAGATTTATACCAAATTTTGCAGAGATTGTTTGTCCTATATCAAGAATGCTGAAGAAGAACTCAGAAATGAAGTGGACAATAGAAACATTGGAAGCATTTGGTAACATTAAGGAGGCCATCAAGCAAGCTCCAGTCTTAATATCCCCTGACTTCGGTAAACCTTTCCAACTTTTCTCATTTGCTTCCTATCATACAGTAGCAGCAATGTTGTTACAGAAAAACAATGATGGATATGAACAGCCTATCTCTTTCTTCAGCAAGTCCCTTCAGAATGCAAAGTTGAAGTATGAAATTATTGAAAAATAGGCATATGCATTGGTAAAAGTAGTAAAAAATTTTAGACCATATTTGGTGGGGGCTAAAATCATAGCATATGTTCCTAATGCTGCAGTGAAGGATGTATTGATCCAAACTGAAGTCACCGGCAGGAGATGTAGGTGGATTAATAGGATTCAGGAATTCAACATTGAAATCCAAATCACTAATTTGGTAAGGGGACAGGGTCTTGCCAAATTGATGACTGAAAGTAACCTAGAAGCCTCTCAAATATGTAATGTTGATACAAGTACCAGCATTGAACACACTCCATGGTATACTGATATAATATATTATCTAAATCATATGAAATGTCTTGAAGGATATGATGATAACAAAAGGAGGACACTCAAGCTACAAGCTTCAAAATATGTACTCATCAGTGGGGATCTTTATTGGAAAAATAGAGATGGGATTCTATTATTATGCTTGGATGAATATCAGTCAAAACGTATTATGAAGGAGCTACATGAAGGCATGTGTGGAGGTCATTTCTCAGCGAAAACTACAGCCCACAAAATCCTGAGGGCAGGATATTATTGGCCTAAAGTTTTTAATGATTCATACCAGTACACTAGAAAGTGTGAAGCATGCCAGAAGTTCTCAGGCAAGTTAAAATATCAAGGAGCATTACCCTTAAAACCTATGCAGGTTGAGGCTCCATTTTATCAATGGGGTATTGATTTTATAGGTGAAATCTCAGAAAAATCAAGTGGAGGGCACAGATGGATTTTAGTAGCTACTGATTACTTTACAAAATGGGTGGAAGCAATCCCTACCAAACAGGCTACAAGTAAAGTTGTGATCAATTTTCTAATGGATAACATTATATGCAGATTTGGTACTCCTGTAAGATTGATTACAGATAATGGGATGTGTTTTAGATCTGATGAATTCAAAGGTTTTTGCAGTACACATGGTATCACTGTTTCTTATGCTGCTCCCTACCATCCACAGGCCAATGGACAAGCAGAATCAAGTAATAAGAGCCTATTGAAAATTATAAAAAGAATGTTGGATAGAAATAAGAAGGCTTGGGATTCAAAATTAAGAATGGCAGTGTGGGCTGACAGGATTACTATAAAAAGGGCAATTGGGAGATCCCCTTATGAATTGGTATATGGAACACAAGCAAGATTAACATTGGAAAATCTTATACCAGTATACAAATTCATTCTCCAGGAAGACTTGAATATCCCTGAACCAATGGAGGAAAGGTTGGAACAACTGGCAGAACTTGATGAAACAAGAAGAATAGCTCAGAGGCAGAATGTTAAATTACAATCGCAGGTAAAATATCTCTTTGACAAGAAGGCCAAAGAAAGAAAGTTTGAAATAAATGATCTGGTGCTGATGTGGAATGCAAGATGTCAGGACAAAGGAAAACATGGAAAATTTGAAGCCCTGTGGTTGGGTCCTTTTGTTATCACTGGCAAAGGAGGTGATGATTCTTACTGTGTACAGAATATGTCAGGAGAGGAGCAGGAATTGCCTATACATGGGCAATACTTGAAACAGTTCTTTTCATAAACATGTACAAAGAGAATTGAGTGTTGCCAGTGCATGGACAACATTCAAATAATTCTCAAAATATCTTATTCCATGCACAGTAGTCTAGGAATCATTCCCGCTCCCCATCATTTGTTACTTTCCTTTTCCCAGTTTCATAAAAACCTCACCCCAAATAATAAAATATGTGGTCTACTTCCCCAGGAGATCTGGATCCTTGTTATACTCATAGGGGGTATACATCCCAGACAGAGCCACTGTTAGGACAGTAAAAATTTGAAATTTTTACTATCTCCTCATTCCATCATATTTGAATAAATCCTAAAAAATATCCCAAAAGACCATAATAAAATTTTTCTATGTATCTCACAAGAATGAGCAGTGCCAAATTTCTTCAAAATCAATCCATCGTCAAGATGTGGTTTTGCTTACATCAATACATAAGGGATCATTTGAAAGTAACCATCGGCGTGAGAAGACAGATCGGAAAGAGAATTATGGAAGTCACCGATGGAGTAAGTAATACCGATGACCTTACATCGGCAAGAGAGGCAAGTGGTCATACCGATTGGTATGACAGATATCTATTGGATGACCTTTTAAAAGTTGCCCCGACGGTATATATCATACCGACAAAGCATTTCGGCAAGAGTTTCACTGAACGTCTTGCGGGGACAACGAAGCAAACGACTGTCGGCAAGAAATAAACTATCGGGATGAGACATAAAGAAGTTTCTGATGCTTAAAATCTGGGCGATAAAAGAACTTTCGGCGAGACTCACAGCGATACATATACCTATCGGGATAACAAAGCATATCGGGACAAGGGAGTCAGGTCTCGCCGATTCACAAGTCATGGCGATCAAAAGGCATCGGTGACACTTTAACATACTCTGTCCGATGAAGGATATGAAAGGGGCATCGGGGAGATGATTTGAATCGGGATATCTTTAGAAAGCTATCCCGATAGTGTATGTCATTCCGATCAAGATAAAGTTCATACCTGAGAATAACTATCGGTAAGACAACAAAGATCGGGGGAACATAATTATGTTATCCCGATAGTGTTAATCACTCCGATAAGCAAGTCATATCGGTAGGACCCGCTACATCGCAGAGAGATCTCAAACACATGGCGATGAAGGAAGTCATGCCGATGGTCGCGCCCACTTAAGATGTGACATTACATAGCGTCGGGAATACAGTTGAGGGGTCACGCCGATTGACTGTTCGCGCCATAAAAGCATTAAGGGTCGCCCAGACATTTTAAAAATCACACCGATAAGAAGAGTTATGGCGATGTGACACTTCACAGCAATGAACATTGAATTGATCAGATAGTTAATACAAACGGCTACGAAATTCATACGATCATTATAATTGCAAAAAAAACCGTCCGAGAAGAGAATACAGAGGAATTCTTGAGGCGCAAAATAGAGGATTCCAATCTCAGCCACAGGACGACAGGTACATATACATTGCATAGCCTGTATTTAAATTTTCTGCTAAAGTTTTAAAATGGAAAATCTAGGAAAGGGGAAAGGAAGAAAGTTACAAGGGGAAACCAGTAAGCCTAAAAAACAAAAAACTAAACAAACCCCTAAAGAGAAAGTGAAAGATAGAAAACTAAATCAGGACCTAATTGATCAATTGCCTGGGTCAACTCCCAAGGCCAGGAGGTCTGCCCAACTCAGGGCAGAAGTAGAAAAATTGGAAGATAAACATAAACGCCTGGGAGATATCTGGACCCCAATTCGGGGATATGAACTTTTTAGATTCCACTATAATAGAAGGTTTAGGAATACCCCTGTGTCAAACCCATGGCACTTGAACTTGGGAAAACTGGTTGTGCCCAATGTATTCCTGAATGTGGAACTCCTCCAACTGCTAGCCAGACATTATAATTCAAACCTGAAAGCCATTTGCAACCCACAGGGAGAACCAATTGTGCATTTATCAAAAAATGCCATTTGTGAGGTTTTTGATTTAGATGATTTGTGTACTGTCCCTATCATTTTTGAAGATCTAGACAAAGAGTATTGGAGAATGGACACAACTTACAATGGATGGAGGTTACCCATTCATAGGCCCAGGATTGAAGGAGAAGTGATACCCTTGACTGAGAATGATGGCCCTCCCTTTCATGTAGCCATTTTTGAACCATACATACAATATACTTATTTTTCTGTAGGCCAAGTCCTTGGCTCAGAGGTCCCTGAGTTCATGACTATTCCTCTGATGGTCATAGCCTCTGATATTCAATGTCATAATGCCAGACAATTTGATTATGCCTCCTATATTGCTACTAGAATAGACTCTGGTCTATCTGCAATAAAAAACAATGCTCCAGCATGCTCTTTTGAGCATTACTCAATGCTTATGCATATGGTGTTATACTATGGCCAAGAAGTAGGGTTATGGCCAAATGAGTTTCGAGTTGTTGCTGCAGATAAGAAAGGGGAAAAGATACCTGTGCAAATGTGGACCAGAATCTGGGATAGTAGATATGCCAAGTCCAGCTATGCTCAATTTGAAGAGCATTGTGTAAAAGTGCTGTATAGGTATTTCAACCACCCCTGTGAATATTCAATTTCAAATGAAATAAAAAGGTTCCTCAGACCTAAAGATTTTGGTGGTCCCCCTACTGTCACTCATAATTGGGGAGACTGGTACTGCTTTGAGGATGCCACTATGATCAGAGTTTATGGATTTGAGGATACTCCATTCATATTGCCTAAAACTGTCCCTGACAGACTTGCATATTTAGAAATAATTAGGCAAATGCATTGTTCGAATGTGATGCATCTAAGTTCACATGATAAACAATCATTCATGCCCAGCACTTTGTGTTTTGGAGATTTTACTGTGGTTTCAAAAGAAGGATACAATCTCATTTTGGATAAACTAATGCATTATAACATGATAACTGCTGAGGTGAGGAAAGGGTTTGACCCTAAAGGTTTCATTGACTCTACAAGAAGAAAACAGAATCTCAGTGGATACATGCACATACATTATCCACATGATGATGTCATTAGAAATTTGGAAGAAGCTGAAGTCGACTTGGTGGTAGAAAAATATAACAGAGATTTAAATGAAAAGAAAAAGCAGTTGGCAGAAGTTGAAGTGGTTTCCTCTGAAGATGAAGAACTCACTGAACAAGAGCAGCCACAAGATAAAACCATGGAAATGTCCAAAAGAAAAATACAACAATATCAGCCTCCAGTTGTGCTACATGATGAGGAGGGGTCTGCTGATGAAGATCCACGCCAAACGGCCTATGATTCTTTCATTTCAGATGATGCATTTGTTCAGTCAAAGGAATTTAAATCATTCCTGTATAAATACAAAGGAAAAGAAATTAGAGAGTCAGTAGATGATGTTTCTGCTGATAATGAAAAATAGTTATTAGATATGCTGAAGGAAATAGTAGATAAAGAAATGCAGGACATGACACCTAGCAAGGGTAGACAGTTACTCAAAGATGCAGGGGTTATGATTTTTCCTGGTTTGGACTTAAATTCTGCTTTGGTTTTTGACAGCTTTCTAAATAGTGCTGATGATAAGTATAAGCTTACTCCAGAAGGAGTTAATGAAGTGTATATGGGAACAAGATATAATACTGATGAAAATTCCTTGATGATATGGGCATTGTACCCTCCTCATAAGAAGACGGCCATCATAGATACTGAAAAGACTTTTGGCCATGTTATGACTTTGAAAGCAGGGGAAACTGACCCTATGATTACTGCAGAAATTGGTATCAATGTCGCAAAGTTGAATAAAGCACAAGCTCAAATGTTGATCAAAGAAAGAGATGCTTATAAATTGAACTGTGAGAGATTGACAAAAGAAAATGATTACTTGAAGGATGCTGTTAGGAGCACTTTTGGCCAATCCACAAAAAGAATAACTCAAGGTGAGAGCTCTCAGGGCATTCAAGTATTATCCCCTGACCAAGCCACACAAATTCAAATAGATGCGTTTGTTACAATACTGCAGAGCAGGTATGCAAACATGGTGCGGTGGTTGAATCAGTTTTGGGATAATTACTCAGAAAATCATAAAGCAATCAAAGAACATGAAAGACTTGAAAAGAGGATACAAGAAAAATTGATTGAGTTACAAAATAAAAGTGCCACTGATAATACAGATCTCCCTGATGCCAGAGCATTGCTCAAACAGCACCAACATTACTATGACAAACTTAAAATTGATGCTAAGGAAGGTATTGATGCTTCAAGTGCAGGAGTGCCTAGGTTATTTAAAGATAACGGAGAGGTGAAGAGCAAAGAAGAATGGATTATTGACTGTCAGATTATATTACACAAAGCCACAGGAGCTCTGAAAGATAAAGCCTCTGCATCCAAAGAAGTTTGCAAACAATTGGAGGAGATGGTTACTCTTGATGTAATTACTAGAAGCGCTATTGAGCTTACTGATTCTCATCGTGATGAAGAGTATCTAGATCATCTGGCTAAAGTTTATTTATGGCTAAATAGAGCATAATTACGCTTATGTAATTATTGTTAATACTTGTTAAGTTCCCAAAAGACTTATTGAAGAGTTATGTCTCTTCATAGAAACATCTATATAAGTTCAAACAATTTATGCTGAAAAGATCATCAGCAGTAGAAGATATTCATATATACATAATATACAATGTTCCAAAATGACTATGTTGCATATTTTATTTGAAGAAGAAGTTTGAAGTTCTCTAATTTAGTATTTCTACTTTGGTATCAGTTGTTTGTTGAAATTATTCAATTGTGTGGCTGTCTCCATTTCTGCATTTCCTTGTTATTCAGATTAAGATATCAAGTATATATTTAACCTGTCAATACACATTTGCTGTATCTGTGTGATTAATTTGGTTGGTGTCCATTTGAGGAATTAAACCCTTCTGATTTAGTCACAGTAGCCTGGAAGTAATAAGTTGGGATTACTAAGTAGAGCCATATAATTAGGATTGCCATTCTGTCTCCAGTAAAATATTATTTGTTAATCTTGTCCATTCATTTCATTTGGTTCCTTCAAGTAAGGATTAAAATACCTTCTAGTGAATTATAAGATATCTGATTTTATTTGGTTGGATTATCAAGAAGAGTCTGTCAGTCATTTACTTGCACGTTTATACAAGCTATAAACCAAAACTGTGCCAAACAACTAGAATTATTACCATTAAGAAATTACTGGTCTTGGTCCTTCAAATTGACTCTGTTACCCAACAAGGCACTAGTCTCATTTAACTCATAAATTAAAACCTTTTACCTTGATATTGCTTATACAATTACTGCCAATCACTTATCAAACATTATACATAGAGTTAATTAGTCAGCTTTTTTATCTATCCTACATCCTATGCCATTGTAGATAGATCTAGTTAATCCACTCATCCACACTCAGACTGCTTTAATATTTTAAGGTTCACCCACCTAGGTGTAGCAGGACCTAAAGTGTAGGAAATCATCAAACCTTGAAGGCTGATTTCGTCAAGTTAGTTCAAAAACGTTGCACATCCAAACATAGAGCCTGGCATCCTCTTAGGATTAGCAACCTGCATTTTTGAGACCTAACATGTTGTAATAAGGTCTATTTGACCAATGCATGTAATCTCAGTTTGTATCTAGGTTCTTCAAGACCTAGAACAAATTTTGTAAGTCCCAAGTGACTTAGGTCACTTTTGTCAAATTGTTAGTCTTTAGACAGTTGGTCTCCCAGCTGCTTGGAATCGGTTGGTTTTTCTCCCAGTCGTTTGGAATCGGTTGGTTTTCCTCAGGGGCAAGTTATAAACCCAGAGGAATGAACCAAATGAGTATTGTAATCAGATTGTAGAAGAGGTGAATGTGATTGTGTATTGTGCTAAGGAGAAATAAAATGATTCTGTTCCGTCATTTTGATTTCCACTTCCTGTAATTGCAAATTGTATAGCTGTAGATTTCCTTTCTTCCTATGCTTTCTGTTGTTGCAATATGTCGATGTGAAGCATTCCACTAGTAAGATTTCTATCGAAATCAGTGGAATGGCTTCATTGTACAAATGTCCATTTTTGTTTTCTATCTTGTTTCATTATTTGGCGGCGTAGAGGATCCAGACAATGCGTGCTGCACAGTAGGTTGACCTAGCATCCCCATGTGCTAGGGTTCGGGAGAAGGTAGACTGTGCAATGGCGTATCGGTGAAGTAAACCCTAGTGTGGCCAATAGTAATGGTCATGCCACTGAGAGAAGGCCAAAAGTGACATTAGAGTGATCAATGTATCAGCAGCTCCAGAGTAAGTCCCACCGACATAGCTAGTCTCACCGAGGGTGTTGGTTCATTGGCACATTAGCCAGAGATTGCAAGTGTTCGCTGATAGAACAAGTCTCCCCAAAGGTAAATGCCATCGGCACATTGGGAGACAAGTTAAGAGTTTTGCCGATGGGAAGAGTCTCACCGAAGACACATATATCAGCATATCGGTAAGAGTTGCGATATCGGGAGACAAGTTAAAAGTTACGCTGATGGAAGTAACTCTCGGCGAAGGAAGTGTCGTGGTCACATCGGCATAAGATTGATCAACGGTAAGACTTGAGAAAGTCATACCGATCATTGTTGTCTGATTGATCGAGGTGTATTGGTGGCCAGTAAGTGGAGTCTGGCCGATGGAAGACAAATTTGATCATTGTTCTACGGTTTCCGCTGTGCACTCCCCATCAGTTTTGAAAATGTTTTACGATTCAAGATTAAGTTAACACAAGTTTGCCTCATTAATTGAGCCTTTCTTAATTGTTTTCTCACCATTGAGGTTGTTATTACTCTACGAGAAACTCTTTTATATTTCTCCTTGCTAGTATTAATAGTAGAATTGAGTGAATTGAAAAGGCTTCTAACAATAATTTTATTCCGATCGAACACTTTGTTTAACTGAATCTTTAATTTCTTTAGTAAAGGTCTCATTCTGTAGATCTTTAGTAATTGCACAAAAATTTAGCATTGTTTGGTTAATGTTTTATTCTCAAAGTATTCATGGAAGAGTTTTGAAGCCCACAACCGAACTGTTCGTGACGACCTCTTGCCTTCAAGTGTTTCCATTATGTTCCCATCAATTTCAAGTAACCATTTTGGGGTTCTTGGATGTTTTACAATTTCATCATGCTCATTATCTTCTTGACAAACGCCCTCTCTTCTTATGTAATTTGGCGATACATTGATTTTCATTGTTTCATCCATGTTATCAACCTTATCAATTTTATCAACAAATGGATTATGGAGTGCAAATTCAACATCATGAGATTCATATCCACAATCTTCGAGAAAATGTTTTTCTACATCTTTGTCCATGATATTACTCTTATCAATAGGCATTTCATAACATTTTCCAACATTTTCATTTGCAATATCATGGTCAATTCATTATTATCTAACATTTAATTCGAATCAACATTAACACCTTCAATTTGCATGTTATTAGATGGTAAAGAAGAAGCTTCACCTTGATGAGCATCCACCAAACCCAGTCTTCCAATCCTCTTCCTTGCTCTATCCTTTTCCCTAATTGCTTCAATTTCCTCCAATGTAACTTTCATCCTCCTTTTTGCTTTACAACGGTTGTTGTTCCCCATTAGGGGAACAAAAATATCACCCTAATGATTGTAACAAGCAAATTTTGTGTCTAAAAGTGCATAAAAGTGTTTTTGATTGTAATAGGCAGAGATCACGGGTTTTTTGACAGTAAAGGATCTGTGGGCACAGTTGTTGGGCCCAACTATATTCTTTTTGCCTTTTTTTGGCTTTTACATAACATATATCCATTTTTAAAATGGATATTCGTTACCTAAAGCCCAATTCTTTGGGCAATGGATATCTAGGTAATGGATATCCATTCTACAAAATGGATATCTGTTCTAGAAAATGGATATCCATTCTGTAAAATGGATATCCATTATGTTTTCCTATGAATTAACAAAATAAAACTTATGTGTGGTTGAAAGAAGGTGGTGAACAAAACCAAAGGACTTATTAGAGACATTGCCAAGGGTGTTGATGGCAAAATAGAGATTTCAAGTGGCAAATGCACTAGTGTAACCTATGAAAATTTTATAGGGATCATATAGAATATCATGTACAATATACATATTAAGGAATGCATCATGATACTTGGTATGGGTATGTGAGACTAGTAGAGTTGCATGGTTGGAAGAGGCCAAGTGTAGGGAAGAAGAGGAATTTCACCAAGATGTAGATGGACTAGAAATTCTAGATTAGAGGATATTGACATAGTCTGTGATGTCACTTGAAAGGATAAAAGACTAGCATGGGAAATAGGTGGATAAAAGATGTATGAACCAATAAAAAACAAAATCTATTGAGGTTGTGGTCATGAACTGTTTGGACATAGGCCCATCGAAGGATGGAATAGTAAGGGTAGGAAGGCAAGAGAGGTAACAAAAAATGGCCATAAGAAGAAGATGTAGATTGAAAGGAATAATGACATATTTTGTGCTTATATGTTTTTGGTGACACGATCAACATTAGGTAAAGAGAAGGAATAGTTTCCCTATAAGAAACAAGTGATTGTTCCATGGAACAATGGAGTTGTGGCTAGATAATTGACTCCGAATAACTCCACAAATCCATTTTCTAAAGGATAAATCAAAATGTCATATGCCAAAGGATTGTGAAATATTTTAGTAGTGTCATTTTTTGTTGAACACTTTGTGCATGAGTGTCAACATATCATTCTAGATTATCAATCCCAGTAATGAGGCAGTTCAAATAAGGTGAAATATTATTCTCAACATGTCTCAAACTCACATGTGTATGCCTCATGTCATATGTAACAATGGTGGAGGGTGTCAAAGATATATTATCAACTAATGCCACCTTATCCTCACATATACCAAGTAGAAATTGTAAAAGATCCTCATGTTGTTATTCATTCTTAAGTATGTCTATATCATGTGCAAGATGGGATATAGGAGGAGGTACTCCATAAGTACTTAAAGATATGACATGTGAAAGTATGAATGGATCTAAATGGGGGTCAAACTACTAATTTGGTATATCATACTGATGCATAGAAAAGTTAATGGGATCTACTACAAATGGGCCACTAGAAGGAGAAGAAATAAAAGCATGAGCAAAATATTGTCTAGGGCCAATAATAAAGTGATCTATGAAAGCACATGACAATGCATGAAAGGATGTATGAGAAGCATGACATGAATTAAATCATTACTTAGTGGTAAAAATTAATGTATCACTAAATGTTTGTATCAAAATATAGTCATCATGTATAGAAGAATAATTTGAAGATATCAATTATCTAGCATGTATCTTTGCATCTTCATTACCACTAAATGACTCTAGCATATGTGTATTAAGGGAATTTTCATCATAAATCACATAATCATGTAACAAACAGGATGTCATTAACCTCATCATAAGAAGATAAATAAATATCACTATGCCCATCACTAAACATATCATCAATAGTTGAGCCTCAAGATAGACAAGATGGATCATCATGAATTACATGGGAGTTAATGAGCTCATGTGAAGTTGAACAAGGTGTATCATGTATAGGCCTATCGCTAGTGAGAGATGAAGTACAATCATCATAAATCTCATCACTAGGATAATGATCATAGATAGGTTATTAAATTCAACAAGTATATCATTAGGAATGGATAGAGGTGAATCATAATCACATGTAGGTAAAGGTAAGGCATATATATCTACATTATAAATGTCCATAGGTTTAGTGGAGATATAGAAAAATGATCGTCATTATACTCATTAGATCATGTATTAAAAAAGGTAATTCATTCAAAGCACATGAATCTATGGACATAGGACCAACATGACATGTCAAATATATATCATCAAGATAGGGGCCCGCTCTCTATATAGGCACCCTCGAGCCCATCCCCATAGGTCAAGCCCTATTTATCAAGGGGAGACTAGGCTTAGGCTATAGCTATATATAGTTGATAGTCAGGTTGGCACTTGGCGCATTAATTTTTTAGCACTATTTAAGCTACCTGTAATTGACCTTAGCTTGTAAGATTGTCCTTCAAGTACTACACATTTAAAATGGGCACTATTTGAACTACTTGCAACACACACAGATCCCACCCTACCCTGCAACAATGGCATCTTTGGCACTGCAGAATCCTACATTCACAAAAAATGCATTTCTAGGTGGGAAAATCTTTTACAACACTTTAATATTCCCTTTTTTAAATTGTTCATTGGAACCCTTTTAAATTGATGAATTGATCAGTAGGTTCGCAAGTTCACAAACTTGCCGATCCGCTGATGTTTCATCTTGCTTATCTTCTTTCTTCTTTCTCTTCTATCTTTGCCTTGTTTCTTTTTCCCTTCTTCTCCCTATCAATGAACCTAAGAATCAGTGAACCACTTGGTTCATGAACTATATTGGTGCAGGAGCACCTGGTTGAGTTCATGCCTCCATGAGGCAACTTTGTCTTTTTGATTTAAGTTTGATGTTTTGTTCTTGTAGTAAGGTCTTTAGACCATTTTGAACTTGTTTGAGTCTAGTTTAAGTCCTAGGAGTTCATTTTGGAATTATATTGCAAATATTGTAAAAGTTGTCATGTTGTAAAATGCAAAAATGCAACAAAAGGAAGATGAAGGGTCAAAGTCGGTTTGAATTAAAAGAATTTAGTTTGTAACTATTGGAACTGGTTGGGAAAGGTTAAAAAGACCTAGTTCTATCATTGTTTGTGGGGTTGAAGGTTTGGAGGAGGTTTTGGAGCAATAAATATTTCATTTTCTGCATTTTATTGTGTTCATTATTGTTCCTCTCAATGGCACATGCTTGTATGGACAAATGAAGGTTTGAATCCTACTATAGATGATAGAAGGTTAAATCTAGTTTCTGTGGATTTTTGTTTTCATCCCATTTCATTAAGAATTAAGAGAGATATTGCATTTTCTTGGTAGACCGTTTGAAACCCTGGCTGGGTTAACCAGTGGCATAGAAAAATAGGTTTCTCAATATATCATAGGTGAAAATCCACAAAACTTGGTGCATAGGTCTATGTGGACATGCTCTTTGTGTTCTCCAAGTTACATGAGTCAGGAATAAGGTTTTGTGTAGGTATGATGATGCCCTAGGCTGGAAAAAGCATGTTTTTGAGTAAGAATGATGCATAGAAGTAGGGTTTTGAAGAAAAGATGATTGGAACCCATCCTAGTTGATGGAATTAGTATGTGTAGGTATCATATGATATGTTGGTGGATTTATAATGCAGAGTTGAGGTTGGGAGAGTGTAAAACCAATAAGTGCCTTGTTAAGTGAGCCTAATTAGGCCTTGTGAACAACATAACAATCAATTTTGGAGGGATTTGTTTCAAAACAACCACACCTGTACTCTTGATATGATATCAAATGCCCAAAAGGGTATCTTAAATGGTTGTTGGTTTCTAGGTTTGAGGTTTTGCAAATTAAGTCCAAAAAGGGGTGTTTGTTGTCCTACTAAGTTTGCAGCTGGTTGGTGAAGGAAGTATAGGAAAATTGAAGAGCTTTAGTTCTTGTGAGCCACCTTGGGTCTAAATATGTTATTTCCACTATGTTTAAGGTGTTCTGTGTGTTGGGTAAGGAGTTTGTGGGGTTGGTGTCATATTTGTGTTTTGTAGCCTTGAGGGGCATGTGTCATTTGGGAAGAGGTTTGAATTTGTGAAAGGTGAGTGTGGATTCTTGTTGGAACTCACATTGGAGTGAGTCTATGTTTCATTGAAGCCTTGAAAGAAGTGTTGAAGGTTTGGTATTGCCCAATTTTCATGTTTTCAATCATGGTGGTTGTCCTATGCCTTGAAGTCCATGGTGCATCAATGGAGTCTATGAACATGAAAAGCAAGATCACTGCCTTATTGTGTTGAAACCATTTGTGTTTGCCCTGCCTCTACATCAATTGGTATTAGAGCTAGAAGACCCTGAGAGGGAGTTGTGAGAGAAATTTTTTTGCAGGTATATCCTCCAATAGTGATGAAGCTGGGTAGAAGGTGTGCAAATTTCTTCCACTGAGAGGAAGTGGGTAGAAGAGGTCTTGGAGAGTGCATCTTCCAAAATCCTATTGGGTAGAGGATAGTTGTGTGTGTGAAGGTATTGGAATACCAAAAGGATGGATGTGTGGAAGAGAATAGTTCCTGGATGCTTGTAGAGTGAGGGTTTACCAAATAAGAAACAAGAGAGAAAAAGAGAGGAAAGAGAGGGAAGGAAGAACAATGAGAAGGCAAAACAAATAGATGTTGAACAAGAGATAAGAGAGTTAAGGTAGGCTTTGGATCTAATGAAAGCGATCCAATAAAAGATGCAAGAGAGGATTGAGCTTGAGATACAATAGTGCATTGAGAAGGCAAAACAAGTAGGTGGTGGCACTTTCCAATAAGAAAGAGGCTCAAATGGCCTATCAAGCAGATTATTTTGAAGAGAAGGCAAGAGGAGAAAATAGAACCTTTGTTGATGGAGGAAGATAATGAACATATCAAGCAAGTTAAGGTGATGATGGTTGGTAGGGAAGAGTTCATCAAAGTAGAAGAAGAAAAGCACATGGAGGTTGCAGCCATTTCAGAACTTGAAGGTACCAAGACAACAAACCTGAAGAATGATCTTATTTTGGAGGGAAATGACATTGATTTGGTGTCAAGATTTGATTTATTGCAGGTCAAGGATGAATTGATTTTGGAGATTCAAGGTTGGCTTCAAAGGTATGTTGGTTTGGTGATGGAAGGGATGTTTTCTTCATTGTTTTTAGAGGAGGATAGTGGTCATTCAATTTTTGTCACATCAGAGGTTAGTGAACCTGACAAAGCAGCAGCCATAGGGGTAGAGCATCAGATGGGAGAGGTGAAAAATAAAGGTGAAGAGATCATAGTTACACTACAAAGGAAAAAGAATAAGGAAGGAATACACAAATTTCTTGGTGAGATTGCAGGGAGGGATAGATCTAAGTTCAAGATGAAGCGGGATATTGAAGGAGAACAAGGTGCCGTGGCAGAGTATGTAGTCCATTAGGGAAAAAAGGATCAGTTACAAGGTAGCAAGACAGATGGGAAACAACTTTGGATTGACAAGATGAAACACCTTTGCCAAGTGTTCAAGAAACCCAAGGTGAAAATGAAGACAACATGGAATTGTTCCAAGCAAGAAAAAGTGCAGAGGCTAGAAGGCATTAAGTAGAAGAGTTCAAAGGTGGATCCCTGTTACTACCCTCAATTCAAGAGGGGCTTAAATTTTGCTTTCTCCAGGAGTATGGTGTAGGAGCACCATGTTGAGTTCATGCCTCCATGAGGCAAATCTGTCTTTTTGATTTAAGTTTGATGTTTTGTTCTTGTAATAAGGTCTTTAGACCATTTTGAACTTGTTTGAGTCTAGTTTAAGTCCCAAGAGTTCATTTTGGAATCATATTGCAAATATTGTAAAAGTTGTCATGTTGTAAAATGCAAAAATGCAACAAAAGGAAGATGAAGGGTCAAAGTCAGTTGGAATTAAAAGAAGTTGGTTTGTAATTATTGGAACTAGTTGGGAAAGGTTAAAAAGACCTAGTTCCATCGTTGTTTGTGGGGTTGAAGGTTTGGAGGAGGTTTTGGAGCAATAAACATTTCATTTTCTACATTTTATTGTGTTCCTTACTGTTCCTCTCAATGGCACGTGCTTGTACAGACAAATGAAGGTTTGAATCCTACTATAGATGATAGAAGGTTAAATCTAGTTTCTGTGGCTTTTAGTTTTCATCCCATTTCATTAAGAATTAAGAGAGATATTGCATTTTCTTGGTAGACCATTTGAAACCCTTGTTGGGTTACCCAGTGGCATAGAAAAATAGGTTTCTCAATATATCATAGGTGAAAATCCACAAAGCTTGGTGCATAGGTCTGTGTGGACATGCTCTTTGTGTTCTCCAAGTTACATGAGTCAGGAATAAGGTTTTGTGTAGGTATGATGATGCCCTAGGTTGGAAAAAGTATGTTTTTGAGTAAGAATGATGCATAGAAGTAGGGTTTTGAAGAAAAGATGATTGGAACCCATCCTATTTGATGAAATTAGTATGTGTAGGTCCCATATGATGTGTTAGTGTATTTAGAATGTAGAGTTGAGGTTGGAAGAGTGTAAACCCAATAAGTGCCTTGTTAAGTGAGCCTAATTAGGCCTTGTAAACAACATAACATTCAATTTTGGAGGGATTTGTTTCAAAACAACCATGCCTGCACTCTTGATATGTTATCAAATGCCCAAAAGGGTATCTTAAATGGTTGTTGGTTTATAGGTTTGAGGCTTGGTTTACAAATTAAGTCCAAAAAGGGGTGTTTGTTGTCCTACTAGGTTTATAGCCAGTTGGTGAAGGAAGCATAGGAAGATTGAAGAGCCTGAGTTCTTGTGAGCCACATTGGGTCTGAATATGTTATTTCTACTGTGTTTAAGCTATTCCATGTGTTGGGTAAGGAGTTTGTGGGGTTGGTGTCATATTTGTGTTTTGTAGCCTTGAGGAGCATGTGTCATTTGGGAAGAGGTTTGAATTTGTGAAAGGTGAGTGTGGATTCTTGTTGGAACTCACATTGAAGTGAGTCTATGTTTCATTTAAGCCTTGAAAGGAGTGTTGAGGGTTTGGTATTTCCCAATTGTCATGTTTTCAATCATGGTGGTTGTCTTATGCCTTGAAGTCCATGGTGCATCAATGGAGTCTATGAACATGAAGACCAAGATCATTGCCTTATTGTGTTGAAACCATTTGTGTTTGCCCTGCCTCTACATCATATATGTTCTATCAATAAAATTGTTTTTCTTTGATCTTCTTTTTGCCCGGTCTTACATCGACATATCACTCCATTTGTGAACAGATGAACTCGTGAACTAATTAGTGAGTTTACAAGTTCGTGAACTAGTCGATCCATCAATTGACTTCTCTTTTTCTTTACTTTTTTCTCCCTTCTTTGTCACCAAAGATGGTGATCGAGAAACCTTTCGATTGGTGAACTTCTTAGTTCGTGAACCTCTAAGTTCGCTGATGAGAACTTAATTTTCTTCTTTCTTCTTGTCTTTGTGTCAACTGAACAGAGAAAACACGAATCAGTGAACTATTGTCGATGAGTTCAGCGGTTCATGAACCAGCCAAACCATTGTTTGTGGGTTCCACAGTTCATGAACCAGTCAAACTTCCAAATTCAAAGGAAAACATAAGGCAAACTTGACTTAGGCAATTTTAGGATTTTTTAGGTTTTTCAAAAGACACAACACCTAGGATTTTAGGATTTTCTGGGCTATTTTGGCCTGAACCCAAAGCAGGGCAACAAGAACTACCCACTAACTTTAAATTCTTATCCTAGCATGACCATTATGCAAGATATGTATGTGATTAATTTACCTCCATTCTTTGCAATCTATTTATCTAGGGATTTCACTAGAAGAATGGATGGGTATGTGTGGTTGAACTGGTCCCACATCATAATCTAAATCCACTATGGTGTTAAGGTTTAGATTGATTAAAAAAATTCTCCCCATCATGAAGTGCTTAAATTTTCTCTACATGCCCATGAAGATCTCAAACTTTGGCTATTATGGAAAGAATAACATAAGCTTGTGTGGTCAATCTAAATATAGATGAAACACATATAAAGTGGTTGATGTAAGTAGCCAAGATGAAGACAAGACCAATTAGATGGATTTATACAAACTCTTCAACCAACAATATGAGAATTTTGTCCTATTCGATGACTTAGGTATCCATAATTATTGTACTAATGAAGAAGATGAAGTTACCATGCCTCTTTATCTCTCTAGAGAGGAGGGAAACCAATCAAACAATATCTTTCAAATGCATTTTAATGGTGTGAGGAGTAGAGTTAGAGAAAGATATGGTGTTGTTATTAACTCTCCCTCTGAGAGTTGATCATTCTATGCTTTTAGGTTACAATTTAGTGACACCAAAAACATGGCTAAGAATAAGGCACTTGTCCAAGGATTGAAGCTACCAAAAAAGGAATCAAATAGCCATCCATCTTTGGTCACACAAACATGTTGTTATGAAAGTACATTCTATTTATGCCACTAAGAACCTCAAAATGAGATTATACAATAATGAGTATGGGACTTGCTTGAAGGATTTGATGTAGTAAATATCCAACTAGTCCTCAACTCTAAAACATAGAGGCCACCCAAATGGCTAATGTAGGAGCCAACTTTGATCCCTCTTATAGCCTATTCCATTAGTGGATAGATTCCAAACTTGGTCCCTATGTCAAGATGGTTATCAAACCCTCCATCCCTAATAATGATGTTCACCAAAAAGTTATTAATAATGATAAATACATCGATCACACTTTTCATTTAAAATGAGATCAAGTTCTCATTTGACCTAGGTGAAAAGATAACCAAAGTTTATAGTGATCAAATCATGTCAATGAGCTCTAATAATATTCCTATAGGTCTAATCACTCTGGAAAATATCTTCAACTCCAACGACAAACTAAGGAAGAAAGAGGAGAGATTTATGTCTATCAAACCGAAGCTCTATTAGGATGATGAGCTCTTTCAAGGAAAGAATATCTTGCTCGAAACATTTGTCCCCTATCAATAAGAATACCTTTGTAGCCTTTTCTTTAGAATTTGAAGACATATAGGTATGGTTATATGAGGATCTCATGGTATAAAATAGTGATATAATTCAACACACCATTTAAAAAGACCCTCATGTGTATCTAGTGTGACAAAATCAAAGTTTGATGAGCTCTGCCACTGAAATTGTGATGCATAAAGAGTTGATCAAGGCCAAGATAATCTTCCTGATCAAACATTCTACATGGGTCTCTAATTTGGTACCTATAAAAAAGAAGAGGGTTGAAATTTGGAAGTGTGTGGATTTATGTGACCTCAATCGAGTGTGACTTAGGATCATTATTCTATCCCCACCATGGATTGAATTTTGTATAAAGTAGTTGGCTCAATGATGTATTTCTTATTAGATGCCTTCTCCAATTAAAATCAAGAGTGGATGAAGGATGAAAATCAATTTAAAACAACATTCACCACTAAGTGGGATTCCTTTGCTTTCCATTGGATGCATTTTGGCTTAACTAATATAGGTGCTACCTTTTAAAAAATAATGATGTCACACTCAAGGGAATCATAAATGAGTATATTTTATATACTCTAAGATACCTAAAAACATCTTTATCATATTTAGAAAGTGTTTGAATGTTGTTGAGAGTTTGCAATTTACCTCAACTCAAGGAAATACATCATCAACTCTAAAGGTAAGCTTCTAGGGCAAATATTTTACAAAGATAGTCTAGAAATAGACCTTGAATATGTGAAGGAAATTGGTAGCTTGTCTTTGCCTCACACAAAGAAAAGTCTCCAATATTTCCTTGAAAATATTAAATTTTTTAGGAATTTTATTTCTAACATTATCAGACTTGTAAGACCCATCACATTACTACTGAAGAAATACATAGGATTTCAATGACCACTAGAAGCTAAAGAATCATTTTGTCTCATAAAAATCCATTGTGCAAGCCCCATCTCTCACCAAACCAAATTTCTTGAAGGATTTTATCTTATATGATTTTGTTGTAGACCACAACATAGTAAGTGACTTAACTTAGAAGGATGTAGGTGAAGATGAGAATCTGATAACATTTATGAGTGCTAATATTAAATACTATGAGGGAAGATACACTTTTCTTGAAAAGTTGGTGTATATCCTCATGAAGTACTTAAAATAATTCCTACATTTTGTCTCCCATAGAAAATTTTATAGAGTAAAAAGTGTCCACATGTCTTTTTACCTCCTTGTTTAGCTCTTAGCTCCCCGTGATTACATTATACATTCTAAATGTTCATCCTGATGCAAAATTTCTAGACACCAATGTAAATTGGAAATAAGGGGCCCATATTTTGTGATATCCCAAACCCAAAAGGAGCCCAAAGAGTTGGGAACCGTTGCCCAAGTCCCTCCTGTTGGTTTTTTCCCAGACTAGATGCTTACTCCCAGATTTCCCTACAAGGTAGCCATCAATGATCAACAGGATCTCTGGGCCAGGGGCCAACAGTATAGGAGATAGACTCTATTTTTATCTCCTCTTCTTCTTCAGGCTCTGCAAAACTTAGGGGGGTATTCCCTACTCAACATCCATGAGAATATGCATACAAAGGCTGGGATGCTGACATGAAGCAGATAAGTCCTCCTGTAAGTAGACCAAAATTGCAAGATAAGAGCAAAGGGGCTAGCTTTGGGCCTATTTTTAGTTGTAGACAGAGGACTTGGGATCCTAAAACTAATTCTACTATCCTAATGGTTGTTTTAGAGTTTGATTTTGATTTTGTGTTTGGATGCAGAGCTGGACCTGGTGTATAACCTCAACACAGAGCTAGATTGGTGCCTATCCAGGGCTTGGAGTCAGTAGCCATACACCTGTGAATGGTCAGGATGAACAACTAAAACTAGATTTCAAGGGGATTTATGTGATATTTGCCTTACAAATATCTCCCAATACAAAGTGTTAAGCTATCTATACTTACGGCATCCCTATTGCAGTATACCCTTCCCAATATTCAATTTGAAAACAATTTAATCTACCCCTTGAACAGAAGTTCAAAGATCAAACATTCAATACAGGAATTCTGTATTCTAGAAAACCAGACACCCCTTAGATATCTAGACTCAGAAGAAGGACACATGCAACACTAGAGACAGAAATAACAAAACACATGCAAAACAACATTACTCATATAAGATTAATCATGAAATCAGTATATTCATGCAAGAAACATACAATAGGAGATACATAAACTCACAAGGCTTCCTGCACAGAGCAAACCAAAACTAGTCGTATTGTATTATAGAGCCAAAAATGTCCAACTTTCAACAACCTTAAAATGGGTCACAGAGTCTGCTTAAATAGCAAGAAAATGTACCCAGCAAACTAATTACATGGGAGGCCAAAAATCCCGCCAGATACACTGCACTGAAAAGTGGCGCTCAAAATCATAAATGCAATAGGGGACAAATCATGGAGAAGCCAGAGAAGGACGAGGAGCAAGTGAGATTGGAATCTGGGCCGCTGCTCAAGGACTTCCCTCATCAATCGGGTGGTTGACCTGTCAACTCGACCCATATCGCCACCACAATCTACCATTAATGTTTCATCTACCTACAACCTCTGGAAATGTAGCCGCGGCAAGTCCCTGGAGTTTTCCCGCCCAATAGTCGTAGATACTTGGGAAAAACCCGTCGCTACAGGTTCAAAACGTGGCCGTCGATCTAAAACCCATTGCAGAGATCTACGGCCCCAAAAAATGTTGAAAAGTCACCCACCAACTAAATCGTGCCACGTAGACACTTGGAGTTTCCATTGCTGGGTCCTTTTTCCTTTATCTTCCCCGCTAAGAGCTTACTGTTGGAACCTCACGTAGAAGCCACCATGTGGCAAGCTCCACGGTACCCTTGAAACATTAGAGACTCTCCTTTGAAACTTTGCGGACTACAACACTTGGCACCCTCCGTGCCGTTCAAAAACTTTAAGGGGCCACTTTGAAACTTAGGCAGAAACCAACACGTGGCAAGTTCCGCGTTACCTTTGAAACATATAGAAACTTGAGAGAAACAGGCCATAAGTCCTGGGACCCTCCGCCACGTGTCACTCTTTGACACATTTGATACATATGCTGGGGCCCACCTCAGTGTTTCATTTATCGTTGCAATAAAAAGAAACAGACCTGCGGAAGCTGACACATGTCACGCTCCGCAGTAACTATGAGGGACACACGGCGCTTTCCGTGCACCTGTTGAAACATATAGAGACTACCCCCGCCATTTGACACTTGGTGCCTTCTGCCACATTAAAACTTTATAAAGGGGCTCGCGGAAACTTAAACAGAAATCGCCACCTGGTGCCTTCCGTGCATCTGTATCTTACAACTGGGTCCCACCACTACTTCGCCACACTTAGAAACTTTAAAGCCCCTTTTTTGAAACTCCTGCGGGAGTTGACACTTGGCGGGCTCCGTGTCCATTACAAAAGAAACGTGGCACCATCTGCAGACACAAAGAAACTTTTCCACAGGGTCTCCGCAAGTGACATGCGGCATGATCCGTAGCATCAGAGGCACTTCACTGGGACCCACCCTGTCTTCACTTAGCGCTGAAACAAGAAACAAAACATTATGCGAAGGTTGACATTTTTCAAGCTCCACAGCTACCATTAGGGACACATGGCATGCTCCGCCCCTGCTTGGAAACTTTTTAGAAACTTCGCAGAGAGCGACACGTGGCATCATCCGCGAGGCATTGAGAAACATTAAGGGTCTTTTAGAAACACTGGTGGAAGCTGCCACTTGGCACCATCCGCGGGCCTTTAGTTACTTTCTTTTGTGTCCCTCGGGTGCCTCCACGTGGTGCCTTCCGTGCCACTTTAAAACATTTAGAAATTTTATTGAAACTTCGGCGGAAGCCGACACGTGGCGCCTTCTGCGCGAGCAACTTGAAACACAAAGGAAACATTTAAAGGGTCTATGAAACACAAGCGGATATCGACACATGTCAAGTTCCACAGCGCAAGCACAATTTTGACCCTTCTAGCCACACTTAGAAACATTTAGGGTCTGGAAACTGTGGCTCCAAATGCATTCCTAAATGCATGAAACTCAAATTTTTAACATTTTCAGGGGCCGATAGTAATTTCAGCAACAGAACAAGATCCCGCAACTCAGAAATTTTAGGGTTTGAAGGAGAAAATTAGCAAACATTCAAGTTTAAAACCCTAGACAAATAATTACCAACATAGGCTCCGATTGGGGACATGCAAGCGCAAGACTGCAGCGAGGACCAGACAAAACCCAAAACTCAAAACACGACCGGCTACACAAGGTATGTACAAAATATTTACAACTATTTTACATTGAGCACACAAGTTACTCATTTATGTGAAAAAGGCTTTAAGGAATTTGCTGTGCACCAGCAATTCCATTAGTTCAGCACTTAGGGTTTGGAGAAAGTAGGAGTCGCCTCCATAGATATTGCTAATTTGGTATGGGCCTATCCACAAGGGTTCAAATTTGCCATGTTTACCCTTATCCTGGTTCCTTGCATTCCACATAAGGACCATATCACCTATCTGAAAACCTCTCTCTGTAACCCTTTTATCAAATAGGTACTTCACCTTTTATTGTTTCTTGATGTTTATTTTTTGTGCCTCTGCCCTGATTTCATCTAGTTTAACTAGTTGATTGATCCTTTCAGTCATTGAATCATTAACCTCCCCATCATTCTCTTGTATGAACTTGTAAACTGGCAGGAGGTTATTCACAGGCAATCTAGCTATTGTACCATACACTAATTCATAAGGTGACCATCCAGTGGCTTTTTTCACTGTCACCCTATCAGGCCATAATGCCAACTTCAGTTTTGAATCCTAGGATTTCTTATTTTTATCCATTATCCTCTTGATGATTTTCATTAGGCTTTTGTTGCTTGACTCTACTTGACCATTTCCTTGTGGGTGGTATGGGGATGTGTGAGACAAATCAATTCCATATTTATTGCAAAAATCAACAAATTCACCTAATCTAAAGCACATTGCATTATCTGTGATTAACTTGACTGTACCCCAAACCTGATAATAATATTCTCCAAGATAAAATCCATCACCACCTTACTTGTAGCCTTTTTAGTAGGGATAGCCTCAATCCATTTAGTGAAGTAATCAGTGGCAACCAGAATCCAACTATGTCCTCCACTAGATTTCTCTAAAATCTCCCCTATAAAATCAATTTCCCATTGCTGAAATGGAGCATCCACAGTTACAGTTCTAAGGGACAATGCTCCTTCATATCTTAACTTTCCTAAGAATCTTTGGCAAGGGTCACATTTCCGTACCAACCTTTGTGCATCTGAAAAGAGAGTAGGCCACCAATATCCTGCCCTAAGGATCTTATGAGCTGTTGTTTGGGCAGTATAATGTCCACCACACAATCATTTATGCATGTCATTCAAAACATTGTTAGCTTCAACTTCATCCACACATCTCAGCAACACACCATCAGGGTTCTTCTAGTACAGCTCACCTTGAACAATAACATACCTGATTGCATGTAGTTTTAAGGTTCTCTTTTGACTGTCACTAAAATGGGAAGGACAATTTAGATTTTGCAAGTAATATATGATGTCCTTATACCATTCAAATTTTGATACATTGACATTCTCATTCTGGACTGCATTGACTTGGCATGCCTCTAGATTTGACTGTGTCATTAGCTTTGCTAGCCCTTGTCCTCTTACCAATTTTGTGGTCTGTACCTCTATGTTGAACTCCTACAACTTATTTGTCCATCTGCATCTCCTTCCAGTTACCTCTTGCTGAGTGAAGATATCTTTTATCGCTGTATGAGGTACATATGCCATTACTTGTGAGCCTACCAAATAAGGCCTGAAGCTCTTGACTGCTCTAACCAGTGCATATGCCTGTTTCTCCATAATGTCATACTTTAATTCAGCAGCCTGCAATGACCTACTAAAGAAAGCAATAGGCTGTTCAAACCCTTCCTCATTTTTCTGCAATAAACATGCAACAATAGTATGGAAAGAGGCAAATGAGAACAATTGAAATGGCTTAGAAAAATCAGGGGACTTTAGCACAGGAGCCATCTTTATAGCCTCTTTTATGTTCTGGAATGATTCAGTTGCTTCATCCTCCCATTTGACAGTTGCACCCTTTTTCAACATCTTGGAAATTTCTTTTGTGGTTTCTGCAAAGTTAGGAACAAATCTCCTAACAAAGTTAATTTGTCCAAAGAAGGATTGCACACCTTTTATTGTTTTAGGGATCTGAATTTTGTCAATTGCAGCCACCCTTTCAGGATAAATTCTAACTCCATCCTTGGAAACAATGTGTCCAAGCAATTTTCCTTCCACAACCCCAAAAGCACATTTCTTTGGGTAAGTGAGATACCATATTCTAATGCTCTAATAAAAATCTGTTCCAAATGCATACAGTGCTGTCCTTCTTTCTTTGAAAAGGCAGTCAAGTCATCTTGATAAACAACCAAGATTGAGTCAATCAATCCTGCAAAAGCAACATCCATTACCCTTTGAAATGTAGCACCTGCATTTGTTAGTCCAAATGGCATCCTTACATATACATAGGTTCCCCATGGAGTTGTGAAAGCAATTTTAAATTGTTCTAATTCTTTTAATTTCACTTGATTGTACCCTGAAAAACCATCCATCATAGATAAAAGTTCACAACCAGTCACTCTTTGCAACATGGCCTCCATATTTAGCAATGGATAGTTATCCTTCAAAGAAGATACATTTAGGTTTCTAAAGTCCACACACAACCTTATATCACCATTCTTTTTTCTGATTGGGACAAGGTTAGACACTCAAGTTGAATGTCTGATAGGCATGATTATTCCAGCCTCCCTAAGTTTCATAAGTTCTTGCATTTTTGGAGCTAAGGTTGGGTTGATAGGCCTCTGTTTTTGTCTAAATGGTTTAGCTCCAGGCTTCAAAGGGATTTCATGCTGAAATAGATCCTCTCTATAGGCTTTGAGGTCTTCATATGACGAGGCAAAAACATGCTTATACCTTTTCAGTAATGCAATCAGCATGCCTCTGATATGTGGTTTGAGCTGTTTGCTAATGTATACCTTTTTGGGAGCATGAGATGTTCCCAAGTTTATCTCCTCCAGATCATTCTTGTTTGTTGGAGATGCTTTTGTAACAAATTGGTCCCTATTGTCAAAAGCTCTCTCTAAGGCTACCAGCCCTCTAGGGATTTTGTTAGTCTTCAACTGAATTACTTCTTTCCCTAAAAGGGTTTCTTTTCCATCTACAACTTCCACAAAGTTCTGAAAATCTATTTCTTGGTTCTCATATTCATCAATACAATGCAGAAATCTCAGTAAATCCTTATCATCATCAAACACTTGCAGCTGCATACATTATCTGGCACTGCAGGCCTAAGCTTAACTTCAACATTTGTAACATCTGACAAAGTTATATCATCTAGCCTAATGGCTACATTGGCTAGAAAATCTGCTTTGATATTTTTTGATCTTTCTATCCAATTTATTGAAAAGGCATCAAACAATTTAATTGTATCCCAAGCAGCATGCTTATATTGTTTCAACCTTTTATTTTTTGATGCATACTTATCTCTAATTTGGGACACAATAAGCTCTGAATCACCAAACACTTTGAGCATCTTAATTCCATGCTTCAAAGCAACATTTAACCCTAATAACAGAGCATCATACTCTGCAATATTATTTGTACAGGCAAACCTCAACAAGAAAGAGAATTGGAGAAGCTTACCAGTTGGAGACAGAAAAACAATTCCAGCACTAGAGCCTTCTTTTGAACAAGCTCCATCAAAATACATGGTCCAAAGACCTTGCTGGTCCAACTCTTTAATGCAAGGGTTCTCCTTTTGGTTTTCTTGATCACTTGAGACAACTCTGAAATTCTCACAGTCAGTGTCTACAAATTAGATGTGTTCTTCTGAATCTTGATCTTCAACTGACTCCTGTGATCTTTCTTCTCTGATTAGCTTGACATCCTTGCCATTCATTGGGATCATGGTGTTGCAAGTATGAGGTGAGCCAGTGTTGTCATTGATGTCAACATACTCATATTGCATTAACAATTAGGATTTGATGAGCTGTGTGCTGAGGATATTGAGAAAATTAGCCTCAGTCAGGAACAGTGAAGAACAGTGATGAGAAGAAGGTAAATGTACTGTATAGGATGAGAACCGGAGTATGCGGATTAAAGGGTTAGTAGATATGAGTCTTGAGATGCTACAGTTAAGATTTCAGAGGTCCGCATGAAGATCTGAAGGAGTTGTGGCTGCCGGTATAGAACCGGGTCCGGCAAGTATCCAGAGGTGACAGAGGATCACAAAAAGGTCCGGTGAGGTCCGGAATTGTATCATCCTAATCTGCGGATTGGACGGAGTGTTTGGGATGTCCTTGTGTTGTGTCATCCTGATTGCTGTATGATTTGGAGGTCCGGAAGTACCTCTTGCATTATGACAGTGGCGACAGACTGTGTTCTTGAAGTTTCGGATGAGGAAGACAAGAGATCCCAGTAAGTAGAGGAAGTGCGGATGTATCCGGACATTCAGACAGGCTTGTGAAGGTTCTTGGATCATGTTTAGGTTGTGTTGTTGGTCCGCATTGATGGTAGAGCCCGGTATTGAAGTTATTCTTCCGGATGAAGTTCTTGCTCTGTTTAGCCGACCGGATGAGTTGTTCATCCTGCGAATGTTCTTGTGATGGCCGACCGGATGTGTTATTCATCTTGCGGATACTCCTATGGTTGTTTGCCGACTTAGATGTTTGTTCCTAAGTCGATGTCTTGTATAAATAACGGTTTGTGAGTTCATTTCAAAGTGTGGTGTGTGGATGAGCATGGCATAGCGAAGAAACGTGCGAAAGGCAAAGCAGAGATTGTTGGGCTTAATTGGAACTGATCCGGACATGGTAGAGATGTCATTCTCCAGTTCAAGACTGTGATTTTCATCACTTTGTAGACAGTGTGTCTCCTTGTAGGCAGTGGGCCTCTTTGTGAGCAGTGTGCTCGGGCAGTGAGCCCTTATTGGCATGTGCCATTCATTTTTCTTTATTCTTCTAACAGAGAATAATTCTTGGGTTAATCACCCCGTGGTTTTTCCCTTAACCGGGTTTTCCACGTCAAAATCTTGGTGTTCAATGTGTTGATGCTTATCTGCTCTTGTGTTTATGTATTATGCTTCCATGGATGATTATATGACATGCTGCTAACTAACAACAGAGAATTAAGTGTTTGAATGAGAAGAAGTTTTATACAACTGATTCACCCCCCCCTCTCAGTTGTATGCCCTAGATCCAACAATTGGTATCAGAGCTAAGTTCCTCTGATAGGAGCTTAACCGCTTGAGGAGATCCAGGATGTCGTCATACAAGAAGGATAGTCCGAAGTTCGATGGAACCAACTTCACTCTCTGGAAAGGTCGCATGAAGTGTCACTTGGAATGTATGGGAAAAGCATACTTGGCTATGATTTCAAAACCATATATACCTCCACAAGGTGGTCCGACAACTCTGAATGAAATCACAAAAGCTGAAAACAATCTGCGGACCAAGGAAGCTCTTCTAAGCACATTGAATGACTCAGATCTCTCGAATGTCATTGACCTACCAACTGCATATGAGATCCTAACTAAACTGGAACTTCTGTATGAAGGAGATGAGTTTGTCAAAAGTGCAAGGTTGCAAAGTCTGAAAGGGAAATTTGAAAGATTGAAAATGAGAGATGATGAAAACATCACTACCTTTATGCCAAGAGTAAATGAGCTGGTATGTGGAATCAGAAATGCTGGTGGAACTTTAGATGAAAATGAGATTGTCTGCAAAATCCTAAGATCCCTTCCTGCTGCCTACAAAATCAAAGTTGCTGCCATTGATGAATTCAGAGCCCACACAACTGTCACAAGAGAACAACTGGCTGGCAAACTAGCTGCATTTGAAATGACCGAGTTTGGAGATGATCCTCCCAAGACTGAATCTGCCTTCAAAGCCAGCGCCTATGTGAAAGGCAAACAGAGATTTGATCCGGGTGAAAACTCATCAAGGAAAATGTCATGGTATGATCAAGCAAGAAGAGACATGGAAGAAGAAGAAGCAGAAAAAGCTCAACTTGAAGCCCTCATTGCAAAGAGACTGCCAAGAGGATCCGGTAAGTATGAAGGAAAACTACCCTTTAAGTGTTTCAACTGCAATAAGATTGGTCATTTTGCCTCAAGATGTCCGGAGAGATCTGCAAGATCTAATACTCATAGACAAAGGTTTCAAAAGAATTGCTATTATGTTCATGAAGAAGATGACAATGAAGGAGTAACAGATGATGAATCAGAACTAGGAAGCAAATCCGGAAATGAGTGGGTGTTTATAGCCATCAAGGAAGAAGATTCAATACTCTCTGAATCTGTCAATCACAAAGTTGTTGAAAAAGCCTTGGCTGCTCAAGTGGAAGAAAAGGATGATTGGGTTATTGACAGTGGATGTTCTCACCATATGACTGGTGACAAGAATAAGTTCTTAGATTTGGAAAGATATGAAGGAGGAATGGTAAAGTTTGGTGACAATTCTGCTGGCAGAATCAGAGGTAGGGGAACTATTTCCTTTGATGGTAAGAGCAAAACAGGAAATGTACTGTATGTTGAAGGATTGAAGCACAATCTTCTCAGTGTTGGTCAGTTAGTGGACAAAGGCTATGATCTCCAGTTCAAGAATGGAAAATGCAGAATCTTTACAAGCTCCGGAACTGAAATTGCATCCGGTACTCAGACAAGAGGTAACATCTTTCATCTGGTTGGTTCAAATAAAAGTTGTTTGTTTGTTCAAATTGATCAGAGTTGGTTATGGCATAGAAGAATGTGTCATGTAAATTTTGATAACATCATCAAGATAAGCAATACTCAGGCTGTGAGAGATCTTCCAAAGTTGATGAAACCTACAAATAGTGTGTGTAAAGAATGTCAGTTAGGTAAACAAAGCAGAGTCTCTTTCAAAAGCAAAGATCAGTCTTCTACCGGATTGTTGGAATTAGTACATACTGATCTATGTGGTCCGACAAGAATCAAGAGTCTGCAGGGTGATAGATATTTCATGTTGTTAATTGATGATCATTCCCGGATGATGTGGGTTACCTTTCTAAAAGAAAAATCAGAAGCTTTTGAGAAGTTCAAAATCTTCAAAGCTATGGTGGAGAATCAAACCAGATTGAAACTAAAGTGTCTAAGGTCTGATAGAGGTGGTGAATTTACATCTGGTGAATTCATTGACTTTTGTGAGAAACAGGGTATAAGGAGACAGTTGTCTGCTCCTAAGACTCCACAGCAGAATGGAGTAGTTGAGAGAAAGAACCGGACCATCCAGGAAGCTGCTAGGACAATGATGTTGGAAGCAAATGTTCCTCAAATGTTTTGGAAAGAAGCTATCAGCACTGCAGTCTACACTCTCAATCGAGTTCAAATCAGAAACAACACCGGTAAGACCCCCTATGAACTCTGGTTTGGCATCACTCCTACTGTGAAATATTTCAGAGTATTTGGTAGCAAGTGTTATATTAAAAGAGATGAAGATCTAGGAAAGTTTGATGCTAGAAGTGATGAAGGAATTTTCTTGGGCTACTCCACTCAAAGCAAAGCATACCGGTGTTACAATAAGAGATTGAGGAAGATGATAGAAAGCACCAATGTGAAAGTTGATGAAGGAATTGAGAAACCTTCAAGATTTTATGAGCTTGATGAAGATGACCAAGACAGTGTTCAAGGAACTCAATCCTCTCCGGTGAGACAGAGTCAGCCTGATCCGGTAAATCAGGAAGAAGAGATAGGTTTGAATGAGCATGATCAAGAAACAGCAGTGCTGGATACTCCCAAAATTCCAAGGTATGTAAGACTGAACCACTCTGAAGATCAGATCATAGGTGACAGAAGCAAAGGTGTACAAACTAGAAGGAATATTGCTCAAAATCAGAATGAATGTTGTCTGATTTCAAAGATTGAACCTAAAACAATAGATGAAGCCTGCAATGATGAAAACTGGACCAAAGCAATGGAAGATGAATTGATGCAAATTGAGAAAAATCATACTTGGGATCTTGTTCCCAGACCTAGAGACAAGAATGTAATTGGAACCAAGTGGGTCTTCCGGAACAAACTAAATGAAGCCGGTGAAGTAATCAGAAACAAAGCTAGATTGGTCTGCAAAGGCTACTCTCAAATAGAAGGAATTGACTTTGAAGAGACTTTTGCTCCGGTGGCAAGAATTGAAGCAGTCAGATTACTTCTTGCATTTGCTGCCTTCAAAGACTTCAAGGTATATCAGATGGATGTCAAGTCTGCCTTCCTAAATGGTGATCTGGAAGAAGAAGTCTACATTGAACAACCGGATGGATTTCAATTGTCTGATAATAATGATATGGTCTGCAAGTTGAAGAAAGCTTTGTATGGATTGAAGCAAGCCCCAAGAGCATGGTATGAAAGGTTGGATAAGCATCTTGTGCAGATTGGATTCAACAAAGGTACTGCTGACAGTAACTTATATTTCAAAATTGATCATGAAAACATTCTGATTGTTGAAGTGTTTGTGGATGATATCATTTTTGGAGGAAGAGATAGTATGTGTAAAACTTTTGCTAATCAGATGAAAAGTGAGTTTGAAATGTCTATGCTTGGTGAAATGAATTTCTTCTTGGGTCTGCAAATTACTCAAACAAAAGAAGGGATCTTCATTTCTCAGACCAAATATGTGAAAGAATTGTTAAAGAAATTTGGTATGGAAGACTCAAAGCCTATGAACACTCCTATGGCAACCGGATGTAAGTTAAGCAAAGATGATGATTCTCCAAAGGCAGATCAGACAAAGTATAGATCAATGATTGGTGGACTGTTGTATCTCACTCAAACTAGACCAGATATAATGCAGGCTGTTGGTCTTGTGGCAAGATTCCAGGCTGATCCTAGAGAATCTCATGTTATGGCAATCAAAAGAATTTTTAGGTACTTGAAAGGAACAGCTGAGTATGGTCTATGGTACCCTAGAGATCCGGACTTCTCTCTTCATGCTTACACAGATGCAGATTGGGCAGGAGATGTGGATGATCGGAAAAGCACTAGTGGTGGAGCATTCTTTTTGGGGAAGAGATTGGTTTCTTGGCTAAGCAAGAAACAAGATGCAATATCTCTGTCTACAACTGAAGCAGAATACATTGCAGTAGCAGGTAGTTGCACTCAAATCTTATGGATGAAGCAGATGCTAAGAGACATCAAAGTTGAATATGAAGAGCCTATCACAATTTTCTGTGATAATTCAAGTGCAATTAATATTTCCAAGAATCCGGTATTGCATTCTAAGACTAAGCACATATCTATCAAATTTCACTTTTTGAGAGAACAAGTAAACAAGGAAGAAGTCAGATTGGAGTATGTTCCCTCCAAGGATCAGATTGCAGATATCTTTACAAAACCTCTTCCCAAGGACTCTTTTGAATATCTCCGGGAGAAGTTAGGGGTCATGGCCCCTCCGGTGATGAACTAAGATGCACTGATGTGCATCAGTCCGGTGGCTATCACAGTCATATCTTGTGATCCGGACTAATGGGGAGCTGCAACTAAGGGGGAGCAGCTGGTATGATTCTGATGTATGAGAATTGCAAGTATGAGCCCTTTGCCATTGATGTCAAAGGGGGAGAGAAGACATGTGAAAAACAAGTGGTTGATGATCAAAGGGGGAGCAGTAAAGGAAGAGAAGACATATGAAAAGTTGAAGTTCTTGTCTTAATGGTTTTTCACATCATATGTTGCCATCAATGACAAAGGGGGAGATTGTTGCAAGTATGAGGTGAGCCAGTGTTGTCATTGATGTCAACATACTCATATTGCATTAACAAGAAGGATTTGATGAGCTGTGTGCTGAGGATATTGAGAAAATTAGCCTCAGTCAGGAACAGTGAAGAACAGTGATGAGAAGAAGGTAAATGTACTGTATAGGATGAGAACCGGAGGATGCGGATTAAAGGGTTAGTAGATATGAGTCTTGAGATGCTACAGTTAAGATTTCAGAGGTCCGCATGAAGATCTGAAGGAGTTGTGGCTGCCGGTATAGAACTGGGTCCGACAAGTATCCAGAGGTGACAGAGGATCACAAAAAGGTCCGGTGAGGTCCGGAATTGTATCATCCTAATCTGCGGATTGGACAGAGTGTTTGGGATGTCCTTGTGTTGTGTCATCCTGATTTGTGTATGATTTGGAGGTCCGGAAGTACCTCTTGCATTATGACAGTGGCGACAGACTGTGTTCTTGAAGTTTCGGATGAGGAAGACAAGAGATCCCAGTAAGTAGAGGAAGTGCGGATGTATCCGGACATTCAGACAGGCTTGTGAAGGTTCTTGGATCATGTTTAGGTTGTGTTGTTGGTCCGCATTGATGGTAGAGCCCGGAATTGAAGTTATTCTTCCGGATGAAGTTCTTGCTCTGTTTAGCCGACCGGATGAGTTGTTCATCCTGCGAATGTTCTTGTGATGGCCGACCGGATGTGTTATTCATCTTGCGGATACTCCTATGGTTGTTTTCTGACTTAGATGTTTGTTCCTAAGTCGATGTCTTGTATAAATAACGGTTTGTGAGTTCATTTCAAAGTGTGGTGTGTGGATGAGCATGGCATAGCGAAGAAACGTGCGAAAGGCAGAGCAGAGATTGTTGGGCTTAATTGGAACTGATCCGGACATGGTAGAGATGTCATTCTCCAGTTCAAGACTGTGATTTTCATCACTTTGTAGACAGTGTGTCTCCTTGTAGGCAGTGGGCCTCTTTGTGAGCAGTGTGCTCGGGCAGTGAGCCCTTATTGGCATGTGCCATTCATTTTTCTTTATTCTTCTAACAGAGAATAATTCTTGGGTTAATCACCCCGTGGTTTTTCCCTTAACCGGGTTTTCCACGTCAAAATCTTGGTGTTCAATGTGTTGATGCTTATCTACTCTTGTGTTTATGTATTATGCTTCCATGGATGATTATATGACATGCTGCTAACTAACAACAGAGAATTAAGTGTTTGAATGAGAAGAAGTTTTATACAACTGATTCACCCCCCCCTCTCAGTTGTATGCCCTAGATCCAACACATGGCATATGATAGGTCCAATTGCATACTTCCACCAATCAGTGCTGCCCATCTTCTTGACAGCAACATGCCATACTGTGGCTTGATATCAACAACTGTTATGTTCATTTTATAGATCTTTTCTGGATATGCTGCCAATCTAAAATCAACACCCTTCATGATTCCAATGATAGGTACCTCCCTAGCATCCATTGCATAGCATTTCCCACATGCCTTATCTATTTTTAATCCAGCTTGCTGCATAATTGCCAAAGGCATGATGTTTGTTGATGCTCCTGAGTCAAGCATACAATTTCTAATCACTTTTCCATTGATAACCAGGGAGACATAAAATGGTTCAACCTGTGAGGGGCACTTTGTCATGGTCATCCCTAGATATACCTCAAGAATTTCATCCTCTTCAATGCACATAGCTTGCTTCTTACCTTGGGCCTCATCATTTTGCTTAGCTTGACAAGGCACTCCTGAAATCAAGGATACAGTCTTATTTCTGAATTCTTCAACTTTCATCAGCTCCATTAGTGGAACAGAGACTTTTATTTGAGACAAGACCTGAGTGATGTCAAATGGAGCATAATTTTGAATAACAGTTGTAGCCTGATCCACAGTTTTACCTCTATCCTGAGATGATCCAGCTTTAGTTTTTGTGGCTTTCTGACTATCATCATTGTTCTGAAAATTCTTATTTTGATCCTCAACATGGGGAACTCTATTTTCTAGTCCTTGGGGATCATAACCTATTTTTTGCCTAAAATTTTGCCTATTATTGTTCCATTGCTTCTTTTGTGTCTCAGTTCCTTTATGACTGTGTACTGGCTGATTTGTAAAATTATCCTCTGGTTGGTGTGAGTTACTTGCCTGGGCCTTACCTCTCAGGTTGTAGTTGCTTTTGACTTGAGCAACTACTGCAGTTGTGAAGGCCCTAATTTCTTCATCAGAAGGCCTCAAGTTATTCAGAAAACTGTGTGAATCCTGAGCATAGGCATAGTTGTCTTCATCATCTTCATCATATGGGAACTGTTGGCAGACCTGAGTTTCATCATTTGCATTTGCATCAGCATCATGAAAAGAGTATTCTCTATTTGTAGACAACATGTTGACATTATCATCTTCCATGCAATGAGGCTCATTGCACTCATCACAGGCCATGGCATTGTTATATAGAGATGAGCAATCATACATTGTGACTATGAATGAGGCATCTGGCATATTATACACCATGGAGTATCATCAGCAATATTTACAGTCTTCTTCAAAGGATCAGGAGTTTCCTTGGTATGTTGAGCCCTCTGATTTGTGTTGTTATGTGGCAATACAGGTCTACCATTATGCCAATTGGTATTATATGGCATATCATGCAATGATGGTCTCTTTTCCTGTCTTTGGTAAGCTTGCCTATCAGGACCTATTCCTTTTTCACTCCTATCCAGCCTATAGCTTAGATCCTTAACAACATTAGCCAATTTGTCTATTATATCTTCAGGGGCAGATGTACTACCTTGAACAGTTTGAGACTTAATACTTGGATTTTGTAGGATTTTCACATCATCCCTTCTGTTTGTTTTACTAGATGCCTTTCTGTTATTTTCAATATTTGTTGCAACTTTGAAGGCATCTCTGAGGCTGTGAGGACCCTTGTCTCTTAATCCATAAGCTGTCTTGGCATCAAAAGCATTTATGTACAACACTATGCACATAGGTTCATTAGGCCTCAAGTCCTGTGGCAATTTGTTTAATACCTTCATGAATCTAGCATTGAAATCAGCAACCTGTTCATTTGACCCTTTAGTGATACTAGTGAACTCATTTACAAAAAAGGTAGGGTTAGTTTTGTCACCATATTGCTCCTTAAACATCCTTTTGAAATCATCCCATGATGAAATGCTTCTGTCAGGTAGACCTTTATACCATTCCTTGGCTTCATCAACTAAGGATTGCATAAATGATTTCATGAAAACATCCTCATGCTCAACCTCAAAGTTGTCCATGGTATTTTGAAAATCTTTTAAATGGTCTTCTCCTGAGACAGTATTGTTTCTTGAAAATTTAGGCACTTACAACCTCACATGTTTGTCAACAGGGTTTGGATAACCAGGAATGCCATAAAAAACAAGCTGTCTGAATCTATCCAACTGCATTGGGTGCCTTTCAAACTGATTGGCATTTGCATTTCTATCAGCATTATGCTGTCTCACATTATTTAATGGTACTCTGGCATTGTCTACATTTTGTCTTTGATCATTATTCTGATGATACTGTACCTCATTTCTTTGTTGATTTCTCTGCATATTTGCATTTTGGAGGGTAGGAATTGAATCATTTTGAGCAACTCTCAAAGCCTGCACTTTCTGTCTCATATCATCTCTGATTTTTACTACTTGCAGATATTCTTACTCAGCCTTTAAGCTCTTAATTTCATCAGCTAGTTCTTCCTCTCTAGGCATATAAGAGGATGGTTTTATCATATTCTGATCATCATTATCATCATCCCTTAGGGATTTAGCCTCTTCAAATCTGTTAGGAGAATCATGAAAAGGACGTTCTTGAAACACCTCTGACCTTATTCTCAAACCATTACCTTGTTGCCTTTCATACACATTCTGAATTTCAGCCTCAGTGTTTGAAAAATAAGGTACTGTCTTCTCTGAGGATCCTGGATTATCCTGAATAAAATCATTTTTCTTGGGGCTAAGAGAACCATCTTGACTGGCTCAAACAGTCCCCTTTTTTCTATACATCATTTTTATGGGTAACTCTTCAAATAGAGTATTACGCTGGGATCTTCTCCCTTGCATACAAATTTTTACTTTACCGGTTGGGAGATTGGTTCGGAGTCACCACCTATTACTAGGAACTGTTTTCTTTTAAAAATCAGGGTTCTTTCACAAGTCTCCAGTAGAGTCACCAATTTCTGTTGGTTTTTTCCCAGACTGGATGCTTACTCCCAGATTTCCATACAAGGTAGCCATCAATGATCAACAGGATCTCTCGGCCAGGGGCCAACAATATAGGAGATAGACTCTATTTTTATCTCCTCTTCTTCTTCAGGCTCTACAAAACCTAGGGGGTATTCCCTACTCAACATCCATGAGAATATGCATACAAAGGCTGGGATGCTGACATGAAGCAGATAAGTCCTCTGTAAGTAGACCAAAACTGCAAGATAAGAGCAAAGGGGCTAGCTTTGGGCCTATTTTCAGTTGTAGACATAGGACTTGGGATCCTAAAACTAATTCTACTGTCCTAATGGTTGTTTTGGAGTTTGATTTTGATTTTGTGTTTGGATGCAGAGCTGGACCTGGTGTATAACCTCAACACAGAGCTAGATTGGTGCCTATCTAGGGCTTGGAGTCAGTAGCCATACACCTGTGAATGGTCAGGATGAACAACTAAAACTAGATTTCAAGGGGATTTATGTGATATCTGCCTTACAAATATCTCCCAATACAGAGTGTTAAGCTATCTATACTTATGGCATCCCTATTGCAGTAAACCCTTCCCAATATTCAATCTGAAAACAATTTAATCTACCCCTTGAACAAAAGTTAAAAGATCAAACATTCAATACAAGAATTCTGTATTCTAGAAAACCAGACACCCCTTAGATATCTAGACTCAGAAGAAGGACACATGCAACACTGGAGATAGAATTAACAAAACACATGCAAAACAACATTACTCATATAAGATTAATCATGAAATTAGTAGATTCATGCAAGAAACATACAATAGGAGATACATAAACTCACAAGGCTTCCTGCACATAGCAAACCAAAACTAGTCGCATTGTATTACAGAGCCAAAAATGTCCAACTTTCAACAACCTTAAAATGGGTCACAGAGTCTGCTTAAATAGCAAGAAAATGTACCCAGCAAACTAATTACATGGGAAGCCAAAAATCTTGCCAGATACACTGCACTGAAAAGTGGCGCTCAAAATCATAAATGCAACAGGGGACAGATCATGGAGAAGCCAGAGAAGGATGAGGAGCAGGTGAGATTGGAATCTGGGCCGCTGCTTAGGGACTTCCCTCATCAATCAGGTGGTTGACCCGTCAACTCGACCCATACCGCCACCACAATCTGCCATTAATGTTTCATCTACCTGCAGCCTCTGGAAATGCAGCCGTGGCAAGTCCCTGGAGTTTTCCCGCCCAAAAATAGTCTCAGATACTTAGGAAAAACCCGTCGCTACAGGTTCAAAACGTGGCCGTCGATCTAAAACCCATCGCAGAGATCTACGGCCCCAAAAAATGTTGAAAAGTCACCCACCAACTAAATCGTGCCATGTAGACACTTGGAGTTTCCATCGCTGGGTCCTTTTTCCTTTATCTTCCCCGCCGAGAGCTTACTGCCAGAACCTCACGCAGAAGCCACCATGTGGCAAGCTCCGCGGCACCCTTGAAACATTAGAGACTCTCCTTTGAAACTTTGCAGACTGCGACACTTGGCACCCTCCGTGCTGCTCAGAAACTTTAAGGGGACACTTTGAAACTCAGGTGGAAACAACACGTGGCAGGTTCCGTGTTACCTTTGAAACATATAGAAACTTGAGAGAAACATGCCATAAGTCCCAGGACCCTCCGCCACGCGTCACTCTTTGACACATTTGATACATATGCTGGGGCCCACCTCAGTGTTTCGTTTATCTTTGCAATAAAAAGAAACAGCCCTGTGGAAGCTGACACATGTCACGCTCTGCAGTAACTATGAGGGACACACGGCGCTTTCTGCGCACCCATTGAAACATATAGAAACTGCCCCTGCCGTTTGACACTTGGCGCCTTCTGCCACATTGAAACTTTATAAAGGGGCTCGCGGAAACTTAAACAGAAATTGCCACCTGGTGCCTTCTGCGCATCTGTATCTTAGAATTGGGTCCCACCACTACTTCGCCACACTTAGAAACTTTAAAGCCCCTTTTTTGAAACTTCTGCGGGAGCTGACACTTGGCGGGCTCCGCGTCCATTACAAAAGAAACGTGGCACTATCCATAGACACAAAGAAACTTTTCCATAGGGTCTCCGCAAGTGACACACAGCACCTTCTGCATGAAGAAAAATAGAAACTGTGTTGGAGACATGTATTACACGCGGCATGATCCGCAGCATCAGAGGCACTTCACTGGGACCCACCCTGTCTTAACTTAGCATTGAAACAAGAAACGAAACATTATGTGGAGGCTGACATTTGTCAAGCTCCACAGCTACCATTAGGGACACATGGCATGCTCTGCTCCTGCTTGGAAACTTTTTAGAAACTTTGTGGAGAGTGACACGTGGCATCGTCCGCGAGGCATTGAGAAACATTAAGGGTCTTTTAGAAACACTGGCGGAAGTTGCCACTTGGCACCGTCTGTAGGCCTTTATTTACTTTCTTTTGTGTCCCTCAGGTGCCTCCACGTGGTGCCTTCCGCGCCACTTTGAAACATTTAGAAACTTTATTGAAACTTCGATGGAAGCCGACACGTGGCACCTTCTGCGCGAGCAGCTTGAAACACAAAGGAAACATTTAAAGGGTCTATGAAACACAAGCGGATATCAACACATGTCAAGTTCCATGGCACAAGCACAATTTTGACCCTTCTAGCCACACTTAGAAACATTTAGGGTTTGGAAACTGTGGCTTGAAATGCATTCCTAAATGCATGAAACTCAAATTTTTAACATTTTCAGGGGCCGATAGTAATTTCAGCAACAGAACAAGATCCCGCAACTCAGAAATTTTAGGGTTTGAAGGAGAAATTAGCAAACATTCAAGTTTAAAACCCTAGACATAAATAATTACCAACACCTCCTAATTGGTCAGGGAAAAATCAAGTTTAGGTCATCCTGGGACCTTTCAAAAGGTTTCTCCTTGTCGTCTCTTTTGGTTTAATTTCATGATTGTTAGCAAGAAAACATATATAAGTGTGTTTTTGAGTTCATTTGTAAGTAAGATAGAGATAGATAACTTATGATATTGAAGGAAAGCAAGTGAGAACATTCATTGTGATTCTAGAGCAAATTTGTGTGTTGTTATCATGCGTTTGTTGTAGGCATGAAGCTATCATCTATCCACCTTGGGAGTTGAAGGATCTTCATCTTTCTAAGTGATCATCACGTAGGTGATATCATTATTTTTTTTATCATCATTTGATTCATCATCCTTATCATTGGTTTCAGCCTCTTCCCCCATGAGTGCACACACTCTCTATCAATCAATGGCATTGGGAAGCTTGAATGCTATCCCAAGATTTGATTGAGGCAATTCCCTAAACACCATAACCCCCAAACCCCTTCTTATCTTCTTGTGTGTAGGTTACAGGAGCGAGATCTGGAGAATATGAAGATACAGGAAGATTGAGTGATGATCATGGTTTCAAGATCTGACAACAGTTATAGAATATTCCTCTATCCAGGACTTGGACTGTGGTGCCCTAGTTTTTTACCCATTTTTACTTCAAATCTGGCATCAGGGTAGCATCTGCAACATCTTTCCAGTTGACAGTATCAGGAGATTCTTCTAACCAAGACTTGGGCGGTCCCAAATTAGTCCTCCAACACCTCTGCTTTCAGGAGACAGGTTCTATCATCTTCTTGATCGGCACTATCTAATTAGTTTCTAGATTGCTATTGTACCTATTCAGTTATAAGCTGATCATTGTTAAACTAAGGTTTCATGCATTGTTAACCTAGGGTTTAATAGAAAGGCTAAATTAAATCCAATTCCTCTATAGCATACCTGAGTACAAGATCTGTAGTTGAGTCCACCTTCATTTGGTAGTGATTTGGTTCAGTCTTGTGCTTGAATGTTATATGGAAAATGGTTTGATCTAGTGTGCATCCTAGTTGTCATCATTCACCTTTTTCATACTAAACATTTTGGTGAACCCGTAGCTTTGAGCATTTACATCTTGCTGATTGTTCAAATCATATTTTACATTAATTTATCACATATTTATCAACATTCATTTGAAAATCTTGCATTATCTTGGAAAAAGTGCATAATTAGGCCTTAAAAAGCTTGCATTTTGGTAAAAATTTTGCATTAGGGTTTTAAAACTTCTCTTGCATGATCATATTGGTTGCATTAAATATTCATCAAATTTGATTTGGCATAGTAATCTTGCATCATTTCACATCCTAGATTTGAAAATTCATACTTTTGCAATTACACATTGTGTATTTCAACATAAGAAGATAACATCTCTTTCACATTTTGCAAGAAATCTTAAAGAGGTCTATATTTTCCTTTCTATGCAACACTTTAACATTGGGATCACTTGGTTTGTAGTGACACTTGTGTGTTTTTTATCTTTGCAAAAAGCTTCAAAAACCCAGTTTCCTCAAACTAGTGCATTGTTGTACAAAAGTTTCACATACATGACATCCAATTACAACAAGGGTGGTATGGCTCCTCCCTGATCTAACAAGAAAAGGAAGGATCCCAAACCTATCATATCCTTCACACCACATGAAATAACTATTAGAGACATTGATAGTCCTCTTTACATAATAGAAAGAATTGTTGAATATAAGGAATACTGAGAGGGGGGGTGAATCAATATTCCACAAAACCACTTCTTAATATGTTCATTAATCTGATTTCCAAAATCAGTAACATGAAAGTAGAATAAGCATAAGAATAGTGACCATAAAGACATAACACATGGACACTGGGATTTTTATGTGGAAAACCCAAAAAGGGAAAAACCACAGTGAGTGTTAGCTCACAATATATTAGGATAACAATACCAGATTACAAAAGGCTCACTGCCCAAAGAAATGCTCACTGCAGATGGACTCATAGTCCAAGTGGACTCACTATCCACCGAGAAAGAAAGATAGAAGATAGAAGAAAGATTGGCTCACTGCCAAGAGATGAACTACTAAAAATGCATCTACCATATGTTGGATCACAATTCCATTGAAGGTTCAATACACAAATTCAAAGGTCTTCATTTATTTTGTCCTGCTTCTCAACTTTACTACATATACTTTATTTTCTGCCCTTGTTTACTTTTTCAACTCTACATTATGCTCATAATCCTTCACACTTTGAATTTGCACACACATCACATATCTCCATACTTCAATATCGTAATCCATCAAGTATTTATATCCACAACATGATTCATCTCATAATTAGGTCGGCAAGCCAGACATGAAGTGTGTATACAATGTATTCTACGTTGTCAACTTGATCACGTGTACAAATAGTAATGTGGATCCAAACAATCATTTAATAATATTCATATAAGTCAGCACCAATCATTCAACCACTTAGATTGATAGTTTAAACAATATATCTTCTCCGCATAAAGATCTAACATGCCTATTAGCTTGTCTCTTAAGAACATGCTTGACCAATTCATCTGGGATATCAAAAATCTCACTGCAGACCATATGAGACTCAAAGATTCATAACAAACATTCATTTTGGACTTCTTATTATACCTTCAGAACCGCAAGACAAAATATATAACTGCGAAGGAATGCGGACCCTTTTACTCTGGCACTGTACATTGTTCCTGTCTTAGTTCTGTTCACCTAAACTTAGACATTTCATAGTATAACTTCCAGAGGAAGTTAGGTCTTGAGCACTAGAACATATCATCATCAAATAGCTATGAACAACATATCTGAACCACATATGATGATCTTCTATTATGGAGGCATAGTGGCTCACTCTTTGTCAGTTACTCTGTGAACTGCCCATATTTAGTCATTTTGGCCTTTCGGACCTTAATCCTTTTGTACCTTGTTACCAAACCAAATTGTTCTTTCAGAGTGAAATCTTATTGTCATGCCAATGGAATCCCTTTGCCTTTTTGCCATCAATGACAACATGCAATCCTTCATCAGAGTAGTGTCTCTTGCCAACAATCTCCCCCTTTGGCATTGATGGCAACACTAAGTGAAAAATGCTTGTCTACTCCCCCTTACTCTATATTTCTTCTCCCCTTTAGATGTTTGCCCATTTTTCCCTAGTGTTCTTCTCCCCCTTTGACATCAATGGCAAAGGTGTATGTACAAGAGTCAAAATTATGTCAAAATTGCAAAAATTGTCATACTCTGTCGCATATGTACACATACAATCTTCAACTTAATTAATTGTAGGTGAAAGAATATCCTTGTACACAATCTTTAATTCTGTAATCTCTTCATCCCATTTTTTCTTAGCTCTTTCCAAAATTTGAATGTGACCATTTATCAAAAAGACTAATTTTTCTGCCTTTTGCACATCATAAGGTGTGTCAATTTGTGAAGCTACCTGTGCTTCTGCTACAAGATTTACCATGATTTCAACTTTTAAGCTTAATATCCTTCTCAGTAGACACATTTTGTTTTTAATTTCTTCTTGTCTACTGAGTAGACTACTTATGTTGTTCTGAATATTTTCAACTTGTGTTTCTATGCTGTTGATTGAGTCAATTGCTAGATCAAAGGTCTTAGAAATATTTGTGAGTTGAAGCTCCATGATTTTGACTTTCTCATCTATTTCCTTAGTGGTTTCAGGCCATGACAGACAAAATTTGTATATGTCATAGGCTTCCTTGATTGCATTTTTCATATTCTTGATGGTGCTTTCTAACAGAATTTTGTCACTATCTAACTTGGTTTTTGATACTACTAATCTTTTGTCTTCATATTCCTTTTTAACCTTAATGTCAGCAGACTTTTCAAAGGATTCAAAATGAGTACTTACATAATTTATTAGACCTTTGAGATGAGCAGTTGATGACACTAATGTATCTTTCTGGTATGAGGGCATCAACTTCTCCAGAATATCGGATGTCTCATTAATGAGTTCATTGTCCTATATATATGTTTTCATCATTTCTTCCTAAGCCTTATCTTGCACGATTGATACTAGTTTGAGTTTCTCCATAGGAGACATAGAAGCTAGAGTTATTGGTCCTTGTAGAGTCTTGGGTGAATCTAGGATTTGTACTCTTTGTTGTTTTTCCAAAAACTTTCTAACATAGCCAATTAAAGTTTGGTCTACAGCAGTGTCTCTTGCCGTTTGTTCTTCACTAAGAGTAATTTTTTTTTTCTTTTGTTGGATTTTCTTTCTCTACTTTGGTAGTGGCTTCTGTAATGGATGAGATCCTTATTCTTTTCTTTAGGCTAGATACATGTTTTTCCTTTTCAGCTTTCTCATCTTTTCTTTCTAGAGTGTTTGACTTCCATTCCACTGGAGAATTTAAGGGTCTTGATCCTTCTTTGGTTTTTTCCTCACTTGATTGTTCATATGATTCTCTAAATGCTCATATTCCATAGATAATTCTTTGAATGTCCCAAACCTGTCTTCTTTTGGTTTATTTAGTAGTTCCTCAGCTAATTCAGTTAGGATATCTTCTGCAACTTCATACCCTAATGCAGGGACCCATGCAGTTCTTGGTTCCATGGCTTCCATGAAGCATTTGTCTTTGTTCACCATGAATACAATGTCCTTTTCATATTTTATCACTACCTTTTCAAGTATCCGGACCCTACATAACATTTTCTTTTGAAAGCTCATGAAGTATCCCCATAAGATTTTATTCTATCTGTCTGCATTTCCCAAACTTTGCAGGTGATTTCTTATTTGAGTTTCTACTAGTGTGTGATCAAGCCAGATAATGCTTCCCAAGATGGGTAGCTCTCTTAGGAAGTAGAAGAGTAGACATGTGATCAAAGCTCCATATTTGAAGGGATAATTTGTCTCTTTTGTTCTTTTCAAGTTTTCCATTAATTCACTCCAGAGCAATTCACATAGGTTATAATCAGTATTGTTTTTTACCATGTCATATGCTGTGTATATAGCTCGTGCAGACACAAAATTTTCTGAGTGGGGAAAGTATACTTTGTATCCAATAATCATTGATGCAAATCTAACAGTTGGATCCTTAATATCATTTACTTTGAGAGCTTTCTTATCAAATTTGGCTCCTATTAGCTGCATTACTAAATTGTTCTTTATTTTCTTTTCACCTGGGATCCTCCCAGAGGAACTCATACTAGTTACAACCTTGATAGCTTCTTTACTTATCATATAGGGTTCATTGAGCCACAAAAACTCATCATAAATCATGCTTAGAATAAACTTAACCCATGTATCATTCGAGATCGCAGGAAAATCCAACCAGGCGTCCAATTTCTTTTCTCCTAGAACTTTATATTCATCTTTCAACTCAACATCAATAGTAGTAAGTTCATCCAAGTATAATTTGCCAAGATTCATGTGATCGTATTCCTCTAAATTGGTATGAATATATGCCCTAACATCTTCCATGTGCATAATTCCATGAGAAATAATTGAGAATGCCCCTACAGGATCATTTTCTGGTGCGTTGAAGAAATGTTCCTTGAACTTGGGGTGGGGCTTTTCCATTATATCAATTATTTGAGGAGTAAACATTTTCTGGAATAACTTAAACTACACAAAAGGGTTTTCAAGCTGTAAATGCCTTTTTTGCTGAATTAGGGTTTTTCTTCACTTGAGATCAACTTGATTTGAATTACTTTGGAAATCTCTACAGGCACTTAGATTCTTGCTTTAATTCTCTTGGACACTTGAAAGGTTGAATGCAAAGTGAATTAGCTATCAAATGAGCTCTTTTTTATCTTCCGCAAGGATGACCTAGTCGTCATAAATGCCTCTAATGAAAAAGTTGTCAAGCACATATCTGTAGAATATAGTTTATTAGGATTACTCTGTAATGCTCTGCACTTGAACCTTTTTCACCGGAATTTCTTTCAAAGGATCTGTCATATGCATCCTTTCAACATATCTTCGTGCTGGATCCCAGCACTAACTATCTGGCTAGGGGATTAAGATTTTCATTGCAGCTCCCCCTAAGCCTGAGCTCACAATCTACTTCCCTGAGGAAGTATCTACACCAGAAACTAGTGTGTATCCAACCTTGATATTATCAACATCTTTCTTAATCCAGACCTTTCTCATTTCCTTCTTGATTTCCACTGGATCAATCTTGTTCTTGCCTTTATCTTCTCTTTGTTATGTTTTCCTCTTTTTTGTAGGAAATTCTCCTTTTACAATTTTGCTTTTGCAGAATCTTGTAACATGCCCAAACTTATTGCAATTGTAGCATACCACATTCCTTTGTCCATGATTCCTTCTATTGATTGGATTTGATGTGCATTGATTAGCCATGTGTCCAAATCTATTACATGCAAAACACTTTCCATTGAATGATTGAGTATTCCTTGCATTGTAAAAACCATTCCTTACCAGACTTCTGGATTCATTTGATCTATGACCAATTTTATTGAAATTGAAACATTGACCAGAGAATGATGGAACATTCTGATTTATTCTACTCCTACACTGAGTAGCTTTATGAACAAACTTATTGCAATTAAAACAATGGCCATTGAAAGATGGGTACCTTTGAGCATTTGGCTATCTGACCGAGATCTTCTAGGTCTTCTTCTTTGATTCTTGAACTGGTTGCCTTTGTTTTGCTTCAACACAGTGTTTTCTTGATCTGATTTTGAACTTTCTCCTTTGTCAAATCCCAAACCTTGTTTGTCATCAGAACTCTTTTGACTAGCAATCATCTCATCAAGTTTTGTAGAACTCATCTTAAACTTTTCTTCATAACTCTTCGCTTTTTCCAAGTTTGGTTTTAGGCTCACAACTTCTTTTTCAAGTTTGGCACATTCTTCTAACTTGATTTTTACCATCAGATTTAGATCTTTTGCTTTAGTTTTTTCTATAACTTCCATTTTCAAATCATCCAGGGTTTCATTTGCTGATATCAATTGTTCACTAACCTCTTTGTATTTTTCTTTGAATTTCTTGACTTGTTCTTTTAGCTTTAAAATGCATTCATCAGCTTCTTGTATGTTATCCTTCGTATCCCTATTTTCTGCTTCAAATTTTTCAAGATCAATAAGAGTTGCTTCTAGTTCAACATTGTTTGAGAAATTTCCAAATCTTCTGGCTACCATGAATGAACTCTCCTAGATCTTCCTCAAGTTGTTAGGCTTCTTCCAAGGAACCTTGCTTTGATACCAATTGTTGAATATAAGGAATACTGAGAGGGGGGTGAATCAATATTCCGCAAAATCACTTCTTAATATGTTCATTAATCCAATTTCCAAAATTAGTAACATGAAAGCAGAATAAGCATAAGAATAGCAACCATAAAGACATAACACATGGACACTAGGATTTTTACATGGAAAACCCAAAAAGGGAAAAACCACGGTGAGTTTTAGCTCACAACATATTAGGATAACAATACTGGATTACAAAAGGCTCACTGCCATGGGGCTCACTTCCCAAAGAAATGCTCACTCCAAGTGGACTCACTGTCCATAGAGAAAGAAAGATAGAAGATAGAAGAAAGATTGGCTCACTGCCAGGAGATGAACTACTAAAAATGCATCTACCATATGTTGGATCATAGTTCCATTGAAGGTTCAATACACAGATTCAAAGGTCTTCATTTATTATGTCTTGCTTCTCAACTTTACTACATATACTTTGTTTTCTGCCCTTGTTTATGTTTTTGGCTTTGCATTCTACTCATAATCCTTCACACTTCAAATTTGCACACACATCACATATCTCCATACTTCAATATCGTAATCCATCAAGTATTTATATTCGCAACAAGATTCATCTCATAATCAGGTCGGCAAGGCAGACATGAAGCGTGTATACAATGTATTCTACCTTGTTGGCTTGATCATGTGTACAAACAGTAATGTGGACCCAAACAATCATTTAATAATCTTCATATAAGTTGGCACCAATCATTCAACCACTTAGATTGATAGTTTAAACAATATATCTTCTTCACATAAAGATCTAACATGCTTGTCGGCTTGTCTCTTAAGAACATGCTTGACCAATTCCTCTATCACATCAAAACTCTCACTGCGAACCATATGAGACTCAAAGATTCATAACCGACATTCATTCTGGACTTCTTATTATACCTTCAAAACTGCAGGACAAATTATGCAACCACAGAGGAATGCGGACCCTTTCACTTTGGCACTATGCACTATTCCTGTCTTAGTTCTGTTCACTTGGACTTAGACATTTCATAGCATAACTTCCAGAGGAAGTCAGGTCTTGAGCACTAAAATATATCATCATCAAATAGATATGGATAACATATCTAAACTGCATATGATGATCTTCTACTACAGAGGCATACTGGCCCACTCTCTGTCATTTACTCTATGAACTGCTCATACTTAGTCATTTTGGCCTTTCAGACCTTAATCCTTTTGTGCCTTGTTGCCAAACCAAATCTGTCTTCTAGAGTGAAATATCTTTGTCATGCCAGTGGAATCCCTTTGCCTTGTTTTCGTCAATGACAACATGCACTTCTTCATCAGAGCAGTGTCTCTTGCTAACAAGAATAAGTAGAAATCCTACAAGAGGAGTTCTTATTGATCCTAATTGCATGACAAATGTGATCACAAAAGAATATTTATACATGAATGATTTAGCACAAGATACTTATGATTCAATGGATATAATGATAAAAGAACATAATGGTTATTTTATTCGAGCAATTGGAAAGATAACACTTTTAATTAAGGTGGTTGAAAAAGCCCTAGAAGCATCATTTGTTATCATTCCCACTTTGGATCTCTTTTGTGTGAAGTTAGAACATCCTTGGCTAAAATCCATGAAAGTGGTTCCTTCTACTATTCACAAGTGCTTAAAGTTCCCTCATAAAGGTCAAGGGCATGTTGTTCATCATAGTGGATGGAAACCATTAGCCACTCATGGAAACTTCAATTTAGATTATTTTTTGCCACAACCTATTGAAGTGAATCAACCACGACAAGATCAATTATTCTTAGCATATTAAAAGTACAAAGCAAAGAAAATAGATGAACTATCATATGACAAGAATACTCCTAGATCCTCTCGGTCCTCTGAGGCTACAATTCATCCTATCTAATAAATAGAGAGCGAAAAGCAGCTTGAGTTGAAGGATTCACCTCAACCAAAAGGAAAAGGAATTTTTTTTGAGGTTCCTCTCCTGCTATCCTTACAAGGATTGGGAGAAAACCTTCAAGAGCAAAGCTATTCATCATAGAATCATAAAATCAATTTTGTATTGGCTTCCTCTTCTAAAATGATACAAAATACAGAAAATCATGAATATTTGATCGTGGATAAAGAAACTCCCTTGGGAAATATAACTAACAAGACTCGATGAAATAGAAATACAAGGGAAAGAAGAAGAAAGTGTCAAGCCTTATCTCGAAAGATGTCTCTATAAGAAGAGAACATCCCTCCGATAGAAATAGAATCAAAAGGAGAGCTAAAGGAAGAAGTCTCAAGTTGGGCTATAGTGCCCTATGTACCACCTATCGAAGATCATGATTGGGAAGAAGATGATTTGATTAAAGACAATTGCTAGCAGGTAATTATTTCTCACTCATTCAACCACCTTTGATGTAGCACCTCTTCAAGTTGCTCTCACGGGTGGTCTCCTTGTAAGTGTTGTGTTGTGTTCCCCTATGTAGTGTTAAATGTTTGTTTAGGCCTCCTTGGAGGACCCTTGATACTCTTGTAAGGTCAGGGATACTAGGAGATTGCCTCCATTGTGACATTCCTTCTAATTGTTTCTCTATTCTTCTACTCTCCTCTCTTGTTGCAATTATTTTGTGTGGTGTCTTGGGGGTATAACATTGCAAAGGTTGTTTTGGGGGCATATTCCCACATTGTGACCCTAAGTCCCTTTTGTCTCCTCTCTAATTTTTTCATGATTTCATTCTTCCATTGTACTTGTGGCTCTACTAGTTGACGGATGATGACAACAAATGTACACTTCTGATAAGGATTGTGTGTCCCTAAAACAAGAAATAAAATGGACCTAGTCCATATATGAAGATGGGGGTAATTTGTTACTGACCATTGACTATTAGAATCACTTTGTGTTGTGATGTGATTATGTATCATATTGTGAAATTGTTGTAAAAAACCTTTGGAATACTTTAAATATGCTTCTATGCACTTTGAATTGCTTTTGTCTCACCTTGTAGCTACACTTGGTTCTGAGATACCTGAAGTATAACCTCACAAATATACTCAATTCTGAACCCGTAAGTATAGACTTGGTTTGTTTGAATGATATGTTGCTTTAATTTCATGAAATGATTTGGTTATTATCTTAGCTTAGATTTTCTAACCAAACCTTATTATTAATAAATGGTTGTTAGCAAATGATACTATATTGTGATTGTTGGGAACAATTCAAAAATTGTGAGCACATGTCACTTTACGGCATGGGCTTTATGAAAGCTCTTGTTCCCTCACGTGTTTTCAACCTTACCTTAAATGTGATTGCTACCGGCAAGCGAGAGGAACCACTTAAAGGTGGGGGCATATTGTGGTAAATGCTTGGCTATCTTAGACATTATGATAAATTGTGTTTGTGTATACTTTCTTTTCACCGTAAGGCATTTTTGCGACACAAGTGGGATTGTATACTTTGTTTTGTGTGTTTGGTATATTCTTCCTTTTCATCGTAAGGCATCTCTGCAATGTAGGTGGGTCATATACTTTGTGTGCATGCTTCATTTTCACCATAAGGCATCTTCACAATGCATGTGCGGTGGCATGCTTTTGAAAGCCCTTCTGCGGAAGGCAAGATGATGTATACCCTTGAGTAGGTTGCACATCCTTTTGAAAAAGTCTTCTATAGAAGCAGGGTTGGATATTGAGTTATTCACCCTTAAGCATGTCTTTGGTGGTTGTGGTAGCATAGCTCAACCCTTAGGTGTGTTTGGTGTGTTTTAGATGGTAGAGCGTAGCAATGAGCTCCTCCCTATCGCTCGTGTTTGCTTTGTGTTATCAGAAAATTGGAATGATTATCAATAATATCAAAGTAATCCAAATAACTCAATGAAAAAGGAAATAATCAAGATCAAACAAACAAAGAACTAAAACCTTGCAAACCTCAATACTTCATAGCTTCCATTGGTCACCTATCTCAATCGATCTTGCGTAATGAATGAAGCCCTCAGAAAGCGCACTTCCTTGCTTTTTCTTCAAGATATCAATGGAGAACGGCTATGATAGTTTTGTAATGAAGACGAGCTTCACAACAATGGTAATGGTGATGGTAACAAGTTGATCGCAAGCAATGGAATGGTTTGGTGCCAAAGGTGCGTTGTAATTCTTGAAGAGTAAGGGTACTAAAAGCTTGGATGATAGAAATGGAGCAATAGGGTTGTACTTATAGGCTTGAGAGAGAGAAGATCAATGGTATAGAAAGAACAAGAAGATCAACGGTAGAGAAAGGTTGAGAGAATGTGCATGAATAGAAAGAGGACAAGTGTCCTCTATTTTGCATGAGAGGAATTAATAAAATAGAAGAATGAGTTAACTGAAGAGATAAATCAATTAACAAAATAGATAGAAGAGCTAACTGATTAGAACTAGAGGATGGAAATCACATGAGGATGAGAAGATATTTTAGCTCAATTAAATATTTGGAATATTCAATTGCATGTGCACAAGGATTGAATTATATTTAGAGATAACTCAATTTTTAGAAGAAATGGACAACCTAAATAAATATTTGATTTATTTAAATTTAGAGAAGATATTTATTGGAAGAAACAATTAAATAATTGGTATTATTTAATTTAGAATGATTTTGGAAGAACTCATTAAATAATTGGTATTATTTAATTTGTCAGAAGAATTGGAGGAATTGAAGGATTTAATTAAATAAATGATTTTATTTAATTGTTCGAAGACATTTAGAAGAATTTAGGGATTTAATTAAATAAATGATTTTATTTAATTGTTGGAAGAATGTGAATCAAATAAATAAATTTGTTTATTTATTTATTCATAGAGGAATTAGGCTTAAATAAATATTAAGAATATTTATTTAGACATAGTCATCTCATTTTTAGGTGTATACATTTTGCCCTTCTTTGATGCAATGTGTTTAATCACGTTGTTTCAAAGAATAGATTTTTCTGATAATGATACATGTCTCAGTTTGCCCCTAGTATAGGTTTAATGATGGTAGGATGGCCCCTTAGGAGATTGGACAGGAAGAAGGCAGAAGGACGTGAGACAGACAATCTCACGATGAAGAAGGTGAAAACAAGTTAGGATGAAGAAAAATAGTTTACGGTTCGGAGAAACGAGAGGAAATGGGCTTGGGAAGTAGTCACAGTCGCCACACAGCCAGTTAGGGTTCACTTGCTATATATAGGAGCTAGGTCCACAATACAGTCATTTGCACACTTGGCTTTTGTTGATAAGTCCCTCAAAGCTTAGGAGAGCACAGGAGCTTAGAGCAGTCGGTATAGAGATGGATATTCCATACGAGAAGTACCGCTTTGAGCAAGTCCAACGATTTGGGCGGCTAGCCAAGGCAGGACCACCGGTATGTAGTTTGATAAAACTTGCCTAGGGTCATTTATTAGCCTCATAAATGCTAGGGAAAATTTGCTAGGATAGATGCACCGAATCACGTTTTAGCGCATATGTGCTATGAAACCGCGCATACATTATGAAATCGTGCATGAGATATGTTGCTGTACATATGCTAAAACTGCGCATATATGAAAAATACCAATGCATACATTATAAAACTACGCATACACTATGGGAAGCTGCGCTTTTGCCAAAACTGCACATATGCAATAAGAATCGGTGCATTCATTGTGAAGTTGCACATTTGCTATGATTCGGCATGTTTGCAACCTATTTCGGTACATTTGCATTAGGATAGTCAGTTTACTTAATGAAATTGACTCGATTGGCATCTTGCTTGATGCATCAATCGATAAGCGATCTCTGAGATTACAGGAATCTAGTCAAGAGATGATATGCTATTTTAATCAATTTGATATGTTAAGTAAGTGATAGGATAGTTTGATAGTTTGAGCAATTTTATAGTTTTGGTTGACACATTGCTTTACCTGATTGTAGGACATTCATGATATACTCATGTCGCAGGAGCAATTTCCTTTGCCTTTGTTGCAGCGGTATATGCTCACAGAGATTGATTGGGAGGCACTTGGTGCTATGGGATTGGACTACGTGTGCTTCATGCCTGAGGTTCATGTGAACCTCAGTTTACTGACTGCTGCGGTGGAGCATTTCCACAGCGAGGATGAGATGTTCCAATTGCCTACTAGTGAGATGGCTATTACCTTAGAGGACGTCTATAGGATCATGCACTTACCGATCCAGGGCAAGCTCGTAGAGTACGAGGCCCAGCATGATGTCAGACTAGCAGAGTGCAGGCACATTTTTGATGATCCAGAGCTAGAGGGTCAGGTTATCTCATGGCAGAACATACATGATTACTATGACTACTTCCTAGGGATAGTGGTAGGGTTGATCGGGGGTGTTGTATGCCCCGATAGGAGGTCACATGGGTTCCCCATTGGTTGGGGTAGGACTATGGAGAGGATGATCACATATGACACCCGCTTTGCATGGGGTGTCTGTGTTTTGGCTCACTTGTATCATGATATGCATCAGGTGGTCTACCACAGAGGAGCTAGTTTATCGGCAGGCATTTCACTTCTACAGTTTTGGTTATGGGAGCACATTGCTATTACTCGGCTGATATGCATCTTTTCCAGGCAAAGAGGTGAGCCCTACAATTATGGATACACAGGTGTTATTTCCCAGCATAAGCTAGGAAAGCTTGAGTATTGGAGACATGCGCTGGATAATGTGGATAGAGTTATCTAGCGTCCATATCTAGATTGTGAGCCATGGGATGATGAGGACGATGAGCTCCCCTACTGCTTTCAGACTCGTTGGCTCATTGGGAGGACACAACACATATTGGAGACGTAGATTGTCAACTGGGTACAGAGATAGTTTGGGAGAGTATAGGGTCGGCCATAGGGTCAGGCATGGTTTGCCTAGACACACGCAGAGCATTTGAGATGGGGCCCGGTTGCATCCTATGATGAGGCTCTAGCAGACTTCCAATAGATTCTTACATGGTGTGGCTGATGCAGAGGGATGTGGTAGATGTGGGGATGACTCTTGACTATGAGGAGTGGTTTGCTGCCCACTCGTTCCTGAGGTATTCAGGATAGGGAGAGTTGGCTCCTTGCCTGGAGGAGGAGGATTCAAACGACGATGATGGTGGAGACAGGAGGAGGAGGAGACGAAGGAGGGGGAGAGGAGGATGAGGAGATGGAGATGATGGAGGGGATGGTGGAGATGGAGGGGATGGCGGAGATGGAGATAGACATAGATAGAGGAGGAGAGCTGGGGAGGGATCCTCCCAGCAGCAGGCCGCACCACAGGTTGGACAGTAGCAGGTAGTTCAGCAGCCGGCTGCACCACAATAGGTACAGGGACAGGTATAGGCACAACAGGTGCCCCAACAGTAGGTTCAACAGGTTCTCGCCCAACCTGACTTACAACAGTGGGCTATTGCTATGTTGTGGGGTCAGTTCAAACAGCTCAGGGAGCAACTTAGGGTAGCGGAGTCCCAGAGGAAGGCAGACACATGGATCATATATGGGCTCACCGCAGAGCGAGATACAACATTGGTGAGGGTGTAGGCTCTTAGACTGGAGAGAGACTCAGCTTTAGCTACCTTAGGTACTGATGGGGCTACCAGTTTCTTAGTTACACAGGTGCAACAGGCTCAGGCGCAGCTTGTGTAGGTTTAGGGTGAGCTTGCTAGAGCGCAGGCCCAAACTTAGTATTACAGGGGATTATACCACGGGACTGTGCCAGTAGACCAAAGGGGCACCCGGCTACATGAACCAGTCTGTGGCTTCATAGAGGGCAGGTGGATCACGGTTAGGAGCATCAGTGATGGGCCCACAACAGTTTGGGTCAGGCCGCGGTAGAGGAGGAGAGGGTAGTGTTGGGAGCAGTGTCCCACGGCAGCAGGGCTAGCCTTTACACTTGTACCAATTTTTGATGGCTCATGGATAGCCTGATATGTATATTTACCTCACTTTATACTATTTCCGAGACATGTATCATTATTTTTGTGATGTATACACTTTATATGATCCTGACTCACAGATAGACTTTGATATTGTACACTTGGACATATTTATATGATGATGCAGCTTATGTTATGGTCTATATGCATTACGTGATGTCTAATGTATGCCCCTTACTTTTGATGTTTATATGGATGCACACTTTGTTGTTGATATGATGTTTATATGATAATGTAGTTTATGATTCTACACTATGATGCTTTATGAGATATGATGCTTATGTGTGTTTCTAGGACTCTGATATGATGATGATCTAATGTAGACTTAGATGATTTCATGTATGCACCTAATATGCAAATAAGAATGTTATCTATATGATTATGTAGTTTTAGGAGATGGTCTACATGTATTTGTCTATGTTTTTTATTTTTTCTGTTGACACTATGTTATGCTGATACAAATGTATATGGATGATCTAATGTATTATTATTTATGCAAATGATTTAATCATGTTAATGACTATCTCATGTGATATGATATGCAAACTATGCCATGGTTTTGTTATGTCCAAATGTACGCAATCGATGCAAAAATGACAATGATAGATAGGAGATTGACTGATGGAAGGATCACAAGCTTTTCTTTGTAAACATTGATATTCTGCATAGAGATTTTTATTGCATGGGATATGGATGCTTTTGTGGATGTTTTTGGGATGTGAATGGATTTTTTGCCATCTTGATATTGCAAGTATTTTGAAGTGCTTATTTCATCATTGGGCGATTTTTTGGTACTTTTTCCAAATGTTGTAAGATAATACAAGCATCTAGGTATAATTTAACCGAGATGACCTGGGTATATCTTGCGTATCAACAAACAAGGATTATACCTATTTCATGTTAGACCTCTGATGTCCTCGATGATCTTTGTGTTGATCATGTCTTTAGACAAGGCTTCACATTACTAAAGATTGATCCACAAACAACAAACAAAGAAAATAATCACGTCCCCATCATACCATCTCTAGCTTTTGGCATCCTTGAGTAGCATAGGAAACCTGGTAACAAAAATGAAGACTTTAAGATGCAACTAATTGAAACAAAACATTCTTGCATTAGATGTATCTTTCTTGCCATAATTTAGATAGAACCATTTGGATCGTTTTGCTCTTGTTTTTTATTTGCTTTGGATAGGTTGATGTTTTTGCGTCAAGATTTTTGCTTTGGAAGTGGGCTTTTGCCACGCTTGCATGTCTGGTGAAAGGTATCGCAATCATTATTAGTGAAATGGACCCTAAGGGACTGACCTAGTGCCTCGGGGGCTCATTGCTAAATGGCCTTGCCTATGTGACGACGTAGAGGCAACGTAGTTCGGGGTGAACCCTGATGGACCTAAGACCTAGGCGATAGGAAACGGTGTGGACTTAGATAGATAGAAGGACAAATGACACGTGATGAAATGGATGAGAAGTGGAGCCTTGGGGGCACATTGACAATGGCCTTGCCTACATGACGATGCAAAGTCAATGTAGTTTGGGAAGAACCCTGATACTGATGATGGACGCTAAGACATAATGACACTATGGATATGGTACTTTGACAACCTTAGGTATTAAGGTGACAATGGCTATAGGGTGTATCAAATCATGATAGGTCATCGTTTAGGTTATGCAAGGTGCTTATTGTGAAACTGACACGATTGGATACTAGAAAATGGTAGCAAGAATGGACACAAGGTGATTGATTGCCCAAAGATGGAGGAAGGGGTTCACATCGTAGAGAGCGCCTATTTTGCCAGGTTTTCACTACTTTGTTTTTATTGCATAGGAGCCAAAATACACATGACACCTGTTTGCTAGGTTTTCATCATGGTATCTATCCAAGGTGCCTGTTTACCAAGTTTTCACCAGAAGACGATTTTTTTGTTATTTTTCCATTTTTTAAAATTTTTTTTTATTTTTTTTATTTTTTTGTTTTTATGCCCCCCTTACATTGGGGTTCTCTAGGTATAGAACCAGCGAAGATGCATACTGCTGATTGGGTCATCAAACAATTCACCTTCTGATATTGCTAACTGATATGCTCTTGATCCATAGGTAGCAATGATTACATAAGGACCGAGCCAATTGGGTTCAAACTTACCTTTCTTTTCCTGATCCTATTGATTATGGGGGTTTTATTTGAGTACTAGATCACCAACATTGAATACCCTTGGACAGACCCTGCGATTGTAGCTTCGTGACATCCTTTGCTGGTATGCCTTGAGATGGTTGAAGGCATTCTATCATTTTTCCTCCAACAGTTCTAACTCTTGCAATCTAGACACTCTGTAGTCTTCATCAATAATAAGACCTTTTAATGACACCCTTATAGATGGTAACTCGACCTCGATGGGCAAAATGGCTTCTGATCTATTAACAAGGGCATATGGGGTAGCACCTGTGGGAGTGCGTATACTAGTTCGATAGGCCCACAAAGTGGGATTGAGTTGTATGTGCCAATCATGGTTGGCATCGCTGACAATTTGCTTGAGGATTTTCAAGATTGTTTTGTTAGATGCCTTTGCCTGACCATTGCCTTGGGGGTAATAGGGGGTGGAGAAGCAGTGTTGGATTTTGAATGTGTCACAAAGCTCTTGGACATCCTAGTTCTTGAAAGTTCTTCCGTTATCCGTGACAATGGTTGAGGGAATTCTGTATCTACAAATGAGGTAATTGAGGATGAAGGATGCAATCTGTTTGCCTGTGACATTAGTGAGTGGAACAACTTCAATCCACTTGGTAAAATATTCAGTGGTGGTTATTATGAACTTGTGGCCGTTAGATGAAGGAGGGTGAATTTTCCCCACAAGGTCGAGTCCCCATTGACAAAAGGGCCAAGGTGTCATTAAAGGTCAGAGCTCTTGAGCTGGTGTATGGATGAGGTTACCATGTATCTGGCACTACTTGCATTTCTTTACAAACTGATATGAATCGGTTCCCATGTTTGGCCAATAGTATCCCAAATGCATGAGTTTCTTAGCTAAAGAAGGACCGCTAGAGTGCATTTCACAAATTCCTTCATGCACGTCTTGTAAGGCAGTTTGAGATTCTTCACATTCTAAACATCAGAGTAAAGTACCATCCAGACCTCGTTGGTATAGGGTGTCGGCAATAATGGTGTAACGGGAGGTTTGGTGAATGCAGGTTCGACGTTGGTTGGTAGACAAGTCAAGTGGTAGGGTGTTATCTTTGAGGTAAGTGTAAATCTTACCATACAAGGGCAAATCAGATCCGACTAAGAGGCAAATGGAGTGTGTTTCAGGGATATCATAAGCTAGTTGCATAAGTACTCCACCAAGAACTCATACCGTGACTCATTCTCTGGGATTTCGAGGAGCGAGGCAATGGTTGCCATGGCATCTATTGCTTTATTTTCAATGCGAGGTATCTGCTCAAAGGAGATGATCACAAAGTACTCTTTAAAGTCATCGACCATACACTTGTATGGTATTAACTTGTCATCTTTGGTCTGATAGTCATCTTTGACTTGATTGATTACTAGTTGGGAGTCGCCATAGACATGTAGCTCCTTTATTTTCCATTTTCCGGCCATCTTGAGACCAATGACCATGGCCTCATACTCTGATATATTGTTTGTGCATGGGAATAGAAGACGATAAGACTTAGGTATGGTGTTGCCTTGAGGAGTGACCAACAAGACTCCTGCCCCCAATCCATGGTTTGTATAGGATCCATCAAAGTAGAGTTTCCATGAGTGTGTTGTGATACTGAATATGGATTCATCTAAAAACTTGAATGTCATTGGTGTGGTATACTGCAATGGTGCTTTTGCTAATTGATCGGCAATGATTTGACCTTTGATAGCCTTCCTTTCTACATACTTGATGTCATATTCACTTAACAGCATTACCCACTTGACTAGGTGGCCTATCAGAGCTGCTTTGCTTAATAGGTATTTTAGTGGATCTATCTTTGCAATAAGCTTGACTGAATGTGTTAGCATGTAATGTCATAGTTTTTGGGAAGCAAAAACCATAGCAAGACATGATCTTTCTATTTAGGTATATTGTAGTTCATAGCCCACCAATGTGTGACTAATGTAGTAGATAGCCCTTTCTTTGCCTTCATAATCTTGTTGTGCTAGGAGGGCTCCGAGAACTATTGGCGTAGTAGATATATATAGATACAATGGCTTACCTTGGATAGGTGGCATCAGAATAGGCCAGTTCATGAGGTATTCCTTCAGTTTGTGAAATCCTTCCTCACACTTTTCATCCCATTTGAATGGTATGTTTTTGTGCAATAGGTGAGTAAAAGGTTGACACTTGTCTGCTAGATGTGAAATGAACTGATGAATTGCTTGTAACTTGCCTTGTAGAGACCACAGTTGAGTGATGTTCTTTGGTGGCGGCATTTCCATAATAGCCTTGACCTTGGCAAGATCCACTTCGATCTCGTTCACTGACACAATGAATCCTAAGAGCTTCCTGGAGGTGACTCCAAACACACATTTCTTTGGATTCAACCTGACTTTGAAGTGTTCTAGTCTCTGAAAGACCTTCTCTAGTACATCTAGGTGGGATTCTCTTGTGAGTGACTTTGCCAGGATGTCATCTACTTAGTCCTCCATTGTGACATGCATCATATCATAGAAGATAGTGGTCATAGCACGTTGATATGTTGCCCCTGCATTCTTTAACCCAAATGGCATGACATTCTAGCAGAAGGTGCCCCATGGACAAGTGAAAGTTGTTTTATGTTGGTCTTCTGGTGCTATCCTGATTTGATTGTATCCAGAGAAGCCATCCATAAGAGAAAGCATGGTGTGTCCTATCAAGTCGACTATGATGTCAATGTTAGGTAACGGGAAATCATCCTTGTGACAAGCCTTGTTTAGATCTCGAAAATCATTGTACAATCTGACTCTTCCATCGGGTTTTGATACTGGCACTATATTGGATACCCACTTTGGATAGTTGATTGCCCTGATGAACCCTACATCCAGTAGCTTCTTGAGTTCCTCTTTTACTAATAATGCAATGTGGAGATGCATCTTCCTGAGCTTCTGTTTGACTGGTTTAACTCTTGGATCTAGTGGAAGATGATGTAGAATCAAATCTAGATCTAAATTGGGCATATCCGCATATGACCAAGCAAAGTTGACTTGCTTCTTCTTGAAGAAAGGTACAAATTTTGTCTTTTCTGGTGGAGATAGAGACTTTGCAAAATGAATGATCTTAGGTTTATCCTCTGTTCTGATGTTGACAAGCTCTGTAGGTTCCACCACAATATGAGACTTCTCTTGGTACATGTCGTTGGGGAGAGTGTCAAGCCTTCCATCGTTTGGTGCCTCAAAGAGGTTTTCACCATTCGATGCGTCATTTCTTTTTACTATTTTGGGATCTAACACTGCCGCAGAGCAGTTTTCACCATCAGATCCATTCTTTATTTTGATGTTTTTTTTACTAGAAGGCTTGGCACCCTCTCAAAAATAAGCCACGGTGTTGAGTTCAATGGCAAAGCCAGTTTTATGATCTCTTGTAGGTAGGTGGTCCCTAAGTTCCATGTAGTCAATATAGGCATTGTCATTTTGGAATATGTCTAATTGTGGGGTTCCCCGTAAACCCCAGTCGATAAGTTTAGGATGCACAAGGGGGAGGGGATCGGAAGATAGATCTGATTCATTGGGTGTGATAGTTTGAATGGATACATGGTTAGGATTTAGATTGGTAGGGATAGGATCCAAGATGGTACTTTCCTCTAGATTTTTTATTGCGATGGAACGCTGACCTTCCTCATAAGTCATACTTTCAGGAGTGGGCGAATCACACTCTAATGGTCTATGCATTAGCATTTGTCCCTCACGGTAGGGGCTATATGTTCAAATGGTGTCAATTCCTTTGTCTTCATAGGAGTGCTCTGAGAGTTCATCCCACTCATACTCGTTGGAGTCTGTGTCACTGTCTTCTTGTAGGTTATGGATCTGTTCCACAAGACAAGCATTTGCCTTAGCTTTGCCTTTGTCCTTGTATCCTAGCCCTCTTGTATTTTTTGCCAATGAGGATGAGGAGGGTTGGATGGGTTCTATTATTCCTTCTTTTCTTAGGCCAATGGGACCTTGTCCTTCATAACCCATTGTGTGTAAGATAGACTCACCACGCCCATAGATTTCCATTGGGAGCTTAGGTGGTTCTTGTTGTGTGTTATCTTCCTCTGTGTAGAGCCATTGCAAGATGTCTCTTTCCTCAGTTTCATCTGATAGGGTCCCCCATTTTACAAAGGGAGCTGTGGGAGGTTCGAGAGGAGCAGATGGATTTGAAAAAGGTATAGGTCGCCCAAATGATCTTGGAGATAGAGGCATTTTGGCTAAGTTGAGGTTGTGCTCAATGAAGTATTCCCCTACCCCTGTTTCTTTGATTGTGATTTTCTACTCTTTTGGCTTGGACGAGGAAGCTTCGAAGGTAAAATCATGCTGTGAGATGGGGGATGTGGAAGCTCTATTGTTGGGAATGATGCAATGAGGCTTTGAGAGGATAGAGTTGCAATGTTGAAAAGGATGTGGATCACCTTGGATGGTGATCTGTTTGCTGTTATGAGGAAATTTGATGCATTGGTGGTAGGTAGAAGGCACAACTTTCATGGCATGAATCTAGGGTCTACCTAGGAGGATGTTATAGGCTATCTCCCTATCTAGGACTTGGCAAACAATGTCCTTTATCACTGGTCCAATTTGTATCAATAACACCACTATTCCTTTAGTAGTTCTTTCTTCTTCATCATAGGCCTTAATAGTGATGCTTTTCCTAGGATCTACTACAACTTTCGAGAACCCCAATGTAAGGACTAGCTTGAGTATGAAAATATTTAAACCTGCTCCTCCCTCAATGAGAACTCTTTTGATACGGTGTTTATGAATGAAGGCGACGATATGCAAGGGTGTGTTATGAGGCTGGGATACTGATAGGTCATCTTGTTTGGTAAATGATAGGGTATTGGAGGAGGTTAGATGTCTTACCATGGCTTGAAACTTCTCTTGGGCCAGGTTCGTGGGCACAGTTGTTTCCACTAGGGATTTATCAAGAATTTCCTTGTGGGAGGGAGACAGACGCAACAACTCTAAGATAGATATGTGGGCAAGAGTTTTCTGAAGTTGGTGTATGACACTATACTTATGGGAGTTAAACGGGGAAGGTGGCAACCTTGGAGGAAGCGTATTTAATGTGACCTTACCACTGCGGGTGATGATGATGTAATTAGTTTTGTTGGGTCCTGACTGTTGGTTGAATATGACCACATTGACTTGTGGGATGTGCTCCGATATGCAGTTGACGGTATAATCGAATGACACGTTTGCGTAGTTAGCATTGTTGTGTCTGTTATTTGATTCTGCCTATTGTGGTTGTTATTATTGTTGTTTTTATATGGCCTGTCGTGGTTGAGGAGTGGATCCTTGTATGCCACATGTGTCTCGTTAGAGGTATGTTCTTTAGTGCCTACCTGATTTTGGTCAAGTATGTCTTGAATGACGTGTTTTAGATGGATACAGTTGTTGGTCTTATGGCCTCTTCCTCTATGATATTCACAGAAATCGGTATCTTTCCAATAATGAGGTTTTACTTGAGGTTCATAGTTGCTAGTGGCAGGAAGAGTGATCTCATTGTTGGCTAATAGCTTTCTTAACACAGACTCCTAGGACTCCGCTAGTGGTGTGAATTTTTGTCTAGGAGCGAAGGTGAACCATTGTTTTGGCTTACAAGAGAAGGTTTTGTTTGGTGTAGCATTTCTTACCTCTCCTTTGAGAGTGAAGATCGGTTTTTGTTTGGGAGCCGCCACTTTGGCATCAACTACTCCATCACTGACGATATTTTTGTTCTTTGTCCAAAACTTCAACTTGTCCATGGTGTAGTTAGAGTTAGGGGTGTCCTTGTACAACTTTATTTGCCCCTTGGTGATCATAGCTTTCATGATAAATAATCCCATCTCAATGACTTTCATAAATGAGATAGGACATTGAATTTGGATTTGGTAGCTTAGATCAGGGTTAAGGTTGTGGACAAACATCTCTGTCATTTGCTTCTCAGGCACGTGATATGAGCATTTTCTCGCAAGTTGTCTCCACCTTTGTAGGAAGGCGGCAAATGATTCGCCACTCTTTTTCTTTGTATTGCATAGGTCAAGCATGGAAACTTTGTATTCAATGTTATATGAGAAGTGTGTGACGAACTTGTTTACTAACTCATCAAAAGTTTTGATACTTGCGGGAAGTTGTGAGAACCATTCCATGGCTTGTCCTCCTAGTGATCAAGGAAAAAGTCTCATGAGGAAAGTTTCGTTGTGGGCTACCTCTAGACATGCGGCGCTAAATTCCTAGATGTGGTCCTTGGGGTCACCCTTTCCTTTGTATTTGTCAAACTTAGGAACTTCAAACTGAAAGGGGAAGGGTACCATGTTAAAGCTTTTGTCAAAAGGGTATGGTGAGATATCCTCCAATGAATAAGTTTTAGTGGACGTCCTTGTTTGGAGGTCTGTGAATTGTTGTTGTAAAGTTTGAATTTGTTTCATCAACATGTCTATAGGTATGTTGGGGTATGTTGTTTTCTTACTTTTGTCTTTGTCAAGGGAGCTTTCCTCATTTGTGCTCTTTTCATGAGTTCTTTCCTCTCCTAGTTCTTTTAATGCATTAACGTCAAAGTCAGCTGGGAGTTTAAGTCCTTGGTTTGCAAGATGAAGAAAGTACTTTTGAGGGTCTTCGTTGAGCATTTTGTCCATCATGTGTTGAAATTTTTGGTCTTGGAGAGCTCCTTGGAAGTCTTCATGGGAGATTTCCTCATCACTATTGTGAGGGGATACAATTCTGTTAGATGTTACAGCTATTTCAAGTTGTTTTTGTGTTTGGGATCTAGTTAAGACCATGCAAGGTAATGTGGGAAGGAGTGGGGTGAAACTAGAGACTCTGGCAAGGTGTTGGTGTAGGTTGGTGAGAAGGGGATACTTGCGGTGATGAGATTCGAACAAGGGACTCTTTTGATCAATGATTCCAAGTAAGTTGGTCAATACAAGATGATATCCACAAGTAAGGATAGTTGAGGCGTCTTCTAGAGGTGATAATCGCCCTTCCCTGCACCAGTTTATAGGAGTTTTTGGCTACTAAAAACAAAGGATGATTAGTAAGTGCAATCATTTGAGTGGTTATACGTACGACAGTGCTACTCTCTATTATGGAGTCTCCTAGCCTTCAAGGGTTGTGCCTTCGAGGGTTTTGGGGGAGGTTGGTTGTCGGTATAACAAAACAACACTCGTTGCTTGAAGCTTTTGCTCCAAACATAATTTATTTATAGTGGCTAGGCAGAGCTTGACTTTAGCTTGTTACCACTTAAGGTCATTCCCACTTGGATGGAAGGATATCGAAGGGAAGGCCTCTCTGAAGGAAAAACATGTGAAATGATATGTTTGGCATTTTGGTCACCCAAGATAGGGGAGAGCATAGACCTAGTATCATTCCAAAAGCATGAAAGACAATAGTTCTTTTCCCCTAGTTAAAATGAAAAATACTAAATGAGTTAGCTACTTGGGCACACACATGATTTGTTAACTTTGAAAGCAAGATAGCAATGGTTCAATTTTATCCTCCTAGCATTGGGACTAAATTCAAGTTGTTGATGCAACAAGATCAAATTACAATCCTCCTAGTTGGAGATAAATGAGATTTGCATGAACATCCATTTACTTTCCTTGGCTAATTAGATCTAGAGATGAGTTAACAAATGCATCTATATTACTAAACCAGCCCCTAACCTACAAGTGGATTAGAGAATATTTGATGCGGAGCCAAACCCCTTAGCCTACATTTCCCTTGTATGTCCACACTTCACTTACCTATCGGCAAGACTCTTGACTATTGGCGAACCAAAATGCCGTCCCCCCCGATACACTTTCTCATGCTGATCTCTCCATTATCAGGAAAATCATCCTCTGTCAGCCACCTTACCTTTTATCTTCCCGACGCCTAACTTTGCCCGACGTATGCCTTCAACTTTGTATCTGTTGCAAGATACATTCGACAATGTACATTTAGCATATACATCCTCTGACCTACGATCACCCATTCCTGCACCGTCTTTGCCAGTCAGCACTTGCATCAAAGACAATGTATATTGTCGATATACATTCAAAACATACAATCCAAACATGCATTCAGAATAAGCATCCGTTGAAGTCAACTGTTGACTTTCTTGTGTCTAATCTGATGTACATCCGCAATGTACATTCACCACATACAATCCGCAATATGCATCTGTGGGATACACACAACCTTCAACTACGGGATACACAGGATGTATACCTGACATACAATTGTGATATATACACAAAATGCATCTTTAGGAAAACCGCTCAAATCTTCACTGTATTGATCCTCCACGAACCCTGCAACTTTCAGATCCGTTTCTCAATCAACCACATAGATCTCAAACTCCTTCAACCTAGCACATGACGACGCTAGGATCTATCAAAGCACACTGCACTGATCCTATAAACACAAAACATGAACAGAAAACAAAACAAAATACTGCACAGCCATTCCACCGATTCGAAGAATCTAACCAGTGGAATGGGCTAAGAACACCCATCTCGGCCACAAAACAGGAAAATTAATTGCACAGAGGAAACCAAATGGATTCGAATGATAGAAAGATGCACAAATAGGATTTGTTATTATGCTTTCCAGAAATGTGAATAAATGCAGAGCACAATCCAAATTGTCTATAAAAGGATAATACTTCACAATCGATCTCTCTTCAATGATAATCTCTCTACAATCGATCTGACCTAGGGTATTTATCCACTTACCCTCGGTAGTACTGAATTGGCTCCAAGCGGCTGGGAGATTAATCCAAGCGGCTAGGAGATCTAACAACCTCTAACTACCTAACAATCCTTGAGATTACAATTTGCCAAGTGTCCCGTGGGACTTACAACATAAACCTAAATACAACTAAAAATATCATGCATTGGTCAAACATACCTTATTACAATGAATGGTCAACTTAGGACCTTATTGAAAATAGTAAAATGAAATTTAAACCGCTAATGCCTCATGGAGGCCACTGTGGGTCAGGTGCACCTGCACCATACTCCCCACCTTGAAAAGAATTCATGTCCCATGAGTTAAGTCTTTGACTGAACCCACCTGTAGCCACTGTTGTCTACCCCATGATCTCTGTGCTGCAGTCTGTTGCCATGTAACCAAATACTCATGCCTAGCACTGTAGGCTCTTTTCACACCTTGCTGATCATTCTTGCTGACTATCATCCCTATCTGAACATCTGGTTTGAAAACCTTATGTACTGCTATGGCAGAATGTGTTTGTCTTTCAACTCTTAGGGGACAAACAATAGTCCCTACTATGATTGTATCCTTGGATTTCCAATCAGCTTGTGGTTGTGTACAAACCTGCTTCTGGACCTTCTGCTGATCCACCTGATCTTTGTCAGTTAGAATTGAAATCATCTTCAAACTGTGATCTCCACTCCTTGAGATATCCTCTACTTCCTTTGACTCTACTGTAGGCATCTTCACAAACTCCTTCTTACCTATCAGAATAATCTTTGCTGTCTTCTTTGCTTCAGCATCCTCCTGCAATGGTGTCATCATAAAAGTTCTCCCATCCTTCTTGATGGTGTAAGTATTAGCATACCCATCATACAATGCTCTCCTATCAAATTGCCATGGCCTACCCAACAGTAGATGACAACATTCCATGGGCAATATGTCACATAAAACCCTATCCTGATATTCTCCAATCTGAAAATCAACATATGCTTGTTCATATACCAAAAGTGATTAACTATCACTTACCCAAGATGCTTTGTAAGGGTTTTGATGAGGAATCCTTGCCAATTTCAGTTTATCCACCATTTCCTGAGATACCATATTATCTATTGAACCAGAATCAATTACTACCTTGCATAGCTTACCTTTGCTTTTGCACTTGGTTCTGAAAAGTGCTCTCCTTTGTATCATCTCCTTAGATGTCTTCAAGACTGTTCTCCTTAGCATCAATGATTCTCCATCTTGACATGGTGCTGCACTTCCTATTGGAGAGTTAACACTTTCATCTAATTTCTCTTCTGGCACAAATTGAACCCTTTTGTCATTCTTCCTATCATCTCTTGATGATGAACCTTGCCTTTCTGGACATTTGAAAAATGGGTGACCAATTTCATTACAATGATAACATCTTCCAGTGAAAACATTAGAACCTCTACCACCTCCAAATCTGCCTCTTGTTCCTTTCCATCCACCTCTATAATCAGACTGCTCTTGTCCTTTACTAGTCTCTTCCTGGTTAGACTCACCACTAGGTCTCTGGTTAGGACTTATTCCTTCAAAACTGCCTCTAAAATTTTTGTCACCTCTTCCTCTATTGTTCTGCTCACCTTTTCTCTTCAGCTTCTCTTCAACTCTTAAGGCCATTTGGAAACACTTATTTACTATTTCTGGTGCTAAAATGCTGATCTCATCTTGGATGTTCATCCTTAGGCCATTCAAGTACCTGGCCACTTTCTCTGACTCTTCTTCTTGTCTCTTTGATCTGAGACTAAGTTTATGAAACTCTTGTGTGTATCCATTCACATCAAGGTCTCTCTGTCTGAAGTTCTGCAACTTTTTATACATCTGCGCATCATAGTCCAAGGGTAAGAACTGTGCCTTGAGTTTGGTTTTCATCCTTTCCCAGGAGGTTATCATATTCTTCCCCTCCTTGACTCTCTCTCCTTGTTCATAATTCCACCATGCAAGAGCAAATCCCTGCAATCTTGCCTTTGCCAACTTAACCTTCTTATCTTTAGGGATTTCTTTGTATTCGAAATGATTGTTCAATGCCTTAATCCAATCAATCACCTCTTCAGCTTCCATACTCCCACTATACATAGGTAACCCATCTATGGTGTCCCTATTGATTAACCTTAATGCATTTAAAAATGCCTTCTGTTCTGCTAGTATCTCTTCTACCTTTTTACTGCTTTCAGCAATTTCTGCATTGCCTTCATCGCTGTCACTTTCAGCTTCCTTCTCTTTTCCTTTGGACTACTTGAACTCTCCCAACTTGGACTCAAGCATCTCCTCGATCAACTTCTTGATGGAGTCCTATGACATACTTTTGGGAGGCATCCTCTCTGCCTCTGTATCGCTTTCTTTGTCTGACATAAACATTCACAGACAACACCCAAACGCCAATACACCTACAGATCCTCAATTTGATTTTCTACCCAAATCTTTTGCTGAGCTCTGATACCACTATGATGCAGAGCCAAACCCCTTAGCCTACATTTCCCTTGTATGTCAACACTTCACTTACCTATCGGCAAGACTCCTGACTATCGGCGAACCAAAATGTTGTTCCCCCTGATACACTTTCTCATGCCGATCTCTCCATTATCAGGAAAATCATCCTCTGTCGGCCACCTTACCTTTTATCTTCCCGACGCCTAACTCTACCCGACGTATGCCTTCAACTTTGTATCTGTCGCAAGATACATTTGGCAATGTACATTTAGCATATACATCCCCTGACCTGTGATCACCCGTTCCTTCACCATCTCTGCCGGTTAGCACTTGCATCAAAGACAATGTATATTATCGATATACATTCAAAACATACAATCCAAACATGCATTCAGAATAAGCATCCGCCAAAGTCAACAGTTGACTTTCTTGTGTCTAATCTGATGTACATCCGCAATGTACATTCACCACATACAATCCGTAATATGCATCTGCGAGATACACACAACCTTCAACTGCGGGATACACATGATGTATACCTGACATACAATTTTGATATATACACAAAATGCATCTTCAAGAAACCTACTCAAATCTTCATTGTTTCGATCCTCTGCAAACCCTGCAACTTTCAAATCCGTTTCTCAATCAACCACACAGATCTCAAACTCCTTCAACCTAGCACATGACGGTGCTAGGATCTATCAAAGCACACTGCACCGATCCTGCAAACACAAAACATGAACATAAAACAAAACAAAATACTGCACAGCCATTCCACCGACTCAAAGAATCTAACCGGTGGAATGTGCTAAGAACCCATCTCGGCCACAAAACAGGAAAACGATTTGCACAAAGGAAACCAAATGGATTCGAATGACAGAAAGATGCACGAACATGATTTGTTATTATGCTTTCCAGAAATGTGAATACATGCAGAGCACAATCCAAATTGTCTATAAAAGGATAATACTTCACAGTAAATCTCTCTTTAATGATAATCTCTCCACAATCGATCTGACCTAGGGTATTTATCCACTTACCCTTGGTAGTACTGAATTGGCTCCAAGTGGCTGGGAGATTAATCCAAGGGGCTGGGAGATCTAACAACCTCTAACTGCCTAATAATCCTCAAGATTACAGTTTGCCAAGTGTTTCGTGGGACTTACAACATAAACCTAAATACAACTAAAAATAGCATGCATTGGTCAAACAGACCTTATTACAATGAATGGTCAACTTAGGACCTTATTGAAAATAATAAAATGAACTTTAAACCGCTAATGCCTCATGGAGGCCACTGTGGATCAGGTTTACCTGCACCAATATTCCTACGAGACAAGTGTTAGAGTTAGCAAAATCACAAGGAACAACTCAAAAAGTTACTGCTAGAACATATGCGCATGTACAAAGATCAGATGCACAGAGACAGAAGTTAGATGCATAGAATTACAAAAGCCCAGAATCAAAGCTCATATGCGTAGAGACATAAGACATATGTGCAGAAATAATAGATGCACTGTTATAGAGCACACCAAACCATTCCATTACTTGCGATCAACTTGTTACCATCACCATTATCATTGTTGTGAAGCTCATCTTCATTGCAAACCTATCATAGCCATTCCCACTTGACATCTTGGAAAAAATCATATATTGTTACATATATCAGATTGCTGAAATATTACAAAGCACAAATCACCGCTTACTATGTAGAGACTAGTCTTGCACTAAGACCACTAGTGAAGTTTTGAGAGAAAAGGATGATTGATCCTTGATAGTGGAGACTTACTAGGGTTACTTGAATCTGAAATAATCTGAAAAAGGTCTTGCACTAATATGATATAGATACGTTGATTTACTTATGGGAAGACGTGGCAAAAAGGTGGATGAGACGACCGACAAAAAAGAGGGTATGCTATGGAAACAAATGGGAGAAGCGACTGCAAGGTAAATATGATCTCAGAAACTAGAACAAGGCTGAAATGGGTATCTAGAAATGCTGAAAATTTTCCCTCAAAAGATTGGAAAATGCTCATTGTTGTGGATGCGCAGCTACAGTTGCACTGAAATAGAGGATATATGGGCAGTAAGTCGATGCAAATGCGCAGCTTTGGTAAATGTTAAAAGCGCAGTAACAGATGACAAACATGCAGAAAGTCGCAGTAAATGTGCAGCAAGTCGACACAGATGCACAACTCTACAGGATAAATGCGCAGCTCTATTTTTTTTTATTGTTTTTACAATTTTCTTGGCACGTTTTTTAGTTTTTTTGGTTTCTTGGCTATAAGTTGGTCTTTTTGATTTAATTTTTCAATTATGGCAAGTAAGACACAACAAACACAAAGAATAATTTTTGATCTTTTTTAGATTTTTTTGTAATTTTTGGACTCTTTTTGACTGAAAATAGGTACAAATCCTACGTTGGCTAGGACAATATAAACTGAATTCTCACTGTTTCTAGTTGAGGCATCTTTGGGAGGTGATAATCACCCTTCCTTGCACCAGTTTATAGGAGTTTTTGGCTACTAAAAACAAAGGATGATTAGTAAGTGTAACCGTTCGAGTGGTTATACGTGCAGCAGCGCTACTCTCTGTTATGGAGTCTCTCAGCCTTCAAGGGTTGCACCTTGGAAGGTTTTGGGGGAGGTTGGCTGTCAGTATAACAAAACAACACTAGTTGCTTGAAGCTTTTTCTCCAAACACAATTTATTTATAGTGGCTAGGTAGCGCTTGGATTTAGCTTGTTACCACTTAAGGTCGTTCCCACTTGGACGAAAGGATATCCAAGGGTAGGCCTCTCTAAAGGAAAAACATGTGAAATGATATGTTTTGAATTTTGGTCACCCAAGATAGGGGAGAGCATAGGCCTAGTATCATTCCAAAAGCATGAAAGACAATAGTTCTTTTCCCCTAGTTAAAATGAAAAAGACTAAATGAGTTAGCTACTTGAGCACACACGCAAGTTGTTAACTTTGAAAGCAAGATAGCAATGGTTCAATTTTATCCTCCTAGAATTGGGACTAAATTCAAGTTGTTGATGCAACAAGATCAAATTACAATCTTCCTAGTTAGAGCTAAATGAGATTTGCATGAACATTCATTTACTTTCCTTGGCTAATTAGATCTAGAGATGAGTTAACAAATGCCGCTATATGACTAAACCAGCCCCTAACCTGTAAGTAGATCAAAGAATATTCCTGTGAGACAAGTTTTAGCATTAGGAAAATCACAAGGAACAACTCAAAAAGTTACTGCCAAAACACATGTGCAGGTACAAAGATCAGATGTGCAAAGATAGAGGTCAGATGTGTAGAATTACAAAAGTGTAGAATCAGAGCTCATATGCACAGAGATAGAAGACATATGTGCATAAATAATAGATGCATTGTTACAGAGCACAAATGCGTAGCTTCAGGGTGTATTTGCGTTGAAAGATCAGATGCGTCGAAACAGAGCTTAGATGCGTGTTAGAATTGATCAGATGCACAGAATCCTCCTGTGTATGGAACCTAACGCACAAAAACTTAGTTTTGAGGTTAAATTTGGGGCAAGGCCCCACAGTGGGTGCCAAAAATGTTATCAGAAAATTAGAATGATTGTCAATAATATCAAAGTAATCCAAATAACTCAATGAAAAAGGAAATAATCAAGATCAAAGAAACAAATAACTAAAACCTTGCAAACCTCAATACTTCATAGCTTACATTGGTCGCCTATCTCAATCGATCTTGTGTAATGAATGAAGCCCTCAAAAAGTGCACTTCCTTGCTTTTTATTCAAGATGTCAATGGAGAACGGCTATGATAGTTTTGTAATGAAGATGAACTCACAACAATGGTAATGGTGATGGTAACAAGTTGATCACAAACAATGGAATGGTTTGGTTCCAAAGGCACGCTGTAATTCCTGTAGAGTAAGGGTACTAAAAGCTTGGATGATAGAAATGGAGGAACAGGGTTGTACTTATAGGCTTGAGAGAGAAGATCAACGATATAGAAAGAACAAGAAGATCAACAGTAGAGAAAGGTTGAGAGAATGTGCGTGAATAGAAAGAGGACAAGTGTCCTGCTCTATTTTGCATGAGAGGAATTAATAAAATAGAAGAATGAGTTAACTGAAGAGATAAATCAATTAACAAAATAGATAGAAGAGTTAACTGATTAGAACTAGAGGATGTAAATTGCATGGGGATGAGAAGATATTTTAGCTCAATTAAATATTCAGAATATTCAATTGCATGTGCACAAGGATTAAATTATATTTAGAGATAACTCAATTTTTAGAAGAAATGGACAACTTAAATAAATATTTGATTTATTTAAATTTAGAGAAGATATTTATTGGAAGAAACAATTAAATAATTGGTGTTATTTAATTTGTCAGAAGATTTGGAGGAATTTAAGGATTTAATTAAATAAATGATTTTATTTAGTTGTTGGAAGAATGTGAATCAAATAAATAAATTTGTTTATTTATTTATTGATAGAGGAATTAGGCTTAAATAAATATTAAGAATATTTATTTAGACAGAGTCGTGTCATTTTTAGGTGTAAACACTTTGTATAAGATGTATAGTGTGTCAATGACACACTCTACAATGCTCATGTATTCCGTGTGTTTTTCGTGTGTCTTACGTGTTTTGTGGAGGCATGTAGCGATGAGCTTCCCCCACACTATGTGTCTTACGTGTTTTGTGGAGGTGTGTAGTGATGAGCTCCCCCTACGTTGTGTGTTTTGTGTGTTTTTGATGGTAGCGTGTAGCGATGAGCTCCCCCATCACTTAGTTAGGGTAGTATAATTGTTTAATCATGCCTTCTCTCTATGTATACTTTGTGTATTGTGTGACTGTGTTCATGTCTTCTCCATGTATTACATGCTTCTTTACTATCTTCTCTATTTTTTGTGTGTTTGTCAATTGTTTTCTTATGTTTGCCTAAGCTTAGGGGCTAGAAATGGTCTTCCAGACTTAGGGTGTGGCTTCGCTCTAGTGTCTGATGTGTTTGATGTGCTTTGAATATACTTTAATGCATGTACTGATCATAAGATCATACACACATTAAAGTGGGGGCTAGATGTTATGGAGTAAAAAGTGTCCACATGTCTTTTTACCTCCTTGTTTAGCTCCTATGTCCCCGTGATTACATTATAAATTCTAAATGTTCATCCTGATGCAAAATTACCTGACACTAATGTAAATTGTGAATAAGGGGCCCATATTTTATCTTATCCTAGACCTAAAAGGAGCCCAAAGACTTGGGCACCATTGCCCAAGTCCTTCCTGATTGGTTGGGGCAAAATCAAGTTTAGGTCAGCCTAGGACCTTTCAAAAGGTTTCTCCTTGTTGGCTCTTTTGGTTTAATTTCATGATTGTTAGTAGGAAAGCATATATAAGTGTGTTTTTGAGTTCATTTTTAAGCAAGATAGAGATAGCTAATTTATGATATTGAAGGAAAGCAAGCAAGAACATTCATTGTGATTCTAGAGAAGATTTGTGTGTTGTTATTATGTGTTTGTTATAGGCATGAATCTATCATCTATCCACCTTGGGAGTTGAAGGATCTTCATCTTTCTAATCACATAGCTGATATCATTGTTGTTTATCATCATTTGATTCATCATTATTATCATTGTTTTCAATTTCTGCCCCATGAGGGCACACACTCTCTATCAATCAATGGTGTTGGGAAGGTTGAATTCTATCTTAGGATTTGACTGAGGCAAGTCCCTAAACACCATAACCCCCAAACCCCTTCTTATCTTCTTGTGTGCAGGTTACAGGAGCGAGATCCAGAGAATATGAAGATACAGGAAGACTGAGTGAAGATCAGGATTTCAAGATCCAACAATAGTTACAGAATATTCCTCTATCTAGGACTTGGGTGGTGGCACCCTAGTCTTTCTACCCTTTTTGACTTTAGATCTGGCATGTGCAACATCTTTCCAGTTGACAATATTAGCAGATTCTTCCAACCAAGACTTGGGTGGTCCCAAATTAGTCCTCCGACACCTCTGCTTTTGGGAGATAGGTTCTATCATCTTCCTGATCATCCCTATGTAATTAGTTTATGGATTTCTATTGTACTTACTTTGCTATAATCTGATCATTGTTAAACTAGGGTTTCATGCATTGTAAACCTAGGGTTTGATAGAAAGGATGAATTAAATCTGATTCCTCTATAGCATACTTGAGTACAAGATCTGTAGCTGAGTCCACCTTCATTCGGTAGTGATTTGGCTTGGTCTTGTCCTTGAATGTTATATGGAAAAGGGTTTGATCTAGAGTGTGCTTCCTAGTTGTCATCATTAACCTTTTTCATAATAAACAAAAAAGTCCAATAATTTTTAACCCATCCTAGTGTTCAAGATAACCTTCTTCATCGATGACCGAAATAATGAAGTACAACATTGATATTTACTTAACCAAGCTCACATGAGGTTGTGGGCTCCACCAACACCTCATGGAGGATCTAGATTCATTAGATCCCTCTAAAGGTAATACTAATACAGTGACTATGCTTCAGGCATAAAAGTAGTCTTCTACTTTGCCCATGATAGAGAAAGATTCAATGTTTGAGATCTAGTGGTACTTTGAAAAATACCTTGTTTGATATGATCTTAATATGACATAGAGATGGTGTTTTTCCTCTCTTGTTTCAGATACCAACTCATTAGAGGTGTCTTATTCAAGTGGAACCTCAATGGAATCTTGTTAACATGCATTGATCCTGAGCATTTTGATATACTTGTACATGAATTTAATGGTCTTCCTAGTGGGCATATTCAACTGAAACCATAGCTACAAAGATGATGCAAGTTGAATACTTTTGACCCATCATGTTTCATGATGCAAACAAGTTAATATAAGCACACAAGCCCTATAAGTGGTTCATAAGAAGAAATAAGAATTCTCCCTTTCCATTAAATCCTATCTTAGTAAATGCCCCCTTCCAGTAATGGGGGCTTGATTTCATTAGCATGATAAATCCTCCCTCTAGTGATGAACACAAATAGATATTGGTTACTACAAATTATTTCACTAGGTGGAATAAAGCAACCACCTTGAAATATGCTAAGGAGGATCAAATAATAAATTTCTTTGAGGAAATTGTGACTTTTTTTGATGCCCCTCCTATCATCATCTCAAATAATGCAAAAGTACTTATAGGATTGAAAGTTACCAAATTTTCTTGAAGGCATGGTATATACCTCAAGAGCTCATGCAATTATTACCCTTAAGGTAATGTCTTGACAAAGTTGACTAATAGGAACCCACAAATCAAATGCTTGGATATACTATCAAGGATAATCTATGCATTAGATTTCTCCAGTCTATCCTTCCTTATTGTTGGGAATTAAGGTGTCTCAACCTTTGCAAATTCCTAATGTTGTATTTATTTATCCCATGTTGAGTTGGCATAGTCAGCACCTTGTGTATATGCAGCAGGATAAATTTTGGTGACTTTGGTAGCCACAGTTTCCCCCTTGAATAATTAACGGGGGTTTGGGGGCAGCACCCCCAAGACAGGGTCAAGGGGCAGCGCCCCTGGTGCACTCCCTGTCGTAGTACAGAGTGGGGTCGAGGGGTAGCGCCCTCGTGGGGGCTCGGGGGCAATGCCCCCGAAACCTCAACTGATTTTTAATTAATGACAAGTGTCGGTGAGCAGCTTTGCATGAGAGAAAGGCATCTTTGGGTGGTTAAGGGAGGTTATGACATGTAAGAGGAATATGATATTTTTAGTCAGTGTATGATGGATTCTCTGACAGATGTAAGGTGCGTAAGAGCATCTGTCGTAACCTATCTTGGGACCAGGTGCCCACTTTAGGATGAGATGTTGGACAAGTGTCCTTAGGCGTGGGTTTTGGGGCATGAGTCCAAGATGGACGCCCATCTCTAGAAGGTTCCATATTTGCCTTGTAAACTCTATATAAACAGGTGCTTGGAAGGGAGATAGATAACTTTGGTACAAGTACTGTTATGCTACCAGAATATCTCTAGATTCGACATTCAAAGACTCCTGAAAGGGCATTGGCTCTGAAACTGTATTGTAATCTGTTATTGTTTACTGTAATACATTTGAGCTGTGTTTTGGAGTGTGGGGTTTTTCACCCGTAATGGATTTCCCCACATATATCTTGTCTCTCTCTCTTCTGTCTACTTTCTGTGTGTATGTGTATTGTTGCTATATCTCTGTTAGATGTTCTATGTTGCTGTAGTTGTAAGAATTAAATTGAATTGCATACATCTCTCCTCATTAGATTAGTGTCAGAAGTGATTTCCGCACACCGAGCTTCCTTTCAGTTGGTATCAGAGCTTGATCACCTTTGGTGCTAGTTGTTGGGTTAGGGTTTTTTGAGCTAATCTTAGGTTGAGTGGGAGTCTGTGCAAAGTATTCTATTTTCTATTGCAGTAAGGAGATGGCAACCACACCAAGAAGGTTTGAAGTGGAGAAGTTCAATGGCAGTAATTTTGAGCTGTGGAAGCTCAAGATGGAAGACATGCTTGTTGACTGAGACCTTTGGGAAAGTGTTAATGGAACTAAACCAGCTGCAATGTCACAAGATGAGTGGGATCTCAAGGATCGGAAGGCTAAGGGTCTCATAAGACTTAGTCTTGCTGATTCTGTGTTGTTAAATGTCCATGAGGAGACTACTGCAAAACTACTTTGGAAGAAGTTGGGAGATGTGTATCAAGCAAAATCCCTGGTTAATAAACTTTTTCTGAGAAAGAAGTTGTATTCCCTTCGAATGGAGGACGGAGGATCTGTTGCTGAACATATGAATGCTTTCAACATGTTGGTTGCACAATTGACATCTATTGGTGTAAAGATGGAGGAGGAGGATCGGTGTATGACCCTGCTTTGTTCTCTGCCGGACTCATGGGATCATCTTGTCATGGCAATAGGAACCACCACATCCACATTCAAAATGGAAGAGGTGGTTTCTTCGTTGTTATCTAAAGAGATGCAGAGAAAGTCTTCTGAGGCAGCCAAAGAAGCCCTTGCAGTTCGTGGAAGACCTAAGGAGAAAGGGAAGAAGAAGGACAAGAAAGCTGAGAAGGGTAGATCCAAATCCCATGGGAGATCCAAATCTCTTGGAAAGTCCAAGGCTCTTTGTTGGAACTGTGGCAAGACTGGGCATTTCCAAAAGGAATGCAAAGAGGAGAAGAAGAAAAAGAAGAAAGCTCTTGATTCAAATTCTAACAAATCACAAGATGACGGTGATGCATTCATCGCAGCCCTGGAAACCCATGCATCTGATGATGTGTGGCTAATCAACTCTGGTGCATCATTCCACATGACCTTGCATCGAGATTGGTTCACTAAGTATGAAGAGTTTGATGGTGGAAAGGTGTATCTGGGTGACGACTCTCATCTGAAGATCGTTGGTCATGGAAGAGTCTCTATCCAATTCCCTGATGGTCGAGTGAAGGGGATCACTGGGGTTATGCACATCCCAGGCTTAGCACGGAACCTGCTTTCTGTAAGTATGTTGATTGATGCAGGTCTGCAGGTTGTCTTTTCGAAAGACGAATGTAAGATGACTAGAGGATCTATGGTGCTTGCTAAGGGTACTCGGAGAGGTACTCTGTTTCAGCTGGAAGCATGCATTGCACAATGCAATAGTTCTTCTAACTCAAGGAAGAGGGCAGCAGTCACTTCATCCCCACCATCTGAACGAGCAGTGAAGAAATCTATAGTTTCTAATCTTGATGGTTGTAATCGTGCATTAGAAGTTAAACTTCCTACAGAAAAGACAATGTTATGGCATAAGAGATTTGCGTACCCTGAAGAATAAGAACCTCGTTGAGGGGTTAGATGATTGTAATCTTGAGTTTGACTTTTGCGAACATTGCATTTATGGAAAACAAAATCATGTTCAGTTTTACTTGAGTTCTCATAAGTCTTCTGGTGTGTTGGACCTCATTCATTCTGATGTGTTTGGTCCTGTTAATGTTCCTTCGTTATCAAAATCTATATACTTTGTATCTTTTATAGATGATTACAGTAGAAGGACATGGATTTATTTTTTTAGAAGAAAATCTGAAGTCTATAGCAAGTTTAAGGAGTTTAAAGCCTTTGCTGAAAATCAGACTGGTAAAAAGATTAAATGTTTGAGAACTGACAACGATGGTGAGTTCTGTTCTACAAAATTTGATAAGTATTGCAAGGAACTTGGGATTGAAAGTCATAAGACAACTCTATACACACCGCATCAAAATGGAGTTGCAAAGAGGATGAACAGGACACTGATGGAGAAGGCTAGGAGTATGCTTAGTGGAGCTAGTCTAGAACAAAAGCTTTGGGCTGAAGCTGTTGCCACTGCTTGCTATCTGGTAAAAAGATCTCCTACATTAGCTCTTGTTGGAAAGACACCCATGGAGGTGTGGTCTGGTAGAAAGCCTTCAGTAAGGCATCTTCATGTTTTTGGTTGTGAGGCATATGCACATGTGCCTAAGGAGAAGCGGTCAAAGTTGGAGAACAAAGTTGTTAAGTGTATCTTCATCGGCTATTATGTTGGTGTGAAAGGATACAAGCTTTGGGATCCCATGGCTGAAAAAGTGTTGTATAGCAGAAGTGTCATCTTCAGAGAGCTTACACCTTCTTCCACTATTTTGCAACCAGAAGAAAAAGAAAAGAAAGAGGATGTTGTTCAGTTTCCTCTCACCCCTGAGAAGACTAAACAGAAAGACAATGTTGGATTTGATGATGAGGAGAGCTCTAGTAGCTCTAAAAGCTCAGAAGAAGAAGATGAACATCAACCTCAGCTCTTGAGGAGGTCTACACGGATAAGAAAGCAACCTGAAAGGTTTGGTTTTACACTGCTTGATTCTAGTTGTGCTTATGCTTTGCTCACTAACAGTGATGAACCTAGAACCGTATCAGAGGCTTTGGATATGAAGGATGCAGGTTCCTGGAAGGAGGCCATGGAGGAAGAAATGGCTTCTTTGGAAAAGAATCAAACTTGGGACTTGGTGCCTTTGCCTCCTGAACGGAAACCCATTGGATGCAAATGGGTGTTCAAGAAGAAGTTTGGTGTAGATGGCAGTATTGAGAAGTATAAGGCCAGATTGGTTGCGAAGGGGTATTCACAAGTGGAGGGTATAGATTATGGTGAGATCTTCTCTCCCGTTGCAAAGCTCACATCCATTCGATTCCTATTGTCACTCGCAGCAGCTTATGACTTGGAGGTAGAACAGATGGATGTGAAGACAACTTTCCTTCATGGTGACTTGGAGGAAGAGATCTACATGTCACAGCCAGAGCATTACATGGTAAAAGGTAAAGAAAATTTGGTTTGAAAACTTAAGAAGTCTTTGTATGGTTTGAAGCAATCCCCTAGAAGATGGTACTTGAAGTTTGATGCCTTTGTGTTGTCAATTGGATTTGTGAGATCAAAATCAGATCACTGTGTTTATTATAAGTTTGATGGTGATCGTATTCTCATTGTTGCACTGTATGTTGATGATATGTTGCTCATTGGGAAGGGTAAGAATATGATTTCTGATTTTAAATCTCAGTTATCAGCACAGTTTGAAATGAAAGATTTAGGGGCAGCCAGGTACATTCTAGGAATGGAAATCAGAAGAGACAGAACCAACAGAAAACTTTGGTTAAGCCAAAGTAAGTATGTGAAGACCATGTTGGACAAGTTCAGCATGGCAGATTGTAGACCGTTGTGTGTTCCTGTTTCTTTGGGGACAAAGTTGTCTGTTAAGGATTGTCCAAAATCTCCTAGTGAGGTGGAGGACATGAGCAGAGTACCTTATGCTAGTGTTGTTGGCAGTTTGATGTATGCTATGGTTTGCACGAGACCAGACATTGCCCAAGCAGTGGGAGTCCTTAGTGGATTTATGGCTAATCCTGGATGAGTTCATTGGGATGCAGTTAAGCGAGTGTTCAAATATTTGAGGGGTACTTCCGAGTATTCCATTTTCTATCATGGTAATGTTACAGGACCTCCACATTCCATTGACATTCGTGGATTTGTGGATTCAGATTGGGCAGGTGACATTGACAGCAGGAGATCCACCAGTGCTTATGTGTTTACACTGTTTGGTGGTGCTATTAGTTGGATGAGTAAGCGACAACCTGTTGTTTCTTTATCCACGACAGAAGCTGAGTATATGGCAGCAACTCATGCTTGTAAGGAAGCCATTTGGCTTAAGAGATTGTGTTCAGATATTGGTGTTGATGCAGGTCAGATCACGATCAGTTGTGACAGTCAGAGTGTAATTTGCCTTGCAAAGAATCCAACTTTCCATGCTAGAACAAAGCACATTGATGTTCAGTTTCACTTTGTGTGAGACATGGTTGAGGATGGAAAGGTAAATTTGGAGAAGGTAGATACTTTGAAGAATGTTGCAGATGCATTGATGAAACTAGTGGGCATAGAGAAGTTCAGATGGTGTTCGGAGTCTATGGGCCTCTTGGCCCCTAGCAGTTAAATCTTGTCATTGTTTTTGGCCCTTGCAAGGTGTTCGACAAGTGGGAGAATGTTGGGAATTAAGGTATCTCAACCTTTGCAAATTCCTAATGTTGTATTTATTTATCCTATGTTGAGTTGGCATAGTCAGCACCTTGTGTATATGCAGCAGGATAAATTTTGGTGACTTTGGCAGCCGCGGTTTCCCCCTTGAATAATTAACGGGGGTTTGGGGGCAGCGCCCCCAAGACAGGGTCAAGGGGTGTAGCCCCTTGCAGGGTCAGGGTCCAGGGGCAGTACCCCTAGTGCACTCCCTATCGTAGTACAGGGCGGGGTCGAGGGGCAGCGCCCTCGTGGGGGCTCGGGGGCAATGCCCCCGAAACCTCAACTGATTTTTAATTAATGACAAGTGTCAGTGAGCATCTTTGCACGAGAAAAAGGCATCTTTGGGCGGTCAAGGGAGGTTATGACACGTAAGAGGAATATGATATTTTTAGTCAGTGTATGACAGATTCTCTAACAGCTATAAGGTGTGTAGGAGCATCTGTCGTAACCTATCTTGGGACCAAGCACCCACTTCAGGATGGGATGTTGGACAAGTGTCCTTAGGCGTGGGTTTTGGGGCATGAGTCCAAGATGGACGCCCATCTCTAGAAGGTTCCATATTTGCCTTGTAAACTCTATATAAATAGGTGCTTGGATGGGAGATAGATAACTTTGGTACAAGTACTGTTATGCTGCCGAAATTTCTCCAGATTCGACATTCGAAGACTCCTGAAAGAGCATTGGCTCTGAAACTGTATTGTAATCTGTTATTGTTTACTGTAATACATTTGAGCTATGTTTTGGAGTGTGGGGTTTTTCACCCATAAGGGTTTTCCCCATGTATATCTTGTCTCTCTCTCTTCTGTCTACTTTCTGTGTGTATGTGTATTGCTGCTATATCTCTGTTAGATGTTCTATGTTGCTATAGTTGTAAGAATTAAATTGAATTGCATACATCTCTCCTCATTAGATTAGTGTAGGAAGCAATTTCTGCACACCGAGCTTCCTTTCACTTATGGGTTGACTGTATCATAGAGAAATAAACCATAGGCACCTCACCTTATGCACTAGTCTATGGTATGGAGGCTAGCTTGCCTATTCATACCAAACTCCTCACTCTAGAGTTATTGAGAGTAAAAAAACTTTTTTGTGGAATTTAGACTTGTAGAGCTCCTTCAACTACAAGAAACAAGAAACAAAGTAATCAATCAGTTTGGAAAACATTAGTAGATCATGAAAATATGGTTTGATCAATGTGCCACTCTATAGAACTTCACCATTAGAGACAATACTAAAGTGGGATGAGAACTAAGCTAAGCCAAATTTCTATTCCAAATTTGAGCAACTGTGGAGTGAACCTTACTAGTTCATTGTGTCCTATGAGGGTAATGAATTCAAGATTCTCAATCTATCTAAATTTTCTTTTCTTATCTTGATAAATGGTATATAATTAAAGACATGGTATTTCCATAGTCCATTTTAGTGAATAAGAGTGATTTTGAAAAAAAATATGTAAAGAGTTTTTCATCAACATTTTAGATCACACTCCATGATCCATGATCAGAATAAGGAAAATAATATGATAGGCATTGAAAACTAGGTCCTTTAAAAATAAGGAGAAGAAAGAGAGGCATAGAAAATGTGAATTAAGGGGAGAGAAAGAACATAAAGGCAACATGTCATTTAAAAAGATTTACTATTGTAATAAATTATTATTCAAAAAGTTATAACTTAATTCTATCACAACAAATTATTACATGAAAAATTGAATACATAACATAATTATAAATATGTAGAGGGACATGGATACTACTAAGTGGGAAGAGAAAATTAAGACAATGTGCAAAGATTGGGGAACCCTGGTTGCTCACTATAGGGTGTGAGTTTCTATTGTTTGGAGCTATCCCGATGCTATTTTTGGTGGTGTTTCTCTACTATTTTATGGCTATTTTTTGTCTACTCTCTATTGTGTTGCCTAGTCTAGTTTGGTTTTTCCATCTAGTGCATTATGTTTGTTGTTTTCTAATGTTTAATGTCCTATTTTATACTATGAACTCTCTAGTTGTGTAAGGGACTGGGACCCTTTTCCCAGCTTATATTATCAAAAACATAATTATAAATATTGCAAGGTTTCATAAGAATAATTAAGGTATATGCAAATATTGGATTATAAAGAAATTTAAAATTGTAAAAATGAATCAAAAAAGTTGTATTATAAATATTATAATTAATATTATCTTATTATAAACTTATAAGTTTGGAAATTAGATAATATAATTTGTTAAAAGTATTATAATCATTGTAAATCGTTGCTACATAATAAAGGTGATAAACTAATACTATTTTATATTATAGATTTATATCATATAATATAATTATTATAGTTATGGTTCAATCGTGTTTCTGGATTTAACTATCTATAATTAGTTATCATCAACATTTCAGATCACACTCCGTGATCTATCATAGTTATTATAAATTATATTTATTATAAATTGTTATAAAAATTATTATAATCTAAATATTACGATTAATATTATTTTGTTTATAAAACATAATTTTCTACAATGCTGTAATTATTAAAAATTATAAATAATATATTATACCTACTAAGTTTAATGTTATCTAATTATAAATATTATAATTTTTAAAATAAATTTGGGTTAGGCACTTAGGAGCTACAAAAATAAACATCAAAGCACATGATATTGGTACTTGAGGTTCACCAAATCTAATCTATAAAAAGTATTACCATGCCATTATTAGCTTGATGTAAAACAATAAATACATCTCAAATCTAACTTCTAAACCGATTAGTGCATGCCACCTAGACCCTACTATCAGTTTTTGACATGGGAGCACTAGATCTTCTTATTATTTCTAATGCCATTTCTAAAAGGAGAAACCTTCCACTTCTTTCTTTCTACTATGATCCACTCATTGGATTTTTAGGAGGATTTTATGGGTAGGTTTCTTTGAAGGGAAGCATGCCACATTGTTAGTAGAAGAAATAGGGAACTTTGTTAAAGGAGAAGGATGTAAGGAAAAGTGCCCACAGACCCCTTAGCAATTAAAAATAAATAAACATAATTATTAAGCATGTTGTTATTTTCACATTAATCCTTCAAAAATAATATTACAGAAAAAAAAATTATATAAAATTTAGCAATATTTTGATATACAAACAACACTTAGAAAAGAAATAATGACAGAGATAGAATAGAAGTAACCACAAGAATAAAAGTGATACATATATACCCTAGGAAAACCCTTTCAAGAAAAATCCAACCTCCAAAGCAGTGAAATCAATGTATTCCCAACAATGCCAATGTTATAATATAATATCAAGCTTCATGCCTTCAATGGAGATCAACACTCTTCAATCTTGGAAGAAAATTGATAGCATAACCCTATAGAAAATAATACATAATGCCTCCATCTCAAGCCCACATTATAGGAACTCATGAAGGCTAAAAAAACTACCGAAAGATAATACCATGGGCCCAAATAAGGTCCCAAAATACCATGGTAAGAGTTCTCATGAACCACTCAAGGGTGAAAGTTCAAATTTGTGCCACCATTTAAGCCAAATTTTTAGCACATCAGAATTTAAGCATTTCCAACTAAAAGTTAGTTTGATCTGAAAATGTGTTCTAACTAGATTCATTCAAGATAAAATAAATCTAAGCCACTACTTTTTTATCTATAATTGTCCACTAGATACTTATGTAGCATCACTTTGGTGGAAATTTACAAAAACATGGAATTTTTTATAAAACTTAATGTTCTTGACACTTCTACTCACATAAAAAACATATTTAAAAAAATCCAAAATACCCTTTTGTAGATCTAAAAATGTAGTTTTTAAAAATATAATATTTTAATATGTTAATTAGTATGTATATTTTCTTAGTTATTTTCACTATAATTAGGTCATCAACACCAAAATATAAAGTTGATTGTCTTCTTCAGAAAAAATACTAAAGTCTATTAAAAAATTAAAAAATATGATGCACTAGAGGAAAGATTCCATGTCAAGACCATATAATCATTTTCTATCTTGGATAAATAGAGACTTTAAAGATTTATTTAAAAATGATAATTTATTGAAATGAAAAAAATTAATGCATGCACTAAGGTGGAGGCCCCCTTAACCTTATTTTTTTAGCATTTTATCAACAATTAAATTATAGTGTCAATTTTATGAAAAACTACATTCAAATAATTTTTAATTATTTTGAAAAATATAAACATAAACCACAGTAAAAAAAATCTAAATTTCATTATTTTATATCATCTCAAAATTCAAAACATATGTCACTTTCAAGTGAGTCTTGACTCAAAAGATTAGATCAGTGCTGGCCATTTCCTTTATAAAAAGTTGACAACTCTAAACTTTCAACCTCAAGAGAGTGTCCTCCAAAATAGAATGTAACTCCTAACATAAACATCTTTGACTTCCATTATGCAAGTTAGAATTTATAACTCCAAAGCACTCCCCTATGAAGCCCTAATTGCATCCCATGCCCAACTAATAATAGAAAATGCTCTTACAAGTCCACTATGTAACCCCCTATTCAAATCCTCATTACAGACAATATTTACAAGTGCCTAGAGAATAATAAAATAGTTACATATGTCCCCACCCTCACATGGGAATCCCATTTGCCCACTCCATGAACTTTAGAGATGTGCATACATAATTAATTGTCTATAAACAATTAGAACTTAGGATATGCAAGGTGAATAACACACCCAATCCTAACATTCTCCCACTTTATCCCATTACAAAAGAATAAGGGGTTCCAACAAAATAAACTAACCACTAGGGATACAAAGTCCATAGCCTCAACTAAATCCTCTATGTTCACAGGCTCAATAAAGAAACCTACAACATCCACCAAGTGATTACCATCTCAACAACAAAACTCTCATCCTCCATCATGCCTAAGCATGAAAGATAAGAAATCCAAGCCAAGATCACACTTTGAATGTCCCATAGAAACCATTGTATCATGTCTCAACTTGAACAAAAGTACCAAAGTCCATCTCATCCACAATAGGACCAAGTATCTATCAAATACTCAATAATAGTTGGTATAGTGACCATAGTATAGTGCTAACACATCCAACTAACTATACCTCAAAATAGGGTACACACATCGAAGGTAGACCTTATACTATCAACATATCTAGCACAATCTATAATCACAAGTCCTTGTATATTCACTATCCCACACAAAGTCTATCTCCATCAATAACAAACATATAGACATGCAAGAAATACCCGAAGACCCTTATACCATAGTCCAATGACACATATATCTCCTTAAGACTCCCATTGCATGGGTAATGTCTAGTCTAAAAATGACCAATGCATCCAAATAATCCACCAATAATACTCGCATAGAGGATGTACCTAAATCCTCTATCACATAGTGTCAAAGAACACACACCAATTACAATCTAAATCACTACAAAAATCTCTTCCATAATCATCTAAACTCTCCCAGGTTCTTCACATCACATAGAAAATAAAGATTCAAGAGCTCTAATCATCATTTCTATTACCAAAAAATAATGAATTACAATAACAATAAATGATCAAATCCACACAAATCTCAACTCTAACATGAAATCAACTAAACCTTCAAGATACACAATTGATGATAGAGATAAAACCTACAAATCAAACTATTTCCTTTTGCCAACACCAACACATGCTCAAGTTTTGATAAGCAAGATCTCCTTCTCAATCCCCAAATAGAAAGTCTATCAATATCTAACCACTTAATTCCAATGTCAAACATAACAAAAATAGATGTAATCCTCTTAAATAGAAGGAAAATTAAATAAAACAACCATTCCTACAACAAGGGAATTTGCCCAAAGCCACTAACCATCTCTTGTGATCTTCAAACCACACTATCCTCAAAACTGACACTATTTAAATCAAGACCCAAACATAAGGAGATAATGAGAAACATAACCATGTATCTACTTCTTAAAATATGTCCGTAGAATTGACATCCACAACTCAAGACTCAAAACACATGAGAAGACAAGACACAAGGAAATAATGCATCTAAAAATTAGGTTATAAATTGTAGCGTAGAAAATTGTGTACCCTCACAATTTTATGACGTGTATTCACTTGCTTTAGTGCCCACACCCGTAGCATGTCTCTATGGGCCATTTAACATAGAGCTTTAGGTTAATGTTTCCCTCATCACTTATATTTGCCAAAATTCATTTTAAGCAATTGTTTATTATAATTTTCTGAGAACACGTGTAAAGTTTGGACAAATATTCTTGGGATGCAGGCATTACGCGCGAACATCTTCGCGCTAAGCTGGCATCTAGAATATTACAAAAATTTAAATGTTGCTTCTCCCACTCATTTCTTGGAATCCCATCAAAGGTAATTCTCACACAACAACAAAACTGTCCATGCAACATACCTGACCTTGGGAGATTCCCTCTTGGCATGCAAAAGAGGAAGATTGAAAAATTTTCTCTCTTGCTTCCTCTTGGAGCTCTCTCTCTCTTGGAACTTGGATTTTGAAAGATTTTGATCTCTCTCATGCCTACAAGGGTTTTAGGATAGATTCTCAAGGAGATACAACTCTCTTGGATCGTTGACAAGCCTTAGTGGTTGTGAGTGTTCATTAACATTGTGAGTTCTTTTTTTAATGTGGGACTATCTTCTAAGGGATTTGAAGCCATTCATTTGTAGATTCAACCTTCAAGGAGTTCATAGCATCTTATGTGATCTTGAAAATTGGGTAACATTGTTCTTTCAACAAGAAATGGTGTCGCTTTGAAGCTCTTGTTACATTGTTTTACAAATATATTATATCATTGATAAATATTTGTGGTGTAGACCACCACCCATTTGATTTTATGCACACTAGGGTATTTTCCTATAGACCAGGGAAATACTTATAGATTTATTTTGTTGCAAATGATCTTAACTCCTAGATGCATTTAGGATAAGAGCACACACGCAAGATTTTATCTTTTATTCCATTTGTTGTTTCATGGAGGTTGGAAAACTGAAATAGGGGTTTGACTGAGGCAAATCCATAAAACAACCCAACAAGTTTTTTTTGGTTTATGCATTGTGCAGGTTATGAGAAGAGATCAAACACACATGAGTTTGCTCTCTATTCCCTTATTTCTCATTTACTTTTATCCTTATGTTAAATGCTTCATTTGCATATATTTTAGTTGAATTTCATTTCTCAGAAATTATTCCATCTCCCTATGCACATCTCCAGTGCTATTATAGATTTTTGTAAAGCCATATGATATGGCCTTTTTATGTTTTTTTCTATGTGATGACAACGCTGCATGGCGATGTCCCCACCACATGTTGGCATCTGAGGCCGAGACTTCCCTACTTTGGTGCTAAGTTCCCATCTTTCCTATATTTCATGTTATGTTATTATCTTGTTAAAATCATTGCTAGAATTATGGAAGTCATCATTTTTCTATTTACATCTATAGTTCTTTCTTATCAAAATTGTTAAGTTTTTAGGAAAAGAACCCAATCAGACCTATCTAGGTTAAATTGCTCTTTCTAGTTGAATAGCAATAGTATAATCTTCCTAGTAGCTAGTTAGGTCTTAGATGTAATTGTATAGAATTGGTTTCTAGTTGGATTGCATTAAATTTTTAATTTTTATGGACTACATTTTTGGTGAACCCCAACTGCGTTTCCTAGCATATCCCTACTCCTTTTTTGTACTTTTCTTGTTTGGTAGAAAGTAGAATTCGACAATGTCAAATCTCTTTCTTCAAACCTTTAATGCTTTTGATAAACCCTTCAGTAGTGAAGACTTTGACATGCTTGATGAAGCCCTTGATGACTTTGTCCATGACAAATCTTCCTCTTTAAAAAAAAAACAAATTCCTTCTCCTAATATGATTAACAAAATTTACATTTCCAGCACTATGCAAGAGCCCACAAAACAAAAAATTGTGGTACATCTTAGATCTGAGATGCAAAGAAATACTAAACTGGTCATGATTGTTCAAGGTGCCTCAAACTCACCCCAACTTGATGACTATGTTACACAAATTGCTAAGTCTATAAAGTTGAATTTGACAGGGGCTCCTCATTATCATGCTGTAGCCCACACATATAACACTAGGTGAAACAAACAGAATTCCCCTGTCCCTGTTTCCTCCCTACATATTCTCCAACTCTACCTCCACCTCCCTGTCTATCCTAGAAGTCCCTCATAGTGTATGATCTGGTAGAGTAGCTTCAAGCTACTCTTTGGGAGCTCATTTAGAATTCCCTACAATATCACAATTGTTAGAAATGAAGGTACAAACCACACAATGGAAATCTGATTCAAACCTTATTTATGTCCTCTAAACAATGTAGAATCAATGGAGATTGCAACAGAAATAAAACCCACTACATAGAAATAACATGCATTAAGAACTAAACACATAACAGAGTATGTAACATGGAGAAAAACCCTTTTGGGTAAAAAACTCCACCAAGAAAAAGAGGCTCCAATTTGTATTATCTTCAAATATGAGATTGCAATACATGCACTTCCTCTCCTTCTCCACTCTTCAATCCAGTGGTGCCTGTTACTCTCAACTCTGCTAAAAACATAGTACAAATATCTTTATAAAAGGAGGTTACCTTCTAGGGTAAAAAAATTGACATAATATCAACCATCAGATCTACCTAATGATGAATGGTCCAGATTTACAATGATAAAATATAAATAAATGTGGTTTTAGAGGTGCTGCCCTTGAACCCTCGTCGGGGCGCACGGTCCCCGGACCCCCCATTGGGGGATGATCCCCCTGAATCCCTCGCAGGGGGGAAACCCCCCTGCGACCCCCCATCGTGGATGAATTAGCATCAAGGACCGGATATAAACATGTAGTTGAAACAAGACCGTTGCTGGTGATACCTTTCATCCCTTATGGGTGATTTACAAATAATATTAGGAGTAATTAATTACATAGAATTTACAAGGTTGATGGAACCTTAATCCTAACAACGGTATGCTCTAGGAAGACCTGCAGAAGATCTTAATATCAATACTAGATGGTAACATTTGTGGGATAGACCTACTAAATTGTATAATATCAATACGTCTTTGATATCCCATACTATTCTTTCTATCTATGGTTTTGACAATTTTAGTAGACAAACATTGGTAGCAATCACACTTTTGATTGAATTGGGCCTAGTCACTTTGCCTACCCTTGTCTATGTCATGCCTGACATGTTGTCTTATAATCTCCTTCTTGGTAGAATATGGATCCATGCCATGCATGCAGTCCCATCTACCTTGCATGGTTTAATAAAATTCATCTTTGAAAATAAGACCTATATGATTAAAGTTGATCCAGATCCTATGCAGTACTATCAACATACGGATTATGTGACTCAACCTCATACTTCCCATACCCTTCAAAATTTAATTCCTTCATATTCCACTAAGGATGATTCCTTATCTTCAACTCCTACATCCAAACTTGATCATGGTGTTGACTCATCCCTTAATGCATGTCCTGGTGATGATTGGGGCTCACTAGATTTTACACCCTCCTTTTTTGGAGAGTATAAACTTGAGCCCCCTCATTCTAGCATTCCAAAACCATCTTCAAATCTCTCCTCTACAAATAAGTCTTCTCCTTCTCCTAAGGATACGTGTTACAACACTTCATGCATAGATTACGCTACCAACGAGGATCCTTCATCTTTTAAGGATATGCAATCCCATTATGGTCATGGTTTTCATATCCTCTCTAGTGTAGTCTATAAATAAAATGGATGTGGTAAACATGAATAGGGTATCAAGATCCCTCTAGAGCCTAATCCACATGGCTCTACATCAAGTCTAGGATACTATTGTCATCAAACCTCTATAGCCTCTTATTGAGACTACCTAAATGTGAATATGATTTCTACTTCTTTAGATTCTCTTTCTCTTCCTCTGGTCTATCTCAAACTTATACCTCAAAATTCATATTCTTTTGACTTTCCTCTCTTGGATTCCTTTTCTAATGATGAAGCACTTGCTAAATTCCTAGGGGTATATGAGCACATGCCATTATATCATCACGATCGTTGGTTTCCTTTTTGTTTAAATTTGCAAGCATACTCAGGGGAATCTGTAGCTTCATTAGATGATATCCTCTTATCCCCTAACAACTATTAAGTGTACCATTCATCGGATCTCCTGGACCATCATACTCTCCTTGTTGGAGATATTCTTGATGTTCTGATGGATCCTCAAGTAAAGTATAAAGTCATCAAGATTGGGGGGCAATGCTTATCCTTCAAAGAGAGATATACGTATTTTGATCTTCTTTATGAATTTTTTGAGTTATTTACTTGGTCATATGCAGATATGCCTGGTATTGATCCAAATATCATGGTCCATAACATAGTGCTATATCCCGATGGCCAACCTATAAAATAGAAAATACATAAAATGAATCCTAAGGTGGTTGTATTGGTCAAGGATAAGATTGAAAAGCTTTTACAAGTTGGTTTCATCTGCCTGATTGACTACTTACCTTGGCTCTCAAATATTATGGTTGTCGCTAAACCCAACAACCACATTTGAATGTGTATTAATTTTCATGATCTTAACAAAGCATGCTTGAAGGAAGGAAGACTTTCCTTTACCTAATATTGGTATGATAGTTGATTCCATAGATGGACATGCCCTGCTTTCTTTTATGGATGACTTCTCAGGTTATAATCAAATTCTAATTAACCCCAAGGATCAACCTAAAACTATTTTTACATCATGGGGTAATTATTTATTTGTGGTCATGTCGTTCAGACTAAAGAATGCTAGTGCAACTTACCAATGTGCAATGACCCTAATTTTTCACAACTTTATTCACAATATCCTAGAAGATTATGTCAATGATATCTTGGCCAAGTCTGTCTTGTGCCGAGATCATGTACATGATCTCCATCGCATCTTCGAGCATATGCACCTCTATAATATGTGACTAAACCCTCATACGTGTCTTCAAGGTAGACTCAAGCAAGCTTTTAGGGTTCATAGTCTTGCATTGTGGCATTGAGGTGGATACTAAAAAGATCGACGCTATTGTGAATATGCCACCCCCTAAGAACATATCTTAGCTTCGAAGTTTACAAGGCAAAATTCAGGCTATTCATTATTTTATTTCAAAACTTTCTGAACTGACTCCTCGATTCACACATCTTCTTAAAAAGAATGTTTGTTTTAATGGAATACCAATTTTAGAATGGCCTTTGAAGACCTCAAAATACTATCTAGCTAATCCTCCTATTCTTATGTTAGCTATTTCTGGTCGTCCATTTCTTCTTTATACTTCTGCTTCATCTCATGCTTTAGCAACCTTATTAGCTCAACATGATGATGAAGGTAAAGAACGTGTTGTTTATTACATCAGCCAAACCCTACTCAATTATGAAACTATATATACACTATTAGAAAGGTAATGTCTTGCTCTTATTTTTGCAACAAATAATCTTAGACATTACCTCCTCCATGTAGAGACGCATGTCATCATTAAATTTGATCCTCTTAAAAAATTATTTTCTAAAATAGATCTCTCAGGTCACCTCGCTAAATGGGTTATGTTACTTTCAAAGTTTGTTCTTATATTGTAAATTTTATCCTCTTAAACATATGTTTTCTAAAATAGATCTCTTGGGTCACCTTGCTAAATGGGTTATGTTACTTTTGAAGTTTGTTCTTAAATTTGTTTCACATAAGGCAATAAAAGGACAAGTCATAGCTGCCATTTGGCTAAGGCCCCTTCTCCTTTCTCTATCCCTAATAAGGACTCATTCCTTGATGATCATATTTTATCCTTAGACAATGATCAACCATGGGACTTGTTCTTCAATGGATCTAGACGTCGAACCAGCTCTTGATGCAGGAACTTCTAGAGGTCATAACTTTTGACCCGGAGGTCCGTTGGAGCTGAAATTTGGTGGGGCAGATGCGTCTTGAAGAGTTTAATAAAAATCCCACTGGATTGGTAAATTTGGTAGGTCACCATTTTGACACTTTTTCGAGACCTTATCCGATCATCTAGGGCCTCAAAATGAGGTTTTAATTTTTTTTTTAGGATTTTCAAAGTTGTTTTTTCTAATTTATTTTCAAACTTTACTTGCAATTAGATTAGAAAGTTGATTATTAGTCATCTTTTAGTAAGTTTCAAATATTTGGAAACTTTCATTGTCATATGGATAAGGATGCGAAGTTACCAAAAATGACAATTTTAGAAAGTTGTTAAAATCTGCCAAAAATGGTAATTTTCATTTTGTATAAACTTGGTATTTTCTTTAGTTGTGGAGATGGAATGGAATGAGAAGAAATTTGAAAATAGTTCTGAGTTTTGTGGGTATTCTTTTGTAATAATAGTGTTGAATTTTATGTTGTGAAGTTTGGTTACATCAGCTCTGGGGTGGGTGTTGTATTAGTCCCTCCTTCTGGTAATCTTCTTCCTCTCTCATTCCATCTAAATTTCCTCTACACTAATAACATTGCTGAGTACGAAGCACTTATTGTTGGCTTACATTTCATGTTATCTCTTAATATTAAACATATTCACATTCATCATGATTCACAGTTGATTATAAAGCAAGTCACAAGGTCTTATTAGGCTAGACAAGATAAATTGTCTCAATATCATGACTTAGCTTTATCACCGCTTCAATAGTTTTCCTCTTTTTCTATTGATAATATTCCTCATAAGGAAAATCATCATGTTGATGCAATGGAAAGTGTTGCTTCCCTTGTACCATGTGATGATTCTGTGGATGACTGTCATTTTATAATTCAATTTCTTTCGTCACCAAATGTTGGTGATTCTACTTCACTAGATTCTCTTTTCTACCATAATGTAGACTCGAAGGAATGGTATTCTGATATATTCACTTATTTAAGTGATGGTACCTTTCCCCTTGGATCTTCAAGAAGAGCTTGAACTTGCATTTGCAAGCTCAATATGTACTATATTAATCTCTCTAATTTCCTTTACCATCAATCTTACAATGGTCTTCTCCTACGTTGCTTAACTAAGGCTGAAATCCCATTTTCCCTTGACGAGGCCCATTCAGGTGCCTGTGGGGGGTATTTTGGTGGATGTTTCCTAGTTCAAACTACTCCAAATGGGCTACTATTGGATGAGCATGGAACATGATTCCTTTGCTTTTGTTAAAAGTGCCCTTAGTGTCAGCAACATAACAACCTTATTCGAGCTCCTACGCAAGAACTACATAGCCAAGTAGCACCTTGGTTGTTCTCTATTTGGGGCTTGGATATCATTGGAAAAATCTCACCACCTTCTTCTCGAGGTCATACTTTTATCATCATACCTACCAATTACTTCACGAAATGGGTAGAAGTTGTTCCACTTTGATCCACCATTGTTGAAGTCATCTTTCACTTTCTCCTCGATAACATTATCTCTCGCTTTTGACTTCTTTTGCCTTTACTTATGATAATGGTACACCATTTAAGAACAAGGATGTGAAGTAGTTTCTAGAATAGTTCCATATTCAACATTGCTTCTCTATGCCATATTATCCATAGTAAAATGGCCAGATAGAAGCCTCTAATAAAACTATTGAGAAAATTATTCATAAAACAATCAATAAAAATGATAAAGATTGGAATACTAAACTCTCCTATGCATTGTAGGCCTATCACGAGTATTAACATAGCTACTAGAACAACTGCATATAATCTTGTTTATGGCCTTGATGTTATTATGCCTCTTGAGTTGGAATTTCCATCATTGTGGATTTCCCTCAAAGGCCTCATTGATGACAATATCTATCATGATCAACCTCTTTTGCAACTTGAAATGCTCAATGAGTAGTGCTTCCATGCTCTCAAGAACCTTCAAGCATACCAAAAGACCTTAAATCATGGTTATAATCAATGTGTTCTTCATAGATCCTTTGAAATAGGTGACTTGGTGTTATACAAGAACTAGCAAAATGTGAATGCTTTTATCTATTCGAAAGGGAAATTCAACCCAAACTGGTTAGGACCTTACATCATCACCTATGTTTATGAATCTGATGCGTATGATCTCTCTATGATGGATGGTAAGCCTCTTAAAGATCCCATTAATTCTATGCACTTACGTCATTTTCATGCTTAATTTATTGTTGTATGTGACATTTGTATAGATAAGCTTTGAGTGTCTTTCACTCCTAGCTTTCCTTATGTCATTTGATCATTAACATGTTTCCTTTTCGTGTTATGAACCTTCTCTAAATTGTATATTTTGTTAGATGTGCAATTCTTCTTTTAAAGTGACAATGCGTTAGTTTGTTTAGTGTTATAAAATACTTTACATTCTAGTTTTATGCTTGTTTTTCTTCTCGACACATTACATGCTATCTTGAATGTTAGTTGTAATTTTCATTATAAAATGGAAATTACCTCATTCTTTACCATGTCGATTAATTAATTGTGTAAACAATTAATTAATCCCCTTTAGTTATTTAGTTAAATCTATCATAAGTATTTAATTAGATAACTTTCTTTATTAGTTTACCAATTAGATCTTCATTGTATTTAATTGCTTAAATTTCATCAATTGTTGCTTAATTAAATTATTCTAGTATTTATTTAAACACTTTTAACAAGTTGTTTAATTATATCAGAATAGCATTTAATTAAATAATCATCACATGAACAAAGCATATAGTCATCATGACATGACAAAAGAAAACTACTTCAAAAAGATACAATCTCATACATATCTCTTGAATGTTTCTTAGTACATGATATACAAAAGTGGCTACTACATCAAAATGTGGCGTAGTTAAATACAAGTATAAAATCTATATCAGCCATCAAGACCGTGACTCCTTGACCCATCAGGCCCTGGTGGTGGGTGTTGTATAGAAGGCTCCTAGCAAGATGTCGTACATTGTGAGTGGCTATGGTTCCATGACTACATACCTCTCACTATGCCTCTCAGCTCCACTACCTCCACAGTTAGGTCTATTACGTGCTGCTATAGTTGGGTGACCTAGGATCACAACTAGCTCATCTCATCCATCAGGCTCTACACTCGAGGGTGATCTAACCCTATTAGTGGTGTGCTCTAAGCATCTAACTAGCTCTGTAGGGCATCATGTACATCCTTTGCACTCTCAGCTCTCGTCACTACCTGGTCACACTTAGCCTTGGCCTGGTCCTACTTGGTAGTGATAGCAGTAACCTTTGTAGTAGCTCGGTCTCTCAATCAGGATCTCCTATAATGCATCTCTCAGCTCCACCATGGGATCTAAAATCTTGAAGTGTCACCTACTAGTCTGATGAGGCCTATAGCTAGCCTGCACACCCTGTTGGAGATAAAAAAATGGGCACCGTCTCTGCTAGTACTCGACCTATGCAGTTGAGCCACTCCCATGTGCGCACTACGAAAAGAAAACAAAAGTGATGTTAGATATCTCATCATATCATCATATCAAAATAATCGAGATACATATCTAATATTCTACTCAAATCACAATATAAATCATGAGTTTCACTTGGATCCTTGATCTTCCAATCCAGATCTAAAGGCATTGGTTGTGTCATGCTGGAAGTGACCACAGCCATTGTAGCTACCCCTATCACCAGTGCTGAGGTGGATCTCATAGCAGCTATATTGCTAGACTCCCCTCACTCTGTTTGGCCTAGTACTAAGCTGGCTGAGTGTGTGGTTCGTGCTACTTGAGGTCAAGCTCTCAGCCTCTCCTCTACAGTTGCACAATTCACACCTCACTACCATTGCCTCCCCACTACTAGAAAAAGATCCTCCTCCTCATTACCACTCTCCATGTCACTCTCTATCCTCTCTCCTACCTCCTCATTTGAGTCCTTCTCCATCAATAGGTGAGTGTATCCAACATGGGCATCATTAATGAAGATGGGTGCTAGTCTTGAAGCGACGTACCATGCTGTGAATCCTAGGGTCACCCCCACATCGTCTGTGTTAGCTGCTAGGGCACAATTTGTATCCTCAGCCTAAGGATCATTGATCTCCACAATCACAACAATGGGATGAGGTTGATCACCTGGTCTCACTACGTTGTGATGAGAGTGCACATATGTCGGTGGCATCCTTGAGATGCCCTATACCTATCTGAACTACCTCATGACTTGGTCATAGTAAAAGGGCACAATGATGTAATTGAGGAGATCAACTTGAAAATAATCCCTCTGCATCCTCACTAGCTACCTTGCCTATCCTACTCATCCATACATTTGTATGTAGGGCCTCCATACAATGTTTGTGCCCTACACTCTATTAAATGTTTATCTCCAGTATAATAAGTTCCCGAACTACCATGGCCTCTTGAGACCATAGGCGTGGGCTCGGGGCTTCATCCAATTCATCACCATAGGTACACCTATCAACCACATACATGTGATATGATCAATACCCACACCTATAGTAAAGTGCGGGTCATGAGGCTCCCACTCTCATAATGGACATACCATCCTAGATCATGGGACAGGTGTGCAAGCATATTGCCAGGACCCCATGTGAATACCATCCTTTGTCTCTCCATCACCCTGATTGTATGCATGAGGTTGCCATGGAACTGCTCACCTCATCCATCAGGAGTGACATGAACGGTGAATACAACAATCAAAATAGAATAGACTAGTGGGATCTTGTCTCCTCCATGTACCAACCACTGTAGATGTATGTTCTTTGAGGGATCCCCAGGAATGGTGAGTCTGAGAGCATACATATGGCCCTCTGCCACATGGATCGTTGATCTCTACTCCACTACAGATAAGGATTTCCCTCACACTAGCAACCATAGGATCTAGTAAACATCCTCTAGTGTGACCATCATCTCTTCCATCAAAAGATGGAAGATAGAGGTGTCTGCATCCCAACTCTCCATTAGTGCCATCAACATGTGATCATGGAACTATATCATTGTCATCATATACACCTACCACAATCCAATAACTCGCAGTAGCGCCACATCCTCCAGTGATAGTGTGATCTATTGGTCCCTCAATAAGGGATAATATGAGCCAACAGTATGCTCCTACATAGTTGGAGGGCATTGCGATCATCAAACAATGATTTTTTCAATCTCCTATCAATATTCATCAACTTTTAAAATTTCACAAATTAATTTTTTTCTTGTTCTAACATTTTTTAGGATGCTAGCACCCTTTCTGGATGCCAACACCCTTTTTGGATGCTAGTGCCCTTTTAGGATGCTAATGCATCCAAAGGATGCCTGCATGTATGGAGGATGCAAGCACCTTGGCCAGATGACAGTGCCTGAAAAGGATGCTTGTGCTTTGTGAAAACTTTCCAGGTGTGAAAAACAAGAAAAAAATTAATTCAAAAATGAAATTTCTTATACCTCACACATGGTGATCCCTTGCTCCATGCGTTGCCTCAGTGTGTCCAGCCGTGGTGCTCGATATGCTAATCTGTATGATATTTTTTCTCTCCAAACTCACTTAGGTGCTTGAAAAATTCTATAAAAAGTCAATTTAAATGAATATTAAAAAAGTAAAACTTTTTACTATTTATAGAAACTTTTTAAATTTTCTAAAGCACTTTTTATTCAAATCTTCATAACTTGAGTCTACTAACTTGGATTTCCACACCGTTTGTTGCATCAAAATCCTAGTTTTGTCCCCATTCTCACCATAACAAGTTTCAATTTGATGTTATTTTATTCAATAACCATACAAATTGAATATTCACCACTAATGAGTTTTTTTGAGGTGGTGGACTTTACTCCATGTTTTTGCCTCTTTATTTTAGTAAGTTGACATAAACATGAGGGCATCTATCCACCATTATTTTTTTTAATTTTATCCTTCTTCTCATCATCATTGTCTTAGTATTTTGTGAACTAACATGTGTTTGATCTTGTTGGATTATTTGTTTTCTAACATGGTAATTTTGCAAGATTGCGATACTTAACACTATTGTGTTGTAAATCTTCGATCTGGGGGCATCGTTCTTCTACTTGGAGAATTTCAGTATCCTATACACTATCCTTTAGAGTATCCTTTTCATGCCTATTTTCTTTCAATATTTCATTTCTATACTATATCATAGCTTATCACCTAGTGCAATTAGACCGCTATAGTGGGAGAAAAATGTAGCATAGAAAATTGCATACCCTCACAATTTCATGACACATTTTCGCTCGCTTTAGTGCCCACACCCATAGCATGTATCTAAGGCTATTTAACCTAGAGCTTTATCCTAATTTCTCCCTCATCACTTATATTTGCCAAAATTCATTTTAAGCAATTGTTTATTATAATTTTTTGAGAACACATGTATAGTTTGGACGAATATTCTTGAGGTCCACATATGTTATGTGTGGATGTCTTCACGCTGCATTGGCATCTAGAATATTCCAAAAATTTAAACATTTCTTCTCCCACTCATTTCTTGGAATCCTATTGAAGGTAAAGCTCACGTGACAACAGAACCATTCTTGTAGTGTACTCAACCTTGGGAGATTCCCTCTTGGCATACAAAAGGGGAAGATTGAAAAAATTAGCTCTCTTGCTTCCTCTTGGAAATATCTCTCTTAGAACTTGAATTTTGAAAGATTTTGATCTCTCTCATGCCTATAGGGATTTTAGAATATATTCTCAAGGAGATACAATTCTCTTGGATCGTTGACAAGATCTTGGAAGTTGTGGGTGTTCGTTGACATTGTGAGTTCTTCATTTTTGGATGTGGGGCTATCTTCTAAGGGATTTGAAGCCATTCATTTGCAGCTTCAACCTTCAAGGAGTTCACAACCTCTTGTGTGATCTTGCAAATCAGGTAACATTGTTCTTTTAACAAGAAATGGTGTTGCTTTGAAGCTTTTGTTGCATTGTTATACAAATATATTGTATCATTGGTAAATATTTAGGGTGTAGACCACCACCCATTTAATTTTATGCACACTAGGGTATTTCCCCATAGACCAAGACAATACTTATAGATTTATTTTATTCCAAATTCTCTTAAATCCTAGATGCACTTAGGCTAAGAGAACACACACAATCTTTTATCTTTTATTCCATTTCTTGTTTCGTGGAGGTTGGAAAACTAAAATGGGGGTTTGACTGAGGCAAATCCATAAAATAACCCAACACATTTTTCTGGTTTATGCATTGTGGAAGTTCTGGGAAGAGATCAAATGTACGGGAGTTTAATTTCTATTCCCTTGTTTCTCATTTACTTTTCTTCTTATGTTAAATGCTTCATTTGCATTTATTTTAGTTGAATTTCATTTCTAAGAAGTTATTTCATCTCCCTATGCACATCTAGAGATGTTACAAATTTTTGTAGAGCTGTACAATATAGACTTTTTATGTTTTGTTGCTATTAGGATGACAACACCACGTGGTGACGTCCTCCCACATGCTAGCATTCGAGGCTAAGGTTTCCTTGATTTGGTGCTAGGGGACATCTGATTATGGCTTATGGTATCTTAAGGATGATGATTTCACTCTTCATGCATATACAGATGCTGATTAGGCAGGAGATGTGGATGACAGGAAGAGTACTAGTAGCGATGCATTTTTCTTGGGAAAGAGATTGGTTTCTTGGTTGAGCAAAAAGCAGGAGGAAATATCTCTGTCTACTGCAGAGGTAGAGTATATAGAAGCAACAAGTAATTGTACTCAAGTTTTGTGGATGAAGCAAATGTTGAAGGATATCAAAATTGTGTTTGAAGAGCCTGTTACAATCTTCTGTAATAATTCAAGTGCAATAAACATCTTAAAGAATCCAGTGTTGCATTCAAAGACAAAGCACATATCCATCAAGTTTCACTTTTTGAGAGAAAAGGTAAATGAGAATGAAGTCAAATTAGAGTTTGTTTCCTCAAAGGATTAGATTACAGATATCTTCACTAAGCCTCTACCTAAGGACACTTTTGAGTATCTCAGAGTGAAGTTAGGGGTTATTACCCCTCATGTTTAGACTTAAGGTGCACTATTGTGCATCAGTCTGGTGGAACTCATAGTCATATGTTGTGATCCGGATTGGTGTTAAGGGGATGCTACTCAGGGGGAGTAGTTAGTATGTTAATTTTGGAGTTCAATTTGGTTCTATCTAAGAAACAAAGGGGGAGAGATGATTGCAAATATGTGCCCTTTGCTATTGATGTCAAAGGGGGAGATAAGTCATGTGAAAAACTTTGAAGTAAGTAGTTGTTGGTGAAAGGAGGAGCAGTGAAGAAAGCGGTTGCAGGTGTGATAAGAGAAAGGGGGAGAAGTCTTTGTCTTGATGGTTGAATTAGTTTTTCACATCATATGTTGCCATCAATGACAAAGGGGGAGATTGTTGCAAATATGTGCCTATGATATGTTGTCATTGATGTCAACACATCTCTTTGTCAGAGACAGTGAAGACAATGCAATTCAACAAAGTAGATTGCTCAACATTTCCAATGAGATGAAGATTAGAGTCTGCGGATTAAAGGTTTGTAGAGGATTGTCTAAAGTTGCTCCAATTAAGATTTGAGAGGTCCACATGGAGGATTGGTGAAGTTATGGCCCTTTGAGTAGAACTAGGTTTTGCAGTTGTTCAGAGGTAACAGAGTGACAAGAATTTGGTCCGGATTGCTTCGCATTGGAATATTATGGTCTACGGTTCTAGAGGTATGTTTAGGATGTTGGTGTGTATCCTCAACTCAAGTGGTTCATGGTTTGGAGGTCCACAAACAATCTTTCTAGTGTGACAATCATGACAGTTAGTGTTCTTAAGTTCCAGTATGAAGATGCAAGTGATTCTGGTGATTTGAGGTGGTGCGGTTGTTCTTGTTGATTTCATTGTGTTTGTGGAGGTCTCTGGATCATGTGCTTATTGTGTTGGTGGTCCACATTGAGGATTGAGCTCGTAGTTGAATATTTCTCCTTAGGTGTTGCTATTCTCTCTAGTCTTAGCCGACTAGATGCTTGGTGTGTGTTGTGGATGATCTAAGAGAAGTTCTATAGAGCGTGGCGTGTTGATTGAGGAAGATTTAAGTCTCAGCTATGTTTGGCTGATAGTGTAGTGGTCTGCATATAGCATTTTGTGTTAAGTCAAGTCTTTTGATTGTAATTACTTGTAATGCCTATCTTGGAGAATGTTCCAGATAGATGATTTTAAGGCTGACTTTGATGTTCATTCCAAAGTTGATGTCATGTATAAATAAGTGTAATGAAGTCATGTAAATGTGTCAATGTGTGTGAAGATGTGGAGGTAGTGAGGAAGTGTTCGGGGGCAAAGCAGATGTGTTGTGCGCTTAAATGGAACTGAACCTTGGCATGGAGAAGATGTTGTTTCTCAGTTCAACCTTTCAATGTTAATCATGTGAATGTTTCTGTAGGCAGTGAGCCTCCTTTGAGCAGTGAGATCTGGGCAATGTGCCTGAAGGCAGGTGCCTTCCCATTTTTCTATTCTTTTAACAGAGAATAAATCTTGTGGGTTAACCCCCAATGTGGTTTTTCCCTTAACTGGGTTTCCATGTAAAAATCTTGGTGTTATGTGTGTTGATTGTGTTTCTTCTCTTGTGTTGTTGATTCATGCTTTCATGGTTATATCATTAATCTGTTTATAAGTGGTAAAGAAGATTAAATGCAACAAAAGATAAAGATTTGTGACAACTGATTCACCCCCCTCTCAGTTGTCTACCCTAATTCCAACAATTGGTATCAAAGCCAGTTCCTCTAAAAGAAGGTTGACTGCTTGAGGAGATCCAGGATGTTGACATACAATAATGATAGTCTGAGATTTGATGGAACAAATTACTCTCTTTGGAAGAATCACATGGAATGTCATCTGCAATGCATGGGTAATCCTTATTGGTTGATAACCAAGAATAAGTATACTCCTTCGCAGAATGGTCCTACAACTCCGAATCAAATCAAAGATGATGAAAACAACATCCGGGCTAAAGAGGCATTGTTGAGTGGCTTGACTGATATAGAAATGACAAATGTCTTGAAATTGCAAACTGCTCATTAAATCTAGAAGAAGTTGGAAACTCCATATGAAGGTGATGCATATGTCAAATGTTCTAAGTTACAGAGCCTAAAGGGAAGATATGAAAGTTTAAGGATGAGTGAAGATGAAAACATTACTTCCTACATGCAGAAGGTGAATGAACTTGTGTGTAGTATCAAGTGTGCTGGTGGAAAACTAGAAGAATTAGATATTGTTGCAAAGGTGTTCATATCCTTACCTGCTTCATACAAGCATAAATTTGCTGCTATTGAGGAGATCAGGACTATGACAGATGTTACAAGGGATTAGTTGGTTGGCAATCTTTCAGCATTTAAAATGAGTTTGGTGATTCTCTTCCTAAATCAGAATCTACATTTAAGGCTAGTGTTTTCAGAAAGCAAAGATTTGATCTAGGTGAAATCTCTTCAAGAAGACTAACTAGATATGAGAAGGCAAGGAATGAACTTGAAGAAGATGAATTAGAGCTTGAAGAACTTGAAGCCCTTATTGCCAAAAGATTACCAAGAGGATCCAGTAAGTATGAAGGAAAGTTGCCTTTCAAATGTTTTGCTTGCAATAAGATTGGTCATTTTGCTTCAAGATGTCTGGAGAGGGTTTCAAAGCCAAACCCTAATAGACCTAGGGTTCAGAAGAAATGCTACTATGTCCAAGAAGATGCTGATGAAGGAGTCAAAGATGATGAATTTGATATGGGAGTACCTCTGGAAATGAATGGGTGTTCATTGCTATCAAAGAAGAAGATCTCGTGCCTACTAAATATGCTAGCTGTGTGAATGTGGAAAGTGCCTTGGCTGCTTAGGTTGAAGAAAAGGATGAATGGGTGATTGACAGTGGATGTTCTCATCATATGACTGGTGATAAAAGTAAGTTTGTAAGTCTGGAAAGATATGAAGGTGGAATTGTGAAGTTTGGAGATAATTCAGCTGGTAGAATCCGTGGTAGAGGATCCATCTATTTTGATGGTAAGAATAACACTAATGATATTTTGTATGTAGAAGGGTTAAAGCATAATCTTCTCAGTGTTGGACAGTTGGTTGACAAAGGGTATGATCTCTGATTCAAGGATGGAAAATGTAGAATTTTGGAAAGCTCCGGAACTAAGATTGCATCTGGTACACAGACTAGAGGTAATATCTTTCATTTAAGTGGTACTAGTAAAAGTTGTTTGATTGCTCAGATTGATTAGAGTTGGTTATGGCATAGGAGAATGTGTCATTTAAACTTTGATAACATTGTCAAGATAAGTACTACTCAGGCTGTGAGAAATCTTCCAAAGCTTGTGAAACCTGCTAATAGCATATGTAAGGAATGTCAATTGGGCAAATAGAACAGAGCTACATTCAAAAGCAAAGAACAATTTTCAAGTGGATTGTTGGAACTTGTGCACATTGATTTGTGTGGTTCGGCCAGAGTTAGGAGTTTGCAAGGAGATGTTGTTGATTGATGATTACTCTCAGATGATGTGGGTCACTTTCTTGAGAGAGAAATTAGAGGCTCTTAACAAATTCTAGGTGTTCAAGGCTAAGGTGGAGAATGAGATTGGTGTGAAGATAAAGTGTCTAAGATCTGACAGAGGTGAAGAGTTTACCTCCAGTGAGTTTAATGCATTTGGTGAAAAGCATGGAATAAGAAGACAATTATCTGCTCCTAGGACTCCTCAGCAAAATGGAGTTGTGGAAAGGAAGAACTAAACTATTCAAGAGGCTGCTAGAACCATGATGATGGAGGCAAATGTTCCACATGTCTATTGGAGAGAGGTTGTGAGCACTGTTGTCTACACTCTTAACCAGGTGTAGATTAAAGGTAATACTGGTAAAACACCTTATGAACTATGGTTTGGTCATGCTCCTACTGTGAAATACTTCAAAGTTTTCGGTAGTAAATGCTATATCAAGAGAGATGAAGATCTAGGCATGTTTGATGCAAGATGTGATGAAGGAATATTTCTGGGTTATTCTTGTTGATAACTGAGGGGGGGGGGGGGTGAATCAGTTATCTTAATTATTTCAGCTTTCTGAACTTTCTTAATAATTAATGTAGCATCAATTCAAATAAGCAAACATAACCATGAAATGGAAATACACATGACACAATATTTTTGACGTGGGAAACCTGTTAAGGGAGAAAACCACAGGGTGATTAACCCAAGATTGTATTCTCTATTAGAAGAATAGAAATACAAAATGGCACTTGCCAATTAGGGCTCACTGCCCGAGCACACTGCTCACAAGAGACTCATTGTCTACAAGTTGTAACAAGAATAATAAGATACTTGAACTGATGTGAAGCATCCACACATGCTGGAGTTCAATTTCGGTTAGGCTCAGTATACTGATCTGCTACACTTCATCCTTCCTCTTCCTTTGTTCTGCTGTCTTTTCACATACCGGACCTTCCTTACTACTTTCCCTCTACACTTCTACTTTTCTTTGCACTTATAACAACACAACACACACCTTCTCATCGATATCCATCATGTATATATATTCGCATAAGGGATTTCATACTCTTTCTAGTCGGCATCCGGAAAGGTCAATATTTCCTAAACTTTAGTCTGTCAGCTGAATCCTTGCTTACCAAGTGATGCGGATCAAAAAGAAACTTATGCAAGTCATCTAACAAGTCAGCCAAACAAGAATGATACCTTAAGAATCTTTATTACCATCAGCATCTCATCCAGAATAATGTCTGATGCTCTGCCGGTTAGTTCTTCCTCTGTCTATTCTGCCAAACAGGACCCTAATACTTGAATGCTCATATCTCCTTATTCCTTCATCACTGGAGGATAAATCCTTGGAATCTAGTAGTCAAGGTACTCCTCTTGACTTCCCCAAATCCACACTTTACTGAAATACTTGCTCTGAGAGATTCAGACCTGACTGTCGGATCTTGTTGACTGCTCTGTTCTTGCTTACCAGATCATAACACTTCTTCAATCTGACTTCCGGTAGAGACTCATCATGTCTTACGGATGTGTGAGATAACCTTTGTTGCCATCAATGACAACATTCATGAATCCATATGGTGTCTCTTGCCAACAATTCTAACCAAAGAAAGGCATACCGATGCTTTAACAAGAGATTGAAAAGGATTGTTGAAAGTGCTAATGTCAAGGTTGATGAAAGCAAGGAGAGACCTTCCAAGTCTTGTGGATACAAATCATATGATCAAAATGAAAGTCCAAATAAAGGAAAGCAAGTTCAAACTTAGATTCAGATTGCTCCGAAGAATCCAGTGACTCAAGAAGCTAGTGCAAATGTTGAGGAACAAGTTCAAGAATCAAAAGTTCAAGAAAATCCCAAAACTCCCAGGTATGTAAGGTTGAATCATTCTAAAGATTAGATCATAGGAGATAAAAACAAACGTGTTCAAACTAGAAGAAAATTTACTAAAGATCAAGTGGAGTATTGTTTGATTTCAAAGATTGAACCAAAATCAGTGAATGAAGCTTGTAATGATGAAAGTTGGGTAAAAGCAATGGAAGAAGAATTAATGCAAATTGAAAAGAATCATACTTGGGATTTTGTTCCTAGACCTGAAAAAAAAATGTAATTGGAACTAAATGGGTCTTCCAGAATAAATTGAATGAAGATAGTGAAGTTGTGAGAAACAAAGCAAGATTGGTGTGCAAAGGATATTCTCAGGTAGAGGGAATTGATTTTGAAGAAACTTTTGCTCTGGTGGAAAGAATCAAAGCAACCAGATTATTTCTTGCCTTTGTAGCTTACAAAGATTTCAAAGTTTACTAGATGGATGTCAAGTCAGCATTCCTGAATGGAGAATTGGAAGAAGAAGTCTACATTGAGCAACTGAAAGGGTTCCAGTTGTCTGATCAAGGAGATATGGTCTGTAGATTGAGGAAAGCATTGTATGGAATTAAACAAGCCCCAAGATCCTGGTATGCAAGATTAGATAGGTATCTGCTAAAGTTAGGTTTTACCAAAGGCACAACTGATAGTAATCTTTATTTCAAAATTGATCATGAACACATCTTGATTGTTGAGGTATTTGTTGATGATATCATCTTTGGTGGAAATGAGAGCGTGTGTAAAAAATTTGTTGATCAGATGCAAAGTGAATTTGAGATGTCCATGTTTGGTGAAATGAATTTCTTCTTTGGTCTACAAATCATTCAGTCAAATAAGGGCATCTTCATATCTCAATCTAAGTATGTGAAAGAGTCGTTGAAAAAGTTTGGAATGGAGGATTCAAAACCAGTGAGTACTCGTATGATAACTAGATGCAAGTTGAGTAAAGATGCTGATTTCCCTAAGGCAGATTAGAAAAGGTATAAATCAATGATTGGAGGACTGCTTTATTTGACTCAAACCAGACCTGATATTATGAATGCAGTCGGCATTGTTGCTAGATTTCAAGTTGATCCTAGAGAATCTCATGTTGTAGCAGTTAAAAAAAATTTCAAATATCTAGAGGGGACATCTGATTATGGCTTATGGTATCCTAAGGATGATGATTTCACTCTTCATGCATATACATATGTTGATTAGATAGGAGATGTGGATGCCATGAAGAGTACTAGTGGTGATGCATTTTTCTTGGGAAAGAGATTGGTTTCTTGGTTGAGAAAAAAGTAGGAGGCAATATCTCTGTCTACTGCAGAGGTAGAGTATATAGCAGCATCAAATAATTGTACTCAAGTTTTGTGGATGAAGCAAATGTTGAAGGATATCAGAATTATGTTTGAAGAGCTTGTTACAATCTTCTATGATAATTCAAGCACAATAAACATCTCAAAGAATCCAGTGTTGCATTCAAAGACAAAGCACATATCCATCAAGTTTCACTTTTTGAGAGAAAAGGTAAATGAGAATGAAGTCAGATTGGAGTTTGTTTCCTCAAAGGATCAGATTGTGGATATCTTCACTAAGCCTCTACCTAAGGACACTTTTGAGTATCTCAGAGTGAAGTTAGGGGTTATTACCCCTCCTGTTCAGACTTAAGGTGCACTATTGTGCATCAGTCCGGTGGAACTCACAGTCATATCTTATGATCTGAATTGGTGTTAAGGGGATGCTACTCAGGGGGGTAGTCAGTATGTTAATTTTAGAGTTTAGTTTGGTTTTATCTAAGAAACAAAGGGGAAGAGATGATTGCAAATATGTGCCCTTTGCCATTGATGTCAAAGGGGGAGAGAAGTCATGTGAAAAACTCAGAAGTAAGTAGTTGTTGGTGAAAGGGGGAGTAGTGAAGAAAGTGGTTGCAGGTGTGATAAGAGAAAGGGGGAGAAGTCCTTGTCTTGATGGTTGAATCAGTTTTTCACATCATATGTTTCCATCAATGACAAAGTGGGAGATTGTTGCAAATATGTGCCTATGATGTGTTGTCATTGATGTCAACATATCTCTTTGTCAGAGACAGTGAAGACAGTGTAGTTCAACAAATAAGATTGCTCAGCATTTCCAGTGAGACAAAGATCAGAGTCTGTGGACTAAAGGTTTGTAGAGGATTGTCTGAAGTTGCTCCAATTAAGATTTGAGAGGTCCGCATGGAGGATTGGTGAAGTTACGACCATCTAAGTAGAACCGGGTTTTGTAGTTGTTCAGAGGTAACAGACTGACAGGAATTTGGTCCAGATTGCTCCGCATTGGAATATTATGGTTTGTGGTTCTAGAGGTATGTTTGGGATATTGGTGTGTATCCTCAACTCAAGTGGTTCATGGTTTGGAGGTTCGCAAGCAATCTTTCTAGTGTGACAGTCATGACAATTAGTGTTCTTAAGTTCCAGTATGAAGATGCAAGTGATTCTGGTGATTTGAGATGGTGCAATTGTTCTTGTTGATTTCATTATGCTTGTGGAGGTCTCTAGATTGTGTGTCTATTGTGTTGGTGGTCCACATTGAGGATTGAGCTCGTAGTTTAAGATTTCTCCTTGGGTGTTGCTATTCTTTCCAGTCTTGGACGACCAGATGCTTGGTGTGTGTTGTGGATGATCTAAGAGAAGTTCTATAGAGCATGGCGTGTTGATCGAGGAAGATTTGAGTCTCAGCTATGTTTGGCCGACAGTGTAGTGGTCTGCATATAGCATTTTATGTTAAGTCAAGTCTTGTGATTGTAATTGCTTGTAATGCCTATCTTAGAGAATGTTCCAGATAGATGATTGTAAGACTGACTTTAATGTTCATTCCAAAGTTGATGTCATGTATAAATACGTGTAATGAAGTAGTGTAAATGTGTCGATGTGTGTGAAGATGTGGAGGTAACGAGGAAGTGTTCGAGGGCAGAGTAGAGGTGTTGTGCACTTAAATGGAACTGAACCTTGGCATGGAGAAGATGTTGTTTCTTAGTTCAACCTTTTAGTGTTAATCATGTGAATGTTTATGTAGGCAATGAGCCTCCTTTGAGCAGTGAGCTTTGGGTAGTGTCCCTGAAGGTAGGTGCCTTCCCATTTTTCTATTCTTTTAACAGAGAATAAATCTTGTGGGTTAACCCCCACCGTGGTTTTTCCCTTAACCAGGTTTCCATGTAAAAATCCTGGTGTTATGTGTGTTGATTGTGTTTCTACTCTTGTGTTGTTGATTCATGCTTTCATGGTTATATCATTAATTTGGTTATAAGTGGTAAAGAAGATTAAATGTAGCAAAAGATAAAGATTTGTGACAATTGATTCACCCCCCCTCTTAGTTGTCTGCCCTAATTCCATCAGAACTCATGTTTAATTCTAGGTGTAGGCTCCTTGGTCTTTCTATTATAAATAAGTAAAAAGACTCACCATTCCAACACTAGATCTCTAAAAGCTAGAGATCTAGACTCACCCAAATCTGATATAGGCGTACAACTAATCATCTCATGCCAACCAAACTCCAATGACAACACTACAATAACTAGAAGCTCACAAGACAAAATTATCACAACACTCATCTAGTAGATTACTGTAAATCACCACCAATGCTTCCACGATATATTAGTATAGAATCTAAGAACTTACCATGACATCATGATTTAACTCAACTAAAAAACTCCAAGATCTCTCCATGGCAATAGGTTATCCACATCCTCAAAAAACATGAAGATAACCATCCTCTACTAATATAACAAGAAACTATCAAAGAATTCTCAATACTCACAAAAGGAAAAATCCAATAGCTCCTCATAAACACAACATCCACCACAAAGTGATAGATCTATATCATGGCCAAAGGTCCCACCAAAAGTGAAGGAGAACTACAGATGGCATTGTGATAAGCATCTCCTAACTAAAGATTTATCACGGCCTCACACAATCAAAGTATTTAACTACACCACCAAAAACTCTCAAAGTAGAACCATGATCTCCAACCAAGAAGATAGGAATGACTATGTAACTACTAAAAGATACCACTAAATCATGATCTACAACCTCTCATGCCATCGTAGTCAGCTGCCATAGGTCCCAAAGTACAACTATCTTAGGTACTCCAAATACCATTTATTTGTCTTAATTCAATGAACATACCAATGCAGCATGATGATTGAAAAGGACAACTAAATAGTATCTACAACTCCATGGCATCAAGATAGTCTACAACAACACCTTGTTGCATAGAAGACACCATTGGCATTATAATGATCTATGGATATAAATAATCCATATCTAAGTTATCCATGCAACATGTAGGTATAAAAAACCCATAAACATGAATGAACATGGTTCCAAGATCACATGAAGCATGGTCATTTCTCCACTAAAAACAAGGAAGCCACTAAATTCATAGATCTTGAAAAATATAACACATAGATTCAACACCGCATTAGTAACATGTAAAATAGAGATAACCAAAGATAACATGTAGATCCTTCATGAATTAAACACTAGATCAAATCTAGATCCAATTTGGTATAGACCTAGAATAAAGTAACCATAGTTTAGGAACCAAACAAGCAACTCTATACAAATGTTAAGTACCAAAGCACATATCAACAATTCCACACCTAAGAAGGCTACAACCAACCTCCTCAAACCATGCACAAGGAATGCATGTGAATCTATGATTTTATCCATCTAGAAAACCCTAAATAATAGTCTCTTAATAGATCTACAAAACCATATATTTAGTTAACATGTAAAACTTGCAAAACCATCCATGCAAATCTGATTCCATGTAAACATCTACAAATTGAAAAACACCAAATCTATAAAATGAAAGAATGTCCAAAATGTCATAGATAAGCATAACCACATATTTTAAATAGAAATGTACAAAACTCATAGATCCAAGCAACATGACTCTACAACATTCAAGTACAAATATTCAAAAGGATTAGATGGTTGTCTAAGAAATCCAAGCCACCAAAATACCAATTCCACAACCACGATCAAGTACATGCAAGTAGAGGGACTAGGTTGTCAAAGAGATTCTAGGTCAAAAAAATACAAAAGCCACAATGTGTATAAAACCAAGGGATAATCATCCAATGCTTTCATGAAATTGGGGGTTGTAACCATGAGGCCAACTTAAGCACTCCATATGGTAGTCAACACAACTAGTGATTTCCTATGTGACCAAGGGACAAAAGAATACACCTAACATGAACTCTCTTCCACTACACATGATCATGGGATAATGTATCATATCCACCATGCTAGAGGGAGTCACATACTATGAAACATAAGCTCTAGGTCACCACCATGCAACATGCAAACACATGACCAACTCCAAGGTCCACCACCTTGAGCTTCTACACCCAACGTAGGTTCCATTAAACCTCTCCACCATTCCTTAAGTGCCTTCTATATTGTTTTCTAAAATGAAAAAACTAGATCTATTGTAAAATATTTCCCATACAAGGATTAATAAACAACCAATCCCTTACAATAGATTCCCACAAGCTTGCTAGGCTAAGAAATCAATAATGAAGGAATAACCCAAACCACATCACCACAGATCCATAACATGCAATGAAATGCAAGCACATACAAACCATCAAACCACCCACTCTAATACCAAAGGTAAGTAAAAGTTCCCACAAACCCCTTTGTAATTAAATAAAAACTAAACATAATTATTAAACATGCAGGTATTTCCACATTAACCCTTCAAGGAGAATATTACAAAAACTGATCTATAGAAATTTTAGTAGCATTCTAGCATATAAACGATACTTAGAAGAAGAATGAGAGAGATAGAATAGAAGCAACCACAAGAATAAGAGTGACATAGATATACCCTAGGAAAGCCCTTTTGGGAAAAACCTAGCCTCTAAAGTAATGAAACTAATGTATTCCTAGCAACACCAATTCTACAAACATTTTTGGCTTCATGCCTTCCGTGGAGATCAAAACTCTTCAATCCTAGAGAAAATAGCATAAACTTGTAAAAAATAATGCATAATGGCTCCATCTCAAGCCCTTAATATATAGACTCATGGAGGCCTATAAAACCACCAAAAGACAATACCATGACCCCAAACAAGGTCCCAAAATACCATGGGAAGAATTTTCATGACCCAATCAAGAGAGTGTCCTCCAAAATAGAATGTAACTCCCCACACATGCATCTTCGACATCCATTATGCAAGATGGAATATGTAATTCCCAAGCACTCCCCATGATGCACTAATTAAATCCCATGCCTAACTAATAATAGAAAATGCTCCTGCAAGTCAACTATGTAACTCCCTATTCAATGTCTCCTTACAAACAATATTTCCAAGTCCCTAGAGAATTATAAAATAATTACATATGCCCCTACCCTCACATGGGCATCCATTTTCCCACTACATGAACATTGGAGATGCATACATAATTAATGATCTTTAAACAATTAGAATTTAGGATATGTAAGGTGAATAACACAATTATTCCTAACAAAGGAGCTGAAGAAGGAAAATAGGCACCAAAATTTATTGAAGGAGAAGGAGCCATAGACAAAATGATAGATTGAGGAGGAGGATATAGAGAAACATTCACTTACCACAACTTGACACAAGTGAAACAATGATCCTCACCAACAATGACAAAATGCAACCCAATGCACCTTGAGACATTGAAACTGCAACATAAAGGCATTCAATAATGAAAATAGCATGTAACATGAGGTTATTGACTTGTGAAGACCTCTAAAAAAATACCACCATGATTGTTCACCCTTCCATTAACAAATAGTGCATAGACTATTCAAAGCAACAAAGAACTTAGGGTTTTAGACTATTTTTTAAGCAAATGTGAGCACACAGTCATTAATAACTCCATCAAAATTGAAAACTATGAACTCTCCTCTAAAGGGTTTTTAGATACCCTCAAAATATAACTTTGTACCAATTTTCATGACTTTTTGATGGTTGAAATCAAAGATATGAAATATTCTAGTTTGTTGGAAACCCTAGGCAGGATTTAGACCTACACTCACCAAAATTACAATATCTTACACAAAAATTGATGAAATTCTACCAAATAAAAAGAATTCAATAGGTAGAATCCTTCTTCACCATCTCTAATTGGTTTAAGGACCATACCATACAATACCAATCAATACAATGTGTGTTTCAGACTGCAACTTTTCAGAAAAATAAACTTTACAGACCTGCCCTTAGTAAAAATGCCATAACTCACACAAAACTCAATGAAATTGATTCAAACAAAAAGAATTCATCTCTTAAACATAGGGCTAACTTTTCCAATCAGTTTTAGGCCTTCATAATTCTGTACATGTTTGTACTAACACATTTTCAAACTGAAAATACTAAAAAAATAGTTAATAAACACAAGAAAATGATATTTTTATTCATGAAACCACCACACCCATCCTTGGGGCGTATGCAACCTTCATTTCCTATAAAACTCCTTCCCCAATAGTTATTCACTAATTACATACCTTTTACATCAAAAGCCCTAATAGCTTTTTTTAAATTTTTTTGAGTTTTGGCAAAAATAATGTCCTTTTCAAACTAGGACTTTTCAATCAAAACATGAAAATGACTTCCTACTTAGACTATATGGTCTACAAGGACCTTATTTTCACAAATAAACTTAAAACCAAGGTTGGAGAACAAATTCCAACTATTTACAAACCAAAATTACTCTAGCAAATTTAAATTTGTGTTAGGCGAGAAACTCCAAATCTAAACTTCTAAACCTATCTTGGCTTATTGAAATGGACCTCAAGGATCCTCTAAGACCTATGCCAACCCAAAGTAAGACCTTGAACATCAAAATGAATACTAAAATTCATCAACATAGGATGCTCTTGCATCATACTGCCCAGGAAAAAGAAATTTGAGTTCCATCTCAAATGATGGTCTGCTTTTCTTTCTTGTCTTCCAATTGTGCTGCATGCGGAGCTGTTCTCCATGCTTGGCTTGATCTACTCTAGGGTTCTTGGTCATCCTGTATTTGTGTCGTGCTTGTTTTTTGGACCTCCTCCTGATGATCATCGTCTCAACTACAAGACTCCAAAATTCCATGTCTCCTTCATATGCCTCATTACTGCTGTCCATGTCTTCATCTTCTGTCAAGTGTGCATGCATGAACAACTTTCCACACTGTTCAATTTCTTTATCCAACAAATCATACTCATCACCAATAATCAAATTTTGAACTATCTCATACAAATTCTCATGGAAATTAAAACTCTCCATGTGTCCACCTTCAACTTGTTTAATCTTCATTTCATCATTCAATTCAAACAAATTAGAATCAAAATATGCATAATTTATCTCATTTGTCTTTGTTGTCCCAATTTCTTTGTCATCATTTATTGCTGCCATATCCATATCTTCATGGTCTTCTATCAAGCCTCCTTCAAGCAACTTGCTTATTTTCTCCATCTCCTCTTTCCATAGGAGATCATTATCTTCTTCATCCACTCGTTCATCATACCAAGGCTCATCAAGCTTTGTCATCTCTATGTCTGCACTCACTGCAAATTCTTTTTCTTCATCCTCCCAAGGATGTGTTATCGTTGTTGCAACTCCACACTTAACCTCTTCATTCATGTCTTCAAAAAGACATGCATATGCTACCATATCTTCTTCTTTTTCACTCTTTTTCTCCATACATCTTGTAATCTTCAAGGTATCAACTAATTCATGAGTTTCCTCTTTTTCCCATCGCTGTCCTACACATTCCATATCCTCCAAAGGGCCAAACATCGCTGTAATCTCTCGTTCTGCCTCATCAAAAAGACATGTTACTGCTACACCTTCTTTTATCTTCCACTCTTTGCTTTCATATTTCTTTGTACACTCATTTAGCAATTCTTTTCTATCCAAACTATGTTCAACTTCACCTTCCAAGACAGCTATCCTTTGCTTCCTTCTTTTTTGAACAATCACTCTATTGGAGTACTTGACAACACTAAGAGCGGGGGGGGGGGGGGTGAATCAGTGTTGTAGAAAATAAAACACTTTATTCACTTTTATTGTCAAACTTTAAAAATAGAAGCAGATGTTGATTTAGGCTTTATCAATGCAAGAGATTGTGCATTAAAGAACTGAACAAACAAGTATAATGGACAAGTGAATCATGCAACAAATGAGACCATAAGACATAGATTTCAGGAGTGGAAAACCATCATGGGGTAGAAAAACAACTCAGTAAATGCCTCACTAGCTTATTAAAAAATCATGCCTCACTGGCTACAGAAAAATGTCTCACTGACTTTTATCACTACCTCACTGGAAACAGAAGCTTCACTAGAAACACAAGCCTCACTGGCAACATGAGCCTCACTGGAAACATAAGCTTCACTAGCAACATAAGCCTCACTGACAATGATCATATTGTCTTACTGACATGATCACTTACAACTTCTCAAAGATCAGATGAAAATATACAATACAGAGGGTTTCTCTATTTCTCTATAATCCAGATCTTGACAATCTCATTTATTTGAGACTCAAGAATACATAACAAAAATTGTGCACATCAATTTAGAATTGTTTTTGCATTACAACACACTACTATTGTCTCAATGATAGTGTAAAAAAAATAATATCATCAATACCATATCAGTTGTTTACACTAGATGCCTTTTTTATACACTCACAGTCCTTTGTTTCTTTCATCAAACAACTTGTAAGAGTAGGTAAATTGTTTGAAGTAGTTTCCAATTGAATCTGTAACTGTCAAAAGAGTGTGGTCGAACATACCGATATGAGTTATGGGAAACCTTTCACAAAGTCCTTTACAAATAACCAAAGTTTAATCCAAGTGTTTCATATAGTTTTCAAACAGTTTAATGTAACCACAGAGATAAAACATCTTTCCAAAGCTGCAGTTAACAACACTTAACTACATCAAATGCAAGGTAAACAAATGCCATCATAACTATTTTCAAACACATTTCATAAAACCCTAACATCATTTATGCAAGTGGGTAAAAACTTTCTCAACTGGGTAAGCCTCCATTTGTTGTAGTTACAAACCCTAACCACAACTAAAGAATGAGTTTATCAACTTCTTATCATTCTTTAACTCATAACTATTCCTCAATAAAAGGTAAGTGAGGTAAATGACACAACAAATCCCATCTCGAGGTCAAAGATCTCATAACTGAAACCAAAGCTCAAGGTCAAAACAATACTCTACAGATTTAAACTGTCACAACATCAATGAATAACCCGAGCTCAAAAAACATTTAAGACTATCAAAACTTCCAACCAAGAGATCACAATGCCATAGTGAATAAGTTCCTTAAACAAAAGACTCAACTGAAGATCTTCATCTTAAAAATTAAGCAACACAACAGAATACCCTTCTTGCTGTCTCTTTTCAATAATACAGACTTAGTCAACACAGTGAACAATGGCTTCATCCTCCCATTTAATAGCTTAGAAAATCCTTCACAAAAAAACCACCAAAATGAACCTTCAAATGAAATCACAAAAGAACAATATCACCTGAATCATGTCAACAAATGAAGCCTTTACTATGACTTTGAGTCCAAAGATAACTGTCAAGCTGAAGCTCACTGTAGCTTTGTCAAATCCCAGAGATCCTTATCATAAGATAGAAACCCTAGGTCGAGAGTAACATGTTTCAAAGTTTAACTTTAAAAAATGAGCTTCCAAAACAAACTTTTCATCGAATACATCTCTTGACTGCCGTCCCGGTATGCCCTAAAGGGCCCGGTGACAAATAAATTAAAACCATCAACATTAACCTATTTCACAAGCCCAAAACCTAGTGGCCAGGTGAAAGACTTAAGAAGCCCGATAACAAATCTTTTAATCATATTTGAACTTCAAACCAAAATAATAAACTTTAACCTTTCATGAATGAAATAATACCCATCATAATAAGACTATCAACCAAGACAATGATCAAGTCGACAACTTTAAACCACAACATATCTTTACACTTTGTCAATGACAAAAAAAACAATAATAAATCATCATTTGAGTGCACCAATATAATAACCACCAAATTTGTCAAATTGCCTTTACCAATAGCGAACTGAAGTATAAAGAAACTGATGTAACAAAGTTTTTCCATTACTATAGCATAGACCAAGAGTGCAGTCCAAATATTATAACCACATTATGCAAATAATGTCAACCAAATGTGGCCAAGTTCACTGTCACATTAAACCAAATACCCCTGCCATGCCAACTATCATGATGCAACTGTCATTGTGCCACAAACCTGAGAGTTGGTGTATTTGACATCAAGGACAACAACTGAGAGGGCAACACACTCTTATAGGCCACATTACCCTCTTTCTCATTGGCCAATGCCAAACATTTTCTTGTTATGCTTCCTCAAGACACTATTGTACTACAAGCTTAAATTTAATTTTCCATTCTACCATTTTCCTATCAAACTCTTGATTTGATCTTACCTTATTGAATTTCATCGGCTCCCTCTAAGTTTTCTATTGCATCTTGTTATCTTCTCTCTCTTCTTGTCTTCTTCTCATGATACCTCACCTAGGTTTTCATCAGCTCCCTCTAAGTTTTCTATTGCATCTTGCTATCTTCTCTCTCTTCTTGTCTTCTTCTCATGATACCTCACCTAGGTTTTCTTTCCTTTTCCTCACTACCTAGTCTTTTGGCATCCATGTTCTTCACGGTAACTTGTCAAAAACAATACACAAACTTCCAAAACTTCCCTTGCCTAGATCTTTGGGCTCTGATACCAAAAATGATGTAGAGAAACCTTCACTTACCACAACTTGACACAAGTGAAATAATGATCCATCACCAACAATGACAAAATGCAACCTAGTGCACCTTAAGACATTGAAACTGCAATATAAAGGCATTCAATAATGAAAATAGCATGTAACATGAGGTTCTTGACTTGTGAAGAGCTCTAACAACATACCACCATGATTCTTCACCCTTCCATTAACAAACAGTGCATAGACTAATCAAAGCAACAAAGAACTTAGGGTTTTAGACTTTTTTTTCAAGCAAATGTGAGCACACAGTCATTAATAACTCCATCAAAATTGAAAGCTATGAACTCTCCTCTAAAGGGTTTTTAGATACACTCAAAACAGAACTTTCCACCTATTTTCATGACTTTTTGATTGTTGGAATCAAAGATATGAAATATTCTAGTTCACTGGAAACCCTAGGCAAGGTTTAGATATGCACTCACCAAAATTACAATATCTTAAACAAAACTTGATGAAATTCTACCAAATCAAAATTATTTGAAATCTAGAAGCCTTATCCACCCTCTCCAATTGGTTTTAGAACTGTACCATATAGTACCAGTCCATACAATGCATGTTTTAGACTACAACTTTTCAGAAAAATAAACTTTACAGACTTGCCCTTAGTAAAAATGCCATAACTCACACAAAACTCAATGAAATTGATTCAAACAAAAAGAATTCATCTCTTAAAACATAGGGCTAACTTTCCCAATAGGTTTCATTCCTCCATCATTCCGTACATGTCCGTACTAACATGTTTTCAAACTAAAAATACTCAAAAAATAGTTAATAAACACAAGAAAATGACATTTTTATTCATGAAACCACTCCACCCATCCTTGGGGAGTATGCAACCTTCATTTCCTATAAAAAATCCTTCCCCAACAGTTATTCATTGATTACATACCTTTTACATCAAAATTCCTAATAGCTTTTTTTGAATTTTTTGACTTTTGGCAAAAATAATGTCCTTTGCAAACTAGGACTTTTCAATCAAAACATGAAAATGACTTCCTACTTAGACTATACAAGGACCGTATTTGCACAAATAAAATTAAAACCAAGGTTGGAGAACAAATTCCAACTCTTTACAAACCAAAATTACTCTAGCAAATTCAAATTTGCTTTAGGCGGGAAACTCCAAATCTACATTTCTTGACTTATAAACCTATGTTGGCTTATTGAAATGGACCTCAAGGATTCTCTAAGACCTATGCCAACCCAAAGTAAAACCTTGAACATCAAAATGAATACTAAAATTGATCAACATAGGATGCCCCTACATCATACTCCCCAAGAAAAAGAAATTTGAGTTCCATCTCAAATGATGGTCTGCTTTTCTTTCTCTTCTTCTAATTATGCTACATGTGGAGTTGTTCTTCGTGATTGGCTTGATCTGCTCCAAGGTTCTTGATCTTCACCTATTTGTGTTGTGCTTGCTTTTTGGACCTCCTCTTGATGATCCTTGTCTCAACTGCATGACTCCAAAATTCTATGTCTCCTTCATAAGCCTCATTACTACTGTCCATATCTTCATCTTCCGTCAAGTGTGCATGCATGAACAAATTTCCATACTGTTCAATTTCGTTATCCAACAAATCATACTCGTCACCAATAATCAAATCTGCAGCTTTCTCATACAAATTCTCATGGAAATTGAAACTTTCCATGTGTCCACCTTCATCTTGTTTAATCTCCTTCATTTCATCATTCAATTCAAACAAATTAGAATCAAAATATACATTATTTACCTCATTTGTCTTTGCTGTCTCAATTTCTTTGTCATCATTTATTGCTTCCATATCCATATCTTCATGGTCTTTTATCAAGCCTCCTTCAAGTAACTTATTTATTTTCTCCATCTCCTCTTTCCATAGGAGATCATTATCTTCTTCATCCACTCATTTGTCATACCGAGGCTCATCAAGCTTTGTCATCTCTATGTTTGCACTCACTGCAAATTCTTTTTCTTCATCCTCCCAAGGATGTGTTATCGCTGTTGCAACTCCACATCTAAAACCTCTTCATTCATGTCTTCAAAAAGACATGCATATGCTACCATATCTTCTTCTTTTTCACTCTTTTTCTCCATACATGCTGTTGTAATCTTCAAGGTATCAACTAGTTCATGCGTTTCCTCTTTTTCCCATTGCTGTCCTACACATTCCATATCCTCCAAAGGACCAAACATCGCTGAAATCTCTCATTATTCCTCATCAAAAAGACATGCTACTACTGCACCTTCTTTTATCTTCCACTCTTTGCTTTCATCTTTCTTGGTACACTCATTTAGCAACTCTTTTCTATTCAAACTATGTTCACCTTTACCTTCCAAGACAACTATCCTTTGCTTCCTTCTTTTTTGAACAATCACTCTTATAGGCCACTTTACCCTCTTTTTCATTAGCCAATGCCAAACATTTTCTTGGTATGCTTCCTCAAGACACTGTTGTACTACAAGCTTAAATTTGTTTTTCCATTCTACCATTTTCTTATCAAACTCTTGATCTGATCTTACCTTATGAACTTTCATTGGCTCCCTCTGAGTTTGCTGCTGCATCTTGCTATCCTCTCTCTCTTCTTGTCTTCTTCTCATGATGCCTCACCTTCCTTTTCCTCACTACCTAATCTTTTGGCATCCAGGTTCTTCACTACAACTTGTCAAAAACAATACACAAACTTCCAAAACTTCGCTTGCCTAGATCTTTGGGCTCTGATACCAAAAATGATTAAGAGAAACCTTCACTTACCACAACTTGACAAAGTGAAATAATGATCCATCACCAACAATGACAAAATGCAACATAGTGCACCTTGAGACATTGAAATTGCAACATAAAGGCATTCAATAATTAAAATAGCATGTAACATGAGGTTATTGACTTGTGAAGACCTCTAACAACATACCACCATGATTCTTCACCCTTCCATTAACAAACAATGCATAGACTAATCAAAGCAACAAAGAACTTAGGGTTTTAGACTTTTTTTTCAAGCAAATGTGAGCACACAGTCATTAATAACTCCATCAAAATTGAAAACTATGAACTCTCCTATAAAGGGTTTTTAGATACCCTCAAAATAAAACTTTCCACCAATTTTCATGACTTTTTGATGGTTGGAATCAAAGATATGAAATATTCTAGTTCGCTGGAAACCCTAGGCAGGGTTTAGACCTGCACTCACCAAAATTGCAATATCTTACACAAAACTTGATGAAATTCTACCAAATCAAAATCATTAAAAATATATAAGTCTTCTCCACCCTCTCCAATTGGTTTTAGGACTATACCATACAGTACCAATCCATACAACGCGTGTTTCAGACTGAAATGTTTTAGAAAAATAAACTTTACAGACCTGCCCTTAGTAAAAATGCCATAACTCACACCAAACTCAATGAAATTAATTAAAAAAAAAGAATTCATCTCTTAAAACATAGGGATAAATTTCCCAATAGGTTTTAGGCCTCCATCATTCTGTACATGTTTGTACTAACATGTTTTCAGATTGAAAATACTCAAAAAACAGTCAATAAACACAAGAAAATGACATTTTTATTCATGAAACCTCTCCACCCATCCTTGGGGCGTATGAAACCTTCATTTCCTATAAAAACTCCTTCCCCAATAGTTATTCACCAATTACATACCTTTTACATCAAAATCCCTAATAGATTTTTTTGACTTTTGGTAAAAATAATGTCCTTTACAAACTAGGACTTTTCAATCAAAACATGAAAATGACTTCCTACTTAGACTATATGGTCTACAAGGACCTTATTTGCACAAATAAACTTAAAACCAAGGTTGGAGAACAAATTCCAACTCTTTACAAACTAAAATTACTTTAGCAAATTCAAATTTGCTTTAGGTGGGAAACTCCAAATCTACATTTCTAGACTTCTAAACCTATCTTGGATTATTGAAATGGACCTCAAGGATCCTCTAAGACCTATGCCAACCCAAAGTAAGACCTTGAAAATCAAAATGAATACTAAAATTCATCAACATAAGATGCTCCTGCATTAGAGGAGCATTCAACATAAGTCTTAGGAAAATGAAAAGATTATTAGGATGAACTATCCACAAAAGTATCTAAGAGAGGATCCTCATTATAACCAATCACCTAGTGATGATGTTCTAACCTATCAATCCAAGTTGTCTATCTTTGTTGTGGAGTTGAAAGAGAAGTCTTAGGGTACTTTGTAGCCAAATGCCCAATAGTGAAGCATGATTTGTACCTAAAGACTATCCCTTCCCAATCAATCTATGATTTCTAAATCCTGCCTCCTACTTTTAAAAATATTTCTTCTAGCGGTTTCTTATATAGATCTATCCCCACAAGGATTCTGGCATAGGCAAACTATGTGTATAATCCCTCAATAAAAGGGAAATAAATGAGCTTTTTAAGGCTATTTCCAATGGACGTGAGGCATGTTGTTGACAAAAAAATGAAGAGGTAGGTTTAGAAGCCTCACCCACAATAGAGGATCTAGAAGAATTGAACCCTAAAGGTTATGGTTTTAAACCTATATATGCTTTGTCACAAAATCGTTGGCCTCCTTGAAGTACAACTTCCCTATTATAAGTAGATTTGCAAATCACCAAGAACTATCCTTTTACACATGGATATATATCAAATCCACCTTTAAGCAATGGTATTTAGTGAAGTGATAACAACTCATGAAGTTTTACCAAACTAGGCCAGAAGTTATGACATTTGTAGATTAAAGTTACTTTTTGGAGCCATTCTAACCTTTCCTCCATTGAACTTCTAAAATCTACAATCAACACATTCTCCTCAACAATCAAATTGTCTCTCAATACTTCTAGATCTTACTTAAATGCATCCATTCTAGGATCCATGAAGGCCTTTGAAGCTGGAGTATTAGTCGAAGAATCAAGTTACATTTGTCCAAAACTATATTTTATCCTATAATTACCATATATTTGAGGCTAGTTGATAAAGAGGGACATGCTATAGAGGACACAAGGGTCAATGGATGTCCCAAATTAGATTTCTTTCCTTTTTACTATCTACCCCAGGAACCTTTGCTACTCAAGATTGTGCAACACTAATTTATACAATAGGATGCTTAACACCATAGTCAAAGTTGAGTGTTTGAAGGAGACACTTGAGAATTAGGTTTTTGCAAGGAGATCTAGATATTTTTAGGAGTGAGCTCATTATTCTATTAGATGAACAATTAATTATTTATAAATATTATAAATTTCTATAAACCAAATGTTAGATTAATATTATCTTATTATAAATCATATAAATTTCTATCTTGTTATAATTATAAAATGTTAAAATAATTATTGATAGTATATTATAAATATTATAAACATTATATTGTGATTTAATAGTGGTTTATTATGATTGTAAAATAATTGTTTTAATTAAGAAATATTATGATTATTATATTATAAGGGCTAAAGGTAGTTTTATAATAGTTTAGATATAATTATGCATTTACTTATTATTAATAATATTTAATTATTACAAATTTTATTAAAATGTATAAATAACATACATAATAAATTTATAAAAGTATTAGCCCTTAGGGATAGGCCAAGTGGTCAAGCCGTTGGAAAACATGGATGATGGTTGTTGGTTCAAGTCCCTGGATTTAACCCTGCATGGGTGGAGGGTAGCTCATGCCTAATCAGCCTTCCTGTCCTTCTACTATCCGTCTTTGTCTAGGTAGACCTATTGTTTACCAAGAGAGTTGGCCTAATGAGCAAACAAATGAGTTTTGTGAGGTAGAACAAGAAAGAGTTTTTGCTGTTACTTCAATTGCACATGATAAGGAAAACAAAAAATCAGGTCTATTGCAAATTAATTATGAGAAAAATTAGGTAGGACAATAGGGTATTAAGAAGAAGATAAGTGTTGAACATGAGATGCTAACAAATTCTTTGGAAGAACTTCCTAGTTTTGTTAAACAAAGTGAGGATAAACAAGAAGTTTTGCTACAAAATGGTAAAATAATGATTGATTTATTCAATGAACTTCCTTGTTTTGTTGATTGGGATGAAAGGAGTATGCAGGTTGCAATGTCATCACAAGTTTTAGAGCAAGTAGAGGATGAGCATGAGCATGAGAAGATGTTGGTTTATGAAGAGGCACATGAAAACAACTTTGTTTTACAAAATATAGAAGAAGTTGATTCACACAAGGTTGCTGATCAAACTGAGTATGAAGTTAAAATCAATCCTGCTATACAGAAAAGTAAGGAGGAGGTTGAAGAGGTCATGTTTTGGGATGATCTGGAGGAGTTTTGTGCTAACCTTGATGTCAAGCCAGCTCTGAAAAATGAAGAATGCTATGAACATGAGAAATGCAAAGAGGAAACTAGTGTCTGAAGAGAGCTACAGCAAGAGTTTGATAAGTCTAATCAACTGGTTATTGATGAGGTTAATCATAAGTATGAGGTTAAGACAACTTGTTTTGACTTCATTTCAAGAGGTTGCCCCATAGAGACCTTGCCAAAGTGGAGCTCCAAACTCAAGAGTACCAACCAATGCATTTCCTTTCACTTATTCGCCATGATCACACATCAATGGAGGTGCAAGAGGAGGTATGTGAGTTGTTTTTCAAGAGAAAAGAGGAACCTATCAACATGAGTATACCTATGTTTTGCTTCTTGTACTTTCTTGTTGCTACCATACAGGACAAATACATAAAAATGTTGAGAAGAGGTAGCTATTTTGCCCTACCAATCAATGGTTTTATTTAGCTTGCTTTAGGTTTGGGTAGTTAGGGTAGAGTAGGTTTTTCCTTTCCTCTAAGTGTAGTTTTGCACAGTTAGTTTGCTCTGAGTTTTGGTAGATGGATAAGTTTTGAAGGTGTTATACACTATTTTGATGAGTTACAATAGTATGCAAGACAGTTTCTCAAAGTCTTGTTGAGTTCCTATTTGACTCCGTGCCAAATGGATAAGTTTAGGCAATTGGTCAAGATGTCTAGCAGGAAAACATATAGCAGACATCGCCAAAAATGTTACCTAATTTAGCTTCTGGCTCAATCAGGTAGAGCTAGGATAGTTTGTTTGAAAAAAAATGAAAAGGTACACATTATTTTTCTGCTAAAGTTTCATTCATATGCACACAAGTATTATCAAATAAATCATAGTTTAGTTTGCAAATGTATACAAGAGAAAGATTACACAGATTTTGCACAAATGTTGTCTTTTATTGATAATCATAAATGTATGGTGTCCCACACAAGCTGTGGGAATAACTATTTCAATACAATATAAGAATAAACTATACATTTGAAGAAAATAGAAAAGAAAAAGCATATGGAAAGATTAGGGATCTGTCATTGCCTGAATGATGAACCCCAAGTTGAACTGCTGCATCCTTGCTTCAGTCCCTCCTACTTGGTTGCTTCAGAAGTTGATCTACTGTTGCTTGAATTACCTGCAAGGGATGATAAAGTTGTGTTAGAGCTCGGGACCCATATTCCTTGAATATACTATATCAACAAATATATAGTTTATTCTCCTAAGGCATTGAAATAGTTTTGTAACATTACAGATATCAAGAAAAGTAGAGGAGTATCATCAATCATCATGAGCATCATTGGAAGCTTTTGGCTTCATTATTTTATCTAACATGTTTGTTCACTGTGCAGGTGTAGGTGAAATTTTCATTGCTGGATTATTTTCATTTGACATCATAGCATGTGAAGTAAAATGGGCTCCCACAAGGGTTGAGCCTGTTGGCAAGAGACACTACTTTACATTGATATGTGTTATCATTGATGGCAACTAAGATCATCCCAATCATCCGCATAACACAATTTGTTCATACTGGAAGTCAGAATCAGAATTTGTCTAAGTCTGGACAGCTAGGAACAGAGCAGTAACAGGGTCCAATATTTTGGTTTGGATCTCTCCGGTGGGAAGTCATGATTAGCTGCAGATCTAAGAGAGTCATATACATTGTCAAGATAGTCTAACTCCAGATTTTTGTCCTCCGGTGATGAAGGATTCAAAAGACATTAGCCTCTGAGTACCGGGTTCCAGTTTGTTAGAGTAGACAGAAGAAGAATAGGCCGACCTTGCAGAAGATCTTGATTCTGGATGTATGGAAGTTGTTTGTTGGACAAATAGTGATGTTCAGTGATAGTGGTCGACATGAGTGATGATTATCAAGAGCAATTTTTGGTCTGCACCTTAAGTTATGCATAGATCTAGCTAATAGAGCAGAGCATTCATAAAAGTTCTAAGTGTTGTTGAAGCTGACTGATAGAATGATTGTAGATCATATTGCGGATATATATAGCTGATGGAATTGGGTGATTCAGAGTGTGGTAGGTATGCAAATAAGGCATATGTGAGAAAAGCAAAAATCCAAAGTACGAATGAAGGCAGAACAGTAAGAAGAGTAGAGTAAAGATGAAATGTGTAAGATCAATTTTTGTACTTAACCAGAACTGAAATTCTTGCATGGGTAGATGCTATTAATCAGTTCAAATCTCTGTCATTCTCTTGTAATATTTCCATAGACAGTGAGTCTCCATTTGAGCAGTGAGCTCTGGGCAGGGAGCCTGAATGCATGTGCATTCCCATTTGTAAAAATACTTTTAACATGGTATTAATTTTTGTGGGTTAGTCCCCACCGTGGTTTTTCCCTTAACCGGGTTTCCACATCAAAATCTTGGTGTTGAATGTGTTATTTATGTTTTCTGTTCATATGTTATTGATTGATGCTGAAATGTTTATATCATTAAATGGATTATAAGTGGTAAAAGAAGATTGAAAGTAGAAAAGAAGAAAATGTGTGACAACTGATTCACCCCCCCTCTCAGTTGTCTGAACCTAAACCAACAATTGGTATCAGAGCAAGGTTCCTTTGGAAAAGTTTAACAGCTTAAGTTAGATCTGGGAAGGCAATAAAATGGATGAATATAATCTTCAAGGACAACTTAATCTCACCCTAGATGATCTTGAGCAGTCCAAGGCAGAAGTCCAAGAACTGCAAGATAATCTCAAAAACGCTGAAGACTTCATTAAGATCTTCAAAGAAAAGTTGAGAAAATCCAATGCAAAAGGAAAGGAGCAACCTCTTCAATTGGAAGACAAGGCCTTGAAAGAAAAGACAAAAGAATGTGAAAAGTTAGCTAAAGAAGTTGTTTTCCTAAAACATGAGATGGAAACTGGGGTAATGAGACTAACCAAGGAAATTGAAGATAGGAAGAAAACTGAAGAAGAGATGAAGCAAAATCTGAAAGAGAGAACTAAAGAATGCTGTAGAATGGATGGAATTGCTGGTCTCCTAGAATCTAATCTACAAGAAAGCAGAAACAATGAGAGAGAATTTGAGAGATAGATTATCACTCTCAGACATGACCTAGAAATTGCAAATGAGTATAAGAAGAAGTTCAAAATAAGCTCAGCTAAACTCAAAGCACTCATTGAAGAACAGAAAAAGGATAATGACAAGCGTAATCTTAAATATGAGAAAGGTGAAAGCTCTGGATCTGGACAAAGGAATTTCCAATCAAGGAATAAAAGGAACATAACTAGAAAACCTCCGGTAAGACAGCCTAATGCTCAAAGATATCCATCATTTAATAGAAATTGTTTCAATTACAATAAATTTGGTCATAGAGCTATTCAGTGCAGAAGTAGAGCAAATCAAAATGGTTCATCCTTCTCCGGTCAATGCTTCAAATGCAAGAGGTATGATCACAAATCCAATGAATGCAGAAGTATGATAATGAATAACTCAAATGGAAATTCTTTCAATGGCTACTGCTTTGCTTGCAATGGATTTGGACACATGGCTAATCAGTGCAGATCAAGAGGAAATCAAGTATGCTTTAACTACAATAAATCTGGTCATATTGCAAGATTCTGCAGAAATAGGAACAATGGAAGAAGAGGTCTGGTAAACAGAAAACTGGATGAGCAGAAACAAGACAGAGGCAAAAAAAAATTGATGTGAATGAGATATGGAGTGAAATGAACAAGATTTGGATAAATAAAGATACAATAAACAGTAGTGATGGGTCCACACTGGAATTCGATGCTGACAATTCCTCTGGGAATTAAGTTAGAAGCTCTGGCTTAACGGGAGCTGCATAGAACATCAAATTCTCCTAGTCAATAAGTGGGTGCCTAAGTCTGGCAAAATAAAAGAGAATATTCTAAACTAGTCCAGAACCTTTGGAAGGATTTTTGGAAGAATATGTTGATATGAAATCTTGAGAAGTGATTCATGAAGAGCTGTCAAAAACAATGTAACCAGATATAGTTCGGGCAACACATTTATTAGAAAGAAAAATTAGGTGATGTGAAGATTTAAAAGGTCACTTGGTCACTCATTTGAATCACCTTGCATTCAAAGAAAACAAAAATACGAGCATTTGAGCTACAAATCCAGAGACTGGGGCAAAGAGTGAATTCAACCAGCAATTGATCAACCATAACCCAGCGAAAGAAAAAGGTACCTCTCTATAAAGCTTTGAATCTGAAATCTGTTGAGATGGCTACTCCTCATGTTGTTGACATTACTAAAAGGCCTCGACCCAAATTTAAGAAGCATCCTCACAAATCAATTAAAGTCGACCTGTTAGGTGCTTTTTCAAGTGTTCCATATAGTGTGCTACATGTAGAAGACATTAGGGTTTATATTCATGCAAATATATATGAGTTTGGAGATTCAAGGTATGTAGACTTGTTTGAGAAACAACTCAAGGATGAAAATCAGGAACTTAAACCCAAGTATAAGGCACTATAAGATAAACATTTTATTCAAATTATGGGGTTTCCAACATTTGATGAGGATGAATGGGTCTGATACTTCTTGAGTCAGATGCATGATGAATTCATTTGGTTGTTAAAACCATTCAAGATTACCAAGGATGCTATAATAAATGTAACTAGTTTAAACTCAACCGAAGGATTGCCCATGCTGAAAGCCGTGAAAAACTAGATAGTGACTGATGCTACCGGTGCTAAGTTTGACAAAAGGGTAATGACCATTAATGATATTATAGAACCGGATGTCATATTTGCCTCCATGGTGATTGGGTACGAGATTTACCACTCAAGCAGAGAAAATTCTATTTCTGGAACATCCATATATGCTACATACAAGATGCTAAAGGAAAATATTGATTATGACTTGTGTGAACTACTACAGAATCAACTGATTGAAAATTTAAACAAAATCAAGAAAGATAAGAAAAACACCTTCAAGTATGGTACATTGATTCTATGTCTATTCTTTTACTTTATGAATGAAGTACCTGGGGTAAAAGGTGTGCACTGGACTAAGGATGAGCCAGTTGCCATTCAGATCAGAAATCATCTTCGCAACATTGGTGATTTCAGAGCTCAAAAAACTACAATATGGGGTTACTTCAAGAATTTTCAGAGTATGATGCACCCAAGGGAAAGAATCCCTAATTCAATTGTTGACAAGTACAAAAATGAAATATGCTTCATGGTTGATATTGATCAATGTTTAATGGAAGTAGTGGAACCCATAACTGTTTGGATCATGCCCATGGGGTATGAAGTAGATGAAAGGATCTTGGATATATGTATGCTCAACATCTTCTAAGGAAGCCCAAAGACACAACGGTTGAAAGATTTGGAACTTATGAGGAGCTGAGTTTAAAGTTGCATACTAAGCTTAGAGAACCTGAAAGCAATAGGAGAGTAAGAAAAGAAGTTGAGAAGTTAGCTGAAAATCTGGGCCTAACTAAGGAAGCTATGAAGAAATTCAGAGAAAGATCAGAGAAGGATGAGAAAGAGAAACAAGATAAGAAACAAACAGGTGATTCAATGGAATTCTCTTCCACTTCAAGAACTACTAGAAGCTTTGCTACTGCCTCTGCTCCTTCCAAAACTGCAAAACTGAAAGCAAAATCATCTGAAAAATGGGAGAAAAGGAAGAAAACAAAAGCATCCCAGACCTATGAAAGCATAAGAGAAGAAGAAGAAGATACAGACTCTGACATTGAAATCAAGGAACTAAAGGTCACTGGAACAAAAGCTGCAAAATTAACCAAAGAAAAGTCATACGGAAGCAAAAAGACTAGCAAAAAGTAAAAGACAGAAGATTATGAGGAATATGTTGAGAAGCCCACACTCTCCCTAGAAGATATGATAAAATCAGTCACTGTGGATGGTAATCTAAAACCCATGATTGGATTCTATGATGAATACAATGATATGGATAAAAGGGTATTGGAGGAAGCAACGGTCAGATATCTCAACATCTACAACAAGGCACTAATTGATAACTTCTGAGTTACCACAAAGTATGGCAAATTTCTTGGAGTTGAGAAAAGAAAATGCCAAGTGCAAGGACATGGAGATTAGGGAACATGAGCTAATAAATTTGTGTCCTCAAATTTCTCCTGATCAAATAGATATGATATTCAAGGAAGTCAAAGATGACTTTAGAAGCAAAAGGAGAATGAACAAACTCATGCTTGGAGAAACAAGTGAAATCATTGAAGAAACTCAAGAGATTATTTTGAAAGCATTGAGAAAGCACAATTTTCCCATAGTCACAAAAGAAGTTCCTAATGGTGAAGAAGAGAACATTATTGAGCAGCAATCTAAGTTGGGTGAAGCCTCTATTCTGGAAGGAGAACAAGCAAATCAGGAGGATACAGAAATGTTGGATAAAGTAGTTGGTGCAAGAGATACTCCCAATCCACCTGATACTTCAGGGAAAGAGGATAATATTACTACTTCATAGAGCCCTTCAGATCAGGTAGCAAGTGATGAACAAGTAAGAAGGAGTCCTACCAAGAACACAAAGAAAGATAAAGCAGAAGAATATGGTGCAAATGTTGAAACACATAAAGCAGATACTGAGAAATCTGATGAACAAAAGGATGGTTCAAAAAATGTTACAAGAGACACTGCAGATGTAGTGAAAAGTCTTCTTGAAAAAGAGATGAGTGAGCTTGATGAACCTGAACTACTCCAAGGTCTAGCCAATCTAGATGCTCTCTCTGTAATTCAACTAATGAAAATAGCATCATTCACCCAAGTAAAGGCCAGAGAAAAGATGTTAAAATTCCACATGGAGGACAATGAACTACTGGGGCTTGCATCCGAGATTTTGGAAAAGTTAATGCCTACCTACCAGAAGAGTCCATCTGATTCCCCCTTTGGACATCTAAAAAATCTTGTAAGTTCTATGAATACTCATTTTGAGAAGTCTGCGGAGGCAAATGTTCAGAAAGAATTCCTGGATAAGAAATTTTGTGAAATAAAGAATCTAATAGGAAATGATAGAATAATACTAGGTATTAGCATAAAAAGTATTTAGAATGCTCTAAATGATGGAAGCAATATGTACAAATTCTATCTATCATGGCCCAAAGTTAATGAGGATATTGAGAAAAAGATAAAGGAGCAAGAATATAAATTGTCAGATCTCTCTCAAAATTTTGATCCTCTAATAGTTTTGCCTATAAGTCAAGAATGTCAAGTAATCAGCTTGACAAATGAAATAAAGAGGCTTGTTAAAGAAAAGGGTAACATTATGAAGAGAATGTGTGAGCTTCGGGGATTAATTGCTCCTAAGTTAGAGACAATGTATAATGCCCTATTTGAAGCTCAGAGTGCAGCTCAGACTAGTGATGCAGCAGATCTTTCAAAGGCAGAAGCATATTCATCTTTGCTAAGTGGGTACATCTCCATTTTAGATGGAATGAAGAGTACTTGGGCCTCTGAACTTGTGTAAATAAAAACCAGCTTTACAGACATTCTCAAGTTCATGTAAATAAGACTCAATGATTATTTGTACATATGCGGCAGTATATACAGAATTTTTGGAGAGTTTTGGCTTGTGGATCCCACCCTTTGCCATTGATGTCAAAGGGGGAGTGAAGGATAGTGAAAAATGAGGTATTCAACAAAGGGGGAGCACCAGAATAAGTGAAGTACACGAGTGTACAGACAAAGGGGGAGTTGCACTAGACACTTAGTCATTTTTCACTAAGTGTTGCTATCAATGCCAAAGGGGGAGATTGTTGGAAAGAGACACTACTTTGCATTGATAGGTGTTGTCATTGATGGAAACTAAGATCATCCCAATCATCTGCATAACACAATTTGTTCATACCGGAAGTCAGAATTAGAATTTGTCTAAGTTTGGACAGCTAGGAACAGAGCAGTAACAGGGTCCGGTATTTTGGTCTAGATCTCTCCGATGGGAAGTCATGATTAGCTGCGGATCTAGGGGAGGCATATGTATTGTCAAGATAGTCTAACTCCACATTTTTGTCCTCCGGTGATGAAGGATTCAAAAGACATTAGCTTCTAAGTACAGGGTTCCAGTTTGTCAGAACAGACAGAAGAAGAATAGGCCGACCTTGCAGAAGATCTTGATTCCGGATGTATGGAAGTTGTTTGTTGGACAAATAGTGATGATCAATGATAGTGGCTGACATTAGTGATGATTATCAAGAGCAAGTTTTGGTCCGAACCTTAAGTTATGCATAGATCTAGCCGACAGAGCAGAGCATTCATAAAATTTCTAAGTGTTGTTGAAGCCGACTAATAGAATGATTGTAGATCATATTGCGGATATATATAGTCGATGGAATTGGGTGATTCAGAGTGTGGTAGGTATGCGAATAAGGCGTATGTGAGAAAATCATAAATCCAAAATATGAATGAAGGCAGAACAGTAAGAAGAGCAGAGTAAAGATGAAATGTGTAAGATCAATTTTTGTACTTAACCGGAACTAAAATTCTTGCATGGGTAGATGCTATTAATCGGTTCAAATCTCTATCATTCTCTTGTAATATTTACATAGGCAGTGAGCCTCCATTTGAGCAATGAGCTTTGGGAAGTGAGCCTGAATGCATGTGCATTCCCATTTGTAAAAATACTTTTAACAGGGTATTAATTTTTCTGGGTTAATCCCCACCGTGGTTTTTCCCTTAACCGGGTTTCCACGTCAAAATCTTGGTGTCGAATGTGTTATTTATGTTTTCTATTCATATGTTATTGATTAATGCTGAAATGTTTATATCATTAAATTGATTATAAGTGGTAAAGGAAGATTGAAAGTAGAAAAGAAGAAAATGTGTGACAACTGATTCACCACCCCCCCCTCTCAGTTGTCTGAACCTAAACCAACAGAGCCTAGCATGTTGCCCTCTTGTGTTTTAAGAGGGATAAGAGTCTAAAAGCACCAAACTGGTCATCAATTATGCAGGTATTCATAACTCATGAGAGTGAGTTGGTAGATCACTGTCTTGAATGACAAATATCTGACCAATGGAACTACAATGAGTAAAGAAGCAGTGGTTCTATGCACAGAAATAGTCACAAGTACTATTTAGGGGGCAGTCACATTCTAATCTGATAGTGCTAATCAATGAAATGGTCATCATCATACCCTCAGAGGATAGTCACCATGAAGCAGTCAAGTGCTTTAAGGGACAACACACAGTCAACATGTAATAGTAGAGCTTTTAGGGTATAAAACAGTTTTAAACAGTGGATAGTCAGGTGAAAAGAAGGCATGGCCAAGAGACCTTGAATGAGGTCTGCACAATGAAGGATCAGAAAAGATATCACTATCCCTGCCAAGAAGCAGTCCTCCTTGTCAAAAAAAAAGTCATTAACACTATTTTTGTAGGAGACTGTTGGTAACAGTCATGTTTGGGCCCGTTGTTACATACAAAAATTGTGAGAAGAAAAGCAGTCAAGTGTTTGAGGTATATGTATGCAAAGAGACCTTGAATGAGGATGCCCTGACAGTCCACATGAAGGCTCATATCACAAGTAGCAATGAAAATGTGCAGAGGTAGCTAAAGGGGATATCATAGGCACAAGAATGTACAGTCATAGGACTATCACAGTTAGCCAACTTTAGGGATAATTTTAAGTTGTGAGCATTGTCATGAGAAACCATGAGCAGAGTTGTCCATAATGCAACAGAGGTAGCACACTTTGTGGTCTTGAGCCTCAAGAGTAGAAGCGAGTTTTTGTCACTAAAGATGAGCTTGAACTAATGTTAAGAGGACAGTCACAAGTGAGGTCAATCATCATCATCACTGTAAATTGTTCTTAGCCTGCACACTATTCAGCAGTGTGGAGGAATCAAAGAATAATGTGGAAAGCTTGATCAGGGAAGTATGATAATAGTCCAAGATGTCTCATACTTGTTATAACCCTGCACATTTTTAAAAAAACTTGTCCATTATTGAAATATCTATAACATTTCTCCTACAGAGTTTGTGAAGGAACCAAGGAGGCATTCAAAGATTATCAAATGGACTTTAAGCCCTGCCAATATTGAATGGGACAGTCTAGAAATGAAGGTGAGAATTCAGTGTTTGGGTGTCAAGTGTCTTAGGGGATCTGTAATTTTGTTGTAGGTTTCAAATATTTTTCTAGGGCTCTATCAAACAATTATGAAAGGACTAGAGGACTTGAAAGAAAAGCTTGATATTTGATCTCCTTGAACTTCTGCAAAGCCATTCAAGCCAAGTCATGCACAAGTATAGTTAAAGTATGCCATGATAGAGGGATGATAACCTACAAGTGAAATAGCTTAACTTAAAAGAGCAGTCATCTTAGAAGCATGAATCAGTAGCATTATGAGGTTAAGGAGCAGTACCATAAAGACAAAGATGGTAGAGATCCTGCTAGGAGGTGCAGCAGTCACATAAAAATAGTCATGAAGTACAGTGAGCAAATTGTTAAAGCAAGTAGTTAGAGAATGATTAGCAATGATGAAGATAAAGGATAAAAGTCACTATGAAAGATGACTCAAGAGTGAAGGAGGACCTCTTTAATAGCCCAAACAATTGTTGTAACAATTCATTGTTTGCTACTCATAAATCATTGAAAGACAGTCCATAGTGGACAATTAGGAAAACAATTGTAAGGGTCTATATTAGTTTTAAAGGTTTATCAATGACATTGATGATATTTTGTTAGTAATAGTGATGATCAACGGTCTAGAAGACCATGAAAAGTAGTTATAAGATAGGTAAACATCGAGTGGATCAACAGTCATACAACAACAATATTCAAGGATTCAAAGAAGAGTGGTAAAGTATGATATGCAAGGTCAAGAGGGAGCAGACCTACCAAGACTGAAAGCATTGTATGAAGAGATCAAAAGGCATGACAGTCATCATTTACTCAAATGATATTCTTTCAGAAGCAACACACTACAAGGCCATAGCAGAGTATGATTGACAAGATAACAGTGACAATGGAGGATTCAACATGATTAAAGGGATTCTTCAAGCCTTGACTGAAAGATTGTGAGGATTGCAAGGAATATCTTTGTGAAGTTTCTAAGGAGTTTGGGAACAAAAGGGTTCTAGATACTACAATCACAAGAGAAGGATTGGTATAGACTGCCAATGGATAAAGTTCATGATAGTAGAGATGAGTGTTCAAGGTACCTCATCATGTATGGCAGCAAGGTCAAGTAGTCTTGGGAATGGGCAATCACCATAATTTGAAGAGATTTAATACAGGATCCCTTCAATCAAAGTCTGTTGTTGACAATATCATATCAGTTTGTATTAGGGCTTGTTCTTGCAACCTTAAGTGTTTCTAGTTCACAACTTAATGCTACTTGAAATTTTTTGAGGAATTTAAGGATTTTGAGTTTTGGGTATGGGAACAAATCCATCCAGGCAGTCGTAAGTATGCAAGTAGTAACTTATAGTGAACAGTCTGATGAGGAGACAGTGATGGTCCATGGAGACATGATTTTTTAAGAACCAAGTGAAAGTTCCTCATAATAGAGTAAACAGTTTTTAAATGCAAATCCATTAATGACAGTGAAAGACGGTCACCTTGCAAATGAAAATGGACAGTACATGAGCTTTCAGTTCTTTCCTTATCTCTCAGTGCATCATATAATGATAAAATGAAAAGAGGACAGCCAAACTGACAAATGCATTGTCATAGTATAATCAAAGAAACTAAGCATGAAGCCAAATGCACAGAATGCAAAATATATTCATCATTTTTTGTAAAAAAGAGTTCGAGAACATGCGTTTTATTCACAGTGTTGAAAGGAAAAGCAGATTAGATGCAGACAGAGAGCTTACCCAAGCTCATTTTGTCAATTTCTCATGAAAATGCATGCAAACTCCATAGAAACACCAGTTGAAACACTCTGTTGGCAGCGCTCTAAAGCACAACAAAATTGAAGTGCAAAATGAATGTGAAAAGAGTATTTGACCATGACTTTTGTCTTAGGGTTTTGAAACCCTAAGAATAGCTAACACAAGCAAACAACATTTTTTGCCTTTATTTTATTTTTCTTCTTCATAAACTAATGCCCACGCCTTATAATCTCCTTTTGCATATTTTGTAAAGCAAATAATCAAATGGTGCTTTGTTTATGCTTTTCTAAGCATGGTTGAATGTATTATTTTTGCATCTGATTTGAAATGTAAATACATTATTGAAGTGATGTAATTATAAGTTACTTTATTTAATGTTGCATATAATGCAAGATGCATTTGCTTTTAGGATATGGTCAAGGGGATATAGTTGAGTATTAATATGCAAGTGCCAAGCATATAGGGGAGGTTGGAGGAAGTTAACCAACATGTGGAGAGAATGTAGGGAGTGTTTTGACTTGGTTTTGGAGGGAAATGAGAGCATCTAGGGGCAGTTTCTCATGCATTTATGATAGGAGAGGTCAAGGCTTGACCTTTTCTTCATTCATAAGCCTTTTTGGAGTTGTTTAAGGGGCTAAAAAATAGGCTTTATTGTTGTGCATGACCAAGGGAGTTTGAGATTCCTATCTTTGTGCAACAACTTGGGAAAGCATAAAGGAACTTCAAACATCATTTTTGAGGTCAGTTCTTTTCATTCTCAAGCAAGTATTGTAACTCATTTTGGAGTTCTTTCAGCAGGAGATAGTATTGTAACTCTTTTTTGCAGACATATACAACAGTGTAACACCTTTTTCAAATCAATAAGGTTAAGCAACTTTACCTTCTCAAAATTTGTTTTATTGTGTGAGTTTAAATGATTGATGCAATTTTCTTGTGATACATGTGATCCTTGTTATTGTCTCATTGTTAGCACCTTTAGGTAGAAAATATATGTAGGATTACAGGTTGTAGGTTGTGTTGGTGATAAAACAATTCAAAGTTGTGAAAAGAATACATTTTCCTTCTAGAATTGTGAGTGTCAAAGCCTTCCTATGAAACATTAATGCAAGAGCACATGAACCTCTGAGTTGTGTATATCAAAATCTTTTTGTTTGTTTAATTGTGTGTGCAAGAGTAGCTGTGCAGGTCTCAAAATAACATTTTGGTGCATCACCTTAGGATATAGTTTCATTTTCATGTTTCTTTCTTACCTTTTCCCCAACAAAGCAGTAGTTTAGGTGAACACCATAAGATCCAGCTTAATCTAGAGGTTCTTTTTAGTTCTAAGTGACCCACAACCTTAGAAAAGTTCCCATGTTTCACCAATATGCTAAGTTCTGCAACTTAGTAGGGGCGCAATATTGAGTGATAACAATAACAAAGGGTCTAAAAGACTAGTTTGATGTCCTTGAGTTGCAGGGATCCAATATTTTTATAGCATATGAACCTCTAAAAGATAAAAAGGGAGAATTAAGGGTTGAAATTGAATAATATCATGCACTTATCAAACATCTTCAGAATAAAAAAGAACAAATCGAGGACCAAATAAGTTAGCTGAAAGAGATTTTTAGCCTGAGAATGGTTGCACTGATAGGAATGTTGAAAGAAGCTGACAAAGTTTTCTTGATGGCAGTTGCACCATCTTTAGTAGAAGAAGTAGAAGAGTTACATCTGTAGATCATTAGGTAGGCACAAATACTTATCTCTACCAGGAAACATTGGGACTCTGCACTACTGCAACTAAAAGCTATATACAAGAACATTCTTCCTGTCGCCAAGTAAGGCTTATTTTTATTATATCTTGATGTTTTGTACATATGCAGAAGAATAGAAGATATCAATTTTGTGTACATAGAACTAATTCTGGGATAATATAAGATACCTCTTAGGGGGATCATGCAAATGTAAATGATAAGATCAATTTTGAGACAGGGGGAGAAATGTTGGTCTGTGTATATAGTGCTCCGTTTGCCCTTGACGTCAAAGGGGGAGAAGTTTTGGCGTGTGTTGCCATCAATGATAAAGGGGGAGATTGCTGGCATTTGATTGTCATTGATGTCAACAATGGTTGGAGAATGCATTTAGTTGTCATTGATATCATGCACAAGAAGAAGTATTGCCTTAGACATAATTATTATACAAATGTTGCTGAACAAGTATTATGTTGCTGAAGAAGACTATTACATATGCTCTCCTTTGCACTCTCAAGTCGTTGGGACATGATCCGATATACTTTAGAATACATACTTAGTGGATTTTTATAAGAGGTTTTTGGTCACTCCAGATCAGAATTCTACTCTATACTTTACCGCTATTGAAGATATGACCTTGTGGAATTGAGGATAGGAAGATAATGGTCTTGTGCATATATGTTTCCAATTTCACATCATTTGGACTTGCAGAAGAATATGTTTGGTTTAGCAATTTGGAAAACAAGGTCTCAGTGCTTAAGCAGTCATAAAAGAGAACGCATTTTCCTCTGCATTCCACCAGAGTGATAAATATAGCTATGTGGATTTGGAGATATGTTTTGAATGTTGTATAGGTACATCCATATGTGTTTTGGACATTTTGGTGTACTGTAATTCAATATCCTAAGTTATGGAATATCACAATTAGTCTGGAATGCTCTGTTTTCATCAGTTCAACATGTTTCTTATTTTGTAGATGTATAGGATGATCTGATACTTCAATAGAAAGGTATATGGATGATATTAAGAAGGTTCATTTTTGAAATCTTGATCCACATGATGTTTTTGGCTTCTCCCTGATGATCTAAAGATAAATAGGTAGCAGTGTTTGTGTAGTTTGAGCTGACGGTCTAGTTTCTATCATGTGCAGTGGATCCTAATCAATTGCTTTAACATTGGAAGGTTTGTAGTGATGTTATTTGAATTGTATCATGAGATGGTAAGGTCTACAACTTGTTTCCTTGACATATTGTATGTGTTGAAGCCAACCCTTGAAGAATTACACATTTTATCTAAAGGAGTTTATGATGCCGACCTAATCAATGTTTTGGAGTGTTATGGAGGGTATTTATAGGAGATCTAAGACATTTGTGAAGGTGTGGAGTGTGACAGATTAGTGTGTAAAGGATGAAGTGTGTGAAGTCAGTTTGATTGCATAAGTTGAGCAAGAAAAGAGGACTGCAATATCAACATAAGTCAGATGTTTTCCACATAGCAGTTCATGTAATTGTTATCTTTGTAATTCTTACATCAAACAGTGAGTCTACAGGGAGTTGTAGCTTCCTTAGGAGTGACCCTAAAAACTGTATTCAGGGAGTAGTAGCTTCCTTGGGTTGTAGCCCTAAAACAAAGTTGTAATACTTTTTGCAGAGAGCATAATATATTGTGAGCTAACACTCACTGTGGTTTTTCCCATTTTGGGTTTTCCATGTAAAAATCCTAATGTCATTGTGTTATTTGATATGATGTATGCTTTAGTTTCAATTCTTCGAGTATTTTGATATTAATCTAAAATGAAGTAGTTAAAATTTTGCATAGACTGATTCACCCCCCCTTTCAGTCTCTGGATGTGTTCAACATTTCTCACATATTTGACCCATTATTATCCCAAATTTTGATGCACCTCTACCTAATCTCAAGTTTTCCATTTTCCTATCCTAGATCAAACCTACAACGTTTGGGTTTGATCATGAGGGGCTTGAGATTGTCCAAAAAATAAATTGCCAACTCCCACCCTTTTCACTAGTCATTGGGAGATGACTTGGCACATGTTTGTGCAAATATTTGTTATGTCTTGGTATTTAAAGACAATGATTTCTACAATTAAATACATCAAGGACCATCTTAGAAAATACAAGAATTATCTGCATTACAAAATAGCAATCATTCTAGGAACATTTTGATTTAGTAGCTTAAAAGGAATCCACTACATCAAAAATTGCATATAGACTATTGCATGCTTGTGTTTGATGTCTTTGAATATCTACCTAAGGCCATAAAGCTAGTTCATCAAGAGATTTGACCTTGGAAAACATGACCCTTGTGATTTGACAACTTCGGCTAAGGTATTTCTAAATACACCATCCTTACACACAATTATATATGGGTGTTTCCACAATAATGGGTTACACTTTCTGGAACATCTTGATTTTTGTTGAAATCACATAGTTTTAGAAAATACAATGATTTAAGCCATGAAAGGTTCCATTTAAAGGAATTTAATTGAAAATGGTTGATCAAACCCCCTTAGATTCAAACCCCTTTGGATAGAACCCTGCTAGTTTTAAACCATACCTATAATGGAGTCTCCTCTACACCTATCAAAATGGTGATAAAAAACCACTTTTGATTTACCTTTTGGGGGATCAAATGAATTCATTTAAAATTTATATTTTGTAAGTATGTAGTCCTTATTATAAGCTTCCCAAAAGTATAATTTTAAATATATTTAATTTGATTATTATATTTATTTTTTATTTCTTGTGAATGTAGGTTTTTCACCGAACATCAAGTTCTCTGTTCTACACACATGGAAAATTAGTAAATTAGTGAAAAAAAATTCTGAAAAATATCTATGCCCTAGGTATTGATGTCATATTTCAATAAAAAAAATAAAATTCGACATATATAGAAAAAGTTATATTTTACGGAATATGCCTATGTCTAAATTATAATTGGTCTGACTTCAAAACTTAATTACAAAAAAAATTTAACAAAACATTATGAAACCAAATGCATGCCCTATATATCGGTGTTACCAATCTAAATTCAAAAGAATCAAAATTTTATCCTTTGTAAAAAAAAGTTATGTGCTACAAAATAAACATCACTTTAAAAAATGTTATTTACTATTAAAAACTAGTTATCAAAGGAGATAAAAAAAAATTACAATTTAACTCCAATTTTTTTAAAAAATATATATTTAGAATCTACAAACAAAATCTCACAAATCACTATTTCACATCATCTTCAAATTCCTAACGGCTTAGCGGCTATAGGTATCAGAAAGTGAAGGTTTAGTTTAAAATGTTGATTTCAATGTCAAGTTTGGCCAAAAAGTGTAACCCATTATTGTGGGATGACCCATATCAAAGATCATTGTGATTTAGATTGCAAAAGTTTGTTTTCTTCTAGAACAATTCTATGCCTCAAAGTTCAATTCCATGCTACTATTTGACAACTTCTTGTAAGCTTTTCTAAATACTACCATCCTTACAAAGAATCAAATATCAAAGATCACCGTGATTTAGTTACAAAATTTTGTTGTCTTCTAGATCAATTTTATGCCTCAAAGATCAATTCCATGTTACTTAGGATCAATCTTAACCCACTTGGGATTGACCTAGAGAAGATTCTAGGTCTATGAAGAGTTCAAGATTCAATTTTTTGTATGGTGACAAATTGATTCTATACATCTTTAACATCTACATTCCATCATTGATTTAAGAGATAAGAAAACATGTCCTCCACATTTAATTTCTAAAAACAACATTTCAACTTATCAATTCCTAACTCTTCTAAATTAATTAAATCTAAATTAATTTATACAATTTTGTATATTGTTTTAATTAACCTAGATTTATATAAAAAAATATTTAATCCTTTACAATTATTATAGTTTTAATAAAAAATAATTAATATTTTTTAAATGTTAAATTAAATTTATTTATTATAATCTTATTTTTAAATTATTTATTCTTTGTTTATGAAAAAAGAGCCTTTGAATTTTATTCTATTAATATAAAAATATAACTTATTCTTTTCCATTTTATCTAAAGAGAAAATAATATGTTGGTACTAAGTGTATTAATAAGATATGTATTATGTAAAATAAATTATTTTTTATATTATAGACCTCATCTCCATTGTATAAGACTTTATATATCTAAACATTAACAATTTATTATTACACCTCACTTCATACACTTTTTTCACAATTAAAATATCTTTAAAAAGTTAAACCTTTTTATAAAAAAAAATATTTAATATATTTTTAGAACTTACAAAATTTCATAAAATAACTTATAAATTTTCTTACAAAATCATAAAAAATAACTTAATATATTTTTAGAAACTTACAAAATTTAAAAAATAATTTAACATGTCAAAGGGTCCTTGTTCTATTCGTCAAGTTTTATTGAGTGTAAGGCCTTCGATATCATAAGGGATAAGGCAAGGATTGTACCCTTAACGAATTTTGTAGAATGGATACCCCTCAGTTTTTGACTCTAGTTGAAGAGGCGGGATTGTGCCCTTAGGCGAATTTTGCAAAATAGATACCCCTCAATCCTTAACTCTTAGTCGAAGAGGTTTAACCTAAGACTCATGCTCCAAACACGATCTTGTGAATGATCTCCATTAAAAATAAATAAAATTAAAAAAACATAAACATAAACATTACATGTATTTCTTTAAAAATATAAATCTTGGAAAAAAAAGTAGTTAAAAATTAAATCCTCTTTCAAAAAGATAAAAGTTAAAACCTTTTTATAAAAAGGTAAGGTATATAAAAGTTCTCTTTATTCTCATGTCCTATCAAACTTTTCATGTAGAAACCCACTATTAAGAACACTATTCTTGTCACTATACCAAAAAGTTAATTTGTTAGTGAGATTGTAGAGGTTAGAGAGACTGAGGCCACTTGAAGGTAAGGTTGAGGGTCTCATCATTTCACAGTATAATCTCTCTGAATTAAGAAGTTTGAAAAATAAGAAATGATTGACCATAAGATGAGGAAACTGTTAATAGCAAGCTCCCAATAAAATTGCCAAAAAAAATATTAACACACTACAATTTTACACCACACCAAAAACCAAACACTCTTTTCAAAAAAAAAAAAAAAAAAACACTTAGACTGTTAATGAATGTACCACCAAAAAATTTAAAAAACTGAAATCCCCTGGAGCAGAGTTAAAGGTCCCACCACTCAACACTCATCAAATTTTATACCATACTATTTAACAAACTCAAAAGTAAACACTAACTTTTCCCATCATTTGCACCCAATCCTCATCTCCTACAATCCCTTTCCAAGATTTAAAATTGTCTCTAGTGAGAATGGAAGGTAGTTTTAAAGTGAGAATCCTAGCTAGTGAGCATTTCAATGGAGGTGCCCATTCCAACACTCACCTCTGTCACGTTATTTTAATTATTACTCTACCCATTTCCCATTCTTGATGGGACAAGCTGAGGCCCATTTACCCACAAATATAAAATCAATGTTTTGCTTGGGCCCTCCCACTCGAATCTTATGCCTATTTTTTTAATGTGCTCTGAATTTGGATTACTTTCACAGCTGTTTCCAGCAAACTTGTGGGGTTTTCTATTGGCTGATGTGCTACATTCTTGTATGCAATGAAAAGAAAATCCAAGTTGTTTTCATATGTTCAAAAGTTGACAATAATGGGCTGACTCACAGTTTGCGACAGTTATGTTACGAATTAAAAATGCTGTCTGTATCTATACATATCTTCCGTTGGCCTTTTGAAAAAAAAAACTGCTTTTTTAAATAAAACAATCTATGATGTAATGGGTCCAAAAGGTCTTAGGGTGATAAGATAAGGTAGTCTCCAAAAACCCAGCAATGTATATGCTTGTTTTTTTTGTTCACCATCTACTTAATTAGAATATATGCAGGTCTGAATAAGATGGCATCTCTTGATGTTGAGTCCCATTCTCATTTTTTATTTAAAAACAAAACTTAGTTTCCTTTCTGTTATGCTTGCCTGCTGGATGGAATATAATGGGTTGATATAACATTAGTTGTACTTGAGGATTCAGAGGATATTGTATTATGTGGTGGATTCAGCATGAGACCCCACAAAAAGAAATTGACTTTGTGTATACAGTCTGAAAGAGATTGAATGGACATTAAAAGCCTTATGCCACCTAATTCCAACTAAAATTTGGTGCATGCTCAAGATCAACAACAAATCTGGTATACCCCAAATCGAAGTTTAAAGCCTGCAAAGCATGCCTAAATTTGGTATAACTCAAATTGAAGTGTAAAGCCTGCAGACCGGGTCTGTAGATTCACCTAATTTTTTCTCTTTGCATGCTTTTTCTTTATATATGGTAGATATTAACTCAGTGCATACAAGGGATGTTGTTCTATTTATATAATTTGTATTGAACAATGATTATGTGACCTACCCACATTAAGGAGTAGCAAAATGAATATCTAACAAATGTTAATAGGCACATTTTTCCTATATTGAGGCTAATAACATGCACAGCTGTCGGCTTTGTATACACAAGATTTTATGTATAATAATGTTTTGTTTATGTTAGTATTTTGGGTAGTTAATTTTTTATTGTAATTTTAGTCTTATTTATTAAAATAGTATTTATATCTATATTTTAAATCATTTTGCTGATAGATCCAAGTTAAGCCTTTCTAACTTATTGTAGATGAATTCAAATGATATTGTCATCATTGGTCTCACTTTACTGAACTCAAATTTATTTTTGACATTGAATTTATTTTGGTTTATTACAAATGAATTTAAATGGTAGTATAGTCATTGATATATTTTGGTCTCAATTTATTATTCTCACATTTATTTTTGAGATTGAATTTTTCTTGTTTATTATAGATGAATTTAAATAACAGCGTAGTTATTAATGTATCTTGGTTTATTTCAATTTTATTTTTGATATGGGATTTAGGTTACTATTACTTTATTTTTAGATGAAGCCTTTTTAAAACTCTCTCTATATTTTTAATATAATGAAACTTTTTAATTAAAAAAAGTTGAAAAATAGAAAAGAAAAGGCATTTTAAAGTTAAGATAAAATACATCTTAAAATGTTGTTAATGGCATGGTTCGGTGGTTACCCCCACAGGGCCAACGAGCTCCCCTTAGCACCTCCTCTGGGAAAATCTTAAAAACTAAGGCATAAATTAGAGGTGTTGAAATGAAATTGAGAGATAATTAGGGCTTACCTTGAAGTTGGACCAATGCTAATTTTATTACAATTGTTTGATAAATTAAAGGAGTTATAAGGCATAAATTAGAGGTGTTGAAATGAAATTGAGAGATAATTAGGGCTTACCTTGAAGCTGGACCAATGCTAATTTTATTACAATTGTTTGATAAATTAAAGGAGTTAAGCGAAATAAATTAACTAAGGCATAAATTAGAGGTGATGAAATGAAATTGAGAGATAATTAGGGCTTACCTTGAAATTGGACCAATGCTAATTTCAAATGATGTTATTGCAACATAGACCTATAAATTGAAAACCGATATTTGTTTGATCTAATATTAATATTAGACTTGGGACAAGATGGCGCCCATGATCTAGTCTAACTAGCATGATTATGTCTTGATGGCATGGTTTTGTCCATTGCAAAAACAAATATTTGGTATGTGCAGAAAATGTTCACTTGATGGGAGGGGAGCATGTGTGTGTGTGTGTGTGTGTGTGTGTAAAAATCTTGTGCTAAAGAGCACCATTGTGATTGTTAAAGTGTGCAACTTTTGTAACCCTTAGTTATGACCCTAGGATTGAGTTAACCATAGTAAAAGAGAGATAAAATGTGGCAAAAGATGTTGATGTTAGTAGTGGAAATGAATGTCATTGAGTTGATTATTGAATCTTGTTAAAGCCCTATGTAAGCAGATGAGTGACTATGTTTGAAAATGTCTATGTAACTTGTGTTTTGATGTTGAACATGTCAATTATCAATTATAATTTTTTTATGCCTGATGCCAATAGATGAGGAACAAGGACTAATCCCTATAAAAGGAGAAATTCTCTTACATTCTTTTGATACTTTGCAAGTGATATTTGATAAATGATTCTAAGTAAAAGTGTCCTAGGATGATATCTTTATATACACAACCCTGGAGACATAATGTAAATGTTCTAGCTTCCACATCAATGGGTAATGGTTACATCCCAAGATTGGCGACCTTAAAAAGAAAAAATTTAGAATTTGGCAATAAGAGACATAACCATGCCACATAATTGAAGATGTGGTTCATTCTACAATGATAAGACCATTGGGAATTTGTCATATAGATTTTTAACTAACGGATGACAAGGTGTCTTTGAACCTCATACTTTAGTATATGATTACTTTGTCAAACTAGGGGGTGTCCAAAGGCTATCTGCAATAGGGTAATTGGGAGTCTTTCCCTAGTAGTTGGCCTATCCTATTCTGAAAGAGAATACACACATTTTAACCTATTCGACTAGAATGTAAATGGCTAACTACAAAATTGAAGTACTAAAATTGAATGAAAAATACTATGGAATCAAAATGTTGAAGTTGAATGGGAAATACCAATCTACAGAATTAAAAGTTACTTTTCCTTGAAAAGTAAATTCTAACTACTAATCAATAGAATAAAATTACTTCAAACTACAATATGTTAACGAATGGAAATGTAATGCTTTTTGTTCTTCCAAAATTTCTTTTCAAATGAATAATCATACACAAACTTCATATGACAACACTATAACAATTGACTTGGAACAATGATAACAATTCACATTAACAATAATGATGAACACATGAAACATATAGGTTAGCTACATGTAATCACAACAGAAATGACATTACATATCCATGCAAAATAAATTATAGAATACTTAGCTATAATCTAGAAGTCCACTTTCTCCAATGAGTGATTAACTCTCTAGAGGAATTGGACCATTCCTAATTCACCATCTTCAACAACTCAAAGATGACAAAAAATAACATCGCATTGTATTCATTCATTCATGATAGTAGTACTCAAGTTTGGAAATTCTCATTCCTCTAGAAAGATATAAATTGAATTGAACATATGTCTCTACTTGCAACAATCATAGAAAGTAAACAATAACAACTAGCTAATAATAATCCCACTACCACTACTTAGCTATAGACTTATACTAGATTCCTAAAATCTAGCGACATGCCATGCATGCATGCCTTATCCAAGTTTTATGAAAAGTCTCAATAGCAAAGAAATTAATGATTTTGTTACAAATTGTTGAGAAGTATGTATTTTTGCATGTATTAAGGAAATATGTGTGGTTATGACTCCTAGGAGGAGTCTCCAATCTTCAATTACACTTAATAAATTGGGGATGAATTTACTATTATATGGCGTGAAAAAATGGATCAATGGCAGTTGAGGTTATATCTCTATGGAGTTCTTAGTCAACACTCAAATTATCTTCTTTGTATCCCACTGGCCCTACCTTTCCAGAGCACCTCCACCTTCTCCAAAGCCTAATGTTTCTAGAGTTGGCAGAAAGATCTCTAGAGGAGTCCATAACTTTACACATGAGTCTTTTTGGAGCTCCATTTTGCTTCTTCAAAAAGTGACCAAGGCATCCTATGGAAGAAAAAATAGATCTTTTATACACAATTTGTTAGTGTTTTATCATGATTAGTCTGTAACTAATAAACCATATATATACAATATTTTTCTACTCTTATTGATAAATCATTTCTTACTCAAACACAATTAGCATGAATAGTTGGAAGAGAAAAGGAAAGGAAGGGTACTTTGGAAAAAATATGATGAGGCTAGATTTTTCCTCATCATTCTCCCCAAGACCTACTATTTTCCATGTCCTCTAGTAGGTCTAGATGAAGAGGAAGCTTAGGATTGCTTTTTGGTTTCCTCTCTTCTTTTACTGTGATATTCCCACATTTGGCTTCAATTATATGGTTTAAACCATGTTGCTCCATTTTCTTTATCATCATCCATGAATCCTTTGTTCTTTCTTACTTCATTTTTCCATTTTCAAATTCTCAATCAAATTTTGTGGAGGCGACATTAACTGGTATAGGAGGAGATAACAGGAGTGGAGGTTTGAACCTCATGTCAATCCAATATTCTTGATATTCATATATCATTTCAACCACTGTTGAAAACCTTTTGCAAGACCAAATAAGATTACATGGAGATTTTTTTCCTTTTCTTCAAAAATTGGGGAGGAGTATTATACCGTTTAGAATAGGCATCAAAAGGTTGATCAACTATGTTCACTACACCCTTTAGAGCTTCATATGAAAGTTTTAAGCTTTCTACATATTTCTACACCATAAGAGGATACTTGATTGTCTTCTGAAATTGCTTTCTAAATTCTGCAGGATTAGAATTTTGATGCCACATAAACAATCCAATAGTCTTCTCTACTTGGCACTAGTAGAATTTGGCAAATAAATGACTACGTGACTAAAAATTTTAGTCACGACAACTAAAATGACTAAATTATACTAATTTTTTGCAAAACAACTATAAATGACTAATTTGATCATCGGGTAAAAAACACAACTAAATAATTAGTCACACAAATAAAAATGACTAAATAGTTAGTCACAAAAATAAAAATCAGACAATATGATATTATAGTGGGTAATTAAAAAATATATTTTGAATTGGGAAATTATTGGCGGGAGTGGGTTGTATTGAGCGCAGGGTTAATAGCAAGTTTTTTACTTTTGCGAGGAGGTAAATGTTTTCTAAGATTTTCTAGGTGTCATCATTAAGAATTCTTTGAATCTTGAAAACCACTTTGAGAATTTGGTTTGTACTGGGCAAGATCGATCGAAGAGTGTGGGTTCTCTTAGTGAAGGAGAATATAAAAGACTAGTAACCCATAAAATGAATCATGTGCATTGTGTAGAAGATAAGAGTCTGTTGGTGTGTGAAAGGATGCCTGAGAATCTGATGGACAACTACTCTAGTTTAGAAATTGGGGCAAAAGGAATGGCTCTGGTTTGTACTGAGAGAGGTTGCAGACCTGCCTATGTATGTGAAACAAAGAGCATAACCCAAGGCATTGACAATGGAGATGTCGGCATTGGAGTTGCTCATACTGGAGGTGGAGGATGCAGTTCTTCAACGGATTCTATCAACACAGATGTGTATTACCAAAAGATGCTGGAAGCAAATTCTGAGAATCCACTTCCGGTAAAAAACTATGCCAAATTTTTACATGAGGTAAACATTAATTCCATGCTTTGTGAGTTTGTGAAGAAGCTTAGTTTTGGTGGGGATTGTTGTTGTTTTTATGTTTCAAAAAGTAGAGGATTAAAGAGTTTAGGAAACTGGCCATAGAATATGGGCATATACAGCTTCATATATGTACCTATATTTGTTACTGACAATATGTTGTAAATACAAACACCAAAATCTAATTCAATCTGTTGACTGTTAATACTCAAACAATACCCCACTCTTATTAGGGATGCATGAAGTTCAAAGCTCAGCTGTGAAGGATCAAGGTTTCACCTAATTGTAGAAGAATTGCCTCAACCTTGCAAACATTTTTAAAAGAAAACAACAAATAATCTTATATTGCTTAATACCCATTTCAGTTTCTGCCAGCCCTATCGCAGTTTAGTCCCCTGAATAGTCATTATTGTGTTGAAGTATTGGTTATTAATACTAGTGTTGGTGTGTTCTAAAGAGTATTCAATATGCTCTATTGTTAAAATGAGGTTTGATTTTTCTTAATTGGGGTCATCTTAGGTGGTTCAGCTTGGCTTAAAATGGTCAAGTGATGAGCTTGCAGATCAATTAGGGTTTCTAGCTTTTTTTATGGAAGTCACCCTTTCAGATGTTTCTCTCTTTGATGAACGTCTAACTAAAATGTCCTTTTAGCATGATGATTTTCCTCTCATGGGCAAATTCATGGGAAGAAGACTAGATGATGTAAAACTCTATGGATGGATATGGAATCTACGAGGCTGGATACAGTGTAACACCCAATTTAGTTTTCACCCTAAAATCTAAGTTTAACCAAAGGTAATAATAATATTTTTTTTAAAGTTTAATACAAAAAGATAATTTATTTTTCATTCTAAAACCAAGTAGTTCATCCATCGACTGACAATAATCATGAAATCATAAATTATACAAAAAGAGATCTATCCATCTACAACATTATACAATATGATGTTTAAAGCTACTTAGAACATTTTTGAAATAAAAACTTACCAAAGTCTCTGCATCTTGATTGTCAACCATCCAAATTCAAGTCTCGGCAAGCCTCTGGAATATAGAAGAGAAAGTATCTTCAAGGAGTTTAACCTCCAACCACAGACCGTTGATCTCCCACACTCCTTCCTAACCGGAAGTGACCCTACCCTACTCAAAGAGGATAGACTTAGGATAACCAATGGTGTTAGCCATCTGAGTACTGGTGTTGTGACCTATGTAACTTGTTATCATGCAATCCCCTAGATACCCTCTAGTCAAGCATGACCACTCCACAAGCTACACCATCCAATCACAGTGAACTATCAATGCACTTGAGGCACATGCACTACCTTGGCCAAAGGATTTGAATATAATTAGCATTGTGTCAATGTAAGTAGTAAGTTCACCCACCCCAACTTGACTTGAATTAATCACAATCCTATAGTTACCTGTATATAAATTCAATATAACGACCACAATAACCTCTTGGTGTTCCAAACTCATCATGCATTAGCGCATGGTAGTTAGGTTTACTTCTCTCCTTTTAGCTCATGGAGACATTTCCGTCCATATGTTAATAGAATGGGTTTCTAGCTTACCGTTCAATCGGTTAATGCTATAGGTTTACTAGTTGATCTCTAAGTTCATTCACTGCTTTAAATTATCTCGTCAAGAGAGGACACTAAACTCTACTAAGTATTTTCAAAAGGGGTGTAACAATAAACCAATAATAGAATTCAAATATTCGAAGACCCAAAGTTAAAGTTTAAAGACTCTTAAAAGTCTTCTTCAACCTATCAAATCTTCGACATAGCTTAATCTTTTATCCTACTAAGCATTTAGAAATCCTCTCATGTTGTTTCTATTTGCAAGGAGAATTCATGCAAGTTTACTTAACTAAAGACTCATTGTGTCGGCTCTAAAAACTTCATTATCTAACATGTTTGACAGTTTAGACCAATAGTAACTCTATATTCTCCATCAAAGACAAAATAGTTTGAATGTTTTAAAACGAAAAGAGTTATATTCAATAAATAAATGGACTTTAATTAGTTATCATTCGCAGGAAGTAAAGAATGCTCTCTATGGTCGGCCAACCAAATTAAAGATTCAGAGCTTGTGGAGGACTAAGTAGCCTTACATGCATTGACATACATTTCACCCTATTGTTTCTCTTCTGCCGACGTATAACACATTCTACAAGTCTTTTATAAAACTAGTTGTCTTTAAGTATGATAGGACCAACCAATTATAATCGACAGGCCAACTGAGGACACTTCCTACGTCGACCTGGATTTTGCTACTATGGCTTGTGATAACTTTAAAGCTAGCTTTCGACCAAAAACTCAATCTACTATGTGCTCTTCGCATATCTAAATACCTCTTAAAGTTAAACAAAACAGCTACACAATTTATATCGGCCTTTGAAGATGCTTTGAGGAACAATGTATTACAACTGTGAGTTTTTCGACTGTGGTGTGGTTCAGGGGACAATAGCATTGTTTTCATTTAGAAGGAAGTGAAAACACACAGGTTTAAAGTTGGTACTCAATTCACACATTACAACTTCAATGATATACTAACTTCCACCATATTACAAGTAGAGCCAATACTATTCAAACATGCCTGATAACCATGACTGCGTAGAGAAGAGATGAAAAGAAACCTGAAGACAATCTCTAGTGACTGCTTGAAAACTAGGTCCAAGAGCTCGCTCTTTTCTTACCCGCTCGCACTTTCTTTTCACTCAGCCACCTCTTAGCTTCTTTTCTCCATTTTTCTGTCCCTCAAAACTGACTCCCTCCAGCCTCTAAATCCCGTTCTCCCCCCAAAAACTAACTTCCCCACTCTCTAAATCACGCCCTATCAACTGGGTAACTACCGTGCATGGCTTAACCATCTCCTCCTTTTGCAACCACTACCAGAAAATGGTTTGGTTTTCCCACTCAATACATGATTACTCTACAAAGTGGAGCTCAATACTACGCGAGGTGGCGGTTACAGTTTAGACAAACTATCACACTACTCATAACCGATTATGAGTATAGATCAAATGCATAACTAGAAATAATGGCTAAGCCGACAACCCATTCATAAAGTTTAAAGCTCAAGAGTAAATAGATTATTTCGAAATATAAGACATCATAGTAAAGACTTGAGTGAGCTCTTCGAGCTACTGCCTGATTATAAACATCATAAAAGAATAAAAGGATTAGCCCAAAATGACTATTTAATTATAACTAATATAATTTTGTATATTCCAATACAATACGACCAAAGGTATTACATCCAACAGTCTCAAGATTTAAAACATTATTTAAACCTTTTATTATACGATAATAGCCCATAAAAGAAACAATTCAACATTCATCAAATTTTGCAAGTAAATATTTACATCATACGCTCGTAGAGCTTTATGACGATGACGACGATTTGAGCGTAAATGCAAAACAAGGTTTGGGGTCAACTTACGCACAACTTTCAACTTTTACGCTGAACCACTAAACAAGACATGACATACAACTCGTTCTCAAGTGTATACATTTATATATATCTAACAATATATCGGTCATCCATATTTGATGACATGATACAGAGTATTATGACACAGATGTCGATTTCCCATACTCATTACAACAACTACGGAAAGAAGAAAGACCTATTCTAGCAAACCTTGACATCTCATCTAAAATTGACTTAGCCCAAAATCAATACTTAACTCAAGGCTACTAGGTTTATCTACCTAATATTCGTTTTCAGTGGCAAGCACCCATGGGTTATTCCAGAGTCTATTCTCTCTTTCTCAAAGATACTTTCTCTTCTTCTTTCTTCCTGGCTAACATGATCCATCTATTCCTGTCATTAACAATCTCACATCCAATTTGTGGTCAGAGTACCAAAGTTCTGGTCAAAACACATTTACATCAAATCATTTCATTTTCATATCGAAAAGACATTTTAATTCATAACATCAAATTGATCATAATCAAGTAAAAATCCATAATTTCATAAAATTAACCTTTTCTAATCATATCATCATTTTCTATGATGTTAAAACATATCCACATGACTGTACTATTTAAGAAAAGTAAATAGTAATATTAAATCCAAAAAGGGTATGTAACATACCGAGTTAAATTCTTCCTTTTAAGGATTTCTTTCTTCTTCAATTCTGCCGAGGATAGAGAGTTTTCTCAAACAAGGGTCATGATATTTTGGCAAATCTGGGTTGTTTTTATGTCCTCTAGAAACTATTTTTAAACCTAGATCATCTCTTTTTCAAAGGTTCCCTTTTGGATCCCACTTCTACAACTCCCTCTAGTTTGTAGAGCAGTGAAGATAATTCAGTTGCTTGCAAAGATCTATACCTCTAGACCAATGCTAGTCACAAGTTACATAGTGCATCATAATGATTGCCTTACACCCTATGCAGTTGTTAGTAGCTAGATGGCACAATCAATTTTAATCATCAATATCAACACTATAAAACTATATGCTTCTGGCACCATGAAAATGATACTCATGCTTCCTAGCACTCGAAAGCACTCATTGCCACATGTTTACTTGCATTTAGCACATCTAAAAAACTAAACTAAAAATAAAGAGCACTTGATGGCAAGGTTTCCCTTCAAATTTAACTCCAAAACCCAACATACAATTCAACAAAATTACCCCTTAGATATCATCTCTATTATCCAATTAATTTACCCTCAAAATTATCAAACCTAACAATTCAGCAATATGACCTCTCAAATTTCAACTCTAAAATCTATCAATTTACTATGCAAGATAACAATTCTTTGGGTTCTCAAGTCTTTATCTTTCTACTTCCTTTCATTCAAAATCATATGGTCATTGGCTTCTTAGGTCTTTATCTTTCTAAGTTTCATCACATACTTGCATTATCATTTCATAACATCTCTAACACAATACCATGGAAGCCTCAATGCATCTCATATAAAGCCAAATAGTTAAAAAACAACAACAAAGTAAGAAACGTACTCAGCAAAAGTGATGACAAATTAACACATTATCTTCTCATTTTTTTTGTACATTTGAGAACATTCCAAATGTTTTCAAATGTCAAATTCTTTGATACATCAAATGACACCTCCAAATTATTACTTTTAAAAAAAATAGAAAGTTCATAGTTTATAATACTAAGAAATTATCAATCTTTTTGCCATTTCTATGATCTGAAAGCAAATATCAAGCACTCAAGAAAGAATCAAAAATAACAAAGTCAATTAATATGGCAGTCTAAAATAAGTCTCAAACAATACAAGGAAACAAGGATTACAACCTAGTGGTGTAGGAGCACCAAGATGTCGAGATTCTACTTGATTTTCAAGTTGTATTATTTTGTTCAATAAAGTCTTTTTCATGTTGTAATAAGGCATAATGCCATGTTGTAATGGACTATGTCCAAATAACTTGAATCTACTATTGTTAGGTTATTAGTCCTAGTTAGCATAGTCATAGGTAGTTTGCAAGATGACTTTGAGTTTTAATGTTTTTATAGGATAGTCAATTAAATTTCTATATTGTAAGCCTTTAAAAGGCATGTCTCAGGTGTGTTGAAACCTTGTCCAAAGGTTATTCAAGTGTTAAAAGGCATTTAAACCATAAAAAGCTGGAAAAAAATAGTCTTTGCTATCCAAAAAAGACAGTTTCCTTATTAATATTTTAAAAACAGCAGTTATAAGACAAGAAAGGTCGATGGTTTTAGGAATTTGGAGGGACCACTTCACTCTAGGCTATATTTGAGGCTTGTTTTAAGCCAAGGGAGGTTGTATTGTACGGATTCATTCAAGAGATTTGAGAAATATAACAAAAAGACACTGTTTTTCTGCCTTTTACTATTTTTTCTATTTTTTCCTTCACTATTTCTCATAAATCCATACCTATACGGAAGATCCTTGGCATGAATTTAGAATGAGATGAAAGGGGACTGAAGCAGCTTTGATTCAAAGCTTATTGGAGGTCTTAATGTTGAATTTGAAGGGAGGAATCTCTGTTTTACCAAAAACTATTTTTTCTACTTTTTTTCTATTTTTTTCACTATTTTTACTATAGTACCCGCGATTGTACGGATTTGTTATTGCCAAAACTTGTGATGGATTGAAATTACTTTGAAGCACCTTTAATTTGAGACTAGTTTGGGATCTTGATGATGATCTAGGTGGGAGATATGGTCGATTTCCCAAAAACTATTTTTTTCAGAATTGCTGTCACTTCCTTAAATTTGTTGTTTTCCTGTGAAATCTGTACTTGTACGGCCTGTGGGTGAAGGGTGTTTGTGATGGTTGGATAGGTTGTTGAATAACCTATCATTTGAACTTTATTTGGGCTTTTGACACTACTCTAGAAGAGAGTAATCAGGGTTTGTCTGCAAACTATCTTAAAATCTGATCTAGAGTTTCTTATGTGCAACTTGATGAGTTTCTCCTCATTCCTTTGATCCTTCTTGCCCTAGTCAGAGGAATGAGTTGTATGTTAAGGATGGAAAAGCCTTGTGAGGAATGTGGAGGTAGGGGAATGGTGTAGATGAGTTTGGGCATAAGAAATGACTCTGTAGAAGTCTTATGTGGAAGCCTGAAGGAGGACAGCAGCAACAAGGTACTTTTGACATGTTATTACTTTGCAAAGGAAGGCATTATGTTGAATGCATGTTGTAGGATTGGTAAGTGGAAATGAGAATGTGTTTGTGTTGAGGGAGGCCATCCCAAGGTATTTGTGTGACTGTTATTCCAATGGAACAGCAATGCCATGTTAGTCTGTGAGATTGCTGTCCTGCAGTCCTGTATAGAGGAGTTGAAGGGATGTTAGATGGAGTTGACATCTTGGAAGGTGTCTTGGAGTCCTCCTTCATATTGTGTGTGTGTTAAGAGTAAGTTGGAGATGGTGTTGAAGGCTGTCTTGAGAGATCTTTGCATGTGAAGTTATGATCATGCTACTATTGTCCTAGATGCTCTGCATCACCTAGTTTGAAGTCTTTCCCAAAAGTTTGAATCAAGAGTAAACCACTAATGATAAGAAACATGGTTTACAACATGGTCCCCATAAATTGTTGACACAAAGCAACCTAAACAAAAAAGAAACTAAAAGACAACATTTTTAAATAATTAGAGCTCTATAATTGTTTAATTATGATTAAGTACGTGTGCATGCTAAGCCTTCTCTATCTTTGCAGCTACTATTGGAACCTGTCCACACAGATGACCCATTCTCCTAGCAGTAGTGAGACCAAATTTTTGCCCTAGGGGAGCATCACAACACACAATACTGGCATGCCCAATGTGTTGATGATTACCACCACCATGAGGATGCTCAACAAGATTCATTGCCACACCACGAACCTTGGGTCAATAGTTTCTTTTGATCCTATATTTGTGATATGCATTGCCAGCTTTAAGCATTTGCTTTTCTATCCTTCCACCACCAGTAACCTGACCAATCATGGCTCTGCAACTACTTGGCACAATCTTCTTAGCTCCAGATGGAAGCTTTACCCTGTAAATTGAAACCAATTTCCAACACTTGTCAAACAAGGCTATTAACAATTTGCAAAATCAAAAATTACACAAATCTAAAAATTAAGAGAGAACTTAGATAATTATTTCCACTACCTTTGGAATAATTGCATTTATCAGCTCATTGTAACCTTGGAAAAAAAATTAAGCATAGAAGTATGCCATAAGTCTCCACAAGGTGTACACCTAGAACTCGAAATAGTTTGAAAATAATTTGGAAAAATCCTCCATCCATAGGACATCACAACAGATGCATCACATGTTTGTTGCTAGCCAAAAAGCAAGATGATAAACAAAAATGATAATGAGTCAAGGGGAACATCAAGAAGCAGTATATTTAAATTAAATTTCAACTAGCTGCTAAATGAGCACAAGCCACTTTGACTAGTCATAAGTTCAAAATATTAGAACATGTACATTTTTATGTCTGTAAAGGTGACAACAATCTAATAATAGATCAAACATTTCAAATTGAAATGCAATAGAAATACATTGCAAATGACAACAATCAAATTTGAAATTACTCAGCTCATAAAAGAATAGTGGAGAAAATGCAAAAAAGTGTTCTTTGATTTGATCGGGCCAATGAGAAATATTGTCTCAAAAATTCAACTATATCACCATGAATTATTCCCTACCGTAGTACTGCAAACTATTTCTTTGACCATCGCGGGACCACGGTATACTAAACATCACTTGAAGCCTTTCACCGCACTACCACAGTCGTTCATTGAAACTGTCATGAGGCTGCGGTATTCAACACTTACATAACTTAAACTCCTTATACCGCCATACCACAAGCCTCACTTGAGGCCACCACGGGGGCGTGGTGTACTATTTTCCTCTGCTCCTTACCGCATTACCACTGGTTATTCTCTTGATTACCGTGGGACCACGGTGAAGTATCATATACCACTTAAATTTATACCACTAGCCCGCCACTTCATGTTGAGACCGTTGCGGGGCTGCGGTAATCGATCTCTGCATACCGCGATGCTGCAAGTGCAATCTCTTCATGCTGCAGGATAGTGATAACTACTCCCTTGTTATCCATGGTTCCCACACACCTGCCAAGACCTTTTGAGTGACCTGTGGGACTGCAGTGAGACAAAAACACATCAATGGTAAAAAATACAAATGTCTTTCACATGGACTTGGTATGGGGTGCTTATGAATGACTCCTAGAATAATTTAAAAAGAAATATGGATCCCTAAGATGGATTTATGGAAGGAAATTTGCATGAAACCAAGTGGGACTATGAGAATTTTGAATGGTCCTAATGAATGACTACAAACCTTTCTATTCTTGTCTTGGCTGGGCCATGTACATGCCTATTATAGGTTCCATAGGGTTTATAGAAGTCTATCTATATAGACCTTACAAATGTCTCATAAACCCTTAGAAAACTTCACATACCCTTAAAAAGCTTGTGCATACCTTTAATGACTAGATAGAGTTCCTAATGATCATGCAGAATTTCTCATGGTTTATGTAAGGTCCTCCACTAGCAGGACCTAGTCCTACTTTAGGACCTCTTAATGGCCAGTGTACATGCCCTTCACAACCACCAGTTCCTTATCCAGTTGCTTCTCTAGGTAAATAATCTCCTTGTTGATGGTGAACTTTTAGTTGTATTTCACCTATGATGAAACCATACATACTTAAGTTTGTCATGATATTCAAAGGTAAAATTTTATATCCTAAATGAAACATTATGGGCTGATTTGTAACTTATATAATTATTGAAAGATTGGAGTTAAATATAAGGCCTTAGTTGCTTTTGGTCTTTGTCTTTTGGTTGAATCAGTATCCAACAAAAGCAGTGCATGCTTGTTGAAGCAATGAATATTTTTTGAAAATTTGGGCTGTTTCTTTTGGGTTGAGTGCCTTTGTAGAGTTTGTAGCCTAGGGTCCAGGCTAAAAGCTTGAGTTTGGGAAAATCAAATCAAAATCTTATAGATTTGGTTATTGGGTTGGTGGTTGTATATATGTAGCCGAATCTAAGTCTTAGTGACAGTTTTTGATATTGTCTGCAGTTGGAACTCTATGAGGTATTAGTCCCTAAATGTTATTTTATCAAATGTATGTATAGATGTGTATCACCTATAGAACATTGTAGGAGAATCACTATAGAAGATGAATTGACTCCACATGCTTCTTAACTAACCCTGTTTCATTTCATGAATACGTAGACCTTCTCAAATGGGTAAGCCATCTTTCCATAAGAAATGCATTTTTCTTGTTTCCAAGAAACATAGTTGAGACTATGTTGGGTGACAACTTCAAATGGATGTGAGTTGATTTGTCAAGCACCCATATTCAGATCTGGTAGTTTTTTTATTTTAATTTAAATCTTTGTTGTAGGTTATTTTCCTTATATCATTTATTCTTGGTTTGAACTCCTTGATTTTGTGGTTTTTTGTTAAAGCCTAGAGCTTTCATATGTAGGACCACCTACAAGGCACCAAAGGAGTCATATGGATCATGACTTAGGAGTTGGTTAGTATTCATTGAGTGGTATAATGGTGGTTGAACTGTCTTGGTCTATACAACTAAGAGATGTACTTGTGTGCTTTGTAGTTTGTTTAATTTTTTGATTCTTAGAAAAACATCATAAATAGATAGGATGATATTTTTTGTAATTTATTCCTTCAATCACTTGTCATAGGTCTAGTTGGAGGTAGCAAAGCTGGTGGAATGGAGGGTGTACCTTATCCACCTGTTTATTCAAGTAAAAATATATTGCAAGTTCCACTTTGGATCACCAAAGCCTTCACAAAAACTTATGCACAAAATTCAATAATAAAGAATTTATGCACAAATTCTCTTTTGAAGGATGCACAAAGCCTCCACTGCAACACCGCACAGTTTGTTGCTGGGCCTTGCGTTGATGTGGGTGATTCCTACATCACTGCAAGGCCCAACAACAAACCATGCAGTGTTGCAGTGGAGGCTTTGTGCATCATTCAAAAGAGAATTTGTGCATAAATTCTTCATTATTGAATTTTGTGTAGAAATTTTTGTGAAGGCTTTGGTGATTCGAAGTGGAACTTGCAACTTCGCTATCTGATAAAAATCTACTTCCAAATATTCTTTTGATGGATGTTCATATCCTCATCCAAAGCTCCAATTCACACACAGGAAAGAAGGATGCCTTCATAGGTTGAGGAGTTGGGCTTTACACCCACTGGTTGCATTTTCTTAAAATTTTCTAAGGACTTTTCAGAAAAACCCATTTTAAACATATCCTTTAATCATGACATTCCATGATATCACATTTCTTTGAGGAATTTTTTGAAACAGTTCGCTTGCCTTGTCTATGCTTCCACATTTTCATGTATGTCTAGCAGGGCACTTGTAACTATAACATATGACAAAAAAATCCCTGTTGTTATGCTTTGATGGATGTCCCTTCGTTATTATTGGATATCTGATGTAGTGCACATTATTATAGTGCAAGCCTATTTTTCAAATTGTTTCATTTAGCATCATCAATATTCTCCATGTAAGAACATTGTCCCTATTTAAAATGATGGAAATGGTTCACATCTTTCAGAATAATTTCTCTTGCAACAATCTTGGAGATGAATTTAGATGCAATGTGAAAATCAAAACATACTCAAAGGTTCTTAACAACTCTAATGGTTGTACCAAGGGCCATGTTTAGCAAACCAAATGCAGTTGCTAACTTTTCACTATGGTGGCAGATAAATGATTCTTTTTTCTTCTATCCCATAGCATTAAGTAAAAGTCTTGAATCTAGAAATACCCTACTGCCGTCATTTGCCAAGCCAATTTCTCCAATTTTGCATAGCTCTCCCATATTTGTGGATGTGATATGTCTCCTACATAAAAAAGCATGTACCATTTTATGCCCTTCAATCCAACTACATGCAGGTATCTTTTTAATTCATCTATCTTTCATCAATCTCCTTACTATTTGAACCTCACCACACATGTCTGCTTCTGCACAGATTTTTTATAGAAGAACATAAGTTGCATAATTTTTAGGATCTAACTTATAAAAAGTAGTGTTGCTGGAATACTCAGCCTACATTCAAATTCTAAATTATGGGAAATTATATACAGTAAATATATTGATGGTTGTTTGGATAGTGAAATTAGCTTTCTTAGAAATTAACTGAAATATATTGTCTTGAAATATCTAGAAGGATTGTTTTAATTAAAGAGGATTTTGTGGTTATTTTTGTAACAATGATTAAAAATGATTTTATAGTGCAGCTAGCTTGCTATTTTCATTCAAGATACAAGTCATCAAAGTCAAGCACATACCAAGAAGATGGTACTCTACTTCAAACCCTCAAACTCACTTAGTTTAGTTTGCTTACATGGGGATATTTAAGGAAGTTGCTAAACAGTAAATATATATCATTTGTTGTTTGTGAAGGAGAATCCTGTGAGATCCAATATGGCAGTGGATCAATATCCAATTTCTTAAGTAAAGATGATGTCACAGTTGGGAAACTTGTTGTGAAACATCAAGTTAGTAATTTTTGGATGTTAAGGCTTCCCAATTGGATATCAAATATCTTTTCTCATCAACTTAAATTAGAATTTATGTATAAATGGATTCTTTCATGGTGCGGTTCTTTACTGAGACAACACATGAACCAAGGTTGACATTTTTGTTGTCTACGTTTGATGGCATTCTTGGGCTTGGTTTCCAGGAAATTTCTATTGATGATGTTGTTCCATTCTGGTTAGTGTTGATAGCCTTCATTCTATGATGCCAACTTCATTCTATAATCTGAGTGTATCACCTTTCTTAAACTTTGAACAAGGTTTTGAAATTAAGGGTTCAATATGCATATTTCAGGCCTATGTTGAACACTCTGTTTAAGGCATTTGTTGATGAGGCTACAATTTTTTTAATTGATTTATCTTTTTGTTGTGTTTGGAATTACTTTTGTAAAATTGCAATATACAATGCAATTTTATTCTTTCTAAATTGAGACTAATAGTAATTTTGTTGGTTGTATTGAGGCACAACTTCATTCATGGTGGAAAAGGCAACACCCTATTGCTCATATCAGATGGCACGTTGCATATAAAGGAGGAAAGATTCTAAGTTTATTGTTGGCTACATTGAAGGAGAGAGTTTCATTTATGGGACATGATCAACACTCTCCTTCTTGGATTCTACATGTTACAACTTGCTCCAGAAAGATTGCCCATGTTGCAGAAGTTTTAAGAGATGAAAGGGGCATGTGCTTGCATTGAAGGGATCCAAGCATGCGTTTCCACACTAGTAACAGTCTGGCAGATGACATAGAGTGCATACCTAGGTAACAGTAGTAGTGATGAACTATTTTCAATGAATTTGGAAAAGATACAGTGATGTCAAAGGTAGTCAAGGCATTCAATAGAGGGGCAGTGTTCTACGTTGATAGGAGGTAGAGTACAAGTGAAAGCATGCCAGGATAATGAGCTAAGTAGTGGTAGTCATGAGGCATTGTTATTTTATAAAGGGAAAATGCATGATAGTAGGTTGACAAGTGATTGGACAATGCATTTCAAGAAGCTACAAGTTTGATTAGGACAATGCATAGCCTATTCATAAGTTAATGTTGAATAACAGTCCATGACAATTGAGGCATCCTACCAAAGATGACAGTCATCAGAGGCATAGTCATTAGAGATAAGGATAGTTTATTGCTACGGGTAACAATTCACAGTGGCAGCTTATGAACTAGAGCAAGTTGGGTGCATGAGACAGGATCTCTATAGAGATGACAGCGTGATCTTGAACTAGGACAGTGAACTTCATGGGATAATCATGGATTTGTGAAGAAGACATCTATGAATGTCTTTGTGCTTCTATGCTTAGTGATACTCAGAAAATTAGTTTCTTGCTCATTCTTTGAGCTATGTCTTGTAACCATGAAGGTTTTTTTAGCAAAGAGAAAGCATTGTAACTTATTTTCAGATCTGTATGCTATTTGTAAGCATTTTTTATCAATAAAACAAGTTGTTTTTTACCTTCTCAAAGTTGTTTCATTGTGCAAGCTTCAAAATATACTACTAAATATACTAATGACTAAATGCAAACTTCAAAATGACTAAATATAAGTTACTAATTGACGTCAATTAATAGTTAAATTGACTAAATATACTACTGGTCAATTGACAGAAATCAGTGAACAGTGAATAAATATGACTAAATATATGACCAATGTTAAATCAATGAATAAAAATGACTAAATATACTACCAAATTGATCAAAATGATGATTAAAATTAATGACTAAATACACTACCAATGGACAGAAATTAGTGAATAAAAATGACTAAATAAGTGACCAGTTAACAACAATCAATGACTAAATTAACAACTAAATATATCAGTGTAAAAAATGACTAAATAAGTGACCAGATTACATCAATCAATGACTAAATATACTACCAAATCTATCAATCAAACAACCAATAGATGACTAAAAATGGTTTAGTCATCAATTTGTTCACGTTATAAATGACTGGCAATAAACTACTAATGGTCACTTAACCATGTTTGGTCATTTATAAGCAATTTTTAGTAGTTTTTTCAATCATATATTGATGTTTCTCTACTAGTGTGGGTATATTCATTAGTTCTAGCTTGCCAAGTTAATTGATTTTTCAATGTGGAAATAAAAGATCTATTATGAACTTCCCCCACAAAAATGTTGATAAAGAATAGAGTACAGTCTCCTGCTAATAAACTGTGTATAAAACTCACATAAAAGGTTTTCCTAGTTCAGAGTGGCACTCTTAAATCTTCTAAGAATTCTTTATCATCTGGCTCATATGGAAGGTCACATAAAATTATTAACAATTTCTACCTAAGATACTATTCATTTAAGAACATGTGTATCTTGGAAACTTTCTTGCAAGCAAGAAGTAGCTCCCCAATTCTACATGCTTCTTATTTCAATTTTTCCAAGTAGTCGTCGTTCTATTGTAAGGTAGCCACTTGAGATTTTAATTGAGAGATTCCATCTTCTACATGTCTCAAGAAGTAACAATGAGCTATCCATGTTTGGAGAACTTATGGAACCTACACTGTGAACTGCTCTAGAGAGATAGTTTTAGTTTGCACCTGTTTATCCTCTTTTAAAGGTCCACTTTGAAGTTCCTATAAGTCCTATTACAATTTCACAATTTTACTTGTAGATGCAATCAATTAAGTCTGAGTTTCATTAGTATTTTCAAGAAATGTAGTAATAGTCGTCATCAAATTCTTAGTGAGATCTTCAATCTTTTCATCTCTATGGAGATGGCTTCCCAAAGATTATCAATCTAAGGAGCCAGTGTATACATTTGAGTGGAAGTCTCCATAGAGTTGTTTAATTGTTCCTTTAGTGATGAAATTATTGTTAGATTCTGTGAGAAGTGAGAACTGAGCTAGGATCTGATGTTGGTCATAGATCACATACACTCCAGTTGATAAATGATCTAAGATCAAAATAGCAAAATGGAGAAAGAATCCTAAAAGAGAGAAAACAAGAGATATTACAAAAAATTTTAAGAATGCTCAAATTACTCTCACTGACTAGTTACCAAACTAGTTAAGGTGAGAGGAGAGTGTTGTATATATAGAAATATATGGGCAAATACATCCAAGAGGTGTAACAAATCCAACTACCCAAAATAGGCTAAAGTTTTACCTACTTGGTAAATGCCAAATTACATGGTTATACCTACTTAGATTAAAAACAAACAAATAGTTATGAGAGGTGGCATAAAAATCCAAAAGAGGGTGTGAAACTCAACTACCCAAGTGTGGGTGAGAGTGACACATGTAGCTGATGGATTTAGCCATGTGGCCTCATAATAACCAAGTCTAATATATAACCTAAGCAAGCTTAATAATGTGTAGGAAAAAGAAATATCTCTAAGGAAAATAAAAGACCTACACTAACACCCCCTTTAAGCATAGCTTAGGTGGGTGAAGATATGGGTCTTTTGGTGAGGTACCCATGTACAAAGAATTCCCCCCCAAAAGGAATAGCCCCCCTAAATAGAGAGAGAAAACACCCCTAGAGTAGAGAGTGAAAGCAAAGGACTAAGAAGCCCCTCCTGAAGTAGACACTAGCCGCACCCCCAGTAAAGCTTGCAGATGAAGGAACTTGTGCTGGGAATTACATGCAGAAGATATCAATTAAATGCAAATAAAGATTAAACAGAGGAATGAAAAATACACAAAAATAATAATAGCAAGATACAATTTTTAACATGGTTCACCCAAACTCGGGCTACATCCACCAACAGAGAGTCCAATATTATTATCTAGCAAATCAAACTGATTACAACCAACAATCCTTGCAACTCAATACCGCTGCACATGCTACAATACAATATCAATAGAAATCCCAACCCTTAGCCATTTTTATCAAGACTTATGTTGGCCAATAGAAAAATAAGTCCTGACGCCTTTATAAAATAATAAAAAATCATTTGAGGTTTCAGGGGCACTGTCCCTTTCAACCCTGTCTTGGGGGCGCTGCCTCCGAACCCTCATTAAATAATTTGGGGGGAAACCACACTGATAAAAGTGGGGAAAATTTAACCTCTGAGTCTAATTAGGCTCCATATAACAACTTGCTCTCAGTCAAGGGTTTGGTGAAGATGTTTGTGATTTGTTATGATGTTTGAATGTACTTGAGATCAATGATGTTTCCATGAATCAACTCCCGAATGTAGTGCATATGTATCTCAATGGGTTTCATCTTCTAGTGATGGACCAGATTCTTTGAGATCTGTATTGCACTCTTTGAATGATTTGCAGCCAAGGCATGTGACTTAGAGGGTTTAATTGTACTCATGCGAAACATTTTATCTTGCTCCTTAGTGAGTTTTGCAGTAAACTCATCTAGTGAAGGCATTTTATAGTTGGAACCAAGGGCACATTTTGTGGCATAAAAGGTAGAAACTAACACAAAATAGTTTGGACCAAGCTTAGAAAGAATGCTTAAGATCAGTTGTTTGTCTTCTTTTTTTATTCTACACCATTTCAACTGCAATATGATGGCTTTTAATTTTGTGAAGAAGTCTTGTATGGTGTCAAAATTGCTAGGACTCAACCCTATGATTTCATTCTCCAATTAATGACCCCTTAATTCATCTTTCTTACCAAAGAAGCTTTCCAATGTGGTCCACAAATCATTGGGTGTTTTAGAAGATTCAATATGAAAAAGTATGTCAAGAGAAACTGACATACACAGAGTACCAAAGGCTTCATCACATTTGTTAAACCATTTTATCTTTTCTGCATTATCTTGGGGTTATGTTTCAAGTCCCATTGTAATCATGTGATATCCATGCCTTTTGAGATAGATTATCATCTTTGATTTCCATTCAAAATAGTTATGTGGTGTTAAAACAATAATTGTTGAAGCATCTATTTGTACAAAAAAGTAAACTGAAATGCAGAAAGAGAAGTGTGAAAAAGAGACACATGTGACACCCTCCCTTTTCACTAGTTTCTGAAATGACCCCCCAAAAAATTACAATGCTGGCACTTTATAATTAGTGCAATTTACAATGCAAATCTCATATTTTCAATCTCTTATAGGGTCCAAAATGGCCAAGACATTGAAACTATAGATAAAGTACAATATGAGATCAATTTGAGATCACTGATGCAAATTTCACAAAAAAAAATATGAACCTTGGAAAAATTAGCACCAAAAAGGGAGTCCGTTTGCACAAGTTATTGCTCCTGGAAGGTCTCAAAATGAGAACTGTGCAGTAAATTATAGAAAAATATTAAATTTCTAGGAATCTGGATCATCAAATCAAAAAACCAACTTCACCATGGCAAAGATCATGAAATTCTACCCCAAATCAAAAAAACATTTCGCTGGAAAAGGCCTCCATATGCCCAAGAATGGACCCTCTGAAGTTAGCCTTCCAAACTCAAAAGTGCAATGGTGAGGGGGAGAAAATTTTGAAAGCCACTACTGACGTTAGCATAATGTTACTACCATATTTAGCCAAAAAATGCCAATTTTAGTTGGTTCTCCAAATTTAATTATAGGTAGATAAACTCAATAGTAGTTTTAGCTATCGCCAGATTTGGTGAGTTCAACTAGTGAAAAATAGAGGAGGGCCCAAAATTGGTAGAGGTCTGTTAAAATGCCAAATATGGAAGATTGCACAAAACACTACTAAGTTTAGCAGACTAGGTGGTGGCAAGGTTTAGGTGCCTTGGTGGTGCTACTGCTTGGGCAGCAGAGACAAGGTGTAGGGGCATGCTTGGGGTGGCGCTAGGGTGGAGGACGCTAAAGTGCTACTTCAAAGGTGGTGACTAAAGGTTAGAAGCCCACGAATGGACTTATGTAGGGTGAATCCCTTATACAGGGTCAAGCCCTTGTTTTTAGGGTCGAAGCCCTTTTTATTATTTTAACAAGCACCTTAAGAGCTTAATGCAGTGCTCAACACGGTGCTTTGAGTGCTTAACATAGTGCTCAAGTGCTTAAAACTAAAGCACAAGATGGAAGACCTTTAAATTTTTTTTTTGAAAATTTCTGTACAATTAGGCTTATTGGGATCTATACGGCTCAAAAAACTAAAAAAAAATTCCTTAGAAACAACTTTTCAAAATTTGACTTTTGGATAGTCGATCCTTAGGTTTTGATGTCTTCTAAGTGCGATGGTGAGGTCCATTTGGGCTAAAAATACACCGATTTATCAGCTACCTCTAGGAACACCTCTGGAAACCTCTGTAGTAAATAGGTCCTCTAATCTCTAATTTTGGGGAAACAAAAGCCAATCTTGAATTTTTTGAGCCATCTGGATGCTATGGAGACATTGGAAATGCCTCCAGGATTACCAAAAATAATGCAATCACCCAAATCTCATAGGAACACATATATGCATAACAAAATATTACAGATGCATATTTTCCTTCAAACTGCTTTGATTCTCTAGATCATCCGAGGATGCAAGAGAAGAGTAGAGTGAGTTTTTGAGAAAATAGTAGCTATCTATTAGTCCCAAATCTCTCAAATATGAAGATCACAAAAATGAACTAAACCAAACAAACATGCTCTGATACCATGTTAGTAACTACGAGAAGCAAGAACTGAGCCAATATCTGATGTCGATCTTAGATCACATGCACTCCAGTCATCTTAAATTTCTAGAGATAGTTCTTTTGAAGGCATATTAATCTCAAGTTGAGGACTTGTTTGAACTAAAAATTCTAAAAAAGGAATAGTAAGCTTTTGAGGACTTTCTATTTGAACATTGAAACACCTTGTGGAGAAAAATGAGTCTATAGAATAGGACTCTTTAAAGGAGTAGTCATTGACTAACATTTTTCCAAGCATAGTAGGGGTTTTTCCTTTTTTTCTTTCTCAACTTCCATTGGCATGGGTTCTTTTATATCAATAGATACAATCAGAACAAAGGTAACAACAAGAATCTACAATAATTGAACCAACAGGTGTTTACTCCTCCAGAGTAGGGGAGTTGTCTCAAATTCTCTTTTTGGCCGCTTCTTCCTGGTTGTCAATTGAGTTTCCTTCACAAAGTCAGATAGGATAATCTTAACACTTTCAAATGGTTGGATTTGTGACATAACATTTGGTTCAGGTACTAGAATTTTAGGACTTTCTATTAAGTCTCTTTTCTTAGGAGTAGTAGCTTGTATTTCTAGAGATGAAGGCTCTAGAGAGGGAGTTTGCACTGCTGGCTAAGTAGCATTGGAACTTGCCCACTCAATCACAAAAAGGGTGATTTTCTTATTAGCAGGGGCCTTCTTAGTAGAAGGGGTACTCTTTTTGGAAGAAGAAAGAGGTTCTTGTTAATCAAAGTCACATGGGGTTTCTAAAGATTCCTCTCCTTGACTCTTTCTTATGGAAACCTTTGCTATAAATTTAATCCATTTTCTAGTTTTGAATGATGGCACAAAATGTGGTGCCTACAATTTAGCTTGATCAATCTATGGTGCTTCAAAGTTCCACTCCCTTATTTATATTTCTCTATCATGTTCATTAAGGAAGTAAAAATTACAAAGGAATATTAATTTGAAGCTCTGGGTTTTTGCGCTATGGTGTAAATGAGTCATCATGTGAAATCTTAGGCCGATTACTATTCCATATTAGCCCTCATATGTGATGAATTTTATTATCCATAGTTCTTCAGAACCACAAGTCCTAGGAATAGAATCCCTACTAATTCCTTTGTTTTCATTCCTTTACCCACTACTAGTTGTGGCTTAGGTTCTCCTTACATTTTTTTTCAATTAATTCCTTATATCAACTAGATTTAGTTTGAAAAATGTCTACACCCTCATTAGGGATTTTAGTAATAAAGGAGAGAATTTTCAAACCCACCTTTAATTTTCTACCAAGGACCACAAAGCAATCTTGCTCAAAATTGTGAATAAATTCTTCAACAATTTCTACATTGTATCCTTCGGATTTCCTCAAGAAATTTAGCCAACCTCCTACTAGAAAGACTTCTGCTACTTCATCATCTATCAGTAACTTTTCTATCGAGTATGGTTCAGTCTTCCTCTTAACCCTCATTATTTCTCTTCATAAATTATGAGTTTGTGTAGGTGTTCTAGATAGTTTTACACAAGATTCAGATAATTTTTATGCAAAATCAAGGAGGCTTTCATGCAAAGTGTTATAGAAAACTTTAGAAAGAAGGGAAAATATGGTGAAGTGCTATGTGGCTATGGAGATCATTTAAATTTATAGTAGTAATCCACCATACTGTTTAATCATTAATGACTTGCCTCTTTGTAATATTTGTGTATATAGGAAATAATTGTAAAGTATAGTAGGATGGTGGAATGACATGTGGTGACTATAGAAAGATTTTATTCATATGAATTAAGGTCCATATGCACTAAAATAAGGATCTTATACATGAGTAGATCATTGATTTCAGTTTTGTCCTACTTCAAATTAGGTTGTAGATTTCTTCACCAAATTATCCTTCATAAGTATCTTTACCTATAATCTTTGTTGGATGTGCATAAGGATCTTCCTTCAAGGGAATATCTAGGCATATCTCTCTTATCTCTCCTTGTAGGAATTTTCTCTCTTCTTTCGAGGGCTTTCTCTCTCTTTTGAAGGCATCATCTCTCTCTTTCTTTTGGTAGATTCTTTTGTACATGGATATATCTTATCGAGACCCACTACCTAATCTACACTTAAGGGTGGTGTTGGTGTCATTATGCATTTTAGTTACATTATTTATTTATGTATCTTCCTACACCATGGTTTAAGCTTATTTAGGTAGTAATTACTTAGATTGTATTGGGAAGTGCAAGGTGTCACACTCTTCCATATGAGATACACTTCCCTTATTTGGATATTTTGGTGTTGTCTCATTCCTTGTAAGTTACACTTCTTAATGGGTGAGGTTTCTATTAGAATCTGAAAAGATGATTAACCCAAAAAACTAGTGCAAAAGAATAGATATCTAAACTATGAATGCAAATGATATGAAATCAAAATAGCTCAGCATAGAGTTAGTCTCTGAGAGTAATTCAATTCTAGAAGCAAATTAGAATTAAGAGGATGCAAAAGAAAAAGATACAAAATACAAGCCAGGTAGCATGCCTATATACACCAAGGAGAGGGAGGAGGTGGCAACACCAACCAGTGAGGAGCAACCATCTATCAGACTAAATATAGAAAAGTGTCTTCCCAAGATAGCTAATGGTTGCTCACATGTAGGAAGGTGACACCTCATAATCCACTCACCTAATAAGACATGCTTTATTAACCTAAGAAAGATTAATAAAAGTGTAGGAAAAACCTAGGAATAAAGGGAAAATAAATAACCCAACTAGGAAATAAAAACCTACACTAACATCCCCCTTAAGCATAGCTTAGGTAGATGTAGAGATGGGTCTTGAAAAATCAAGCCTGATGAGGTACCCATGTACATAAAATTCCCCCACAAAGAGAAGAAGCCCCCCAGAAGATGAAGCATCCCGCACCCCCAACAAAGCTCGCAAATGAAGGAACTTGCTCTCAGTGAAGGGTTTGGTGAAGATATCAGCAACCTTCTCAAAAGTTGGATAGTAGTGAAGGTCAAAGATGTGGCCATGGATGAGCTCCTAGATGTAGTGCATGTGGACCTCAATGTGTTTTGTCCACTGAAGATGGATCAAATTCTGTGAGATCTGAATGGCACTCTGGTTGTCACAAAATATGATTGATGGTCATCTGATCCAGATGCCAAACTCAATGAGAAGATTATGAAGCCAAATGGCCTCAATGGCAGAATTCACAACCCCCTAAAATTCAGCCTCAATAGAAGATAGAGAAATAGTAAACTGCTTCTTACTCGACCAAAAAATAGGACCTGAACCAAGTGAGAAGTTGTAACCTAAAGTAGACTTGTGATCCTAAGAATTGCCTACCCAATTTGAATATGTGTAGCCCACCAAGTCAAGATCAATACTCGTTGCATAGTGAATCCCAAAACTATGAGTACTCTGAATGTAGTGAAGGATCCGCTTGGCTACTTTCTAGTGCAACTCATGGGGCTCCTACATGAATCAAGAGACCATGCCTATAACATATGAAATGTCAGCTCACGTATGAGTCAGATAAATGAGACTCCCAACAAGTTGTCGATACAAAGTGCCATCAACAAAGGGTGAAGAACACTAAGCCTCGAGTTTGATTCTAGAAAGGAAGGGAGTCGGAGTAGGCTTACAGTCAGCCATATTCCTCGAGAGAAAATTAGAGCATACTTGGATTATGTGATGGTGATCCCGAAAGCAGATTGGAAGATCTCAATCCTGAGAAAGTAATGCAACAAACCCAAGTCAATCATCAAAAACCTATCATGAAGGGTAATTTTGACAGCCCCAATGGTAGATGAAGAACTCCCTATGATCAGCAAGTCATAAACATACAGACCCAGAAATAGGAGTGAATCATCCTGTTACAAAATGTAGACATTGGGATCAAAATGACATTGAGTGAACCCAACTCTTATAAGGAAGGAGTCCATCTTGGCATACCAAGCTCAAGGACCCTGTTTGAGGCCATAAGAGACTTCCAAAGATGGCACACAAGTGAAGAGTCATGAATGAACCCCTATGGCTGCTCCATGTAGATCTCATCTTGAAGGTCACCATGAAGAAAAGTACTCTTCACATCCATCTGGTGTACTTCCCAATGATTGGCTATAGTAATGATAAGAACAAGTCAGATGGAGTTCATTTGGGAAACTAGCACAAAAGTCTCAGAGTAGTCAATCCTAGGAGCCTGGGAGAATCCTTTGGCAACCAGACGAGCCTTATGCTTATCAATTGACCCATCTGCTATAAATTTCATCTAATAGATCCACTTACAGCAAACAAGTTTTCTTCCCTTAGGAAGAGGGACAAGATCCCAAGTGTGGTTCCTCATCAAGGAACTATACTCCTCCTGCATAGATGTATCCCACTCAGGAATACCATAAGTCTCTCCAAAGTACGGTGGATCAGAGACATGTGGAGCATCCTAGAATTGTGAATGAGTCTGCCTGGTGTTTGATGGATCCCCAACCCAATCGCATGCAGATTGCAAGGTCTGTCTAGCCCAAAGTGAACTAGAAGTTAGAGAATGTGGAGGAGAAATATCACCCTCTAAATGATGACTAGGAGAGGAAGGAGGTGAATCCTCTAAATCGCTCTCAGCATCAAAAGTGGAGGTAGAAGATTCCTCATCATCAAGAATCTACTCAGGTGAATCTGACTCATCAAAAGATCTATCATGTAGCCCAAGTGACTCTAATGTCAAAGTAGAAGGAAGTGGAGAAGTGATAGGAAGTGAGATCAAAGAGCCCTCCTCAAACTGAACACTCCTCTCAATAACAACTCTTATGTAGTAGGATGGAGCAACCGATAACCCTTCACACCATCAGGATAGCCTACAAATATGAAAGCTCTACTCTATGGATCCAAGGACTTGCATTTCTTTGTAGGAATGTGGGCCCATGCAGGAGAACCAAAAACTTGAAAGTGCTTAACTGATGGTTACCGACCACTCCAAGCTTCAAAATGAGTGACTCCCTTCAAGGCCTGGTAAGGAACACAGTTCTGGATATAACAAGCATAGTTAATGGCCCCTGCCCAATACTATGGTGCAAGAGATCTGGAGTGAATCATGTAGTTTGCCATTTCCTTCAAGGACCTATTCCTCTATCCTGCAACACTGTTCTGCTAAGGATTGTATTGAAATGAATGCTGCAAATCAATCCCTTCTAAAGTGTAAAACTGCTCAAAATGATGGTTGACATATTCACCACCATTGTCAGTGTGCAAAACTTTGATGGCTTTCTCGGATTGCTTCTCTACAAAAAATTTGAAGTTCTGAAAATGATCAAATACCTTTGAATTTTGTTTGAGAAAGTACACCCAAGTATAATGAGAAAAGTCATCAATGAATGTGAGGACATATCTTGCCCTATTGAAAGAAGGATGTTGAAATGGACCAGCCAAACCATTGTGAACTACCTCCAATATCTGTGAAGCTCTCCATGCCTTACCTTTGTCAAACTTTTCCTTAGGATGCTTACCAAGAATACAACCTTGGCAAACACCACCTAAAAAACTAAACTAAAGCCAACCCTGTGACCATGCTCTACTAGTTGAACTGCTACATATAGCGGTAGTTAAGATGGCCAAACGAATCATGCCATAATCTACTCACATCATTAGAATGAATGGGTAAAATAGTCAAAGGAGGATCAGGAACGAAGTGAGAAAATAGATAGATCTGTGACTGATGATCTACTCTCCCAACTACAACTATAGAACCACTGTGTAACCCACAAATCTCCATTGAATCAAGAGTGATCTCAACTGACTTAACTAAACCTATGTGAGTGATCTGATATACTAATAGGAGATTAGTTGATAATTAGGGCACATAAATAACATCATGGAATGTGCCATCCCCCACATCAACAAACCCTCTCCCACACACCTCAACAGGGAGTGTCATCGCCCATCAAAATAGAAGGCATAGTACATAGCTCCAAAGATGCAAGTTCTTCCTTAGATGAAGCCATGTGGTGTGAAGCACCCAAATCAAGAACCCAAGTGGATGGTGAAGAAGCAACTTCTACACGGGCCTTGCTCTTTCCTTTCCCCTTGTTGTTTTCTTTTTCCTTGTTAGACACCTCATTAGAACTTTGTTTGAGACTCAGGAACACTGATATTATTCTTCTCATGAATGTGTGTCAAGTGATCAATTTATTTCTTCAAACATTTATGTTCATCATGACCAGGTCTTTTACAATAGGCACATTAGACCTTCTCTTTCTTAGGCTTGTCACCCTTAGAAGATTGGGTCTCATTAGTTGCTTTTGAAGCAATTGGTATCTGATCCTTCTTCTCCTTGTTATTGTTTTGTTTCTTATCCTTATTCTTGTTGTTACTACTTTGTCCTTTCTGTTCTTTTGTGCCTTGGTTAGTAGTCAGAGAATGTGAGTTAAAGAGGACTTAAGAGTGCCCATCTGGATTAGCTTATCCTATTCCTGAGTGAGAGAGATAGAAAAATCATCTAAATATGACATGGTGAATTGAGTACCAAGTGCACCCTTAGTAGCATAGAAGGTAGAAACAAACATAGAATATTCTGAACTTAGCTTAGAGAGAATACTAAGAATCAATTGTTTCTCTTTCTTTTCAATTCTACATTGTTTTAATTGTAGCCTTAGTGATTTCAATTTTGTGAAAAAATCTTGAATTGTGTTGAAATTGCCTGGACTTAAACTAATTAGTTCATTTTCCAACATGTGACCCCTCATTGAATCTTGTGTGTCAAATAGTGTTTCTAGCTTTGTCTAGATGTCATTTGGTGTATTCAAAGACTCAATGGGAAAGAACAAATTAGGAGAAATGGAAAAACACACTGTTTCATAGGCCTCATAACATTTGTTAAACCACTTAGGCTTATCTTCATCTTTAGCAGGTTTAGTTTCAAGTCCAATTGTTATCCTATGTAATCCATCTTTCCTTAAGTAGATTGTCATGCATGATTTCCACTCAAAGTAGTTGTAAGGAGTTAGGATGGGCATAGTTGTTTGATCCATGATGAAGAAATACAGAAAAGAAGAGAACACACACAGGACAACCCCTCCTTTTCACTCAATCAAAGAACCCCCCAAGCAAAAATGATTTTGCACTTTATAATTAGTGCATTTACAACTACCACTAGCCAAAAATACTTAGTGGTCTTGATCTCAATGCATTACAAAACCCTCACAAATTGGGTGTATGTTGAAAGTACAATACTGGAACTAAGCCAAGCAAAACTAACAACACCACTGTGATGTACTAAAAAAATCATGCACTTTCAAAAAAGAATCACCTCGATATGAGGTCGTATGTGAAAGTTATGATCCTCTGAAGTTCCAAAAATGGGAAATGTGCAGCGTCACTTGTGAGAATTTGCAATTTCTTTAAAATCCATGCACCGAAATCAAGAATCATTTGCACCACCGTGAAGAGCACAGAAAAATAGCCAAAAAAAAAGAAGCTTAGGAAACAGAGGTCGCGAGCTCAATTTATCAGCATCTAAAGTTTGGCATCTAGACTAAAAACTCCAACTGTGAGGGGGTCTGTGAGCAAAAATAGCCTCTGCCAAAATTAGCGGTCTGCCAATTTTAGAATCCTGCCAAGTAAATAAGTCTTCCACCCAAAAATAACCAGTGCTAAAATAAGTAAAATTTACCAATTGTTATGCAACCCCAAATTACATGCCAAAATTATGGCAATACTAGCACGTAGGCCAAAAAGCATATATTCAAAGGCAGAATTAAAAAAACTGAATGGCAATTTTTTTGAGAAAAAAGGTCGAAGGCCAATTGAGGAAGGTGGGGGCCCATGGCCTCACCTGCAACCTACATTTTAAAGAAGGGGATGGGGGCCAATGGCAGCTCTCGACCACCCTTTGAGGGTCTATGGATCCTCCAAAGGCCGCAACAAAGATGATTAACCTAGAAAACTAGTGCAAAAGAATGGATATCTAAACTATGAATGCAAATGATACGAAATCAAAATAACAACATAGAGTTAATCTCCGAGAGTAATGCAAATGCTAGAAGAGGATGCAAAAATAAACTTGATACAAAATACAAGCCAGGTAGCATTCTTATATAGACCAAGGAGAGGGAGGAGGTGGTAACACCGACCAATGAGGAGTAACCATCTATCAGACTAAAGATAGCAAAGTATCTTCCCAAGATAGCTAATGGTTGCTCACATGTAGGAAGGTGACACCTCATAAGCCACTCACCTAATAAGACATGCTTTATTAACCTAAGCAAGATTAATAAAAGTGTACAAAAAACCTAGGAATAAAGAGAAAATAAATAACCCAACTAGGATATAAAAACCTACAATAACAGTTTCCAACTCCTCCCTCTCTTTCATTTTTTAATAAATTTGTAACCTCCTTGTATTATTTACACCCTATTAATGAATGGAGTAGCCATTGTTTTGCTTATTCACATTTCTTTTTTGGTTTTAAGAAAATATGTTATTTGAATTAGTTCTAGGAATATTGGTTTTGGGTAGATTGCTTAGGAAAATATTACAAATTCAAATTCATATGAAACATGATTCAAATTGGAGGTGGAAAGTATCTTTCTAAACTTTGAGTGTCACATGATTTTGAAACTATGTAATAATGGGAACAAAGTCATTAAAATGGTCAATTAATATGAATTTGAAAGGATAATGGTAGCCTCCATAGTATTTTTCATTTTAACCAGGTAATGAATGTTACTAATCTATCTCATGGATGAAAATATTTTTGTTATTAAATGTTTATTAAACCAAAATTTTATAAACTTTAAAAGTTAAATATTTTGGGTTTTTAAGTTTTTTAAAATGGTAAGTGATCAATATTAAAGTTTTTATATTTATTTTATTAGATAAAATAAAGGTGTTGTGTCCCTAACAAAATATATTAACTAACATAATAAAATACATTTCAAGTGTGAAAATTGCCTCAACCAAGAATGATGCAAAAACAAAAACTACTCCTAAAAAATAATTAAACCTTCCTATCATGAGAGTGTAGAATTTCTTTGTGATTTAAGATTTATCCTTATTCAATGAAGAGATCTCTTCTTCTTAACTATTATCTAAATATGTCCACTCTTTCCCTTAGAGTTTGTGATCATAGTCTCAAAGATCATTAGAGAACCCTTCAGTGGATGAGATTACACTATTTTCATGGAAGAAAAAGGATGATCATTCCTCTTGTTTGAAGATAGATGCATTCATCATAAAATTAAGGAGAATAATGGAATGGAGAAGAAAGGATTTGAGGAGAGTAATTAAGAACAAAAGATCTAGGGATTTCACTCTTAGTAAGGTTGTATGGGTAAATGTGTTGGTGACACATGGATAAACTCCCCCTTTACACTAGGTGGCCTACCTCAAAGAATTGTTCTTTTTGTTGTAACTCCATCTTATGGGAAAGCATCTACCAAGTGACCAATGACATAACATTATCTACACCTAAAATAAATCCTTTCATAATCTAATTGTTGATTCCACAATTTATCACCTACCTTAAGACTAATTTCTACTAAAATCTACTTGGAAGTATTTATTTCCATGAGGATATGAGCATATGTGAACTAAGAGCAATTTTTTTTTTCATTTGTATCATTTTATAATGGAGTTTCCAATAGAGGTAAGGCAAGATGAACCCCAAAATTGTAATGGAAGATTCATTAATGGACCTAAACTAGAAAAATTAAAAATGTTTTAGTGAAAGGATTGAACATAGGGTACCATAATTATAGGCATAAAAAGATCAATCCCAATATAATGGCCCCATTTGGAGTTCATTAGGTTGATGTCCTCCATAGATCTATAGATGATAAGGAATGACCCTTTTGCACACGGACAAATAAAAATTTCTTCCTCCAACAAGGGTTTTCATCTTTTCATTATCCACTCATTTAACTTAACCAAACCTTGCTAGTAACTATGAAAATGGAAGATCAAATTATGATCTAGGTGACTGCTTTCTACCATTAAAATTTCATCCCAAGACTAAGTGAATGTGTATCATACTGGTTGATCCCTAGCATTTGAAAGAAATGAGTCTTTCAAATTAGGGATCCTAGAATTGGACTAAATCTCTAAGAAGGAAATATTGGAATATACACGTCATAAGATAAAAAGAATTTATGTACATAGAAGACCCTAAAAAAACTATTTAGATGATTTACATTGATTTAGAATCCTTAAGAAATGGTAAGGAAACTAGTAAAGAGGTGAAAGAAGAGTTTGAGAATGCCTATATTCCTGGAGAGTCTAAAACCCTAATGAATTCAAAATCCTATGAAGTAACAAAAGAGCATGGGTAGTTAAGATAATGTAGGTTTTCTATGTGTGATTATCCATAGAGGAAACCTTGAAATAGGATTATGAAGCATTCACCAATATCTTGGAGCCCTTTGCTAAGTTGTTGGAGTTAAACACCAAAGACCTACATGATAATAAATCACTCATAAGGATAAGTGTGATGAGACTCATAATATTAAATTTTTATTAATTATTTGCTTTTTTCTTATTTAAATATTTTATTGTGGGTTTCCTTGCTATATACATTTTTCAAATAGATCTAAGCATTTAAAAATAGGTTATAACATATTTATTGCATATTACTCTTTAAAAATATTAGAGATAAAAGTCTTTACTTTAATTCTTATCTTTTATTTTACTCCTTTTGGTCATGTAGTAAGTGTGAGGTTATAATGATCAATTTGTCTTGATTTTTGCATAAGTTCACCCAAACCACAAACAGGCCATCACCCATATATGGTTCAACTACCTTAGAAATAAGATAGATATTTCACCTTAGGTTTTTCCCCTTCACAAATAAGGCCACACCCATTCTCAAGGTGATATCCCCTAGTCTAGACTAAACTTGTATCCTAGACCTACCAATTTAAATTTCATCTCACTTTCCCAAGTTTAAACTTTCAAAAATTGTGACCATTACTTATTGACTTCAATATCAAAACACTTTGAAATAAGCATCTAAGAGATTGTATCAAAAAACAACCTTACATGATTATTTATCATCAAAGAAACTTTATCCATATCACTACAAAGCATCATAAATCTTGCATAAGAAAATACTACGTATCATTGTCATCTAGGCACTTTTTATGTTTTCTTGGCATGTCTTCTAACATTGATCATTAGTGTTATGGAAATTATGAATAACAATATTAAACAACTAAATATCCAATAACTCAATGAAATTGATGCAAATACAATAAACAAAGATATTACCTTCGTAGACCAATTCACCTCGTAGCTTCCATTGTTGCCTATCTCTTCTTGATCTTATATGATAATGGAGCTCTCAAAAGTTGTACTTCCTTGATGTTTGAAGATGACAATAAGAGAATGGTTGTATGATGGATTGTGCAATGAAGATTAAACTAACAATGCAACTCTATGAAGATGGATAATGGAGATATGGAGACATGGTTGGATGATTGTGATGATAATGAGATTATGCAAGTGTAATGAGGATACTTTTCCAAAGGCACGCTGGTAGAATTTCTGCAGAGTAAGTCTACAAGCTCTTGGATTCTTGAAATGAGGGAATGAGGGTTCCTTTATAGGCCAAGGAGGGGGCAATTCCAAGTGTCACGATCTCAATGGTGGAGAAGTAGTCTTGTGATGTGTACTGTGGAGATCAAATTGGTTGGGATGAGGGAGAAAAATATGGAAGATGTTCCTCTCGCCTTGACAAAGAGGAGAGAAAGGTGTGACATGAGGCCACATGTCACAAGGCTCACCAAGACCATAGAGTGAAGGTCAAAGAAGGAGACCTTGTTTGTAGGATGGTTGGAAGGAATAAAGGGATTTATGGGACAAGTTTCTCAAGGTGTCTTTTGACCAAGATGACATGGAGAGACCATGCTCATGATAATAGGGATGGTTGGAGAAATAATAGGACATGTGGGTGAGAATAAATAGATAATTAAATCTTAAAATATTTAATTATGTGTGCAAAGATGGGATGTGAGGTGGATTAGATGATGTGGAATTATGGACTCTTGACTTTGGGATAATGATGATTGATTAAATAATTAGAATTATTTAATTAAAGATGACATTAGAAGAATTGATAAATTGATTTGTTGTAGAATTATGATGATGTGAATCATATAAATAAATTAGTGAATTTATTCATTGATAGAAGAATGAGAATAAAATAAATATTAAATATTTATTTAATTCGACTTAGCCATTAAATTAGGTGTATACAATTAGAAACAAGGGATAACTAGTTATCAAGGAAGATCTAAGTAATCCCTAAATATGTCATAACCCATTTTTGGACTTTGATTCTTGTAATTTAATTATAGTTTAGATTTTATTACGCTAAGAGGCATGGTATGAAGGGGCTAAAGATTTGTAAATAAAAATCATAAAATTCAAAAACAACAAATAAGATTCCAATCTTAAAAAACTAAATAAAAACTAGCAAATAAATATGGGCTATAATGGATTACATACTTGGAAGGTGAAAGGAATGCACGTTAATCTCTTAATAAATAAGAGACATTTCACAAAACTATTCAAAACATGCATAAAAAAAAACATTCTTGGCACTAACATTTACAGGTGGCATTTAAAACTATTCAAAACATGCATTTCAAAACACCATTCTTGGCACTAGCACTTGCAGGTGGCATTTTCCAATATTGATAGGTGTTTGAAGAAACTTCTTGGTTAAACAAAATTAAAAATAAGAACTAAGATTTAAGCCAATAGACAAATGACATATATATTATCAAATATTTATTATTATAATATATCATATATTTTTATCAATATACTATATAATATATTACATTATAATATAATATCATATTATAATATTATATTATATTATATTATATATAGTATATAATATTATATAATATATAATATATTTTTATCAATGAAGATAATGAAGAATATATATTATGAAATTATGTATATTATCACATATTTGATATATTATAATATTATTTTTGAAAATATAATATATAATATATTATATTCTAATATAATATATAATATATGACATTCTAATATAATATTATAATGTTATAATGTTATTATAAAGTGCTAAAATAGCAACATCTAATTGTAATGGATTTTTCCATTTTTTTTTTTAACTTTTGAACTTATTACTATTTGCATATTTATATTCTAGAATCTTTCTAAATTCTAAAATCTTTCTAAATTATAGAAAGTATTCTAATTTTTTAAATTTATATTCCCTAACTATATTTATATTCTAGAATCTTTAAAATCTTTAAGAGTATTCTATTTTTTTTAAAAAGATAGCATAGAGTAAAAATAGTTTAAAAATCAAACTAATATATTTAAGAATTTTTGTTTTTTCTTAAAATATTTTAATCATTTAACTATATTGCATATTATTCTATGGTGCTTTTTCTTTAACTATGCTATTCCAACTTATTTTTTGTTTTATATAAAATTTAAATTATATATTTATTAATTTATTAAATCCATTTTAAATCTAGGGCTCATATTTAAATAAATATTGTTTTAAATTTTATTTTTTTAAAAAGTAACTTTGTTATTGTATAGAGTGAAATTGATAACAACAAAAATTATAGATCTTAAATAATTAAAACCCCTACATCCATACCATCTTCCTGCAAATAATAAAAATAACATATCTATAATAAACTATAAAATTAAATGACAAATCTACAATAAACTATAAAATAGTTGAAATATTTTTGTAAAACACCTCCATTGCAAATTCTCATTGTGCAACCCTACATGCAAACCAAGAAGAAATTCTCATTGTGCAACCCTCATGCAAACCAAGAAGAAATTTGAGAGCCTCCAGAAAAAATAATTATGGAGAAAATTAAAATAAGGTAGTGTAAAACTATAGTTTTTATATACTTTTATATCATTTTGGTAAGTTTTAATATTTACTAAAATTAGAACTCCACAACTCCCTATTTTCTAGCTAATGTGATTTAAAATTAAATTAATGGGCATAGTTAAATTAGAATTTTATTAGAATCTTGTATGATGTTTAAAATAGAAACCTATTTTATAATTACTAAATCATTGATTTTATTTAAATTATATACCTATATTTTAGGTAACTCACTCCATAACTTATGGTTTAATGATTGTGATGTGATTTTAAATAGGTTTATTTGTGAGATGTGCTTTAAAATTAAATTTTATTATTTAATTATGAAATCCCTTGTTTTATGTAATGTGACTTTACTAACTTATTTGTTATATGTTACATTTATTCCAATTTAGAAGAATATAAATTAGCAAGGCAAGTTTTATTTATTAAAAATACAAAAAAAAAACTAAGTGCAAATTAGAGGAATATAAATTAGTATAAATCATTAAAAAATATATATTGTTGATTAACTTTATTTATTATTTAAAGAAAAAAGTTGTATTTTATTTATTTTAGAAGAAAACTTAAATAAGTTGAATTTTATAGTTATTAGATTAAAATTAGGATTAGGGTTAGGGTTAGGATTACAATTAGGGTTGGGGTTAGGGTTAATGTTAGAATTGAAGTTAGGGTTAGGGTTACAATTAGGGTTAAGTTTAGTATTAAGGTTAGGGTTTCAATTAGGATCAGCTTAGGGTTAGAGTTAGAATTGAAGTTAGGGTTAGAATTAGAATTAGAGTTACTAAATTAAGGTAAGCATTAGAGTTACCGTTAGGGTTAGGATTAGGGTTATAGTTAGGGTTAGAATTCAAGTTAGGATTAGGGTTAAAATCATAGTTAGAATTATAGTCAGGCTTAGGGTTAGAGTTACAGTTAGGGTTAGGGTTAAAATTAGAGCCATGTTTAGGGTTAGAATAAGGGTTAGGGTTAGGTTTAAAATTAGGATTAGGGTTAGGTTTAGAATTAGAATTAGGATTACAATTAGCAATGTGGTTAGGGTTAGAATTAGGGTTAGGGTTGGAATTGAGGTTAGGGTTAAAGTTAGAATTAGAGTTACTAAATCAGAGTAAGCATTAGAGTTACAGTTAGGGTTAGGGTTAGGGCTAGAGTTAGGGTTAGAATTTAGGTTAGGGTTAGGGTTAAAATCATAGTTAGAATTAGGATTAAGGTTAGAATTAAGGTTATTGTTATATTTAAAATTAGGGTTATAGTTGGGGTAGATCAGGGTTATGATTAGAATTAGGGTTAGGGTTAGGGTTAGAGTTAGGATTAGGGTTCCTATTACAATTAGTGTTAGAATTAAGGTGGGTTACTATTAGAATTAGGGTAAGAAATAGAGTTAGGGCAAGTATTAGAGTTACAGTTAGGGTTAGGGTTAGGGTTAGGGATAGAGTTAGGGTTAGAATTAGGGCTATTGTTAGTGTAGAGTGTCAAACTCTACATTTTGTTTCAGTTTCAGCTTAATGCATAGGTCTCAAATTTTGCGCCAAGTGTCAAAGCTACAACAATGTCTCAAGCACCCAGTTTTATGCAGAGGGCAACATGTGTCCTTTTAGAGTTTATGCGGAGCGCGCCACATATCAGGTAGCATCTTTTGATTCATTTTGTTTCAATGCTGTAGGAGGTGCCATGTGTCACTAGCGGAAGCAGTCTCAAAAAGCTTCCTTTTTTGTTACATGCTTGCGGAGGGTACCGTGTGTCTTTTTGAGTTTTATACGGATGATGCCACGTGTCCCTTTCCAGATTTTATATTGATGTTGGCATAAACTATGGTGGGCCACAATTCATGTTGCTATAAGCTTGTGGAGGATACCACGTGGCAATAGCGGAGAAGGAGTTGCTTTATAGCATGAAACATTTTAATTCACAGTTGTTGCGGGTCGCACCAAGTGTCAACTTCTATAGAACCTTTCAAAAGTTTCATTTGTTTCAACAAGCTTGTGGAGGTTGCCACGTGTTAGCTTGTATGAGTGCAGGTGCTGCCATCTATCCTAGTTTTATTCCCTTTGTGGGTAGTGAGTTATGAAGGTTGTGGGTCCCATTATTATTGTGTCTCAATTTATAAGTGAAGCAGGTTGCGACAGATGTCATAACGGAGGGCTCCTAAGTACATAAAGATAGTTTTTAAAAAAAGGCTCCATGGGATAGGACACGTATCATTTTTTGAAGGCTACAGAATGCAATTAGTGTCTTTTTCCTATTGATTTCTTTGAGGACAAAGGAGTTTCTAAGTATATGCAGACGCTGCTATCTGTCATAATTTCTTTTCAGCTTTATGCACGCGGGTGTCGCCACGTGTCTGAGTCTCAATATAGGTGGTGTGCCACATAATACTTTGCCCCAGCCAATGAGCGCATAGGAGGGATGACTGTTGTAGATTCAGAAGATTGTAACCGCCATGGACTTCTAGTAATCTTCAATTCTGTTGGGCCATTGAGGATTTGGGTTGTTGCAAGAAATCTTGTGTCAAATTGATGATTATAAATATGCAAAATTTGTAATCGAGATGGACATTCATTTTTTGATATAAGTTTTCAATCAAAGATCTAATAGAGGAGTCAGAGACTTTACTGTGACCAGTTTATGTCATTTTGCCTTTATTCTGTTGTTCTTGATAAGAAAGTTAATATATCTATGCATTTTATGTTGTTGGAAGATTAATAAGAAGAACTATATTATGTGCCTTAGTTGATATCATTTGTGTCTTTGCAAAGTTGTCTAGTTATAAGCCTTTGATAATATTCGTTATATCTGTTTATGTTGATCATTTAGTATCTGCTCTTTAATATAACTATATCTTGAGAATAGCTTCATTGTGCTTGAATTGAAGGAATACTTTTTACTTAGGTGCATCACCATAATTAGATTTGCTTATTGTATCTGTAATCTTGTTAATTTCTTTCCCTTTGCTCAAAACCCCATTGAAATAGGAAGAGCCAGCTTCTTTAAAATCTAGAGGTTGTTTCAAGTAGCAAGTCTCACGTTCTTGAAACTTCCCATGTTGGTGTTGGAACCTGCGGAATTTTATACATCAATAGTTTTTGGCATGCTTGGTGGGACCTTTCTTGAAGTTCCTATCAAGATCATATGAGCCAAAGAGTAACAAGGAGCCAGTGGACCTACAACAAGAGCTCAGTCTGCTGCTAATCTGGGCATTCTTTTACCACCATTAGTAACTACTCTAAGGAGAAGAGTGAATCAGGTTGCAGTAACACAAAGAACAAATATGGGAGCACCTATACCTCTAAGGAACTATGCAAATTGGAACACCGACAGTCCTCTCATTCTCCCAGTACCACCAGCAACTTGGGATCTTATTCCAACCAATGCTATGAAGGCTCTACCTAAGTTCAGTGGAGAAGATTTCAAGACACCTAGGGAACATCTGCAAGATGTATCTGATGTGTGTGTAGTGCATGTTATTACTGAACATAATGTGGCAATAAGACTGCTAGCAGCTTCTTTCAAGGGGAAGGCTCTAGACTTGTATAGATCTCTCACTCCAAATACAATATCTACATGGGAGCATCTTGGTGATACCTTCTTTGTAAGATTTGAAGAGAAAGGTGATAAATATTCCCTGCTGCAACAATTAATCACTATTAAAAGGGCACCACAAGAAGCCATGACTCATTTCAACTCAAGATTTCAAAAAACCTGGGATAGAATTCCTGCTACAACAAGACCATTATCAGGTATGGCTATTGTGTTCTACCTCAAAGATTTTAATTCTTATATATCAATAATGATTCAATCTTTAGGAGGTTAGACACTATCGAAAGCATATGAGTTGGTTGTCAAGGTTGAAAATAACTTGATAGATGCTGGAAAATTGCCCCCAAGGCCTCCTATGCCTATGTTCCTAGAAATTTCCTTACCTTTTCCACAAGAAGCTCCTAATCTTACAATTCCACCTATGTCCATGTATTCATTTCCAGTACCTCAACAACCTGCTATGGCAACCACCTCTACTCAACCATTTGAAATGGATGATGTCAAGAATATTCTAAGGACCTTTTCAAATGAGATAATTAACCTAAAGAGACAACAAAATCCCTATTCAAAGCATCCTTATCAAGGTTTCTAAGGCAATAGACCCCCTTTTCAGCCAAATCAATATCAAGGCCCTCAAAGGCAAAATAATCCTTAGCCTTCAAACCAGTTGGTTTCAGTTCCTACACCTCTACAAACTGTTCCTCATAATCCCAACAGAGAGATAGTTTCAGGGCAAAATAATTTAGTAAATGACACAAATGCCTGGTGCTTTCCCTGCAACAGTGCCCATATGCCCAGAGACTGTCCCACAGGTAATTTGCAACAAAAGATAGCAGAACAGAGAGGGTTAGAAGGATAATTCTCAACATCTAATACTCCACCATATCAATCCCCTAGTGTCTAGAATGTAGTAATGGTGGCCCAAATGCAAGGGATGTCTATACAACAAGAAGAGGAAATAGCCCCTAAACATGCCTTATTCTCATGGATTGAAGAGGAAGATTCAATGTTCTTGAATGAGACATCCACTTCAAAGAAACTATTGGTGCAGTCAGACTATTATACCAGATCAAAAAGGAGAATGATGGAATAGCCTGAAGTCACAAATAATGAAATTATTAGAACTCCTCCATTTCAAAATCATCACAATCTAGTCTCTAGGCAAGAAATGCCCCAGCCTATGCAGAATCAAGTAGCCTCAGGATAGATGCTAGAAAAGACAAGGTACCCTTATTATTCAAAGACACAAGCATTAGGACCTGTGAACATGGTGGACCAGCTGAAAAGAACCCCAACACACATATCAATCTAGGATATGTTGGCTATTCCCGAGCAGAAGACACTGTTACAAGAAGCTCTGCAGGGTCAAGAGGCCTCTAAATACACTAGTGCTAAAGAAGGAACTATTGATAAAGGGAAAATCTAGCATAAAGATACTATACCTCTACAAACAACAGCTCTGTTGAACAATGTACTTGAGGTAGGTAAATCTAAACCAGACCCTTTTTATCTGACTTTAATAGTTGGAAAGAAACTACTGCATAATGCAATGCTAGATTATGGAGCCAGTACTATAGTAATGCCAAAGTAGATAGCAGATGCTTTAAAGTTAAAGTATGAGCCACTTACTAGAGGGGTCATGCAGCTGGATGGGAAATCTGTTCAAACTATAGGAAAAATTAAACAACTTCCATTACAACTATATACTTGTCCCAATATAACTGTCAATCAGGATGTGGTAGTCACAGATATTCCCCCTGTATTTGGTCTATGTTTGTCCAGAGATTTCACAGTCAAATAGGAGGTTACATGTCACTAGATTGGTCACACCTAATCCTAAGAACCAAGTATGGGACAAAGATGAAAGCATTGTCTGAGCCATTATCCAAAGACCACATCACCAATGAACCAACCCCAAAAATAGAAGCATCCCATGCCATGATGAATAAAGAGGAGAGAGTCTTTGTTGAAGAATTAGGTGACTAGACTGAACATGACCAACAAGAAGAAGAGAACAATCAGATGTTGACCATCATGCAGAGTGATCCTTATGGAAACTATGACTCTATTTTTTAAGAAGACCAAGAAATCCTGAATATTATAAGAAAAGAAGTATCAGAGAATGAAGAATCTGAAGAAGACTTAGAAATATGGACCTTAAATTTTGATGGGGCTAGGAGCAAGAATGGTGTTGGAGCAAGTATTTGCCTTACTGCCCCAAATGGTGAGAAAATTCTAAGAGCCATTCACTTTTAGTTTGCATGTACCAACAATGACACTGAATATGAATCTTTGGTGCATGGACTCATGTTGGCCAAGAAAAAGGAAATTAAGAATCTGATAGTGAGAGGAGACTCAGAACTAGTGGTAAAACAAATCAAAGAGAAAGTAATAGCCAAAAATGTAAGAATGAGGTCCTATCGGCACAGGATTTGGGACCTGATAGATGGTTTTGAGGCTTTCACTATTGAGGTAGTTCCCAGGGCCCAAAATTCAAAAGCAGATAGAATGACACAAATTGGTTCGTAGTTTGACCCAACAAATGATTTGTTAGTTAACAATGAGTTAGTTAAGGTTATAGTAAGACCAACAATTCTAGACAATGATCAAAATTGGCAAGTTTTTGACAATGATCTTCAAGTACTTTCATTTTTACAACAATCAGGTGAATTTGTTGATCAATTACATCCCAAAATTAAGGAAGCATATGGTGATCAAATTATCCAGCTAAAATCAAATAAACTCCCTAAAGGACTGATCACTATAGAAAATCTGTTTGATCCAGAGGATGCAAGCCTAGAGAAGAGGAGGTTTAAGGCAAATAAGGAGGATTATTGTGAAATTCACGTTAGTGAAGGAAGAAAGTTAAAAATAGGTAATGCTACAACTCAAGATGAAAAAGAAAAGCTAATTGCTTTGTGTGGAAAATATGATAGGGTGATTTCTTGGACCTATGAGGACCTTCATGGCTATAATAGAGATATCATCCAGCACACCATAGAGCTTACTGAAGGATCCAAACCAGTCCAACAAAAGCAAAGGCTAGTGAATCCTGGAATTAAACCTCTAATGGTGGATGAGCTACAAAAGCTCCTAGAATCAAAGATTATTTTCCAAATTAAGCATTCAACCTAGGTGTCAAACCTAGTGCCTGTAAGAAAGAAGAATGGTGACATAAGACTTTGTGTAGATTTCAAGGATTTGAATAGAGCATCTTTGAAAGATCATTATCCCCTGCCTTCTATGGAACAAATTTTACAGACTGTGGCTGGGTCAGAAAGGTTTTCCTTGCTTGATGGTTTCTCAGGATACAATCAGATTTGGTTAGCAGATGAAGATCGACATAAGATTGCATTCACTATAAAGTGGGGAACATTTGCATATGCTAAAATGCCCTTTGGCCTTTCAAATGCTGGGGCTTTTCAGCATGCAATGGATGTAGCATTTAGGGAACTTATAAATAAGATCATTCTGATCTATCTAGATGACCTGACTATTTTTTCTAAGAATGCTAGAGATCATTTTGACCATTTAGAGGTTGTTTTCAAGAAATGTTAAGAGTTTGGGATTTCTCTAAATCCCAAGAAATGTATCTTTGTTGTGCCTCAGGGTAAGCTTCTAGGACACATAGTGTCAAAGGAAGGGGTCTGCATTGATCCAGAAAGAGTCATAGCTATAGTGAATCTATCTCTACTAGTCAACAAGAAGGCATTTCAATCCTTTTTAGGGAAAATTAACTTTGTTAGCTGATTTATATCTGATTTTGTAGGTCTAATTAGACCAATGACACTGTTGCAAGATCTGGTTTTCAAATGGACCATAGAAGGAAGACATGCTTTTGAAGAAGTCAAGAGAGCCATTTCGACAGCCCCAGTACTCAGAAACCTAGATTTCTCTAAAGCTTTTATAATGTATGTGTATGGGGGAGAATTTAGTGTTGCTGTTGTTCTAACTCAGAAAGATGATCAAGAGGAAGGAGAGCATCCAATAGCTTTCTTCTCCAGGGCTCTTAGGGAATATGAATCAAGATATAATTTTGTGGAGAAGCAAGCATACGCCATTGTCAAAGCCCTTAAAAAATTCAGACATTTGGTAATAGGAAATAAGATTTTGATATTAGTGGCTCACTCCAGTGTAAGAGAATATATTAAGGAGGGTGAGATCACTGAGAAAAGAGCTAATTGGATAACAAAGATTCTAGAATATGATGTAGAAATAAGACACACCAAGTTAGTCAGAGGCAAAGGATTGTGCCAATACATGACCCAAGATATGGAAAGACCAGTGATTGAAGAAATAGAAAGTGAAAATGTATTGAAACTCCAAGAGGTTGACCAAGATTCTTGGGTCAGAAATAGAATACAGTTTATGAAGTATGGGGTGTTCCCAAATGAATTCTTCCATGACAAGAAAAGGTACTATAGGCAACAAGGAATCCATTTTGTACTAATTGATCAAATCTTATTTAGAAGGAATACTGATGGTATACTCATAAGATGTATAGAGAAAGATGAAGCTTAAAGAATATTACATGAATTGCATCATGGAGCCTTAGGTGGATATTTTTCAGCAAGGACCACTGTAATCAAAGTGACACAAGTAGGGTAGTTCTAGCCCACTCTATTTACAAATTACCATCAGATGGTTAAGGAATGCCAGGCTTGCCAGTTTTATACTGGCAAAAGGAGAAATGTAGCAATGCCTCAAGTCTCATAGTTGTGGATGAACCCTTTACTCAATGGGGTCTGGATTTTATTGGTATGATCAATCAAGTATCAAATATGGGACACAAATGGATTCTCACAGCAATAGATTTCTTTAGCAGGTGGAGTGAAGTAGAACCACTCAAAGAGGTAACAGAAAAGGTCATACTAGAATTTTTAGAAGGCATAACTTCTCGGTTTGGTCCTCCTCGTACCATCATATCAGATAATGCTAAAGCATTTTTTGGAACCAAATTATCTAAGTTTGCTTTAAGAAATGGGATATATTTGAAGACTTCTTCAAATTATTACCCACAAGGAAATGGTCTGACAAAGTCCACTAATCAGACTCATAAAAAGGATAGGGACTAATTATCAAAGAGAGTGGCATAAGCTACTTAATACAACACTGTGGGCTGACAGGATCACACCAAAGCAAGTAACTATTTAATGTCTCCCTATGAGTTGGTTTATGGTAAACCTGCAGTAATGCCACTAAGTTTACAGATTCCTACTTTACAACTGTTGAAATAGATAGAAATTGAGGAAAATAGTTCAATGCAAGTCAGACTCGCCAAGCTTTTGGAAGTCCAAGAAAAGAGAGAAAGGGCACATGAATCAGTAATGAAACATCAGAAAATGGTTAAGAATTGGTTTGATAAGAAGACTTCTAATCCCATTTTTGAAGTTGGCTCTCTGGTATTGAAATGGGATGAAAGAGTTGCCAAGCCAAGTCTACATAGCAAATTCAAATCATTATGGGTAGGCCCTTATAAGATTCGTTCTTGCAAGCAACAAAATTCATTTGAGCTAGAGGCCATGAATGGAGAACCTGAAGAGATTCCGGTGAATGGGATCTTTCTGAAACATTTCACTTAAGAAAGGGCTAATCATGTATCATAGTTAGTTAGTTTTTGTTTCCTTTTCTCGCTTTCTGTTTTCCCGCTTTCTTTTCCTAGTTTCCCTTTAAATAAGTGTTCAGTAAACACATGTTAGGTAGTGCAAAGCCCCTTCTCTTTTAGCCTTGCATTTATTAAGGTTGTTCAACAATCCCCAAAATCTCACGTAAGTACACTCTTTTTCATAAAGATAGCCACTCTCATAACATATCTAACACTCTGTCCAACGTGGATTTCAAAAAGATACACTAACTGTTTCTCGGCATTAATGCCATTAATAAGATGGGATGTGTCATTTATTGTTTCCATAAAGCCCAATAAGCTAAGTTTTAAGTCCTTGTAACCATCATTTGTTTCTATCTTTTTTCTCTAAATCACTGTTGCGTCTGAGTTCTGTCCCTAACAAGTGCCTTTCAACTAAGTCTCACTCTGCAAGAACAGTTTCACTCTTTTTCTGTGTCAAAGCTTTCTTGATTCTTCTCACAAAGATACAAATATGTCTAAGACATAGTCACCACAGGAGGGACTTGGAATTTTTGAGTCAACTGATAAACTGTTGAACAACAAATCATATGCTTCAGCACTGACGCAACCAAGGAAGTCCTATCCAAGAATGAGGGTTCCTGATGTAGGATTATCTGTCGACCCAGAATAGGTGAAGGACTATACAAATGACATATATGACACACCTCTTCAAAAGAACACCAAGAATCTCTGAGAGGGGTCACATCAGAGGTGCCTCATCTGGGTGAACAAGGGGTAGTTTCAAACTTTTGGTATGAGAATATGGACCTCTCAATTGGTACAGTTCCTAGTCCCAAATGTTCACCCTTGTCCCGAGCTAATTGAATTGTGTGCGGACCTATATCATGCACCATCAAATTCTATCCAATAGGGCCCTTTCATAGTACATATTACGCCCAAGGCTATAAGGGACATGATGGCCCTGTAGTATGATAGAACGGCCACATTTCCAACTATTGCCAAGATGTAAGGCACATGGGCAAATTTACATAACACCCTGAAATTCCTAAATGCAAAGATGCATCTAGGCAAGGATAATACTCAGATGCCCACACTACCCACTAGGCGGGCACAATTTAACCCTGATATTCAGGATGCCAATTCAATGATAGCTTCCATTTTTGGAATGAAGGAGGACAACACAGTTCATGATTGGCAACTGGCAATCATTTTCAGAATGAAACTATGGATAAATCACAGGAGTACTGACTGGATTTTTCAAAACAAATTGTTGATGCCATGATTGATCAGCTTGCAAAATTCAAAACAAAGTGAGTATTCAGGTATTCCTCTTTCCTATTCCATCTTATGCTGTATCAAAACTTTGGTCTTTTTGCACAGCATATGCACTTAAATATGTATGACCCAGATTTTAGTCATGGTAGAACCATCCCTGTGTCCGCATGGACACATGTGTTATCTGAAACCTTTGACCCCTATGAGTTTTGGGAGTTTTTTGTCACGCCCGCTTTCTACCAGTTAAGCCCTGAGCCTATGGAACATAGGATGACACGGAGTATAAGTATTTTTATAGCCAATTGCCTAATCCCCTGTGACTACTTCTTTGGAGCACATAATACAATAATCAGAGTCTAAGGTTTCACTGGAGAACCCGTGCTATTGCTTAAAGTATTGACCCCTAGGGTTGTATTCTTAGAGGTTATATGTCAAGTATCTATTGTTGATAATGACTTTGACCACAAGAAAAGAAAGAAGATGTATGATGCCCCATGGGCTAGAAAAAACATGACACTTGAAGTTAGAGGTGCAAAGAGCCTCTTATTAAGGAAGTTAGCTGCCCTTGAACTGCTTATCATAGAGGATAAATGGAAATACGACCCAGATAGTTTCCTAGCCTCCTGGATAATAAATAATAAGGTTCGTACCAAGATGGTACATGAAGGTTGCCCATCCTAGGAGGATAGGAGGAATCCAAAGGAAGATAACCCAAATCTATATGTGGAACTCACTGATTTGCCCTATGAGGGACCTAGGCCATGGGAAACCTTCTATGTCAAAGAGGAGTATGATCCTAAGTTGAAGATGACTGTTGGTCTGAGGAAAGCATTAAAAGCAAAATAATGGAGAACAAAAAAGATTGAGGCCTATTGGAAATATAGGCAAGAGACTTCAGAGATTACACATTCATTTGGGAATGTTGAAAATGATGAAATATGGGAATCAATCTAGGATGAGTGGCATCCATCCCCAGTCTCAAGTCCAGACACAAGTAGAATTCAGAGGAAGGGTGAGGAGCAAGGGGAAGAAATAGAGTCGGCCCCAATAATGCAAGAAACATGACAGGCATCATCTGCTGCTCCTACATCTTCATGGCCTCAATCCCTCAACACCTTAGAGAAGCAAAAAGGTGTTGTGTCATCACCAATTCTAGGGACTCAAATAGCTTTGGCATCTGGGGGTTCCAGAATGGTCCCTTTGCAACAACTAGTGATTGTAAATATTGAAGATGAAGAAACAGAGGAAACAATAGAGAAGCCTTTGAAACATAGGAAATTGATCCTACAAGAGGAAGAAGAAGAAGAAGAAGCACCACAACAGCAAGAAGTGCTAGTTACCTCTTCTATCACTCAAGTAAGTACTTCTTCTCCCTTCTCTCTTGTATCTCTTTCTTCTCTTATAGGAGTGGCAATCCCAAGTATTCAAGCTTCCATGACCCTTGCCACTTTTGTTGTTCTTACACAAACCCCTGCCACTTCTGTTGTGCTTACACAAACCCCTGTCACTTCTACTATGCTTACACAAACCCCTGCCACTAATGCCAGTGCACCGGCCATGTCTTCACAGGCCATTACATTGCCATTATTTTCTCCATCTGTGCCTAAACGGACCCCTCCTCAAGTTTCCCCTAGCCAACAATTATCTGATATTCCCAATGGCCTGCCTTAAGGTCACCCCTTTGCTAGAGGTTATATTGCATCTCCTCCTACCTTCCAAGCTCAAGCAGACACAACAAAAAAGGCTAGAGAGGCCAAGATGGAAAAGAAGAGGAAAAAGGAAAACAAAAGCCCTGCTGTGGCACACATGAGGTCACTTTATGACCCTATTCAACAATCATTGACAGTCACACATTTGTTTCCAAATGTGGTAAAACCAAATGAACAAATGCAACCCCAAGATTATGCTATGAATGCTATAGCCATGGATATGTCTCTCTTCAGGCCACAGGATAGGGTTGAGCTGCTAAATGAAATTGCAACTGTTGTGGCAACAGACTATTTGAAAGTGTCCAAGAAGTTGCAAAAGGCAGAGAATGATTTGGCTCAAGAGAAAGTGAATAGCAGTAATCTTGCCTGGGAGATTCAATCTAATAAAACTGAGATTGATAATTTGAACAAACAATTGCAGAATACTGTTTCTTTACAGATACATCAAGTTGTACAGGCCTAAATTGCTTCTCTTAAGACTGAGCTGGCACAAGAGAAGGTTGCAGTAACTATTTTAAGACAAGAAAAAGCCACTTCAGAAAAGAGATATCAAGATAAATTGCAAGAGGCCACACAGTTGCAACAAAAATTATTAAATGAGAAAAATGCCAATAGTGCAGTTTAGGCACAACTCATGGCTGAGCAACAAAGGACGAAGCAACTGACAATTGAGTTGGCTAATAGGCCACAGAATGCTAGAGTTCTAAATTTGGTAAAAGAGCTATATGTTTCAGTATGGGAAAGAATCTCCGAGGAGATTATCTAGGTAAAGCCATCTTTAACTTTTCTGTTAAATGCTCAGCAGTTGTGTGAGAAGGTAGAAACTTTGGTGTAGGCCACCTTGTCCACTATTTCATTGAGGGTTTCTGACTCTCAACTTTTGTTGAAAAATTTGTATGACACAAGAGATGAAACATTATCAGCAGCAGGTATCAATGATAGAATGGTTGCTGCTAAAAAGGTCAATGAGGTTGTGAGTTGTAACTTTGCAGCCACAAATTGTTAGGAGCTCTTGGATATAGTGAAGGAAGGAGTAAAGAATATGAAGAAACACATAGAAGATTTGGTGCAACTGGGACTTCCTTCACCTTTCCTAGATAATAACATAGTGTTGATGATTGATGACATCAAGGCCCTTCTTTTGACCAAGCAAAATGATCAAACAATTTTCTAGGGTTTAAGTGATTCATCAATAGTAAAGGAAGTTGAAACTGTGTTGATACCTATGGCCCAGCTAGAATTTCAATTAAAGGCTGTGGTACAAATTTTGTAAACATTTTCCCATAAAGATATAATTAATCTTGATTTTGCTTTTCAAGATTTGTAGAGCAGACAGGGGCTCTCAGATTCAGAATGGTCTATATATTAGACAATGTTGCAAAATTTATAATTCAAGTTTTATTTTCAATATATCTTTTTTTCAGTTTTGGCTTCTTTCAGAGCAGGCTCAGAAGTCTTGATGGTCACCAAGAATTGTAGAGTGTCAAACTCTACATTTTGTTTCAGTTTTGGCTTAATGCGCTAGTCTCAAATGGCGCACCAAGTGTCAAAGCCATTGCAATGTTTCAAGCACTGAGTTTTATGCGGAGGGTGCCATGTGTCCTTTTAGAGTTTATGTGGAGCGTGCCACATATCAAGTAGCATCTTTTGATTCATTTTGTTTCAATGCTGTAGAAGGTGCCATGTGTCACTAGTGGAAGCAGTTTCAAAAAGCTTCCTTTTTTGCTACATGCTTGTGGAGGGCGTTGTGTGTCTTTTTGAGTTTTATGCGGATGATGCCGCGTGTCCCTTTCTAGATTTTATATTGATCTCAGCATAAACTATGGTGGACCACAATTCATGTTGCTACAAGCTTGCGGAGGATGCCACATGGCGATAACAGAGAAGAAGTTGCTTTATTTATAATCTCTTATAGCATGAAACATTTTAATTCATAGTTGCTGCAGGTCATGCCAAGTGTTGGCTTCCGCAGAACCTTTCAAAATTTTCATTTGTTTCAACAAGCTTGCGGAGGTTGCCGCGTGTTAGCTTGTATGAGTGCGGGTGCCACTATCTATCCCAGTTTTATTCCCTTTGTGGGTAGTGAGTTATGAAGGTTGTGGGTCCCATTATTATTGTGTCTCAATTTATAAGTGAAGCGGGTTGTGACAGATGTCATAACAGAGGGCGCCTGAGTATAAAGACACAATTTTTTAAAAAAGGCTCCGTGGGATAGGTTACGTATCATTTTTTGGAGGCTGCGGAATGTGACAAGTGTCTTTTTCCTGTTGATTTCTTTGAGGACAAAGGAGTTTCTAAGTATATGCATACCCTACTATCTGTCATAATTTCTTTTCATCTTTATGCACACGGGTGTCACCATGTGTCTGAGTCTCAATACAGGTGGTGTGCCACATAATACTTTGCCCCAGCCAATGAGCGCACAGGAGGGACGATTGTTGCAGATTCAGAAGATCGTAACCGCCATGGACTTCTAGTAATCTTCAGTTCTATTGGGCCATTGAGGATTCAGGTTGTTGCAAGCAATCTTGTGTCAAATTGATGATTATAAATATGCAGAATTTGTAATCCAGATGGACATTCATTTTTTTATATAAGTTTTCAATCAGAGATCTAATAAAGGAGTCAGAGACTTTACTGTGACCAATTTATGTCATTTTGCCTTTATTTTGTTGTTCTTGATAAGAAAGTTAATATATCTATGCATGTATCTATGCCTTTTATGTTGTTGGAAGATTAATAAGAAGAATTCTGTTCTGTCCCTTGGTTGATATCATCTGTGTCTTTGCAAAGTTGTCTAGTTATAAGCCTTTGATAATATTTGTTATATCTGTTTATGTTGATCATGTAGTATCTGCTCTTTAATATAACTGTATCTTGAGAATAGCTTCACTGTGCTTGAGTTGAAGGAATACTTTTTACTTAGGCGCATCGCCATAATTAGATTTTCTTATTATATCTGTAATCCTATTAATTTCTTTCCCTTTGCTCAAAACCCAATTGAAATAGGAAGAGCCAGCTTCTTTAAAATCTGGAGGTTGTTTCAAGTAGCAAGTCTCACATTCTTGAAACTTCCCATGTTGGTGTTGGAACCTACACAAATTTATACATCAATAGTTAGATTTAAAATTAGGGTTCTAGTTAAAGTAAAATCATGGTTATGATTAGAATTAGGGTTAGGGTTAGGGTTTCTATTAGAATTAGGGTTAGAATTAAGGTGGGTTACTATTAGAATTAGGGTAAGAACTAGAGTTTTAGTTAGGGTTAGGGTTCAAACTAGAGTTAGGGTTAAAGTTCAATTAGGGTTAAGGTTAGTATTAAGGTTAGGGTTAGGGTTTGAATTATAGTTAGGCTTAGGGTTAGATTCAGGGTTAGTATTAAGGTTAGGGTTAGGGTTTGAATTATAGTTAGGCTTATAGTTAGAGTTAGGGTTAGGGTTAGGTTTAAAATTAGGATTTGGGTTAGGGTTAGGATTATAATTAGGGTTGGGGTTAGGATTAGGGTTAGAATTAGGGTTATGACTATACTTAGGGTTAATGTTAGAATTAGAGTTAGGGTTACAATTAGGGTTAAGTTTAGTATTAAGGTTAGGGTTTTAATTAGGATTGGGCTTAGGGTTAAAATTTAAGTTAGAGTTAGAATTAAGGTTATTGTTAGATTTTAAATTAGGGTTATAGTTAGGGTAGAATCATGGTTATGACTAGAATTAGGGTTAGGGTTCCTCTTAGAATTAGGGTTAAGGTTCAACATTGAGATTAAAATATTCCTTAAAAATAGGCATCTAATTCTAACCACAACCATAGGAGTACACTTAGAATTGTTTTATAAGCCTCAAAACCCTCAATCTAACTGTACTTCTAAATCTAACATTATTTAACATAACTCTAACCTTATTTAACATAACTCTAACCATAATTCTGGTCATAACTCTAATAATAACACTAAACCTAATGCTAACCATAATCCCAACTCTAATTTGTACCCTAATTATATTTCTAACCCTGACCCTGACCCTAACCCTAACCCTAACCCTAATCCTAACACTAATGCTAACCCTAACTCCAATTCTAAGCATAGTTCTAACCCTAACCCTATTTCTATTCCTAACCCTAACCCTAATTGTGACCCTAAGTCTTGTTGATAACTGAAGGGGGGGGGGTGAATCAGTTATCCTAATTATTTCTTCTTTTGAACTTTCTTATTAATCAATGCAGCATTGAATCAAACAAACAAACATTACCATGAAATGAAAAACACATGACACAGTATTTTTGATGTGGAAACCCTGTTAAGGAAGAAAACCACGGGGTGATTAACCCAAAGATTATTCTCTGTTAGAAGAATAAGGAATTACAAAATGGCACTTGCCAATTAGGGCTCACTGCCCGAGCACACTGCTCACAAAGAGGCCCACTGCCTACAAGGAGACACACTGTCTACAAAGTGATAAGAATCATAGTCTTGAACTGATTGGAAGCATCTACATATGCTGGAGTTCAGTTCCGGTTAGGCTCAGTACACTGATCTGCTGCACTTCATCTTTCCTTTGTTCTTTATTCTGCTATCTTTTCACATACCAGATCTTTCTTACTGCTTCTGCTCTGCTCTGTATTTATTCGCATACACCTTCACACCATTACTCCTTTCACAACTAAATCCATCCTCTATATATATCCGCACTAGTGATTTCATTATCTTTCTAGTTGGCACCCGGAATAATCTATCTTCTCACAAACTCTGTTCTGTCGGCTGAATCCTTGCATATCAAGTAATGCGGATCAAGCATATACTTGTAGATATCATTAATCATGTCGGCCAAACATGATTCATGCCTTCACAACCTTTACCATCAACAGTAACACATCCAGAAAATAGTCTGATACTCTGTCAGTAAGTTCTTCCTCTGTTCTCACTGTCTCTCAGGAATCCGGTACTCAACTATTCATATCCTTTTCTTTGTTCATCACCGGAGGCTAAATCCTTGGAATATACTACTCAAGGTAGTCCTCTTGACTTCCCCAAATCCGCACTGCACCAAGACACTTCCTCTGAGAGATCCGGACCAATCTGTCGGACCTTGCCACATGCTCTGTTCTTGTTCACCAGACCACAACAATCTTCATTCTGACTTCTGATAGAGACACACCATGACTTGCGGATATGTGGGATGACCTTTGTTGCCATAAATGACAACAACCATGAATCCATATAGTGTCTCTTGCCAACAAGTCTAACCTAAATAGTAACCCTAACCCTAATTTTAACCCCTAACTATAATCCTAAATACAATATATAATATAATTTCAATTAGAATCATTAAATAATATAATATATAATTTTAATAATTATATATATTATAATTATAATTATTATATATAATATATTATAATAATATATCTAATCTATATGATTCTAATATATTATAATTGGGATTAGGGTTAGGGTTAGGGTTAGGGTTAGGGTTAGGGTTAGGGTCAGGGTCAAGGTCAGGGTCAGGGTTAGAAATATAATTAGGGTACAAATTAGAGTTGGTATTGTGGTTAGCATTAGGGTTAGTGTTATTATTAGAGTTATGACTAGAATTATGGTTAGAGTTATGTTAAATAGTAAGGTTAGATTTAGAAGTACAGTTAGATTGAGGGTGTATTAAGGTTAGGGTTACTGTTACATTTATTTAACTTGATGTCAATTCTTCATACTCTTACATTTGTCATGGTAGGAATTTGGTAAAAGTTAATTTTGATGAAGTTAAATTTTATAAATTTTTGATAAATATCTATTGATTATTGACATGATTTCATTCTTATAGGTCATCATGTACCAAACACTCTCTATAAGTGTATGGATGTAACTAAATTGGTTTTGTAAGCATAGTTAATCGAAAAAAGTAACTAGTGAGGTGTTGTATCACCTTTTTATAAAATAAATGGCCAAAACTTATGTATCTTTTTTTTTTAATTACTTGAAAGTGATATATATGTTTTGAATTTTGAGATTATGTAAACTAATAAAATGTATATATTTTAGTGTAGTTGATGATTGTATTTTAAAAAATTATTTGGAAATATTTTTTATGAAATTAGCACTATAATTTGATTGTAACATTGATAAAATGTTTTAAAATGAGGTTAATTTTTTTTATAGTAAATCTTACTTTTCCCATAATTTTTTTTCATATTCATAACTTGGAAGAGTAGTGCATTTGTTAATGTTTTATTATATATATAGTCTTGTTTATTAATAACACAACTATTTCAAGATGCCTCCACATTTTGTCTTAACTATTTATCCAAGATAGAATATGATTATATCATCTTGACATACAATCTCTCTTCTAGTGCATCATGTTTTCTTAAACTTTAGATTTCTCTTGAGAAAACAATCAAACTTATATTTGGGAGTTGATGGTCAACTTTAGTGAAAGTAAAAAAAGAAAATATAAACAATATATGTTTAAAAATTGCACTTTTAAATATGTAAAAAGGTATTTTTGATTTTTTTTTAAATTTTATTTACAAAAGTAGAAGTGGTAGGAACATTAAGTTTTCAAATAATTTTATTTTTTATAAATTGATACCAAAGTGATGCTACATATGTATCTAATGGGCACTTCTTGTTAGAAAAGTTGTGGCCCAAATCTACTTTAACTACAATGAATCCAACCAAAACACATTTTCAGCTAAAAGGTGACATAGATTTGAACTTTCAAGGCTTCTAACCTCTAGGTTTTATATTTTTTATGCTTTGTCATTCATACCATTTTTTTGTTGATTCATTTCTAATCCATTCCTTCTTTGGCCAGTGTCATGTGAAGAGGGCTACCTTAGTCTCAAGGACTAAGTCGTGACTTAGATTAAGGTCCTAAGGACCCAAACATAAGGAATTTGAATTAGGTTAGTTATGACCTTTATTTAAATAATTTGGTGATTTTCTAATTACCTACCACCTTAGGCCTTGGTGGAAAGTGGTTTGTGTAAGGGGCAATGATACTATTACATTGATGAAAAGGTTAGATGGGCATTAGATTCCTCAAACTTCTTGATGGTGGTATGATGTCAAGGTTTTGGAAAGTTGCTTAATTTTTGGATTTTAGGTTTTGCTATTTTTAGTGAGCTATGTGTAGAAAGAATGAGATTTTTAATTCATTTATTTTCTTATTTTGTGGGTAGTGGAATCATTATGGTTTATAGGTGGTTTTCTTGGTGGTGGCAATAAATTGGGATGCATGGGTGTTGTTGCAATGTAAGCATTGTATAGGAATAAGGGAGAGAATAAAAGAAAAAAATTGAATGAAAAAGGAAGAGAGAATGATATGTAAATTATAAATTTATTGTAGGGGATTCTTGGGGATCTATGTGTGGCTTTTGGGTGATCCCAAAATATTGTGTCTCAAACTTGGGACATCCTGATTTTTGTCTAAAATCACATATATTTTAGAAAAATTAATGGTTTAAGCCTTGAGGGGTTCCATATAAAGGGGTTTAATTGAAGGGGGTTAGATAAAACACCCTTAGATCAAACCCCCTTCCAAAGAATCCCCTAGTCTTAAATCAAGACCTCGATGGAGTCTCCTTCCAACCTATCAAAACGTTGACAAAAAACCAATTTGCTTCACCTTTTGGGCGATCACATGAAGTCATTTATAAATTCTATTTTGTAAACATGTATCCCTTAGTATAAGATTTCCAAAAAGTATGATTTTGAATATATTTATTTGATTATTATATTTATTTTCTATTTTCTAGTGAACATAGGTTTTTCACCAAACATCAAGGTCTCTATTCTACACATGCAAAAAAATAAAAAATAGAGAAAAAAAAATTTGAAAAATATTTGCACACTAGGTATTGATGTCCTTGTTTCAACAAAAAATAATTTAATTTGGATACATACAGAAAAAATTATGTTGTATGGTATAAACCTATGTTTGAATTATAATTAATCTCACTTAAAAAATTAATAAAAAATATGCAACAAAAAATTATGAAAAAATATCTGCACACTAGATATTGGTGTTACAAATCTATGTTTAAAATTTTATAATTTGATTTTTTTTTTTAAAGTTATGATGTATGGTATAAATGTCACTTTTAAAAAATATTGTTAACTATAAAAAAATATATTAAAAGTTACGTAAAAAAATTCACATATTATTTCTTAATTTTTTTAAAAATATACATTTAGAATCTACACACAAAATCTCAAAAATCACTAGTTCATATCATCTTCAATTTCTTAATGGTTTAGTTGCTATAGGTGTTAGAAAGTGAAATTTTAGTTAAAAATGTTGATTTCAATGTCCTACTTTGGCCAAAAAGTGGGACACATCAGGGCTTAAATTTGATAGTCCACTTTCCCTATCAAGGAATTTTTTTCCCACAGTTTAGTCTTCAGTATTGCCTGTCACGTGATAATTAATTTTTTTAAATGCAAGTCAAAATTTTATATATAAAGTTGGAGCTTTCTCAATTCAAAACCTAAATCGGTGAATGCTTTACCAAGTGAAAAAGCTTAGGATAAATAAAATATTTTATAAAAAAAACAAATCTGACTAATTTTTTTTTTAAATAATAGAAGTTCCTATTAAAAAATTTAAAAATAAAAGCAAAAAGTTAGAAATTTAGAATGAATATATTCTATAAAAAACAAATCTATTTCTTAAATAATAGAAGTTCCTATTAAAAAACTTAAAAATAAAAGCAAAAAACTACAAATTTAGAATGAATATATTCTATAAAAAATAAATCTATTTGGAATTAAATAATAAAAGTTCTATTAAAAAATTTAAAAATAAATGGAAAAAATATATATTATATAATTTAGAATGAATATATAATTATATTCATAAAAAACAAATCTAAAAGATATGTATTTAAAATGAATATATAATTATATTCATAAAAAACAAATCTAAATATTTGAGATATATTCTATTAAAAAACAAATCTAAAAGATATATATATTTAAAATGAATATATAATTATATTCATAAAAACAAATCTAAAAATTTGAGATGTATACTATTAAAAAATAAATCTAGAATATTTGGGATATATTCTATTAAAAAACAAATCTTATATATATATATATAGTGAGATTTTCATATTGATTGTTTTTTTTTACAGTTTTAAAAATAAATTACTTGTATATCAATACAATCAAATATTTATTTTTGTTGTATTTTACAGTTAAAATATTTAAATACAGCTATAGAACTGTCAAATTTAAGCCCTGGGACACATTATTGTGGGATCACCCTTTTTAGAATATAACATCTCTTTTGCATGGACTATGGCATTCTTAGTTTGGTGTTTAGTAATGTGAAGACCAATGCTAAGAGATATTAGATTATGTAAGTCTTGTGTGGAGCTTTGTCAATTATGTATGACTGGTAATATTTTATGACTTAGCAGATTATATTCCAAGTCATTTGTTTCATATCACCTATGCACTATTATTGTTATTGGGGTACATGCATTTTGTAAGAAGGGTCTAAAAGGACTGCAGTTCTTTTGGGTATTGTGTTTCTTTTCTCACTAAATACTTCTTGGAGATGCATTCTTGTATTCAATATTGAGAAGGTTTCTTTTGAATGATTACTAAAGTATAGTTAATATACCCTCTTTGGGGGATTGTATGGTTTGGTTACCTTTGTTATCTCTTCACATCTTTAAGATTGAGAGAGTTTTCTTATATTTTATTGATTGTTGAATGAACATGAGTATGTGTGATCACTAATTACATAAGGTTGTCTCTTATTGTATAAACCTTTGGTGTCCTATGGCCCTTAGTGAGGTACCATATGCTTCTTGGGATTATTCTTTAGCTAGAGAGTATCATTATAGTCGCAGTGTTCTTGTTGTATTATGAATATTAATTTAAGCTAGAAGATATTGTGCTTGTCTCTCTCCCTTGTTAGTTTTGCTTTCCTTACCTAGACATGGGGTTGGGTGATGGTCTAAGGAAGGAATTTTGTTGCACCCCTATCTCCTAGATATAAACCAATCTTTGCAAGTAACTTGAACAAGGAACATGAAAATCCTCATGACAATAATAAATTAAGCATTTGGATATATAAATTTTATTACCTATGGATCTAGGGCTTGTAAAATACTATATAGGAGGTTTAGATTTTTAATTATAATTTAGGGATTATGGTTATTAATTTACACTATATGGTTGAAGAACACTGTTGTAACTACTTTTCTCTTATATTTATTACATGGAAATGTGTATTTGATCATTCTTGTAGTAGAGTATTTATGAATATACTAGAAAATTGCAATGTGATTTAGTTCAATCTTGTAACAAGGTATCTATGAAGATAACGACATGGCAATGTGTGATGTATTTCTTGTATATGGCAAGTTGACTGTACAATATTTTGTCATTCCGACTTGGAATCTTGAACTCTCAGTGGTGATCATTTTGAGAATGTTTGTATGAATTTATGACATCTCATAAAGGGAAGTAAATAATCCTTTTCCTATGAGATAATATAATCTAAAACCTTAGCATGGTGTCGATAGATGTACTATGAAAATATTGGATATGGATGTGTTTCTAGGTCTCTTTTTTGTGGCAATTGATTCAATTCTTAAATGTTTATAAACAAGACATTTGTACTATAGAAATCAATCTTTTAAAGTGTAAACCCTAAAGGGTGTCATGGTGGCTTAGTTGCCACTATATTGTTGGGTCACTGTGCTTAATAGGGATTTTGGGGAAATTGTTAGAAACCCTAATGCCCACTACTAAAGGTAGTATAGTGCCTCCATCATAGCTTGAAATTTTGAAATCTTTAAATGTTATGTTATCTCAAGTGAAAACATGTTTTGTAGTATAGTAATGATTGTAACAATGTTAATAGTAGGATCTAACCCTAGATCACCATATTTAATTGCTTATGTTGGATTTACTATTGAAGGTTCATTAATGATATTGAATGGTGTCTTATCGATTGCATATTTAATACTCTTTATTCTATAATAAGAAGAGGCATGTAATTAGGGTCCTATACGCTATGACATTGAGTTATCCTGCTATCTTGAATGGAATGTGTAAGATGGTTGTAAATAATGCATCTCTCAAATAGCCTAACTATTGTCCTTTACTTAAACGATGAATGTACTACTAGCTATGAAACTATGATACTAGTGCCTAAGGTGTAGATTTATCTTTATAGTGGCACACAAAATCCAATTCTAGGGCTGAAAATTCCAAGATCACAACACACATGGACAATTGGATGTGTCTTACAATCATCAAAGCTCTGGCATAGATAATACCCTTGGGGGCAATCAATCTGCCCAATTACAGTTGATATTCCCATTCCAAAAATTAATACAAACAATAGAACAAATATTAAAAATCCTATTTTATTTGCCATTCTTTTTATTGGGTGGAGATTTTGATAACTTATATGAGATCCAAACAATTTATATTAGATTTTTAATCTAGTTAAAAAGTAAAAATCAAAGTGAATTTGTAATCCTTTAGAGGAATGTTTTCATAATTAATGCAAGTACCATTGTTGTTGTTTTAATTTGGCATATGAATGCTATTGAGGAGTTTTCACACTGCTAGGTTTGGGTGGTTGTTCAGTTGTGCGCTTGCCTAGATTGCATCAAGCTAGTTATGTGATTAAACTTCTTCAATATGTAAATAACCTTATTTTAACCACAACAAGAACCCAAATTTTAAGGAATTATTTGAAAGCATTTGAAATATTTTGTAAAGAGGTTTAGATGCAAGTCAACACTAGTAAAACTAGGCTTTTGATAATCTAATGGAAAAGGGAGGCAAAATACATATGCTTCATATTCAAGAGGAACCCACTTGAGATAGTCACATAAATTAAATATTTGGGGCTTGATTTAAATAACAAGCTCAATTGGAAAACCTGCATAATTAAGAGAATCCAAGGAGGGTGAAGAACATTATCCTCTCTACGAAATGGGTACAAAAATTTTTGATATATGGGATTGGAAAACCACTAGGGTCTTGTTTGGCTACTAGTAGCCTTAGTGGTGCTCTATTGGTGTAAAGTTTGGGTGAGCAATACATTGAGTCTAAAGTGGAGAGAAATTGAGAGAATTCAAAAATGTTTAAACATGAGCAAATTAAAGATTAAAGTGTCAATCCCATATAGAACAATTCTAGCAAAAAAACATAATTTTTCAATAGAAATCATAACTATAATACATCTCCTAGGCTATATAAATAAAATAGAGAACACAGAGGAGGATAGATGGCCAACGGCACTAATGTGAGAAGAGTTGAATATAGAAGAAAGTGGACTTGGATGAAATAAAACAAACCAAGGATGAATAAGTGGGATGTCAACTTCTAGTAATACCCAACCACCAATCAAAAGGTTAAAACTTATGTGAGGGAAAAGTTTAAACTAAGCATGTGGACAAAACAACTCACAAGGAAAAACAATGCCAAATGACTCAGTTCAATTCCACTTAGGAACATGTTCAAAGTACTTACAAAGGGGCAAAAAATAAATGAAAAACAAAAATGATCATAGTCTAATTAGGTATTGGATTATACCAACTTAAACACAAGATGGATAGGTGGAAGATCCCAAGAGAAAGATGGGAAGAGAGTTCTAATATGTATTTTCTATACTTTAGGGATGGTAGAGATAGAATGACATTATATCATCAAATGCTCTACATATAAGGACATTTAAAGTAACTATCCAAATAACCTACAAGAAATGTTAAAAAAATTTTAAAAAACTTTTAATCAAAATTCGAAACAAGAAAATAAACCTTAAAAATTAAAAAAAATAGCAGAAATCTTTAAACTAATAATTAATTACACTACTCTCGTGTTTGACAATATCTCACTTCTTTGATTTTTACTTTTAACTCTTAGAAATCTCATATAATTTTTTATTTTTATTTTTTTTAATGCGCCTAGTAAACTTTTTAAAGTGACCATTTTTAAAAAATTTTAACGTGACCGCTGGCGCGACATGCCCTCCGGCTCCACACGGACGGGGGAGATTGGACTTCCTGACCTCCTTACCTGAAACAAGAGTTGTTTGGCTCTTGTATAAGTTGTTTGGCTCTTGTATAAGTTATTAAAATCTTTATATGTGTATCTATGTCTAGTTTGATGGTTATTATCATCTATGTATAATTAACAATGATGGTTAATAATAAATAATTGGTGGGCAGAGCAATGGTTATTCTTAAATATCATCCACTTCAATTGTGATATATCAATTTTGACCAATAAAAATAAGACATATTTAATTTTTTTGGTATGGATGAAATGTAAAATTATTATTCAATGTTTGACCATTAAATAGGATGATATTTAAATAAAATGCTGTTGATTACTTAACCACAAACAACACAAATTGTTCTCGTCATGATATTTAAGCGACATCCTCAATGCAAATGATTCAATCAACATATCCTGCTCTTTTCACCCAATGGCAAAGAAAATAGGTGGTTTGGCATTTGTTGTATTGTTTGTGTTAATTTTCGGAATGCGAATATCAGCTGCAACTGGGCAGATTGACTGGCCCCAACAAAATTATCTATGCCAGAGCTTTGATGATTGTATGGGATACCCAAGTGTCCTTGTGTGCTGTGATCGTGGAAGTTGTGGCTTTGGAATTGGATTTTGTGTATTGCATGTTTTTAGAATGCACTTTACTTAAATATTATCTATTTTTCTTTGAAATAATTTCATCTTTGTGATGGTTTGGTTTGATTAATATGATGGTAAAATTTTGTATTACAATTTATTGCATGTATTGATAAATAAGAGACATGCAGAAGTCTCACTTCATTGGCTTTGAAGTTCATAGCGAATATTGCAGCTAATCTATAAAAAATGTGGATCCAGACTAGAATTTTCTTGGTAGTATGTTATTAGACTCGAGAAGAAAGCTGATATTGATAATGCATATTTCTTATTCAAGTAGATCAAGAATGTTGTATTTTCTTTGTAATTTAGTTTAATTTGAAATTTTGTTATGTCAATTTTTCCTGGTTTTCCTGATGAAGATTTACATGAGGAACATGGTAAAGGCAAACAAATTAAGATTCGGTTGTTCATTAATTAATTTCTGTATTCTATTAACATATCATTTAAAAGAAATTCTTTGAAAAACTTATAGTGAATCTCTTTTAAAAAATAAAATGCAAGGCGCTTTCAGTTGTATGTTTTTAAAAGTATGTTATGGAAGTGTAAGAGTTGATCTTTGAACATAATGTCAAATTAATCAACATATCTTTGAAGATCATGGCAAACACTGCCCACACGCTGTAAACCAAGAGACAGAAAGAATATAAATGGCCAGAAGCTATGAAATGCATGTTGTTCTTATACATTTAAGATTGTCATAGTGTCCTTGGATCCATCTCAATTTGGCAAATGAAACCTTTACAATATTAAACGTCTGTCAGAAAGTTGACACAGTTGAGAATCACACTATTCTTGCCCTTAATTAGATTGAGATTGGCCTTTTTGTCCTCGTATCATTATTTCAAGCGGGCACTGGAGCATTATATATGCTCTAATTAAATGGGTTTAGTTATACTATTGGACGATCATCGATTCTGTAGTTATATAAGTTTACTATAATCAAAAGATTCCAGGCTGATTTATCACGTTTAAAAGCACCAAAAACAAAACAAAACCATAATAATAAATTAAGCAAGAAAAAACGAAAATGTTTGTCTATAAGATAGACAGCTTCAATTACAAATAATAAGAAAATTAGGTCATATAAATAAATGTCAATTGTATTAATTTAGTAGAACTTATATTAATTGATGATATAGATTAAATAATTTTGAATGCTATTAAATTACAAGTTGCACTGGGTTGCTCCTATTTCATTTTAATCAGTGTAGTTTTTAAATGCATCTATTTAAAAAGTGTTGTTATTTGATTTGTTTAAGATTTATTTTATTATATATATACATAGATGCAACTTGTTTCAGTTTTCATTATTTCAATAATTCTTTTGTTTTGTTTTTATTTTAAAAAGTGTAATTATTTATTATATGTTATTTTTAATAGTTTTATTTGTAAACATTTTTTTTAAATGCGGGTAAATTTTTTAAAACATGACCGATGCTAGTGCGAAGCTCGTTGGCCCAGCGGGGGTTTGAATTCTGGTGGCTGTCACTACAACCAAGTGACTTAACCACCAAACCACGCCCTTATCATAATTTTATTTGTAAACATTAATATATAGTTTAAGATTTTATTATTTTTATATTTAAAAAATAAATGTTAGCTCAAAATAAATTTTCTTGTAAGATCCCATATAACCACTATAGATTATTAATTTGACCTATAGTTCATTATATGTGCACACATTTTTTTAACAATAAAAAAAATTGGCAGTCCCAATTTTTGGTCGTCCAATTGCTAAAAATAAATTTGGTAGTCCACAATTTTTTGATAGTCAATAAAAACTATGAAACCAAAAAAGAAATTGGGAAAAATAAAAAATAAAAACTAAAAACGAAATTGAAATAAGAAAATCACAACTATGGAACCAAAAAAAAAATTGGAAAAAATAAAAAATAAAAACTAAAAAGGAAATTGAAATAAGAAAATAAGAAAATCACAAAAAATACGGAACCAAAAAAGAAATTGGACAAAATAAATAATAAATAAAAATTAAAAAGGAAATTGAAATAAGAAAATAAGAAAATCACAAAAACTATGGAACCAAAAAAGAAATTGGACAAAATAAATAATTTAAAAAAAAAATTGAACGAAAAAAAATGAAAAAATCACAAAATCCTTTAAAAGTTGTGTTTTCTTTTAAAGCTGCATGAGTGTAGTCCAAAAAAGAAATTGGAAAAAATTAAGAATAAAAAAAAAAATTGAAAATAAGAAAACAAAAACTATGGAACCAAAAAAGAAATTGAAAAAAAAATAAAAATAAAAACCAAACATAAAAATTGGAAAAAAAAAATAGAAACTAAAATAGAAATTAGAAAAACTAAAAAATAAAAACAAAAAAAAAGAAATTGGACAAAATAAAAAATAAAAACAAAAAATATTTGGTAATGGTTAATTTTTTTTAGTTCTTTAAAAAAATAGTTTAGTTAATATTCAAATTTAATCTTATTTAATTTGAAATTGGTTTAATTTATTTATTTAATTTATAATTGATCTTTCCAATTTTCTAAATTCAGCTTTTTCCTCCATCATCTATCTTATCATTATTTTTTCTATTATTCTTCAAAAATTAAATAAATTTTCTAAATTTATTTAATTTGGTCTTTCCACTATTCCTCTAAAATTAAATAAATTTTCTAAATTTATTTAATTTGGTCTTTTCCATTATTCTTCTAAAATTAAATAAAATTTCTAGATTTATTTAATTTGATCTTTTCCATTATTATTCTAAAATTAATAATAACTTTTTAGTTCTTTAAAAAAATAATTTAATTAAGATTTTTATTTAGTTTGAAATTAGTTCTTATTTAATTCTATTAAAAAATATAGAAGATTTTACATTGATATATATGAAAATGGTGTTTATTTATATTAACATTATAATTTTTTTTAGTCCTTTAAAAAATATTTTTTTTTTAGTTCTCTCTTATTTAGTTTAATTTGAAATTAGTTCTTATTTAATTTTATACACTGAAGTTACTTTTTTAAATTGTAAAACTATGTTGACTTGATTTATTGAATATCTATCTTTTATGCACTAAAGATATTTTTTAAATTACAAATATATGTTAGGTTGAAAGATACTTTTTTAAATTGCAAATTTATGTTAGGTTGAAAGATACTTTTTTAAATTACAAATTTGTGTTAGGTTGATTTATTGTATTTAGAAAGTTTTTTACAGAATTCTTTTTTCAAATATAAAATATAAAATAAATTTTATTATAATTTAGAAAAAATTTAATTTTACTTTAGTACTTTTTTAAAATATATCTTTTCTATACACTAAGTTACTTTTTAAAATTGCAAAACTATGTTAGGTTGATTTATTGAATTTTGTGTACTCCCTGGTCACCACGGCTACTGCCTCATTAATTTCTATAAATATAGGAGATTTTACATTGATATATATGAAAATAGTGTTTATTTATATTAAAATTATATTTTTTTTAGTTCTTTAAAAAATAATTTAGTATAAAGAAAGGATAACCTTTTTGGAGAGATAAGGAACCCTCATATTTAAAAATGACTTCAAATGATAAAAAAAAAATCATGTGTTCATTATCAACCATTTGATCCCCTTTAATGCTTGAATCTTACAACAAACTACTTTTATGTTGCTTATTTTTCTCTCAAAAAATACAAAATAAAAATATTTTGAAAACCCTTATGATATTATGATTCACTCAATGAATTCTACTATGCCCTAATTATTAACTTGATGTGATTTTCACGTAGTGTTAGTTGATAAGAGTTGTAGTCATATGTGAATGTAATGTACAAATACAAATACACACACTAGACAAAGTGAATGCCCAAATTAAATTTCACACACACAATTCACATAAAATGAATGTCAAAGTTAAAAGATACACTTCACACATAGAAAGTGAACATGTGCCAAATTATAAACAAGTTAGTTCAATCACACACAAGTAAACACTCGAGTTGAAATATGCCAAAGAACAAACACACACAAAGTGAATGCCAAAGTTAAAGCACACTCTTCACACGAAGTTAGTTCAATCACTTCATACATAGTTGATTCAAACACACACTTCCTGCATATTATTTTTTAAAAGTTATTTTTGTGCAATACTTGGTCGATAGGAAATTAGTAACATAGATTTTTATTATCCTACATTATTTAGGTACTGCATGGTTCACCTAATCTGTAACATCCCGCCCTGCAACCCCAAAGGGAAAGGACCAAAAGAGGACAAGATAATTTTTTTGACATAAATAGATAACATACACAAGATGTAGTTGTCGATTCGATAGATCGACAACATTCATGGCCATGTATGGTTGAATGCGCAACCTGAAGGAGAGGACTAATTCACCCTCCAGATGAAAATATTATAAAACTACATTCATTTTAAACACCAATTCAAATATTCTTAATCCCATTTCCAAATATAAACATGAATCCATAAACACCATAGTACAAGCGGATCTGATACCCACACCAGAATTCGTAAGTCAAATAAGAGGCAACATCATATATCTTCTCATTATTATAATTTACATCATCTCTCAAAAGAGAGTACAAAATTACATAAAGGAATAAACAAGAATAATGGCATAGCCATGAGTATGATATACAAGTACAACAACATAGTCTTGAATATGATACAATGACTAAAAAGGTACAACAACAGATAGGGTAACTGAGAGTGGGAACATTTCCAATCTGGTGCACCCATAACCTGTTCGTCGGTCCCTAATAGTAGTGGCAACGCCTCCCAACCATGTGGACTCAAAGGAGACCACCCCACCATGCTCGAAGATAGTCACAAGGCCTAGACCAAAGTAACACAGTAAGGGTATACATGATGGCCAACACTCACATCAATCACGAAGCAGATACAGATATCAATGCATACAGCTAAAGTCATAGCATAGAGATGCTCATCCAATAGCATGTCGGGTACTACTCACAACCACTAAAGTACAAGACACAAGGGTGTAAATCAGATGGAAAGTTAGCATGTGTGCTTAAAGGGATGGTACCACATGGAATCAAGTACACTACTCATACCAACAAGGAGACTTAAGCATGCCCAAATCAACGACCCGCAGATGGATAACTCGATGCCCTACAGACGAATCAGCCTTCTCGTATCCTGCCTTAGCCTTTACAAGTGCTCAAGGCCATGCACGAGGACTCAATATCCTAGACTCTCAAGTAACAGACAAAAGTACTAAGTACACTACATCTCAACTCGTAGATTTAAAACCCATCCTCATCAATGGTTTAAGGGTAAAAAATAAATAAACTTCCTTAAATTCTTTCCAAATACATAAGACAGAACATTGAATTTCTTACACTAATTAGTAATATCAATCATCCTTTAAGAGAATTTTGATGTAGTCAAAATCTAAACAAATAAGGTCATAATGGTCAATGCATAAAAGCCAAAAAAAATGTTTCATAACCCATAAATACAATTAAATCATAGGTCCCTAATCAAGTTGCCATATGTTACCTTATCCCAATGATCAAACAAACATATAAAAGCTTATTGTCCATTACCAAATGTTTCAATTACTCTAAACTAGAGATAACGCTCTTTCTTTGGTCACAAAAACAAGTACGCTTATCCCTTGCATTTACTTAATGCTATGGAAGAAAAGGAAAAACAACTATTTCTCTGCCATTAGGGTGAAAGTTGGAAATTGCATTTGGTTTGATAAACATGCCCCATGGACAATGATTAGAGTTGTTAAAGGCCTTCAAGTATGTGTTAGTTGCCTCACTACAATAAACATATTTCTAAGATTATTGCAAGGGCAATTTTTGTGGGAGATGCTAATCGATTCTATCATTTTAAACAAGGATAGTTTTCTTTTGGAAATTATTGGTGATGCTAAATGAAGCAAATCTTAAAATTAATCTTACACCATAATACTATGCAGCATTAGAACTTCAGTAATGATGGAGCGACATCCATCAAAGCATAACGAAAGAGGAATTTTATAAAAGTTATGGTTGGAAGTGCTATGGTAGACATATATGCAAAATGTGCGTATAGACAAGGTGCACAAACTATTGACAGAAAGTATCAAGAAATATGGTCTCCAGACTGCAATGATTCCAGGATAGATACCAAAATGGATATGTCAAACTGGCTCTAGAAACTTTTGAGTAAATGTAATTAGTAGGTGTAAAGCCAAGTAACACAACCGCTGCCAACATATTCCCTGCCTGTGCTAGAATGGGGCTTTGGAACAGGGTATGGACATCCAACAAATTATAATGGAAGGGGGATTTTAGTTAGAAGTTGTAGCTGCAAGTGTGCTGGCATACATGTATGCAAAAAGTGGACATGCATACAGGGCATGTGAACTGTTTGACAAAATGACTCAATTAAATGTGATCTCATGCAATACAATTATTGCAAGACGTACACAAAATGGATTTGTTGAAAAGGCTTTAGAAACTTTTAAGCATATACATCTGGCAATGTAAAGCCAAATCCCAAAACCTTTGCCCATGTCCTCTCTACCATGCCAAACTGGCAGCAAGCATACTCTAGTTTTTATGAAGGTAGAAATAGGGTTTTGATTTTTTTGAGCTTAAAGAAATAGCTAACATATTTTAGTTTTTGTGCTGGAAGGAAACAAGGAGTTGATACAAATACCTCATATCGCACTCCCAAAAACAACGACCTCCTATTCTAATCGCACAGGTCCTCCTTGCAAATGATATTATGTTTGAGAGGACTCGATCTATGTTTGATCTTTGAGGGCCAGGGCCTCCATCAGAATTCAGAGAGTCAGAGTCTCTAGCTACAAACTAGGTATTGCATTCAAAATTTGTTCCCTCTCTAAAACCCCTTCCTTTTGTCTTCCTGGGGGATCATGCCCATGCCCATCGCTTAGCTGTAGCTGTGATGTGGTGCCAGTTATCATAGATCTTAGTTTAGGTGTTGGCACCATAGGAACTACCTCCCTAGTCGCACCAACATTCGCCTCCTCCATTGTTGCATCATCCTCCATAAGGTCATCTTCTTCAGTCTCAAAATCCACTGCATCCACCTCTACACCAACCATTTTTTTCCTCCCAGTGAACTCTTGTTGCTTTCTCAGAATACAACCTTGCGAAATGTATGAAACTCCCAAGCGCACCCCAACAGCAGAGCATAAATGATCCATAACAACAAAACTAACCTTCCTTCTACAAATCCACCCCATAACCGTTGGGATACACGTCTTCTTCTACCAGAAATCTCCTTTCTGATTCTTAGATATTTTCACTCTTAACTCCTACGCCCTCTTCCATCTACCCTGCAGATATTTTTTGACCGCAATAAACTCCTACCCCACTTCTCTGTCCCCTCCTATCGTATATGACATGGTAAGAGTTAAAGAAATTTGACTTCTCTTTTTTCTGTTTCAAGGGCATCTTCCCAAGGTGTTTGACTCAGCCTACTCCAACATATACGACAGCCAGATAATATCTTCCTTCTTAAACTCACTCACCAACTTCTCAAAGGACCACCAAAGGTAAGGGGAGGGTTGTCACATAATCTATTGATTGCTTAGAATTTATTTAGTTCATTCATGATTTACTTCATGTGCTTATTCATTTAATACCACTCCATTATTTTTATTTGCGAAAAAATAATTGAATTTCTTATATTATTTATAGCCTTGTCTACCAACAACCACATGTAATGACTTTCCATAAAAATAAAAATATAAACTATTTAGTGATAGGCCTATAAATATTTGTGCCTATCGGCCATTTGATAGCACCTTTGGTGCTTTTACTAGTTTTAATAAAATTATATATTAAAAATTAGTTTTAAAATTTAAAATTTAATAAAAAAATTATATCAAATTTTTAATTTAATAGAGAAAGGTTCAAAATAGTCGTAGAAACTTAGAAGTTAGGAAGAAAAATACATTAAATATATAAATAAATCATTATTATAATGTAAAATATATTTTAAATTCAATAAGATAAATATAATTTAATTTTAAAGTTTAAAATAAATAAGCTAAATATAATACAAATATTATTATTAAAGTTTAGATTTGTAAGAAAATAAAATACCACTTACATAAAAATCTTAAAGTGAATTAATCAAATAGTATTAAGAGTAGGGATAGTAAATAAGTAAACAGTTGGTATTTAGTTTTTGGATTAATGTTGATTAGACACTATTAAATGCTTTCAATCAAGTGATGTATAGTGATTTGATACGAATCAATAATTTTTTTACGGATAATTTAGGTTACTTTCATAATCTATGAAATTGATTAGACATCTATTGAATGGACCATGTGTTCTATGGATTTGATATATTGTGTGGATTTAAACTTCTTTGGGTTTTAAGTCTAAAACCTTCTGACATTGATTCCATAAGCTATATAAAAATGGTGGTATGAACAAAGGAATTTTCTAAACTGAAAATATTTACTCCTCTTTTTAAACTCCTAAGATACCAATTTCACAACTTATACAATGACAAAGAGAACAATTAGTAATGTAGAATGCATAGGATGATATACAAATATTAATGCTCTTAAGATGAGGTAGTAAATAATAGATATTTCTTGTTAGGGATTAGATGTGTACTGAGTATGTTTCTATATCTTCCAAATGAATTAGAGGTTTTCCTTAAATACAACACCCTAACATGTAATTTATAATAATTTATGCTTCAAATAGGATCATAATGAATAATTGGAGGGAAAAGTTTGGACCTAAGATTTAAAATTTGAATATGAAAAGCTAGATTCATTTATGCAAATTGTGAATCTAAACCATGATAAGGGATGGGTAAACTAAGGATCAAGTCTAGACCTTAGGAGTGAGTGTAGCTAGAATCAAGATAGGATCAAGTTATTTTCCAAGTTTCACATTAAACACATTATTTTACATGCTAGTATTTGCATCCAAATCAAACTATTTGGTGTCTCCAAAGTGAAGGGAAAAAGTACAAGGTATGAAATTTTCAACATTACATTCTATTGCCACTTTGACTTGCATGTAAACTACCATTAGGATGCATGTCAAAGTAAAACATTTTACCTCAACCTTAATGGGATTCTAATGAACTTTATTGAACCTACTTGAGGCCTTAGGAAAGGAGATCCACTATCTCCTTTCTTCTGCAAAATTATACATGGAGTGCATTTGAACAAAAACTATAAAGCTATACATGCCACTAAGGGAGTGGAATCTTTCAAACATCAATAAAGTATAGATGATACCATGTACTTTTTGAGAAATTGAGTTTTGTTGAATCATTCATGATCAAAGATACTTTATCCTCATACTTAGCTCCTTTAGGCTAGTCCATCAATGAAACAAAATCTAGTTTTTTTCTTGCATGAAAGAATAGTAAATGTATTAGGTTTAAAAATTGGGAATCTTCAAAACAAATACATGGGAGTGTCATTGTTCATAGAAATCTTAGATCCTCTTTCTACAAGAACTTGATAGATTCTTTCCAAGATTGACATGATTTGTGGAAACAAAGTTAGTCATCCTTTTCTAAGGGTATTATCTTAATAAAATTTATCTCTCTAAAAGAATTTGATAGACTCTTTCCAAGATTGACATGCTTCATGGAAATGAAGATAGTTATCTTTTTCTAAGGGAATGATCTTAATAATATTAATCTCTCTAGAAGAATTTGATAGATTATTTCCAAGAATGACATGCTTCATGGAAAGGAAGATAATTATCCTTTACCAAAAGAGTTCTCTTAATAAAGGTATTCTTATTGTTTTGTCTATTTATATGATGCTTGCACTTCAAATTCCCATTAAAACTATAAAATATCACATCAAGATCATGATGAATTTCCTATTACAAGGCCCTTAGAACAAATAAAAGATTTCTTTATTAGCTTGGGCTATTACTTCCTTTCTCTAAAAGATAAAGGTGTAGGCTTTTAAAACTTGGAGAAGCAAAACATGGATTTAGGGGCCAAGTTGGATTGGGGGAGGGTGCTACCACAATAATGGGTTACACTATCTAGGACATCCTAATTTTTGTTGAAATTACATATTTTTAGAAAATATAATGATTTAAGCCTTGAAAGGTTCCATTTAAAGGATTTTAATTTTAGAATGTTTGATCAAACCCCCTTGGATTCAAACCTCCTTGGATAGAACCCCACTAGTTTTAAACCATACCTATAATGGATTCTCCTCTACACCTATCACGATGCTAATAAAAAACCACTTTTGATTTACCTTTTTGAGTATCAAATGAATTCTTTTAAAATTTATGTTTTGTAAGTATGTAGTCCTTATTATAAGATTCCCAAAAAGTATAATTTTAAATATATTTAATTTGATTATTATATTTATTTATTTTTTCTTGTGAATGTAGGTTTTTCAATGAACATCAAGGTCTTTGTTTCACACATACAAAAAAAAGGAAAATATAGAAAAAAATTTTAAAAAATACATGTCCTCTAGGTATTGATGTCCTTATTCCAACAACAAAAAGTTGAATTCTGATACATACAAAAAAGTTATGTTGGACAGAATATGCCTATGTCTAAATTATAATTGCTTTGACTTCAGAACTTAATTAAAAAAAAATTCAACAAAACATTATGAAACCAAATGCATCCTCTAGATATTACCAATCTAAATTCAAAAGAATTAGCATTTTATCCTTTGTAGAAAAAAAGTTATGTGCGACATAATACACATCACTTTAAAAAAAATGTTGTTTACTATTAAAAACTAGTTATCAAAGGAGACACAAAAAATTTTACAATTTAACTCTAATTTTAAATATATATATTTAGAATCTACAGACAAAATCTCACAAATCACTAGTTTGCATCATCTTCAAATTCCTAACGGTTTAGCAGCTATAGGTGTCAACAAGTGAAGATTTAGTTCAAAATGTTGACTTCAATGTCAAGTTTGACCAAAAAGTGTAACCCATTATTGTGGGATGACCTGGGATGTTCTCATTCCCCTCATCCAAGTGGTGGAATTTAGTTCGAAACAAATATTTAGATTTGATTGATCCAGATCATATCTCACTATTGCCAATTCTCTAAAGGGCTCTCACGTGTGCAATTTTTTACTATATTACATAAAACATATTAATAATCACATATGTTGGAAGATAAGGAACTAAAGAAAACGATATTTCTAGGGTGGTTCATGGAATGAGCATCCTCTTCTAAGTAGAGAGATTATCTAAAGGAAGTAAAAAAAGTTTCATTAATTTTTGGGGGTGAAAGTGAAAGACTATTTTTTTCATGTAACAAAATAATGGGTTGACAATCATAGATTGGAAATTTTTCTTAGGAAAATGGATATTCTTGAAAATAGAGGCATGTACTTAAAGTTATTTTGGATAGTGGAAAATTTTCTATTACATAGAAAAAGATGTGATAAATGGACTAGCTCCAAATCAAGTTCCTCTTCAACCAAGTTGGGTTATCTAGTAGTTTCTAACCACCTTGCTAAGAGAAAGTGACCTTTCATTATTTGTGTTGGAATAAAGCTTGCCTCTTCAAGGTGAGGGAATTTACCTGAATCATGATGAAACATAAATATTAATAGGGCATATTTTTAAATTATTGGGTTTGTTTTCTCTTAAAGTTGTGTAATGTTTTAAGAATGAAGAATTGATGTATCATCTTCTAGCTCACTATCTTTACACAATCAAGTGTTGGTCATGGTTGTGCTTGCAACTAAATTGATAAAGTGTCCTACTAGTAACCTTAGTGCAATTATTATAGAGTTGTATAGTTCCAAACATCTAAAGCTATATTTTCTTGGTTACGGATTGTGAGTCCCTCTTTTCGTATTTGGTAAATTTGGAAGGAAATAAATTGTAGAATTTTTCAAGAAATATATAATTCCATAGATGATATCACTCTGAAATTGAAGTTGGAAATCTCTAAAGTAGTAATAATACTTGAGTGAAGTACCAACCTAAAAAAAAAAGTATTCTTCTTATGGAAAAAATAAATACTGTGGAATTGAAAACAACTTTAAAGTCTCCCTCTTGTTCATGGAGTGGTCAAAGTTTAATCTCCCATTCAATTATAGAAGGATACTACATGAATTTCCCCCTAATTTGAGCATTCAAATTAAACTATGTTTGGGCCTCTCATGGAAATTTGGTGCCCTCTAGAGCTATATGTGTCATTAAGGGCTCCTCTATCTCTTAGGTGCACACAACCTCCATGAAATTAAAAGATGGAAAGTTGAATAATGATGTTGAGGAACATACTTTAGTTATGATTTTTCAAGTTCCAATGTAATATGATGTTCCTAATCCAAATTAAATTGTAAAATCCTAAAAATTTCACTCAAACCTAAATATGTTGGTTTAGATTGACAAGGCAAGACCCATTATTAGATTAAAAATAATTATGGTCCAATTGGAAAGAGTGAGAAACTCTTCTACAATTTTAGATGTTCATGGCCAAAGAGGGTATTCATATAGTTCTTGACCTAATAGTTACATAAAATAAAATAAAAAATAGGTCATACAATTTAACCACACCCTTTGCCTAAGGATATCCAATAGTTTTCTCACTAAATGTACCCCTAATAATAGATTAGGGGTCTTATAAAACTAAAAATGTGTTTGAAACATATTATTATCAAGGTATGCATGCAACAAAAGATGAAATAAGATTTGTATCCCTAGTTGTGATTTCTTTCGTAATAGTAAACTTCACATATAAACCTTGAAAACCTAGAATATATAATCCTTTAAAAATGAATGATAAATAAAACACCCCTAAATATATTGTAGATGTGAGTGTTAATAGATTATGTAAACTAGTAGAATGTTTTCTAAACTAATTCTATAAAGTTTTGAATAAATGATGTATATTTTAAATACGGAATGATCATCACCTAAAAGGACAAGTTCCTTAATCCTTTGGTGATAGAGTCAAGATATAACAATAGGTATAAACATATGTGTAAACCTGAGACTTAATTAGATTTTATTAGAACATAATGTTACTATGACCCTTATAACATATATATAAGGTTATAAAACCTTAAGTTATAAATCATATACCATTTAATAATTAATATTCTAATAACTATGAGATTATTAATTATTTACAAATGGTCACTTTGAAAAGGTGTGACTAATACCCCTTCATGTTTTTTGCCACCCCTACTCCTTTATCTAAGGAGGTAATTTGGAGATTTATAGTGAATTATATCACTATGCATAGAAGGTATTATTGGCCATGTGGAAGTATGTAGAGGAGTATACCTGAGGTTCAGTCTATTTTTTATAGACTTTTTTTAAGTGTTTTAATGAAATAATGCTTTATAGGGTATTTTTACATGAAAGGATTTCCCCCATGTATATCTTGTGTAATGTGTTAAAGTCATGCTTGTATAATTCTCATTTATATTTATTTTATATTTTGTTCATAATGATTAGTATCCTAAGATCCTAATTTTTAACATAGTATCAGAGCAGGTTAGGTTATACTAACCATTTTTATAGGTTATACTAGAAGATGTGTAGAACTTGATGGGAAACCTCTTTATGCTCAATAAATTAGATTCAACTATTTGTAGAATTAGATTTGTCTCAATCTTTGGCTATTGCCATTGTTATAGTGAATTTTTGTTTCTTCATTATAGTGTTAGGTTATACTTTCCTTGGTTATAATCTTTGTATGGCCTCTGTTAGTGATCTAGAGTAAGAGCACTTTTGTCCCTAAATCTAATCAATCATACTTGAATGTAGATGTGTTCTTGAGTCCCACAAATCTATTTTCATTACTAAAGATTCTTAAGATCTATCTAGGTATAAATGATGTCAAATACATTTCCATTTCACTATATATGGATATAGAAGAAGGTCTAGAATCAACACTTGAATTGAGTTTCTAGTCCTAGTTCTAGAACAATTGGGTGCCTAAAATTACCAATATCAAATGATTTATTATGATCCCTAGAATCAACAAGATATTAGTTTTAGAAAGTCAAGAGAAAAAACAAGACAATAGATTCAATATTGTATATTTATATCCTTTTTATGAGGGACAAACAAGTGGAGAAGAAAATATAGTTGTAAATTTGTCAATAGACAATTAGGTATAGTAGTTACCTAAGAAGGTACAAGCTAAGGTAGAACTGATGGTTGACCCGTAAGTAATTAAGAAGATAATAAGAAATGAATACAATGAGTACTTCATGAAGTGGAAGAATAAAAAATTTGAAGAAACAACCTTGATCTAAATGCATCTAAAGTTGCTAATCTTGGAATCTTAGATTTCATGAAATTTTCATGAGTAGGAACTCCACATTCATTTCACTTATTTGTCATGTCTAATGCAAGAGAATTTTGGCTCCAAACAAATTTTACATGACTAAAAATAAATTAAAATAAGGATGAAAAGATTTTGGTTTAGTGTGCATTTTTTGAGGAAATGACATTAAGGGATGAGTCATGGGAGTCAAAAGATTTTTCTAGATAACTTCAACAAAAAATGGAAACATATTGCATCTTCAATAGTGGACTATTTCATCTACAACAGTAGTCTATTTTATCTTTGACAATATTCTCTTTCACTTTGATAACAACCTATGTCAACTTCAGTGCGTTATTACTTAAGCAATAGCCTATCACGTTGGTAGCAACTTGTTTCAAGGTAGCATCATTATGACTTCATGAGAAACTAGGATGACTTTGGTAGCAAGGCAAAAATAACATATAGTAGTGATGGTTTATGATTCAATGTTGATCACAAAGGACTCCTAGCATTGTCTTTTGAGTAGAATGATTTATTTAAGCCTCAAACATGCCAATAGGCATCACATGTTTTCTTGGTGACATTATTTCATGTAGGTATTTTGTCAAACACATGGTAGGTGTAAAAACTTCATCATTATTCACCAGAATAAAGTAGAGTAGATTGGGAGCTTTAGAGAAAACTAGATCTTGATTAAAACAACCCATCAAGAAGCTAGAACCATTAGGGAAGGTGTTTGGTCTAATTTGAAATCATTATTCCAATCAATCAAATGGTTTTTATGGCCAATAAGGAAAACCCAAACCCTTGCAAGCTATTGAACATTAGTAGTAAAATGTAGTTAGGTCATTCTTGAAATAAAACGTGCCCTAAACTATTGGAGAGGAGATAGGCATATAACAACCCTATGCCAATTTCTATACTATGTAATAGTTTAGTCTCTTTCTCAATGTATTTTTAATCCTTTGAAGGGCTATATCCATAAATAATGTAAGTAGCATTGTTGTTTTTTCATTTGGCATATGAATGCTATTGAGGAGTTTTCATGCTGCTAGGTTTAGGTGGTTGTTCAGTTGTGCCCTTGCCTAGACTACATCAACATAGTTATGCAATTAAACTTCTCATAAATGCTTAATCATGAGCAACTTCAATATTAAAGTGTCAATAATTCTAACAAAAACATGTAATTTTTTAATAGAATTCAAAACTATAATACATCTCCTAGGATATATAAATAAAATAGAAAACATGGAGCAGGATAGATGGCCAAAGCCTACAATAATCGAAGAAGAGTTAAATAGAAGAAAGTGGACTTGGATGAAACAAAACAAAGGATGAATAAGTGGGGTATCAACTTCTAGGAATACCCAACTACCAATCAAGAGATTAAAAATTATGTGAGGGAAAATTTTAAACTAAGCATGTGGACAAAGCAACTTAGAAGAAAAAAACAATATTGTATGACTCAATTCAATTCTACTTATAAACACAACCAACATACTTACAAAGGAGAAACAAACAAATGAAAAACAAAGATGATCATAGTCTAACTAAGAATTGGATCACACCAACTTAAAGACAAGATAGGTAGGTAGAAGATCCCAAGAGAAAGATGGGGAGAGAGTTCTAGTATGTATTTTCTATACTTTATGGATGGCAGAAATAAAATGACATTATATCATAGACTACTCTAGATATAATGACATTTGAAGTAACTATCTAAATAACCTAAAAAAATGCCATTGTCTACCCTATTTAAAGAAAGAAATATTTAAAAAAAAATTAATAAAAATCCAAAACAAAAAATAAAAATTTTAAATTTTAAAAATAAAAAATCTTTAAAACAAGAATTAATTATACTGCTCTCATTTTTTACAGTATCTAACTTCTTTGATTTTTACTTTTTAAACTCTTAAAAATCTCATATAAACTGTTTGGCTCTGGTATAGTTATTAAAATCTCTATCTATCTATGTCTTTGTTTGATGGTTATTATTATCTATGTTTTGGAAGTCATAGCATGCTCCCTCACACATGCACTACTGCCCCTCTCTAACCAGACGTCCTGGCACAATAGTGACAGAAAACTAACAGGAAATAATAGACTTCTACAGACTTACAACCAAACCCATGATAGGAGATATTAAGATTAATACAGTATACTAATAACAGGAATTACAAGTTCGATGTAACAGCACTATCAAATTAATTGGATTAAACAATACTCAATATATGTCCATGCATAGAATAATCATTGACAGCGTGAGCAACCAAGCAAAACAAAACAGAGTCTTTATTCATTAATTTTCCTTTCTTACATTTCTTTCCAACTTCCCACACTTCCTCGAATCTCCTTGATACCCATTCACGGCTCTGCCACTCCTTCGACTATTCTTCATCTCCTGCCAACAGCTCCTTTTAATCTCCTCCATATCGGCCTCTTACATATTCCTTCTGGTTGCTTCCCTTCAAATGATTCGGCCCCTCCATCTTATATGTCGCCTCTTTATAACTGTTCGATCTCCTTGAATCTGAACCTTCGCCTTCTGAATGTTCGTCCAACCATTCCTTTTATTTCATCGAGCCCTCTTCTTACTGTGCCTGGCCCCTTTTTCTTTCATCACGGCCTCCTTCATCTTTTGCCTTTCACCCCGTCTTATCGGCCTTTCTCCTCTATTCATCCTCTCACCAATTGGCTTCCTCTGTTCAACCTCTGCTCGTCGGCCCTTTCAATCTGCAACTTCCATTTCGGCCTCTCAGCCGACTAGCATCCTTGATCGGCCTTCTTCGTTTCAGCTTACCACCATCTCTCTTTAACCATCTTCAAATTCTGTGCTTTATCGGCCTTATTCAAAACATCTAACGCTTTCCTTCTCAGCCTATTCTTTCTTGCCTCCTGACATAACGATTGCCTCTATGCTATTCGGCCTCATCTCTTTCTCCATTTAGCTCACCTCTATAACAGTCTCACTTTCTCTTGCATCTGTCACAGTTTCCATCTAATGGTTGCCTCTTCTATGACATTGACATCCCTCAACAAGAGCTATGATTCAGTCTTTTCATAACCGCCATCCAACTGCCCTCATTAGCATCTGCCTGCAATCGTATCCACTCTTCAACCGTTACTAACTACCTTCTTCATTTGTAACTGAAGCCTAGAAAACTACTAACTTCTTCCAACCTGCTTGACTTCATCTATGCCTGACAGTTAACCATCCATCTTTCCTCAACGGGTTTATACCTTAGCACTGAAGGTAACTACAATATTTTATCTTCTTTCTGTCACTACAGTGATAGTAACTACATCCACCTATCACAAAAGAACAAAGACAACGATTTTATGCGATGCCCCTGCATCAGGAAGCTACATCATATTCTGCATAATTAACAATAAAGTTGTAGATCTGGAATTGGATTTTGTGCATCCGCATGTTTTTAGAATGCACTCTACTTAAATATCATCTATTTTTTCTTTGAAATAGTCTTCATCTTCATGATAGATTGGTTTGGTTAATATAATAGTAAAAAAATTTATTACAGTTTAGTGTAGGTATTGATAAATAAGAGACATGCAGAAGTCTCCCCCCATGGGCTTTGAGGTTCACAGCCAATATTGAAGCTAATCTATAAAAAATGTGGATCCAGACTAGAATTTTCTTGGTAGTATGTTATTAGACTGGAGAAGAAAGCTGATATTGGTAATGCATATTTCTTATTCAAGTAGATCAAGATTGTTGTATTTTCTTTGTAATTTAGTTTAATTTGAAATTTTGTTATGTCAATTTATACTGGTTTTCCTGGTGAAGATTTACACGAGGAACATGATAAAAGGCAAATAAATTAAGTTTCGGTTGCTCATTAATTAATTTCTGTATTCTAATAACATATCATTTAATAGAATTTCTCTGAAAAACTTATTGGTGAATCTCCTCGTTCATTAAAAAATGAAAGTCACTTTCAGTTGTATGTTATTAAAAGGATGTTTTAGAAGTGTAAGAGTTGATGTCTGAACATAACGATAAATTAATCAAAGATAAACATGAAGCTGATGGCGAAGACTGCCCACACACTGTAAACCAAGAGACAGAAAGAATATAAATGGCCAGAAGCTATGAAATGCATGTTATTCTTATACATTTAAGATTGTCAAATCGTCCTTGGATCCATCTCAATTTGGCAAATGAAACCTTTAAAATATAAAACATCTCGACAGAGTTGAGAATCATACTATTTTGGTAGAATCATACTATTTTTGGTAGTCTTGGCATGCTTATTTGCCAAGACTGCCCATAATTATATTGAGATTGGCCTTTTTGTCCTGGCATCATTATTTTTGTGGGCATTGGAGCATTATATATGCTCTACTTAAATTAGTTTAATTATACAATTGGACCATCATCGATTACGTAGTTATATAAGTTTACTATAATCAAAAGATTCCAGACTGATTTATCACGTTTAAAAGCACCAAAAACAAAAACAAAACCATAATAAATTGGGCAAGAAAAAACGAAAAAGTTTGTCTATAAGATAGACAGCTTCAATTACAAATAATAAGAAAATTAGGTCATATAATTTTCAATGAATAAATATCAATTATATTAATTGGCTAGAATTTATATTAATTGATGAGTTAGATTATATAATTTTGAATGATATTAAATTATAAGTTGCATTGGGTTGTTCTTATTTCATTTTAATTGGTGTAGTTTTTAAATAGTCTATTTAAAAAAATGTTGAGATATCTCAATTATTTTATTTACTTAAGATTTATTTTATTATATATATATATGATGCAACTTGTTTCAATTTTATAAGTAACTTCTAAGTTTATTTTTGGAAAAATACCATTCCTTATTTTAATAATTTTTTGTTTTGTTTTTACTTTGAAAAGTGTAGTTATTTGTTATATGTTACTTTTTAATAGTTTTATTTGTAACATTAATATATATTTTAAAATATTAATATCTTTATATTTAAAAATAAATGTTGACTCTAAATAGTTTTTTCTTTCATAATCCCATGAGGTCACTATAGATTATTAATTTTAATAAAAATATATCTTAAAGAATTAATTTTAAAATATCAAGTGTTTCAATAGTGGTCACATTGCTGCAAATTGCTCCAAACGCCAATTAGATGGCCAGGCCATATGGTGGAAAGATGTGAATCCATGTCTTCCCATAAGAAAAAAGTTGAATCTCCTTCAAAGATGAGGACTCTTGAGATTGGAAGTCAAAAAGTTTATGTTGGATCACAAACCCTCCTTGTTGGAGTGGAAGGATCATCCCCTGGGATGGGAAGTATTAAAGCCTCAAAAACATCAGACTCTAAGCCTAAAAAAGAATTGTCATCTCTAATGGAGATTCTAGAAGTGACAAACAATGAATCACAGGCTCAAGAGGGCGAAATTGTTAATACCTCAGCTACTAATGCTGAGACCTTGGATAGTGGAGATTCAAATGAAAACTAGACAATAGTGCAAAGAAAAAAGAAAGAAGACTTGGCTCCCCCATAACATGCATTTAAGTTCTCATACTAAAAGTGATGTTAATACTGATTTTTTCTTTAATGTGATCCATTGGATCGTATTGGACAATGTAATGCACCCCTTTTTTCAAGGGTCTGATGCACTTTTTCTTTTCTTTTGATTAAATTTTATGGGTGCGGTCCCCAAACGACAATTCACGATCAAAAAATTTATATCAAAGTTCTAATTTTAATATCAAAAGGTAAAATAGTCGTAGAAACTCATAAGTTAGGAAGAAAAATACACTAAATATAAATAAATCATTATTAAAATATAAAATATTTTAATTTGATAAGATAAATATAATCTAATTTTATAGTCTAAAATAAATAAGATAAATATAATAAGAATATTATTACAAGAGATAAGAGTTATAAGAAATTAAAATACCATTTACATAAAAGTCTTAAAATGAATTAATTAAATAGTATTGAATAACAAATAAATTTAAGAAATAAGAATACGGATAGTAAATATATTAACATTTGGTATTTAGCTCCTAGTTTGATGTTGATTAATTAGACTCTATTAAATGTTTTTAATTGATTGCTCTTACACTAAATAATTAGGGAGTCAAGTGATTCCTTATGAATCAATAAAAATTTTACTAATCATTCAGGTCACTTCCATAATCTACAAAATTGATTAGACAGATGTTGATTAATTAGACTCTATTAAATGTTTTAATTGATTGCTCTTACACTAAACAATTAGGGAGTCAAGTGATTCCTTATGAATCAATAAAAATTTTACTAATAATTCAGGTCACTTCCATAATCTACAAAATTGATTGGACATCTATGGAATCAATAATGTTTTCTATGGATTTGATATACTGTGTGGATTTGAACTTCTTTGGGGTTTCAGTTTAAAACCTTCTCACCTTGATATCTATAAGATATATAAAAATGGTGGTGTGAATAAAAGAGTTCTCTAAATGCAGAATATTTACCCCTCTTTTGATGCAGAGGCATCCACACTATAACCTTAACATACAACATGGATGTCTGCAACCCATCATCAGCATCATCACATTTACTGTCGCCGACCGATATCCTCCTGCAGACAAGCCTTCGCACTTTCGCCTGCTAGCAGCATCAGCATATCCGACTATCGGCAGCATCATCATATTCGGCAAGCGCGAACATCCTCCTGACGTCCACTGTTCATCTCACCGACAACTTCCGTCTTCACTATCTTCAGCATCATGATGTTCAACATCATGTTCATCAGCAGGATAAAAAACATCCGGTTCCTCCCATTTATCCTGATGATGACAAACCTTAACTCCTCGCACCGTCCCCTCGATGCTTACGTCACCCCGATATCCTGATGACGTATATCCTGATGACGATGACGTCACCTGCAGCTCCTCAATATCCTGCTGCTCCGAAATATCCTGATGACGTATATCCTGATGATGATGACGTCATATCCTGCTGTTGGCCAAACTTAGCTTTTTTTCGGCCCGCGATCAACCCGATCTTCTTCCTTATGCCGATACGCTCCTCCTCGGCACCTCCTGATGATGATCACCCCGACGCACATTCACTTCATGCATTCGACTGCATCATGCTCATCTCCACTTATCCGAATGACGATGCCCGAAGCGACTGCAGGATATTCACCAAAATATCCTGATGATGCCGTTTTGACAAACTTCCAGCCTTAGCGGATTTTCACCGTTCTGATCCGCCGAACCTCCTGGGATGACTCGATCCACTTCCAGGGTGATCTTCCAAACTCTATCAGCTCGGCCTAGCACATGCTCATGCTAGGGTCTTCAACACCTCTCGACGGCGATCCGGCACACCTACATGCAAACAAACAAACTAACTCCTAACCTACTGTACATAACCATTCCACCGATTCGACGAATCAACCGGTGGAATGGATCAGTAAATCCATGAAACCACCAAACCAGCAAATCGATCAAGCAATGGAATTCAACAGAGGATGAACAATAACAGGATCTCTTTATTGATTTCAACAGATGCTATTACAATACTCTGTCTCTCTCTCGCAAAGTCTGATCGATGATATATCTCTACAATATCAACCGATCCTCATGCTTAAATAGATTTTCCTGCGAGTACTACTGACCCGACTCCAAGCGGCTGGGAACTCTCTCCAGGCGGCTGGGAGATCCAACCGGACCTACAGCATGATAGCTGTTCTAACAAACTAACTAAAAATAGCAAAGCATGGTCAGCATGATCTTATCATGATCAGCATGACCTTATTACATGCATTTGGTCTTATCAGACCTTCTTGGAAATAGTAACAAGACTCAAACTAACTAACTGCCTCATGAAGGCCAGCTGTCAGGTAGGTGCTCCTGCACCATACTCCCCAACAGAAAAGAACTCATGTCCCATGAGTTTAGGATGTGAAAGTCCTCCACCTTTACACTTTGCCTTTGCAATATTCTGACCTGTTCCAGCTTTGTCTTCTGCTGGCTCTTGGCTGCTCCAAGACTTCTGAACTGTAACTTGCTTTCTGGCAAGTAAATCCTCATGCCTGTCAATGTAGGCCTTTCTCTCACATACCCTGTGTTTGTCAGGTTGTCTTACCAAAACCTCTGTCTGAACTGCCTCTTGAACTTCTGTAGTGTTCAACTCTATCTTCCTTTCAACCTTTATAGGACAAACAATAGTCCCAACTATGACAACATCCTTGTCATCCCTCTCAACTGGAGGTTGTGTGCAAACCTGTTTCTGCACCTGCTGCTGACCTCTGTCAGTCACAACTGAAATTTTCTTCAACCTGTTGTCCTGAACAACTCCTTTCCCTGCAGTATCCTCATCTGCCTTTATGCCTGCTCCTTTAGGCATCTATACATACTCCTTCTTTCCCATTAAAATGATTTTGGCTGCCCCCTGTGCTGCAGCATCTGCCTGCAATGGCATCAACTTCATAGTCTTCCCATCTTTCTTGATGGTGTAGGTATTAGCATACCCATCATACAGTACCCTTCTATCAAATTGCCATGGTCTACCCAACAGTAGGTGACAACATTCCATGGGCAAAATATCACACAAAACCCTATCATGATATGCTCCAATCTAAAAATCTACATATGCCTGTTCAGAGACAAAAAGTGATTGACTATCACTCACCCAAGATGCCTTGTAAGGGTGCTGATGTGGAATCCTTTCCAAATTCAGTTTATCCACCATTTCCTGAGATACCATGTTGTCTGTTGAACCAGTATCAATGACAACCTTACATACTTTACCTTTGCTCTTGCATATGGTCTTGAAAAGAGCTCTTCTTTGCATCAGATCCTTTGATGCCTGCAAACTAATTCTCCTTGGCATCAATGATTCTCCCTCCTCAGGATATGCATAATAGTCAGGCTCCTTATCCTTTTGATAAGTGTTTGAACTCTGCACACTTTGCTCTACTTTCTCTTCCTGTACCAGTTGTACTCTCTTGTCATTTGTTCTATCATTTCTGGATGATGAACCTTTGTTTTCTGGACATTTGAAAGATGGATGCCCAAACTCTCCACAGGTGTAACACTTGCCTGAAAATGTAGTAGAACCTCTACCACCTCCAAATCTTCCTCTATTACCTTTCCATCCACCTCTGAAATCAGACTGTCCCTGTCCTTTACCAGTGTCTTCTTGACCCTCATTGGTTTGCTTTTGTGTAGGGGCTGCTCCTCTTCCCCTCATATTGTTTCCTCTTCCTCTCATGGACTTATCATGTCCTCTATTCATCTTTTCTTCAATCCTGATTGCCATTTGATAACAATCCTCCACATTCTTAGGGTTAGCTAAAACTAACTCATCCTGTATGTTCAATCTCAAACCAGCCAAGTACCTAGCCACCTTTTCTACCTCATTCTCATGATGACCAGATCTCATACTCAATTTATAAAACTCCTCCTCAGTATATGCCTTCACATCCCTTTCCTTCTACCTTAAAAATTGCAGCTTCTTAAACATCTAAATTTCATAATCCCTTGGCAAGAATTTACCTTTGATCCTTGCTACCATCTTATCCCATGAAGTGATCTTTGACTTCCCTTGTTTCCTTCTCTCAGATTGTACATAATCCCACCAAACCAAAGCATGACCTCCTAACTTGGTCTTTGCAATCTTTACCTTCTGATCCTCAGCAACATCTTCACATTCAAAGTGATTATCAAGTGCAGGAATCCAATCCAGCAACTCATCTTCATTCAAACTTCCATTATACTTGGAAACATCAACCTTTACCTTAGGTTTATCACTCTGCACTGCCTTTAACAATTTTGCAAATTTCTGGTCTTCAGCATCCAGATCTTCAGCTACCTCTTCATACTCTTCAACAGTATCTTCATCTTCTTCAGACTCACTGTCTGCCACTTCCCTCTTTTTGTTCTTTTCCAGGGCTACAAGCCTGGCTTGAAGTGCTTCAGCAAGCTCCTTCATCTTCCTCATTTCTCTGGCATGTTTTTCCTTCATCTCCTGCAATTCCCTTGCAGTACCACTACCTTTTGGAGGCATTTTGTCAACCTCTCAATCAACACACAACACACAATCAACTCTACCTCTGCCCTTTCGGTGACAGAATCAACACACAACAGCCCAGACCTTTTGCTGAGCTCTGATACCACTATGATGCAGAGGCATCCACACTATAACCTTAACATACAGCATGGATGTCTGCAACCCATCATCATCATCATCATCATCAGCATCATCACATTTACTGTCGCCGACCGATATCCTCCTGCAGACAAGCCTTCGCACTTTTGCCTGCCAGCAGCATCAGCATATCCGACTATCGGCAGCATCATCATATTCGGCAAGCGCGAACATCCTCCTGACGTCCACTGTTCATCTCACCGACAACTTCTGTCTTCACTATCTTCAGCATCATGATGTTCAACATCATGTTCATCAGCAGGATAAAGAACATCCGGTTCCTCCCATTTATCCTGATGATGACAAACCTTAACTCCTCGCACCGTCCCCTCGATGCTTACATCACCCCGATATCCTGATGACGTATATCCTGATGACGATGACGTCACCTGCAGCTCCTTAATATCCTGCTGCTCTGAAATATCCTGATGACGTATATCCTGATGATGATGACGTCATATCCTGCTGTTGGCCAAACTTAGCTTTTTTTCGGCCCGCGATCAACCCGATCTTCTTCCTTATGCCGATACGCTCCTCCTCGGCACCTCCTGATGATGATCACCCCGACGCACATTCACTTCATGCATTCGACTGCATCATGCTCATCTCCACTTATCCGGATGACGATGCCCGAAGCGACTGCAGGATATTCACCAAAATATCCTGATGATGCCGTTTTGACAAACTTCCAGCCTTAGCGGATTTTCACCGTTCTGATCCGCCGAACCTCCTGGGATGACTCGATCCACTTCCAGGGTGATCTTCCAAACTCTATCAGCTCAGCCTAGCACATGCTCATGCTAGGGTCTTCAACACCTCTCGACGGCAATCCGGCACACCTGCATGCAAACAAACAAACTAACTCCTAACCTACTGTACATAACCATTCCACCGATTCGACGAATCAACCGGTGGAATGGATCAGTAAATCCATGAAACCACCAAACCAGCAAATCGATCAAGCAATGGAATTCAACAGAGGATGAACAATAACAGGATCTCTTTATTGATTTCAACAGATTATATTACAATACTCTATCTCTCTCTCGCAAAGTCTGATCGATGATATATCTCTACAATATCAACCGATCCTCATGCTTAAATAGATTTTCCTGGGAGTACTACTGACCCGACTCCAAGCGGCTGGGAACTCTCTCCAGGCGGCTGGGAGATCCAACCGTACCTACAGCATGACAGCTGTTCTAACAAACTAACTAAAAATAGCAAAGCATGGTCAGCATGATCTTATCATGATCAGCATGACCTTATTACATGCATTTGGTCTTATCAGACCTTCTTGGAAATAGTAACAAGACTCAAACTAACTAACTGCCTCATGAAGGCCAGCTGTCAGGTAGGTGCTCCTGCACCATCTTTTAAAACTCCTAAGATACTAATTTAATAACTTGATACAATGATTGAAGAGAACAACTAGTAATGTAGAATGCCTAGGATGACATACAAATATTAAGTCTCTTAATATGATGTAGTGAATAATAGAGATTTCTTATTAGGGGTTAGATGTGCACTAAGAATGTTTGCTAGATCTTTCAAATGAATTAGGGGTTGTCCTTAAATCCAACGCCGTAATATGTAATATAGAATAATTTATGCTTCAAATAGGCTCATAATGAATAATTGGAGGGAAAAGTTTGGGCCTAAGATTTAAAATTTGAATATGAAAAGCTAGATTCATTTATGCAATTTGTGAATCTCAACCATGGTGATGGATGGGTAAACTAGGGATTAGGTCTACACCCTAGGAGTGAGTGTAGATAGAATCAAGATAGGATCGGGGTATTTTCCAACATCCACATAAAATACATTGTTTTGCATTATAGTATTTACATTAGGATCAAAGAAGTCAAGGTGTCTCAAAAATGAAGGGGAAAAGTGCAAGGTATGCAATTTTTACCATTACATTTTGTTTCCACTTTGACTTGTATGTGAACTACCATTAGGATGCATGTCAAAGTAAACCATTTTTGCCTGAGCTTTAATGGGAGTCTAACAAGCTTCTTTGAACCTTCTCAAGGCCTTAGGAAAGATGATCCACTATCTCCTTTCTTCTTCATAACTATGGTAGAAGCTCTAGGAAGATCAATACATGGACTACATTTGAACAAAATATGGAAAGGTATTCATGCCACTAAGGAAGTGGAATCTTTCACACATCATTTTTTATAGATGATACCATATATGTTTTGGGAAATCAAGTTTGGTTGAAGCATTCATATTCAAATATACTCTATCCTAATACTTAGTTCATTTAGGCTAGTCTATCAATGAAACAAAAGCTTTTTTTTCTTTAACACTTCTCTTTTATTTGAGGGCAAAATAAAAAATGTATTAGGTTCCAAAATTGGTAATCTTCCAAGAAAATAATTGTTCATTGGGTGGTCAGAGTTTAATCTCCACTTCAATTATAGAAGGATACTAGATGAATTTCCTTCTAATTGGAACGTTCAAATTAAACTATGTTTGGGCCTCTCATGGAAATTTGGTGCCCTCTAGAGATACATGTGCCACTAAGGACTCCTCTAGCTCTTTAGTGCATGCAACCTCCATGAAATTAAAAGATGGGAAGTTGAATAATGAAGTTGAGGTGCATGCTTTAGTGATGAGGGGCTACTCTACCCAACACTCACACACGAAACAACAATAGAGATTCCCACCAAAAATGTGAGGAATGGAATCAAGAAACCTTTATTTCTTTAGAAAAATAGATTACGAAATCTTGTATTGCATGCTACAACAACATGGGTTGTTTCACAATAGAGAAAATCCTACTCTATCAGACATTTCTATAATCTAGAGCTACAACCGCACATCTAAAACTTTCCTTCGTAACCTTTTTATTTGGCACCAATAACTTCCACACCACTTATCCACTACGTTCCCGAATGTTCTAGAAAGTGTAACTCCCCTTTTTGGGTGCCAAGTCTAGCTGTCCATTTTCCCACCGAAGAAATTAGGGATTTGAAATTTTTTAAGTTTTTGAAATTTTGTAACACAACTTTAGGGGCCATAACTTTTGAACCAAACATTTGATTGACAAACATAACTAGGCATTGGAAAGATCATGAAGAGATCTTTGACAAGAAAAATAATCTAAAGATCATTTTTTCCACTTTTGGAACCCCAATGAGGCTTCTAAAGGTCTCAAATTCAAAACTGAATTTCATTAGGAGCAATTTTCCAAGATGGAAACTTTAATATCTCTCAAATTATAAATGATATTTAGATGATTTATTTACCAATTTCTTATTTTTACAATATTGCTTCTTGGGGTAAATTTTTAGGTCCATATGTACCAAAATACATCAACTTACTAAAGATAGTCGGTTAATATTTTTAGCCTTTCTGAACTTCTGATAGTCTTGAACTGCTGAAGTGTCAACATGGACTCCAACATAATTAAAGAAACCTACAAAAATTAAGAAATTCAAAAAGCTTCATATATTTTTGGGTGATGCAAGATTGCCCTTACACCAGTGCATGCTCCTGCATTAGACACCCAAGGTAATTTGAGAAGTGACCTTGTCACAACTCAAGTGTTTGAGGAAAACCAAGATGGTCAACCTCTAACTTAGAAAACCAAGAAGAATCTTTGACAGGCCTTCCTTTCCACTTAACCAGATATTCTTCATATTGCTTATTCCTAGTACTTCTTCCCACATGACTAGCCAAGATTTCTTCTATCTCTTCCTTTGAAGTAGATGCCAAGATACTCCACTATTCTTCTATTGGTCCATCCTCTATGCCAACTTCATGATACTCTATTAAATCAAAAATGTTGAACATAGGGGAAATGTTGATTCCACTTGGCAGCTCTACCTCATATACATTTCTTGAATCATACTTCTTCAGGATCTTGCATGGTCCAAATTTCTTCATCTTCAACTTATTATATGTCTCCATTAGGAACCTTTCTTTCCTTAGGTTAATCTTGACTTCATCACCAACCTTGAATTCCTTAAACTTTTGCTTCTGATCTACCTTAGCTTTGTATTGAGAATTCATTTTATTAATGTGTTGTCGTACCTCTTCATGCAAGCTCTTCAAGTGCTTTGCAAAGTCTTCAGCCTTGGCACTACTCTTCTCTCCTCTATCTATCTTTCTCAACTCAGAAGTATTTCTTGGACTACTCCCATATACAATATAGAATAGGGATTTACCAATACTCATGTTGATAAAATTTTATATGCAGACTCCACCTGTGGTAATATCAAATCCCATCCCTTGGGCTTATCTCCTACTAAGCATCTCAGCAAGTTGCCCAAACTTTGATTCACTACATTTGTCTATCCATCAATCTACGAATGATGTGTAGAATTGAACTTCAACTCAGTCTTCAACTTCTTCCATAAGATCCTCTAGAAATACCCAACAAAATTGGTATCTCTATAGATGAAACTATACTCCTTTGTAGAACATGTAGCCTAACCACCTCTTTGAAATACAACTCTTCAGTGTGAACATCACTAGTTTTCTGACACATAATGAAACATACCATCTTTAAAAATATATCAACCACCACAAATATTGAATCATGCCCTCTCTGTGTCCTCGATAAACCAAGAACAAAGTCCATGCTAATATCCTCCCATGGCCCCTCTGGTATAGGTAATGGATAATATAGCCCAGTATTTTGATTCACTCCTTTGGCCATCTGACATACTCTGCAACTTTACATAAATTTCTTCACATCCTGGGGCAACTACATGCCCAATAATAATTCTCACTAACAAGAGTAATGGTCTTATCTCAACCAAAGTGTCCTACCAACCCTCCATTATGCTTCTCCTTAATCAAGTTCTCTCTCATGGAACTCCTTGAAATGTACAACTAGCTTCCTCTGAATAACATACCATCTTAGATTACATAATTTAACCATCTCGTCCTATCTAGGATAATAGTCTCTAGACAAGCTTTCCAGGTCTCTGCAAAGTCTAGATCTTCAGGGTACAAATTCTTGAGTTCATTGAACCCCACAACCTCTATCTTCATCTCTGTCAACAAATTTTTCCTTCTACTTAAGCCATCTACAACTCTATTTGACCTTCCACTCCTATGCTTCAAAGTAAAATTATAACTCTACAAAAACTCAACCTAATTTAAGTACCTCTAATTTAACTTCCCTTGATTATTAAGATACTGCAAAGCCTGATGATTAGTATATTAAAAAAATTGTTTTAGCAACAAATAATGTCTCCATTTCTTCAAAGCCTAAACTATAGCATAAAAATCCTGATCATAAATAGAATACTTTTTCGTGGCATCATTAAGCTTCTCACTAAAATAGGCAATGTGCTTACCTTCTTAACTGAAAATAACTCATATGGAACTATCACTAGCATCACAATCTACCTGAAATACCTTGTTGAAATTTAGAAGTGCCAAAATAGGTTGCTCTATGACTTTCTTCTTCAACATATTAAAACTCTTCACTGCTCTTGTGGTCTATTTGAACTCACTTTTATCTCCTCTCATTGTTTCAATTAGTGGAGCACAAATGCTACTGAAATTCTTGACAAACTTCCTATAAAAACTTGCCAAACCATGAAATGATCTTACCTCTGTAGCACTCCTTGTTGTGGGCCATTCAACAATAGCCCTTACTTTTTTGGGTCCATCTTAAGACCCTTAATTGAGACAACAAATCCTAGGAATACCAACTCCTTCTTTGCAAAATTGCATTTCTTCATATTAATCAACAACTTCTCCTCCCTCGTCTTCTCTAAAACTCTTCTGATATGTATCAAATGCTCCTCCCAAGTCTTACTAAAAATCAAAATGTCATCTAAATAAACAATAATAAACTTTCCCAAAAACTCTTTCAATACCTCGTTCATGAGCTGCATGAATGTGCTCAGTGCATTGGTTAGCCCAAATGGCATGACTAACCAATTGTACAGACCCTCATTGGTCTTGAAGGTTGTCTTCCATTCATTTCCTTCTCTAATTCAGATCTAGTGATATCCACTTTTCAAATCAATCTTTGTAAAGTACTTAGCTCTACTCAAGAAATCCATAATATCATCCATCCTTAGCAATGGAAATATGTAGCTGATTGTAATTTTGTTGATGGCTCAGGAATGCGTACACATTCTCCACTCTCCATCTTTCTTTGATGCTAGTACTACAGATACTAGACATGGAATTAGGCTTTCCCTTATCATTCATTTCCTTAATAGCTCATGAAGTTGTCTGTTCCACTCTTCATTCTCTGTACCTGAATCATTCTATGGGCTTCCTTATTTGGCAAACTAGCTCCTGGTATCAAATCCATTTGATGACTTATCTTCCTCACCGGTGGTAAACCTTCTAGTACACATTATCAAAGACAATGTCCTGAAATTCTTAAATTTTGTTCCCAGACATGCCCCATGTTGCCCCCAAGGTTCATCTAAGTTCCATTTTATACCTTCAGCATTGAACCTATTGATGATAACCAATCAGAGATGTCTTTCATAGGTTTTCATTTGTTTTCCTTTTAAAATGTAAGGGAAAAGGCCCCAAAAAGTTGACTAAGTCCCATTTTCTAAGTGTTTCCTTATTTTTTGGCCTTGGTCAAAGTTTCAGAGTTTCAAACTCCTTCCTTCTATCGTGTTGTCCCTATCAGCTTTGAGGTTCGAGGCTAAAATTTGCTTTAAGTGTTGAAAGATTCTCCTAAGTGTTTCAGAGGCTGGATTTCAAGCCTTTGGCCTTCGGCCTTCTTCATGGCAAGTGTCAAGGAGAAGCCCCGAGGTCTAAAGTCTGATGGGTCTCCATGTTCAAATCCCTCTAACTATGAAGTGTGTGACAAAGTTCAGAGGTTGGCTCTTCTTCCCTCCTTTGAGGAAGGTGAAATGGTGAAGGCCTAACGACCAACCCCTGACACCTTCATATCTATACATAGGCAGAAGCTAAGGTAAGAAAACTTGAAAATGATGAAGGCTTGGAGTTTTAGTCTCCATATGACGTTTTGCAACTTACCATTACAAATTTGACAATCAAATGGACATCTTTTGCCATTCTGCAGAAGCAAATTACAAAGGGCAAAGCCTTCCCACGGAACCACGGAATGATGCCACATGGACGGCCTTTGGCTGACTAAGGGCCTCACCAATCAATATGATTGCTGACTGAAGCAAATGAAGGAAATGCTAAAAATATCTAAGTAAAAGAAAGTGCAAGTAAATCAATGAAAAGGCCAAGTTTGAGAACTCCATTGTTCGTCGATAGAGGGTTTGGCCGATGGAGAAATCACTAACAAAGAAAGCAAAGGCAAGTTTAGAAAAGTTAAAATTCATCGATAAAGGCAAAAAGATGAAGAATAAGGAGATAGGTCAAGCCTTAGTCAAATGGGTGAATAGTTCAAGAACCATATAGTTTGCCAACTTGGTTCAGCATAAGGTATTTTCGCTGATAGATGAGAGAAAAGGAAGTAGGGGCTACTTGGTTCGGCAAAGATAAAGGTTGCTAACAAGGAGATACAAGTGGTTCTGGAAAGTGATAATTTGTCGATAAAGGGCAAAAGATTAGTCATAAGGGTTCTCCTTGGAGTATTTTTTCTGATAAGGCAAATAGGAAGTTGTAAAATTTTCTAAGGCAACTGCATAAAGTAAGGAATGGTTCTAGTCAAAGAACCGACAGAAAGTCTAACTTTCTAAATGTTTGAATGTTTCAAGATTCACCGATAAGGTGATATGGTATAGTTAGAAAGTGAAGAAGACCGAAGGGAGAAGTTCTGAAAAAGATCAAATCATCGATAGAATATAGAGAGTTTAGAAAAAGGAGAATTTGTCAATAAAGGAAAAATGGGTCATGTTCAAAAAAGCTCACTTTTGCTGACTAAGGAGATAGAAATAGAAAGGTTCAACAAATTGAAGATTTTCCAATAAAGACAAAGGATAAATAGTTCGCCATAGGGCGAAATTGCCAACAATGGCCAAGTTTGTAAAAAATAAAACTTGCTGATAAAGGAGAAGATAAAGTAGATAAATAGGTGGCAATGAAGAAGTTTGAGAAAATGTAAATTTGTCAATAAGGCAAAATAGTGCTATGGATGGTAAAGAAAGATAGTGGCAAAAGAAAATATAAAAACTGAAGAGGATTGGCCGATAAAAGTGGAAAATGCAAAAAGGTACAGTCAGGGATCAGATTGCTCAAAACTAAAAATTTGGATAACACATTGGGAGTGTTGTAATTGCTTTAAAAGGATAATTCCTTGAAAGTATGCCATGATTGTAGGGATATACAAACTGATTTGTACCCAGAATTTAATGAGTCTGCAGAACAGTGCCATGCAGGTGGTTGCACTACAACAAAACAGATAATTAGCACCTAAAATAGCATCAGATTTTAGTGCATTTAAGTTCATGAATTTGAGCCAAATGTCAGAGAAAAACTCAGCGCTAAAATACATTTCACTTTGGCGTCAGGTTTAGCACCAGAATTTTGTACCAGGATTAGCGTTGGATTTAGCGCCAGATTTTGTTGCTTCCAGTTTGGCTTCTGATTTTGCTTCTGGGATTGTTTCTTGTGTTGCTTCCAAGTTTGCTTCTAGTTTTTCTTCCAGGTTGGCTTCCACTTTTGCTTCCAGTCTTGCTTCGGGTTTTGCTTCTGGTTTTGCTTCTAGTTTTCCTTCTAGGTTTGCTTTCAATTTTGCTTCCAATTTTGCTTTTGGTTTTGCTTCCAGTTTTGCTTCTAGTTTTGCTTCTGGTTTTACTTCCAATTTTGCTTCCAGGTTTGCCTCCAATTTTGCTTCTAATTTTGCTTTTGGTTTTGCTTCTAGTTTTGCTCCAATTTTGCTTCCAGGTATGCTTCTAGTTTTGCTTCTGGTTTTTCTTCCACTTTTGCTTCCAATTTCACTTCCAATTTTGCTTCTGGTTTTGCTTCCGATTTTACTTCCAGTTTGGCTTCCAATTTTACGTCCGGTTGTGCTTCCAATTTTGCTTCCAATTTTGCTTCCACTGTTGCTTCCAATTTTGCTTCCAATTTTACTTTCAATTTTGCTTCCGATATAACGTCACTTGTTGTTTCCAATTTTGCTTCCATTTTTGTGTCTTTTGTTGCTTCTAAAAATGCTTACTGGTTTGCTTATATTTATTAATTTAATATGTTTTATTTCAATTTAATTAGTTAAATATATCATGCCTCTTAAATAACTCATATGATTATAAAGTAAGTAATTTAATTATTTAACTCATATGACTAAATAATAAGATAATTATTATAACATGATCATCATCTATAATTAAAACAAGTGAGTTAAATATCTATAATTTAATTGAATTTGACAACATCCATCCTGAGCAGTAAATTAAAATCATTATACATAATAAATATCCATCCAAAAATCATCAACCACTTTTAATATATATAAATTGACAAGTCAATATGGATAAGATCATCATCATATATAACTAAAACAAGTGAAAGTCAAATATGCTAGTAGATCAATAACATGTCTAAATGATACATGTACAAATGATAAGTAAAAATGATAAATTACGTAACTCAAAATGATACAAGTCAAGATGATACATGTCCAAATGATATAAGTCAAAATGATACATAAATTTATGATACAACTCATTAATATGGCACTGCAGGCTGTGAAAATGATACATATGATAGCTAGCGACTATGAAAAGAGGCATCATAACAATATATCAACAATGATTCATGATGCAGTCTATATGATCATGAATGTCACTAGCTACTACGAGCAACTACCTCATCATCATCATCACCATCATGATCATCATCATCATCACCATCGTGATCATCATCATCATTACCGTCATCGTCATCGTCACCATCGTCATCGGCCTCAGTGTCTTCTATATCTACGTCATCATCATCCTCTGCCATGTGATCTGTACCAGAACCAAAACCAACATAATCTAGATCTCTATCAGGAGGATCATCTTGATCTTCTGGAAGACCCGTGTTCTGCAAAAAAAAAAAAATTAAAATGAAAAGTTATTATTTATTTCATGCAATAATTTATTTTTCTATTATATATCTAATATTACAACATATGAAACGAAACCATAATCATATTACATCATATCAAAGTGCACATACCATAATAAAATTTCAAAAAAGTTACAGCTAATATGTCATTCCAATGATGTAAAACATGCAACAATTCTAATAAACATTAGTAAAGATCATAAAAAAATGTATTATACAATTTAACTATCAACTGTAAATTCTATTACATAACCTTAAGTGCTACAAATTGCTTGGTCAAAAGCTCCCATTTTGACACAGGTAGGGAGGATGGTGGCAAAGGTTGTGGAATTTGGCTTTACACCAGCTAATTGCATTTGCTTTAAAATTTCTGAAGCCTTTTCAACAAATCCATTTTGTGCATATGCTACAGTCATTGCAGTCCATGAGACCGCATTTCTTTGAGGCATTATGTCAAATAGTTCCCGTGCCTTGTCTATGCTTCCACATTTTGCATACATGTCTAACAGGGCAGTTGCAACTAAAACATCTGACAAAATTCCTCTATCCTTTATGTATTGATGGATGTCCATACCCTATTCCAAAGCTCCCATTTTGACACAGGCAGGGAAGATGTTGGCAAATGTTGTGGAATTTGGCTTTACACCAGCTAATTGCATTTGCTTTAAAATTTCTGAAGCCTTTTCAACAAATCTATTTTGTGCATATCATGCAGTCATTGCAGTCCATGAGACCACATTTCTTTGAGGCATTCTATCAAACAGTTCAGTGCCTTGTCTATGCTTCCACATTTTGCATACATGTCTAACAAGGCAGTTACAACTACAACATCTGACAAAATTCATGTATCCTTTATGTATTGATGGATGTTCATACCCTATTCCAAAGCTCCCATTTTGACACGGGTAGGGAGGATGTTGGCAAAGGTTGTGGAATTTGGCTTTACACCAACCAATTGCATTTGCTTTAAAATTTCTGATGCCTTTTCAACAAATCCATTTTGTGCATACCCTGCAGTCATTGCAATCCATGAGACCACATTTCTTTGAGGCATTCTATCAAACAATTCACGTGCCTTTTCAATGCTTCCACATTTTGCATACATGTCTAACAGGGCAGTTGCAACTACAACATCTAACAAAATTCCTCTATACTTTATGTATTGATGGATGTCCATACCCTATTCCAAAACTCCCATTTTGACACAGGCAGGGAGGATGGTGGCAAAGGTTGTGGAATTTGGTTTTCAAACAACTCATACTCATAGAGTTATGGTTTTAGGTCACGTATGTTATGGTAACAACAAGGGATTCCAACTATGGTTATGATAGCTAAGACTGCCCTCATTTGTGACCGTAGCAAGGTTCTTAGACAACACTATCTTGCTCTTCACATTGGGTACTATATAGGCCAAGATTGGGTTGAAGAAATCACTTGATGGTTACCTATATAGTGATACCACACCCTAATATCCCATGCATTCTAAATAGCTTGAGATTTATACAATACTCAACCAAGATGAAATTGTATCATTGTACCACACTTAACTATGACAGTCCTTTCTTGACAACAATTTGTAATCTTTAGACTATTGGGATACTTGCCACAAATAAATATTAGGTCAATGGCAATGTTAGGTCTCAAAAATGTAGGTTGCAAATTGTAAGAGGATGCCAGGCTCTATGCTTAGATTTGCAACATTTTTGAACTAACGAAACGGAGTTAACCTATACGGTTGATGACTCCCTGCACTTCAGGTTCTACTAGACCTAGGCGGGTGCACCCTACTAATGAAGCAGATTAAATAGATGTGTGATCTTGGCTGAGTGATGGATCTACCCATAGTGGCAAATGGTGTGGAATAGATGATTACTTGCTGCCTACTTTTTACTTCTAATGTCTGAACAATGATTGAAAATGGTATGGTTCTAATTTGGTATAAATTGTATAAGCAATATCAACGCAAAACTAATGGATATGTTCAACTAATGAAAATGAGTCAGATTAGTGCCTGAATCTATTGGGCTATTTGAGTCAGTGAATGGAAATAGATGTATGTGATTGGTGAGCTTATCTCCTAGCTTAACTCTAACAGTTGGGCACTTTGGATATTTACACCTTGTGCAAATGTGCAGGTTTGTATGTGACAGTGCTCTTCTTATATAATCCCAATGATATTCCCTTGAATTAATGTGAAATTATGAAAGGAATTTAATTCTTGAGTTGATGGAAACCAATCACAATAACTTCTTCAAAAGGATTTAATATTTGACAAGAACTCATTAAAGTCAATTATTAGAAAGGATTTTTAATTCACATCAACTGGAAACCAATCAAAGAACTTCACACGGTGACAGTAAATATGCCCTGACAAATGTAAATTTGAATAATTCAATAGAACCACTTTGGAGATAGCACAATAACATATAATCATGAAAATTAACACAACTGTTGAACACCATAAATAAATCACCATGTAGAAATATTCTGCTCCATTATGTTTTTCAGAAAATAAACATGTGTAACTAAAATTCTTTAATTAAAACAGAACTGACAATATATCTTCTTTCTATATGTAATATATACAGTCTTCTTCAAATTAAAGAGAGATACCTATCAATCGATGATCTTATGACCATCATATGTTTTAACTTTTATATCAATATTAGTGAAGAGACCACATCTCTTCATAGCATCTTTTGAGAACTAAAAAAATTATGAAAATAAACAAATACATTTAATACTAAGCCCTGCTGAGCCATAAGTAGATTTGAGCAAGATGATCCAAATATTTTTGGCTCAAGTGTGTCTCTGCATACTCAATGGCATCCCTAACATCCACCTTTATTGAAACCATCTTCTCCATATGCGAGCAAGCTTCCTTAGATGTTGAATCTTCATGTTTTACAATTTCTAGGGCCTCATCTAATATTCCCTGACACTCCTTGACCCATTCATTCTTGCTCTTCAAATATTTGTCATTCTTGAGTAATACAAGTACACCTATCTGAGAAGTCTCCATGCATTCTTTCATTTCATCTTGGAGCCTGTCATGGTACTTCTTATGCTACTTAAAAAGATTGTCTGCATCAGATGTGCTTGCACTGTCAAAGGTGTGTTTACCCTATATTTCATGTAACTTATCGTGTATTATGTTATTTATTCTTTCATGTTCTTGAATGACCTTTTGGTTTTTAGAGCAAATATCCCATAATTTAGGCATCCATTGCATTAGATGAGCATGCCTATTCTGCAAGACTGTAGTGAATGTATCTATTCTGACCATGCCATTTGATCTTTTGAGGGTGATTGGACTTGTGAGCTTTCTGTCTGTGTAATCATTTTAAGAGGGACTGAATACTTGAAGAAAACATTTTCTTTTTTCAACCTTTCCCAGCTCATTTTGTAGGTGTCCCTCTCCTTTATCAACAGCTGAATCTAAGCTTTATTTAGTTTTGCCACATTTACTCCAAGTTCTGTTGTAACAACTAGATCAAGTTCTCCAGCTTTTAATGTCATAACATGGCCAAAAGATTTTTCAGTGTCAATGACAACAAGCTTTTTGTTTGGTGGGTATAGAGCCCATATCATGAGGGAGTTCTCATCTGGATTGTATTTTGTTCCAGTAAATACTTCAACAACCCCTTCAAAACTAAGCTTGTGTTTTGTATCATTATTGTGCAGAAAACTATAAAAAAACAAGTGTTGAATTCAAATCAAGACCTGAGAAGATCATTACAACAGATTCTCTGAGCAACTCCCTTCCTTTCTCAGGAGTCATATCTTCCATATCCTTTTCAACTTCTACTTTTAAAGCATTCATTAATTGTGTCTAGTTATCTAGTGTAACATCTAAGACTGATTCTCTAATAGCCTTCCCCTTGTGTTTGTACAAAAAGGATCTAAACTCAGAGGCATGAATAAACTGGTCATCTAAAATAAAAGATTTATATGCAACCTATCTAGTATCATTATCCCCTATTTCTTCAATTTCCAATCCTCTTTCTAGGGGCTGGTATGGTTCAATTCTACATTTTGAAATTGTATCAAAAAAGTCATGGGGTTTAGAGGCCACAGACCCTTCATTGTTGGAGGAAAACACTTCAATTTCTTGTGCTTCCCTTCTTCTTTCCCTTATTTTCTGATTATATTCATCAATGGCTATTTTAGCATCTACTTGTTCCAATTTTTTTATTACATCATCATGAAGGTAAGGTACATGAGTATATCCACTCAGTTTTTGCTTCGTCTTAGCATAATCAATAAAGTCCTCTGGGTCAAAAAAATTTCTCTGTATTACTTTCCTAAGATTAAAATTAGACAATTTATCAAGAATGAGATCATAACCTTCTCTAGCTAACACAGTAAAGTCACCAAAACATAAGGTGCTTGGCATAAAAGACTGTTTATCTTATGCACTGAGATTCATCACATTTGAGTAGTCAAGTTATCTGACTATTTCCAAGTATGCCACCCTATTTGGTATAGTTTTTGGCAACAAAAAAGGAGTATCCTCAAACCCGTATACTCTGATCATTGTGGAATCATGAAAACAATACCAATCCCCCCAATTGTGGTTTATAGTAGGTGGCCCATCAAAATCCTTGGGTCTCAAAAACCTTTTAATTTCTTCTGACAAAGTGTAACTGCATGGGTAGCCATAACATCTATATAGGGTTTTTACAAAGAATTCTTCAAAGTGAACATAATTGGAATTCACAAACCTATTGTCCCATATTGAGGTCCATAATTGTGGGAGCAATGATTGCCCATCTTTATCAATTTGTGAAATGTTCAACTGCTCTGGCCATAGATTCAATTCTTGTCGAAAATACAAAACCATATGCATGAGAATAGAATAGTGTCTGAAGCTGACTGTGGGGGAACTATTCTTTAAGGCCTTCAGACCTGAGTATATTTCCTTAAAAATAAAAGTAGCATAGTCAAATGTCCTAGCGTGATGGCACTAGATATCCGTAGAGATAACCATGGGCACTATGGACATAAATTTTGGAACTTTAGTTCCCAACACCTGCCCCACTGAGTAATATGTGTATCTTAGGTAAGGTTCGAACAACTCGACATCAAACGGTGGTTCATCTCCTTCTTCAAATGGCACTAGATTTCCCTCATTCCGTGGCCTATGTAATGGCAGTCTCTAGCCCTTATATGTAGTATCCAATCTATATTCCTTTTATAGGGCTTCATGTATGATAGGGGTGTTATATGTGTCATTTAAATCAAAAACTTCACAAATTGCATTTTTAGATATATGAAACAAGGGCTTTCTCTGTAGATTGCATATGGCCTTTTGGTCAGGATCATAATGGTATGCTAGCAGTTTCAAAAAGTCTATATTGACAAAAACATCTATGACTATTGATTTCCCTAAATTGAGTTGCCAGGGGTTGCAGACGGGTTTCATCCTATGTCTCCTGTGATAGTGGAACATGAATAATTCATACCCTCGGATAGGAGTCCATATATGTCTGACATATTTGTATTTATCTTTGAGTTTTTCCACATTTGCCCTCAATTATGCAGTTATTTTGGCCTTCGGTACAGAATCGGGCAATTGGTCCACAAGATCTTGGTTTAGTTTCCTTTCTGGTGTTTTCTCTCCCTTCTCTGTTTCAATTTTCTAGTTTTTGCCCTTGGTTTGTCTCTTTTCAGTGTGTTGCATTTTCTTTGTTTCAGAGGAGCCTTCCATTTTATACTAGAACTTGACTATATCAAAGAAAGTTCAAGGACTTACCTAGATATGCTCCGCACAAATCTCCTAATTCTCGGTGAATTCCTTCTTCTCCATCTACAACCCTTGTGTTGATTTTAGTGGGATCAAAATGGCTTTTGTGTTGATTTTTATGGGCATTATGTTCAATTAGCCATTAATGGCTACCACCAGAATTGAATGCAGGGAATTCACGAATTTCAAAATGTCAGGGCAATGCTCTTTTTATCATATCGGTGAGACCATTTTATTCTTTTGCTGATCTTCATATTGTTTTGGTGCCATTTTCTTTCATATGTTTCTGGTTGGTTGCCAAGCGTGTGTTGGTGTCTCCACGAAATACTCTTTTCATAGAGTTATGAACCCTTTATTGTCATTTCGAGGAGATATTATAATTTTCATCTCGATGTCATTTTGATCAGGTGTGGAAAATGTTCTTCTTGGCATTGGTGAGTGTTTCTCCGACAGATAGGGGTTACCTCATCTTTATCGACATGACAATCTCCATCATCAAGAGAATATGATAGTCTCACGACGGGTTAGGTCTTCCCGATGATCTTATCTCCATCGCTCATTTTTATTAGAACATATCGGCAAGAGTCTTACTGAAAGCCTTTTGTCTCTTGTGTCGAGGTAACCTTTGTGGGCGGGGAAGCTTAAGGATTTCATTTCGATTATATGTCACGCCGATAGTCTTAATATTACGCGTCGAGGAGAGATTGTTTGCTTCCTAGCGATGAGGCATTGGTCGGTGTGACTTAAAGGCTCGGTGTAACTTTAGGATTTCACTCCAATTGTTCTACTCACACCGATGAGTATGCGTCGGTGATACATACAAAATGTCTCCCCGATCTTTTGACATATGAAATTTTGATCGTTCGGACATCAATCATCTTTCACCGATTATCACATTATACTTCAAGAATGTATTTTGCTATTTGGGGTGAGTTACTTAAGGTCTTGTCGATATAGATAACTTAGTATCAGAATTAGGCTATGGTAAGAGAGCTAGGTATATTCATGAGATTGTTTATGTGTAGATTCTGAAATGGATCTTGTCACACAAATTTTTGGTGGTTGGTTTTGAAAATGAGGGACATTAGTCACATTATGTGGAGACTTGGTGAATTCTTAGCAGATGAATAATGTGAAATTTTTCAATTCCAACAGACACAAGGCTTTTAAACAAAAACCATAATCCCAACTCTATATCCATCCCCTTGGTAGTCTCAAGGGCCACCTTGAGACAAAAAATAATAATGTACTATTATGACAGTTATGATTGTCCTCCATCATTTCATTGTGCATTTGAAACTTGAGATGAGGATTGGGGAGGTCTCCATTTGTAAAAACATGGAAAATACTCATGGCAAGATCTTTAAAACAGGCATATTCAACTTCAGGCATTTCTACAGACCCTAGGAAGGTGGATGTAAACTTAGTGACTTTAATTACCACCACAAAGACTATCCCCTTTGTGACTATGACAAGGTAACATTGTCATGCTCTTTATGACAATCCCTTCTCCATTGGGTGATGGCCTAATAACATTTTATCTCCTTTGTGATTTTAATGCCTCTCTAATGCACTATCATAGGAGTTTTGACAGTCCTTATGTATTAGTGAAGAAGGCTTTCCACAAATCAGAAAGGAGGGCTTAAGATTACATACAAAGTCCTAGTCTTCATACCCTAGTCACATATCACCCCTCTAAGAAGACCTCAAGACAATTGCCCTTTACTACAGGAAGTCAATGTAGTTTTAAAAGATAAAGTGCAAGAGGCCAAAGGACAAGAAAACTTAAGGCCTTAAGGGGTTTAAAGGAATAAAAATATAGGCTTGCAGACTTGACTTAAAACCCTAATCCTATAAGGTGGGTACCACTAGAACCCTTTAACTTGGCACTGTAAAACCTTGTCCAATCTTATCGTGGGAAGCTGAAATCAAGCATGTACACTCACATATGATAGATAAATATGCTTACCAAGTGGTTTGACATAAAAATTAATAGGCTTTAAATTATAAGCAAGCACAAGACTAGTATACTCATTATGATCCTAATGGCACCAAGAAGGGTCCCCAAAGATATAAGAGTAAAGCTTCAGCAGTCCATTGATTCACCTCTAAAGTATAATGTGCAGTTACCTCCCTCACAATCCTAGCAAATGGAAGTATAGGGATAACCAGCTCAAAACTCGTCTGATGAGCAACAGTTCCTCTCAACCTTCTGGATGAACACCGAGTGCCCCCTGGACCAGCATTAGCACTGGAAGATTCAACAGTAGTACCACTTCCACTTCTCTTCTTCTGCCTATCCATTTTTGGATATCTCAGTGGGTAGAAATTGACTCAAAAATTGATGCTCTTAGAGAGATCACATGTTATCAGCTTCTGAACAAATAGGGAACAGAAGGGTATCAATAGCATCTCTAAATGTTAGGGTTTTGAATTTAGTGTCACATGTTGTTTTGGATTAAAGAGCTTACAAGCAAGCAAGCACAAGACTAGTATACTCATTATGCTCCTAATGGCACCAAGAAGGGTCCCCAAAGATATAAGAGTAATCATTTGTCATCTAAGAGAAATCTTACATTTAAGGGCACTGTGGCCAACAAAGAAGCACTTTACAACTCATCCTACGCATCAATAAACAACTCAACACAAGAAATTCAAATTGAGATATTAACACAACAATATCCAACTAAGTTATTGAAAGTCAACTATTGATACCCCGTTCTCCATCCAAATTACAAAATCGGTCCACTTTTTTCTTTGTAACATTTCCTTTTCAAATTGGCTTGGATGTTGGCCATATTTCTCCTCCTGTCCAAACATGGCACATGGACTAGTTAAACTAATTAATATGCAATCATTTACTTTTTCCTAGGAAATTAAAAAAATATATATCATTTAACTTGTTAAATATACTTACAAATGTACATATCAAGGCCTGTAAACCTTTCTGGCCACTGTGATGCATGGCACGAAGTTTGTCAAGCCTAGCCTTGGAGGCCTTGTCCTGAAACATATACTAATTCAATTTAACTATGCACAAATAAAATTTAAAATCATTTAATAAATTTGATATAATCTTATGAGCAAATTCAAATACTTGTGTACTCTCCTCACCGGACTTCCTCCGTGCATCAGACTTCTCATATGCTTTTACAAGCTCTTTCCATACTTTCAAACTTACATCAATTGGCCTTTTTTTGAGCCTTTGCTCAGGAGGGAGTTTTTTTTTCTTTGTTTGGTTGCACTGAAATCTCTTGCAGTTTTGAGACATTTGTAGCTTTATCTTCTTTACAGACCAACCTGTGCCAAATTCAGTCTCCATGTCTTGGATAACTGCTTTTTGCAGGTGCATAGGTATCTTTGAGAATGGCAAATGTAGATGGTCTTTGAACTATTGAAGGCATGATTCCTTCAACCTATTCACAAATGTTTTTCCAGCATCCATCATTCAAACATCCCCTAAAACCACATCATATTCTATCTTCGTATCGTAGGTACCAATGTAAGATGCAAAACATGGCATGGTGGTCGAAGAAGTCTATGTCCCAGGAGTGGGTGGGACATTGGAAGCCTCTATTCCCTGTTCCACATTCTTAGAGGTTATTGTTATTGATTTCCTCCTGGATCTTTTGCTCAATCTGTTGGTTTTTTCCCCGACTGGATGCTTATTCCCAGATTTCCCTACAAGGTAGCCATCAATGATCAACAGGATCTCTGGGCCAGGGGCCAACAGTGTAGGAGATAGACTCTATATTTTATCTCCTCTTCTTCTTCAAGCTCTGCAAAACCTAGGGGGTATTCCCTACTCAACATCCATGAGGATATGCATACTAAGGCTGGGATGCTGACAGAAAGCAGATGAGTCCTCCTGTAAGTAGACCAAAACTGAAAGATAAGAGCAAAGGGGCTAGCTTTGGGCCTATTTGCAGTTGTCGATAGAGGACTAAGGATCCTAAAACTAATTCTACTGTCCTAAAGATTGTATTAAAGTTTGATTTTGATTTTAAGTTTGGATGCAAAGCTGGACGTGGTTGTAACACAAACACAAAGCAAGATTGGTGCCTATCCAGGGCCTGGAGTCAATAGACATACACCTGTGAATGATCAGCATGAACAAATAAAACTGGGTTTTAGGGGGATATACATGATATCTGCCTTACAGATATCTCCCAATACAAAGTGTTAAGCTATCTATACTTATGGCATCCCTACTGCAGTATACCCTTCCCAATGTTCAATCTGAGAACAATTTAATCTACCCCTTGAGCAGAAGTTAAGAGATCAGACATTCAACACAAGAATTCTATGTTCTAGAATCTTAGACATTCCTTGAATACCTAGACTCAGAAGAAAGATACATGCAAAACTGGAGACAGAATCAGCATAACACATGCAAACATAGCATTATTCATATAAGATCAACCATGAAATCAGTGGATTCATGCAAAAACACACAACAGGAGATAAATAAACTCACAGGTTTTGCTGTATAGAGCCACCAAAACCAACTATATTGTATTACAGAGCCCAATGTTCAACTTTCAACAACCTCAAAATGAGTAACACTTCCTGCTTAAAACAGCCAGAAGGTGTACTCACAGAAATTAATTACTTGATGGACATCAAAAAACGTCAGATACAGTCCATGAGAAATGGCGCTCATAAGTCATCAATGCAGTAGGCAGGAGAGTCGATGAAGAGGACTCCATGGTGGTGGCTTCTTTCCTAAAAGTTTATTTAATTCTAGGTGATCTTCTACTAATTTGTAATAAAAACCAGAAATATAATTGACTAAACCCAGAAAGCGCTGCAATTCTTTCACATTGGTGACAGGCAAATTTCTAATTCTTGTGAGAATATGTTCTTGGACCTCCATTCTCCCCCCCGAAAGAAGCTTGATCCCGATGAAAACTAATTCAAGAACGGCTATGAGAGACTTGGATGGATTAACTGCTAAGCTGTTGTGCTGACAGACAGATAGAAATGTTCTGAGGTGATCAAGATGAGCGGCCATATCTTGGCTGAACACTAGGATATCATCAATGTAAGGCTGGATGAATTTAGCATAAGGCCTGAAGATAATATCCATTTTCTGTTGAAATATAGAGGGAGCTGTTTTAATACCAAAGGGTAAGACTTTCCATTCGTACAGACCTTGAGGTACTGAGAAGGCAGTTTTATAATAATCTTCGGAGCGAAGATTAATTTGCCAATATCCCTTGGTTAAATCAAACTTTGAATAAACATGGCTTCCTTGGATAATTTGCCAAATATGGTCTTTACTAGGGATTGGATGTCTATGATCTACAAGACAGTCATTGAGGGGCTTGTAGTTGACTACAAGGCATTTTTCTGGTAATTCTACTCCCCTTTCATCTACCTTGGGTACATACATAGCATGACATGAAAAGGGTGAGTCTGAGACTTGTATAAGATCTAAGGCTTCAAGTTCCGCTATTTCCTTAGCACAGACTTGTACTTCAGAAGAACTCATTAGAAAATAATTTGCTTTTGCTTTAGGAAGAAGTTCCTTACCTTCAGCGTCTCTTTTCAATGGCAAACTGCAAGTTAAGGAGCGCTGGAATTTCTTTAAATCCTTGGTCATTACGGTAGAAGCAAACATCTCTTTTATTTTTGTGAGCTCTTCATTCTTTTCTTGGAACTGCTGGTGAAGCCAAACCTGGTTAATAGGCTTTTTCCTTTTATCATCCTTCTGAATGCTGGAAAAGGATGTAGGCTGATATATGCGAGGCAACTGATATAAACCTTTAAATGTTAAGAAATCTTGTTCAATAATGAATGGTTGCCAGTCACTTAAGGTATTGCTACCTATTACTCCATCATAATCTTCAACTTCAAAATGAACAAATAAAGTTTGACATGGTTTTTCTTCAAAACCAAGTTGGACTGGAGCAATGCAAAAGAAACGACTGAAACATTTTTCATTATTGCCAAAGGTAATATCAGTTTTACCTTCTCTCCAAGCATCTTCGGGAAAAGCATTTCTCCTGGCAATATTCAAATCAGCGCCAGTATCAATGAGAAAAGCAAGAGGATAGGCTTGAATACCTGGGAATTTGATTAACATCACTGCCCCTGGACAGTGTGTAGTAGCCTTTGTTACCCGGAAGGTATTCTTTATAGCACTGTACTTTGCCTGGCTGCTTTGTCCATCTTCATGAATAGGGATAACTTCCCGAACAGGACTTCCCATAAATCCTTCATCTGACAGGTATTGCATGGGATCTTCTTCTTGCTCTATTTTGATAGTCTGCAAATTAGGAATTGGCTTGGAGGGCTTGCTAAGTTTTTCCCTTGGAGCACTGGGGCATAACTGAATGGGTTCAGGTGGTCTACTTTCAATAGACCGCATACTTTCACTGACAAGAGGGTTGTAAGGCTTCTCTTCACAGAACAGAGCTCTTTCCATAGAGGTGGCAGGTTCCGCCATCTTCACACCAGAGATAGAGTTGAATCTATTGATATACAGATCCAGCTCTCTGGTTGATTCTTCCATGCTTTGTTCTTCTGCTTCTTCAGTAGTAAGGATGTCAATTTCATCCATTACTTGAGCTAGAACCTTATCAAGAAATTCAAGACGATGACGTCACCATAGTCTTCTTGCCATACTTCCCGGACTAGGAGCTTCCAGGATTCCCTTTTGCTCGATCGGAGTGGTAACAGTGACCACTGACTCTGTAGGGCCGGTTTCTCTGAGAGCTGCTACAGAGGCTCTCAGCTGATTATACCATGGTGAATGCCGGTATCCATGAGATCCACCACGAGGAGAAAATCTAGGAGATTTTCCTCTGAACTGGTATGGCCTTGGATCCATGTATTCCCACTGAGCTTCTTCTTGCACTTTTCTTGCGGGAGGCTTTGTAACTTTGGGCTGGAGCAAATAATACTTTCTGCTCTTCAACTGCTCAAGCCTGGCTTTTAATTTCTTCCAGGTTTCTTGACCCATATTCATTTCTTTAAGCTGTTGTTCAATGTGCAAGATCTCACCGATTATCTGATCTAACTCAGATGTACAACCTTTCATCATTCTGTAATAGAATGAGACTTCTGATTCACCTTCAGATTCTGCAGAAGAAGATGAGCTAGAACTAGGCTGCTCCTCAGCCTTCATCAGCTTGAACTGAGCTTGCTCTTCGCGGGCTGACTAGTATTCTTCGTCAGACTCTGAGTCTGAATATTCAGGACTTGAGATGACTATATCCTCTGAATCGGAGGGATATGCATTTATATAGTCATACTCATCAATCAAGATACCTGCGCTCTTAGCTGCACGCATCTTTGCTTTACCTTTCTTTTTATCCTTTTGAGGACACTTGTTGGAATAATGGTCTCCTTTACAGATGTAGCACACTGGTTTTTTCTTGGATCCACCTTTCTTTCTTTTGTCTTTCTTACGAAAGAATCCTTTTTTCTTTTTCGGATGAAACTTATCTTTCTTCTTTTTCTTCTTAAAGCCACTTTTCTCTTTTCAACATGGCTTGCACTCAACCGTCTCATCATCATAGTTTGACAACCTGTAACACACTGCTGATGATAAAAGTGGTTGTACTTTTTTCTTTTCTTTTTTCTCCTTTACTTCATCACAGATGTCAGTATTAATCTGTTCTAGAAATTGAACTAACTGAGGAAATGTTAGTTCTTTCATATCAGTTTTTTCATGTATTAAATTCTCTAAAACTTTCTTATGATAATAATCACCAATAGTATTACCAAAGCTTTTAAGAAAAGTTGTATACATGAACTCATGATTATGTTCCTGACCGGAGAAATAGAAATGTTCATATTGCTTTTTGCAATATGGCTTGAAGTTTCTTAAATCTTTGCATTTCCCTTTAACAAACTTTTGATATGAGAGTTGTTCGAGGACATCTCTCTTTCCAACAAACATTCTTGCTAGCTGTGCACAAACTTGATCTGTGCCACTGTCCAGCAATACTTCTCTAAAATCATTATCCAATTTATCCCAAACTATTCTTGCCATTCCTGTCATTGAATTAAGCGCTTGCTTAATGACCTCTTTCTCATCTGCATCAGGATTAGTTGACATATAGTTTGTGATCCATGATCTCATTGCATCAATGCCTCTAGCATTCTCCACTTCTTCAAATTTATCAAAATTGACCAATGGCGGAGTATCAGCTTTATATGACTGAATATTTTTAAATGGATCATTGGTTGGATATGGAAATGCACCTGACCCCCAGGCCATTAACACAGTCCCCTGAGGAGGAGGAACTGGTGGTTGAACAGGAACCTCAGACGTAGGGGCTTGGGTTGAAACTAACTGACCACTAGCAAGATCATATCGGAAGGGTTCCGGAGTGGAAGGTACTTGGGTCCGGAGACGAGGACCTTTATATTGAGCCTGAAGATATGTGCTAGCATTACTAGGGAAATTCTTGAATTTAACAGCTCTTTCAGTTGTTGTTTTCCGCATGGCTAACTGAATAGAATTTGATTCAGCTGCAATGGCTTCCCTAGTTTCTTGAGATTCAACACGAAGTGAATCTGCAATGCGTATCTGAGAAGCTGTCAGAGAATGAACTTCCTCAGATATCTCTTGTAATCTTTGTCCAGTATGTCTGATCTGGACATTAGTTGTTCCCAACTGTGAACTAAGAACGTCACAGTCTGCTTTGATTTCTTGCCTGACCTTGAGAAGTAAATCTCTCTGTCTTTCCATAGCTGCTTCTCTTTCAATCTTCCAGATTTCCACTTGATTTCTAAAATGATCATATTGAGTTTTTAGCTCATGGAGCCCAGTTTCCACTTTAGCTTTCCATTCCTGGGTTAACCTCTTTTCAATAAGTTCTAGGGTGGAAATTAGAGTATGGCTATTAGCCTGTAAGCTCTGGAAGTTTTTCTCATATTTTATAGCTTCAAGATCTTGCCAGATTCGGTGATCTTCTTGTAGCAGCAGAGATTTTCTAAGACAAAGATTTGCCCAATTTAACAAATGACTTTGACTTGGGGCATTGTCACCTAAAGGAGTGACATGTAAAGGCCAGCACTTAGCTTTGAACTTACCAGAAGTATCTAACAACAGGAATCATGAAATGGTGGTATACGTCCTGGTATTGTACAAGCACCACCAGGGTTTTCTACAACCTGGGTATCTATGACTGAGATACTATTTTCTGGCATAGCAACAGAATAATCTGAAAACATTTTTACACCACTCATCATCCTAAGCTTTGCACTCTTAGGTGGGAAGACAAAGGAACAATCTTCACATTGATACAGACCATTTTGTAATATGGAATATTTGGAATGACTGCAATTTGGTTGCAAAGATTTATTTTGAAAGGATGACTGTTGACTAACAGCGGGTACTCGGAATAAATTTTCAAAACCTTGAGAGGGTTGTAAACGGACAGATTGAGTCTTTGGCAAAATAGATGGTGTAGGCTCATTATAATTAAAGGGTATATCCCTAGATAAGTCTTTGGAAGAGGATGACTGACCCTTTTGGAGGGGTCGCCTAGACCTAGTGTCAGGGCTTTCATAGGACCTTGTAACAGTACTTCCAAACTTTATCACAACCTATCATCTATTTCTTCCAGTGAAATTCCTTTCAACTGGGGATTCTTCTCTTGTTCAACCTCAGTGAGGTTATCTTGTTCCCATAATTCCATAGCCCATTCTTCCGGCATCTTTATATCTTTATGCTTAACAATCTTTGGGGCTGTTAACTTGGCAGTGTTACTAGAGGAACTCCATATAGTAGACAGACCGTCCATACCTCTTTCATGGGGATTTCTAGGATTGATCATTAAAGGTATGACTTTATCATATAGTCTGTAATGAACTAAAAAGACCAGTGAGTGATCGACTGAGTCCTTTTTCATGAATAAGTTCATTGTTTTAAACTTATATTCTAGAACATCCTTGAGGTTACCATCTAATAGACTTACGGGGTAGTCTAAAAGACAGTATACAAAAATAGGACCTTTGGCCATGGAGTCACAACCTGCACCTAATAGGGAATGAGATAACTTATAGAACCTTGCATCTTTTAACATCATTAAAACTATGATAGGCAATCCTTTTCTGTAGTGTCCACAGATGCCTATTCTAATATATGATAGATGCATGAACTGAGGATTCTTTTTACTTTCAAGAGCTTTCTTTCTAAACTTCTTAACAAGTTCATCTGTAAAAATATTTAACTTTCCTTCATTTCCTCCTTTGACAACATGGGAAAGTTCTGCAACATGACAATTGAGTGAAGACTTATAACCGAACCAGTCTCTTAAACCTATAGACTTATTATTAAACATATCCACAAGATTTTTGGGTATGTCCCTATAAATCTCATGTGAAGGGATTTTAGGAACCTTAAAAGGCTTCTCATCTACAGGAGCTACGGCATAATTTTCTATATCATCTATACAATTACCAAACTCAGACACTGTACTAAAACAACTTTCATTATTTGCAAAGAAGTTGGTAAACCTAACCTCTGAGTTCCGTTCTGCGGTCATGTCAGAATGACTGTTGTCCTTCGCTTGAGAAGAGGATGAAGAAGGATCCATCTGCGCTCGAACTTCGCTCGAACCTGCACTCTAAAGGCCAGATTACTGCCCTTACGCCAACCACGGCTTCAGCGGGACTTACTTGTCGGGACTTACAACACTTATGATGGCCTGAGTCAATACAGGGAGACAATAAAGGAGCTTTACAGATTTTTAGAACTGGAAGGAGTTAACGTTAGACAACAACGTAAACAACAGACAGCAATATCGTCACCAGATGCTCTGATACCAAATTTAAGCTGCAATAGACAAACACAATGCGCGACACAATATAATGCTCTTATATGAATAGTAGAACTATTTTCATTAACAACATGCAGGAAGCTTACAGATATATTCATCTTTTACAATGCTCGCTATGACATTCATGCTTTACAGAGTATTACAGACAAGCTTAAAGCTTTTACAACACTTTAACTTTCACTGAAGTTACTGACATTACTGACTTTACTAAAGACTTTATTAGACTGAGAAATATATTAACCTAAGACTTAAGACTGGAATTCTTTGCATTCACTTCACTCGCCAAGAATTGCTTGAAGAATGCAGGCGGCCCGGGCACCCTTTTATAGGGAAGAGCAGGCAGATCTTTTAACCCCGACTTCATAATTCCGTGAGATCCGTCAATGAAAAGAGGACACGAAGCAGCATCTTATCCGAAGAGTATCCCATGCGAAGAAAGTCTTCAGGTGGGACCCAATTACTCGTGAACAAGATAAGATGGACACAACTGACTTAATTACAGGATGTTCCTTTTGGGCCCAAGAGGAATAACTTGGCCTCACGATAAGGTTGTGAGATAACCCCTTTACAACGTGGTAGGGTCCATGCCTTATCTTTAATCACGAGGAGATAAGATTCCTCGATAAGTGACAAGCCCACTTATTAGCTAAGACCCCGTGCTGTCGGTGGACAGATCATCATTATGAAACCATGCGCACTGCTCACAAAAGGCTTTGTCAGGATGATTACATCTTGGTGCCGCACTACTTGTTGAAGGGACCCTTGGGTCATCGGCTGAATGATCTTCACAATTGTAACAGGTTTCAGTGGAGGCATGCGGGATGCATGAGGTCATCAACTGCGGTTCTCCTTCTTTCCATATTATGGACATTACCTTGAGTTTATATGGTCCATAAATTCCACGTGTCATAGACAGTGGCATTGCTTCATTCATTCTATAAGTCTTCACATGAATCCAGATTGGAACCTGATGAGCATAGAAATACCTAATTCTATTTTTTACCTTCCAATGCTCAAATACTGATTCAGGTCCGCACGGTCCATAGTGCTGAGCCAGATATCTGCTTAAGGGTGTATCTTCTCCAGAATTAAAGGTTAATCTAAAGATACATCCAGTGTAAGCTGTGGTATTCTGGAAGTTCAGATTGTCAGCAGGAGGATATGGTCCAGAGAATAAATCTCTAATTAAATCTTTTCCATCTTCAAAATTTAACCATTCCTCTGGTTTACCTATGGTTGGATTATTGAAACATAAAGGAAGACTAAAATCTCCACACCAGTTATTAAGAATATGTCCTAAATCAAGATCAACTGGTTCTTCTTCTGCTGAGAACTGAAAGAAGGGAATTTCTGTCCACAAACCTGGAGATGTCAACAACATCTTGGCCTTTAACATTTTAAAACGATCATAAAGGAAATCGTTAGCCATTCTGAAGTTGTGAAGATCTCTTCTTGGAAATGGATTTGTACTCCATTCAGTGCGACTGAGTTCATGCCATCATTGTTCTCGGATGCAGATGTGCATGACTCTTAACTTACCTTTTACCTGTCTGTTTATTGCTTCTGGTTCGGCTTCTGGTTCATGACCTTCTCTTGATACAAAATCAGCAACTATATTTTCAGCTCCTGGAATATGAACACAATCAAATTCGTAAGTACATAAGAGCTAAGCCCACCTAAGTAATCGGCCTCTTACAACTTTGTTTCGAGATTCTTTCTTGAAGAAACCTCTGAGGTTCTGCAAATCACTTTTTAGTAGAAACCTTTTATCAGCTATGAACATCTGAAAGGCTTGAAAGGTATTAACTACTGCAAGAATCTCCTTATGTGTGCTATGGTAATCTTTTTCAGAAGCATGAAAACTCCCTGAGACAGTTCTTACTATCTGACCTTTATCTTTTGGATCATACTCTGGGGTTTTCTGTTCTCTGAGTACACCTGCCCATGCAAACTCACTTGCATCTGTTTCCACTATTTTATATCCTGGACCAGGTAACTTTAATGGTGGCAGCTTGGCACACTTATCCTTAATATTTTGGATTAATCTATCATGAAGAGGACTCCATGGTGGTGGCTTCTTTCCTAAAAGTTTATTTAATTCTAGGCGATCTTCTGCTAATTTGTAATAAAAACCAAAAATATAATTGACCCACCATATGGAAGTCCTCATTCACAATCGAGTAGTTTAATCACTTGTACTGCCACCCATATCCCTGCTACAACCGCCATTGATGGCTCAACCACCCACAGACATCGAGAAATCAGTCATAGCAATCAAAATGAAGCTCCCGCCAAAATGCGTTTACCACAGGTTCAAAAGTGTAGGGAAATTAATCCCACATGCACGGTTGAAAGACCTCCTTAGTAGTTTAAAAGCAGGGCCACATAGATACCAAGTGTCGAGCGCTTTTGCCGTGCTCGACGCACACTCCTTCACCCAAAGCCCATCGCCCAGACCCAAGCCATCGGCCAACTCCACAAAACTCATCCCGACATCAATAGTCTGGCCGATGACCACAAACTACACTCTGCTCCCCCGTCGGCATGATTCCCTCCATCGGAGCATCCAAAAATCCTCTGGCCGACCCATGTGTTACACCGATGAAGCCCATCACAATCCCCTGTCAGCCAGACAACCACCATAGGCGGACCCAAAAGCCTCCCCGCCGATGAACAAAGACTCACCGATGACCACTCCATACACGCTTATCGCCAAGACAAAAAACATCGGCCAAGCCAAACGAACTCTCACCGATCCATCAAGTCCCTCCGATGGCTAAGCAAAATACACCCTCTTCGGCAAGACATAGACCATTGGCACAACAAAATTGACGCTTGCCGATCTCAAAGGTCTTGCCGACGAACACCCCAATCTTCCTCAAAACTTCCCATCGGCCAGAGATAGACCGTCGGCCAAGCAATCCACAATTCAACCAAAACTCAAAGTCACATCGACAACATACCACATCCAGGTCTTCGGCAAGACACACGCCGATGACATCTCATCGGCCAAACCTACGCCGTCGACACAACTCAGAAATCCTTCGTCGATTGCACATGTTACGCCGATGAACACAATGCCTAAAACATCATCGGCCAGACTTAGACCGTCGGTCTAGTATGAAATTCCCCTGCCGATGAAGAGTGCTACACCGGTAACCTTCAAAACCCTCGTCGGCGAGACACATGCCGATGACTCCTCATCGGCCAAACATACACCATCGGCCCAACACTTGCCCGCTCACCCGATATTCAATGTCGTGCCGATGGCATATCAAAACCCTCGCTCCCATCGGCCAGACACATATCGTCGGAGCAACAAAAGGAACCCTGGCTGATAGCACTAGTCACAGCGATGACCAACAAGCCTCACTCTTCCCCCTTGTTGGCTAGACACATGCCCATCGAGAAACTAGAAAGAAGATACGCCGATGACAGAAATCATCCCGATGGCACATCACCACCACATCGGTGGAACCTAAAATACTCCAGCCAATAGGCCAAGCTCTTGCCGATGGACAAGAAGACCTAGACTTTTGAACCTGTGGTAAACGCATTTTGGCGGGAGCTTCATTTTGATTGCTGCGACTGATTTCTCGATGGCTGCGGGTGGTTGAGCCATCAATGGCGGCTGTAGCAGGGATATGGGTGGCGGTACAAGTGATTAAACTGCTCGATTGTGAATGAGGACTTCCGTATGGTGGCACAGGGCTCGAGGCCACCCCTGTCGACTCTCCTACCTACTGCATTGATGACTTATGAGCACCATTTCTCATGGACTGTATCTAACATTTTTTGATGTCCATCATGTAATTAATTTCTGTGAGTACACCTTCTGGCTGTTTTAAGCAGGAAGTGTTACTCATTTTGAGGTTATTGAAAGTTGAACATTGGGCTCTGTAATACAATACAGTTGGTTTTGGTGGCTCTATACAGCAAAACCTGTGAGTTTATGTATCTCCTGTTGTGCGTTTTTGCATGAATCCACTAATTTCATGGTTGATCTTATATGAATAATGCTATGTTTGCATGTGTTATGCTGATTCTGTCTCCAGTTTTCCATGTATCTTTCTTCTGAGTCTAGGTATTCAAGAAATGTCTAAGATTCTAGAACATAGAATTCCTGTGTTGAATGTCTGATCTCTTAACTTCTGCTCAAGGGGTAGAGTGTTGGTACCCATTTTGGCCTAGAGGTTGAGCTTGCATGTTGGAGGCTTTCTTCATTTAAACCCTAGGTCTTCTTGTCCATCGGTAAGAGCTTGGCCTATCGGCTGGAGTATTTTTGGTTCCACCGATGTGGTGGTGATGTGCCATTGGGATGATTTCTGTCATCGGCGTATCTTCTTTCTAGTTTCCCGATGGGCATGTGTCTAGCTGACAAGGGGGCAGAGTGAGGCTGTTGGTCATTGCTGTGACTAGTGCTATCGGCCAGGGTTCCTTTTGTTCCTCCGACGATATGTGTCTGGCCGATGGGAGCGAGGGTTTTGATGTGCCATCGGCACGACATTGAATATCGAGTGAGCGGGCAAGTGTTGGGCCGACGGTGTATGTTTGGCCGATGAGGAGTCATCGGCGTGTGTCTCGCCGATGAAGGTTTTGAAGGTTACCGGTGTAGCACTCTTCATCGGCAGGGGAATTTCATACTAGACCGATGGTCTAAGTCTGGCCAATGATGTTTTAGGCGTTGTGTTCATCGGCGTAACATGTGCGATCGACGAAGGATTTCTGAGTTGTGCCAACGGCGTAGGTTTGGCCGATGAGATGTCATCGGCGTGTGTCTCGCCGAAGACCCAGATGTGGTATGTTGTTAGCGTGACTTTGAGTTTCGAGTGAACTGTGGATTGCTTGGCCAACGGTCTATCTCTGGCCGATGGGAAGTTTTGAGGAAGATTGGGGTGTTCGTCGGCAAGACCTTTGAGATCGGCAAGCATCAATTTTGTTGTGCCGATGGTCTATGTCTTGCCGAAGAGGGTGTATTTTGCTTAGCCATCAAAGGGACTTGATGGATCGGTGAGAGTTCGTTTGGCTTGGCCGATGTTTTTTGTCTTGGCGATAGGCGTGTATGGAGTGGTCATCAGTGAGTCTTTGTTCATCGGCGGGGAGGCTTTTGGGTCTGCCGATGGTGGTTGTCTGGCCGACAGGGGATTGCGATGGGCTTCATCGGTGTAACACATGGGTCGGCCAGAGGATTTTTGGATGCTCCGATGGAGGGAATCACGCCGACGGGGGAGCAGAGTGTAGTTTGTGGTCATCGGCCAAACTATTGATGTCGGGATGAGTTTTGTGGAGTTGGCCGATGGCTTGGGTCTGGGTGATGGGCTTTGGGTGAAGGAGCGTGCGTCGAGCGCGGCAAAAGCGCTCAATACTTGGTATCTATGTGGCCCTGCTTTTAAACTACTAAGGAGGTCTTTGCACCGTGCATGTGGGATTAATTTCCCTACACTTTTGAACCTGTGGTAAACACATTTTGGCGGGAGCTTCATTTTGATTGCTGCGACTGATTTCTCAATGGCTGCGGGTGGTTGAGCCATCAATGGCAGCTGTAGCAGGGATATGGGTGGCGGTACAAGTGATTAAACTACTCGATTGTGAATGAGGACTTCCATATGGTGGCACAGGGCCCGAGGCCATCCCTGTCGACTCTCCTGCCTACTGCATTGATGACTTATGAGCGCCATTTCTCATGGACTGTATCTGACGTTTTTTGATGTCCATCATGTAATTAATTTCTGTGAGTACACCTTCTGGCTGTTTTAAGCAGGAAGTGTTACTCATTTTGAGGTTGTTGAAAGTTGAACATTGGGCTCTGTAATACAATACAGTTGGTTTTGGTGGCTCTATACAGCAAAACCTGTGAGTTTATGTATCTCCTGTTGTGCGTTTTTGCATGAATCCACTGATTTCATGGTTGATCTTATATGAATAATGCCATGTTTGCATGTGTTATGATGATTCTGTCTCCAGTTTTGCATGTATCTTTCTTCTGACTCTAGGTATTCAAGGAATGTCTAAGATTCTAGAACATAGAATTCCTGTGTTGAATGTCTGATCTCTTAACTTCTGCTCAAGGGGTAGATTAAATTGTTCTCAGATTGAACATTGGGAAGGGTATACTGTAGTAGGGATGCCATAAGTATAGATAGCTTAACACTTTGTATTGGGAGATATCTGTAAGGCAGATATCATGTATACCCCCCTGAAATCTAGTTTTAGTTGTTCATGCTGATCATTCATAGGTGTATGTCTATTGACTCCAGGCCCTGGATAGGCACCAATCTTGCTTTGTGTTTGTGTTACAACCATGTCCAGCTTTGCATCCAAACTTAAAATCAAAATCAAACTTTAATACAATCTTTAGGACAGTAGAATTAGTTTTAGGATCCTTAGTCCTCTGTCTACAACTGTAAATAGGCCCAAAGCTAGCCCCTTTGCTCTTATCTTTCAGTTTTGGTCTACTTACAGGAGGACTCATCTGCTTTCTGTCAGCATCCCAGCCTTAGTATGCATATCCTCATGGATGTTGAGTAGGGAATACCCCCTAGGTTTTGCAGAGCCTGAAGAAGAAGAGGAGATAAAATATAGAGTCTATCTCCTACACTGTTGGCCCCTGGCCCAGAGATCCTGTTGATCATTGATGGCTACCTTGTAGGGAAATCTGGGAATAAGCATCCAGTCTGGTAAAAAACCAACACGATCCATGACTAGTTGGGGAATCAATTGATTCCCTTTGACACTGTTTATTTGGTTGTAATGTTTTAGGGGCTTTACCAGATCATTTTTCTATGTATCTGGCAAGCATTGTCAAGTCCACACCATCCAATTTGTTCACTGCCTCTACCCCCAATATGGAAGCCAATACCTCTTTATCTTTGTCAGTATCATGTTCCTATAAAATAAATTTCTTCTTTTAAATTTACAAATAAAAAACTAAAAACTAAAAATCAAAGAAACAATGGAAACATTTACAAATCTATAAATTGACAATGAATTACCCATTGTGGCCAGAGTGCTCCCTTTGCTCTCTTCCGTCTATTGCTTGACATTTTGAGGTGACCTAGGGTAAATTATTTTCGTTCAATCTGTGGAGGAAAATGAAGTACACACTACCAGGTATGAAAGTTTTCATCCAATTTTCTGTATTCCTCAAGGTGTTTGACCTTTACTTTGTAGAGCAAATCATGAAGCTATTTTCCTATGAATCAATTGGTGCCTTGGGAGGGAATCTATAGTTCCCAGCCTAATTTTAGTTTGCTCACCATCATCTCAAAATCCCTATCTCCTTGTATTATCTCGACCAACCTCTGTTTTAGTTTGCTCGTCCTCGTCTCAAAAGCCCTAATTTTAGTTTGCTCACAATCGACTTGTCTTAAAGCACTCGACTACTTTTTTAGGAAGGAAGTGAGAAAGTTGTGTTCAGAGAAAGGTATTGATGGTAATGATAAGTGAACCTGGGCATTGGATTTTGAAAAATGTGTTCACTGCTCTCGGATGCAGACATGAGACTTGAACGATTCACCTATAAACAAAACAATATTTACAACCCTTTCTTCACAATCCTCTACATTTAATCAAAACAAAAATATATTTGGGAACGAAAAAACTTTATTGTAATTGTAACCTTACCTATGATGTCGAAAACTAAATCAAATTTCTCCTTTCTTCACGCATCATTTTTCTCATATATTAATTCAGGCGGGACTCCAACCCAAACAATCGATCTCCAAACAAAAAATGAACACCAAAAATCAATATTAAAGTTTTGTTTTTTTTTTGTTTTTGTTTTGTTTTGGGTATGTGTAGGCAAGAATTTTGTAAAGTTTTTTTGATCCAGTAGTCGGCGCTATAGTTGGAGCAATTAATGTCAACTTTACCACCGACTTTTAGGAAAATAATGTAATATATTTAGGGTGCCAAAGATGGCATAAAGTGTGCCTAATTTAGCACCAATTAGTGAAAAATGATGTATTTTGCTTGAAAGTTGATAAAAATGTAACCTCACCAAATTTGGATTGTCCTTATAATAAGTAACTATATCTTGTTTCCATGATAGCATTTTGACTTCATGCTTCTCTTATGATTAGCTCAATAATGACTCACTCTTTCACGAGCTTACACAGATGGTTGGAACCAATCCTTATGCAACTGATATGGTTTTGGAAAAACCAAACTCTTCTCTTACTATCATGATGACATGATATTGGGACTATATTGGCAGCTTATGAAGTGTGCTTATGGTATTGTGATTTTCATTTCTATGTTTTCATTAACCTATTTTAGGTTGAAGCATGGCAACTAACCCACTAGCTATTATGGCAGTCATACAATGACTAGACATCCTCTCCACTTTGACTATGATAGTCCTATGCATGGTGTTTTCTTCATGACAGTCCCCAATAATGTGAATTATTGATAGTAGCTAGTTCAAATGGAGTTTTGGATGGTGTAGTAAGTTGTTCCTATGGATCATGATAGTGCATGCCTTGGTTATGTCCTTGTGACATTACTCTCTAGATATCTCCTCTTTATAGTGACAAGGTTCAAGAACATGACAACTTAGGTAAGGTATTAACTTGTCTCTTTAACCTCTGGATTGTCATTTTTCAAGAATTGATCTCATTGAAATGCAAAGACAACATGTCATAGATTAGATGAAAAGATCAAGGAGAATCATGTTATAGAGTATAAAACTCAAAAATCAAAGGTCTTTTTGGGCCTTTTTCCAACAATATGAGCAAAATTCAAACTTTAAACATGTAGCACAGGTACCATATGACTCATTCGCATACATCACACATGTGGGACCACTAAGAAGGGAGGTAGCTGCTTAATATGAGCAATGACAATTGCACATAATGTTTAAGTTCACTTCAATAGATATTTGGGGTTATGATAGCTAATGGAGGGTTTTCTTTTCAAAGGAAACCATTAATTTTGGAGTGAAAGATAATGGTTAAATATAACATAATGTCCGTATAATTAAAGAATATCTAATGGCTAGGATTAACCTAATAAAGATCTAATGATGTGATTTCAAAATTAACATCCAAATTATCCTTCCCTCCATCAAGAATTTAAAAATTTTGGTGCCAAAGACTCTTTGAGACTATTTTGAGAATTCTATGATAGTCTTGAGGGTTCTATGGCCACTTGGAGAGATATAGATTGCCTTAAAATCACCCATAAAAGAAAAAGGAGAGTCAAATATGAAATAAATGTCTTTTTGATGTGAATTTGTAGTCATCTTGTAATCATAAGATTTGAGCTCTAGTTGTCAAGATTCCGCGTGTAAATTTTTTTCTAAAGAGCAAAATGTTGCAACGTCCTATTTTGTTTTTCATAGTGTGTCTTAATGAAAAGAGGGTGTATTAACAAGATAAATTCAAGAATATTCTCTTGGTGCATAGCTGTTATGTGACTATTGTCATTGTTGTGTATTGCAGGATCTAGAGGAGGCCATGGAGAGAGGATGTGGATGGCGTAGAACTACTAAATCATAGAGAGGAAAGTGGGTGGAAAGAGATATGACAACGGAATCTATAAATACAATAGATGTAAGAAGAGAAAGCAACCTCAACCAAAGGAGGAAGGTGTTTATGAATTCACAAATGCTACAACATAGAGGAGATAAAGTCATTTTTTGGTCCACGAGGCCTCTGAGGTCAAACTTATTGGTTGAAAATGCACAGGAATGGTGATTAAATGTGATTCTATGATTGAGGGAAAAGTTTGAAAATTAGGATGGCCAAAACATGATATCAATATGTCAAATATATGACTAAAGTGAGGTTTTGTGTTGGATAGCATATCGTTGAAATGATATAATTGGTGTACTAAACATTATTTACTATGTTGTGTATTATAGGGGCCAGACGAGGCCATGGCAACAGATCGTGTCATATCAAATGAAGACACAACAGATGAAGCAGGAAATCAGGTACTCAAATCTAATTTCCTTAGGAAAATATGATCTAATGATATTTTGTGATACATCCATCTTTTTTCACAGTATTATTGAAATTTATAATGTATTATCCAATCTTGACATAAATTAATGCATGCTATTGATTATTTTAGATGGAGATTGGAACAAATGCAGAGCTTGAGCATTCAACTACAAAACAAAAAATATATGTACATGGACATGGACCTAAAACTATTAAATCACGTAGATGACAGTGGGTGGAAGAGGATATGACAATGGATCCTGCAGACATGACAAATGTTTGCACTGAATAAGAGGTTGGTCAGGACTATAGTACATGGGATTAATACTTTGAGAAAATTGTTGTTTGTGGATGTTCTGTATTTCGTGGAAAGAAACAATTCAAACAAACAATTGTACAAAGACATTACATATATGATGAGCTTCCAGTCGATAGTATGCCTCCTACAATCGATTCAAATCCAATAGGAATTGTGGTAAGAAATTTTCCAAATTGATATAAATAACATTTATACTTCGTTTAAACAGTATTTTATATTATTTAAATAACTAATTTTTTTCTTAATGGATACTTTCAAGATAAAGTTCTTGGTTTAAAGTTTCCTAGATCACTGACTTCCAGCCTAGAGGGAAATGATCATTTATCAGATGATACAACTAACAAAAATATGTGCCAATATACCAACTCAGAAGATGAGGAATTGATGAAAACAAGCAACAGAACAAGAACCAGTTTAAAGATGCATAATTTGCTTAAAGACAAGGGGAAGGTGGACTACATACCCTATGAGAATGAATGTGATGGAGATGATGACTTGCCCCTGAGTTTGAGATCAATTTACAAAGAGACATTTGATCGTCGACTATATTGCACTTGGCCTAGTGATCAACAACTACCTAGAGTGTACGAGGTGTTTCAATTTTGGGGATAATATTCATGGAGTGAATCTAGGCCTCTTTATTGTCCAAAATGTACATGTGGGATCTAAACATAGAAATAATTTAGAACAAACCACTAGGAGATTAATGCCATATTATGGTCCATCATATTACAGTGGTGAATGGAGAAGGCTAGCATAATATAAGCCTAGTATGTCAACATATGGTCTAAATTTGAATATGTATACACATCATATCCAATTGGAAAGTGGAAAAGAAATGAATAGAGGTCATCTTATGTATATAGATGGATGTGCATACACACACAAAAATATTACATGATTTATAAATAGTAGTAAGGGAAGGGACCCTACTGTAAGACCGAATTGTCAATTTGTTGAGGTTATAAATGATAAATATGGAGATATGGAAAGAGAGGTTGATAGATTGATAATGGTTGAGGCTATTAATGACCTTACCATGGGGGATGAGTTATTGATTGATTACCCCTTCTTAAAACACACTCCTACGCAAAAGAAGAGGGAAGAACAAGGTCTCCCTAAGGATGTTCTTAAGAACAAAAAACCAAAGAATAATAAATGAGTGTGGACTGATGTTTTATAAACTATGTTGTCCAAATTGTGTTTTATTTAAATTATTGTATAAAAAAGGTAGTCTATGAAATAATGTTCCACTATTCAATTGATGTATATATGTTCATACAACCAATATTTTTATTTTTTAAGCCATATTTGATTATATTTCTTTGAAATTGATACATTTATGATTTATCCAATTGTTGTCAAACATTAAATAATGCTTGTGTTTGTTGATAGGTAGAAGATGTTGATGAAACACATGCTAATACCCAAGATCCAACTGGGTTATTAAGATTTGGACGGGATGATCCAAACCATCCTTTAAACAATACCAGGGCGAAAAGAGCATTATTGAAGAGAACACTACCAGCTGAGAAATTTGAAAAGCTGATGAGATCCACATACACTGATGACATGCCACCTAGCCTTAATGATGATGATCATGATAGTGAAAATGCAGTGTATGAAGAAAGATTGAATGAAATGCTTACAGATTTCTTCGGGGATGAAAACAATGATGACAATAATGATCATATAGTTGATAGTAATGATGATAGCAGGGGTAATTACCACCAATGTAATGTTGATGATAACAACCTAAAAGACTCCATCAAGCAAGCAGCGAAGACACCCGTGTCCAAATCGGGTGCAAGTAGAACCTCAAAACTAGCATGCACATTAATATTATTATAAATCAAGTCACTATTTGGTTGGTCAAACAAAGGATTCACTACCCTCCTGAAGTGAGTTGAAATCTATTTCTTACTTTGCAATTGTCAATTGGTCTACATAATTCGTAAACATTCATCAACTTTGTTTATATTTCTTTAAAGGGATTTTAAAACCATATATTGTATATAAATAGTCCTAGTATAGATTGGCATATCAAACATGTTCATCATAAGTCAAAGCATTCAATTGATTTAATCTCTGGCAATCTTACAGGCACTAAAAACTAAAATATTCCCTGAAGATAATGTGTTGCCATCAACTTTTAGAGAGGCGCGTTTGTTGTTGGTTGAGTTGGGGATTGAATATAAACAAATTCATTCATGTAAAAATGATTGCATTTTATACAGAGATGAATATCAAAACAAGGTAGAATGTCCTATATGCAAAGAGAAGAGATATCGTACAGATGTACAAGGTCCTACAATTCCAAAGAAGGTTTTACGTCACATGCCAATTATACCTAGACTTCAACGAATGTTTCGTTGCAAGTCACTTGCACAATTGATGGACTGGCATGCAAAGAATAGGAGTAAAGATGGATTCATGTGAATTCTGGCTGACTCTAAAGCAATGAAACACATAGAGGAAAAATGGCCAAGAAAATTCAAAGATGAACCCTGTAGTATTAGGTTTGGTCTTATAATTGATGGAGGGTGCCCATTCTCTTTCATGAGCTCAAATTATAGTGTTTGGCCAGTCGGATTGATAGTATACAATATTCCCCCATGGATGAGTGTTAGAAAGGAGCACCTTATGCTAACTCTCATTGTTCCAGGAAAACATCAAGTTAAAAACATGGATGTTTATCTTGCACCTTTTATTAATGAGATGCAACTGCTATGGAAAGGCATAAGAATGTATGACATATCACATACCCCGTCAAATAGGTCCTTCATGTTGTATGGTGTGCTATGTTGGACTATTCATGATTTCCCAGGACTTGGTGTTTGTTCTGGTAAGATAAATTATTTACGTATTTACACTCATAATTTATTTTCATCCCAACATTCATCTTAGTTTTATACTATTTTTTTTATGTTATTAACATTACTTATTGAATTGCAGGGCTTCAAATAAAGGGAATATTTGCATGTCCAAGATGTATAGAACAATTTCAAGGGTGGTATTCTAAAGATCTACATAAATTTATTTATGCAAACAACAGGGTTTTTCTACCACTAGATCATAAGTTTAGAAATTGCCTGAAGAATCAATTTGATGGAAAAGTTGAAAATAGAGGCCCTCACATGATTATGGGTCCAGGTGATTGGCTTAAGAAGTATGAAGATGCTGAATTGAAAGGTTGGGAGGATTTTTTTGATTGGGGTGATTCAATTGAAGAACCAAAACAAGTTGTAGTTAATATGCTAGAAGGAATGAAAAGGAAATCCATATTTTATGAGCTCCCTTACTGGAAAGATCTATTAATACATCACCTATTAGATCCTATGCATGTCTTCAAAAATTCCCTAGATTCTATATTTCGACATATATCAGGCAAAGAGAAGGACACTTGTCTTTGAGGAGAGATATTGCTCTATTGCATACCAAAATTGATAGAAAACATTTGTGGCCAAATAGGGAAAATGAAACATATGCAGAAGCTCCATGGATTTTGAAAAAAAAAGAGCTATACCAACTAAAAAATGTCATCCGTTCAATAAGGACACCTACTGGCTATGCGCCATCATTGGCTAAAGCTTTTACAGTTGATGGATTCATAAATGTGTTTCATAACATATCATGCCATTGGCAATTAGGGGGGATTCCTATCTTACAGTTGACTTAAGGAATGCCATAATTTGATTGTCAGCATTTACAAGTTATGTGGTTAATGTGTGAGAGACATAGATATATTATATTGCATATTCATTTTTGACTAAAGGTTCATACTAATTTACTATTCTTATATTAGGTGGGCGACCTTGAAGGAGATCCACAAATGTGAAGTGCAAAAATGGAAGAAGGAAATTGCAGAAATTGTATGTGTATTTGAGAAGGAGCTCCCTACAAGTTTCATGGACCTATAAGTCCATTTACTTATACACCTAGTCGATGACATTGAATTGGCGAGTGTTGTATCAACGAGGTGGACGTTTTTCTTTGAGAGGTCTATGAAAACTCTAAAAAGATATGTCTGACACAAGGCACATCCAGAGGGTTGCATGGTTGAAGGGTATGTATTGAAGGAAGCATTTTTCTTCCTGTGTGAATTCCTTGGTAAGGATTTTGAAGATGGGCCACACTTCTGGGATGAAGAATGAGCATTAGATATTATTGATGGAGAAAAACCACAATCTAATGGTGTTCAAGTAGAAATCAGCAAGTAAATTCCTGATCAGTGTGGTTTTTTTTCTTGCAATCATTAATTTACTCTGTAATTTATTTGTCAAATTAACAGCATGACATTTTTAGTTTGAAATAAACATGTTGACGTGTAATAGGTGTAGACAAAAGTGCTACACTCGACAAGTTCATTCTGTACCACATGGAGTTTATGAACAAATGGATTGATCTGTAAGATAAAAAGAGAGAAGTGTTAGAAGCAAGGAGACAATTTAAGAGATCAAACCCAAGGAATACTCCACTTCCCACTAATCTACTTAGGGAATGGGGTAAAGATTGCACACTAGAATGGGTTACTGAACAAATTTAAAATCAAATAGAAAATGCAGGTATAGATTCAAACATAACAGAAGATGAAATCAACATGTCTAGAGGATGTGAAAGAAAGGTACAGTTAGAATTTTACAAAATGTTGTTTCCTGACATCTTTGACACTATTAACTATTTTAATATTTGTCATTATATTTGTTTTCACTAAAATATATGGTCTTTCATAAGTGAGGAAATATCCAACAATGTGGGCATGTGGTCGACATTATCATGTAGAAAGTGTAGATGTAAAGAGACGATCCTTCGATTGTGGCATCCTGGTTGACTTCAAGCAATCTAGTCGATCAAGCTCAAAAGATAAGAATATAATTGAAGGGAATCTACAATATGTTGGGAAAATACAAGAAACTATTGAGTTGGATTACCTCTCTTTTAAATGTTGTATTTTTAAGTGTAGATGGTATGAAGCATTTGAGAGGACATGAAGACATGATACCCATAGTGGATTGTTTTCTATAGATTCCTCATGTTTCCTACCAGAGAATAAGGAGCCTTATGTTTTACCAATTCATTGTGAGCAGGTATTTCTTTAACTCAAACAAGAAGCGATAGTGATCATTAATCTATTAATTCATAGTTTATTGTGAATATATACATGTGTTTATTAATCAATAAAATTGTTATACCATACGTCTAATATATGTATGTCGTTCATGTCAGGTATTTTTCTATGAAGATATTTTGGACCTGAAATGGATATTTGTCATACATTATGATCCAAGATTAAGGCATGTATTTGACAATGCATTAGTGGATACTGAGAAAAACAATGATGGCCAACAAAATGAGAGAGAGGGATTAGAGAACATCAAAGAAATTGGCATCCATGATGATGTTGAAGATGGTTATGTTCAAGAACAAGAAGACAACAATCCAAAGTTGGATGATGTTATGGAAGATAACAATATGGATGGTATACAAAATGATGATACAAATACATCTGGTAACAATATAGATGGTCTACAGTCATATTTCAATGATGATGAAGATGATGGAGGTCAAGATGAGGATGATGATAATATTAGATACTTGAAAGAACATATGAACATTGACAATGATACACTGGATGACATTGTAGCAAACAGTAAAGTTAATGACCAATACTTCTAAATTTTTAGAATTATTTGCAACCCATGTTTAAAAAAGGATGATTAAATTGTTGGCAATAATGTTAATTAAATGGATTGTTCAATTGTTGACAAATTACCTATTGCAATATCCTTAAATTGTTTAATCTTTGGTATGAATTGTTAGCAATAATGTTAATTAAATTTGTTTATCTTTAATTATTTTTCATATATATCCTTAATTGTATCTATGCCATGTTATCTTGTGATAAGTACTTGAGTAAGACCATCAATGAAATATGAAGTGGACATATTATCATCTATATTAGCTAATTGATTGCACTAATATTTCAATTTATCAACAATCTCATGTTTTAGATATTCGTTTTCAACACTCTTAATAAAGACATCATGATCATAATATTCTTCTTCATCATTAGAATGCAACATGTGATCGTCATAGGAAGTAGGAGAAAGAGGTTGCCATGTTTGCAAGGTGAGGGTTTGACCTAGTACTTTGTTGAAGGGGATATAAGGATCCTAGATGTTTCTTAGGAATACAAAATTAAAGGCATTGGGTTGTTTCCAACAAATGCAAACCACAAAATTCTCAAAATAAAAAATCAATCTTTTTTTATCCTAAACATAGGCATGGAAATTGCGAGTTCAAAAAATGCAGGGAAATAAATCATACCCTATAATAGAAGATACAAGTCCAATCCTAGATTTAATTAAACTTTAAAGTACAAGGAGGTGAGAGTAGAATAAAATATTGAGATATTAAGTAGTTAAGATAGAGAAATGAAATACTTGAGAAGAAATACAAAACTTATTTGATCTTTTTAGCATGATGTCAAATGTGAAGTGTGTGATTAACTAATGCATTATGAAAAAGAATGAAAACTAGGATTTTCTACTAGAATAATGATCATGAGATTGTGGCAGTGATTAACTGATTTTTTGCATTCCTTCTTCAATTGTCCTCTTTTTCCATATTTCCAAAACTTTACTCTTATCTTCCCAAGGATTCTAGATTTTCCTCTTGACTTGGATTGATATTTATACCATTCCCCTTTAGATCCACTTTTGTCCTTGAGCCTTTGCGGAACATGCAAGGCATCCTTAGAACCTTCATCATTGAACTTTCTCCTCATATCTCCATTGAGCATTGTAACAATAAAGGATTCCATACTCACCTTTGCAACACTACCATTTATAATAAGCATTATGTTCTCCTAATTTTTGGGTAAAGAAAAAAGTGAGAAGATACATTTGTCTTCCTCATCAAGTTTAACATTTATTGAACCTATTTTTCTCAAAATCATATTAAAGGTGTCAAAATGTAGACTGTTGAGTACATGTGTCTCAGATTTACAGGCATCGATGAGTGTTGATCATTTTGGTAGAACTAAGGTGCTTGTCCCAACGATGAACCGACAGGCTTGGTGCAGTGTATCAGCGTGACTTGTGAGATTGGCGTGACTGGAAGTTGTCTCTCCAGTTCTTTGTGTCTCTCTGATGAGGGCTTGGCATCAGTGGGACATGACACTTCGGTAAGAGTCTCACAGGGTCTTCATGTTACTCTGATGAAGGTTGACATCGGCGAGACCTGACATGTCGCTATTGTTAGTTTCAAGATAGACAACTAAGAGGGGAGGGGTGAATCAGTTGTCTCAAAACTTTCCTTTTATTAACCACTTAAATCCTTCTTGTAATTCAATAGCAAAATAATAAATCAATCATAGAAACACAATGTAATAATTCAAGAGCAAAAACATATTAACACATATGACACAAAGATTTTAACATCGAAAACTTGGTTAAGGGAAAAACCACGGGGTGACTAACCCAAGATTCTATTCTCTGTTAAAAGAATAAGAGGAACAAAATGGTACATGCCAATTAGGGCTCACTGCCCGAGCACACTACTCACAAGAGGCCCACTGCCTACAGGAGACACATTGTCTATAGAATAATAAATATTACATAATTGAACTGAAGAATAGCATCTTCACCATGCTTGAGTCAGTGCCATTTAAGATCAACACTTTTGCTCTGCCTTTCACTCTTCTCCTCTCTACCATGCTCTCATCTTTTTTCTATTCTTTGAAATGACTTTACAACTCTTATTTATACAAGACTTCAACTTTGGAATAATCATCAAAGTCGGCACAATACATACTTTATTTTATTACAGAGCAAAATACACAAATACAACTTGTCTTATTACAAAAGACTTCATGCGAATCACCACACAGTCAGCCACATATATTCAGGACTTCAATCTTCTTTGGGGAACATGCCATGCTTCACAGAACACCTTCAAGATCATCTGTAAGATGTGCAAACCATCTGGTCGGCCATGATTATGAAGAACTTCATCATCCGGAAGTAAATCTTCAATTACGAGCTCAATCTTCAATGCAGATCACCAACACGAACTAGACATAATCTAGAGACCCCCACAAGCTTTCCTGAATCACCAAGAACATCCATGCCACTTTTGTCTACTGAAATCATCCTCATCTTCATCCAGAACCTCAAGAACACATTCTGTCATCACTGTCACATTAGAATGAATACTTGTGGATCTCCAAACCATGAACCAATTGAGTTGTCAATTCACATTGGCTTCCTAAACACTCCATAAAATCTGTAGAACATGATATTGCATTTCCAGATCTTACCAGACCTATTTGTGTCACTCTGTCACCTTTGAACACCTGCCAGAACTGGTTTCACTCAAGTGGCCATAACTTCTTCAGATCTTCATGCAGACCTCTCAAATCTTGACTAGATCATATTTAGACACGTATCTAAAAACCCTTTGATGCGCATTTCTTGATCTCCATCTTAGCTAGGATCTTCACTTCATAGAGCTTCACTATCTTCACTGTTCTTCTCTATTTCTGATAGGACTAATTTTCTCAATATTCTCAACACACAGCTCATCCAATCCTTGACATCAATGCAACAGGAGTATGTTGACATCAATGACAACACTGGTTAGGCCCATACTTGCAACAATCTCCCCCTTTGTCATTGATGGCAACATATGATGTGAAAATTTATTTTAACCATCAAGACAAGAACTTCTCCTTACTGACTGACATAGCTCCCCCTATCAACAGCAACCATTCATATGTCTTCTCTTTCTTTACTGCTCCCCCTTGATTAGCAACCACTTTTATTTTTCACATGTCTTCTCTCCCCCTTTGACATCAATGGCAAAGGGCACATACTTACATCAATCAAAATCATACAGACTGCTCCCCCTGAGTGGCAGCTTCCTATCATCAATCCGGATCACAAGATATGACTGTGAGATCCACTGAACTAATGCACATTAGTGCACCTTAATTAAGAATCAGAGGGGTAATAACCCCTAACTTCTCCCTAAGATACTCAAAAGAGTCCTTAGGTAGAGGTTTAGTAAAGATGTCTGCAATCTGAACCTTAGAGGGCACAAACTCCAATCTGACTTCATTCTTGTTGACCTACTCTCTCATAAAGTGAAACTTGATGGATATATGTTTTGTCTTTGAATGCAACACCGGATTTTTTGAAATGTTTATTGCACTTGAGTTATCACAAAAGATTGTGATAGGTTCCTTATACTCTACTCTGATGTCTCTTAGCATTTACTTCATCCACAATACTTGAGTGCAACTACTTGTTGCTGCAATATATTTTTCTTCTGCAGTGGATAAAGCTATTGCCTCTTGTTTCTTTCTTAGCCAAGAGACCAATCTTTTCCCCAAAAAGAATGCACTACCACTGGTACTCTTTCGGTCATCCACATATCCTACCCAATCTGCATCTGTATATGCATGAAGAGAGAAATCATGATCCTTAGGATACCATAAACCATACTCAGTTGTTCCTTTTAGATATCTGAGAATCCTATTGACTTCCATGACATAAGATTCTCTAGGATCAGCTTGGAATATGGCAATAAGACCAACAGCATTCATAATGTCAGGTCTAGTTTGAGTAAGATACAATAGTCCTCCAATCATTGACCTGTACTTTTTCTAATCATTCTTAGGAGAGTCATCATCTTTTCTCAATTTGCATCTAGTTGCCATGGGAGTATTCATTGGTTTTGAGTCTTCCATCCTAGATTTCTTCAATAATTCTTTCACATACTTGGTCTAAGAAATGAAGATTCCTTTCTTTGTTTGAGTGATTTGCAGACCCAAGAAGAAATTCATTTCCCCAAACATAGACATCTCAAATTCACTTTTCATTTGATTTGCAAAAGTCTTGCACATACTATCTCTTCCTCCAAAGATGATATCATCAACAAACACTTCAACAATTAAGATATTTTCATGATCAATTTTGAAGTACAAGTTACTGTTAGCAGTACCTTTGTTGAAACTAATCTTCAAAAGATGTTTATCCAATCTTTCATACCAAGCTCTTGGGGCTTGTTTGAGTCCATATAGAGCTTTCTTCAACTTGTAGACCATATCACCCTGATCAAATAATTGAAATCCATCCGGTTGCTCAATGTATACCTCTTCTTCCAAGTCACCATTAAGGAAGGCAGACTTGACATCCATCTAATATACTTTGAAATCCTTGAAGGCAGAAAAGGCAAGAAATAATCTGACTGCTTCAATCCTTGCTACTGGAGAAAAAGTTTCTTCAAAATCAACTCCTTCAACTTGAGAATAACCCTTGCAGACTAATCTAGCTTTGTTTCTGACTACTTCACCATCTTCATTCAGTTTATTCTGAAAGACCCATTTGGTTCTAATCACATTTTTATTTCTAGGTCTAGGAACAAGATCCCAAGTGTGATTTTTCTCAATCTGCATTAACTCTTCCTCCATTGCTTTAGTCCAGCTTTCATCATTACATGCCTCACTAGTTTTGGTTCAATCTTTGAGATTAGACAATACTTCTCTAAATCTTGAGCAATCTTTCTTCTTGTTTGAACACCTTTTCTTTTATCTCCTATGATCTGATCTTTAGAATGATTCAATCTTACATACCTGGGAGTTTTGGGAGCTTCTTGCACTTCTATTTCTTGGATAGGATCATTCAAACTTGTCTCTTCTTCCTGAATTTTAGGATTCTCTGGATCAATTTGGATCTAAATTCTAGAAGGGGCTTGAACCAAAACAACATTTTGATCATCTTCTTCATATTCATAAAACTTTGAGGGTTTTTCAATGCCTTCATCAACCTTCACATTTGTACTTTCTACATTTTTTCTCAATCTCTTGTTATAACATCGGTATGCTTTTCTTTGAGTAGAATAACCCAAGAATATTCCTTCATCACTTCTAGCATCAAATTTTCCAAAGTCTTCATCTCTTTTAATGTAACATTTGCTACCAAAGCCTCTGAAATACTTCATAGTAGGAGTGATGCCAAACCAGAGTTCATAGGGAGTCTTACCAGTATTGCTTATGATTTGTACACTATTGAGAGTATAGACAGCAGTGCTTATAGCTTCTCTCCAGTAGATCTAAGAAACATTTTCTTCCATCATCATGGTTCTAGATGCTTCCTGGATGGTCTAGTTCTTTCTCTCCACTACTCCATTATGGTATGGAGTCCTTGGAGCAAATAATTATCTCTTTATCCCATGTTTCTCACATAATTCTATGAACTCTCTAGATGTGAATTCTCCACCTCTATCAGACCTGAGACATTTTATATTTAATCCAGTTTCATTCTCCACCATAGCCTTGAATATTTTGAATTTCTCAAGAGCCTCTAATTTTTCTTTCAGAAAAGTCACCCACATCATCTGGGAGTGGTCATCAATTAATAACATGAAGTATCTATCACCTTGTAAACTCCTAATTCTTGCCGGTCCACATAGATCAGTATGTACTAAGTCCAACAATCCAGTAGAAGATTGTTCCTTACTTTTGAATGTGACTATGTTCTACTTACCCAACTGACATTCTTTACACAAACTATTAGTAGGTTTCACCAATCTTGGAAGATCTCTTACAGCCTGAGTGTTGCTTATCTTGATGATATTATCAAAATTCACATGACACATTCTCCTATGCCACAACCAACTCTAATCAAGTTGAACAAATAAACAACTTTTGTCAGTACCAACCAAGTGGAAGATCTTACCTTTTGTTTGAGTACCGGATGCAATCTCTATTCCAGAACTTTCAAAGATCCTACATTTTCCATTTTTGAATCAGAGATCATAGCCTCTGTCCACCAACTGTCCAACACTGAGAAGATTGTGCTTTAGACCTTCAACATACAATACATCACTGGTTTTATTCTTTCCATCAAAAGAAATAGTTCCTCTACCTCTAATTCTGCCAGCAGAATTATCACCAAATTTTACAACTCCTCCTTCACATCTTTCCAAATCTATGAACTTGTTTTTGTCACCAGTCATATGGTGAGAGCATCCACTGTCAATGACCCAATCATCCTTTTCTTCAACTTGGGCAGCCAAAGCTCTTTCTATCATTTTATGATTGACAGATTCAGAGGGCATTGGATCTTCTTCCTTGATGGCGATGAACACCCAGTCACTTCCAGATTTGTTTACAGTCTCTGATTCATCATCTGTTACTCCTTCATCATCATCTTCATGAACATAGTAATATTTCTTTTGGAATCTTGATTTGTTTGGATTTTCCCTTGAAAATATTTCCAAAAACTTTGAGGCAAAATGACCAATCTTGTTGTAGTTGAAACATTTGAAGGGCAATTTTCCTTCATACTTACCAGATCCTCTTGGTAGTCTTTTTGCAATAAGGGCTTCAAGTTGAGCAGCTTGTGCTTCATCTTCTTCCAGATCTTTTCTTGTTTTTTCATACCATGATAGTTTCTTTGAGGAGTTCTCTCCTAGATCAAACTTTTGTTTTCCTTTTACAAAGGCACTAGCATTGAATACAGACTCAGTTTTGGGGGGTGCATCTCCAAACTTAGCCAATTCAAATGTAGCTAATTTTCCAACCAATTGATCTCTTGTGATGTTTGAAAAAGATCTAAATTCTTCAACAGCAGCAACCTTGTATTTGTAAGCAGGAGGTAGAGATCTGAGAACTTTGGCAACAATCTCATCTTCATCCAAGATTCCACCAACACACCTAATACCACATACAAGCTCATTTACTTTTGGCATAAATGTAGTGATATTCTCATCTTCATTCATCTTCAGGTTTTTGAATTTTCCTTTCAGACTCTGTAGCTTGGCACATTTAACATATTTGTCTCCTTCATGTACAAGTTGCAATTTTTCCCAAATCTCATATGCAATTTTTAGATCTATAACATTTGTCAGCTCTGAGTTAAATAAGGCACTTAATAAAGCTTCTTTAGCCCGAAGATTATCTTCAGCATCTTTGATTTCATCTACAGTTGTCAGACCATTCTTTGGAGGAACATACTTCTTTGAAGTTATGGTCCAATATTGCATTCCCATACATTGCAAGTGACATTCCATGCAGCTTTTCCAAAGAGTGTAATTGGTTCCATCAAACCTCAGACTATCCTTCTTGTAGGAAGACATCCTGGATCTCCTCAAGTGGTTAAGCTCTTTTAAAGGACCTTGGCTCTGATACCAATTGTTAGTTTCAAGATAGACAACTAAGAGGGGGGATGAATCAGTTGTCTCAAAACTTTCCTTTTATTAACCACTTAAATCCTTCTTGTAATTCAGCAGCAAAATAATAAATCAATCATGGAAACACAATGCAATAATTCAAGAGCAGAAACATATTAACACATATGACATCAAGATTTTAACGTGGAAAACTCGGTTAAGGGAAAAACCACGGGGTGACTAACCCAAGATTGTATTCTCTGTTAAAAGAATAAGAGGAACAAAATGGCACATGCCAATTAGGGCTCACTGCCTGAGCACACTGCTCACAAGAGGCCCACTACCTACAGGAGACACACTGTCTACAGAATAATAAATATTACATACTTGAACTGAAGAATAGCATCTTCACCATGCTTGAGTTAGTTCCATTTAAGCTCAACACTTCTGCTCTGCCTTTCTCTCTTCTCCTCTCTACCACGGTCTCATATTTTTCCTATTCTTTGAAATGACTTTACAACTCTTATTTATACAAGACTTCAACTTTGGAATAATCATCAAAGTTGGCACAATACATACTTTATTTTATTATAGAGCAAAATACACATACAACTTGTCTTATTACAAAAGACTTCATGCAAATCACCACACAGTCGGCCACATATATTCAGGACTTCAATCTTCTTTGGGGAACATGCCATGCTTCACAGAACACCTTCAAGATCATCCACAAGATGTGCAAACCATCCGGTCGGCCATGATTATGAAGAACTTCATCATCCGGAAGTAAATCTTCAATTACGGGCTCAATCTTCAATGCGGATCACCAACATGAACTGGACACAATCTAGAGACCCCCACAAGCTTGCCTAAATCACCAAGAACATCCATACCACTTCTGTCTACTAAAATCATCCTCATCTTCATCCAGAACCTCAAGAACACATTCTGTCATCACTGTCACATTAGAATGAATGCTTGCAGATCTCTAGACCACAAACCAATTGAGTTGTCAATTCACATTGGCTTCCTAAACACTCCATAAAATCCGCAGAACATGATATTGCATTTCTGGATCTTACCGGACCTATTTGTGTCACTCTGTCACCTCTAAACACCTGCCAGAATCAGTTTCACTCAAGTGGCCATAACTTCTTCATATCTTCATGCGGACCTCTCAAATCTTGACTGGATCATCTTTAGACACATATCTAAAAACCCTTTGATGCACATTTCCTGATCTCCATCTTAGCTAGGATTTTCACTTCATAGAGCTTCATTATCTTCACTATTCTTCTCTATTTCTGGTAGGACTAATTTTCTCAATATTCTCAACACACAGCTCATCCAATCCTTGACATCAATGCAATAGGAGTATGTTGACATCAATGACAACACTAGTTAGGCCCATACTTGCAATAGTTATCACTATCTCCAGCACTCTGGGTCACCCCAATGAAGGCTCTGTATCAACATAACAATAGTTGTCGATCTGGCTTTAAAAGGTCGTTCCGATGGTTTGTGTCTTTCCGATGGAGGTTATGGATCAGCAAGATTATAACTATCGGGACTATTTGGAAAAGTCACTCCGTTGGTTGTGGTCACTCCGATGCGACATCGGCCAGTGTCTTCCCGATGGTCATTAGCTATAGACTATTGGTCTTGTCGGTAGGAAAAGTGCCAACGGTTAACTATCTCATGGTCATGTATATAAACTGCAAAAGTGGTCATCGACTGGTGCATGTGGGACTATTAAGGTCTCATGAATTTGAACAGTCATGGAAACGGTTATGAGCTGGGGTGTTGGGAATGGTTTGACAGTGGTGACGTGGCCTCCTTGACATGGCAGAAGGACAGAAAAGCCAATGTTGTATTGGCAATGCATATCACAAATATTGTCAATTGAACGGTTGCCTTTTGTAACTGTCTAGTCCATTATGGTAATAGAGGATAGTGCGATGAGAGACAGATAGAGAGAAGAGGAGTGACTATCAAATAATCTCCAGATGGAACATGATGTTAATCTCCATGAAAGGGCTTAGTGCCTGAATTGTATTGTAACTATATTTTCTATTGTTGAATAATACAATGGCGATCTAGGCTTTTGGAGTGTGGGTTTTTTACCTGAAAGGGTTTTCCCCACGTAAATTTGTGTTCATCTCTTCTATTCCATCTTTCATGTTTAATGGTTCTGTTATTGAAATTGTATAATGCTTGTTGTTGAAACTCGTTAATGTTGATTGTACTTTCCTCTAAGGGTTAATGTTGGAAATGAACTATGTTTGATTCTACTTTGTGGCATAGTTGTGAGTGTTTTGGAGGCAATCTAATGAAATGTAAAGTTACCAAAGACACCACTATTCTTAGATGTTCATTCTAAGTTGCACCTATTTCCTTACAACCCCTAACCCCTAAACCATAAACCCTAAATAATGCCCCTAAGCCCTAACCCAGCTCTGACCTACCATAAACCCTAAACCCCTAAATCCTAAACCGCAAACCCCTAAACCCTAAACACTAAACCCAAGAAACCCTAAACCTCTATCTCCCTATCTAGCCCTATCTTTATCATTCCTCTACCTCTAAATATCTCTCCCTATGTCTCTATCCATGTCCCTCACTCTCTATATCTCCCTATTGGTCCTCTCTCTCTAAACACTAAACCTTAAACCTCTAAACCTTAACCCCTAAACTATAAACCTTGAACCCTAAATAATGCCCCTAAAACATAAACCCTAAACCCTAGTAAACTCTAAACCCTAAACTTGAGAAATGCTAAACTCATAAATGCTAAATAATGCCCCCTAAACCCTGACCGCTAACCCCAACTCTGTCTCTCTATCTCTCTGACCTATATATTATCTACCAGCTCCTAGCTAGTTAAATCCTTTTCCTAGCTTTCCTAGTTTTCCTTTTCCTTTCCAATTTCCCTTTAGATCCCACCAATTTTTCCCTATTTTACTATTTTCCACCTCTCCTCTCATCATTCTTCCCATCCAATGAACTTTAGTTTTATCAGCTTGTTTCCATTTCACCTGGCTGCCAATTTATATCCTCATCCCTCTTTTAATCATGTCCTAGTTTTCTTGTTTCCATTTACTTTGTTGATAAGGGAGATGGATAGAGACAAAGACAAAGCAAGAGAGAGAGAGAGAGACCTATAAGTTTTCTTGTTCATTAATTCCTTCATCGTTAAGGGAGGGAGAATTAATAGAAGGGAGACTAGATAGGAAGATATAGGAATGATAGGGGAGAGAGGCAAGAGATCATAGAGAGATAGGGAGAGATAACTAGGTAAAGAGAGATAGAGAGGACATAGATCATAGAGAGAAATAGAGGAGACAGAGGGGAGAGATAGGGAGATAGAGAGTGATCACTAGAGAGATGTCTAGAGAGATAGGGAGATAGAGAGACAGGCAAGAGATAGGGAGAGATAGATAGGTATGTAGAGAGTGAGAGAGGAGATAGATTGGGAGAGATATTAGAGGAGACAGTCGAGTGAGATATAGGGAGATGGAGAGTGAGTGAGATGTCGATCTAGAGAGATAGGGAGAGAGATTGAGAAGTAGAGGGATGATAGCTAGAGAGAGGGAGATAAGGGAGAGATAGGGAGATAGAGGTTTAGGGTTTAGGGGTTAGGGGTTAGGGGTTAGGGATTAGGGGCATTATTTAGGGTTGAGGGATTTAGAGAGAGAGAGACTTCTTTTGACATGCAACCGTAAACCCTGAATAATGCCCCTAAACCCTAAACCTGAGCAACCCTAAACCTCTAAACCTTAAATAATTAATGCCCCTAAACCCTAACCCCTAACCCCTAAAACATATATAAACCCTAAATAATGCCCCTAACCCCTAACCCATAAACCTTAAACCTAAGAAACCCTAATTAACCCCTAAATCCTAAACCCTAAACCCCAAACCCTGAAACCCTAAACACTAAACCCAAGCAACCCTGAACCTCTATCTCCCTATCTCTCTATCTCTATCATTCCTCTACCTCTCAATCTCTCTCCCTATGTCTCTAGCCATGTCCCTCACTCTCCATATATATCCCTATAATCTCTTCCAGCTATGTCTCTGGCCATGTACCTCACTCTCTATATCTCCCAGCTATTGGTCCTCTCTCTCTCTCTCTCTCTCTCTCTCTCTCTCTCTCTCTCTCTCTCTCTCTCTCTCTCTCTCTCTCTCTCTCTCTCTCTCTCTCTCTCTCTCTCTCTCTCTCTCTCTCTCTCTCTCTCTCTCTCTCTCTCTCTCTCTCTCTCTCTCTCTCTCTCTCTCTCTCTCTCTCTCTCTCTCTCTCTCTCTCTCTCTCTCTCTCTCTCTCTCTCTCTCTCTCTCTCTCTCTCTCTCTCTCTCTCTCTCTCTCTCTCTCTCTCTCTCTCTCTCTCTCTCTCTCTCAAAACCTAAGCAACACTAAACCCTAAATCCAAGCAACTCTAAACCTCTATCTCCCTATCTATCCCCTATCTCCCTATCTCTATCATCCCTCTACCTCTCAATCTCTCTCCCTATGTCCCTAGCCATGTGCATGTATCTCACTCTCTATCTCCCTATCTCTCTTCATAGTCTCCTCTATATCTCCCTATCATTCCTCTCTCTATAAACCCTAAACCCTAAACCTCTATCTCCCTATCTCTCCCCTCTCTCCCTATTGGATTTATCCCTCTACCTCTCAATCTCTCTCCCTATGTCTCTAGCCATGTCCCTCACTCTCTATCTCCCTATCTCTCCCCTCGGTCTCCTCTATATCTCCCTATTGGTTCTCTATCTCTCTCTAAACCCTAAACACTAAACCTCTAAACCTTAACCCCTAAACCCTAAATAATACTCCTAAACCCAAGTAACCATAAATTAGGCACTCAATTAGGTGCTAAAACAGGCGCTACATTAGGCACTACATTTAGACGCTACATAAGGCACTAAATAAGGTATTAAAGCGATTGCTAAAACAGGCGTTAAATTAGGCATCAAATGTGGCGCTAATTTGTCCCTAATTTAGTGCCTACTTGTTCTGGTCGGTGCAAAAAATGCCAAAAGTAGCGCCATCCCTATAAATAGCGCTGACTTTTTCAAAAAAAAGGAAAAAAATACATTAAAATAGTGGGTGGAAGCAAAAAACGAAGCAAAAAAGGGAGCTAATCAAGGGATTTGTTGTAGTGTTGGCATAGTGATATTCTTCAATGCACTAAAAACAAATCAGATAAGTCAAATATTGCAGGTGGCAAAGAGAATTACAACCTTCCCTCTTTATTGCTCTAAGTGTTATGTTGGAAAATGTCCCCTTGGGGGATTTTCCCTCTTAAGGTTTAGCTCCTGGGTCCTTTAGAATGCATTTAGGTCATCTTGCATGTTAATGGTGACTCGCGATGCGAAAACCCTAAAGTTTCATGGCAAATGGGACTTAGGGGCTGCACTTATGATAAATACTACCTAAAATAAGGGGAGGAATTGGGCGTCCACACCCTAGTCCTACCCTATTTTTGGGTGTCAGTTTTATGACCGTTATTAGGTCCTATGCTAACATCTCAAATTTGAATTACAAAATTCTTAGCGGGAATGTTTGTAGTTGCATATAGCATGATTAGTGATTCATTTGTAAACTAGAAAATGATTGTGAACTTTTCGCATACTTGTGATTTCAAGATATTCATTGTTGCAAGAGCAGAGCATTGTTATTGTGTTTGTGATTGCAGCTTTGACTCCATCTCCTAATGGCATGAAGAGCATCTTCCTTCCATGAGATATACAGTACAAGGTGATATCAATTGTGTTTTCCATCATTTATCATTTAGATTTTGCCTCTATCCTGCAGGTATACTCACTCTTTATCTAACAACGGTGTTCGGAAGACTTGAATGTCTCTCCAGGGCTTGACCAAGGCAAGCCTCTAAACACCACAACCCCCAACCCACTTTTCTATGATTGCAGGTTACAAGTTTCAGAAGTGAAAGAAGTGGATTTGTAGGAGAGTAGTGCAGACTGTCAGAATTGCAGATCTAAGAAGAAAACTAGGGCTTGGACTTGGGTGCCTACTCATTAGTCCTCTAGATTCTGAAGCGGTGAAATTTCTGTGACAACGGGAACAGGTTGTAGACATTCTTCAGTGATCCTGACAAAAATAGGTACACTGGACTAGGGCACCCGCTCATTAGTCCTTGACTTTTCCACACACCAAACTTCTAAATCTAGTATGTATTTAGTTATCATTTGATATCTATGTGTGCAATCATTTTCCATAATTTGTTCAATTGTTCACGATTTCACGAAATTAGGGTTTTAAACATAATTGGACTTAATTAAACAACAAATTCACACAATTCCAATCTTCCCCTATGTTCCAAGTGACAAGAAATCTATAGTAGATTTCTCTACTCAGTTGAATTTCCTTAAATGTTTAGTGGTGAAAGGAGGATCAACACAAACCCTTAAAATCAACCCCATCCCTCTTTTCATATTAAACATTTTGGTGAACCCATGTTTTTAATGAATTTTACACCTTGCTGAGTGTTGTACTTTAGATTTACATTCATTTCATTCATTCTTTTCATTGTTCATCTTATTGCATTTGAAAAATTACAAAAAAATGAAAAAATTGGCATTTTTAGCTTGCATTTCCAAATAATTTGAATTAGTTGGAATTTAATTTCAATAAATTTCTATCATTATCATCAGATCTAATTTAAAATACATAAATTTTTCATTCACCATTCATTTACATTGCATTTTCATACTTAAATTGATAAAAATTGTATGAAATTGTGCATTTTTCCATATAACCTAGTTTTGCATTAGCTAGGGTTTGTAGTCAAAATTTTGTTTCAGATTTTACTGCCCTTTTAAAACACTCATTAGGATTAGTTTCTAATTTTAGTGTTTCATCATAGTGACTTTCTTGCAAAATTTGATGTCGAGGGTTTCAAAACCTTGTTTTTTCACTAGATTTGGCCTTATCATCTCTCTAGAATTACATCATAGGCGTGTTGTGAAGGATTTTTCTGCATTAATTGGTTATTATCAGGGTTATAATCTTCTGCCCCTCCTAAAACTTTTTACAACACCCTTTTTATTGGGCCTTTGCATTAAAAATTAGTGAAAAATTACATATTTGAGTGTATTTTCACTAGGTTTTGACTTGTCATCATTATAGGATTGCATCAATGGTGTGTTGTGAAGGATATTATTGCTTTATTGGACTAATTTTAGACATATCATTTTATGCCCCTAATCAATTTCCTTACAACACCCCTTCTCTCACTTATTTTCTTTGAAAAATGTTAAAAAAAATCAAGCATTTTAGTCCATTTTCGCATATAGTCATATAGTTTTGCACTTGTCTTTTGCATAACTTTTGAAAAGATTTTAAAATCTAATTTTACATTGATTTGAAAACATATACACATGGCTTCTAATCGCAACAATAACAATAGATTCCCTCCTAGGCCTTAAATGAAAAGAAAGGTCCTCAAACCCGAAATTGTGTTTACACCTCATGATAGAACAATTGGAGACACTGAAGGACCTCTTTATATCACTGTGAAGATAATGGTAAATCCTGTGGATGGAACCCTTATTGATCCTAATTGCATGACCAATGTAGCAATGGAAGAATTTATTTATTCACATGGTTTGATGCAAGGCTTTTATGACCCTTCAAATATGATGATTAAGACACATAAGGGAACCTTTATAAACATTTCTGGGAAGATATCTTTATTGGTTACTATATTTGAGAAATCTGTAGAACAATTGTTTGATGTTGTCACCGTATTTGACCTTTTTTGCATAAAATTAGGACACCCATGGTTAAAGGCTATGAAAGCTGTCCCATGGACAAGTGCATACTATCCCTCACAATAGGTATAAACCTTTGGTTACAAGACAACACTTTACTCTTGATTGCTTTTGGCAATGATCTGAAGTGGAACTAGAGCCATGAACAAATTTTAACTTCTTGAGCTATAGAAACTAAAAAATGCAATTATTACATCAAGTGGTCGGTCCTTCTATTCAAGAAACAACAAGAGACGAACAATCTGCATTTGAAGAGCATCCTAAACCAAAAGGAAAAGGACCCTATGCTGAGGTTCCTCCCCCACCATCCTTACAAGGATCTGAAGGTAGTCGTCGAGAGAAAAACATTCCACCTAGACAAATGTGATTTGATCGTGATGCTTCCTCCTCTGAAACACAAAAACCTATGGAAGAACAAGACACTTGAAGAGATGACAAGATTTTGCCCAATGAAACACACCTCAACAAGAAAATATCTCATCTAACATTGAATCAAACCAAGAAGACCTTAAGAATGGACAACTTGAAGACAAGAATAAGAGTTGGGCTATGGTACCTTATGTCCCACTTTCCTCCAACATTCGAGAGTGGGAAGATGATGATTTGCTTGATGACAACCCTTAGTTTGCTTGTCCTTATAGGTAAGTATTTCTAACCCTAGTGGTCACCTATGCATTAGCATAATCAGCTCGTGTATGTGACCTCCCCTCTCATGTTGTGCTTCCCTCGTGATGTGTTATGTGTTGTTTAGGCCTCCGGGGATGACCCTTGATACTCTTGTAAGGTCAAGGATACCAGGAGACCACCTCTATTGTGACCCTTCTTCTATTTGTATCATCATTCTTCTATATTGCTTCTCCTCTATTTTCATAGTTGTGTGTTTTGTCTTATGGACATAGTGTTGTGGTTCATGACTTGGGGGCACCCTCCTACATGACTATCCCTAAGGCACTTGTTTCTCCTCTCTTGATTTATTGTTTACCTTTCTCTAGTGGTTCTACCTAGTGGGCGGATGACAAAATAACTTAATATAATGATACGGATCTAGCGTCCCTTCAGCGAGAAATCAAAATATGGACCAAGTCCATACATGATGATGAGGTTGATATATATTATCCGATGCTTGGCTAGTAGAATCACTCTGTGTGATCTTGATGTTGTCTTATCACACTTACAAAACATAACAATATTTCTTCTCTGTGCACTTTGTTTATCTTTGAATCTCGCCTTGGTTACACTCAGTTTTGAGATTTCTATGGTATAGCCCCATGGTTATACTTGGTCTCTGAAAACGTAGTATAACCTCAGCTTTCTATTTGAATGATCATATACATTGTTGTTTATCATGATTATATGGATGCTAACACCTTTTCTTGCAGAAAATTGTGTGTTTCTGGCAACATTTGGTGATCGTAAAGTACATGTCACCTCCAGGGGGCATGGGTTTTGCAAGATCTCATGTTCCCTTGTGTGTTTTCTTCCTACCTTAACGTGCTTGATATCATTACATGATATCAACTACCTTAAGGTGGGGACATATATAAGGTAAGCTGTCTAATTTAGATACTAGCAAAGTGTGTTTGTAAAGCTTGAAATCTACTGCAATCACTTAAACCCTCTGCGGAGGCAGGATATCATGCATATCCTTTTTATTTTAAGCCCTCTTTATAAGGCAGGGATGGTGTATTTCTTGAGGAGATTGCACAATCCTGTCATTTTTAAAAAGTCCTTTGAGCAAGTGGGGAGCAGATCTGAGACTATCCTAACCCTTAAGCGTGTCTTCAACGATTGTTCTAGCGAAGCCCAATTGTCAGTGTGTGCCTATAATGTGCTTTAGATGGATACAAACCTAGCAATAGGTTTCTTCCATTGCTTGTCTATCGTGTTTTCTCCATGTCTTCCATGTGTGTGTATGGCATATTTGTTCCCAAGCATAGTCTAAAGACCGGTGGCGATTAATCCCTCCTATGCTTTGGGATTTGTATGCATTGCTTGATTTGTATGGCATGTTTGTTCTCAAGTGCGGTCTTAAAGACTGGTGGTGATGAGTCCCTCCTACACTTTGAGATTTGTATTGCATGTCTATTGCCCCATATGCAGTTTAAAGACCAGTGGTGATGAGTCCCTCCTGCATTTTAGGTGGTGCATGTTTAATTTCCTTGTACTTGCATTTGCATTTCATATATAAGAGAAATTGAAAAAGAAATATTCACTATATTCATCATGTTTTACATGCATATTACTATCTTTATTGTGATTGGTGTGTCTTCTCCGTGTTTTACGTGTTTGCTATTCTTGTTGACCGTATTTTAATGCATGTATTGGCCTTGCATTCATACATACATTAAAGTGGGGGCTAAATGTTATGTCATAAAATGTCCCCTTGGGAGCTTTTCCCTCTTAAGGTTTAGCTCCTGAGTCCTTTAGAATGCATTTAGGTCATCTTGCATGTTAATGGTGACTCCTGATGAGAAAACCCTGAAGTTTCATGGCAAATGGGACTTAGGGGGTGCACTTATGATAAATCCTACCTGAAATAGGGGGAGGACTTGGACACCCGCGCCCTAGTCCTGCCCTATTTTAGGTCAGGACCTATTTTTGGGTGTCAATTTTATGACCGTTATTAGGTTCTATGCCGACATCTCAAGTTTGAATTATGAAATTCTTAGCGGGAATGTTTGTAGTTGCATATATAAGCATGATTAGTGATTCATTTGTAAACTAGAAAATGATTGTGAACTTTTGGCATACTTGTGATTTCAAGATATTCGTTGTTGCAATAGTAGAGCATTGTTATTGTGTTTGTGATTACAGATTTGACTCCATCTCCTCATGGCATGAAGAGAATCTTCCTTCCATGAGATCTACACTACAAGGTGATATCAATTATGTTTTCTATCATTTATCATTTAGATTTTGCCTCTATCTTGCAGGGATACGCACTCTTTATCTGACAACAATGTTCAGAAGACTTGAATGTCTCTCTGGTGCTTGACTGAGGCAAGCCTCTAAACACCACAACCCCCAACCCACTTTTCTGTGATTGCAGGTTACAAGTTTTGGAAGTGAAAGAAGTGGAGTTGTAGGAGAGCAGTGCAGACTGTCAAAATTGCAGATCTGAGAAGAAAAGTAGGGCTTGGACTTGGGCAGCTTCTCATTATTCCTCTAGATTCCAAAGTGGTGAAATCTCTGTGATAGCGGTCCGAACAGGTTGCAGACATTCTTCAGAGATCTCGATAAAAATAGGTACACTAAACTAGGGTGCCTGCTCATTAGTCCCCAACTTTTCTGCACACCAAACTTCAAAATTTGGTATGTATTTAGTTGTCATTTGTGAAAGAAACTCAGTGTGCAATAATCACTTCCTACACTAATCTAATGAGGAGAGATGTATGCAAATTCAATTTAATTCTTACAACTACAGCAACATAGAACATCTAACAGAGATATAGCAGCAATACACATACACACAGAAAGTAGACATAAGAGAGAGAGAGAGAGAGACAAGATATACACGGGGAAAAGCCTTACGGGTGAAAAACCCCACACTCCAAAACACAGCTCAAATGTATTACAGTAAACAATAACAGATTACAATATAGTTTCAGAGCCAATGCTCTTTCAAGAGTCTTCGAATGTTGAATCTGGAGATATTCCGGCAGCATAACAGTACTTGTACCAAAGTTGTCTATCTCCCATCCAAGCACCTATTTAAATAGAGTTTACAAGGCAAATATGGAACCTTCTAGAGATGGGCGTCCATCTTGGACTCATGCCCCAAAACCCATGCCTAAGGACACTTGTCCAACATCCCATCCCAAAGTGGGCGCCTGGTCCCAAGATAGGTTACGACAGATGCTCTTACGTACCTTACAGCTATCAGAGAATCCGTCATACATTGACTAAAAATATCATATTCCTCTTACATGTCATAACCTCCCTTGACCACCCAAAGATGCCTTTCTCTCATGCAAAGATGCTCACCGACACTTGTCATTAATTAAAAAGTTGCCCCTGGACCCCGCAAGGGGCTACGCCCCTTACCCTGTCTTGGGGGCGCTACCCCCAAACCCTCGTTAATTATTCAAGGGGGAAACTGCAGCTGCCAAAGTCACCAAAATTTATCTTGCTGCATATACACAAGGTGCTAACTATGCCAACTCAACATAGGATAAATAAATACAACATTAGGAATTTGCAAAGGTTGAGACACCTTAATTCCCAACAATTTGATATCTATGTGTGCGATCATTTTCTGTAATTTGTCTATTTGTTCCAAGTGACAAGAGATCTGTAGTAGAGTTCTCTACTCGGTTGAATGTCCTTGAATGTTTAGTGGTGAAAGGAGGATCAACACAAACCCCTTAAAACAAATCAATCCCCTCTTTTCATATTAACCACTAAGTATAGGAATATTGGTTAAATTGTTTGCCTAATTTTAACCATTTAATCTCTATTTTACAGGACTGAATGACATGTTTCCTATATTTTTGTTAACACTAGAATGGAAAGAGACCAAATGTAGGAATAGATCAAGTTCATGCTTATTCTGGCAATTTTTTCTAAAGTGAACAATCTAGTGGATAGAGAATTTATTGTATGATAGGTTCAAGATACTCTCTAGAGACCAAACATGTTGAAGACAAGCATGGTTGATTGTTCTTCCTCTTGCATGACCCTATGCCCTTGCTAATATCCTAGTGCTTCCTCATAAGTGATCTACATACTCTAGGCTCATTCTCATGAGGCCCAAAGTACAACAAATAGGGAGATACACATAGCCTTGAGATTAAAAAAGGATTATTCTAGATGTTCGTAAAACATGTTGGACTGAATAAGGGAAAATGTAACATGAAAAGAGAAAAGGAATCTTTGAACAAATTATTAAACATTAGAATATTAGACATTAGATAGTAGATTAGTTTGTAGAGCAAATACGAGTAGTTTTAGGAATTTTCCTTTAGGGAGTTTTATAATTTTCTACTAGAGTACGTTTTCTTTCTAACCTTGGATTCCTATTATTCTCAAGGGTTTCCCATGTGTTTCATCTATAAAAAATCTACTTTATATGAATATAAAGAAAAATCTTTCAAATCTTGTTAATTGTTGGTGTTTAAATCCTTGTACTACACATGTATATAGTGTGTAATGGATTTGAGCTCCTATTGTTGAGTGTTCTCTTAGAGAAGCACTAGTTCATGCTTTAGTTGTGCAGCTGTAGATTGAAAAATAGCTTGGTTGATTGATTTTTTGTTCTCTTCATAGCACATGGTTTCTTCTCAAGGTCATTGCAGGCTCTATTTCTCTAACCCACATCATTTACTTTTTATTTGATCATTAGCAAATTAGATGTTAGCATAATTTGTTGCAAGTTGTTCATGTATATGTTGTTATGTATTTGTTCATTTGATGTGCATGAAAACTTTGCAACTCCCAAAAAATGAGATCAACTTGACCTTTTAGCTAAACATAGAGGTGATTCTTACCAAGCCCATTATAAAACAACATAAATCTCCCTTGAGTTATCCCACAAATATAACCAACATCATAGAGACCTTGGGGAGAACATCAATCTACTTTCAAGAGAGGAATCACATCCTTGATTCCTAAATGTTTGGTAGTGTTCCATTTCCCCACTAAATAGGCACCAATATAAATAACAATCTTTCAGTAAGAAATGGGAGAATGTAATTATGTTGTAATATAAGGCCCATGACTTTTCTCATCCTTCATCCATCTCATATGTGAGGGAAGATGATTTCTTAGGGTGGCTATTAATTTACAACACTTGATGACCATAAACCTTGTGGTATAATAATGCTTGGTCATCATAATAGATGTGAATTTGTACAATCCATAAACCACTTTTTAAGGAGACAATATGCCAACTATCAATACAAATATGCCTCACACCATGCATACTCCATCATTAACATGCATGCTACAAACCCCATAATAGGTACCATTTAACCCAAGAACAAGTCCTATCTAATATCCTTAACCAAAAGTCTTGTAGCTTCATTTGGGAGGCTATTGGTCCACTTATGTGTTTTCTTGCCATCTTTTTTCCATTAAACCAATTCCCTTATTTGTAGCCTAGTCTACCACACAATCCCCCATTCTCTTAATGTGACTGGATGAGGTGTGATCAAACTTGTTTGTCAAGAACCTAGCCTAAGTACGAATGTTATCTAAGGGCCATGATTTGGAATTAGAATTCTTCATGGAGTCTAGTATTCCCTTGGAATCTCCCTCAATCCATAGATTTTTCAATCCCATTCAATAGCTTGCTCTATCCCCCACAATATTTCCCTACCTTCCATATGTTATGTGCGTCTAAGATGAAATCATAAGCATAAATAAGAATTGGTTTTCCTTCATAGTTGCTGAAAACACATCCCCCTCCTATTGGCTCTAGGTTCCCTTTCTAGCACCATCAAAATCCATTTTGATCCTTGTATCCACTTCTATGGGAAGCCATATGATATTACTTGGTGGGTAATTATTGACTTTGATCTTTATCTTGTGTAGCCAAGGCAACTACAACTAATTTTCTAAAAATCAAAGAAGTGAGATGGCCAAAGGGAGTAACGTGAGAAGAGTTGAACAAAAGAAAGTGGACTTGGATGAAATAAAACAAAGTAAGGATGAATAAGTGGGGTATCAACTTGTAGGAATACCTAACCACCAATCAAGAGATTAAAAATTATGTGACATAAAAGTTTAAACTAAGCATGTGGACAAATCAACTTAGAAGAAAAAACTAATACCATATGACTAAATTCAATTCCACTTATGAACATGAACAAAATACTTACACAGGAGCAAAAAAACAAATGAAAAACAAAAATCATCATAGTCTAATTAAGAATTGGATCATACCAACTTAAACACTAGATAAGTGGGTGGAAGATCCCAAGAGAAAGATGGGAAAAAGAATTCTAATATGCATTTTACATACTTATGAGATAATAGAGATAGAATGGCATTATATCATAAAATGCTCTACATATAAGAACATTTAAAATAACTGCCCAAATAACTTACAAAAAATATCATTATCTACCCTATTTGAAAAAAGATATATTAAAAAATAGACCTTCAAAAAAAAAAATTAGATAAAATAAAATAGGGACAAGGGGAGCGAATTTGGTGAACTTTGTGAAGGTTGCTTTACAGTGGCGATCTCCGGCAGGTTTGAACGGAGCGGCGGGAGACAGTTGGAAGTCCCCGATCGCAATGTCAGTCCAAGTGTAGTCCTCTCCAACCTCTGCTTTAATATGGTTGATTTACTTGGTTCTCAATCTCCCTCTCTCTGCCGCTCGGCAGAGCCCGTACCCCCTAACCCCTCTCCCACTGTGCCGAAGGACGCCAGCATTAATGGCATCTCTGTTAATACCCCTAACCCTACCTGTAAACCAAAAACATTCTCTGAAGCAGTGGCCAATACAACTGGTGTTGTCAATGAGAAAGCCAAGTTTAACCTAGCAGGTGCCAGTGCCCATGATGCCACCGTTCTCGATAAGTGCTCTACGGTTCCTTCGGCCCCTTTCTCCATCACTCCTAATCCTAAAATGCTTGCTGAGATTATTAAGGAGAAGAATAGGTTAAAGAATACTACGATTTTATTCTCTGTTGTTGAACTTGATAAGTGTCCTCCTCAGAAATTTCTTGATGACTGGTTTCACAATTTTTGGAATCTCAAAATGGGCTTTCACATTTCTTTTTGTTGGCAGATCCAGAAGAGTTTATTTGTGATCTTCTTTGTTAATCATGAATCTCAAGTTGAAGTCCTTAAAAAGCAATATTGGACCATTGGATCCACTTCTTTCTGTGCTTTGGCTTGGTCTCCTGAGGCTATGCACGAAGAAGTTCTTGCCCTTTCAGCCCCTAGGTGGATACTGATTAAAAATGTCCCCCCCTTTTAATGGCGATTCTTGCCTCAATTGCTTGAACCGTTGGGCAAAACCATCCGAATGGATGATACTGTTAGGCTGGTGCCACATATGGACGCCAAAGTTCTTATCTCTTCGCAACCAGGGAAGGAAATCCCTGCTGACATCTCTATTAACATCATGGAAGAAACTTTTGTGTGCCCTATTGAAATATTGGGAGGTCAAAAACTTGTTTCTTATGTCAGAAAGAGGGCCACCTTAGAAAGGATTGCCCCATTATTAAAAAGAATCAAAACCCTGCTAAAATCCCTCAACCCGCTATACTGACCAACCCTAATCTGCCTCCTTCTGTTAACAAAAACACACAAGAGGAAACTACCTCCAAACCTCCTCCTACTCTTGATTCAGCCTCTCCTGCTCCCCTTATCGCTCAAATCTCTTTCCCTTTTTTAGACATGGCTATTGATGAGGCAAACACTGATGATGGCTTCCAAACCGTCAACAAAAAAAGAAGGCGCAAGGGCAATAACATTAACCATCCTAAAACTTCAAATCCTACCTCCTCAAGAAATCTCCTTCCCCAAAGTCCTCTTGTTATCCCTCCTGTGGTTGAAATTAGCAGTGACAACCCTCCTTACTCCCCTACTGTTTGTTCCAACAACTCCAGCCTGAATATCTCTCTAGGAGCATCTCGAAAGCTCCCACAAAAAGTTTTTAAAGAACTAAGTGATGATTGTTCTTTAGAAATCATCCCTGCTATTAACAACCCCCCCGGTATGCCCTCTATGGAAGTGGACTCCCAATCTGAAAATGAAGATGATCCTAAAACTGATACCCTTGCTTCGAAATGCAGGGGAAGGCCTCTAGGATCTAAGACTAAAACCTCTGGTAAGAAAACAGGGGATAGTTCTACTAAGTCTTTACCCTCAGCTGATGAAGCTGGTGTTGTGTGCCCTACTCCCTCTAATGTTTCCTCATGAATTGTTTATCTTGGAATGTAAGGGGTCTTGAATCCCCGGATAGGAAATTTGTTATTAAGTGTTTTCTTAGTTCTTTTAGTTCTATGGATTTTCTCATGTTGCAAGAAGTTAAAGCCATCGGTTTCATGCTTGAAACCAACCTTAACTTTATATGGAATAATGCGATCAAATTTTGCACTAATCATAATAGAGGCATAGGTGGAATTGCTCTCCTCATCAGCCCCAAATGGGGGAACTATATAACTACCAATGGCACCTCACCCTGCCAGAGAGCTGTCTGGGTTACCATTAATCATAATAATAACATCTTTGGCATTTGCTCTGTTTATGCCCCCAATGACTCTAAGGAGAGGGCTAATCTTTGGAAATGGATGACTACCCTCCCTAATATCCCCTGGCTGATTGGAGGATATTTTAATATGGTTGAGTCCCAACAAGATAAATCTGGAGGTAATCCTTTCATTTGGAAAGATAATGAAAAGGTTCATTGGAACAAGTTAATTAATTCTAAGACTCTGTTTGACCCTTTAGCTGGCAATAAGGCCTCTAACCCCGGGATATGGCACACATGGTGCAACTTCCAACAGGGCCACTCCCAGATCTATTCCAGACTTGACCATTTTTATGGTAACAAGAATGTCTTCTCCTTCCTTCCTAACAACCAGAACAACATTGTCCTTGTTACGGCCACCACTCTCTCTGATCACCATCCCATTTTTACCCGTGTCAGCCTCAACTTCACCCCTGTTCACCCTAGGATGACTAATCCCAAGTTCATTCTGAATACCAGTCTCCTTCTTGATGAAGATATCCTTGCTACCATCCACATTATTCACAATATCAATAAGGTTAATTTCCCTAACTTCTCCATGACAGACAGATGGAAGGTCAATCTCCCAGCTTGGCAATGTCTCCTCAAAAACATTGGTCAAAAGAATGCTAAGGATTATAGGTTCATTGAAAAGCTTCTTTCCTCTGATATCCAAGAGGCTGAGAGCAATGTTCAGAATGATTCCTCCAATATTGACCTTGTCTCCCAGGTGATATCTGTTAAGGATGCCCTGAGGAAACATCAACAATTTAAAATCCGTGGTGCTAAAATCAGATCTCGCGCTCATTGGATCCAGAACGGGGACCGTGGTTCCAAATTCTTTTTTAACCTTTTAAAGCAAAAGCAAACCAAGGAGTCTATTGACAGACTCCTAATTGACAACCAGGATATCTCGGATCCTGTTATCATTAACCAAGCCTTTGCCGATTACTACAGAAGTCTCTTCACCTCTGAGGACTCTAAGGAGGCTGCTGATCTTAGGAATAAGTGTAAACTTCTTATCCCCAATAAGCTGGATAATGATGATATTACTATCTTATCTAAGGATATCTCTTTGGATGAGGTAGAAAAAGCTATCAATTCTCTCAATAATGATAAGGCCCCCGGCCCTGATGGGCTCCCTGTTGAATTTTATAAGGCCAATATCAGTTGGATCTGTAAGGATTTACATGACATTTATGTGGAAGCTATAGCTAATGGTTCCCTTGGCCCTGAGATTAACAGTGGCATCATTAAACTTCTTCCCAAAGATGGGGACAAAGCTCTTATAAAAAATTGGAGGCCTATCACCCTCCTCAATGTTTCCTATAAAATTTTGGCCAAGATCGTGGCCCTCAGACTTGTTCATATCCTTCCTAAGTTTGTTTGTGCTACCCAGACTGGTTTTATCAAAGGTAGATATATTTTGGAAAACTTAATTACTAGCTGGGAAGCCATGGATTGGGCGAAGTGCTCTCATCAGAACTCTGTGATGTTACTTCTGGACTTCGAAAAAGCCTATGATAGGGTTGAATGGAATTTTATCGTCATGATGCTTGAAGCCTTTGGTTTCCTGGCCTTCTTCTGTAACTTAGTTCGGGTTCTGCTTAATGATGCCTCTGCCCAAGTGGAGGTCAATGGTTCCCTCTCCAATCCCTTTCCCCTTGGTCGGTCTATCAGACAAGGATGTCCCTTAGCCCCTGCTCTGTTTGTCATAGCTTCAGAAGCCCTTTACTATATCCTTAGAGACAATACACTCTCCCCTGATGTTAGAGGCCTTTATCTTCCTAACAATGATGAGCTTATTAACTATTAGTTTGCTGATGATACTGCCTTATTTTTTGAGCTTTCCAATAATAACTTTGAAGCCTTGCAAACCAAGCTTAATATGTTCTGCTCTATTTCTGGTGCTCGTATTTCCCAATCCAAATCCATTTGCCTGGGGTGGGAAGAGCAACCTCCTATTTGGTTCAATCAGTATAACTTCCAATGGGGTGGACCTCATAATATTGTTAAGTATTTAGGTATCCCCTTCTCTGTCAAGCCTTCCCTCAAAGACATGTGGTCTTGGATTCAGGAAAAAATTGATAAGAAGCTGAATAAGTGGCATAACAGATCTTTATCTCTTGCTGGCAAAATTCAGGTTTGTCAAAAAATGATGTCTTCATATAGCATATACTACTCCTCTGCTTGGATGTTCAGTAACTATCAAATTTTGGAAATTCAAAAGGCCATTAGGAGCTTCCTCTGGTCTAATGGTAGAGGCAATAGAAAAACACATGCGGTCAAATGGGACTGGTGTCATACTGACAAACTCCTTGGGGGGTTGGGGCTTAAAGACCTTAAAACTCAAGGTATTGCTTTATCCGCCAAATGGATCTTTCATTCTATGGATGGAAACGATCCATGGAAAGTGTTGGTTAGGCATAATATTGAAAGAGGCTTTCCTAAAAAAGCTAGAACTTGGAGAAATCTCCCATTTTGTGACTTAATTGTTGGCAACTTCCTGGTCATTGTCCAAGGCTCTACTATTTTCAGATCCATCTGGAGAGCCTGGGACCATGTCAGGAATTTTATCACCAATAAGGATTTCCATGATGCTAAGCATCTATATGGTGAAAGATCCATTTGGTGGAACTTGTACCTGGCTGGTAAACCCCTAGCCCTTTTCCAAGGATGTTCTGCTAGGTTGTGGGCTAAACTAGGGATCTTCTACCTTGCTGATCTTTTTGAAAATGATAAACTCATCAATTGGGATGAGCTCAAGAACAGATTTAATATTCTAGACTCCCAAAAGAAGACTTATAATATGATTGTCAAGGCTACTAAGGACCTACCTTCTGACTGTCATGTGGACTCTCATAGATACCTAAAGTGCAAATGGCCAGATGGGGTCATCATGGCTAATCTCAAAGCCAAGAATATCTATAGAATCATTGATCATAATGAAAATATTATTAATCATATCAACACTATTTGGTATTCTTCTCTTGATGCTGTGTCTTGGAAAAAGTATTTTGATATTCTCTGGAAAGGTCCTGTTGAGCCTAAAATCAGATGTTTTAAGTGGCTGACTCTGCTTGACAGACTCCCTATTAGAAAAGATGGTCACACTATTGACATTTGCAGTCTCTGTAGGCTTCCTGAAATGGGTAGACATATCCTCTTTGATTGCATCTTTGCTAAAGAAATATGGAACATGTTTGGTATTTTTTACCCTTTAAATGTGAATATTCTGGAAATTGTTACTGGTCATATTGATGGGCTTAAAAAGGATGCTAATTTATTTTGGAATATGCTGTCTTCTAACATCATCTGGCAAATCTGGAAATGCAGGAATGAGGAAAGGTATCAAAGCAACCCTAGAGTTTTTACTAAGTTTTTTCAAAAACTCACATTTTTAAAAATCTTTCTTCAGGTCCACACAACAATGATGATGGAGAAAGACAAGTTGAGGAGATTCTTGAAAGATGGGCACACCACATTCTTTGTCTATGAGCTAAAGCATGGTTACGAGTGGAGGAGGAACTTTGATGACCTTCAAATATTTGAACGAACTTGCAAAAGGCTGAACCAAGAGATCAGGAAGAATATTAACTCTAGGAAAGATGAGATATTCATGCTTACGTAAATCCAGGAACGTAAGATCATAGTTTGGATGGAGGGTCCTCTTGGTTGGACTGCTTGGGTTGATACCCATTATGATGTCTTACACTAGTAGTTCTTTAGCTTCTTCTTTCTTCTGTTATGTCTGTATACATGATACTCTGAGTTCATGGTGAGGTTGGGCCTCTTTTTTGATACTCTCGGTGTTTTTTTTTTTTTTTTGTATTTGACCTACCTATATTTAATATAAAAAAATTAAAATTAAAATAGCATTAATCTTTAAACTTAGAATTAATTACACTGTGCTCATTTTTGACATTATCTGACTTCTTTGATTTTTACTTTCTTACTCTTAAAAATCTCATATAAACTATTTGGCTCTCGTATAAGTTATCAAAATCTCTCTATCTATGTCTTGCTTGATGATTATTATCATCTATGCTTTGGAATCGACGCCATATTCGCATTTTATGCGTAACTAACGATGAAGGTTAAAAATAAATAATTGGCGGGCAGAGCAATGATTCTTCTTGGTTACTTCGCCAAAACCAACTAACACAAATTGTTTTTGTCCTAATATTTAAGCCATATCCCCAATGCAATTTTTTCAATCAACATATCCTGCTCTTTTCACTCGAGAAATAATGGCAAAGAAAATAGGAGGTTTGATATTTGTTGTATTGTTTGTATTAATTTTTGGAATGGGAATTTTGCCCCAACTGGGCAGATTGATTGCCCCCAAGGAAATTATCTGTGCCAGAGCTTTAATGATTGTATGGGATACCCAGGTGCCCTTGTGGCCCCGGAATTGGATTTTGTGGGTTGGTGTCCACATGTTCTTAGAATGCACTTTACTTAAATATCATCTATTTTTAAGTTGTAGTCTTTGTGTGTTGTGATCATAGAATTGGATTTTGTGCACCAGGGTGTTCTTAAGGAGTTTTTCTTTGAAATAATTTTCATCTTCATGATAGATTGGCTTGGCTAATATGATAATAAAATTTTGTATTACAGTTTATTGTAGGTATTGATAAATAAGAGATGCAGAAGTCTGCCTCCTGTTGGGTCTCAAAAATGCAGGTTGTGGATTCTAAGGGGATGCCAAGCCCTATAGTCAAATCTACAACATTTTTGAGCCAATGACTGGAGCTTGACCTTAACGATCAACTTCTCCCTGCGCTTTAGGTCCTGCTACAACCTAGGCGGGTGAACCTTTGATTATCAAAGTAGGTTGTATGATTAAATCTATGTTGGTTTGCTGCTAGTTTATCCAATTACAATGGCATGCTTGTAAATCAGATAAGATATTGTAAACTAAATTCTAAAGAAAGCAAATGATTTAATCTAAATTCTAACAGAAATAAATAACAAATAACATGAAATGAATCTAAACTATAACAATAAAACAATGTAAAGATTTTAATTATAAGATGAATCAATAGTTAAACTGGTGCTTTGTCCATTCGGGCAATGGAGTCAGGATGTCAAAAACAACTAACTTGTATCAGGTAATAACTCGATCTGATTGGCACATACAACAGTTTGCAACTTGTACAAACGTGCAAGGAAGAAATTATTAACTCATTCTTAATAATCCAAAGGACATAATTGAATTAAATGCAAAATATTAAAAGGATTTTAATCTTCCCGGGAAGAACCAATTTAACTTTGCAACATAATATATTAGATCAACTCTGGAGACAAATTAATAACCCTAATCAATTAATCATACTTAATAATCCATTCAACATTCTAAGATTACTATAATTGATGAGAAAGGATTTAATTCTCTTTGAGAAACCAATCAAATCAACTATACTAAATTAGCAAATGTAACCAGACAATTTGAACATATCCTTAACATATTCAAATTGAATAATCAAAAAATGAATGACATGGAGATAACTAAATTGATTGAATTAAAAACAACAAACAGATGATACTGTCACAATGTATTTCGAATTCGAATCCTCAACTGCTGCCTCAGAATGTATCATGCACCATAGCCTTTCTCAGAACGAAATTGCATAGAAGGATCAAATTTGCATCAGATTGAATCAAATCTAACCTAATCTAATCCTAAAATGTTTCGATTGTTTTTCTATAAAAATCCCTATTTCTAACCTAATTCTAACTTAATTCTAGCTCCTGTTCCGGGTCCTGGGATCTCTATTTAAAGAGATGCAACAAGCCTCAAACCCGTTACATTCGTTTTGCAGTTTAAATAACTGATATAACGGATATATGGTTTAACTTGACATAAAATAATTAATCATCTGGCTGCATTCTTTCATCTCCGGCTGAAATAAAATATTTAATCTTCCCGAGCCGCTTCATTGAATTCAGTACAACCCTAATCCTGCAAAGAAAACAAATTAATCATTAGATAAACAGTATATAAACAATATATGATTTGAATTGTTGTAAACCTTAGGACCTGTGTCGTGAGGTATCATTTCCTTGTTTCCGTATATTTTCTCATGTATTTAGGGTTTTATCCTTTCCATAGAAATCCCGTATGTCTTTTATTTATGTTGAATGCCTTTGGCAGAAAATAAAATATTCGATATTAACCTTCATTATAGTATCACAATAAGATAATTATTTTATTTCTTCTTTGGCCATCAATTATTATTTTATCATTTGTTTGTATATATTTTTCATATTTGTAGTGAAAATAATTACCCTTGACTAGGGTTTGCCGATAACCTTTACATTGTGAAAATAATAATTATTATTTCACCTTTACTTTTTCTTAAATGAGATCCATCGGGAGATCTATATTTTATTTTTTATTCATATTAACACCCATATCTTTTCACTTTTGGTTTGGGCATTATTTCACTCCAGTGAAAACAACTACAGTTCCTCGGCGAAAATATTTACCAATTCTTATATGTTCTTCAAAAAATATTTTCTAGGTAAAATAGTTACCTATTGAATTAATCCCTTCGATATCTTATTTCAAGATAAAAATATCAAAAATCCTTCCTTACATCGGGTTAAATCTTCCAAAATAATTCACCTCTGATCTGAAAATAATTTCCCATTTTAATCTTGTTGTATATGAAAGATATCCTTAAAGTTAAAACTACAGCTTTGATGTAATAATTCTCTCGGGGATCTTGAAGGAGACCCTAAATGTTGGAATTAAAAAAAAACATTAGACAGTGATATCCAGGAATACGATATTATGTTTATCTTAGCAGATTTCTCATTCATACTCAAAGTGGTTAATTGATGGGGAATAAAATTGTATTATATGATGTACTTTGTAATGCTTTACAGTCATAGAAATATCGAAGAATTTAGACCTCCTCCCGAGCTCGAATCCGAACGATCCAGCGGAAACATAAAAGGTTCAGAGTTTGTTTTGTCAGAAAGGAAATGGAAATTTCTTGACTGAAACTTATTTGAACAGCTCTCTCATACTGCCCTGCTGTTACATATAATTAAAAAGCTTATTTATCTTGTATACAAGACAGACAGTGAAGAAAGTATTCTGATACACATATAGATGAAATCGTTGCCATAAGTATCAAATGAGACTTATATATTTACATTTGGCGATTTCCCTCACAGTCAGAGCTTCAATCATTCTGAGAATCCTGTTATAATCACCATACTATTTATCTAAGCACTGGAGCAACTGTATTCAAGATTGACACCCCACGATTTGAACACTACAATCCATTGATGTAAGCGCGCACCTCCTATGATCTAATAAATTGTTTCACTCTTGTACAATTTACAAGACAACAGAAATAATAAGACCCCCACATGAATGCTATTCAGAATCTTCTTTTCCCATACTCCTAATCCAGCATTAATATAATTGTGTATTTATTTTTCTTATTTGTCGACATTAGTATAATTTTCTTTTTGTACAACCATGTCTTAATTAGATTTTTGGTTTTTAACATTTTGTTTGACTTAGTTATTATTTTGAAGACAAATGTATTGCCAATTTACTGTAGTGTTCCACTCAGAGTTAAAGATCTCATTTCTTAGATCAAAATACAAAGAAGCATGGAGAAACATATTCAACAATAGTCATATTGTATGGAAAAATATGCTTCCTAGATAAATATCATAAGATGAATTAATTAATTTGCAATGATAAACAATTATCCTAGAATAAAGAACTGAGACTGATAATGCTACAGAATTATATTCACAAACAAGCATTAGAATTAATGAAGAGGATTAGGGTACTTAGCTCTAGGAGTCGATATAGAATATGTTGAGACAAATGGTGCTCTGTGATTTGTCATAGTATTTAGTGTTTTGAATTTTGTTAGACAACAACCATCAAACTGGAAAATTTGGCTGTACTTCGCTTTAGTTCGAATCTACATTTGCGGAAATGATCTTCATGCCTACAGAAAAGAACCCTGTCTACAGATTCATACTGTGTCCGTGAAAATGAATTATGCACTTTTGTTGGCCTCAATGTCTGAAACTTGTGTTTGAAACACAGGTGGTGTTGACAAACACTTCTTGGAGTTTACTAAGGGAGGATCTTTGTAACGTCTCCTCCTTAAAACTTGAACAAGATTAACCCAACGCCCTCTTACATCTCCCATGGGTCTTAAGGAAAGACAAAAGCGTATCAAGTTTAATTTTCTTAGAATACACGGGGCTATTTCTTCACACTCATTTGAGCATAGATTTGGAGGAAACATGAGGTAATAAAATACTGGGCATCATTTCCTTGGAGCAGATCATGTCATTTTTCCATTAGGCGATTTCTGGAGCTAGCGCCCTAATCCATTTCCATTATAGGAAACTATTGTGCAAATCTAAAAGCTTACACTAGACATTGAGGGTCCACATAGCGAACACAACATGGAAGTCAAACTTTCAGTATATTCTTGAACGGCCTAGTCATAACCTTGACAAATTATGGAAATAATTATATATCAATCATCATAATTTCCAACAGAATAATAAGTTTCTGTCAAGGCTTTAACAACACCATTCTATGTATCTAAAGGTGTAAAATTATCTTCGTGGATAGTGCATAAGTTATTCCACCATTTTTTAGACAAGGAAACTCTCAGAAGGTTAAAAGTAATATTTATCTTGATCGGAAAATTGTTTAACTGCATGGTAGGAATGACACCGTTAAACCACTCATCTGGCATCTATTTTATCTTCAAAATAGAGATATCTAGAATGACTTTGTGCCTTGTAAGGTGTGAGACCTCAGAACAATCTATTTAATTTTTAAGTTAATGGATCAAAAGGAGATTGAAACTGTTGTATGAATTGAGCAGATCAATGATTCCTGGCTTTTTCCCACATATAATGCCGCCATAAATCATCTCTCTACCGTAGCAAAGCATTCCTGATTTCTCTACCCTCTTCTGAAATATTTCTTAAGTTGTATCTCTAGTGTAGATTTGTTTGCCATCTAGTAAGATTGTGAAGTAAGATACAATGAAGTGTCAAGTATTTTGAGATCAAGCTTGCTATTCACAGACTCACGTGAATGGGCTTACATAGTTCAAAGGACTTAGATGGGAAACTCAATCACACTAGAATATGACACAACGAATGATCACTCTAATACCACTGATCTGGAGACCAAATGAGCCAGGAAACACATACTTAAAGAATTGATGTGTTATAAATGGAAACGAATGCAAGAATGATAGTACAATTATTAATCAAAGTGTTATTCTACAAGAGAGCTTCTAAAGAAAGAAGACACTGTGCTAGAACTCTAAATTGCAAGATGGTATTATGCAGTAGTTCTAACTTATAAGCAAGATCCAAACAATCAAATGTCTGCCACAAGATGTCTATGTGTGCTATTTTGAGTTTTCTAACTAACTTATCAAAAGATTAGTCATATTATACTAACAGAAAATGGGGGGCAGAAAACTTTCATGGCAATTACAAGACATGCAACCACTCACCTTGGGGCAATATGCGAAGGAGTTTCTTGGGCAAATCTAGCTAGTCTCCAGTTTGAATATGTAAGTATAGCTTCAGTCAGTGGTTTCCAAAGCTCACTTTCTCCAAGATTCCAAACAACCCCTAACTGTCCCAAAAATTTGTATTTAGCCGGGTAAACTAATCTTGAAGTGCATACAAGGTAAGCATTTTTTGAAAAAATTGACTCGAAATATCCAGTTCCAACACCTCCATTGGCTTTGAAATTCACAGTGAATATTAAAGCTAATCTATAAAAAATGTGGATCCAGACTAGAATTTTCTTTGTAGTATGTTATTAGACTGGAGAAGAAAGCTGATAATAATTCATATTTCTTATTCAAGTAGATCAAGAATGTTGTATTTTCTTTGTAATTTAGTTTAATTTGAAATTTTGTTATGTCAATTTATACTGGTTTTCCTGGTGAAGATTTACATGAGGAACATGATAAAAGGCAAATAAATTAAGTTTCAGTTGCTCATTAATTAATTTCTGTATTCTAATAACATATCATTTAATAGAATTTCTCTGAAAAACTTATTGGTGAATCTCCTCATTCATTAAAAAATGAAAGGCACTTTCAGTTGTATGTTATTAAAAGGATGTTTGGAAGTGTAAGAGTTGATGTCTGAACATAACGATAAATTAATCAAAGATGAAGATGAAGCTGATGGCAAAGACTGCCCACACACTGTAAACCAAGAGACAGAAAGAATATAAATGGCCAGAAGCTATGAAATGCATGTTATTCTTATACATTTAAGATTGTCAAATCGTCCTTGGATCCATCTCAATTTGGCAAATGAAACCTTTACAATATAAAACATCTCGACAGAGTTGATAATCATACTATTTTTGGTAGTATAGACAGACACGCTTATTTGCCACGACTGCCCATAATTATATTGAGATTGGCCTTTTTGTCCTCATATTATTATTTTGTGGGCATTGGAGCATTATATATGCTCTACTTAAATTGGTTTAGTTATACAATTTAACCATCATCGATTCTGTAGTTATATAAGTTTATATATAATCAGAAGATTCCAGGCTGATTTATCACGTTTAAAAGTACCAAAAACAAAACAGAACCATGATAAATTGAGCAAGAAAAAACGAAAAAGTTTGTCTATGAAATAGACAGCTTCAATTACAAATAATAAGAAAATTAGGTCATATAACTTTTCAATGAATAAATGTTAATTATATTAATATGCTAGATCTTATATTAACAAATGAATTAGATTATATAATTTTGAATGATATTAAATTATAAGGTGTATTGGGTTGTTGTATTTCATTTTAATTAGTCTAGTTTTTAAATATATCTATCTAAAAAACTGTTGAGATATATCAATTATTTTATTTACTTAAGATTTATTTTATTATATATATGGATGCAACTTGTTTCAATTTTACATGTAACTTTTATTTTATTTTGTGGAAAAATACCATTCATTATTTTAATAAAAAAAAATTTGTTTTTACTTTGAAAAGTGTAGTTATCTATTATATGTTACTTTTTAATAGTTTTATTTGTAACATTAATATATATTTTAAAATATTAATATCTTTATATTTAAAAAATAAATGTTGACTCTAAATAGTTTTTTCTTTCATAATTCTATGAAGTCACCATAGATTATTAATTTTAATAAAAATATATCTTTAAGAATTAATTTTAAAATTTTTAATTTAGTAAAAATTTATATTTAGAAAGAAAATACATTAAATATAGGTAAATCATTATTAAAATATAAAATATATTTTAATTTAATAAGATAAATATAATCTAACTTTATAGTTTAAAATAAATAAGATAAATATAATCACAATATTATTATAAAAGTTTAGAGTTTTAAGAAAATAAAATATCATTTACATAAAATATTAAAGTGAATTAATCAAATAGTATTGACTAATAAATAATCTTAAGAAATAAGAGTAGGGATACTAAATATATTAACATTTGGTATTTAGCTCTTGGTTTGATTTGATTTGATGTTGATTAGACTCTATTAAATGTTTTTAATTGATTGTCCTTACACTAAAAAAATTGAGTCAAGTGATTCCATATGAATCAATAAACCTTTTACTAATCATGCAGGTCACTTCAATAATCTACAAAATTGATTTCTATAAGCTATATAAAAATGGTGGTGTGAATAAAAAAAATCTCTAAACTTAAGAATATTGTCCTCTTTCAAAACTCCTACGATACTAATTTAATAACTTGATACAATGATTGAAGAGAACAATTAGTAATGTAAAATGCATTAGATGATATACAAATATTAATGCTCTTAATATGATGTAGTCAATAATAGAGATTTCTGTTGCAAGTATGGACCTAACTAGTGTTGTCATTGATGTCAACATACTCCTGTTGCATTAATGATAAGAATTGGATGAGCTGTGTGCTGAGGATATTGAGAAAATTAGTCTCAATCAAGAATAGTGAAGATCAGTGATGATAGTAAGGTAAAAGTCCAAGCTAGGATGAGTATCAAAGGATGCGGTTTAAAGGGTTTGTAGATATGTGTCTTAAGGTGGTCCAGTAGAGATTTCAGAGGTTCACATGAAGATTTGAAGAAGTTGTGGCCGCTCAAGTAAAACTAGTTCTGGCAGATGTTCAGTGGTGACAGAGTGTTACAGATAGGTCCGGTGAGATCCGGAATTGCATTGTCCTGTTCTGCGGATTTGAGGGAGTGTTGAGGAAGTATTTGTGGAGTGTCAAATAGATTGGTTCGTGGTTTGAATGTCCGCAAGCATCTATTCTTTTATGACAGTAATGACAGACTGTGTTCTTGAGGTTCCAGATAAAGGGGAGATGGATTTCAGTAAGCAGATGAAGTGTGGATGTTCTCGGTGATTTAGGAAAGCTTGTGGAGGTCTTTGGATCATGACCAGTTTGAGTTGGTGATCCGCATTAGAGTTGGAGCTCGCAATTGAAGATTATCTTCCAGATGATAGTGTTCTTCTGGAGATTAGCCGATCGGATCAGTTACACATTCTGCAGATGTTCTTGTTGATGTTTGTTGACTTAGATGATCATTCCTAAGTTGATGTCTTGTATAAATAAGGGATTGCGAAGTCATTTCATACTTGTCCTAGTGGTGAGGAGAGGGTGGTAGCAGGGAGGAGAGTGAAGGTTAGAGCAGAAGTATTGAGCTTCAATGGAACTGATTCAAGTATGATGAAGATGTTATTTTTCAGTTCAAGTATGTGATACTTATTCTTTTGTAGATAGTGTCTCTCTTGTAGGAAGTGGGCCTCTTGTGAGCAGTGTGCTCGGGCAGTGAGCCCTAATTGGCATGTGCCATTTTGTTCTTTCTATTCTTCTAATAGAGAATACAATCTTGGGTTAATCACCCCATGGTTTTTCCCTTAACCGGGTTTTCCACGTCAAAATCTTGGTGTCTTATGTGTTGATGTGTTTCTACTTTTGATTTAAGTGCATTATGTTTCATGACTAATATACTGCTAATCACTAAGAGGATTTAAGTGTGTAATTGTGAGCAAGTTTGGACAACTGATTCACCCCCCCTCAGTTGTGTGGCCTAAGTCTAACAATTGGTATCAGAGCCAAGTTCCTCTAAAAGGAGCTTAATCACTTGAGGAGATCCAAGATGTCGTCTTACAAGAAGGATAGTCCAAAGTTTGATGGAACCAATTTTAATCTCTAGAAAGGTCGCATGAAGTGTCACTTGCAATGTATGGGAATGGCGTACTAGACCATGGCTACAACATAGTATATACCTCCACAGGGTGGTCTGAAAACCTTAAATAAAATCACAGATGCTGAAAATAATATGCGGACTATAGAGGCTCTTATAAGTGCATTTTCTGATTCAGAGCTCTCAAATGTTATTGACCTACCAACTGCTTTTGAGATTTGGCAAAAATTGGAACTTTTGCATGAAGGAGACAAGTATGTTAAATGTGCAAGGTTACAGAGTCTGAAAAGAAAATTTGAAAATCTGAAGATGAAAGATGATGAAAATATTACTACTTTTATGCCAAGAGTAAATGAGATTGTTTGTGGAATTAGAAATGTTGGTGGAGTCCTGGATGAAAATGAGATTGTTGGCAAAATTCTCAAATCCCTACCTGCTTCTTACAAAATCAAGGTTGCTGCCATTGAAGAATTCAGAGCCCATACAACTGTCACAAGAGATCAATTAGCTGGAAAATTAGCTGCATTTGAAATGACAGAGTTTGGAGATGACCCCCCAAGACTGAATCTGCATTCAAAGCCAGTGCCTCTATCAAAGGTAAACAAAGGTTTGATCCAGGAGAAAATTCATCAAGGAAGCTGTCATGGTATGACAAAGCAAGAAAAGATCTGGAAGAAGAAGAAGTAGAAACTACTCAACTTGAAGCCCTTATTGCAAAGAGGCTGCCAAGAGGATCCGGTAAGTATGAAGGAAAATTACCTTTTAAGTGTTTTAACTGCAATAAGATTGGTCATTTTGCCTCAAGGTGTCCGGAAAGGTTTTCAAGGCAAAATCCTAACAAGCCAAGGTTCCAAAAGAACTGTTATTTTGTACATGAAGATGATGATAATGAAGGAGTAACAGATGATGAATCAGAGATAGGAAACAAATCCGGAAATGAATGGGTGTTCATTGCCATCAAGGAAGAAGATCTAATGTCCTTTGTATATGTCAATCATAAGACTGTGGAAAGAGCTCTGGCTACCCAAGTTGAAGAAAAGGATGATTGGGTCATTGACAGTGGTTTCTCTCACCATATGACAGGTGACAAAAATAAGTTCATAGATTTGGAAAGGTATGAAGGAGGAGTGGTAAAGTTTGGTGATAATTCTGCTGGTAGAATCAGAGGTAGAGGAACTATTTCTCTTGATGGAAGGAACAAAACTAGTAATGTACTGTATGTTGAAGGTTTGAAGCACAATCTTCTCAGTGTTGGATAGTTGGTGGACAAAGGCTATGATCTCCAGTTCAAGAATGGAAAATGCAAGATCTTTGAAAGTTCTGGAATAGAGATTACATCCGGTACTCAAAATAAAGGTAATATCTTTCACTTGGTTGGTACTGGTAAAAGTTGCTTATTTGTTCAAATTGATCAGAGTTGGTTATGGCATAGGAGGATGTGTCATGTGAATTTTGATAATATCATCAAGATAAGCAATACTCAGGTTGTAAGAGATCTTCCAAAGTTGGTGAAGCCTTCTAACAACTTGTGCAAAGAATGTCATTTGGGCAAGCTGAGCAGAGTCACATTCAAAAGCAAGGAAGTATCTTCTACCGGATTATTGGAATTAGTTCATACCGATCTTTGTGGTCTGGCAAGAATCAGGAGTATTCAAGGTGATAGATACTTCATGCTACTAATTGATGACTATTCCTAGATGATGTGGGTAACCTTTCTAAAAGAGAAATCAGAAGCTCTTGAGAAATTTAAAATATTCAAGGCTATGGTAGAGAATGAAACTGGATTAAAATTGAAGTGTCTGAGGTCTGATAGAGGTGGAGAATTCACATCCGGTGAGTTCATAGAGTTATGTGAGAAACATGGAATCAAGAGACGGTTGTCTGCTCCTAGGACCCCACAGCAGAATGGAGTAGTTGAGAGAAAGAACTGGACCATCCAGGAAGCATCTAGGACAATGATGATGGGAGCAAATTTCCTCAGATCTATTGGAGAGAAGTCGTCAGCACTATAGTCTATACTCTCAATCGAGTTCAAATCAGAAACAATACCGGTAAGACTCCTTATGAACTTTGGTTTGGCATCACTCCTACTGTGCGGTATTTTAGAGTCTTTGGTAGCAAATGTTACATCAAAAGAGATGAAGATCTAGGAAAGTTTGATGCTAGAAGTGATGAAGGAATATTCTTGGGTTACTCTACTCAAAGCAAAGCATACCAGTGTTATAACAAGAGATTGAGAAAGATGATAGAAAGTACAAATGTGAAGGTTGATGAAGGAATTGAAAAACCCTCAAGATTCTATGAATATGATGAAGATGATCAGAATGGTGTTCTGACTCAAGGAGCCCAAGCCTCTTTTGAGTTTCAGATCCAGATTGATCCGGTAAATCAGGAAGAAGAGATAAGTTTGAATGAGCCTGATCAAGAAGCAGAAATGCAAGTAACTCCCAAAGTGCCTAGGTATGTAAGACTGAATCACTCTGAAGATCAGATCATAGGTGATAAAAGCAAAGGTGTACAAACAAGAAGGAAAATGCTCAACACTCAGATGAGTATTGTCTGATTTCAAAATTTGAACCTAAGATAGTGAATGAAGCTTGCAATGATGAAAACTGGACTAAAGCAATGGAGGAAGAGTTGATGCAAATTGAGAAAAATTACACTTGGGATCTTGTTCCCAGACCTAGAAACAAAAATGTGATTGGAACCAAATGGGTCTTCTGGAACAAACTAAATGAAGTTGGTGAAGTAATCAGAAATAAAGCCAGATTGGTCTGCAAGGGTTACTCTCAAATAGGAGCTGATTTTGAAGAAACTTTTGCTCCAGTGGCAAGAATTGAAGTAGTCAAATTATTTCTTGCTTTTGCTTCTTTCAAGGATTTCAAGGTATATCAGATGGATGTCAAGTTTGCCTTCCTAAATGGTGACTTGGAAGAAGAAGTATACATTGAGCAACCAGATGGATTTCAATTGTCTAATCATGATGATATGGTCTACAAGTTGAAAAAAGTACTATATGGACTGAAGCAAGCCCCAAGAGCCTGGTATGAAAGATTAGATAAGCATCTTTTGATGATTGGTTTCAACAAAGGTACTGCTGATAGTAATTTGTATTTCAAAATTGATCATGAAAACATCCTAATTGTTGAAGTGTTTGTTGATGATATCATTTTTGGAGGAAGAGACAGTATGTGTAAAACTTTTGCAAATCAAATAAAAAGTGAATTTGAGATGTCCATTCTTGGTGAAATGAATTTCTTCTTGGGTCTGCAAATCACTCAAACAAAGAAAGGAATCTTCATTTCTCAAACCAAATTTGTGAAAGAATTGTTGAAGAAATTTGGGATGGAAGACTCAAAACCAATGAATACTCCCATAGCAACCGGATGTAAATTGAGCAAAGATGATGACTCTCCTAAGGCTGATCAGACAAAGTACAGGTCAATGATTGGAGGACTGTTGTATCTTACTCAAACTAGACCAGACATTATGCAGGTTGTTGGTCTTGTTGCTAGATTTTAGGCCGATCCTAGAGAATCTCATGTCATGGCAATCAAGAGGATTTTTAGATATCTAAAAGGGACAGTTGAGTATGGTCTGTGGTATCCTAGAGATCATGATTTCTCTCTTCATGCATATACTGATGCGGATTGGGCAGGAGATGTGGATGACCGGAAGAGTACCAGTCGTGGAGCATTCTTTTTAGGGAAGAGATTGGTTTCTTGGCTAAGCAAGAAACAAGAGGCAATATATCTATCTACAACTGAAGAAAAATATATTGCAGCAGTAGGTAGTTGCACTCAAGTTTTATGGATGAAGCAGATGCTAAGAGATATCAAAGTAGAGTATGAAGAACCTATCACAATCTTTTGTGATAATTCAAGTGCTATAAATATATCTAAGAATCGGGTGTTGCATTCAAAGACTAAACACATATCCATCAAGTTTCACTTTTTGAGAGAGCAAGTGAACAAGAATGAAGTCAGATTGGAGTTTGTGCCTTCCAAGGATCAGATTGCAGACATCTTTACTAAACCTCTACCTAAGGACTCTTTTGAGTATCTCAGCGAGAAGTTAGGGGTTATTGCCCCTCCAGTGATGAACTAAGGTCCACTGAGGTGCATCATTTTGGTGGATATCACAGTAATATCCTGTGATCCAGATTGATGGGGAGCTGCTACTCAGGGGGAGCAGCAGGTATGATTCTGAAGTGTTGGAATTGCATGTATGTGCCCTTTGCCATTGATGTCAAAGGGGGAGAGAAGACATGTGAAAAATTAGTGGTTGCTGATCAAAGGAGGAGTAGTAAAAGGAGAGAAGACATGTGAATGGTTGTTGTTGATAGGGGGAGTTGTGACAGTGAGAAGTTCTTGTCTTGATGGTCAAAATAATTTTTCACATCATATGTTGCCATCAATGACAAAGGGGGAGATTGTTGCAAGTATGGACCTAACCAGTGTTGTCATTGATGTCAACATACTCCTATTGCATTAATGATAAGAATTGGATGAGCTGTGTGTTGAGGATATTGAGAAAATTAGTCTCAATCAGGAACAGTGAAGATCAGTGATGACTGTAAGGTAAAAGTCCAAGACAGGATGAGTATCAAAGGATGTGGTTTAATGGGTTTGTAGATATGTGTCTTAAGGTGGTCCAGTAGAGATTTCAGAGGTCTGCATGAAGATCTGAAGAAGTTGTGGCCACTCAAGTAACACCGGTTCTGGCAGATGTTCAGTGGTGACAGAGTGTTACAGATAGGTCCGGTGAGATCCGGAATTGCATTGTCCTATTCTACGGATTTGAGGGAGTGTTGAGGAAGTCTTTGTGGAGTGTTAAATAGATTGGTTCATGGTTTGAAGGTCCGCAAGCATCTATTCCTTTATGACAATAATGACAGACTATGTTCTTGAGGTTTCGAATAAAGGGGAGATGGATTTCAGTAAGCAGATGAAGTGTGGATGTTCTTGGTGATTTAGGAAAGCTTGTGGAGGTCTTTGGATTGTGACCAGTTTGAGTTGGTGATTTGCATTAGAGTTGGAGCTCTCAATTGAATATTATCTTCCAGATGATAGTGTTCTTCTGGAGATTGGCCAACCGGATCAGTTACACATCCTACGGATGTTCTTGTTGATGTTTGCCGACTTAGATGATCATTCCTAAGTTGATGTCTTGTATAAATAAGGGATTGCAAAGTCATTTCATACTTGTCCTAGTGGTGAGGAGAGGGTGGTAGCAAGGAGGAGAGTGAAAGGCAGAGCAGAAGTATTGAGCTTCAATGGAACTGATTCAAGCATGATGAAGATCCTATTTTCCAATTCAAGTATGTGATCCTTATTCTTTTGTAGACAGTGTGTCTCTTGTAGGCAGTGGGCCTCTTGTGAGCAGTGTGCTCGGGCAGTGAACCCTAATTGGCATGTGCCATTTTGTTCTTTCTATTCTTCTAACAGATAATATAATCTTGGGTTAATCACCCCGTGGTTTTTCCCTTAACCAGGTTTTCCACGTCAAAATCTTGGTGTCTTATGTGTTGATGTGTTTCTACTTTTGATTTAAGTGCATTATGTTTCATGACTAATATACTGCTAATCACTAAGAGGATTTAAGTGTGTAATTGTGAGAAATTTTTGGACAACTGATTCACCCCCCCTCTCAGTTGTGTGCCCTAAGTCTAACAATTTCTTATTAGGAGTTAGATGTGCACTATGAATGTTTTCTAGATCTTCCAAATAAATTAGGGGTTGTCCTTAAATCCAACACCCTAATATGTAATTTAGAATAATGTATGCTTCAAATAGGCTCATAATTATTGGGAATTAATGTATCTCAACTTTTGTAAGTTCTCTATGTTGCATTATTTATTTATTGTTTATTTTCCCAATTATTTAATTAACTATGTAGAATTATTATGTCATCTTCCAGAAGTGGCATGGTAAGGTGGCAACAATCTTAAGAAATAAGAGTAGAGATAGTCATTAAATAATCATTTGATATTTAACTCTTTGTTTGATGTTGATTAGACTATGTTAAATGTTTTTAATAGATTCATTCCTACACTAAAAAATTAAAGCCAAAATATCCAATCAATAAAAATTTTAATGATCATTCAGGTCACTTCCAGGATCTACAAAATTGATTGGACATCTATGGAATTCTATGGATTTAATATACTATGTGGATTTGAACTTATTTGGGTTTTAAGTCTCAAAACTTCTCGCCTTGATTTTTATAAGGTGTATAAAAATGGTGGTGTGAATAAAGGAATTTTCTAAACTAAGAATATTTACCCTTGTTTCAAACTCCTAATATACTAATTTAATAACTTGATACAATGATTAAAGAGAACAATTACTAATGTAGAATGCATAGGATGATATACAAATATTAATGCTCTAAAAATGATGTAATGAATAATGGAGATTTCATGTTATGGGTTAGATGTGCACTAAGAATGTTTGTTAGATCTTCCAAATGAATTATGGGTTGTCCTTAAATCCAACACCCTAACATGTAATTTAGAATAATTTATGCTTCAAATAGGCTCATAATGAATAATTGGAGGGAAAATTTTGGGCCTAAGATTTAAAATTTTACAATGAAAAGATAGATTCATTAATGCAATTTGTGAATCTAAACCATGGTGATGGATGGGTAAACTAAGGATCGGGTCTAGATCATAGGAGTGAGTGTAGATAGAATCAAGATAGGATTAGGTTATTTTCCAAATTCCACATGAAACACATTGTTTTACATGAAAGTGTTTGCATCAAGATCAAACAAGTCAAGATGTCTCCAAAATGAAGCAGAAAAGTGCAAGGTGTGCAATTTAAATTGACATTGTGTTTTGTTTCCACTTTGAATTGGATGTGAACTACCATTAGGATGCATGTCAAAGTAAAAGATTTTACTTGAGCCTTAATGGGAATCTGATGAACTTATTTGAACATACTTGATGACTTAGGAAAGGGGATCCACTATCTCCTTGCTTCTTTATAATTATGGTAGAAGCTCTAGGAAGATCAATACATGGAGTGCATTCGAACAAAATATGGAAAGGTATTCATGCCATTAAGGAAGTGGAATCTTTCACACATAAATAATTTGCAGATGATACCATGTACTTTTGGGGAAATTAAGTTTGGTTGAAGCATTCAAGATCTAAGATACTCTACCCCCATACTTAGTTCCTTTAGCTAGTCTATCAATGAAACAAAATCTAGATTTTTCTTTAACGCATCTTCTTTATTGTGTGAAAAAATAGTAAATGTATTAGGTTTCAAAATTGGGCATCTTCCAAGAAAATAGTTGGGAGTGTCATTCTTCATAGCACTTAATAGAACCTCTCTCTAGAAGAATTTGATAGACTCTTTCCGAGATTGACATGATTTGTGGAATGGAAGATAGTTATCCTTTGCTAAGAGAATTATCTTAATAAAATTTATCTCTCTAGAAGAGTTTGATAGATTATTTCCAAGATCGACATGTGCTTTCTAGAAAGGAATATATAGTTATCCTTTCCCAAGAGAATTCTCTTAATAAAATTTACTCTTGTTGTTTTGTCTATTTATATGATGCTTGCACTTCAAACTTCAATTAAAACTATAAAAGGTTGTGTGCACCAAGATGGGGGACCAAAAGTGGCCAAAAATAAATTTAAAGAAAAAATGACATAACACGAGCATGTTATAATGTGCTAGAATTATGGCTAGGGATGGATCAGAAATTTTAATCCATAACACAAGCGTGTTATAACACGATTGAGTTGTTTTCATTAAAAATAAAGAAAATGCTCTCTTTTTTTAATGTTTAATGCGTGCATGTTATAATGCACACATTATAATGTGCATGCATTTCATTTAAACTTTCTTTGGAATCCCACCCTTATGCTTGGATTTAGCTTGGATATCTGAGCCAAAGGGTTGGACCTGCATGTCAGGTGCCCAAAGATGTGTTTTGCATAAAACATGAAAAACGAGTAAATGTTGAGCATGCTCTCTATCAACTTTGTACATGTTAAGATATTATTCTAAAAAAACACAATAATAATATCAATCTCTCTCTTATCTTTCTAACCATGTAATTTTTTCTACATTTTGAATCTATTAAGGTTTTTTATCTTCAATTTCTTTCTCTAGTGTCTTCATTTTTCTTCAAAAACCTATGTATAACTTTATGGTGTCATTTTTTATCCGCTCATCCAACTTTGAAACAAATTACATTTTTACATTCTAGACTCCATTCTATACACACTAAAAAAATTGATTTTTGATTAGTTTTCTCAAAACTATGGGTGGAGCACATTTATTTTTTAGGATGTGTCCACTTTGAAAAATTAGTAAAAAACCATATATTCATTTAAAAATTAGCAGAAAAATCTAGTATAAACTACATGATTTTAGCTAGCTTTTAATTTGAAGGATTTGTGAAATACCAAAAAATAATCAACATTTTAGGAGAACACCTAATCTATGTTAAATTTTAATGAAAAAAATAGGATCACCCTCTATTTGACCCTCTTAATCTCCACCAATTTTTAAAAAATAGTGGTTTACAAACTAGATTCTGAGCACTACTCATCTTTCTCTTGTCATATCTTGATATTTTGACTGTGGGTATCTTGAATTTCTCATCCAAGATCAGTTTTTCCTAATTTCAAGAAAATAGAGGTCACTTTTGACCCCCTTTTGGTCCCCCATTTCCATACACATATCCAAAATCTCACAAAAAGATCATGAGGGATTTCCTATTGCAATTTCTTGAGAACAACTAAAAGATCCCTCCCTTAGCTTGGGACATTATTTCCTTTCTCTAAAAAGATAAAGGTCTAGGATTACAAAATTTGGAGAAGACAAACATGGATTTAGGGGGCCAAGTTGGTTTGGGGAATGTTCTCATTCCCCTCATCCAACTTTTGGTGGACTTTGCTTCAAAATAAATATTTGGATTTGGATGATAGATCATATCTCACTATTGCTAATTCTCTAAAGAGCTCTCACATGTGGAATTTGTTACTATATTACATCAAACTTATTACTGATCACATACGTTGGGAGATAAGGAATGGAAGAAAATAAAGTTTCTAGGAGGGTTCATGGAATCAGCATCTTATTCTAAGTAAGCAAGATGACCTAAGGAAATTGTAAAATAAGTTTTGCTAGCTTTCGAGGGGGGTAAAAGTCAAAGACTATTTTATCATGCAAAAAAATAATGGGTTAACAATCATAGATTGGAAAAAAAAAAATTAAAACCTCCATGAAATTAAAATATGGAAAGTTGAATAATGAACTTTGCATGATTTAGTTATGGTTCTTCAAGTTTCAACTAAGTGTGATACATTTCATGCTCCAAATTGAATCCTACAATCCTAAAAAATGCAGCCAAAACCTAAACATTGGAACTTATATTGGTTTAGATTAACAATGCAAGATTCATGATCAAATTGAACATAATTATGGTTCAACTAAAAAGAGTTAGAAAATCTTCTAGACTTCTATTTGTACATGGCCAAGACATGAAAATTAAAGAAAATGAAAAATAAACTAGGTCAAACAACTTAACCACACCCTTTCCCTAAGGACATCCCATATATTTGTCACTAAATATCCCTTATAGTAGCTTACCATTCTTATAAAACCAAATATATCTTTGCAACATATTATTATCAATTTATATATGCAACAAAAATGAAATAAGATTTATATCCCTAGTTGTGATTTCCTTCACAGTAGTAAACTTTACATATAAACCTTGAAAACCCTAAAATATATAATCCTCAAAAACTAACTAATAAAAGAAATATCCCTAAATATATTATATAGGTGAGTGTTAATAGATTATTCAAAATCATATAATGATTTCTAAACTAATTCTATAAAGAACAAATGTTGTATTTTAAATGTGCAAGGATCAACGCCTAAAAGGATTAGTTCCTTAATCCATTCATGATAGAGTCACAACCTAACAATATATGAAAATATGTGTGTAAACCTAAGACTATCAATAAAATATGAATCAATATAAAATATAAAACTAGATCTTACACAAGAAATCAAATTTGATAGGTTAGAGAACATACAAGATGAAGTATGCCCTTAGCCAATTTTAGAAAAGAAATATTGAACCGTAACTTCATAGAGAGAACTTATATTTATAACCCATTGGTTTTTCCCTATATTTCATATGAAGTTGATATTTGTTCTGATCCTTTGAACCTAAGCATCACATATTTACTAAATTATTCCAACAACCTCCTCACTAAAAGGCAAAAGGCACACTTAGTCAAATTATTGTAGGAGAAGTCAATTTTGACAAACCATGATTGCATGGCACTCATACTAGTCATACTACAAAACATTCCCTTAGATCATATTACCTTAGATTCTTATCTTTGGATCAATAGTCATGGGCCATTAGTGGAATGCCAAAGTGTTTTCTTTTAAATTTGATGATACACAACTATTAATATAATCATGCTACATGTTCTTTTCATTCATTTTTTAATTGATCCTTTAGTTCATGAAACACTAATAAATCTAACAACTCAAGTTAATTTTTCTTAAAGATCAACATCCTAATTTCCTTTTTACACCAGCAAAACAATGTTGTATTTCTCAAGATATAATTTGACTAATCACAACTATATGGACTATATTTTATCACTTAAATACTTAAAGTACTGGGAAAATTCAATTGTTTAAATCTACTCTAAGAAAACTACAAATGCATATTCCTCCTTGAGAACTTCCACATTGCCCACAAAAGATACTTGATTATGCATGTTCAATGCACTATACCTTTGTCCAACCTATGGTCTAGATTCATTTTTCATTATGCACTATTTCAAATAATCTGGACTCATGGCTCCTTTTCAAGACTAGAGAGAATTTTATTCCAAATAAATTTGACCTTTTTTCTCTTCATAATTCTAAAAAATGTTTACTTATTCTCCGTAATGTGGACTTGGAGTATCCTTACTATAATTAAAATATTATTCATTAATAAAATAGATATTATGATTTATGAATTTTATTCTAGATAAATTGAAATTTTTCTTAGATACTTTAATGGGATTTCTATTGGGCGCCTCACCCTTGCTTAAATTTTTGTATTACATATAGATAAAAATGCCATCAAACAAACATGACATTATATATGCAATCTATAACCTAGAGAGAACTAGTGCATAGACTAGGCAAGACACAACTATTTGGAAACACTAAAGGGTTGGACTAAACTCCATTTATCTCCACTACATCACTCCTATACAACTACTTCAACAACCTTCTCCACCATTCTTCCTACTCCTCTTGGCCCATCTTATTCATTCTAGAATTTAGCATTACCATTAAGCGAAGGTAAATGAATAGCCTTGCAAATCTCATGGTGGTTTCTAAATTGATGAATAGACCCATTGCAAAACATTGGTATGGTGAAATACTAGTAACTTCTAGTCACCTATGGTTATAGGATACTTTAATCCCTTCCAACACCTTACCAACATCACAATACTTCCCATTTCAAAGATTCAATCTCCATATTTTATCTATCTTACTACACCAGGGGAGAAGATTAGGCTTCACCTTCAACAATTTTAATCTCTTGATGCTTATGAGCTTTCACCTCATACATTTATTTATCTTCAACAATGTCTAAAAAGTATTCTATCAAAAATAATTTCAATAGCTAGAGGTAAATATTAGCACCTACCACCATATTTCCTAAATTGGCCATAAAATCTCCCTTGATAGCACCTTTGGTTTGTTTCCAAACCACACTCCAATTTTTTCACATTCCATGCACAAACCCTAGGTTCACCATGGAATCATAAGAAAAATCTACCTTAATTGATGGTCTAATAGGGAGCTACATCAAGTTTTATCCTTGCTCTTTCCTACCTTACTAGAACTCACCATCCTCACCCACCACTTGGAAACTACACACACGCATAGAAGAGCTACACCAACTACCCTTCCACACAACCAAAATCTAAAAATAATTGTCTATAGTGCATCCTCCATTCTTTATATGTTGCCCACGCAAGTGTTAAAAACTCCATTAATTTATGCCACCACAAAACTCTCCTATCAACCAATACTATTAAGACATCCTCATATGACCTTGTACTATTCCATAATACAAACTTTCTTACCACCTTATCTCTCCCTAGATAAATTAAACACAAACCAAATTCTATCAAATGAAATCTTACACATTTCTCTAGGTCTGACCATGTATTTGTATCATGGCTATAGATAGTCATTATATAGGTTCTTTATCAATAACAACATTCACTAATAGGTTAGCTACAACATCTACTTTCCTCTTACAATGAAAAAACTAGTCTCTTTTGATTTAATCCCTTCCATTTCTTTAGCATATCTATTTAACTTTCAATTTTAACTCTTGCATGCACATGCTACACTTATTACAATTAGAGAATCTCCTTACAATACCATCTTATGTAACTTTAGAGAGACTATCACCACCATACCTGTAATAGAGCTTATGAATCAATGTCATTGTTTTCTTTTATCCCAAAGAAGAGAGAATTTCCACAAAGGAACACCACACTATATTTTAAAGCACTAATCATTTCCCTACCAAACTAATATTTCCTCTTAAAGAACCATCAAAATTTAATTTTATATAGTCCTCCTAAGGTGGGATCCAACTCTCTTCCCTGTCTTCCTATTCTACAAAGAACTTACTTTGATTCTTCTTTCTACAAGTTCGATTGTAGTGCCCCTCCATTCTCACCTTGGATGAGCAGGTGGTCGGGCTAAGGAGCATGAAGATGAAGATAAGATACTCGAAATACTTAGGGTATGTTAGACATGTTGATGGCAGGTTTACCGTTTTGATGTAGTTGATGACACTCATTGATGTTTACTATGATGACACTGTTGATACTTTATGATTAGTACATTATGCTTATGTTGTGATCAGTTATGGATTAATTGATTATGTAGATTTGTTTTACTATGTGAATTATGCGACTATCTAACTATGTGTTAAATGGTTGTTTAGTTACTAATAAACTTATTTAATGTGGATATTTGTGATGTGCTTTGTGAAGGGACAGTGTAGTATTACTCATAAAGAGCACCCTACTATGCTGTGATTCCCTATCACAGTGTGTTTGATTATATATATATACACAACCCCTTGGTTTGATGCAGGTTGCAGGTACCAGGCACCGACTCCACCTGAATTAGCAGGTCTGAGCGTGCCTTTACACCAATGGATAATGTGGATGGGAGATAACATGGGGTTCCCTCTGTCAGCCAATGTCTTCAGTTTGTCATCATCCATGTATTTCCAGTCATGGGTGTAGTTGTCGCTCAGTTGGTACTTGTCCTCAGGTGTTGGTCATCCTTTGGTATGTGGTTGTTATTGTTTGTTTATTGTAGTTTAAGTTTCATTTTATTGAACTTAGTGACCAAGGTATTAAGTTGTTGATTATAGTCATTTGGTTCATTTTATAGAATAAGTGATCTATGTGTATAGATGTGTTGATGTTTGATCATTTTGGTTATATAGTCAATGTGTATTTATTGGGGATTTATTAATTGTTATAGTAATAATAATAATAAGTTTATATATATACATCAATATTAGTTATTTAATTAATGTAAAAAATTAAGAATATTAATTAGTTGATTTTTATATTAAATTAAATTAGTAGCTTTGAAAGCTAGCAATAATAATAATATTGTCAAGATTTAGTACTTTATTGATTTTATCTGACATGTGAGATTTTATTTTATTTTGCCATTAATTTATTGTTGGAGTGGGTTGTCAGAAATTTAAAAATTAATCATGTTAGTGGTGTTATGAATGCAATTAATTTTGGGTTGTGGACAGAGAGAATGGTGATAGTGGGTATCAATTGTTTTGTCTATTTTAGTTTTGGGAAGATTATTTGAGGGGGGGTTCTTAGAAAAGATACATAGAAATTTGGGGAAAAGAAGAATTGGCAGAGGAAGAGGAGAAGGGAGCAAGGGAGATCTGAAGAATTTCTAGGTATGTATTAAACAAAATTTCTTTTGCCTGTTTGTATATGAAGAAAAATCCTGTCAAATTCTGGTTGAAGTGTGCATTTCTGTGAATTATTCCAAACAATAGTAAACCCTTTTGAAAATCAATGTCCATCTGCAATCAAATGCAAGTTTGATCAAGCTCTGCAACCTATTCTCTCTGTATGCTTGTTGAGTATATATTCTTTTCTATAACCCCATTGTTATTAATCTTGTCATTTGCATTCACTTGAATATTCTCTTCAACCACCCATTGTGACATTTTAAGAGACCTTACTCTAAATCGTCTTCATGCCTATCTATCTTTCTTCACATCTATTCCTCTTTCTATTTCACTGTCGCCGTATTCTCATATTGCATGTAGACACCTTAGTTAAATGAAATCTTTTTCCATTGGTAGAAATTAAATCATTTTCTGTTGTTGCATTCATGTGTCAAATTAAGAATGCCAATTTTCTTTTTATCAAAAGAAAACTCAACTTCTGCAATGTCACCCTTGCTTGTGGAGATCAAAATTCGTTGCCAGGCCCAAACTATTTTCTTTCCAGCCATTGATCTGTCTATCAAACAAATTATATTTATCTATAATCTCTTGCCATTTGATGGGATTCATTGAACACTTGCTGAAATAAGACTAATAAAGATGATTTCATTTTATCAAAACTCTTAAATATTTTCTTTCCTCCAGCCTACCTGGCTACATTGTATGGCCTCCATATGCATTGAATCATGTCTGAAATGGCATTTGAAATTTTAGTATCTGTAGACCAAATGAAATTTAGGATAAGAGATATTAGAATTCCATCTTTTACACTTTAAAACTTATACATATTCCTTTCCCTCAGGCACTACCGCATGGCCATACGGCGCTGGGGGTTCCTCCTAAGGTTGCCAAAAATTATGAATAATGCAATTGAATTTTAGTTTGTAGTTTATGCATTTAAAACAATGAATTTTTTTACCTGAATTAAATTCCTTTGATCCTTGGCTCTTGGCTATGAAATTTGGTTGCCTAGTTCAGCCAACTTCGTCAATTTTCTTCCTTGCCTGAAAACTTAATTTATTGTTCAATATGAATTCTTTTGTAGATTGATTATGTAGATAGATATTTTAATCATTTTTAGCAATTTTGTCAATCAATAAAATCTCTGAGTTTTACTAGAGAAAACTTAGGGATTCTCATAGGTTGTAGATTTAGTTAATAGGAAATAATGCATTAAGTTAGAAATAGAAATACTCTTTTTGTGTTGAGTTTAGGTAATTAATAATTTAACTATTCTTCGTAGTAATTTTTATATAAAGAAAATAAAAAAAATTGTAGTTATATTATGGAGTTCTCACAAAATTAACAATAATTTAATGTGGACTTTAATTAAATTTCCTAGAAAATTTTAAGTATTAGTTTAGAATCTAATTCTTGCTATATGAGTATCATATACAAAATTATTGTTTTATTTGGAAGATTGTTTTTTAGAAAAGATTGTTGTTAAAAATTTAAATGTCATATAGAGGTAACATTAGTGTTGGTTTGATACTAGAATCATTATTTTTGTTCAACTTGTTCTTGGAATCAATAGTATAGTTCAAATAATAGGATTATAAATGTATTATTTTGAAGTGGTAGTTAGATAAGAATGTTATAACTTATTTTAAGTTTAGTTAGTTAATAGATTTATTATGTAGTAATTAAATATTGGTTAAACCTTATTAGCTAAATATTAAGTATTGTTGCATAATGTTAATTATAAAGTTTATTTATCTTTAAATTTGTCCTTTAATAAATTAGTGTTTTAATTTGAGTTTTATTTATTATTTTGAAGGTGTGATGTCAAGTCCCTATTTAATAGGGAAGAATAATTTTATGGATGTGTTTTATTTTTAAGTATTTTTTTGAAGAGAAATCAAATCCCTATTATTTAGGGATGTGTTATATTTAAGTATTATTTTATTTCATTTATGAGATATCAAATCCCTATTATTGAGGGATGTGTTATATTTAAGTATTATTTTATTTCATCCCTGTTATTTAGGGATATGTTATATTTTATATGTTATTTAGGGATATGTTATGATTGTTATATGTTATGATTGTTATATGTCTAGATATCTTTGATGTTTTTTTTGGTGGAAGATAACATTTAGTAAGACTTGTCAAAAGTGTGTGTGTGTGTGTATATATATATATATATGAAATTGGGTGAGTAAGTGGAGGTTAGGTTTGATATGATATAAAATGTTTAGCATTTAACTCATATACATTCTAAAGATTTAAATGGATGATCAGTTTTAATCTACTTTATGATTCTTTATGTTTTGCTTATACAATTATTTTGAATAGAAATTACAAAGTTGTCAAGAATTTTAATAAGATCCACATTAATGTAGAAAGAGGTTTAGTCTAATAACAGGTAGTATCTTGTTTGACTGAATTTTCTATTATAGAATAATTGGTAACCCTTTTCAAGTTATTATTATTCTGCATTGTTGGGATAAAGTTATCTTATGTTGTTAGATGATTTATCATGCTTGGAATAATGTTACATTCTTTAAGACCATTATTGGTGCATCAGATTATATATCACATTTGTGGTTTTGTATCGAATTGTTGATCTTGGTTTAGGATGTGCCTTGGAAAGTGTATGTGATGTGTGACCATTATGTTTTAATGTTGTCAAGTGTTGTAGAAGTTGTTTCCAGAGGCCTAGGAGGGTGTGAATGTGAGATGAATGGAATGCACTCTTGTAATATTGTCTCATGTTTGATGTTGGTATGATACATATGCAAGATGGCGAATGCCTTGCTCGGTGTACTTATTCATATGATTATGATGAGCATGCAAGATGGGAATGTCTTGCTTGTGTAATGTGAAATGATGTATATTTTGAGAATGTAATAGTTCATGCTTGGTTTATGTTATGGGTTGTGAGAATCTAGACGCAGGGAAGGGGGAGTGGCTTCCAATGTGGGGCCGATGCCCAAAGTGGCTAGCCAGGGTAACCCATTGGGAGTTTTGGTAATCAAGTGATAACCTAATAATAAATCTAGAGGTTGGGTAGTTTTCACACTAATTAAGATAATTGGATTCCTCACCCATGCTTGTAGTGCTCGTTCAGGCTAAGGATGGGATGAGAAGGTCTGGTTGGCAAGATCAACTTCCTTGTCCTCATGAAAGGAATGTTGGTTCCGCATGTGTCACCCTATGGGGCCGGCGTCTAGTGAGAGACTATCAGGGTAACCATAGATGAGGGCCAGCACCTAGCGAGAGACTGTTAGGGCAACCCATGGATGGGGGCCGACGTCTAGCTAGAGACTGTTAGGGTAACCCATGTTAGGACCATGCGATGACACTCACCCCTACTGCAACCTAGTATTCCCTAGTGTGGTTGCCTCTGGAAGTGTTGTAAAGTTACTTGTGATTTTCATATTGATCTATGTTGTATTGGAGTCATGTGTAATCCTTGCACTCTTTAGCCTATTGTCTTCTTGACTGTTGTCATTGTGGGACCTCATTGTTATCTCCTAGCACAAGGGGTGGACCTCAGGGTTCCACATGGTCGGGTGGTTGTACTTTATTCCATTGGTTTATCTGGTGCTGTGGTTCATGGATGTATCTCTCGTAGCGGATTCCAGTTTGCACCTGTATATGAAGACAGTTATTTGTACTTTTTGCATCTAGATTTATGTATCAGTGGAATTCATTATGTAATTTGATGTATTCAGAAAAAGAGCTTTTGTAACAATGAAACTATGTAATTCCTCTTGTAAGATATACTATTTTGTACTTGTAATCTTAATGCAAACTTCTTGATGTATTTGGATGTCATAATGAAAGATGCTACTTTGATTCAGTTGGTTTATTGGATTAAACCATGTACATTGTTGATTGTTGTTAAATTGCAATAATGCAACTATGTAATCCCTAAAGATGATAGTTTAACTTGATGCTATTAGTCTATGTTATGTTTTGTTATCGTTTCTTCCTTAAAAAAATTTATGCCTTTTTATTGCTTTAGTTGAACTTATCTCTAGGGTTGCATGGCGGGGAATTACATTTGGTATCAAAGCCTAGGTTGCAACACTGAGACCTCTAGATTATTGTTGTTGCTCTAGGTTAAGTGATTTTCTCTTTGTGGTGAGTTGGTAATGGTACCTTTCACGTGTGTGCATTAGTATGACATTAGAAGGTTGATAAGTTTATAGACTTGTCCTTTGATTATGTCTTGTTTACTTATGTGTTCTCTCTTCCTCTTCTCTGATAATGTGATGATATATTTGACAATATGTCTTCCCTGAATGTTAGTGCTTTTTGTTTTGTTGAGGCTTTGAGTTTATCTTGTGGTTACTAGTGCATTATAAGAAAGAAGCATGGTTACTGTTAGTGCATGTAATTAAGTATTGGAAGGATTTAATCATTTGGTGAGTCATGTGGATTATGTGGTATCGTCATGTGTGGGGTTGCGTGGTTGCTTGATAATCTGATATCTATTTCCTTGTTGGTCATGACCGCATGTGGAAGATCTATTGTGGTTTATGAAAGTTATCATTGTATATGCCTGTGTAAGAACTATGTGTAGGAGATCAAACGGGAGCTTGTGTTGGGCCCTTGAGATCCTGAATATGATAATGTAAGTAAATTATAGTTTTGAAGTATTCCTATGTGTGACATCATACATTTCCTTTATATCTTCTTGCATAAGGAAGCAATTGCATATTTCCATAGCTTAGTAAAAATAAATTGTATTGTATTAAAGATAGAAGTTGTTTGTAAATAAGTAGCGATTGTGTTGCCTTAAATCCTTTTATAAAAGTTGTTTAGATAAGAGGATGTCATTAACTTAATTATATAAGTGTTGGTGTACATTCTCTAACACATTCTGGACCTTGTGTCCTTGAGTGTTTTGTAGTAGATACTCCCTTTTTGTGGCTAAAATTAGTCACATCGTGATGTGAATTTGTTTTGTAATTTGGTTGTTTTGGAAATTTTGACGGTTGTTTCATGTGTTGTAGGGGGTTAACAGTGAGATTTCTTTCTTTGAACTTTCTTATGACAGGAATGGTCACGAAAACTCTTTTCTTTGTATTTGATTTATTGTTGGAAATTGCCGGCACTTTATGACTTAAGGTTGGGTTCAATTATTTCCTCACTTGGATTTGCATCTATTTTTTTAAATTTCTATGGTAGCTATTCCGAATGTGTGTTTCTGTTAGCCCCGTTTTGTGTTAAGTGTTGTTTCTATCATGTTCATTTTGAACCTCTAATAGTATGTTCAAGGGAGGACTCCGCGAAGAATTGCACTTTGCATGGTTGGTAATTAGTGGAAATAAAATATGAGATGTATTTTTTTCCCTCGATTATATGTGAATGCAATTCTTTAAATCGTATGAAATTCTCAAAATATGTGTAATTAGACACAAGTAGATCACATGATATGCCTTAAAGGTAAAGAATTGATATTTTTCTTCTCTTTATTGAACGATTGTGTCTGTCTTATGAACAATTGCTTAATATGGATGTGTATGTAAGCAATAGAAAGTTGCAATACTAATATGTTATGTTTCCACCCTAGTCTGTAACTTCCAGGAGGAAGTCAAGTTTTAGGAGGGAAGGATATATATATATATAACTTGTTTCAATCTTACATGTAACTTTTATTATTATTTTTGGAAAAATACTTTCATTATTTTAATAATTTTTTGTTTTATTTTTAATCTAAAAAGTGTAGTTATTTATTACATGTTACTTTTTAATAGTTTTATTTGTAAACATTAATATATATTTTAAAATCTTAATATCTTCATATTTAAAAAATAAATGATCCTATAACACCACTATAGATTATTAATTTTAATAAAATTATATATTAAAAATTAATTTTAAATTTTAAAATTTAATAAAGATTTCTAATTTTAATAACAAAAGGTTCAAAAATAGTCATAGAAACTTATAAGTTAGGAAGAAAAATACATTAAATATAAATAAATCATTATTAAAATATAAAACATATTTTAATTTAATAAGATAAATATAATCTAATTTTAAAGTTTAAAATAAATAAGCTAAATATAATACAAATATTATTATAAAAGTTTAAAATTATAAGAAAATAAATTATCACTTACATAAAAATCTTAAAGTGAATTAATTTGAATAACAAATAGTCTTAAGAAATAAGTGTGGGGATAGTCAATAAATAAACATTTGGTATTTACCTCTTGGTTTGATGTTGATTAGACTCTGTAAAATGTTTTTAATTGATTCATTCCTACACTAAAAAATTAGGGAGTCAAGTGATTCCATATGAATCAATAATTCTTTTACTAATCATTCAAGTCACTTCCATAATCTACAAAATTATTGGACATCTATGGAATTGATCATGTGTTCTATGGATTTGATATATTATGTGGATTTGAACTTATTTGAGTTTTGTCTAAAAACTTCTCACCTTGATTTCTATGAGGTGTATAAAAATGGTGGTATAATAAAGGAGTTTTCTAAACTAAGAATATTTACCCTTGTTTTCAAACTCCTAAGATACTAATTTAATAACTTGATACAATGATTAAAGAGAACAATTATTAGTGTAGAATGCATGGGATGATATACAAATATTAATGCTCTAAAGATGATGTAGTGAATAATGGAGATTTCTTATTAGAGGTTAGATGTGCACTAAGAATGTTTCCTAGATCTTCGAAATGAATTATGGGTTGTCCTTAAATCCGACAACCTAACATGTAATTTAGAATAATTTATGCTTCGAATAGGCTCATAATGAATAATTGGAGGGAAAATTTTGGGCCTAAGATTTAAAATTTATATATGAAAAGATAGATTCATTAATGCAATTTGTGAATCTAAACCATGGTGATGGATGGGTAAACTAAGGATCGGGTCTGGATCCTAGGAGTGAGTGTAGATATAATCAAGATAGGATTAGTTTATTTTCCAAATTCCACATGAAACACATTGTTTACATGCAAGTGTTTGCATCAGGACCAAACAAGTCAAGGTGTCTCCAAAATGAAGCAGAAAAGTGTAAGGTGTGCAATTTAAATTGACATTGCATTTTGTTTCCACTTTGAATTGGATGTGAACTACCATTAGAATGCATGTCAAAGTAAAACATTTTACTTGAGCCTTAATGGGAATCTGACGAGCATATTTGAACCTACTTGATAACTTAGGAAAGGGGATCCACTATTTCCTTGCTTTTTCATAATTATGGTGGAAGATCTAGAAAGATCAATACATGGAGTGTATTTGAACAAAATATGGAAAGATATTCATGCCACTAAGGGAGTGGAATCTTTCACACATCAATAATTTGTAGATGATACCATGTAATTTTGGGGAAATTAAATTTGTTTGAAGCATTAAAGATCTAAAATACTCTACCCCCATACTTAGTTCCTTTAGGCTAGTCTATCAATGAAAAAAAATCTAGCTTTTTCTTTAACACATCTTCTTTATTGTGTGACAAAATAGTAAATGTATTAGGTTTCAAAATTGGGAATCTTCTAAGAAAATACTTGGGAGTATCATTCTTCATAGCACTTAATAGAACCTCTCTCTAGAAGAATTTGATAGATTATTTCCAAGATTGACATGATTTGTCGAATGGAAGACAGTTATCCTTTGCTGAGAGAATTATCTTAATAAAATTTATCTCTCTAGAAGAATTTGATAGATTATTTCCAAGATTGACATGATTTATGGAAATAAATCTATAGTTATCCTTTTCCAAGAGAATTCTCTTAATAAAATTTATTCTTGTTGTTTTGTCTATTTATATGATGCTTGCACTTCAAACTTCAATTAAAACTATAAAAGGGTGTGTGCACCAAAATGGGGAACCAAAAGTGGCCAAAAATAAATTTGAAGAAAAATGACATAACACAAGCATGTTATAATGTGCTAGCATTATGGCTAGGGATGGATCAAAAATTTTAATCCATAACACGAGCACGTTAAATAACATGATTGAGTTGTTTTCATTAAAAATAAAGAAAAATGCTCTCTTTTTTTAATTCATAATGTGTGCATCTTATAATGCAGACACATTATAATGTACATGCATTTCATTTAAACTTTCTTTGGAATCCCACCCTTAGGCTTGGATTTAGGTTGGATATTTAAGCCAAAGGGTTGGACTTGCATGTAAGGTGCCCAAAGATGTGTTTTCCATAAAACATGAAAAACAAGTAAATGTTGAGCATGCTCTCTATTAGCTTTGCACATTTAAGATATTATTCTGAAAAAATATAATAATAACATCAATCTCTCTCTTAGATTTCTAACCATGTAATTTTTTCTACATTTTGAATCTATTAAGGTTTTTTATCTTCAATTTCTTTATTTAGTGTCTTCTTTTTTCTTCAAAAACCTATGTATAACTTTATGGTGTCATTTTTTATCCGCTCATCCAATTCTGAAACAAATTACATTTTTACATTCTAGACTCCATTCTATACACACTAAAAATTTGATTTTTGATTAGTTTTCTCAAAATTATGGGTGGAGCACATTTATTTTTTAGGATGTGTCCACTTTGGAAAATTAGTAAAAAATCATATATTCATTTAAAAATTAGTAGAGAGATCTAGTATAAACTAAATGATTTTAGCTAACTTTTCATTGGAAGGATTTGTGAAATACCAAAAAATAATCAACATTTTAGGAGGAGAACGCCTAATCTATGTTATATTTTCATGACAAAAATAGGATCACCATCTACTTGACCCTCTTAACTTCCACCAGTTTTTTAAAAAATAGTGGTTTACAAACTAGATTTCAAGCACTACTAACCTTCCTCTTGTCATATCTAGATATTTTAACCGTGGGTATCTTGAATTTCTCATCCAAGATCAGTTTTTCCTAACTTCAAGAAAATAAAGGCCACTTTTGACTCCCTTTTGGTCCCCATTTCCATACACATACCCAAAATATCACAACAAGATCATGAGGGATGTCCTATTGCAAGACCTTAAGAACAACTAAAAGATTCCTCCCTTAGCTTGGGATATTATTTCCTTTCTCTAAAAAGATAAAGGTGTAGGATTACAAAATTTGGAGAAGAAAAACATGGATTTAGGGGCCAAGTTGGTTTGGGGAATGTTCTCATTCCCCTCATCCAAAGTGGTGGACTTTGCTTCTATTGATGTATAAATTTGTGGGTCTAATCCAATAATCAACATGGGAAACTCTAAAACGTGGGATTGCTTCTCAAAGTGACCTCCAAGTTTTAGGGAAGCTGGCTCTTCCATTCTTCAATGGGGGTTTGGGAAAAAGGGCAGAAAAAACAAGATTACAGATACAATAAAATAAAATAAAAATTTATGGTGATGCGCCAGATTTGAAACTAACCCAGTTGCACAGTGTCAAGCCCTAATAGATTTAACTAGAAACTAAAGAGCTTGCAGCATGATTGATTACTCAGTTTATAAGCAGATCTAACAAAGGCATTAAGAAATAGAAATTAGAAAGAAGAATAGAAAATAGACTCAGATATGCACAAAACATCACTCCTTTTCATTATTTGAATGGTAACAAATTACAGAGGCAAAAATTGCTCCATAAGATAAATGTTACAACTCTCCTTTGAATCTTTTGCTGAAGCAAAAAGAAAATATCTGTCTACTGCTAAAAATTTGTATCTGTGTGTGTAGAATTGTCAAACTATGGGGCTCAAATTTGTATTTATAGCCAAGAAAAATGAAACCCTGAAGATCTCCTTGCAACTAAAAATCTTTGTAACTACATCCCACAAAATCTCTGTAACCATAAATCTGTAAAATCTGCCACTCATTTTGGCAAATGCAACTGAAACTACAACTGAACGGTTACTTCCTCATGGCTGAAAATATCTTCCTCCATCCTTGGCCTGTATCGTGAGTTTCTCATTTCCCACTCATCTCTTTGGCTGCCGTGAAAATGAAAGTGGCTGCGTATGAAAAATTAGGGTTGCATATCTTTTATTCACGGTGAGGGGAGAGTCAAAAATCTTTATTTAATAAAGCTTCAAATTGCTTTAGAGGGACCCACCATGTCATAAAATAGGCTTCATTATTTATTTAAATCTGCCTTTATTTCCCTCCTGTGAGTCATAAGAAAATGAGACACTCTTAATATTTGAAACTAGATTCATTAATAAGGGGTCCCACCATGTCAAAAGATACTCAATATTTTAATAAAAGACTTAGCCTCTTTAAAGATTCCCGTGACTCCCATAGAATTTTTATGAAATGAAATAAAACATTTTATTTTTCTCTCCTCCACAGCTTCCACATGGTTTCTTTTGATGCCTTCTTTGCTTCTCTAACTCCCGCAACTTCCACATGGTTGCCTCCAATGCTTTCTTTCTCTCTGCAGTCCGAGCCATCAGATTGAACTCAATCTACAGTTGTTGTGCATGTATTTGGAACCTTATTTCTATGTCTTCACATTCTTTGCAAGTGGTGGCCATGATCACAAACTGAGCTTTATCAACACCATGCCATTTCTTTGAAATTGGCCTACCTAAATTCTACACTAAACTTCAAATTGCACGCCACTATAGTCACATAGACGGTGCCTCATCTTTTATAGTGCCTCATTATAATAGCCATGCCATCATTTTTAAAGCTTGTAGATGTTTCAAAAGGCAATGCTTTATATTAGGCTGTGCATTTGCTCCTAGATGGCGTCATGTTTTCATATGACTGTGTTTTCCTTCTGTGAGACTTTGTGTGTCTTCAAAACTTGTTTGAGACTCATTGAGATCATGCCTTACATTGCAAGACTTTGTGTGTCTTCAAAACTTGTTTGAGACTCATTGAGATCATGCCTTGCATTGCAAATTTGTATGCAAGGAGTCTTAAATAGGCCATCATCCTCCTGTCAACAGATGTATGGTGGTAAAGTGGCGTCCTATTTTATAGATCGTGTTTCATATGATGGCCACACTTGTTTACTTAAGGCTAAGCCTTATTTCTTTGTGATGACAGCGCCATGTCTTTGAATCTTGTGGTGCGCCTCTATGCTTTTGAAGTGGCCACCTAACCTTAATACACTAGTGCCATCGTTTAGAATGTATTACCCATTATATAGCGATGTTTTGATTTTATCTTAGCTGCCATTAACATTATTTAACTTGGCAGTGCCTGAGTTAATAGGATCATGGCCGCACTACATAGATTGTATTCCCTTATATAGGGTAGTGCCCTAATTAATCTTACCACATATTACTTTACATGTCTTGAGCTGAACCATGAATTTTGTGTGTATTGGCATTGCATATCCCCAAGAGGTCACCTCTATTATAGACATAGGTAGCACCCTTATTGAGCCATTATTGAAAAGGTCGATCCTCCTTTTAAGTAGCTTGATAATATTAAGAACAACAATCTACCCATCAACTTGTTGTGGAAAAATATGAGAGACGTGAGCCATTGGAACCCAATCACCACAAATAATGATTTCCTTAGTGTCATGACCTTGACTGAATGCTAAGACCCATTCTATATGCACCTTTATCTATCTGGATTCTGCCTCTTTATTGACTGAGCTCCATATATGAGGTATGCACCATTAGACAAAACCTCCAAATAGGGTTTGATCCTTTGGTGAATATGTAGATGTTGTGAATATAAATGGTGCCTCAGATAATATGAGGGCATAGCACTATTAGGACTCATATATCTTCAAACTGTCAGTATATTTTATCCTTTAATGTTGTGCTGATTTCAACAGTAGCTGTGTAATCTTTATTTTATTCTTTCCACACTTGTGCCACACATTGTATATGTATTGTGTCACTTTATTTGATCTTTATAGGCCACCCTTAATCAGAGATTGAGCCCTTTGCATTGAATCTAGCATGTACCTTCCATTATTTAGTGCCTTGTTCTCTCTAGATATGTGCATCATATAAATGATTGACACTTGATTCCTTGAGACTCATTTAGATGGCTAGGCCACTATAAATGTAGCACCATAAGAAACTGGCCGAGTCATGCCTTATAAGGCTACATTCTTTGATCCTCATGTATGCACCAAAACTTGTAAGGTGTTTGCATTACATGGTAGCATTTTGTATTATGTTGTGGCTGTGGTTCTGATAGACCCAATCTTGACTCCATGGAACCTTGAAATTCACTGAATCTTCACTACTAATCTGACATGCATCAAAAAAATTTAGATGTTGTGCAAAATTTGCACAATAGTTCTTGGCAACAGGCTGGGTAAGTGGGCCTACTCACTGAGAACCCATAATCTCTGGCTTTGCAAATTGATGTCTTGTCCAGGGCATAGAGTAAAAATATTGAACATTGAAACACTCATGGAACTAAAAACATATTTGTATTTAAAACTGATACACAACTGAAACACAAGATGCATGAATCTGAACTCCAACACTATTGAAACCAGACACTTCCTTAATTGAAACCAACCGATAGTGACCACTGGATCTGAGCCAGAGCTGGACCATAGAAACTAACCCTTGATTTTATTGCAGCAACTAAGATTTATTGAAAACAAAACAACTAAAACTGAAAACTAATGCCACTTGCTACAACTTATTCTAAACTTCTGAGATCCAATCATTGACAACTGAAACACACAAGGATATGCCCATTCATGGGAGTGGTGAAATAACTACCAGTATGGATGATTCCACACCAGTGGATCCACAATGAGCTGATAGTGGACTAGACAAACTGTATAAAGAAATAAAGCAAGAACTGGTACCTTTTTGCTTTTCTACATTCTAGAGGCTCATCCTTGGCATGATAATACCAGTCAGGTTGATCTACATGCTACTCATACTTCAGCGAAGGGTGGGAAGGGAAATTCAAGCTCTGGAGTTCATTCCTCTATTTGCATTTGAAAGCTCCTATCAACAGAACTTCTTCAGTGACATCTTTTGCAGGCTCTTCAATAGAATGATGACTCATGATAGTGTCCAGGCTAGGCCTGCAGGTGACAAAACTGCCAATAATGGTCTTGAATCTGATCAGAATTCCCTCTTGCAAGAAGAAAAGTGTATAGCGGGCCTCAGTATGTGACTCTTGAATTTTGCAAATATCTCTTTGGTTCTCATCATCATGTAGCTGTGAATATTTATCAAAAAGAAGAGTATAACCATTTTCCAGAATAGAAAATAGATCATCAATTGCACTTGTGTCTCTTTCAAACTCATCTTCATGATCACCCTCAACAGTTTTCACAAAGTAGCCATCCACATATTCAATAGTAGGATCTCCTGCATCCAGTAACTGATATCCTTGTTACAAGATCAAGAATAAATCCTCATCTTCATGATTCAAATGTTGCTCATCCATCTTTGTGCTATCTCCTTCCAAATGTGAAAAATAATGACTAAAATAAAGACACTCATTCTTTGTAGACTCTGCAATTTCCTTTGCAACTTCTTCCTCAAGATGAGGCATGGATTGTTCATCACTGTTGGCCCAGTACTTTTCAGCTTCAAAGCCCCTTATGTAGTACTTTTCAGCTTCTAGAAGTGTCACTTCATAATCACCATCTGAGTCTTCTTCATTACATGACTGACATTTTGAATCACACCTTGACACAAGTATTTGATGCTCAGAATCAAAAGAACATACAGAATGGACATGAGCTACCTCTCTTCTTCTAATGTATCTTTAAGATTCAATTCTTCTTTGATGTCAAAGTGGCAAAGAACCTGATCTATGACTTGTATAGGCTGATTTGCAGCTACATAGGCTTGTAAAGCATAGTTTTCAAGACAATTGGGCATCTTCTAGCTATATTCATATTGTTGTTCATACGGATCTTGAGGCATGAAATTTGGATCAGTATTATATAGGGCTTGATCTTTGAGCACATTGATCTCATGGGAGAGGGTTTCTATAAGTTCTTTCAAGACACTCATCTCCTCATGATTTGACAAATCAGCTGGGAGGGTGGGTGGACTAGAATTTATATGAATTTGGCTACAAGGAGTCTGAGATGGGTTATTTGCATGAGGCAACAATGGTTTCAAGGGCAAAGGAGGCAGTTTACCAGCCTCAATGAGGTTATTTTTAGCTCTAATAGCCAGATCATATGACTAAGGAAGAGTTTCACCTCCTAAAAATTGTATCATGACAAAAATCTCAGGGTCTAAGGCCTTTAAGTAATAAAGAAATACAAAGACTGGAGGATGCCTAATATCAACAGAGAATTTTTTCTATACCTTGTCAAATCTTGAATTGAAATCATGTATGGGCTCCATAGGATGCCTCTTGATGCTGATGAGATTTTGGGTGAGAGTGCCAACATCTGTCCTCTCTTTGAACTGATTGTAGATGAGTCCTCCTAGCTGATCCCATCCAGTGATTGAACCAAGTTGCAAACTTTTGTACCATTCTTTTGCTTTGCCTTTGAGAGAAGATGCTAGTAATAGAAGAGCATGATTCTCAGTTGTGATATTATGGATGGAGCATAAACTTGCAACATCTTGAATGTGATCTACAGGAGCTCCAAGAAAGTGAGGCAGTGCCTTCCATGTTGTGTCAGGAACTTGACCCTGCTGTTGAAGAACAAGAGGGCTTGAATTCCAAGTCACAAAAGGTAGATCCCTTGTAGGAATATGCAGATGCACATATATACCAGGGGCTACCATGGTCTGCAGGAGCAAAGATATGAGAAATATTCTCCAATAAAGTCACCAAATGCAAGGTTCATACTCCTATGAGTAGATATTTCTATGATTTTCCATCAAAACCTCAAAATATAGGGCAAAGATTCAGTGAAACAAAGACCCAAGTCTTTGAATCTAGTCCCATCAGGCGTGCCAAAGACTCTTGATGTATAAATTTGTGGGTCTAATCCAATAATCAACATGGGAAACTCTGAAACGTGGGATTGCTTCTTAGAGTGACCTCCAGATTTTAGGGAAGCTGGCTCTTCCATTCTTCAGTGGGGCTTTGGGAAAAAGGGCAAAAAAAACAAGATTACAAATACAATGAAATAAAATCTAAATCTATGGCGATGCACCATATTTGAAACTAACCCAGTTGCACAGTGTCAAACCCTAATAGATTTAACTGGAAACCAAAGAGCTTGCAGCATGATTGATTACTCAGTTTATAACCAGATCTAACAAAGGCATTAAGAAATAGAAATTAGAAACAAGAACAGAAAATATACTCAGATATGCACAAAACATCACTCATTTTCATTATTTGAATGGTAACAAATTACAGAGGCAAAAATTGTTGCACAAGATAAATGTTACAACTCTCCTCTGAAGCTTTTGCTGAGGCAAAAAGAAAATATTTGTCTGCTGCTAAAAATTTGTATCTGTGTGTGTAGAAGTCTAAAACTATGGGGCTCGAATCTGTATTTATAGCCAAGAAAAATAAAACACTGAAGATCTCCTTGCAACTAAAAATCTTTGTAACTGATTCCCACAAAATCTTTGTAACCATAAATCTGTAAAATCTACCACTAATTCTGGCAAATGCAACTGAAACTGCAACTGAATTGTTACTTCCTCGTGGCTGAAAATATCTTCCTCCATCCTTGGCCTGTGCTGTGAGTTTCTCGTTTCCCACTCATCTCTTTAGCTGTCGTGAAAATGAAAGTGGTTGTGTATGAAAAATTAGGGTTGCATATCTTTTATTCACAGTGAGGAGAGAGTCAAAAATATTTATTTAATAAAGCTTCAACTTGCTTTAGAGGGACCCACCGTGTCATGAAATAGTCTTCATTATTTATTTAAATCTTCCTTTACCTCCCTCCCGTGAGTCATAAGAAAATGAGACACTCCTAATATTTGAAACTAGCTTCATTAATAAGGGGTCCCACCATGTCAAAAGAAACTCAATATTTTAATAAAAGACTTAGCCTCTTTAAAGATTCACATGACTCCCATAGCATTTTTATGAAATGAAATAGAACATTTTATTTTCCTCTCCTCCGTAGCTTCCACATGGTTTCTTCTGATGCCTTCTTTGCTTCTCTAACTCCTGCAGCTTCCACATGGTTGCCTCTGATGATTTCTTTCTCTCTGCAGTCCGAGCCATTAGATTGAACTCAATCTACGGTTGTTGTGCATGTATTTGGAACCCTATTTCTATGTCTTCACATTATTTGCAAGTGGCGGCCATGATTATGGACTAAGCTTTATCAACACCATGCCATTTCTTTAAAATTGGCCTACCTAAATTCTGCACTAAACTTCAAATCACATGCCACTGTAGTCACATAGACGGTGCCTCATCTTTTATAGTGCCTCATTATAATAGTCGTGCCATCATTTTTAAAGCTTGTAGATGTTTCAAAAGGCAATGCCTTATATTAGGTTGTGTATTTGCTCCTAGATAGTGCCATGTTTTCATATGACTGTGTTTTCCTTCTGTGAGACTTTGTGTGTCTTCAAAACTTGTCTAAGACTCGTTGAGATCGTGCCTTGCATTGCAAATATGTATGCAAGGAGTCTTTAATAGGCCATCATCCTCCTGTCAACGGTTGTATGGTGGTAAAGTGGCATCTTATTTTATAGGTCATGTTTCATATGATGGCCACACTTGTTTACTTAAGGCTGAGCCTTATTTCTTTGTGATGACAGTGCCATGTCTTTGAAGCTTGTGGTGCGCCTCTGTGCTTTTGAAGTGGCTTCCTAACCTTATACATTGGTGCCATCATTTAGAATGTATCACCCGTTATATGGCGATGTTCTAATTTTATCTTAGCTGCCATTACCATTATTTAACTTGGCAGCACTTGAGTTAATAGGATCATGGCCGCACTACATAGATTGTATTCCCTTATATAGGGTAGTGCCATAATTAATCTTACCACATATTACTTTACATATCTTGAGCTGAACCATGAATTTCATGTGTATTGGTAGTGCTTATCCCCAAGAGGTCGCCTCCATTATAGACATAGGCAGCACCCTTATTGAGCCATTATTGAAAAGGATGATCCTCCTTCTTTTAAGTAGCTTGATAATATTAAGAACAACAATCTACCCATCAGCTTGTTGTGGAAAACTATGAGAGACGTGAGCCCTTGGAGCCCAATCACTACAAACAATGATTTCCTTGGTGTCGTGACCTTGATTGAATGCTAAGACTCATTCTATTTGCACCTTTATCTATCTAGATTCTGCCTCTTTATTGACTGAGCTCCATATATGAGGTATGCACCATTAGACAGAACCTCCAAATAGGATTTGCTCCTTTGGTGATTATGTAGATGTTGTGAATATAAATGGTGCCTCAGATAGAATGAGGGCACAACACTATTGGGACTCATATATCTTCAAAGTATCAGTATGTTGCATCCTTTAATGTTGTGTTGATTTCAACAGTAGTTGTGTAATCTTTATTTTATTCTTTCCACACTTGTGCCACGCATTGTATATGTATTGTGCCACTTTATTTGATCTTTATAGGCCACCCTTAATCAAAGATTGAGCCCTTTGCATTGAATCTAGCCTGTACCTTCCATTATTTAGTGCCTTGTTCTCTCTGGATGTGTGCATCATATAAATGATTGAGACTTCATTCCTTGAGACTCATTTAGATGGCTAGGCCACTATATATGTAGTGCCATAATAAAATGGTTGAGTCATGCCTTATAAGGCTGCATTCTTTGATCCTCATGTATGCGCCAAAACTTGTAGGGTATTTGAATTACATGGTAGCATTTTTTATTATGTTGTGGCTGTGGTTCTGATAGACCCAATCTTGACTCCATGGAACCTTGAAATTCACTGAATCTTCACTACTAATCTGACATGCATCAAAAAAAATTAGATGGTGTGCAAAATTTGCACAATAGCTTCAAAAGAAATATTTGGATTTGAAGATAGATCATATCTCACTATTGCTAATTCTCTAAAGAGCTCTCACATGTGGAATTTTTTACTATATTACATCAAACTTATTACAATCACATATGTTGAAAGATAAGGAATGGAAGAAAATAAAGTTTCTAGGAGGGTTCATGGAATGAGCATCTTATTCTAAGTAGGCAAGATGACCTAAGGAAATTGTAAAATAAGTTTTTCTAGCTTCTGAGGGGGTGAAATTGAAACATTATTTTATCATGCAAAAAAATAACGGGTTGACAATCACAGATTGGAAAAAAAAATTAAACCTCCATGAAATTAAAATATGGAAAGTTGATTAATGAAATTTGCATGCTTTAGTTATGATTCTTCAAGTTTCAACTAAATGTGATACATTTCATGCTCCATGTTAGCAGGTTACCTGGCACAAAACAGAGTCAAATGAAGGAGACTACACATGATGCAAAGGCTGGAAGCTAACCGAAGATGATAAATAACACATCCCTAGATATATTAGATATAGTATATATAGAGAGAGATAGGAGATAGTAGAATTTAAGAAAGAAGGATAGGAGAATAGGAGTAGGTTCTAATGTAAACAATGACATAGAAGTCATGTATGTAACTAGTGAGGCAGAGATTCAGACCTGTTGAAGGATGAACATGTAATATAGATACACTTTATTGCTATTAATAGATATAAAGAGGTTTATCGGTACTGGATAACTTTGTGTGTTCTATTATTTTGATGTGTATGTGATGCTCTGTTTGGTTATTCTTTATGTTTTGTTATCAATCTCTAGCTACCTGACCAAGGTATAAACTAACTACAAAGACTTGACTGAGGATTGGATCTCTAGACCGGTATCTCCTCTACATTTCTTACTAACATTTGGTTCTGTTATTGGGACCTTGGAAGAGGGTAGTTAAAGATTGAAAGGGAAAAACATTTGAAGAAGTAGCACAGAGTTCTAGAAAGGAGAAAAGGTGAGGTTGACAGGAAAAATTTTCAAATTGCAGAAGAATTCACATCTCCTTAAGTTTCTACCTCTGTGAGAGGGTTACAAGCACTTAAGGGGATGGCAAGTAGGAAGGGGGTAGGGTCTGTAAGGACATTTCAAATGATGTGACTCTTCAAATAAGGATTCTATGGGACATAAGAGGACTAATGGAACACCAAATCCAGCAAACCCATGGCGAAAGGGGGGCAACAAAAAAAAAGATCGGTGAAGAAATTAGGACCGAAATGGAGATAAGCATAGAAAAGAGATTGAAGCAAACTCGGGAAAGACAAGAACGTTACAGTAGAAGAATGGAAATGGCACAAATGATGGAGGAAGGAAGGATGATAGAAGATGTGGAAGAAAAGTCATAAGAATTTGAAGAGTGCGCCTAGGAGGGTGTTGTTGGAAGGAAGGAAGAGGACAAGCGCATCATGAAGGATGTTGCTAAGTACACCAAGGAGCATGCTACCAGATAAAGGAGATCAGAAGGTGAAGACATAGAAGGTCTTATGGAGAATGTGGTGGAGCGCTACTGTGGGTGCTGCTGGAGAAGAATGTGGAAGGGAAAGAGAAGAAACAAGCGAACCAGGGTTTATGCTGCAGACTACCAGAACATATGAGTTAACACCAGATATTTTGAAGATGGATGAGGAATATATAGAGGAGTTAATTTGCCGAAGCATAAAGGAGATAAGAGAAGGAGGAGAAGATGTGGTAAACATTGAGAGGAGTTTTGAGGGTTTTGGAAGGCTATTTGAATCATCATTGGATGCCAACATGATGTCATTTACAAAGACAAGAGAATCCCCTAATTTGAAGAGACACTATGAAGAGACACAACCCCTGGACCATGAGCCACCCCGAGTACCATATAAAGTCAAGAGAATTTTAGTTGAGAAGGAAGATATTCGAGTAAACAAAGAAGCAGAGAGAATAGTAGAGATCTGGAGCAATTTTGTAGAGGTTTTAGAAGAGGAGTACTTTGAGATATGACTACAAAGAGATAAGGGAAGAGAAGGGAAGTGAGTTAATAAAGGACAGCATAACCAAAAGAGCAGACCGAAAGAAACTCACCACAGAGTACCAAATATTGTGAGAAAATCAATCATGGATACGCCTATCAAGTTACTTGTATTTGAGAAAGATACTACTGAGGCAGCCAAACACATTTTTGTACTAGAGTCAATTTGGAACTAGAATGGAGTAACAAGAGATGAAATGAAGCTATATGACTTCATAGGCACCTTGTGGAATGAAGCATTGAAGTGGTATAGGAAGACATACCCGAATGGTGACAAGGAGTCGGATGAGATCAAGAAGGCATTTTTGGAGAACTTTGGAGTTCTGGATTTTCCAATAGAAGGGGTAAGCAAGATGAGAGATTTGGTGCAATTGGAGAAAGAATCAATTAAGGATTTTGATAAAAGATTCAAGGAGAAAACTAGGAGATTGGAGGAACCACTTACTGGAAAGTAGATGATAGAATGGTTTATTTCCAGAATAAGCCCTAAAATAAGGTCAACCTTATATGGAAGAATATTTGAGACATATGCAGAAGTGGTTAAATAGGAGGAGAATACACATAAGCAAAGACCTAATAGCTGGTGCTCATATTGTACAAAGGAAGGTCACTTGAGAAATGAATTTCCCAGGATGAAAGGTGAAAGACAAGTTGTTGCAATATAAGCAGACACCAAAGCAACAATGAAATAGGCAATTCAGTATACTGTGGATTATGTGGAGAATGGGATGACCACAAAACACCAGATTGCCCTTCGTAAAATTTTTAGAGGAAAAGAGGCTTTGTTGATGAAGAAGATGAAGCATGGTATGGTGGAAACACTACAAACTCTACGGAGAGAAGTAACATGACATACATGAAAGACAGAAACTCAAATGATCATGACTACAAGCAGCCAATTTGGAGAAATCAGAGGAATATCAATGCCATACAAAATTCAAATTCTAGCAGTCCATCATATGGAAATAGCTATAATAATGATGATAGAGAACTTTTTGGAGGCTACAGAGGAGGCAGAGGTCATGGAAGAAGTCAAAGAAGGAGGGAGGATGCAATATGTTTCAATTGTGGTAAGCTAGGACACTTTACTAATGAATGTTGGGCTGAAAAGAAAACACAGTGTTCATTTTGTAGTAGTACAAAGCATGACCTATTTTCTTGTGAGAGAGCACAACAATACTTCTGGAATGCACAATCATAGTCTAAGAGTGATGAGTTACATAACCTAAGTAATAAAAAAGGAACAAAGATTATAATAAGGGCACCAAAAGACCAAGGAGAAAGAACTTAATGGAAGAACAACAGAGAGGAGACATACATATCTTCAACTGAGCCCACAGAAGAAGAAGAGTACCACCAGAGAAGCATACCAAAACCTACCAGAAAAGAGAGAAGAAAAAGGAAGGAGAAAGTTGCGGTAGTGACAAGACAAGGAACAAATACCAGAAGACATTATATAATTGAAATAGAACAGGAAGGTAGTGAGGAGGATGAAGAATTTATCCCTACTAAGAAACAACATGAAGAAATAGTGAAGGAAGCTAAACAAACTATAAGAAAGGAACAAGAAAAGGAAAAGTAATACAAGCAGTTTTTCACCAAAGGAATAGTGGAGGCTCTTAAGTAGTTAGCCCAATTAACACAACAACACAGACTCATTGATAAATTGAAACAATTTTCTAAATATTGGAATAAGGAGCAAGGTTAGAAAAGTCAGCTCCAGAGGATGGGAAGGATAGATAGAGAATGAAAGAAAAAACCATTGATGGTGGATGTTCATATCAATCACAAAAAGGTCCAAAATGTCATGATAGATTTGGGAGTAGATGTTAACATAATAACAAAGAAGCTATGGGAACATTTAGGAAGACCTAAGCTGTCAGAAACAATGTAATGAAATAACTTGCACAATGGAAGAAGATAATATGAAATATTCTGCAAATACTTGATAATAACTGAGAATAATAGGCCACTTCGAGGTGGCAACCTCCAAATATCTCCAATGAGAACACACTTCACAATATGATGATGAAATAAGACTCACATCCTCCTATATATACCTAATTATGCTTAGGATGAATAGACACACCCCTATATAACACCTAGTCTGACCTATCTAACTAAATAATAATATAATAATGATAACATGACTTAATTAGGAGTTAAGATAGCCACAAGAAAACTATTCATAACTCTATGTACACCAATATTAAGGGTGTAGCATGCCCCCCCTCTTCAAAGAAGCATTGTCCTCAATGCTAACCAAGTGTGGATTCTTTTGAATGAACTCCTCATCCTCCCATGTGGCCTCTTCAACTAGTAAATTCTTCCGTTGGATGAGATACTGAGTGAGGGTTCTATTCCTCAGCTTCTTTGTGCGTGTTTGAAGAATGCACTCTGGTTCCAAAATTATTCTTCCTTCTTCATCGAGCTCTGGTAGTACTGTTTGAGTAGGAATATTCTGTCCAATTACCTTCTTCAAACAAGAAACATGAAAAACTGGTTGTATCTTTGTTGTTGGTGGCAACTCTAGCTTGTAGGCAACACTACCAATCTTTTGCATGATTTGATATGGCCCATAATATCTTGGAGACAACTTATTATTCTTTTTTTGTTGCTTCATTGAGATTTGTTTATAAGCCTGTAATCTCAAGAAGACCCAATCCCCAACATCAAAATTTCTTTCACTACGATGTTGGTCCACTTGTTGTTTCATTCGATTTTGTGCCATAGCTAAATTCTCCTTGAGTCCTGAAAGTACCTGTTGTTGATGAAGCAAGTGGTCCTCTATTGCCTGAACTCTTGGTGACACCTTTAATGATGATGTGATGGAAGGAGGATGATATCCATAAAGTGCCAAAAATGGAGACATTTTTGATGAGCTATGAAAAGAAGTGTTATACCCACATTCTGCAAGTGGTAGCCAATCTACCCATTGAGATTGTTTCTCTGAAGTGAAACAATGTAGATATCCTTCCAAACATTTATTAACAACCTCAGTTTACCCATCTGATTGAGGATGGTATGAAGAACTATGAGCCAATTGAGTACCCAAACATGAGAATAAATCTTTCCAAAAGTGACTAGTAAAGATAGGATCACGATCACTGACAATAACCTTAGGTGTACCATGTAGCTTTTGGATATTCTCCAAGAAAACTTTTGCCACTACACTTGCTGTAAAAGGATGTGATAATGCAATGAAATGTGCAAATTTAGTGAGGCGATCAACTACTACCATGATGACATTATGACCTTTAGATTTGGGAAGCCCTGTGATGAAGTCTGTGGATACCTCTTCCCAATGCTGGCTAGGAATAGATAAGGGCTACAAGAGACCTGGTGTCTTAATTGTCTCCCCCTTATTTCTTTGACAAACCAAACATTTAGCCACAAATTTTTGAACATCACCTTTTAGCCCTTTCCAAAAAAAATCTTGCTTGACCCAATGATATGTCTTCAAAAATCCTGAATGACCACCAACTAGGGACTCATGTAGCTCTATGAGAATCTTGTGTTTAAGAGTGGAATTCTTGCAGAGATACAAGCACTCTTTATACCAAAGAATATCCCCCTTCAAACAAAACTTATCTGAACTACTAGGATCACTTTTTAATTGTTGGATGAGATTACTTGTTGCAACATCATTTTGCCACTTTGCTTTGGCTTCTTCCACCCAATTTGCTTGTAATATTGAAAGGGCACACAATAAGGCTTCATCTTTCTCATCCTTCCTAGAAAGTGCATTGGCCACTATATTTTGCTTCCCTTTCTTATATACAATCTCAAAGTCATATCCCAACATCTTAGTGACCCATTTTTGTTGCTCTTCAGAGGATAGTCTTTGTTCCAAAAAATATTTTAGGCTATCATGATCTGTCTTAACCTTGAAGTGTTGACCCATTAAATAAGGCCTCCATTGTTTAACTGCGTCAAGGATTGCTAGCATTTCCTTCTCATAAATAGGTTTGAGCTGATTTTTGCCCTTTAATTGACGACTCTCAAAAAGCAATTGGTCATCCTTCTTGCATGAGAACTGCTCCTATCCCATTTCTAAAAGCATCACATTCCACAATGAATTCCTTGGTGAAGTCCAGAGTGGCAAGCACTGGAGTTGTACACATAGCCTCCTTCAATTGCTCAAATGCTACATTAGCAGACTCATTCCAATGAAAAGAATCCTTCTTCAATAAAGTGGTGAGGGGTGCTGCTATACGACCATAATTCTTCACAAATCTTCTATAGTACCCTATCATTCCCAAGAAACCCCTCAATTTCTTAATGGTTTTTGGAATAGGCCATTCCCTGATAGCCTTAATTTTGTTAGGGTCCACCTTTACTCCTTCATGTGAAACTATGTGTCCCAAATACTCCACCTCCTTAAGACCAAAAGCACACTTGGATGGCTTAGCATAGAGTTGATGATCTTTGAGTAATTGTAATGCTTGATCTACATGTTGCAAATGTTCTTCCCAAGTCTTGCTATAAATCAATATATCATCAAAGAACACTAACACAAACTTTCTCAAGAACTTCTTAAAAATGGAACTCATCAAACTTTGGAATGTAGATGGTGCATTGGTAAGACCGAATGGCATCACCAAAAATTCATAATGACCCTCATGAGTTTGAAATGCTGTCTTACAAATATCTTCCTCCTTAATCCAAATTTGGTGATAACCAGATCTAAGATCTAACTTGGTAAAATACATAGCTCCATTCAATTCATCTAGCAAATCATCAATGACTAGAATAGGAAACTTATCTTTAATGGTGTACATGTTGAGTACTCTATAATCTGGACACATGCACCAAGTTTCATCCTTCTTACGCACCATCACCATAGGTGAGGAGTAAGCACTTTGGCTATGCCTAATAATTCCTGCCTCTAACATCTCCTCAACATTTTTTTCTATCTCACTTTTTTGTATGTGTGGGTACCTATAAGGCCTAATGTTTGGTGGTTGGCTCCCTGGAACTAGTTGTATGGCATGGTCATGATCCCTCTTAGGAGGAAGTCCTTTAGGCATATCTCCAAGAACCATTGAGTGACGATCAATTATTGCTTGTAAATATGGATGAGTAGGAGAATTAGATTAAGAGAGTTCTAATGAACATAGCTGGGCCACAAATCCATCCGCTCCTTTCTTAAGCAACTTTTGCATTTGATGAGAGCTTACCATCTGTGGGGATTTTGCCTTCAACCCCCTTAGCTCCACTACCTTTCCTTCTGATTGAAATCTCATGAACAGTTCTTGGAAGTTCATCTCAATTGTTCCCAATATAGTAAGCCATTGTACTCCCAAAACAATATCTGTTGCACCCATGGATATCACATACATTGGGGTATCAAGTTGATAATCTCCCATGGATAATTTAATGCTATGACACTTCCTTGAACAACTAACTATACCCCCATCTGCAATCAAAACTTGAAACTCTGGTGCTAGATATATAAAACAATTTAGACGGGTTGCCAACTTTTTGTTGATGAAATTATGACTACTACTTGATTCGATCAACACTGTTACTTTCTGCTTCTTTAAGAAACCCACTACCTTAAGAGTTTGTGGTGCACTGAAACCTGAGAGTGCATGACAAGAAATGATTGGTTGAGAATCATGTGATTCCTTACTTGACTCCCTATCCTCCTCTCATATGGGTTCCTCCTCTTCTTCCTCACTTGGACCTTCAATATAGAATAATTTCTTTTCACTACATTTATGTCCTCGACTGTATTTGCTATCACAATTGAAACACAACCCTTTTGCTCTTTTCTCCTCAATTTGTTGTGGAGTCAACCTAGTAGGTTGAGGAAGAGAAGGTGTCGAATATCCTTTCTCTCTTGTCACATTAGCCCCTTTCTCTCTAGGAAACAAATACTTCTCCTCTACCCTACGTGCCAAGATAAAAGACTCATTTACTGAGCTAGGACTAAACATGTGTACCTCATGTTGAATGTGATCCTTGAGACCACCCAAGAATAAATCATTCAAGTTCTCCTCTGTAATTGTATTCACTCATAAGGATAGATTTTGGAATTTTTGAATATAATCCTTAACTAATCATGTTTGTTGAAGTTTAGCAAGCTGGCTGAAGAAGTTGTCTGTCACACTATTGCTATATTGTGCTTGGAGTTCTTCTGTAAAAATTGACCATGAGACGGTGAGACCCTTTTTCCTCCGATGAGTACAAAGCCAACGATACCAAATGAATTGATCTGGTTCTAGATATAGGGAAGCCATCGTGACCTTTTGTCCATATGGGATTTGATGTACTTCAAAAAAATTCTCCATTTGGTTTATCCATGTTAGAGGATCCTTACCATCGAACTTGCGCATATCCACCTTTGGAAAAAAATTCCTAGATCCCATAGGAGTATTAAAATTTGTGTCATTATTAGGTGACTTGAAGGTTTCACCTTGGTTGCTTGAGAACTCCATTCTTGGTTCATTCATATAGGTGCTTAACATGCTTCGTATATCTAATATATCTCCTCTTAGGTCACACATATCCCTCTTAACCTCTTCCTTGAACTTACTTATTTCCTCATTGGGATTACTATCCTCTATTGTTTCCCCATCCTTATTAGAGGATTTCCCCGGTGTGACAGCATTTTTTTTGCCTCTTATTACAGGCCCCATCATGATGGAAACCAATATTTTTGAAATAAATCACACAAATGAAATGTAAATTCTTTGAAATATTTACTGTAACTTACTAGGGCCAAGATACCACTTACCCAGAAAAAAAATCCAAAAAATTAGCAAATTTGCTGCCTTGAGAGCGAATTTGTTGGAAACCCTACTTTTGCAATAACTCACTTAGTTTTGCTTCAATTTATCCAACCTTTGTACTATAGTCTCCTCTATTATGTATTCAAAAACCCAATACAAATTATACTCCAATTCGGCAGGATGTGAGAGATATGTAGATCTCAAATAAATTGTGCAGAAATCGTAATTCTACAATAATTTGCTCAAATCTACTCCAATTCCTCTGAAATCTGGACTGTAGCTTCTTTAATATGGTCTTCAAAAACTCTTTAAAAATATTTTAAAAATCTGCTAAAATCTCAAAGTTATGCTCTTCCCAAAATCGCCTCTAATGTTGAGAAAAAATCTTGCCTCTACGGTGCCAAGATCATGCTCTAATACCACTTGTAATGAAATAACTTGCACAATGGAAGAAGATAATATGAAATATTCTGAAAATACTTGATAATAACTAAGAATAATAGGCCACTTTGAGGGGGAAACCTCCAAATATCTCCAATGAGAACACACTTCACAATATGATGATGAAATAAGACTCACATCCTCCTATATATACCTAATTATGCTTAGGATGAATAGACACACCCCTATATAACACCTAGTCCGACCTATCTAACTAAATAATAATATAATAATGATAACATGACTTAATTAGGAGTTAAGATAGCCACAAGCCAACTATTCATAACCCTATGTACACCAATATTAAGGGCGTAGCAAACAACCTACAATATAATCTTGGCGGATGGATCTAACATGCAGACAATGGAAACATGGAAGCAAGTGGAAGTTAATCTAATGGGGATCAAACATGTTTTAGATTTCATTGTAGTAGCCATGAAGGATCAAGGAGAATCTTTTAATGAACTTTTGGGCCTAAGATGGTTTGTAGATGCAAACGGTGTCATAGACTCCCAGAGAGAAGAGCTATAATTTTCCAATGAGAACAAAGTTGTCAATATCCCTTTGGGATCATCTATGGAAGAAGCATATATAGAAGAAAAAAATTAGGATGAATACAGTGATAGGGATGTAAAGAATCTATATACAATCACAAGGTTGGATGCAGAGGAGACAACAAAAGAGCCTAATTCTGAGGGAGAAGTGGAGATAGAGGATGATCACTATAGTACAAATAGTGATGAGGTTCTAGAAGATTTGATGAGAGAAGAACCGGAACTAAAAATAAGGAAAATGTTGGGCTACTAAAGCATATGCATGATTAGGATTGGCAAGAAAGACATACCACAATCCTCTGCATTTTGGATCAAAACCCATCGTATACCACTTGCGACACATATAGGGAAGACAAGGAAGCTATATCTTAGAAATGTCAAAAAATGAGACAAAAGAAGCAGAAAAATTAACATACCCAAATGGCTGAAGTACCAGAGATACAAGAAAGATAGTCACAAGTCAAGAGGATGAAAAAAGGGAGAAAGAATGCAAGGAAAACTTTGGAGAGAGGTTTCTTCAGATATCAAATCACCAAATCATCCATCTTCAGAAGAAAGAAATCAATTGTGGAAATATTCTGCCATGACAACATATTGTATCAAAGTTCAGCTGCTAACATAGAGCAAAATTTAAGTCATAAGGACAAAATAAATAAAGTAATGAAGAAAAGGAAAAATCCAAGTGGGAAAAATTAGGGCAAAATGGAAATGTATTTAACCCTAATCTCACCAAAGAAACATTACTTTGCATTCAGATTTTGGTGAAATCAGAGCTCCAAAAGAAGAAGCAAGCAAGCATGGAATCTAGCAGTGAAGAGAAGAATCATGCAGGAAACTAGCAAAGACACAATGGCAACTCCTAAGTTGATCAACATCACACACAAGCCTCAGTCAAAATTCAAGAAATATCCCTAGAAATCCCTAGAGGTGGATCCGGATGGCACATTTTCGAATGTGTCAGCAGATGTGGTGTATATAGAGGATGTAAGGAAATATATTCATAGTACTTTGGCAGAGATCAACTACATGAATTTTGAAGAGTTAAGGGACACACCGTTGGGAGATACAGGGTATCTACTGGAATATGTAAACATACAAACAAAGAAATTGGATATATGGAAAGACTACCCAGACTTTGTAGATGCCCACGAATGGATAAGGATCATTCTAAGCAGAGTACATGATGAGTTTATATACCTGGACAAACCCTACAGAATAACAAAGGAGGCTATTAGGGCAATGACAAGGTTAAGTGTCGTAGGGCCCCTATCAGAAATGAAAGTGATCAGAATAGATCAAGTGAGGGAGATGACTGGAGCTATAACAGATGGAAGAAATATGCATGTAAAGGATATCACAGATCTGGGGGTAAAGTATGCCACAATGGGTATTGCATACAAAGTCTATTATGCCAATCAGGAGGGTTCGGCCACAACAACTACAATTCATACTACCTACCAAATGGTGAAAGAAGGAAAGGATTTTGACCTTTGCAAGGTAATGCACCAACAACTCTCGGAGAACCAGCAAAAGACTAAGGATTCTAGCTATAACTTCCAGTATAGTACTCTAATCATTTGCCTTGCATTTTATTTTTTGAATGAGCTACCGGGATACAAGGAGAAGCAATGGCAATAGAATATACTAGTAGGGTTAGAAGTCAAGTGACACATAGCTTCATTTTTAGATATCAAAGCATTCAGTACCACATATTGGGGGTTTTTCAAAACCCCACATGAAGAGATGAGGGCAAGGGATAGAATCTCTTATGCAACAGTAAGGAAATACATAAAAGATATCACATTTTTGGTGGATAAGGATTTTACATACATGAAGGCAGTGGAGCCAAGAACAGCATGGGTACCTTAATTACCCTATGAGATAACTGTAGTAGAAGTTGATACTTATGCAAAACACTTACTAAGCAAACCAAAAGATACTAATGCGGAGAGATTTGGTACTTACTCTGAAGTTATGGACAAACAGCATAAGAAGCATGAGGAGGAACATCTGGAAAAGAACAAAGAGAAGGTGCATAAACAGTGGAGAGTTCTGGAGAAAGGAACTACATCAGCCCCAAAGTCGGCCACATCAACTCCCCTACCTATCAAGAAGGCTCTAGCAGTAAGGAGATCGGAGAGGACAACATCACAGGCACCATCATCATATATTGTGTCATCCAAAGGGAGAGCAACATCAGAAGTGCTATTAGGGATGAAGAAGAATACAAAGAAGAAGGCCCCACGACATAAACAACAAGCAAAAAGAAAGAAAACTCAAGAAATTCTAGAGGAAATTGAGTCAGATGAAGAAGGAGATGAGCAAGAATCAAAGTTGAAGAAAAAGAAGAAATCACAAAAGAAATCAGAGGAAAAATTGGAACAACAGGCAGTAGAGGAACTGACACGGGAGCTTTATAATTTGGAGGCACTGATCAATGCAATGGAAAATATCGGTATGTTAAAAGAAATCACTCTTTTATATGAAGATTCATCTGAAGAGAATAAACAAATGATAATAACTGCTATTATACAATACATGAGGGATAAGAATAAAACATTAGATGAAATAATGGAAGGATTCCCAAAAAGCTAAATAGAAGCTTTGAGGGAAAGGAGAAATAAGGCACTCCAATTGGAGGAAGAAATAGAGAACAGGCCATTAATAAGCTTAGTGACACATTGTCACTAGAAGAAAAGAATAAATTGATATAGCAACAAGCTTTGGATTTAAGGAGAAAATAGAGGGTAGACACCCTTATGAGTGGAGATAAAAAGGAAGAAAAGAGAATACAAAAAGAAATAGGCAAAGTAACAACAAAGATATACCAAGATACCAAAGAGAAAGAACAAAAATAGCCAGCACCTTCACCTCCCATAACACTAAGATACTGGCAGGAGAAGAGAACAGAGCAAGGGACATCTTGCCAGAAGCTCTGACACAAGGGGTACTCCCTCCGAAGAACACGAGGATGGGTGAGAGGAATATAGAGAAAAAAATAGAGAATCGGGAGTGTTGGAACTAGACAACTGAGAGGGGGGGTGAATCATTTGTCCCTCAATAAAACTTTTCTGTCTTTAACCTTCTTTAATATCTTACTGTCAGATTAGTGATGTAAACATTAAAGCATAGATCAACAACATAAGAGTAGAAACATAATCAACACACTTAACACCAAGATTTTGACGTGGAAACCCGGTTAAGGGAAAAACCACGGTGGGGGTTAACCCACAAAATGTGTACCCTGTTAAAAGTACTCAATAAAATAGAAGGCACATGCCTTCGGGTGCACTACCTAGAGATCACTGCTAAAAAGAGAGGCTCACTGCCTACAGAATTTATTTAGAAAGAATTAACTGAGAAATAGCATCTACTTCATGCCTGATTCAGTTTCAATGAATGCTCAAGAACTTTCGCTTTGTCCCAAACTCTTCTTCACACTCTATACTGCTCTCGCTCCTTTTCTTCTCTATTCTATTCCTAATCCTTTCTTTGGATTTTATCTATTTTACACAAGGATGATTTTCAATACCTCTTCAACAAGTATTTATATACTTCATCAACCTTGGAATGATCGACAAGGTTGGCTAAACTTGACACAGATCATCACACTGTCAGCCAAACACAAGAGAGACTTGAATCTACTTCTACAACCACTCCATGCTTCATAAAAATGCTCTTAAGGCATCCACAACAGGCTAGGAACATCCGGTCGGCCAAGACTGGGAAGAACATCAACCTCAAAGAAGAAATCTTCAATCAACAAGCTCAAACTTTAATGCGGACCTCTAACATAGTAGCCATACGATCCAGAGAGCTCCACAAGCATATTGAATTCACCAATAACATCCATTCTAAACCAAATTATCAGAAGCATTTGAATCTTCCTCCAGAACCTCAAGAACACTCTCTGCCATGACTATCAAACTAGAAGGATAGCTTGCAGACCTCCAAACCACGAACCACTAGTGTTGATGATACACATTGACTTCCCAAACATGCCTTTAGATCTGCAGATCACAATTTTATATTACAGGAGAAATCTGGACCTCTTTCTTGTCACTCTATCTTTCCTGAGTATTGCAGGAACCAATTCTACTGAGATGGCCATAACTCCTTCAAATCTTCATGCAGACTTCTCAAATCTTAGCTAGAGCAATCTCTAACAATCCTCTACACAGCCACATGATCCACATGCATTGATTGTCATTAATTTTCTCAATATCATCAACAATCCGGTCTTCTATGTAGACAACAAAATAGGGTACAGTTGACACTAATGGCAACAAGGATATGTTGACATTAATGACAACCCACTTAGGCACATATTTGCAACAATCTCCCCCTTTGTCATTGATGGCAACATATGATGTGAAAAACTGAATCTAACCATCAAGACAAGAACTTCTCCCCCTTTCTCTTCTCACTTATGCAACTACTTTCTTTACTGCTCCCCCTTACATCAGCAACTAGTTTTTCACATGACTTATCTCCCCCTTTGACATCAATGGCAAAGGGCACATATTTGCTATCTTTTCTCCCTTTTTGCTTCAGACTGATCCCAATATTTGCATATTGACTACTCCCCCTTTGAGTAGTACCTCCTTAACATCAATCTGGATCACAAGATGTGAATGCGAATTCCACCAGACTGATGCACCTTAGTGCATCTTAGTTCTGCTCAAGAGGGGTAATAACCCCTAACTTCTCTCTGAGATACTCAGAAGTATCCTTGGGAAGAGGCTTAGTGAAGATGTTTGCAATCTGATCTTTGGAAGGCACAAACTCCAACTTGACTTCATTCTCATTTACTTTCTCTCTCAAGAAATGAAACTTGATAGATATATTCTTTGTCTTTGAATGCAATACCGGATTCTTTGAGATGCTTATTGCACTAGAATTATCATAGAAAATTGTGACTGACTCCTCAAATACAATTCTAATGTCCTTCAACATTTGCTTCATCCACAAAACTTGAGTGCAATTATTTGTTGCTGCTATGTACTCTGCTTCTGCAGTAGACAAAGATATTACCTCTTGCTTTTTGCTTATCCAAGAGACCAATCTTGTCCCCAAGAATAATGTACCACCACTAGTACTTTTTCTATCATCCACATCTCCTATCCAATCAACATTTGTATATGCATGAAGAGTGAATTTATTGTCCTTTGGATACCACAGTCCATAATCAATTCTCCCCTTGAGATATCTAAAAATTCTTTTGACTACCATAACATGGGATTCTTTTGGATCAGCTTGAAATCTGGCAACAAGTCCAACTGCATTCATGATGTCAGGTCTAGTTTGGGTTAGATAAAGCAATCCTCCAATCATTGATCTATATCTTTTCTGATTTGCCTTGGGAGAGTCATCATCTTTGCTTATCTTGCATCTGGTTACCATAGGTGTACCTACTAGCTTTGAGTCTTCCATTCCAAATTTTTTTAGCAATTCTTTTACATACTTGGACTAAGATATGAAGATACCTTTATTTGATTGAACAGTTTGTAGACCTAGGAAGAAATTCATCTCACCAAACATTGACATCTCAAACTCACTTTTCATCTGATCAACAAATGATTTACACATGCATTCATTTCCACCAAAAATGATATCATCAACAAAAACTTCAACAATTAGAATTTCCTCATGATCAATTTTGAAGTAGAGATTACTATCAGCAGTACCTTTGCTAAATCCTAGCTTAAGCAAATGCTTATCCAATCTGGCATACCAGGCTCTTGGAGCTTGCTTGAGTCCATACAAGGCTTTTCTCAATCTACAAACCATATCTCCCTGATCAGACAACTGAAATCCTTCTAGTTGCTCAATGTAGACTTCTTCCTCCAAATCTCCATTTAGAAATATTGATTTCACATCCATTTGATATACTTTAAAATCTTTGAAGGCAGCAAATGCAAGAAATAATCTAACTGCCTCCGTCCTTGCCACCGGAGCAAAAGTTTCTTCAAAATCAATTCCTTCCACTTGAGAGTAGCCTTTACATACCAACCTTGCCTTATTCCTTACCACCTCACCATCTTCATTCAGTTTATTCTAGAAGACCCATTTGGTTTCAATTACATTTTTGTCCTTAGGTCTAGGAACTAGATCCCATGTGTGATTCTTTTCAATTTGCATCAATTCCTCTTCCATTGCTTTGACCCAATTTTCATCATTGCAAGCTTCACTTATTGACTTAGGTTCAATCCTTGAAATCAAACAAATCTCTTCTTGATCTTCAGACATTTTTCTTCTAGTTTGAACACCTTTACTCTTATCTCCTATGATCTGATCTTTAGGATTATTTAACCTTACATACCTAGGAGTTTTGGAGATTGTTTAAGCTTCTATTTCTTGAACTTGTTCCTCATCATCTGTGTTAACCTCTGGAATTACTGGTTCAAACTAAATCTGAGTCTAAACTTGAACTTACCTTCCTTGATTTTGACTTTCATCTTGATCAACTGAATCATATCTGAAGTACCTGGAATGTTCTTTGCTTTCATCAACTTTAACATTCGCACTTTCAACAATCTTCTTCAATCTTTTATTGAAGCATCGGTAGGCCTTACTTTGAGTTGAGTATCCCAAAAAACTCCTTCATCACTTCTTGCCTCAAACTTGCCTAAATCCTCATCTCTTTTGATATAACATTTACTACCAAAGACTCTGAAGTATCTCACAGTAGGAGGATGACCAAACCAAAGTTCATAAGGAGTCTTACCAGAATTTCCTTTGATCTGCACCCGGTTAAGAGTGTAGACAGCATTACTCATGGCTTCTCTCCAATAAACTTGAGGAACATTTGTTTCCATCATCATAGTTCTGGCAGCTTCTTGAATGGTCCGATTCTTTCTTTCCACAACTCCATTTTGCTGAGGAGTCCTAGGAGCAGATAACTATCTTTTTATCCCATGCTTTTCACAGAAAGCATCAAACTCACTGGAGGTAAATTCTCCACCTCTGTCAGATCTCAAACACTTTATTTTCCCAACAATCTCATTTTCAACCATCATCTTGAACACCTTAAACTTGTCAAGGGCTTCTGATTTTTCTCTCAGAAAAGTTACCTACATCATCCTGGAGTAATCATCAATTAGCAACATGAAATATCTGTCTCCTTGTACACTCCTAATTCTAGCAGGACCACAGAGATCAGTATGTACCAGTTCCAATCTCTCACTTGAACCTTGTTCCTTACTCTTGAATGAAATTTTGTGTTGTTTGCCCAATTGACATTCTCTACATATGTTATTAGGTTTCACAAGTCTTGGAAGATCTCTTACAGCTTGAGTGGAACTTATTTTGACAATGTTGTCAAAATTCACATGACACATCCTCCTATGCCATAGCCAACTTTGATCTGTTTGAGCAATCAAACAACTTTTCCCAGAACTACTTAAGTGAAAGATGTTACCTCTGGTTTGAGTATCGGATGCAATTTTAGTTCTGGAGCTTTCCAAGATTCTGCATTTTCCATCCTTGAATCGAAGATCATAACCCTTGTCAACCAACTATCCAAGACTGAGAAGATTATGTTTCAATCCTTCCACGTATAGAACATCATTGGTGTTGTTCTTGCCATTAAAAGAGATGGATCCTCTACCATGAATTCTACCACCTGAGTTGTCTCCAAATTTCACAAGTCCTCCTTCATAGTTTTCAAAATTCACAAACTTACTCTTGTCACCAATCATATGATGAGAACATCCACTATCAATCACCCATTCATCCTTTTCAATAACCTGAGCAGCCAAGGTACTTTCCACATTTTCACAGCTAGCAGATTCAGTAGACACTGGATCTTTTTCTTTGATAGCAATAAACACCCAATCATTTTCAGAGGAGCCTCCATAATCAGATTCATCATCTGTTACCCCTTCTTCTCCATTTTCTTGGACATAGTAACATTTCTTCTGACCTTTATACCTGTTAGGGTTTGGTTTTGAAAACCTTTCTGGACATCTTGAGGCAAAATGACCAATCTTATTACAAGCAAAACATTTGAGTGGTAATTTTCCTTCATACTTACCAAATCCTCTTGGCATTCTTCTGGCAATAAGAGCTTCAATATCTATTGTTTCTATTTCAACATCTTCAAGATCCTTTCTTGTCTTCATAAATCTATTTGATCTTGTAGAAGAGATTTCACCTGGATCATATCTTTGTTTTCCATACACACTAGCCTTAAATGTAGATTCAGACTTGGGAAGAGAATCATCAAACTCACATAATTTGAAATCTAAAATTTTGCCAACCAAATGATCTCTTTTAACCTCTGAGATTGTCCTGATCTCTTCTATAGCTGCAACCTTATGTTTGTATGAATTTGGTAAAGATCTGAGTACTTTTGATACAATTTATGATTCTTCCAAAGTTCCACTAGCACATCTGATGCCACACACAAGTTCATTTATCTTTTGCATGTAGATTGTGATGTTTTCATCTTCGCTCATCCTCATAGTTTCAAATTTTCCTCTCAGACTTTGCAACTTTGCACATTTTACATATTTATCACCTTCATACAGATACTCCAACTTTTTCCAGATTTCATAAGCAATTTTTAGACCAAAGACATTTGTCATTTTTGAATCAGTCAGGGCACTCAACAAGGCTTCTTTAGCTTGAAGATTATTTCCAACATCTTTGACTTGATCAAGAGTTGAAGGACCTTTCTCTGGAGGTTTATACTCAACAGTGGTTATTGCCCAATAGGCATCGCCCATGCATTGCAAATGGCACTCCTTCTTGTTGGTTGACATCCTGGATCTCCTCAAGCAGTTAGGCTTTTATGAGAGGATCTGGCTCTGATACCAATTGTTGGAACTAGACAACTGAGAGGGGGGTTGAATCAGTTGTCCCAACATAAAACTTTTTTGTCTTTAACCTTCTTTAATATCTTACTATCATATTAGTGATGTAAACATTAAAGCATAGATCAACAACATAAGAGTAGAAACATAATCAACACACTTGACACCAAGATTTTGATGTGGAAACCCGTTTAAGGGAAAAACCACGGTGGGGGTTAACCCACAAAATGTGTACCCTATTAAAAGTACTTAATACAATAGAAGGCACATGCCTTCAGGGGCACTGCCCAGAGCTCACTGCTCAAAAGAGAGGCTCATTGCCTACAGAATTTATTTAGAAAGAATTAACTGAGAAATAGCATCTACTTCATGCCTGATTCAGTTTCAATGAATGCTCAAGAACTTTCGCTTTGGCCCAAACTCTTCTTCACACTCTATATTGCTCTCACTCCTTTTCTTCTCTGTTCTACTCCTAATCCTTTCTTTGGATTTTATCTGTTTTGCACAAGGATGATTTTCAATACCTCTTCAACAAGTATTTATATACTTCATCAACCTTGGAATGATCAACAAGGTTGGCTAAACTTGACGCAGATCATCACACTATCAGCCAAACACAACTGAGACTTGAATCTACTTCTACAACCACTCCACATTTCATAAAAATGCTCTTGAGGCATCTGCAACAGGCTAGGAACATCTGGTCGGCCAAGACTGGGAAGAACATCAACCTCAAAGAAGAAATCTTCAATCAACAAGCTCAAACTTCAATGCGGACCTCTAACATAGTAGCCATACGATCCAGAGACCTCCACAAGCATATTGAATTCACCAATAACATCCATTCTAAACCAAATTATCAAAAGCATTTGAATCTTCCTCTGAAACACTCTTTGCCATGACTATCAAACTAGAAGGATAGCTTGCGGACCTCCAAACCATGAACCACTAGTGTTGATGATACACATTGACTTCCCAAACATGCCTTCAGATCCGCAGATCACAATTTTATATTACCAGAGCAATCCAGATGATGCAGAGGCATCCACACTAAAACCTTGACATACAGCATGTATGTCTACAACCCATCATCATCATCATCATATTTTCCTTAACACTGTCAGCATCATCATATTTTCTCTGCTGACCGATATCCTCCTGCAGACAAACCTTCGACCCTTCGCCTGTCAGCAGCATCATCATATCCGGCTATCGGCAGCATCATCATATTCGGCAAGCACAGACATCCTCCTGATGTTCACTGTTCATCTCACCGCCAAACTCTATCTTCAGCATCATGATGTTCAACATCATGTTCATCAGCAGGATATAAAATATCATGTTCCCTCCATATATCCTGATGACGACAACCTCATGCACCTTTCCTTCGATGCTTACGTCACCCCGATATCCTGATGACGATTATCCTGATGACGATGACGTCACATGTAGCTCCTCCAATATCCTGTTGTCGGCCAAACTTAACATTATCAGCCCGCGATGGTTTTATCAACCCGAACTTCTACCTTATGCCGATACGCTCCTCCTCGGCAACACCTGATGATGATCACCCCGAAACGCATTCACCTTATGCAAACGATTGCATCATGCTCACCTCCATCTACTCAGATGACGCCCGAAGTAACTGCAGGATATACATAGAAATATCCTGATGATGCCGTTGTGACAGATTTTCCAACCTTAACGGATTCTGATCCGCCGAACCTCCTGAGGTGACCCGATCTACTTTCAGGGCGATCTTCCAGACTCTAACAACTAGCACGACCTAGCACATACCCATGCTAGGGTTCTCAACACCTCTTGATCGCGATCCTGCACACCTGCATGCAAACAAACACAAAATGTAGACTAAATCCTAAACTACTGTACATGGCCATTCCACCGATTCGACGAATCAACCGGTGGAATGGATCAACGAATCCATGAAACCACCAGAACAGCGAATCGATCACACAATGGAATCCAAAACAGAGAATGGACACAAACAGGATCTCTTTATTTGATTTCAAAAGATGCGAATACAATACTCAGTCTCTCCCTCTACCTCACTCTGTGCAACCTAGCTCCTCAATCTCTATATCTAGAACCAACCGATCCTCATGCATAAATAAGATCTCTTGCGAGTACTACCGACCCGACTCCAAGCGGCTGGAAAATCTCTCCAGGCGGCTGGGAGATCCAACCGAACATACAGCATAACAGCTATCATAACAAACTACCTAAAAATAGTAAAGTATGGTCAACATGACCTTATTACATGCATTGGTCTTATAAGACCTTCTTGGAAACATTAACCAGACCTAAAACAAACTAACTGCCTCATGGAGGCCAGCTGTCAGGTAGGTGCTTCTGCACCATACTCCCCAACAGAAAAAGAACTCATGTCCCATGAGTTTGGATGTGGAAGTCCTCCACCTTTACACTTTGTCATGTCAGTGTTCTAACCTGTTCCAGCTTTATCCTCTGCTGTCTCTTGGCTGCTCCAAGACTTCTGAACTGTAACTTGCTTTCTTGCAAGTAAATCCTCATGCCTGTCAATGTAGGCCCTTCTCTCACATACCCTGTGTTTGTCAGGATGTCTTACCAGAACCTTTGTCTGAACTGCCTCTTGAACTTCTGCAATGTTCAACTCTGTCTTTCTTTCAACCTTTATAGGACAAACAATAGTCCCAACTATGACAACATCCTTGTCATTCCTCTCAACTGGTTGCTATTTGCAAACCTGTTTCTGAACCTGCTACTGACCTCTGTCAGTCAAAACTGAAACTTTCTTCAACCTGTTGTCCTTAACAATTTCTTTCCCTGCAGTGTCCTCAACTGCCTTTATGCCTGCTCCTATAGGCTTATGCACAAATTCCTTCTTTCCCACTAAAATGATTTGGGCTGCCCCCTATGCTACAGCATCTTCCTGCAATGGCATCAACATAATAGTTTTCCCATCTTTCTTGATGGTGTAGGTATTAGCATACCCATCATACAGTACCCTCCTATCAAATTGCCATGGTCTACCCAACAGTAGGTGACAACATTCCATGGGCAAAATGTCACACAAAACTCTATCATGATATGCTCCAATCTGAAAATCAACATATGCCTGTTCATAGAAAAAAAGTGATTGACTATCACTCACCCAAGATGCCTTGTAAGGGTGTTGGTGTGGAATCCTTTCCAAATGCAGTTTATCCACCATTTCCTGAGATACCATGTTGTCTGTTGAACCAGTATCAATGACAACCTTACATACCTTACCTTTGCTCTTGCATGTGGTCTTGAAAAGAGCTCTTCTTTGCATCATATCCTTTGATGCCTGCAAACTAATTCTCCTAAGCATCAATGCTTCTCCCTCCTCAGGATATCCATAATTGTCAGGAACTCTATCTTGATAAGTGTTTAAACTTTGTACACATTCCTCTACTTTCTCTTCTTGCACAAGTTGTACTTTCTTGTCATTCGTTCTATCATTTCTGGATGATGAACCTTTGCTTTCTGGACATTTGAAAAATGGATGACCAAACTCACCACAGGTGTAACACTTGCCTGAAAATGTAGTAGAACCTCTACCACTTCCAAATCTGCCTTTATTACCTTTCCATCCACCTCTGAAATTAGACTGTCCCTGTCCTTTACCAGTGTCTTCTTGACCCTCATTGGTTTGCCTTGTTGTAGGGGCTAATCCTCTTCCCCTCATATTGCTGCCTCTTCCTCTCATGGACTTATCTTGTCTCCTATTCATCTTTTCTTCAATCCTGATTGCCATTTGGTAACAATCCTCCACACTCTTAGGGTTAGCTAAAACTAACTCATCCTGTATGTTCAATCTCAAACCAGCCAAGTACCTAGCCACCTTTTCTACCTCATTCTCATGATGACCAGATCTCATACTCAACTTATAAAACTCCTCAGTATATGCCTTCACATCCATTTCCTTCTGCCTTAAAAATTGCAGCTTCTTAAACATCTGAATCTCATAATCCTTGGGCAAGAATTTACCTTTGATCCTTGCTACCATTTTATCCCAGGAAGTGATCTTTGACTTCCCTTGTTTCCTTCTCTCGGATTGTACATAATCCCACCATACCAAAGCATGACCTCCTAACTTGGTCTTTGCAATCTTTACCTTCTGATCCTCAGCAACATCTTCACATTCAAAGTGATTATCAAGTGCAGCAATCCAATCCAGTAACTCATCTTCATTCAAACTTCCATTATACTTGGAAACATCAACCTTTACCTTGGGTTTATCACTCTGCACTGCCTTTAACAATTTTGCAAATCTCTGGTCTTCAGCATCCAGATCTTCAGCTACCTCTTCATACTCTTCAACAGTATCTTCATCTTCTTCTGATTCACTTTCTTCCACTTCCCTCTTTTTGTTCTTTTCCAGGGCTACAAGCCTGGCTTGAAGTGCTTCAGCAAGCTCCTTCATCTTCCTCATCTCTCTGGCATGTTTTTCCTTCATCTCCTGCAATTCCCTTGCAGTACCATTACCTTTCGGAGGCATTTTGTCAACCTCTCACTCCTCTACCTCTGTCCTTTCAGTGACAGAATCAACTCTACCTCTGCCCTTTCGGTGACAGAATCAACACACAACAGCCCAGACCTTTTGCTGAGCTCTGATACCACTATGATGCAGAGGCATCCACACTAAAACCTTGACATACAGCGTGTATGTCTACAACCCATCATCATCATCATCATATTTTCCTTAACACTGTCAGCATCATCATATTTTCTCTGCCGACCGATATCCTCCTGCAGACAAACCTTCGACCCTTCGCCTGTCAGCAGCATCATCATATCCGGCTATCGGCAGCATCATCATATTCGGCAAGCGCAGACATCCTCCTGATGTTCACTGTTCATCTCACCGCCAAACTCTATCTTCAGCATCATGATGTTCAACATCATGTTCATCAGCAGGATATAAAATATCATGTTCCCTCCATATATCCTGATGACGACAACCTCATGCACCTTTCCTTCGATGCTTACGTCACCCCGATATCCTGATGACGATTATCCTGATGACGATGACGTCACATGCAGCTCCTCCAATATCCTGTTGTCGGCCAAACTTAACATTATCGGCCCGCGATGGTTTTATCAACCCGAACTTCTACCTTATGCCGATACGCTCCTCCTCGGCAACACCTGATGATGATCACCCCGAAACGCATTCACCTTATGCAAACGATTGCATCATGCTCACCTCCATCTACTCGGATGACGCCCGAAGTAACTGCAGGATATACACAGAAATATCCTGATGATGCCGTTGTGACAGATTTTCCAACCTTAACGGATTCTGATCCGCTGAACCTCCTGAGGTGACCCGATCTACTTTCAGGGCGATCTTCCAGACTCTAACAACCAGCACAACCTAGCACATACCCATGCTAGGGTTATCAACACCTCTTGATCGCGATCCTGCACACCTGCATGCAAACAAACACAAAATGCAGACTAAATCCTAAACTACTGTACATGGCCATTCCACCGATTCGACGAATCAACCGGTGGAATGGATCAGCGAATCCATGAAACCACCAGAACAGCAAATCGATCACACAATGGAATCCAAAACAGAGAATGGACACAAACAGGATCTCTTTATTTGATTTCAAAAGATGCGAATACAATACTCAGTCTCTCCCTCTGCCTCACTCTGTGCAACCTAGCTCCTCAATCTCTATATCTAGAACCAACCGATCCTCATGCATAAATAGGATCTCTTGCGAGTACTACCGACCCGACTCCAAGTGGCTGGAAAATCTCTCCAGGCGGCTGGGAGATCCAACCGAACATACAGCATAACAGCTGTCATAACAAACTACCTAAAAATAGTAAAGTATGGTCAACATGACCTTATTACATGCATTGGTCTTATCAGACCTTCTTGGAAACATTAACCAGACCTAAAACAAACTAACTGCCTCATGGAGGCCAGCTGTCAGGTAGGTGCTCCTGCACCACCAGACCTCTTTCCCATCACTCTGTCTTTCCTAACTATTGCAAGAACTGGTTCTACTCAGATGGCCATAACACCTTCAAATCTTCATGCGGACTTCTCAAATCTTAATTGGAGCAATCTCTAACAATCCTCTACACAGCCACATGATCCACATGCATTGATTGTCATTAATTTTCTCAATATCCTCAACAGTCTGGTCTTCTATACAGATAGCAAAATAGGATACAGTTGACACCAATGGAAACAAGGATATGTTGACATCAATGACAACCCACTTAGGCACATATTTGCAACAGGGAGGATAAGGAAGAAGGAAGAGAGGAGAATACAGAGGAACAAAGGGAATTGGGACAAACTGATATTTCAGAGACCTCATCTTCTATTAAGTCTATCAAAGAATTTTTGGAACAACAAAAACAAATAATGTTAATTTTGACCTCACAATTGCTATAGTTGTTGATAGTGGAAGGACAAATAAACCTTGTTGGAATATCTCCACTACATAATCTACAATTGGCAGATGTGTTTCATTCTTCTACTAGAGCTCAAAAATTCTGAAGCAACATGTGGAAGGAAGTGAACTCCTATAGGATGCTATGGACACATTAGCAAAGGAGATGCCAGAGACACCAAGAGATACTATATTACCCTTGTCAGAGCAGTTGAAACAGATAACACAAGGGTTTAAGGAGTACTCTAGCTAGCTGGAGAAGAAGGTCACTAAGCAATTGAACAAGAAAAGACTGGCAGAAATGATTAATAAGTGTGCCAAGGCACACACTCAGTTGGAAGCACATATAAAGAACATACAACAAAGTATTATAGAGGCTAATATACTATATTAGTTTTGTTTAAAATGGCCACATTCAACGAAAGCAATAAAAGATCAAATGGATGCTTTAGAGCTTCAAATCACAAATGTGGCAGCACAGTATGACCCTCTGGCAGATAAGGATGGTGTAATAAGAGCACAGGTTGAAACATTGCATAACCAGCACCAACAGTTCTAGGATCAAAGGGACCAAATCAAGGGCCAAATAAAACATCTAAGGGAGGTGGTAAACCTAAGATTGGCTAACCTAACTGGTATTTTTTAGAAGCTAAACAAACTACTTAGACAATAAAGATACCAGCAAGTATAGAAGAATTAGAAGAGACATATATAAAGGTAGAAGGACACATAGCTATGGTGGCTAAGGCCAAGAAGTAGTGGGATACAAGTCTAACTCAACTCAAATAAATATATACGATTGTCCTCTCTAGCAACTAATTTTGCATGTTTTGAGGACAAGACATAATTTTGTGGGGGGGATGATGTTAGAAAGTTACCTGGCATAGAACAGAGCCTACTGGAGGATACTACATGTTGACATTTTCTTCTGAATCAGCATTAGGGTTTGCCACTTCTAATGCACAGGCAGATTCAGGCCAACTGAATACAGGAGGTTGCGTGAGCTCCTCCCCTTCACTTCTGGTTCTGCCGCACCAAGGGGGGTATCCCTATAACTCAAGATGTAACCTTGACTAGCTCAAAGATAGAAAGATCTAACTTGACAACAACAGGCAGAATACTCTCATGTATGGACCAAGATCTGTATGATAGATCACAAGGCTGGCAACATTCTTGGACATGATGTCTGGTTGGGTATGAGAGTATGCAGGGGGTTCCTAATCCTACTCCTACAACTAACAGGTGGAGGTATGAAGTGTTTTGATATGAATTTGGATGCAAAGCTGGACATGGTGTATAACACAAGAACACAGCATGACTGGTGCCTATCCAGGGCTTGGAGTCGGTAGACATACACCTGTGAATGATCAGCATGAATAGCTAAAACTGGATTTCAGGGGGATACACATGATATCTGCCCTACAGATATCTCCCAATATAGAGTGTTGAGCTATCTCTACTTATGGCATCCCTACTGCAATATACCCTTCCCAATGTTCAACCTGAAAACAGTTTAATCTGCCCCTTGAGCAGAGGTTAAAAGATCAGACATTCAACATAGGAATTCTATGCTCTAGAATCTAAACATAAGCAAACATCCAGATCCAGAAGAAGGATACATGCAATACTGGAGACAGAATTAACACAACACATGCTAAACAGCATTACTCATATAAGATCAACCATGAAACCAGTGGATTCATGCCAAGTCCTACAACAGGAGATACATAAACTCACAAGATAACTGTACAGAGCAACCAGATCAGCTGGTTATGGATTACAGAGCCAAAATTCTACAACTTTCAACAACCTCAAATGAACAACACAACCTGCTTTATATAGCAGGAGGGTGTCTTCAGCATCAACTACCAGGTTGACCAAAATTCCCGCCAGATATACAGTACCATAGAAATGGCGCTCAAACTTGAATGCAGCAGGTAGGGGAGGAGACAGGAAGATTTTTCGAGCCTTGCGCCGCCGCCTAGGGATTCAGACCTTCAATCAGGTACAACATTCGTCCACGCCATCGCCCATACCTCTGCAACAATCGCCATTGATGGCGCACCAACCCGCGGCCTCGGGAAGAGCATCAAATAGACAGTCGCAACCGCTTCCCGCCGAGATTCATCATCATGATATTTGAAAATGCAGGATAACATTATCCCACATGCACCCCGCAGCAACCTCCTTTGCACTTTATATACTAGGTCATGAGCATATATCATGTCGGTGCTTTTGCTCCTGACGACATTAGTATATAACCTCATCATCATCATCCTCCAGCAGCATGATATCCTGTTGTTCGAAATATCACCCTGACGTCATCATGATATTTGAAATATACCCTTCATGATAATCGGCACAACCTGATCCTTCGGAGGAACGTCCTCCTGCTGAGCTTATAACAAAAGTCTGGCCGATGGACATCCTGATGACGTCATCATCATATACTGCTGACGTCATCATCATATCTGCCTACTGCGCACCAACTTGCACATCCGGATGACGTCATCATCATATTTGCAAATATCAGGAGGTCTCTTCAAGATGATCACTTGTTAGAAATATGACCTCCGCGGACCTTGATGACGTCATCATCATATTAACATCATCATGATATTCGGAAGACAACCGGATATTTGGAAATATCCTCCTGATGTTCAAATATCAGGTTGCACTGTAGCTCCTCTATAAGATCGGGGCGATAACTGAATATGATGATGCTGCTTGAAAAGATCACCCCCAGTAGATAATGCGCGAAGCTAGCAGGCGGATATCTCCCTGATATCAGCATCATCATGATGCTCGAGCAAACATATATCCGGGTGATATGAAAATATCACCCCTTCCTTCGGAATATCATGATGCAGATAGGCAGAAAGAAAATATCACCCTGATATACGGATGACGTCAGCATCATCAGGATGAAAAACAAAGAACAAGAAGTGATACAACATCATCAGGATGATATTGACTAAGATCATCCTGACGTTCAAAATATGATGACCCCAGTGAATATCGGGTCGCACTTAGAACTCTTCAACAACATCATCAGGATGATCATAACCAAGATCACCCGATGATAAAAATATCACCCCGGCGAAATATCATGAAGGCAGAAAATATGATGACCACCGCAAGCAGCAGGATGACAACTGGAAAATGATGATGATGACGACCCTTAGGATAAAACAAGTTAGGTCGAGCAACTCAAAGAATAAGCAACATCATCATCATGTCTGGGCAAGGTGATAAATGAAAGATCACCGGATACTTTGAAGAATCACCCTCGCAAGCAGATAAGGGCGCACTGTAGCTCGTCAGCATCATCAGGATAAAACCCGAACATCACCCGACAGCGAAATATGATGATGACGATGAGAAACCGGTCGAAGGAGAACATGATGATGCTGACCTTCACGGAAACAAACATGATGATGATGACCTCCTCCTCAACAAAATATGATGCTGCAGCTGAAAAATACTGAGGAGGTCCGTTACTTAGAGCATTTTTTGGATACTTAGGGAGAGTGCCTGAATGAAAATTTTTCAAAAAACTACCAGTCAATTCAGGCGTCAACAGTGGCTCTGTCTGGGGACGTGCAGGTGAAAGACTGCAGCGAGAACCCCAGATCTCTGGGATGCAGACCAGTCCCTTATCCATTGGGCACAGAGTCAAATACTGCACTGACCTGCATCACCAAACACACTTGATGGCCTAAGGCCACCAAGAAAAGAAAAACATGTATCTTCCCTTGTCAAATATCTTGTTTTCATCTGCATGCACTGGGTCAAGCTTGGAGATACTACAAAGATCCACCCACAAACAAATCTTGTCATCTGCACATTCAACCCTCTGATTTGGCTTGTCATCATCCTTGTGCAGATAACCCTCAGCATCATGTGACATGTGGGTGCAGAATGTTTCAGGCAATGCATGCTCATATGGCATATAGCACTTATCACTCACATCATCATCATGCATTGCAACATGATCTCCTAGCTGGACTGCAAATAGGAAACACTCAGAGTCCATCACAAAACTAGGAAGATCAGGGCTCATTGTATTATATGCTGGCTCATCAAAAGAAAAGCTTTCAAAATCACAATTGTGTACATCATGTACACAACCATCTGGTACACCAGGCTGGAAAAGATCAGGCTCTGACATCTCTTTACAATCAGGCACATTTTTACAATCACTTACCTGATGTATGTTGTTTCCTCTTTCATCAGGATGAGAAACAGAATCCAAGCCAAAAATAGTGTCTAGATCTTCACCACACTCAGATAGATCCTCATCACCATATGTGTCATAAATGGGTGACCCAGGTGCATCAGTTTCATCATAGTATGCCATTTGTTCATGGGCAGCAGAGCACACCTCTTCATCATCAATGGATTCATTCTGTGGAGGAGTATCAGCCTGTGTATCATAAGCAAAACAGCCATCAAATGCAAAACAGTCATGCTCTGAACTAGCACTTATTTCAATTTCTGACTGCTCTTCATGATCTCCATGTGTTTGAAAGATAGGCAATGGGTCACACATAGGACTGCTTCTCTGTTTGCTTATATCTTCTCTGTCTTGAGTACAATACTCACAATTGTCTCCACAGGTCCATTCTAAAAATTGCTCATTGCTGTCCACAACCTCGTTATTGTTTTCATGGTCAGCTGCCTCATCATTGCAATGGGAATCCTCATTAGTCCTTTCACTGGCATCCTCAACTGGTGAACAATCTAGTTGAGCAGTATTGTTAGCATTATGTTCAAATACATCAGTCTCAACCTCTATGCTTTTATTTTCATTCTTATCTGCACATGATGCCATAATCATTTGGTCATTTGCAGCTTCACAACCATTATTCACACCAAGGCCTGGGGACAGGGGTTTCAGCAGGTGCACATTTCTCATTGCTTCTACATTTTCTAAAAATTTGTATGCCATCTGCATACTTGTCACCTTGAAATCCCTCAGTAATGCACTAGAGCCCTCCTCAAAAGCTTCAAAGAATATGCCAACACAGGCTGAAATATCAGGTCTGAAACTTTCAGGGACATGTGAAAGGGCTACTGCAAACCTATGACTGAAATCAACACATGGCTCTTCATCTTGTTTTCTGATTCTCATCAATTCTGCAACAAGATCAGCCGGTTCTTTTGCAAATTCTTCCTTGAAACAGTCAGCAAGCTCATCCCAACAGGCAAAGGACTTCTTTGGAAAGCTCAAATACCAGTCTTTTGCTTTTGCATCAAAGGACCTAACAAGAAACCTCATCCACATATCCTCATCTCTGAATGAATGTTTTCCCATAAAACTTTGAAAGTTTTGGATATGTGCATTCCCATCACATACATTGTGACCACTAAATCTAGGCATCTGACAGTATATCCTAGCAGGCATAGTTTCTACTTTGTAATCCACCCATGACAAATCCAGTTGGTCATACAAAGGATCAAAAGGGCTGACAGGAGGTTTAGCTTTCTGACAGGCAGACACAACAGGGTTACTGCTTCTTAACTGGGCCTGCTCAGCCTCTAAGAGTATCAACCTATTTCTTATCTCCTCTATTCCTTTATCCAACATTTTACCACTGAGTGTGGGATACTTCATACTTGGATTCACAAAAATCTTACTCTTAGACATCCTTTGTCTGTCTAAGACCCTAGGCTTCCCCTGGCATCTAACCTATGCAGTAAAACAGCAAATAAAGGGGAAGGAAGGAGGTTACCTTTTCTCATACAGATGCAGAAAAATGTACATCTTTCAACCAATAACATACATCTATCTTTCATGTGCATTTGGATCTTCGTTGCAGAGTCACCACCTCTCCAGAGAGGACAAAATTTTCAATAGCTGAAAGCTACTTTTCCAGGTTCATTCCACCAGCAGAGCATCATTTTGTTAGTGACTCGGATGGGCCACAGGTATATCATTTTTTAGTCCATCCCCAGCAGAGTCGCCATTTTGTTAGTGACTCGGATGGGTCACAAGTATTATTCTTTATTTTATCAATCCTTCCCCAGCAGAGTCGCCATTTTGTTGACATTTTCTTCTGAATCAGCATTAGGGTTTGCCACTTCTAATGCACAGGCAGATTCAGGCCAACTGAATACAGGAGGTTGCGTGAGCTCCTCCCCTTCACTTCTGGTTCTGCCGCACCAAGGGGGGTATCCCTATAACTCAAGATGTAACCTTGACTAGCTCAAAGATAGAAAGATCTAACTTGACAACAACAAGCAGAATACTCTCATGTATGGACCAAGATCTGTATGATAGATCACAAGGCTGGCAACATTCTTGGACATGATGTCTGGTTGGGTATGAGAGTATGCAGGGGGTTCCTAATCCTACTCCTACAACTAACAGGTGGAGGTATGAAGTGTTTTGATATGAATTTGGATGCAAAGCTGGACATGGTGTATAACACAAGAACACAGCATGACTGGTGCCTATCCAGGGCTTGGAGTCGGTAGACATACACCTGTGAATGATCAGCATGAATAGCTAAAACTGGATTTCAGGGGGATACACATGATATCTGCCCTACAGATATCTCCCAATATAGAGTGTTGAGCTATCTCTACTTATGGCATCCCTACTGCAATATACCCTTCCCAATGTTCAACCTGAAAACAGTTTAATCTGCCCCTTGAGCAGAGGTTAAAAGATCAGACATTCAACATAGGAATTCTATGCTCTAGAATCTAAACATAAGCAAACATCCAGATCCAGAAGAAGGATACATGCAATACTGGAGACAGAATTAACACAACACATGCTAAACAGCATTACTCATATAAGATCAACCATGAAACCAGTGGATTCATGCCAAGTCCTACAACAGGAGATACATAAACTCACAAGATAACTGTACAGAGCAACCAGATCAGCTGGTTATGGATTACAGAGCCAAAATTCTACAACTTTCAACAACCTCAAATGAACAACACAACCTGCTTTATATAGCAGGAGGGTGTCTTCAGCATCAACTACCAGGTTGACCAAAATTCCCGCCAGATATACAGTACCATAGAAATGGCGCTCAAACTTGAATGCAGCAGGTAGGGGAGGAGACAGGAAGATTTTTCGAGCCTTGCGCCGCCGCCTAGGGATTCAGACCTTCAATCAGGTACAACATTCATCCACGCCATCGCCCATACCTCTGCAACAATCGCCATTGATGGCGCACCAACCCGCGGCCTCGGGAAGAGCATCAAATAGACAGTCGCAACCGCTTCCCGCCGAGATTCATCATCATGATATTTGAAAATGCAGGATAACATTATCCCACATGCACCCCGCAGCAACCTCCTTTGCACTTTATATACTAGGTCATGAGCATATATCATGTCGGTGCTTTTGCTCCTGACGACATTAGTATATAACCTCATCATCATCATCCTCCAGCAGCATGATATCCTGTTGTTCGAAATATCACCCTGACGTCATCATGATATTTGAAATATACCCTTCATGATAATCGGCACAACCTGATCCTTCGGAGGAACGTCCTCCTGCTGAGCTTATAACAAAAGTCTGGCCGATGGACATCCTGATGACGTCATCATCATATACTGCTGACGTCATCATCATATCTGCCTACTGCGCACCAACTTGCACATCCGGATGACGTCATCATCATATTTGCAAATATCAGGAGGTCTCTTCAAGATGATCACTTGTTAGAAATATGACCTCCGCGGACCTTGATGACGTCATCATCATATTAACATCATCATGATATTCGGAAGACAACCGGATATTTGGAAATATCCTCCTGATGTTCAAATATCAGGTTGCACTGTAGCTCCTCTATAAGATCGGGGCGATAACTGAATATGATGATGCTGCTTGAAAAGATCACCCCCAGTAGATAATGCGCGAAGCTAGCAGGCGGATATCTCCCTGATATCAGCATCATCATGATGCTCGAGCAAACATATATCCGGGTGATATGAAAATATCACCCCTTCCTTCGGAATATCATGATGCAGATAGGCAGAAAGAAAATATCACCCTGATATACGGATGACGTCAGCATCATCAGGATGAAAAACAAAGAACAAGAAGTGATACAACATCATCAGGATGATATTGACTAAGATCATCCTGACGTTCAAAATATGATGACCCCAGTGAATATCGGGTCGCACTTAGAACTCTTCAACAACATCATCAGGATGATCATAACCAAGATCACCCGATGATAAAAATATCACCCCGGCGAAATATCATGAAGGCAGAAAATATGATGACCACCGCAAGCAGCAGGATGACAACTGGAAAATGATGATGATGACGACCCTTAGGATAAAACAAGTTAGGTCGAGCAACTCAAAGAATAAGCAACATCATCATCATGTCTGGGCAAGGTGATAAATGAAAGATCACCGGATACTTTGAAGAATCACCCTCGCAAGCAGATAAGGGCGCACTGTAGCTCGTCAGCATCATCAGGATAAAACCCGAACATCACCCGACAGCGAAATATGATGATGACGATGAGAAACCGGTCGAAGGAGAACATGATGATGCTGACCTTCACGGAAACAAACATGATGATGATGACCTCCTCCTCAACAAAATATGATGCTGCAGCTGAAAAATACTGAGGAGGTCCGTTACTTAGAGCATTTTTTGGATACTTAGGGAGAGTGCCTGAATGAAAATTTTTCAAAAAACTACCAGTCAATTCAGGCGTCAACACTACACATGATGCAGAGGTCGAAATCTGACAGAAGATGATAAATAACACATCCCTAGATATATTAGATATATTATATATATATATAGGAGATAGTAGAATGTAAGCAAGAAGGATAGGAGAATAGGAGTAGGTTTTCATGTAAACAATGAAATAGAAGTCATGTATGTAACTTGTGAGGCAGAGACTCAGACCTGTCAAATGATGATCATGTGATATGTACACTTGATTATTGTTAATATATATAAAGAGGTCTGCCAGTACCGGGTAACTTTGTGTGTTATCTTATTTTGATGTGTATGTGATGCTCTGTTTGGTTATTCTTTATGTTTTGTTGTCAATCTCTAGCTACTTGACCAAGGTATAAACTAACTACAAAGACTTGACTGAGGACCAGATCTCTGAACCGGTATTTCCTCTACATTTCCTTCTAACACTCCAAATTGAATCCTACAATCCTAAAAAATGCACCCAAAACCTAAACATGGGAACTTATATTGGTTTAGATTAATAATGCAAGATTCATTATCAAATTGAACATAATTATGGTCCAACTGAAAAGAGTTAGAAACTCTTCTACACTTCTAGTTGTAAATGGCCAAGAAGGTTATTCCTAGAGGTCTTGACATGAAAATTAAACAAAATGAAAAATAAACTAGGTCACACAACTTAACCACACCCTTTTCCTAAGGATATCCCATATATTTGTCACTAAATACCCCTTATAGTATCTTACCATTCTTATAAAACTAAATATATATTTGCAACATATTATTATCAATTTATATATGCAAGAAAAAATAAAATAAGATTTATATCCCTAGTTACATGATTTCCTTCACAATAACTGCAAACTTTACATATAAACCTTGAAAACACCAAAATATATAATCCTCAAAAACTAACTAATATTAAATCAAATATCCCCCCCTATTAATGGGGTTGGGGGTGTTGACACCCTTAGAAAAAGAAAGGTGACAAAGTGGGAACCACCAGTGAAAGGCTGGGTAAAGTTGAATTTTGATGGAGCTTCTAATGGTAACCCAGGTGAATTGGGTGTTGGTTGCCTAGTTCAAGATTGCAAGGGTGAGATCCTAGCCAAAGCAGCTAAGAAGCTAGCTATTGGAAAAAATAACGAGGCAAAAATACAAGCTCTTCTCCTAGGCCTCAACTTGTGTGGGCAATTAAAGGTGACAAAGGTTGAAATAGAGGGTGATTCTCTTATAGTGATTAATACATTATGGAATGAAAGCTTGGCAAATTAGAAGCTAAATGCTTTGTTAAACAAGGCCATTCATATGATGAAGGAGTTTGGGAATGTGGTGATTAACCATGTGTGTAGGGAAGGAAACATGGAAGCAGATGCACTAGCCAACTTGGCCATCAACTCAAGGCAAGCCTTGTTGTGGGAGGTAATGTCTAATAATTGTGTCAGCTCTATCGACTAACATTCCATCTTGTCCATAAGCAAAGATGGAGTTGGTGAAGGGTATGGAGTGGTTTATCTAGAGCAAAGATTTAGCTTGGGATGCAAGGCTGGTTGGTGGGATGGTGAATGTGGTGGTTTTGTTTAAGATGGACACCCCAATCCAGCTAACTTGAAAGAAGAGGCAGTTGTCATTCCTAGAGGGTATCATGGAGAAGAGGATGAAACATGTTTTCAAACCTAAAAGTGGTATTGTTCTAGTCATGATAGAGTGGGTTTTGGGGGAATATTTCACAAAGATGGAGCATAGATATTGGGTTAACGTCGATTTGTCATCTATGTTCTTAGCGGTTGTTGGATGCAAATGAAGAGCAAGCGACCATTCAGACTTTGATGGAGTCTTTTGTGGAGACAAAGTTTTGCAGGTGTTGGAAAGAAGTGGTGGGTGTGCCTCAGCTTGGTGTTGGCATTCCTCTCCCGGATGATTTCCACATGATAAATGCATTTGGCAATGCGGTGGATTGGCACATATTTGTCGTCGAAGCTAGGGTGACAAAAATTGCAGGGTGAAGGAGGAGAGCGGCCAAAGGAATCACTTTTTTGAAGAAGTTGGTAGGCTTGGACGTGGATGAAGACTAGATGCAAGAGATCCTGGAAACCTATTATGTAGAAAATGTGAACGCTTAATCGGAGGCAAGAGTAGTAGCCAGTATATAGTTGTTAATTATAGTTTTTAGAATATGCAAACATAGTATCCAGTATGTTTTTTGTATCGAAGGTGGTAGTTTGTAGGCATGTAGTATGGTGGGTTAAGCCCCTATTTTGTTATTATGTTGGTGGTTTTTCAAGACACTTTTAAGATTTTGTTAAATATTTTAATATAATGGGAGCATGCCCCAATCCTACAATTTACTCATTGAAAAAAAAATATATATCCCTAAATATATTATATAGGTGAGTGTTAATAGATTATTCAAACTCATAAAATGATTTATAAACTAATTCTATAAAGAAAAAATGTCGTATTTTAAATGTGTAAGGATCAACACCTAAAAGGATTGGTTCCTTAATCCATTTGTGATAGAGTCACAACCTAACAATATGTAAAAACATATGTGTAAACCTAAGCCTATCAATAAGATATGAATCGATATAAAATATAAAACTAGATCTTACACAAGAAATCAAATTTGATAGGTTAGATAATATACACTTGACTGAAGTATGCCCCTAGCCAATTTTAGAAGAGAAATATCCAACCTTAACTTCATAGAGAGAACTTATATTTATAACCCATTGATTTTTCTCTATATTTCATATGAAGTTGACATTTGTTCTAATCCTTTGAACCTAAGCATCGCATATTTACTAAATTATTACAACAACCTCCTCACTAAAAGGCAAAAGGCACACTTATTCAAATTATTGTAGGAGAAGTCAATTTTGACAAACCATGATTACATGGCACCCATACTAGTAATACTACAAAACATTCCCTTAGATCATATTACCTTAGATTCTTGTCTTTGGATCAATAGTCATGGGCCATTAGTAGAGTGCCAAAGTGTTTTCTTCTAAATTTGATGATGCATAACTATCAATATAATCATGCTATATGTTATTTTCATTCATTTCCTAATTGATCCTTTAGTTCATGAAACACTAATAAATCTAACAACTCAAGTTCATTTTTCTTAAAGATCAACATCCCAATTTCCTTTTTACACCAACAAAAAAATGTTCTACTTCTCAAGATATAATTTGAGTAATCACAACTTATATGGACTATATTTTATCACTAAAATACATTAAGTACTTAGAGAATTCAATGGTTTAAATCTACTCCGAGAAAACTACAAATGCATATTCATCCTTGAGAAATTTGACATAGCCCACAAAAGATACTTGATTATGCATGTTCAATGCACTATACCTTTGTCCAACCTATGGTCTAGATTCATTCTTCATTATGCACTATTTCAAATAATCTAGACTCGTGGCTCCTTTTCAAGGCTATAGAGAATTTTATTCCAAATAAATTGGACTTTTTTCTCTTCATAATTCTAAATAATGTTTACTTATTCTCCATAATGTGTACTTGGAGTATCATTACTATAATTAAAATATTATTCATTAATAAAATAGATATTATGATTTATGAATTTTATTCTATATAAATTGAACTTTTTCTTAGATACTTTAATGGGGTTTCTATTGGGGGCCTCACCCTTGCTTAAAATTTTTCATTACATATAGCTATAAATGCCATCAAGAAAACATGACATTATATATGCAATCTCTAACCTAGAGAGAACTAGTGCATAGACTAGGCAAGACACAACTATTTGGAAACACTAAAGGGTTGGACTAAACTCCATTTATCTCCAGTACATCACTCCTTTACAACTACTTCAACAGCCTTCTCCGCCATTCTCCCTACTCCTCTTGGCCCATCTTATGCATTCTAGAATTTAGCATTACCATTAAGTGAAGGGAAATTAATAGCCTTGCAAAACTCATAGTGGTTTCTAGAATGACGAATAGACCCATTGTAAAACATTGGTATGTTGAAATCACTAGTAACTTCTAGCCACCTATGGTTATAGGATACTTGAAGCCCTTCCCACACCTTACCAACATCACAATAGTAAGTTTGTAGGACCCCTACTTCCCATTTCAAAGATTCAATCTCCATATTTTATCTATCTTACAGCCCCAGGGGAGAATATTAGGCTTCACCTTCAAAAAATTTAATCTCTTGGTGCTTATGAGCTTTCACCTCATACCTTTCTTTATCTTCGAACGACCATTTCTACAAAGTATTCTAGCAAACATAATTTCAATAGCTAGAGGTAAATATTAGCATCTACCACCATATTTTCTAAATTGGCCATAAAATCTCTCTTGATAGCCACCTTTGGTTTGTTACCAATCTACACTCCAAATTTTCCAAATTTCATGCACAAACCCTAGGTTCACTATGGAATCATAAGAAAAATCTACCTTAATTGATGGTCTAATAGAGAGCTACATCAACTTTTATCCTTGCTCTTTCCTACCTTACTAGAACTCACCATCCTCACCCACCACCTTGAAACTACGCACACACATAGAAGAGCTACACCAACTATGCTTCCTCACAACCAAAATCTAAAAATAAATGTATATGGGGCATCCTCCATGCTTTATAAGTTGCCCATGCATGTGTTAAAATCTCCATTGATTTATGCCACCATAAAACTATCCTATCAACCAATACCAAGACATCCTCATATGACCTTGTACTATTCCATAATTTATAAACTTTCTTACCAACTTATCTCTCCCAAGACAAATTAAACACAAACCAAATTCTATCAAATGAAATCTTACACATTTCTATAGGTCCAACCATGTATTTGTATCATGGATATAGATAGTCATTATATAGGTTCTTTATCAATAACAACATTCACTAATAGGTTAGCTACCACATCTAGTTTCCTCTTACAATGAAAAAACTAATCTCTTTTGATTTAAACCCTTCCATTTCTTCAGCATATCATTTAACTTTCAATTTTAACTCTTGCATGTACATGCTACACTTAGTACAATTAGAGAATCTCCTTATAATACCATCTTATGTAACTTTAGAGAGACTATCACCACCATACCTATAATAGAGCTTCCGACTCAACTTCATTGTTTGCTTTTATCCCAAAGAAGAGAGAATTTCCAGAATGGAACCCCTGACTATATTTTAAAGCACTAATCCTTCCCCTACCAAACTAATATTTCCTCTTAAAGAACCATCAAAATTTAATTTGATATAGTCCTCCTAAGGTGGGATCGAACTCTCTTCCCTCTCTTCCTATTCTACAAAGAACTTACTTTGATTCTTCTTTCTACAAGTTGGATTTCCTTTTGTCTCTTAAATAGAACCTCTCCCAATGTTTAAAAAATGCTTTAGAACTACCTTCTCATATTGTGTTGAAGAAGACTTCATCTTTGTAAGAAAGACTAGGAAAAATTCTTCAATTGACACTTTTATCATGTTCCAACATCTATTAACTTAGGATATCTTATCTCTAAAAATTATTTCATTCTATTCCATCCAAATTCCCCATAATGTGCACATAAGCATTATATTCCATAGGATCTATAAATTTGCAAAACCTCTAGGCCAACAAAGTAGCAAAACTTTCATTAATCCCTAGAAAACCCATAACGCACCTATTTTTTTGCCATAACTATACTCCAAATATCAACTAAAAAAAGCAAGTTAAAAGGAGTTTACTAACCAAATCTTTAGCTTCAGTGCATAAACATCGCCTAGAAGAGACAAAAAAGCCCTTTTTATAAGATTATCATAGGTTTTAATTTTGTTTAATGTTGCTAGCTAGATGAAATCATTATATTTGGATAGATCTTCTTTACACCAAATAAGTTCACATGAACAACTATCTTAAGAGGGAAAGTGATGATACTTGAGCAAATAATATCCTACTACAACCTTGTCCAATCTTGAGTGATGATAATTCCCCTTGACCATGTCATGTCTATCTAAGAAAGAGAGAATTATAGGGTGAAGTATGGAATTAAGAACTTTCTATTCTTTCATAATAGTAACATCATCTAGGCTTTTCCAAGATCTTAATTTTCTACCATTTACATCACTTTTATACTAGTAATCACAAAATCTGCTGCCCTAGGATGTTAACAACACTCTCTTAACTTCTTCCAACATAGGGATTGATGCAGGGGCATCGTACTTAATTTTTATTTTCATGTGGATTTTTAATTTTTGGCAATCATGACACCAGTGCTAGCTCAGTACATTCATGTCACCGGTAACCATAGATAGTAGAAAGAGTCCTGTCACCAGTTTGTAAAAAGAGTTGCAGTTATTTTCTAAATCGTCATTCTTGATTTCATCAGTAGTTACAGTTTTGAGGAAAATGAATGGTCAAACGTGGTAGACTTGGAGGATGGTTTTGTGGAAGAGGAATGGTTAGATAACAGTGGACGTGGCACGAAATGCTCAGCAATGGTAGCCTAATAGTTGGAAGATAGAGCAACAGCATCTTGTAACAGTAGCAAAAGAGTAGGAGGAAAGAAATAAAAAGAATACGGTCGCTGAGAAGAAAGGCGGTTGTGGAGAAGGAGAAGGCCGATGCAAAAATAAGGAAGGCTGAATAATCAAGGCTGAAATAGAAGAAGAAGAAGTTTCTAGTGGATAGTGAGAAAAAGGCTGAAGAAATCTAGAGTGCAGGCCGATAAAAGGAGGCCAATCCGGAGGAGGCCGATCTAGTGGAGGTTGATGGCAAGAGAAAAGAAAGAGAAGGCTGACTGAAGGAATTAAGGCAGAAGGCCACCTTAGGGATAGAGGATGAAGATAGGGCATGTTGAATGATGGAGGATTGCCGTGAGAAGAAAATAATCTTTTATGCATAGAAAAGACCCCAAGCAAGTTGAAGTAGATAGAGGAAGATAGAATCAATGTAGATAGTTCGAAGCTAGCAATCTGGAAATAGATATTAATAATGTAAACATTACTGTGAATGAATAAATATAGGATTGTATGTTATTGATGCCTTCTAGTTGTCATGTTGATTCATGCTTGTTATCTGTTTTAAATCAGTTCTTGTCACTACACAGAAAGTTGTTTATTCCTGTCACATGTGTTATAATAGTTCATGTCACCACGATTGCAGATTCTGGTAGCATATTAGAACTGAGAGTAAATTTACTGTCTTCCTATCGTTAAAGAATTACATTGAACTTTATAGTTCATGTCTTTGTCTTGTCGGTAAACTATAGAAGTATATTTGGGTACTAGGCAGAGAAAGTTGTTATCCAGGAATGGAGAATTTTCAGCCCATCAAGTGGTATCAAAGCCCTAAAAGATCTGGGCAGGGGACACTAAAGTGTGTTCTTGATTTTTCATGAGTATTGTTGTTTTGGATTTCATAAATGTTTGGAAAGTGTGTAAGTCCTGGATACAAAAAGATCTGGCCAAAGAATATAGAGGGTGATATTGATTCTTATTGAAAGATGATATTGTAGTTTGTTGTGTGTTGCAAATTCATGCAGTAACAAGAAAGGTATGGCACCAAAAGACTGGGCAGAGGGAAAAGAAAGAATCCCTAGGAGAGGTGTCCCAAAGATGAAGGAAGAAAAAAAGATGCAGAAGCAAGATGCAGATTTTAAAAGAGAGCTGGCAGAATTGAGAAAAGATTTGGCACAATACCTAATTGCAAGGCAGCAAAGGTTGGAAGAAGAAAGCCAGGGGTATTTTTGGGTATGGCCAATAGAAAATAAAGTAAAGTGGCCTCTGAAGATGATTATGGAGAGAAGAAAAAGGTAGTGGATGAATGTTTTGAAAGGAGAAGAGAGTACCCACAGAGGTTGGGACAGCAAGAGGTTGTCGGATGAGCAACATACCTCAGAAGTGATGAAGTAAGTTCTTAGTGAAGAGAACCTAAGAGAAGAAGAGGAAAGAAGAGAGGAAGAGGAAGAAGTGCCACAAGTAGCACTTGTGGAAGAGAGGAATGAAGAGATGAGAGTGTCCATAAAGAAGGCAATTATGGAGACATTGTGGTCTCTTGTTTCATTGTCTAATGTTGTCTTTAAGTATGTGTTTGCAGGAATAAAGAGCTTCACAAGGAAGGTCAGGAAAGAGACCTTGGAATGTACAAGAGAAGGGTCTAGCAAAGCACCCTTAGAAGAAGATAAAGATGAGAGAAGAGGAAACCAAATTGTAGCAGCCGGTATGCATGAATAATTTGCAGTAGCACAGCAGGAGGAGGTAAAATACAAAGAACTTAAATGTGCAGAAGAGAATAGTATGATATTGATTTCAAATGATAATGTAGATGTTGAAGATATTTTTGAATTTCAAGATGCTTTAGAAGATGTTGCAGCAGTAGCACAAGATGCTTATGAAGAAGAAATTTTGAAAAGCCAAGAAGCCAAAGGTGTATGCAATGTGCAACAACCGGTAAAATAAATTCATAATGTCGTATTTAGTTATGAAGAACGAAGGGAAAATGTTGATTTAGACCATGTTGATAGAAGAAAGAATGTGAATGGCAAGTTAATAAAAAGAAAGAGAAAGTGATTGATAATGGGTACATAGTCCCATGTTGGAAAAAGAAAAAGAGTGGTGAGGAGAAGCAGTTAAAACATAAGGAGATAGATGCTTTCGGTCATGTTTTTTTATAATAAGAAAGTGCAAAGAGAAAGGAACATGTTGAAGGACAAGTGGAACCCAGATTTTAGGGTAAGTTGGCAAGCAAAGAAGCTCAGAGAAGACATTTCAAGACAAAGGATAGAATATGACCTTAGAAGATCAAGTGCAACGATAAAGAGAGATCAGCCCAAGGCTACAGAAAAATAAAATGTGGGTGAATAGGAATAGGACAGCAGCAAGGGGAAGTCTTCTTGTAGGAGATACTGATGAGAAGAGAAGGTTCGAAAGTATGAGGTGTGAGGAAATGACCAAGCCCCTTGAACAAGGAAGAATGATAGAAGGTAGCAAGGAAGATAATAGGCATGAGCATAAGGTGAAAGTGCAGCAGGAGAAGTATGATATATGCAAGGAGAAACATGTGCAATCTAATTTTGATGATGAGGCTGATAAGGCTTTAAATCAAATTTATAAAAATGAGGAAAACATGTCGAGGCTATTGGATGAAAAGGAGATGAGAAGAAATAAATACCAGAAGAAAAAGGAAAGACAACTTGCAAAGTCCAAGATGAAGAATTGTAAATGTGACATGAAAGAAGAGAAGTTGAATAGAAGAGTTGAACAAGAAATGGAGACAACAATAACATATGATAAAGAGCACAACGATGCAAATTTGGATAAGGGAGGTGCAGCAAACAAGAAAAAGTTAGATGTTGGAGCAGCAGTAGCTAAGAGATAGGAAGGCAAAGAAATACCAGATGAAGAAATTGAAGAAATGAAATGTGAAGAGGGTATAGCAAATTGTGACAGTGGAGAAGATCAATGTGATCAGTATTGGACAATAGAAAAAGAATGGGTGGAGAAGATTGCAGATGAAGAAATGAAGACAACAAGGATAGAGCTTTCAGCAGCAGATAAAGAAGTTGATACAGCCATTTAAGAAAAGGTAAATTTGTTAACATTACATGAAGAAATTGTTTTGAATTCAGTTGTTTTATTGTATGATGGAAAATTTGGACAAAAGTACGGAGTAGTGCAGAAAGTTGTGAATAAAGATGTGGAGTGTTATGAGGAGAAAAGGATACATGCAGAGTATGATATAGAAATGGAAAGTGTTGATAATGCAGTGGGTAATGTTGAAAACATAAGAATCTTTCCATTTGTTTGTGATATGTTGAATGTGGATGAAAAGAGAATTAAAGATTGGAGTTGGATAGAAGTTGTTGCACAATAATGTTGGAAGGATGAGGCAAATGGGCCAGAGAAGATGTGGAAGAAGTGGAAGAAGAGACAGTTAAGTTTGTAGAAGCAACACATGTGCAGGAGCACATGATTTTTGTCCCCTAGGGAGTCTGATGCAGGGGCATCGTACTTAATTTTTATTTTTGTGTGGATTTTTAATTTTTGGCAGTGATGACACCGGTGGTGGCTCAGTACATTCCTGTCACTAGTGAATAGAGATGGTAGAAAGAGTCATGTCACCAGTTTGTAAAAAGAGTTGCAGTTATTCTCTAAACCGCCATTCTTGATTTCATCGGCAGTGACAATTTTGAGGAAAATGAATGGTCAAACGTGGTGGACTTGGAGGATGGTTTTGTGGAAGATGAATGGTTGAATGACAGTGGATATGGCATGAAATGCTCAACAACGGTAGCATAATAGTTGGAAGACAGAGTGACAACATCTTGTAACGGTAGAAAAAGAGTTAGAGGAAAGAAATAAAAAGAATACGATCGCTGAGAAGGGAGGTTGTGGAGAAGGAGAAGGCCGATGCAAAAATAAGGAAGGCCAAATAATCAAGGCTGAAATAGAAGAAGTTTCTAGTGGATAGTGAGAAAAAGGCTGAAGGAATCGAGAGTGTAGGCTAATAAAGGGAGGCCAATCTGGAGGAGGCCGATCTGGTGGAGGTCGATGGCAAGTGAGAAGAAAGAAAAGACCAACTGAAGGAATTAAGGTAGAAGGCCACCTTAGGGATAGAGGATGAAGATAGGCCAAGTCGAATGATGGAAGATTGTCGTGAGAAGAAAATAATCTTTTTTGCATAGAAAAGACCCCAAGCAGGTTGAAGTAGAGAGAGGAAGATAGAATGAGTGTAGATAGTTTAGAGCTAGCAATCTAGAAATAGATATTAATAATGTAAACATTAATATGAATGAATTAATCTAGGATTGTATGTTATTGATTCCTTGTAGTTGTTCATGTTGATTCATGCTTGTTATTTGTTTTAAATGAGTTCATGTTGCTACACAGAAAGTTGTTTATTCCTGTCACATGTGTTATAACAGTTCATGTCGCCATGATTGTAGATTCTGGTAGCATATTAGAACTGAGAGTAAATTTTATGTAGAGAAACTAGGATAGTTGGAGGATAGCACAAATAGATAAGGTTTTCACTACACTCTAAAAACCCAAATTCAAGGATCAATCTGCAAAAGTGGGAACACCAGTTAGTGGCCCTAAAATCTTCATGGAAAAGTTGATTTGGCATGCCATGGGACCCATCCAAACCATTGGCAAAGGCAAAACAAACATGGGTTTAGTACTTCCTTCTTTAGGCCTCCAAATCCCTTATAGCCCTCCAAACATGAATTGTCAGCAATATCTTCTTATACAGACCTGCAAACTTAGAACTTAGACAATCTAGAGATACCCATTTGGATCCCCCATGACATATTACAAAATGGGTATGGGTTGTTTTGGATAGTATGGCCCAACCTATAACCTCTCCTAGTGACCTAGAGCCCCAATTAGGCCAAATTTGTGAAGCAACTACCCTTGAATGGAACCAACAAACTCTCTAGACCCCTTCGACACTTCACATGGATGGAAAAACAATGGATTTCAAGGTTTTTCTAGTCCCACAGCCAACTGTTCATAAATTACCCTATGCTATTGCTCTTTTCACACTCCTAGCACATGGTTTTTCTAGGGTCTTTCACATAAACTGCCACCAATCCCCTTGCTCTGCCCAAAGTTCTTGAAAAAACATTGAAACAACATCATAATAGTCCATCCCACTGATCTATATGGTTCTACATCAGTGGAATGGAGGAGAATGCATGAATTACAATCAAAACCCTAAGGTAGGGTTTCACAAACCAAGTTTTAGAAAAAACCTTATATCTCCCTACCACAGAAATGTCAAAACACCCAACTAACTTCAAATGAAATCTAACTCCATGCTCTAACTAATCAAATCATGAGAAAGTAGAAACAACTTTGTACCTTTTCACAGTACGGATTGTAACAGTGTGGAAATTCAGGAAAACAGTGTGTCAATGAGCAGTCCAAGGAAAATGGATGTAGATTATTTCCTGTTCAGAGTCACAGCCTCAAACTAGTCTCAAATTGAAGTCACTTCACCCCTCTACATGTTCCACTAACTTAGACATCATGACAGTTCTGTATAGAAATAGAGTACAGCTCAGAACAGCAAGTTTACACAGAAAAATGGACAGAATAGAGATTTTCTTGTTTATTTCTCATCAAACTTCCTTCCCCCTTGCTCCTCCATGTATGGAAGATCTTATACAACATCTACACCACCACATAACTACATGGGAAGGTAGTTTAGATTGATGGGGAAGTTTGTACAATTGTTCTTCAACCATCGCTGCCTATTAGCATTTGTTATGGTGATTACAAATGTATTATCCTTGTTTAGCATTTGTCTTAGTTTGTATTGTGATTACAAAGGTATTATCCCTGTTTGGGATGTGTATACTATTTTTTTTCAAGAATGACAAGCCTTAGACAAGGCATGGAACTCATGACCACCTCCTACATGCCTTAGAAAGGCTTACAAATGTGACCGCCTCCTACATGACAGCAATATGAAGAAATTTGGACATAGTCCTTATTACAATCAAGTGAATGGTCTTCTAGGACCTTATTGAAGCAAGACAACATGAACCACAAACATGAAAACAAGACATATATGATCTCCTTGGTGCTCCTGCACCATACTCCCCGGGTGGAAAATAACTCAAGTCTCTTGAGGAAGTAGATCAGCAACTGTGACACCATGCTTCAAGATGTCTTCTTCACTCATCCAAGTGGCATCTTCAATGGGTAAGCCACTCTATTTGACAAGGAACTATTTGTATGTCTTCTTTCTAGTCTTTTTCAAGACCTTGGTGTCTAAGATACATTCCAGCTTCAAGGGTTGAGTGGGTGGAAGACCCTTAACCCATTCTTCATCTCCTACTACTATCATATCTGCCTCTGAATTTGCATTATGATCACCTTTGAAAGGAAACAAATCTGAAACATTAAAGATAGGAGATATGGCCAAGCCTTGAGGAAGCTCAATCTCATAGGCATTGGGTCCAAACTTGTACACAATTTGGCATGGTCCTATCTTCTTCATGAGGAGTTTGGTTGGCTACCCTTTTGGAAGTCTCTCCTTCTTCAAATGTGCCATGACCAAATCCCCAATCTTGTATTGTACATCTCTCCTTCTCTCATTGGCTTTCTCCTTGTACTTCTCATTATTTCTTTGAAGAGTTTCTCTTACATTATCATGGATGTCCTTCATGGCCAATGCAAAGTCTTCACCTTGAGTACTCTTCCTTTCCAATCCATGGAGATCTCTCAATTCAAGAATACCTCTTCGGTGAACACCATAAACAATCTCAAATGGACTCCTTCCTGTGCTTCTATTGGTGGAATCATTGTAAGTAAACTCAACTTGAGGGATGATCATATCCCATGCCTCTTCATGCTGCTTTGTAAGACATCTAAGGAGATTTACCAAAGACCTATTCACCACCTCAGTTTGGCCATCAGTCTAAGGGTGATAGGCTGAAGTGAATGACAACTGAGTGCCCAACTTCTTCCACAAAGTGCGCCAAAAGTGGCCTAAAAACTTTGGATCCCTGTCAGTCACAATGTTAAGAGGCAAACCATGGATTCTAACAATTTCTTTGAAGAACAAACGAGCAATGTGTGAAGCATCATTAGTGCATTTACATGGCAAGAAATGAGCCATCTTACTAAATATATCCACTACAAAAAATATGCTATCAAAGCCTCTTTGAGTCCTAGGAAGACCCAAATCCATGCTAATACTTTCCCATGGCCTATTAGGAATAGGAAGTGGCTAATATAGACCAGCATTAGATGAAGTACCCTTTGCCCTTTGACAAATACTACAATATTCAACAAATTTTCTGATATTTGATTACATTTTAGGCCAAAAATAAAACCTCTTCACCTAATCCAATGTTTTGTCCAGCCCAAAGTGACCTCCTAGTCCACCACAATTCTTTTCCTTTATGATGTTCTCCCTCATGGAATGCCTAGGAACACATAATTGGCTGCCTTTGAACAACAACCCCTGCTGCAACAAAAACTCAGAAAAGTCAGAATGATAAGAGTCTGAAAATTGTGAACAAACTTCAGATACCTCCTTGAAATCTTCATCATCCTGATACATATGTTTGAGAGCATCAACCCCTACACTTTGTAACTGAATTTCTTGAACCATACACACCCTTCTACTCAATGCATTTGCCACTTTGTTGGCCTGCCCCTTCTTGTGTTTGATTGAAAAAGTATATGCTTGGATTTGTTCAACCCATTTCATATGCCTATGGTTGAGTTTCTCCTGTGAATTCAAAAAACTAAGTGCATGGTTATCAGTATAAACAATAAACTCTTTAGGCAAAAGATAGTGCCTCCATTTTCTCAAAGCTTGTACCATTGCATACAATTTCAAGTCATAAGTAGAGTACTTTCTCTTAGCATCATTCAATTTTTCACTAGAGAAAGCAACAGGCCTGCCTTCTTGACTTAAGACAGCCCCTATAGTAAGGTTACTAGCATCACATTCCACCACGAACAAATTGTTAAAGTTGGGTAAAACAAGAATGGGTTGTTGTGCTACTTTTTGCTTCAGAATTTCAAAAGAATCATTGACTGCCTTTGTCCAAAAAAACTTACATTTCTACCCCCCTTTGATGGTATCCAAAATTGGTGCACAAATATGACTAAAACCCCTTATGAACTTCCTATAAAATGTTTCCAAACCATGAAAACTTTTCACATCACGTACTATTTTTGGAGTTGGCCATGACAAAATAACCTCTACCTTTGCTGGATCCATCTTCAAACTACCTTTGGAAATGACAAAACCAAGATAGGTGAGTTCTTCCTTCATGAAGACACTCTTTTCCATGTTGATCATCAATTGTTCATCATGTAACTTCTTCAAAACCTGATCCAAATGTTGCAAATGCTCTTCCTTAGTCCTACTCAAAACAAGAATGTCATCCATGTATACCACAACAAATTTACCAATGAAATCCTTCAATACTTCATTCATGAGATGCATAAAAGTACTTGGTGCATTAGATAGACCAAAAGGCATCACCAACCACTCATAAAGACCCTCATTTGTTTTGAATGCTGTCTTCCATTCATCCCCTTGCTTTATCCTAATTTGATGATACCTACTCTTAAGATCAATCTTAGAAAAGTATCTAGCCCCTCCCAAACAGTCCATTAGGTCCTCAATCCTTGGCATAGGGAACCTATATCTTATGGTAATCTTGTTAATGACTCTACAATCCATACACAACCTCCATTTACCATCCTTTTTAGGGGCTAGGACTGTTGGGACAGCACATGGGCTAAGGCTCTTTCTTACCAATCCATTATCCAACAATTCTTGCACTTGCTTGGCAATCTCTTCATTTTGAGAAGGTGTCATCTTGTAGGCTACTTTGTTTGGAAAAGTAGATCCTTGTATGAAGTCAATTTGATGACTTATGTCCCTAATAGGTGGCAACTCATTAGGCATTTCTTATACCATAATCCCCTTATACTTCTCTAACAATTGATGCACCTCCTTAGGAACCTCTTCCTCTCTAGTATCATGCAAACTAGGACTGTTTTTAGGCTTCAAAATCAGAGCATACCCTTGGGTTCCTTCCTCCTTAAGGGTGTCTAGAAACTCTTTACCACTCACAATCATGACACTTGACCCAACACTCTTCTCTACATTCTCATCAAGCAATGGATCAATTCTATACTTCCTACCAGTCTTGGTTATAATGAAAGAATTAGTTTTACCATCATGTTGGGATTGAACATCATATTGCCATGGGTGTCCTAACAGAAAATGGCAAGCATCCATGGGAACTATATCACACAAAATCTTGTCCTTATACTCTCTAATCTCAAATTCTACCCATGATTGTTCATCTACCAAAACTTGTTGCCCCTTATTCAACCATGATACTTTATAAGGACTAACATGAGGAAGTCTTTTCAATTTCAACTTGTCTACCATTTCAATAGAAACCAAATTTTTAGTTGAGCCTGAATCAACAATTACCTTGCAAATCTTACCATAGGCCTTGCATGTTGTCCTAAACAATGTCTTCCTTTGAGGGGGTTCTTGTGTTTGAGGCACCTTCAACATGGTTCTTCTCATCATCAAACTTTCTCCTTCATGGACTGGGGCTGCACTTCCAATTGGTGAGTTAACACTTTGGCAATCTTCCTCTTGGATCAATTGGTTCCTTCTCTCTCCTCCATGAGAGCTTGAGGCTTGCTTTTCAGGACATTTGAAGGCTGGATGTCCCACTTGGTTGCAATTGTAGCACCTTCCTGTGAAGACATTAGGACCTCTCCCTGCTCCACCAAATCTACCCCTTCCATTGGGCCTCCTTCCTCTAAAGCCTCCTCTAGAACCTGATTCTCCACTTTTCTCTTGGGAACTAGTTTCCCCTTGACTTCTTTGGGACTGATTTATGCCTCCAAAACTGCCCCTATCTCTAAAATTTCTGCCACCTCTTCCTCTATTTTGCTGCTCACCTTTCCTCTTTAACTTCTCTTCAGCCCTTAATGCCACTTGAAAGCATTTATCCATGGTTTCAAGGGTTAATAAATTGATTTCATCTTGAATATTAAACCTCAAACCATTTAGATACCTTGCCACTTTACCTTTTTCATCCTCCATGTATCCACAATGAAGAGAGAACTTGTGAAACTCCTCGGTGTAGGTGGCCACATCCAAATCTCTTTGCTTGAGATTTTGCATCTTCTTGTAAATCTGCACTTCATAGTCTGATGGAAGGAATTGGGACTTGATCCTCTCCAACATTCTGCTCCATGAAGAGATCATGCTCTTCCCATTCTTTACCCTCTCACCTTGGGTGTAATTCCACCATGTAAGGGGCAGCACCTTTGAGTTTAGTTTTTGCAAACTTCACCCTCTTGTTCTCAGGAACTTCTTTGTATTCAAAGTAGTTTTTTAGGGCCTCAATCCACTCCATGACTTCATTAGCATTCATCTTGCCACTAAACATGGGAATCTCCATCTGAGCCTCTGAAGAATCCTTGCCAATTGCCTTGATGGCTTCAAGGAAATGTTTTTGATCTGCAGGTACCTCTGCCTCTTCTTGATCTTCTTCTTCCTCCTCCTTTTCTTCTTCTTCATCAGAACCTTCATCTATCCTATTCCCTATCCTCAATGCCTTCAAATCTGCTTGGAGTGCTTCCTTGACTCCACTTTTGATCTTTTCTTCCATCTCATTAAACTTCTTAACCACTTTAGTGGTCATCCTCTTTGGAGGCATATTGCTAGCCTCTCCTTCACTCTCCTCTGCTGACATATACCAGGCCTTACACAACCAACAATAGAACTTTTTATGGCTCTAATACCATTATGATGTAGAGACACTAGGATAGTTGGAGGATAGCACAAATAGATAAGGTTTTCACTACACTCTAAAAACCCAAATTCAAGGATCCATTTACAAAAGTGGGAACAGTAGTTAGTGGCCCTAAAATCTTCATGGAAAAGTTGATTTGGCATGCCATGGGACCCATCCAAACCATTGGCAAAGGCAGAACAAACATGGGTTTAGTACTTCCTTCTTTAGGCCTCCAAATCCCTTGTAGCCCTCCAAAAATGAACATTCAGCAATATCTTCTTATACAGACCTGCAAACTCAAAACTTAGACAATCTAGAGATACCCATTTGGATCCCCCATGACATATTACAAAATGGGTATGGGTTGTTTTGGACAGTATGGCCCAACCTATAACCCCTCCTAATGACCTAGAGCCCCAATTAGGCCAAATTTGTGAAACAACTACCCTTGAATGGAACCACCAAACTTTCTGGACCCCTTGGATACTTCACATGGATGGAAAAACAATGGATTTCAAGGTTTTTCTAGTCCCACATCCAACTGTTCATAAATTACCCTATGCTATTGCTCTTTTCACACTCCTAGCACATGGTTTTGCTAGGGTCTTTCACATAAACTGCCACCAATCCCCTTGCTCTGCCCAAAGTTCTTGCAAAAACATTGAAACAACATCATAATAGTTCATCCCATTGATCTATGTGGTTCTACATTAGTGGAATGGAGGAGAATGCATGAATTACAATCAAAACCCTAAGGTAGGGTTTCACAAACTAAGTTTTAGAAAAAACCTTATATCTCCCTACCACAGAAATGTCAAAACACCCAACTAACTTCAAATGAAAGCTAACTCCATGCTCTAACTGATCAAATCATGAGAAAGTAGAAACAACTTTGTACCTTTGCACAGTATGGATTGTAACAGTGTGGAAATTTAGGAAAAAAGTGTCAATGAGCAGTCCAAGGAAAATGGATGTAGATTGTCTCCTGTTCAGAGTCACAGCCTCAAACTAGTCTCAAATTGAAGTCACTTCACCCCTCTACACATGCCACTAACTTAGACATCATGACAGCTCCATACAGAAATAGAGTACGGCTCAAAACAGCAAGTTTACACAGAAAAATGGACACAATAGAGATTTTCTTGTTTATTTCTCATTAAACTTCCTTCCCCCCTGCTCCTCCATGTATGGAAGATCTTATACAACATATGCACAACCACATAACTACATGGGAAGGTAGTTTGGATTGATGGGGAAGTTTTTACAACTGTTCTTCAACCATCACTGCCTATTTGCATTTGTTATGGTGATTACAAATGTATTATCGTTGTTTAGCATTTGTCTTAGTTTGTATTGTGATTACAAAGATATTATCCCTGTTTGGGATGTGTATACTATTTTTTTTTTTCAAGAATGAAAAGCCTTAAAGAAGGCATGGAACTCGTGACCACCTCCTACACGCCTTAGAAAGGCTTACAATTGTGACTGCCTCCTACATGATAGCAATATGAAGAAATTTGGACATAGTCCTTATTACAATCAAGTGAATGGTCTTCTAGGACCTTATTGAAGCAAGACAACATGAAAACAAGATATATATGATCTCCTTGGTGCTCCTGCACCAAAATTTATTATCTTCCTTTCATTAAAGAATTACATTGAACTTTATAGTTCCTGTCTCTTTCTTATCGGTAAACTATAGAAATATCTTTGGGTGTTAGGCAGAGAAATTTGTTATCCAGGAATGGAGGATTTTCAGCCCATCAAGTTGTATCAGAGCCCTAAAAGATCTGGGCAAGGGACACTAAAGTGTGTTCTTGATTTTTCATGAGTATTGTTGTTTTGGATTTCATAAATGTTTGGAAAATGTGTAAGACTTGGATACAAAAAGATCTGGGCAGAGAATATAGAGGGTGATATTGATTCTTATTGAAAGATGAGATTGTAGTTTGTTGTGTGTTGTAGATTGATGCATTAACAAGAAAGGTGTGGCACCAAAAGACTAGGTAGAGGGAAAAGAAAGAAGCCCTAGGAGAGGTGTCCCAAAGATGGAAGAAGAAAAAAAGACGCAGAAGCAAGATGCAGGTTTTAAAAGAGAGCTGGCAGAATTGAGAAAAGATTTGGCAAAATACCTTATTGCAAGGCAACAAAGGTTGGAAGAAGAAAGCCAGGAGTATTTTTGGGTATGTCCAAGGGAAAAGAAAGTAAACCAGCCTGTGAAGATGATTATGGAGAGAAGAAAAAGGTAGTGGACGAATGTTTTGAAAGGAGAAAAGAGTACCCACAAAGGTTGGGACATCAAGAGGTTGTCGGATGAGCAATATACCTTGGCAGTGATGAAGAAAGTTCTCAGCAAAGAGAACTTTAGAGAAGAAGAGGAAAGAAGAGAGGAAGAGGAAGAAGTACCACAAGCAACTCTTGTGGAAGAGAGGAATGAAGAGATGTGAGTGTCCATAAAGGAGGCACTTATGGAGACATTGTGGTCTCTTGTTTTATTGTCTAATGTTGTCTTTAAGTATGTGTTTGCAGGAATGAAGACCTTCGTAAGGAAGGTCAGGAAAGAGACCTTGGAATGTACAAGAGAAGGGTCTAGCAAAGCACCATTGGAAGAAGATGAAGATGAGAGAAGAGGAAACCAAATTGCAACAGCTGGTATGCATGAACAATTTGCAACAGGACAACAGGAGGTAAAATACAAAGAACTTAAATGTGCAGAAGAGAGTAGTATGATATTGATTTCAAATGATAATGTAGATGTTGAAGATGTTTTTGAATTTCAAGATGCTTTAGAAGACATTGCAGCAATAGCACAAGATGCTTATGAAGAAGAAAAGTTGAAAAGCCAAGAAGCCAAAGGTGGATGTAATGTGGGACAGCTGGTAAAATAAATTCATAATATTGTATTTAGTTATGAAGATGGAAATGAAAATGTTGATTTAGATCATGTTGATAGAAGAAAGATTGTGAATGAGCAAGTTAATAAAAAGAAAGAGAAATTGATTAATCATGGGTACATAGTCCCATGTTGGAAAAAGAAAAAGAGTGGTGAGGAGCAGCAGTTAAAGCATAAGGAGATAGATGCTTTCGGTCATGTTTGTTCTAATAAGAAAGTGCAAAGAGAAAGGAACATGTTGAAGGACAAGTGGAACCCAGATTTGAGGGTGAGTTGGCAAGCAAGGAAGCTTAGGGAAGACATTTCAAGGCAAAGGACAGAATATGAACTTAGGAGACCAAGTGCAGCGATAAAGAGAGATCAGCGCAAGGCTACAAAAAATAAAATGTGGGTGATTAGGAATAGGACAGCAGCAAGGGGAAGTCTTGTTGTAGGAGATGCTGATGAGAAGAGAAGGTTCAAAAGTATGAGGTGTGAGGAAATGGCCAAACCCACTGAACAAGGAGGAATAATAGAAGGTAGCAAGGAAGCCAATAGGCATGAGCATAAGGTGAAAGTGCAGTAGGAGAAGTATGATATATGCAAGGAGAAACCTGTGCAATCTTATTTTGATGATGAGGTTGATGAGGCTTTGAATAAAATTTATAAAAATGAGGAAAACATGTGGAGGCTATTGGATGAAAAGGAGATGAGAAGAAATAAATACCAGAAGAAAAAGGAAAGACAACTTGGAAAGTCCAAGATGAATAATTGTAAATGTGACACAAAAGAAGAGAAGTTGAATAGAAGAGTTGAACAAGAAATGAAGAGAGCAATAACATATGATAGAGAGCACAACGCTACAGATTTGGATAAGGGAGGTACAGCATACAAGAAAGAGTTAGATGTTGGAGCAACAGTAGCTAAGAGAGAGGAAAGCAAAGAAATACTAGATGAAGAAATTAAAGAAATGAAATGTGAAGAGGGCACAGCAAATTGTGACAATGGAGAAGATCAATGTGATCTATATTTGGCAATAGAAAAAGAATGGGTGGAGAAGATTGTGGATGAAGAAATGAAGACAACGAGGATAGAGCTTTCAGCAGCAGATAAAGATGTTGATACAACCATACAAGAAAAGGTAAATTTGTTAACATTATATGAAAAAATTGATTTGAATTCAGTTGTTTTATTGTATGATGGAAAATTTGGACAAAAGTATGGAGTAATGCAGAAAGTTTTGAATAAAGATGTGGAGTGTTATGAGGAGAAAAGGATACACACAGAGTATGATATAGAAATGGACAGTGTTGATGATGCAGTGGGTAATGTTGAAAACATAGGAATCTTTCCATTTGTTTGGGATATGTTGAATGTGAATGAAAGGAGAATTAAAGATTGGAGTTGGACGGAAATTGTTGCACAACAATGTTGGAAGGATGAGGCAAATGGGCCAGAGAAATTGTGTAAGAAGCGGAAGAAGAGATAGTTAAGTTTGTAGAAGCAACACATGTGCAGGAGCACATGATTTTTGCCCCCTCAGTAGTCTGATGCAGGGGCATCGTACTTAATTTTTATTTTTGTGTAGATTTTTAATTTTTGGTAGTGATGACACTGGTGGTGGCTCAGTACATTCCTGTCACTGGTAGCTAGAGATAGTAGAAAGAGTCATGTCACTAGTAGCAAAGAATATTATTATCGCCAGATTTTCAAAAGAGTTACAGTTATTCTCTAAACCGCCATTCTTGATTTCATCGGGAGTTACAGTTTTGAGGAAAATGAATGGTCGAATGTGGTGGACTTGGAGGACAGTTTTATGGAAGAGGAATGGTTGGATGACAGTGGATGTGGCACGAAATGCTCAGCAACGGTAGCATAATAGTTGGAAGATAGAGTGACAGCATCTTGTAACAGTAGTAAAAGAGTTAGAGCAAAGAAATAAAAAGAATACGGTCACTGAGAAAAAGGGAGGTTATGGAGAAGGAGAAGGCCGATGCAGAAAAAAGGAAGGCCAAATAATCAAGGCCGAAATAGAAGAAGAAGTTTCTAGTGGATAGTGAGAAAAAAGCCAAAGAGATCAAGAGTGCAGGCCGATAAAGTGAGGACAATCTAGAGGAGGCTGATCTGGTGGAGGTCGATGGAAGGAGAGAAGAAAGAAAAGGCCGACTGAAGGAATTATGATGGAAGGCCACATTAGGGATAGAGGATGAAGATAGGGCAGGTCAAATGATGGACGATTAGCGTGAGAAGAAAATAATCTTTTATGTAGAGAAAAGACCCCAAGCAGGTTGAAGTAGATAGAGGAAGATAGAATGAGTGTAGATAGTTCAGAGCTAGCAATCTGGAAATAGATATTAATAATGTAAACATTAATATGAACGAATAAAGCTAGGATTGTATGTTATTGATGCCTTGTAGCTGTTCATCTTGATTCATGCTTGTTATCTATTTTAAATGAGTTCCTATCACTACACAAAAAGTTGTTTATTCATGTCACATGTGTTATAATAGTTCTTGTCGCCACAATTGTAGATTCTGGTAGCATATTAGAACTGAGAGTAAATTTATTGTCTTCCTATAATTGAAGAATTACATTAAACTTTATAGTTCATGTCTCTGTCTTGTCAGTAAACTATAGAAGTATATTTAGGTGTTAGGAAGAGAAAGTTGTTATCCAGGAATGGAGGATTTTCAGCCCATCAAGTGGTATCAGAGCCCTAAAAGATCTGGGCAGGGGACACTAAAGTGTGTTCTTAATTTTTGATGAGTATTGTTGTTTTGGATTTCATAAATGTTTGTAAAGTGTGTAAGGCCTGGATACAAAAAGATCTGGGCAGAGAATATAGAGGGTGATATTGATTCTTATTGAAAGATGAGATTGTAGTTTGTTGTGTGTTGCAGATTGATGCAGTAACAAGAAAGGTGTGGCACCAAAAGACTAGGCAGAGGGAAAAGAAAGAAGCCCTAGGAAAGGTGTCCTGAAGATGAAGGAAGAAAGAAAGATGTAGATTTTAAAAGAGAGATTGCAGAATTGAGAAAAGATTTGGCACAATACCTGATTGCAAGGTAGCAAAGGTTGGAAGAAGAAATCCAGGAGTATTTTTGGGTATGGCCAATGGAAAAGAAAGTAAAGTGGCCTATGAAGATAGTTATGGAGAGAATAAAAAGGCAGTGGATGAATGTTTTGAAAGGAGAAGAGAGTACCCACAGAGGTTGGGACAGCAAGAGGTTGCCGAATGAGAAACATACCTCAGAAGTGATGAAGGAAGTTCTTAGCGAAGAGAACATAAGAGAAGAAGAGGAAAGAAGAGAGGAAGGGGAAGAAGTACCACAAGCAGCACTTGTGGAAGAGAGGAATGAAGAGATTAGAGAGTCCATAAAGGAGGCACTTATGGAGACATTGTGGTCTCTTGTTTTATTGTCTAATGTTGTATTTAAGTATGTGTTTGCAGGAATGAAGAGCTTTGCAAGGAAGGTCAGGAAAGAGACTTGAAATGTACAAGAGAAGGGTCTATCAAAGCACCCTTAGAAGAAGATGATAAGAGAAGAGGAAACCAAATTGCAGCAGCTGGTATGCATGAAGAATTTGTAGTAGGACTGCAGGAGGAGGTAAAATACAAAGAACTTAAATGTACAGAACAGAATAGTATGATATTGATTTCAAATGATAATGTAGATGTTGAAGATGTTTTTTAATTTCAATATGCTTTAGAAGATGTTGCAGCAGTAGTACAAGATGCTTATGAAGAAGAAAAGTTGAAAAGCTAAGAAGCCAAAGGTGGATGCAATGTGGGACAACTGGCAAAAGAAATTCATAATGTTGTATTTAGTTATGAGATGGAAGGGAAAATGTTGATTTAGATCTTGTTGATAGAAGAAAGAATGTGAATGAGCAAGTTAATAAAAAGAAAGAGAAAGTGATTGATCATGGGTACATAGTCCCATGTTGGAAAAAGTAAAAGAGTGGTGACGAATAGTAGTTAAAGCATAAGGAGATAGATGCTGTTGGTCATGTTTGGTCTAATAAGCAAGTGCAAAGAGAAAGGAACGTGTTGAAGGACAAGTGGAACTGAGATTTGAGGGTGAGTTGGCAGGCAAGGAATCTCAGAGAAGACATTTCAAGGCAAAGGATAGAATATGAACTTAGAAGACCAAGTACAGTGATGAAGAGAGATTAGCCCAAGGCTACAGAAAATAAAATGTGGGTGATTAGGAATAGGACAGAAGCAAGGGAAGTCTTGTTGTAGGAGATGCTGATGAGAAGAGAAGGTTCAAAAGAATGAGGTGTGAGGAAATGACCAAGCCCACTGAACAAGGAGGAATGATAGAAGGTAGCAAGGAAGATAATAGGCATGAGCATAAGGTGAAAGTGCAGCAAGAGAAGAATGATATATTGAAGGAGAAACATGTGCAATCTGATTTTGATGATGAGGCTTTGAATGAAATTTATAAAAATGAGGAAAACATGTGGAGGCTATTGGATGAAAAGGAGATGAGAAGAAATAAATACCAGAAGAAAAAAGAAAGACAACTTGGAAAGTCCAAGATGAATAATTGTAAATGTGACATGAAAGAAGAGAAGTTGAATAGAAGAGTTGAACAAGAAATGGAGACAGAAATAACATATGATAGAGAGCACAACGATGCATATTTGAATAAGGGAGGTGCAGTAGACAAGAAAGAGTAGATGTTGGAGGAGCAGTAGCTAAGAGAGGAAGGCAAAGAAATACCGGATGAAGAAATTGAAGAAATGAAATGTGCAAAGGGTACAACAAATTGTGATAGTGGAGAAGATCAATATGATCCGTATTTGGAAATAGAAAAAGAATGGGTGGAGAAGATTGCGGATGAAGAAATGAAGACAAGGAGGATAGAGCTTTCAGCAGCAGATAAAGAAGTTGATACAGCCATACAAGAAAAGATAAATTTGTTAACATTACATGAAGAAATTGCTTTGAATTCAATTGTTTTATTGTATGATGGAAAATTTTGACAAAAGTATGCAGTAATGCAAAAAGTTGTGAATTAAGATGTAGAGTGTTATGAGGAGAAAAGGATACACGCAGAGTATGATAAAGAAATGGACAATGTTGATGATGCAGTGGGTAATGTTGAAAACATAGGAATCTTTCCATTTATTTGTGATATGTTGAATGTGGATGAAAGGAGAATTAAAGATTGGAGTTGGAAAGAAATTGTTGCACAACAATGTTGGAAGGATGAGGCAAATGGGCCAAAGAAATTTTGGAAGAAGCAGAAGAAGAGATAGTTAAGTTTGTAGAAGCAACACATGTACAGGAGCACATGATTTTTATCCCCTAGGAAGTCTAATGAAGGGGCATCGTACTTAATTTTTAATTTCGTCTGGATTTTTAATTTTTGGCAGTGATGACACCGGTGGTGGCTCAGTACATGCCTATTTTTGGTAACCAGAGATAGTAGAAAGATTCATGTCGCCAGTAGCAAAAAATATTCTTGTCACCAGTTTGTAAAAAGAGTTGCAATTATTCTCTAAATTGTCATTCTTGATTTCATCGGCAGTTACAGTTTTGAGCAAAATAAATGGTTGAACGTGGTGGACATGGAGGACAATTTTGTGGAAGAGGAATGGTCGGATGATAGTGGATGTGGCACAAAATGCTCAGCAACGGTAGCATAACAGTTGGAAGATAGAGGGACAGCATCTTGTAATGATAGCAAAGAGTTAGAGGAAAGAAATAAACATAATATGGTCGCTGAGAAGAAGGGATGTTGTGGAGAAGGAGAAGGTTGATGCAGAAATAAGGAAGGCCAAATAATAAAGGCTGAAATAGAAGAAGAAGAAGTTTCTAGTGGATAGTGAGAAAAAGGCCGAAGAGATCGAGAGTGCAGGCCAATAAAGCGAGGCCAATCTGGAGGAGGCCGATCTGGTAGAGGTCGATGGCAGGAGAGAAGAAACAAAAGGCCTACTTAAGGAATTAAGGTAGAAGGCCACCTTAGGGACAAAGGATGAAGATAGGGTAGGTCGAATGATGGAGGATTGCCATGAGAAGAAAATAATCTTTTATGCAGAGAAAGAACCCCAACCAAGTTGAAGTAGATAGAGGAAGATAGAATGAGTGTAGATAGTTCAGAGCTAGCAATCTAGAAATAGATATTAATAATGTAAACAATTATATGAATGAATAAAGCCAAGATTGTATGTTATCGATGCCTTGTAGTTGTTCATGTTGATTCATGCTTTCTTATTTGTTTTAAATGAGTTCCTATCAGTACACAGAAAGTTGTTTATTCATGTCACATCTGTTATAACAGTTCATGTCACCACGATTGCAAATTCTGGTAGCATATTAGAACTAAGAGTAAATTTACTGTCTTCTTGTCATTAAAGAATTAAATTAAACTTTATAGTTCCTGTCTCTGTCTTGTCGGTTAACTATAGAAGTATATTTGGGTGTTGGGAGGAGAAATTTGTTACCCAGGAATGGAGAATTTTCAGCCCATCAAATGGTATCAGAGCCCTGAAAGATCTGGGCAAGGGACACTAAAGTGTGTTCTTGATTTTTGATGAGTATTGTTGTTTTGGATTTCATAAATGTCTGGAAAGTGTGTAAGGCCTGGATACAAAAAGATCTGGGCAGAGAATATAGAGGGTGATATTGATACTTATTGAAAGATGAGAGATTGTAGTTTGTTGTGTGTTGTAGATTGATGCAGTAACAAGAAAGGTGTGGCACCAAAAGACTAGGCAGAGGGAAAAGAAAGAAGCCCTAGGAGAGGTGTCCCAAAGATGAAGGAAGAAAGAAAGATGCAAAAGCAATAAGCAGATTTTAAAAGAGAGCTGGCAGAATTGAGAAAAGATTTGGCACAATACCTGATTGCAAGGCAGCAAAGTTTGGAAGAAGAAAGCCAGGAGTATTTTTAGGTATGGCCAATGGAAAAGAAAGTAAAGTGTCCTATGAAGATGATTATGGAGAGAAGAAAAAGGCAATGGATGAACGTTTTGAAAGGAGAAGAGAGTACCCACAGAGGTTGGGATAGCAAGAGGTTGCTGGATGAGCAACATACCTCAGAAGTGATGAAGGAAGTTCTCAGCGAAGAGAACCTGAGAGAAGAAGAGGAAAGAAGAGAGGAAGAGGAAGAAGTGTTGCAAGTAGCACTTGTGGAAGAGAGGAATGAAGAGATGAGAGTGTCCATAAAGGAGGCACTTATGGAGACATTGTGGTCTCTTGCTTTATTGTCTAATGTTGTCTTTAAGTAGGTGTTTGCAGGAATGAAGAGCTTCACAAGGAAGGTCAGGAAAGAGACCTTGGAATGTACACGAGAAGAGTCTAGAAAAGCACCCTTAGAAAAAGATGAATATGAGAGAAGAGGAAACTAAATTGCAACAGCTGGTATGCATGAACAATTGGTAGCAGGACAGCAGGATAAGGTAAAATACAAAGAACTTAAATGTGCAGAAGAGAATAGTATGATATTGATTTCAAATTATAATGTAAATGTTGAAGATGTTTTTGAATTTCAAGATGCTTTAGAAGATGTTGCAATAGTAGCACAAGATGCTTATGAAGAAGAAAAGTTGAAAATCCAAGAAGCCAAAGGTGGATGCAATGTGGGACAGTCAGTAAAATAAATTCATAATGATGTATTTAGTTATGAAGATGGAAGGGAAAATGTTGATTAAGATCATGTTGATAGAAGAAAGAATGTGAATGAGCAAGTTAATAAAAAGAAAGAGAAAGTGATTTATCATGGGTACATAGTCCCATGCTGGAAAAAGAAAGAGTGGTGAGGAGCAGCATTTAAAGCATAAGGAGATAGATTTTTTCGGTCATGCTTGTTCTAATAAGTAAGTGCAAAGACAAAGGAATGTGTTGAAGGACAAGTGGAACCTAGATTTGAGGGTGAGTTGGCAAGCAAGGAATCTCAGAGAAGACATTTCAAGGCAAAGGATAGAATATGAACTTAGAAGACCATGTGCAACGGTAAAGAGAGATCAACCTAAGGCTACAGAAAATAAAATGTGGGTGATTAGGAATAGGACAGCAACAAGGGGAAGTCTTGTTGTAGGAGATGCTGATGAGAAGAGAAGGTTCGAAAGCATGAGGTATGAGAAAATGACCAAGCCCATTGAACAAGGAGGAATGATAGAAGGTAGAAAGGAAGGTAATAGGCAAGAGCATAAGGTGAAAGTGCAGGAGGAGAAGTATGATATATGCAAGGAGAAACCTGTGCAATGTGATTTTGATGATGAGGCTGATGAGGCTTTGAATGAAATTTATAAAAATGAGGAAAAGATGTGGAGGCTGTTGGATGAAAAGGAGATGAGAAGAAATAAGTACCAGAAGAAAAAGGAAAGACAAATTGGAAAGTCCAAGATGAATAATTGTAAATGTGACATGAAAGAAGAGAAGTTGAATAGAAGAGTTGAACAAGAAATAGAGACAGCAATAACATATGATAAAGAAGACAACAATGCAGATTTGGATAAGGGAGGTGCAGCAGACAAGAAAGAGTTAGATGTTGGAGCAGTAGTAGCTAAGAGAGAGGAAGGCAAAGAAATACCAGATGAAGAAATTGAAGAAATGAAATGTGAAGAAGGTACAGTAAATTGTGACAGTGGAGAATATCAATGTGATTCATATTTGGCAATAGAAAAAGAATGGGTTGAGAAGATTGCATATGAAGAAATGAAGACAACAAGGTAGAGCTTTCAACAGAAGATAAAGAAGTTGATACAGCCATACAAGAAAAGGTAAATTTGTTAACATTACATGAAGAAATTGCTTTGAATTCAGTTGTTTTATTATATGATGGAAATTTTGGACAAAAGTATGGAGTAATGCAGAAAGTTGTGACTAAATATGTGGAGTGTTATGAGGAGAAAAGGATACACGCAGAGTATGATATAGAAATAGATAGTGTTGATGATGCAGTGGGTAATGTTGAAAACATAGGAATCTTTCCATTTGTTTGTGATATGTTGAATGTGGATAAAAGGAGAATTAAAGATTGGATTTGGACAGAAATTGTTGCACAACAATGTTGGAAGGATGAGGCAAATGGGCCAAAGAAATTGTGTAAGAAGCGGAAGAAGAGATAGTTAAGTTTGTAGAAGCAAAACATGTGCAGGAGCACATGATTTTTGTCCCCTCAAGAGTCTGATGCAGGGGCATCATACTTAATTTTTATTTTTGTGTGGATTTTTAATTTTTGGCAGTGATGACACCGGTGGTGGCTCAGTACATTCCTGTCGCCAGTAACCAGAGATAGTAGAAAGAGTCATGTCACCAGTAGAAAAGAATATTCATGTCACCACTTTGTAAAAAGAGTTGCAATTATTCTCTAAACCGCCATTCTTGATTTCATCGGCAGTTCCAGTTTTGAGGAAAATGAATGGTCGAACATGGTGGACTTGGAGGATGGTTTTGTGGAAGAGGAATGGTCGGATGACAGTGGACATGGCACGAAAGCTCAGCAATGGTAGCATAACAGTTGGTAGACAAAGTGACAGCATCTTGTAACGGTAGCAAAAGAGTTAGAGGATAGAAATAAAAAGAATACGGTCGCTAAGAAGAAGGGAGGTTGTGGAGAAGGAGATGGCCAATGCAGAAATAAGGAAGGCCAAATAATCAAGGCCAAAATAGAAGAAGAAGTTTCTTGTAGATAGTGAGAAAAAGGCTGAAGAGATCAAGAGTGCAAGCTGATAAAGGGAGGCCAATCTGGAGGAGGCCGATCTTGTGGAGGTTGATGGCAGGAGAGAAGAAAGAAAAGGCTGACTGAAGGAATTAAGGCGGAAGGCCACCTTAGGGATAGAGGATGAAGATAGGGTAGGTTGAATGATGAAGGATTGTCGTGAGAAGAAAATAATCTTTTATGCAGAGAAAAGACCCCAAGCAGGTTGAAGTAGATAGAGGAAGATAGAATGAGTGTAGATATTTCAGAGCTAGCAATCTGGAAATAGATATTAATAATGTAAACATTAATATGAATGAATAAACCCAGGATTGTATGTTATTGATGCCTTGTAGATGTTCATGTTGATTCATGCTTGTTATCTATTTTAAATGAGTTCCTGTCGCTACACAGAAAGTTGTTTATTCCTGTCACATGTGTTATAACAGTTCCTGTCGCCATGATTACAGATTCTGGTAGCATATTAGAATTGAGAGTAAATTTATTGTCTTCCTATCATTAAAGAATTACATTGAACTTTATAGTTCCTGTAGTTAGGGAACATCAGATTTAGTGTCAAAAACATAAAACTAAATTAAAAACCCTAACTATGCACCATGAAGGACAAACTAGAATGAAAATGAAAACAAAAATGCAAAGAAAACCGAATCCATGCTAGGTTTGATTGATCTCCATGGCTCTTCTCGATCTTGCATGAGGATGCACGATGTCGAAGGGTTGTTGATTGTTCACATCTGCAGCATAACGATAAGATGAAGATGCTAGAGGAAAATAGATAGATGAAGATGAGAAGTTAGAGGAATTTTGGCAGAGTGAGGATACTAGAAGAAGATTCATCTCAAATGGCTTGTGTGAGGATAGATTTATAGGATGGGGCTGATTCGATTCGATGGCTAAGATTAAAAGTCAATTGTGTGATGTGTATGGCTAGGATTAAAAGTTGATTTTAGTGCCTATGACGCACATTAAGTGGGTTATGACATGAGGCTAAAAATAGGATGAGGGGAAATAAGTGGGATTCTTTTATTTATTTTGGAGGAAAAGATGCTTATGACGCACAAATAAGTGGGGCTAAAAATAGGATGTGAGTAGGAATCTCATAATTTAAATAATAAAATTATTTAAATTATTTGTGCATGAGAAGAGTTGTAGTCATGTGACACTTGTTGTAATGTGGTAAAAGATAAGGGATTTAATTCAAATATTTTATTTAAATTATTTGAGACTTGAGAAGACGGATTAATTAAATAAAGAGGTTTATTTAATTAATTGGAAAGGTGATCAAGTGGGATAATGTAATGACCTAGGATAAATATTACAAGATGTTTTACAAGGTCAGGTATGATTAGGTGATGCTATGACATGGACAATTTTGGGTGTCTACATTTTGCCCCTCTTTGAGATGATGTTCGAGATGATGAGATTTATGTCAAGTAACATTATTTCAAAGAAGCTAAGGTATGGATGGAGGAAAAGGATGGGATGGTGTAAAGATAGGATGATGATGGAAAGATGGGAAGAAATGGGATGATAGAAAGATAGGATGAGGATGCCCCCTTGAGAGGATAGGCGGGTTGGACAAACACGGGTAGGCTCTTGAAATGAAATAGATTGGTCAAGAAAGAAAGATAAGGGAATGGATAAAAGAAATGAATGATGTGTTATGCTGCAATGAAAGTGAGCAACCATGATATTTGATATAGAACTAGACGTTGTGCACCAAGGTACAAGGACCGAGGTGACGATGTGTCTCATGCCCTAGCATAATACAACCTTGTCTAGGTAAAAGATATGAATATTATCCGGGAGTGATTCGGATTTGATGCAAATGCAAGATAAAAATGATAACACGCACAAGAAAGAAAGCAAGCATGCACAAATGATACAAAAACAAACAAGGGATTGCCCCTATCAAGCTATAAACCAATGATTAATTGATTGATTGATTGATGATAATGTTGTTGATGTGGGAATGATTTATCCTGAGAACAACGAGAGGATTGTGTTGTTGATATGGGAATGATGTATCCTGGAAACAACACTAGGATTGGGGATGATAAATCCCATTGACGATGATGATGATTGATTTATTGATTTGGTTGACAGCAAGATTAGAACAAAACCAAGGATGCAAATGGATAATTTAGCAGAATTGATTGACTTGATTGGTATGGATTAATTATTGACTTGCATTTGAGTTTATTTCTTGGAATGATTGGATGATTGGATTGAATTGATTTGATTGAGTTGTTTAGAAGAAGTGATTTGATTTGGAGGAATTTGATTGAATGAGTTGATTTTGATAATGTGATTGATTTGACTGATTTGATTTGATGATGTAATTAATTTGAATGATTTGATTTGAGTGATTTGAATTGATTGGAAGAATTGATTTGAAGAAATTATTTGATTTGATTGATGTGATTTGAGAAATTGACTTGAAGAGTTGGATTGATGAATTAGTTGACTTGGATTGGATTGATTGCTTGGAAGAATTGAGTGATGATTGGATTTTATTGCTTAGATTTTTAGAATGTTGTAATTTTTTGGGAGTTTCAGAATATTTAATTTTTTTGGATTTTTGAAATGTTTTGATTTTTTTGGATTTTGGAAATGTTTTGATTTTTTTTGGATTTTGGAAATGTTTTTATTTTTTTGGATTTTTGGAATGTTTTGATTTTTTTGGATTTTTGGAATGTTTTGATTTTTTTGGATTTTTGAAAATGTTTTGATTTTTTTTTTTTGGATTTTGAGAATATTTGGAAGGGAATTGGATGACAATTTAGATAGCCTGTATGCTAGATACCAATGACAAGGGAAAACCAAGTTTCGGTGCAAGGAGGTAGGATTAGATGAATGCATAAAAGGGCAGGCAAAAGCTCATGATAAGTGGATAAAACGGATGTATGCGTAAGAGGACAAGGATGTGATCCCCAAAGACTATGTTGCATAGGAACAACATGCCCCATTCTATCTAGGATTTGACATGACAAAGCTTATGAAAATAGAATGATAGAATTTCACATGAATAAGCTTATGATAGGATTGGTTTGGATAGGATGAGGTATGTCAAGAGATATCCAAAGCGTGTTTCAACATTGTGTCCCCTATCTGTATCAAGATCAAAAGGAGGAAGAGAAGAGGAATGGACTCAATATGACAAGTATGGTAGGATAGGATATTAAAATGGTATGATAGGAAATGATAGGTTGGATAGATGAGACATTGTGGCCCCAAGTGTAAGTGGATAGAAGATTAACCTACACATGATGCCTGATTGCTAGGTTTTCATCATGGTACTTATCTAAGGTGCCTGTTTACCAAGTTTTCACCATTGGACGATGGGGATTTCTCTTTACTTTTTTTTTTTGACTTTTTTGATTTTTTGATTTTTTTGAATAGGAGAAGGGGAATATGGATAGGAGGGACTCAAGTGTCTAGTTCCATGAAAAGTGATAGTCCCATTAGAGATGGATGTCGTCGCATGGACCATGTCATTATGCTCATAGATGTTGGTAAGGGATTGCATGAGAGGAAGAGGGATTAGGTAGATGGTGGATTATGATATGGATTATGAAAGGAAGGATAATGGATGGGGGGAAGTGGATTATGATGTGGATTATGTAGGACTAATGCAAAGTTGGATGAAAGACTTATGCAAAAGCATGGACCATAGGAAGGTGATGGGGAAGATATGTAGGATAATAGGTGAAAGATGGGGAGATGGAGGTATGTGGAGTTGTGGAATGGAAGGGAACCATGACCAACGGTTGCACACACCATGTTAAATATTTAAGCTTTTGATTTGGAGGTGGTCTAGGAAGCAATGGAGATGTTTGCTTAGGAGAGGGATAATGTAAGCATTTAGGGACCCACATAGACTTTGTATTTTTATGATTTTTGTTTTGCTTGTGGGTTGGAGGAATTTGAGACTTTTGAGTAGAATGGGACTTTTGGATGGAAGAGGATGGTAGGGATTTTTGTGATGTGGATGCCTCATTTGACTTGCTTTCTTTTTGCTTAGGTACCCATACCATTTTAGTTTTAGACTTTGCTTGTGAAGGTATGGGCTTGGATAGCATTTTGGATGTACTTTGCTTTGATTTTCTGTATTTGTGCCCTAAGGCATGAGGATCCTTAGTATTTTTTACTTTATGGATAGAGGCATCCATTTTTGTATTTTTGAATCCCATGGGATGGGTGGAATGAGTGGAAGCTTCATGTTTAGACAATATGTGCATTTGCTAGTCATGATTAGGAATTTGAGGGAATGTGTAAATAGATGGATTTGGCATTGGGAGAAGTGGTGGTAAAGTGGATGGAGGGATATTAGGAGTTGGAAGAAGTGGAGGTAAGTTGGATGGTGGAAGATGTATGGGCACATGCTTTTGACATTTGTAGGATGATGGAGGTGGAATGGCAACATGTCTTAAAGGTATGATAGGATTTACGATGGAAAGTGGTGGACTTAGGAGGAATGGAAGAAGTACCAACATCTTTACATTGTTTACCTTGGGGTGTGTATCCAAGGCCATATGAGCATGGAGGAACTTTGACATGGATCGGCTCCAAAATACCTTGTTCATGAAGGCCTAAGCCTTTACCTTAGTAGTTCATGTGTTGGAGTATGTGGTGGACTATGGGACTGGGTGTAGTTTGAACATTAGACACGAGTTCCTTATTGGGTTAAGAAAGTGAAGTGGTAGACAATGGTTGTTGTGTTCCTAGGGAGGAACATTCATGAATGAAGGTGGATAGACCAATAGGATGTGATGGTCGATTTGGAATATGGTCGATAACACATGTGGAAGGATCATTAGAATCTTGATCATGCTCATTATGATCCAAGGTATTTGTTTGATCTTCTATGCTTATGTGTTCTTGGGAGGTATGTGTCTCATCATGACAAGTTGATATTGGTGGATCATGTATAGGACTAGGTGGTGTATTTGGGATATCTTGCTCATGGATAAGTATAGGATCAAGTTTCTCATGGATAGCTTCTTCATAGGTAATATCTTGATCATAGAAAATATATAGGTTATGGATAGGTTGGATGAAAGTGATTTGATCTTGAGTAGGACTAGGGCTTGATGTTTCCACATGCTTAGGATTAAACTCTTAACATAGCTCTTGGTTTGCTTGAATGGAAGTGAATGACTCTTGGATGGGCTTGATAAGCTCTTGACAATCACCAACATAAGGGTACAATGGCTCTTGATTTGGACTCATGGTGGGAAAATTTTCAATAGGCTTGAGGGGTTGTGGACCACATGATGGGGTTGAAGAAGTGGACATGGCATTCAAAGGTTCTTTGGTAGGCTCATCAATGGGTGCTTGACATGGGGATGGTTTATTCCTTGCTAGTATCCCTTGAATCACATCCTTTGTAGGTGGAGGGGTGATGGAAGTTGAAGGCTTATGATTAGGATTAGGTGGAAGGCTAATTGGATTAGGTGGATTAGGACTAGGAGTAGATAGATCCCATGGTGGAAGGACAAGAGGGGTGTTAGATGGATTATACTTAGGGCTTGGACTTTGATTAAATGGAGGGTCAAAGGGATTAAATGGATTGGTGGATTTGGATAACTCCATAGCTTTTCTTTTGCTTTTTGATTTTACAAAGAATCTTTCAAGAAAAACATTTGAGGATTTGTTGGTTGATGGATTAGAGATTGAAAGGTTTGATGATGATGTTGATGTAGGACTAGTAGGCTTTGATATAGGCATTCTCTTGGATGATGATGGAGGACTAGTAGATGGAGTGGTGTATGATTCCAAACTTAAGGTGGTATTTCCCTTGTCAAGAGTATCATTAGATCTTGAGGACATTTGATCTTGTTTCAAGGAGTGGCTTAGGTTCACATGTGCTTGTTGTGATATAGATGGATATGAATATTGATTGGCATGGAAAGAAGTGGGATAGGTTGATGTGGCATTGACTTGATAGGTGGGTGGATTTGGTTGGATTTGACAAGTGGCTATGAATTGTTGGGCTTGGGCTAGGAGGTGTTGTATTTGAGGTAATTAGATTTGTTGAAATTTTTGAATGATGGTTTGGAATCTTTGTATGATATGTTGATCTAGGGGTTGGGGTACCTGGTGAAGTGTTTGAATGAGGTATTGGAGTTCTTGTGCTATGATCTTTTGCTCTTGTGTTGGGGTGGAGTTACACATAGATTAAAGTTTTTGGATTTCAGTTTGTTCCTCCAAGTATGCCTCAAAATCTACAAGATCCTCATCATCACTAGGATCTACAAAGTTATCATCATCACTAGAAACAAATTTTGGGTCACCTCAGAGTATGTAAGGTTTTGGATTGTCGTCATGATTAGGAGGGGCTCCTCGAAGTGTGACCTTGGGTTTTGGATTAGGATTAGGTTTTCTTAGGATTATGACCATTTTGACAAGTATTGACTAGGATTAAGATGATGATTTAGAATGATGAGGATGATTTAGTTTGGAAAGATTGGATGATGTGGAAAATTATTTATTGGTAGTTTGACTTGGGCAATATCAAACACAAAATTTCACACGTAAATGCATGAACACTCACACCAAACACAATGATGAATTTTCCTTTCAAGATTAAATGTTATGATTAAGCAAACACTTGAAGGTCCTAAGCTAGGTTGCACAAGGTTAACTAGGGAAATGGATTGAAAGCAAAATCCTGCCACACAGCCAGGAGAAAGGGGCAACCCACCCTTCACCTTCACTTCCCAAAGGTATAAAGTTTTTTGGGGCTTAGCCAAGAGTGACAAGATTTACAACTCCCAACGAGGGTGTCTTTCGATTCAACCTCAGTTGAGGTCATCCCTTGGAGTGGTGTGTCTCCAAGCAGGCCTCCTAAGATAGGGTAAACAAAAGCAAACCAAGTGAGCTGTCACTTGATTCACACTCACAGTTGTTAATTGACTAGGGTAGAAATGAAATGTATGTAAGCAAACAATTCAAGCACTTGTTCTTTTTTAGATCCAAAGCCAATTGTGTAGGAAGACACTTGTTTGTTTTAACCCAATTTTTGATGTGAGATGAAAACAATGATTCATTTTAGAGCCCAAATTGAAGTGTGTTTGCAAACAATGATTAAGAGATGAAAGATGAAACGAGTGCACCTGATTATTTTTTCTTTCCAAGATGCTATTGTGACTGATCCAAATGTTGCTCCATCTCCTTTGATTCCTCTACAAGATCATAAAATGATATTATAATCCAGCCATAAAAAAAATAAGCTCATCAAAAAATTACAATTTCAGATACATGCTTTTAACATAGCTGAATTAGTTTCGGTCTGAAAACTAAAAAATCAAAGAAGATACCCTTGCTAATTTTTTAAGATATTTCCATAAATGTAAAGAAGTAAGAAAAATTCCTTGTTTTGCACCCAGAAATGTGGATTTATGGAAAATCTATAGCAGACAAAGACTTGATTTTTTTGCACATTATATGAACTCAAAATTAAATATGTAAAGAATAGACCCCCATTAGAACTTCAAGATATTTCAAGAAATGTAAAACTTTCTAAAAAATTCTTTGATTTGTGCCCATAAATGCTATTTTATGAAAAAACCTAAAATCATAATAACTCCTACAAAAATGATGATAAACACGCAATTTTTCTGTTGTAGCCTCTTGAGATGATGCATGAGCTTCTATGAAAATCTTGTAGAACAATTTTCATCCATTTGGAAGATATTTAAAAATTTGTAAAACCTAGGGTTTTGTCCAAAAATGACATAAACCTGCAACAAAAAGTTAATGAAACCTGCAAAAAGCAAGCTAGATCAAGGGATTCATGTCGAATTCACCAAAATGTAGTTAGGGAACATCAAATTTAGTGTCAAAAATAGAAAACTAAATTAAAAACCCTAACTATGCACCATGAAGGACAAACTAGAATAAAAATGAAAACAAAAATGCAAAGCCAACCGAATCCATGCTAGGTTTGATTGATCTCCATGGCTCTTCTCGACCTTGCATGAGGATGTACAATGTCGAAGGGTTGTTGATTGCTCACAGCTGCAGCATAATGATAAGATGAAGATGCTAGAGGAAAATAGATAGATGAAGATGAGAAGATTAGAGGAATTTTGGCAGAGTGAGGATACTAGAAGAAGATTCATCTCAAATGGCCTGTGTGAGGCTAGATTTATAGGATGGGGCTAATTTGATTCGATGGCCAGGATTAAAAGTCAATTGTGTGATGTGTATGGCTAGGATTAAAAGTTGATTTTAGTGCCTATGACGCACATTAAGTAGGTTATGACATGAGGCTAAAAATAGGATGAGAGGAAATAAGTGGGATTCTTTTATTTATTTTGGAGAAAAAGATGCTTATGACGCACAAATAAGTGGGGCTAAAAATAGGATGTGAGTAGGAATATCATAATTTAAATAATAAAATTATTTAAATTATTTGTGCATGAGAAGAGTTGTAGTCATGTGACACTTGTTGTAATGTGGTAAAAGATAAGGGATTTAATTCAAATATTTTATTTGAATTATTTGAGACTTGAGAAGAGGGATTAATTAAATTAAGAGGTTTATTTAATTAATTAGAAAGGTGATCAAGTGGGATAATGTAATGACCTAGGATAAATATTACAAGATGTTTTACAAGGTCAAGTATGATTAGGTGATGCTATGACATGGACAATTTTGGGTGTCTACAGTTCCTGTCTCTATCTTGTCAGTAAACTATAGAAGTATATTTGGGTGTTAGGCAGAGAAAGTTGTTATCCAGGAATGGAGGATTTTCATCCCATCAAGTGGTATCAAAACCCTAAAAGATCTGGGCAGGGGACACTAAAGTGTGTTCTTGATTTTTCATGAGTATTATTGTTTTGGATTTCATAAATGTTTGGAAAGTGTGTAAGGCCCGGATACAAAAAGATCTGGACAGAGAATATAGAGGGTGATATTGATTCTTATTGAAAGATGAGATTGTAGTTTGTTGTGTGTTGCAGATTGATGTAGTAACAAGAAAGGTGTGGCACCAAAAGACTGGGCAGAGGGAAAAGAAAGAAGACCTAGGAGAGGTGTCCCGAAGATGAAGGAAGAAAGAAAGATGCAAAAGCAAGATGCAGATTTTAAAAGAGAGCTGGTAGAATTGAGAAAAGATTTGGCACAATACCTAATTGTAAGGCAGCAAAGGTTGGAAGAAGAAAGCCAGGAGTATTTTTGGGTATGGCCAATGGAAAAGAAAGTAAAGTGGCCTATGAAGATGATTATGGAGAGAAGAAAAAGGTAGTGGATTAATGTTTTGAAAGGAGAAGAGAGTACCCACAGAGGTTGGGACAGCCAGAGGTTTTCGGATGAGCAACATATCTCAGAAGTGATGAAGGAAGTTCTCAGCGAAGAGAACCTGAGAGAAGAAGAGGAAAGAAGAGAGGAAGAGGAAGAAGTGCCACAAGCAGCACTTGTGGAAGAGAGGAAGAGGAATAAGTATCGCAAGCAACACTTGTGGAAGAGAGGAATGAAGAGATGAGCGTGTCCATAAAGGAGGCACTTATGGAGACATTGTGGTCTCTTGTTTTATTGTCTAATGTTGTCTTTAAGTATGTGTTTGTAGGAATGAAGAGCTTCGCAAGGAAGGTCAAGAAAGAGACCTTGGAATGTACAAGAGAAGGGTCTAGCAAAGCACCCTTAGAAGAAGATGAAGATGAGAGAAGAGGAAACCAAATTGCAATAGCTGGTATGCATGAACAATTTGTAGCAGGACAGTAGGAGGAGGTAAAATACAAATAACTTAAATGTGCAAAAGAGAATAGTATGATATTGATTTCAAATGATAATGTAGATGTTGACGATGTTTTTGAATTTTAGGATGCTTTAGAAGACATTGCAACAGTAGCACAAGATGCTTATGAAAAAGAAAAGTTGAAAAACCAAGAAGCCAAAAGTGGATGCAATGTGGGACAGCCGGTAAAAGAAATTCATAATGATGTATTTAGTTATGAAGATGGAAGGGAAAATGTTGACTTAGATCATGTTGATAGAAAAAAGAATGTGAATGAGCAAGTTAAGAAAAAGAAAGAGAAAGTGATTTATCATGGGTACATAGTTCCATGTTGGAAAAAGAAAAAGAGTGGTGAGGAGCAGCAGTTAAAGCATAAGGAGATAGATGCTTTCGGTCATGTTTGTTCTAATAAGCAAGTGCAAAGAGAAAGGAACGTGTTGAAGGACAAGTGGAACCCAGATTTGAGGGTGAGTTGGCAAGCAAGGAAGCTCAGAGAAGACATTTCAAGGCAAAGGATAGAATATGAACTTAGAAGACCATGTGCAGCGATAAAGAGAGATCAGCCCAAGGCTACAGAAAATAAAATGTGGGTGATTAGGAATAGGACAGCAGCAAGGGGAAGTCTTCTTGTAGGAGATGTTGACAAGAAGAGAAGGTTCGAAAGTATGAGGTGTGAGGAAATGACCAAGCCCACTGAACAAGGAGGAATGATAGAAGGTAGCAAGGAAGATAATAGGCATGAGCATAAGGTGAAATTGCAGTAGGAGAAGTATGATATATGCAAGGAGAAACCTGTGCAATCTGATTTTGATGATGAGGTTGATGAGGGTTTGAATGAAATTTATAAAAATGAGGAAAACATGTGGAGGTTGTTGGATGAAAAGAAGATGAGAAGAAATAAATACCAGAAGAAAAAGGAAAGACAACTTGGAAAGTCCAAGATGAATAATTGTAAATGTGACACGAAAGAAGAGAAGTTGAATAGAAGAGTTGAACAAGAAATGGAGATAGCAATAACATATGATAGAGAGCACAATGATGTAGATTTGGATAAGGGAGGTGTAGCAGACAACAAAGAGTTAGATGTTGGAGCAATAGTAGCTAATAGAGAGGAAGGCAAAGAAATACCAGATGAAGAAATTGAAGAAATGAAATGTGAAAAGGGTACAGCAAATTGTGACAGTGGAGAAGATCAATGTGATCCTTATTTGGCAATAGAAAAAGAATGGGTGGAGAATATTGCGGATGAAGAAATGAAGACAACGAGGATAGATCTTTCAACAGCAGATAAAGAAGTTGATACAGTCATACAAGAAAAGGTAAATCTGTTAACATTACATGAAGAAATTGCTTTGAATTCGGTTGTTTTTTTGTATGATGGAAAATTTGGACAAAAGTATGGAGTAATGCAGAAAGTTGTGAATAAAGATGTGGAGTGTAATGAGGAGAAAAGGATACACCCAGAGTATGATATAGAAATGGACAGTGTTGATGATGCAATGGTTAATGTTGAAAACATAGTAATCTTTCCATTTGTTTGTGATATGTTGAATGTGGATGAAAGGAGAATTAAAGATTGGACTTGGATGGAAATTGTTGCACAACAATGTAGGAAGGATGAGGCAAATGGGCTAGAGAAATTGTGGAAGAAGCAGAAGAAGAGATAGTTAAGTTTGTAGAAGCAACACATGTGTAGGAGCACATGGTTTTTGTCCCCTAGGGAGTCTGATGCAGGCCATCATACTTAATTTTTATTTTCGTGTGGATTTTTAATTTTTGGCATTGATGACACCAGTGGTGGCTCAATACATTCCTGTCGTAGGTAACCAGAGATAGTAGAAAGAGTCATGTTGCCAGTAGCAAAGAATATTCATGTTGCCAGTTTGTAAAAAGTTGCAGTTATTCTCTAAACTGACATTCTCAATTTCATCGGTAGTTATAGTTTTGAGGAAAATGAATGGTCGAACGTGGTGGACTTGGAGGACGGTTTTGTGGAAGAGGAATGGTCGAATGATAGTGGACGTGGCATGAAATGCTCAGCAACGGTAGCGTAACAGTTGGAAGACAAAGTGACAACATCTTGTAACGGTAGCAAAAGAGTTAGAGGAAAGAAATAAAAAGAATATGGTCGCTAAGAAGAAGGGAGGTTGTGGAGAAGGAGAAGGTCAATGCAGAAATAAGGAAGGCCAAATAATCAAGGCTGAAATAGAAGAAGAAGAAGTTTCTAGTGTATAGTGAGAAAAAGGCTGAAGAGATCGAGAGTGCAGGCAGATAAAGGGAGGCCAATCTGGAGGAGGCCGATCTGATGGAGGTCGATGGCAGGAGAGAAGAAAGAAAAGGCTGACTGAAGGAATTAAGGTGGAAGGCCACCTTAGGGACAAAGGATGAAGATAGGGCAGGTCGAATGATGGAGGATTGCCGTGAGAAGAAAATAATCTTTTATGCAGAGAAAAGACCCCAAGCAGGTTGAAGTAGATAGAGGAAGATAGAATGAGTGTAGATAGTTCAGAGCTAGCAATCTAGAAATAGATATTAATAATGTAAACAATTATATGAATGAATAAAGCCAAGATTGTATGTTATCGATGCCTTGTAGTTGTTCATGTAGTAAAAGTGTTAGAGCAAAGAAATAAAAAGAATACGGTCACTGAGAAAAAGGGAGGTTATGGAGAAGGAGAAGGCCGATGCAGAAAAAAGGAAGGCCAAATAATCAAGGCCGAAATAGAAGAAGAAGAAGTTTCTAGTGGATAGTGAGAAAAAGGCCGAAGAGATCAAGAGTGCAGGCCGATAAAGGGAGGACAATCTAGAGGAGGTCAATCTAGTGGAGTTCGATGAAAGGAGAGAAGAAATAAAAGGCCGACTGAAGGAATTAAGATGGAAGGCCACCTTAGGGATAGAGGATGAAGATAGGGTAGGTCAAATGATGGACGATTGGCGTGAGAAGAAAATAATCTTTTATGCAGAGAAAAGACCCCAAGCAGGTTGAAGTAGATAGAGGAAGATAGAATGAGTGTAGATAGTTCAGAGCTAGGAATCTAGAAATAGATATTAATAATGTAAACATTAATATGAATGAATAAAGCCAGGATTGTATGTTATTGATGCCTTGTAGCTGTTCATGTTGATTCATGCTTGTTATTTGTTTTAAATGAGTTCCTGTCGCTACACAGAAAGTTGTTTATTCTTGTCACATGTGTTATAATAGTTCCTGTCGCCATGATTGCATATTCTAGTAGCATATTAGAATTGAGAGTAAATTTATTGTCTTCCTATCGTTAAAGAATTACATTGAACTTTATAGTTCCTGTCTCTGTCTTGTCGGTAAACTATAGAAGTATATTTGAGTGTTAGGCAGAGAAAGTTGTTATCCAGGAATGGAGGATTTTCAGCCCATCAGGGATGGCTATCAATAGGGATTTATCCATTCAATAATACCTCCAAAATTCTACCTAGGATCCATCGCCCAAATCCCAAGTGAGCTTTTATTTTATTAAGAATTTTGATTTTTGTGTCAAAATCCATATAGATGATCCTTTAGGAATATCATCCAAATTTAGAAAGTCAGAAGACAATAGACCTCTCAAGCAGTTCTCTTTTAGTAGAATACTCCAAGGAGAATTTGGTTCTTCCATCATTCTCCACACTAATTTAGACCCCAGAACAATCTTTTGAGTTTCTAAATCATTGATGCCTACTCCACCTTGCACATTGAATATATTCACTTTCTCCCATTTAAGAAGAGGTAATTTCTTTTCTATGGTTGTAGTTTTCCATAAAAATTCTTTGCACATCTTGTAAATAAAACCTTATGAAGAATTCCCTTGGGAATGGGAAGAATGGATAAATAATACATAAGAATAGCTCAAAGAATAGCCCTTATTTTTAGAATATGATTTGCAAGTCTTTACCATGAACCACTCCATGAAGATAAATACTTTTGAATATGGAGCACTACATTTGTCTACAACTCTACTTTGTTACATCTAGTGAAAAGTGGAAAACCTAGATATTTACAAGGAAGAGATGCTATATTACATCCCAATAATATTTTTATATGACATTGGATTCTTCGTTGGGTAATAAAGAAGAATTTTTTTATTTTCCTTGTTGATCTTCTACCTTGATGCTTTTGCATAAGTCTCTACTAATTATTTCCATGCTTGAGCTTTAGACCTTAATGCCTTACCAAACAAAATAGTACCGTTAATAGATTTGAAATGCATGAAAGCATCTTGAGAAAGCTATGAGAAAACCCCTACTATCTTATTTTTACTTTTAAATGTTCTTATGAAGCATCCTAGTGAGTCTACCATCGGTATGAAAATATATGGAACTAATGGGTCATCTTGCCAGAAACCATGAGAAATATAAAGGAAGATAGCAAGAGAATAATTTACTAACACTAAAAACCATGCTCCCACCATTACTTGAAAAACCCAATCCACCCATCTATAATCAATACTAAAGGCCTCGAGTATTTTATGCAAGAAAATCCATGACAACCTATCATAGGCTTTAGCCACATCGAGTACATTATTATCATAAAGTTGTCATTCCTTTTAAAGAGTGCATTATTTCATGATAAATTAACATCCCATCTAAAATCTATCTTCCTCCTTCAAAACCCCCTTTCTCTTTCTCTATTGTAACAACCCTTTCAATCTTTCTACTATCACTTTAGATATCATTTTGTTTATAGTATTACATAACACTATGGGCCTTTAATCATTTTAAGATTCCACATTAGCCTTTTGGGAGATTAAGTATAGAAACATTATCTTAATTTTTTTAATAATTCTCTTAATTTAAGAGAATCACTCACTACTTCTACTACATCATGCTCTAGAAAAGACCAAAACAATTTTTTAAAGAAACCCATGCCTAGAGAATTGTACTTCTTTAATACAAAAGCTACAACTTTAGCATCCTTTGGAGAGAAAGGGTAGAGAAACATTTCATTACCTTTTAGGGAGAGCACCTTGGGAATATTAGACAATAACCTATTCTCTTCCTCTTTGTTGCAAGCAACCTCTACTACAAGCAATTTTTTAAAGAAAATCACTACCTACACCGCTAGTTTATCTATCTCTTCTAGCCTATTCCATTGTTCATAAATAATATAACTTATTTGATATGGTTGGTGCCTTGCTACCATTATAGAGTAAAAGTAGGTTGTATTCCTATCTCCTTCCAAAACCCATTTTCCTCTAGCCTTCTGCTTTAAATAGAGTTATTTTGCAAGATAGATTTCTTGAAGGGATGACCACCTTGTTCATCTACAAAAATTGAACATTATAGGTTCTTCTACTTGAGCTAGAGAATTTTCTATAACTATTTTCTCCTCAAAGATATTCTCAAAAACATCTTTTTCCCAAGACCTAAATTGTTGTTAAATATGTATCTCAGTTTTGTTACAAAAAATACATCAGTGAACCAACCACTTTAGGAAAAGATTGCCAACATTTCTCAAAAAGAGAGAAAATATCCTAATGAATCATCCACATTAATTTAAACTTAAAAAGGTGAATGAGTGGGTGGAGAGTCTAGGGAGAGCTCCAAATAGAGAGGGAAGTGGTTTGATCCTACTATAGGAAGAATCACTACCTTTAAACTACATTTTTTATGAAGCCATTCAAGAGTCAAGCCTTTGTCTTATGTAACAAAGGGCCCTTCCTCTTATCGTTCCAAGAGGAGGTATCCTTTTGTGGGTTTAAATCCATCAATTTTTTTTTTTTCAAAAAAGGCCCTAAAATCTCTTACTAATTGAGACTCTCTAAACAACCCACATTTTTATTCTTCTCCCTTACTACTATAGTGAAATCCCCTTCTAATAACATATTTTTCTCTTGAATAATATCTATAATCCTTGACAAATCCTTCCAAAATCTCCTTTTCCTTACAATGTTGTTAAAACCACACATATTGATAAAGAATCCTAACACATTATAGTAGAAAGATTTGAAATAACATACTTATTCATTTCATACTTATTCATTGAATGGAAATTAAGATCAGCAAGACCAACAATTAAACCAAAACCTCACATGAGAAAGTGCCTTTATTGACCTTTATTAAAATACAGAAAATTTATTTCCCTTTTACCATGTTCCTCATGTAAACCAAATATCATTCACCAGTAAAACCACCATAAATTGAAAACTGACAACAAATTTTCAATCTAAATTACAAAGAAAATACAACAGTCTTGATCTACTTTTATAAGATATATGCATTACCAATTATCAGTTTTCTCCTCCAATCTAATAATATATTACCAAGAAAATTCTCTATGGATCCACATTTTTTATAGATTAGCTTCAACATTCTCTGTGAACTTCAAAGACAATGGAGACTTCTGCATGTCTCAATACCTGCAATAAATTGTAATACAAAATTTTACTGTCATATTATCCAATCCACCATGACTCGGATGAAGATTATTCCTGAGAAAAACAATCTAAGAACACCCTGGTGCGCAAAATCCAATTCCAGGGCCACAAGTTCCAAGATCACAGCACACTTGGACACCTGGGTATGTCTTACAATCATCAAAGCTCTTGCAGAGATAAAATCCAAGGGGACAATCAATCTGCCCACTTACAGCTGATATTGCCAAACCAAAAATCAATACAAACAATACAACACATTTCAAACCTCCCATTGTGTTTGCCATTCTTGCTTTTGAATGGAAAGGGCAGGATAAGTTGATTCAATAATTTGCTCGGACAATGTGGCTTAAATATGTGGGCAGAAGATGGTTTTTGTTCGTTGAATGTAACGAAGTTAACAAGAATGATTTGCTCTGATAACTGTAAACCGCCTCCAGTTTGGGCCGGCCAATTGTTTATTGTTATTCCTCATCGTTAGTAACGCAGAATAACCAATCTGATTGTTCGTTGCTGGTCGCTAACGTAAGCGTCCGACCATTTGATACAGTTCATTTCATAGTTGCTACTCATATTTCTACCCATCCTCTCAAGAGAGGAATTACAGTGGACGTCACCCTTAACCTTAATACTATATATTTATGGATATGATATTATAATGTATATAGGTGGATGGAGATGCCAACATATGGAAAGGATATTCACCTTCTTTATATAGACCTCCTCCTAAATTTAATAGTGGGGTAAACAGCTAACATTATTATGCAATAACCTCCTCACGAAATAGAAAAAGGAACACAGTCAAATTCTTGTGGAAGTCAATTTTGACAAAGCATGATCGCATGGCACCCATACTAGTCATACTACAAAACATTCCCCTAGATCATTTCGAGGAAAATATTCTTCATTTTTTCATTATTGGTAATAGCAGGCATCAAATTCCTTAACATCCTAAGAGCCACTCATGCCTCAAAGACTCAAATTCCTTTTAGATATCTGTAGGTATTGTTGAGGACACCTAATTATCAATAAATTTCCAAAATACCATCTCCTCAAGCTGTATCATATCCCTTAGATCAAATTTTCAATTGCAGTTACCATCTCATCACCACAACATCCTTAAATACTATCACAACCAAACTTCTTACGAACTGTGCATTTAAGATTTTCCATTCTCAATCAAATCATTCTAATGATATTCAATTTTCCATCTACCTATTTATTCCATACCAACAAAGCCTCTTTTCATAATTCACACTTAATTTTTTTTTCACAATTCACACTTAATTATTTTTTAATAAGTCAGTTGACTAGTTTGAATTAAAATATTAAATAATGGAAATCTAGATTAGTCTTATCTTTGGATCAATAGTCATGGGCCATTAGTGGAGTACCAAAGTGTTTCCTTTAAAATTAGATGATGCGCAACTATCAATCTAATCATGCCACATGTTCTTTTCATTCACTTCCTAATTGAGGGTCTTTAGTTCATGAAACACTAGTAAATCTAATAGCTCAAGTTCATTTTTCTTAAAGATCAACAACCTAGTTTCCTTTTTACACCAATAAAAAAATGACCTACTCGTCAAGAAATAATTTGATTAATCACAACTATATTGGCCATAGTTTATCACCTAAATACATTAAGTAATGGGAAAATTCAATTGTTTAAATCTACTCCAAGAAAACTACAAATGCATATACATCCTTGAGAACTTCCACATGGCCCACAAAAGACACTTGATTATGCATGTTCAATGTACTCTATCTTTGCCCAACCTATGGTCTAGATTCATTCTTCATTATGCACTAGTTCAAATATTCTAGACTCATGGCCCCTTTTCAAGACTAGAGAGAGTCTCATTCCAAACAAATTGGACTTTTTTCTCTTTGTAATTCTAAATATTTTTTAGTTATTCTCCATAATGTGGACTTGGAGTAACATTATTATAATTGAAATATTATTCATTAATATTATATATATTATGATGTATGAATTTTATTCTAGATAAATTGAACTGCTTCTTAGATAATTTAATGGAAGTTCTATTGGGGCCCCCACCATCGCATAAAATTTTGCATTGCATATAGCTATAAATGCCATCAAACAAACATGACATTACATATGCAACATAAAACCTAGAGAGAACTGGTGCATAGACTAGGAAAGACATGAAACACCACAAAAAAGTCCAAGACCAAACAAGCCTAGACCCATCAAATATCTACCAAAAAGAAAAAAGAAACACCACAACTATTTGGCAACACTTAAGGGTTGGACTACATGCCATTTCACTCTACTACATGTCTCCTCTACAACTGCTTCAACAATCTCCTTCACCATTGTCCCCTTTGTGCATTATAGAATTTAGCATTACCATCAAGTGAAGGGAAATGATAATCCTTGCAAATCTCATAGTGGTGCCTAGAATGATGAATAGACCCATTAAAAACATTGGGATGGTAAAATCACTAGTAACTTCTAGTCACCTATGTTATGGGATACTTGAAGCCCTAGCAACACATTACTAAAATCACAATAGTAATCTTATAGGATCCCCACTTCCCATTTGAAAGATTCAAACTCCACATTTTAGCTATCTTACTACCCCAAGGGAGAAGAAAAGGCTTCACCTTTAACAATCTTAATCTCTTGGTGCTTATGAGAAGTCACCTTATACATTTTTTATCCTCAACCATGTCTACAAAAAATAATTTCAATAGCTAGAGGTAAATATTGGCACCTTCCACCACAAATTCCTAAATTGGCCATAAAATCTCCCTTGATATCCACCTTTAGTTTGTTTCCAAACTACACTCCAAATTTTCCACATTCCATGCACAAACCCTAGGGCCACCATGGAATCATAATAAAAAATCTACCTTATCTAATGGTATAATAGGGATCTACATCATTTTTTATCTTTGTTCTTTCTACCTTACTAGAACTCACCATTCTCACCCACCACCTAGAAATTGCCCACACACATAGAAGAGCCACACCAACTATGCTTCCACACAACCAAAATCTAACAATAATTATATAGGGAATCCTCTATGCTTTATAAGTTTCCCACACATATGTTAAAAATTCCATTGATTTATGCCACCACAAAACTCTCCTATCAACCAATACTAAGCCATCCTCATATGACCCTATACTATTCCATAAAAGTGGTGAAGGCCTCACTCTTGTACTTTAAGAAATTACACCCATGTACACCATGAGAATTGATCAATAAAGGTGAGCACATACTTGTCCCTAGAAAATAATGGAGTTAGGAATGACATAAGATCACTATGAACCATATCAAGGGGTGCCTTGGCATGAGAGGCCTTACTCTTAGGAAAAGGGTCTTGATGATGTTTCTCAATTACACAACCTCAACAAACTCCCTTAGTGCATGAAATCCAAGGAAGACCAATCACCATATCCTATGTACTCAATTACTCAAGATGCATGTAATTTAGATTTCCATAACATTCTTGCCAAAGTCCACTGAAATAATTAGCATGCGTAATGAGGGATGATCCTAAAGAAGACTCTGAGCATTTGGAGATGGCTCTGAGTGGGAACGGGGGTGTGAATGACCTAGAGGCAAGTAACAAGGATGACGAAGATGGATATGGCTCAAAGGATGACGACCCGGATGAATGGGTTATTATGGTGGAGGTTAAATATGCAGGGCTCCATATTTTTTGGGTGGAGGCTCAGGGAAGTGCTTCCCTTCATTTCTTTGTCAAAGCCTCATTTGTTGAGGCAGAGTTGATGGAAGGTGCTAAAACACCAACCTGGATAAGGAAGGAGGTGCCAGGGAAGCCCTGATGGAGATGGTTTTGACCGAGAGTGGGAGCATCCTAGAGGCTTATGTTGAGGTCAATGGAAAAGGAACTAGTTTAGAGGATGAATACCATGGAAATGGATTAGAGGATGGATGGGATATTGTTTTGGTAGAGAAGGAAGACGAACGAACCTGGGAAATTATGGGTTGGAGACTCAGAGAAGAGTATTTTGCCAAGCTAGGAGGATCGATGGAAGGCCTCAGGGCTGGTGCTATGGGAGGAGGAACTAGTGTTGGTTTTGGATGTGATGGAGGATGAAGTGGATATTGCACTAGTGGAGAAGGAAGGTGAATGGACCCTATATATTTGGATGGAGACTTAGAGATGGGTACTCTTCAATATTACTGAGCTAGGAGGCTCAATTATAGGCCACTATGTTACTGCAGCCCATCTCTCTAAATCTCAAGAGGCTTTGGAACTATGTAGGATGGCTTTGTGTGGGATTGGGTGTGGCTTGGAGTCATTGGTGGTGATGGAGGTGATGGTGGCTTAGGGGGTGTAGGGGGTTTAGGTAGTGGTGGAATGGTCGGTGGTCTAGGTCTAGGGGAGGTAACATTTTTAGCACTGGTGTTAGATTTTCATGAAGGTGCAGGAGGCAGTAGAGTTTGACATTAGATGTGGTGTTGGCTCTAGAACTCGTGCAGGAGGAGTGTGGTGGAGACTCTGAGCGCAAAGGAGGAGGAGGTGTGGGAGGTGGACTTAGTGGTGGTTTTGAACTTGCTAGTGGTGTTGAGGATGGTTTAGGTGGTGGGATCAATAGAGAAGCAGGTGGTGGCCTTGGTGGAGTTTTTGTTGGGGCCTTGGTGTAGGTGCTCGCAGCAACTAGGGTAGTGGTAGTAGCCTCGAAGGTGGTTGGGAGGTGATTGCGGCCTAGGTGGTGCTTTGGGAGGTGGATGTGTGCTAGGTGGTGGTCCAAGTTGCTGTGGAGGTTGTTGTTCTAGTGGAGGTGATGGAGTGAGAGCATACATCAAGATTTCAAATCCTAGGGAGTGTTGATTGTAGTCATGGCTACAATTTTGGTGGTGGAGTTTGCAGATATGAGGGTGACTCAACTCGATGTGTGGAATTGAGTTAGTACAAGATTGAGGTTTTTCAAAACTTAGCATGTTTATGACTTCTATCATTGGCCAACCTTTGGACATTCACTTTTGTGACATACCCATGTCCCTTTTTGGCCCCTCAACAAGTAGATTTTTGGCAAGTAAGTTGATAGCATTTACTATTGGCCCGGCCAGTCTTTTCTAGTCTTGTCTAGTGGTAGCTATCTTATGGGGGTGTTTTTCCTTTTGGCTTCTTTGTTCAGTGATGTGAATGGACTCTTGGGTCGGGCTTTTGCCTCCCCTTTCCTCCCTTGTATTTGGAAAGCTTTTTGTTGCATTTCTTTGGGTTTTTGTAATCTCGTTGTTTTGTTAACCGTTGGACCTCACGTTGGCGTCCTTGTCCCTCCATTGTAATATGGAGATTTTGATTTTAATAAAATTTGTATGGTGCTTTGCACCTTTTTCAAAAAAAATCAGTCCCTAAAGCATCCATGGTGAAGTAGAAGGTAGAGGAGAACACCATCATCATAACTCCGTTAACTCATAAAGTTAACAACAATTGCCATGTTTATTACTTGTTTTAAATTACCTGGAGGAGAATATACTAACAGATGGAGAATTTTCTTGCATCTCATGTTATACAATATTGTTGGACAGCCATTCAAGATAAAATTAAACTTTTTCTTGCAAATTTAGATGGTTTATACAACATTGTTGAATGGTCATTCACAATAATTTGATTCCAACAATATTTTTTCTTCAATGGCTAGTACTTTTAGTTCCACACAATCATATGTTGTCACTCAATATTGTTAAAAGGTCGTTTCAAAATAATTACGTCAAGAGGTATAATCTAGATAGACATGTAATAGTGTATCACTATATTCACAAAAATTATTTCTATAAGATTATTTATTTTTAAAATATAACACATTTTTATGTATTTAAAAATTATATTTCTTTACTTTCAAATCATTTAAAAATTATTATGTCTAGAGGCATTCATCAAGAAGTATCCTGTCATATGTAAACAAAAAAACAGGAGTCAAATAATTAATATTTAATAATAAAAATTATATTAACTTCAAAGATAATGGAGAATTCTGCTTTGTCCTTTATTTATCAATACCTGCAATAAATTGTAATACAAAATTTTACTGTCATATTATCCAATCCACCATGACTCGGATGAAGATTATTTCAAAGAAAAACAATCTAAGAACACCCTGGTGCGCAAAATCCAATTCCAGGGCCACAAGTTCCAAGATCACAGCACACTCGGACACCTGGGTATGTGTTACAATCATCAAAGCTCTTGCAGAGATAAAATCCGAGGGGACAATCAATCTGCCCACTTACAGCTGATATTGCCATACCGAAAATTAATACAAACAATACAACACATTTCAAATCTCCCATTGTGTTTGCCATTCTTGTTTTTGAATGGAAAGAGCAGGATAAGTTGATTGAATAATTTGCTCGGACGATGTGGCTTAAATATGTGGGCAGAAGATGATTTTCGTTTGTTGAATGTAACGAAGTTAACAAGAATGATTTGTTCTGATAACTGTAAACCGCCTGCAGCTTGGGCCGGCCAATTATTTATTCTTATTCATCATCGTCAGTAACGCAGAGTAACCAATCCTATTGTTTGTTGCTGGTCCCTAACGTATGCGTCTGACCATTTGAATTATCTTATACCCTTGTCAAGTTAAATCCACAGTTCTTTGAGTATCCACTCATATTTTTCATGTCATAGTTGCCACTAAATTTGAATTAAATTTGGATTGATATTTATAATATAAATCTTTATACAAAGTAGTATGGAACATTTATTTTGGAGGTCCTTATTTCACTTATATTGCAAATAAGTCAAAAATAAATGTTTCTAGAAAAATACTTCTCACCTTTTTTACATAGATTTATCTAAGATAGCATATCTATCACATCCTCGTGGAAGGTAGAGCTTCCATGTTGGACCCACATGACAAAAACAAAAGAAAATGAAAATGAAAAGAGAGATGATGGCAAATTTACCAACTGCCATATTGGAACAAGAAAACTTAAATGTGGATGAAGACCATTTCTCTATTGGAAGAGACAAATTAATGGCTTGTGCACCTTGAGGAAGGAAGGCCACCTACCATGCCATTATGAAGGCATGGCATCCCTTTGCACATCAATTATGTCATGCACATCAATTATGTCTGGAGTTAGACGATTGTAGGGTATGGACATCCATCAAAGCATAAAGGATAGAGGAATTCTATCAAATGTGGTGGTTGGGCGCAACAAGAAATAGGATGAGTTGTTGCTCTGTAGGAGCATTTTTGTGATCCTTTTGATAGATTTTTGGGACAAAAATTTTGGAGGAAGAAAAGCAAAAAGGAGGCATGAGAGAAAAAAGAATTGGTTGGGGTTGTTTGGTTGTGTGCAGAGGTCGTGGAAGCCCTTTTCCAATCACCTAGCTAAACCTAAATGCCCAAAAATAGCAAGTTTCATTTACCTTTCATTTGTTCTTTCTTTACCAGTAGTTTCTCTTTCATTTTTTCCTATTATAGTTGTGTAGAATAGGGATTTTGATTTCTAGCATGACTATGTCCATCATTTGCTCAATAAACATTAGTGTCATGTTAATTCAAATAATGTGGAGGCATGTAGGTGAAATAAAGCACATATTTTAATTGTTATATACTGTAAAATAGGCGCCTAGACAAGGCATTTCTGCATCTCCATGGCAAACCCTTGACACATATTGTCACCGCTTCCGCCAAATATAATATCATCTACATATACCACGACTATCAACTGGTCATCACACACGGTCTTGATATAAAGATTGCTATCAGCAATCCCTTTCTTGAATCCTTGTTGTTGTAGATACTTATGAAGTCTTGCATACCATGCCCTGGGGGCTTGTTTTAATCCATAGAGGGTTTTCTTCAATCTACACACAGAGTCCATGTTTTCTGATAATAAGAACCCTTCTGGTTGTTCAATGTATACCTCTTCCTCTAGATTTATATTAAGAAAGGCAAACTTAACATCCATTTGATAAACCTTAAAAAAATTTAAACTGGCAAATGCTAAGAACATTATAATAGCTTCCATCCTAACAACAGATGCAAAAAAATTTTCAAAGTCAATACCTTCTACTTGGGCATAACTTTTGCATACTAACCTTGCTTTGTTCCTCACAACTTGGCCATCTTCATTCAACTTGTTTCTAAAGACCCACTTAGTGCTAATCACATTCTTGTCTTTAGGTCTTGGGACAAGTTCCCAAGTTTCATTCTTTTCTATTTGATTTAGTTCATCTTCCATGGCCTCTATCCAAGGTTTATCTTCACTTGCTTCTTTGAAGTTCTTAGGTTCTATTTTGGAGAGCAAGGACAAATTTTCACTTTCAACATTTTCCATTCTTGTTTTAATTTCACCATCTTTGTCACCTAGAATCAAGTCTTATGAATGATTACTTTGAACAAATTTAGATGGTGTCTTAGATGCTATTCTTGATGGTGTCTTTGTGTTTCTTTGCTCAACCACCTCATTCTCATTTTCTTCCTCTACTTCCTCTTCTTTGCAATTGTCTTCATTTTGATGATCAACCTCTCGTGTCAAGTATCATGGTAATTTCTTTCCTACAACCTCTTACTATAGCACCTGTAGGCTTTACTCCTTGAAAAGTAACCAAGAAATATTCCTTCATCCCCCCTAGAATCAAACTTTCCCAAATCTTCTTCATCTCTCCTTATATAGCATAGACTCTTGAACACTTTGAAATGCTTCACAATTACATGCCTTGTTTTCCATAACTCATACAGTGTCTTGTTGTTGTTTACTCTAATTTGTCCACGGTTTAGAATATAAACTATTGTATGAACTGCATCCCTCCAAAATGTGTCAGGTACTCTGGACTCATTTAGCATGGTCTTGGCCATCCCTTGGACTGTTTTGTTCTTTCTTTTCACCACTCCATTTTGTTGTGGAGTTCTTGCAACCGAATAATGTCTTCTTATTCCATCCTTCTCAAAAAAATCTTCAAATTCATTTGAAATGAATTCTCCTCCTCTATCTGATCTAAGACATTTGATCTTCAGGCATGTGTCATTCTCAACTAAGGCTTTAAATGGCTTAAACTTGTCTAGGGCTTCAAATTTTTCTTTTAAGAATGTAACCCAAGTCATTCTAGAATAATCATCAATTAACAACATGAAATACCTTTCTCCTTGCATATTTTTTGTTCTGGTTGGCCCACAAAGATCCGTATGTATGAGCTCCAAAGGCTTCAGTGTAGAATATTCCTTCGATTTGAGGCTCACTCTAGTTTTCTTCCCAAGTTGACATTGCTTACAAATTGTTGGTTAACATATTTGTCCTTTCAAGTTTATACTCCTTTGCCCACACGAAGGACAACTCGACCAACAGTTGAGTCACTTGCAATGTTAGTTGCAAGTGCTCTCTGCTTATTTTATAAGGCGCAGTTATCTTCGATAAATATACAATGAATGAAAATTGGATGTGCTTTTAACTAAAAAGTAGGAAAGGCACACTAACACCTACTCCTAACTATGAAAATAGACGCGAAAGATTGGTTCAAAATGGAGTGAATGCACACAAACGATACAAAGCCCATTTATCCCACACCCACAAATGATAACAGATTGATTAAAGACAGCCATATTCCTCTCAACTCATTCCAATATAACAGGGGCAATATTGAAGACAGATTATAAATTGACATAAGAAAAGTTGCAATCAGAGAAGATATTTAAAAACATAAAATTCTATAAATGATTCTTCATTTCTTCAACAAAACAGAACTCTACACCTGTACGTAAGTTGAATTAAGAAAAACACAACTGATTACAGATTAATAGAAAATGAAATTGATTCCTCCTCCTCTGTTTCCCAGAACAGCCGGAAAAGATCCTCTATATTTCCTCCTGGTTGGCAATAAATAGAGCCTTTTTGGAGACCATTCACCTCCCGTAATTGCCTCTTCAAGAATAAGTTACAATAGAAAATACTTTTCTTTCCCGTGAGTAAGATTTACTTTTCCTCTCCCTTAACTGCCTCTTGAAAGGTAAATGCAAAAAGAATTAAATCTTTTATCTTCCCGTGCCCACTTTCCTTATAAATCCATCATTATTTCTAAAGTGAGGTCTAGGAATTTAGCCAATCACATTATTTTGTTTAGTTATTAAGCCTCCTTTCATCTGATTACCTTTATGATTTATGTTTATTCATAATCTTTTCATTTCTGCAGAATTTATGCCTTTGTAATCCTTCCCGAGAATGTTTATATTTCAACCATTCCTGCACAGAACATTTCTTCATCCAATCAAGCTAACTTCCATGCAACGCAGCAAATGTAAATTTCTCCATCCTTATTCTTTGCATTCTAGATCTCCATTTAGTTGTGGAAGAACCCAATTTAAGAAGCTATCATATGTTTTCTCTACTGATCTTTGGCTTGAATATCCAACCAACATATCCCAAAGTTCTCCAACAGTCCAATAATGACATGAGACCCATTCCGTGAACATTATAAGTCTTTTAGAGAATTCCTCACCAAATGTGAAACACAAAACAAAAGGTCGTGAAGCTTGAGATGTTGCAATCCACTGGAGAATACTTTTAAGTTCAACATCACCACCAAATGCTCCATACCCTCAATTGCCAGTTAACTCCTACACTGTAATTAAATTTTCGTTAAAACCTTTGGGACTGAAATCTCCATCACTAATAAGGACATGTCAACCCTCAAGAAGGATGAATAAGGCTCTGGAAAGGGGCAGATCTACACTCATCATTGCTCTACCATCGCTGCCACTTGACTACAAGTTGTGCTTTGTGACATCAAATCCTCGGCCTGACCAAAATATTATCCTGCTACGGTTATAAGGATATTCAACATAGGAAGTTCATCATTTTTGGTCTTAGCAGCCCTCAAACGTGCACATTTTTTTAGCAAAGCTCTTACTGAGGCACATGTCTCCACATCTAGTGGTTTCTCCAAACTGCACAAAGAACAAACAACACACTGCCCGGCCTTAGTGCTCTGACCACTATTTCGTAGAAAGGTCTTTTCAAACATTTCCTAAGCAGGACCTACTGGAAAAAGAGTCCACAAAGATCGCATCATATACTCCAGTCGGACATTGAATCTCCATTTTGGGCAAGACTTAACTCAAGGAACTCAAGATAGACATCATCAAGAGAAAGAATAACAACAGTATTACTAGGAACCATTTCAACAAGGTCACCAATAGGATTGGCTGCTGCCGCTTTTGTAATAGATACACTATGCCATAGCTTCAAGGAGGACCTAATGATCGGTTGATATCTTGTCAAGTTATTCTATACAACACACTCTGCCTTCAGCAAGAACCATTGTCCCAGCTTTAAAGGCATACTTGCCTGTCAGAACATTTCAAACTATAATCATTAATGAAAATTGCTATTTCAATACAGTTCGGGAGACGTCCACAACTGATTCGGAAGCTTTCATCCGGCACAGGTATCAGGGCTCATTTCCATATAATGTCCCATATCAATGATCTACATTGCATTATTGATGGTGATGCTCATTTTAGCAATATCCGCTGCCAAAGCACACTTTGTAAGATACTCATGACGTTGTAATAGCTTTTTCTTTGGCTTTCTCCTCTGCATTCTCAGTTTCAAGTCTCCTTACATCTGAATTGGTTCGCAATATAGACATCTATACGCTTCCATTTAAATGAACAAGACCAATCATAAGTTTTGTAGGATAATATAGAAGGTACATCCTCCAATTTAGTTTTCTTTGCAATGATGAAGTCACCTTGATTATGTTAGCTGCAACTACAGTCATATCCTTCAATATGGATGCATTGAATATGCATATTGTTCTCTTTGACAGACGGCAGAAATGTTGTGAAGTTTCTAAAGCTTCCATTTTGTGCATATCCTACGATCATGGAGTGCCATGAGATCACATTTCACATACATGTCCATTGGAGCAAATCGAACTGTAACACTTGACAAGGATTGTTACTTCTCTGCATCTTGATGGGTATCTGTAACAAATTCAAGCGCTCCCAACCTGCTAGAGCCGCATAACAATTGTATATGCTTCGATGGATTCCATGCGTTTCTTCAATGTGAGCCGCAGGTCGGAAGGATATTGGTGAGTGTTGTGAAGTGTGGTTCACATCCGTCGATTGCATCTGCACAAAAGTCACTGTTGTGTATCTTCTGAAATCACTGCAGTTCATGAGACGGCTCCTCTTGCAAACCAATTCACATGCTTTGATCTATTATTAGCTGAACAAGCTTTGCCAGCAAGCGGTCTAGCGTTACTCTTGCACTGTGAGACAGATCACTTTGAGCATAAATGGTATTTCTAATCTCTTCTGCAACTTTTCTGCACTCACTCTTCGTTCCTTGTAAACCACAGCTCGACTCCTCCACAGTCCCTCGTGATCCACTGGAAAGGTGGTTCATTTACCTCTTACATTTGCAACAATCCACAGTCTCATTCTCTCCACTAAGTGAAATCTCAGAATCCTTAATAGTCCCGACAACACAGGTGAGTCGGGAAGTCAGACTTTTTATGGAGTTTTGAACTTTTGTTTAAGAGTTCTAAAAACTCCCGACTCTTTGACTTTAACAAGTGAATTTGCAAACGAAGTGAGGTCGGGCTTTCAGAGCTTTTGTGAACTTTTGAAATTTTGGAGTCGGGTATTCATAAGATTCTTGAACTCAACAACTTCCCGACATCAAAGGGTTTTATTGTTCATAAAGTCTTTTTAGAATTGGGCATAAAACTTAAAGCCTCCTAAAACATGCCTTTAATAAAGTCATTTTTCCTTCACCGTGGACTTTACCACAAAGCGATCATCCACCTTTTCAAATTTTGGAAAAAGCTATTAGAATCCATAATATTTCATGAAAATCTGATTTAACCCCGTAAACAAACTTAGAACCTCGAGACGGAAAACTCGATATTTCACACATACTAACTCTGTTTTTCATGAAATTCGGACAACAGGTTCATCAGATAACGCTGAGCAGAACTTAGAATTATTTTAATCTCCAACAACTGAAAAATCAAATTTTTACTTTGTTTGTGAATCACGGACGGTAAAAAGTGAAGTTAAAAATCTTGCAACCGGTAGAGTATCTTGGCATGAGAACTTGCCAGGTTGGGTGGAATAGGAATAGAATCAGGCCCATAAGAGGATTTGAGACCAGCTTCTATAGATCTTCAGAATTAAATGTTTTTATGATTGAGCAAATTCTGGGGCACATAGGGGAATGCACGGAAAATTTGAAAATCTTCAAGTTCAAATTTTGGGGTAACACAAATAATATTCGAAAGCTTTGAGATCTTCGGCATGTCTCTCACTGCTTCCTTATGGTTGATCTTAACAAGGTTGTCAAAATTTAAGTGCCCCAATCTCTTGTGCCATAACCAACTTTCATCTTCTTGGCCCATATAACACTAAGCATGTAGAGATTGTTGCCTACTCTACTAGCTTCTACAACACGTTTTTCTTCTTTTCTTATTTCACATCCTTCTGCATGAAATGTGAGGGTGTACCCTTGGTCACATATTTGACTCACACTTAGAAGATTGTGTTTCAAACCTTCAACATATAATACATTTTCAATTCTTGTTCTACCATTGTCTAGATTCAGAATACATTTTCGTGATATCTTTGTGGATGCATTATCTCCAAATCTCATTGTCCCGCCATTCATCTTTTTCAAAGTGAAAAATTTGTTTTTGTCCCCTGTCATATGTCGTGAACAATCATTGTCTATGTACCACTGATCTCCTTCATTTCATGCATGTAGGGTTGTTTGAACTAGCATAGACTTTTCTTTCTTTTCTTCTTCTTTCTTTCTCCACATCTTTGAATTTTCTTTTCCCTTAGTCTTTTGCTCTTCCTCCTTATTTTGCTTAGGAGGCTCTGCAAAGCTACATCTACAAAATTTTGTTGTATGTCCAAAATTGTTGCACTTATAGCATATTATATTGTGATCCATAAGCAGAGCAAATGAGATGAAATTCTTGTTTGTGAACCCATGACTCCTATTCTTGTTCCATGCAAAATTGGTGTATGCTCCATGGTTCATTATTTTATGCCTAATGTTGTTTCTTGCATGCATTCTACAATCTATTGCTTTATGACCAAATTGATTACATAAGAAGCAATAGCCAAAGAAAGAGTGATAAAACCTGGTCATGTGAGCTTGCCTTTGTGGAAGAGGTTTCATGAATGTGTCATTCTTAGTATCTGGAGACATGCTTTGCTTCAAGTTTTCCTTCTTTTTGCTGATTTCATTTTTGATAGAGCTTTGAAGAAGATTTGAATAGGTCTTCGGTTTTTCTTCATTTGATTCCTTAGGAGATTGAACTATTTTAGAACTTTGACCTTCTTCATATCCAATACCACTCTTATCAAATGTAGACTTTTGAGAGCTGATGATTTTATCTAATATTTTTTAACTCTTCATTTTTCAATTCCATGTTTGTTTTCTCTAACTGCTTTCTTAGAGAGACAATCTCAGATTCTAATTTCTCACAATTTTCTTCCTTTTTCTTCAAATGGCTTCTCACTGCCTCCTCTATTCTTTTAGCTTCTTCAATTTGAACCTTTAGATCTATGATCATCCTTTCTGCTTCTTCAAGGGCTTGAGATGCTTTGGCCTTGGATTCATCATCTTATTGAATCTTCAATTTTAGTATCGAGTTTCTTCTTTGAAGCCTTTCGATCTCATCATAGGCAAAATGGAGTTCCTCCTCAGGATCCACTTCTTCATTATCTTTGTTCTTCTTATCTCTTGAATCTTTCCCTTCTTTTCAGTTATCTTCATCACTCTTTGCTTCCATTGCCATAAAGAGTGTTTCTTCTTTATCATTGTTGAAAAATTCTTTATCGCTTTCTTCCGATGAGTTGTTATATTCCTTGGAGTAAAGGCTCTTCTTGTACCTTTGGAAGTTCTTCTCTTGTTGACCCTTCTTATATTGTTGAAATCCTCTTCCTTTGTTCATGTTATAGTCCTCTTTATCGTCGCTGCTCTCATTTTTGCCCTACGATCACTTAAAAGCAAAATTACCTATTCTACTACAATTAAAATATTTAAATGGTAACTTACCTTGGTACTTACTTGATCCTTTCTTTAGCTTCCTCATGAAATGGGCATCTTCTTCATTCGTTTCATTGTTTGAACTATCATTTGGTTCATGCTCTTTATTTTTTCCTTTCCTCAATGCTTTGAAGGTTGCCTCCCTTTTGGAAGGTTTATCCATGGTTCTCATTTCATATGCAGTAAGAATTCCATGCAACTCATCCTTTGTCAGTTTATCCAAATCTTTCATTTCTTCAATCACCGAAACCTTGGGATCAAATCTTAGCGGTATAGATCTTAATACTTTTTGCACGATCACGGCCTCTTTAATTGTTTCTCCAAGACCTCTTATAGTGTTCACTATCTCATCGACTTGAAACAAATAAGAAGCTATGTTTCTTCTTTCATTTTAAGGCTTTCAAATTGTGCCCTATGGGTTTGACGCTTTGCCTTCTTCACTTTATCATCTCCCTCATAAATATTCTTTAGCTTATCCCACATCTCCTTCGCAGATTTGCAACGCATTACTTTTACAAACTTTGATTCAGACAAACCACATAAAATAGTATTCTTAGCTTTGGCATTATTTTCACTTTTCGTCTTTCCAGCTTGATCTGTAGGTGGGGTTGCTGGAGCAATATAACCATTTTCAACGGATTGCCAAATATCAAACCCTAGAGTATTTAAATAAGTTTCCATCCTTATGCTCCAAAAGGCATAGTTTGTCCCATCAAATAGTGGTGCCCTGTTTGAGGAAAACACATATCCTTCTTGACCGGCCATGTGTGCTTTCAAGATCTACCTTCAAGCGGTTAGGCTATTCGTGAAGGAACCTACTCAGATACCAATTGATGAGCACACCGTTATACTGAAAGGAGGGGGTGACTCAATATAAGACGATCTTTTACTTTTCAAAACCTAATTAACCACAACAATAACACACATGCAAGATCTAGCAATTACGAACACAGAAGGAACACACGATTTATGTGGAAGCCCTTGCGGAAGAAAACCACGGCAAAATATTGCTCATATATTGATCTTCTTTGTAGGCACCAACCCACTGGAGACACCAATCCCCACTTACAGAATTTGTAGGCACCAACCCACTGAAGACACCAATCCCCACAACTGAGCACCAACTCAACAAGAGACACCAATCTCTTATTTGATAGGCACCAACCTTCAAATCCTTCAATGACTAATATCAAAACTATGTAGAAACTTCTTCCCTCACGAATTTGATCACAACTCTTGTAATGTCCTTCACAAATCTGATTCAAATCATGCACTATCTTCTCTCACAAATCTGATCACAAATATCTCAAAATCTTCCTTCAAAATCTGATCTTATTCTTCACACATATTCATCAAATAAATCTACACTTTTCTTTCATTCATAGGTTGCTTGTATGCTTCAAAATAGGTCTGAAATACTCTTCGTAAGTACCTGCCCTAGATCTGCTCTAAATCAAAAATATATTCTATTCATTTCACTCACACTTCTTCACTCCATCCACAACTATTATTTCAATGAAAGGATGTGTCTCTTTGTGTTGGTGACAGCTCTTCATATAACACACACCTCTTGATTTTGTCTTCTAGTGGAGCGCTTTCATTTGGAAGTTCGACCACTTGTTACATATTTATTTTAAACTTAAATTTCATCATATAAGTGGCACCAATCTCATAAGGAATTCGGCCACTTTATTGCATTTAAATCTCTAAACAAAAACAAAGCACTGATTTAGGAAGTCCACCATGCTTGTCTTATTGTATTCTTCAAGAATGGCGCTAAGGAGGGAGTCAACCAGGCTTTAAAAGAAGATTTAAATCTTTAATTAAACCATGTTTTGGTGCTTTGATTAGGTGGTAGTCGGCCATCATATTGGACTATGACTTTTATAATATTTATCTTCAATGTACTCCATGCCTTCTTTTACGAGTGTCTTCTTGCATTGTGGCATCAATGATATTATCTATTTTGGCATCAAAGACAACAATTTCTAACACATGCCTCTTGATTTAAGGCATCTTCTTATTCATAGGAAAGTTCAGAAGATTCATCTTCCTCAAATTTAGACTCCGATTTAAAATTTCCAACTGTGAACTTTTCTTCTACTTCCTATTATGTTGTCATATATAGTTTCAATTTTTCTTCACATTGGTGAGCAACCATTTCAGCTAGCACATTAGCAGCTGATAGAGAATCTTGGTCATCTTTTCTCATGTTGTCCAATAAGACTTATAAGAGAGGATGGGGAACATCATCCCTCATTAACAACCAAAGTCATGATATTTTGCATTACCTGACATAATATTCGTATCATGATCATTTCTAGTGGCAGCAAAGAAGTAGCCAAACATTTGGAGTATTAGGCTTTCACAATCATTGTCGAGCATCATCACACAAGTTCGAACCTTGCAATAGTTTCTAAGATCTTGACCATCTTAGCAAAAGAAGGGCTTTTGATATCACCCAAACCTTGAAAACTTTCCACAAACAGCTGAAGTATCTCCCTCATCATTTCATCATCATAAGGAGTTTGGGGAGCTGGTATTCTTGTGATTTCACCAATGCAAGTGATAACTGCAAGTCTCACATCATTGTACGGGTGCCTCAACAACTCTGGTTTAACTAAATTGGTCACTAAAGGAGCGATGGCAATCTGCATCTCTTCAGAGTGACTGCTCAATCATACTCAAACAATTCTCGACTAGATTTAGAATGCATAGTACTATACCCTTTGGTAGTGACAGATGTCCAAGTATTTTTCCGACACTAAAAAGTTTCTCTGCTATTTCTGAAACCATGATTCACGGGAAAGTGCATACCAACTTTTTTGAATTTTCTGTCACAACTAGATGGAGTGATGAACTTAACACAAACAACTGCTAAAACAAGGTTATGCAATTACTGAACACTTTCGTGCAAGTGTTGATCACTAACATGCAACTGAAAATCTGCAACAAGGGTTAGCTTCCCAACAGGTTGGCAAGATCACCAGCTCCAGTACCACTGTAATAACCACCCTAGTCTTTTCCAAATAATTTCAACTGAAATAAAGAGCACAAACAGTGTCTGATACACTTTATGATCACCAAGATCCCAAGGTGGGCAAGGTGAGAGCATACCGTGCAGTGGATCATTCCTTCTTATCCATCTCCTACTAAAGTATGTAATGCAAGGATTCATACCATTAAAGCTCTGTTGATGTAGATGTAGTTGCAGACCACAACCACCATGAAATCTCACTAGCTCGCTGACAAACTGATTGGCTTTGTTCTGAAATGAAATTGCAGCACTGTGAACTCAGACCAACATTAGGGAAATCACACACAAATCTGCTTAAAACCCAACTCTGAACACCCTCTATCGGCTTTGAGGATGATCAAATACATAAGAAATAATAATATGCTGATGCAAATGTGAGCAGCTCTGTAAATGATAATTTCCTTCTTCAATGAGCAACCTCAATATTGAACAGCAGGAATAAATTTATCAAATATGCCTCTAACAAGTTGCCTTGCTCACATAACCTCCAAGATAATGTCAGCGCCTCTTGACAAGACACCACACATCCTCCCAAATCTCACATTCAAGCCAACAAGGGTTGCGGCTCTATATATGAGTGTTGCGACTTAAAGTAAGTTGCAGTCCCTTTTGGAAAGGCTGCTACCAATCTGATCTGGGTTGCAGCTCTTCAAATAGCAGCTATAATGTAAAGGTTTCTTCAATCTGTCGTCCCAATATATAAACCATATCTGCTAAGCATTGTAGATATTGGGTAAAACCCTCTTCAACTCTCACAAACTTCAATAAAGATCTTCAATACAATCTTCAGTCAAGCTCGCACAAATCTATTATTGCCTGCAATCTCAACAAATTTGTTGAATAAACCCTCCTTGAAGGCAAACTCCGAAAATGGTGGAAATTTATAAACCTTCAGCACAAATCTTTGCAAAATAATAATCAAACACTGCAAACCAAAATTTAAGAAGAGAAACTCATAATATTGTCAATTTAGGTCAGCCTCATGAAACAATTATCTTATATAACTGTAGTATCCCTTACTTGGATTTTTGACTCAACTCACAAATTTTCTGAATTTTTTACTCTACTGTCAAATAGTTGGCATGCAGGGGAATATGTGTGTTTTCCAACCAATTTTATGTGTAGCTTGGTAAGAATGATATTAAGAATAATTGTAATGAAGCTTTGATATTCAAAATAATGATATAAGAGTTTCCATTGAATTTCAATAGGCAGATTTGCATATACCGGTCAATAATAACATATCCTGATGAAAGTCAATAATAACATATGCTGATGAAAATCAATAATAACATGAGACTAATCTGGAAGCTGATATACCCCTGTAGTCTATTTGAAATCAGACATATATCTGAAAACCATACATTATAATCCTTAAGATGTGGCAAAGCCTCTATTGAGGTGTATAGACTTCTAAAGAGGGTACAGACATCTCATAAAGCTGCAATACCTCTTTCAATCCTTTACGCAGCCCTCTTAAATTCCCCTAATTCCTCACGCAGCTTTGTCTTTCATTTTTCCTTCTTAAAAAAGGTATTAAATAAGTGGGCCACCCTCCACTTGAAATTCCATCTCTTGAACATGTACGGTCAGCCTTGCCTAGGTTGGTACGGCAGTCTTCAACACCAAGACTGTTGGAAATTGTAAGGTAAGGCCAGCAGTTGTGGCTGTGTGAAACAATAATCTTTAATTTCTGTCTTTGTATTTTAGGATCTCACTTGCACACACAACACAATATCTTTCTGGTATATATAATATTCAATCTCACACACTGCACTACAAATATCAAATTTGTATTGTTTGCAATCTCACAAATTTGTATAACCCTTCCAACATCAACATGCAAAAATATACTTTCGATAATAAACTTTAAACTTCTGATCTGCAAATAAATAATCCTTTGAAGCCCTTGATATATTCTCTAATGAAGCACAATGTTGACTCCTAAATGAAGCCAATCCACAATGGCAATCTTCAGCTGGTCTTCCACAACCTCAAAATGCTGAAACAATGAAGAAAACTTCGTTCTCCAAAGCCAAATATGGTTAAACCCTAGTTTCTTCTTCTCCAAGAGAAGAGCTCTCCAAAATATCAAACTACAATTTGTAAAATGATCCAAAATGATAAATGAATTTTCTTTCAAACTCCCTTTAAATACTCCTCCTGCAAGTGGTCGATTCAATATGAGGCATTTTAATCATTTAAAAATATCATTAATATCATTTGCTTTGGCACTTTATAATATATCTCATAAGTGGCCGCCCAATATAACTTAAATGCACCTTTTTAATAACTTGACTTTATAGTCATTAAATGGCCTTTTAAATAATAAAGTCAAATAACATTTAATAATGTGCACTTTTAATTAATATTTAATTATTATTAAAGCTTTACTTTAATAATAATTAAACTCCATAAATAAACATCATTTAATAATTCTGGCTTCATCACTGGCTAGCCCACTACTCCCACTGTCAATCTAGATGCCTTACTAAAAATAGTAAGGTGGGTCTCTAATGTCCAACTAACTTACTATAAATAGTAAGTATATGCAAATAATGCCAAAAACCCCTGAATATCAATGCCTCAGAACATACGAAGGATCTGGAAATGAAAACACGAACAACTACCCTCTAGAGAGCCATAAAACTCCACAACAGGGTCCTCTAAACACCATTATTAGCCTACGAGGACCCGGTGATAGGCTAAAGCATCAAACTCTGATGCTCGGTCAAAATAGGGACATTACAATAACCTCTTTCATCAATTCCATGGCATAAGAAAGCCTTAATTTATGTGTGCCAAGAAATAGGTCTTCATTAAGAATCACCAAGGCCTCAAACCACCAAATGTGCACACCTATACCTCGGGAATGACTCCAATCAACCTCTTTCTTCATTACAAGTCATGAGACAAATTGTAATGCTAAAAGGTTGAAGATTTGTGCTATCACTCATGTTGTAGAATTGGTATGTAACAATTGTAAGTCTAAAAGGCTTAATTGTAATGCCTAGTGGCTTGATGTAATTATTGTAGATGATGTAATTATTTTCCCTATGCATTTGCTCTATATTTGCTTTTGTTCATTGTTTGATCAGATCTAGATGTTTGGTACTTAGATCTTAGGGTTGCAGTGGATAGTCTTTCATTAGACCCTCCATCCATGACTACATCAATTGTTTAGCCAAATGCTCTCGTTGTTGTCCCAACCGTTGTTGATTTTCCCTAGTACTTTTCACAAGGCCTTCAAATAGGATTACTCTTGCATTCAACTTCCCCATGGCTATCTTTTGAGCTCTGTTATCACTATCATACAAACCTTCCACAAACCCACAAGAATCAAATCACTCTGATACCAAAAATGATTCCTAAACTCTTAAAATTAGAATTCAAGAATCACATAATTGTTTTAGATTCTTGCTACTTTTTAAATGCAAATGAAGTTTACTTAAGAGTAGAGAATATTGTGATTAAAAACAAAAATATAAACTTGCACCAACTCACAAAACTCAAATTTTACCTTGAAAACCCCAAATGTGGAGGAAAGAACAGTTTGCTACCTTCTTTATTATCTTGAGAAGATAATTACAAGAAGTTGGACTTCAATTCTGCCCTCTTTTGTTATCTCCTTCCTATGTACAGTTGAACTTTCCCTACAAATATTTCTCCTTTCCTCTCAATCTCCAAAACTTGCTTTCAAATCAAGTTACAATTCCCTTTCACAGATTTCTATGAACAAGAAGATTCTCCCTAGCCCTAGAAGAATTCCTCCGCACACAAGAAGCTGAAACAGTGATTGTACAATTCACATTTGCAATCTAAAGTGCTATCAGTGGATATTAACAGGGTTGCAGTCCAGACCATGTCTCTAGCTCAAATCAAGTTATATCCCCTTTTATAGATTTCTGTAAACAGCGGGGTTCTCCCCAGCCCTAGAAGAATTCCCGTGCACACATGAAGCTGAAACGGCAATTGTACAGTTCACATTCCAAATCTGAAGTGCTCACTATCGGTGGATAGTAATGCAGTCACAGTCCAGACCATGTCTCTGCCACAATTGTGGTCCCATCCAACTGCATTTCACTATGTGTTCTCTGTTTTGTTCCTATTTTATGTCTAAATTCACTTTACTATTCAAATACATTTTCCAAATCCAATATGGATCACAAAAAAAGCAATAATGCTTGCACTAGCATCATCAGACGACCAGTAGGGCTCAATAGAGGGAAATAAGGCTCAAATTTATGTGATTTTGGACTCAAAGGAGGGTTAAACCATCAGGTTAGTAATTGAGTAAGTGTGTTCAGTATATACATACACAGCAATAAAATAGTCAAAAAAATCCCCTAGCATATGATGAAAAGGGTTCTTTCTTCCAGTATTTGTCCTTTGAAGAAAGACCCTATATTCACTTGGGATATGATCCAGATTAAAGAGGAAAAGGCAGCACAAACTATATAACTCTGGAGAGGTTTGTCTCTTACAGACAAAAACCAGCTATAGATTATGAATGGCTTGTGTGTCTCTCAATGTTGCCATGAAAACTTCCAAACATCATTCATGTTAACTAAAGTATTTAAAATTCCTACTTCAAAAAACTAAGACATGTAACTTGCAAATGATTTTCAAAGATTTACTACAGAATCTTGTGTCAGCTATGATTTTACAAACAAATTTTGACTATGAACCAGAAGGTTGTCTGTCTCTTCTCATATAAATATCCTTATCTCATGTCTCAAGATATTCTTCTCTTCGAAGAATAAAAAGTCAATGAATGTGAACACAAGATTTTTTGGGAATTCTTTTTGAAGTCATGTTCCTGTATGCTTCTATCATGGTTGAGGGTGTACATCCAATCTAGTCAAGCAGTACAGTTCATTGTCATCAGGAAAATGATCCAACAATAAAACATCTGAATGATCATTCAGCTCATCAATGAACCCAAACCAGTAAATCACCAATCCTGGGCCAAATCTGTTTACATACCTACATCAAAGAAACAAAATTGATCACAAACTACAAAATCAAAAGTAACAAAAAGAAAAATATATAAATACTAAATGGTAGAGGCAAAATTACATGTCTTCAATCCTGGTCACATCAAAGGCTTGGCTTACCGCTTTCATACCAATAGAAAACAAGAAATGGGAACAAATCATTATGAATCTAGCAATCTTTCTAACATACACATTGCAACACAGAAAAATTCAGGAAAACATAGCAATATAACAACAAAACATAAAACTAAAAATTAGCAAAAAAGACATGTTAGTTAATAAATCTGTGTTTTATTCACCTTTTCCTGTTTTACTCAACAACTTATATTTTAGTTGCCTGTTTTGATTCAGCATTGTATTTTTTGCATTTGAAGACAAGTTTGACTTAGTATTGTTGGTTTGCCTTGTGTGCCAAACGGCATGTCTGAAAGGCATGGGAAACGAGCTGGGATGGTTTAAAATGGGTTTAGAACACACTCTAAAAAGTTTTCTGCTTCTATGCCTCTGAGTTTGTTGTCATAACAAATGAGGTGGCACCAAAGTGCAGCATGCACACACTTTTGCAAAGCCAATATCTAATGAAGGTTTGTGCACCCACTATGGTCTAGAAATTTAATTAATGAGAGAAAAAGGATGGAAATAAATTTGCTATATTTTAGAATTAAGTGTTTGGAGTAAAACACATTCTGTTCTTATTGTGTTTTTTAGGTTTATTCTCCCTTTTGCACGTGTGTCAAGTTCTTAGGCATATTTTCAATATAGGCTCTTAGGAAATCTCTTGGCAAAATTAGCAAATTAAAGTCCTCAATACATACTATCTTTTAGATGGAAATAAATTTGCTACATTTAAGAGTTAAGTGTTTGGAGTAAAACACATTCTGTTTTTCTTTGTGGTTTTTAGGTTTATTTTGCCTTTTCCACGTGTGCCAAGTTCTTAGACTTATTTTCAATATAGGTTCTTAGGAAATCTCTTGGAAAAATTAGAAAATATAAAGTCCTAAATACATACTATATCACATAACTACCACAACCTGCAAAGCATTGATATAATCTCCTAAAAGTTAAATCTATCTAGATGGTATTGGCTGCTCATGTAAGTCAACCATCCAACATATAGGAATTAGATTATGTATGTATGGAGGTATGTATCCCTGGGAATAAAACATTTAATGTCATCATGCCAGAAAGAATCATAGAACTGAAATTCTCAGGTAGGCAAAAATCAAAGTTTCATGCAGAAAGGTGTCACAGATTCACATGTAAGTTCTACCAAAACTCTGGCATACCAAAGGCCTCAATTCCAAGACCAGTTTCTAATAAATTATGAGTTCATGCAAGTTTGGTTGGTATCTCTTCCCTCAGTGGCTCATTTCAAGAAGATAATGCTCAACCAACTCCAATCAGGTTTCATGACACCTCTTCCCCTTAGGAGACTTGCTATCATCAATGGCTTTGATACTATTAAAGATTGTTTCTTCCGGCATACATATATAAAGAAATGAAAGAACTATTTTGTCGTCCATGTGCAATGCTTCCTATTCAAGCTCTATTAGTATATGATTTCTGTTATTGCCGATCGCCAAAGAGACATAAGTGATAGGGCTACAGTCCATACAAATTCCAAGGCTATAAACCTATCCCCTTTCAAACAGTAGTTCAACATAATCTCAGAGGCTATGACCAATTGCATCACCTCTACTCACTATACTTGGGAGCTACAACCCATCATTGTATTTGCATCTCTATGACATGTATAAATATAACCATAAACATGTAGAATGATAAAATGGACTAGCAATCTGAACGCATGTGAAGGTTGATAAGATCTTAGTCACGAGACTCACAACAAAATTCCCTTAACTTACTCCACTCCTCCAAGTCAGTCGTCCTACCTAAAGGGCTTAATCATAAAAACACATAATGTTCATGGTCTTTGAACCTTGTCAACCTACCTAAGGGGCTTTCTTTTTGCATTTATGGAGGCCGTTACTCCTGTTTTAAAGTGAAATCCAGTCAAGTTGTTTTGTTGTGAGTTTCTGATAACACATGCATATTTGGCATTCTGAGGTAGACCTGCAATAATGAAAGAGCACTTATAAATGAGTTACATGCAGAAATGATATATGAGGTTAACCTAGAAGTATGTACCCAGTGTGAAATAGTAGACTAGTCAAGACATGCAGATGGATGCTGTGATGCCACTCTACATAGCATCTAATCCCACATCAATTTTTAGCAAATTATGTGCAAATGCATGTCAACATGTACTCCTACAATGGCTCACTTCCAATGATTTGTCGCAGGCCAGGCCAGATTATGTAGCTCAATCATAGTTGGCATGAGTTTTCCACAGTCCATGAAGTTATGCTGAATGCTAATGGATTTAACCATGTATCTTTTGGATTTATGAAAAAAGGTACACAGTTAAATCCAAAAGCATTCGGCATAGCTGAATCATCTCGAAATGATATTTTAATTCACCAAAACTTGTATTAGCTTTGGCGATGTTACATATGTTTTCCAGTCATTTTTTAATGATACTTCCATAATCTTGAAGAAAGTTCTAGTCCCTATAATATTTACAAAATTAATAGCAACCAAATAAACCCCACTCTGGTGTTGGCTGTGAATGAAATCTTATTCTTATCTTGGATAACAATAAAAAATTATTACTTTCATCATTAGAATCTTAGGACAATATTTCTCATATCTCCCTCAAAAAGGGAAAATATAACCATCAATTCATAGATTAGAAATCTTTTATGTTAAGGACAAGTAGATTTAACTTGTGTTACATATATCATTATATGTTAATGAAGCTATGGTACCGTTAAGTCTTTGAGAGACTATTAGATTGAAATTTTCATCTTTTCTCAAAAAGTGTATAGTCATTTCCAAAGTGTTTAGTATCATGGGTGCCAAGGATATTCTAAAGAATATTTCTCCTTCACATTTTACTGGTAGTCTTAAGGCTATCAAATTGTAAAACGGGACACATGAAAACCCCTTACAGTTACAACTATACCATTAAGTGGGATTACAGGGCAAAATAAAGCCCACTTGGCTTGCATTCTTATAAGGCATTTGTAGAAGAGGTGAAGTATAGTGGTGTTTAATATATAACAAGCCATGTGCCAAGTATTTGGCATTAATTCACAACACTTCATGGCCTGCAATAGTCAATTTCCTTGTTCCGATCCCTATCAACAAAATCAACTTGAAATTTAACTACTTCATTTGTTTGCATTAAAATTATTCCCTGCACATGAGACTCAAGCACAGACATCAACTCTTTCCTTTTGAAGAGAACCAAAACTTCATTTTAGATTAGGCAATTCAAATCTAACCCATTTATGCTTGCTAAGAAGTCGCTGGAGATTCTTTCCATAAATGTAGGAGACACATTAAAACCATCAAAATGTTATGGGCATGTCTGACATTTAGCTACTATACAAACTGATTTCAAATGCTCATAGGAGAAATTAGCACTAAACGAACAATATCCTGTTGTGCTCAAAAATTGTGTACCTGAACCAATGCATTTGTTCTTTGCCATGACAAAAGATAGGTTTAAGGAGTCAACATAAAAAAATTTGGCGCCTGGATGGCACATGTACCTAGGGGATATCATATCACTTGCTAGCATTATTATTATAGTCATGCTTGATTGCAGAGATTCTTGCAGAGCAGAGAAAGAGAAATTGCTTGTTTGTTTATGGCTGAATTGGATGCTCTGGTTAAATTAATATGAGTTTGCATTGATATTTTAAACATCTCTAGTGAAAGATATATTAAGGTTTGAGCCAAAGATTTTAGAGCTTTCAGAGTAGAATGTGCTTAAAAATTTAGATATCATTCATTTTCATCTGGTTCAGATAGAAATAGTGAATTCATGTTACATTCATTCATGTTGAAAACAGCTCTCATCATTTTTGTGTAAGGGAGACTTGGAGGAATCAGCATCACCACCAGATTGAAATGTATTTGAAACAAAAGAATTCCTAAGTAATTTTCTTAAGTAACTCGAAGTACATGCACTAACTTCCTCACTCCAAGATCGACCAAAACATTGTCCATTATAAACTGTCCAATTCGCTCAATATAAATAAAAACAAGTGATCATGTGCAAAGATGGGTAGATAAACAAATAGTCATAATATCTGCCTGGTGCTATGTGAATACAAGAGTGATGTATCAAAAGCTTATTCTAATATAATACAAAATTCAAATATCCTATTCAAGAAAAAACTGATAGAAAGCAAGAATATTACATCTGGAATTGTTGAATTCCCTGGTTCTTGTGACTGTACTCATCTCCAAAGGAAGCCTTGCTGTCAATCCAATTAACTATTCGACCACACACACCAATAGGAACCTCCAATTTGATATCTGGAGTTTTGCTAAATCCTGCTGCACGTAAAGCTTCTTCTGATTGGAATGGAATCTCCAATTTCTGTAGCCTTCTCCTTAGCAAATGCTCATACCTACAAATTAAACATAATAGAACTCAGCCACAACAGCACTGAATTGATTAAATCATTGGTGAGAGAAATTATTTTTCCAAGGAAAAAAGTTATTAATTTTGAATCCAGGATATCAGAAAAATGTAATAGAAGAAAATTATAAAGCAAGTTAAAACCTTAGAAAGAAAGGCCAACTTGAAAAACTAAAATCCAGTCAAGACAAGTTCATACAATAAATAGAACATAAATAATAAATTATGGCTAGAACTATAGAATACAAAAGGAAAATTGTAAATAAGATGAACAAGGTGAAAACAATACGAAAATAAAGCACAATTCTGACATTTTAAAAATAAAAAAATGGAGAAATCAAGTTCTATTCATACTGATACTTCGCTTTGATGGCGGGGTTGTAAGCCAGCTTGAGGCCATTATTGTAATATCACTGATGAATTTATACTGTAAACCGGACAAAGCTGAGAAGATAGCCATTAGGATCCAACAATAAACATTTTTTTTTAGTTTTGGTAATATAATTTGATGCGGCCTAGCATGCACATCACAAATAATTGACAACAAATCCTAGCAAAGTGGTGGTCTTCGTGGATGGAAATAATGAAAGAATATAATGCGTTAACGATTAGAGATTAAAAAATTACAAGACAATGATTGGAAAGCATTATGGATTAAAAAATATGACACAGATGAAGATGGTGCTAAAAAATAATCATTCCATTGGTGCTAAAAAGTAGCGCCATTTAAAATTCCACATTGCATCCTCTTAGGTTGTGTGATGTCCCTAACTTGTATTTTCACAACAATTCCAAGAGGATATCAAAGCACCACGAATCCAAGCAATGAAATATAGGAATATAAATATGATAAATTCAGATTACCAAGTTTTTCAATCCAATTTCTGATTTCTGCCCTAGAATTCTGCACTTTACAACTCTGCCCTAATCCTAGGTCTGCTGTGTAATTCAGATTTGCAACAAAATAATGATTGCACCACAATATATACTCAATGATCAGTCATAAACTATCACAAGGATTATGCTCAAATGATTCGCTCCATTATGTAGGGCAGATTTAACATGATATCACACATAAACATACAAGAATAAACCAAGAAATGATGCATTTACAGTCTGCTGTCATAAATCAACTCTATTGCAATATAGCTGTCTGAAAACGTGGAAATATCCACCACAAAGGAGAATCTAGTAACCCAGAAATGTATTACAAATCAATGGCAAATTATACATGGCAAAATAGTGATGAAAACATGGTTATACTGGCCTCTTTCCTAGGCGGATCTGCTGAAGCCTGTAACCTTAGGCGCCGAAACATACATACACAGAATTCTGCCCTAGATGATGTGCTGGTCTGCTGGAATATTCGCCCTTGACTGTAGATAGTCTTCCACCACACCAAGTCTCCTAAATCTGCTATCTAACTCTGCTCATAGAGCCATGAAGCACATGTGAACTCCCGTAATGTAATTCTCCCAATGTTGCTGAATGGGGTCATCTCCATTCAAGGTTGAGGGGCCATCTCCTCAATGCATTTCAAAGAATCGAAATCCTTAGCCAAAGTAGTAGAAACATACCAAGAACAAGGTCGAATGATGATCCAAATGGCAGCTCCAAGACTTGTATATATATGTGACTTTAGACGATGTCTTATGGAGGTCGGCCTTCATGGATCTCTTTGAATCTTGGCGCCAACTCTTCTCATGCTACCAGGTCGGCCAAGGAGAGGTGATATGCCTTCACTACAAAATTGCATGGGGCTAAGTCCAGGTCGGCCAAGGAAAAGATATCCATTTGTTTTGCCAAGACAAGTCGGCCCTCAAGATGCCCAAAGTGAAATGCATTGCTTGGCAAGTCCGAAATTGGGGACATGACAGTCCTCCCTTCCCGAGATTGCTTGTCCTCAAGCAACCAAATACTAGGGTCTCATATCATTCTAGGCTCTCCATTCACACTTGCTTGTATCTCCTCAAAGCTGCTGCTATAAGAGATTCTGGGACCGCTTCTGCTGTCGCAACCCAAGGCAAAGATATCCACCTCAAAACAGCTGTGGTGATCAGCCCATGCCACAATGTGGATGAAGGTGCTTAGTGATAGACCAAAGGAGCTGGAAGTTTCCGTATTATGGAGGTAAAGTGTGAGCCAAGGATGAGTGTCATAAACAATGTCAGTGAAAGTGCATCAGCCACTTTATCCTTGCTGTCATAGATCAGAATAGTGAAATGCCAACTGGAAGTGTCACTCAAAGTGACATGAAAAGGACCCATCTCAATGTGAGAAGATGTGAGATCATCCATGAAAGTACGTTGGCTTCCACCATGACAAACCATCCAATGTACCGCTGTTCCAAAAATGAAAGCACATGGTCCCATGGCCAGCATGGAAAGGAATGATCAACCCATGGAATCTAATCTATCAACCCATCCTTATGCACCTGACAGAAGTTCTCCTTAGAAGCTTGGGCTGTTTTCCCAAGGGGAGCCAGTGTACCTCGTGAATCAAAACTATCTTCATCTCTGTAGTCACATATAGCTGATCTACCAAGTGTGTGCTGAATTGTTTCATCCGCCTCTATGACTTGAGCCCTCAATCCATTTTCAAGCAAAAACAAACCATGATCCTCATGATGCAAATCAAGTGTACCAACAAAATTTTCAGACTTGTACCTCTGTTCTTGCTTATCTAAGTTGTCTTCTTGCTTGCTTGCTGCCATGCATTCTTCTTTTGGAAGGAACAACGATTTCAGATGTCCTTCTCTTTGTTTCCTTGCCTGGTCCAGCTGATTGCATTTTTCCTTAACCTTTTGAAGGTGCTGTCTTGCTTGGGCAGCCACTGATTTTGCTTCCTTTGCTCTTTCAACCCAACCATCACACAAGACTTGTGTCCTTTTCACATCTTCCGAGGTCTGATATACAAAACCAGAACGGTCATAGTGTGAATTTCCAACAAACCTTTCACATTGAACACCCAAGTGGTGAGTGTCAACAATATTCATCTCCTTCTCTTTGTGTGTGTTAGCTGCTATCTCATGAATCTGCAAGGTTGTAAGGCTGCCATCAAACAAATCAGGTATGATGTCATACCATGCCAAAGTGTTGTCTTCCATTTCATCAAGTGCTGATCCATCATAAGTCTCCCATTGAAAGTCGCATGCCTCACCAAACTGCCAAGTGTCAATGCACCATGAAGTGTAGAAGCCATCTCCTATCAATGTGAGGAGTAGATCCCTATGAGCTAGGGTAAGATCTCCATGCTTCCTTCCAACCCTTTTGCCGTCACTCATCTGAAACATATGCATTAGCAAATCAAAGGAAAACATCATAGCAATATCATGGTGCAGCTGTACCTCCATAGCATGCCTCACAACAGCAAAAGTCTCCCTTAGCTTGACGTAGAAGCCATCAAATGAAGATACCTCTCTCAACTCATGCTCATGTGTAAGGGCTGCCAAAAGGTGATTATGTAAGTGCCAATGACTGCTGCTACAACTCAGAAAATCAGAGCCTCTATCACATCTTCCTATAGTGTCTTCATCCTCCTTGAGCTTCATCATCATTGCTGTCGCAACTTTACGATTCAAGGCTGATCCAATACAACACTTTCCATGGAAAGTATCGGCCTTAAGGCTGATCCTTATATCTGATATATCATGAAGAAAGGGTCTGCTGTTATAACTCAGAAAATCAGACCCATCCATGTACCTTTGAAAAACATCTTTGCAGATCCGCATCTCCTCTTTCTCCTTGGTTAGGTCATCACCAACTAGGGCAGGATCAAGACATGTCTCCACTAAGGGATCATGTATGTTAGGTGTCACCAACTCAGTCTTATGGCTGCAATCTAAGTCTCCATGTTTACCATTCATTCCATCAAGTTGTCCCATGCATGTGGCTGCTATAGAAGACTGAATTTCTGATGTGTATGTGAGTGCATTCATCATGTCTTCCTCCCTTCTCAAAGCATGGACATATAGCTCGCACAAATTGAATAGAGGATCATTATCCATAAGGGAATGCAAGTAGTCATCCCCCATTGTAGCCACGGTCCTTTGGAACTTTGAAACTTTGGCAGGTAGAGGTCTTCTTCCATGTGCTCATCCTTCCCTTCGATCTTCAAGTGATGTGGCTCAATCATAGCATGATCACACATCCATGAGTCAACTTCTTCTTGATGTCCAAGTGTGAAGTCTTCATGATACTCTATCAAGGGATCTCCATCAAAGTAGAAAGTTGAGTCTTTGATCTCATGATCCTCCTCGATGGTTGATGAAGATGAGTGCATCCTTATGACCTCTTTGTCTTGCCATGCTGCATCAAACTCATCCAACACACTTTGATCACTTCCCGCCTTATGAACAAGATCCATCTCAAGGATACCTACACCATCATTTGATTCCATGCCAATATGATGCAAAGGTAATGAAACAATATTGTCCAATGAACCCATACCTTGATACATGTGATCATGGTGAAGCCGTATGTGATCCTCCGATGTGGTATATGAAGCTCCTTCATACCAACCCTTATCTTTCATGGCGGCATCTTCTAGGGCTTGGTTTCCAACATGCATAAGCTGCATTATCTTCATCTCATGATTAGTTATAGGCTGCAACTCTTGCAACTCCTCTCCATGGGGCTGATGTACATCTATGGCTTTGACTTCTTCAATTGCTGACCCATTGTGTATTTCTGCATGACACGATTCATGGCTGCTCCTTGTGACCATCATCATGTCCACTCCTAGTTTGTCTTCAGCTGTCTCCTGCTCTTCATCTTGGGCTTTAATAGATAAGTCTTCTTCTTCAATATGTAGCTCTTCTTCAATCTTGTCCTCGTGTAGCTGAAGTGTACTTGTATCTTCATCTTCTTGTGGTGAAATTGTGACTGTATCTTCCTTAGGGCTGAAGACTGGTTGCAGCTTGTCCTCCTTAATGCCATCAGCATGTCTCTCAAATTCCTCATGAAGATTTCTGACAGTCTCATGTGTAGAAAACAATTCATCAGCAATCATATGATATTTCTTCTTTGCATATTCAGTCTTGTGGCGAGTCTTAGGGTGCATATCCATGTAGTCCTTGAAGGGTATTATGTTCTTGACACGTTGAGGAAGAGATCCATACTCCTTGCTCATGCTGAGTACATCTTCATAGGTTGAACTCCCACTTGTTGATTCTCCATGTGAAACACACAAGTCCTGATTGTTGTTTGTATTTTTCATCAAAGTCCTGTACATCCTTTCAATATTACGATTGGTCTTCTGCATCTCCTATAGTATTTGCTCCATATTTCCTCTAAGAGGGCTGTCATATCTTCTAGCTGTTAGATTCAGGACAAACAACTGAGGGGGGGGGGGGTGAATCAGTTATCAAAAACTTTCTTTCCAATTACACACTTAAGTCCTTTTGTGATTTAGCAGCATATCAATCAATCATAGAAACATAATGCATTAAATCAAGAGCAGAAAACACATCAACACATAAGACACCAAGATTTTGACGTGGAAAACCCAGTTAAGGGAAAAACCACGGGGTGATTAACCCAAGATTGTATTCTCTGTTAGAAGAATAGAAAGAACAAAATGGCACATGCCAATTAGGGCTCACTACCCGAGCACACTGCTCACAAGAGGCTCACTGCCTACAAGAGACACACTGTCTACAATATAATAAGTATCACATACATGAACTGAAGAATAGCATCTTCACCATGCTTGAATCAGTTCCATTTAAGTCTAATACTTCTGCTCTGCCTTTTGGTCTCCTCCTTGCTACCACACTCACATCTCCACAAGACACACTTTGAAATGACTTTACAATCCCTTATTTATACAAGACATCGACTTAGGAATAATCATCTAAGTTAGCAAACAACTACAAGAACATCCGCAGGATGTGTAACTCATCCGGTCGGCCAGTCTCAAGAAGAACACCATCATCCGGAAGCAGTTCTTCAATTGCAAGTTCCAACTCCAATGCGAACCACCAACACGAACTGGACACGATCCAAAGACCTCCACAAGCTTTCCTAAATCACCAAGAACATCCACACTTCATCTGTTTACTGAAATCCTTCTCTCCTTCAACCGAAACTTCAAGAACACAGTCTGTCATCACTGTCACAAAAGAATAGATGCTTGCGGACCTTCAAACCACAAACCAATCGAGTTGACACTTCACAAAGACTTCCTCAACACTCCCTCAGATCCGCAGAACAGGATAATGCATTTCCGGATCTCACCAGACCTGTCTATGTCACTCTATCACCTCTAAACACCTGCCGGAACCGGTTTTACTTGAGCGGCCACAACTTCTTCAGATCTTCATGCGGACCTCTGAAATCTTTACTTGATCACCTTAAGACACATATCTACAAACCCTTTAAACCGCATCCTCTTATCCTCATCTTATCTTGGACTTTTATCTTACTGTCTTCACTGTTCTTCATTGTTCCTGATATGACCAATTTTCTCAATATCCTCAGCAAGCAGTTCATCCAATCCTTATCATTAATGCAACAGGAGTATGTTGACATCAATGACAACACCGGTTAGGCCCATACTTGCAACACTAGCATCCATGGCTTCAGCTCTTCTTCGGCAACGGACTAATGCAATCTCTCAAAACCCATAGGCTGGCAAGATCGTGGCTCTGATACCAATGTGATGTCCCTAACTTGTATTTTCACAACAATTCCAAGAGGATATCAAAGCACCACGAATCCAAGCAATGAAATATAGGAATATAAATATGATAAATTCAGATTACCAAGTGTTTCAATCCAATTTCTGATTTCTGCCCTAGAATTCTGCACTTTACAACTCTGCCCTAATCCTAGGTCTGCTGTGTAATTCAGATTTGCAACAAAATAATGATTGCACCACAATATATACTCAATGATCAGTCATAAACTATCACAAGGATTATGCTCAAATGATTCCCTCCATTATGTAGGGCAGATTTAACATGATATCACACATAAACATACAAGAATAAACCAAGAAATGATGCATTTACAGTCTGCTGTCATAAATCAACTCTGCTGCAATATAGATATCTGAAAACATGGAAATATCCACCACAAAGGAGAATCTAGTAACCCAGAAATGTATTACAAATCAATGGCAAATTATACATGGCAAATTAGTGATGGAAACATGGTTATACTGGCCTCTTTCCTAGGCGGATCTGCTGAAGCCTGTAACCCTAGGCGCAGCAGCGTACATACACAGAATTCTGCCCTAGATGATGTGCTGGTCTGCTGGAATATTCGCCCTTGACTGTAGATAGTCTTCCACCACACCAAGTCTCCTAAATCTGCTATCTAACTCTGCTCATAGAGCCATGAAGCACATGTGAACTCCCATAATGTAATTCTCCCAATGTTGCTGAATGGGGTCATCTCCATTCAAGGTTGAGGGACCATCTCCTCAATGCATGACAAAGAATCGAAATCCTTAGCCAAAGTAGTAGAAACATACCAAGAAGAAGGTCGAATGATGATCCAAATGGCAGCTCCAAGACTTGTATATATATGTGACTTTAGATGATGTCTTATGGGGGTCGGCCTTCATGGATCTCTTTGAATCTTGGCGCCAACTCTTCTCATGCTACCAGGTCGGCCAAGGAGAGGTGATATGCCTTCAATACAAAATTGCATGGGGCTGAGTCCAGTTCGGCCAAGGAAAAGATATCCATTTGTTTTGCCAAGACAAGTCGGCCCTCAAGATGCCCAAAGTGAAATGCATTGCTTGGCAAGTCCGAAATTGGGGACATGACAGGTCGGTTGACTATGCATTTTCTTGAAAAAGTTAAAAGCATTGTATTGAAAGATAATGAAGGATATACTGACATCCTCTTAAGTTGGTTAACTATGTAAATTTGCAGGGACATCCCTAAAGTATTACAATGACATCTAACATAGGCATGTTTACATCATTATTGCAATGCTTGATAGCCCTTAAGCAACAACTTAGAAGATGATGCATCTGATAAGTAAATTGCCACTACCTAAGATGACTGACATCAACATTCCCTCCATGTCGCAGGCCATATGCTGCCACTGGTATTGTAATCTTCGATACCTGTGTAAATTGCCACTACCTAAGATGATTTGACATCAACATTCCCTCCGTGTCACAGGCCATATGCTGCCACTGGCATTGTAATCTTTGACACCTGTGCTTTCCCCATCCAAACATATTGGATGGAATTGACATTTTTATACCCAATTCAATTTTCTTTGTTGGGAAGAAAAAGCCAGTGCAAAATATGGTACTCCCTGCAGAACATTCTGTACTAGAAATATTGGAAAAGATTCTCCGAAGGAAAGAAAGAATATATACTAATGTCCAGAAGTAACCAGGGCCATTAATGAGACTCGAAGTTGAAAGCACATTCATTTTTTATAGGAAAGTGCTAGGATGCAAAGAACCCTAGGTTCTGAGAAATTGCCTGGTACCATAAAAGCTTGATTAGAGGTGGTAAATCTAAAGTAGTTAAACCCCAAACCCTATGATGTAAAAACAAGTACCCTTCACTAAAATGGAACAAGAAGCTGGAGAATAAGAATAAAGATAGATAACAAGTTATGAAAATGACCTTGTCCCATTCCTGTAGAAAGGACTGTAGATCCTGGTAATGTTCACACTCAATAGTGTCCCAAAACCTGTTCTAACGCCCAATGCTAATGAACCTCAAGAGATACATAAAAGGCTAGTAATTTATGATTTTCCCCTACGTCAAAACTATGAGCCAAGGGACTAGTAGGTCCTCAACCCTAATACAAAGAATATCTACAACTCCTAAATTGAGAATGGAGATAGGGTTTTGGCAATCTCTAGTGGCAACTGTCACATCCCCATTGTAGGCAGAAATGAGGGGCCAAATTAAATGCAAGGGCATGGGCACCATGGAAGGGGAAGTTGCCTGCCACACCATAAAGAAGGCTCCCAATAGGAGCAGCATGGAGCTACCCAATACACTACACGAGGCCGGCTGCTTGTCCTCTTGTCCAGAAAGTTTATGGAAGCTTCGCAATGGAATGGGGCTCCATTTTCAAGGGTTGCCTTGCAGTTTCCCCACATTCCAGCTTGTCCTATTCTAGCTTCATCTTTTTCTCAATGTACAATGTCGTCGTCCTCGTCAAATGACACTATTAATGGCCGCTGACTGGCTTCATTAAAATCTTAGGCAACCCAATGAGTAGAGAAACCCACTGCAAGAATTTCAAGATGTTGTTTGGCTTAAAGATGAGTAGAAGAGTTTTATTGCTCTGAATTTGGTGAAATCTGGGGTTGAAAAGCAGGCATGGAGGTGGATTCGAACACAGGCAGTGAAGTTGTCAAGGACGATTAAAAAAAACTTTCATAACGGCATTTTTGGATCTCCCTTTCATAATTCGGAGCAAGAAATGTATTTTCTTAAGTTCTATCATTGTACCAATAGGAAGCATGATTGGTCTAGTGCACAAGTTTAGGGCTTTGCATAGTATGGTTTTGATTAACATTTGGTGGCAAAATTTTGAGAGTTTGAAGCCTACTATCATTTTATACAATTATTCTTCCCATCTCAGGTTAGGGATTCTACTAGAGCATGTAGAAAGCCTGAAAATAAATCTGCTCACTTGTTGCTTGGCAAAGCAATTTTACTAGGGCATGTAGAAGGTGTGAATATAAATCCACTCAATCATCCCTAAGAAACCATTTGAATTAACTATATGTAGTTGCACGAAACAAGAGCTTTGTAACAATGTATGGACATCCATCAAAGCATAATGAAAATGGATTTTTGTAGTGTTTCTCCATTGCTGCTGTTGTTGCTCAATGTAGTCCTGATTAAAGGCGAGTCTCTAATTTCTATAGGTTGTTTAAGTTTAAGAGAGCTTTTGGTCAAACAATATGCTACCCTATGCAGTCTTCTATATTTTGTTTAAGGAATTTTATCAAACAGTTGGTTTGCCATCGTTATGCTTCAACATTTTGCATACATGTCTACAAAGGGTGTTGCAATATCCTTTATGTTTCGACAGATGGCCATAGTTTTTTATAAAACTAGGGTAATAGGCTTGTGTAGAATATTAAGTGGGGGTTGCTAGTTGATATTGGTAAATACTTATTGTGCCCCACTAGGATAGTATTACTATGTGCTGACAAAATATTATTTATTTTCTTACTCAAACAAATTCTCATACTGCCATGTCCCTTTTCCCAAATTAGAGTTATTAATAATATTAAAATAAAAAGTGTTTTTAAACACTAGCAAATTAAAAAAATAAATAAAAGTATTTTTAAATACTTGGAGGGAAATTTGGGACCCAAGGGCCCGAATTGAAAGGGTATTTCAACAAGGTGCCAATCTTCATTTCATTATCCGATTTCATTTTGGCATTTCTTCATTTTGAGTTCGAATTTGTATCTTGTATTCAAGGACAAAAACCCTTGGCTGCAATTCTGCGAGGTAGGAGGATGAAAATTGTTACATCCCTAACTTTGACTCTATTTTACCTTTTACTTTGAAGTAATTAGTAGATGATTACGCATGACTCAATGATTTGACATTTAGTAAAAATGTGTGGGAAAATCAATGTTTTCATAAGTTATGTTTATTTGACTAAAATTGACATGTGTTTAAAAGTTGTCAAGATGTGATGATTTCATAAGGATCAGGAAATGATTATTGATACACTAATCACAGGTTAGTGATTGCAAGTTGCATATAGGAATCAGGTTTTCGCCCTCTGAGAAAGGGAGGGAGAGCATCATCAGAGAGAAGAGTATAGATATAAGGAAGGGAATAGTTTGTCGCCATCCTAAGCCATGTGTTAGTGCAATTTAGCAAACCCATGTCGATTGAGGTAAGTCATGTTATTCAAGTGGTTTTATCTTGTTGATCGACTCGACAAGTTGTCGATGTCATTTAGTATCTTTTGATGTTTTGAAAACAATAACCTTGTCATTTTGTGAAAGCGACGGCGTCAAGGTTGTTCATTAGTCATTTTGCAACTAAGAAGACTTTTAGACTTTAGTCGAACACATCGATCTTTACATCGTAAATGAGAATGTGTTTACGTCTTCAATGGCGTAATTGGTATAATTGATAATATGTTTCTTGTTAGAAGTTTAACGTCGAATTTCGTATTCCATTTAATCGGAATCGACGTATTTTATCTTCTAATTGTGTAGGGGAGAATTTCTCAACCCGGACACATATTGTGCGTAAGTTTACATCATATTATTATAAACTCTATTGATATTAATGTATGTCTTTTCATAACACAAGTTGGTGTTTTTGGATAAGCATCATGTTTATAACCTATCTTGTTAATCGTTACGCAATTTGAGAGGGGGAGATCCTCGACCCCATTCTCTTGATGTGCTATGTTTTGAAAACAACATAAATATTTGTTATTTAATGATATTATGTTGATATAAATATCTATAGATATGATTTATGGATTAAAATCTTTTTGACGAAAAAGTTTCTCTTTTAATGTGGAGGGTGGCACTTAATGAAAGCCATCATATAGAGACGTGGGCCTTTAATTCTTATCTTCATGATTTTGGAAGGGAGTGGTCTTAAAGACCAACTACCCCACTATGACTGCTCGCGAGAAAAGCACGAAAATAGGCAAGAATCTCCCATAGACTCCACAGGTTGGTGGAGTGGTTAAGTCTTTATAAAACTATATTCCCCAGAGATAAGGATATCGGGGACACAAATGCTCAGAGAGGGATATATTTGCATGATAACAGACTTATGGGAGTGTTCAAACTATTTGTATTTGTAGCCTTTAACAACCACTATGTCCTTATTGTTTGCATGCCGCCAATTAAGAGCTATTATGGGTTTGTTTTCGGAGGAAAAAGAGGAGAGATTCTCATTTTATGAGAGTTGATTGTTATAACGGATTCTTGGGAAAAACAAAAGGAGATTTACGATAAAGATATATTCGTGTGTATGCATAGGGAAGGATTTTCACTGCGGAAATGAGGAGGGATATGTTGTTTTTGATATTAAGCTTTTGAACATGAGATATCTTGTTGGGAGTAACAAGCAAGAGCATGAGACAATAGGCTTTTATACGTAAACATTATAGTGCTCAAGAATAGATTTCACGATGGAAAAAGTTTCTAAATCATCGGTTGTTCTTTCGGCGTATTCCTTGAACCTCTTATGGGTGAAATCCCGTCACACATTCTCTGAAAAGAATACGAGTAGTGGTCAACAACTAAAGATTTTGTGCTTTCAAAAGCTTGGCGTCAAGAATGAGTGTTACCCTCTTCTCGGGAGCGAGTAGATTTGAAAGGAGATATCGTTTAGCTGAATGACTGGAGAGCGAACAAGTAAGTATATTTGGCCTCTAGTTCGTATCATAATAGTTATTTTTAAACATGTTTATTTGAATAGTATTTGTGGCTGTTTTATATATATAAAGCTCTGTATATATGGCCGAACTGTTTTATGAGGCCATTATATATATTAGAAACCTCGTAGGCCGTAGATCAATGATAACTGATAAAAGCAGAAGTATTTACTCTCTTTCAGACAATATGGACCACACTAATATGTAGGATCATATGAGTTCCATTCATTCCTTAAGTCACCTCATCCATATTTAATAAGATACCTGTTTGGTTAGATGACTCGTTAACTCTTAAGTTGTATAAACTAGAGGTTTATGAATGAGCATTTGAGCTCGATTGATCTCAATGGTATATCGAAGTAGTAGATTTATATAAGAGTTGAGTTTAAACTGGTCGATGACTCTAGCTTTGACCTAGAGGTAAGCTTGTAGAAATTAAGACAAGAATAAGGTTCCTTTTTTTTTAATTTTATATTAATGATACCGTGTATTAACCAAAACTTAATGATAGGTATTACTCATCATAAAGAATATTGAAATGATGTATATATATTTCGAATATCTAAAGATGTTATATGTGTATATATATGGAGGCGTATGCATTCATCATCTATGACATGTTTATTTGTTAATGAGCATGAGTTTATATCCTTCTATAGTAAGAGTTGGTATACGAAAAGAGACCATTAGGTCGAAGCCATTATTTTATTACTCATGACTCAAAACCCATTCAGGTTTGAAACCTTGAATTTGATTAGAGGTACTTATATTATTGGTAGTATTATCATGATAACCCTAAGAGATTAGACTTAGTTCTTATATCTTCTTTAACGTAAGTCGGTTGACTTGAGAAGACATAGAGGGTCGATAATTTTATTGTAGACTTAAACTTATCAGAAATTGATTAAGTCGTAAGTGAATATCCTTGATAGATCCATAGATGTGTTCTTCCTTTGGAAGCAAATAATCACTATCTTTTAGAATAGAGACTTTGGTAAGATAATGTCATTACGATATTGAAATGACTATGAGACGACATAGATATAGTTTTCCTTATGAGAAATACAATTCCTCTTGTCATGTTGTAATACAAATCCAAGGTAATTGGTGAACCAAGAATGTGGTTTCCTAGATTGCCTTTTGATTAGCAGTTCTATTGGTTATGTTGTTTTATCTCGAGGAGGAGTATACTTGGAGACATGACTAACTTTTCCTATGTTTAAGATTAAAAAAATTAAACCAACTCAAGGGTATAGGTGCACTAAGAGATGGTAAGTTATATTCCTTATATTATTTGCTCAACAAAACTTATTTTAACATTAGGTGCACAAAAGATAAAGTTCACCAATGTGGAATGTCCCTGATATGATTTATTGGGGTATGTTAGGAGAATCAAAACTCAATCCCACATGATTGTTGTACTTAAGATTGTTGATAAAGGTTTATTGTCATGTATTCAAAGGATGTTTATACATTCGAGTCTGTAACCAGTCATAATAGAAAGTCCGTAGACTTAAGTAGATCAGGAGGTTGAAAGCATATTAATAACTTTTATGATTCAAAACCTATTAGGGTTGAAAGATTGACTTAGATCAAAATAATAGATGTGAAATGTTAGTAATCATTTAGATAATATATGGATGAGGGTATACCTCAAATAATATGCTTATTCATGTTATGAGAAGTGTGAATTAGAGCAATGCCAAGTGGTCTAGGGTGACTAGAGGTATTTGTTCTCAAGTTTTATAATTTACTTATGTTATTATGTTGGGAATCAAGGATGTTTGATCTTTCCATGTTTTGGATTTAAGAAGTTAAACCCTAACATTAAGACCCAATGGATTTAGGAAACCTATAACTCTTGTGTCGAGTATAGCATTACTTATATGTATATATATTTTTGGTCAATAGTGAAAGGTCAAGGAAACCATATTTGATTGACAGAGAAAAGTCAAGAAAACCATATTGGTTGATAGTGAATGGTCAAGAGAACCATAAAGCAAGACAGGAAGAGTCTTAGTAGTACTTTTATTAAATTTAAGTGATTCTATGATAGAGTCGAAACTTGTTATAATGCACCAAAGATGGGTGATATTAGAGTCAGAGAGAAGAGTGACAGAAGGTCATAGACCCTAGAAGTTGCAAGTATGCAAAGGGGGAATCTCTGAAAAGTTAGAATTACCTAAACATATCTATATGGCATGTAAATCCTAAGTTAAGGATTAGTTCAAAGTCAAATTGACTAGAACGGATTTCAGTATAGACAAGCTGTGTCTAGAATTACTAAATGAAGGAAGTCAACTGTAGGACTCAGATGGAAAAATTTGTTGGCTCCTTATATCTATACCTTTCGTGAAGGGTAGGGCCACTTCCAGGAAGGAAGGTGTGCGAGGGACCGTCGTTCTGTGGTTGGAGGTAAAGCACTCAGATGATGCTCTCCCTCTAAAGCAGAAGACTTGCCAAAGCTCGTGAAGACAGATATCAACATGCAATGTACTCCATGTTATGGCTTATGATAATCAAACTTATGAGGTAAAACTATTCTTTTGCTAAGTACATCTTATGTAATGTAAATGTAAAATGAAAGGACTTCAATTTGATTCTAGTTTTGATTATGATATGATTTCAAGGTTGAAATTACATAGAAAGTTGTACTCTATTTCATGTATTTATGCATATGTTATTTTTTTTTTTTTAAATTCTCTCTCATGTTTACCAAGTCTATTTACTTTCTTGTAAATTCTTGAGTTTATTCCAGTAATCTGAGAGGGGATGTTACAAAAACCCTCTTGGATCGCCTACTTCAAGAGGTTAGGGCAAAAACCATCACCTCTTACTTGGCAATTCTAGACAAGGATTGCAAGTTGAGCTAAATTTGAAATCTTGTTTAAATTTCAAAATCTAGGTGCTAAATCAATTGCAAGCAATTTGTCATTATCGCATGATCAGGAATCAGGACTACCTTCCCTTGTGCACTGCCTTTAAGGGGAAATTTTGCATCAATCATTGTTTAAGGCATTGCGCCATCAACTGAGGATCCCTTAAGGGAGGCTCCACTACAATCCACTAGGTGGATTAATACAAGTCACTGCAGTTCGATCATAACTTCATACAAATCGCAAGGGGTGGAAGATTAAGGTTGAACCCGACCCATAGTCAATCATCAATAAATCTGGGTATAGTAGTGCAGCATGCTAACATCATGGTACAATCAAGGTATAGTTGTGTGACGTTCGGTATTCCACAAGGTGGTTAGACAGTTAGATAGTTGGTATTCCATGTACTTTGTTCAATGTTGCTAATTAGATTGGATAACTACTATAACTATTTTTTATTACATAATCATAAGTAGTACCTTTATCCCAACCTATCAGTTGGCTCTTACAAGGATCTTATTCCCAACAGTTATTTCTCTTGTTCCCATTAAGATTACAAGGACTTTTGTGGCAAAAAGCGTCTGGAAATCTTGGGAAGCCATCAAATCATGGCTTCAATGAACAGAGATGGTTTTTGTAATAGCCTCTCTATCAATCTTCAATCTCTATGTGGTCTCCTACCATTCTTTTTTAAGGCAAATTGTTGGCCAAAATTTCTGAATTTGACTCTCTAAAGTTCTTCACAAGAGGTATCAGATACATCCAAGCTTTATATTCCAAGGCCACTTCTGCATGGCTTTCATGGTCGCAAGCAAAGGCCAAATTTAACCTGAGTAATGTAGACAAAGAGACTTTTCAAATGATAATTGAGGTAGTGCCTCTTCATCACTTACACAAAGATTTTGTGTGATCTACCAAGTCATGGTGGAAGGATTTGAAGTGGCATGTCAATACCCCTTTCCATAACTACACCACCAACAAAGGATATAGATGGCTTTCCCCACATTTGCCTATGGTTCAAAAGTTGAATGCAAAATTGTCTTTTCAATCCCCATCTTTTATCTACGATAAAAGATGGGGATTGAAAGTAGTTGTGGAGCCCAAAATTGCTCATTTTGATTGGGGTTTACTCTACCCAAGTCTCCCTATTGATAAATGGTTAACACATTTAGGTGTATCTTACCCAAGTGCTTGTTTTGTGAGCAATTTGAAACGGTAAAACATTTATTCTAGTAATGTGCCCATGCACAATCAGCCTGGATGTGGATTCATGATTTTTTCAAGCCTTACGTGATGATAGGGCCAAATTTTCAACTAAGTTTGTTGGCAAGAGAGATTAGGACACAATCTGGAGATCTGAGAATACAGTACTCTATGTAATTTGTTTATACCCAAGAAGATACAGTGATAGAAAGATAGATAGAAGCGGTAGGAAATAACATATTGCAGTACGATTCAGCCACATATAATGAGTAAAATACATCAATAGACACTAGATCATCCATCCATAATCTTCATATCTCCTTATATATATTCATATTCAATAACAGATACAAAAGGCAGGTCTAAGTCTTTGCTCTATATATTATACTTCTTACATCTTCTTATACTTATTCTCTTACACATCTTTATACATTATGGTGCTATAGGGACGTGTCCCTTACAAAACATCCTAAACTCTATCAGCCATGTTGGCCTTATGCTTCGCACTCCCTTTGCACTAACTTGCGATGGTTTTTACTCTCTGCCATGTTTCCTACCAACAAAGTTCACCCAACTTTGGTTCAAATTGGAGATTCTTTTTAGCATTTGGAAAGATAGATTTGTTGCTTTGTTTGCTCATGTTGCTATCGATTCCAATTTTGCTACTCACACGAAGTTATTGTTGGTGTCTAATGTTCTCATGCATATTCAAGTTCAAGCTAACAAAGTGGCCTTGGAGGTGCTGCACTTCTAGACTATTATTGATCAATGGAGGAATGTCCCTTACATTGTGGCCAAGGTTCTGCCCTCCTTGCCTCCCCATGCCAGATCTCCTTGTTGGGACCAGCAACATGGCCACTTTGACTTTGCCTATCGCCACTCAAAAGCTGCCACAAGTGGTCTTCCCCACCACCAGTTGGGCAACCTTCTGGTTAGTCACCAGTAGCTAGATATTAAACAAGTTGGTCATCGCCTGCTCAACAACACAAATGGGTTCCTTCCAAAGGGCAAGGCAAATTCCTATGCCTAGCCCTTGCATCTCACCACAGAGGAATGCTTCTTGGACTCATACTCAACTTGATGTCCTAGATGCACAACCTCAGAAAGATGAAGACAGTGCTCTCACTAGTTAGGAGCCTATTGATGATGGAAAAGACTTGCCAGGGTGGGGTAAACTGGATAATCAGGACCCCCCCCCCCCCCCCCGCTCAAGCTTTATAGCATTGGCTACTTAGTTTTTATCATGTATGTTCTGTGATTTTGTGAACTTGTGAATGGTTGTTTCCTTTTTGGGGGCCATGTTTCTTGGTGGTGCTTGTTTCCTTTTGGGGCTACATGATACTTTGTTTCCCAAATTGACCCAGTTTACATGACTCTAGGACATTTGTATTTTTTTGAAGATGGATTGTATTTACTTCCTATGATTTATAAATGGTTCTATTTCATCCAAAATAATAATACTAAATATTAAAATAGAAGAGTTACATGACAAACAAATAAGTAGATAGGTGATCCGTAGGTTCTTCTACCCAAGATGTTCTATATAAATGGGCTGACCTGCAAACAAGCTTGTCTTCATATGTGGGCTCCCACCCAAATACTCGAAAAAAAAACATGCAAATGTCAAGATAATAATTCAGGCTTGGAACCCATGAGTATACTCCTCATATTAATGTGTTGCTATAAACACCAGCCACCCTTGAGTCCAAGTTGGAATGGTATTTACTTGACTAATTTGACATGAGTTTTGCGCTTAATCATGATCAACTAATTTAGATTTAGATTTTAATATCTGCAAAAGCCAAGAATAGTCAACGGAACAGAAGGAAAGTAGATTGCTCATCTAATACATCACTAGTAAAATGAAGCACCATCATGGTAGGAAAACATAAAATAGCTTAGAACTCTAAAGAAACAAAATTTTGAGGTAAGCACCAATCCATCAATACAGTAGCCTTCATCCTTGTCATTTGAATTTTGAGGAAAAAACCACTATAGATTAATTTGGAAATCATTTATTATTGCAGTTGACAAGTAAATAAAGATATTTTATTAGGCCAAAAAAAGGCTTCATAAAAAATCAGTTTGTCACATGGGACGAGCTTAAGAGGTAAAAGCATCAAAGACTTTAAACACGGAGCCTAATTTCAAATCCAAGAGACATGTTATTGAAATTGGATAAAACAACATATCCAACTTGCTGGGTGTAGTGTACCCAACAGATGGAGAATTTACCAACCAAAAACAAGGAAATATCAATTTCATTAGGTACATGAAAGAAAAGCAAGCTAAAAAACAAACTTGTAGTAGAAAAGGTTTCAGTATCCTTACTCTAGTCCTGTAACTCTTCGTACCATCTCTACACAGGGCGAAACAACCTGATCACACTCCACGCATTTCTGCACATCCTCAATAACTCTAGCAATTGAAACCACACCATTCTCCTCTGCATTTAAATTTATTCGAAACCTGTTCAGAATCAAAGGATCCTTGAGGCACTGTGTGATCTGCTGCTTGTTCAACCCAAACAAATTCTCTAACAAAAACCTGCAGATAAGGCAGGGAGGTAACCCGGAGTCCTTACTTAGGTTCAAAATCTCATCCCCTGCAATGTATCTGGCAATACAGAACACGGATGGAATTCTGGAAATCAAAAACTCTGAAACGGTTATCTCAGAAGCATGCAATAAAAAACTAAAACACCATGAAAGCCAAAAGCATTCAATTAGGCTAAATACTTTTCAAGACACGAGGGTTAAAGTTTTGCGTTGATTGTTATTGACAAGTGTCAGGGTAGTTTCAAGGGCTACGTTTTTTTCCTAATTGGCTATTTCATGTAGATTTTCTAAATCATCTGCATAGCATTTAAGTTTACAGGCGTTCAAAGTCTCCAGAATCCATCATCAAGCTTTAATACAAAACATGTGTTTGATGCGATCTGCAGAGAGCAGATGATTTCAGGAAACCTACATGAAACAATACACAACAAAAATTCATTCAAAAAAAAATTGGCAACTAGGGGAGGCTGTAACAATTCGTTCACCAACAAAAATATAATTGATTATGTTTTGTTTTTTTAAACCTAAATTCGTTGATAGTAATATTACAAAGAGAGATAGAGGAAAAGAAAATAAAAACTAATTGCTATATTTTTTCCTTTAAGATCTATATAAAGTTGTTCCAAAATACATTGTTTTTCCTCAAAATTCACTTACATTTCCTTTAACTGAAAACAGTCTCCTACCATGAGATTCATGAAAAAAATCCAGTTCCTTGAAAAAAATCTCCTGAGAGATGCTTACCTCGAAATGTATTGACGGAGGAGATGGGATCTGGTGAACCTGGGGATGTCAGATCGGAGCTGCCGGGATTTTTCCTGCGAGGAGATTGCGATGAGGGTGTCAAAGGGGGTGGAGGAGAATTGGGCTTGTGCGAGGGAAAAGAGTCTGGTATCGGCTTCGTTTTGGAGGAGGAATGTTCGAATCTCTTCGAACTCTGAGGCTTTCATTCTTTTCCGTTAGAGGGTTGGAACAATCTGTAGCTTTTTCCTTTTTTGGGGGGTTTTTGGTCCTAAAATTGTTAAAAGATTTGAGAAGTAATTCTTTAAGCATTTGTATCAAGAGTTTATTGGGATGTTGAGAACAAAATCCGACATTATGAGAGACGGCGTCTAGTTCGAATCTTGAACGAATGTGCAGAATGGATTTTCGATAATCTAGATCGCAAAACACAGTTATCGATTCACCCCATTACCAGTCAGGTGTTACATCTCGGACTGATAACTTGCGCGCCAAATTTTGGACTTGGAACCATGGCCATTTGAAATGAGGCGTTCGTTGGATGATGGGGGAAGAATTTGAACTCTGAAATACTTAAAAACTTTCGGTCTCGGTCTCGGTCTCGTGGACGTAATTAAAAAGTTTCATTTCATTAACAGTAAGAAGGGCGGGAGTGGAGTTTGCTATATGAGTTGCAAAACTAGAGCATTATTATTATTGAATGGTGAAATTTGTATACTATTTTGATTAAAATGTTTTAAATGCAATGACTAGTTTATAAGTAATATATTTTAGAGTCAATTCAGTTAATATTTATATCTGAAGATTGATTTTGGTCTTAGATTTTTTATATAATCACTTTAGATTAGATTTATGGGTGCAAACTTGGCACAAGTTATTTTTGTAGTTGTGGGTTTAAATTTTAAATTTTTAAAATTCAATATTTAGATTTATACCTCCATTGTTAATCAATTTAGAGTAGATTTGTGTTGATTTGAGCACTATGTTGTTGTATTTGGAGACATTTACTCATTCATTTGAAAATCGCCTAGGGCATCCATTGAGCACACTTAGGATTCAATTTGCAAAGAACAAAAAGAATCTAGCAACATTATTGTAGCATTACATCAATATACATTATCCTAGGAGCAACATTATTGTAGCATTACATCAATATACATTATCCTAGGTCCATTGCATGCTTGTTTTTTATTACCAATCCTTGTTTCAAAGTCATTAAATCGCTCCAACATGGGATCTAACTAAGGAGAACATAACCCTCGTGATTTAGTAAATTCCCTAAAGGTGTTTTTAAACATCATATGTTCCCTATTAGATCTACAACACTTACACAAAGGAAACAAGTCTCAAGGGGATGACCCTTTGGTGAAATGGTGGGGCTTCTTGCCTGTAGAGCCAACAACCAAGGTTCAAACCCCACGGGGTCGCCCTCTACCATGTCAAAAATTGAGGTTGCTTACCCTCCAAGAGGGGAGACTCTGTGGTGAAATGGTGGGGCTTCGGCCTGTAGAGCCAACAACCCAGATTCAAACCTCCTAGTAAGTTTTAAGAGGATGACCCTTTGGTGAATTGGTGGGGCTTCTTGCCTGTAGAGCCAACAACCAAAGTTCAAACCCCACGAAATCACCCTCTACCGTGTCAAAAATTGAGGTTGCTTACCCTCCAAGAGGGGAGACTCTATGGTGAAATGGTGGGGCTTCGGCCTGTAAAGCCAACAACCCAGATTCAAACCTCCTAGTAAATTTTTCTGGGGATGACCCTTTGGTGAAATGGTGGGGCTTCTTGCCTGTAGAGCCAACAACCAAGGTTCAAACCCCACAGGGTCGCCCTCTACCGTGTCAAAAATTGAGGTTGCTTACCCTCCAAGAGGGGAGACTCTATGGTGAAATGGTGGGGTTTCGACCTGTAGAGTCAACAACCAAGATTCAAACCTCCTGGTAAGTTTTATGAGGGGATGACCCTTTGGTGAAATGGTGGGGCTTCTTGCCTGTAGAGCCAACAACCAAGGTTCAAACCCCATGGGGTCGCCCTCTACCGTGTCAAAAATTAAGGTTGCTTACCCTCCAAGAGGGGAGACTCTATGGTGAAATGGTGGGGCTTCGGCTTGTAGAGCCAACAACCCAGATTCAAACCTCCTGGTAAGTTTTTAAAGTAGAGAATCCATCTACAAATTATAAACTTTCCCGCTCTGCAACTTTCCCGCTCTAAACAGTGTTTGAACCTACTTCGCTCATGGAGGTCGTCAGCCCAGGGGGCCCCCTGTCCCCCCTCTGGGCCCGCAGGAGATCCCTGTTGATGTTGGTACTGCCTCGGTTAGTACTATAGAGCCCATTTCCCCAGCCTCGGGCTTAGACCCCAAGGCTTGGAAACATGCCCTGTTAGGGGAGTCTAGTAGGCCTGTAGAAGATTCTAAAGCCCCGATGTAGTCAAAACCTGAGAATGGAACGGACTTCCAGATCCCAGACAAGATGATGGATAAAATAACTTCTTCCTTGGAACTCTCCCTGGTTGGCAAGTTCCAAGCCCTTAGGCCCAACATTGACATGGTTCGACATTGGGTGACCACTAGATGGCACCTAAAAGGTAGCGTGGTGACTAGCGCAATGTTGGGTGGCCTTTTCCTCTTTAAGTTCACGGCCAAAGAGGACTTAGTTGTAATCTTGGCAGGAGGGCCATGGATGTACGTCAAACACAGTCTCTGCCTAGGGCGCTAGAAGCTGAGTTTTGACGTGGCTATGGAGCTCAACAGGTCGGCTCCAGTTTGGGTCAGACTCCTTGGACTCCCTCTAGAGTACTAGGACGAGGAGATTTTCACTTGGATTGGCAACTCTTTTGGGTGTTTTATCGCTCTGGACAGCACCACCAAAAATAAAACCAGGTTGGTATTTGCTAGATTCTATGTTAGTGTAGACATTCATAAGACCCTACCTAAAACTATTAATCTAAAGTCTAAATATGGTTGCTGGGAGCAACAACTAATGTACGAAAATTCTACTACCTTTTGCCAAAACTGCTCTAAAAAGGGGCACCTTATCAATGAATGCAAAAAGCCAAGGTCTCATAAGGGTAAACAAGCTTCGGAAGAAGAAAACATAGTGGAAGAATACCCGTTCAAAGAGGACTTGCTTGAAATTATCAAGTCCCCCATCAGGACTCTGGTCCTGGATGGGAACCAGGCTCAGGACGACCTGGTGGAGGTTCCTCTTGCTCCTTCCAGAGAGCCCACACTACCTTAACACGAGTTGCAGTTGGATCTGGTTGTTGTTCAATAGGAGCAGTTGAAAGATACCCCCCTAGACTTGGGTGAGACTGAAGATGGAGAAATCCTAACTCCCAATGAGATAACCCCTCTCTTGATGATTGTCGACTCTCTGGCGTCAAGGGAAGGACGGGCTGCTCGAGAACAGTCAATGGGTATGGAGACTCGAGTGTCGGGAGGAACTTAGTCAGTTGTTTAGGGAAGTACAGAGAAGTCTATTCTATCACCCAATAGGGTTCTTTCCCCTGGGGCTAGTACTAGTAACCAGGAAGGATGGATCACTCCCAAGAAGAAAGGGAAAGGACACAATAAGAAAGCTGCAGATGTGGGGACAGAAGGAAGGGTTGGGCGGCCATCCCAAAGAGAAACTAGAACTAGGGAAGCAACCAAGGAGATTGTCTATGGGAGACAAAGCACACTAGAGGCTCTCTCTAGAAGATTGTGTAAATGAAAATTATCACTTGGAATGTGAGGGGGCTCAATAGCCCCCACAAACAGCTCATGATAAGGACCTACATTTTTGATAGTAAGGTTGATTTCATTCTTCTCCGAGAAGTTAAAATGTCTAAGGAAAACTTTAGAAAAATAGCCAACAATATCTAGCCTATGGCCAACTTCATTATCAGCCCTTCTATGGGAGCCTCTGGGGGCCTTGTTACCACGTGGAACAACTACAATTCTTCGGGGTGTTACTGCTCGCATAGTAAGTATAGTCTGGAAATCAAATGCACGATGAATAAAAAAACTGGAAGCTGATCAACATTTATGCCCCCAACACCAAAAATGCCAGGAAGGAACTTTGGGAAGATCTGAGCTCCAAAATCAATGATGAGAGAAGAACTTTGTGGATGTTAGGGGGAGATTTCAACACCCCACTTTACCCCTCAGAAAAATCTAGGGGTAATATGGACTACTCTGACAGCATGGTGGACCTGGCAGACTTCCTAAGTTAGATTGGGATTATGGACCTAGAAGTTAACAATCAACTTTATTATTGGACCAACAGAAGACGGGGAGACCAGCTGATTTAGGTTAAGTTAGATAGAATGTTGGTTTCTTCTAACTGGGATATGGTGCAAAATTCTAGCCTTTCAGCTCTTCCTTGCACCATTTCTGATCATAACGCCCTCCTTCTGGACTAGACTGATCAAAGCCCTAAGGGCCCTTTCCTGTTCAAGTATGAAATAATTTGGGCCACTCACCTGGATTTTAAAAATTACATCGTTGAATGGTGGAGAGTCCTGGTTCATGGATCTCCTACGTTTAGACTCACCCAAAAACTTATACATGTAAAAGATAAAGTCAGGGGCTGGAACAAATTTTGCTTTGGCAATGTGATGAACCAGAAAAAACACATCACAGAAGGTCTCCTAGAAGTTTAAGATAAGATGGCTAAGGGGGATGGAAGTGTTGATAACTGAGAGGGGGGGGGGGGGGGGGGTGAATCAGTTATCCTAATAATTCAACTTTATGTGCTTTCTTAACAGTTAATGCAACATCAGATCAAATAAGCAAGCATAATCATGAAATGGAAATAACACCAATACACATGACACAATGATTTTGGCGTGGAAACCCTGTTAAGGGAAAAAACCACGGGGTGATTAACCCAAGATATTATTCTCTGTTAGAAGAATAGAAGATACAAAATGGCACTTGCCAATTAGGGCTCACTACCCGAGCACACTGCTCACAAGAGGCTCACTGCCTACAAAAAGACTTACTGTCTACAAGAAGAAAACTTGAACTAATGAGAAGCATCCACCCATGCTGAAGTTCAGTTCCGGTTAAGCTCAATAGACTGATCTATTGCACTTCATTCTTACTCTCCTTAAGTGCTGCTATCCTCCTACATTCTAAACCTGTTTTTATGCTTTTTATTCTTCTGCTTTTATTCACACTTCAAAAATATATTCCACACACACCTTCACATCTAAATCCATCTTGTATATATATCCGCACAAGTGATTTCAACACTTTTCTAGTCGGCATCCGGAATAGTCAATATTATCTCAGACTCTGGTCTATCGGCTGAAACCTTGCATACCAAGTAATGCGGATCAATAATATGCTTGTAGAAGTCTTCAATCATGTCGGCCAATCATGAATGATACCTCAAGAAACTTAGTCATTAGCAATATCTCTTCCGGATTTGGGTCTAACACTCTATCAGTACAATTCTTCCTCTGTCTACTCTGTCAAACAGGAACCCAAAACTCAAGTGCTCATATCTCTTCACCCTTCCATCACCGGAGGCTAAATCCTTGGAATTTATTAGTCAAGGTACTCCTCTTGACTTCCCCAAATCTGCACTTTACTAAAATACTTCCTCTGAGAGATCCGGACCTAACTGTCGGACCTTGCTGACTGCTCTGTTCTTGCTTACCAGATCATAACACTTCTTCAATCTGACTTCCGGTAGAGACTCATCATGTCTTGCGGATGTGTGAGGTAACCTTTGGTGCCATCAATGACAACATTCATGAATCCATATAGTGTCTCTTGCCAACAATCTCCCCCTTTGTCATTGATGGCAACACTTAGTGAAAAATGACTAAGTGTCACACTATACTCCCCCTTGGCTGATGCTCTGTCTCTATGTACATTTTTCAGAGCTCCCCCTTAGCTGGATTCCTCATTTTTCACTGCTCATCACTCCCCCTTTGACATCAATGGCAAAGGGTGGGGTCCGCATACCAAAATTTTCAAAAAAAAATCTATACTTAGTCGCATAAGTATATCATCCGGTTGTACTCTACATATACTTTAGTATGTCTGCAAAAGTGTTTTTCAATTGTACAACTTTGGTTGCCCAACTCAATTTCATCCTATCCAAAATTGATATGTGACCACTCAATAGGAATGCAAAAGCTTCTGCCTTCTTTAGATCTGTCGAATCATTTGTCTTGGCTGTGGTTTGAGCATCACTTAGGGCTTCATGCATGGCCTCCAACTTAGGAATGATTATTCTTCTAAGTTCATTTAACCTGCTGATTATGTTTTTCTTTTCTTTCTCTAGCTTCTTAATTTCATCCAAGACTGCAATAGTCTGACATTCTTGATTTACTATGGATGAGGTAAGTGGATCAAAATTTTGAGAAAGTTTTGTTAGTTTGATCTCATGTTCTTTCATTTTCTTCTCAATCTCCATTGTTGCTTTGGACCATGATAGACAAAATCTATATATTTCCATGCCATCTTTAAGAGCATTTTCTAAGTTCTTTATCCCTATATCCATATTTCTTCTATCATTTGATATTAGACTTAGTACTTCAGAGAATCTTTTATCCAAAAACTCTTTCCAAACCTTTTCCTCAGCTGATTTCTCTAAGGACTCAAAATGAGTGCTGACTGAACTAACAAGAGACTTAAGATTACCTGATGAGGAAGCTGATGAATCCTTCAGAAAGGATGGCATGATCTTTTCAAGCACATCGGATGCAACTTCTATTAGCTCACAGTCTTCCATGTGAGACTTCAGGAGTTTTTCTTTTGCCTTTGCATTAGCAAATGAAGCTATCTTCATTGTTTGTACTGGGGAGAGAGAATCAAAATCAAATGGTCCTAGTAGAAGTTCCAGTTCATCAATCTCCATTGTCTCTTTGTTTAAGAATTCTTTGACAATTTCTGCAGTGTCTCTTGCCGGAGACAGAATTTTCTTTTCTTCTGCAGTCTTAGAGTTGTCATCTTCTTTTCCCTTCACTTCTTTTTCTTTCTCCTCTATTCTTTCTTCTCCTTTGGATCCGGAGTCAATAGGGGAAACAGGAGGAGTAATGTTTTTTTGTTCATGGGCCACCTCTTCCGGAGCAGAGGATTCCAAGCCCTTATCTTCACCGGTGTCCATTACTTCTTCTGTCATTGCCTCAGTAGATCCTTCTTCAACACTTGTGGCCAAGGGATCAACACCTAAGTCCTCTATAACAGGAAGATTGAATCTTTTGAAGGCATTTAGGAGGATCTCTTTTGTTTCATTTGCCACATTATCAGTTTCTCCAAGCATGAGTTGATTCATTCTAGCTTTGCTCTGGAACTTATCCTTGCAATCTTTGAAGATCATACTCATTTGTTTCTGAGTGATTGAAGGATAGAGCTGAATAGCTATCTGCTCCCGAATTTCTAGATCTTTGGCTTGGGCATTGTTCTTCCTTATTTCAAGTTCCTTCTCTAAGCTTTTGGGGATCAGAGATATAATTTCAATGAATGCTTTGTTGTAGATGTTTAAATACTTGACTGTGGCATCTTGCAATATCTTCTAATCAGCTTCACCATAATCATCATAGAATTCAACCACTGGCTGAAAATTTCCATCCAAAGTGACTGATTTGATGGTGTCATCAATGCGAAGAGTGGGTTTTTCAACAAATTCCTTTGCCTTTTCTTCTTCGCCTTGACCGGTAGAGGATTTACCGAATGTTTTCTTCTTTTTCTTCATTTTCTTGACTTCTTCATCAAATTCGGTTTCTTCTTCATCCTTTTGACTAGCATAGGATCTTGTGTCTTTTGTCTTAGTTCTCTTCTCTCCTTTGCCGGATGATTCTGCTTCCGGTTTTGATGCCCTTGAGCTTTTAGCAGTGGTAGGTGCAGATTTCTTTGATGATCTGGTCTGGGTGGAAGATTCTACTGGAGCACTTCTTTCCTCTTCTGCTTCTTTTTCTTTTTCTGTTCCTTTTGTCTTTTCTCTGTGAGCATCAAGTGCCTCTTTTGAGATTCCATGCCTTTTGGCAACTTCTTCAACTTCCCTTCTTACTTTCCTCTTGATTTCAAGCTGTCGAAGTTCTACATGGATCTTTACACTTAATTCTTCAAAGGTTCCAAACCTTTCTGCCTTGGGATCCTTTAGTTGACTCAACATGTGCTAAACATGCAGCTCCACGATGTTCTCATCCACCTCATAACCCATTGGCATGATCCATACTGTTCTTGGTTCCACTACCTCCATTAGACACTGACTAGTCTCTACCATAAAGCATACTGTGTCTTTGTATTTCTCAACTAGAGATTGAGGAATTCTCTCTCTAGCTTACATCATGTTCTGAAGGTTTTTGAAGAAACCCCAGAAAGCTGAGTTTTGTGATTTGTCGTCACTAAGTCCATACAAATAATCCCTGATTTGTATGGCAACTGGTCTGTCATTCTGCCATGCCCATCCACTGGATCCGGGTAGCTCATTCATAAAGTAGAAGAATAGATAGAGTATTAGGCCACCAAATTTGAAGGAATTCTTCTTTTCCTTCTTTATCTTTTGCAGGTTTTCCAAGAGTTGGTTTAGAAGGAGCTCACAAAGGTCGTAGTCTGCATTTTTCCTCAACATTTCATAGACAGTGTAGATAGCAGTTCCAAGTACTAAACTCTCCCTGCTAGAATGATATATCTTGTAGCTGATGATCATGGATGCAAACTTGACATTCGGATCAGTGATGTCATCTACTATCATTGCTCTTTTGTCAAACCTAGATCCAGTAGCCTCACTTACAGTCAGATTCTTGACCAATTTGAGAATAGGTATCCCACCGGATGAGTGCAAACCGGTAACTACTCTAATGGCATCTTTTGTGATCTTGAATGGTCCATTCAACCACATGAAGTTGTCATGTATTCTGCTCGAGACATACCAGACCCATTCATCCTCAGTAAAGTAGGGGAAATGTATACATTGTGCAAAGTGCTTCTCCTAGAGGGCCTTGTATTAGGGTTTGAGCTCAAATGAATCATCTATTAGTTGTTTGTGGTAGATATCCCTCAATTTGGACTCTCTGAATTCTTCAATGTTTGCGTGAATGTAAACCCTAATATCTTCTATATGCAAGACACCATGCGGAACACTGGAAAATGCTCCTAGGGGATCTACTTCCAAGGATTTGTAGGGATGTTTCTTGAATTTGGGGCGAGGCCTATCAGTGATCTTCACAATATTTGGAGTAGACATCTTTAAAAAGATTTGCAGAGAGATATTTAAGAATGGAAAATACCTTTTACGCCTCTAGGTTTCACGGAGTGAGCCGGATCGATTTCTGGATGAATCGACTTCTGCAAGTGAACTTTGACGGGCTTTGAGGAAATTTGTTACAAAGCTCCTCTTTTCTTCTTCTTAAATGCAGAATGAGCAAATGTTTAATAAAAAAACCCTTATATTACTCCACAAACCCCAATACCAAGTTGCAATAAATGCTCGACCTAAGTCATTCCGGTTTTCCTTATTCAGATGACTTGAAGAACTAGATCAATCTTGATCTAAACATCTTGCGGATCTTCCAAATCTTAACCATAGTTTATTTAGATGTTTCTCTTATGAACCCTTTAATCCGCAACTCTCCTTGTGTCAGTTCCGGCACCAATTGACTGGCTAGGGGAAAATGGTTTTCTTTGTGTCTCCCCCTGAGCCAGAGCTTGCTTTTTAATTTCTGAAAGGAATATCAACACTAGAGTCTGGTGTGGATCCATCCCCTACATTCTCTGTACTTTTCTTCACCCAAATCTTGTTCATCTCACTTTGAACTTCATCCGCATTCACTTTTTGTTTTCCCTTATCTTGATTCTGATTATGATGTACCGGACCTCTTTTGTCCTAATTCTTGCTTCTACAAAATTTTGCAATATGATCGGATCTATTGCAAATTTGGCAAACAACATTTCTTTGCATATTTGATTGATATCCTCTTGATCTGCATTGATTAGCCATATGACCCATTCTATTGCATGCAAAGCATCTACCACTGAATGAATTGTTCATTTGTATATTTCTGCATTCATGAGATTTGTGACCATACCTTTTGCAGTTGAAACACTGTCTGAAGAAGGATGTATTAGTCTGATTCATTCTCCTTCTACACTGATTAGCTTTATGACCAAAGTTATTGCAGTTGTGGCAGTATCCATTGAAGGATGGATATCTTTGAGCATTAGGCTGCCTTACCGGAGGTCTTCTAGGCCTATTCCTTGGATTTTCTGATCCATAATTCTTCTGACCGGATCCGGAGCTTTCACCTTTTTCATACCCCAGGCCACACTTGTCATCTACCCTCTTTTGGCTTTCAAGAAGAACTTCAAGTTGAGCAGAGCTTATCTTGAATTTCTCTTTGTATTCATTTGCTATTTGAAGATCCCTTTTAAGAGAGACAATTTGATCCTCAAGTTTTTCTTCATTGTCTTTGGCATCTTCAAGATCAGATTTAAGATGTCTGATTATTCTATCCATCTTGTGGCAGTCTTCTGATTTTTCCTTGAGAGATTGTCTTAGATCATCTTCAAATTTTCTTCTTTCTTCAATTTCTTGGGTGAACTTCATAACTCCTGATTCCATTTCATGTCTTATCATGATGATTTCTTTTGATAACTTTTCACATAACTTGGTTTTCTCTCTCAGATCTCCATTTGTATCATTGGCTTCACCTTGACTTGCCAATTGCTAAAGTAGCTCCTTTCTCTTTTTCATAGAGAGACTCAGTTTCTCTTTTAGTTCTTTTATGAAATCATCAGCCTGTTTGAGTCTTTCCTTCAATTCATTGACTTTAGAATTTGACTGCTCAAGATCATCAAGGGTAGACTTAAGTTGCTCCCTTACACCATACACATTCATTTGAATTCCCAGATCTTCCTCAAGCTGTTAGGCTCTGTTGGGAGGAAATTGGCTTTGATACCAATTGTTGATAACTTAGAGGGGGGGGGGTGAATCAGTTATCCTAATAATTCAACTTTTTGTGCTTCTTAATAGTTAATGCAACATCAGATCAAATAAGCAAGCATAATCATGAAATGGAAATAACACCAATACACATGACACAATGATTTTGACGTGGAAACCCTGTTAAGGGAAAAAACCACGGGGTGATTAACCCAAGATATTATTCTCTGTTAGAAGAATAGAAGATACAAAATGGCACTTGCTAATTAGGGCTCACTGCCTGAGCACACTGCTCACAAGAGGCTCACTGCCTATAAAAAGACTTACTGTCTACAAGAAGAAAACTTGAACTGATGAGAAGCATCCACCCATGCTGAAGTTCAGTTTTGGTTAAGCTCAATAGACTGATCTACTGCACTTCATTCTTACTCTCCTTAAGTGTTGTTGTCCTCTTACATTCCGAACCTGTTTTTCTACTTTTTATTCTTCTGCTTTTATTCACACTTCAAAAATATATTCCACACACACCTTCACATCTAAATCCATCTTGTATATATATCCGCACAAGTGATTTCAACACTTTTCTAGTCGACATCCGAAATAGTTAATATTATCTCAAACTCTGGTTTGTCGGCTGAAACCTTGCATACCAAGTAATGCGGATCAATAATATGCTTGTAGAAGTCTTCAATCATGTCAGCCAATTGTGAATGATACCTCAAGAAACTTAGTCATTAGCAATATCTCTTCCGGATTTGGGTCTGACACTCTACTGATATAGTTCTTACTTTGTCTACTCTATCAAACAAGAACCCAAAACTCAAGTGCTCATATCTCTCCACCCTTCCATCACCGGAGGCTAAATCCTTGGAATCTATTAGTCAAGGTACTCCTCTTGACTTCCCCAAATCCACACTTTATTGAAATACTTCCTTTGAGAGATCCGAACCTGACTGTCGGACCTTGCTGACTGCTCTGTTCTTGCTTACCGGATCATAACACTTCTTCAATCTGACTTTCAGTAGAGACTCATCATGTCTTGCGGATGTGTGAGATAACCTTTGGTGCCATCAATGGCAACATTCATGAATCCATATAGTGTCTCTTGCCAACATGGAGTGAGGGTACTTACAAAATTGAAGAGGAATTAATCAAAAACCTGAAGGACATAACCAGCAAGGAAGAAATCTTCTAGAAACAGAAGTCTAGGGTGCAATGGCTGAAGGAGGGAGATAGGAATTCGGCCTTCTTTCACCAGTCGGCAATGAAACACAGAAAGAGAAACAGAATCACCAGGCTGCTAGATGAAAACAACAGGGAAGTTGATGATGATAGGGAATTGGGTAGTCTTGCCTCAAATTACTTTTGAAACTTCCTGGCGGAGAAAAAAATAGAACTGACAGTATACAGGAAAACATTCTTCTGGGCAGTATTCCCTCTATCCTCTCGGAGGAAGACAACGATGGGCTGTTGAAGCCTATTACATAGGAGGAAATCATAGCAGTTGTGTTCTTGATGGGGGCCTACAAAGCGCCGAGGCCGGATGGATTCCCCCTGCTTTCTTCCAAGAATTCTAGGAAATAGTCGGTTATGATGTCACGATTGTTGTTAAAGACTTTTTTAGGACAGGTAAAAATTCTCAAACAAATCAATGCCACGTTCATTGCACTGACACCCAAGAAAAACAACATTGAATCTATGGCTGACTTCTGCTCCATTAGCTTGCGCAACACCATATATAAAATTGTTACCAAGACGTTGGTCCTCAGACTCCAACCACTGTTGGACAGGCTCATCTCGGATTGCCAGAAAGGATTTGTCCCAGGGAGACAAATTTTGGATGCTGCTATCTCGACCCATGAGATCATACACTCGATGGAAAGAAACAACAGTCAGAGTATGGCCCTCAAACTGGACATATCTAAAGCCTATGACAGAATCTCCTGGGATTTCCAATTCAAAGTCCTTAGGAAGTTTGGGTTTAATGACAGAATACTCAAATTGATAAAAGAATGTGTCACCACCGTCAAGTATTTGGTTTTGGTTAATGGTACTCCTTGAGGGTTTTTTGATGCTGGTAGGGGTATCCGATAGGGCGACTAGCTATCCCCCTACTTATTCATAATGTTGGCCGAGGTCTTGGGAAGAAACATCATATCCCTTCTGGATTGTCATTCCCTCACTGGTGTCAAAGCAACGTCCACCCTGAGACCGTCGGTCGTCCAACAATTCGTTGATGATACCATGCTTTTTGGTGCGGCTTCAGTGGTGGAGGCCAAAAGATGGAAGAATCTGTCAATACTTATGCAGAGGTGTCTGGGCAATGCATCAATTATGAAAAGAGTAATGTGTTTTTCTTCAACACGAAGTTGGATCTGCAAGTTAAGGTGAGAAATATACTTCAGTGCAACCAAGTTGCTCTCTCGGCCACTTACCTGGGTTTGCCCCTCACGGTCAAAGATGTGACCCTGAATTTCTGGAATACGGTCCTGGAACGTATCCATAAGAAAATGGAGGGTTGGAAAGGTAAACTCCTTAGCCAAGCTGGTAAACATCAACTTTTAAAGGCTTCATTGCAAGGCATCCCCACCTATTTCCTTTCCATGTTTAAAATTCCTAGATACATGGCAGATAAATTAGAAAGGATCCAGAGAACCTTTCTACGGACTGGCATGGAGGAAAAGAAGAGGATCTCGCTAGTTGGTTGGGATAGAGTTTGTCTGCCCAAGATGCAAGGGGGACTCGGAATCAAAAAAATTCAGGGGATGAATAAAGCCTTACCAAAATTGGATGGACCTTCCTTAAGGAGGAGAAAGACTGGGTTCAAATTATGAAAGCTAAATACCTGCAAAATGGCCCCAAATTAGATATTCTTGATAGAGATTACCTTCCCAAAGGCTCTATCATTTGGAATAAAATGACCAAAACTAGGAACACGCTCTCCCAAGGCATCAAATGGAAGTTGGGAAAAGGTGATAAAATTAGGTGTTGGGAGGATAACTGGCTGAGGGATGGTCCCCTGTCTGACAGAAGGAACAATACCACTAAAGAGTGAGCGGTTAGTTTTTTTGGTAGCTCGGTCTGTAACTACATTACTAGCCATTCCCACAGCCAAAGGAGGTGGAAGAACCTCTCGAATTGCTATAATACCCAATCTGAGAAGCTAGAGAATCAGATTCTACAAAATGAGTTGGACAAGCACAGAATTTTGATTTTTCAAAGGGAAGATGAAATGTTATGGGGGTAGGATCAGAAGGGAAAATTCTTAGTTAAATTGACTTACCAACTGCTGGCAAACAGTGGTCTGGAGAGTCGGTTCTAGAAGAGCATCTAGAATAATAAATTGATACCTAAAGTCAACTTTTTCTGGTGGGCTGTGGCACACAATAAAGTTATGTCCATTGATAATCTCAATAAAAGGGGCTTCCAATTGGTTAATAGATGTGTCATGTGCCTTAAAGAACAAGAGACAATGCAACACCTTCTCTTTCATTGTGAGTTTTCAAAACAAATTTGGGGGAAAACTCTAGAGAATCTTAACTTGGAATGGGTATTCCAGGAAAACTTAATGGACTTTGCCCAAAGTTGGATCCCCCCCTTTTCTCACCCCAGGATAAGGGAACTATGGAGACAAATACCCCCCCACATTGGGTGGAGTGTAGGAAAGAAACAATCGTATCTTCAGAGAAAAAGCTCGATCTGCTAATGATGTTTTTTTCTCCTTTTGCAGAGCGATTGCAGAGAACGTGTCCTCTTACACTCTTCACGCAGCCAAGAAACCCCCTTCCCCGATGGAAGTTCAAATTGCCAAGAATTGGCAACTGAATGATGACATGAACAAGGTTGACAATTCCAAAATGAGGGCCAGACTAAACACACATTAGAAACCCCCCAGAAATTAGATCAAACTCAATTTCGACGAAGCGAAAAAAAAAAATACTGCCCTAGCTAGCGGTGGTGAGATCTTCAGAGATTGCCATGGAACCTTCATTGTTGCCTATGCGGGGGGTATCGATTTTCAATCTAAGAATGTTGCTGAGGGGTTGGCTCTGTTAAAGGGCCTAAAAATTGCCCACTCCATGGGTATAGACAAGCTGCAAGTGGAAGGTAACTCAAAAATAATTATAGATGCAGCCCTTGGTAGGTCTACCAGTGGATGGAAAATGAAGAGCATAATGGAAGATATTTTATGCTTACTCTCTGGGTTCATTCAGAAGGAGGTTGGGCATGTGTACCGCGAAGGAAATAAAGTGGCGGATAGTCTAGCTAACTTGGAGCAGAGCCTGGACACTTGGTGATGCTGGAGAATAAAAAATAACCTACCTAAACAGATTCAAAACCTTATTGATAAGGAGCTAAGCCCCACCCTTGGTCAGTCATGTTTATAAACCCTTATAGGCCTAGGGAGAGATTGAGTGGCCAGCTAGGATCTTGTATCAACTGCCAGTTGGATCCTTGTTTTAGAGATTTGGGTGCCACAAAGTTGACGAGTCAAATCAATAGTACTTGGTCACGTCTTCGAAATAAAGGTTGTAATAGTACCATGCTAAGATGGAGGTCCGAGGAGCGGTCTCACATGTCTAGGCACGTGAATTTTTGAGACTCCATCTCGACGCCGCTTAGCATGAATTATAATGATGAGCATTTATTATTCATTAATTATGACAAGAAAGAGATTGATTATTCACTTATGGTGAATAATAGTAAGTACGCCACCCTCAGTGTTGGAAAGGATGCAAAAATCATTGTTTTGAGCTTTAACAGCGAAGTGGGTGAGTTGGTCTTCAGTGAGATATTTGCTAAGTTTTGCTTTGCGGACTGCATTACTAAGTTTTTTTTGGTACCTGCATTGCTATTCTGACTCTGAATCACTGGTATAAAATGGGAGGGGATAGGTCTCGCATGGAGCCAAAATCTTGTGAGGAATTCAGAAGAAATGAGACCCTTTGGCATATTTGTCGAGAGGGAGGGGTTGCTTCATACCTAGAATGTTTACAAGGCCATGACGAAAACCTATCTATTCAGTTTCTGCGCTCCTATGAAGGTAGAAGAGTCAAAGTGGGAAAAGTGAGTTTTGATATTTCGGAGGAGGTGATTGGTCTGGCAACTGGGATGTCCACCGAAGGCACTAAACACCCTAGGGTAAGTAAGGTGTCTGATACTGATGATATAAAGGCTTTTCTCAAGAAAGGGGAGGTTCTACACAACCTCTAGGGGGGATTCGACAGACAACTCCTACCTCAACCCTGGGATGAGGTATGTTATATGATTATGAAATACTTCACTTTGGAGGGAAGATTCAAGAGATTCTTCCATTACCATTTTGTGTTGCTGAATCATTTTAGGTGTAGCAAGTTCATAAGCTTTCCTTTTTGCTTACTTTCACCTTTGGAAACCTCCATTGTGACTGCTAAAGAACAACATACTTTAGACCCTAGCAAGCCTGAGATCCCGCTCCACCAAGGGCTTATCATGAGACTTTACAAATTCCATATCACCCTCTACCCCCTAAAGCCCTCACTCCTATTAGGGTTGAACCTCCTTAGTCACCTAATTATGCCCTTGGGAAGGAAAAACCAGTTATTATAACTAAAGTCACTCCTGATTCTTATGCCATCTCCATAAAGACTGGCAAGAAAAAGTCTTCTTTAGACAAAATCCCTGAACCCACTATGGAAGACCTTACCCCCAAATCTCCTGCGACGACCCCTGCTAAAAGAAAAATTCTACAAGGCAATCCTTCCTAGGTGACCCCTCAGAAGAAGCAGGGTAGCTTTGAGGAAGAGAGTGGCACTGACAGTGGGATTAAGGCTTCTAAGGCTACTATGGTGGTGGAGGAAGTTAGCTCTGGGGAGGGAAGTGGTGATTCCATCAGTGTTGGTGATGAGGACTTTACTGTCACTAATAGAATACCTCAGGTGTCGTCGACTAGGAGGTCGATGAGGCTTGTTTCCAAGCCTGCCTCCACTCCCCTAAGGAAGGTTGTCTTGATAGTGGAAGTTGAAACTGTGGAGCAGCAGGTGAAGGAACGGTCTAAAGATAAGAACAAGGTGGATTCTATGGAGCTGCAGAGAGATAAAGTTTCTGAAGATAAAAATAAGATGGATTTTGTTGAGCAACAGGGTGTTGGGTCGGAGGGCAACAACAAAGTGGATACGGTGGTGGCTAAAACAGAACAAATGGGGGGTGAATTTTCAATGAACAAGGACAACAAAAATGAAAAAATGGAGGCAGAGGATGAGGGTCCCAGCAATTTCCCTGAGTTCAATGTTTGGACTCCATCAGCTCGGAAAACGGGAAAAAGGGAACAGGTAAGAAGAAAAAAGGTGGAAAGAAGAGTAAAGACAAACAAGTTGAATCCCTCTCGGCTAGACTCAGTGATTTGGAGTGGAAGTTCAGCATATTGGCAAAGTTTTCAGTGAAATTGATGCATAGGTCTGCCACCACTCTGGCAGTTCTTTAAGGAGTGGAGCTTACGGGCCAACAGAAGAAGGACAAAAAATTGAAAAAGTACCAAGATGTTTACCAGTTCCTGGTGGATGACTAGGATAAGATGTTCGGTTAGCCCTTGGAGGCTTGGGTCTGGTCTATTGTCGGTCTGTTGTCTGTCTGCTATGTTTGTGGTTTCCTGTTGCTTTTTGTCTTTATGTTTTATTTGCTAAAACTATGATGGTTATGCTTTAACTGTAATGGTTTTTTGGTCCACCTTTTTGGTTGTTCTGTACTGGGATCGGCACCCTTTTTTGCCGCTTATCTTATCAAAAACAAGTCTCATGCAGTAGAATTCGCCAAGATCAGATTTATGAATCACATGTTTAATTCCATGCATAGGTTCTAATTCACACTCGCCAAAGTGAACTAGAATAATACATAGTCAAATTTTTAGATCAACAATAGATGAATGAACTTTTAACATCTTCATCAATTTCAAACTAAAATCCCATACATTTAATTTAATTAATTTCAACATTAATTTCAATTATCTAAGATCAATCCTAATTCATTTATCTAAACTAATTATCAATAATTACTTAATTATTCAATTAGCCTAGATATTTTATGTAAAGTGTGTTTTTGCTCATGCAAGTACTTATAAATTGATATTCAAAGTTCAAAAATAGATCCATTCATCATTTTAAGGGTTGGATTTGTACATGTTTTCAAACAAGTTTAGTTTTTACGTTATAAAAATGTATTTTTACCAAAAGGTTGTAGTTCAATTGGTTGAGCGTAATTGGTGAGGGTGATTGGATGTTCCTTAATTATGCTATCCCCCAAGGTTCAAATCCTTCAAAGGCGCAATATATAAAGAATGAGGTTGGGATCATGTCACAAGCAAATTTGGCGGAGTGGATACCCCCCTCAATCCTTAACTCTAAGCCAAAAGAAATCAATTATTTGTGTAGCTTAAGATCATGCTTCTAATAACATGTTGTAAAAATAACTTGAAATTGTAATGGAGCTTCTCAACAAAAAAAATGTATTTTTCTTTTTTTTTAAATGTGTCTTAAAATTATATTGTGAGATTTAAATTTTTAAACAATATTTTGGATCACAATTAATAATTATAGATAAATATGAAAAAGACTTCAAAAATTCAACAATTAAAAGTATAGAAAAATATGGTTACAATTTTTAATTTAAAAAAAAAATCAATGTTTTGGGTCACAAGATGTGATCTCATTAAAAAAATTAAATGTTATTTTGAGAATTATTTTGTCATAGTGAAATTGAAATATTTATGTTGTTTTTTATTTAGTTTTGTGTTCTTTTTTCTTTCATTTTGATGATGGATTATAAAGTGTGATTTGAAACATTGATACAAACACTTTTAGAGAGGTTTATCAAAAGTATTCTAAATTTCAAGTGTCTTGATATATGTATGTATCAACAAATGGCACAATCTTCTGTGAACTTGGACTCATTCCACTAGCCTTTTACATATCCATACAGACATATCTCCATACATTTAGCCCCCACCTTATCCTTATGCATGCATACTCTAATACATTCATCGTATCTACAAATTTATTTCATCTATCCTTACACCTACTCTAATATAATTGTTTGCTGCCTAGATTTCACCATTTCATTACCTAGGGTCATTTATGTAGTCACGAGGTTTATCCCATGGTTGTGACTTTTACCTCTATTAGAAATGAAGGTGCAAACCACACATCATAAATCTGATTCAAACCTTATTAATGTCCTCTAAATAATGTAGAATCAATGGAGATTGCAACAGAAATAAACCCACTACACAGAAATAACATGCATTAAGAACTACACACAACACAGTATGTAACGTGGAGAAAACTCTTTCAAGTAAAAAACTCCATGAAGAAAAGAGGCTCCAAGTTGTATTATCTTCAAATACGAGATTACAATACATGCACTTCCTCTTCTTCTTCGGTCTTCAATCCAACGACGCCTGTTACTCTCAACTCTACTAAAAAATGTAGTACAAATATCCTTATAAAAGGGGGTTGCCTTCTAGGGCAAGAAAACCAACATAATATCGACCGTCAGATCTATGACCTAATAATGAATAGTCCAGATTTATAATGATAAAATTTGGCTCCGAGGGTGCTGCCCCTGAGCCCCCGCTGAGGTGCGTGGCCCCCAGACCCCTTGTCGAGGGGATGATCCCCCCTGGACCCCTCGCAGGGGGGAAACTCCTTGTGATCCCCCATCGCGGATGAATTAGCGTCAAGGACCGAATATAAACATGCAACTGAAACAAGATCGTTGCTGGTAAAACCTTTCATCCCTTATAGATTATTTACCAACAATATTAGGAGTTATTGGAAAAAATGAGAATAAAGAAGATAGTAGCAGATAACACAAAAAAGAAACTCAGAACTCTATCTATTATTGAACAAGATATTACAATTTATAACCTTAAACAAACTTAACTACCTCCTGTAAACTTGCAAATATAATTGACAACAGCACTGAAGAGAACTGGACACCTCTAGACATGTCATGTTCAATTATGAGTTACAACTAATAGTTATGTTGGAGCGTATATTCCAACACCCCCTCTTAAAGTTACAACATTAAACTGACTAATAACATAAAACAATAGGAAATACATTATGCAAAAGCTATTCTTTGAAAAAAATACTTTTGGGACTAGTAAGACTTCTTCAAGCTACTCCAGGTATAGTCTCCTACCTGTAATCCAAGTTCCCAACATCATTGGACACCATTTGCACATGAAGTGTCTCATCACCCTCTTAAAGGTATGATGTTGAACTTCTAGATTTTTGAATCTCCCCCGAGTCAATTTTTGTGACCTTCACATTGCTTAGCCACACCTCAGTGCCCATGCTTTTAAATAGGTGCATTAAATTAGGTGCTGCTACCATTACACAGAACCTTTTGTCCACTATATCTTCAATTTCACAATATTGACAACAAAGGAAGAGAAAAAAGAAAGATTGCACAACACTCTCTACAACAACCTCGGTTTCTTATAATAGGCTCTCATATTCTTGGGCACTCCAATTAGTGATTTTTTTAGTGGCTAATATTCCCCAGTTGGCTAATAGTTGAAATTGGGGATTCAAAATTTGGCTAATAGTACAAGCTATAAGGTGACTTGAATTGCCACATTTTTACAAAATTCTATTTTACTCCTAGTTATTAAAATTTTAAACTCAAAAATTTGCCACAATAATCGATACCCAATTATATCAAATTTACCTAAATTTTATAAGTTTTAGTAGAAAATGAAATTAATTCACCAATAATATTATATAATTATTAGTTACTTTAGGGCCATATCACCAATTTTTAATCACCATCATTGATTTTATTTATAATCTAACATCTGCGATTGTATTCCATGGGTAAAAGTGTACCCATGGAGCTCCAATGTCCATCGAGCCCAAAATTGTATTTGGGCCATTGATCTCAATTTATAATATAATGTCTAGGGTTAAATTCCATGGGCCAAAATGTACCCACGGAGCTCCAATGCCCATGGGGCCCAAAATTACATTTGGATCATTGATCTCCTTTAAGATCAACGTTCCGAATACAATTTCGGGCCCCATGGGCATTGGAGCTCTATGAGTACATTTTGGTCTACAGAATTCTAGAACCCAAACCATAAGATTATAAATAAAATCAATGGTGGTGAAAAATAATTAAGGGCCAATTTAAAATATTCAATATTTGATTTAAAATATTAAGGAATTATAGACACGAGCACTACACCTTAAGCTAGTCAATCACTGTCACCTTTAGGCCTTTACTTTTCTATAGGAATTTAATTTTCTTTTTAGGAAGGATTCACCATGGTAATTAAATCATTTTCCTATTTTTGTCAATATTCGCCAATATTTTCTACAAATTTCTAGTGATTTAGAAAATTTGCCAATAAAATTAAATATTTTTTTCAAAAAAAAAGAAAGATTCGCCAATAGAAATTAATATTTTTTCCCAAAAAATGGAAGATTCGCCAGGATTTTATATCATTTTTTAGGGAGGGTTTCTTAAAGTTATCACTGACCCCAATGGTGGAATCACACCCAAACTAGCTCTGATACCATATTGGAAAAACTGAGAATAAAGAAGATAGCAGCAAATAACACAAAAGGAAACTCAAAACTCTATCTATTATTGAACAAGAGATTACAATTTATAACCTTAAACAAACTTAACTACCTCCTATAAACTTGCAAATAGAATTGACATCAACATTGAAGAGAACTGGACACCTCTGGACACATCATTCAATTACGAGTTACAACTAATAGTTATGTTGGAGTGTATATTCCAACAGGAGTAATTAATTACATAGGATTTACAAGGTTGGTGGCACCTTAATCCTAACAACCTCATCCTTTTTAAAATTCATACTCAATTTTTGGCCAAGTGACCCCCTTCATTTTTATGCCATAAGCTAACTAATTATACTTTTGGCAAAATTTTATGCCATGTGCTAGTATTTAAAGACATTCAATGCATTTATTCTAACATCATCTCACATCAAAGAACCTCTCATCTCTCAAGCATCCTATAACATTAAAGAAACAATCCATAATAACACATTTTAATTTGGTGGTATATAAAGATTAATAAATCTGCATGCATTCATCCTAGGGGCTTTGTACACATGTACAAAGGTTGACCTAGAAGAAATTGCCTCCTTGCAACATAATAACAACGCTTCCAAATTATTCTTAAATAATACAAGTAGAAATATATTATTCAAATGAGCAATAGAGCAAAGCTTTACATTGTGTAATGTTAAGTCCAAACTCAAAGGACAAATCTGTGACCACAAACTCAATCCAGACTCCCAAACTCAACCTTCAATAGAACACAAACTCCACAAATTTTAAAACATTCACTAATAGTGTTAGGTCTCAAAAATGTAGGTTGCAAATCCTAAGAGGATGCCAGACTCTATGGTTAGATTGGCAACATTTTTGAACTAATGTGACGGAGTTAACCTTTAGGGTTTGATGACTCCTTGCACTTCAGGCACTGCTATACCTAGGCGGGTGACCTTGAAAATTAAAGCAGATCAAGTGTAAGTGTTTTGACTAAGTTAATGGATCTACCTACAGTGGCAAATGGTGTAGAATAGATGAAAGCTTGCTAACTAATTCTATATCTAATATCTGATGGATGATTGGTATAAATTGTATAATTAATATCAAGGTAAAAACTAATAAATGAATTTAACTATTAAAATAAGTAAGACCGGTGCCTTTGTTGGGTAAACAGAGTCAAATGGAAATCTAAGACTAGTGGCTTACAGTTGGTAGTAACTCTAACTGTTTGGCACAGTACTTTAGTTTATAACTTGCATAAACGTGCAGGGAAAATGATTGATAGACTCTTCTTAATAATCCAATTGACAAAATCAAATTTCTTGTTATTCACCAGAAGGAACTTTTAATCCTTTCTTGAAGGAACCAATTGAATGAATTATACAAGAGCAACAGACAAGATCAACTTGGAGACAGAATGACAATCCTAATTATATAGTTCTTCTTAATAATCCAAATCAACACTTCTAGATTACTGTGACTGACCAGAAGGATTTTAATTCCTCTTTAAGGAAACCAATTAATCAAATCACACAAATACAACAAATGTGCATTGATAAATTAAATATATACTTGATATATCAATTTGAATAATAGGGAAACATTAAACTGGAGACAACCAAATAACTGAATAACTTCAACAAACAGTTGATGCCAGTATAAATCCATAGAATCAGAGATCTTCTATTAACTTCTTAAATGTAAAACTTGCAACATGGTCTTTAAAACATTGTATGCTTCATATATTATTTCCTATTGCTGATGATTTTTTAGCATTATATGTTCAACTTATATAGAAATACTTATGAAGAGACATAACTCTTCAAAATGTCTTTTGGGAATTAACGTGATTGACATAACAACAATAAAGATAACGATGCTTAAGCTCTATTCAACCACAAGTATATCTGAGCAATGTGATCCAAGTACTCTTGGCTACAGTGTGTATTAGTAAACTCAATGGCATTTCTCGTGATCAGGTCCATCGTTACCATCTTTTCCCAGATGTTTGCAGGCTTCCCCAGATGTAGAGTCTTTATCCTTGAGAGGTCCTAAGGCTTCATGCAATATCACTTGACAGTCTTTACTCCATTCATCTTTGCTCTTCAGTTCTTTGTCATTTGTGAACAACATGGGCACTCCTGCTTTTTGAAGCCTCAATACATTCTTTGGCATCGTTCTTAAGCTGGTCATAATATTTCTGATGCTGCTCAATCAGTCTTTTGTACTAGAAGTACCTGTAGTGTCAGAAACATCCTTGACCTATATCTCATGGAGTCTCTCCTGCAGCCTGTTGTTGAGCCTCTCATGCTCTTGGATCACTTTATAGTTTTTAGAATAAACATCCCAGAATTTGTTCATCCAATGCATCATGTTAACATGCCTATTCTGGAGCACAATTGCAAGTGTGTCAATCTGGACTTGAGCTATCTGATCAATAGATGGTGATTGGGTGCTTCGTGAGCTCTCTCCTTGAGTTAACCTTTTCACTGACCCTCCAAAGGTATTCTTAACGGTATCTTTCAAGAAATCATTTTCTTTTGTTAATCTTTCACAACTCAGTTTATATGCATCCCGTTCTTGATCAGCATCTGAGCCTGTGCTTTGTTCAACTTCGCAACATTTATGCCAATTTCTGTAGTAATCAAGGGGTCAGTTTCTCCTGCCTTCAAAGTCATGACATGCCCAAAAGCCTTTTTAGTATCTATAATGGTTGTCTTCTTATGAGGCGGGTACGAGGCCCATATCATTAGTGAATTTTCATCGTTGTTATATTTGGTGCCCATATACACTTTTGTGACACCCTCAGGAGTGAGCTTATATTTGTCATCAGTATTATGCAAAAAACTATCAAACACCAAAGCAGAATTTAAATCAAGTCCAGGAAATATCATAATGCCTGCTTCTCTGAGCAGCTGTCTACCTCTACTAGGAGTCATAGCTTGCAATTCACTGTCCACTGTTGTTTTTAACATATCAATTAATTGTCTTTCATTGTTAGCTGTGACATTATCAACTGATTCCTGATCTCTTTACCCTTGCATTTATACAAAAATGATTTAAATTCTTTAGAATGAATAAATTGATCATTAGCAATAAAAGAATCATATGCTACTTGTCTTGGATCCTCATCATTAGGCCCCTCTTCATCATGCTTTTCATCAGGAGACTGATAGCATTGCATTTTTTGTTTGGATATTTTGGTTACCTGTTGATGTGGCTCTTCTTCTTTTGTAGACCCCTCATCAGCAGAAGACAACAACTCTATCTCTGCAAGCTTCTACTTTTCTCATCTAATTCTCTATTATATTTCTCAATCACTAATTCAACTTCAGTTTCTTCCATATTCCTGATAATGTCATCATGTGGATATGGGACATGTGTATATCCACTGAGGTTTTGTTTTCTCCTAGCAAGATCAATGAAACTCTCAGGATCAAATCCTTTTCTTGCCTCTGCACATCTCATGTTGTAATGCAATAGTTTATCCATAATGAGGCCATAACCCTCTTTTGACACCACAGTAAAATCTCCAAAGCACAGAGTACTAGGCATAAAGGATTGCTTGTCATAGGAGCTCAAGTTCATCACATTAGAGCAGTTCATTTGCCTGACTATCTCTAAGTAGGCAATTCTGTCAGGAACTATCTTGGGCAATATAAACGGGGTGTCTTCAAAACCATAAATTCTGATCATGGTAGCATCCTCAAAACAATACCAGTCTCCCCAGTTGTGGGAAATAGTAGGAGGACCACCAAAATCTTTAGGTCTAAGAAACCTCTTTATTTCATTTGACAGTGAATATTCACAAGGATGATTGAGATATCTATACAACACTTTTACACAGTATTCTTCAAAATGAAAATAACTAGAATGGGCATACCTGCTGTCCCATATCCTCTTCCACATTTGTATAGGTGACTTTTGTCCCTTATGGTCCATTTGAACAACTCTGAATTCACTTGGCCATAACCCTATTTCCTGGCCATAATAAAACACCATGTGCATGAGGAGCGAGTAGTGCTCAAAAGACACTGATGGGGCATTGTTCTTGATTGCAGTAAAACCAAAATCAATTCTTCCAAAAACATAGGCATCATAGTCAAACTGCCTAGCATTGTGACACTGGATGTCTATGGCTATCACCATTAAAGGAATTGTCATAAAATCAGGAGCCTCTGACCCTAGACTTGGCCCACAAAATAATAAGTGTACTGTATATATGGTTCAAATAATGACACATGGAATGGAGGGTCCATCCTTATCATTAAGAGGCACCATTTCTCCTTTTGCCTTAAGCCTGTGAAGAGGTAATCTCCATCCATTATATGTGGTGTCCATCCTCCAATATTCTTTGTCCAAATCTTCATAAATTATGGGAACAATACACAAATCATCCAGGTCAAATACTTCACAAATGGCATTCTTAGACAAATTTATAATAGGCTTCCCTTAGGGGTTGCATATGGCCTTGAGGTTTGGATTATAATGTTTAGCCAGAAGTTTGAGGAGTTCTGCATTCAGAAACACATTAGGAACAACCAATTTGCCCAAATTCAAGTGCCACGGGTTAGACACTGGGAAATTCCTGAATCTTCTAGTGTAATGGAATTTGAACAATTCATAACCTCTTATTCGAGTCCACATGTTTCTAAGGTATTTGCACTTGTCTTCTAATTTCTCTACCTCTGCCCTAAGTTGTGCAGACCTTCGGGCTTTAGGGGTTGATCAAGCAATTGGTCAATTAAGTCTTGATTCAATTTCCTATATTTTATTTTTCTCATCAGGGCTTTTGTTAATTTTTTGTTTCTTGGGTTTACTGGTTTTACCCGGCTGTTTTCTACCCTTTCCTTTCGTTGGAGTCTCCATTACAATTCTAGATAGTAAATTTAAACTTTAGTCTATCACACAGAGGTTTTTTGAGTATGTACCTGTTATGTGGTGATTGAACTCCTCTATCCTTTCCTCTGAGTTTTCGCTTATGCGCTTCTCTCAGACAATTCGTTTGAATCTAATTGCAACGATTTCGAATGGCTCTTCAAAGGATTTTCTTCCTTGTCTACAATTAATTGTTCCAGTGTACTAATTTCTGTGATCGTTGTGAGATGTCACATCGTCATAACTCCCTGCATCGGTATGATTTTTGTAATGTCAAGACGATCTAATATCTCCTTATGGCACGAACATTTGCATGTGGATCAATCGTTGTGACCCCTTGTTTGTCTCCTCGATGTCATCTTTCATATATGAGTTTGTATCGGCAAGATATTTCAAGATCCACCTAATATAGAAATGAGCATGGCTATCATCGGCCTGACTTACCTTATCGCCGTTGGAATAACATCTTACTCCGATATCTCAAGTGTCTCCGATGTGAATATCGGCAAGAGTCTTATCGGTAAGTGTGGCTACTATCATCATCGGAATAACATACAATATCGGGATGACTTGATCCAAGCTATCTGATCTCGGTTGTTTCCCTGATACTTTCCTTTTAACCTTCATCAGAGTGATCATTCACAATATGTCACCGACATCCTTCATCGTTGTGACCATTGGTTCGGCAAGACTTGTAGACTTCGCTCTGACTTGTTTACTTTTGCCGATGGTTTTCATCCTTTATACATATCGGTGTGACTTAGGCCGAAACAGTCCCTTTGGTCGCTGAGACATTAACGTGTCAGAGACACTCTAATGCTTCACTCCGATGTTCATCTCCTTCCGATGATCACTAGTTCTCTCTGTTCCACGGGTTGTTCGGTGAGAGTCCTACCAAATTCATCCATCGGTATGAATTATACTATCGGGGGTTTTTTTTAGAGTATTCTCTGATAGTGTTTTCTTATGCCGATAGTCCTTGTTACTGATTAACTCAGCGTGACTGGGATTCTTCTCTCCGATGAAAGGTCATCGGTGTCACTTTATTCATTGGTGATTCCTGAAATCTTCTCTCTGACCATTATCCTCATGCCGATACTCATTTCAGCCCATCTCATATAGAGCATAGATCGACATAAAGAAACTGAGGTCTTGCCGAAATTAAGAAACTGAGGCCCCTTGTCGTATATGGTGTGATGGGTGAGACAAATGTTTGTGGTAAAGATCATGTGATCCTATAGAATCCATCCACTGCTACTATGATTTTGGGCACATGTTTTTCTGATTTGGTTGGACATGGGGTGGGTAGGAATACAGGAAAATTTCAAAATTTTCTTGTCCCAACAAATAGAAAGATCATTTTTTTACTAAATAGATACTAGTTTAATTCTATAATATTTTTATTAACACAAATTCTATAATCATAAATCTAAGTACTCATGACATTTACTTTCCTAAAATAACTATTACAAATTATAAATTTATCAATCCTAATTATCATAATTAATCTAAATTAATTTATTTTAACATTAATAAAAGCTATTTTCCTTTCACATCTCTTATAATTTTCTAAATTGTGATAATCTTCTATTTTAAAGTACAAAGAAAACAAATTATTTAAAAATATATTAAATTGAAGAGTAAAAGATTTGAAAGACGAAGATTACAACAACTACTTATATTGGACAAAATTATAAACTAGTATAGCTATATTTAAAAAATATATCTAAAGTACGTAGAGAAGGATCTTCTGGAGACCCTATTCTACCTATGTGGAATATTATATATATATATAAAATACGCACCTATATTACACATTGGATAAATTGATTAAAAGGCCCCTATATCTATCCCCCTATTTTATATATAGAAAATTATGTTCATATCAATCATACTTCACAATTTTACATTATTTTTAAAAATTATTTGATATTTATTTTTAATTAATTATATATTTTTATATTATTTTATTTTGTAATAATTTTTTATTATATTTATTGTTAACCTAATAAAATATTCTAACCCTATTTTAATTTTAAACCCTAGCCCTAATTTAAATTTTAAGCCAAATTATATTCGTAACCACAATTCTAATTTCAAATCTAATTCTTACCCTAATACTAAGCTTAACTTTATCCCTAATTCTTATCCTAACCCTAATACTAACTTTCAAATCTAATTCTTACCCTAATACTAACCCTAACTCTATCCCTAATTCATATCCTAACCCTAATACTAACCTTAATCGTAACACAAATTATAACCATAACCATAACCCTAGTTATAACCCTTACCATAATTCTAACATTTATTTAATCCTAATTTTAACCCTAACTATAACTCTAATTATAACCATTACCCTAATTGTAACCTTCATGCTAACCATAAACATTATTCTAACACTAACCATAATTCTAACTGTAACCCTAATTTCCCCTAACTCTAATTCTATCTCTAATCATAATTTTATCCCTAACCCCAGCTGT